>OX467711.1:13724277-16451777 GCA_950111635.1 Agelastica alni
AAGAGATAGTTTAAAAATGTTATACAAAGCACCCCAAGCTTTTAGAACAGTGACATTAATTTTCTCGTCAGTAATTTTATTCATTTGTTAAGAATTATTATTTTTTACTTTTAAGTTTGATTAACTCTAAAAGCGTATTTTTAGTTTTTTAAACTATAATTTATTTATCGCTTTTTAGTTCGATTTGTTTTATTCACTAAAAAAATAACGTATTAAATGGTAAAAGCACAAAAAGATTGCATCGGCCGGGAATCGAGCCCAGGCCGCCCGCGTGACAGGCGACCGTTCTGCCACTGAACCACCGATGCGATGAACTGTTTTAATATTTGTTCTGCGCGCATGCGTAGTTTACGCACTAGTTTTATCTCTCTTACTTTCATGCAAAGGATTCCTGAAGAAATTTATGAATCCTGACGAAACTTATCAGAATAATCGTATAATGACGAGATAATTAATGTCATTCAGAAACGAAGAGATAGTTTAAAAATGTTATACAAAGCACCCCAAGCTTTTAGAACAGTGACATTAATTTTCTCGTCAGTAATTTTATTCATTTGTTAAGAATTATTATTTTTTACTTTTAAGTTTGATTAACTCTAAAAGCGTATTTTTAGTTTTTTTAAACTATAATTTATTTATCGCTTTTTAGTTCGATTTGTTTTATTCACTAAAAAAATAACGTATTAAATGGTAAAAGCACAAAAAGATTGCATCGGCCGGGAATCGAGCCCAGGCCGCCCGCGTGACAGGCGACCGTTCTGCCACTGAACCACCGATGCGATGAACTGTTTTAATATTTGTTCTGCGCGCATGCGTAGTTTACGCACTAGTTTTATCTCTCTTACTTTCATGCAAAGGATTCCTGAAGAAATTTATGAATCCTGACGAAACTTATCAGAATAATCGTATAATGATCGTATTGTTGCATTTTCGTCGGTCTTTGACAAGTCTGCGAAGTTAAAATTAAATCTGATCGCTTAAAGTAGGGCAAAATCGAGGCCAAAGAGTCAGTTACGAACATAGATACATACATACATACATACAAGATACAGGTGAAACTAATATAAGCGTGTTAAAAATAACTTACAGTCGTTATTTTCAAGTATAAAAAGTCCATAAGAATCAAACAATTAACCGTTTATTAAATTTTGTGTAAATTAAAGCCGAGTAGAAAGAACAAGTAAATGAGTTTGTATACTTGGGTTTAAAGTTTACGAGAGATGGAAAGTATGACAGTGACATTGAGCGAAGGTTGTTAGCAGGAAAACAAATGAATGAGGCACTGTATAGCTTACTGAACAGCCAAAAAGTGTCAAAAAGGCACGTGTTGGTTCCAACACTTATGTTTGGTAGTAAATGTTGGGTTTGGCAAAAGAAGCATGAAAATAGAATCAATGCTGCGGAGATGAGTAGTCTGAGAAGTATAGCCGGAGTGACTCGGTTGGATAAAGTGAAGAATAGTGAGATAAGGGAACGATGTGGTTTAAAAGAAGAAGTGGATACAAAGATAGATAAAGGAATGCCTAGATGGTTTGGATTGATGAAGGAAGATTGGTGAAACAAATTTATAAGGCGAGTGTTAATGGACAAGTCGGTAGAGGTCGACTTTGGCGAACATATCTCGATCAGATCAACATTGTTTCGAAGAAAGACTAGGTCAAGAGTACCAACAACCGATGAGCATGTATGAGAGCACTGATTAAAGTAGAGGGAGCAAAAGAAGTGTGAAAGAACCGTGGCAAGTGGAAGGAAGTGGTCTCTGTCCACCCCTACGGGAAAAAGGCGTGACTATATGAATGTATGTATGTCTGTATGTATAAATTGAATTGAAGTTCACAAGCTGTTAGTATATCAATTTAAGAAACCTTGGAATTGTGAATGCGTCGTAATGATAAGGCATGTGCTTTTACTAATTCTTTATCTGCTTAAGAGGACCTATGTAGAAGCACTTTTATCCGTCTTTGATTCGTCCTATTGTTTTAACTAAGCAGGTACACACCATGTCCATTTTGGTGTTGATTCTGTCGACTCTCAAGTTTACCTACAATCTCGTTTTCTGTCTTCTTATTTGTACCTAAACACTTTTTCTTTAACAAAAGTTGTACGCTACTGAGAATTTCTATTTAACGCTTCACGCACATTCTCGTTTCTCTTTCGTCGAGCATAGTAACTTTTAAAATCAGAAATTAAAACCATAAGCACAGGTGTTTCTCCAAAGACTACACAACAGCAAGGAAACCCGCACCAGCACCGTCGTAAAATTGATTTTATTTTCATGCTACCGATAAACAAATTCCACAGATCGAATCTGTAATCGTGGTTATTACATTTCATACATTTATGACTGATTTAATCTTTAATATACCGGGTCTTAAACTTTAATAGTTTGTTTATTATTTATTTGGACCTTAATGGAAATCTGATTATTAATTTGATATCCTCGGGACGCGTTCGGAGTAAATGAATGAAGTAGTCTGGCAACTGTTTTACAATTTATTTCTTCGTGAATGGCGCATATCGATTCGTTTATATTCAGCTTTTATCAAATTGTATTATCTGCTTTCGCAATATTATTGCGTCTTGGTGCAAATGAATTAACCTCAATGGTACGCGTAATGAGAATATCAGAATATCGATTGGAAAAATTACTTACTTTTACGTATTATTTTTTTTTTGAGAAGGAGAGCACGTTTGGACAAACTTTCGAAAAATTACTTGCTAATAACCTTTTGGTCAAACGGGCATCGATAACCACTTAATTTTAATACTAAATTATTAGGTTAGATTAAACGGCCAAATTTCAGATTAATCATCAATAGTATTAACCACATAGAACAAGTACGGAAATTTAAATACCTAGGCTGCTACTTGAATGATATGTGGGACCCGGAGGTGGAGATTAGGTGCCGTATAGAACAAGCGAGAGCCGCATTCTTACGTCTACATAAGTTTTTAGTTGACCACCGACTAGATATTAAATTGAGACTCAAGATGACCAAATGGCCTGTTCTTCTATATGGCATGAAAGTGTGGACTCTTAAGGCTTCGTCAATTAACAACCTCGAAGCATTTGAAATGTGGACCCTTCGTCGAATGCTTAAAATATCATACTTGACAACTATTATTAAAAATAGGTTAATTTTTAAAAGCAAAATAAGTATTTTACACTTCATGAGAGGCATTGGAAGGAATATAAGCATTATGTAAAACAGGTACATTTTGATTGATAAAACTTTTACGAAAGCAAATGAACAAACTGCTTTGGGTGAAAATGATTGCTGGTAGAAGAAGTTGCCCATTGTAATGTATTTTGTTAATGCTGCTTGTGGTTTCCTTTAAAGAGAAGACTGCGGTGAATACAGCAAAGTCCACGACGGTTTTTGTAAAAAAAAGAAAAGTAAACAATAAATCATTGAAAGTAGCATGAACAGTTTAAAAAGAAAAATCAACAAAGAATCATCGAAAGTAGCGAGAACACCATTGGATGGAGATTTCCATGAGTCGATTAGTTGCAAAATATTATTGAATAGGCCCAATTTTGTTATACCTATAATGGATTGGTGGCTTGCAAAATTAAAATACACGCCTTAAAATAATGATTATGGTAATAAATGTTTCTCTCCCCGTATAAAACAAAACGTATTTAGTTTGAGAATTTCCTTATCGGTGTAAAGAGTCGGCGTTATTGGGTGACTCTTGAATTACTCATACTCATGTGATTGCAGCCACACGAATCTGACATCAGTTTCCGAGCAATCTCTTTCAACGCCACCACCGTCGCCGCCGCCACCGCCACATTCAAAACTACTGAAATAAGTTCAATTAATGAAAACTCATTAAATGCGGCATGATATATCAAACAGCATGTGTTATTACAGTTAAACGTTTTGAGATATAATCTTTATATAAGTTGGTACGTATTGGTACTGAAATAAAGGGTTAACACTCATTGCCTTATGAACAAAAAAAAACATTAATCAATATATTTGCATGTTCATTAATACAAGTTAGAAATTAAGTTTACCCTAACTGTGAAATTTCAAATTACGACAATCATTACATATATTGACTTGGCTCTACACGTATTTTGGGGCCTCAGATATACAACCTTGATTAATAAATTTAATTTTTTACACCGGAGTATTCGTCAAAAACTACACAAATACATTTTTCCAAAATTTAACTACTTTTTCACATTTGTTTAAAAATTACACCAGTCAATTTTTTTACCAAAATTATAAAACGTGAAATTATTGGTATTTTTTATGATGAATTTAACGGGTTATTTTCTATCACGCATGGTTCTATGGACAAGTGCAGATTTGATAGGTAGGTATTTCAGAACGGCAAAGAATCAAGATATACACCTGCTATACGTCGACCTCAAAAAAGCATACGATAGTGTCCCCCTTAAGCGTCTCTGGGAGGCCTTGGAAGTACCCAACATCAACATAAACATTATTAACGCAATCAAAGAACTCTATAGGAACACACAAGCCCGAGTGAAAATAGGGAATAAATTATCAGGAAGCATACAAGTAACCAAAGGCCTCAAACAAAGCTGCAGCATGTCGCCAACGCTTTTCAAAATATACCTGGAAAAAGCGTTAAAAACATGGAAAAGAAAATGTGAAGGAATAGGCATCTTATTAATTAACGAAAAGACCCTATATACACTTTGCTTCGCAGACGATCAAGTAGTATTGGCAGAGGATCATGATGATTTGGTCAAGGAAACTCATAAAAGAATACAGTAAATGAGGACTAGAGGTAAACATAAATAAAACGGAAGCTATGTGCATAGGAGGCATACAACAGGACCTAATGTTACAACGTGGGGAACATATCAGACAATGTGAAAACTATAAATATCTAGGCTTAGAAATATCAAATGACGGCACGTTACACCACGCAATAAGAGAAATAAACGTACAAGGTAGGAAAGCTATATCAAGATTAAATTAAATGCTCTGGGATCAGACGATATCTAAAACCAATAAACACAAAATATATAATAAGACAACGAATAACAAACCACCGTATCAGAGGAATAATTAAAAGAGGGCATACAATTGTAGACGACATTAAGACAAAACAACTGATATGGTATGGTCATGTACAAAGAATGACAGAAGATCGGGTACTGAAACAAATATTGAATTGGACACCGCCGGTTCTTACACACATCTTTAGCTTCCTCTACTTTCATCAGTGCTCTCATACATGCTCGTCGGTTGTTGGTACTCTTGACAGCTGGCCTTTCTTCAAAACAATGTTGATCTGATCGAGATCGATGTTCGCGGAGGTCGACCTCTACCAACTTGTCCATTCACACTCGCCTTATAAATTTGTTTCGTCAATCTTCCTTCATCACAGCATTCTCTTATCTCACTATTCTTCACTTTATTCAACCGAGTCACTCCGGTTATACTTTTCAGACCAATTATCTCCGCAGCGTTAATCCTATTTTCATGCTTCTTCTGCCAAACCCAACAATAACTACCATACCATACTGATAAGTGTATGAACCAACACTCTTTAATGCACAGCCAGACGTGCCTTTTTTGACACTTTCTGGCTGTTTAAGGCAAGACATGGGGTCTAAAACCAAAAATGATCTACTGGTCATACCAAACGATCATCAAACCCAAAGTCACCTATGCCTCATTGATATGGTGTACAAAAATGCAACAAATTTCGGCACAAGTCACGCTGCAGAAAGTGCAGCGACTAGCTTGTCTGGAAATCACAGGGAAAATATTCACATGCCCTACTGCAGCCGTAGAGGTAATGCTGAGCCTTCCACCATTGCACTTATGTGTAATGAAAGAAGCAGCAGTCAGTACCTTCAGACTGAGCCAGACAATAAATCTTAAAGCAGGAAATCGGACTGGACATTTGGAGATTTTGGAAAATTTTTCTCTAGAATCCATGTCAAGCCGACGGATATCACATGCCAATCCAATGGTCTAAAAAGCGAAAACCAAAATTACTATGTAGCTAAAATCCAATTGCTGAGCAGCGAAAACTCAAATACATTAATTAGTAGGTATGAGCAGTAACGTATACCTAGTTCCAAAATATTTGGAACATTTTAAGACAGCAATAACTGTTTTTAAACATAACGCTTTAAAAATTAACAATTCATTACTGATAATTGGTCATTAATGCTTACTTCTCATTTGACACGTCTTATCATTTTCTGCACCACATACAAGCTAGACTTTACGAAGTTTTTGGCGTCTTTTGCTAGATTTAGATTTACAGTGTGATCACGGATAAAGTTAACAAGAGGAAAAAAAATAAATTTTCGTGTGGTTTCCAACAAATTTACTATAAACAGAAACAAATACAATAAATAATGAATCTGTGCTCATTTTCTGGGATCTTACATCGATCAAAACTATTTTTTCAAAAATGACATTTTGTAAAAAACTAAAAATGTTTTTTCCTACTTATGAACTCTATCCGTGTACACACTGCTTAAGCGTTTCGATGAAAATGGTCAAAAACGTGTATTTTACTTTCACAAGAATGATGTAAATTACATAAAAAATATTTACACAAATATTTTTTTTAAGTACGTGATTAATTGAAATTTTATATTTTGTTTGTCTGATCCATTGTTAAAAAATAAAATAAAATAAAATAAAATATAAAACATCCGTGTATTACCAATACACGAATTGGATAAAATTGGGTTGATAACAATGTATCTACAGAAAAACATTACGAATCGTAAACAACGACACGAACCGTAAACAATTCAGGATACACTTATTTTCCTTATGTAGTCCATCTCAAGACTTGTTTATTATTTTAAATATCATAAATATTTATGGCATCCGTCCCGTATATATCGGCGTTATTTAGTTTTATTTATTATCAAATTTGCTTCATGCACTATGCATGGTGGCTTATCAGGAATTCATGTATTCAATTATTTAAATTGGAGAGGCAGGAGTGCTCCCCGCTGTATCCAGGGCCGTTGTTGCATATTTTATGGTAAATGCCAAATTTTCAATGCCATAGAAGCGAATCGCACAAAAAACGGAACACGAAAAGATTCACGCAAAACTGCGCGTCAATTTATGAACAATATTCTCATAATAAATACGTTATTATTATTTTCTTTGAACCAACTATTACTTTATCTCCAAAATACCTACCTATCTATGATTAAACACAAATATGCAATTCTGTTTTTAACTAATAAAAAATTATCACCCTAAAATTTCTACATCTAAGACCAAATCTCTCGTAGTAGCAAGGGAACCCAGACGATGTAAAATCGTCAGTGCCGGATTAAGGTGAGGGCGTCCGGGACTACAGCCCCGGACCTCCACAAAAGAGGGCCCTCACAAGAGACTTCGGAAAAAAATCTTTCAAATTCCGACTGGTAAGCACTAGTAAACAAATTTTACAATAAATTATTGATTGAAAAACTCAACTGAAAAAAATTGTTCATTTATTTTATTTGGAAAATAATTTGGGCCCAGGAGGCCTCCGCTCCTTTGTTGCTCCGAGGCCTCCAGACCTCTAAGTCCGGCCCTAAAAATCGTAATTAACGAAGAAGAAATAATCAAACAAGTTTCCAAGTTCGAATATTTGGGAATAGAAATAAAGAGATAAAGTAGAAAAAAAGAGATCGGATAAGAACAGGTTTAAGGCCTAATATAAGAAGAAGAAGACTTAAAAACCCAACACAATAATTTTTACAATATTCAATCTGAGAATTTCGTTTCATATTATCGGTTGGCTACTTTGGCTGTTAAATTTTAATTTGTTATAAATAAATAAAAAGATAAAATTACATTATCTAGTGTTGTTTTTAATTATCTTTTCTCGTCATTTTTTTTATAATTAATCGTTCATTTTGCTGAAATGCTTTGTATATTTTTTTTAATTCTGGTTGTTGTCTAAATTTTTTAACCATTTTGACCACCTTCCCTTATTTAAAGAGTAAGAAATACGTTTTATCGTCTTTGCAATTTTAATTGATATTTTTGTGTTTGTTTTTATTTTACCTCATAAATATTTGTAACATCTTAAAGTCGAATTCTCTGATATATAACCGGCCTAGTAAAATAGTTCTAGGTGGTGCTAGGACTACCATCTTGTAGATCTAATTATTACAGTCAAAGAGAAATCTAACGAATTAAATTTTTTTCATATTAAAGAGATTGTTGTGAAATTTACATGAATCGGGTGAATAGATCTTCTGTATACATAGGGTCAAAAAAAAAGAGTTACAACTTAGCAATCAAATTAAAAAATACATTAACTCAATTATTGTTACAATAATTGAAAAAAAAGATTAATACTTTCGGTTTAAATTAATTTTTTTTTACAAAATGCGATTGTAAATTAGTTCATATTTTAAATTATTTAATTAATGTTTGTATATTCTAGTAAATGTGTTACTATGTAACAAACGTTTGTTTGGAAACGGCTCTGGTGCCACCAAAAAAGTGGGAGAAAGAAAGAAAAAAGATGGCAATAGGCGTTAAAAATAAATGTTTTTGAATAAAAATGCCTACAATTCCAGTGACTGCATGTTTTGCTCTTTTTTAATAATATGGTGATCCGAAGTAACCGAACATTACACGTATTGATTTCCACTAGGTAAAAGGAAACAAGGTTACGTTTTTCGTTCTGGAACTGAATATTAATTATATATTTCGTTTTTATAGTTATACCAAGTCAATAAGGGCACTGTGAGACTAAACAAATATGGACAACTAAAGTAATGTCAAAAGCAGAGTATGTAGTTTTAGTTTCATTTATGAGTTACTTCCTTTATGATTTGTTGTGATTCAGTTGTGTTGTTTTACATATAATTAAAACGATACAAAAATATTAACTATGATTTGATCTTGCGAAAACTGGATTTATAAATTGTAAGCAACATCCATGACTAGGTTAATGATGTGTTTGAAGAAGGAAAATATAAAAGTTACAATACATTTTGTGCATAAATGCATCCTTCTTGGCAATTTATGCAAGTCAAATTAGGCAGACGAAGTAACATAGTTTCTATGGTTAGATCAGTTAGGAATGCCTCTGTTGAAGTAAGACTGTGATTTAATCAACTTCCCACTCACATGATACCTAACTTCCCAGTTGGAAGTTATAGTAATGGTTCCGATTTTGCGAATCCCGAATGTGTGTATGTACGTATGTGCGTATGTTCGTATGTGCGTTCGGATTAATTTTTTGTCTCGATTATTTTGAGAACAAAAAATGATATCGACGTGGGACCAATTGCATTCGACGCATAATTACACAACCTAGAACTGATTAGATAATCAGCAAAATCGGTAGAGCTGTTATGTGTTAATGACAATTATAATTTGTTATAAACAATTTGAAATCGTTTTTATAATAATATTAATAATAGTTATAACAAGAAAACATATGGTATTTTTTCATTCTTTCCACTGGGAAGTTAATCGTGTAGACCTCTCGGGTCGCACCCAGACCACTGATATTTTTATGTTCAACTCATTCCAAATCGTTTTTAAGTATATGTATAAATGCCGTTTAATACAGATTTTGCAAGGCAGTGGATTAATACAATCACTATTAGTTATTTTACATAAAGGAACAGGTTGATTCCATCAATAGAGATCTTAAAGCAATCGTCGAGTGGGGAACCAACAATCTTGTTCAGTTTAACGCCCAAAAAACACAAAGTGCCACGTTTTCCAAGAAAGTGAATTCCTCAAATGTCTGGAAAAACCCTTGAACCAAGTCCCTCCATCTCGATTTTGGGAGTCACGGTGTCCAATAATATGTCTTGGCATGACCACGTTGCTAAGATCGCAAAGTCGGCAAGCCAGAGGCTAGGTTTTCTGTGGAAAGCCAGAAAGTTTTTTACTCCTGATCAACTGTTGACGACGTACAAGGCTCAAATCCGACCTCTACTGGAGTATTGCTCGCACATTTGGGGTTCAGCACTCTTCGTCTTCTATATTCCATTCAGAAAAGAGCCATTCGCTTGATAAACAGCTCAACTCTCACATATACCCTTTACCCTCTAGAACATAGAAGAAGACTTGCAGACCAGTCATTGCTCTACAGATATTTCTATGGCAGATGCTCCAGAGAAATAAAAACTCTTGTACCACCATTGGCCACATTCGGCCGAAGAACACAGCACGCTGATCAGTCTCACCCATTTACTCTCAAGATTGACACTACAAGGACCAATCTTCATCAAAAATCCTTCTTTTACAGGGCTGCTACGGAATGGAATAAGCTTCCAAAATCAGTTTTTCCAGAGAACTATGACATGCAACTTTTTAAAAAGCGTGTCCACTATCATTTTCTTTGTATAATCCCTTCCCCTTCTAATAGTCGCAGTGCGGGCCGTCCGCGGCCCACACGATAGGTCTACCCTTTTTGCGACTATTTAAAAAAAAAAAAAAGTTATTTTACATAAATACTGCATGTTATTTGCAAAAATAAAGAAAATTTTGCATAATATGAAATTTTAAATAAAACGTATAATTGTTCACTTTTGTTATAAAAATACTTAGACATAAAACAAACAATAATAATCCAAAAGTTAATAAAAATAATGCATTTTTTAGAAACGAAATAAATAACCCAATAGTTACATTTTTGTTTATTAAATATAAATAAATTTAAATAAAAAGAATGCATTTTTTGTTTTAAACTAGAAACGGCAGAAACAACAAAATATACAACGGAGAAAATATGATCATTATTTTATTGATGATGATATTTGCAGATATTTACAGAAAAAAATTAGTAGGAACAAAAATAAACGTAGCCAATAAAAATCAAAAAAATACAACAAAAGTTAAATCATCAAGAGTGTCTTTAACTCTCAAAAGATAAAAATCCAATTCAACTACCAACTTTTTTTCTGTTCTTATCGACCAGTCAAGACATTTGTAAATTCTACCGAATAACCTACCACGAAATTTCCGAAATAATCAAAAAAATAGTTTAGTTAGGTTAAACTAACGTTTAACGTTTGAAACTGACAATTATTATCACACAATATCCGTGACAGTATTTTTAACGAAAGCTTTTTTTTATACTTTGCTTGTTCAATCCAGAATGCAAAAAGGTAAGTTTTATGTGGGTTGCACTGTGTATAAAGTTATTAAGTACTGAGGATGTACCGCTGAGAAAATTACACATTTAAATAATAACAAAAAAACAGCCAGCAAACATTATTTATTACACGTTTCTTTTTGTATATCTGTTAATGGGTATCGTAAGTATTTTACTGTCCAAAGAGTATTTACATCAATCAAAAATGATTGCTAAATGTAAAACTGGATCTCGCATATATGTAATCAAATATAATATGTATACGCAAAGTCAATAAATTACAAATTATCCTTCCATCTATTTTAATTAACAATTTTTGACGTTCTCTTTTGCTTACCAATAAACCAATAATCTAGATCTAAATAATTAAATAGCTGTTTTGTATTTAAGATGTAATTAGTCATTGATTTTCAAATTGTAGGTAATAATTAATAAAGGGAATAATAAGTAATATGAACCCTACTTATCACTGGAATCCTTGGAGTTGAACCACGCAAGAAGAATATAATTTGGGTGCAAAAAAAAATTTCAGTAAATTTTTTAAAAGTTAAATCAATATAAAACATACATGGTTTTTATTTTGTGTTATGCACAACGGTAAAAACAATGTGTAGGTATCACATAAAATTGACTAGGTACTCCAGAATATGCTAAGTTAATGTAACGATTTTGCGTTACGCCAATGGAATGTTACGTAAGCGAACTGGGTGCGGTGACGTCACAGCACAGTATTAATTTTTTCTCTATTTCTAACAGTTTTAGAGATATCTACACGCGAAATTTTTGAAAAAATAATTCTACCTTTTTCTTTAAAATTCTGCCTGTAGTACCCCAGCCTTTCATTTTGCAATAAAGTCCTTAAAATATAATTGTACAGCATCAAATATCCTTTGACATGATATAAAATTTATTGTCACCTTTAACTTTTTAAAAAGTACAACAATTTGAAAAAAATTGGGTAAATTTCAAGATTCTACAAGAAAACTTTATATTCCACTTTTTCGATTTTCGACACCGACTTGTCCATTCACACTCGCCTTATAAATTTGTTCTGTCAATCTTCCTTTATCCATCCGTTCTACGTGTCCAAACCATCTAAGCATTTCTTTATTTATCTTTGTAATCACATCTTTTTTTACACCACATCGTTCTCTTATCTCACTGTTCTTTACTTTATCAAACCGAGACACTCCGGCTATACTTAGACTATTCATCTCCACATTCATCTCAAATCATTCATTTTCAATCCATATGTACTCTCTTTCAAAAACCATTACTTTCGTTTTGCTTACATTTATTTTCAAGCCTTTGATTTTCAGAGCATTATGCATAACATTAATCATCGCCTGCATTTCCTCTTCAGATGACGCTAATATGACTCGATCATCGGCGTAAAGAAGGCATTTGATGATCAAATCATTCATTTTCAATCCATATGCACTCTCTTTCAAATCTTCTAAACAATCGTATATGTATAAGTCAAACAGCCATGGCGAAGCCACACATCCCTGTATTACACCTTTTTCAATGTTAAACCAGTCCGTGTAAGCTCCGTTTATTCTGACACAAGCAGTGGAATCCTGGTAAAGTGATTCCAGTGCTCGTAATAAACTACCGCTCACCCCATACTTAGATAATGTCGATCACAATTGCCTCCTTATCAATCTGTCATAGGCCTTTTTCAAGTCCATAAAAGCGCAATAGACCTTCTGACTACTAGCCAATATATTTTCGACCTCCACCGTTATATACCTGTAGTTATGTTGAAAATCTTTGGAATAAGGTAAATGTGTAAACAACAATTCAGTTAAATTGAATGTATCGATTAATATGTAACATTTATATATATAAGGTTTATTTTTGCATACAATATGTATGTAAAGTTGATTGTTAGTAAATATTACATTAACTATAATACCAAATTCTAAGTGTAGTCGCAGCAAGAGTAGCAAGTGGTAGAGTAAAAAACTAGAGATGCGATTATCAAATCCCCCTGGTCTGTAAAATTATGTAGTATGTTTATTATCCGATTATTCTGTAAGTAAAGTGTGTATATTATGTTATTGTAACTCTCCTGCTACATAACAATTGTTGTTTGCTTTATCTGGTTTCCCTCCAACTTTAGAATGTTTTTCCGATGAAAGTAATATATACTTCATACACGATCGCAATCGATACGTATATTTGACAAATGTGTTATTCCCTCAACTTCTATAGAAAGAAATACTGGCTGTTTTAAAAACAAAGTACATTTTCCTGTCTGGAATGGCTCGTATTTTAACTTCGACGTTATATATTTTTGTGTAAACATTGTACCAGGGAAGCATTTATTCCCTACGTTTAACTATCAATAAAGTATAATATGACATTAAATTTTACTGACGAGTTTAAACTATATTACTAGCAGTAAACGTGAAAGTTTCAAATATACAAAGTATTTTATATAAACATCAGGTATGATACCAGTGAGACCGTTTATAACAGTGAATGAAATCGAGTCGGGGTTTATTTTTATTGGGATTTTATCGGTCGACTGAAATCCGCTATCAAAATATATCGGTGGTAATAGACCACTTCCATAAATACATAAATGAATAAATAAATGTACACATAAATTTATCACAAATAATAAATAATATTGTGTCACTTTCGTAATCAATTAGCTGTAACAATACGTTTGACAATCGTTTTTCGGTATTATTTTTTATCATTATTAGCGCAGTTTTTTGTTTTAAGTATAATAATGGGCGCACAGATATTTTCTCTGTTATAATATATTTTTTAGAGCAAAAAACCTGTCATGAGTAGTCAAAATTAAAGCATATCAAATAAATGTAAGACCAGCAGTTCTACATGCATCAGAAGCATAAATAATGACGAAAATAGAGAAAGATAAACTGGAAATATGGGAAAGAAAAATCCTCAGGGAAATATATGACGGTATCAAAGCGGCAGAAGGTACAAACAAGGATTTAATGGACATATTCAAAAAACCAAATATAACACAAAGACATAGAACTTATTAGGAGAGAGATGGTAAAGACATATTGCCAGAATGTCCCAGCAGAGAGTTACAAAAATGGTGCTTGATGAAGGAGAAGGACGGAAAAGAAATAGAGGACGCTAAAAAAAAATGTGTACAAGAAGTCAGGCAGGATATAGAGGAGGTAGGAACGACTGAGTGTAAAGACGCAGCAAAGGACCGAAGGAAATGAAAATGAATGGTAAAGAATATTGACGCCAAAGGTCAAGAAGATCTGTAGAAATAAACCACTTATATATAATAAATGTTTTAATATTAAAATTTTTCTTTTACGTAAAAGCAACTAAAAATCACGTGCACAATCCAAGTACAAATATTTTTACTGCAACAAATTAAACATTAAAAAAGGCAGCAAAACAGTTTTTGCGACAACCTTTCATTATTTTTTTCTTCCACACTGTTTATTTCGGAATAAAAACCATAAAATGTAGCAAAAAAGTATTGATCTGTTGGCTCAAAAACTACATTTTTTTGTTAGCAAAACAATAACAATAATTTACAGGTGATACTAAAAATGTAAGAAGAAAAGTGTGAAAATTATCCGATTAAGTATATAAAAGAAATTTCATCTGGTGAAGAAAATTTGAAACAAATGAATGCACAATAAAGCAATTAATTTGTCACCATTTTAACTTGAAGATCACAGTTTTATTTTCCATGATTTTAATTAAAATATGCTTTTTCTCTTCTAAAGTGAGTGCCACAATTTAAAGACCCCGTTGACCAATTATCCTTTTAGTTAAAAAGTCCTTCTGGGTGGTTTTGGGAGATCGTGTTAGGGTGTATAAAAGTTAACCCAAAATTCACTAAAGATTTGGATTTTGTGACAGTGTTGCCAAGGAAAAAAAAAGTAGAGTACAGATGACAGTGTTTTAAAAATCAACGATAAACGAAAGAACAACGTGTTTTTATTGTTGATTAACATTTTTAAAATAACGAAGTTTTGGGAGCTACAGTTTGCATTCATTAATGGAGAAGAAAATAATTAAAAATTTTTGGGAGACTTAATCAATTAGTGATCTTTTACACTCTGGCCGTCTTTCAACTACATAGTCATTTAACATAAATCATGAAAGCAGTTTGTAAGAGAATTGCTGAGAGTCCAGGAACATCAATTCGGCAATGTGGTTAAAAATTAAGTATTTAGAGAAGTGTATTCTACAGTTTTCTACAGTGTATTCTCACAAAATATTTGCATCTTTATACTTTAAAAATTCAACTAACACAAAAACTGATGCCTACTGTCCTCAGGCAGCGAAAAAGATTTGTTGAATGAATTATGGAACATCAAATAGTGGATGCTGATTTTTCGAACAAAATTCTCTCACAATAGTAAGGTTCATTTTTATCTTTATGGTTTAGTTAATTGACCAAACTGTCGCATTTCGGGTTCAAAAAAACCATGAGTGATTGTTTAGAAACAAATGCATTCACAACGGGTCACTATTTGATGCTGCTTTCCTCTAGGGATGAGACACAATAAACCTACTAAAGGTCTAAAGGCCTAATCTTGATGCTGCTTTCGAGCTGCAGGCATTGTTTTACCATTCTTATTCGAAAACGTGTTTTTGTGCATAAATTTCAAGATAAAGACGTGGAAGACATTTGGTTTAAGCAATACGGTGGCATACAGCTCGAGAAATTCAATTCAATTACAGCAGTCATTTTCTGGTCGTGTTATTTCCTGTTTTGGTGACCAAAATTGGCCACCCAGATTATGTGACTTAACTCCTTTGGGCTTTTTTCTTTTGGGTTTTTAAAAGTCTAAGTTTATGCCAATAAATCCATGACTACCCACGTCGTTAAGGATAAAATTGAGCGCTTTATCAATGAAATTCGGCCACATTTATGTAAACAGTCATGGAAAAGAGTGTGTACGAGATTTGGATATTAAATAACGAGACTGATTATGAAAAAGAGTTTTATTTTAAGAATTAAATCAAATGCTCCCCTTCAATGTAGTCCAACCCATTCAGTCATTACGATGCCGTTGATGTCGACCAGGACGTTGGTCGTCTTTGGTGCTCTCTCGGTCTTCAGAACACCGTTTATACCATTCGAAAACACGCACACGAGATAAAAAATATTTCACCATAGGCCTCTTTTAACAATTATAGCACTCAGTCGGATTTTTTTTTAACTAAACGAGAAATTTCTCATTGATTCATTGCTCGTGGTTTTCGTTACACATTGTTATCGGCACGAGAAAAAAACACGTTCGTTTCTAACCTCTAAAGAAAAAATACTACTACAGCGACAAAAACGTATTTTCGTACTGAAATAGTACACAGTTTCAGCTATCCAACGCTGCATTCGTTTTCTTCCCTACCCCTCTAGCATGCCATTTACGCGCGTAGTCTCGTTATTTAATAGCCAGACCTCGTATGTGCAGCAAATCCCATATTTTACACGATTTGCTATCCCACACTTAATCCTAGACTGTTAACTTAACGAATGAATACAAAATTTAAAAATTTCAATTAAAAACCTGGGTTTTTTATCAAAATTATTTTTTGTGCGGCACCCTTTACAATTAGAGCGTCTTGGTGATCCTTAAAGGTCCTAAAAGCTTCCTTAAAGTCGAGAGGTTAATAAAGTTTTCGTTTGTCATTCTTGGCTCTTTGATTAAGCGAATGAGTTCTTCCGAATGGAGAGTAAAGATATAATGGAATACCGCTCCAAATGAAGGAACATGATAATTCGTAAATCATTTGTATCCACCGTTTTTTAGATTAATGTGCATGCAACATCGAAAAAGAAAAACGATCAAGTACATCCACAGCACATAATCGAGGTCATTATCCAGATTTTCGTTCCCGCCATAAAGTGGCATTCAAAGTAATTCAAGTAAATGCTCACGCTCCACCGAAATTGACAGTGTTTTGAAGTCGTCTCGCGTAGTTTAATCCCTTTTGAAAACGTCAGTATCAGTTTTTGCTGGCAAATGAACGTGAAAGTTCAGACTTTCACGGCAAACCGTAACGATGCTACTGGTTGGCGGCTTCGAAGCACCGGAAACAGACTACATCAAAATTAGTTGCCTCTATCAAGACTTAGTTTTTTTAAAGGTTACGCTTTACCTTAGACGTCATGTAAATTTTTCAATAAACACCGATTTATTCGGTCAATTTTGGAGCATTTTAAAAAGTAAATTACAGCGGGTTTAAAAACCCAATGTTATTAAAAAAAAAACCTCAAATATACCTTAAAACTTATTTTAAAATGAAAACAATAAACTGCTCATCAGAGAAACGTACACTTGATACAAACTGCACGAATTTAAAAATATAAAATGTACCTTTTTATATGTGTTTTTAATGTCCTAAAAAAATTTAAAAAATTTGGTTTGATAGATATGTGTTGGTTCCTACACTTATGTATGGTAGTGAATGTTGGGTTTGGCAGAATAAGCATGAAAATAGGATTAATGCTGCGGAGATGAGTAGTCTGAGAAGTATAGCCGGAGTGACTCGGTTGGATAAAGTTAAGAATAGTGAGATAAGAAAACGCTGTGGTGTAAAAGAAGATGTGGTCACAAAGATAGATAAAGGAATGCTTAGATGGTTTGGACACGTAGAAAGGATGGATGAAGGAAGATTGACGAAACAAATTTATAAGGCGAGTGTGAATGGGCAAATCGGTAGAGGTCGACCTCGGAGAACATATCTCGATCAGATCAACATTGTTTTGAAGAAAGGCCAGCTGTCAAGAATACCAACAAACGAAGAGCATGTATGAGAGCACTGATGAAAGTAGAGGAAGCAAAAGATGTGTGTACGAACCGTAGCAAGTGGAAGGAAGTGGTCTCTGCCTACCCCTATGGGAAAAAGGCGTGACTTTATGTATGTATGTATGTATGTAGATATGCCGGTATTCCAAACTGACTATTCTGTGGTACAATACTAAGTGCGGTGCGTAGTTATGACGACCGACTTGGTCTCCAACTTGATCAATGTGTTTATCTGCTAGCGTAGCCCACCTTTGGATCTCCTGATAAAAGGTCGGGCCAGGAACACTGCATAAAGACTAAATAGTCAGGGCGGGTAGAGGGGCAACTGAATTGGTCACACCAAGATCAAGGCCCTCCACAAACACCCCTTCACAATAAAATCGGACAAGATTCCGAAAAAGGAAAAAGGAAAAAACTATAAAACAAAAATACCAACCAGAGAAGACTAGTAAAAGAAAACACCATTGACTAGTCCAGGAGTGAAACGATGGTATTTCATCCCTGACAAATACCCACACAGCAGTAATTAAAGCAGTGGTATCAGACTTTGAAATTCGCTTTAGTGATTTCAAAAAAAAGTTGAGAAATTGATGATATTTCAAAACCATATATTTCTAAAAGCAAGGTAATCCACTGGTCTAGAATTACGTGCATTGGTTTCCAACGAGAAATATCCAAATTTAAAGAAATAAACACCTTCCTCGCTTGACAGATGCTCGTACAAGGATGGAAATTTCCAACTACAAACCTGACTTCGCTAATCTAGCGGAAGATGCTCAGACCCAATGCTCACACTAATATAAATAGCTAGTTACTAAAAATAATTTTCAATTTTATGTTTCCTTCTTAATAAAATAAAAAATACTACATAATTGTATCCTGAACTATTATGTTTCATTTAAAATTTCAAGAAGTATGCAATTGGTGAAATGCACAGGGTTTTATCAGTAAACAGTAGATCTTGAATCAAGTTAAGTAGGCAACCCCTGGTTTAGTGTCCACCGAATCTTCGGTGACCTAGCTACTAATTGTTCTTCAGTAGTTCATGGATTTTTTATATATATTCATTAGTTTTACAACGTTCTACGTCTTCCGATATGCAATCTCCATTCGTCTCTATTGGCCTACAAGTCTCGCCCAGGCCTCTATCTTTGCTTTCACTATCGATTCCTTTTCTCCAGCACATTTTCTCACACATTTTCTCACATTTTCTCTGCACATGGCCGCACCATACCAGTTGTTTTGTTCGAATGTCATCGACTATGGTATGTTCCACTTCCATTATTTCTCTAATTCTCTGGTTGGTGACTCTTCCTCTCCTTGATCTTTCTGCAGCCCTTCTCCAGTAATCCATCTCTGTAGCACACAGCATCCTCTCCGTTCTCTCCCTAATTTGCCAAACTTCCGAACCATATGTTATAATACTTTTTACAATAACATTGTAAATATTCCTTTTATTTGAGATGATGATTAAAATTGATAAAAACAATTGTTAAAAAAAAGGTTTTAAAATAATTATTTATAATAATAATATATATATAAATAAATATATATATATATATAATAATATATATAATAAATATATATATAAAATATATATAATAATAATAATATAAAAATAATTTTGGCAAGAAATAAAAGAAGAGAAAATTCGCGTTACCCATAAAAAAATAACAAGATAGAGGGAGCGAAAGCGTTAGATCGTTGAACAGAGCTTACAGCGCGGCTCTGAACGAAGTTAAGTGGATAAATAAATATTTCAACGTTGGTTTGCTTCGGTTTGAAGCAAATGGAAATGCTTGTTTTCACACCTGCAGATATATATTGTCCTCTGTTTCCTCTAAATTGAAAAGCTGTTCCCATATACAATAGATAAAAAAATAAAAATAAAAAAAATGCAAATTCACAATCGAGGTAAAAATGCACTACAGCTGAAATATGGTTCCGCTTTATCACTGCTCGTTGGGATAAATATTTAATTTTTTTTTATTTTTTGGTTTGTTTTTCTACATGAAAACTCTCGATTCGCCGGGAGTTAAGCGTTATTGTGACGGAAATTTTATACTGACTTATTCATTTGAGTCGAAATGAAAACTTTTAGTCTCGCAGATTAAACTTTATGCCCGATTTTTTAAATTAATTGTTAACAAATGTTATTTTTAAATGCACCACACGCTGAGGGAAAACTTAAATAAATAAACCGCTTTTATCGTCAGTAAAATCATCAACAACCTAAAAATTATTTAAATGGTAATTTTAAACAATACTAAGCGCAACCAATAGGTTAGGTTAGGTTAGGTTTCATGTGAGTGGGGCGTGGTCGCCCCTCCACCGCGACCCTTAGTAGGTCTATTGTGGCTCACCCCTAGAGGCTACAGTTCACCGCACAATCCAGCACTTCTTACGAAGTTCATGGTTGTATAGGGTGAGATTTTTTTAAAATCGGTAGGTTCTAGGTTAGTGTAACCAAATATGTTGAACCTTATTCTTCCCAGGCCGGGGCATGAACATAGTATATGTTCAGCAGTTTCGTCTTCCACGCAGCAGAACCGACAGTCCGTTTGTTGGTTCAGATCTATCTTTCTGAGGTGGTATCTCAGACGACAGTGTCCCGTAAGCAGTCCTGTTAGAATACGCAGGTCACTTCTGCTCCATTCTAGGATCTGCTTAGTTGTGTTTCTCGAGGGTTGTAACGGTAAAAACGTCTTCGAGTGGGTTAGCCCTGGTATGTCGGACCAGTACGTGAGTATTTTCCTCTCCGCCCAGTCCGAAATAATTGTTTTGGCGGCACTTGTGGTGACTCCAAAAACCGGTTCTGCTCCAGTGAACGCAGATTCGGCCCCCTGTTTTGCAAGTGTGTCGGATTTTTCGTTTCCTTCCACCCCCTGGTGCCTAGGTACCCACAGTAGGGTCACCCTGTTGTACGCACCAAGGTACTCTAAAGATTCGATGCAATTCCATACAAGTTTAGAAGCGCAACCAATAATAAAATGTTTATAAAATGGGATTCTAAAGTGTATGAAACAAAATTAGCAAGTATGAATAAAACATGTTTCATTAAACTAAGGTTTCAAGAAGGGCAATCCAATGCTGGCTCAGGGACAAGAACCAAATGTACTGGAAAACAGAAACCAGAAGCAATTCGGCACGAGTATCGAAGATTGTTTTAGCCGTTATGAGGAAGCTGCACTGCAAATGGGCCTCAAAGTAAACGAGGACTAAATACATGGTAATGTCAAGAGTCAAGAAATACCAGAAATAGGGTCAGGCAGAACGTCTATACTAACGACCACAACTTTGAAGTTGTAAAGGAATTCAAGTACCTGGGAGCGATAATAACCCAGGATAACCGAGTTGAGAAAGACGTGGCAGCCAGAATAGTCGCGGCGAACAGGGCTTTTTACTCCATTTAACACTTATTAAAATCTAAGCTTCTCTGCAGGAACACTAAGTTTTGTATTTACAAAACCATAATCCGCCCTGTGGCGACGTATGGAAGCGAGACGAGGACTCTGACCCAAAAATAAATAAACAAACTGCTGGTATGGGAACGTAAGATCCTGCGAGCCATTTACGGTACCTGTAAGGATGCTAACACGCATGAATGGAGATGTCGACAAAATCATGAGCTCCAACAACTATTTGGGAAAGAGAGCCTTACTAGACATATAAAGGCAGGTCATGTAATAAAGAGCGACGATCAGCGCCTTATAAACACAGTTTTTTGGGAGAGACCGAAAACCAGTAGGACGCACCAGAAACCGATGGAAGGACGCGGCCAAGACTCACGACGAGTTGTAGAGCCAAACAAGAAGAAGAAAAAGAAGCAATTCATCGTATTTATAAAGAAAAAACAATAATTTGTATATAATAGTTACT
This sequence comes from Agelastica alni, assembly GCA_950111635.1. Lineage (NCBI taxonomy): Eukaryota > Metazoa > Arthropoda > Insecta > Coleoptera > Chrysomelidae > Agelastica > Agelastica alni. Next base: position 13,746,018 of record OX467711.1, read on the forward strand.
GGGTGTTAAAAAGTTAAGGAAATAATTCGGAAATTTAAGAATCTAATTGATTGTGGGAATCAATAAAATTAGTTTTAATGTTTTCCGTTTACAAAATTTTATATAAAACCACACAAACTGCAAATAAATTATTCGGTGCTATAAAAAGATACTTTTATTTACAGTACGAGATGAAATTTATTGTTGTCAACATGACACACTATAAAATTTGTACAAGTTTTAATATGCAAAGAGACCGAAAGAGACTTTCCCATGACGCAAAGTTTTCAAATAAATGTGAGAAACGCGAAAATTTGTCATCGTTACGAGAACCTCTTGTTGGATTGTCCAAAATACCGTAAACCGAAAGCAAAAGACTAGGGACTAAAAAAATATTGTTTGCATTGTTAAAAATATATTTATACTAACAAAAATAATTGTGTGTTTTTTCGTCTAAAAAAATAAGATTTAATACGATCTAATTGTTTTTACTTACTACTTCTCATGGATAGAATTATTTGAACTTACCTGAAACAAAAAATAAATATTAAAAAAAATAATTAAAAATATGATTGCCAGTAATGCCATTGTCAATTGAAGGAATAAAATTTTACAATGTTGCTCTCTAATTTTTAGAATCAGTAAGAACGAATCTGTGAATAAATTTTAAATTTGATGGGTTGAAAAAGAAATTCATTTTCAGAAAACAACTACTCTCCTGGCAACGTGCCTCGACGAACATTAAATTATATCTGATAGATAATTAGGTTGTTAAAAATTTTATTGATGGGAAATGGGTGTGTTTTAACATAAAATTTATTCAGTGTTCGGAAATTTTACGGCGTCTTATCGAAATATTTATGTACACAAATATTCGTGAAAAATTTATTGTCGAAAATTGTTACGAACTATAATCTATATACATAAAAATGAAAAAAATGTATGTATGTATGTCCTTCAAAAACTCTCAAACTGCTGGACCGATTGGGATGAAATTTTTTATACATACCAGGGGTGGTTTTTGGGGAAAAAAACTTCCTTATGACAGTGGTGGGTAAAGGATGAAATATAAAATTAATTAAAAACGGCTAATATCAGTGTCAAATTCATTGTTTTTGTAGTGGCTGAGTTTGATGGTAACATTTCCAATTTTGTTAGCACCCTTACGACAGGGGGGGGGGAGAGGGATGCATTTAAAAACTATCAAAAACGGCTGATATTAGTGTCGAATTTATAGGTTTCGGGTTAGCTGAATTTGATAGTAACATTCCTAATTTTTTTAGCACCCCTACGAACGGGGTGGGTAGGGGATGAAATATAAAAACTATTAAAAATGCCGATTTAAGTGTCAAATTCATAGTTTTCAAAGTCGCTGAGTTTGATTGTGATATCTCCAATGTTGTTAGCACCCCTACGAAAGGGGTGGGAAGGAAATGGAATAAAAAATCTTTAAAAAACGCTTTATTAGTGTCGAATTTATAGTTTTTGGCGTCGCTGAGTTTGATAGTCATATTCCCAAAGAAGGCAAGCCAACGTTCGGGCAGGACAACGTCTGCCGTGTCCGCTAGTATTCAAGTTATTTATTTTACCTCCTTCATAAATACACCGTTAACAGTTTTACATTCAATATTTAATTAGCGTAAATTTGTTCTTTTGTTTCTTAATTATTAAAATGAACTTAAAAAAAATAATAATAAGTACCGCATTTCCTGGAAACAATAAAGTTAATTCTCGATTTTACATAATCAATTACCGAAATTGATTTGTTTTTGTAACCAGAACAACTTGTGTGGTCTTTTAATATATTTTTTTAATTATAACTCTTATATTTACCAACGCCAAAGACATCGGTGTCCTTCTGCAGTATTTTAACTTAATTACTGAAAACTTATTTAAAATTTTAATCTGAAATAACGTGAGAATGGCCAACATTAAAACCTACAAAAGCGTAAAATTAAAAATGTTTAATTTTCAACAAATTGATCAAAATTATGAAGTATAACATTTTAATCTACAAATTGTTTGGCTTCTCAGTTCTAGTACGTACATGTTTGATTTTGTGGCTAAATTAAAATCATAGAATTTAAAATAAGATCATTGATAAGTACGGAAAATATAATTATTTACAAGAGTTTTAATTGTAAATGACGCATAATGCTGTGACGTAGTTGTTCTACGATGGTGATTTGAAAAGTTACCCTTAACGTGACAATGGCAGCACGTGGCACGTGTTAGTGTTTTAGTGAAATTTAAAAGAAAAAGTATTGAGCTATCATTGTTTTTAACAGGCAAAATGCCCACACAAATCGAAGATGAATTACACGCATTGTACGGGGATTCTGCACCATAATTTACCACTGTGAAATTTTGGACAGCTGAATTTAAACGTGGCCATACCTCAACAAAGGAAGCTCCGAACCAGAAATCATGAGAAGGATTGGAATGTCAAAAAGAGATTTGGGCAGACTAGTTAAAATCTGGAAAGACCACCACAGTATCCGGAAAATGGCCAAGATGAGACTTCTCAAAGCGCTGATATTCTTCATCGCAACCTATGGATCAGAATCTTGGACGTTAAACGCAGCAAGCCGCAAGAGAACAGAAGCGTTTGAAATAATATGTTACCGCAAGATGCTGAGAATCCCTTAGACAGCTCATAGAAAAAATATCTCCATACGCAGAGAACTGAATATTCGGGATCATAAATGGCTCCTCCCAAGAATCCAGAATTCCGGTCACGTGATACGGAAGGACGGGATGGAGAAAATTGTGATTCAAGGAAAAGTGTATGGAAAAAGAACGAGAGGCACATCTCCTGTAAGTCGGTTCCGAAAAAAAGCTGGGATAGTAATGAGTGTTTTTTTTTTAGGATACTCGTGGAGTTATATAAATCGATTATCTTCAAAAATGAAAAACCATTACAGGAGCAAACTACAAATCATTACTTGACAAGCTGATAGCAGAAATTGCGGAAAAATGGTCACTTTACAGAAGAAAAATTCTGTTTCGTCATGTCGAAAATCCATGAATTACGGTTTGAACTGCTTAACCACTCTCCGTACTCACCAGATTTAGCCCCAAGCTACTTTTTGTTTCGTTATCTAAAAATTGCGCTTTGAGGACAGAGATTTTCGTCAAATAAGAAGGCTATCTATCACCTTTGTACAGAGAAAAATTCCGAGTACTATTTGGACGGGTTAAAAAAATGGGAGCATCGTTGGAGAAGTGAGTAGTCTTACAAGGAGGCTATGGTGAAAAATAAAAATAATTTTAAAGAAATAATGTGTTGTACCTTTGTTTGGTCGGAAACTTTTCAGATCACCATCGTATTTACTAGAGAAACAGACTTGATCGTAATGTATTGTGTTGAATATAGACTGTAAAATGTAATTGTTGATTGTTATGCTACTTGCTTTAAGTAACGATGTTAATGCCCATTATTTTCACTGTACTTATAACAAAGTTTATTCTAAAAGCCCATTAAATTTCTAAAACTAGTCTAATAAATAACAATTACGTTATTCTACAACTTTATTTATTACAATGACTACAAGACACACTGTATTTTCCGACTAAATTTTGTTTAACTAGAATAAATTAATCATTATTAATATTGATTCATTGTGAATTATTCATTGTCTGATCGTGACTAATGTCACAGGTGTCGATTAAAATCTATTATTTTTTTTTGTTTATTAACAATATCCGAAACATTTAACAATGATCCGTTTGTGTGCATAATGTAATTGGGAGAAACTATAAATTTTAATTTTTTAACAATCACGAATGTTGCTTACTTAATTTTTCGTTGTCTGGACATTGAATTACCATAAAATACTGTGTACATTGCAACAGTAGTAGCTTGGCGGGCGGAAGATTACAAAATCTGCGCAAACCGAAATCATTCGAATAACGATCCGATCAACGACGACGTTATTTTTAGTAATCGTGAGTCTCAAGTACAATCGGAGGAAGAAGTTTACGAATGTGAAGTATATTCAGCCGAATATTTGTTATATTAGAGGCTAGTCGCCCGCCAAGCTACTTCTGTTGCACTGTACTGATTTCAACCATAAACAATGTTATGAACTATCTCTAAAACGAACAACTATTGTTAAAATGCTCATCCGCCAATCAGACACGTCACGTGTTAGTTATATTAATTCGCAGTCGTCAATCTGCGCGGAAACTGACTTTACACTCGCAAAAAGGGTAGACCTATCGTGTGGGCCGCGGACGGTCCGCACTGCGACTATTAGAAGGGGAAGGGATTATAGAAAGAAAATTATTGTGGACACGCTTTTTAAAAAGTTGCAGGTTATAGTTCTCTGGAAAAACTGATTTTGGAAGCTTACTCCATTCCGTAGCAGCCCTGTAAAAGAAGGATTCTTGATGAAGATTGGTCCTTGTAGTATCAATCTTGAGAGTAAATGGGTGAGACTGATCAGCGTGCCGAGTTCTTCGGCCGAATGTAATTTACTGAAACATTACCCACTGCACACCATGTCACCACGACTATTATAAAGAGCCTTATTGACGTTTTGAACAAAATCTCATTTTATTTTTGATATGCTGAAGCAGTGTTGGCGTTGACAGATAATCTGATACCCAACTCCTTTCGTGTATTGCACCGCTAAATGTCTTGGGACATTTTTAGTCTCTATTTATTTTTAAACATAGTAAGACTTACATTTATTTTATTTTAATAAAATAAAACCACCATTTTATGACGAATTTCTAATTCTCGAAGTGGCAAAAGCTGACCCACGCAAGTCTTAGTGTCGTATATGAACTTTTATCTTAGATTAAATCCTTTCTTGCTACTATAAGTCTTAATTCATGCAATAGCATCTTAACAGTTTAAAAAAGTGTAAAATTGCTGTTAGTTTGCTTTAAATTTTTCAACAAGCGATAAAAACAACACGCTTAGTCCTGACGCAATAGCAGCATTCAAGCAGACTACCTTCGCTCCCGAGCAAAATGATATAATCTGGAAAATTGATGTCCGTCGATTTGATTTTCGGTCGATTTCACACCCGCGCGAAACGTGTAGACGCAAATATAATTCCGGTTAGAATTATTCGAGTTGAATTCAAATTAAATCGGTTTGGTTGCCAACCTTCGGTGGTCGATCGGAACCTCAAAGAAATTAATAATGGACAATCGAAACTTGCAAACAAAAACTAAAAAGCTGGACAAGGAGAAGTTTAATTAAAGTATGAAAAAAATCACAATTCAGATATTAATAACCTGAGCAAGATTAACCTACACACATTTATTTAAACTTTAACAGTTGGAGAGATAATACCACCACACCACTAAATCTGTATATGAGGAGTGGAATTTCAAAACGTCTCTTGTTCATTTTTTTTCAATTTAACTTTTTTCTTTATTTTACATCTGTGAGACTACCTGCAACTAAAAGTGGAGATTTTTTTTAAAACGTCCTAAAACCCGTTGAAAATCAAGTTTAAAAATTCAATGAAGTTTTAAAACGTCCCTTGTCCACCTCACTGTAAAGGAAGATGGCGGACATCCTTTTGAATAATCAAAATGTCTCTTGTTCCTGCTCCATGAGCACAGCTGCTCAGTTTCTGATTTTCAAAACGTCTCAAATCCAAATGTAATTTTCCAAACCCAATTTTAGATAAAAAGAATAATTTGGCACCTTTATAAGCATAATCTTTGTCATTACCTTAAAGTAGAATATACAATGTAGAAATGTTGGCAATCTTGAGTAATTTAAGCGTCAGGTTATATTTTTACAAAGGTTTTTGTAACCAGCAAACCTGTTGATTGCTTTATGATTGCTAAACGATTTTAGTGTTTATTTTCTCGTTCTCTTATATGGTTTTTGTTCACAAATTAGATCAATTTTCAGTTTGTGTTGCGTAGAGTCGAAGATGGACAAGGAAACAGACATTATTGTTCGTCCATGTTTGCCCAGTAAGGGCAGGAAGAAATGAGCTAACGTTTCTCAGTGGAAAAGAACCTTGGAAAAAAGCAACGTTATTCTTCCAAAGCTCTCCCCAAGCTATAAACAACGTTAAACCACAGTATACACTAACTTGCGCTGGAGTATTCTGTGGTTGAACAATCGAACTTTACTTTCAAAACGTCTCTTGGCCAGCTTTGAGGTTCAAAACGTCTCTTATCCAAATTGAAATACTTGCTAAAGACTAAAAATCTTCATTATTTTTGTTTGAATAACAACCTAGAGTCCAAATAGAATTATGTTGAAGCAAAAATGAAAAGATTGGTAGATTTTTTAGAGTACAACATTTTTGTAATTTTCCGAAAATTCTCCAAACTGGACAAGAGACGTTTTGAAATTCCACTCCTCCATATATAAAAATTAATTGCTGTTCGTTTGTCTCGCTAAAACTCGAGAATGCCAGGACCGATTTGGCTAATTTCGGTCAGGACAAGGTCTGCCGGGTCCGCTAGTTTTAAATAAAAATTAAAAAAGTTTCTAAATTCTCGCTGATATCAATAATTTTGTTTTCTAAAATTTTTTGTTATTTTTTTGCTTTACATTTTAATTTTGTATTGTCTAGTTTAACAACGTAGATGTTTTCACTCATTTGTTTGTGATATTGTTGAATTACATTGTATTTTAGATCAAAGTGTATTATATTTATATGTAATAAGAATGGAAAAATAATGTTTTTAAAATGAGTCTTAAAATTTTCCATTTACATGATTTTGTTTTTAATTGTTTAACCTCGAATTAGTAAGTAGATACTGCAATTGTTTTATTATTAATTGTAATAATATTGTTAACACTATGTTTTGATATATTGTAAAAGGAAATAAATGTTTTCCGAAAATTTGACACGTAACAAAGAGTATTCTTTAGTTCTTTTTTAACAGTAAAATAATCTGACTGGAACCCCAAAATGGTTAAATCTTATTTCTTGAACAGTTAAGATTACTTTTCTGTTTTATACATACCCAAATAAGTTTGAAATTATATAAACTGTGAAATATTTAGGGCAAGGTTTCTTTTATTTGGGAAGCAGTTAGGTATGACAAATTCAATAAATATTCTTCGTTTTTTCAGTCGAGCTTTCGAAAATGTTTATTTTCTTTATTAGTTCTTTATAATATTTCTGATTGTAAGAAAAATCTTATTATCTGAAATAAAGTCTTTGTGTTTGTAAATAATATATGTATGAATAGAACTCAGATCTTCAATATCTGTCCTTTTATTAATGTACTAAAGAGTCTTCTCAAGACACTTGTCAACATCTAGAATTTTCGAATTACCTACTATAATCACTACGGTGATTCTCATCAATGGAATGAGTGTTAGAGTACGAGATTTCATTTGCATCACTTTTAGTGATAGTTGTCTTGTTTGACCAATGTAAATTTTGTCACAATCAATAGATAGAATTTAATAAGCACTATTTGATTTGAACTGGAATTATTATTTTCAATAGTTCAATAGTTCACCCCCATCTGTTACGTTAGCTATGATATTAGGTTGCTTGCTAATTACTAATACTTTGGTCTTTTTTGCATTTAAACCGAGTCCAGCCATTGCGCATTTTTCGATGACTGCATCCAGTATCCGTTATAAATCTTCCTGACTGGAGGTCAACAGTACCGTATCGTCTGCGTAGCGAAGGTTGTTGATTTCGCCATTTATAATAATGGCGGCTTGTATATCAGTTAGTGCTTTCCTAAATATTCTTTCAGAGTATACATTAAAGAGCAAGGGCGATAAAATGCAACCTTGTCTTTCTTCACGTTTGATCTTTATTTCCGGTGTATCATCACCATCTATTCTAATTACTGAAGTTTGGTTCCAATTTATGAGAATTAGTAGCAATTTTATTTCTTTTTTCTTTTTTTTACAAAATAACTTGATCAAAATTTATAAATAGCGTAAGGAACTTCGTTCCTATTGGGTGTCCAATGCCAACACACACCCTTTTTTTTTTATTTTAAAATTTGCGTGTTTACTTAGGCACATATCAACAGTCCTTGCCATTTTCAGTTCGACGCACCTTAGAATTCTGATCTAGTATGTTTTTTTACATTATTTTGCATTTTTCGAGATGCTTCTTTACATTCAAACGCGAACCCCCCCGTATTCTGGTAATTTAAACTAGAAATAAAAATTATTCTTAAGTTTCGTCGAAAAAAAAAAATAAATAAATAAAGATTTTTTCTCATTTGCGAAGGTTTGTTTTCTTCTGGAAATCTAATTAAAAAAGTAATCTCACAAAATAATAAATAATATAGTTTCCGTCTCGCCCGGATTTTTTCTCTCGCTCCAGACACAATCCCCCTTTTTATTTTCAATTCTAACTAATTAACTCAAATATTTAAAAAGTTCACGAAACAATGTAATTCCATAACGTCAAATTAAAAAGGAGCACTGCTTGGAATATATTTTTATTGTGCCGTGTTAATTTGAGACTGTATGAAACGCGATACGTTTGTGAGTATTTTATTTTTCTGATTTGAATACTTTACAATAGGGGTAACTCCAAATGGTACTCTTAATTTAGTTGAAAAGCGCCGTTTCGCTGCTATTCATGGAAATGTTTCGTTCGCTCTTGCGTAGATTCTCTCCACGTATTTTTTTTTTATTTAATTTAATCAGAAAACGCGAAAAGGCCAGGTCGAAGAATAATGTTATTTACAAATTACTTTAAAATTTTCCATGATTTTCATTTTTTTAATGTGCAAATGTTATATAATCACAGATCTCGAAAACAAAGAAAGTTTTCATTTCGAACAAGCTTCACTCTTTTTTTACATAACATAAAAATAATTTTTTTAAAACACTTACAAAACATATAATATTTACACGTTTAAATCACACACCAACATTTTAAACATGCTGCTCGTTTTTAAATTGTGTAGGGGTAAGCATTGCTGAGTACTCGGTCGCAATTATTTATTTTGTAAGTGTATTTATTTTAAATACTCAGTTTAAAGCGTTACAATGATAATTTTAAAAATCGAACTCGCCAGAATTGTTTTAGGAAAATAGGTCAGTTGTTGCTGAAAGAATGGGCTACTACCAGTAGATCTGTTTGGGAAAAAATGAGCAGCTAGTGCGGCTCTCAGACTCAATGCTGTTACCCCATGGACCGAAACGCACTAAGGTCAACTCAAGAATCCTAAGAGAATACGACCTGTGCACAAATAACACTGATTACATTAAGCCTAACCCTATGTTCGAAGGCGACCTATCCCAGGAAATCCCATCCAGAGAAGATTGGGTCGAGAATCCAGTAAACCTCAGGGCGCAGTATTTTATACGGACGGCTATACACTGGAGGGGAGAGAGAGTGAACAAAAAAAAGTTCAGCGAAATATCCATTCTTTGCGACAGCCAGGCAGCTATCAAATCACTGAAATCAGTCTATTTGACCTCTAGGGCAGCGGTGCAATGCCGTGCCGCCCTGAATGAGCTATTAACTAAGTTTAGGGAGTTTAGAGTTCACATTGTCTGGGTACCTGGACACAGGGACATACCAGGCAACTGTAAGGTGGACGAGCCAGAAAGAAAGGGGCACCACCCTCCCAGCTTTATCTGTCTCATGTCAGCAAGGAGTACCAATTGCAAATTGCCAGCTTCTCCTGCACAGCAAAGTAGGTCAAAAGGCCAACTTGAGGCGGCAAAATGAACCCACATGCACATCATCAAAACAGATTTGGCCTAAACTAGATCTACATCGAACTGATAATGTTTTAACTCTATCCAGGGAGTCCATTGGAAATGCGATCGCGACCATAACAGGAGACTGGGCAGGTGGATCCCATGCACGGCGCATGAGAATCGCAGAGCTACGACACGACTTCTGTGAAAGCTGTCACGATAAGGAAGAGGAGGAAAAAATAATTTCAGAAATCGGCCTCGCCAAAATTGTTGTTTTAGGAAAATAAGTCAGTTGTTGATGAAAGCATGGGCGTATACAAAGGAACGTTTCTTGCATATGATAGACAGACAGACTAATTATGTGCGAGATAGAACTAGAAGTGGAAGAAGGCTTAGATCCGCTATATAACATTCACTATTCAAAGAAATCGCAGCATAACGATTTCACAACTTCAGTGGAAACTGAGACATGTACTTGGAGTACCTACAAATGTCTGCATCTACACTAGAAACACGAATTTTAAAGTTCGATTCAAGATATCAGCGAAAACTAAGAGTTTCCCAGTTATAAACACGGAATTTGTCGACTGCAGTGAACTGAAGAGTACCTACATTTACCAAAAGGATTTTATAATTCCTTTATGTTTTTAAAAGAAAGTAAAAGATAGTCGCTGAATTCGTGTTTGAAGAGAAGCAACCAGTACTGCCCAACTTTTTCATGCTCAGTGGAGGCAGCACCATGTTTAGGTCAGGAATGTCCGATGTACGTTATGAGACACAATGACTTTTTATTTTTATGACTTCTCCATTAGCAGAGGTTGGCGACCCCCTGTCTAAATGACTCTCTGTCTTCGGCTTCGTGAAACAGCTCTTCTGATGTCATATTTGTCCAATCCCCATTATTTCTCAGCCAGGACTTCTTTTTTCTTTCGATATCTTTCCTTCCGTCTACTCTTCCTTGCATTATTACTTGTAAATGGTGATATTTACTATTATCATCATTATCATGTCCAAGATATGCGTTTTTGCACATTTTCATTGTTCTCATAGTTTTCTTTCACGACTTATCCTTTTAAGCATTTCTTTGTTAGTTATTTTGTCAGTTCACGGTATCTCAAGCATACGTCTGTACATGCAATATTCAAACTCCTCAATCCTTTTTACTATTTGGGCTTTCAGTGTCCAAATTTCGACACCATACATTAACTAAGACCAGACGTACCATTCCGTGAGTCTTAATCGCAGTGGCATGGTTAAGTTTTTGTCACTAAAGACTGACCGGAGTTTTAAAAATGCTGCTCTTGCCAACTCGATTCTCACACGAATTTCGTTGTCCTTTTTTAGCTCCGAATCGATGAATGCTTCCATTTTTTGACCCCATCTATTTGTTGCCCATTGACCATTAACTGTGTACCGTCTGTTGGAATTTTGGATATTATTATTATTGTAGTCTTGTCGGTATTAGTGAGTGCACTTATTAATTACAGAGTTCATCAGCTATTGTTTATCCTCCATAGTTTCAACCAGCGTACCTCACTGTGTTGACTATTTCACCACCAATTCTTATACCCTCTTTTTTTATGCCACAAGGCATTCTTGAAAATAACTTGGGAGTATACATTAAAAAGCGTCGGAGGAAGCACACAAATGACTGGTAAAAGGTATTTGGAAAAGTTCTACAGGTTCACGTTAGACTGTGGAGAGAGGCTATTGGTGATACGATTGTTTTCATGGACGACTTTATCCTACTATAGACGTGAACAACAAACTTAATATAGGGAAAATCAATCGTTTGAACTAGCCTGCTTTGTCTCCGACCATAAATCCCATTGAGCAAACTTGGAATATGCTTTTAAGATCAATTCGTACATGAAGAAATCCTTCCAGGTTTACTCCAAAAGCTTATCGCACTAGTTGCCAAAGAAGAATGACAGAATATTACCCAAGAATAGATTGCTAGCCTCGTTAGTAGCATGCCACGGCGTATTCAAGTTAGCAATAATACCAGAGATGAAGACGCACTCTATTAAATATACTTTTTTATTATTTTAAAGTTGTTGTAAAAACTTTATTTTAAATTTTTTGAATAAGAAATATTGATTTTCTTTTAAAAATAACCAATCAATTAGTATTTAATCGATTTAAAAGAGACAGAATTACGTCAGAATCTAGGTTGTTTATAAAATATATCTCGAAAATTTGTAGCAGAGGTATCTTTTCGTTATTATTCGCAACAAAATATTCCTGGATGTGTAAATGCATACAAAGAACTTCAAATGTATGGATCTTTTGATTCATTTTTCATAGCATATTAATAATGAACAGTGCAATATATGTCCTGTTTATGACAAGAGAAGTGCATATTTTTGCATTGAAGTTGTCGTTTTGAAACATGAATCATACATGTTCAATACGGTTCGACACTTTGATAATGAAGCGGTATTTTTTTTTTCAACTTTTTTTGCGAAGCGACATGTGCTCCATTTTTTATCACCATCTACTATAGTAATACGTTTACATATGTATGTACATGTATTTTGTATATTTATTCTAGATGTATAACGATTTATGCGCCCGAATGTGATACGCGACCAAATGCATGGGCAAACATTTTCCGACTCCATCTTCGCAATCCTGAAAAAATGCTGAAAGCATAGTAATTCATTCGTTATCACGCGTCCCATTAATTTTCACTTATGAATGTATGAATAAAAAAATTCACGTGTGTTGGACGTTTACTGTATTCTTTATTATTATTATTATTTTTTCGTTTTGCGCGAAGGGAAATTCTCTCATTTATTTTTGTAATACTGAAAAACGCGACAATAAAGAAGCGAAAATAAGATACTTTTACTGCTGTATTCTAAATTTCAGCTCGAAAAAAGATTTACGTGAGACGAAGCCGTAGAGAGGATTTTAGTCCTTTCAGAAACTTAAAAAGTTTTTCGTATTTATAAACACAAAAACTTTTATATAAAAAAAAACAAAGCTTGACAAATCCGTTATCTTTGTGCATATACATGTCCCTCTTTGTACATAAACAGCAACAAATAAAACTTTTTGTTTACAAAAGGAAAAAATAATTATCCGTCTTACAACGTGAAAAACTTTACTTTTTAAATAACCACAATAAAGTCCTCGAAGATGTACCTAAAAATTAAAACAAATAACATTAACAACTTGCTGCTTTTTAACTTTTTGATAGATATGTATACAGGACAATACAGGTCGCCTCCCTCGAGAAACACAACTAAGCAGATCCTAGAATGGAGCAGAAATGACCTGCGTATTCTAACGGGACTGCTTACAGGACACTGTCGTCTAAGATACCATCTTAGAAAGATAGGTCTGAACCAACAAACGGACTGTCAGTTTTGCTGCGTGGAAGACGAAACTGCTGAACATATACTATGTTCATGCCTAAGCCTGGGAAGAATAAGGTTCAACATATTTGGTCACACCAACCTAGAACCTACAGATTTCAAAAAAATCTCACCCTATACAACCATGAACTTCGTAAGAAGGGCTGGATTGTGCGGTGAACTGTAGCCTCTAGGGGTGAGCCACAATAGATCTACTAAGGGTCGCGGTGGAGGGGCGACCACGCCCCACTCACATGATACCTAACCTAACCTATACAGGTCGCCTAAGAAATGTTAAATTCGAAAAAGTTACTCAGCTTACATATTTTTTCCCTCATTTCCTAATCCAAATTCTTGAAACTTTTTTTAATGCAATCACTTCGTGATTAATTTTTCGTATAATAAAAGATGTGGATAAAGTAAAAGAAGAAGTAAAAGAATTTATCTCAAGCTTAAATAACTAATTGTCTATTAACTTAGGAAAAGGTAAGTGTTCATACAAAACAAACGACGACAGTGATGATGGCAAAGATTTTTTATTTTATTTATAACTAGCGGACCCGGCAGACGTCCTGTCCGAATGTTAGCTTGCCTGCTTTGGAAATATCGCTATCAATCTTAGCGACCCCGAAAACTATAAATTCGACACTAATATCGGCATTTTTATTAGTTTTATACCATCAAACTCAGCGGCCCCGAAGACTATGAATTCGAATCTAATATCAGCCATTTTAAATAGTCATCCCCTTCTCACCCCTTTCGTAGAGAGAGAAATCGGTCTGTTACGAACGTTGATTTGTACCTATATAAAAAAATCGCGGGCCGCAGTTTTGAAGTTAAATTAGAAAGTGATATAGTTATAAAAAGTTTGTTATGAAAAGTTTAAGTTTTGTGAAATATCTAAGTGATTTATCAGGTAAGATTTTATTATATTGCAGAAGAAAGATTAAAATAATTTGTTTAGTTTTTGTATTGAGTGTGTAAAATTATCGAACACAAGAATAAATATCGTAACAATATTAAATGAGCACAATCAATGCTTTGACCAGATATCTAAGCTGAAATAGTAGGAGAATCAATTCAAATATTAATCTCACTAGTCTCAAAAACCTGGTTTAACAATTAGTACCTTGCTCGCGCAGGATTAAACCTCAAATTATGGATCCGGGCTAGCTATTTTCTATTAAAATTAACTGCTGTGGGCACTAAGTGTATTCAGAGAGCAGCTGGCTAACTCCGTTGTTTTTATTTTACCCTTGTTTGTGACAACATAACGTCTTTTAATAGAATTGCCACAGATTAACTACGCATAGATGCTAAACCCGGCGAAAGATCAAAGGATTTTCCAATTTATTTATGGACATTTAAATGGGTTTGATAACATTGATGTCACTATCGTTGCTCAAATTATTTAATAACGTTTCTTTGTGATCGAGGCTTACGTCCGAATATCCCGAACGCACACGAAAGCTCTTTAAATACACACGAGGATATTTAAATTGGTTTGAATGTTTATCTCTCTCGCCGTAAGACTTTTTCCCTTAACTTTCGCATCTGCTCTTCCGTAATCTTTGGTATTGCCAAACGAGATATGGTACAATTCCTGCCATTCAGAACATAACATCATGAAAATTAATGAATTTTTGAAAGAGTTATTTAAATGTTATAATATATAACCTACAAAAAATAAACAAAAACTATTGGTAAAATTATTAAATATTAACTAACTAATTTAGACCTCTCGGAATCAAAGTAAAGGTAAGGTGGACATGTCGAGACACTTCTATGTCGTGAATGTAGAGTGTTCAGCTCTTTCATCTTATGCGTTTGGCGAGTTTTGGCTTACAACAGCCAACACAAGGGAGGCCGACGTTGTAAGCTACGTTAAACACGTACGATGGCTGACTAACTAAGAGAGGTCCTCCAGGAGAATGTTTAACGGATCTAATGAGACCTAGCTGCAATCCTAACCTTTCCAACGCATTGGATCAGTATCGTTGTCGGTAATTTCTTACTTTACGATCAATATTTAGGTTTGACAACACCGGTTTTAATTGATGCGGTCTGTGGAACTTGTGAATGAAAGTCTGTTACTTTCACTGATTAATTTATAAGATCTGTAAGATAATTGCTGGTCTATAGTGTTCGTTTAACTTACATTAGCAACTCGATGGAACGTTTGACGAATTATTATTATATTTATACGTTTCTCAGCCTACGAAATAGTCAAGAATTTTAAAAAAACTGTGTTTTACCGATGACTTATCAATGCGAAAGCGTGATGGTTGGAACTGAATAATTTTTGTTACGGATCTCACAAAACGCCATCTATCATAATTATTAACAAAGTTTCCGCAACAATATTTCCATTTCGAGCAAGTTAAAACTTCACTAATGCATCGTTCCAGACCGAACAGCGAAACTCCACGTCGAAGTTGCTATAGGTGATGTATGAGAATGTTAAATTAGTCCACCATTAGTGGACGGCTGAAACTATCACGAACAATAAGATCTAACGTTGAATTAGTGAAATACGTTATCTTTAAATTTTACTGCAAACAATTTGCCGAAAACACGTCTCGGCCAATAAAACTTTCAAAATGGTGGAGCCGAAATGGATTACATATAAATAGTCCGGCGGCTTAATTACTTAATTTTATATAATTAATAATGTATTTAGTAGCTTCGAGGTTAATAACAAAATAAATACATTTAGTAACAAGTATTACAGTTTGCAATTTTGTTTACTAAATAAAATATTAAAATGCTCTTTTACATATAGTAAAGGATTGTTGTTTACTAGTCTATCGCTATCATTCTCTATTGCATGAACTACTAATATACGCACTCTCTTACATCCTGCGGTCGCGCCGCGCGCAGCTTCAACTCTGTCTCTTCGTCTATCGCACGAGATATTTGTCTCGGACCTCTTTGTCGCACGTTCACAGTCGCATTGAAATTTTTTTTTTAAAATTCGACAACCATCAATCAGGACAGACTTTTTGCGGGCAACCCTATAATATCATCGTGTTCGCAATAAAACAGCGCTTATTTTTATGTTTCATTTATAGATTAAACAAGTAGGTGAAAATAACTAGGACCAAAACACCTGTTTATACGTGGCAACCCAATAGTTGGACCGGGAAAAATATAGGCAACCCTACGTTTTCATTTTCTATAGGCTTTGTACTTACGGTTGGCGTAAAATTTTTTCGTTTAACTCATCGGTAGAAATTAAAAAAAAAAAATTTGAAGTTGAAATTAATTATAGCCTGGCCAGGATTTGTTATAATTTTTTAGAAACTAAATTACTTGTAACATAATTTTTATCCATTAAACAGATGGGCGAAGGTAAATTTTACTTCGGATCTTAGACTTATACAATTTACATGTAGTTTTAACTATTGTAATTGTAATAAAGGAAAATTTTATTAATAATTTTTAAAAAAAGTTAAAAGATTAGCATTGACGATGGCTAACTAGCCGAAAGCGCTTTGCTCAATAAAGAACTATACACGTAATGCACAAAAACATTTTTTTACTTTAAAAACTTCCTGTTTTGTAACAAAGATCATTTAAAAAATTCGGAATAGAATCGGACAATCAATACTTTCTCGAGATACTCCCATGTTATTATACAATATATATGATATTTTAATGAGTCCTTACTTGGTCATTTGTACACACTGTGTTCCTTTAAAAAGATACTATCTGAACCACGTAAATAAGTACAAGAGGCCCCTTACTATAAACTCGAATATAACCCGAAGATGGAAAATTTAATATAATGCAATATTTAATATATTATATAGGAGAAATGCTAAAGCTTGCTATCCCTATCGCCGTCTCTCTCTACATCTCGGGAGAAATTAATTTCTTCGTAATCCAAGACGGGCAGTAATTAAGTGGAGCAGGGAGGGGGGAGGCTGGGGCTCACCGGCGCTTCCTCTTGGAATCCCAACGATCTATCATTGAGTTTACACCATACTCCTTAGATCCTTCAGTAATTAGAAGCAATGGCATTCTTTCTTCTCGGCAATAATCTCGATAAGAATTTTAATGACGTGTTAGACCACCTAGAGCCGTTTCAGATATGAAATATTTCCGCTACGATTTCGAATATGAAATTTAGATGAAGACTATTTTTTATTAGATCGACGTGAGGTTAAAACTAAACGGTTAGCACTTCCCATAAAGTTTAAATTTTAATTCACAATAAACAGGAATAAATGAGCATGTTATTACTTATTATTTTGAGTTGTCCAGAATGTTTTTGAATCCACCAGGCCAAACTCATCACTTATCCCCTTTCGTAGAGACGATTCTTTATTAACTCTTAAAACTCCTAAAACAGCCAACTGTCCCGAGCACTACTGAAGTGCAAATCTGGGATCATCCTTTTCCTAGACTTCACATTATTGTTCTAGTCAATTTTGACTTCAATTAATATAGGTAATTTTAAGTATTGACCAATTTAACACACAAAGTGTTTGTGTCGCCAATGAATTGGATGCTGATTTTTTTGATGTTTAATATAAAGAAAGTGTAACGGAAACTTTTTCCTTGGTAAAACCATCAGGCCAACTCTGGTAATTGGATTAATTTAATTTAACACATATGTTACACTTTTTATTTGTAGTTAAGTTGAAAATATAATAAGTTTTCTTAAAGATGTACAGTTTAAATTATTTTAAGCTTTCTCAAAGAAAAGATGTATTTTAGTTCAGCCTTAAATCTTTTCTCTAAAAAAAAACCGACTGTATTCTTTAGATTTCTTAGACTTCTTAGGGAGTGATGGATCTCGTTTAATTTTTCATATGTTAATTATGGAAAATGGAAAGTCTGCATAGTTATTATCTCGATATATTTTTTATTTTGTTTTTTCCTTCTTTGTATACATAGTTACCAACGAATAACAGACTAACGAACAAATAACAGTCTAACAACAACTAATTACAGAATAAGCTTTCGAAAAAAAAGAAAAGAGACCCATGAATAAAAGCTAGAGAGCTATGGAATTAAGGAAAAAAGCTACTAACGGGATCACCCCTGTTAATACAATACTGTTGATACGAGGTGCCACAGATGAACCCTATTGATAATAACTGTTGTTGATTCCATATGGATGGTTCCAGTTTAGCTATACCAATTTGGAATTCTCCTGTTGATTGATAAGCCATATTAATGGATACATATGGATGGTTGCAATTTGGGATTGCCATTGCTGTGACACGCAGTCTGAGTTATTTTTCCGTTTTTTAGTTGTTTTATGTACCATTTGTCACCTTTTTATAAAGTTTACTGTAGTCAAGTTGTTTTGACCTAGTTTTATTTTTTTTATTATTAAACTGGTTGTTAACCCCTTACTGCATAAATTTATTATTATATTAATTTATGTAATGTATTATGGACTTAAAAAGTTTTTTAAATTATTAAAAAAACTATAACATTTTTTCTATAAAAAATAAACACAAATTGTGTCAAATATGAAACAAATTGAATTAAAAATGAAAAACATTAGAAGTAAAACATTTAGAACGTATAAAAATATTTATGATTCAATTTGAAAGCGGTAAAAACAGTTTTTGTCCTTGTTAAGACCCAACGCTCAGTAGACCAATCTGGTAAGCAACCCAAGTCATCAGTTCTAATTTCTTGAGCTGGTATTTGCGCAAATAAGTATTTTTTCTTTTTCAATTGTAATTGTGTCTGCAAATCATTACTTGGCCTTTCCAGCTTCTTTTTTGGAACATAAGCTCTGGTTAAAATTTCTGCCAGTGCCAGTTTAATTTCTGCATGTTGTTATTTTAAGACCGTCTTTATAAAATCCAACTATTGACACACAGCATATCTACAAAATGGTAAAATATACCATTTCTTTGATCTGATTTGGATTCTATAATATCCCAATTTTAAATCTAATGAATCGACACCAAATTGCACGAGTATCATATTTGGTATAATATGCAGTAGGAGGTTAAATTCTTGCAACTTTTTTATTTATTTCGAATAAAAGTAATAACAAGATTGAAGCTAGTTTAACACGTTGTTACTTTTAGTATTAACATTAATAGATACGGTTTGAGGTTTTATTCATTCTTTTTAGTAATTTAATTAATTAAAATCACTTGGCGCTAAACAGCATTTTAGTATTAGCAAAGTTAGTTTATTCAGATATATTTAGATACAAAACAGGATACATAGATCCGCGAACTGATCTATCTGTTCCTCGGAACTTAATTTAAGTTCTTTTTAAATCATTTTTAATATCGACTACTTTTTCCCAAAGGTAAGTAGTAGCGTTACGAAGGGATCATAAATTTGAGATGGTTACTCTGTCAAAACGATATAAATGACGTACACAAAAGTCAGATGAAATAGATACGAAGTAGCTCTTGCATTTGTATGAAGCAATGGTCGTTTTTTTTTCTAATGACAATGTTATTTTAAATTGCTCGAATTACGACGTTAATTCAAATGAAACTAAGTTACTTAAGACATATAATATTCCTAGTGCAGACGAAGAAACTTTCGAACGGCAATATATAACGTGTATTGCATTAGTTTTAATAAAGTACAGTAAGAAAATTACCCAAACTGGGACTCCGAGCATATTATAAATCTACTTAGTATCTGCGAGTGCAAGCGGCATCTGCACCGACTTCGGATCGCTCAACGAAACAATTAAAACGTTAACGAGCTCCTAACCGAGAGTTTAACGACTCGTTTAAACGTGTCCCATGTTCTACAGATAAGTAAAGTGTCATTTTGTCTGATATTATATAGATCTTGGGC
Source organism: Agelastica alni (assembly GCA_950111635.1). Lineage (NCBI taxonomy): Eukaryota > Metazoa > Arthropoda > Insecta > Coleoptera > Chrysomelidae > Agelastica > Agelastica alni. The sequence goes on from OX467711.1 coordinate 13,765,776, forward strand.
GAAAACTTTAACACTTAATGTTTGCCTCCGTCGACGTAATTTATTATTACTTTGTAATGTATTATTAACACCCACACCGATTCTGTTCCGAGAAACTTTCGGCTAAATATTTCACACTTAATTGATTATCAAAATTGAACTTGATGCTCTTAGCTCGCGCGGTTACTCTTTAATAATGAAGCAGCATTTGTAAGTTGTTCGAAGTTTGCGATGCTCGAACCAGACCGATACATAAGGTAAAGAAGATTATCTTTTTTTAGTTTAATACCACACTAGATTTATCATAAACGTATAGTTGAAGTCAGAAATCTGAGGACACGGTAGTGCCCCCGCCAAGTCGAGCAAAAAAGCGGCACGTACCATCCTTTTCTCGGCGCAGTTCAGGCCATTTTGGACCCCCCTATAACTTCGTTGTAGATAAATCTAGAAGCCTGAATTTTCAGTCACCAAGCAGGCATTATATAAACACGGTATATTTTAAACTTCATTTAATTTAAACCAGTAGTTTAAGAATTATAACTAGTCAAAGTTTCTTAATTTCGTGTCACTCACTCACTGACTGACCGATCATCAAAACTATATGGCACTTCTAGCAGACATAGCTCATAGGAAATAAACAAATCCAACCAACTGCCACTTTAATAAATTTTTGCAGTGTCAACAAACAGAAAACAACGCACGTTTTATCGCGTGAATCAAAAGCACGAATTTATAAGTGATAAACTGTATACCTGCACAATAAAGCAACGTTGCCAAGCAAAAATTATTTCTGTGGTGTCAGTATAAAAAGTGCGCCAAAAATCCAATCATCATCATCATCATCAAGTAGCACTACAACTCTGGGTGGGTCTTGGCTGACTGTACAACTTTTTTCCAGGTGTTTCGATCCTCCATCATTAAATGTTCGAAGGGGATGTTCATTTTTTGTATATCTGACACAATGTTGTCTTTCCACCGCATTCTGTATCATCCAGGTGGCCTTTTTCCCGTAGGAACCTCCTCCCATATCAACTTCACCAGTCTCTCTTTCTGTAGTCTATGCACATGACCTGCCCTCTTAGTCTCTGACCCTTGATTTCTGTACCACATCTCCATCCTTATACAATCTCCTATTTTCGGCATTTGCTTTCATTCTATATTCATTTGTGGTAGTGTCTTGGTATGGTCCGAAAATTTTTCTTAAAATCTTACGCTCAAATCGCCTGAGTTTTTCTTCGTTCTCTTTTGTCATGGTCCACGTCTCGGACCCATACGTTAGTATGGGTCGGACAATGGTTTTGTAGATTTTCACTTTTGATGTTCTTGTAAGACTTTTCGATTTCATTAGATTATACAGTCGCTTAGGAAAAACAAATTGCAACAATTTGCGGTGTCTTTGTGAATATGTACATATAAAGAGATATATTAAAAATTCTGGTGTATAATTATGGGAAGAGAAAAATTATCTCATACTTTAACTACACTGTGGGAGGTGCAGCTCTCCATTTTTTGATCAGTAATTGTATCAAAAATGAAACATACGGTACGGCTATTAAACATAATTTGCTGTTGCAAAAATGCATCATTTATGCTATAGATAACCCAAGTGGCTCGAATTACACACTTTCTATGTTGGTAAGATTATTTTAAATACTGTTCAAGCTGATTTTTGAAAAGGTCAAACCTCGTGGGTTAGTTTTCAGGAATAAGGAAAATCGCTGGAAGTTAAAAAAATTGTTTTTAGTTGAGGAAACGTAAGACGTAAGTTCGGTGTAATTTTCCGAGTGCACTTTTCCGAAACTAATGCAAAACACATTATATATTGCCGTTCAAAACTTTCTACTAATATTTAAAGATATATTCCGAAGTTTCACCATAATATGCAAATTTCTCAAATACCAGTACATCTTTCTAACTTTCCAAGATACGTTTTTACATGAAATATGTGCCCTCGTCTGCGTATATATTCTAATTTAAAATATAGAATACAAATTTATACGGAGCGCACCGAACGGAGTTCAATTCCCCGTGGAAACCTTCAATTTGATAAATGCGAAATAAATATTAAGCGGAATTTACCTCTTTTACGAAATAACTTCACTCATCCGACCTAATACTTTTAATATTCGTTAAAAGAATTATTTACTTTTTAATAATTCAGTAATATTTCCCTCCGTAATCTGCGGTAACACTTTGGGTTATTAAAATATTAAAATTGCCGCTCCATTCGCACGTTTCGACCCTGGATTAAAGGGATTTTTCCTGAAAACTCGCTTTGGATATATTTAAACGAATTGAATTCTCATCTTTACCAACAGACTCTATAGCCGGTTAACTTTCCGACGATAAACTCTCAGTGAAATTTTACCTAATCGCAACAGATTTTTGGGATATTTGCGTGTGATGAGAATAACCAACGTGGAAGTAATGAGACGTACGCATAAGGAGAGAGAAGTGATTCCGACAATTAAGAGAAGAAAACTACTGTACATGGGACATGTCATGAGGGGAGAAAAAAATATCAAATGCTACAAATAATTATGTAGGGAAAAATCCAAGGCAAGAGATCTATAGGAAGAAGACGAAATTCATGGCTGAAGAGCCTCAGGGATTGGTTTGGATGCAGTAATAATGAACTATTTAGTGCTGCGGTCTCAAAAATAAGAATTGCTATGATGATTGCCAACCTTCGAAGCGGAGACGGCACTTGGAGAAGAGAAGAGAAGAAGAAGAAGTGTTGGGGAAATGATGAACAATTAGAATTACTGTTGACTAGTTTATTTATTGAAACGAACTAAAGACTTGTCGATGCGCTTTGTCAGAGGCCGTTGAGAGACTAAATAGGAGACTTGATACGATAAAGGCATTCCAATTTTTGAAAAACTAAAGGACTTCTTATCACGCCCTTTGCTCACGAAGGTTGGCGATCCATATGGCTAACATTAACCAGGATACAGCAGCTCTAAATATCTCAGTCGAAGTGCACCTGAACCATCTTCTAAGGTGCTTCAACCAGAAGTTCTGTCGTCTACCAACAGAACTTCTTCCATGAATCTTACCTTCAGTTATTAGCATCAGTAATTCGTATTTTCGGCTCTCATGATAAGGCCTATTTATCTTGTTTTCCTTAATTTAAAGCGTTTTGTGCCCATTTTCTTATTCTTTTTTAGTCACTTATAACAACGAATCCTTAACAAATTACTCACCGTAAATGCGTTTACACTAAATGTATGAACAGTAAGCAGTTTGTCAGTGGCTCACATCAGTGAATTATCATTTTGTTCGTTCTTCTTCTTCATGTTTTTGTGAAATGTATCCCGAAGGCAAATTACCCACCCATTCTGTTCTTGAACCGTAAGTGTCAATCATACCCAAAGAAGAACATCAAATCGAACATAGAACGTAGATTATACCTACCATTTAAATTATTGCTATACCGAGAGAAAAACAATTATGTGATTTATTCCGATTTCATTTATGTTTTTAAGAATTACATGAATTTATTAATAAGCATCAATTTACAATAGTTATTAAATAAAATGCCAACAAAAACATAACTTGTAAAAAACATCAAGTCTCGCAACTCAGTTCTTCTACCGTAAAAAGTTGTGAGATCCGTGTAATACCAAGTTGGTTAATCTATTCAGTACCTACTTAAGGTAGTGAATTACAAATTTAGAAACTTTGACAAGTTATAATTCTTAAAGTACTGGTTCAAATTAAATTAAATTTGAAATATACCGTGTTTATACAATAACTGCTAAGTTACTAAAAATTCAGGCTTTTAGTTTTATCCACAACGAAGTTTTAGGGGGATCGAAAATGGCCTGAGCTGCGTCGAGAAAAGGATGGTACGGCCGTGCCGCTTTTTTGCTCGACTTGGCAAAGCAAAGCTAAACCATAGAACTAGACACAAATCACTTTTATTAAATAAGCTAAAAAATAATTTTGTTTCTAATCCCTTTACAATTACGAACATCAGACTTTTTTAAAACTACGCAAGCGTCATCTTCCAGCCTACTGCTAAACAATCCACAAACTGTTTTGTCACATACCAAACTATCAGCAAAAAGTGTGGAAACATCTTACTACATAATTTACAAACAATCAGTATTTTTTGCTAAAACGATTCTGAATAAAATACGCACAATACAGACTGAAACAACCGTTTAATCAATAAACGAAATTTATAAAAAAAATCGTGTAAAAACTACCAAGCATTCGAAAATTCCAACGTTAATAAAATTCAAGTTAACTTTTGGATGTGCCTTCCAAAAGTGCACACATATTTTAGATAACAAGATATGTCTAAAATTCGGGATCGTTAATCAATTTTGAAATCTCCATTTAATCTTGTGCATTCCGTCGCGCTCACAAACGAATAAGAATCAAACCCCAAAACTTTGAATATAGCACGCCCGTCTTACTGATGGCATGGCAAGAGTTTCCTATATATTAAATTATCCATTTGGTTTTTTGAGTATTAATTATGATATTTTTAGCAATTAAAAAATTCATGCACACTACCTATTTTTTAATCAAGCAATAAATAATTTACTAGCCAATTATTTGGAAAATTATTCTAGCTGTCCATAAGAAACAGAGTACTATCTCCAGCAAGTCCAAATATGAGCCCAAGATCTTCAATTGTGGAGCTAAGAAATACTACAAATGCTCCTTTATTTATGACAACTTTATCAGAAGCTGCAGGCGAGGAAATCAAAGGAAAATTCGAGAATGCTAGGAATCACAAGGAAATTCTGCTCAAATTGACAGGAGAACAATGCAGTGTATTCGTATCAGTTAAGTGTGTAACAAATGTCAAATGTTGGGAGGAATCTCTGGTAATTAATTTATTTTTTAAGTCTTATTTTCCTTCTTTAATGTAAGCAATTTGCTTGTTTTTCTACGTATCCTCTGCCGTTCAATTGTTAGAAAGGTTGTCGCTCCATCTCTTACGGGGTTTTCCAACGCTTGGGCGCTCTAAGGGCGACTTGTTTCTAGTTATTTTGACCATTCTGTCGTCATTCATCCGGTCTATGTGTTCGTTCCACTCCCTCTTTCTTCCAGTATCCATTCATTTACATTATCTATTTTACACGTTCTTCTATTGTCCTCGCTTGTCTCCCTGTCCAGGTCTATAGAACACATGAAGGCTGGTTTGTTATACTCGATGGATTTTTTAATTATTTGTCGCAGAACAAATACCGCATCCGTACATCTGAATCCTTGTTGTTTATCGCCCAATGTGGTATGTTCATTTATTTTATTTGTTATAATCTTATTTTTTAGTGTACCAAACAATCTAAACAATAACTTCTAATCAACTGTTGATGATGTACAAGGCTAAAATCCGACCTCTACTGGAGTATTGCTCGCACATTTGGGGTTCAGCACCAAGGCATTCTCTTCGTCTTTTAGATTCCTTTCAGAAAAGGGCCATTCGGTTGATAAACAGCTCAACTCTCACAGATACCCTTCTCCTACTAGAACATAGAAGAGCTGCGGACCAGAAATTACTCTACAGATATTTCCATGCAGATGCTCCAGAGAAATAAAAACTCTTATACCCCCACTGGCCACATTCGGCCGAAGAACTCGGCACGCTGGTCAGTCTCACCCATTTACTCTCAAGATTGACACTACAAGGACCAATCTCCATCAAGAATTCTTCTTTTACAGGGCTGCTACGGAATGGAACAAGCTTCCAAAATCAGTTTTTCCAGAGAACTATGACCTGCAACTTTTTAAAAAGCGTGTCCACAATCATCTCCTTTCTATAATCCCTCCCCCTTCTAATAGTTGCAGTGCGAGCCCACACGATAGGTCTACCCTTTTTGCGACTATTTTCAGTAAAAAAAAAACTAAATGTTTTCACTCAATCAATAGTCAGTAGATTTTATTTATTTTATTTTTCTCCAATGTTCTTGGATTTTTTGATATTTTTTGACCCAATAATTTTCGGGGTTTGTGTTCACGTGTCATAATAATTTGATTTAACACATTTATTGTGTCAACGTCACTTATTGTTAAACTTGAGTTCTTCTGGTTGGTATGCAATAGAATGTGCATTATTGCAGCGCATCACTTGTATGTCGAATTCAGTCAAAGGGCGTATCTAAATTTAATACGAATAGATAACCCCGGTCTCTTTCCGAACAATTTTTTTTTAAATTAATCTCCCCATCTGGCGCACAGTTTTTATCGGATTACTTTTGCATTGCCAATATCGATTGATTTTTTAATATAATAATGGATACACTATATACTCTGAAAAATACAAACGGGCCGTTACACATTTTTTGTTTGTTTTCTGTACCGGTTGGAGATATTATGGCCTTTATACTCTGACATGCCAAAAAAAAAAAACAAAAAACAACCAGAAATTGTGACTACAAAGTAGAGAATGTAAAAATAATTTTCGATAACTCTGTCGAATATTAAAAAAGTATGTTTCTGTTTTTATTTTAGTATGTATGCGTACCTAATATGAAATTTTTAGTTTTCCGTCTGTGCAGAGAGTTTTTCAAATGAAAATACTATTTTAATTTTCGTTTTTCTCGATTCCGATAATTGGATCAGCACCAATTTTTACAGGATGAATCAGTTTTCACTTCACGTTAGAAAATTGTTGGGACGAGCTGAACACTTCCTAATTTTTTAACAGCAGCAACAAAACTCACTGTTTTAAATTAAAAATGTACAAAAAGTTACAAGAATTTTTTTTTTAATAATTTTTATTAATTTTCTTCTTATTTGACGAAAATATATGTACTCCGAACGCAATTTTTAAAATATCAGTGGTCAGGGTGCGACCCGAAAGGTCCACACGACTAACTTCCCAATGGAAAGAATGAAAAAATACCTTATGTTTTGTTGTTATAATTATTATTATTATTATTAAAATTACTATAAAAAACGATTTCAACTTGTTACAATAACTGCTGCTATAAATTCGTGGGATCAAAGATGGCTTAAATCTTGCCAATAAGTTTTAAAATAGATATTAATAAATTTAAATTTGTAGGTTTGTTTCAACCCGCATCTTTTCTATCGCGGTATTCGTGATCGTTTGGATCGAATTTATAAACTTTGTACTCCTCCAGTAATACTAGAAAATCTAAATGTTGGAACGGTTTTGTGATCGATTTACGTATTCGACAAATAACCCATTAGTCAATAAAAAATAAGTGACAGCGACAGCTGATACGAAATTCAATGCACATGTCTCGACCCGAGAGGTCCACACGACTAACTTCCCAGATGAAAGAATGAAAAAATATGTTTTGTTGTTATAATTATTATTATTAAAAAATTATTACAAAAACGATTTTAAACTGTTTATAACAAATTATAATTGTCATTAACAATATTCTGCTTATGTCAACCGTATTCTTTCAAACTTTTTATTATCATTTCATAAGCGGGAGCTATTTTGTTACAAACAATTGAAATTTTTTTTTAATTATTATGATCAATAATCATTTGTTAGTAACAATATTCAATTGTTATAAACAATGCTTGATTATTACTTACAATAATTTTTCACTGTTATAGCGTCTTCAATGCTATTCTCTGAATACTGACGCATGTTAAAAATTCTTCAATTCCTATTTTTGTTTTCTAAAACTATCTCTTTTTATGAAATATTGTCATCATATTTTTCATACAAATATTTCTAAGATGCAATAATCATATTATTTAAAAGATCTTAAAATTCTGTATTAAAAATAGTATAATTTATAAATTGCAAGATTCAGGTAGTTTACCATTTTTTTCAGTATTTTAATTCTCCATTCTCCCAGACCGATTTTGCTGAAAATCTAATCAGTTAAATTGCATAATTATGCAATTGGTCCCACGTCGATATCATTTTTTGTTCTCGAGATAATCGAGACGAAAAATAATTCCGAACGCACTTACGAACATACGTATATACACATAAACAGACGTCCACTTAAAAACTATTTTATTCGACTCTGGGGACCTTGAAATGTGGAGATATGTCAAAATTCGGGATTCGCAAAATTAAACCCATTACTATAACTTTCCACCGTGAAGTTAATAAAAGAACAAAAAGAAGTTGCATGGGGCTTGATCTGGTGAGTAGGAAAAATGGTCAAGCAGTTCAAACCGTAATTTAGGGATTTTTACCATGGCAACCGCTAAGGTGTGAGACGGCTCAATGTCTTGGTGAGGCAAATGTGGCTGTTTTTCCGCAATTTCTACCTTCCGTTTGTCAAGCAATGATGCGTAGTATGCTCCTGTAATGTTTTTTTTTTAAAGATAATCGATTAAGACGATTACCCCAAAAACAGTCGCCATCACTTTCCCAGCAAATAAAAAAGTTTTTGTTTTTTTGGTAGCCGATTCCCCCTCTTCGCAGTTCACTGATTTAACTGTATTTTTGATTCGGGCGTTGAAAATGTTCATTCGAACACGTTTTTGGTCTAACGTGAGCAAACACGGCACCAAATGCGCGGACACCTGTCTCATGCCTAATTATTGATTCAATATGTAACAAACACGTGCTTTGGACATATTTATAACCTTTACTTTACTTTAATTAAAATGTTGTTTAGCACCATTTGGTGAAATTTAACGATGTTACCGTCAGTGTTTGCAGTTTCTGGTCGTCCCGAACGTTCATCGTCTCCCAAGCTTTTACGGCCACTTTAAATTCAGCTGCCAAAACTTTGCGTTGGCAAATGATGGTGCGAAGTCCCCGTACACAGCGCCCAGCTCATCTTTGATTTGCGTAGGGGTATTGTCTTTCAAAAACAAATATTTAATGACGGCTCGGTACTCGATTTTTACAATTTTCACAAAAACACTCACTTTGACTCAGTCAAACGATTGTCAAACAACAACTGCGCGTCCAAAACGGCTTAAATTTTGGCAAGTATCTGTCAAAAGATGCACAACTACATTGACGAGTCCTGCAATCTTTACGTTAAGGAAACTATTCAGACCACCCTCGAATGATTTACATTTTAATGGATCTTTAATTATTTCTTAATCAGAACAGATTACAAATATACTTTGATAAAGATTGGCTGTACTATGATGATGAATCCAATAATTTCGAGCTTTTTTCTTCTTCTGGCTTCCAAAATCAGTATTTCCAGAAAACTATGACCTGCAACTTTTCAAAAAGTGGATCCACAATCATCTCCTTTCTATAATCCCTTTCACTTCTAATAGTCGCAGTCCGCGGCCCACACGATAGGTCTCCCTTTTTTGTGACTATTTTTAGTAAAAAAAAATTACGCGAATAGCCTAAGAAATAAATTTTGCAAAGTAAAAATCTCAAATGGAGCCCCGAGCCTGTAAGTAAAATTTTTAAAAAAAAGTGGAAGCATTTTCTATCTGGAAATAACCAATTAAAGACAAAAATTGTAGAACGGTAAATGACAGACAACAAGAGAAAAATAAGACGAGAAATAATTAAAAAAACGCGTAATGTGAAAGTGAAGAAATTTGTGTAATTTTGTCTGTCAACACAGCACAAGCCCGATTCCCTAATTACGTAGCTCCTGTCGACGACGGGGGTCATGCAAGCAAAACAAAGATACGTAAGCGTTTGGTGTAAAATCTGAGGATTGGTAGTGGAGGCGGCGGTGCATTGGTGGCGGTGCCGCGATCCCTAAAAAACTCGTTTGTAGATGTTTTAATTAGCACACTGTCGAGCTCCAGTGGTCGATGATGAACAGGGTCGGCTTTAATTAAATTCAATGAACATATGGTGTCCAAACTCCACATCATCATCTAGTACACACTTATTACATGCATTTTATACGATATCTAAAGACGAATGTCGACTTAGAAATAATTGGAACATGATAAAAATTAAATAATTGAGAATACAAAATCCGGCATAAGAAAAATGTTTTAACTGTTCACTTAATCCAAACCTGGAGTGTAAAAAAAGGACTTTTCCTTAAAAAATAAAACATGTGTTTTAAGGCGGATTTACACGGTTCCAGACGCTTGAGCAAGGGCTAATAGTCCGGTTAATTTAGACATAAAAATAGTGGTCAAATAACAATAATTCTCGAAGAGCCAAGTATTGGTGGAGAGCTGGGGTTTACCATAACAAATAAAGTTTTAAAAATACCCATCAATCCTATGAGTGCTACAAAAGTTATTCGGGATCAAAGGTGAAAATTTGAGGTTTTTTAGATTTTTCTCGAAAACGGTAAGTTTTATCAAAAAAAAAACAAGGTTGCCTTGAAAAACATCTAGCTATTCTATTGTCTGTAGATCTCGTCAGCAATTTAAATTATTCGAAAAAAAAAAGATTTGACTGACTGCGCTTAAGTATTTACAGAAATTGATTCCACACCTTAAACAATAATCACGGAAGGAATACGCTTTCTTTTTGCGGTTTATGGAGCTCCAAAAAAAATTACTTGCATTGATAAATACCGATACTTAACTTTTGTAAAAAATATGCGAAACCAGAAACAAGTACAACTACCATGTCTTCCTCCAACATCGACATCTGCTATTTAACACTTGTATCGAGTATACTATTAAGTTCAATCAACTGAACCCAGAAGACTGGGGTTGAAAATTGATAGATAATACTCTGGAACCGATTCAAACTTTACTCCCACCTGCTCCAGAAAAACGCCTTAACACTATTTTTTGCAATTGCAAAAAAGGTTGTAGTGCCAAATGTGGCTGTAAGTCGAGTTGCTGTGTTCTCCAGCGTGAACCAATTGCCAAGGTCAGTCTTGCTCAAATGTCCAGTTGTGTACAATGGAGGAAGATTCCTGTGATTTTAATGAAGAGACCAATGACTCAGCCACATTTGAACAATTTATGAACATCCAGCAAGAGGAAGAGGAAGAAGAAGAAATCATAACAATAGTTAACCCAATAATCAATAGCAATATCAATAATAGCACATACGAGGGCAGTTTGATAAGTCAGTGACTTTTTGAATTTCCCGCGCAGTGACTCCAAATGCAACAGTGCTGCCGTCAACTATAATCTATTAGTGGGCAACTTTCTAATTTTGAGCAAGCTACGTCGTGCAGTTGGTGTTTGATAGCCGTTCAAAGCAGACAACCTCGTGAATTTATACGAAAAGTGAATTTCGTTTGCTGATTAAGCATTACTTTTTTCGTAAAAAATCCATCACTGAAACTAAGGAAAGATTTGATAAATACTACGGGGACTCGGCACCATCAATTTCAATGGTTAAGAAGTGGTTTACAGAGTTCCGTTGTGGTCGTACCAGCACTAGTGACGCCGAACGTTCAGGTCGCCCAAAAGAAGTGATCACGCCGGAAATCGTTGATAAAATCCATGAAATGATATTGGATGATCGGAGAATGAAAGTGCGTGAGTTGGCTCATGCTGTAGGTATCTCAACTGAACGGGTACATCATATTTTACACGAATATTTGGACATGAAAAAACTCTCTGCGAGATGGGTGCCGCGGTTGCTCACACTCGACCATAAGCGCAATCGTGTGACCACTTCAAAAGAGTGTTTAGCGATGTTCAGCCGTAATCCGGACGAATTTTTGCGCCGTTTTGTTACTGTGGATGAAACATGGATCCATCACAACACGGCAGAGACCAAGGAACAATCGAAACAGTGGGTTGCTCGGGGTGAACGTGGACCAAAGAAGGCGAAACAGAGTCTGTCAGCCAACAAGGTCATGGCCACAGTTTTTTGGGATGTACGCGGTGTCATTCACATCGATTACCTCAAGAAAGGTAAAACGATCACCGGCGTATATTATTCAAAAAACGGTCGTATTTGGCGAAGAAGAAAGTGCTGTTCCATCAAGACAATGCACGTGTGCACACTTGTCTAGTCACGATGGCCAAAATCCACGAATTGGGATACGAACTGCTACCCCATTCAGCATATTCTCCAGATTTAGCCCCCTGCGACTATTTTCTGTTTCCAAACCTAATGAAATGGCTGGGCGGTAAGAATTTTGAGTCGAATGAAGAAGTCATTACCGAAACAAACGCGTATTTTGAGAGCTTTAAAAAAACCTATTATTTGGAGGGAATAAAAAAATTAGAAAAACGCTGGACTAAATGTATCGAGCTAAAAGGTGATTATGTAGAAAAATAAAATGTTTATTTGCGGAAAAAAATTTGTTTTATTTAAAAAGTCACTGACTTATCAAACCGCCCTCGTACTTGTACAAACTTGTACAAGGTACGAAAGTACTGGATTGGGTACAATGATATAAAACATGGGCCAACAGGCCTAAGTGTCACCGGAGGCAATAGCCAGACGGACCTAAATAGGGGTGGATTTTAGTGAGTAGTAAAAAAATAATAAGGTAATATCTAAAACTTGACGGGTATTGTTCCCTTAAATTATCCTAAAATTGTCATGACAGTTAGTGGAGTATGCCTACAGGGGAAACCAAAGTGCAAAACCTACACCAGTTATTTGGGATGACATATTTACAATTATTTAGACAGACAGCTGATAGAATAAGAATATCCATGTTAATCGCCAACGTTCGCAGAGAATAAGGCACGAAAAGAAAAAGAATCAATCGAAATATCTCCAAACTCAGAACGACATTTTTACGAACGAACTAGTTGTAAATGTAAACAAACCCGTTAGAGCCGGTTCTGTGGGACGGAAGATGGAAGCACGAAAAATATGTGGAGAGTCCGTGCATGCAGAATGGAGGATACTAATTATATTGTCGACCGCGAAACGCTGACGACGCGAGCTAAATTTTCTGTTATCAGAAACCGAATGGATTAATGTATGAATGAAATCTCTGGTGTCTCGTTGAACCCAACTTAAAAATTTATTTAAATTTAAATTCCTGTGATTCGCCGACTGCGGATAATTAAATTGACTTATTGCAACATTATGTCGACTTCTCCACACCGCGACTTCTACCATTCTGAACAGTTTATTGCGATGTTTTATAACGGTTAAATAAATAAATTAAATCAAAAAAATAAGTAAAAAACAATAAATTAAATCGAAGCTTTTTGAATGGGTACATTAATCTTTAAATTTTACATCCTTATGTTAACAATGTTTTGTTCGAAATTAATTACGTATTTTTTTACGCGATTATCAGGACAGGTTTTTTTAAATCAATATCCAAGCGAAAGAAACAAAAAACTGATTTATTTATTTTCTTTTTTTCTTATTCTCTGCAAGGCAAATTATTTTAAAGAATCCCGGCGGGATAATTGCATAGGAAACAGTCCGTATCTTATTATTTCAATTATTTACTGACATTTCTATTATGCAAAATCTCAATGCAATCCAGAATATGAATCAAAAATAATACGTGAAGTATTGCCTGTAATTACCAACATAATTACGGTGGGACGATAAAATCTAGACAGTTCCATACAATTTAACGGCGTTCATTTGGCTTACATTAGGCCAATAACAGAATTAACAATTTTGTTGTCATCCGAATCATAAAGGTAGGTCTTTCCAAAACTTCCAAACAGCAAGTATGATTGACTTCATGCCTCTCATGCACCCTATTTGTTTGTTTATTTATAGTATGGATTCATTACAACACGATAAAAAGGAACTATAAGTTAAAATAAAATGTATACAAAATTCTATAGACATGACACATATCGTAACATAAATCCTCTGACAAACTATACATTAATATCCAAAATGCACAGCTATTCGATTGCGTCTTGAGAGCATTCTGCGAAGTCCTGTAGGTTTCTGCCATAAGCACGGTTTGGGCAGTTTGAAACGATATGGCGGATCGTTTGTCTCGGTGAACTACAGTCGCACTGCGGACTGTCGGCGAGGCCATATCGGTGTAGGGAGTCGGCACATTTTTTTTTTTTTTTATGAAAATAGTCGCAAAAAGGGTAGACCTATCGTGTGGGCCGCGGATGGCCCGCACTGCGACTATTAGAAGGGGAAGCGATTATAGAAAGGAAATGATTGTGGACACGCTTTTTAAAAAGTTGCAGGTCATAGTTCTCTGGAAAAACTGATTTTAGAAGCTTATTCCATTCCGTAGCAGCCCTGTAAAAGAAGAATTCTTGATGGAGATTGGTCCTTGTAGTGTCAATCTTGAGAGTAAATGGGTGAGACTGATCAGCGTGCCGAGTTCTTCGGCCGAATGTGGCCAATGGTGGTACAAGAGTTTTTATTTCTCTGGAGCATCTGCCATGGAAATATCTGTAGAGCAATGACTGGTCTGCAAGTCTTCTTCTATGTTCTAGAGGGTAAAGGGTATCTGTGAGAGTTGAGCTGTTTATCAAGCGAATGGCTCTTTTCTGAATGGAATCTAGAAGACTAAGAGAATGCCTTGGTGCTGAACCCCAAATGTGCGAGCAATACTCCAGTAGAGGTCGGATTTGAGCCTTGTACGTAGTCAACAGTTGATTAGGAGTAAAAAACTTTCTGGCTTTCCACAGAAAACCTGAAAATCCTGTCCCGTCCGTATTCGGTTCAGCTTTGACCAAGCGGTACTTCATATACCACTACTTAATTTACCTATACCTATTTATTAACTATTTCAGCCAGACCTGTTTTGAACAAAAATACAGTGCCGAGCAAATTGTGAAAACAAACCTTTCAGTAAGTTTTTCCTTGGTACCAGTGACTTTTGCACCACTGCGTTTGAGCTTAATCTTTAGTTCAGCTACTCTTCTTTGTCCGTAATCCATATTTATATTGTAAAAAAGTGCAACGTTTCATTGGCATGAAATTCAGTACAATTTGACATTTGACCAGACTCCTAGCGACATTTGATGTCAGAAAATATATCAAAAACCCTCATTGAACCAGTCCCTTAGGTTTTTAAGCCAGGACACACGATACACTCCTTTCACTAATCTTCCCCTAAAATTTTCGCTAACCAATGGCGGGTCTAGGTACGAGAATTTACAAAAACTGTAAAGAAACCAATATATATCTTCTGTAGATACAGTAAGTTCATCATTGTAAGAAGAAGAAGAAGAAGAAGCAGCAAAAGAATAAGAAGAAACTCCGGCTAAACCAAGGTAAGTCCAAGATTATTGTTTCAGGTTTGACATTGTCAGTTAATTTTTTTGCATTTTTTATTAGTAAATACAGTCTACTATTTTTGCATCTCGCATACGACGCTTATACAATGTCTCTTTCTTTTTATTACTACACTTAAACATTAAAACTATCAAAACAATAAATAATATGACTTATTATTAGTGACATTTTAAGTATCAGAATACCTCTATGGCAACGAGTCCTTAAACCTTAATATGAGACCTCATAACTTTTTAATTTAACATTTTCCTTTAGTAACATAAAAATTGTAGATAAAAACATTTTTAGAAATGTTTAATGTGTCCTTTTCTTATTTTATTTTAACTAACAATAACAAATTGATACCCTTTAAAATATAAAATATACCAAGTAATGAAAAAAAAATAATGTTTGCAAGTAAAAGTAAAATATATTTACAGGCCTATACGAAACATATTTCGTTTCATGGCCACATAAATTAACAAAGCAACGAAATTATTCTACAAATTTATAATTTGCATGTATCCACATTATAATAGGAATTCCTACCTAAAATATATATATCTGGTCCCCAAAAAAAAATGATAAAATTACAGTCTACATAAAATTTGTGAGTTTATCATTATTTCAACCAAATAACTCTTCATTACGTCGAATTTCTGCAAGTGCAAGAATGGTGATAAACTTTTAATTGTACCAACACTCATTTCCAATCACTATATTATAAATTGTTGCCATGGTTTTTTGTTTTTAATTCAGCATTGGTTCTTTTTTTTTGCCTACAGCCATTCTTACGCCAACTGCAATTTGATAAAGCTAATAACTATAAACGTACTTTTCCAATATAAAATCCAAAAGAAAATAGAGGAGTGTATATCGAATGTAAGTTTTCATTTTTATTGTTTCTAATGTTTTTCTTTCCGTATTTTCTTTGAGGGAATATGGGAAATAAGAAGGTCTATTTTTATGTCGCATGTGTATTTTGCTCATCGCCCGGCACGACTTTTTCAAATACACTGCTTCATACTCACAAAAATCAATGCCGAATACACAATAAGCAAGTGTAAAAATATCCCCAGAGGCGTACTAAGATGAAATGCAAACAAAACTACGATTTGGTACGTTAATTATGCTTATACAAAAAAGTGACAAAGCCACATTAATCAGAAATGTATTGACAATAAATACTTGAGATATAAAGAAAAATGATTCTTTTTAGCTTACTTAAAAGTACAGACATTGATCTCAGTTAGTTTAAACCCAAAATAACGATGAAATTCTGAAGGTCAATGACAGGATCCTTGAACAGTTACCTTGGCACAACAATCAATTCCGCAAATGATTACTCTAAAGAAGTCAAAGTGCGAATAGAGAAATCACGAAAAAACTTCAACAGGAGGAGAAAGATACTCTGCACAAGGGATCTGAATTTGAACCAAATAGTTAGACTGGCAAGATGTTATATTTTCTCGACGTTACTCTACGGCATGGAAGCTTGGACGCTGAAAGCGGCAGCCATTAAGAAACTGGAATCATTCGAATTGTGGGTGTATAGAAGAATCCTGAAGATATCATGGACGGAACACGTAACAAACAACGAAGTCATGAGGAGAATAAACAAAGAAATGGAAATTATAGTAACCAATAAAACCAGAAAACTACAATACCTGGAATACATTACACGTGGGGAACGATACACCATGCTTAAAGCAATTATACAACGAAAAATTCAGGGCAAGAAAAGTGTAGGAAGGAGAAGAATATCATGGCTGCGCAATTTGAGGAAATGGTATGGATGCACATAAAACGAACTGTTCAGAGCTGCCGCCTCCAAGGTTAGAATAGCTATGATGATTGCCAACCTCCGCACGTGAAGAAGTTAATTTTTTAAAAAGACAAAAAGAAAAAATGATTCTTTTCAGCTTACTTAAAAGTACAGACATTGATCTCAGTTAGTTAATTTTTTAAAAAGACCTCAAGCTATAAAATACCAGTATTTTTTGTAAAATCTAGGTCAGAGAAAAAGAAGCAGCCAAAATTAAAGCAATACGAGTACATCTCTTTAACAAGGGTTCAAACTTTTGAGACATTTAAATCATACAAATCGTAGTTAATTTGATGTATTTGATAAACCGACCGCTTTATTGAAAGTAAATGGGATTTTAAAAAGGTTACCGTCTTTAATTCAATATTTCGGGCCACTTACAATATCCAAAAACGCTTTATAATACATTCCACGACATTGGCAGCGTAAAACTTGCGAAGCATAAAACGCCCGACGTGATCGCAATAATACACGAACACGGGGCGAAGCTTTGCAGCTTTTTGTTACTGACCTGCCTTACTGCAACTAACAGTAAACGTTGCTGAAATCCATGCACATACACGCAAATTCGCACACTTTGATCTTTATAAAAAAAAAGTTCTGTTTGAGAATTTTTTTGCAAGTATCCACGAGTGCATAAAAAAAATTTTTTCACACAAAAATCAGTTTGAATGCAAAAAATATATAAAATAAAGCGACAAAAAGTCATAGGTTAAAGAGCTTTTGTTGGTTTGGCGTTTGTTTCAGTTAAAATTAGTAATTGCGAAGACATATTTTATATTCTCAAAAATAATTTAGCTCAAATGTAGTAATGGGATTATTATAATAGCTTATAAACAACAGTTTTAATTTACATACATATAGTCACGCCTTTTTCCCGTAGGGGTAGGCAGAGACCACTTCCTTCCACTTGCTACGGTTCTTACACACAACTTTCGCTTCTTCTACTTTCATAAGTGCTCTCATACACTGGTCGGTTGTTGGTACTCTTGACCTGGCCTTTCTTCAAAACAATGTTGATCTGATCGAGGTATTAGACACCGTGACTCCCAAAATCGAGATGTTGGGACTTGATTCAAGGGTATTTCCGGACATTGTAAGGGAGTGTTTTGAGGAATTTACTTTCTTGGAAAACGTGGCGCTTTGTGTTTTCTGGGCGATAAACTGAACAAGATTGTTGGTTCCCCACTCGACTATTGCTTCAAGATCACTTCAAGATCTCTATTGTTCCTGCCTGAGTCTATTTGTATCACCCTGGTTATCGCTCTGGTTATTTATCAAGGCTCCTAAATATGTTAGGCTGTCGGTTCTTTCGATGTCTGCTAAGTTGTTTTCCATCTTGTAACTTTTGTAGCTCGAATTAGTTTAAAATACCGTTATTTATATACAGAACAATGTCTCCCAGAAGCCCATTGAAGCAATTTAAGGAATAAAAAAACTTTCACCATAACTCCTTGGTTGATCATTGATCTCTAGGTGATTTTAGAATTTTACGAAATGCAGTAAGTGCAACTCCAATATGAATTAGTTTGAATTATCCTGCTGGACACATTCAAAAACTAAAAAAAATCTGCCATATTAACTTCTCGGGTGATCATTAATCAAGTGAACTAACTTCTTTCTTTTAGAATTTTTCAACAGCGTAAGAGATGCAACAAATACAACCCCAATATGAATTACATTAAAATATCGGGGTATTAATTTCGTTTTTGTGCTATTTTGTTTCTAAAAAAACTTCATGGATTTTTTTTTTTAATTAAATGTAAAATAAAGTCGACCTTTTTGTTAAAACGTTGTGTAAGAATTTCTATTAGAGCAAAAATATAAAAATAATGCTTATATGTAATTCACTTTCTGCTGTAATTTATGCAATACGCCCTAAAAAAACCTTAAGTGTTTTGTGTGAAGTATAAAAGCATGTTTCAAAGCTTTGAAGACAATTATTATGCTATATTTTATTGTTTCTTTTTTGCTAGTATGTGCACGGGTTTTTTTCCAAGCAGTAGACGATTGCTCTAAATTAGCCTTGCCATAAAAAAAATGGGAGTAAGTGGGGAAATGTATTTTATGAAAAAAAACTTTAAATACTGCATTCAACAAAATTTTAAATTCAGTATTTCTGTAAATTAAATTATTTCTCACCGCGTTAATATTTTTAAAATAAATGTTTAAATATTGTTGTTTGAAAATCAAATTTATTATCCTTTCATATTAAATTATGTAAATAGTCGTCGTTTCCTTTGGGGTCGAAATAGAAATACCGAAAATTATTCAAATTTATTTTACCCTAAAAATATTATTTTATCGTTAATCAGATGAGAAATAAATAGTTACGTGTACGATATACGAGTACATGTAAACATTTTTACGTTCAATCTTCTATTTACTTTGAAATCGATTACCGTTATTAGTCCGGTCGAGAACATTTGTTTTTTAAATTGTGATGATTAATTTATAAATATATAAAGTTTTTCCTTTCCAAGTTCCACTTTTGTCACACTTGCGATGTTTTTCAATAGGTATTTTCCAAATTTTTGTATATAAAATAAATATTTACGTCATTTTTGAGCATTAGGGTGGGGCCTTATTTGTCTGTTGCGTTGCATCGCCGCAACGGATCAACGCAATGTATGCCACACTTGCGTTGCGACGACGCACGACGTCCAACGCAAGAGAGCGACGCACGCCATCGTTAGAACTGTAAGGCCCGATCCTTACTATCATGCCATTTACAGTTTGTTCTCGGTCCAATCTCGGTTTGATAAAATATTATCAAGTAAAAAATATATCCCAAACTAATGCAACTCCTCAGGAATCTTGACATAGATTAGAAAGATATCAGATGTATCAAAAATCTATATTGGTACCAGACTGCACAGATTAGTCTCAATATTGAGCTGTCTGATGATATAGAGATCCGGAGGGACGTGCGACAGGGATGTGTCTTGTCCCCGCTTTTGTTCAACCTGTACTCGGAAGGGGTCTTCCGGGAAGCATTGGAAGACTCAAAAATTGTCCGGGAATGTGCCGGAAACGTAAGAATCTGGGCTAATTATAACAAGGTCACTTTATCGTGAGTGCCAGTGCATAAAGGTATTTCTGGTAACAAAAAAGCGGACAAACTAGCTAGGCGGGGCTCTGAAACACCATTTATTGGGCCAGAACCAAGGCCAGCGTTAAAGCAGCGATTAATGGCTCAGCATCAGCTGAAGTAGGCACAGCCAGAGGGAGCTAGGCACAGCAAGCTAATGCTGAAAGAACCCTCACCTAAGCAGGCAGGGAAACTGCTGTTGCTAAGTAGGGAAAAACTTAGAACAGTTGTGGGACACTGGTTTTTGAGGAAATATCTGCACAATATAGGCGTGTCTGACACAGAACCTATATGCAGATTATGTAATGAGGAGGAGGAAACATTATCTTCGAAAGCATAGCCTATGCCCAGTGGGGGCACTACCCAATTAAACTAATGGTTATGATTTATTATTTCTTATTTCTTAAAAGTAAAGTCCATTTTGTTCAATGGGTAAACTTAAATTATTATTGTTACGGATAGCTTTCGGTGAAACCAGTCGGAGTAGGATGAAACTTTAAAAATACGACGGTTGTCGAATAACCCTGCTTGATGTTAAAAAAAGTACACGCGAAATGTTTAAGGAGGTTCCATAATTCCATAATTTGTTTAAAGAAAATTGAAATATTAATTGTGTTACATACAAAAGAGAATATTTTAAAGATAACAATTTAAAATACAACAAAAACGATACGAAATCAATACATGCATACATAAACAATATATTTTAATACAAACGCATATTGTGTTTAAATATTTGGCTTTTGCAAACACCCCTGTATACAACTTAATTATTTTAACAATTAAATTGCTATTGCCACATCCTGTGTGTATTTTGTTTTTAATTAAAAAAATTCTTAAAACCAACAATACGTAACATAAAATTTAAAAAAAAAATTAGTTATTCTTTCTTGGTCTATAATATTTTTATTTTATATAAAGCAACTTTTCATGTGTTGCTTACATATCAGATTGTAGATTGTGTAGATAAACAGTGTATACGTTATGTTTTATTACTCGCCCTAAACTTTTTTATTTACGGCTATAAATTAATATCATTTTTTTTATTTGATGTGTATACTTTAATGTTCTGTTTAAAACGTATTTTCATTTTTATATTTTTTTATTTTACAACTTAATAAAGGTACAATTATTTCTTATCCAGTGACCTCAGAATAAATTACCACGCAACCCGAAATTCTAGAAAATACAATGTGTCATTTTAAAATGGTTATCGTCATTGCAAAATGTTCTCGTACACTGAGAAAACAATTTTAGAATTATTCCAACAATCTTAGGTTTATTTTAACTCAATTACACAATATTGTCCTAAAAATATAGGGTTTTATTTAGAAGTGAAATTGGTATCAAAGTAGACATTAAAAATTATATCGTTTTGTTATTGTTAAAACATTTTTTATGATAAACATGGTATATTTTTTCTTAAATTTGTTATTTTTTGCGCTAATACAAGAGATTGTACAAGAGAAATTGTAACTCAATTTAATTTTATTTTGTCTAAAAACTTGTTTTTTGTTCATAAAAATCTTTACGAAATATCATAAATTGACTATCCTTCCACACGGCTTTACATTCGAAGTTTTATTTTTATTGATAAACTTATTTTGTGGCAAAAAAAGTTGAAAAGATATTATACATAGTCTAATTATTATCAGTGAATAAAATTACACATTCAAAAAAAAATTGTATCGTCAAACATCGTGTTTAAAGATAATGGTTCGAAAACGAACCGTTGGCAAAAATCGACTTGCAACTGGCACCATACGAGAAAACCGAACTGAAAAGTTTCCCATCGGTACTAGTAAAATTCTTTCTAAAAAAGATAGAGGATCATACGATTTTGTTTTCGATACAAACATACGTCACATGCGTGAAATTGATAGGGCAAGGCTGTGCTTGCTGCTATCTTCTAGCTTTCTAGCTCGGTTTTCTTTTCGTGACAGTCAATCAACAGCATTTCGAAAAGGTGCATCAGTAATTGGAAAAAATCATCAAAATCATCGTAGGAGCAATGCGACTATTGGCGTGAGTATTTATAGTTTTGTATTTTGTGTTTATTATGCATTCTTTCTTCCTTTTTATGGGAAAATTTTGTTTGGTAACCGTTATGATGTCCAAAAAAAAAATTAAAGTGAAATACATAGAATAACTATTTGATAAAGAATCAGTAAAAGATGTTAAACAATTCGATGAGTCAGAAGACGATGATGATTTTGTGGAAACTAGAGAAAAGAGTTCAGACAGCGAGCAAAAGCAATTATGAATCAAGCAGTGAGGAGCAGTGAGGTC
Source organism: Agelastica alni (assembly GCA_950111635.1). Classification (NCBI taxonomy): domain Eukaryota; kingdom Metazoa; phylum Arthropoda; class Insecta; order Coleoptera; family Chrysomelidae; genus Agelastica; species Agelastica alni. The sequence goes on from OX467711.1 coordinate 13,787,958, forward strand.
AAGGGACAGTTACATTGCTCACAAAAAGGTAAAAGGAAAAATTGTTGATACCACTGCATGGCAAAAAAGTCCTCTTTCTGCGAGTAGAAAATAAAAAAAGCAAACTCCATTAGTTCACATTCCAGGGGTGAAAGGTGATGCCAAGAAAGCAAAAACTGTCATTGATTCTTGGAGTTTTCTCATAAATAAATCAATTCTAACTGGAATAGTTGAAAATACCAACAAATATATAAAAACAATATTTAAAAGTTATTCAATAATTAGAGATTGTCGCCCAACAGATAATATAGAAATCAAAGCATTCATTGGACTTTTGTATTTGGCAGGAGTGTACCGCAGTTCACATTTGAATTTGAAAGATTTTTGGGATGCTAGTGATACTGTTAGCTATGCGGACTGTCATAAGAAATCTCATAAAGAAAATATAAATGTGAAAACTAAAAACTCGAGTCCATAATCTTTGTCAGATGAATGTTTTTCCTTAATCCTAAATGTAAGACTGCTATATAAGAGTTAATTTTTATATGTATCTTCTTAAATTAAATAAATAACTCTTTGAAAGACTTTCGCTTTTAATTTTTGAGTATGAATGTATTAAATCAATATAAACCTGAAAACTAGAGGATTAACTGATCAAGCGCCTAACAGGTGCAACGTATTGAAATAATAAAGTGAGTCTCTCTGAATAGACACAAAACAACTATTTTTTCTTTTAATTTCTATTTTTTATTTTATTGTATAACTGACGGTTTTTTAAAGTGTAGAAATTACTGCAACAACAAATGTAAACGTCGAACAATTTGCCGTTAAACAAGTGACAAATCGATCAGTTTATTTAAAGTTCATGTAAACCTTGATTTCGCCGATGAAACATTTTGATGTGGGTGGCGGCTATGATAATATAAAATTTTATCGGATGCTGTTCGCAATGTCGAAATGGGAATTTAAATAAATGAACGTTGAATTATTGAATAAATAATCCCCATTAAGTTATTATTAGGTTGTCATAGAGCGGTCGGTCGATCAAATCAATTCATTGGCCCCAACTGTCGGAATGCAATTTTACAATAATAATAATTTAAAATGATAAAACGATCATTAAAAATAAAGACTATTAGTTTATCGAGTTTTTTATTTATTTAAATATTTTATTTTTTAATCTTTTATATTAATTTATTACTTACTACTTTCCATATAAAATAAGCAGCCGAAGAAATGCGACTTACCTGCAAAAAGAAAATTAAAAATTAATAATCAGTACACGGAAAAAATAATTTTAAAATAGAAATATTTAAGAAATTGTTTTGTACTTTTTTTGTTTGTTCTAATTAAAGAATTATTTAATATTATTTATATATTACAATATTTTTGCATAACTACCACGTCTTGTTTACGTACGAAAAAATAATTATTTATTTATTATTTTTACATCATTTTAATAGTAAAGAGCTGAGTCATAGCATTGTTATTAGTCTTTTCACGTACGTGAAGAGATTATTATCTATTTAATTTAAATATTATATTTTATTAAACCAAGACGCGTTAAACATTTTGAACGCACTTTCTAAGAAAATTGACGAAAAACAACGTCTTTTATCTACTTTTAAATAAATTTAAATGTTTCTACAGTAAAATATAATAAGAGCAGGATTTCAGTGATGCAGTTTTCAATATATCCGTGATAATCACATCACACAAATCCCATACCCAGAATGATCAAACCGCTATAAGTGTCTGAATAGCTAAAATCTCCCATTTAAATTACCCCGATTTCCCCCAAGGTAAAAGCACAGACGCAATCTTGTAGGATATTTTGCTTATGAGTTGAAGTGCGTGTGTTCTGGCAAAGGGCCCTTTTCCACGGCTTGCTAGTCGTACTGAGCCGCGCTTCACTCAAACAGTAACAGCCCTACTACATTTTACCATACGTACCTACGAGGTGAACTCGAAACATTAGCTCCCTTCTCATGCGAACATCTTCAAACGTACAAAAATTGAAATTTGCTAAATTAAAATAAATAACCGATAAGAAAATAAACTCCCGGACAAAATTCTTCTACTTCTTCTTATGATGTTGGCGACCACGTTGGCCCATCTTATCCTATTTACTGTAGCTCGGAATAAGTCAGTTGATGTTAAGCCAGTCTAGGATATACGTCTGCGTCCAGCCTCTCGAGAATCGTGATGTTAGTTGTATGGTGTCTGTATGAGATCCGTAGCATGCGTCGGTAGCACCACATTACGAATGCCTCTAACCGTTTGGTGGCAGCATCGGTAAGACTTCAGCTTTCTACTCCGTAAAGGAGAACACTAAAGACGTAGCATTTGAGAATTCTTATGCGTATATTGATATTAAGAAAAAGGTATCACTGATATTGCAGCCCTGGTAGCATATTTTCTACTCTTTCCAATAGTGTATTTTTTACCGTAAATTGAGCGTTTATGTTGATGTTCTTACTGATAATCATGACTTTAGTCTTTTAAGAGTTTAGTTTTAGTCCGTATTCGTTGCTTGCTTCTACAATATTATCTATCAATCTCTGGAGACCCTCCGCAAAATTAACGCTAAAATATTATCAAAAAAAAAATTTCTTACAACCGTTTTTTAAGTATATCTAGTAATTAAACAGTAGGCTATGCATATTTTGTTTCGTTGTTAAAACACCTATCAAAACAATTCGTTTATTAAGTAAGTAAGCTTATAAATAAGGGATAAAGTTTATTGCTTTGCATTTGATTTTAACAAAAAAAGACTGCAAGTGATGTACAAGTTCCTTAATTAAATCAATGTGGTGTTGTTGGTAAACCCCCCGTATATGCGCTTACACAATCATGCATAATAGAAGCATCTATCTGCGTCCGCATGAAACTTTCATGAATTTAGGTTACATACCCTGTTATTTCATTATTTAAGGCTAGAAAACGCGCCGATGTGTGTCGGTTCATTCTATAAATTAGGGGGTGGATTTTAAAGGAAGCACTACCTTTCGCTAATATATACAATTAAATTGTTTTAAATTAACCACTATCTGTCATTTGATAATAAAAAAAATATTAAGTACCCATCATGCAATATCAGCACCCTATTATTAGCATAAATTCAAAGTATTATTCCACGTCAAGTCATTTTAGATTTTAAAAATCAGCAAAAAGTTAAATATATACGAGAAAACTACCATTTGAATAAAAGGAGCAACAAAACATGAATTAATTAGATCATGCTTCATACAGTCCAAACGTAAGACCACGTGATATTTTTGCATTTTGAAAGATCAAACTTTGTAGTAAAAGGTCGCCTGCGTTTTGATCCCCGGACAAAATATTCCCGTAATATAAAATCCCCGACAGAAAACCCCTCGACCAAAAATACGCGACAAAAATATTGAAAACTTAATAATAACATAATATTTATATTATAAAATAATCTCACCGTCGTTAACATACCTAAACAATTATTTGACGAAATAAATTACACAACAAAATAAAGAAAAAAAAACACATTATATTTCATTACCAAAACAACTTTAACATGACTTACTTATGATTTCCATGAAGGGAAGCAAATAGAGTCTATTAATTTTGGTAATAGAAAATATTTTACTAAAAATGTCCATGAAGGGGAGCAGATGGAGTCTATAAATTGCGCCATCTTTGGCAACTTTTTTAACTGTTAGTTAGGATTTATCGATTATTGATAACGATAATCTATGTATTTGAACATGCGTAGTAGTATGATTTTTTAATTTCACCAGTTTCTCTGGCACAAGTCGTGTGTTTTTGAGGTTATTTATGTTATTTGCGTTATTGTAATTAACTGAATTTGTGAAAATACCTCTTCAATTTATACAAAAGGGTAATAATCTAATATTATTTGAAGGGATGACGTATTGTAAAAGGTGTAACAACAAAAATGATATTTCCTAGCGGTGCAAGGTGCATTGATCCAAAGAGTCATGCTATTATGCAAACAGATACTGAGAGCAAAAATGGTCCGGTGATATTTTGTCGGGTATATTTTGTCCGGGGATCAAAACGCGTGTCACCATAGTAAAATTTCTCAGACTACGACTGACTAAAATAATCACAATAACAATTAATGGTGGATCGTACTTTTTAAAAATTATTAATAAAATGTATATAAATTAATTTATTAAGGCTAAATAGACTAAATAATTTTAACAAATATTTGCCAACAAGGCAAAGTATGTGGGTAAAAGTATGTGGGTATAACGTAGAAGTGAGTAAGTACTAGTTAAAAGGTTCACGTCAAGAAATACCGAACGCTGAAAATCAGATTACAAATATAAAATGTGACGTTGTTTACATGAATTACATTCCTGTTAAAAAAACAACTTCAGGAAGCAGTATTGACTTGGTTTTTGTTTTTGGAGCTGTACCCAATAGTGCAGCATCTAGATTATCTAACATTTTTAAAGCGAAGTAATAAGAAAGTAAGGGACACTAGACGAAGCAATATCGGACAGAAACGTACAAGGGAGAAGAACTACTTCCATGCTGAAGAGCATTCTATGGGACAAAAACATTACAAAAGAAAATAAAAAAAGGATTTATAACTCCATCGTAAAAAGCATAATAACATATAGCTCGAAAGTATGACCGATAAAAGAAAAAACCAAAAGAAAACTAAAAGTCATAGAAATGAACTTCTGGAGAAGAGCGGCAGGAAAATCCAGAAGAGATAGAGTCCGAAATCAAACCATTAGACAAGAAATGGGAATACAACACGACATTATTGATGACATTATAACTAAACAGCTAACATGGTATGGGCACGTCCCAAGAATGTCAAAACACAGAAAGTACCAAACTGGAACCCCCAAGTAAATCGAAAACGAGAAAGACCGCGCAGAAGCTGGAGAGACGGAGGGGACAAGGAAATTCGAGAGACGGATCTGGAAGAAGGCCTGTGGATGAACAGAGAGGAATGGCGATAAGGAATCGAAAGACGTAAAACGTTGTAACCCGATGTATATATATATATATATATATATATATATATATATATATATATATATATATATATATATATATATATCTAATATATAAAATTCTCGTGTCACAATGTTAGTTACCATACTCCTCCGAAACGGCTTGACCGATTTTGATGAAATTTTTTGTGCTTATCCGGTATCTATGAGAATCGGCCAACATCTATTTTTCATCCCCCTAAATGTTAGGGGTAGTCCACCCCTAAATTTTTTTTTTATTTTTTAGACAAAATTTTTAATTTATATTTTTTATGATACAACATACAAAAATACATACAATCCTCAATTTTCACCCTTCTACGATCAACCCTTATTTTTACATAGCCATTTTAGTAATTTAATCATTTTGTCTCTCCGGTCGAAAACTGATCAATCGTCATTTAATTAGTTATCCCCGCCAGATGTCTACAGGTGTCTCTTCTGACCCAGTAAACAGCACGGAGTAGGGATGAGAACGAAGCCGGTCTCCTTTCTTTCTCACTCCCTACACAGTTGTCGGCCATCATTATTGTTTATGCATCAAGTGTAGTAGTAACGTTGACAATTATTATTTTGCTATCTCAGTGTAACTCTCATATTAACTTTTAATCATTCCTATTTTATCAATAATAATTAAATTATCAATTTTGAGTGTATTTTGCACGATTAGTTAATCAAGTGATTTTATAACCTCAAAAGTACTCAACACGTGACACGAGCTTCCAATAACAACGGATTTTGTGTTGTAAGTATACTTTTTTTTATTTATATCGAAAATGTTGTTGATCTTATAAAAATGTAATTTTAATTTAATTTTATTAAAAAAATGTAATTGAACAATTAAGATTTTCATAGTTTCCAAAAAATCAATCATTATGAATCTTTATTTTGAAATGTCAATGGAAATATTGGTTGTATGAAAAAATTATAAGACAATGTTTTCATAAAATTTAATTCTTTACTTTTATTTGAAAATTTTTTCCATAAAACTTATATTTTTGTTATAATTTCATAAATTAAAACTAATCATTTCAAAACTGCGGCAAAAATCCTGGCCCTAATTATACTTTTAACATTTTTCATCATTAAATAATTTCATTAATTCTATTTATGTATGTTTTGTACGGTGAGCAATGCCAAGAAAACGCAAAGGGGCTGATTTGAGCCGCAGTACAAGTAAAGCTCGAAACTTGCGAAATAGCAGATCCGAAAGAACAGAAGAACAAATCCAGCAACAAAATACTGATGCACGTGTCAGAATGGCGCAATTGCATCAAGAAGAGCCAGAAGATACACGAGCTGAACGCAATGAAGTCAGAAGATTAGAACAACGACAATCACATTCTTACATACATACAATATACACATTCTAACATACATACATACTTACAATAAGTAAGCTATTTTTTGTCTACACTAGAAATTACTAGCAAATTATTTATATGGCAAAATAACGTTTGCCGGGTCAGCTAGTATATATATAGTAAGAAGTATCATCTCTTTTTACTCTTAGTCAGTCAACCATCAAGAATCATAAACGACGAGAACACTTAAGAGGGCAAGGCCCTTTAAATTAGTTAACTGAGTGACAGTATTCAGTAGAACAAAGTGCGATATTTACACTATAAGTGCCATTGTAGCGTAAGGAACTACTAATGAGTAAAACCATTAGTTTAACAATTGAAAAAATTCGATTTAATTAAAATTGCTCTACCTTAGTCGAAAAGTTAACATTCATTTAAAAAAATTTAATTATCTATCGTAAAATACTACAAGCAGAAGATTCCAAATGATTATATATATTTCGAAAGACATCATCAAGCTACACGATTCCTCGCGTGAAGCCCTCCAGTAAAGATTTGGCATTCAGTAAATACTATTAACACTGATAATGGAAATTAGCAACGAAACCTTTAAGAACTGATGCGCGATATTCAAGACGCAGTAATTCCCTATTTGGGTTACGTAACGACAGTCATTATCGTGATCGCAAAGTATAAATTTTAGGTTAACGTTTGCATAAGAACAACGCACTGCTAATCGCCAAATTTCGTTCGAAATACAGGACGAACCTATTTGACAATGCAGTACAAAAAAGGACACGTTTTTCTCGCTGCAGCGCTTAATTGTAAGAATGTTCTTGACCAATGTTTTAATTGACCAGTATTCGCCAAATGAAGCGAAGAATTAACAAGGATTTTACTGTGACAACGCGGTCTCGCAAGCGTTAATAAAAATCTAAAGAAAAAAAATCGTCAACAAATATATTCAATTAAAATAAAAAAACATCACATAAAAGTACCTACAAACACACATACATACATATAGTCACGCCTTTTATCCATAGGGGTAGGCAGAGACCACTTCCTTTCACTTCCGCTACGGTTCTTACACACATCTTTTGCTTCCTCTACTTTTATCAGTCCTCTCATACATGCTCGTCGGTTGTTGGTATGCTTGACCTGGCCTTTCTTCAAAACAATGTTGATCTGATCGAGATATGTTCGCCGAGGTCGACCTCTACCGACTTCCGTCCATTCACACTCGCCTTATAAATTTGTTTCGTCAATCTTCCTTCATCAATTCTTTCTACGTGTCCAAACCATCAGCGTTTTCTGATCTTACTATTCTTTACTTTCTCAGACTACTTATTTCCGCAGCATTAATCCTATTTTCATGCTTTTTCTGCCAAACCCAACATTCATTTCCATACATAAGTGTAGGAACCAACACACCTCTATGCACCGCCAGACGTGCCTTTTTTGACACTTTCTGGCTATTCATAAAGCTGTGCAGTGCCCCATTCATTTGTTTTCCTGCCAACACCCTTCGCTCAATGTCACTGTCATACTTTCCGTCTTTCGTAAACTTTGAACCCAAGTACACAAATTCATTTACTGGTTCCACTCTTTTTCCCCCAATCGAAACTCCACAGTTTGTCATGCTTTCTTTTCTTTCAAAAACCATTACTTTCGTTTTGCTTAAATTAATTTTACTTATGCTTTAATTAATTATACCAACAAAATATATAGTAAGATACTAACGTCATTTGTTACATGGACAAAAAAAAACGAGCGAGCCTTACAGTATAGTCGCATATGATGTGTTGACACAATACAACGGACAACTCTAACCGCGCGCTCATTCGTCAAATTAACTCTCGGAAAATTGGTTGACGTCTATCTAACGGCGCGCTCATTCGTCAAATCAAATAGAGCGTGCTTCCGCGACTTCCTGTTACTGTTACTGTTACATCTTTCACGAAATCACAAGCACAAATTGCGAGTAAGTGAGAGGAAAGACGTTACACATGCAAAAAAGCGAGAGCAAAGATGTTACAAATCAAAAATTCACACTCACATTTTTTTTAATTAAAAGGTTTTGGTATTTCAAGAATAACTAGGAACTCAAATTATTGTTACGGTTGCAAGGACGATGAGCAAAGTCAATGCAAGTAATAAATAAATATCCCAAACATTTATAAGCGAAAAAGTGAACCTATCTGTAGAACAACATCAACGAACAATTTTTTATAATTATTCATGATTAAATATAGTTGACAAAAAATTTCTCTTTTAACTCAAATTTTTAATTTTTGTATTAAAAATAACAAACGACGTTTTTATCTATTTCGATGAAAGTTGTGTTAAATATTTGTGTAACCCTGTATAATATTAAAAATTGGTTATTTCGCCAATTTATATAATTTTTTTATAACCTAAAATTTGCCGTCTGAATCCACTGTAAAATTATAAGTGGTAGTTTGCAATACATAAAAGTAGTAATTATTTTCCGTCTACAGTATACCGAATCAATCATTTCGCAGAGATTATGGTATCTCTATATATGTATAAAAAAATAAAAAGAGATCTGTAACGAGATGTTGGTACAGCTTGTCCCGAAAACAGCATTTTTATCGAATGCATTCACAATCATTATCTTTTTTGAATGACCATCAGTACTATTAACCAGTACTGTTTTTTATTATAAAATATTTTTTTTCACAGAAAGCCATAAACAATATATTTAATTACTGCAATGAATATTTTCAGCAGCTTTAAACTTTTTTAGTATCTTTATCTCGACTGCGTTTTTATAGACTTGGAAAAGGCCTATGACAGGGTGGTAAGGAGTGAATAGTGGTCAACATTATCTATATGTATGGTGAGCGATAGTTTAATACGAGCACTGAAATCATTTTACAAGGATTCTACTGCACGTTTCAGGATAAACGGAGCTTACACGGACTGATTTAACATCGAAAAAGGTGTGAGACAGGGATGTGTAGCTTCGTCATGGCACGATTGTTTAAAAGATTTAAAAGAGAGTGCGTATGGATTAAAAATGAATAATTTGATCAAAAAATGCCTTCTTTGCGCCGATAATCAAGTCATATTAGCGTCATATGAAGAGGTGTTGCAGGTGATGGTTAATGTTATGCATGATGCCCTGAAAATCAAAGGGATGAAAATAAATGTAAGCAAAACGAAAGTAATGGTTTTTGAAAGAGCATGACAAATTGTAAAGTTCTAATTAATGGAGATAGAGTGGAATAAGCAAATGAGTTTGTATACTTGGGTTCAAAGTTTACGAGAAATGGAAAATATGACAGTGACATTAAGCGAAGGATGTTGGCAGGAAAATAAATAAATGGGGCACTGTATAGCTTTATGAACAGCCAGAAAGTGTCAAAAAAGGCACGTCGGGCTGTGTATAGACTTATATATGGTAGTGAATGTTGGGTTTGGCAGAAGAAACATGGAAATAGGATTATTGCTGCAGAGATAAGTAGTTTGAGAATTGTAGAGCCGGAGTGACCCAGTTGGATAAAGTAAAGAATAGTGAGATAAAAGAACGCCGTGGTGTAAAAGAAAATGTGGTTACAAAGATAGATAAAGAACAAGTCGGTAGAGGTCAACCTCGGCGAAGATATCTCGATCAGATAACATTGTTTTGAAGAAAGGCCAGGTCAAGAGTACCAACAACCGACGAGCATGTTTAAGAGAACTGATAAAAGTAAAGGAAGCAAGAGATGTGTATAAGAACCGTTGCAAGTGGAAGGAAATAGGAAATGTCTACCCCTACGGGAAAAAGGCGTGACTATATGTATGTTTCACCATAAGAATTCCGATTTTTAAATATTAAATTACATTATATTTTTTTAAATAAATGTTAATGATAAGAAGCGATTTGTTGAGGTTACAAAAGTTACTGATGGTAGAACAAAAATGGTCATGAAACTGAATATTGCAAGAACAAAAGGCAAAACTCGGTAAGAAATTTAGGACCATAAAAAAGAAGAGGAGCTTAAAATAATAAATGAGTTACCATGTAATTAAAGTATGCATTTTTTACTGAACACATTAACATGACATTTACCATTCTTTTTTAATTTCATTCGTTGTTACCGACACGATAAGAATGCGGGCAATATATGAAGACAATCTGTATACGCAAATAAAAACGAAACGGGAAAAATGATAACGAGATATGTGTATGGAGCAAGAGCGACGAGGGGCAATGAAAAGATGCACTCGATTTGAACCTGCAATCTACAGCAGTTCGAAGTAAATAATAAAGCTCATTATGAATGTTTTATGCGGTCATCACGAGAAACCACCATTGTATAATACATATTGGATCTTGTCAAATCCATGTAGAAACTGGATACAATTCATGAGTTTAACATCGAATATTTACAGTACGCGCATTTACACAGAGACGGATTCAGGAAAACAAATGTCCTCTAGTAAATAAGTTTGCTTTTTTCAGGGTCACAACCTATCAGTCTTTGGTTACTTAAAATTAATCCAAAAAATTAATAATCACTCGGTAGGAAAAACTCTCGACCAAAACTCAGAACCCTTTAAGATCAAAATAGTAGTAAGACTACAAGTCTTTAATGTGTGCTGGATAAGGTAATTGGAGAGTAAAGCAAGCGAATGGAGGAAAAAAGAATTCTAAAGAATAAACACTAATTGGCATTTGGGAATTTTTCAATACTAACGGAAAACATGGAAGACGCCAGAAAAGACTGAACAGCAAATGTCATACGAAAAGACAGAATGTATGACAAATAGAAAAGATGCACTAAGGCATATCACCACAAAGTATGACAAAAACGGGTGGTTACCAAGTTTAAACACCTAGGAGAATTAATTTAACTAAGACACTGGACAAAAAAGCGGTCCTACAAGAGCAAGAAAAATGGAAATGGTATAAGTCAACCAAAACTAAGGCACTACAATCCAAGTGGAGATGGGCTCGACACGTGGCTTGCACTAAAGACAACCGATGGACAAAACGAATCCTAGAATGAAGACCCAGAGAAGACAAGAGAAGCAGAGGAAGAAAACCCACCAAACGGACGGGCGACGTTAAACTTGTGGCGGGAAACTGGATTAGCACCGGCTGGCTGGCTGGCTGATGATGAATTATGATGATGCTGTTTTCTTTACATTTAAATAAAAAAATTAAGTTCTACTTTTTTGACACAGGGGAAAAAATGCTTTATTGTAGAAGGTGATGATAGTTGCCGTCAGCAGAGTAGATGCGGAGTAAACAATGCACGATTTAGGCATTTTAATAATGCATTGTTTTAAAAGAAACACTTTTCATCAGATCAAATAATGTTAATTCCAAGGGACCACCTGCGTGGTTTTTGCATCGCATGCAAACGTTAATTTTCATGAATAATTGAACATATGAAGGCGCATATTTCGTCATATTATTTGCGGATAACAAAACTCATTAGTAATAAAGTTTTCTGTTAATGTCGGATCATTATCTTGGGAGAAAGAATTATTGGCTAAATATTAATTACCAGATTGCTAAATTGTACGTTGCTGTTGACCAGAAAATCGAGCGTGATCACTCGTGTATGTTGATTAAAATTGATGGATGATCTATTTAAAAAAAAAACATATAAATACGGTGACGCCTTATGGTAATAATTTGAGATACAAATAAAATGCTTAACAAAATATCAATAAAAAAGTATTTACTTAAATAAATTGTTTTTAATTATCCGGCTCGAAGGACCATACATAAATTGTAATTAATTATTTGGCTCTAAAACCATGTATTGGGCGATATTTGTCACGTGTGGATGTTGTGAAAAAGAAATATATATCGATAGACTTTATTGCAACAGAACTTGCAATAAAGCATTCAAAGTTACGACGTACCAACTTAAATGAATGAATGTCTTGTACTACAACCAACAATCTTGTTCAGTTCAACGCTCAAAAAACACAAAGTGCCACGTTTTCCAAGAAAGTGAATTCCTCAAATCATCCCATCACAATGTCCGGAAATATCCTTGAACCAAGTCCCTCCATCTCGATTTTGGGAGTCACGGTGTCCAATAATATGTCTTGGCATGACCATGTTGCAAACATCGCAAAGTCGGCAAGCCAGAGGCTAGGTTTTCTGTGGAAAGCCAGAAAGTTTTTTACTCCTGATCAACTGTTGACGACGTACAAGGCTCAAATCCGACCTCTACTGGAGTATTGCTCGCACATTTGGGGTTCAGCACCAAGGCATTCTCTTCGTCTTCTAGATTCCATTCAGAAAAGAGCCATTCGCTTGATAAACAGCTCAACTCTCACAGATACCCTTCACCCTCTAGAACATAGAAGAAGAGTTGCAGACCAGTCATTGCTCTACAGATATTTCCATGGCAGATGCTCCAGAGAAATAAAAACTCTTGTACCACCATTGGCCACATTCGGCCGAAAAACTCGGCACGCTGATCAGTTTCACCCATTTACTCTCAAGATTGACACTACAAGGACCAATCAAGAATCCTTCTTTTACAGGGCTGCTACGGAATGGAATAAGCTTCCAAAATCAGTTTTTCCAGAGAACTATGACCTGCAACTTTTTAAAAAGCGTGTCCACAATCATTTTCTTTCTATAATCCCTTCCCCTTCTAATAGTCGCAGTGCGGGCCGTCCGCGGCCCACACGATAGGTCTACCCTTTTTGCGACTATTTCCCAAAAAAAAAAAAAAACTAAATTTCTTCTGCTCTGTTCCCTCTGTTATATAGAATTAATGGTGCAATAGCAGAAAGAACTCTGATTGGTCGACCCTCTACAGAGAAAGCCAAATTTGTTTTTGAAAAGACCAGTGAGTCTGGTTGTCCGTAAAATAATATTAAAAGGTTTTTACACTTTAAATGTTCCTTACTTAATTATTGTTAAACATGATAAATCTATAAAGTTTCCAAATACGTGAAGGAACAAAGCAGACCTTTTTCCCATAAAAAAATCCTTTAACAAATAAAAAAATAAAGGAAATAAAAAAAATTCATCTCAATAAAAATAGAATATCCAAAGATCTGAACATTACTTTAAAAACAAATACATACGCTCCAAAAATGAGCCATTGCAAGAGGAGATTACTTAGATTTGGATCATTTGTAGAACGGATCCTCTTTGTTCCAGTAAAATACTTTGTCCTCCAAATATGGAATCAATTTTTTTGGAATGGTAATGGTAGCAATTAACGGAAACAAATCTTATGGTAAAGATGAAATCTGGCTGGTACAACTTCATCAGAGCTATCAGTAAAAAGTGTAAAGGTCAGAAACAGTAGTGATGCATTGTGCGCAGTATATTCAGAGGAATGATTTTATACTACTCACAATTCGGACTATCACGAGTCTCCGACTGGAAACAAATCTTAAGTGTCCTGATATTTGAAAAGATACATCAACCAAGTAAAGCCATTTATTTTAGACGTACTTGCATTTTCTTTTCTTCACTGTTTATTAAAAAAATCATTTTTATTTAGGTGTCTTTTTTTTTAAATTATTTTTGTGTGCTTGATATCTTCTTCTTATCACGCCCTCTCCTGCCGAAGGTTGGCGATCCAAATGGCAATTGTAGCTCTGGAAACTGCAGCACGAAGGATTTCTGCTAACGAGCGGTCAAACCATCTCCTCAAATCTTTTAGCCATAAGTTCTGGCGTCTTTCTACTGATCTTTTCCCCTATACTTTGCCTTCCATTTTGAGGCGTAATATTTCGTATTTAGGACCTCTCATCATATGATCCAGGTATTGCATCTATCTATACACATACATTTCGCAGGCTTCTATTCTCTTTTCAGTCTGTGAATTTAGTGTCTAGCTTTTACTTCCATAGAGTAGGACAGAGAAGACGTAGCATCTAATCATTCGAGTTCCAAGTTCCAAAAAAAGGTCTAATCTTGTAAAAAATGATTTCATACTCATGAAGATTTTTCTCGATTGAGAGTATTTCCCTTTTCGGGTCGCACTGACTATTGCTGTTAGCTTCCAAATATTTTATTGAGGTTACTTGTTCATTGTTTGTCTCTTAGAAAAGACCAATAGTTTGGTCTTGGAGACATTGAGATGTAATCCAAACATCTCGCTAAGGTGAACTACGGAATCTATAATGCTTTGTAGTTCTTGTGCATCGTTGACTATTATAACCGTATCATCGGCGTACCTGATATTGTTTATTGGGGTTCCATTGATCTTGATTACGCCCTGGACTTCCATCCAGTGCTTCTCCAAATATAGTTTCCGAGTACAGATTAAACAGGAGTGGCGACAAGACGCAACCCTATCGAACACCCCGTCTGATCTGCGTATCTTCCGATGTTGATTGTTCCATCTCTACTACCGCCGTTTGATTCCAATAAAGTTCTGATATGAAACGTAAGTCTTGTTCGTCAATTCCGGTTGTTCTTAGAATTTCGATCATCTTCTGATGATTAACACAGTCAAACGATATATCTAGCCTTAATTCTGTAGTGTATGTTAAAAGATCCAATGGTAGCCTTGTAGAAGCTGAACATGTACCGATGTAATTATTTCTCCAGTTACAATTTGCTCTACAATTAAATTAGTACAATTCAGAATTAGAGCAAAGCTTATTGTGTTTGTGAACAATAGTGCCATTTGATGACTTTTGTTTTCTGTTTAGATACGAGTTAAAACAGCAATAAAACAAAATTGAAAGTCGCGATGTCCGGTTAAATTTACCTGAATTTTCAGTAACGCCACAACGGCGTTAAACTTCCCAGTGAAACGGCTGCAGCGAATCCCATTTTCAGATTGAAGTAGTGAGTATTAAATTTTATCTTATTAAATATTAAATTTGATGTACCTAGATAGCTTAGCAACAAAGTTGCTTTATGCTATCACTTTAATAAAATGACATTGCCGGTTACGGCCAAACGAATTAACAAACAATACCAAAAGTGTAATAAACGAAGCAACTATATATACATATATGTCATATAAATGCGGGCGGTAAAATTTTAGTTAACTCAGAATTTAATGATGCAGTAAAAACTGTTTAAAATGGGGGTTATCACGCTAAGGACAAAATAAAACGATGATGTTTTGTTAATAAAGTTGTTTTATACATAAATGTGCGGTAAAAATGTGACGGACTGTTTAAATTTACTTTATGTTCGACTTTCTAGTGCTTGTAGATTGTAGGGTGGGTCGTGAAGACCATGATGCCTCTCAAGCACTTCGACCTATCAGATCTTTTGTGCATAACCCCTAATCTATTCGAGGCCCGGGATTCCAAAACTTCGAGTAAAGTTTATCAGTTTCCTGTGGGCTAAGTTTCTGACATCGAAGGGCTTTAGATAGTCCCCTTCCAGAAACTTGAGCCTCTTGCAGAAAAGCGTTGGGCATTCGCAAAGCAAATGTTCTGCAGTTTCAGCGAAGTTCTCGCAGTAGCAGTAACTATCACTCTCTGTTTTGCCCATCTTTTTAAGGTGGTACCTTAGAGGGCAGTGTCCAGTGAGGAGTCCCGTCACCAGTTTAAGTCTTTCTTGTCCAACTCAAGAAGCTGTTTAGCTTTCCTTAGCGAAAGACTTGGTAGCCTTTTCGCTTGCCTTTGTCCTGGCACATTATGCCAGTGAGATTTCATTTCATCTGTTTCCCAACGTCGAACCTCTTCTTTTAAGTGGGCTTTGGAAAGTCCACAGAAGGGTTCTGGACCGGAAAATTTTGTATTTGCCCCTTCTTTGGCAAGGCAGTCTGTTTCCTCGTTGCCTTTAACTCCCTTGTGACCTGGAACCCACATCAGAGTAACCTGATTGTTTGCTGCCAGTTGTCTCAGGGACTGTTTACAGTCCCAAGTCAGCTTAGACTCTAGTGCTTACAACAGATCTGATGTGGGTGATAGTGTCTCATTTAAAATAAAACTTCTTTTTGAACAACATTTAAATGTTTAAGTATTTTTATTTGGTTTCCTCATAACACGATTGTGTAGTGTAGTAACTAAAAAAGTGTCATTTCAAAAAAGGTAATTAAAACAATGCTACTAGTTACAAGAAGTGTAAAAAACTCTAAGGAAAGTAAAGAACGAATTCGCTGCAAGCTGAAATTATAAAAGATAACAAGGACTAACAAAATAAATGAGCAAAACAAAATTAAGACCGGTAGACGACAAGAAAAACAAAGAATAAAAATACGGATGAATTAATACGACGAAGCAAGTCATAATAAATATGGAAAATGTCGGGAAGATTACTTTAAATAAATTAAGAAATTCTGAGACAAACTCTTACAAGGTAAGCTTTCGAACAAAAACTACAATGGACTTTCCCGGATATATATATATATATATATATATATATATATATATATATATATATATATATATATATATTGTTACAATCCGGACCTGTTTATTTACCGGCATCCGAGCATTGACCACAAGGAGGGTGCATATTAATGAAGCCCTTTGTCGGCTTCCGCCTCCGTCTAATAAACTCTCGCCGCGCCTAGAGACTTCCAGATGGTTTGATGGATCGTTAAAAAAAAAGGTCGATTACTCTGGAATTATGAAGAGGTATAAAAAGGAAAGCGGCCACGAAGAGGACAGTTTTTTAGTTTTAAAAGTGTTTATGATCTATAAAAAAAATTTATTGTGTAAAAGTATTGGAATAAACATTGTTTTATTACTGTATCAAGAGTTTAAAATCACCGAACCCAAGAAAGAACTAAATTTCGTAACTTTATATATATATATATATATATATATATATATATATATATATATATTTGAGGTGTTTTTTAATTTATTTGGGTAGCAGTTAGGAGTGACCAATTCAATAAAAATTCTTCGTTTTTTCAGTCAAGCTTTCGAAAATGTTTATTTTCTTTTTTAAGACTTTTCTATAATATTTTTAGTTAATACATAAAAAATCAAATTACAAAATATATACTTACTAACATGAAATTATTAAAAAATTATCGCAAAGAGAAACATAAGATGTTTTTTTGAAAGACTTTTGATATAATATGTCAGTGTCACTTTTTGTCTTACTGAATGTCAAAAATATTTATACAGATGAGAAATGTAAATATAAGTGTATAATGGTTATCAGAAATTTAATTGTTTTTTTTATTAAGAATATTTATATAAATAGCACTCAGGTCATCAATATCTGTTCTTTTATTAATGGTGTTATACTTACTTTTATTGATATGTACCATTTCTAAAAAAAGCCTTTTTGTTAAAATACTTTCCATATTTCGTATTCTTATAATTAATACAATGATTCTCATCAATAGCATGAATGGCTAGGGCACATGATTTTACGTGCCTCCTACAGTCACTTTTATGACCTGTGATTCGATCTTTCAAAAGTTGTTTTGTTTGACCAATGTAAATTTTGCCATAATCCATGCACGGAATTCGATAAACAATATTTGATTTGAATTCCTTCGGAATCGGTGTTTTTAATTTAGTATGAAGATTGCTATATTTGCTATATTTATATTTTCATTTTTAAGTACTTTAACCAATTTTCGAGTCAGTTGGTAAATATAAGGTAAACTTATATAGGTTATTTTATTTATAATCTTACTTTCTGGTGAATTTAGAATTGGAGGTATATGACGTGATGGGATACTAAAAATAATGAGATTAATTAAAGAATTTGGGTAGGAATTTTCACTAAGTATAATTTTAAGTTCATTTAAACATTCAAATCTCAAAGAAGGATGAGTTAATTTCTCTTGTTTTCATGTTTTTAATCAAATTCATTTTGATATTTTTTAGATGATATGAATGATAATTAATAAGTCTATTATTATTTATAGGTTTTCTGTACCATCTTGTAATTATTTTGTTGTTATCTGTTCTAATTAATTTCACGTCTAGGAATGGAGCTAAGTTATGGTTTTCTTTCTCTACTGTGAATATATATATATATATATATATATATATATATATATATATATACCACTAAGTTCTTAATTTTTAAATCAATTCAAAGAATTAAATTGACACAAATTTGATTACTTTAAAGGTTTTCTTATTATCGCAGCCTACCAGTTTAAAACTTAAAATTTCACTTCCATAATTTTCTGACTTTAATATATTGTGATATTTTTTTAATATTAAATCGTCGTTTTTCCTATTACAGAAAAAAACAGTGCATTATACACGAGAAAAATATTAGATTTTAGCTCTCGGTTTCTTGTCTCCCTCCGCTTCGCGAGACAACCCGACCTTGAGCTAAAATCTAATACTTCTCTCCCTTGTAAGGAAATTTCCTGGTTTGGATTAAGTAAAGCGTTAAAACAACATCTTTCAGCCATAGAAAATGTTCGCAATTAATTTAATTTTGTTTATTCCAATAGATATAAACAAAAAAATGTATAAAGGTAATGTTAATGCCATACGGTTTATTTAAGGACATTATCTCAATACATTTTGTCCGGTACACATAAACGGAAAAATATCCCACATACAACTTGTCCATTTCAACAGCATATTTTAATAGAGAAGTGTTTTATCAAAACTAAAGTTTGAAGCAGGATTTAATTATATTGGTATTTGTTCTTTAAAGTTTTCTTTTAGTTTCCGGTATTTACATGTATTTAGCGTTTATTTTTGAAGTGATAACTTCTTATGGCACGCTGTGAACTTTTTTTGTAATGGGTAAAAAATGTTAAACTCGCGTCAGGACACGTGGCCTGATCGAAAATTCGTAAGACGGATGTATTTCACTGGAGCAATATAAAATGCGACTTTTCTTGACTGGTAACTTGGCAACCTTATTCAACAAACTGACAAATTCAAGTACATTTTTATGTCATTTTGACAAATTAATTTAGTAGCTAAATTCAAAATTTAGGTGCTTTTCATTAGTTTATTGTTTAAGTTCTGCTTTTGCTGCATTAAAATGGTCCAAGGAGAGTTGTCGTTTTTAGCAGATGTTATGGACACCATAGCGTGTCTTAATGACTCTAATGGTTCTCCCCCCGACAAAATTTTAGATCAAATAATTTATCAGTGCAAGAAGCCGTTAAAAAATGCATCAATTTGTGTTAAAAAAGCATTAAAAACTGGACTAAAAGCTGGTTTGATCAAAGAGAACGGGGGAAGGTTTAAATTAGGTTTTGGTTTGCCGATAACGGAGGCTCGAAGACGAAGAAAAAATAGAAGCAGAAGCCGTAGACGACGTAGCCAAAAGCGACAAAACCGAAAACGAGGTAGCCGAAAACGAAAAAGTCGAGTTAGGAAGAAAAGCGCCATATTGAAAGAAGATCAAGCAAAAAGCGGAAGAAAGAAATCGAAAACATTCAAATCTGGTACTGATGTTTAATATATGATTTATAATAAAGCGTTAATAAAAATAATGCATTATTCATAAACTATGGAAATCTGGAGACAATATTTTTCAGATTAAAAATAATATTTTCACGCGCGTTAATACTTAAGTTTTCACTTCTGCCGGCACTCCCAGAGTGCAACCCGTAAATTTTTTTTTTTTTTCGTAAACGTCTATCGATGGAAATAAATCCCATCATCGCATTCATAATAAAATTAAACAGCGAGCGCTTCTCGAAATTCCATTATTCATTCATACACACGCGAGTTGAACAATTGGTCGGGCGACACTAGGTACACAACTCGCTGAAAAATCGTGGTCTGGTAAATCGCATCAAAAATAAACCCCGTGTCGGCGTTAAACACCCCAAATTACCCAAACTAGTGTGAACATTAACATGAACAAGTAACTAGATAAAATCGCAGTAGCGGACACCGATGAACGGACGCATGAGTGGAGCACCATTTCACGCACGGGCCGTCCAACGAGATGCCTGTGATTTCTGCAGTGCTGGGGCTGCTGCTGCTGTTCGCCGCTCGTCCGTCACTTCGTTTAAATTCTTGGACACGCACCAAACATGCTCAATTTCACCGTCAGATTTACGCTAAACTGACGCTTATATCTTTCCAAACGCAATTTCTCTGACGCGAATATTTATGTGCCACTGACCTTCTTATTCGTCTGTTTCCACCATGCATCTATTTTTAATTTTTTTAAAAAACTAGTGATCGTCCAGTGCTCGAAATTCGACCAAAATTCATTGAATTTATATAAGTTTAAATGTTATTGAGGTTCTTTTGTCAAAGAGTATACCTCGATATATTATTTTGAAATTTTATTCCATTACGTCAGCTGCGAGTGTTTGACATTGGCAGCGTGAACGTAAACAATGAATGTATTATTTGATTTAATTTAATTTATTTATACATAAATTTTAGCTTTCTGCAATCCTTCTCTATATAAACTTAAACTATGCCAAATCTTACACTCTTCCGTGCGCGCAAAATGCTTAATGGTACTGAACTGTTTTGTCTTTAACTAATTATAAATGGATACATCATTTTTATTCTAAAAATATCGTTCTTTGCTTGAAAATAGGTATCAATTACAAAAACACGTCGTTCCTCTAATCACTCAGATAATATGGTATTTAAGGTGGTGAAAGAGAGTTTTAGTTTGGCAACATCGACATTTAGAATAAAAACATGTATTAATTTTCAGATTTAAATCAAAGTAAAGTTGAATTTTGAAAAATAAAGCTGTGCCTCCTACAATCCTAGAACGAATTTTCCTCATCCTTGTCTATTTTTAAGGGATCGAGGTTGTGAAGAGAAATTATCCTTTTGTCATCTTTTCAATATTGTTGCTTGAAAAGAGACAACAACCAAATATAATGTGGGATTTTAAACTGATTTAATATTCAACTGTTACTTCATGATTCAGATTTAATTCAGTCCCATCTGTAGGAAACCGTTCGGGAACATCTTGTAAGGCATTATTATCATTATTATTTATATTATTCACATTTTTTTGTATCGTCATCATTATACTCTAGTCATTATTAGTTTATATATGGCTACTGCACTATTGAATCTACATTTTTATCATTGGTATTATTATTACACTATTGGTATTATTATACGCATTTTTTTTTTACTAAAAGTAGTCGCAAAAAGGGTAGACCTATCGTGTGGGCCGCGGACGGCCAGCACTGCGACTATTAGAAGAGAAAGGGATTATAGAAAGGAGATGATTGTGGACCCGCTTTTTAAAAAGTTGCAGGTCATAGTTCTCTGGAAAAACTGATTTTGGAAGCTTATTCCATTCCGTAGCAGCCCTGTAAAAGAAGGATTCTTGATGAAGATTGATTCTTGTAGTATCAATGGACAGAGCATGTCCCCAATGAAACCGTTCTAGGAGGGATGAAAGTGGACAAAGAAATCTTGGGAATGGTCAAAAGACGCAAGACAAGCTATCTGGGACACATATACAGAGGCAAGAGAAACGAGTTCCTACAACTGATAATGGAGGGCAAGATTGAAGGTAAAAGAGGACCGGGCAGGAGACAGAATTCGTGGTTAAAGAATGTTAGGGATTGGACTGGCCTAAATTCAGAGTCACTAATAAGAGCAGCACAGGAAAGAGAGATATTTGCTGAAATTGTAGCCAACCCTCAGTGAAGACGGCACGTTAAGAAGAAGAAGAAGTGTTAATCTTGAGAGTAAATGGGTGAGAATAATCAGCGTGCCGAGTTCTTCGGCCGATTGTGGCCAGTGGTGATATAAGAGTTTTAATTTCTCTGGAGCATCTTTTATGGAAATATCTGGTCTAAAACTCTTCTTCTATGTTCTAGTGGGTGATAAGTATCTGTGAGAGTTGAGCTATTTATCAACCGAATGGTTCTTTTATGAATGAAATCTAGAAGACGAAGAGAATGCCTTGGTGCTGAACCCCAAATGTGCGAGCAATACTCCAGTAGCAAACCTAGCTTTTGGCTTGCTGACTTTGCGATGTTAGCAACATAGTCATGCCAAGACATATTATTAGACACCGTGACTCCCAAAATCGAGATGAAGGGACTTGATTTAAGGGTATTTTCTGACATTGTGATGGAATGATTTGAGGAATTCACTTTCTTGGAAAACGTGGCGCTTTGTGTTTTCTGGGTGTTAAACTGAACAAGATTGTTGGTTCCCCACTCGACGATTGCTTCAAGATCTCTATTGATGGAGTCAACCTGTTCCTGCCTGAGTCTATTTGTATCATTCACCAAAGGTGATCGATAGAATGTAAAAAATGAGACAAGTGTGCTGTCGTCTGCGAAACTGTAAATGGAGTTTATGGTGGTTTTCAAGAGGTTGTTGATGTGTAAAAGAAATATGGTGGGGGACAGGATGCCACCCTGGGGGACCATGGCGTTGGTTTTTTAACGCATCAGAAGAAATACCGTCAACTGCCACATGTAAGGAGCGATCTTGCATGAAGCTCATGAGCCATTAACGCAGTTTGGTTGGGAGACCGCAGGCAGATAATTTGCTTAACAATGCCTGGTGCCAAACGCGGGCGAAGGCTTTAGATATATCTAAGGCTGTTGTACGGGATTCACCAAACTTCTCAATAGTGTTTGCCCAGAGCTGAGTGACATAAGCCAGCAAATCTCCAGTAGACCGAAGTTTCTTTCCTTTTTTAAAATAATTTTTAATTTGAGTAATTTGACATTACCGAGATTTTATGTTTCTATTTTCCATGCGTATTATTTTTTTGTAGCATTAAATTTTTTTTGTCCAAGATAAAAGAATGTTTTCTTTTTACATAATTAATAAATATTTGTTTCGACACAGTGTAAACATGACTAGAAATCGTTAGTGGAGGCCAAGCCTGTAAGTGTAGACTTTGCCACCCTATAAATTTGGGAATGTGAATCTCTTGGTGCTCGATGTAATTAAATCTTTGGTGAAAGTATATTTGCCATAAAAGTTATCGGTTTAAAAAATCGCACAATTTTGGAAAGAAAATTAATTTTTGTGTTTTTTTAATAAAGATAAAAGTAGCAGTTGAACGCAACACTGTAGAAAGTGCCATTTATATTTTTATTTTAACACATTTTAGTATCGAATAAATTTTTTATTGATACCGAACGTATTTTACAATATAGGTGTTTCTAGACGTCATTATCAAAGTTATGTTGCTTTTATTGCCTTCAAGTAATAAACTCCGCTACGTATATACATGTATAAATACATAAGGTAAATGTGGGGAAAATTGAGTATTTTAATTTGCAGCCCACTGAATTTTAAGAAATAGAGAGTAATTTAAGTCATTTTTTCAGATTATTTTTATTAATATTGTTATGGATTCATGTTTGGTAACAATAAACGCCCGATATTTTAGCGAAAGATTTATAGCCGCGGGCGGCAAGAACGTTTGTTATAATTTCTCGTTCTTCCGGAGTAGACGTCTCCTTTCTAGAATAATTAATTTGCATCTATTTAACAAGATCGCGGACCGTTAACCGAGTTAAATTGAAAAGTGTTATGGTTTTGAAAAGATTGTATAAAGTTTGTGAATATCTAAGTGATTTATCAAGCAAGAATTTATTGTATACAAAAATTAGAATTAATTGTTTAGTTTTCTTGTACTGAGTGTTATAAATTATCGAACGCAAGAATAAATTGGAACCAAATAACACGTTCGCCACCGCCTGTACACGGAGGATTAAACAAAAATATAATAAACCGGGGAAGTACCGTTAGCGTAATAAACAGCTTAATGGTTCCGGTGACAATGAAATTGAAAAAAAATATATCAAAACGTAATAAAGATTTTGAATAATTTCAGAATTAATGAAAGTCTATAACGCACACATAAAATTTTTTTGTGAGGTATTGATTGAAACCAGTCTCATAATAAATAAAAAGAGCATGGTTAATGTCCCTCTTAAACCAATAATGAATCAAAAGTTGGTTGTTATTAAAATGTTTATGTCAACATTTTCCGTTGTAAAAAGTTGTTATCTAGCAGAGTGTTATGCAGTTCCGTTCCCCTGTTCGACAATATCAGTATATATCGCAAGTGCACAATCCACAATATGAACACATTTACAAACAACCGAAACGCAGAGAGACTTTTATTACATTATATGAAAAGTTTTTATACTCTGCCTATAGGACGTTGCCATTACACGACGGTGATCAGAATTGCAGACCGCAGTATCCCGAGTTTATGATCCCTGTTTCTGCTTGTATATTGCACCAGGCTAGATTATAAAATGTAAAAACTACCAACAATGTATTTTTTTTTGTTCACTGATAGACTGACGCCGCCCCGAAACTTTTATAGGTACATAACAAAAGCAATAAAATATTTCTATGAAATGTTTCGCGAGCACAAAATAAAGGTAGACTTCTAATTTCCAGAATTATTCTTTTCTGATACTAGACGGGAAAATATTTCGTTGCGGAGATATTAAACTTTTATGATATTTTATATTTTATTCACGATGTTCGCTCAGACTTCTCTCGGAATTGTATAACTTTAAATAAATGTTCCTTTTTAGACATAAATTAAAATACTTTTCAGCTGTTTTTTGCCACAATTTATCAGAACGTATACACACACTTTTATTGGGCCGATTTTAAGACAACTCGATAAAACTTTCGTTATTAAAAACCATTGGAAATATTTTTAGAGTTCGAATTTACCTCTCAAATATAATTATTGCGGTCCCCATTGGCAATGCCTGCGGACTACGAAAAACACATCCTTAAAGCAAAATACATAAAAGAAACTGTAAAAAAGAAAAAGGTCCTTTTTTATCGGCTACTGCAGCTACAATAATAAATCTCCTATTTTATAATCCAGGCACGGCAGTGCCCCCGCTAAGTCTAGCAAAAAAGCGGCACGGCCGTACCATCCTTTTCTCGAAGCAGTTCAGGCCATTTTCGACCCCCCTATAACTTCGCTGTGGATAAAACTAAAAGCCTGAATTTTCAGTAACCAAGCAGGCATTGTATAAAACGTTTCATTTAATTTGAACCAGTAGTTTAAAAATTATAACTAGTCAAAGTTTCTTAATTTTGTCTCTTACTCACTTACTGACTGACTGACCGATCATCAAAACTCTAAGGCACTTCTAGCAGACAAAGAAGCTTCAAATTTAGAATACAATCACTGTTTAGTGTATAAATCAAGCAAAAACTAAAATATTTTGCAATTTCGGTCCAGTTTTCTAGATACACCAACTGCATAAATAACTTTGTAATCCCATATAAATATATAGGATTACAAAGTTACATTTGCAGTGAATGAATCAGTGTACCTGTATATGTATAGGACTATCTACCAAAAGAAATAAGATGCCATCAAAAACGTAACTTGTAAAAAACACCAAGTCTCGCAACTCAGTTCTTCTACCGTGAAAAGTTGTCAGATCCATGTAATACCAAGTCCCTACTTGTGATATACATTGTGTTTTCATGCGATGGAAAAGTCAATATATTATTATTTAAAACATAAAAGATTTTTAATATTGATATGGTCACTTATGTATGTTAGTGATACTTATGTATGGTAGTGAATGTTGGGTTTGGCAGAAGAAGCATGAAAATAGGATTAATGCTGCGGAGATAAGTAGTCTGAGAATTGTATAGCCGGAGTGACTCGGTTGGATAAAGTAAAGAATAGTGAGATAAGAGAACGCTGTGGTGTAAAAAAGATGTGGTTACAAAGATAGATAAAGGAATGCTTAGATGGATTGGACACGTAGCACACATTGTTTTGAAGAAAGGCCAGCTGTCAAGAGTACCAACAACCGACGAGCATGTATGAGAGCACTGATTAAAGTAGAGGAAGCAAAAGATGTGTGTAAAAACCGTAGCGGAAGTGGAAGGGAGAGGTCTCTGCCTGCACCTATGGGAAAAAGGCGTGACTATATGTATGTATGTATGTCACTATAGGATGTTGTTAGGTTAGCTAATTACTTAATAACAGAAGGAGACTGAATAAATTAATCGACTTGGTATTACATGGATCTCACAACTTTTTACGGTAGAAGAACCGAGTTGCGAGACTTGGTGTTTTTACGAGTTATGTTTTTGATGGTTTTAATTATCACGAATATTTTAAAAAATGTAATTAAATTTAAAAGAAAAAGCCTTATTTTTACTCTCTCTCTCTCTTGAGCATTTTGTGTCATTAATAATACAGACTGGCCTATTCACATTTCAGAGAAACTAATAAATTTTCGAATTATAACAAAAACATTTCAAATCCTCTTATAAAACTTTTTATATTTAAGTTGAAATTCTGTTTTAATGAAACTTTTCTGGTATCCGACAAAAGTCGTCCGTCTTTTTTTTTAATAAGATTGCCTAACAATTTCTAAGTAAGCAGATTTTTAACAAGTGGGTGGAAATTGCCAAATTATTTTTGTATATAACGTTAAGACCTTTTTTGTAGGTTATACCGTTTGATTTTTTTTATGATTTTTCACGAACCGTTTTCAAATCTAGCAAAAGTTTTAGGAATAAAAATATGAAAAAATGCCAAAGTCGAGCAGTGAGAAAAAAGAGTGATTAACTCAACCCTAACTTCCAGAGTTATTTGTGTAGTCTCTAGTCGTATGCGTCCTTTGAGTTGTTCGATATTTTGAAGTCTATTTTAATAAACTATAATCAAAAGGAGTTAAATCTAGTACCCTGGTTGGTCATTTTTTTTGTTCTATCCACCGATGTGAAAAGACATCTCATCAAGATAATGTGTAGGTGCACCCTCTTGTAGCAGCCACTAGTCATTTATGTTTTGGGTAGCAAAAAGTTTTTCATAAACTCTAACCACTGAAGGTCTGTTAAGGTTTTATTTAATTATTTATTGACGGTTTGTCTATTTTATTATAAAATATTTAACAAAGGCACACATAGGTATACAAAAAAAGTATTTAGAATTACAATTCTTGAACACTTAAATGATTTCAAAGTTAAATAAAAAAGATTCAAATCTATCTAATAGGTATTTGCCAATATTAACATTCTACCCATGAATTCATCCTAACCAAAGATAGTACGATAAAAAATAATTTTAAAGATGTCTTTCTTGTTCCTTTTGAATTTGTATTTGAAGTTAAAAGTTTAATAATTTCTGGAGAATAAATTA
Source organism: Agelastica alni (assembly GCA_950111635.1). NCBI lineage: Eukaryota > Metazoa > Arthropoda > Insecta > Coleoptera > Chrysomelidae > Agelastica > Agelastica alni. The sequence continues at coordinate 13,815,215 of OX467711.1, forward strand.
TTTATTTTGTGGGTAAGTTTAAAATCATCTACGAGCTAAAGCAATAAGGTTTAAAATAATTTTGTAGGTATCAATATGATATCCAAGTTTGTGTGCAGAAGATCAATATCCACATTAAATGAAGGCCACCGAATTGTCAAGTTGGATTCCCAAATTGGCCTAACAATTGAACAATAAAAAATTCTCATAGAAAAAAAATTAATTCGCAGATCTAATGGTAAAACCCAATATTTTTAGTGTTTTTAAAGTTATACTTTTTACTTTTCAGAACCGAAGGGTAAAAAAGGAAAAGTATTGATTTACCCCAAAAATCAAAATCGCCAGAACTATGTGCGCTGCTCGTTTCATGGCCCCACACGTCGAATGGCACCATTTTCAGCGAGGCGGTTGTTTCAAATTTTGTCTGTGTGTAGTGTGTGTGTGTGAGTACTAGGGTGGTGCGGAAAAATTCAAGTTTCGAATTCATAGTTCCTATAGTGCGGAAAAGTTGCGATATGTATATAGAAGAAAAACAAAAAAATTTTTTTTGAAATCGGACTTTATCTTCCGATCGCGTAATCAGCCGAAAGTTTCATAAAATTGGTGAAAATCGTAGTTTTCCTTAATATTTTTTGTAATTTTTTTTATTGTTATTTTAAGTTACTATAGCAAAATTCTCATTCTTCAAGCATTGAAAAACAGTAACAAAAAAATATTTTTTCACTAGGAGCATATATTCCGATCTCGCAACTCTATAGAAATATAACGAAATTCGCCATTTTTGGTCATATTGAATTTTTTTGGAAAATAGCAATATGAGGGATCTGATACATTATAGCGGTCACAGTGTATTGCAGTAGTTTTTAGCTTGATTTTCATCTGCCAAGGAGATTGTTTCTTTACTGAGATGCCAGCTTTGTACTCATCATCATTCTTATCAGGCATTCAAAATCATTCAAGCTGCCCTCAGCTGTATTTAAATCCTCAATTTCAGTCTCTGTTGGTTTCGGAGATTGTATTTTTAGCTTATAACTTTGTCTTTCCAGCCTCTTTCTAAGCTTTTTCGTCTCCTTTTGGTCAATAGTGCCAATTTTTCCCATCCTGTAATTTCTCTGAAGATAAATAAACTTGTGTTCAATTACAGGGATTTTGTTAGGCTTTTCACACAAACAGTTGATTTGAATCGTACAATCACAAAGATCAGGTTTTTTTTTACAGGAACAATTTAAAGTCATTTCAAACTTGCATGCTGAGACGTCAAACATTTGAGATGCTTGGCTTTTGAATGCATCAATTTTTTCTATGAACTTAGGTTTGCTTTTATCGCGGTTGTACGATTTCATGAGCTTAAGATACTTATCATAGAAAGATTTTATGATTTGAATAATCCTATAGCAAGTAACAGTAGGGATTGACGCTTTCTGGTAAATAAGCATTACTTTTTCAGCAACAGTGTAGCTGACAGCTGAGAAACTAACTTTAATGTTGTTAAGCTTACTTGCCAGCACAAACTGTTCTTCAAAACAACATCGAATCACATCTTCATAGCTGGGAATAATGTTCGGCGGCAATTCTCGTGGATCACCAAACACAGGGCAACGAAAAAACTGTCTAGTTATTTTCTTGGTCAATGATGTATCCATTTTGCTTTCAAACCTTAGCACAATTCACTAAAATTGCTTACTAAAATATATAAAGATAAGTGGTGAAACACAAAGGCACTAGTCTCTAGGTCTTGGACTTGCTAACTGCGAAGTAACACTAAGGAGAAACAGCTGTGCCGTTCCAGTTTCACTAGCGCTGCTGTGTTTCGGTGACCGCCTGATGAATGAAAACAATTCTGAGAAATCAAAGTTTCAAAGAAATCGCCTACTACCGTGAACAGTAACCGATTCTAACTATTCTTATTTAGTTTCGATTGGTTGAGCGATCATACGATGAAGTGCAGGTTCAAGGATTGAAATGAAACTTAAAATTAATAACTTTATATCCTAACATAGCTATTTTCCCAACATGCTTGCGCGATCGGAATATGAACTCCCAGAGACAAAATATTTTTCTTTACTGTTTTTCAATTCTTGAAGAATAAAAATTTTGCTACAGTGACTTAAAATAACAATAAAAAAAATTAAGGAAAATTACGATTTGCACTAATTTTATGAAACTTTCAGCTGATTGCGCGATCGGAAGATAAAGTCCGATTTCAAAAATTTTTGTTTTGTTTTGCTTCTATATACATATCACAACTTTTCCGCACTATAGGAACTATGAATTCAAAACCTGAATTTTTCCGCACCACCCTAGTGAGTACTGGAAAACTTTGTGGGCACGATATCTTGAGACAGAGAGGCGATAGGTCACTAAAACTTATAGGGTAGAAGTTTTGCCCAAAGAAAAAGACCGAGTTCGAAGATGGGCCATAACGGTACATTCCTTCAGGTAGCTGCAGTACAAGGTGATCCTCAAATTTATCGCATTTTGTAATTTTCGCACGATAACTTCAGAAGGAGAGCTAAGGGGCGATAAAACTTTCAGGTATTTTTTTTTAGAACTATATTAAATAGAAAAGAGCCTCGGTTTGGATGGAAAAGTTAGTTGTGCTACGGCAATACTATTTATTTGAAATGTGAGGTTTAAAGGACATTTTTGAGTCGAGAATCTTTAATTGTATTTGCAGTTTCCAGTTATGCTTGCTTAATTTTATATGCCAACATGATTTATGGTTTTTTTTTATTTCGGGAAAAAGTAAATTGATGGTCCTATAATTTATTATCTAATTCTTACCCGAACATTAACTTTTTGTGGGTATTAAGTACGATACACCTGCATCTGATATGGATTTCTTGTAGCCCAATAAGTACTAATAAATCTAACGAATTACATGATCGTTTAGAATAAATGTAGCTTAAAAAAAAGAATTTTTGTCTATCAAAATTGTCGCCCAGAAGTTTCTTAAAATTGCTCATGATCATTACCGATCAGATTGTAATTTTAAGGAAAGCCTGCTAGCTTTTCTTTAATAAAAAAGAAATATTAATTAACCGGGTGCAAAATATATACTTTTAAACCCTTACAAAACCGGGTTACTTTATTATAAACCGATTTAAAAGCAATAAAGAAAAATAAAATAATACCGAGCTAGTTTCTTTATACAAAGCTTGATCCTCGCGTATCAGCGATACTCGTCTTAAGTAGATTTTTATGTTTCATTTTTAATATCCCGTGTAGCCGAATGACTACTCCACTTGTATGAATATTAAATCAAAGAAAGATTCTTTCCCGGCATCTTTATTGTCGAGATGAACAGAAATACCACTAAAAGAAATAAAAGAACCGTTTCCACTCAAAATGATATAATATGCATGCGATAATTTATATACCGAGATGAGCCCCTTATATATTTTTTTTGCCAACAACTTGTAGGATTATTCCTATCAGTATTATTGCTTTCAGTAAATTGTTTGCGACTGTCGATGGATTATTAAAAAAAAGTTAATAAGCTACGAAAGAATACGCGTAATTTTTTCTTCGATTTACCATTATGATTGTATTTGTAATTATTTATGTAGTTTTCCTGTTGCTTAGTTAGTTTGATAATATTAATAGAAAGTATTGAGAAAATATAAAGCTGTCGATGTCTTTTCTTTTTTTAACAAGGTAATACGCAACAGTCCGCTGAAATTCGAATCAGAAAAGATCTCCTGACACAGGAATTTAACAGCGCTAAAGGGGTCCAACAAGAATGAATTGTACCTCCCATGCTGTTTAATATCTACGTTGAGAAGATCTTCCAACTAGTTTTGGACAGTGTGGCTACTGGAATAAAAGTAAACGGCAAACTCACCAAAAACATAGATACGCAGATGATTCTAGCTAATAATCTAGAAGATTTGCAAAACATGCTCGACAGAATTGTCGAAGTAGGCGTACATTTTGGATTGCGTATTAACATCGCCAAAACTAAAATGATGATTATCAGCAGGCAGGAATTTGGTAACATCAACCTTACAAGTTACGAGTTATCAAGTGCTATGTATGGCCCATATAGTTGTACGGTGTAGAAACGTGGTCGCTTAAGGTCAGAACACTGAACCGAATAGAATCTTTTGAAATGTAGATTCTACGAAGAATACTTCGGAACTCCTGGACCGAGCATATGTCAAAAAACCATGTTTTGTTGAGAGCTGGAGTAGAGAGAAAACTCCTAGGTATCGTTAAACATCGAAAAACGTCTTCTCTGCACCGATATTCTATCCCAAAACTCATTCTCCAGGGCAAATTGAAGGAAAACGCGGACAGGGACGTAAGCAGCATTCTTGGCTTCGGAATATTAGAGATTGGTGCGGAGTACCAGATGCAGGGTCTATATTTCGCCACGCTGAAAACAACACACTTGTCATTTTATAATGGATAAGGGTCTCCTACGTGCAGGTATGTACATGGGACGAGAAAAAGAAGAAGAATACGCAAGAGTATCGAATATTGGTTTGTTAAACAGGGTTCCCACTTCTGAAAATATACATTATTAAAATTTTAAATAAAAGTGATCAAAAGTCAGGGATTTTATAAGATAAAAATGTAATATTGGCAGTCAGTTACAAATACTTACCTCAGCTCCTTACTTCCAAGAACCCAAAGGAAACCTACCGTTTTAACGAAAAGCAAAACAAACAAAACCTGCAAAATAAGTTTTGTCTTAAAAAGAGATGTGATTTTTCCCGTTCATGCCCCGTATTAATTACCATTTTCTGATGCTTAAATTATCTGACACCCTAACACAGCAACGCGATGATATTTTGGTCCTTCGAGCCGGATAGGAATATTCATCGAGTAAACGTCAAAGCGTTTGTTGAAAACTTGTAGTTTCTGAAATAAAGTTACAGGATTTCTTACCCTAAAACTCCTTAATCGATTGAATCAACGTCAAGTTTGAAATCATGCACTCGTAGAACAAACAAAGTTACAGGATTTCTTACCCTAAAACTCCTTAATCGATTGAATCAATGTCAAGTTTGAAATCATGCACTCGTAGAATTTGATACAGATTTGGCTGGAATATCTTTCCTTAAAAAAATTACAATTTGCGAAAACACTGCGAGTTTATAAACGATGAATAAATTATAAAAATATGAAAGCTCACGTCTTAAGATAACTAGAAAGACCGAACTTAGTCTTAAACAAAAATACGGCGAACAACGGCTTTTATAGCAATGTTGCTATGGACATTTTTGGACGTGAAGTCTCGATCAGCTGACGACAATAGCACCACTGTTTTAACAATAGGGCGGACACCTGATATTATTATTTAACAATAGAGTTAAACCTGACAAAAACCCTTGGGCACCTAAAGAATTATTCCTACAGAATCTGTGACGAGGATAAAGAATCTGTGCACCATCTTTCAATAGAATGCAAAACACCATCACAGAAAAGAGTAAGATCGTTCGGTAGGGCAACTCCTACCTACGAAGATCCTAGAAATTGTAACGAAAGATCTCATACTTCCAAGTGCTTAAATTTGACATAGAAGATACACAATAAATTTCCTGTTCGCCACCATTTGAAACACTGAAGAAAGTTTCCGGAAAAGTCAGAGTTTTATAAACGAAAATAATGGTCCCCTTGTAAGACAGATCTTAAAATTCCTTAATTCTACGTTTTTAAAGTAGTAACATTTAATTAAGACTAAATAATATGGGTAGAGATTTTAGCCCTTTAAGTCTAAAACTGTTTTTTTTAAAGAAGCTTTTGCGATAAGCCAATAAAAGGCGATTGTGGTACCATTATATTCTAAAATCAGAAAATTGGGATTTTCATACCAGGCTTTATTCCAGTTTGTTACATGATAATAACAATAATACTGATTATGTAAGATTCTCTATATAGATAAAGGTCGAGTATCCGAAATATCTACAGAAATACTGTTCCAAGCGAGGACCATTTGGAGAATTCGTATCGTTAATTTTAAACAAAGAACAGCAAAATTTGTATTTTCAATTTGTCAATATTAATAATTAAAGAAAAAAACGGGGGAAATAACTTTGAAGGCTAGAAGAAATAGTTTCCAATAGTAAAGATTATATAATATCGAGCGGATTTGGATAATCCATTTTAAATGAAGTGTCTAGGTATGGAGAAAGAGAGAGATAGAGATGATATTCATTCGTTTATATCTTTTTTACTTATTCCACATTCGGTACAAATCCCTCTGGATGGCAATTCAAATATTTCTTTGATTTTTCATGCAGACTTCGTTAACGTATAAATTCCCGTTTTTCGATCGTATCCGGTAATAAACTATAAACCTTAAATTAGATAGATGGAGTGTAGCGAGTGTAGCGATTTGGAATCGGAATCGCAGCGAGCTATGGGGACAAATCCCAAAGCGCGAATGGTTATTGCAGATTAACATCCTGTGCATTGTATTAATGCTGGAAATTATAAACCTACACATGATAGATAGAGAAAATTTGATTTTAAAACTGTCCTATCTATATTGGATGTTGCTTAATATACGACGCAATCTAGCGTTGTTATTACATGGCATGAGAGCGGGGACCTACCTGTACTCTAACTCTCTACGCCACACCGCCGTACACATACATATGCATGGAAACATTGATTGCCAATTTACAGCTCTAATATATTAGTCCCTGATTGAGTTTCGCTGTAAAATAGGAATAATGCTGACGTACAGCCAGTGTGCACATTATTACGGAGCTTAAACTTTGATTAATTCGACGGACGAGTTGCGACGCCGCCGCCATTACCATTTCCCTTCGACCACTTCGTCTTCATTTGGCCACGAATGTACGTTTGTGTGTATAGTGCATGTGGTAGATACGAATGTGGATGTAAATATACATACTACCAGTATGTACCCACACACACACACACACACAGATACAGAGATACAAACTACACCACCCAATTCGGATCTATGACTGATCTGTCTTTGTCATGGAGATGTATCGGTGTGGACGTTGTTTGCTATTCTATCACCATAACTGTTGGGATTCCGCTGGTTTATTGCAGATTATAAACGATATCGACGTGCTTTACTACTTTTATTATTCCTTCACCCATAATCCCATTCAAACATTTGTATTTTTTTTTAAATTTTCCAATAACAAACTTATTTTAAGGGATTGAGAGCAGGTGAGGAAGCACTGGCAAGGTTTTTCGAGGTTTGAAGTTCCATTAGTTGCAAGTTTATTGTTTGCTATAAAATTCTTCTAAATATTTAATAATTTTATGATAATGATAAGAAGATTAACCACGTAAAAAATTTGTAAAGCATTAAATGTTAAATTATAATTGTAATGATCCTTTCCTTTTTCCAGCGCCTGTCCGTTACCGGACGTTGGCGATCATTCTGGCAATAATTATGTTATCAACTGCGGCCCTAAATATACCTGTTGTGCGGTTGCAAACCAAGTTCTCAGGTTTTTAAGCCATAAGATTCTCCTTCTGCCCGGTCTCCTCTTTTTCTGTAGGATAAGCTGGAACAGATCGTATCTTTCGCTGTTTCTCATGATGTGTCCTAAGTATTCCAATTTCCGTCTTTTGACTGTACTCATGATCTCCATTTCCTTATTTAAAATGTCGAGTACTCTTTTGTTTGTAACATGGGCTAAGAGATTCTTAGTATACGTAGATACAGCCACATCTCAAATGCGTACGACCTTTTGCTGGCTGCATCTGTTACAGTCCATGACTTAATTCCATATAGGAGCACAGGAAATACATAGCATCGGAGAAGTCGTATTTTAGTTGTTAAGTTCAGAAAGTGGCATTTAAACAATTTCGACTTTTTAAGGAATGCAGCACGAGCCCTCTCTATTCGACAACGTATTTCGAGAGAATGATCCTAGCTCTCGTTGATTGTAGTTCCCAAATATGTTGTAGTCTCTACCTTTTCAATAACTGTATTATTTATAATAAGCTGCCTGGGTGGTGGTGAATTTTTGCTTATCACTATCGTAATGATAAGTTTCCATATAAGTAGTTTAATTCTAATTTATAATTTTATTGTACATGAGGATGTACATATTATAAAAGTATTATTAACAGAGAATAATTTGAACTATTATCAAGTTTTGGGAAAGATGTATTTTTTAGTAAGCTACCTGTCTTTTATTTGCATAAAAGTGCTTTTACAATAAAAGTTAAGTTGTCCACAGTAAAAGTTAAGAAAAGGTTTCTCAGTGACTTTAAAACGTCCATGTCTGGGTTAGGGCAGTAAATTTTTGATCAAAACTAGAGCTAGTAATTTGCCTCAACGGTTCGACAATCGAATGTCGAATATTCGACGCTTCGAAGCTGATTTCAAAACTTTTATACACAAAGATTTGAATGTTCAAAAAGAAAAATCGCGACTCAGAAAACCGAAGCGATAATCCTGAGGGACCCCAGAAAGAGAGAAGGCATTGTGTTTGACATGGAGGGAACAGCTGTAGTACCTAGTAAGTTTGTGAAGTACCTCGCTGATTTCAAAACTTTTATACACAAAGATTTAAATGTTCAAAGGTTCAAAGTTCGATGTTATTTTTGTAGATTCAAAGTTTTAAAATTTGTAAAAATAAATGATCGTTCAGAATTAAACGATTTTCTGATGCATTAAGGCTTAAGGTTTCCTCAATTTGGTGGTAAGTCACCTCGCCCGTTTTCGTCAAGCATTTTCTTCACAGCAGTAACATTTTCCTCCGTAACAGACGTTGGTGGCCTTTCTGTCCTTTCAGCGTCCCCCAGACTGAAATTTTGGCTTTGGAATTTTCTGTACCACCTGAATATAGTCGTAGGATGTGGACAATCATCACCTAGTGCAAGAATCATTTCTTCTAAGCACTGGTCTTTGTTTAAACCACGAGCGAAGTTATACTATTCTCAATCCTTCTGTATGGCTGCGAAAGCTGGACCCTAAACCCCTCGCTAGAAAAACGCATTGAAGCCTTTGAAATGTATCTCTATAGGAGAATATTGCGCATAGCCTGGACCGAAAGAGTAAGAAACACCGAAGTTCTCAATAGAATGCAGAAAAACAAAGAGCTGATGCTAACAATCAAAGAGCGCAAACTAAGGTATATTGGACTTATAATGAGAGGAGACAGATATGAAATACTTCTGTTGATCATCGAGGGAAAGATTCAGGGGAAAAGGTCAATAGGAAGAAGACAGAATTCCTGGCTCAAGGACCTACGCCGATGGCTCAGTAAAACATCATCCGAAATCTTCAGAGCAGCTGTGTCACGAGTAATTATTGCTAGTTGGATCGCCAACCTTCGAAGGGAGACGACGCAATGAGAAGAAGAAGTTATACCGCGAAACCACCCGAATCGGGACCAAGATTCCATAGAACGCACCTTAAACTATCACTGCTAAAAAACAACTGCTTGGCGGAGTGGAAAGTTTGCAAGTACGAACACGTCTCAATATGCACCAACACTCAGACTCCTGCGCCACTTGGTTATGTCATATTGCAAAACTTTCCTAGTTTCCTTTGTAAAACACTGCTTTAACACTAGCATAAATTTAAGTTTATTATCAAATATCATATCGTTTAATAAAACTTTTCCAATATACGTAATCAAACTTTGAATGCCGCAGGGCTCACATGTCGGGTGTCTTAAGATTATACTTAGACTGCGCCAGGTATTTAGTCGTGGCTGTAGTGGTGCCACAGAATACACATATTAATTATATAACTTAGGCACAAGTAAAATTACATTTTGACGCGGCGTTCTATACAAATGTTCAATTACGAAGATTTCAAAGTTAGTTAGTTTTCACGTAGAAATATCTGTTAAATACTAAGGCTTGTTATTATGATTAAATTATAATTAGAACGATGATTAATGACTTTCTATACAACGAAATATGGAACTTTATTAGGTGAATTATTATTATTCAAATGTTTGTTTTGCTTAGTATTTCATATAAAATACAAATAGATTGTCTTGCAGATATTTCTTTGTTTTTTTTGCCAATATTAATGCACTACTATACTTTCGTTCAAATAATAGTTGTTAAAATTTGCAAATCTTAAGGTTTAAAATATGATTTAATGCAGATAAAAGTGAAGGCCATACAATATAATTTTTGGGTCATAAGACGAACGAATCATAGCATTTTGTAAGAATAACTACATTATACAATAACAATTAAATATTTTTATATTTCAGTTCGTTTTTAAAAAATTCCATTAAAACAATTAATTTATACATTAATTTAAAATTCATGTTATGCAATAATTACTCACATAAAAAAAAGTAATTAAAGTAATTACTTACTTAAATAATAAAAAGTTTAAATATTATTATATTATTTATTAAATATGTTTTTATACATCTCCACAACACATAATAAATGATAAATGTCACGCCATTCGCTGCCAAATAGGTTGTTAAACTGATTAAAGGAAAAACATATTAAAACCAAACACGGTTTTTATAGGCCAGTTAGAGATGAGCTTACTCTGTTTCAATAAAAAGTATTTAATTTTCGAGCAATTTTAAAATCAATATTTAATATATTTTTTTACTCCTATACTGTAATAATTCAATTAGTAGACTAAAACTACGTTAATGAGATTCCTTAAGGTACAAGTTTAAAACCAATAGAAATACAACTGTCAAACTTAAACATGTATCAATTCTAATTTACTCATACTTACTGTTCACCTAGCAAAATAATAACTAATTATTCTTCTCATTTTGTATTAGTTTTTTGAACACAAAAGTTTTTTTCTTTATTTTATTTATTTATTATGACTGGTCGCAGAAAAAAAGGTGCATGCAGCTCATGTTTAATGGCTATTAAGACACTCGCATTTTTTGTGACATTCGCCTATGATTCATGTCGTAATTCTCATGCAAAGTCTTAATTCTTCTTAGTACGCCGTCTCCCTACGTAGGTTGACGATCCAACTGGCTAAAATGGTGCGCAGCCCTGAAAATCTATAATCTAATCTATATATGTCCGTCCGAACCATCGACGCAGATCCTTTAGCCATGAGTTCTGCCGTCTGTCCAAAAATCGTTTGCCTTTGATCTTTTCTTCGATGAGGAGTCGGAGGAACTCGTACCACTCATCCCTTATAACGTGGAGCTTCCGTTCCTTGATGGTTGTTAGCAGTTCTTTATCTTTACCTATTCTCCTTAGCACTTCCTTGTTGGTTATCCTGTCTACCCAGGATATACGCAGTATACGGCGATACAAGTACATCTCAAAGGCGTCAATTTCCGCCGTACATACATACATACATACAAATAGTCACGCCTTTTTCCCGTAGGGGTAGGCAGAGACCACTTTCTTCCACTTGCTACACACACCTTTTACTTCTTCTACTTTCATCAGTGCTCTCATACATGCTCGTCGGTTGTTGGTACTCTTGACCCGGCCTTTCTTCAAAACAATATTGATCTGATCGAGATATGTTCGCCGAGGTCGACCTCTACCGACTTGTCCATTCACACTCGCCCTATAAATTTGTTTCGTCAATCTTCCTTCATCCATCCTTTCTACGTGTCCAAACCATCTAAGCATTCCTTTATCTATCTTTGTAACCACATCTTTTAAACCACAGCGTTCTGCCGTCGCTGCTATGAAATATGCCGCTTTACAATACAATTTGAATATAAGAAGAAAACATTTTGCAATTGGTTTTTTGTAATTGACACTTTTTGGAGAATTAAAAGACGAATAAAATGCTACCTCGAACGTCCCGATCGGATAAATAGATTCCGAGAAAATCCAAAAAAATGACGGTTTTTAAAAAATTCAAAACTTTGTTAATTTTTAATATGTAGCGCTGTTCTTCTGGATTTAAATAGGTATTAACATGTTATTTGATAGTGCAAAACTTGGACTATGTCCGATTAATACTTTCGGAGTTATAGCGATTTGAAATTTTTAACCCTTTTTTTCGCGGACGGCTGCATGCTCCTGTGTTTATCCGATTCTCCCGTTCTTTGAAAATTTGGTAAATATAGATGAAAAACTTACACGCCTCATATCGTTTTTTTTTTTGAAAAAGATGATTGAAGCGAAATTGCGCTGAAACCGCGCGCGAGTAGTCGAGTAGTGGAGGAAGAGCGAAAACGGTATCTATAGATATAGTAGCGCGCTGCTAATCTTTTCACTCGTTTATCTCGGTTAGCAATCATCTTTTTCAAAAAAAAACGATGAGGCGTTCAAGTTTTTTATCTATATTTACCAAATTTTCAAAGAACGGGAGAATCGGATAAACACAGGAGCATACAGCCGTCCGCGAAAAAAAGGGTTAAAAATTTCAAATCGCTGTAACTCCTAGTATTCATCGGACATGGTCCAGGTTTTGTACTGTCAAAGAACATGTTATTACCTATTCGAATCCAGAAGAACAGCGCTACATATTGAAAATTAACAAAGTTATGAATTTTTGAAAAATCGGCATTTTTTTTTAGTTTTTTTGGATTTTCTCGGAATCTATTTATCCGATCGGGACGTTCGAGGTTTGATTTTATTCGTCTTTTCATTCTTAAAAAATCCTTTTTCGACAGTATAACGATTGGATAAATAGGTTCAATTTTATACGCAAAAAATGGCGTATCCAAGTACGCACCCACTATCAGCAAGTATTTCCAAACATAATTCTGCTAGGCTTTGTGTAAAGCTATAATGCTCTGTTGTTTGGCCTAAAATTGCTATCCGTTAATTTCATTTTGTAACTGCATTTATTTTTATTAAAGTGGAATTAATAAAATACAACCAAAATGAATTTCATTGCTTCAACAAACGACTGGTCTACATTAAAATAAAGCGCAGTTTATTCAAAACGGACGATTTTAATATTTAATAATGTTATAAAACGCACGAAAAGTGAAAAACTGATTGAAATATACGATTCATTAATGAAATTACGCGAAAATTTATTGTTTGATTGGTGGCTTATAATAATAAATTATTTGTTTTTAATTGTGCTTTGTGCAACGTCAATGGAAACTGTTGCGGTTATTTGTGTAACACTTTCGAAATACTCCGGATTATTATCGGGCTGTAATCTGAAATTATCGCTATTGATAAATGAATATTAATTTTCCGATGGGAAAATTATGAAAACTCAGTGACAATATTACACTTTTGTATAATTAGCCAGAACAAAATGTTTTTTTAAAACAATGGCTTTGAATAAATACAAATATAACGGTACACCCATTTTCAGTAATTGATATAATTCCTCCATAGATTATTCTTTTACTAGATAGGTGAGAAGTCAGTCTATCTCCACCAAAAAAAAAAACTAAATGATGTGTTTGTGATGGATCGCCTCCCTTGGAATTATTCTTATGTCGTGAATGTGAGATGACGTTACCAGCAAACCCCCCAAAAACGACAATATTTGGGAGTGTGGTCGCTAATAATAGAAGAAAAAATCGAGGGCAAAAGAAGTCCCGGTCGTCGAAGAATATCGTGACTAAGAAATTTACGACAATGGTAAGGTGAAACCATGACAAGTATCTTTAGAAAAGCGCTCGACAAAGTTCAGATAGCGCTAATGATTGCCAACGTTCAAAGAGGACAAGGCACTTGAAGAAGAAGTGGTCGCTTAAAGAAAAACTAAGAACAAAACAGGATTGTAATTCGCGGACGGCCCGCACTGCGACTATTAGAAGGGGAAGGGATTATAGAAAGGAGATGATTGTGGACACGCTTTTTAAAAAGTTACAGGTCATAGTTCTCTGGAAAAACTGATTTTGGAAGCTTATTCCATTCCGTAGCAGCCCTGTAAAAAAAGGATTCTTGATGAAAATTGGTCCTTGTAGTGTCAATCTTAAGAGTAAATGGGTGAGACTGATCAGCGTGCCGAGTTCTTCGGCCGAATGTGGCCAATGGTGGTACAAGAGTTTTTATTTCTCTGGAGCATCTGCCATGGAAATATCTGTAGAGCAATGACTGGTCTGCAACTTTTCTTCTATGTTCTAGAGGGTGAAGGGTATCTGTGAGAGTTGAGCTGTTTATCAAGCGAATGGTTCTTTTCTGAATGGAATCTAGAAGACGAAGAGAATGCCTTGGTGCTGAACCCCAAATGTGCGAGCAATACTCCAGTAGAGGTCGGGTTTGAGCCTTGTACGTCATCAACAGTTAATCAGGAGTAAAAAACTTTCTGGATTTCCACAGAAAACCTAGCCTCTGGCTTGCCGACTTTGCGATGTTAGCAACATGGTCATGCCAAGACATATTATTGGACACCGTGACTCCCAAAATCGAGATGGAGGGACTTGGTTCAAGGGTATTTCCGGACATTGTGATGGGATGATTTGAGGAATTCACTTTCTTGGAAAACGTGGCACTTTGTGTTTTTTGGGCGTTGAATTGAACAAGATTGTTGGTTCCCCACTCGACGATTGCTTTAAGATCTCTATTGATGGAATCAACTTGTTCCTGTCTGAGTCTATTTGTATCATTCACCGAAAGTGATCGATAGGATGTGAAAGTTGAGACAAGTGTGCTATCGTCTGCGAAACTGTAAATGGGGTTCGTGGTGGTTTTCAAGAGGTCGTTGATGTGTAAAAGAAATATGGTGGGGGACAGGATGGAACCCTGAGGGACCCCGGCATTAGTTTTAAACGCATCAGACATCATGTTAAGACATATTATTGGACACTGTGACTCCCAAAATCGAGATGGAGGGACTTGGTTTAAGGTTATTTCCGTACATTGTGATTGAACAAGATTGTTGGTTCCCCACTCGATGATTGCTTTAAGATCTCTATTGATGGAATCAATCTTATAATCATTCGAAATTATATTCAATTCTTTGTCGCATGAGTCTAGCGACTACAAATTCTACTATGATTTCGCATGCGCATTTCGTGAAACTTTCAACTTGTTTATGAATATTCTTGCGCTGTTGTCAACCCAACGTATATACATTAGATAAATTCTAATTCTTTCTGTTGGACTTTGAACTACTGCCAATTAGCAGAAAAAATCGTGAGCAAGTGTGGCTTGAATTTTTCAAATAAAAAAAAATTTATATACAGGGTGGCCAACCGAAATCGAAACGGAGCCATTTGCAGGAACCTCGTCAATATTTTAGAAAAATGATCAAGAGAAATTAGATTTTAAATGTGAAAATTATATGCAAACAATCACGAACAGTAAAAATGTCATTCATTCGAGTTAAGTACGCCAATGGTAAAAATTTAGTACCTAGTACTTGTGGTCAGTTAATATCCAAAAACGAATAAAAAAAGAATATATGAAACTATTGTACAAAGCATACTATTATACGGCTCAGAGACATGGGAGGTAACAAAAAGAGAGTTGTAGGGTATCAAGGTTGCAAAGAGTCACAAACAATGAAATAAGGCAGAGAATGGCAGCAGAAACACCTATAACCAAGGAAATTGAGAGACGACGACTTAAATGGTATGGACACGTAAGACGTATGAAAGATGATCGATGGCCCAAAAAGATATTAGAATGGCAACCAAAATTCAGGCGAAAGCGCAGAAGACCACCAGAAGAGTGGTTAAAACAAACAAGAAAGGACATGGAAATTAGAAAAGGAAGATTGGTAGGATAGGATCAAAATAATTCTTGTTGACAGCACACGTTGTACATTTCGGATACCAATTTGATATGCACCGCATTTGTAGCCATAAAGAACATAAAGACGTACAGAAACTTTTACTAACTTACTATTCTTGAAAAGTTTTAAGTGTAGCTTGCAGATGTGAAGAATGTACAAATGTAGAACAAAAAAGAATGTATACAGATAATGCAAATCCCTTACAGCTCATTTAAGGACATTATTTCGATAAATTTTGTTCGGTAATCCTGTATACGCGTTAATTTGATCGTTGGAGAGTACGAGATTTCGGTTGGCACAATTTAAATAGGAACGTAATAGCTCAATAAAATGGGCAATTATAATAAATAATCAAATTACAAAGTGTGGCCCGTCAAAAGTGGCAACCGCATTACAACACGACCGTGTATTAAAATGACATTTTGAACTAAAATAGCGGCGGAAATCAAACGGCGGTCAACACTTTGCGATAGTATATTTCATAATTAACACACAATGATTGCATTATATCGATTGATCGAGCGATTGTGGGCCCGATGATCGCATTACAGAGAGTGCCGGATGGGCCTGTAATCTCTGCCGGTAAAACAGCGATGATTGATGCCGACCAAATTCGCGTCGTTTAATGGCCGCGCACCCCCGCTACCACGCCGCAGGGCCAGCTACGGGCCGTTGTCAGAATGCCCTCAAAAATGATCAACAATCAACAGTATCCTTGTTAAACTGTGTATGTACGTATGCGTGTGGGTGTTTGCTTGTACCTGTGGCTGATGCTGCGGTGTTTAACGAACACTATTTTACCAACTCTGATATGTGCCGACGAAAAAAGGGGGTTTCACAATTATTTTAACGAAATTCTGCTTTTACTCATTCTACTGTAGACAAATACAGTTTATTATTACACAATTGCACCTTTTTCATTTTGGTATTTAATTTAATTTGTTGAACTGTGCAACTCACACTTGAAAACGTTACAAATTATTTATTAATAACTGATCTTTAAAAAAGTTGAATAATTTGTTATAAACAACATATAAATAAACAGTTGAGGGTTTGTATTGGTGAGGTATTTAACTGCATACTCTAACCTTTTTTTAAACTCATCGTCTACTGAACAGTCTTAACTAGACTTGACATATTGAACTCAGAATCCAATATATTGTTACGATATTGATATTTTCTCCTCAGTTCAATAACTAAACAATTTTTATTCTAACAAATTTACACAATAAATTTTACTTTGAAGATATTCACTTTATAATAACTTCAAAATACTTGACTTTAAACTAACTTTAACTTAACTTTAAAACTAAAACTTCTTCGCGAAAGCTGTTCCTATTATATTTCCAAATCATCGTTCTAGAAGAATCGTCAACATTCAAAACTATTGGACCTTTTACTAGAAAGTGCCCGAATAATCCTTTTACCATTTCGGAACCATAAGGTGCAATAATCTAGAATTTGCCGATCTTTTTTTTGTTCCAATCGCCGCGCCGGCAATCCCCCAATTGTAATCGACGCGCTGTCGCGACAGGGAAAGGGGTTCGGCTCGTAATAATATATTTTGGCAATACTGTTCAATTACAGACATAAAAGCCAGTCCGATAGGTAAATTATTAAGAGTTTGTGTTACTGAAGCGACGATCTCAAACGTCCTTCAAGAAGCTCTTAACACAGTATACAGATGGTGCGAGAGGGAACAGATGTCTGTAAACCCCCGAAAAACTGTAATTATTCCTTTTACGAAACGGAAAAAGCTAGATAAGCTTCGGCAGCCTGTCCTATACGGATAGAGCATTCCATTTGCGACGGAAGTGAAATACCTGGGTGTAGTTCTGGATAAACGACTCACCTGGAACGCCCACTTGGAAAAAACAATAAACAAAGCCAGGTTTTCTCTCTGGAATCTCAGAAGAGTATGTGGCAAATCTTGGGGAATGAACCCCAAACAGATTTACTGGATTTATCAAACAATGATAATATCTATGGTCACGTATGGTTCAGTAGTCTGGTGGACCAAAGGGTTACAACAGACAGCTAGAGCAAAGCTTGCTGGCCTTCAGCGGCTGGCATGCCTGGCCATAACTGGAGCTATGTCCAGCACACCAACGGCAGCGATGGAACACCTCCTACATCTCCCTCCCCTAGATATTCTCTTAGAGAGGGAGGCCAGGATAGCTTTCTATAGATTCCTGTCTTTGGAAAAGCAAATAAATGGAGAGCAACTCGGAGATCACTCCGGGATACTGAGTGAAACAAAAAACCACCAAATTCTCAGGATGGTTCCTGACTTGCTAGCTACAAAAATACACGTAGGAAAGTCGTTCAAAGTCCTCTTTCCGGAGAGAGACGAATGGATGAGGGGACAAATCCTCTTCCCAGAGACTGAATACGTAATGTACACAGACGGCTCAAAAACCCCAGATGGAGTTGGGGCCGGTGTTTTCAGCAGGAAACCAAAGATTGAAATATCTACCAGTCTTGGCAGGTATGCCACAATCTTTCAGGCTGAAATATTCGCTATCGAATTGTGTGCAAGAGAGTTGACCAACAGACCTCTAGCAAACAAAAATATAAATATAATATCAGACAGCCAGGCTGCTTTAAAAGCACTGAGCTCCAACAAGATAAATTCTAAACTTGTATGGAATTGCATCGAATCCTTAGAGTACCTCGGTGCGAACAACAGGGTGACCCTACTGTGGGTACCTGGGCACCAGGGGGTGGAAGGAAACGAAAAAGCCGACACCCTTGCAAAACAGGGGGCCGAATCTGCGTTCACTGGACCAGAACCGGTTTTTGGAGTCACCACAAGTGCCGCCAAAACAATTATTTCGGACTGGGCGGAGAGGAAAATACTCACGTACTGGTCCGACTTACCAGGGCTAACCCACTCGAAGGCGTTTTTACCGTTACAACCCTCGAGAAACACAACTAAGCAGATCCTAGAATGGAGCAGAAATGACCTGCGTATTCTAACAGGACTGCTTACGGGACACTGTCGTCTGAGATACCACCTCAGAAAGATAGATCTGAACCAACAAACGGACTGTCGGTTCTGCTGCGTGGAAGACGAAACTGCTGAACATATACTATGTTCATGCCCCGGCCTGGGAAGAATAAGGTTTAACATATTTGGTTACACTAACCTAGAACCTACCGATTTTAAAAAAATCTCACCCTATACAACCATGAACTTCGTAAGAAGGGCTGGATTGTACGGTGAACTGTAGCCTCTAGGGGTGAGCCACAATAGACCTACTAAGGGTCGCGGTGGAGGGGCGACCACGCCCCACTCACATAAAACCTAACCTAACCTACTGAGCAATGTTTATTGTTTACCCTTACCTATTTTAACCTCGTCGTCCAATCTGATCTACTGATAGCCTTCAGGATCCAATATACAGTGTGTCCCACGTCGTCACTATATGAAAAACTTTTTTATTATTGGTTTTATAAAAATCAGTTATTCTTGATAACAAGTTCTGCATGGCCTTAAACCCAAAATAAGGTAAAGTACCTTTATTTTATACAATATCGACAACCATTATCAAGAATAGTTCAGTGATCTTAATTGAAAACTACGGTCAAGTATCCAATATTATCCATCTACCATGAAAAAACAATCTTTAATAAATTTTGGTTAGGTTAGGTTAGGTTTGGTTATAAATTAAAATTTTGCAAATCATAAAACATTAATTGTTAAGACAAATTGTTACTACACAGAATTTGTCAGTGCCTCCTAGAGAAGAGTTTGTAAAAATAACAAAATCTGTTTTTTCATGGTAAATTGATAGTATTGAATATCTGACCATAGTTTTCAAATATGGTCAATTTTTCTTTATAGCGATTGTCGCTATTGTAAAAAAGGTACTTTACTCTTTAGCAAAATTTACATTTTTCGACAAACTTCGTATACGACTGCAAAAAACTGATATCTGATAATTTAATTTTAAGTTTTAGGCCTTGCACAATTTTTTATTAGAAATAACTTTTTTATAAAACTAATAATAAAAAAGATTCCCATATGGTGCCGATTAGTTGGACATACTGTATATCTTGGCACTTTTAGTATTTTTTACACATTTTTAGAAATATCTTAAAAACCTTAGAAGACCTGATCAACTACATAATATAATATAATAATACATAATATATAATATATAGCTTGACTTCGTAAATAAAAGAACATCAATCTGCTCAGATAGTGAAACCTTGCTGAAGGCTTATCATATCACGAAACGCGATAGATTGCAAGAATGCCCTGGAGAATGATATGGATCACAGGACATTCGGGAATGGATGAAAACGAGGAGGCCAAAATGAGCTTAGAGACTGTCCCCATTGGACCTGAACCCCCCTGTGATTCCAAGAAGCCTCATAAGAAGCAGAAAAGCTCTGACTAAATGGAATAGATCCACAAGTAAAAGGCACGCAAAAATATTAAAGAAAAATACCTTGCATGCGACCACAGCAGACCTGCTCAAGCGTAGCCGTACTAGACTGAGAGTAACAGAACATTGTCGACTCCGCAAATACGTTTGTAGGTTAGGAGGGGCTGAGAAGAGTGAGAATAGTTCAATGTTATAACGAGGGACTGGCAAGGTCTCGTTTACTGTTCTTAGGCAAAGAAAAACCTGAAACAGAGAGCTACATCTGGAACCCAACAGTCTCTGGAAAGTGGTCAAACCACTGGAACTGGAGCTCCAACCACAGGGAGGATACAAGAGACCTCGTCAGGTCGGAGAGCATACTTACTAAAAGTCTCCCATTAGAATCTAATCTATTTTACTAGAATTAGAATATTTTACTGCTCACTTCTTTTCTGGTACCACCAGGTAATGAATTGTTCAATTTAGTAAAATTCCCAAGAAAAAAATCCCATAGTGTAACACCACAAGGCACAATATTAATGCTCTGTTAACATTTTATTTAGAATATTTCAGTATTATATTACAGTAAAGATAAAAAGAGTTTGATGAATACGCAAATATCCTGAATAGTTGAAAATTTTCTCGGCATATTCAAAGCTTGTAGAACAATGATAATTCATGCATGTCTATAATATCTGGGTCCAGATATAGCATAAACAATAGGGATCCCAGCTACGGCGTGCATAATATATAGAAATAGCTCGTTTCCATTTAGATGGCATATTCTTGTTATATTGCCGGTGCATGCTAACATTACATCGCAATATAACTAAATTAATATTAATACTGTTACAAACAACACAACAGCAGGTATATCGTAATGCGGAGCCGCTCTGAGTGGGGTCCTACGAAACGGTTCAATAATATAATAGGAACACATAATGCTAATCGCATACCTGAGCATTGTTGATAGCAAAACATGTCATTTAAACAAAAGGACAAAATACTCACGGCGAATATACGGCACGAATTGTCAGTTCGTATTGTAATGGAACCGTTTTAACAATATTTGATTTGTTTTTAATCCTGTTATTGTTTACAACACCGGGGTCGTTATCGTTTTTGAATTAATTCACCAATTAGGAGTGCGTTTCGTATTTTATTGTGCTATAAGGTTGCACGATAGATTGCCCCATTTTCCGATGCAAAATAAAATTAATAATAAAACGAATTAAGATTATTAATTAATCTCTCTGTCAGTCCGTACTCTCAAAGTTGAGAGGTCGTGATTCCATGATTTTCAGTTTGTGTTGTTAATGATCTGCTTCGAAAGTGTTCTATCTTCTGTGTCTCTGATGGTTGTTTGTAAGGGTCTTCCCGTAATTTTCTTTACCTGGTCTACCCATCTGGTGGGAGAGCGACCTTGTCCTCGATATCTTGAGACAGAGAGGCGGAATGTAACTAGAACTTACAGGGCAGAAGTTTTGTACGAAGGACAAGACCGAGTTCAAAGATGGGCCATAACGGTACATTTCTACAGGTAGCTGCCGTACAAGGTGATCCCTAAATTTACCGCATTTTGTACTTTTCGCACGATAACTTCAGAAAAAGACCTAGAGCGATGAAACTTTCAAGAATTACGTTTGGCCAGCCGACAGACAAGATCAAATTCAAAATTTGGTCAGTATCTCCATATAAATTATAGATACAAATTCAATTTAATAAAGGAATAACACTAGGACAACTAGAACTATATTAAATAGAAACGAGACCTCGGTTTTGAAAAGTTAGTTTTGCTAAGGCAATACTGTTTTTTTCTTTTGAACAATGTTCGTTCGTGTTGTGACGTCTATAGGACTTCGACGATAGCAATCATTATTTGCCTTCTAACTTTTCAGGCTAAAAAGATCTTTAGAGAATTACTTTTTTTCTAATATCCGATTTTAATAAAATAAAGTCTATATTCTGCTGCTAGTCAAGTACTATGTACCAGTAAAAACCACATTAAAATCCGTTCAGTTATTTCAGAGATGTGCCCGGACAAACAAACAGACGGATATACATGCATACATATAGTCACGCCTTTTTCCCGTAGAGGTAGGCAGAGACCACTTCCTTCCACTTCCGCTACGGTTCTAACACACATCTTTTGCTTCCTCTACTTTCATCAGGGCTCTCATGCATGCTCGTCGGTTTTTGGTACTTTTGACCTGGCCTTTCTTCAAAACAATGTTGATCTGATCAAGGTATGTTCGCCGAGGTCGACCTCTACCGACTATGTCCATTCACATTCGCCTTATAAATTTGTTTCGTCAATCTTCCTTCATCCATCCTTTCTACGTGTCCAAACCATCTAAGCAATCCTTTATCTATCTTTGTAACCACATCTTCTTTTACTCCACAGCGTTCTCTTATCTTACTATTTTTTACTTTATCCAAATGAGTCACTCCGGCTATACTTCTCAGACTACTTATCTCCGCAGCATTAATCCTATTTTAATGCTTCTTCTGCAAAAACCCAACATTTACTACCATACATAACTGTAGGAACCAACACATCTCTATGCACCGCCAGACGTGCCTTTTTTGACACTTTCTGGCTGCTCATAAAGTCTTGCAGTGCCCCATTCATTTGTTTTTCTGCCAACACCCTTCGCTCAATGTCACTGTCATACTTTCCATCTCTCGTAAACTTTGAACCCAAGTACACGAATTCATTTACTTGTTCCACTCTTTCTCGCTCAATGGAAACTTCATAGTTTGTTATGCTTTCTATCCTTTTAAAAACCATTACTTTTGTTTTGCATACATTTATTTTCATCCCTTTGATTTTCAGGGCATCATCATCATTATCATCAGACGGACAGACGACAAAAAATTAAAAAATGTGTGTTTATGTTTTGGTAACGCGTGAAAAATCATATTAGCTTAGAAAAATGGATTAATTTTGAAATCACCGACATACACATCAATTTTATTTATATTAACTACAGACCTATCGCACTGCTATCTATTATTTCAAAGGTCATGGAAAAAGCCATCAACATCGAGCTCATGAAATATCTGGAAGACTCAGGAATTATCAATGATAGGCAATATGGCTTCCGCCATCAGAGATCAACTGGTGACCTGCTCGCATACGTCTCACATATATGGCAGCTATCTATTGAAAAGTATGGAGAAACTTTAGCTGTGGCATTAGATATCTCCAAGGCGTTCGATCGAGTTTGGCACCAGGGACTCCTCGCCAAGCTTCCATCTTATGGCTTGCCCCCTCAGCTGTGTTCTCTGCTTGCTAGTTTTCTCTCAAACAGGTCTCTCCATGTAGTGGTCGATGGAGTTTCATCTGACACTCTACTCATAAATGCTGGTGTTCCGCAAGGATCCATTCTGGCACCAACACTATTTTTACTTCACATCAACGACCTATTGAAAGCAACTTCATGTCCCGTACACAGCTTTGCCGATGATAGTACCCTCCATACCGCTTTCTCTTCCAGGGCCCCTATATCAGCCCGTGAAACCAGAAATGAACGAGGAAGAAATGTTAACAATATAAATATGGACTTAGCAACAATTCTCGAATGGGGATCCAATAACTTGGTAGAATTCAATGCAAACAAAACACAAGCATGTCTTTTCTCTAGAAAAGCCGATTTCACTGTGCCTAACATAACTTTGTCAGGAGTAACCATACCACTGAAGTCATCCATATCGATGCTTGGTATTACTATCAGCAATAACCTTTCCTGAGAAAATCACGTGAGGTCCATTGCCAAAAGTGCATCCCAAAAACTTGGTTTTTTGTTTCGTTCCAAGAGCTATTTCACCTCCAGTCAGCTGCTTATGATCTATAAGGCGCAGATCCGACCTGTACTGGAGTACTGTTCCCATATTTGGAGTGCAGCACCTAAACATATCCTAAAGCTACTGGATTCTGTCCAAAAAAGGGCAATTCGTCTTGTCGGTGATGCCTCGCTTACAAACTCGCTCACTTGTCTGGAATACCGTAGAAAAGTTGGCGATTTGTCTCTATTTTATAGATATTTTCATGGGCGATGCTCTTCTGAAATATCAACAATCGTTCCTCCTTTGGCAGTCTCTTCGAGATTAACCCGTCAAGTTCAGTCTTCACACCCCTTCGTGGTCACTTTGGAGACCTGCAGAACATCACTTTCCAAAGATTCATCCAACGAATTGCGAGGCTTTGGAACTCATTGCCTAGGGAGGTGTTCCCCGAGGCATACAACCTCCAGAAATTTAAGAAGAACACCAACTCCTACCTTCTTTCCCTTGGTTCCCACGATGTTCTCTGAACATTACAGGATATCCCTTTTCGTGGGAACCAGAACATTAAAAAAAAAAAAAAAATATTATGTATATAGATAATCGACGAGGTAATCTTTTGCACTGAACATGTTAAAAAATTTAAAAAATGATGTGGAAACAAGATTTGGACGTAGAATTTGTTGTTGAACATTTAGTTATTATAATTATTAAGAAAAGTGATACGTCAGGTGTTTTTAGATACCAATACTGATTGGACTTTATTTCCATGAATTACTCTACTTAGAAATATATTTTTTAGTAATTATTACCAAATGCTTTACAATAAAATCATTCAATTTTCCGTGATGATCTCTATCTCTTAAGTTAAGTGCAATCGAGCAACTACAATTTTATAGCGTTGAAATTATCGAAAAAACTTACCTTTAAAAAAACATCTAAAAAAACCCAAAAACTAATTTAATAATAATGCTGATCATCCCAAATAATTTATTTTATATATTCAATTTTTAAACTAGAATAAATGTGATTCCATTATGTTCAAAAATTTATTCTTTTTGTTATTTATTTATAACTATACATGGCATTCATTTCTTATTAATTATAAATTGATCACAATTTCATGTTTGTAATACATCAGTCTTATTGCAAGCGCAACATTGTTCATGAATTTTAAATAATCTATATAGTATTATTTACATCAATTAACTTAATTGCTTTCAAGTAATTTAATAATATAATATTGTTTACGTGCTCCTTACTGTATGTAAGCTAAAATATTGTCTTTTAAATAACTATTTTTAAAATTTAATACATCATGCTATACTATCGTGATTTTTTAATAAACTTTGACATGAAGCATACATTGGAACAAAAGAAATAAAACAGGAAACCTTTTTTATATACAAAATGTAAACAAATAATAAAATACTTATAATTTCTCACAAAATGCTAATTTGTGATGGGTTCTGTTAGCAAAAAAACATATCAATTTGCTAAACGAATTAGTTTATTAGCTCGACAACAATAAATAATAGAATAACATCGATAAAAATGTCAAGAAAACATGTAAGGCTGGTCCACATCTATAAATATTTACGTTGTGCGTTGTATTTGACTCAAGTTTGCACGCGTGTGATGAAAATTATGCCGCATGCAAATATTTGGCATACAACGCACGCTATCCGTCACCGGTCAGTTTTTGGTCCGATCTGAAAGAGATCTGTGGCAAACAACAGTACTAATGTAGACTTTGTTTCGTCGGTTATTCCATTTCATTATTACATTACCGAGGTTGGTTATCTATTTTTAAAACAAAGGTGATAATGGAATGGAATAACCGACGAAAAGAAGTCTACATTAGTACTGTTGTTTGCCACAGATCTCTTTCAGGTCGCAGTCAGCCTCTCACACAAATGAATTACAACATACAACATCACGACGTCAATATTTATAGATATTTACAATAGTCAAGTCAGAAATGATGAATAATTTAAGAAACTAGAGAAGTTTGCCAAAAAAATAAAATCTGCAGAGAGTCGGAGAAAGGCATTTGCTTGAGAGTGACAGAATCGAGGTGTATTCTACGTTTAACCTTTTGCATCACAGTAAACTATAAAAAGTTTTTAAGTTCCGACAGCGTGAATAGGTGTGAAAATGTGTAACTGATTTTTTTAAAACCAGCTTACTTTCGCTGTATGATACCTATTTTATTATAGGTATATGTGGGTCAATTATACATCAGAAAACAACTACACCTCTGGCTATATGCCGCGACAGGCATACATGAATTACATCTGATATATAATCATGTATACTACCCCATCCAAAGAAGCAAAATATAGATATGCTTGTTACGTAAGAGAAAGGACTATTAAATTTATCAACTCGAAATGACCACCCATGGACCGGTTTCGGGGTGATTTTCTCTCGTCAGCATAGGGTAGTTCTCCTCGAACAGACAATTTCACAGCTCCGACTCTTAACAAGTACACATGAAGAACCACGCAAAAAGCGCTAGACACGACATCTGTTTTTTTTAACAAGCACCACCCGGTAAATAACTTCCAAAATCGGAGAAAAGAAATGTGCAA
Organism: Agelastica alni; assembly: GCA_950111635.1. Classification (NCBI taxonomy): domain Eukaryota; kingdom Metazoa; phylum Arthropoda; class Insecta; order Coleoptera; family Chrysomelidae; genus Agelastica; species Agelastica alni. The sequence continues at coordinate 13,841,521 of OX467711.1, forward strand.
AAATTATAGAAAACTGTAATGCTATTACGTAATTTTAAAGTTCCGACAGCGTGAATTTGTGTAAAAATGTGTAACTGATTTTCACATTGGTTTGGAATTTAAATAAATATTAAAATGAGGATATCTTTTCAGTTTTAGAAATACTCGAATGTGTTTTATTTGTTAAATGTAATATGACATTTCACTGCTTCTTTTTATTTAATCCACACATATATATGAAACATGCGACGTTTTTTTTTAAGTTCCTCCTTGAAGATTTGTCCGATATAATTAAATAAATAACTAATATTAAATTCAACGCACATATCACAACTTCTTTGTTTATTTAACTGCTCGGAAAATTATATAAATTACGTCTCCATTATTTTATTTTTATTATTATTAAATGGCAAAACTCAAGGTTATCACAAGCTGCTGCTTCCTATCGAGTGAGGAAGCGGTAATTTAATTTATAGTTATCACAACTGATATCTCAAATTATTAAATGCATTTAATGCATTTTTTTTTGGTTCCTAACATCAAGGCTTTTACACAGTGGAACAGTGATACAGATACACCCACTATATAAATTTTAATTGCTGCTAATATTAATCAAGATAAACGAAGGAAATTGAAAATTATTTTATAATTATACAATTAAATATTAACATTCTTAACAGTATTATTATATTGCAGGGAGTAAAGATTAAAAATATAAGTGGTCTGGGTCAACACTTCCATATTCTACCAAGTGCAACAACAAATCACCTGCTAACAGTACAGTTACTTTTCCCATTTGACAATTATTATTCCCAATATCTTGTCAAGATCTAGGGTCAGGGCTTTGATACCCCCTTTATGAGTCATAGTACTTTCATCCCAAACAATTAATTTCGTTTTGAGGAGTACTTCTGCCTTATAACTTTGTTTGGGTATATTGCAGAGTGGGGTTTTGGTTTGTATCAAATCGAGAGGAAGTTTAAATGCTGAATGTGCAGTCAAGGAATAAGGTAAGCTTTTCATTCAAATATCCAAGAATAAATAAAATTGAAATTTCGAATACTAATCCGATTTAAATATTCCTAGGCGATGAGTTTCAATAAAATACGTAACACGTCTTTCATCAATTCTGTTTATGCAAAATTTGAAGTAGATTGGACCAAGAAATCACGTTGTCCCATACAAACTTTGCTCTCATTTTTCACCTCCTTGGTGGCAGAATTTCGGAAAATCCTTTCTTATCGGATGCCTACGTCATATAAATAACATATCAGTCATTCGGGACATTTTATATGTATAGATAATATTCACTGATTTTTTTTATATTGTTTGTAGCTATATATAGTGTGCACTGTATAAAAAATCGTAATTCTTGGTTATAATTCCTGAAAAGTCGAGAGTGGAACTATATTTACTGATTTTTAGGTCCGTGTGTTCAACTGGAAGTAGGAATTGTTATTGAATTTGTGAGTTGGGGGTAAGGCAACGGCGCTAAGTTCTAAGGTAAATATTTCTTTTCAGGGCGGCCAATGCCCTCCAGGCCGTTTCTTTCGCTTTTCTCGCTCCTTCCGTTTTTGTTGCCGTCTTCGTCTCTCTTGGCATCGCAACTCTTTCGGAGGAAGCTTTTGTACTTTTTATATTGTTACAGCTTTTCGATAAAAGAACTGAAATAATCTAATTTACACATTTGAATTTCTTGCTCGAGACTTTACATTTATATAACCAAAATGGATGGAAATGTTCTTTTGTCGTTTCGCTCTTTTTTTAAATTTTATTTTATCACGAAAGAGGGGTTCTTTTTTATTATTCGATTTTATATTTTATTTCTTATTCATCGGAAAGAAGCCTCTTTATTCGCCGGCGTTATTTTGAATCAATTTGAATTTTGAACTTCGCCGACAAAAAAGATTCTTTTTATTTCATTAACACCATTATCAGAATATCCAACTGCCAACTCTAAATCTTTTTTTATTTTAAATTATAAAGTACCATTATCGCTAGCACGGCCGTAGTTCAGAAGCTAAAATATATTTTGGAAATCCATGCATTTAATTTATGTAACCATATCGAAATCACACATAATCTCATAGAAAATATATACAAAGCAAATCAGATTCAAACAAAAACTAATGGGACCATGACCAAACCAATAGCTGTAGGCCGTGGTATTCGACCTCTGCTCTTCATCATCATTATGGACTAAGTATTAAGCAAAGTACGTTTACTGAAAGGATACAGAATGAATGACCGTGAAATTACTGTTCTATGCTATGCCGATGACGCAGTACTAGTTGCTGAAAATGAAGACGATCTGCATAGATTTAACTGCACTGCAAAATCACTTAATATGGTAATATCGGCCCAGAAAACTAAATACATGACGACATCAAAAACTGGAAACTGGAAGTTGAAGGCATAGTTATCCAACAGGATTTGAAATATAAGTATCTGTGCATAGAAATCTCAGGCTATGGTGAGAGGAGGTGAGAGAACAGACAACGAAGGCAACAAGAATAACAGGATGCCTAAATGACACAATAAGGCGACATAAAAATATTAAAATAGACACCAAATCAAGATTTTACAAGGCAATAGTAAGACCAACTATGACATACACAGCAGAAACTCGACCAGACACAGCGAGAACTAAACAACTTCTAGAGACAACCGAAATGAGAGTACTTTGTAGAATAACTGGAAAGACGATCTTGGACAGAGAAAGAAGCGAAAATATAAGAAGGACATGCAAGGTAGAAAACAATAATGAGTGGGTTCTCGGCAGAAAGAGGGAGTGAAGGGAGTGAGCACATCAGTAAAATAGACAACGAAAGAATAGTCAAAACAGCACGCGACATATCACCAATGGGTCGCAGGAGTTTAGGACGCCCCCGAAAACGATGGAGCGACAACTTAGCAGTGCAATAGGCAGAGGGACGATGAAAAGAAACAGGCAATCCGCAAATTAATTAAGACTGAATTTTTAAATTGAAAGATATAAAAGCATTGAAAATGGAAAACCATAACAAAAGATACCAGGACAGTTAAAATACTGTAACATAGTCATACAATTGTATCAATAGAGCTCTTTTTGAGCTAGCCAAAATCTCTCAAGAATAAACGGCTATGATGATACAAAATATTCAGATAAAAGAAGACAACTAAACACTTATTAACGTGATAAATTGCAAAGCAGTAAGCTTTAAGAGAGTTTAGAAACGATAAGCCAAAAAAAAAATAACGCCATCACCCTCATACAAGATTCGTGGCTCAGTAAAATAAATGGTACTGAATTAACTAAAACTTGCAAAAGAAAACTGAATCGCAACCTTTATCTTCTTAATATTTCAGCTAAATAAACAACAATAACCAGAAGATCTGAAGAGAGATAACAATAAATACTACAATGCAACAAAGAATAAAACATTCACTTATATTACTGGAACATCATATCTTACTGCACCAGCAGTAAAACAACAACTTACTGCACTGAATGGGTCATCTCACGAAGCTCGAATTAGTAGAAAAATAGGAATTATTAATATAGATTAGAAAAAAGAAAAAGCCATGACAAAAAAACTGTTGGGACACTTCGAATGCCTTACAAGTCGAATAAGACACAATAGATTCTTCAGAGACCTAAATACATAAATACTTGCGTTTAATTGGAGTTTCTTTAAATACGAGGTGTCCGCTTTGATAAATGGTTATAGTAGCTTATGAAGCGTGACTTTATTTCATTAAGCCGAACTGATTCCTCCATAACTTACGACTTTTACCCCATTAAAATTAATCAAGATCAGCAATCAAAAGTAATAAACTAATTTACATACCCTACCGCCGGCGGACATTCTACCATACCATCACTCACAAAAATATACTATATACGTACCTGCAGAAAAAAAGTTAAATTAGTTAAATTTTTTTCAGGACAAATTTATTACTTCTTGAATCAACATCTAAATGGCTTTCTCTTGAGTCATTGCCGCTTGTACGTTGTATTAAATGGAAAACACCCACCCGTTTTATATTATACCTTTTGTAATAATAATGGACTTTAAACAAATAGAGAAAATTTATTTCGTTTACTTTTTTACGCGACGTCACTTATAATAAAAGCGCGTTTAATGTTGATCTACGGTAAAAAAAGTCATGTTTAATGTACAATCATTTCATTTTGGGTCGTTAAAATTATAGTCACTGCCACATTTCGAAAGAAAATGTATGTATTTAGCATAGCGCGCCGATATAAATCCGTTATGAAAGAATTGTAAATCGATTAATACCTCCTCCTGAGAAAGTATTCATTTTCCTAGCTTGTTATTCATTCTCTTTTTGTATGGGGTGGTTAAATGCATCATAAAATGTTAATATACCTCTAATGTAGAACGTTCAATTCCCTAAACAAATATTATTTTCCGGTACTATCAATACGACAATCCAATGGCTTCTTCTTTAGCTCGATAAACCTTCAAGGCTCTTGACTTCAAGCACCGTCTCTCTTCATCTCGTTTTGTCCCTCGCCATCGCTTTCCATTTCAAGCTCCTCCAGGTCAATCCATATGTTGTCCTGGTCTTGTTCCAGCTGAAACGAATCTAAATACCACTTTTACAGATCTGGTTTCCTCCATTCTCTCCACATTATAGTTTTAAAAACTTTTTAATTTGTTCTTTTCTATAAATGTCTGACATTTATGTTTGCGTATCTATACATTGTATCTCGAACACTCTGAAGCATTAATTATCTGACATGTCCAAATTCTTTGGAACAGTTTGGTGTTGACTAGATACAATTATTACAAAAAACTTTGTTAATTTCAACCATTTTGTCACAATTTTGTAATGCTATGGTCGAAGTTTTCACCTACCATAAAGAAACCACTTACACCTAAAATTGTACATATACAGGATTCTAGTGAAAAAAGGTACTGTATTTATGTAGAAAATAAGCGGGATATTGGAGACACAAAGTTAAAAAAAGTAGTTTGTTGGCATAAGGCTTAAAAAATTAATGTATGTAAGCATATTTTATCTAGCATTACGGTAATAACATAACAGAAAACCTACTTCCTTAAAAAACAAAACAGGAATATGAAAAATATTATACCATGTTAAGAGATTGGCAAAAAGGAACGAAATACTTTTCAGAAAACGTTTTGATTAAATGGTAAAAATGCTATAATACTTAATTTATTTTTTTAAGAGTAAAATTTTAATTAAAAAAAAAGCAATGGAAGTAAAAAAATTTACTGGATAATGTACACGTAAATTCGTAAATAAATTTTTTGGCTTTAATTCATTTTTAAACGAGTAAGCATTACGGGTTCACAATTTTCGTACGGAATTTTCGACGTTAAACAATCCATTTTCATTCAATAAACCGAAATCTTCGAATATAACTCCAATATCTGCCAATATCCGAAACAGCTGGGATAGAAAACTGAGAAAAGCCAATGTAGACAACACCAAATTTGTTGTGACGTAACAGTGAAAGTCAAATAAGGTTATATTCTCCGGTTTTATCTCGCAGTCTCGCTTTCGCAGTGTGAATTGAAACTATCATGGAATTTTATTGAGTGTACACTTCTCCCAGGAAATCCTATAGGAAGGGAGAATGTTGGTAAAAACCCCAACAAAGGTTATGCAATTATTGCAACCTGAAAATTACCACAAACAATAAAAAAATCAGTTTTATTTTAACGGAATACTACAGAAGACTTATCTGAGGTGATATTTATAATCCTTAGGCTCTAATTTTAAATCACCCTACTAAATAACACGAATATTTTAGCTGCACATTGATCTGCTTACTTATCATCTTACTTGATCGAACGGCTTTGTCCTCTTGAGACTTCTTAGCTGATTAGCATTGAGAGGAGCTCGATGGCCCCGACATTCCCATTGTTGGACAACCATTGTTCAAGACTTTTGGCAAACTTACTTGTCTGACTAACAACATTCACCTGAACGTCTCGATGGAGAACGCTTTTTTTGCAGTACCGTAAAGCGTTAATTATGCTACTTAATATTTTATTCCAATAGCGTTGTATAATTTGGCTGTTACTTTCTTTTATACTGCCCCAAAGCAGTCTACCCAGTTTAATGATTTGATTATACAATTCCCAGATATTTTTGTACACTGGTTATTCTAACTGGAATATGTTGTTCCCTTTAGTTAGTAAAATTGGCGTTAATAGATTTTGTTTTGTTCAGTTTGATGCACAAGTTGTCTGGTACAGATATTAATACATACAGTCTTTCCACTTGCTACGGTTCTTGCACACGTCTTTTGTTTCTTCTACTCTCATCAGAGCTTTTATATGTTCTCGTTGGTTATTGATACTCTTGACCTGGTCTTAATTCAAAACAATTTCTATCTGATCGAGATAGGTCGACCTCTACCAACTTGGCTATTTACACCCGCATTATAAATCTGTTTTGTCAATCTTCTTTCATCCATCCTCTTTACGTGTCTTTTATCTATCTTTGTTACTACATTTTCTTTCTCTTATCACTTTACACCTATCAGAGTCACTCCGGCTATACTTCTCAGACTACTCATCTCAGATAAGAGATTTAGGAGAAATTCTTGACAGATCACTCACCTTCAACCACCACATCACTTCTGTTGTAAGAAAGTCCATGAAAATGTTGGGTTTCGTTAAGAGAACTACTCGTGATATTACTGGTGTTAGTTTAATAAACTTTTGTATTTTTCCTTAGTTAGGTCACACCTTGATCACACTGTTCTTCTGTATGGTCTCCTCATTACTTTGTTTACATTAGGAAACTCAAACACGTTCAAAACAACGTTTTACGTTATATTGCATTCAAGCTACATGTCTATCAAGACTATGCTGTGTGGCTGCAACAGCTGCGAATCTGCACTCTTGAGAACCGTAGGAAACAGAGAGATCTTACATTACTCATAAATTGTACATGTAACTGTCCTCAACTCTTAAGAAAAATTAGTTCTTTGTTTCAACGAGGACTACAAGGCAGAGTCGAACATTTTACATACCAATCCATATATTTAATTATGCATTCCACACATTTCTTCCTAGATCTATGAGACTCGCAAATTCCCTGGAGAACCTTCCACTTTTTGATACCTCTATTAGTAAATTTAAAAACTATATTTGTGATTTGAATGTTCAGTAATTTATATTTTACCACTTCATGATTTCTGTATATCTGTTTTGTATATAAACTATGTATATCCATTTTAGTGTTTATGTCAGAATTTGTGTATATTTTATGGCCAGGTCAAGAGTACCAACAACCGACGAGTATGTATGATAGCACTAATGAAAGTAGAGGAAGCAAAAGATGTGTGTAAGAACCGTAGCAAGTGGAAGGAAGTGGTCTCTGCCTACCCCTATGGGAAAAAGGCGTGACTTTATGTATGTATGTATGGTTATGTTTATTTTCCTGTTGTTTTTATTATATGTAATTTTTTTAATAAATGCAATTCAAAAGGGCTTGCCCGTTAATAAATAAATAAATAAAAAAAATAAATCTCAGCAGCATTGATCTCACTGTCATGCTTCTTCTGCCCCCATTCACTACCATACACAGGTGTATGGACCAGTACTTTTTTTATACACAGCCAGTCGTGACCTTGTTGATACAATTTTAATTTTCAAATGTTACAATTGTGCAGTTTCCTAAAATTGGTATATCACTGGAGTAGAGCAGGTTACACTACTACATATTTAAATCAAAGATTGAAACATCCGCGTTTACCTACATTAGGAGTTTAAAACAAAAATTATTGCAATAGTTCCAAGATAAGACACAAAAAAATTACCACTTTAAAAATAATATTTAAGCCAAGAACATTTTGCCCCAAAAAAACCTTGATCTTTAATATTATTTAGGACGATGACCAAAACCAAAATTTAAATTATTACACAAAGTCATCTTCCTTACTTATTTTGCCAAAGAAAAATTGTAGGAGTGAATAAATCTAAATACATTCACAACTTTCGACTTTAATCCTCCTTTAATCTGGGTTTTTCCGTAAAATTAATACAGCTGTTTTCATGGACTTACGGAGGTATTTGTCTCTATTCGTCACTTACATTTTCTCCAAAAAGGAATATTGTCTCAGATTACGTTCATTTAATCGATTTATTATTTTTGTACCTTGCGTAATCGAAGCTTAATCAAACCCAATCTTTTATTTAGAGTTAAAGTATTTTTGGGGTAGTGAAAAAGTTACGAGGGCAGTTTGACAAATCAGTGACTTTTTGAATTTCCCGCGCAGTTACTCCAAATGCAACAGTGCTGCCGTCAACTATAATCTATCAGTGGGCAACTTTCTAATTTTGAGCAAGCTACGTCGTGCAGTTGGTGTTTGATAGCCGTTCAAAGCAGACAACCTCGTGAATTTTTACGAAAATGGAAAAAAGTGAATTTCGTCTGCTGATTAAGCATTACTTTTTACGTAAAAAATCCATCACTGAAACTAAGGAAAGACTTGATAAATACTACGGGAACTCGACACCATCAATTTCAATGGTTAAGAAGTGGTTTACAGAGTTCCGTTGTGGTCGCGTACCAGCACTAGTGACGCCGAACGTCCAGGTCGCCCAAAAGAAGTGATCACGCCGGAAATCGTCGATAAAATCCATGAAATGATATTGGATGATCGGAGAATGAAAGTGCGTGAGTTGGCTCATGCTGTAGGTATCTCAACTGAACGGGTACATCATTTTTTTCACGAATATTTGGACATGAAAACACTCTCCGCGTGATGGGTGCCGCGATTGCTCACACTCGACCATAAGCGCAATCGTGTGACCACTTCAAAAGAGTGTTTAGCGATGTTCAGCCGTAATACAGACGAATTTTTGCGCCGTTTTGTTACTGTGGATGAAACATGGATCCATCACAACAGGCCAGAGACCAAGGAACAATCGAAACAGTGGGTTGCTCGGGGTGAACGTGGACCAAAGAAGGCGAAACAGAGTCTGTCACCCAACAAGGTCATGGCCACAGTTTTTTGGGATGTACGCGGTGTCATTCACATCGATTACCTTAAGAAAGGTAAAACGATCACCGGCGAATATTATTCAAAGCTTTTGAACAGATTCGACGTTGATTTGAAGCAAAAACGGCCGCATTTGGCTAAGAAGAAGAAAGTGCTGTTCCATCAAGACAATGCACGTGTGCACACTTGTCTAGTCACGATGGCCAAAATCCACGAATTGGGATACGAACTGCTACCCCATCCAGCATATTCTCCAGATTTAGCCCCCTGCGACTATTTTCTGTTTCCAAACCAAAAGAAATGGCTGGGCGGTAAGAGATTTGAGTCGAATGAAGAAGTCATTACCGAAACAAACGCGTATTTTGAGAGCTTTGAAAAAACCTATTATTTGGAGGGAATAAAAAAATTAGAAAAACGCTGGACTAAATGTGTATCGAGCTAAAAGGTGATTATGTAGAAAAATAAAATGTTTATTTGCGGAAAAAAATTTGTTTTATTCAAAAAGTCACTGACTTATCAAACCGCCCTAGTATAATGCGTAAAATTTTAATAATAACATTTGAAAAATTAACATACGGTTAAATAAGAATATTATTTTGTCACGATAAAAAATGGAAGATATCGGCTAAGAATCCACGTGACTATAAGCATTGGGTTTTTAAAGAGGATGTATCGGTAACGATAGAAAGGAGTTGCGAGTTTCCTTCGCCCTCAGGAAACCGGTGTTCTTTACTCGGATCACGGCTCAAGCTCAGCAGGACCGCAGGACAAGTGAGACGTCCCAGTCGCAACCTTTCGAATACGACGTTGCCAGCAGACTCCAATATACTTACAGGAAGGGCGATATTTATTTTTAGTAAATCGACCTTATTTAATTTCGTTTGGTTCACAAAAACCAATAGCAAAATGAAAAATCTCACATGAATATTTCAGTTTTTAAGATTAAGACACATTTAATTTTTTGGATAAAATTATGGTCCGAATGGAAATTCAAAATGGGTGTTGATAATAAGTTAGTCGAATATAAAGATATACTACTATAAAAGATGATTCTTTAAAACACAAAATATTTGTAAGAAGAAGAAGAATCTTGCACTGCTGTGCTATGGATAGAAAAAAAAAATTTGGTACCATCAAATCATTTTCGAATATGATTTAGTAAAATATCAAAAAGTAAGTACTACTATGTAAGATTATTCTTTAAAACACCGAAGATTTGTAAGAAAATGACAATTTTTTTTTTGCTCTGCTATGGATAGAGAAAAATAATTTTGGTGTCATCAAATAATTTTCTCTGTTCTGAATGGAGACCAAAAGCATGAGATATATTTACAAGCAGTTAAAAAAGTTAAATGCTACTTTTAATTTGTTAACTTATATTTGCTGGGCACTGAACTTAATTTATCGTAGATCGAGTTTCTTGAAACATTCGGCAACAGCGCTGAAAAACTCTCACCGCGCTTTCGGTTGGAAGTTTTACTTTCAATGCTAGACGCTTTTACCGGCTTACCGAGCTTAAATGTCGGAAGTGTTATTTGCGTCTTCAGATGTTATTACAAACTTACATTCTTCGTACATCGTCGTTAGGGTTATATAATTTCTTGAGTCCAAATAATAAACTTGGAGGGTATATTATTATTGTTTCTTGGAAATACAATAGGTATAAATACACAAAAATCGTTTTCTCGGTTTTTTATAAATTTCTGAAATGATGGTATACGCTTTTTTTTTTATGAAAATAGTCGCAAAAAGGGTAGACCTATCGTGTGGGCCGCGGACAGCCCGCACTGCGACTATTAGAAGGGGAAGGGATTATAGAAAGGAAATGATTGTGGACACGCTTTTTAAAAAGTTGCAGGTCATAGTTCTCTGAAAAAACTGATTTTGGAAGCTTATTCCATTCCGTAGCAGCCCTGTAAAAGAAGGATTCTTGATAAAGATTGGTCCTTGTAGTGTCAATCTTGAGAGTAAATGGGTGAGACTGATCAGCATGCCGAGTTCTTCGGCCGAATGTGGCCAATGGTGGTACAAGAGTTTTTATTTCTCTGGAGCATCTGCCATGGAAATATCTGTAGAGCAATGACTGGTCTGCAACTCTTCTTCTATGTTCTAGAGGGTGAAGGGTATCTGTGAGAGTTGGGCTGTTTATCAAACGAATGGCTCTTTTCTGAATGGAATCTAGAAGACGAAGAGAATGCCTTGGTGCTAAACCCCAAATGTGCGAGCAATACTCCAGTAGAGGTCGGATTTGAGCCTTGTACGTCGTCAACAGTTGATCAGGAGTAAAAAACTTTCTGGCTTTCCACAGAAAACCTAGCCTCTGGCTTGCCGACTTTGCGATGTTAGCAACATGGTCATGCCAAGACATATTATTGGACACCGTGACTCCCAAAATCGAGATAGAGGGACTTGGTTCAAGGGTATTTCCGGAAATTGTGATGGGATGATTTGAGGAATTCACTTTCTTGGAAAACGTGGCACTTTGTGTTTTTTGGGCGTTGAACTGAACAAGATTGTTGGCTTCATTAAACATTTACAACTATGCTTCAGTCCTTTTTCTAATTTTTTTTTGCTATACAATTTTGCATAACAATTAAACTAGTTACAAGAAATTTATGACCAATTTTATCCAACAAAATGAAAAATAATGCATCATTTATTTACACAACCAACATAATGCTACACAGAAAAATGTACCAACTGCTCCTTTTAGAGCTATAAAATCTAATCAAATGCCAAATGAAAATTTTGGTCGTAACTACTTATGGACCAAAAGATAATTTTATTGTACCTCCACAATTGTTGCCCCACTTATACATACATACATATATAAAGTCACGCCTTTTTCCCATAGGGGTAGACACTTCGTTCCACTTCCGCTACGGTTCTTACACACATCTTTTGCTTCCTCTACTTATATGGTTTAAAAAATTAATAATCCCTTTTAGAACTGTGGAGGACACACCTTGATTATTTTAATAATTAAACTAATTCCTCACTAGCTATCGACTTGGTACTGCTATCAATTTACCGAGTCTCACCGGTTTATATAGCCCAATCTGACATTCTCGTTTAATTCGTTCATTAGTATACCGGTTGTCACTCTGTTGGTACAATGTTTTTGTATCCTAACTAAAATTTATGACAATTTACCACTAAGTACCTACTACTACTATGTGCAATCCAGTAGTAACGGTCAAATTTTATACATTTTTGCAAAGAGCAAAATTGTATTTAATATAATACTACACTTTTATTTGTAATAAAAGTGTTTATTAATATTAACTTAATAAATACATTCGACTTTATTAATAACAATTTTTTGGCGATTGTTAATCAACAAGAAAAATAACTAAGCAGAAAAAACAATAAATGTGTGGCGTTAGAGAAATCGAAAAGTTAAAAAGAACACTCATTTATCATATTATTTTGATACAGCAAAAGCAGGAACGCACTGTGTTCCAACAATAACAACGACAGTGGACAATAAAATTGAATTTATTACAAGTCAAAACTCATTAAACATTCAACAAATCAAACAAGTTTTATATTTACATTCATTGTTTTAAAAAAAATTACATCAACACAAATGTAAAACTGTACTTAATTCGAAACAAGTCACAAACTACGAAATTCCCACGTAAATGGTAATATGCAACATTTAAAAAAATAAGTGACCTCACCAAATCTTCTGGTCAACACCCTACAAGACCGGAAACTTTTAGTGATATATCTTGAAGAAATATATTTATCACTGTGGCAAATGTATCTATTATTAAAAAAACAATACCACAAGCATTCTACAGTTCATTTCTAATGACTTAAAAATACAATAATAGAAGAGTATTTGACAACAATTGTGAAGAAAGGATCATTTTAAATTACTAATGGGATAACGCTGTTGGTAATTCCACATATTAAGAAGTACCCTACTATCAGAACCAACTCATGCTTCAAACAATAGTACCGAGTAGTGCATAAGTGAATAAGTGTATTCTTCGTCTTACCAATATTGATTAAATATACAGCTGAGACCTTTACATGTAACTTTTTAAGTCTAAAAGTACGTTAAATAAAAATAATAATAAGAAGATGACAACTGGGTTATTTCAAAACATACTTACATATCAAGGATTTACATTTAGGTAGATACTAAAAGCTAGACAATAGGTAAACTTGCCAAGAGTTAAAAAGAACAGATTTCTAACCATGTGAATATCGAGGCCATTCAGTTCCTTGATAACGCTAACCAGCTAGGAAGACTTAAGAAGACGAAGCCTTTCGAGTTAGTGAAGGGACAAGTGAGAAAGCAGAGCAATATGCGCCTAAAATATATATGTTAGAAGTAGAGTTAGAAGTAGAGTAGAGTTAGAAGTAGAGTTTTATATTGGAGCCTAAGTAGTATTGGTGAATGTGATCCCGTATAAGTCTTTTGTATAGAATTAATTTAACTAAATTGCTTTCGAAGTTGATAAGACTGCAAAACTCTTGTTGGGCGTTTTATTTACAAAAAATCAAAATTGATTTAGTATAGTAGTAGTATAGTAGTCCCACGTATACAATATTTTTTGTTGAAAAGTATTTTAAACTAAAAAAATAATAAGAAAATAATAATTTTGTTATTTCAAATCATTAGAAATAGTATTTAATATTAATTTAACTGTCAAATATAACGTTGATAGATCGATGGCGTTTGCAAAAAATTTCTATTTCTTTGAGAAATAATTAAGTAAAAATAGATATTTTTGTAAATTGTGTAAAGGACTGTTAGGGTGTTTAAATAATTTGAAATTGGTTTTTAAAAGGTATAATTAGTGTGTTTTTATCAAAAGATTTGCTGGAATTTTTTCTAGGTACATTTAACATATTTTTCTAGAAGATTTTTTAAATTGTCAATTGTCAATTTTTTGATATTTATATCTGTCTTGCTTAAATCTACTATACATTTAAACATTTATTTTTGGCATAAATTTTATTTGATTATTTATTTGATTTTCTCGTGAGTGCGTTTAATATATTTCCTTGGAAGATTTTTAGAATTTTATGTATTGCTGTAGTTTTTGCCAGCGGTTGCTCACTGCAAACATATAAAATAAACTTTAAATCGTATTTATACATTACATTACATTACAATCTTGCGGTTGGGCCATTGATATAGGCACCTATGTAACCTAGATATTTTGATCCTCTGTGACTACCGCTGTGTCTTCAGGGCATCAGGATTCCAGTACGCTGGTTTTAGCAAACCGCAGGATTTCTGTTGGCTCTGTCTTATTTAGATCGCTTGGATCCATTATCATGCGGCCCCAGGTTTGATAAGTGGTTAATGGTTTGTTTTTCAACCAGTCTTCTCTGGTTGGTATTTTCGTATTATAGTTTTTTCCTATCAAGGTCTTATTCGGAATCTTGTCCGATTTTATTGTGAAGGGATGTTTGTGATGGGCCTCGATCTTGGTGTGACCAATCCCAACGGAATCGTATTTATAACAAACACACACATTGACTGTGTGGTCGCGATGTAAAAAAACATCTAAAACCAACGAAATCGTATTTCAGAACAATGCTAGTATATAATTCCATCAAAGCATTACATTTTGTCACATAAAAAACAATAATACCGACATAAAATATAAAATCATGAAAAATAATTACAGAAAACCGAAATTCCCTTTTATTTAAGTATTATATTACCATTTTCCATTATACTACGCCGAATAATATCGGTCATAACGAATAACAACTTCAATTTAAAATCATCTGAAATAGAAAACAAACCTACAAAAAAAACAAAAAAAATTATATATCGCCTCGAAATAATATCCGTACTGCAACTTTTATGGAAACCATTCAAGTTTATTTGATATTAGCAAAATTCGGAGTTATAAAAGTTTCCAAAATGCGAGCCAGAGGCAGGCGAGGCAGCTACCGCTATTAGAAGCAATATAAAATGGAAAAAGATTATAAACTTGTATCTTTAATAGCCCAAGTTTATGTGAGGATAGGTTGTTGAACGATGAATATCGTATTCTTATAAAATAAAAATACACGAAAAGATGGTGCGCTCCACACTCTTTAGGCTTTAATATCTTATATTTATTATACCTCATCCAACAAAATAATTTAATATTCCACGGCGATAAATTTTTGGATTACAGTTTACGGAGCACTAAAAACGATAATTTATAACAAAACTGTGTTGCACTGGAGCTACCTAAAATATTGTCCTTTTAAATAATATTAACAGCGCCTCATATATACAGATGTGACTATATTAACAACTTCAATATACAGTGTGTCACGACGAGCTTAAGCTATTTGAAAACTACTCGCACGATATTTATAAACATTTGTAGACATGAATCACAAATTATGTCAAATTTAAATAAAATATTTTGACAGACAAGCTACTCCTGGTTAACAATGGTGCTAAATTTTCAAGTAATCTCTTTACAATGTCATAAATAGGCCTATTATAATGCGCTGCGACATACAAAGTGGCCCAAAGTGACCCATTCTTTTTCTTTCACCGTCCCCTTTCAGAGGCTGGCGATCCAAATGGCTAACGTGGTTCTATATACAACCATGCGAAATATGTCAAGCGATGAGCAACCAATCTATCTCCTCGCATTAAGATATTTGTTATTCTTTGGACACGGTCGATCGCGAGTGCTTTTTGAGTCGATCTCGAGAAAAAATTCCGATATAGAACTATTTACACAGATTTTGTTTTAGAAGGTAGGTAGCTAAAACAAATTTAATAATGATGATTTAATGAGTCAACTGCTAAAATTTATTCGATCCACAATTGGGCCAGAATAGCCCCCTCACAACTTTCTTTTATCAAACGAACGCGCGGTACTGGTCAAAGAAAAATCGCGTTTTTTATTTCCATCACTTTTTCTAGAAACTTCGGACGGCGTGTTTGACGGGAACATTCTAGACTTCGTTCGCGCTGATATAAAGTTGCGCCTGCAGGAGTCTGAGTTGTAACTTGAATGCAATACGCCGATACAAAGTTTATTAATAAATATTACAAAATGAGTGCGGCGAAAAGAAGTAAATCGTATCATTTTAATAACACCCAATAAACTCGCAATTTCAAATGATTAAGAGGTTTTTTATTGCATTGATATTTTAGAGCAGACCTACACTCACCTTGACTAAAAAATGCATATTGTACAGTAAAAATAATATCTATACCACGTATGCACCCTACCTAGACGACAATCATGCATCACACATACTTGCGGCCTCTCAGAGTCTATCGATCGTAGTCTAACAATATTGAGGTAGACCGCCAGCAGTTCAAGTTTGAGCACCCCTGGTCCAGGGGATGTTCGCATAGAATTTTTAATACAAATTTCTTATTAAAAAACTAATATCTCAAAAAGTAAACATTTTAGAGATGAGGCATTCTACACAAACATTTTAACATTTAACACTTCACGTAGAATCTAAAAATGTAATCGTATACAGGGCCTCCATTTTGTTGCAAACATTTTTCACAACGTTCAACCGCAGCACGATTGGTAATGTTAGAAAGTTGATCTTCTGTCAAAGATGCAAATGCCTGTCAAACCCTATTCATTGTATCTTCTTTTGTTGTAACAGGGTATACATTATTTTTTGTATACCCCCATATTGAAAAATCAATAGGGTTCAACTCTGGAGAGCGAGGTGGCCATCGAAATGGTCCTTTATTTGCTAACCATCTTCCGTAGAACCTTTCTTCTAGCTTATTGTATACTGGTCTAACACTATGAGGTGTAGCTCTATCTTGTTGGTTCCAAGCATGGTTTCTTTCTTGTGGTGGCATATTATTGAGTGCTGGTTGCACTACGGTGTTTAATATTTCTAGATATCTTGCACCGTTTAAATTCTTATCATAGAAATGCAGGCGTAATATTTCTTTTCCTTAAAAGAACAATTAAATTTGTTAATGTCCTCATTATCTATCATTGGTTTCTCTCTTGTAATTTTGGATACAAAAGTTTCATGTTCTTGTAGATTTTTTAAAACGGCGTTTAAAATCCGTTACAACGGGAAGTCGCCGAAAGTCGAGCATATTTTCATTCGATAGATCAATGCCGGAAACCCCTTATTACAAATTTTCAGATTTCCATTCTGACTAGTTTTGCTATAACGTCTAATGTACCATCGAGAAAAATCATACTGTATAATTGTTTGTCGATGTTCGTCACGTGTGGATATAGTGAAAAATAAATAGATACCGATAGATTTTACTACAACAGAACTTACAAGAAAGTATCAAAAATTACGATGTACCAACCTGACTGAATAAATGTCTTATAGTACTTTGCTTCTGCTATGTTCTCTACGTTATATAGAATTAATGGTACAATAGCAAAAAAACTTTTATTGGTTGACCCTTTACAGAGAAAGCAAAATTTGTCTTTGAAGAGACCCGTGTGCCTAGATACCCCCTCTGCTTGTCCGTAAAATAATAAAAAAGGTTTTTACGCTTTAAATGTTTCTTACTCAATTACTAAACATAATAAATCTATAAACTTTCCAAAAATACGTGACTTGTAGTGCAACGAACTACGGGAACAAGACAGACCTTTATCACACAAAAGAATCTTTGAAAAAATAGAAAAATTAAAGAAGTAAAAAATATGTACAGCTCAATAAAAAATCAAATATAAATATCTGAACAAGTTTGAGCACCCCTGGTCCAGGGGATGTTCGCATAGAATTTTTAATACAAATTTCTTATTAAAAAACTAATATCTCAAAAAGTAAACATTTTAGAGATGAGGCATTCTACACAAACATTTTAACATTTAACACTTCACGTAGAATCTGAAAATGTAATCGTATACAGGGTGACCCATTAAATCTAAAATAGTGTGACTGTTAAAATATTTTGTTTAAATTTGCCATAATTTGATGTCTACAAATTTTCATAAATATCGTGAAAGTAATTTCCAATATACAGATAGTTTAATCGCGTCGTGACACACACTGTATATAACTACATGAAATTTATTTCCGTTCTCATTTATATAATCCGAAACATATTTTTTTAATTATAATGTATCTACACTAACATTTCAAGTTGGTAGGTGCATACTTCGATTTTAATTTGAATATAAATTTTAATTTGAATAAATCTATTTAATACCCACACGAGGATTTTAACATTTACGGCGAGGCAAAATGTTAAAATTATAATAAATAATGTTTTCTTTGATGTTCATATTTATAGTAAACATTCAACACTTTTATATCTGCCATTCGTTTATTTATGTGTTGTATTTAATTTCAAACATTTATTATTTATTAAATAAAATATTCCAATTTGGGCGCCAATACATTTTAAATTATTTACATTGCAGTAAAATAATTATTTACACATAATTTTATGCAATCTTTATAAAATCATACACGTTTTCATTTAACAATGCTCGAAAATTAATCCAAATTATAACAAAAATTTACGGTGTACTTAAAAAATCTACTAGAATAATGAATAGATTTTTTAAGGAAATCCTTTTTTCTTATTGATTTCATTGTCTACCGTGCTCTGGGATTACTGGACATCTAGTGAGTTTTTCACTACGAGATTAAAAAATCTGTTGTGGGTACTAACTCATAATAATTGCATTAGCTATTTAAAACGACTTATTATGCGGAACTAGGAAGGTCTCAGTTTCACGTATCTACAATGTGACCACCGAAAAAGACTAAAATAATTTATCCCAAAGGGTTAAAATCGAGTTCCAATTTTTAAATTATCTTCGCAGGGTTTTGGTTGCGACAGGAATATTGATAAATATGTTTTACAGTGTCCATAATGAGGCTGAAAGAGTAGAGACAGGTACCCAACCTTGTATTTCATCTCCGAAAACATCAAAAGAAAAGTGCTGCTCCAGAGGTTTCATTTGAGAAGGATAGGTAAAAGAATAAAAAAATGGTTTATAATTTTCATGTAATACAGAAGCAACGGCTGACTATCAAAGCGGTTTTACAAGAAGTACACGAGGTTTTCGATAGCAAAAAACACCCGATAATAGAGAGATGTATTAGTTAAACGTTATGATTTAAGATTAAACCTATTAGAATAAGAAATGTACCTAAAGAAATAAGATCAAGAATTTTAATAGCGAGAAAAGCGTTAAACAACATAAAGTCATTATTAACTAGCAAAGATTTATCTTTAAAGACAAAAATCAAATAAGCAAGGTGCTACATATGTTTAATTCTTTTACATGGGGTAGAAGCATGGACAATGACAGACCGACTGATGAAGAAACTGGAGGCCTTCGAAATGTGGATATACCGTCGCATTTTACAAATATCGTGGACCGATCACATCACCAACGAGGAGGTTCTCCGCAGAGTCGGTAAACAGAGAGAAATCTCATTCACTGTTAAAAGACGTAAAATGGAATACCTTGGGCATATAATGCGTCACGAGAATTATCGTATCCTGCAACTCATCTTACAGGGCAAAACAGACAGCAAAAGTGGACCGGGTAGACGAAGACATTCATGGTTGCATAATCTGCGTAAATGGTACGGACTCACTTCAGTAGAACTGTTTAGGAGTGCAGCGAACAAAGTTAAAATAGCCATGTTAATCGCCAACGTCCGCAACGGATAATGCACCACCAGAAAAAGAAGAAGAATAAGAAAGTAATTTTTTGTTCTGTCACTGGTAAAAAGAGCAACCCCTAATGATCTCGAAATGCCACTGGTACCCAACACTGTATGAATCGGCACTGCACATCTGCTGACTTTGGGAATATGGAGGCGCCATTGATAAGTCTCTTTCTTTAAAAATTCAAGTCTAATATGAGATCAGTTTACACTGCGACTAGCAGAGATCACTGATTGTGCTCCGTATTTTTCAGAAGTTTCTATCTTTACCAATAAAGTCGATCAAAATTACGCATTATTAACTCTAAATTATTAACTCTAAATACTTGAAAATTACGTATAAAAAAATAGCATCGGAATATTCTTCTTCTTAAGTACCATGTCCTTCTAAAACGTTGGTCACCAACAATGCTATCCTTAGTCTGTCGACGGCAAGTCTGAACAGAGAGCTCGAGTTGAGTTTATACCAGTCACGTAGATTCTTGAGCCATGATGCTTTTCTGCGGCCCGGCTTTCTTTTACCATAAATTTTTCCCTGCATAATGTTCTGCAGTAATCGGTATTTTTCGCCTCTTATAACATGCCCGAAATATTGCAGTTTCCTGCTTTTGATGGTGGTAAGAATTTCGATGTATTTATTCAGACGTTGGAGTATTACCAAGTTGGATACTTTTTCCGTCCATGAAACTTTTAATATTTTCCTGTAAGCCCACATCTCAAAGGCTTCAAGTCGTCTTTCTTCGTACTTGTTTATAGTCCATACCGTATAGCAGGATGGAGAAGACATAACATCTGAGAAGTCGGTTTCTTAGAGTTAACTTTAGATCTCAGAATATTGATCGCAGAAAATACCCAACAGCTCGATGCATTTAGTGTGCACCAATACCAAAGCGCGGACATCCCTATTAATTTCAATTGATTAGCGCGATATCTTGATAATAGTCAAAGTTGAAAGTAACTCCGTTAATGATATTGTGCCGTTTGTGTGGATCTCTTTCCGTCTTCGTCGTCGACTCTTTCTCGCTCGGTCTCTCTAATTAGTTTCAAATTAAATATGGATGAAACGTTTCATAATTTTCATTAAAGATCGGTATCACATTAATAATAGGTCGACTAAGGGAGTGCCGAGTCTCCGTTCCGAACGGGGGTATAAATATATAAATACATTTGATAAATGGCAAGATAAGGTGGTGGCATTGAAGTTATAAACGATCATATTTATTCCGAAAGGAAATTGGAAATGACGTTTCTTCGTTGAAAAGGTGGGTTCACTCTTTTCTTGTCGCTGTCTACGTCCCAAAAACGACGTATTTCGAACAAATAAATACGTCCTAAAGTGGCCCCCTGGACTGAATATTTATTGCACAATAATATTTTTAATCGTCACTGATTAAAAAAATCTAGGGCCAACTCTCTTAATTTATCTTTCAATAATTTTGACAGCTTAGCACCTCTCTCGCAATACGAATTGTCACATAAAAGCTTTTCCATTTATTTTATCAATTAAATCTACCCATTATTTTTTTGGTAGAAATTAACTATCGAAAATTTTCTGTGGTAAATAAAATCACTGCCTAGTGAATACAAATATTTTCCACTAACATGTAAAATGATAATATTACTGTCCAACTTGGTTTGTGAAGATTTTTATTTATTGTGCTTGTATAAATTGTAAATAATTATTTGGCTCATTGGACTATGTATAAATTGTAAATTAATAAATGGATAATTTTTGTTACAATTGTACAGGGCCTGACTTTCGGTTGCATCAGATGTTGACGTCAACTTGGTTATTTTAAATGAAACACCCCGACTATTTTAAACTTTTTGAATTGCTTACTTAATTATAAATAATGTTTACTATTTTCGGCAATTCTAACGAAATCTTGTTGTTCCAATCGGTGCTGTTTAATCAGATGACCTGAAATTAACCAATACCATTGAATTTCAACGTAAACTTTGTAATGACAGAGAATAAATACAAAAAGAATAAAGAAAAACGTTTGCAATTACTTTTATAAGTTCATTATTATTTATAAATTTAGTAGGACAAAAAATATGTGTCCAAAATCAGAAACAACTATTTTACTGTTAACATACTCGTATTTCGTTTCCATCATTTCTTTCAACGAAAATGTAATGGAGTATAGCACAAGGTCATTTTAATTATTGTTGCTTTACAACACTTTTTTTAGTGCTTCTTATTTAAAAAAAATCTAATCGATATCCAAACAAAAAAGAATATTACACACCTAGGGCAGTAAAGTAAGAAATGTCTCAGAGCACATGTTTGTTGACCGAGGCGAAGCCGAGATCATTATACATATGTTGTGAGACATTTTTTACTTTAATGCCCGTGGTGTGTATACTATTTTTCTCCCTACTTATATTTTATATGAACGATGTGCGGTTTTTAAAATAAATATTATCATTGGAAGATGGCTCTGTTCGAATGGTGAATAATTCTGACGGGTATGGAATAAGTAAGAGGAAAAAAAAGCTGTCGTGAGCGTGCCAGCGAAAATTGTAATTAATAGAAACTTATCACCGAAGAATCGGTCTGTAGGTGCAACTACGAAGTATCAAAAGTACCGTCTGATGTCGTGTTGTCAATTTTTTTTATAGAAAATTTATAGAATTCCCAGTCACGAACGCAGCTGATCATTTCGTGTAAGTCAAACAGTTAAAAATTTATTGAAAAATAATGAAAAGATTCAGTCGCTGATTTTGGTAATTACCGAAATTGGTCTTTTTAATTTTTAATCTCGAAATATTGAGAAAAAAACCATCACCGATTTGATCTAAATTACTTTTTTATTATAAAAATATTTATAAAAATGTAACGAAAATTCAACCAATCATTGCTAACAATATTTTAATTTACAAGGTGTTTTTTATGACTTAAATTTTCCATATTTTTTAGTGATACTACTATGCATCTACTACTTTTTTTGCTGCAGTAAATTAAATCACTGCCTCCTAGTGTATACAAATACTTTCCAATAACATGTAAAATATGAATATTACTGTCCAACTTGGTTTGTGAAGATTTTTATTTATTGTGCTTGCATAAAATGTAAATAATTATTTGGCTCGTTGAACTATGGATAAATTGTGTATTAATAAATGGATAATTTATGTTACAATTGTACAGGGTGATTTTTCTCGATGGCACATTAGACGTTATGGCAAAACTAGTCAGAATAGAAATCTGGAGATTTGTAATAAGGGGTTTCCGGCATTGATCTATCGAATGAAAAAATTCTCGACTTTCGGCGACTTCCTGTTGTACCGAATGTTGACGTCAACTTCGTTATTTGAATGAAACACTTTGAATATTTTTAACTTTTTGAATTGCTTACTTAATTATGAATAACTTTTTATAACAAGGTTCTAAACCTAAATTAAATTGGTTTTCGAAATAATAATTATTTTAGTAAAAAAATTGACGTTTCACTGTTATTTAAAAACTCCATTTTCATTTCGTGATTAGTCAATTTTTACAATCTACATCCATTACTACTAAAAAGCTCAATGATATCCTGGAAAAATATTTTAAATTTTGTTTTACAGGGAGAAATAAAATGAACGGTAATTTTGGATTATAAAAAATGCTAAAAACTGATTGTTTTTAATTGGCACACATATATTATTTTTTACCCTGTACAAGTCAATAGTAGATTTAGAAAAAATATTCTTTACATTTCCTATACCTAAGTTAAACATTTTCCGAGATTTTTCGGTTTTTATTATTTAGTAAAAAATAAATATTATTATACAATATTTATGTTATTGACAAAATAACTGAAAAAATGTTCAAAAACGCCTCCATTTTGTTGCAAACATTTTTCACAACGTTCAACCGCAGCACGATTGGTAATGTTAGTAAGTTGCTCTGCTGTCAAAGATGCAAATGCCTGTCAAACCCTATTCATTGTATCTTCTTTTGTTGTAACAGGGTATACAATATTTTTTGTATACCCCCATATTGAAAAATCAATAGGGTTCAACTCTGGAGAGCGAGGTGGCCATCGAAATGGTCCTTTATTTGCTAACCATCTTCCGTAGAACCTTTCTTCTAGCTTATCGTATACTGGTCTAACACTATGAGGTGTAGCTCTATCTTGTTGGTACCAAGCATGGTTTCTTTCTTGTGGTGGCATATTATTCAGTGCTGGTTGCACTACGGTGTTTAATATTTCTAGATATCTTGCACCGTTTAAATTCTTATCATAGAAATGCAGGCATAATATTTCTTTTTCTTAAAAGAATAATTAAATTTGTTAATGTCCTCATTATCTATCATTGGTTTCTCTCTTGTAATTTTGGATACAAAAGTTTCATGTTCTTGTAGATTTTTTAAAACGGCGTTTAAAATCCGTTACAACGGGAAGTCGCCGAAAGTCGAGCATATTTTCATTCGATAGACCATTGCCGGAAACCCCTTATTACAAATTTTCAGATTTCCATTCTGACTAGTTTTGCTATAACGTCTAATGTACCACCGAGAAAAATCATACTGTATAATTGTTTGTCGATGTTCGTCACGTGTGGATATAGTGAAAAATAAATAGATACCGATAGATTTTACTACAACAGAACTTACAAGAAAGTATCAAAAATTACAATGTACCAACCTGACTGAATGAATGTCTTATAGTACTTTGCTTCTGCTCTGTTCCCCACGTTATATAGAATTAATGGTACATTAGCAAAAATACTTATATTGGTTAACCCTTTACAGAGAAAGCAAAATTTGTCTTTGAAGAGACCCGTGTGCCTAGATACCCCCTCTGCTTGTCCGTAAAATAATAAAAAAGGTTTTTACGCTTTAAATGTTTCTTACTCAATTACTAAACGTAATAAATCTATAAACTTTCCAAAAATACGTGACTTGTAGTGCAACGAACTACGGGAACAAGACAGACCTTTATCACACAAAAGAATCTTTGAAAAAATAGAAAAATTAAAGAAGTAAAAAATATGTACAGCTCAATAAAAAATCAAATATAAATATCTGAACATTGCTCGAATAAGCTGCATTCGAAGTTAACATTTTACGTAATAACAGCATTAAAATAAATAAAATTGCAAATTGCAACACTTGTTGAGAGTGGTATAGTTTATTGAGGTTAAAACAACTTGCAGAAATTTTATGTTTATTAGTTTACCGTTTAAGGTTCATCCTCGAAGTGTTCATAAAAGTCAGTTTCACGAGCAAATTTTGGTTATTGTTATTGGGTTTTATTCTGATAAGAATTGAAGCAATAAACTTCGCACCAATTTGGTATACTACGAAGAATTTCATCTTTAATACCAACTTTCACCAGCTTTTAATTTTAAAAATATACAAAATAAAGTTTAAATTAAAATACTTTACTAAGATAATTGTGTTTAAAAAAAATAAATGTTATTTTAAATATTACATATTTATAATTTATTAGGTCCAGCGAAATGCTAAAATTGTTTAAATTAAACAAAATAATGTATTAATTGTTTATTGAACTTTAAGGATGTGCATAAGGTCAATTTATGTAGTACTTCTAATTAATTTTTAAACCTAATAAAATGTAGTATTTACATTGTCTGACAAATGAAAATGACATTCGTGACTGTACTAGATGTTACTGATGAACCTGCGATTATCATATTGCAAAACAATATGTCGAATAACAATGTCAATTGTTAGTTATTTAGACACAAGTAGGCCTACACCGTTTCAGTACTGTAAATTATTATTGTAACTACTACAATTTAAAATTAACTTTTTCTAATGTATTAACAGCAAAACTTTAATTTTGTTGAAAATAGAATATCCTTACATCATTTCCATGTGTTTATTTTCCCTGTTGTTTAAAGAGGATTTGACAAATTTTTATTTCGAATAAAAATATAACATGTCATTTTTATTCGATTCTGCCAACCAACATTCATGTTTCACTTAAACCAGGAATGTCTTAAAGACAAAACGACAAAAACCTTATTTCGATAAAATGGCTTTTACTGTATCCTTTTATTTCTTTCCTTATTTCCGTCGCGTTTACAAGGTTTTGTCATAATAAATGTTAAAATATCGATAAAAGAGTAGAGAGCGAATATACATTCGGCGGTCGTCGGCGTCTCGACGTCGAGGTGTGATTTCTCCTGCAACTCGTTAACTCGACATTAGACAAGTGTACCAACCTCGAGGTAGAACTGGGAATTTTCATATCCGAGATAAAAAAACTGGAATTCTTCTTCGCTAATTTAAATGTAACAACGGAAAATAACTCGGTCGGAAAATAGGAAAATCCAGTCACGGATTATCCAAAATAAATGTTTTAATAGCTTTACAAAAATAAAATAAAATCGAAATTTGAACAGTGGTAAACAATTTTTTTAATTATATGTAAGAGTGGTAAAGAAGCGTTACTATACCTATCTTCAAAAAAGGAGAAATAACCAATCCTGCTAACTATCGTGGGATAGCCCTGTTAAGCACCTCACTCAAACCCATCGCAGAAACAAGACAACCTACAAAAAATGTTACACGCGTTTTATAAACACGCAAAGAAATTGAACATGGAGATCTCTAAAACAAAGACCAAATGCATGACCATAGCTAGGAAACCTCTGCACTGTAAGCTAGTAATAGAAGATACCATCGTCGACCAAACCATGTTGTTCGAGTACCTAGGATGCAAGATAACAAGCACAGGATTTCTGGAAGAAAAAGTGAGAAGACAAACAAACAAAGCAGCCACAATACCGAAATATCTTAAACAAACAATATGGAAAAATAAATACCTCAGTACAGGATGCAAATCCAAAATTTACAAAACATGCGTGCGACCTATTATGACATACGGGGCAGAGACTAGAGCGGAAACATCAATAACAAAGAGGATACTAAGAACAACCTAGATGAAAACCCTAAGAACAATAACGGGATAAGAGGATACTAAGAACAACCGAGATGAAAACCCTAAGAACAATAACGGGATATTGAACGACAGGCAGAGAAACATAAGAGAAAAGTGCCATTCTGACGACATAGTGAGATGGATAAGAAAAAGAAGAAGGGAATGGAACCTGCATGTAAACAGAATGGCTAACAACAGACTAGCCAAAATAGTACGTAACAACAGCCCTCACAGAAGAAAACCTATTGGACGACAACCAAAAAGATGGCGAGACAGTTGGCAATCAATTTCACAGGAAGTGCTGCAGAGAAATCGGAACTGAACAGGCGGTACGCCTTCTATCTGATGATGATGATGATGATATATATTATTAAAATCCCAATTACCCCATAATGGTGTAGGGTAAAATACATTTAGTTTCAAACATTTTCTATTTCATGTACAAATTTCATCCATTCTTTTTTATTTAGTGCCAGGTGTTTTGCTTCTTCCCGTGTTCTTTCTTTCTTCTTTAGTATTTCTCCTATAACTTCGTCCCATGTCTGCCTTGGTCTCCCTCGTTTCTTCCTTTTTTTGTATTTTTGTCTTTCATACTTGTTTGACCGGTCTTAAATTGTTCATTCTTTGCAAGTGTTCCCACCAACTCAGTTTTTTTTAATTATATGTATGCAAAGTTCCTCCGTTTATTTTCAATTAAAATTTGCACATAATAAACGCTAAAAAAACGCCAACCTTTTTAATGATATTTTAAATGTTCCGCTTATTCTATGTAAAACAGAGATATTATACTTGTTTCGTCCTAAGTAGCTGCAAAAATAATGAAGGATTAGTCATTTAACCCATTTAAAATGAGCAGAACACTGCGCAAAACATTTCGTAAAAGGAGAAAAAAAAGAAACCCAAGTTAATCAAAATTAGCAATTAACAAGTTCCATTTATTTTGCAATTCTTTCGAACGAAAATTTATTGACGTGTTAAATTATTATAATTAGTTTATTACCAATTAAAATTCAACAATCCAATTTGCATTACAAACACACCAACTTCCCTCAAACAATAACACAACAGACAACCACATCAAATTGCAACTTCTTATTGAACGATCAGAGATAATTGCCGGGAGAATATTCTTTAGCTACAGCTTTCTAACGTAAAGATTGGGATTCCGTTTTAAATAAGGAGAAAAGTATGTTTTTAGCCAATTAACCCACTCGTTACAAAACTTGAATAAAACTTTATTTGGACACTTTACGTTCCTTAAACAATAATACAACAGACAACCATATCAAATCGCATTTTCTCATTGAACAATTAAAAATATACGCAAGGAGGAAATTATTTATCTATATGCAGCTCTCCTACGTAAATATTGAGATTCCTTTTTAAGGAGGTTCGGGGTCAAAGAAAAAATGCAGCCAAATTTTTAAAAAATATATGTGTCTTTAAATTTGGTTATTATAGTCTTTTATATTAAATTATAATTTTTCACTGATAAAAGCTATTAGAAAAATTAAAAAATGTTTTCGCTCCATCCACTTCATCACCCAACTCTCACAACCGAACCTCCTTAAATAAGGAAAAAAATATATTTTTTTGCCAATTAGCCTACTCTTTGCAAAGCTCGAATAAAACTTTATTCGGACACTTTACTCCAACCTAGTGCAAGCAAAACGGAGTTGGTATGATTTCACCTAAACAACCGCGTGGCCAATAGAGAACTCTGTGTGAACTTCGGTAACAGGCTGCTGCACCACAACCAATATCCTAAATACTTACCTAGGAGTAACCTTATCCTTCAAACAACACCTAACTAAGACTGCCTTAAAACTCAAAACAAGAAATAACATCATACAAAAACTGTGTGAAACTTCATGGGGGTCCTCTGCCACCACGCTTCGATGCTCTGCCTTGGGGCTCGTTTACTCTACGGTGGAATATTGTGCTCCAGTCTGGCTAAACAGCCCACATCTTCTTCTCGTTGTGCCATACCCCCTGGGGGGCGTCGGCGACCTCTCTGCAACTATTCATGTGCACGCTCAATCAGTGTTGCATGAATAGAAGGGACCTACAGTTTAATGCCGGTTCCGAACGGCTAGTTTAGAGAGGCTATACTAGGCAGAATACATTCGGTGGTTTGCCATTGCCTTCCGAACGGCAGCGGTCGCTTATAATTCGTTGGTTTGACCTGGGAATCGAACCCGGGTCTCTTGGTGCAGAGGCTGGCGCGCTAGCAACTACACCACAGCCCACATACGATGCGTTTAATCTCGGGCACAATTAGATCTACACCAAGCCATTGGCTACCAGTCTTAAGCCATATTCCACCCCCAGCGATACGGAGATGCACTGCATAGAGTACAATAGGGGTTCTTTAAAACCCACAACTACTAACAAACACAGATATCGACGACATAAGAAGGAATAGGCTGCGCTTAAGAAAACCTGCTATCACCCCTATCACCTGGCGACCGCTGGCTTCAACCCAATAAACGAGTGGAGGCAGGAATGGACCCAAGCAGCACAGCCGGAACTTCACAACATGCCGTGCATAACAGCTAACCCAGCCGGCTTCGAATTACCACGTAAGACATGGACAACACTTAAATCGGATCAGAACCAACCATGGCAGGTGCTGATGTCTTCTACAAGTGGATTTAGTGAAAAGGCAGACGATCCGTCACATCACAAAACATTGCAACCTGAGGGCATATGGAGGACATCCGGATGACTTCCTGACAGCGACACCAGACTCAATCGAGTAAATTAATAATTTTGAGGTTCAACTGTGAATTATGTTATATTTTTGTTCTTTTTCTTTCCGTGTTTTACATTGTACTATATGTCGTACCATTAATTTTCACGACATATTAAGTGATGTGTGCCATACTATAAATAAATAAATACACTTTGTCTCTTTTTACTAAACTCTTCCCAAACACCTACGTCTACCCATAAAAATCAATCACAGGAAAAATCTCATAAATAAGAACAGCTAGAATTTTAAGAAAAATTGTAGGGTTAGCTGATGTCTAGCAAAAAGGAATCGTTAACACTTAATGAGCTTTTATTAAACTATTCACTTCTTCGGTGGATAAATCGTCGAACGTGTGTATACTGCTGGAAAGTTATCCGAGTAATTGCGACCAAACCACTATAAATAACAATATAAAATATATTAAGTCTAATGGTTGAAGTTGAACTCGTAAATATCGCAAAGTGCTATTCTACCTCAGAAAACGTTTTTCTCTGACTCTCTCTCTTTCTCTCTATCGTCGCCGGTACAAACTAATATTTCTTCTGAGATTAAATTAAATCAAAAGCTTGGAGCCCGGCATTTTGCCCATCCGCAAATATAATATAATAACTCAAACCATCCCCGCCTACCTTCCCTCTACCGGTACCGGACTGGCCCAAATACTGCACCTTTTTTCAAAATCCGAACCGGTTGAAATAGAGCCAACATTTAAGTGGGATAACATAGTTCTCATAAGAGTTTTTTCTTACAAATCTGACCCATTTGTGTATCAGGGTTATCGTTGCACAAATGTACAATAAATTAATTTAGTTTTATTAATAATTTATAACCATTGTTGCACGTCTGGCTGTGCATAGAGGTGTTTTGGTTCCTACAATTATCAGTATGGTAGTGAATGTTTGGTTTGGCAGAAGAAGCATGAAAATAGGATTAATGCTGCGAAAATGAGTAGTTTGAGAAATATAGCCGAAGTGACTCGGTTGGATAAAGTAAAAAATAGTGAGATAAGAGAACGCTGTGGTGTAAAAGAAGATGTGGTTACAAAGATAGATAAAGGAATGCTTAGATGGTTTGGATGGATAAAGGAAGATTGGTGAAACAAATTTATAAGGCGAGTGTGAATGGACGGAAGTCGGTAGAGGTCGACCTCGGCGAACATATCTCGATCAGATCAACATTGTTTTAAAGAAAGGCCAGCTGTCAAGAGTACCAACAACCGACGAGCATGTATGAGAGCCCTGATGAAAGTAGAGGAAGCAAAAGATGTGTTTAAGAACCGTAGCGGAAGTGAAAGGAAGTGGTCTCTGCCTACCCCTATGGAAAAAAGGCGTGACTATATGTTTGTATGTATGTATGTTTTTGCATAATGTTTTTTTGCTGTATGTCCAACATAAATTAACATAATTGGTATATTATGTGAGTTAAATAGCCGATTTGTATTTTAAATGTTTTTCTTGGTAAATCCTCAAGAGATTGTGGACAATTGTTTAAAATACAACAAACATTCTTTCGATAGTAGCTGCAATCATAGCTTAGGCAACATTTGGATCAACTGGATGGCATTTTCTCGGTTAGCGGCCAATATTGCTGGCTAGGCTGTTCAAAAATATATCAAAAATCAGCGCGGATTGTGGCTAGTCTGGTACTGCCCTCGACCTCGAAGATACTTTTCCTCAATTTCAAACGAATTAAAGTAAATTGAAATGCTCAGATATTTATTTATTAGATTTTATTTCTTCGTCTGCGTCGGTCGCAATAATTTTGCATTTTCCCTTAGGAGTCGTTTTAATTATTTTCTCCTATTGAAATGATAAAATTATACTGCGAACGCAAAAATGTTTCAGTTTCTAGATAAGAACTTTACCGAAGCTCGAGATAAGTGGTTCGTAGCACTTACTTACAGTGCAAAAATGGTCTAGGCGCAAAAACGCATAGATTTATCGCAAATTTATGTTATTTCCTATTAATCAGTATTTTATTTAATATTCATTATTAAACAATAGGGACAGGCTTAACAAAAGCATTTAGGCACGAATTTCGTGCCATTCCTTAGATTGTTTTTTGTGGTATTTCTGGATCCATTTTCAAGCCATTTAAAGCACACAATCAGTGATCTTGCATTACAATTTCCAAGCTCTTTGTCGGTAGGAATTGACTTTTTGAACATTCTGTCAAAAGATGTTGTACATATTCTTTGTCATTACAGCAAAATCTACAGGAATCAGTCTCCACTTTGCCCATCTTTCTTAGACGTTCATTGACTAGATGGTTATCTGTAGTAATTTTGAATATCTAGTTTAAGCAGCCCACAGATGGTCAATATTATTGTGCAAACTATTGCACAATAACATTGCCAATTGTATTCAAGCAGTGCAATATATTTGCTCAATAAGTAGTAACGTTTTGACTACTCATACGTAACATGGTCTTAGTAAAAAACAAGTTTCCTTTTGCTATTGTTTTGGTCCAGTGTACATATTGTCCACATTGTTCTTATTTCTGTTATTTCACTTTTTCCTCTTTGTATTTCACAAGTTCTGCAAATACTGGTACACTTCGATAACCTATAAAATGAAATTTTCTTTTACTTTTGCTTTTGAACCCACACCTTTCGCGATCTGTCTTTGCTGTCTTTGCACAAATTTTTGATTAATACAAAATATTATTCAAAATTTCAATATGAACCACAAGTAATTAATGATTTTTGGCAATATGAAATATTGCCCAATAATATTGACTGTATGTCTTGGGTCTTTTCTATTTGAGAGTAACAGTAGCAAATTTTGTTGCCAATTTACTCGGTAATTATAGTCTTTATTTAGTGGTATCTAACAAAGAAGTTTAAAAAACTTCTTTAAAGAATTGACCGAATGATCCGCATACAAACATCCTTTCAATTAAAGCGTGCATTTAAAATAACTATGCGGACATACTGATTAACAATAATTACTAGTAATAAATGCACCAATTAAATAAAGAATTTTTTTTAATGTACGAGAGTCGGTCGAACGTTACTTTTTTCAGGACTTAAAATTAAAACTTCGATTTATAGTCATAAAATGTATTATTAAAAAAAGAAAATTAGAGAAATTCGATATTTTTCGTTAAAAATTGTCCAGTTTAATCTGATACGATCGGGACCCTAAAAGGAATTTTTGTCCTTACTTAAAAACTAGCTCATTGGTTTGGACAA
Organism: Agelastica alni; assembly: GCA_950111635.1. NCBI lineage: Eukaryota > Metazoa > Arthropoda > Insecta > Coleoptera > Chrysomelidae > Agelastica > Agelastica alni. The sequence goes on from OX467711.1 coordinate 13,873,965, forward strand.
CTTCCTTACGGATTCCGCATTGAATCTTTCTGTTTTACAAGCAAATTTTGTTAAAAAATAGCATTAAAAATCAGAATAAAGTTAGATTTATATGTGACTACGTCGGTTGCGTGCATACTTCGCAGTCGTACTTCGAAACGACTGCTGAAAAGCTTTCAGGCAAAGCTGTAATCATCCAGGCAATATATCTAAAATATTTTCATTTCAAATGTATTAGCTAGACGCCAGTAACGCCGTTCCTCTTTGTTTTAATAATATAAATAGAACGCCTTTGAATTATCGATTTAGACATGCACTTTCATGTTTTCAATTCGATTAAAAATATTTATTATTCCAACCGTAAGCGAGACACTGCCGACTGAAAGAAAAAGGGGAGAGAGACAAAGAAAGAGAAAGATAGATAGGGAAAGAGAGAGACAGCTTTGTTTTTTTAAAGCAAGATTTGTTTATTGATTTTGTTCGTGCGAGACTAAAATAAAATGTAACAATAGGACGCTGATTACATGGACAAATGCTGGAGAAAATGTTATTTTAATTAAAATGCAAACTAAAAGAGAGCTTTTTCTAAAAATCCACACTCACAAACATCTGCAACAATATTAGTTCAGTTTTATGAAAGGTTTGCTGTGACAATTTTTAATAATTTAAGGGGATGTAAATAATTGAGAATACAATAAATATAGGTAGAACGGACTCCATGTCATATCCTTAGGGAATACTCGCTATCGGTTTAGGTCAGCTCAAATAAGTATTCTCTTGCTTTTTAAGAGTATTTCCAATGGCCAATTTTTTTAATTCTAGATAAATTTTGGGTAAGCTGTCTGTCAGATAACTATAGGATAAACTACAAATTGGGATTCTCCACTCTTGGGTTACGTATCTAATAGATAGAAAACTATGTGGCCGGTGGACGCAAGATATGACATCATTATAAAGCTAACTTCTTTTTATACGTTATTCGCTTCCACTTAAAATTAGCGCTTTTATACAGAGTGGACCAAAAGTCTGCAAACGGACAATTATCTCGTGAATTGCTAGTCCGAATTGTACAAAATTTAGGATAAGCCTATTTTGAGATACAGAAATTCCAGATTTGACATTTGCAATGTTGCCAGATTTCCCGTTTCTCTGATTATTGGTAATTTTGGTTTTTTAAATACATCACCCTGTATGTTCTTCTTCTTATGACGCCCTCTCCCTTCGAGGGTTGGCGATCCACATAGCTAACATTGTTCTGGACACAGCAGCTCGAAAGATTTCAATGTTCTGACGTCTACCAACAGATCTTTTCCCTTGAATCTTTTCTTCACCCTGAATATTCAGTCATTATTAAAATCTCCTCTTCAATACGAGTTCAGCCCCGTGTGACACTTAGGATTCTATGTAGTCTCGAAGGTCTTAAATAAATAAAACGAAAGTGTGGCAACGCCTAATTATCTCAATTATTTTTTTAATAAAAACTATTTTCAACTACATTTAAACGAAACAATTAAAAGATAACATTTTTAACATAATGATTACTTAATCAACTGTTCAAAATGTGCTCCATTTGTAAGTTGACAGTACCCTAATAGATGGTAGAATGCGTCTACCACATTTTTCCAGACCTTGTCTAGACTACATAAATTTATAAGTTTTACATATGACTGGCGTCATAGAAAAAAGAAGATACAGGGTGATGTATTTAAAAAACCAAAGGGACTAATAATATCAGAGAAACGGCAAATCTGACAACATTGCAAATATCAAATCTGGAATCTCCGTATCTCAAAATGGGCAATTCCCAATTTTGAACAATTCGGACTAGCAATTAACGAGATAATTGTCCGTTTTCAGACTTTTGGTCCACTCTGTACATGCTCGTTGGATGCTGGTACATTTGACCTAGCCTTTCTTTAAAACAATTTCGATCTGATTGAGATACGTTCGCCTAAGTCGACCTCTACCGACTTGCCCATTTACACTCGCCTTGTAAATCTGCTTCGTGTTTCACCCATCCTCTCTTCGTGTCCAAACCATCTAAGCCAGGGGTTCAAAAAGTAGTCGATATCGACCCTTTGAGGTCGAAATTGGTTTCCCAGGGGTCGACATAAACGAAAACTGATTATTAAAATATAAATATTAGAGGAAACAATAATATGATTTTGGAAGTCGACGAGGTTTAAAAATCGACCCCTATTAATTAACACAAGTTCTTTTTTGAAACTTTAAAGATGCTGCATAATTATGTTACGTATACCAACCTGTTGGTTTTTAAGATGTGGGCGTGGCGACGAATGTTGAGAGTGTCCTGGACCGCACATAGAACAAATGCTTCGGTTTTACAAGAAATACGTCCGTCAAAATGTTTGTCCTGTGTCGTATATACTCGAATTCTTACATTTTTCGGACACATCAGTCGTAGTGAGCATATGGAAAGGCTTATTGTACAGGGAAAACCTGAAGGAAACAGAAGGCGTGGCCGATCACCAAATCGATGGGTGGATGTTACCAAAAAATTATTAGATGCTACTCTCCCACAAGCGGCTCACATGACATTTAATCGAGATAAATGGCGAGATACAGTCAAGAGAGCCATCCAAACTATTGAACCTCGTTAATATGGGTCACAACACATCTGCAAAGATGTTATGATTAGGAAGAAGAAGAACCAACCTGTTATAAGCATGACATATATTTTGGTAGGAAAAATCATTGTTGTACTTTTATAAAACTCAACAAGTTTGCAAAAGATGAAAAACGTAATTTGTATTAATAATCATTAATTACACTGTATATTTACTGAATTTTATGTTTATCTATTTTGTTAAAGTTTTTAAATTGTTAAGTATTTGTATCAACAGAAAAAAAGCTAGAGTTAGGATTTTTAAAGTAATTTGGGTATGGGGGTTTGACGGATCAGTCCATTTTGGAAAAGAGGTCTCTTGCTCAAAATAGTTTATAAATCTCTGATCTAAGCAATCCTTTATTTATATTTGTTACCACATCTTCTTTTAGTTGTGCCACTATCGAAGAAATTCCTGTAATAGTGGTATTCGACAAGGAGATTCCCTTAGCCCCTTATTGTTCAACATCGGTATGGACGAAATAATAAAAAGCACTCGTAACCTGAAACGGTATAAAATGGGGAACAAAGACGTCAAAATCCCATGCTATGCCAATGATGCTGTTCAGATTACAGAAAACGAAGATGACCTACAGAGATTACTATTCAAATTTAGCACAACGGCAAAAAGTCTAAAAATGAAGATATCTGCAGCAAAAACGAAATGCATGACCACTTTAAAAACACCTATCAGATGCAAACTGGTTGAGGGTGATAAAATTATAAAACAGGAGATGAAATTTAAATACCTAGGCATAGAAATATCAGGATACGGTGACATCGAGGCGGAGGTAAGAAACCAAGCGGCAAAAGCAGCAAGAACCTCACCTTACCTGAACGATACAATCCTCCGAAACAAATATCTACAAGGCGGTCATCCGACCTATATTAACAAACACAGCGGAAACTAGACCATATACATCGAGCACAAAGAAAATATTAGAAACCACCGAAATGAAAATAGTGCGCAGGATCGCTGGAAAAATACTTTTTGGCAGGGAGAGAAGCGAGGACATTAGAAGAACATGTAAAATAGACAATGTAAATGAATGGATACTGGGAAGAAAGAGAGAGTGGAACGAATCATAGATCGGATGAATGACAACAGAATGATCAAAATAACTAGTGATAAGTCGCCCTTAGGGCGCCGAAGCGTTGGAAGACCCCGCAAAAGATGGAGCTACAACATCTCTTACAATTGAACGGCAGAGGATACGAAGAAAAACAAGCTAACATTAAAAAAGGAAGGATCTTCTTTTACACCACATCGTTCCCTTATCTCACTATTCTTTACTTTATTCATTCATGAGTCTTACTTTCATACTTCTTCTAAACCCAACATTTACTACCGTACATAAGTGTAGAAACCAGCACTCGTCAATGCACAGCTAGTCATGCTTTTTTTGACACGTTATCTATCGGATAATGCTTACTTGGAGGTGAAGAAACCAAAATTATATATAATTGAAAGTAAAAAAATCGGCCATAAGATGTTTAATAACAAGATACTGATTTTATCATTGATTTTGGATCGGTGAGTAATATTAAATGGTTAGATGATATTTAATGTCGTCGAATCATTACTAAAATCAAAGTCGTTATTGACAGTAATATAACAAATATCGATATAATAATGATCGTTTCCTAAAAAGTACATTGCACGAACCAAATACGTATCCACGGAGATACTAATTAGAAGTTTTAAGTTTGTATGAAAATTAATTAAACTGACACAAGTCCGCCGCCGTCGGTCGTTTTGCAGAAATTAATTAACTTGGTCATGATCGGTCATGCAATAAAATTATATATTTCAAATGGCATTTGCGGTCCAATTATTTAGGATCTCTCGATGCCCGCAAATTGTGTGTATGTAGTGGGTGTAGATACAAGCAATTTGGTTTGTGATCAATTTCCTAAATAAATCTTTTACCACACTTATGTTATGAATGTAATTAAAAATTTATGCGGCAAACAATAGTTTTCAAAAAAATAATTTATTTATTATTTAAATTAATACTGTATTGTAAACAGTAACGTGCATAATTAGTGTGAAAAAAAATTAGTCATTTTACAGATCGCACATATATTTCTGGCCCTATTTTATTCTAAATTTAACTTTCAATTTTACTCATGTATTTTGGAAATAAAATAAAATACAATAGTGAGAACTTATACGCTTGGTTTATACAGTAGATAAGATAAAATAAGAAATAAGACGAAAATAGACCTGTTTATGATGAATTTGGAGCACTCATGCCTCGGAAGAGTTATCGAATGAAGAAGAAACCGAGGCGAGCCCCCTATTATTAAATAATTTTTTTATTTTTAAATACTTTTGTTTAAGTATGTCATTTTTTAAGCGTAATTAAACACACATTCTGTATACATTTTATTTAAATTGATAAACTCTTAGTGGGTGATTGTTATTATTTGTTAAACAAAAATTTATGTTTTTTATAATAAGAATAAAAATTAATATTAATCATAAACTTTTTAATACCAAACCATTTAGTTATTGTTTGCCTACCTTATTTTAGGTGAACTTTAATTTTTCTTACCTGAAACAAAAAAAAATATACATTAGATAAATTTAAAATATAATTAATAATAAATATAAATTTTTAAATTAAAACCAAAATTTAAATCGTAATTAGTTTTAAAGTTAACGAAAAGAGGCGTCATTTGAAGATATATTTTTTATTTTATATAAAGATGCCAATATTCATTTAAAAAAAACTAGCAGCTAATGTTAAAAAGGTAAACATTTTGGACCGAAAGATGTAACTAAGTTGGACATTGGATTATAATAATATTAAATAAATAAACCAACTATCTTTAAACTTTATTTTGACGTCCTATATGCAACAGTAATAGCCCAATTATACATATAATATAAAACAGTGAATTTCGCGAATAATCTGTGACCCTTTAATAACCACCTGAAAGAAAAAAGAAAAACCCGATAAAAACTCATGAATAAATAAAGAGTATGTAATAATGTTTTCTTTACTTATACGTTAAATAATTGCACACACAAAGCAGTTATTTTCCCATTTCTTTCGTCCAAAATCACCATATATCCACGGCGAAACAATAAATTGAAGCAAGGGGTGGTTTCCAGGCAAGGCAGAGGCAACAACAATTACTAATTATTAGTTTTAAATTGCGTGCTCACGGTAATTATTCCTCGAAGTGAAAAATCGGGTTATACTGTATATCGCTAAGCACCGTGTGTGTTTTGTTACTTTTATGTATATATATTTGGTCATTCCGTTAGTTCGGATGATTTTTTAATAGATAGTCGATGATAAACGCATGCAAAATGTCGGTATTGCGTGAAGACTAACGGTGGTGGTTTGATTAACAGGGAATATTAAAGTATCATTAATTCTTCTAATCTTATATTTCCGTCCATGTGGAAAAACGCTAAAGTCCAACCGATTCCGAAAAAAGGAAAGAAGACTATTCCTGCAAATTATCGCCCTATTGCATTGCTCTCAATCATATCCAAAGTTATGGAAAAAGCGATTAACACAGAACTCATCAAATATCTGGAGAAATTTGAGATAATCTATGACAGACAATATGGATTTCGACAACTTCGGTCTACTGGAGATTTGCTGGCTTATGTCACTCAGCTCTGGACAAACACTATTGAAAAGTTTGGTGAATCCCGTGCAATAGCCTTGGATATATCTAAAGCCTTTGACTGCATTTGGCACCAGGCATTGTTAAGTAAATTATCTGCCTATGGTCTCCCAACCAAACTGCGCCAATGGCTCTTGAGCAAGATCGCAAGATCGCTCCTTACGGAATTTCTTCTGATGCGTTTAAAACCAATGCCGGGGTCCCCCAGGGTTTTATCCTGTCCCCCACCTTATTTCTTTTACACATCAACGACCTCTTGAAAACCACCACGAACCCCATTTACAGTTTCGCAGACGATAGCACACTTGTCTCAACTTTCACATCATATCGATCACTTTCGGTGAATGATACAAATAGACTCAGGCAGGAACAGGTTAATTCCATCAATAGAGATCTTAAAGCAATCGTCGAGTGGGGAACCAACAATCTTGTTCAGTTCAACGCCCAAAAAACACAAAGTGCCACGTTTTCCAAGAAAGTGAATTCCTCAAATCATCCCATCACAATGTCCGGAAATACCCTTGAACCAAGTCCCTCCATCTCAATTTTGGGAGTCACGGTGTCCAATAATATGTCTTGGCATGACCATGTTGCTAACATCGCAAAGTCGGCAAGCCAGAGGCTAGGTTTTCTGTGGAAAGCCAGAAAGTTTTTTACTCCTGATCAACTGTTGACGACGTACAAGGCTCAAATCCGACCTCTACTGGAGTATTGATCGCACATTTGGGGTTCAGCACCAAGGCATTCTCTTCGTCTTCTAGATTCCACTCAGAAAAGAGCCATTCGCATGATAAACAGCTCAACTCTCACAGATACCCTTCACCCTCTAGAACATAGAAGAAGAGTTGCAGACCTGTCATTGCTCTACAGATATTTCCATGGCAGATGCTCCAGAGAAATAAGAACTCTTGTACCACCATTGGCCACATTCGGCCGAAGAACTCGGCACGCTGATCAGTCTTACCCATTTACTCTCAAGATTGACACTACAAGGACCAATCTTTATCAAGAATCCTTCTTTTACAGGGCTGCTACGGAATGGAATAAGCTTCCAAAATCAGTTTTTCCAGAGAACTATGACCTGCAACTTTTTAAAAAGCGTGTTCACGATCATTTTCTTTCTATAATGCCTAATCTCGACTGCAGGGAAGCTTTCTCATTCTATTAAAAACATTCCTAGCCGTCTCAATTTTGGTTTTTGTCTCTTTTGTTTGATCGATGTTGAGTGTTATTCAAGTCCCTAAGTATCTGTAGTCCTTTACTTTCTCCATGTACTTAGTTTTTTTAATGTTTATTGTAAGCCCGTAATTCTCACAGATATTATTTGTACGGTTCACTAATCTTTGCAGTTCTTCTGCTGTACTTGCAAATATAATCGTGTCGTCAGCAAATCTTATATTATTTATTACCTTTCCGTTTATTATTATTCTTTTAGCTTTTTCCGACGCCAAGGCTTTATCAAAGATTGTTTCAATGTATATATTAAAAAGCAACGGTGATGGAACAGATCCCTGTCTTACTCCACTTTTTATCTCTATTTTCTTACTAAGTTCTCCTTCAATATCTATTTCAGCTTGTTGGATCCAGTATAACTTTTAAATAATACGTATATCTTGATGGTCGATATTTTGAGACAGCAGTATCTGAATCAGTGTTTCATGACAGACCCTATCAAATGCCTTTTCAAAGTCTATATAACAGATATGTACATCCTGATTTATATTCAGGCATCTTTGTATTAAGACATTTAAAGAAAATACGGCATCTCTTGTTACCATCCCATTTCTAAAACCAAAATGAGTTTTGTCAATATTTTCTTTTATTTTTTTATAAATTCTTTCATGTATTATTTTAAAAAAGACCTTATGAGTGTGACTTATTAGTGATAGTTCTATGCCCATTACATTGACTGGCGTTTGGTTTTTTCGGAAGTGCACAAAAAGTTGAGAGTAACCATTGGTTTGGTATATTATTCCAGAAGTATATACCGCATTGAAAGGGTCTAAACAATATATCTATTGTTTCTTCATTTAAGCATTTCAGTGTTTCTACTGGTATCTTGTCTGGTCCCATTACTTTTCCATTTTTGGTGTTTTTCAATACATACTTTAATTCTTCTCGTAGTTTTTTTAAGTTTGTGTCGTTTTCTTTGTTAATTTCCAAGTTATTTTCCGGTCACATCGTTTAAATTCAAAAGTAATTGTTATACAATTGTTTTAAAAATTAAAAAAGTTAGACTGAAGATGGATAGATTAAGTGAAACTAACATCAAAGCATAATAAATAAGATTATTGCGTTAGTTTTGGTCACAGCATCCTCTTGTAAATTATGATTGTGTTATGAATCAAAATATGGTTCTTGTTCACAATAATCTATACACATAAATAGAATGTCTGTCTGTGATTTCAAAATAAATCCATGTTTCTGAGCTCATATGATTATTCGCGCAAAAACACGCATTTTTTATTTTTTTTCTGTCTGTCTGTCTATCTTTTTGTTTGTCCGGGCACATCTCTGAAATTATTAAACGTATTTTAATGAGGTTTTCACGGGTACATAGATCTTGGCTAGGAGCAGAACGAAAGCTTTATTTTATTTAAAAAAAAAAGTAATTCTCATTTAAAGATCATTCTAGCCTAAAAAGTTTGAGGGCAAATAATAATTGCTAACGCCTAGAATTTCTTGTCCATTTCAACACCTTTATCTATATCATCAACCCCTTTTATCACATATTCTACAGCTACGCTAAAAAGTAATGGTAAGAGCACTTTAAATATTAAAGGGTTCTGACGTTGTTCCCTTAACTTTCACTCGGGCCTTGGATTCTAGGACGCACATCTTCGTCAAATTAATGAGTTTATTTGGGAAACCAAAGTTTTTTATGATGGTCCGTAGGCTTTTGCGGTGGATGCTGTCATAAGCATGTTTATAGCCTATAAATAGAGCAAGCGTAGCTTGGGCATGTTTCCATTGTTTTTCCAGAGTCTGTATCGCGTTAAATATCTGGTCTATTGTCCCCCTCCCCCTTCGGAAACCACACTGATATTTCCCAATACACCTTTCCGCAAAACGAGTCAGTTTTTTTAGCAGGATTTTAGAGAGTACTTTGTATGCCACAGACAGTAGTGAGATGACTCTGTAGTTTTGACACACCTTTTTTGGGCCTTTCTTATGAATTGGTATTATTACAGCCTCCTTCCATTCGTCTGGAAGGAGGCCGATTGTGCAGATCCATCTCTGTATCTCATTATCTAAAGTATCCCTAATAAATCTAGTGAGTTCGAAACAACGTTCTTATTTTTTGAGGATTTGTGAATTGTTTAAAAAAACGACAATCACCGGTTGACTATTAACTATTTAACTGGTACTGGTATAAATTGAATTCCAATGCAAGCTCCATTGTGCAGATCCATCTCTGTATCTTATTACCTAATGTAGTTGCCCGTTTCATGTTTTCCCCTCGTTATTTTTTCGCTCATCATATCTCTTGTGAAAATAATCAAGTAAAGTAAATATTGGTTTCATAAATAAAACATGAATTTATCCAAGATCTATTATTTGCATATTTGATTCATTTCGAAATTATCGTCGATACGCGCACGACCAACTTCGATTGTGCATAATTTCACAGAATTCGAAAAAAAACCAGCTTCGGTATTACTGTTATACATACGTTGTAATAAAATTAATAACTGCTCATTTAAAATTTTTGCATCGAAATTGAAGGTTCATCGCTATTGGCGAACGAGGAAATCCTCAATCTAATTGAAAATTGAGAGATATAGAACTGGATAATCGGTATTAAGTGGAGTCTTCGGTCTCCAACAATGTTACTAAATAGTGTTTTCTTCTTTCAGTTCTCACAGATCGCGCGACAATTATTAACGTAATTCGCATCCGTCTTACGAAGGAAAAAGATAATAATGACGGTTTAAATGAACGCTGTAAATTGTTAAAACACTTTTTCATAGTGAGCCATTTACTTTAATATTATTAATATTAATACAGCGAGAGATATTAATAACAAAAATTAAATATTAACCACTATTTCTTCGGTTTCCAAGTTTTTATGTTGTTAGAGCTGAGCAATGGAGATTGAAAATGTTCAAAATTTATTCCAAAATTTTAATTTTACTGACGAATAAAACAAAAAGTTTTTTGTGAAGATAAAAATACTTTATTAATATATTATAATTCTTCTTTTTCGTCGTATTCTTCATTGCCAAAATCGCTGAGGACTCGATGATAGCAGATCATTAACAACCTGGTTCTGATTTCGAGTTTGTCAAGAATGGATCTGTTCGTTCATTTTGCTGTCCATTCTCCTTCAATACCACATCTCAAAAGCCTCGATTTTTTTTCGGGCAGTTGCACGTACCTTTATAACTATAACCTCAAATAAATTGTCATAACACGAGTGACATCACTAGACGCTAGTTGGTGGATTAAAATACTTTCCGTTTAATGTTATTTTTAATTCGTAGTTGTTCTTAAAAATCAATATTACAAAAAAAGTTGCAATGGTCCATAATTTACATTTTTTGACCAGCTTATTCACAAATTATACATAAATATTATATTTGCTTCTTCCTCATTGAAAATAATAACTTAATAAAGAAATTGAAAAACGAAAGTGTTTTATTTTAAATATTTTAGTCATTTGCCGCATACATCAAATAAATTTGACTGACAAATGATTTTGAGCAAGGATGCAAATATTCGACGACTATGCGGGGGTATTGATTGAACAAAGGGTGCAAGGCGACGGCGGCATCCATTATAACCCTTCAACCCTATCCCTTAGAACAACGGGTGCACTAGTACACATATACAAATACAGGGTGGACTAGATAAAATCTTATCGTGAATTTAAATCGACGACGAATGTATTGGACGGTAATTACTTCCCGGATGATACGATATCAGGATGAGAGGGTGAAGTAAAAAAATTATTGAATAAAAAGAGTCTGTGATTTTTTTTGACAATAAATTTTTTTGGAGATAAGTAATTTTGAGTGTGAGGTTCGCAAAATAATGCATGCAATTTTTCTATAATCTACAGAATGTCATAGAGGATAAATGAACGTAGGGGTGTAAAGTTAGTTCGCCTCCTCGTGGTGCACCCTGGGTAACGCTAAATGAACTAACACAAGATCTCTGGACCTCCTGGCACTAAAATCAAAGGTGCATGCAATTGTTTGAAATGTATTTTATCTACTTCGTTGTATTTTTTTTATTGTATTTATAACTTGCCTGTGATGTAGCCATACGCTAAATAAATAAAATAATAAACGTAGGCGAATATTAGATAGATTTCTGTGAGAATAAAAATACTTAATTAATATATTATAATTCTTCATTTTCGTCGTATTCTTTATTACCAAAATTGCTGGGGACTCGATGATAGCAGATCATTAACAACCTGGTTCTGATTTCGAGTTTGTCAAGAATGGATCTGTTCGTTTATTTTGCTGTTCATTCTCCTCAAACACCACATCTCAACAAAAGCCTCGATTTTTTTTGGTCAGTTGCACGTACAGACCACGATTTAGAGTCGAACAGAAAGATTGATATCACCAGAGATCGGACAATTCTCAACTTGGTGGTATTAGAGATACATTTGTCCTGCCAAATCCTACTCATTGCTACTTTGGCCATTTGCGTGCGTCTCCGAATCTCTCTGTTACAGCCTCCCTGGTCGCTGATCAAAGAACCCAGGTAAACAAACTCGCTTACGAATTCCAAGCCTGAGATTTCTTCTGTGCATAATAGTATTCTAGCTCGATTAACTATCACAACTTTTCTCTTCGCTTTGTTGATGGAGAGACCAACCGCTCACGCGCTCTATCCTGTTAAACAGTGCAGCTAGTTCCTATTTTAAGGAAGCAAATAATGTATCATCTGCATATCGATGGTTGCTAATCTTGTTACCTCCAATTGAGATACCTCCCTTCTAATCTTCTAGGGCTGTCTTCACGATGTAATCGCCGTGGATGTTTAAGAAAAGAGAGAAAGGAATACATTCCTGTCGGACTAACTTTTGGAAGGATTCTCCACAGACAGTCCCATCTCACACAATCAAAAGCCTTGAAGTAGTCAATATTACAATATTGAAATTCAAAAATTCCTTTTGGATGTTACGCCCAAAACACAAAAAGGCTTAACGTGTACGAGTATTTTACTTATTTAACAGAAAAGTAATAAGTAAAGCATTTTACATACCAGAACAGAAGATTAAATCTAAGGTTAAAAAAGTGCATGATTTACAAAACTACGAGTAAAATATAAGAACTGTTAATAATAAATTAAGTATCCCAACGTAAGTCAATCGAAAAATACTTTTTATCTACACCATCTACGGAACTTCATTTGAATAGAGACAATGAAATATTACATAATGTAAACGTTATCAAGATGACGGTTTATAAAATATTTAAATTATATTCGAAAATAAAAAAATTTACTTTCACGCAAACAAAGCTGCATTTAGCAATCGAGAGAACACGGGTCATTTTAAAATGTTACAAAGAATGTAATAATTTAATGGGAAAATAAAAGAGCGGCACTATTATTATACATTCGATCCACCCATGGCATTTAGTCCATGTCATTACAATTTAACAAATTGGCCTAAGGATGACTTTTTTAGAGTTGATAATAAGTGATTTAATAAGTGTCCAATAAACTACTATTGCAAGCACATAAGAGTAACATGACAGCAACCATCGAAAAACTCTAAAATCGTAAAGGAATGAATAACCATAAAACGTATACATACAGTTATGGGGATGTGCCAAGCCTAGCAATACAGAGTTATGATACAAATGTTTCAAAACAAGGTGGTGATAGGAATAGTAAACGTACCATGGTATGTTCAAAATTAAGATCTACACAGGGATCCCATCAGTAGTTGAGAAAATCAAACTATATGCCGAGAAGTACCAGAACACAGAAATGTTGCAGATTTTGAAAAATCAAGATCAACAGAGAAGATTAAAAAGAGTAAAGCCCTTTGAATTAGTGCTGTTAAGTGATTAGTGCATATGAAGCAAAAATCACAACAACCAAGTGATTGGTGAGATAGAAACTAAGAAGAAGCACCAGTGAGTGAGTGATGTCTTAGATTTAGTCGTTAGTTTTTAAGAGATTTAAAGCTGTAAATTGATTAGTTGTACGACAATATTTAAAAAGTTTATTGAATTTCAAACCTTTTTGAATGCTATGGATGATGTGTATCAAAGTAATAAACAGATTATCCGTATGTTGAATTGAATCAACACCTACAACAAACTACACACGTTACGTTGGTTTGATGGTTTTAAAATGATCATATTTTTTAAATACAGGGTGAGTTATAAGTCAGTTGTCACTAGAAATAGGTACTTGGCTACAGAACTGTGTGTATTTGTTTTACAAACATTGTGAAAACATGACCATAATTACAGTAATATTTGTAATTTGTTTGAGGAACGTTTTCCAAACATCTAACCTCAATTTCGACAAGATATTCGCAAATTAAATTCACTATTTGAAGAGACTGGGTCGGTAACAGAACTTTCTCGTTCGGCTAGTCCAAACTCTATTACTACAGAAGAGAATCTTAAGAATGCCTCAAAGAAAAGCGACCAAGGAATATGAAATAGCAAGAACAAGCAATCGTAGGATACAGAAAGTCTGCAATTAAAACCATATAGGCCTACTATTTATTACTAATGCTTTAAATGTTGTTAGAACTGGAAAATGTCCACTTTATAAACATCTGCAGCTGGTTAAGTAAAAGTTGATGTGACAACAAAATGAAGCACCCCCGCATTATGGACGGGACACACCCTTCCGATCCGTCACCGATTATACAGTCGGACGAGTATCTGAAAGAGAAATGATGCTGGATTCTAAACGCCACAGTTCAAACCTTTCCGACACGTGTCCGATCCTACTACCACCAGACTCAGTTCCTGCATCCGAACATGCTTAGATTGTGCAATCTATTCGTTTTACAATTGCGGGACGTAGCTTGGTTTCATTGTGCTTTACTTTTTGCTCCCTAAATAAAGTATGTGTCTTGTTTAGAAAATTATTCTTGTAGTTTAAGTTTCAACAGGTTGAACGTCGACATTGATACTCTAAATATTTATCAAATTTTGTATCGTACAACATATGAAGTAAAAGTGTAAAAAACTCTCCTTCTCGAAAAAAAACCGGAAGCTTGTATAATATGTGTGATCCGATTCTTAGGGCAACATCGGACCGGAGTCGGATCGGAAGGTTGCATGATAGGTGTGCCCCGGCCTTTATGGAGTAACTGCAACAGACCTTCTTAATGAAAACTTAAATGAATGAATTGGGAGAAAAGGTGCCATTAAATAGCTTCCACGATTCCCAGATATCACAACCATGGATTTTGCAGTCTGGGATATACTAAAAATGAGGTTTATTTTGTCAATATTCGTGATGTTGAGCATTTGAAAAATAAATCCAATCAGAACTTAAATATCCACAGACCTGGAAGATTTGCGACAAAATTGGTAAATCAGTGTTTACCGTTTAAAGAATAAAAAACACTTGGAGCATCTTTTGTGAGTTTATTAGTTTCCTGGGAGCTAAGTTCCCGACATCGAAGGGCTTTAGGAAGGCTCATTCCAGAAACTTAAGCTACTTGCAGAAAAGCGCTGGGCATTCGCAATGTACTAGTAGGTAGTTGGGTGTTAATAAGTAAATTTGTATTTTCGACAACTGACCATAACTTGTTGGTTAAATTTTTATCGAAATTATTGTGTTAAAGTTATTGCTAGTGTAAATTGGGATAAAAATGTAGGCGATAGCGACGCCACTGTTGTCGTTTCGGCGGCAAATCGCGAGTCCCCGTAGGTTTTAGCAGTAGACAGCTTCCAGTAGGCCCTCTACGTTGATTGCTAATTTAATAATATGCACACCGCCAACTCTTGTTTAATATGCGAAATCAGATTTGTATAAGTTCGGTTATCGTGGGGAGGGGTTGGAAGCCTTTCGACGTATTATTTGGAACGAAACGGAATACACACACAGCGTTCTGCCAGTCAGCAAAACACGCGGTCCAGATTAAATTTTCATGTCCATTTTTTTTTCGGTAACATTTCATCCAGATTTCACCATTAGGACGGAAGAGAGCGCAGCGGGGTAGATATCGTTAGCTTTTTTTTATTTTATTTTTTCCACTTATATTTTTTTTTCTCCCGTTGTGTTTTACGTTCGATATTAAATTTTAAACCCGAATGAACCATAAAACTGATGTTCCAGTTGCGGGGTTATTTAAAACAAACGGGGGATGAAAGCGAGTTTTATGTTATTTCTTTTACCAACACTCAATAGCACTGGATCCTTTTTTTTTACTAAAAATAGTCGCAAAAACGGTAGACCTATCGTGTGGGCCGCAGACGGCCCGCACTGCGACTATTAGAAGGGGGAGGGATTATAGAAAGGAGATGGTTGTGAATCCGCTTTTTGAAAAGTTGCAGTTCATAGTTTTCTGGAAAAACTGATTTTGGAAGCTTGTTCCACTCCGTAGCAGCCCTGCAAAAGAAGGATTCTTGATGAAGATTGGCCCTTGCAGTGTCGATCTTAAGAGTAAATGGGTGAGACAGATCAGCGTGCCGAGTTCTTCGGCCGAATGTGGCCAGTGGTGGTATAAGAGTTTTTATTTCTCTGGAGCATCTGCCATGGAAATATCTGTAGAGCAATGACTGGTCTGCAACTCTTCTCCTATGTTCTAGAGGGTGAAGGGTTTCTACAAAATATCAGACATTCTGGGTCTCAGTTTTGCTTATAGTTGGAATTAAAGACATATTTAAAGATTCTCAACTTTCTTAAATGGATCACTCTGTATTTTATAACGCTCTTTAAGTTTTGTTAACAACTTCCTATACCTAAATCAAATCTTTATTGAGATATTTAGCTTTTAAATTATCAATTGTGAGTTAGTATTTTGTTTGCGGTTATTTAAAAAACAATGAAAAATATTTAATTAAAATTTATTAATTTGACACTTTAAAAAAAATACTCAAAAACGTCTTCCTGTTGATGCTGTCAACTTAAATTATGATATTTTTGTTTTCCATGGCACTCTACAATAACATAATACAAACTCATAATCTATAGGTTTAAAGTTGAATATCTCAATAACGGTTTGATTTAGGTATAGGAAGTTGTTAACAGAACTCAAAGAGCAGTAAAAGTTCCTTCTAGCAACGTTCTAAAATATAGGGTGATCCATTTAAGAAAGTCAAGAAATCTTTAAAAATGCGTTTTGAATCACCCAGTACAATAATAATCATTTTATTAACAAAATGACCAAGTTAAGTAATAATACACAATACTAGAAAACCATAATGCACAAAAAAATGTTTAAATTTACATAAATTATAATGATACAGGGTGTTAAACCGGACACTTTTTCGTGATAAAAATGGTGATATCTCGTTAAAAACTCAGTGTAAGGTAGCAAAACTCTATATTAGGAGAATCGCCAAGAGTGGCTTTATCGAAATACGTAATAATTTTCAGATTTTAGTTATGTCAAGTTTCTCTAAAACGTCTAATTGAAACTCCCAAAGAATCACCCTGTATATTTAGAGAAATTGAATTTGACAATATAAATCTAGTCGCCACGACCCAACAAATTACCTAAGAGAACGAATTAACAAAGCAGCTGCAAAATAAACTTGTTTTAGGGAAATTGTATGGGCATGGACAGATAAATTAAAATGTACAAAGCGTGCATAATACCAAAACCAACAGAATGTTACGTATGGCCGAAATGAAGATACTGAGAACAATAGCTGTCAGAACCAGAAGCGACCATGTATAAAACATAAACTTAAGAGAATGGTATAACTATGTCAAGAGGATCACCAAAGATAGACTACCCCGCATAGCACTAAAAGGAAAACCAGCAGAAAATCGTCCACCAGGAAGACCACCAAAAAGATAGAGAGACAGGTTTAAGTCCCCATCATGGGATATGCTACAATGCCAAGCCCGGAATTATTAAATCAAATTATCCCAAACTAGTAGAAGAAGAAGAACATGACATTGGGGCAATGAAATAAAATAAATAAGTAAAGATAAGAAATAAGAGAGTAGAAACGTTGTATTTCTATAACAAAATAAGCATGTTAAATGTCATTTATTTTTGTAAATAGTCGGAATATTTTAAGCTGCTTCGAACCAATTTGGTGCCATTTAAAAACCTTTTTATTGTATTTTTTTGTGGATCACACTTCTGAACAATTTTGTATTAAAATCACCCAGTATATTATTAAGTGGAAATACATGATAACTGCAAACACCCATTTAACGTACTTTCTTTATGATTCAACAAAAAATAATATATTTTTTTAGGGAAATTAAACTTGATTGTGCTTATCAAATTAAACTTTGGATCAAGTAAACAAGCTAGTTACGAGTGTTTAAAGTCAATAGAACAAAACAAAGAAGTTGATGGACATAAAAGATAGTCGAAACGTTAAATTAATATTTTGTCATTTATATTCAAAAATATTTTAAGCTATTTATTGTCACTAAAAATTATTCTTTTTCTTTTAAAATTTGTGCGTCACACTTTTTGACAATTGTCTATTAAAATCACGCCGTATATTAATAAGTAAAAGTCGATATTTAAATTTTTTTATTAAGTACAATTTTCCAAAATTTAAACGCCGTTTAACGCAAACTAACTAAATTAAACATAAATTTGAATTCCTATAGTGGATACATTTTCCATAAAGCAAAATCATATTTTCTTCAAGCAATTACCCCAACCGAGGGGAAATGAACGAGAAAATGCAGAATTCCTAATAAACTAAATTGATTACGTTTCTTTTTCTTTTCGTTCACAGTACAAAGACTACGCTAAAAATTATTTTTAATTAAGTTAATTAGACTTGATTTATAGTTAGCGATAAAAATATTAAATTAAATTAAAGACAACCATAAAAAGTATAGCGAACGCTATATTGAATTATAGGCGTTAATTATACAAAAAAAATGGCGTCGTCGAATTTCATGCAAGTTACAGTAGGTATACCGAGGCTAATCGATTTTTAACTTCCCAGTGGAAGTTATAGTAATGGGTCCGATTTTGCGAATCCCGAATTTTGACATATCGCCACATTTCAAGGTCCCCACAATAATTTTTAAGTGGACGTCTGTGTGTGTATGTACGTATGTTCGTATGTCCGTTTGTTCGTATGTGCGTTCGGAATTATTTTTCCTCGATTATCTCGAGAACAAAAAATGATATCGACGTGGGACCAATTGCATTCGACGCAAAATTACGCATCTTAGAACTGATTCAATATTTAGCTGTTTTTTCTGGAGAATAAAAAAACTGCAAAAAAAATGGTAAACTATCTAAATTTTGCAATATATTAATTATACTATTTTAATACAGAATTTTAAGATCTTTTGAATATGATTATTGCTTGTTAGGAATGTATGTATGAAAAATATGATGACAATATTTCATAAAAAGAGATAGTTTTAGAAAACAAAAATAGAAATTGGAGAATTTTAAACTTTTGTCAGTATTGAGAAAATAGCATTGAAGATGCTATAACAGTGAAAATTATTATTAGTTATAATCAAGCATTGTTTACAACAAATCAATATTGTTACTAACAAATGATTATTGATCATAATAATTAAAAAAAAAATTCAATTGTTATAAACAATTGAAAATAGCTCCCGCTTATGAGATAATAAAAAAAAGTTTAAAAGAATACGGTTGACAAAAACAAAATATTGTCAATGACAATTATAATTTGTTATAAACAAGTTGAAATCGTTTTTTATAATAATTTTAATAATAATAATTATTATAACAACAAAACATATGGTATTTTTTCATTCTTTCCACTGGGAAGTTAGTCGTGTGGACCTCTAGGGTCGCACCCAGACCACTGATATTTTCTAAATTATTTTAAGGATGCAAAAATTAACCTACCATCCTAGAAGCTCCGGTGCTTTGAAGCATAGCAACAGGGAACTTTTTAAAGCAATAAAACTAGAAATACATAAAACCTATCAAACCATTGTTATTGAAACTTAACGATTCCTCAAAAACATAAGGTTAATCATAGCAATTTAACTAAAAGGATAAATAAATACCATAGTATTCTGTTTACTTTCCTTAAGTGCACGTTATTTGTTAAAGCAATTAAATATCATTACAGTGTAGACAGTGTTTTTCTTTGTCTACATTTTTGACGAGATCTAAAACTCCGAATAATATGATAATATTTACAACCAACTACTTTATTTTATGAATGAATGAATTTTGAAGAATAAAATGGGAACAATTGGGATTTGTATACTTATTGGGATCATCCTTGCGCTGAAGTCTTGATTCATGTAATGTTTGGGTTACAAATAGTGAAGATGTGCTACTTGACGACTAGTACCGACAGGAAAAATGCAAGAACTTTTGGTTTCCTATGAGATTTGCCGTCCACATTCATTCAAATATCACCATTTAAAAAAGAGACAGGCAAAAAAGGTTAGATTAGATGGGAGGCTTTTTGAAAGTATGCACTTCGACCTGATGATGTCTATTGTGTCCTTGTGGTAAGAGCTTCTCTTATATCCTGTTGGAGGTCCTGATGTAGCTCTCTGGCTCAGGTTTTCTTTGTCTAAGCACAGGAAAACAAGTAACGAAAACAAGCCGTGTGGTGTCATTGGACACCTTTGGACAAATATGTAAGTAAATGTTAGTCATAAATATTAGCAATTCAACCGAGTTTATTACATAAGTAGGGCAAAACCGAGTCCAAAGAGTCAGTTACAAACAAACAAACATACAAACATACCCGTGAAACTAATATAAGCGTGTTAAAAAAAAAACTTCTTTTTAATTGTCTGCAATTGTGTATTATATTTTCGTTTAAATGAATGATGTCGGACGCCAGTGTAAACATTGGTACATTTATTAAAATTCCCACAGCAGCTGGATTGGAATCTCCCCGGTATATCAGATTATAGGCATTAATTATAAAAATTAAAAGTTTTTTCGACGTCAGCGTTCGTCGGCGTCATGGCGCCGTGAACGGGGGATATTTCCGAAGGGCGGAGTTCGGGAAGTGTAATTAATTTTTCAGATGGATGTAAAAATATCGGGCTGATGGATTTTTCCAATTGCAAATATAAATCTAAAAAATACATTTGATATCGATATGGCGGCGGGGTCTCGGCGTAGGGGGTAGTAGCCGGTTCTCTCACGAGAGGACTTTAGAGGGTTGATTGAGAGGGGCCGTGGAATGCGCGACACATTAACCACTTACATTGGCGTGGGTAAAGTTTACATAAAACACGAACAATTTTTTATTATTATATCTTGAATAAATAGCACAATTAATTATGTTGTCTCTTTAAATATTTTAGTAATGTAAAGAACTCATTATACGAGCAAAAAGCGGAATTACTGATACTGGATTTTCAAGTGCGACAATTAATATCGATCTTATTCGGGGAAAGCTCCCTTAAAATTTCGCCTTTTAGAGAGGATTTTAAATGTCTAAATTCTTTTGTACTTTAAATAATCACAAGCTATATATGAAAAAAGAATTAATACAAAGCGAGGAAAAAAGTTTTTCTAAAAATTTCCTTGCAAATAATTCGTTTTCCGCCTATGGTGACACATTAACCACTCTTTCCCCGGCAATCGGCTGACTTCCCCATTTGGTTTGGTTTTATGCGAGCATGCAAATCAAACATGTCATCTCTGGAAAGCGCTCAACCAGAGCTGGAGGATTCGCCAACATGTATGTATCGTTTTGCAATGGAAAATTCGCAGATTAAATTTGGGTCAGTCGCCACTTTATGAATGTTTCAAGAAAAACAGAGGTTACATTATAAGTAGACGTTTTGTTGTTAAACCCTTATTACAATATGCCTTTGTCGTGCCCATTTATCTGCCTGACTGCCGACGAAATTTAAAACAAATAAGCATGCGCGTAAGACTATTTTGTTAAATGTTTTAGGCATGAAAATAAATAGACCTGGTTCTATTTTTCTCTCTTGAATCGATGGAATTTCAATGACGTTTGTAGAATTGTCATGTTCGCTAACTTAGATGCCTTTTGTTAAAGTCAGAACAAAAAGGTAAAGTTTCCGTTTCACATTGATTGTTTTCATCTGATAATCTTTAAATGGTCTCGGCAATTTTAATTTTGTTAGTAAGTGAATTGTCTATATGTCCTTCAGCGACATAAGTAGACTTCCAGACACCGTCTCTCTTTAAATTCGTGATGTTTGCACCATTATCAGCAAATAACGTCGCTGAAGTTTGACGAATGCTATGGCCTGTGTAATTTTAAGGATTGGTAAATTAAAAAATCCTGCGATTTTTAATCTGAGATTCCCAAAATTGTATATACCAACAGGCGGAATCGAACATTTCAGCAGGTTTTCTTGCCCAATTACAACATAAGTTCTTTCAATATGTTTTGGAATCTGGTATTTTCACAAGCAACATATCTTCCTTGTCATTTATTGGTCCGCACATTATAATAGTACAGCCAAATTTTCGTCGCGTGCAAATGATCGTTAAGAATCAAACGAATTACTGATGCATTTAGGCCCAAGGTTTCCTCAATTTGATGTTAAGTCACTCGCCTGTCTTCGTCAAGCATTTTCCTCACAGCAGTAACGTTTTCCTCCGTAATGGACGTTGGTGACCTTTCCGTCCTTTTAGCGTCCTCCAGACTCAAATTTTTCCTTTGGAATTCTCTGTATCAGCTAAATATAGTCGTACGTTGTAGACAACACCTAGTGCAAGAGTATAGCCAGGCTGCTATCAAATCACTGAGCTCAGTCTACTTGACCTTTAAGGTTGCGGTGCAATGCCGATCCACCCTGAATGAGCTAGCAGCTAAGTTTGGAGTTCACATTGTCTGAGTACCCGGACACAAGGACAAGGCGTACGAGCAAGCAAGAGAGGGCTTCAACTTCCCAACTGTATCTGTCTCATCTCAACAAGGAGTACCGATTGCAAACTGCCGGCTCCACCTGCGCTGCAAAGTAGTTCAAAAAGCTTACTTGTGGTGAAAAAATTAACCCTCATGTTTATCATGGAAACAGATTTGGCCTAAACTAGGTCCACGTCGAACTAATGAAGTGTTAACTCTATCCAGGGAGTCCATTGGAAATGCGATCGCAGACATAACAGGACCCTCACACTTTTTATTAAAAATTCCAACTGGTTCTCACGGTAGAGGGGGAAGGCACCGCCGTCCATCACGGTATCACAACGGGCCAAAAGGCCTAAGTGGGTTCACTCCGAACCAACGTTTTGACCTAACCTGGTGCAAGAGTCATTTCTTTTAAGCACGGTCCATGTTTGAACTACAAGTAAAGTTATACCGCAAAACCACCCGAATATCATGATACGCCATAGCACTAACTTTAAACTATTACTGCTGACAGACAATTGAGCCCACCTGCTTGGCGCAGCGGTTAGTGTGAAAGAATGAATACGTCTCAACATGCACCAACACTCATTCTTAAGCCACGTGGTTGCATATTGCAAATTTTCCTAGTTTCCTTTCGATTTATATGAAAAATTTAAGAAATGGTTTCTACGTTGACATTTCTCGAAGTATAATCTTTATACAGATATTGAGCAAAAGGAAAACTATTTAAAAAGAAGGATGGATATGAGCTTAAAAGCTTATTTTGACGACCACACACATTCTATTAAATAGAGATATTTCTAAAAGAAACAGAGTAAATGACCAAGCAAAACCAAATGGTTAGAGCACAACAAAGGGCGTTAACTTTACAATATATATATATATATATATATATATATATATATATATAGTGTTGACTGTAAAGAGCGTTTAACAGAAAACACGTTTTTCCAGAAATGAAATGCTGTCACAACTCTTTATTGTGTATACATGTTGTTACGTGTATTTAATTGTATGGAAAATTTGAGTTAAATATTATACCGTAATTAAAATACAAAGCACTCATCAAATATGTAAATTGCATTGAAATTTTCAACGCTTAAACTTTTTTAATATGCATATTGCCGTGAGTCACACTGGGACGGGGAAAGCGTCCACGTTTGTGCTCTTGTTTTTTTGCTTTTCTCACCTGATTATTTGTACATTTGTTTTTAGTTATTTAAAACGTTTTTTATTTCCCTGTTTTAGCGACACATTTTTACAAACTAAATATTCTTTCACATCTTGAAAATTTAAAAATTCTAAAAACCCTCTATATGACAAAAAAACTGTGAGATAAGAACGGTACATCATTTATTTTTTTAAAAAAGCAGTTTTCTTTTTTTATTAAAAAAGTATAAAAATCACTATTCAATTTTAACTGACTTTTCTGTTATTCAAATAGTAGTTATACACACAATATCTAAATAAATATTATTTAAATACATAAACAACTTTCGTTACATTAAAGTAGCCCAATAAAGTGTAGAATAATTTCAGCTGTAGTTATCAGTGTAAATTTATCAAAAACTATTTTTATTCAAAAAAATAAAAATGTTGCTTATTCCACGAAAATTACACAATTCTCAAATATATATTATTTTTTTATTATATTTTTTTTGTATACTTAAAAGTTTACGAGAGACGGAAGGTATGACTGTCGGCAAGAAAACAAATAAATGGGGCCCTGCATAACTTTATAAGCAGATAACACGTGTCAAAAAAGGCACGTCTGGCTATGCATAGAGAAGCGCACTGGTCACTACACTTACGTTAGGTTTGGCAGGAGTATAAACAATGCTCCGGAGATCAGTAGTCTGAGAGTGACACTGATGGATAAAATGAGGAATAGTGCGAGTAGCTGTGGTGTGAAAAAAGATGTAGTAACAGTAAGATAAAAAAATGCTAAAATGATTTGGACATGTAGAAAAGATGGATGAAATAAAATTGATGAAACATGTTTTTAAGGTGAGTGTGAATAGGCAAGTCGGTAGAGGTCGACCTATGCGAACGTATTTCGATTAGATTTAAATTGTTTTGAAAAAAGGCCAGGTCAAGAGTACCATCAACCAACGAGCATGTGTAAAAGCGCTAATGAAAGTATAAATAGCGAAATACGTAGAAAGTGGAAAGAAATGAACTCTACGGGAAAAAGGCGTGACTATATGTATGTATGTAAATGTAGAGGAGGAGGAAACAGCCACTTATATTATCTTTGAATGCCTACCTGGAAAGGTACAAAAACCAGACAATGATGCAGTGCCTAGGAAAAAATTAGACCTCTTCCACAACTCCTTCTTATTCATTCATTCATGTATGTATGTATGTAAAGTGGCAGCATGTGAGCTAAAAGCCAAAACAATCCTATGGATTTGTTTAAACTATTGGGGTCAATTGGATACTTAACCTTGTTCAGGTTAGTCATTACTTGAAGCAAGATAAAACTGGCTACGACTAGGATCTTTGTAAACTGTATCCAAAAATTGGCGAGCGTATGCATAACTGAAGCAATGTGAATAACCACAGTACCAATTCAGGACTTAATTTAATTGCTCGAATGTCATCTACTCACTCAAAGCAGTCTTGTGACACACTGTATGTTGTTAAAAGGAGCTTTTCTTCTTCTTCTTCTTACGTTAGGACTACGTCCTGTGTTTGCCTCAAAGGTTGCCCAAAAACAATTGGGACGATGAAGACCAGCTATCATACCATCTTTTTGGTGGGCGTCCAGTTGGGCGTGGTGTGTTGGGCCGCTTCTCTCTCACAATTTTTGCCAGCCGGTCGTTTGGCATTCTGCTAACATGGTCTCTCCATTCTCTTCTTCGGTTTCTTGCCCATCTTACTATGTCTTGGACTTCACATATTTCCCTTATCTCTTCGCTTCTTTTATGGTCAAGTAAGGTATAGCCAGTTATCGATCTAAGAATTCGCATTTCCGTTGATCTAAGAAGTCGCTTTGTAGTCGTGTTCTCCGCTCTGGTCTCTATCGCGTATGTCATAATCGGTCTTACACATGTCTTATATATTCTGACCTTACTTCTGGTACTCATGTGTTTATTTCTTCAGATTATGTCTCTCAAGAATCCTGAGATTAGAGATGCCTTTGTTGTTTGAGCTTTTACTTCCTCCTTAATATTTCTAGTGCTAGTTATATTAGCACCTAAATATTTAAAGGACATCACTTGTTCTACACTCTGCTCATAGATTGCGAGTTTACATCTTCTCGGTTCTTTGGATATTGTTAGCGATTTGGTTTTCTTGACGGATATTTGCATATTGAATTCTTCAGCTGTTTTTTGGAACTTGTGTAAGAGTCTCTGTAGGTTGTCCTCGTCTTCCGATACGATTACAGCATCATCAGCGTAGCATATGATTTTTATTTCTTTATCTCCCATTCGATATCCTCTCCCAGTTACTTTGACTTCATTTATAATTTCATCCATGATGATATTAAATAGGATTGGGCTTAGGCTATCTCCTTGCCTGATTCCGGTTGTCATAGGTATTTTATTGCTTAGCTTATTTGCAGTTCTTACATATGTGTAGTTGTTCTTGTTCAATTCTTCGATGGTCTTTATTACATTCGGATGAATTCTTCTCTTTTGTAGTAGGGCCAAGACGTCTGTTAACCGTACCCTATCGAATGCCTGGGTTAGGTCAATGAAACACGTTAAGGCTACTTTATTGAACTCAATGGCTTTTCAATCAATATTAAACCAATATTCTAATAAATAAACTAAAATTTTTAATTAATTAGACATTTTCGAGTCATTAAACGGTATAATTTTAAAGGAAAAAAGATGGGGAGGTAGTTGACCCGTCTAAAAATCGGAAATAACCGCTATAAATAATTTTCTGTCACTATGAATTGTTATTTAAAACCAGAAATGGTAATAAGCGTTTATAACAGAATAATTATGCATGTACAAATTTATTTCCACGTCCAGCATGTTACTTTTATTCTTATTTGCATGATAATATCAACATTTATTAATTATACAATATGTAATTAGAATGAAGATGTAAGATCTCGAGTTTTTGCCGGCAGCAGCGAAAGAACTTAACCTAAATTTTCTCAGTTTCATGCATAATTTAACACTAGAATAAATCGCAGGATGTTTCGCCGAGAAATGTCCATCGTTAATTATTATTATTGTAGTTGCATCGTTTTCGATTCATCTAGAGATAGCAACATTTAAATTGAATTTAAAATGCAGCTTAATGAAATGCGAATCATTTTACAAAACATAAAAAAAACACCGAAGGACCGGTCGACGAAATTTTAATTTTTAAATCGTTTCCGCTTAAAATATCATCTTTAGAATCAGAATTTCAATTATTTAAGCTGGTTAATTTTTTTTAATAAATTTATATTACATAGTGATAAGCAAAAATCCACCACAGCTTATTATAAATAATACAGTTATTGAAAAGGTAGAGACTACAACATATTTGGGAACTACAATCAACGAGAGTTGGGATCATTCTCTCGAAATACGTTGTCGAATAGAGAGGGCTCGTGCTGCATTCCTTAAAATGTCGAAATTGTTTAAATGCCACTTTCTGAACTTTACAACTAAAATACGACTTCTCCGATGCTTTGTTTTTCCTGTGCTCCTACATGGAGTTGAGTCATGGACTGTAACAGATGCAGCCAGTAAAAGGTTGGACGCATTTGAGATGTGGCTGTATCGACGTATACTAAGAATCACTTGGATGTTACAAACAAAAGAGTACACGACATTTTAAACAAGAAAATGTAGATCATGAGTACAGTCAAAAGTCAGAAATTGGAATACTTAGGACACATCATGAGAAACAGCGACAGATACGGTCTGTTACAGCTTATCCTACAGGGAAAGGTGCTTGGAAAGAGGGGACCAGGCAGAAGAAGGATCTCATGGTTTAAAAACCTGAGAACTTGGTTTGCAACCTCCACCACGGGTCTTTTTAGGGCCGCAGTTGATAAAATAATTATTGCCAGAATGATCGCCAACGTCCGGTAACGGACAGGCACTGGAAGAAGAATAAGAAATTTATATTTTTAAAATAGAACTATGTACAGTTGTATTCACTGAAAATGGGTCTTAGGACTAGATTTTGCCATATTTGTATAAATTAGGCTTTTCTTATCGACGCCTATAAACGAAACAAAAACATGTAAAATGTGATAAATGATTTTCATGCATTAGAATATTTCTACAACAAAAATTTTTAAACTCAACGTAACCAATAATAAAAAAAAACTATAATTAATATTTATTTATAATTTAATACATGATTTATAATAAAATTATAATAAAATTATAAATATTTAATATTTCATCATATGACCATTTTTTTCAACTGTTTGAACCAATATATCTGGAATTCAGTCAATTAAATTCACTATAACATTTGGATTAAGCTCCTCCCAGCACTCGTGAATAACGTCCCATAATTCATCAGGATTTTTTGATCCAAAAGCAGGCCATGACAAGGCTTCAATATTATTACGATGAAACCATTTCCTCACAGCATTTGCGATATGAACTGGGCAGTTATCATGCTGAAAGACTAATGAGTTATTTGGATATATTAGTTCAATAAATGGGAGCATTACATCTTCTAAAACAGACATATAATGTTTGGCGTTAAACCTTCCTTTCAATAGCCAGCAGACACCAAGTTCTTAAGCACTTATCCAACCTCATACATTTACTGAAAATCGCCCAGCAATCGCCAAGCAAGATCGCTACTGTACTGTTCTTCCCAATCGTGTACGTCTGGCCGGTTTTCTGTCTCATTCACAGTAATACTTTCTGCAACTTTTTCTCTCTGACTACTGGCATCATACTGCCATGCTTTTCATGACTTTTTCGGACTTTTTCAAAGTTAAACAATTGATAATGTCTGGCAAAAATAATTTTAGGTTTATTTATCCTTAAATAACATAATATTAAAATTACTGACATACAAAAATACTTTAAATTTTTTATTTTAATGGCACATAGTTAGCAGTGATAAAAGTGCCTGGCAATAAAAAATATATGTCTGGTAAATCTATCCAAAGCTAAAAAATTAAAAATTACGCTTCTTAAATTTTTTTTAAAATTTAGGATTCTTACCTGTACGGGTAAGGTGCGCACTAATGAACGCAACCGCTACCGCCAGCCAGGTGGATCAGACTCTAACCGAAAGAGCTAGAAGGACGACATAACAAAAAATCAGCTGACCTTAAATTCTTGTTTACCAAACGTTGCTAGCTCCTATACTATAAGTGTAGGAACCAACACAACTCTATGAACAGCCAGACGTGCCTTTTTTGTCACTTTCTGGCTGCTCATAAAGCTATGCAGTGCCCCATTCATTTGTTTTCCTGCCAACGCCCTTCGCTCAATGTCACTGTCATACTTTCCATCTCTCGTAAACTTTGAACCCAGATACACAAATTCATTTACTTGTTTTTTTTTACTGAAAATAGTCGTAAGGGTAGACATATTGTGTGAGCCGCGGACGGCCCGCACTGCGACTATTAGAAGGGGAAGGGATTATAGAAAGGAAATGATTGTGGAACCGTTTTTTGAAAAGTTGCAGTTCATAGTTTTCTGAAAAAACTAATTTTGGAAGGTTGTTTAATTCTGTAGCAGCCCTGTAAAAGAAGGATTCTTGATGGAAATTGGTCCTTGTAGTGTCTGTCAATCCCTTAATCAGAACTGTAGAGTTTGTCATGTTTTCTTCAAAAACTATTACTTTCGTTTTGCTTACATTTATTTTCATCCCTTTGATTTTCTACAACTGTATATTTACCCCTTTAAGTACGTTTCAAACCTTTTTTGCTGTTAATTCAACTATTATCCAATTCTTAAGCATTTACACATTCCCAAATCGGGTTTTAACACAAAATTACGTTTTCAGAGCAATTTAAACGGGGCGTTCGGAATATATATCCATTCTGTGGTTTTCACAATTTTGAAGCAAATATCAACAGCGGCACAGGTGAAAATATGGTTTAATACCAATATGGAATTACACATTTATTAATTTAATTGCTCGATTTCCATGAGATTTATTTTATTTTCGATAATTGGCTCCACTGATAAAAACTATTTTCGATATTAACAGCGTTAGCCTCGACTCGTTTAATGTTCGTTTTTGTTGTGTCAACAGCAATAATAGATTTCGAATTTCTCTCGCCTCTGGAAGTGAGTAATAAACTGATCGACGGTTTTCCTCGTTGTGCATAAATAAACTTCCAGACAAAATTAACATATTAAATCATATATATTGCTATAATGAATTATTTATAATTATTTTTTATGGACATTGGATGCTGTTGCGAATGGATTCTAATTCATTGATTACCAAACACTCTATATTTATTTTTGTTTTACTTGATTGCTATGTGATACTTGGCAAGTGGGAAGGAGGCTTTGCCATAAATGGGAAATTTCAAATCTTAGATATGCTGATGACACTCTTCTGATCGCTAACTCAGCAGAAGAACTTACAGAATTGATACAACGACTCAGGAGAACATCAAAAGAGTATGGTCTAAAAATTTACTATGCCAAACCCTTCACCCACTAGAACATAGAAGAAAAGTTGCAGACCAGACATTACTACACAAATACTTCCATGGCCGATGCTCCAGAGAAATAAAAACTCTTGTACCACCACTGGCCACATTCGGCATGCTAATCAGTCTCACCCATTTACTCTCAATATTGACACTACAAGGACCAATCTCCAGCAAGAATCCTTATTTTACAGTGCTGCTACGAAATGGAACAAGCTTGCAAAATCAGTTTTTCCAGAAAACTATGACCTGCAACTTTTTAAAAAGCGGGTCCACAATCATCTTCTTTCTATAATCCCTCCCCCTCCTAATATTCGCAGTGCGGTCTGTCCGCGGACCACACGATAAGTCTTCTCTTTTTGCGATTATTTTTAGTAAAAAAAAATTCCGAATAGGAGCTAACCTCCAAAATTCGTGAATTTGAATCTCTGTTTTATTACAACACATGATGACAAACAAAAAAATCAAATTGACGATAAAAATAAGGCTTTTTTTATATTAGCCGAGTTATTCTGTCACAAATTAATTCGCAAATATATTCTAAATAGTTTATTTTCGAAAGGAAACTTCCGTAATAATTCACTGCCGCAAGAAGAATTTTTATGTTTAATGTTTTAAAAACTTTTCCTATCCGGAGAAAAATTTACTAACGAGAAGTAGAATAATTTCGAGTATCTAAACTACCTTTCAAAACGTAACAACCAAAAATTGAATAATTCAAAACTTTTGCTTAGCCTAACCAGTATAAATTTTCATATAAAAGGCACAAAAATATCGCGTCGAGTAAAATCGTACCGACGAAATGAAGTAATGACCTTCATCTTGTACGGAAATGTCTATAAAAAGACGAAGACATCGGACGTCGAGCCCCGTCGCGGCGCACAATATATTACAATATACTTAAGCTTTAAAGTCTTCTTTTACATAATTTATAAATAAACATTCATAATGCATGTTATATTCTAGGCGGGGAATAATGGCATGCAAATTATAATGGTGGAGAATGAAAATTTAAATTTTAATGTTTTTCCGTCTCTTACTAACGCAACTAAGCTGCAAAAAAACTGTTTCGAGTACAATAACGTGAATAATTTTATAAGTAGACTTTCATAAAAATCGATAAAAAACAATAAGAACAAATGGCCTTTTTAATGTCACTACCATAAAATTCCAAGTTTTTTTATCACAATCATCATGGAACAAATGCAAATTAACATTTAAAATGGTTTAATTATTTATATAAAGGTAGTCCAAACAAAATCGAACTATAGAGCGAAAAATAAATTATAGTTTAAAAAAAATTTGGTAGTTAGTCCTTATTTTGACCATCTATAAAAAAAAAACCCTTGTGATGTTTTTTTTTTAATTTAGTGAATCATTTTTACTTTACTTTTTAATTGCTAGTAACAACTGCAATATCCACAATTTAATTCTATTATTTATACAAAAAAGTTATTATATACGATGACGTAGGCAGCTTTACGTCTAAAAATATAATGGCTGAGTTTTAAATGTCAAAATAAAACGATGAAATATTATTTTCAGAATTTTACAACCGTCCACTAAAATATTTTTTATGGAAATAGTGATTATAATTAATGAAATATGTTACATACATTAAAAAAACCATGATGTGTGCGAACATAAAAAACAAATTATGCCAAGATTTTTTGTTAAATTACGGTGTTTAATGAGAAGGTTGCAGGTGAAATTAAAAAAAAGCCTTAAATTCAATAAAATGAAACAGCCAAGAATGACGAAATTGTAAAACAAAATTTACGACAAAACGTTTAGTTCATTAAAAAATTATTGGTTACGAAATAAAATAAATCAAATCTGTGCTGTTTTTAAAGCAAATAATCGATTTTTCGTACTTAATTAAAATAAATCGATACATACATACATATAGTCACGCTTTTTCCCGTAGGGGTAGGCAGAGACCACTTCCTTTCACTTGCTACGGTTCTTACACACATCTTTTGCTTCCTCTACTCTCATCAGTGCTCTCATATATGCTCGTCGGTTGTTGGTACTCTTGACCTGGCCTTTCTTTAAAACAATGTTGATCTGATCGAGATATGTTCGCCGAGGTCAACCTCTACCGACTTGTCCATTCACACTCGCCTTATAAACTTGTTTCATCAATCTTCCTTTATCCATCCTTTCTACGTGTCCAAACCATTAAAGCGTTCCTTTATTTATCTGTGTAACCACATCTTCTTTTACACCACAGCGTTCCCTTATCTTATTATTCTTCACTTTATCTAACCGGGTCATTTCGGAAATACTTTTCAGACTACTTATCACCGCAGCATTTATCCTATTTTCATGCTTCTTCTGCCAAACCCAACATTCAATA
Organism: Agelastica alni; assembly: GCA_950111635.1. Taxonomy (NCBI): domain Eukaryota; kingdom Metazoa; phylum Arthropoda; class Insecta; order Coleoptera; family Chrysomelidae; genus Agelastica; species Agelastica alni. Next base: position 13,906,115 of record OX467711.1, read on the forward strand.
CCATACATAAGAGTCCAGTGTCCTAACAAACAACATTTTAATATACAAAGGTTTTTATTTAAAAGTTATGTTACCATTGAACAAACGTGGACTTATGACAATAACGTTTGACATATGGAACGTCAAGTTTTACAAGGGTAGAGAAATGGCTGTGACTGTGACATGAAACAAGAGAAAGCGGTATCTAAATGTAGTCTAAAGATGTGTGATGATATTTGATCCAGAAAAAGAAAATTAAAAAGTTTTAGGCTACCGAATTAAATTTGTTCATTGATACACTTAATTGCTTTGTTAATTTCAAAGGTTTCTAGCAGATTGAGTTTTTTGCCTTTATCACAAATATGTATGTAAAATGTCTAGGTCAGAGTTGTGATCAAAATTGTGCTTTTTATTTATAATAAGGTTAGAAATTAAGAAATTACAGTTAATATGTTCTTTTTCAGAACTAGAATCTATTAATCGAAGGCTGCGCCTCGTTAAAAAAATTAGTTCTCGATCACCAAAGTAGCATTTCGCGCACTAGATACAAAAATAACTATTTTTGTGAATAAACTGGTATAAGAACATTTGCAGTTAAGACAGGTACAAGTAGAAGCATATAATTTTAAACTTGAAGTCGACTAAATCGATTGAAGAGATCTAGAGTAAGAAATTCTTCAAGCTGTACCTCAAAAACTTTAAGACTTCACACTACAGTAAGTCCATTTTTTTTACAAGTTGGTTATATTATTTGGTTATCCTTTTAATCTTTTTTTTGTTAGCTGCAAAGTTTAATTCTGTCACATTCAGTCCACTATTATAGAGGATATTAAAGATACCATGGACGTCGCATACAACTAACCTAAAAGTATTGCAGATAATGCATAAAGATCGTTAACTTTTAAACGAAATTAGGAAGAGGAAACTACAACTACTTTGGGCACATCATGAGAGGCCCTAAGAATCAAATGCTTCGCCTCATAATTCATGGTATAATAGAGGGTACAAGATGGATAGGACGAAAGCAACTATCATGGCTTCGTAATATACGCCACTGGATAGATCTAGACAGCTTTTTAGAACTGCCGCTGATCGTGAAGAATACCAAAATGTTATTGACATGGCGATCGCCAACGCTTGAATACAAGTATGGCACCCGAAGAAGAAGATTATAGAGGTTAATTGAATTTCAAATCAAACTTACATGTTCAAATTAATAAACGCCTTATTTCGGCCCCCGAGCCAACATTTTGGAAGTAGGAGAAAAGTACGAATAATAGCAAGGTCCTGTAAAACATTCAACAAAGAAGGAAGAAAACCCAATAAATCTCAAATAAATGTAAAATTTTAAAACTACGTGGTAAATTTTAATTATACTTACACAAAAATATCTTAGACGACTTTTAACTGAATTAATAGTAGGTACTCACCTGAAACAAAAAAAAACTATTAACAACCAATATAACAATTTATTTAAATTATTTAACAAATACTAATAATCACACAACATAAGTATACTTATATTATATCGTCATATCCTTAATAAAAGTATAACTTCGTGAAACTATTTTAATACTTTCAACTACACAAAATAGATCTTTTTCAAAATCAAAACCAATATTTTATACCTGACACTGACAGACTAGTATTCACACATTTTTTCTTTGATTTTTCTGCATTAAAATTCTTCTGTGGTTTATTGTTTTTATTATATAATGTGCCTTTTCTTTTTCTTCGTTGTAGTTATTCCTTGCCTTACTTTCTTTTATTATCTTAGTCTTTAGTTCTTCGGACGACGGAAGTTTATCTCTTGATTCTATTGCAATCCTGAAGTTTTCGTATTGCTCGGGCAAACAGTAAGGCATAAATATAGTTAACAAATCTTCATTAATTTTCACTTTCATGTCTTTTAACTTTTCTACGAGATCCATAAATTCATTTTTATGATCTTTGACATCCTCATCAAATTTTAGCTTCTTTTTTATAATCGCCATTTTCAGCTTAGGAACCTGGGTTATTATTATATTATATCGTAATATCCTTAATAAAAGTATATATAACTTTGTAAGTATTAAAAAAACATAACTAGTCACGGCGTAAAAATACGGAAAAAAATCTCACCAATGAAATTTCCATAAACCATGACAGGTCTTATTAAAGAGCTATAGGCATTTTTGCAAATAAATTAAATCATCAACGTAAAATGGAAATAAATTACTTAATAAACATGGAAGAAAAAACCTATAATATAGGTTATAAAAGCAACGCGATCTTACGGGCAGTTGTTCATAAAATATTGATAACAAACATGATGAACTAGAATGGAAATGGCACGCGAAAAATAATAAACTACAAGTAAAGGGTAAGGTTATTTTTATTAGAACAAATGCGGCGGCAGTGATAGGTTGTTTTTTTGTTAATAAAAACTGCGATTACATGTGTTTTTTAAAACCTTTTAAGCGACGATTAAAGAATCTTGATAGAAATATAAAATTAAACTCTGTAAGAAGTTTAGTACAAAATTTATAGATCACCCATAATAAATATGCAATCGGACAAAACGAATAAGACTCGAAGAAAACTTTTAAGCTCTTGCTCAAAAAAGTGCTTACACAATGGCCAAAATCACAATCTCACAATCTGATTATAAAACTAAAAGGAATATAGATGAATTTTTATTCCAACAAATGCCTGTCAATGAATAAAGTACGTCCAAGATATTTAAACTCTTGCTCAAAAACTGATTAAATATTATAAAGAAGCTAGATACATTTTTAAACCTACAAACGCTCAAAAACCCAATCATTGAAATTTAAAAGATAACCTTGGCAGGGCGTCAATGGATAAAGAAAAGTTTTTAAGCTTATATTTAAAAAACAGCAAGTAGGTATTTAAAACGAAATTGCTGACATTATGGTCAAAATCCCAATCTCTCTTTAACAGCATCTGATTATACGATTAGAAGAAATATATTTTTACGAAATTACTTCTTTCTTGGGTTCGGTAATTTTAAACTCCCGATACAGTAACAAAACAATTTTTTTTATTCCAATACTTTTACACAATAAACTTTACTTTTACAAATCACTTAGATACAACTTTTACAACTAATTAAATTTCATAACTCATAAACACTTAAAAACTGTCCTCTTCACGACCGCTGTCCTTTTTATATTTCTAAATCATAATTCCAGACTGTTTCACCTGTTTCTCGAGAGTCCGGGACAATCCTTTTACCATTTCAAAGTCTCTAGACGCGGCGAGAATTTACTAGACGAAGGCGGAGACCGACAAAGCGTTAATTAATTTGCACCCTAGTTGTGGTCGACTCTCGGAAGCCGACGAATAACAGGGCCGGGTTGTAACAATATACATGTTTTATTAAATCTACTAACGATCAATAAGATAATGATGGTTAAGATTTAAAAAAAAAACCTCGGCATATAGTCCTGCCAATGGAATTAAAGATTATGTCAAAAGAGGCTGACCCACCGACTAGTGTTACGTATGTTATGTTCATTTATTTCATGTTTTATTCAATATTGGATCTTTGCATGCGATCAAATGAATATTTCTGTTTCAATTGTTTATTACTGTAATTTCGCAGACTTAATGTTTAGATTATTTCGAGCGCACATGAAAAGTGAATTACTATTAGTTTCGAAAATTGCTTTCGATGTCGACGTCATTTTGAAAATGGGTCAATGCAAAACCCGCCGTGTATGTACTGAGTATTAATTAAATTTAGGAATAATTATGGAATAATTAACAATATATTAAAAAGATTATTTTAAAGAGAAATTCTGCAGGAATAATATACAGGGTTTTTTTATTTTCTGGTTCCCACGAAAAGGGATATCATGTAATGCTCAGAGAACATCGTGAGAACCAAGGGAAAAAAGGCTTAGTTAGAATTTTAACCTTTCTATCCCATTTGTTTTATACCTACCAAACCGTGGCTTAGTTTTGTGTGTCAATTAAAAATATCTTGATGGGCCTCTAGACGAGAAGAAGGTGACCACTTTTTTATCCTCTTGTTGATTTCTCTCTTATTTTACTTTGCTTCGTATAGGCTAAGAAGGTATGCATGGTATGTGTAAAAGCTGGTACTATTCACATAGAATAAATAAATAAAAATTTTTATGTGACTAGCTGAATGGCAACCTTTAAGCCAAAAAAAAAAGGAAAAAAGAAAGGAATTGGTGTTCTTTTTAAATTTCTGGAGGTTGTTTGCCTCAGTAAACACCTTCCTAGGAAATGTGTTCCAAAGCCTCGCTGTTTGTTGGATGAACGAATCTTTGGAAAGAGATGTTCTGCAGGTCTCCAAAGTGACCACGAAGGGGTGTGAAGTCTGAACTTGACGGAATTAATTAAGAAGGAACGATTGTTGATATTTCAGAAGAGTATCGCCCATAAAAATATTGTTACAATCCGGCCCTTTTATTTGTCGTCGTCCGAATGTCGACCACAACTAGGGTGCATATTAATGAAGAGCTTTGTCGGCCTCTGTCTAGTAAATTCTCGCCGTCTAGAGATTTCCAGATGGTTCCGTCGCTTTCGCGAAAAATGTCGAATTAAGAGGTATAAAAGACAGCGGCCGTAAAAAAGACACATTTAAAAGTTTTTATAAGTTATAAAATTTAAATAAAAAGTTGTAATTAGTTGAATATCTAAGTGATTTATAAAAGTAAAATTTATTGTGTAAAAGTATTGGAATAAAAAAATTGTTTTGTTTTTTTATCGAAAGTTGAAAATAACCAAACCCAAGAAAGAAGTCAATATCTATAAAATGGAGACAAATCGCTAACTTTTTTACGGTTTTTCAGAGAAGTAAGCGAGTTTGTAAGCGAGGCATCACCGACCAGACGAATTGCCCTTTTTTGGACGGAATCCAATAGTTTCAGGATACGTTTAGGTGCCGCACTCCAAATATGGGAATAGTATTCCAGGACAGATCGGATCTGTGTCTTATAGTTCAAGAGCAGCTAATTGGAAGTGAAATATCTATATATATAATCCAGGATATCTACAGCTGTCGCTGCCTTCCTGCTTTCAGCCCTTGTCTCCAGTTGTCCTTGTCCTGCCAGTCTCCGTCCTGCAGGTTTCTTAATTCCATCGCCTCATTCACTTCGTCTCTCCATGATCGCCTTGGTCGACCTCTCTTTCGTCTGCCTAATGGACTCCACTCAGTTACCCGGTGTATCCAGTGATCCTCCGGAGTTCTTCTAACATGTCCGTACCACGTTAGTTTCTTTTCCTCTATGTGTTCTAGTATGTCTTTTTTTACCTCCATTCTTCTTCTGATCTCCTCATTTCTTATTCGATCTAATCTGTTCACTCCACAACTCCTTCTCCAAAAGTCCATTTCTGTGGCTACAATCTTCCCTTTGTTTTTTTTGTTGATCACCCACATTTCAGTTCCATAAGTCATTATGCTGCGAACTATTGAATTGAATATTCTCGTTTTATTAGTCTTGGTTATGTGGCGGTCCCATAATATTGGGTTTAATTGATTAATACATGCCCTAGTTTGACCTAGTCTATTTTTTATTTCTTCCTCTGTTGTTACACTTTTTGATATTATAAACCCTAGGTACTTAAATTTGTCTGTTCCTGAGATCTGTCGGTTATCATCTATTTCTAGGTGATATATCCTGTCTTGTGCCGTTGACATCTATTGGGTCTTTTCGAGGTTGATTTCCACTTCATTTTTCCCATATTCCTCCTCTAGTTTCCGCATCATAAAACCTAAATCCTCCTCATCTTGAGCTATGATTACTTGATCATCGGCAAAGCTTAGAGTATACAGATGATCATTTCTAATTGGTATTCCTATTCCTGCACATTTTCTCTTCCATGGTCTTAGTGTCTGTTGTAGAAATATTTTGAATAGTGTGGGTGATGTTGAGCATCCTTGGAGGAGACCCTTAGTTGTTTTGAAGGCATTTGATAGTTTATTTCCCTCTTTAATCCTTACGGTATTTTTTTTGTACATATTTTGGACTGTTCTGATAATTCTCTGCGTTATACCCATTTCTAACATGGCTCCCCAGATTTTAGACCGAGGGACAGAATCATAGGCCTTACGGATATCCACAAATGCAAAATGTACCTCTCTGTTCTTGGCCATTTTTTTCTCTATGAGTTGTTGAATTGTATATATATGGTCCATACATGATCTTCCAGCCGTAAATCCTGCCTGATCTTCATCAACTTTTCCTAGTATCTGTTCTTCTAATTTTTGTTTGACGGCTTTTCCAAATAGTCGGCCCATCGAAGCTATTACGCTGATTCCCCTGTAGTTTTCGCACTTTTTTTTCTCTCCTTTTTTATGGATAGACGTTATGTGAAATACCTCTTGGCACGAAACAGAAAGCCAAGTTTTTGGGATGCACATTTGGTAATGTGATTTTCGCGAGAAAGGTTGTTGCTTATAGTAATACCAAGCATCGAGATGGTATGGTTACTCTTGAAAATATTATGTTGGGCACAGTGAGATCGGCTTTTCTAGAGAAAAGACATGCTTGTGTTTTATTTGTGTTAGTAAATAAGTACGACAAACTTGAGGGGGTGATTTTGCATAAAAATAATAACAGTTTTCTATATAAACGTATGTCCGCAAATGCTTCGTTTGCGGAGACATTAACATGCTTTATTTTTTTTTTAAAAAACGCCACCCTATTCGCACAAATTTACCGAGAAATTGAAACATGATTTTTAATTTGAAATATCTCAGTGGGGTACCTTTGTTTTCTTTAAAAAAAATCGGGATCATTACCCGTATGCGCGCCAATAATGAACATAAAATTCTTAATTGCATGTCATAAAATGCGCAATCACTACCTCTTAAAAACCACCAAAATTTAATTTGCATATCTCGACCGGTTTTAAAGCAATAAATAAAACGTAAGTTTTTAAGAAACGAAGTATTTAACGGAAATACGTTTATATAGCAAACTTTCATTATTTTTTCATGCAGAATCACCCTCCGCAGTTTGTCGTACTTATTTGCCAACACCCTGTATATAGTCGGACGGTGCGTCGTGTGGAGCGATTTATGTAATCTACCATCGTTTAAACGAGACCCCAAAGCCGAAGCGTTACACCAGTCGAAGAGCTAAGACGAGTTTTAATTGCGAAACGTGGCTTGTCAGTGTTTAAGTTGAGCATTATATCAGAATTTGATTGGAAAACAGTCGAGCAAAGGGTGTGTTTGATATATCGTGATGGCAGTAAGACATATTAATAGTTATTAGTCAAGTCTACGCGAGCGAAGGGCATGCTACATTACTATTGATTACGAGTTGTACAAACAGGCACGCGAAGCACCCCAACACCCCAACACCAAACCGACGTTGCGCCAAATCTAAACGAACAAACGAGTAATTAACAATGCAACTGTTTACGGCTTCCATCGACGATTTTCACAGATTTTCTTCGCACGTTCTCCGAAATGAAATCGTTACCTGAATCGCCTTCTCCATGTTCGTTAATTTATTCTGTTTAAATTAAAATGCAGCAAGAAATTTTACGAGATAATTATTTTTTACTTAAACTAAACAAAATAAATTTGCATTCAATTTCAAGCAAAACGATTTTCTCTAAATACATAATACAAAACTTACTTTTTATCTGCCAATTAATTTACTATAGTTGTGTCAATGCCGATTCAATACCAATCCTTCTCCTCAGACATATCTTTAGGAACAAAATTAACAAGATCTACTAGGTATTCAAATATGGCACGTAAAGAAAAAGATAGGAAGAATAATAATCTACACCATTCTTTATCTGAGTTGGTCAATTGACCTATAAATAACTACGATCTTTTTTAGATCCATCGAGCAATGTATTGGAACTCTATTAAATAGAAATACGTAAGCCTTTGCCCTTTTATACTGTCCAATTTTAATTTACAAGGTTTGTATTTTAATAAACTAGATTGGGAACTTTAAACACTTTACATTATCACTTACTAATATCAAACAGTAATAATAGATGTAAATGGATGTAGTTAAAAGGCCAAAATAAGAAAATTATTAAAAAATACCCCCATATTTATTTAATCTATTGACAAAAAATCCAGAAATCGATATAAAAATGAATAGCAAAGGTCTAACACTCAACTCCAACAAATACACTCAATCCAATGTGTGGATGACCAACATTACTGGTAGAAACAAAAATAACATCAATTATAAGCAAAACTACTTGGATACAAATAAACCTTAACAGAAACGCCAACATGAAACTCAGGAATGGACCAAAAGAACGAGGGAGAGAATTCTGCTACCTAGTAAGTCTGGTGACGAAAGAAAGTCACTCTAGCAAAAAAATAAGCAGGAGAAAAACACCAGCCAAACAAGCGTTTAAAAAAAAATCCTTTCTCACAAATAAGAACTTGAGTATGGCAATTTATAAAAACTTACAAATGGAGCATTGAAACTTGAACAATCAAATAATATAAAAATAATAAATTGGAAGCTATGGAAATGTGGTTATAGTGAAAAATGACATCTGCTACGATTCTGACATACATCTTCTGCTTTGCTACTTTCATCAGCGCTCCAATACATGCTCGTTGGTTGTTGGTACTCTTGACATGGCCTTTTTTCCAAACAATTTCGATCTGATCGAGATATGTTCGTTGCCCATTTACACTCGCATTATAAATGTGTTTTGTCGATCTTCTTTCATTCATCCTCTCTACATGTCACAACCATCTAAAAATTACTTTATCTATCTTTTTTACCAAATCTTTCACGCCACAGCGTTCGCTTATCTCACTATTTTTCACTTTATCCATCAGTGAAAAATAAAAATATACTAAAATCAATAATTACAAGAAAAAGTTATCTTTTAGGACATTCGTTGACACTTAACAACTTTATTACAATTATAATAGAAGGGGGAATTAGGGAAAAACCAGCAAAAGGAAAAGCAAGAAAATCCAACTTTGAACAAATCTATCAAACGGTAGGTTGTACTTCTTATATTTTCCTTTCAATGTGTTTTCTTTTAAAATTAATTAAAAATACCTAATGCTTTTTTGTGAAACTTGGTAAAGGTTTATTAGTTTATTTTTATTTTAGACTTTTGTTAGTTAAGAGTGATCGAATAAGGCACCATCTTGCAACCCTAATTTTTGGGTTGTTCTCTCGTTGCAGGAAAACTTCAAGGTCACATTTTGCTATATTTTACAACCATGATTAGTCGTACATAAAATTGTAATTGTTAGCTAGTAATTTGAACGCATTATTTTCAAAAATATGTATTTTTGGACAGTGTTGTTTCGTAAAATATGGTTGATTCACCATGAATGCTGCGTCCTGATTTCGTCGGGATGTCTACCGGAAAAGAGACGAGCAGGACAGTGGAACAATGGCAGGGCGTGGGGGGCAAAAGGGACGACGAGAAAGGGTCCGGGGTGTACACAGTACACAAAGTTAAGCAGTAAAATACACCGTAAAAGCTGGGAGCAGTTGTCGAGAGAGCGGCATCATGCGCTTTGTCCTGATCGCCTCAGCAAACGCTCAGACAAAAGCAGCGGAAAGCAACGCCTCGGATTATGTTATATCGATGGCGGCGGTGGACAAGTGTTTGACGTTAATATTAACAAGTAACCGTTTTTCATATCGGCTAAAACCCCGTTATTGGCCGTGACAAATAAGCCGACAAATTGACGTGATTTGTGAGAACCTTCCAGTAATTATTCTATAGAAAATATAACGCAAAAGCGAAATTACTTTACATCTTATTTTAAAAGTGCAATCGAGATTTCTTTTATTAACCATTAAGCAACAAATCGACTGATTCCACCCCTTTGATAAATATAAACATAGATATACCAAATCTATTCTCTTTTTTTTTTCGAAAATACTGAGTGGTTTTTTCCCACTGAAATGCAAAAATCTAAGAGTGGTGTATTTTATATACAATATAGTAATTTAAGTAAAAAGCTGCGGGGCACTGGACCGCAAAAGACAGGCAATTTTTGGGAGCCATCCGGCGACCCAGAACTATATTGCTCCCACCCAGTACAGAACTCGAACAAACTTGTACAAGGATTGGGTACAATTATATAAAACCACATAGGCAAGATACAATTGGCCAACAGGCCTAAGTGTCACCGGAGGCAATAGCCAGACGGACCCAAATAGGGGTGGAGTTTTTAGTGAGTAGACCTGTCAGGGGAGCCTCAAAGTAGACCTTGAGCCTTTAGACTCATAACCTCTCCGTAAACAATTTTCTCCTCCTTTGCAAAAAAAACAAGCTTGTATATTATTTGTGTATTTTATATAATTAAAAATAGTAATTATGTATTGTTAAGAAATTTAGTTCTATCTTGGGTTCGGTGATTTTAAACTCTCGATACAGTTACAAAACAATTTTTATTCCAATACTTTTACGCAATAAATTTTACCTATATATTCAATTGATTACAACTTTTACAACTATTTAAATTTCATACCTTATAAACACTTTTTAAAAACTGTCTTTTTTCACGACCGCTGTCCTTTTTATATTTCTCAATCATAATTCCAGAGTATTTCGCTAAAGCGATAGAACCATCTAGAAGTCTCTAGGAGCGGCGAGAGTTTATTAGACGGAGGCGGAAGCCGACAAAGGGCTCAATAATATGCACCCTCGTTGTGGTCGATGCTTGGATACCGATAAACAGGGCCGGGTTGTAACAGTATGTTTCAAATGAGAACTGACCGCAAAAAATGTTAACTTTGTCATGAATGATCTCGGCTTCCGAAAGTCAAATATTTTCTCTGCGTATTCCAAAACTGAATGGTATCTATCGAAAAGTGACTAAGCGAACTATTAAGTTGGAAAATATAAAGCTGTACTAAAAACAATATCACTGCAAATCTCAAATATCTAAATCAAAAATTATCAATTAAAGTAAAACTGTGAATTTTTTTTACCATTTGAATATCAAAATACTTACAAAATAGAGAAATACAAAATATGCTTTTTCGCATTCATCTTCGCAATTAATTTAAAAGGGTTTTGTCTTGTAGGACCAATAAACTCGTCTTAAATATAAATAAGAAATAATTTTATTTTAACGTTATTAATTGCGCTTCAAAATATGAAATAAAAAGCAGCAATTAAAAAGAGGAGAAATATTGTTTTGGAAATAAAAAAATACGTAGCAGTTCGAAGAAATATTTGATATTCACGAAACTGTTTTGGATTCTATAAAACAACAATAATATTGAGGACAATGAAAATGATAGTGAAAATAGTCTTTGTTATTAACAGACTGTAATCCGATATAAAAATTGTTGTTAAAAAAGGTTCTTGCCAATTACAATAAATTTAAATCAATAAAGCATCACCAATGTAAAGCACCTATTGATGACTAAGTGTAATCTGATATCTAGTGAAAAAAGAACGCTGTTTTTAACAAATTTAAAAAAAAAATTTATAATAATTAATTAATTTTTCTATAAAAAAATTAACAAAAACATTTATAACCTCTGCCGACATCTAGAGTGCCTTAAAGAAATATAGTATAGTAGCAAACAAACTCCAAAATACTTCCCGACGCAAGAAAAAATGGAGATATCTATTTGAAACCATGGTTCCACAGCTTGAGTTTACTGTTTTATTACTGTATTTGGAAAATACAAAATTTTGAGCCCACTGCATGGTAGACCGGTTTTTTTAAAAGCACAGAAGAGGCTGTAAATTTTCTTCAGCTACCTGCAACATCAGAGGGTTGCAAAACAAGCTTTAGCACTCATAGAGGATTGCATAAGTCTAAACGAAATAAATTATTAAACCAAAAGTTTATATTGCCCATAACCTGAAACTAAAATCCGAAACTGCAAAGAGAGATATATGTACGGATAATATTAATATTACTAGTACTAGTATGACTGATACTGTAAGTACTGTAATTTGCTGAAATCAGCGATACTGTTGTGGGCATGCCTAGTACAAGTGGCTTATCAATAGTTTCAGTTTCTAACAAAAATACTACAGCTACAGTCGACATGGATGTACTTCATTTGGACTATAGTTCCGATGATTCTTTGTCAGGTACTTCTGAAAACTTTTCTGTACACGACACTGATAAAAGCCAGAAGAATTTGACGTTAATTCTGACTTTAGTGATTTTTAATAGTAGACAGTGTAGGTAACTACTTTGACGTGTGAGATTTAGATTTTTTTTATAATGAAAATAACAGTTTAGTATTTATTGTTTTTGTTTTAAAATTTATAGATACATACTAATGTATTTTTTATTTAAAAGCAAATTTATATTTTTGGTTGCATTTAAAATATAGGTCAATTTAAAAAGTTGCCAAACATTTCTGTTTTAAGTTCACTCTTTTTATTAAGGAAAAACAATATTTCTGTAAAAAACAATATTTTTGTAAAAAACAAACAACTGTGTTTTTTTTCTAAAAAAACAAATCTTTTTTTTTTAGTTTACATCAATACTGATATCACACAAAAATATAGAAATTTGTTTTTCAAATTTAATTTAAGGCATTTTTTTTCATCTATTATTGGATGTGTTGGTAAAGCTGTAACCGTACCCAACCGGAAATTCATAGCTCCAAAAATCTTTGGTGAGCAGGAACCTCAATAGATTTTAAATCAAACTGCGAGAAGACGACTATCTATCCACAGTTAAGTGGGTAAGCCAGGCGTTGTTTAGGTAGAAAAACATCGAAACTGTACATTTCGTTAATGGAATACTTGTCGGATAAAACTCGATTTCGGTTATTTAAGGCAGTTCCAGCGTGGTATAGTGTAGTCAGAGAATTTCCTATGGTCAGAGATTATATTGGCCTAGCTTATGTATTGTTTACATCGCGTTTTATATTTTACAAATAATCAATATTAAATAAAAAAATGCCTAAACAATCAAGACAATTTATAAAAGAAAAAATGTACAAAAAAAATTATATTTTACTTCTAGTATGCAAAAAGTCAAATGCGAGTTAAAAGAAAAAGAAAAATGTGACAAACCTAAACTTAAGGGCAGACGTATTGTGAAGTAGACAGAGGGCCCACAACGTTGTTGATTTTTCACACTCGTGTAAAAAATGTCATTTTCCGCACTTGTAACTGCATTGTATAAAATGAAGTTTTACAATGGCTTTTTAATATCTTTTGTTAAAATAAATAAAACGAAATTTAAGAAAAAATGTGACTTTTAAATCCCATTTTCTTAGTATAAAACTCGCGTGAAAAAACCTTAATAGAACAATGGAAATTATTTTAGGGGACTAGTTAAGTTGCGGTCAAATGTACGCTATTATACATACTTATTGTAATACATAATTTATTCCACTTTGTTTTTTTATAACACGGCCGTCAAAACCATTTTTATCCAGAGGAAATTTAAATATATTGATCACAAAAGTTTTGACAATCGAACAATAAATTTAATTGCGATACCGAAAAATAAAAAAAAAAGTATCCCGACCGCGTTTTCAGCAAAAAACTCGAAAGAATAATTACATTAACAATGACAAAACTGAAAAAAAAATGCAATGAAGTTGTTATTTACGTATAGAACCTATATTTCCATATATATTGTGTTATGCCAATTTGCGTTGTAATCTAAAGTTGAAGGTTGTAATTTATTTTTTGCAGGATGTCCTTTTTTTATTTATGGATGGCCAAAGAGTTACTTCAACCGGGAAATAACAAAAAATCCAAAAGCAGCAACCAACAACACTATCGGTACCCTTTATTTTATCAATTAGTGCTTGGTAACTATTATTTGTAGTTTGTAGCTTAAAAATAAGTTAAATAAAATAATACTAAATTGTTACAACGATACACTAATTGTCACGAACAACGAAAAACATCTACAAAATCTAATAAATAAGATCACCGACACATGTACTCAATTTGGCTTTTAACTCAATTTCAACAAAACAAAAAATGTGGTCGGCTCCGCATCTCATGGGTCCAATTACGAACTAAGAAGTGCTTAGACGAATGAAGAAGCCGAAAGAACTAATGGCCCTCATTAAAAAAAGAAAAACTACATACATAGGCCACATTATGAGAGGTAATAAGTATGAACTGCTGAGACTAATAATTGAAGGAAAGATTCAAGGGAAAAGATCTGTTGGTAGACGCCAGAACTCTTGGTGAAAGACCTCAGAAGATGGTTTGGGTGCACTTTCATTAAAATCTTTCAAACTGCTGTGTCCAGAACAATGTTAGCTAGGTGGATCGCCAACCTTCGAAAGGAGCACGTGATATTAGAAGTAATATAATCGATGGCGCGCATCTGAAAAGAGTGCATAAATTGGTGTATCTGGGTTGCAACATCAACGATCAATGGGATCAATGAGCCAGAGCCGTCTTTATAGAAATGAAAAAAGTGCTAACCAGTCACGACCTAACTTTAAAATCGAGAATGAAGATAGCACGCTGCTATGTGTTTTCAGTTTTCTTGTATGGCATGGAGGCATGGACACTCACGGAAGTAATGCTTAAACGCCTCGAATCATTCTAAATGTGGATTTCCATCGATAACTTAATATCAGTTGGGTGGACAAAGTAAGAAACAATATAGTTCTCAAAGATCTGGAAATAGTCAAAACTATCAAACGGCGAAACTTGTAATATTTTGGTCATATCATAAGGCACCCAGAAAAATATGAAATGCTACACCTTATTATAGAGGGAAAAAAACCAGGCAAGCAGGACCCAGTAAGAAAAAGAACATCGTAGCTAAAGAATTTAAGGCAGTGGTATGGGAAGTCGACGGTTTAAAAATAAGTTAAATATAATAATTTATATATATTAATTTAATTTAAATATAATAATTTTGCTTATTGTTGCTAGTACTTAAAAAGCCTTACTTCTGACGCTTATTAACATTGATTATATATTAAAAAAGAAAGCATATTCTTGAAAAATAGGTAATAGGTAAGCAGACACGGTAGGGATGTTATTAAAGGAGAAGTTTTAAATAATATGTGAAATGCTGATGACACCGTCTTGTTAACGAGCAATCAAAGAGACATACAACATCTAGAGAAATTAAATGATCGATGTAACGAATACGGTCTAAAGATAAATCTTAAGAAAACCAAGTTAATGGTAGTTACAAAGTTCCCCCAAAATCACAACCATGTAAACGAGTCAGTAGCAGACATCTTAATAGAAAATGTGCAGTCATACAAATACCTGGGAGCCTGGATAGAACAATCAAGCGACCAAACAAGAGAAATAAGAACGAGAATAGAGATAACCAGGTCAAAATTTACGAAAATAAAAAAGTTGTTCACCAGTCGAGATATCAAGATTGGACTTAGGATGAGTATGCTGCGTTGTTACGTGTTTTCCGCGCTTTTATATGGAGTGGAGGCATGGACTCTCAAGAAGAATCACACAGACAAACTACAAGCCTTCGAGATGTGGTGCTACCGTAAAATGTGGCATATTCCCTGGACAAAAAAGATCTCTCATATGGAAGGCCCAAATCGAATGAATAAGGAATGTGAAGTCATTAACACCATAAAAAAGAGAAAGCTTCAATATCTAGGTCATATACTGAGAGGACCCAAATACGCACTTCTCCAGCTAATAGTTTAGGGAGAGATTGGTGGAAGAGGAATATTGGAAGAGGCCGTGTGTCTTGGCTAAAAAACCTAAGGGACTGGTTTAATTGTAGCAATGTTGAACTCTTCCGAGCTGCAGTCAATAAGGTCCGGATAGCTGTGATGATAGCAAACCTCCGATAGGAGATGCACTATAAGAAGAAGAAGAAGCAGACATGCAGTAATTAGTCTTTTTGTATTTAATTGAGTGTAAAATGAGCTTAAAGCTTTTAACTAGAATGCACAGATTTGTGATATGGATGCACTTTTATTCTTCATGGATCTTATGGGCATTGCGCACTTCATTAACATACTGTGAGAGTAGAAAAAGACAAAACAAACATGTAAAAAACGTTAAAGGAGAACAAGTAAATATAGTGAGAATATTTCACAGATTTGCGCCTAATTGCGATCATTTGTTATTAACTCAAAACAGCATATAATTTGCCGGCATTTTTGTTTTCTTTACAAGTTAACATATATCGAAATGATTGATTGCTTATAATAACATTATTATTACATCGAAAAGGAGATAGATATATTTTGCTCAATAATTTATACGATGGGGAGCAAATATAACAAAATCGAGCATTGAGTGATGGTCTATAATAACTACGTGGATGTTAAATAATTGTTGTTGGGGTCTACCCGTAATCTTTTATACAGTTGAATTTTATCAATTAAGCTCCTCATTCGTACTTTAATGGTGCCCCTATAGCATGCAATCTAAAGTCTGTCCGGCGATCCAATATACAATTATTTAATGTGCCTGGTAGAATTATATTCTTCTTCTCGACGTCGGCAATACAATTAAACATATAATTTTGATATTCTTAGCGATCATTATTTTCTTCATATATATATTATGACTTCTATTCAACCTGTTTCCTAACATAGACGACTTACCAACGAATACCGATTAAGTCTTTAGTAAGCTTTTGTCAATGCGTTATATCTTGTTTAGAACACGCAGCGATATTTGAATTAAAAACCTGGAAAATTGTAATTTAAAACAAACAAAAAATACGAATTAACGAAAATTGTTAACTGCCGTCAAACAATTATGAGATACAAGGTTTTTGACAATTATAACCACCTACATTATTATGTGTGTCTGCACATTAAAGATATTTACAAAAAATAGGCTACAATATGGTGTTTATATTTATGTAGTATGTCCAAAACGAAATGAAAGCGGTTGGTCTGAACATAAACTATGCACTATGCAAACTGTGAACATAAACTCAAGAGCTCACCCCAGTTCTCTGTAGACTCTTCAAGTTATCATACAGCAAAGGAGTATTTCCGTCCTTGTGGAAAAACGCTAAGGTCCAACCGATTCCGAAAAAAAGAAAGAAGACTATTCCTGCAAATTATCGCCCTATTGCATTGCTCTTAGTCATATCCAAAGTTATGGAAAAAGCGATTAACACAGAACTTATCAAATATCTGGAGAAATTTGAGATAATCCATGACAGACAATATGGATTTCGACAACTTCGGTCAACTGGCGATTTGCTGGCTTATGTCACTCAGCTCTGGACAAACACTATTGAAAAGTTTGGTGAATCTCGTGCAATAGCCTTGGATATATCTAAAGCCTTTGACCGCGTTTGGCACCAGGCATTGTTAAGTAAATTATCTGCTTACGGTATCCCAACCAAACTGCGCCAATGGCTCTTAAGCTTCATGCAAGATCGCTCCTTACATGTGGCAGTTGACGGTATTTCTTCTGATGCGTTTAAAATTAATGCCGGGGTCCCCCAGGGTTCCATCCTGTCCCCCACCTTATTTCTTTTACACATCAACGAACTCTTGAAAACCACCACGAACCCCATTTACAGTTTCGCAGACAATAGCACACTTAACTCAACTTTCACATCCTATCGATCACTTTCGGTGAATGATACAAATAGACTCAGACAGGAACAGGTTGATTCCATCAATAGAGATCTTGAAGCAATCGTCGAGTGGGGAACCAACAATCTTGTTCAGTTCAACGCCCAAAAAACACAAAGTGCCACGTTTTCCAAGAAAGTGAATTCCTAAAATCATCCCATCACAATGTCCGGAAATACTCTTGAACCAAGTCCCTCCATCTCGATTTTGGGAGTCACGGTGTCCAATAATATGTCTTGGCATGACCATGTTGCTAACATCGCAAAGTCGGCAAGCCAGAGGCTGGGTTTTCTGTGGAAAGCTAGAAAGTTTTTTACTCCTGATCAACTGTTAACGACGTACAAGGCTCAAATCCGACCTCTACTGGAGTATTGCTCGCACATTTGGGGTTCAGCACCAAGGCATTCTCTTCGTCTTCTAGATTCCATTCCGAAAAGAGCCATTCGTTTGATAAACAGCCCAACGCTCACAGATACCCTTTACCCTCTAGAACATAGAAGAAGAGTTGCAGACCAGTCATTGCTCTACAGATATTTCCATGGCAGATGCTTCAGAGAAATAAAAACTCTTGTACCACCATTGGCCACATTCGGCCGAAGAACTCGGCACGCTGATCAGTCTCACCCATTTACTCTCAAGATTGACACTACAAGAACCAATCTTTATCAAGAATCCTTCTTTTACAGGGCTGCTACGGAATGGAATAAGCTTCCAAAATCAGTTTTTCCAGAGAACTATGACCTGCAACTTTTTAAAAAGCGTGTCCACAATCATTTCCTTTCTATAATCCCTTCCCCTTCTAATAGTCGCAGTGCGGGCCGTCCGCGGCCCACACAATAGGTCTACCCTTTTTGCGACTATTTTCATAAAAAAAAAAAAAAAATGCCAAAACTAAGACAATGACAAACCTAGTACCAACTGGAAATATATGCATAGAGGGAGCGCAAGTAGAATATGAAGAAAAATATACCAATCTGGGACACAAATTAAAAATCAGCAGGGACAACCAAACTTTTGAACTTTTAAGGCGCATAAACCATACGGCAAATTGAGACACATATTTAAGGACAAAATTCCTATAAGTCCAAAAAGGAAGACTTTTAATACGTGTATCCTACCGGTTCCCACATATAGGGCAGAAACCCTAACGCTCACTAAGGCTTCAGCAAGAAAATTGAGTGTCACACAAAGAAAGATGGAAAGATCTATGCTGGGGATATCACTCAGAGACAATGGAGAATGATGATGTCTGTACACTTATAGACGATTTTGATAAAACTCAAAGTAACTTAAGTGTATTTTTTTAACATAATCTAACATTTAACCCAATTAGAAAACTAAACGAAAATTATCCATGGTCCTCTAGGACGATAATTGTATATTTTTATATAATTTGCATTTGCATTCTTATAGACGAACTCTGAAATTTACAATAACGTGCTTACCTAAAGCAATAAGTAGATACCTACATAATCCGACATAATTGTATTTACAGTAATATACAGAACACAGACAATATGTTTAAAGTACAGGGTGTTTTAGAGGACATTTCAGTTTTCAAATAAAAAGTACTTAACTATTGAAGATGCTGGAAAAATTATATTAAAAAATAATCATAACTTCTAAAACTATTGCAACAGGAATACTGTTATTTTTTTCATCAATACGTTTCTATTATTATTGCGTGGTTATAGGAGGGTCAGTGCAGACTTTCTTTCTTTCTAGCCTGTCTTCGTCCACTGCTGGATATAGTCATTCCTCATCATCCTTCATCGGTTCCTGTCTTGGGCCGCCAGGATCCAGTTTCTTCCAGAAATCTTCTGAATGTCATCACGCCACCTTGCTTGCGGTCTTCCGATGTTTCTTTTTAACTCTCGCGGCCTCCATTCCATGAGTATTTTGGTCCATTTGTTATTATCTCTGACCACATGACCTGCCCAGTGCCACTTTAACCTTGTCGGCCGTACCACAACATCATCGGCTTTTGTTCTTTGTCGACTATCGTGAAGGGTACGGAATATCACCCGGTAGAGAAAACAGAGTTACAGGAAACAACTATTTAACAGCTTGCAATGTATGTGCTATTGTACAATCTTGTTGAAACCAGACGTCATTGTTGTAACCAGGCAAACGCCGAGGAGCTGGGTAAAAAAAATGTTTGCTAGTATGTTCTTAAATACTGAAATAACCCACGTTTTGTGCTAGCGGCACAAAACATTAATATTCACGCAAAAATATCTGACAATGGGTAGCGAAATCATTCCGTTACTTTGTCCTTGACAAAATTAATCCCCATATCTCCCAATTTTTAATCTCGGTCATCTCCAATAATTACCAAAAAAAAAACAAAACCATATTTCACGTACGATTCAAACGTTATCGAAAAGACAGGTTACGAATTACTTTCTCGCAGGATAGTATTTTGTTGTACCGCGCGGTCTGTTTCCAAAAAAAAAGGGCTATATCGCAAATACAGATCGAAAGATCCATTTATTCCATCTCTCATTAATCAAACTGGCCCATGCGTAAATTTAAAAATCTCGTTAACGAAATAACTCTTGCGTTGTATTTATTGTGAATATAAATTCTATATGGACGGGTGACGTGAAAGGATTCGTTTTGTGTTTTTGAAAAAATCCAAGGGCGTTGAAACGGTGCCGGTTAGTACATTCCCTTTTCCGCGATTATTAATCCAATACAGGTTTTAACCGTGACTGTAGCAGGACACAGCTGCGGAAGGATATTTGTTAATATTAATACAAAATAATTACAACAGTCCCCTCTGGTCCAGTAAAGTGGGATTTTAAATGTCCATTTAAGCAGCAACCCTTCATCTTTAAATACAAGTTTGTTTTCATACATATTTATAGTTAAAAATGATCGAAATCGTTGAAGGATGTAAAAAAAACTATAAAACTACCCCAAAAATCATTTATTTAAAAATATTTCTGAAGCAATAACAGATACGGTAAAAAAAGATACAATTATCTATGTATAAAATCATCAAAAATTACTTTTGTCGTATTTTCTGTGGAAATTGAGATCTTTGTAAATAAAATTTGTAATAAACTAGCCGCAAAAAATTAACGAATTTATAAAAAGTCGAATAATTAATATGTTAATATGTTTTTAGAAAATTAAGAAATCATTATACAGATATAGATTTTTTTTTTAATAAGGCATTTATTAAAAGTTCATTTTTTTAAAAAAAATTTTAAAAACAAGTTTATGTATAATAGTTAATAAAATTCCAGTATCATCTTTATCATAAGTAGCCGTTGAAATTTGTTTTGCGTTATCAAAAGTAATTCCACCGCAAGGTGAACAAAAATCGTTGAATTTTTGGATTTAGAGGGCTTTAATTTCCAAGGCCTCATTTGATAATATTAATACAAAATTATTACAACACCCCCTCGGTAGTTTTAAAAAGCTAAAACGTTTCGGATGATATTTGGATAGTTTTAAACTAATTACCAAATACCAACCATCATAAGTCATAAAATTATACCACACAAGTCTCTTTTCTTATAAATAAATTATGCGTCTAAAAGTATATATACTATTGTAAAAAGAATTGTCAAAACTTTCAAAAGACATCTTATTCGACCACCAATGCTAAAAAAAAAAATTTGGGGTAATTCTTTTCCTTGCTTGGGGTTGAAAGTAGTGGAGTCAAAAATACCCTTTAAACCCCCCTTTAAACAAAAATCGACGGGTTTAGCGTTTTTAAATGTTGAGGTTCCTGTTTCGTTTTCGGTTGGCCGCCCTTTACATAATTTTATTGTAAAGGTAAAAAGATAAAAATCTTCCTTTTAAAGTATAAATAATTAATTAAAAAAAAGTTGGTAATTGTACTCATTAAAAATAAAATATATATATATATATATATATATATATATATATATATATATATATATATATATATATATATATATATATATATATATATAAGGTATATCTGGTAATAATAATTATCCTTTCATCTTATTGAATATAATTCCGAATATAACTTAATTATTCATTTCGAGCAATTATAAAAATGTTGGTACAAATGTATGATAATTACTGGAGATAATTTTTGTGTGCTTTTCAATAATGTATTAAGTGAAAAAAATATTGGAGGTTGCTATAATAGTATTGGAATGCCACAGAAAACTGGTGGCGCTGGGAGAAATAACAAGCTTTCCTTGTTGTGGGTACCTGGAAGTATATGGAAACGAGAAGGTAGACAGGCCAAAGCCGGTGGATCACAACAGTTGATGGGCATAGAACCAGCAAGCAGCATTGCTTACAGTACTTCTAGGGAGAAAACTTAGAGCTAGTTTGAAACAGAGCACCAGGGTAAAAAACATTCTGAATCTCTAATCTTGGGGCTATCTGGGAAACGGGTAAAAAAAGAAAAAAGGAAAATTATGCTTGCAGTAAGGATCCTTTTACGACTTTGCTGCATGAATAAACACCCACATATTATGGGACTTGCCCACTTTGTAGGTTATGTGAAAAAAAGGATGAGACTCCTCTTTACTGTCTATTCTACTGGGAAGAACAAGCCATAAAAAAAATGGCAGCAGAATTGGAACCTGAAATGCTTAGCAACATCCCCATTGTCGACACCCTGAAATTTTTCGAAACAAATTATATTCGGGGGGGCAAAATAGGCCTTATTGGCCGTACTAGGTACATAAGACATCTGCTATTAAAACCAACTCTGTTAAAGGAAATAAGGGAAAGGGGGTTGTCATTTAAATTATTTTAGCTGGGATTAAGGAGGTGATTTCTACATTCGTATAATAAAGAAACTATTTTTGATTTAATTTTTGCTTAGGAAATTTTAAACGTGTAGATCCTGTATATTATACACAGAAAACAATTGAATTTCGCCACAATCTACTTTTAAAAAGTAGTACCAATGATGTAAATTCGACGAAACACCCTGCACAGAATCAATTCTTTTCACGTCGCGAAATCTAAAAGGGGCATAATCAAATTATTACAACACATAAATAACACATTAAATATTTAATTTGATTTATTAACACGACATTGGGTAAGTGGATTGGATTCTATAATGTAATTAAGAATATATATGTGTTAATCAATTAGATGGTAATGTTTCTTTTTTTCGTTTCACGATATCTATCAAAAAAATTGCGTGAGGTAGTTTTCATTACTATATTAACTTGTGGTGAAAATATAAATTCTTAAAATGCTTGTCATTATAACGACACTGGGTCATACATACATAAAAGAATCTGCCAATGGGTAGAATTCGATTTACTAAAATCAAATGGACACGCCTTTTTCCCGTAGGGGTAGGCAGAGACCACTTATTTTCACTTGCTACGGTTCTTACACACATCTTTTGCTTCCTCTACTTTCATCAGTGCTCTCATACTTGTTCGTCGGTTGTTAGTACTCTTGACCTGGCCTTTCTTCAAAACAATGTTGATCTGATCGAGATATGTTCGCCGAGGTCGACCTCTACCGACTTGTCCATTCACACTCGCCTTTTAAATATGTTTCATCAATTTTCTTTCATCCATCCTCTCTCGTGTTCAAACCATCTAAACATTCCTTTATCTATCTCTGTTTTTTCAAACCCCAGCGTTCGCTTATCTCACTATTCCTCACTTTATCACATCTATGAACAGCCAATCGCGCCTTTTTTGACACGTTCTGGCTTATAATGTTATGCAGGGCCCCATTTATTTGTTTCCCTGCCAACACCTTCGCTCAATATCACAGTCATACTTTTTGTCTTTTGTAAACTTTGAACCTAAATACCTATACAAACATATTTACTTAATGCACTCTTTTAATTTAGTAACAAGGTAAATATAATTTAAATAAAAGGATTAACTGGTTATCCTGTAAACGTGAGTAACACCACAACATCATCGGTGGTGTGGGACTGCATGCAAGCCCTCACTGAGTTAGCGACGGTAATTGCCAATTGCCGAAGCAAAACATTTATTAAAATTAATCCTTAAACAAGAACATATTGCTCAGTGGAATGCAAATACTGGATGCAGAACATCAAAACAGCTGATGAAAAAACCTCTCCAGAAGAGGGCTGACGCACTCTGGACGATCTAGCGATCTAAAAGAGACAGGGCCAACAGAAATCCCGAGGTTCGCCAAAATCAGTGAACTAGAATTCTGATGCCCTGAAGACACAGCGGTAGTCACAGAGGATCAAAAGATCTAGGTGACATAGGTGCCGACCAAAGGTCCAACCGCAAGATTGTAATGTAATGTATCCCGTAAATGTGAAAAATAGTCTACGATTTTGGATATATTATAAGACAAAAGCCAAAAATTAAATTAAGAAACAATTTTTTTAAAAACAATCAAAGATTGGTCCTAGTAGTCTCAAGATTGACACTACTATGACCAATCTTCATCAAGAATCCTTCTTTTACAGGGCTGCTACGGAATGGAATAAGCTTTCAAAATAAGTTTTTCCAGAGAACTATGACCTGCAACTTTTTAAAAAGCGTGTCCACAATCATTTCCTTTTTCTATAATCCCTTCCCCTTCTAATAGTCGCAGTGCGGGCCGTCCGCGGCCCACACGATAGGTCTACCGTTTTTTCGACTATTTTCATAAAAAAAAAAAAAAACGATAGGGTGAATAATATTTTTATTTTTTAATGGGAATGCGTTTCGATTGTGATACTCCTTCGTCAGGAGTTGGGATGACAACTTTAAAAATTTATATTTGTTTGTTTAAATTTTTTACTTGTCGATTTCTTAGATGACACAACAAATTTGTAAATGTTTAAACTTTAAGTATAAATAAGTAACAATAGAAATATCCCTTTTTGTACATTGCGAATATAGATGCGCTTTTTTCTGCAGCGGTAGGTATTTATTTTATTTTGCAGTAATGCACTTTATTATTAGTCTAATGGATATCAATTTCCTTATTAATACACAGTACTCAGCATGAATGCGAAACTTCAGCCCCAAATTGCAATTATGTAACCCCTGTAATTTTTCAATTTGATCTAAAAATACTTGCAACGAAAACTTAATTTGATGACTATATTTGTAGAGATGCAATTACTCGTGCCATTCATCTTTAATTTAATAAAAATGGGGGGTGGTTCATGTTTTATAATAGTCCGCTATTTAAAATGTGAAAAAAAGTCCGCAATCCTGGCACGAGAATGTAGGGAATATCCGAAATTACTAAGGAAATAAAACAAATTAAAAATGAATGGGATAACACAACGTTTGGCCTATTTTATACCGTGGTTTTTTAGAAGTAGTAGGTACCTAACGTCCTTAAAGATGCTCAGTAAAGTATCGTGTTCAATATCTGTTTATTTATTTTCATTAAGGCACGGTTTAATTTCGGATTTCTTTGTTGTAATAATTACTGAGACTGTGAAAGCCTTTGTTCTTTACTTTATTACTTACAATTTACATGTACGGAGATGAAATTACAAATATTTACGACTGGATTTGGGTAAAATCGAGTACATTGATTTGTATTTGTACCAATATATGTTCGGACGGACACATTTTTTGATGATTACTAATTTATTATTCTTTAAATATTATTTTATTCTTCCAAACAAATTTTTTTCATAAACTGGGTAAATAGTTGTATGTTTAGTGTGAGTGTTTTGGCATTTTTTATTAAGAATTATGTCAAACAATAGTATTAACTGTAATAATTTATGGACCTCTAAATGTTCGGACAGCTAGACAATGTAAGAAGATATTTAAATATTTTGAAAGTGGGCTGTGAAATATAACCAAAATTTTATGTAGGTTTGTTAACTAGTTGACATTTTTCATTTTGTTAAGTAAAAATGGGACGGAGATTAGACACACCGTAAAAAATCAAGAATTGATTGTTGAAAAACATAAAGAAGGTTAAGTCAATGTCTGTGTTTAAAACAATTGAATTTTTTTTTTTTTAATTATTATAATCAATAATCATTTGTTAGTAACAATATTCAATTGTTAAAAACAATGCTTGATTATTACTAACAATAATTTTTCACTGTTATATCGTCTTCAATGCTATTCTCTCAATACTGACACAAGTTTAAAATTCTCCAATTCCTATGATTGTTTTTTAAAACTAACTCTTTTTTTGATATATTGTCATTATATTTTTCATACAAATATTTCTAACATGCAATAATAATAATATTATTCAAAAGATCATAAAATTCTGTATTAAAATAAGTAATAATTTATAAATTGCAAAATTCAGATAGTTCACCATTTTTTTTTAGTTTTTTTATTCTCCATAAAAAACAGCTAAACCGATTTTGCTGAAAATCTAATTAGTTCTAAGTTGCGTAATTATGCGTCGAATGCAATTGGTCCCACGTCGATATCATTTTTTGTTCTCGAGATAATCGAGACGAAAAATAATTCCGAACGCACACATACGAACATACGCATATACGTACACACATACAAACTTCCACTTAAAAACTATTTTTCGGGGTGGATAGCGGGTTTAGGACGAAAGAAAACAAAGTTTTCGCTCTTCTTAAATCGCCGACGTTTCGATCATTATTTTAGATCTTTCTTAAGGCTTTTTAATTCGTGACAGTCTTAAGTCTGTAATGAATTTTTTTTTTTGATAACGTATCCATCACAAAATCAGGGCAAACATGTTTACAATTAACATTGAGCAAATGGATTAATCACTTAACAAAACAATATTAAAACAAATAATTTCTATTCCTTTAATAATATTAAAATCCCATACAGACAGCACAAACAAACGTCTTAAACCCGCTATCCACCCCGAAAAATAATTGAGAAGGACATGAAACAGAATTAAAAACTATTGTATTCAAGTCTGGGGACCTTGAAATGTGGAGATATGTCAAAATCCGGGATTCGCAAGATCGGACCCATTACTATAACTTCCCACTGGGAAGTTTAGTATTACAGATTAGTTATAAAATTAAAAAATTCTTGCTGAATAGCCAGCGAGAATAATCTTTTGATGCACTTGCATGCATTTTGTTAGTTTTCCAAGAATGAACATTCAAAAGGATGCAATTAAATGGGAACTCAACCGATATCTTGCACAAGCTAATATAATAATATCTTTCGAGCAAACAACAACAACAAAACCGGCAACATAAATATCAAATTCGCAAAGTGTGAGAATTGTTTGGGTTTAGAGTCAAAGTTGCCCCCTACCATGAGCATAAGATAAATAACCTGTTCCGCTGTTATTGCATGGTATAGGTGCACATTGTTTATATAACAAACGTTAAACTTTACCAAACTTGGGCGTTTCTATTGATTGGATAAACTTGGGAGAGTAAGCGAGAGAAAGATAAGTTGACGAGGAGCGAAAGAGAGAGATAAGGAGCTATAGAGCAAGATGGAGGCGAATCGAGGAAACCTACAAACTTATGAACTAATTAAACTATCCTACTCTTGCCATCCTATGACAATAGAGATATGTAAATGTAGATTAGGTACAATTTATTAGTAGCACGCCCGTCGTCTTCTTAGCTACTATTCAATTACCTTCGAGGTACATTTCGAACATGTTGGAGAAATCTCCGCTGCCGTTTCTTGTCTAATGGAATTCTGTTTTATATAATTCCTCTAATAAACATGCACGCACCCGGCTCGACCATTCCACAAATCCGTTTCCTTACAACATTTTGTGTCCTTAATTATAAACTGATATTTATTATTACCCGAAATAATCATTTGATTATTATGTACGAATTGGCTAATGGCGCTTTTATAATCTTGGACAAGGCCTTTGACAGAGAGGTGAGGAGTAAATTGTGCTCGACATGTATCGGGTGAGCGGTAGTTTAATACGAGCACTGAAATCACTTTACGAGGATTCCTCTGCTTGTGTCAGGATAAACGAAGGTTACACGGACTCGATTAACATCGAAAAGGGTGTAAGACAAGGATGTGTGGATTCGCCATGGCTGTTTGACTTATACATAGACGATTGTTTAAAAGATTTAAAAGAGAGTGCGTATGGATTAAAAATGAATGATTTGATCGTCAAATGCCTTCTTTACGCCGATGATCAAGTCATATTACCGCCATTTGAAGAGGAGTTGCAAGCAATGGTTATTGTTATGCATAATGCTCTAAAAATCAAAGTAATAAAAATAAATGTAAGCAAAACGAAAGTAATGGTTTTTGAAAGAGAAGAAAGCATGACAAACTGTGAAGTTCTGATTAAGGGAAAAAGAGTGGAACAAGTAAATGAATTTGTGTACTTGGGTTCAAAGTTTACGAGAGATGGAAAGTATGACAGTGACATTGAGCGAAGAGTGTTGGCAGAAACACAAATGAATGGGGTACTGCATAGCCGGAAAGTAAAAAAGGCACGTCTGGCTGCGCATAGAGGTGTGTTGGTTCCTACATGTATGGTAGTAAATGTTGGGTTTGGCAGAAGAAACATAAAAATAGGATTAATGCTGCGGAGATCAGTAGTCTAAGAAGTATAGCCGGAGTGATTCGGTTGGTTAAAGTTAAGAATAGTGAGACAAGAGAACACTGTGGTGTAAAAGAAGATGTGGTTACAAAGATAGATAAAGGAATGCTTAAATGGTTTGGACACGTAGAAAAGATGTATGAAGGAAGATTGACGAAACAAATTTATAAGGCGAGTGTAAATGGACAAGTCGGTAGAGGTCGACCTCGGCGAACATATCTCGATCAGATCAACATCGTTTTGAAAAAAATGCCAGGTCAAGAGTACCAACAACCGACTAATATGTATGAGAGCACTGAAGTAAGTAGAGGAATCAAAAGATGTGTGTAAGAACCATAGCAAGTGGAAGGAAGTGGTCTCTGCGTACCCTTACGGGAAAAAGCGTGGCTATATGTATGAATTTTGGTTTTGATAAGGGAGTTGAACCTGTCAAAACGGGAATGAAATATTTCACAGCTTACGGTTTATTTAAAAAATAACAACCATAAAAAATTTAAAATCCATAATTTAACAAAAACTTAAGAGAAACTAATATGTACACAAGCCAACACTAAAAAGATATACAATTATAGATAAACTTGCCAAACGTTTCTGTTATTTCTATTAAAATAGATAGATGGGGGAATGACCTAAGAAATATTAATAAATATCCTAATGTTTTCACACCTACTGAGTAATTACGAAACACGATATATCATAAGGTATTATAGCTGACTGTACCGTAATAATACATATTCACTATTGCACTAATAACTCCATGTGCATGGTTAGCCTTGAGGTGTGATCAAAACGAGGACAGACTATAAATACAAATACCTTCTCTTAATAGAATCTTCGAGGTGGCGGAATCCCTTTAAGCTTCTCGACTATATTATTATTAGTGTTTTGTTATTCACTTTAATATTTATTATAGAAAGCGTCGACATTGTCATGCGATAGGCGAGCTGTCTTTTCTTGCTCGCATAAGTTTAAATCAATTGTCACAATCGTTCGATAAATTTCTTGCATTAAGTAGATAACTACATCCGAAACATTCTAGAAATACAGATCGTAGTGATCGTATTAGTTTGTTAATGTAGTTCTTAAATAGATAAAAATTGAAAATGATAAAAACGTATCAACAATTCTCTAAAAAAGAAAAAGTTAAGACCTATCTGGAGGTTTCCAGGGATACTCTAGATTTCCTAATTTGAATTGTGTCACTGCAAGTTGCAGAAGCATCTTTATAACATGATGCTCAGTGGACAACACCTCTATAAAGAGGCAGTCATGTTATTCAGATAATACATACAGGGAAAAAAGACAAACACTGATAATCCTAAGATTGGCTAAATGACAATGAGGGGACCACTCCAGTAAAAATGTACAAGGATCCCATTGCATTACCGTCCCTTATTTCGGATTCACGTAGATTCCTGAGATTCAAAAACGTCTTCACGAACTGAATAGGCTCGAAGAATCTTGAAAGTCCCATGGACAGCAAGAAAAACCAACGATGATATTTTGAGGACGATAGGAAGAGAACGCAAATTGCTGCGAACGATAAAACGCAGGAAAACAGCGTACCTGGGACATGTGTTACGCAACGAAAGAAACCATTTGCTCCAACTATTAATATAAAGAAAAATAGAGGGAAGAAGGGGTGTAGACAGAAAGATAATGTCGTGGCTCCGAAATATCAAACATAGAACAGGAATAGAAACCACAGGAGAATTAATTCACACCACCAGAGATAAGGGAAAATGATCAGAAGTGATCGCAAACATCCATTAATGAATAGCAGCGAAAGAAGAAGTAGATACAGTTCGTCAAAGTAAGTCTAAGCCAGTAGATGTAAAAAAAGTTAAACCAAACATTAACCATGGGACAATAAAGAAAGATTTGTTTTGTACTAGGTAGTTTTAACTGTGTATTAAATTAGATATTAGATTTGAGATAATCCATGACAGACAATATGGATTTCGACAACTTCGGTCTACTGGAGATTTGCTGGCTTATGTCACTCAGCTCTGGACAAACACTATTGAAAAGTTTGGTGAATCCCGTGCAATAGCTTTGGATATATCTAAAGCCTTTGACCGCGTTTGACACCAGGCATTGTTAAGTAAATTATCTGCCTACGGTCTCCCAACCAAACTGCGCCAATGGCTCTTGAGCTTCATGCAAGATCGCTCCTTACATGTGGCAGTTGACGGTATTTCTTCTGATGCGTTTAAAACTAATGATGGGGTCCCCCAGGGTTCTATCCTGTCCCCCACCTTATTTCTTTTACACATCAACGACCTCTTCAAAACCACCATGAACCCCATTTACAGTTTCGCATACGATAGCACACTTGTCTCAACTTTCACATCCTATCGATCACTTTCGGTGAATGATACAAATAGACTCAGACAGGAACAGGTTGATTCCATCAATAGAGATCTTAAAGCAATCGTCGAGTGGGGAACCAACAATCTTGTTCAATTCAACGCCCAAAAAACACAAAGTGCCACGTTTTCCAAGAAAGTGAATTCCTCAAATCATCCCATCATAATGTCCGGAAGTACCCTTGAACCAAGTCCCTCCATCTCGATTTTGGGAGTCACGGTGTCCAATAATATGTCTTGGCATGACCATGTTGCTAACATCGCAAAGTCGGCAAGCCAGAGGCTAGGTTTTCTGTGAAAAACCAGAAAGTTTTTTACTCCTGATCAACTGTTGACGACGTACAAGGCTCAAACCGACCTCTACTGGAGTATTGCTCGCACATTTGGGGTTCAGCACCAAGGCATTCTCTTCGTCTTCTAGATTCCATTCAGAAAAGAGCCATTCGCTTGATAAACAGCTCAACCCTTCACCCTCTAGAACATAGAAGAAGAGTTGCAGACCAGTCATTGCTCTACAGATATTTCCACGGCAGATGCTCCAGAGAAATAAAAACTCTTGTACCACCATTGGCCACATTCGGCCGAAGAACTCGGCACGCTTATCAGTCTCACACATTTACTCTCAAGCTTGTAACTACAAGGACCAATCTTTATCAAGAATCCTTCTTTTACAGGGCTGCTACGGAATGGAATAAGCTTTCAAAATCAGTTTTTCCAGAGAACTATGACCTGCAACTTTTTAAAAAGCGTGTCCACAATCATTTCCCTTCTATAATCCCGTCCCCTTCTCATAGTCGCAGTGCGGGCCGTCCGCGGACCACACGATAGGTCTAACCTTTTTGCGACTATTTTCTTAAAAAAAAAAAAGATTACTACTGATGCAGTTTTATTACCTTATCAATATATTCTTACTTAATTTTTTTTATTTGCAAATGATTAATTAATTTTTTTGACTCTTGTCTTGTAAAAATTTCGCATATTCTTTTTTTAATAATTTCTACATTTGTGATTAATTTTTTAAAAGTAAACAATCTTTCTTTATTTAAATTAAAAATTGTCCAATTTCTTTTATAAAGTGAGAATTTTTCATTTGTAAAATCGTAATTTGACCACTATCATATTTGCTCGATGTTTAAATACGTAATTATCAAAAACAATGAAGACCATTCATGAAATTTCAATATCCAACAGGTCGAATTTTAAAACGTAATGTTCAATGACAATAATTCATTCAGAAGACTGATGAATTATTGTGGGGTTTTCCACACGCTGCCGATTAAAAATTAACTATATTTTCGAAATGTATATCTATTGGTAAAATTGTATTTATATTGTTTATTGTCTGCACAACAAATTGTTTCTGTGATTACTAATTTGTTTTTGATTTGCTGCATTACGAGTATTTTGTACGTTGTTCATTTTAATCGTCGATGCGATCAAATACCGATACAAGGCAATTCAGAAAACAACGTCGAAAGTGACAAAAATAATTTTTTATGGGAGTACTTTCGTTTTTGTCTACCATTATATAAGAACGGACATAGGAATCGATTGTTCTTGGCTTAGTAAGTTCATGCTTGCATATGCTTTGCTCTGGAAAGGTGCAGGTAAAAAGTTATCGGCAATTGAATTCCCCACGATAAGTCTATGAAAAGAACATTTTTCCTCATATTTTTACCTAACCAATATTAAAGAAGTATTTAACTGATGGACTCTTGTTTTATCAATTTAGCCTAACTGAAATTTAACAGTCAAAGTGCTTTTTAAGAAGCAATGTCAGAAGGAATGTCTGCAAGGTCCTGCCATTGAACATGAAATTATTACATTTTGAAATCATTAACATTATTTTAATTTCTTTAACATTGAAGAATCATCAGTTGTGTATAATATTTTTTTTTGTAAATACCTATTCATTTTTTTGAGTAGATTAAGGAAAAAATTATGATCTAACTACGTGTATTAATGAAAAAAGTTGATTTTAAGAAACATTAATAAAATTTCATTTGTAAAAAATTAATAAATAAACGTATTCATATGATATTTTTTTTCAAAATGTTCGTTTTTTTATGTAGATTAACAAAAAAAATATATGAACTTCGTTTGATGCTTTGCAAAAAAGTTATAAACGATTATATTCAAGGAAGTGCGATTATGGTAACAGTTAAAGTCATATATCCATATGAAATCTTTAAGCGAGATATTTTCTATATTTTTTTCCACAAATCCGCCGTAAAAACGAAGATTTCAAAAAAAAATTCATCGAAATCGGATGGTTTTTCAATTTTCTAGAGCCAAAAAACGAGGGGACCGCGAAAGTAAAAATTACCGAATTTGTTTGGTTACAAAACATTTATATAATAATACAATTATTTTGATGGGAAAATTCGAAAATGTAGCCTTTTTTGCAACGCAGGATTTCCTCGTATGTTTTGATACATATTGTTATCCGTCCGATTATTTCCCTTGAAGCATCGGCGATCCGATCACAAAAAAAATGTATGATTCATGGTTGGTAACAATAAACGCTCGATACTTCAGCGAATGATCTATAGCCGCGGACGGTAATTGAAAACCCGAGATATATTTTGAAATGCCGTTCACAAATCGGGACAATTTCCAAAAATATGTGTTGGGTATATTTAGGGATCGCGAGCCGCGGAAGAGTTAGTTGGAGTTAAAATTAAAAAGTTATGAAAAGATTAAGTTTTGTGAAATATCTAAGTAAGATTTTATCGTACTACCTGAAAAAAGATAAAAATAAATTGTTTAGTGTTTGCACTGAGTGTATAAATTATCGAACCCACGACTAAATATTATAACAAATTCTTCTTCTTCTTCTTTCTTTTGATGAGTATATGAACTGTTTTTTCCAACTTTTTATTAGCCCATCTTTTTGATGGTCTTCCTAAGGGTCTGGTCGTGTTCGGTTTTTTCTTGTATGCGGCCTTGACGAGTTTATCGTTTCCCATCCTGTTGACAAGCTCTCTTCACTCTCTTCTTCTTCCTCGTGACCATCTAACAACATCTGGCATCCCATCGCATCGCTCCCGGATCTTATTGCTTCGCTGCCTGACCCTGAGTGTGACGCCTGCGATCGCTCACAGGGTCCTTATTTCGGTCGTTCGTAGTGCTCTTTTCGTTGGGTTGGTGTCTGCTCTCGTTTCCGTTGCGTAGGTGAGGATGGGCCTCACTGCTGTTCTGTAGATCCTAGCCTTGCTAGTTATCGACATGTGCTTGTTTTCTTTTTTCTTCTTTAGGTGCCCTGTCCTCCTCTGACGTTGGCAATCATCAGCGCTATCTGAACCTTGTCTACAGCTCGGCGGAACAATGTGGTAGTGCTCACTCCATACCATTGTCTTAAGTTTTTAGCCAGGATATCCTTCTTCTACCTGGGCCTCTTCGTCCTTCGATCTTCTCTTCTATAATAAGTTTTAAAAGTCGATACTTGTCATTCCTTAAGATGTGACCAAAATACTCCAGTTTGCGCTTTTTTAGTACCTCGGTGTTACGCACTCTTTCTACCCAGGAGATTTTTAATAGCCTTTTGTACGTCCACATTTCAAGGGCATCCAATTTTTTGCACATCGCATCTGTCAAAGTCCAAGCTTCCATTCCATAAAACAGTATGCTGAACACGTAACAACGAAGCATTCGGCAGCGCAGAGGCAAGCTTAAATTTCTGCTGCAAAGTACCTGACACATCTTCAGAAACGAAGCACGAGCTTGTTCTATTCTGGCACGAATCTTCTGCATGCCGTTTTCTTTAGAATCGAAATAAAAGGTAGTGTTAAAATTAGTTGTTGGGTTCTCACTACGTACACACGATGCACGATGTGGTAGCGAACGTGTTAAATTGTTTTAAATAAAAAAAATTATCTTCCATGTATAACGAGATTGGAATTATAATTCGATGAGCGAATTACGAATTACTTGAATGTCGCTCACATCTAACGAGATATCAAAATCTAACACGAAGCATAAAACAACACTCAATTAATACATGTGGGTAGCTAACAATGGATTAAATTTGAGTTAGATCATTGCAATTTATTATATTTTAACGCATAGGACAGTCTCGTGGCGAACGTTTAGGACAAAATTTAAATTTCAATTATTTTCTTATTTACATTCTATTACAACAACGCGAACGAAATTTCAAGCTTATTACGCATTAAAACAAAGATTAAATTGCTATAATTTGAAAAACATCGTTGAAAAGTCGGAAATATTAAAATACCAGCTATGCGGTCGAAGTCAATAAAACTAATCTAACTTTATTTTATACAATTTTTAAAGCAAATTTATATAATATTTGTTTTTTTGATATAACATACAACAGATATAAATATTTACAATATTATTTTAATCATTTGTTAGTTCTATTTTGCAGTAACTAAACTTTACTTAAAATACCTGAATCCTGTGAACTTAGCTACCAGATCCATGGCTCTTCTTCTTATGGTGCCTTCTCTACTCGTAAGAGGTTAATCATCTTTTCGTGCCTCACCCATGACTCACCCCGTATTATTTACTAGTAATTATGCGACTGTAAGCTGTGTGCTTTCAACGTAAGCTAGCACAACTTTTTTAATAATAATTCAATTCCATTAATTTTAGACCCTAAATTACGTGCGATTTACGTATGAATTATGTGTGAACTGATAAATAAAAAAAAATAATTTTTTAAATTATTTATAACTTTTTAGATTATTTGTAACTGAAACCTTAATGAAATGAGAGCTCAAATTATTTGCTTTATAAAAGATTTATCAGTTCACACATAATTCAGGATTTGCACGATTAAATTTCTGCGAATAAAAATATGACACGTTAAAAAAATAATTGACCGTTTTTTGTGTAGTTTCAGATAAAATACTGGTCTAAAAAGCTCGCTCGCTGGCCGTGCAAAATGTAAATATTAAGCAATTGTTATAATCGCTGTGACTCAATACAATATGAATAAGCTAAATTGAGTGGAGGACATTTTGAAATAAGTGTTCGCACTCATAAATACAAAAACTGAACATATATGGTAGTCGCAAAAACGTATGCGGATGCGAAATTATGCAAAACAAGCAGGCGACACATCACAAACTACAGTAATAGTTTTGGTATATAATTCATGTGTGTATATTTTTCAGCAACCACACTGGCAAATCGTTAGGAGATTAGCAAAGAACCAGTGGACATTCAAATTTTTACAGGTAATTTGGACACTAAAATCATTTATAATAATATATGAAGCATGTTTTTTCTCAATATTATTATTTTTTAAAACAATCAGTATTTTTATATGTAACAAATAAAAGTCATGTTTTTTCATGCCACCGTTTCGTAACCTACGACACGCCATCAGCAATGTACTAAAAATAATGAAAATGTTAGGTCTGTTGTGAAAACTTGGTTATGTAAGACTGGTCTTCAGAAGTAGAAATCAAATGCCGGATAGAAAAAGCGAGTAGCTCATTCCTAAGATTCAAAAACGTCTTCGCGAACTCTGACTTTGACCTTAATCTCAGAATAAGATACACAAAATGTTACGTACGGTCTGTACTGTTGTATGGTATGGAAGGCTGGACATTGAAGTTTAGCACAATGAATAGGCTGGATGCATTTAAAATGTGGATTTATCGAAAAATCTTAAAAGTCCCATGGACAGCAATGAAAACCGACAAGGAAATTTTGAGGACGATAGGAAGAGAACGCGAATTGCTGGGTACGATAAAACGCAGGAAAACAGCGTGTGCGTATGTTACGCAACGAAAGATACCATTTGCTCCAACTATAAATAGAAGGAAAAATAGAGGGAAGAAGAGGTGTAGGCTGAAAAAGGATGTCGTGGCTTCGAAATATCAAACATTGGACAGAAATAGTAACCACAGGAGAATTAATTCACACCACCAGAGACAGGGAAAAATGATCAGAAGTGATCGCAAACATCCATTATTTGCAATTGATTAATTAATTTTTTTTAAATCTTGTCCTGTAAACCCAGGGTTCTCCAAGGTTCCATCCTGTCCCCCACCTTATTTCTTTTACACATCAACGACCTCTTGAAAACCACCACGAACCCCATTTACAGTTTCGCATACGATAGCACACTTGTCTCAACTTCCACATTCTATCGATCAATTTCGGTGAATGATACAAATAGACTCAGGCAGGAACAGGTTGATTCCATCAATAGAGATCTTAAAGCAATCGTCGAGTGGGGAACCAACAATCTTGTTCAGTTCAACGCCCAAAAAACACAAAGTGCCACGTTTTCCAAGAAAGTGAATTCCTCAAATCATCCCATCACAATGTCCGGAAATACCCTTGAACCAAGTCCCTCCATCTCGATTTTGAGTCACGGTGTCATTGCTCTACAGATATTTCCATGGCAGATGCTCCAGAGAAATAAAAACTCTTGTACCACCATTGGCCACATTCGGCCGAAGAACTCGGCACGTTGATCAGTCTCACCCATTTACTTTCAAGATTGACACTACAAGGACCAATCTTCATCAAAAATCCTTCTTTTACAGGGCTGCTACGGAATGGAATAAGCTTCCAAAATCAGTTTTTCCAGAGAACTATGACCTGCAACTTTATAAAAAGCGTGTCCACAATCATTTCCTTTCTATAATCCCTTCCCCTTCTAATAGTCGCAGTGCGGGCCGTCTGCGGCCCACACGATAGGTCTACCCTTTTTGCGACTATTTTCAAAAAAAAAAAACATTTTGCATATTCTTCCTTTAATGATTTCTACAAATCTAATTAATTTTTTGAAAGTAAAAAATCTTATTTTATTTAAATTAATAATTGTCCAATTTCTTCATTTCTTCATCAGCAGAAGAATAAGAAGAAATTTTGAAGCAGTTTTAAAATTAGTTTTTTTTTAATCTGTCTAATAATTTGCGTGTAATCCAAACATTTCTGTTGCTACAGAAAAATGAAGTGTACTTGACACAATTTAAGATGTTATTAAATGCAAAGAAATGTATAAAGGAAGGTATTCAAATAGAAATCGCAAACAATTAAGTATCACTATGTAATTAATCGATAGTCGGAAATTGTAAATAAAATGTATTTAAATTTTGTCACACTTCCATGAATTTTCCAAGAATTCTTATTAATATTACAAGAAAAATATCTTTGTAAAAGAAAAAACAACCGTAATAATCGTTCAATAATTAAAGATTCCTCCACTATGGGTCTGCGCAACGAAATACACAATAATTATTTTTAATTATACACTGGTCTACTTGCAAGTCGTTTAAAATACACGCCATGAATTATTTCAAATAATTCATGAACCGTGTAATTAATACCTCAGTAAAAAGTTTAAAATATTGTATCTACAATATAAATGGCGAAATTGAATGTAATTAAAACGACTATTCCATTTTTGTATTCCAGCGACAGTTTTGTAAATTATTGTTAACTTCGTTGCGAAGGTCGCAATTTGCTCGATTGCAATAAAAATTGTTGCCATGAAACGAAACCTGTATCGTCTTCCGGAAAACCAAGAAGCATTTTTTCCTATTTATTAAATATAAACAAAAATGAAAAAAATCTTTACCAGGCTAAAATGTCAGAAAAGCATAAAATGATTATTATATTAATTGTCATATATACTTTCAACAGATCTTAACCTTAAATACAGAGTAGGCAACAAAAGAATTGGTATGGTCAGTTACGCCGATGATGCAGCAATTATTTCCGAATCAGAAAACGACCTACAGAGACAACTCTTTTTGTTCTTCCAAGTAAGCCGCCAATATGAACATTTCTATCAACAAAACCAAATGTATGACAATCGCAAAAGATCCGCTTAGATGTAAGCTAGTGGTGAAGGACAATCCCATAGAACAGGTGATGCAACTCAGATATCTGGGAATAGACATATCAAGCACCCACGACCCAGTTAAAGATCTGAGGAGCCAGATTAACAAAGCATCCGCACTATCAGGATGCCTACGAGATATAGTCTGGTCAAACCCGTTCATGCACAAAGATAGCAAAATTAGAATCTACAAGACGATCGATTATGACGTACGGTACAGAAGTCCGCGAAGACACCAACAAGGCGAAACACATGCTAAGGGTGACCGAAATGAAAACACTGAGAACAATACTGGAGAAAACAAGAAGAGAGAGAGTAAGAAACACAGATATCAGAGAACAATGCGAAATACAAGATATTGTGAGATGGAGAAGACAACGTAAGAGGCAGAGGTACAACCACGTAAGACGAATAAACGAGAACAGACTTCCTAGAAAACAACCCGGCCGGCTCAAGACCTCCCACCAGGAGGCCAACTAAAATATGGAGAGATAGATAGCAAACTACCTCTCAGGAAAAGATGTAGAGGCAGCTTCAGAATTAACAGATCAACAGATCTCCAAGAAGAAGAAGAAGAATTTCAATAAATTCTATTATTTCTATTTCAATTATTTTTTATAAAAAATGTGCTGTAATTTAAAAATTTGAATGATCAACTAACAAAGCAATAATATTCACAAATCTTATCGGTCATATTTTTTAAGCCACCTTTATTCAATTCGTCGCATGAACTAAAGTGGAGCACGTCCTTTAACAATGCATCACTTGCTAGGCAATAAATGCAATATGATTTAGATTGTGGTGTTCTGGGCAGAATGGGCTATTTATGATTGTATTTACGACCGTTTAATGAACATTTTTCCCCATATTTGTTCTAAAAACACTACGCCCCCTCTTTGCTTGAGTAAAACTACAAGAAATCGTCAATGTGAGCAGTTAGTGATGATTTGGGCATGTGAAACGTGCGCCAATAAATAAAACAAAGTATTTAAATATAAATGGGCTTTTTTATTTGTAATCAAATAATAATTGGGTAATCAATTAAAAAAATTAAAACAAATAATTAGTGAGGGAGCACTGTGTCTGCACATTATTAACCAATTGGTAAATCCTCGGCTTCATATCTATGACTACTAGTAGTTAGTGCACAACAGAGATCATTTTCAATATTTTGTCTTCGTTCACATTCACACAGATAGGTAGTTGAGAATGATAAAAGGATACGCAGTGCTTCCTTGTTGACAATAGGGTAAGTGGCATAATATTTTATCCGAAAAGTCAAATCCATGAGACTTAACTTATCGTGAGCGGATGAATCATTTTTCACATCTAAAGATTTTTCTTGCATTATTTAAGGCAGTTGGTGAGTAGGAATCAGGTAAGAATTATAACGGGTCTTCTTACTGGTCACAGTTCAATGAGAGGACACCTACAAAAAATGAAGCTATACAACAGAGAACTTCACTGCAGGCAATGTGGTAAAGGGACAGAAACGGCCAAACACATACTGTTAGAATGCGAGGCACTAAACCGCAAAAGACAGACAATATTCGGGCAACCTAGGTCAACCTCTGAAGAATACAACGGCCAACTAGCGAAGAACCTGTACAGATTGGTAAAGGGGACTAAAGATACGGAATGTGTGGTGTGACAACATACAGAAAGACACAAAAAGTCCAAGAGGCTAAGGTGTAGCTGGTGATAGGACCAGCATCCGAGGGAAAAAAGGCAGTTGTTCAACATGGTCATAAATGGATTTTTAATTAATTTTTAAATTTGGAGTTTTAAAATATTTTCGGGAAAATATCGACCAAATTCAGCAGACAGACCTTGCAAATCACTTTTTATGTGTACAAAGTACAGTTTAATTTGAAGCTGCGCGCCTCCCCGTAGGGGCACTCTACGCCCCTAAAGGGGGGCGCGCACTGCTGGTTGGGAACACATGCGTTAATGCCTGTATTTAAAACAATGAGTTGTATTTTTGCGACTGAAAAATCGCACGACTAAAAATCGCTACTGAAGGCTGAGCCTAAACAACAATTGATATAATTATTTTACTATACACAACTAAATATTTAAAATTGAAATAAAAAAATCGCAAGCCTAGTTTATGAGTTGTATACATACATATATATAGTCACGCCTTTTTCCCGTAAGGGGTAGGCAAAGACCACTTGCCACGGTTCTTACACACATCTTTTGCTTCCTCTACTTTCATCAGTGCTTAAATACATGCTCGTCGGTTGTTGGTACTCTTCAAAACAATGTTGATCTGATCGAGATATGTTCGCCGAGGTCGACCTCTACCGACTTGTCCATTCCCACTCGCCTTATAAATTTGTTTCGTTAATCTTCCTTTATCCATCCTTTCTACGTGTCCAAACCATTCCTTTATCTATCTTAAGTCGTAATGTGCACATTTTTAAATTAAAACAATTTTCGACTTGACTCATACATCGGATAATTTATTACACAACGAGAAATTCTCGTCCCACGTGAGCTTTGCAAATAATTTGTGTATTATTTTAACGTATTTTAACGTATATTATTATACCTTAAGAAACTTTTTATTACTATTATCGACGTTCAAAAGTCTTAATTTTCTTCTTATTAATATTCATTACCCAGATCAATTTTGCACTTTAAAAAGAACTTACTTTAATCATAAATGTGGAGGATAATTATGTAATGAATCAATAGGAATAGAGGAATACTACTACAGTTTAAATTTATTTAGACTGTTAAAAAATTGTTATAAAATACGTAGCTTAACGATATTATAATAAATATCGTCTGGTCGGTGATGCCTCGCTTACAAACTTGCTCACTTCTCTGGAACACTGTAAAAAAGTTAGTGATTTGTCTTTATTTTATAGATATATTCATGGACGATGGTCTTCCGAAATATCAACTATCGTTCCTCTTTTAGCAGTTTCTTCGAGATTAACCAGTCAAGTTCAGGCTTCACACCCCTTCGTGGTCACTTTGGAGACCTGCAGAACATCTCTTTCCAATGACTCATTTATCCAACGAACAGCGAGGCTTAGGAACACATTGCCTAGGGAGGTGTTTTATTTTTTTGCATTGTAAATTCCACCAAGAGGTGTTTGACTGTGAGCGTCGTAGTAAAACTATTACAGATGGAAGTAGGATCCTACTGTTAGATATGCTGGCGAGTTAGGAGTGATGTCCAAATCGGAGGCGGTTGATTATGACTTGGTCTCTCCTTCTCGTGGGTAGTAATAACTTATTATCGAATAGTTTTTTTGATTTCCTTAAATTTGGTTGTTTTTTCAGACCAGGTTGATTGCTTGTAGTTAATTATAAAGTTTTGAATTTATGATTTATGGTCCGAGGATGAAAACTTACTTTGAAAAAGTGAATCATCTCCTTCAGAAATTTCCTTACAGGCTAGTGCGTCAGCTTACTTACGTACTTACGTACTTACTTACTTACTTGACGGAAAATCATATTATGTAAATTATAAATTGAAACAGATTTTGTTCAAAGAATTTTTCCAGTTTAATGAGTAAAATAAAAACATTTAATAAAGTGGAAATTTTTTTATACAAAATTTGTTTTAATTTACAATTCACATTTATTTTTATTTTAACACGGTTACTATCTATCCATTCGTCAAAAATAAGTATTCCATTTTTATGATTTTCCCAAGCAAACACTGCTACTCTTTTTTGGTTTAGTGTCAGTGCTGTGTATTTTTAAACTTATTTTACTCATTTATCTTTTTTTTCTGCAACTTTAAATTACGTAAGATATAGTTGTTTTGGTTTTTAAAAGTTTTATGACTCAAACATTTCCGTTACAATTTATGTCTTCAACAGACATCTTTCTCGTCTTAACTATGATTATGCCCAGCCACAAACATTATTTAATGGGCTAGGGGCGCTGTATTAAGTTAGTCTCCGATGCAATCGTGTTAGTTATGCCCCTGGGGTACAAATAACTATTTTAATCAACCTTTCTATGCGCGATAATGTTTTTCGCTAACAAAATGATTTTTTTTTCTAGAAATATTGTTTAAAGTTAATATTAATTTTAAAGAATGTTGCAGGAAAGTTTAAAATATTAAATTTTGTTTTTATTTGGCACTATTTACACATTTTTTGTGTAAGATTTAACAATTATTTTCAGCTTAGGTAATGGAAATAAAGAATAATAATCTCATCGATGGAATTACACAAATACTGGTCTTATTCTCCTTCGGCGCCGTAAGGGGATAAAGTT
The DNA here is from genome assembly GCA_950111635.1 of Agelastica alni. Taxonomy (NCBI): domain Eukaryota; kingdom Metazoa; phylum Arthropoda; class Insecta; order Coleoptera; family Chrysomelidae; genus Agelastica; species Agelastica alni. Next base: position 13,948,486 of record OX467711.1, read on the forward strand.
TCAGAAAAGATAAGAAGATGAGAACTGTATACGGTAGGTCTCCAGAGATTATTAATAAATTATTTTCAAAAAATATCCCATCACAAGAACAAAAATTTGATACAGTTATATTATTCACATTTAACTTCAATTGACTTTTAAAAGGTTATGATTCAACGGCAATTTCTTCATAACAAATCGTAACTAATAATTTTCTTACCGATGATTCACATAAATACGCAATGGAAGTAAGGATTGTATGTTACTACATCGGCGTGCTGAACTCGTTTTACTTTATTTCTTAATTCATAAATTTTGTTTTATTATTCTTCTTCATCTTAATCTTCTGTATCAACATTATCTTCTACTAAAATCGTACCTCGATAACAGACATTTTATTGTAAAACAAATCAATAAATACTTCAGTCTTCACCCTATCAAGGCAGGCGTCCCTCATGGAAGCGTCAAAATTAAGGCGAATTAAAGGAAATTTGCACATATGACCTTCTCTTCTAAAAGAGAAACATGTCCAGTCAAAGTCAACAGTTGCCAACTTTCTCAAACAGAAAACGTAAAATATTTGGCATAGGTACACCTTGATAAAAGACTCACCTGGTAGACACATATCTTTACAAAGCGAAAACAGATGAGTAGCAAACTTAGCAAAATGTACTGGATTATACGGCGCAAATCCCAGTTATCATTAGAAAACAAGATCTTGCTATATAAAGCTATTCTTAAACCACTGTGGACTTATGGAATCCAACTTTGGGGCACTGCCAGCAACAATATAGAAATCCTACAAAAAATCCAGCATAAGATTATCCGCTGCATCGTCACTACACCCAAATAGAATTCTTCAATAAGAGATCCTTTTAGCATCGGTAAAAGAAGTGTTGGTGCATCCCAATGTTCTAGCCAACAGAGTTTTTGAACAGACAGGCGAATCGAAAAGGCTTAAATGGTTCACTCCATCCGAACTAACACACAGATTTAGAAAAGTGTTTAAGTCTTCTAGTAATAATACTTGGGTTTAAATTATCTAATGTAGGTCACAAAGGAGTTAAAGGCAACGAAAAAGCAGATTGCCTTGCCAAAGAAGGGGCAAATACACAATTTTTCGGCCCAGAACCCTTCTGTGGACTTTCCAAATCCCACTTAAAAGAAGTGGTTCGACGCTGGATGAAATGAAATCTCACTGGCATAAAGTGCCAGGACAAAGGCAAGCGAAAAGGCTAGTAAGCCTTTCGCCAAGGAAAGCTACACAGCTTCTCGAGTTGGACAAGAAAGACTTGCCCTCTGAGGTATCACCTAAAAAAGATGAGCAAAACAGAGAGTGATAGTTGCCGCTACTGCGAGAACTTCGCTGAAACTGCAGAACATATGCTTTGCGAATGATCGGCTTTTTTTTGCAAGAGGTTTAAGTTTCTGGAAGGGGCCTACCTAAAGCCCTTCGATGTCAAAAACTTAGCCCACAGGAAACTAATAAACTTTGCTCGAAGTCTCGAAATCCCGGGCCTCGAATAGATTAAGGGTTATGCACAACAGATCTGATAGGTCGAGGTGTTTAAGAGTTTGCATAGCCTTCACGACCCCCCCCCTAAAATCTACATCTACAATCTAGGTTTAAATTATTTTAGGTGAAGGTTCAGTGGAGCCAATCTACACGAGTCACTTTGTTAGAACTGTAGCTTAATGTCTAAGGGTATATTGCTAGAGAATCGCAAAAAAATGTACTCGGTACGTTTCGGCACATTACACTACTACAATCTTCAGCTCAAAAATATTGTGTAAACGTAAAAATCAATAGTACATTCATAAAGAATTAAATTTTTTTTTAAAAAATTTAAATTTTATATTTTTTAAGGTAGTTTAATCGGTACAACAGTAAGTGTCACCGGAGGCAATGGCCAGACGGACCTAAATAGAAGTGGAGTTTTTAGTGAGTAGACCTGACATAGTCAGGGAGTCTCACAGTAGACCTTGAGCTGAAAGACTAATAACTTCTCCGTAAAGGATTTTTTCCACCTCTGCAAAAAAAAAAATCGGTACAACATACAAAAATATGTAAACTAAATACTATTTAACTGTGCTGTTATTCAATTCAGCTGTGATACAATTAGAAAGTTTTGCATCAATACGTTGAGCAAACCTGATAAAACTATCCAATTTACTACACAGTTCGATAATGCAGGAATATGTAGATATATGGTGACATGTACTGTAATGCATATCTACGAAGCAAAAGTTATTTCCAATTGTACACGATAATTCGAAAAATAAATCGGTTGCAAAGAGATGTTTACTGGACACATTTGTAACTGATTTAACGTTTGGGGCACAAAAATATTATTTGATAACATATCCATTCGTAAAGATGAGAGAGGAAAAAAAATGAAGAAGCAGAAGTTAAAAAAAGGTCTTGAGAACAGCAAAACTAAGATTATATCGAACTGTAACGAAACCCACAGTTTTGTGAGGAAATAAATGTTGCGTTATGAATAGGAACACAGAAAACAAGCTAAATATGCTCGTCGGTTGTTGGTTCTCTTGACCTGGCCTTGTTAGTTTTGAAAACAATGTTGATCTAATCGAGATATGTTCTCCGAGGTCGACGTCTACTGACTTGTTCATTCACACTCGCCTTACAAATTTGTTTCGTCAATCTTCCTTCATCCATCCTTTCTACGTGTCCAAACTATCTAAGCATTTATCTATCTTTGTAACCACATCTTTTTTTACGCCACATCGTTCTCTTATCTTACTATTCTTTACTTTATCCAACCAAGTCACTCGGGCTATACTTCTCAGACCACTCATCTATGCAGCATTAATCCTGTTTTCATGCTTCGTCTACCAAACCCAACATTCACTACCATACATAAGTGTAGTAACCAACACACCTCTATTCACAGCCAGACGTGCTTTTTTTTATTTATTTATTTATTTATTTATTTACACTGTTCTACAGAAAAAAAGATTTCCAATTACAGAACAGGAACAAAGTAAACATTTGCACAATAGTACTAACAATAAAAAAGCTTAAGAGTAATACACAATTTACAAAATCAGACTAACATTAGTAGAAAGCTTAAGACTAACACAACATTATTACTGCTGATAATAATAGCTCTTAATTTGCCTCACATTACAATAGAATATATCAAGCTGGTCACTTATAAGGTTATATTTGCTACACATAGTATGAACAGGAGAGTTTTTAAGTATATTTGTTCGTGGTGTGGTAGTGTAGAATGAGTCGGTGTATCGAGATGCCTGACGGGGAATTTTAAAGTTTATCTGATGTAGTAAGCATTGACATTTAATTTCATTGTTAATTATTTTGTGTAGCATAATAACACTAGAACATTCTCGTCTTCTATCCAGAGTGAAAAAGCTATGTTTTGACACTTTCTGGCTGTTCATAAAGCTATGCAGTGCCCCATTTATTTATTTTCCTGCCAACACCCTTCGCTCAACGTCACTGTCATACTTTCTATCTCTCGTAAACTTTGAACCCAAGTACACAAATTCATTTACTTGTCCCACTCTTTCTCCCTTAATCAGAACTTCACAGTTTGCCTTACTTTCTTCTCTTTTAAAAACCATTACTTTCGTTTTTCTTACATTTATTTTTATCCCTTTGATTTTCAGGGAATCCATGCATAACATTAACCATCGCCTGCAACTCCTCTTCAGGATAATAAGTAGTGAAAAATCAAAAATAAAAAGAGGACGGCCGCACAAAGGCGATTAAAGAGGACTTAGGACAGGTGGAAGTGTCTAACTGGAAAAAAACTACCATGGGATAGAAGAAGGTGAAGAAAAATAATAGGAAAATATAAAATGAGTCAATGGGTCACTGCACAAAATAAAAAATCAATTATTAAAGTTGTATCTGCCATTTTACTTTAAAATTGTTTTATTGCGTGGTAATAATTTTTCTAAAAAATAATTCTGTTATTTTCTTGTATATTAACAGTTTGCCTACAAGCTTCGTATTGTGTATATTTGTAAGTCAATTCAGATAAAAGTACTTGCGACTCTAATTTTTTACCCTTAGTTATACACGCAGTTTTCTTTGTTAAAATTATTGATGTAATACCAGTAGTTACCGGAAAAATGTCAGCAAAATGATGTTTTAATCTTTTAAAATTAACAGTTATTACATAAATGTCTCTATCATTAAATTAAAATTATTACGTGGAACTATACGAGTTACGAAATGGGTGTTGCAAAGCCCAAGAGGTTAATGTGTAAATGAAATAAAGTACGTATAACCCTAGGGAACATCAGATAAAACTATTTTCAAATATTTTCGTTGGATACAAATATACAAATATACAGAACGTAATTATTTTATTAAAGTGCGATTTTGTGGTAATGCTTGATTATGTTAAATGTATGTTTTCTGTAAGTGGCGCAAATTGTCTTAAAATATCAAATTTATTTAAGGAGGTATCCCCGAGCGCTCTATATAACAAATAACTTGTCTGGGATTGTTTGGAAACACACAAGTTACAAGGGAAATAAAGAGACTATTTTCCAAAACCTTTTTGAGGCACAATAAAAGCGCTGTGAAAAACTTACAAGTATTGGAATGAAAAAGCGATCTCGAGAGTGTTAAAACTAGGCGCTAGGAATAAGACAAGAGTTAAAAAACCATCAAGCGCCTACTAAGCCAGAATAGACGATCAGCTAGGATAATGGTTTGACTCCTGACAGAACATTGCAACATAAATAACACTGGACTGGCAAACACAACCATATGCAGATTCTGTAAAGATGATAAAACCTCCTTTTTCGATGATAGGAAAGAACAGACCACAATCTTTTTAAATATATGAAGGATCGAAAGTCCAGTCTACGAAGTTTAGTAATAGGGACGAGTTTAGACAGGGAACTCTAACACAACATTGGGACACACACCATAGATCTGCAAATGTCGCAGTGCAGAGGCTTTAGGCTCTAAGCTCCATTTAAATATAATATAATCTTTTCCCCGATAGCTTTTAATATTAAATGCTTCTATCATGATAATAATAGTTAAAATAATCATTAAAAAACAGACAGGTAATTACTTATAAATATAAAGTATACATCAAGAAAAAGAAATAAAACGAATAGAGAAATAATGAATACTATTTATAATATTGCAGATTGAACTTATACGCAAATTGTGAGAGAACATTACACTTAACTGTAAAATGTGCTTTTTATTGAATCTTCCATCATACCACGATGAATAATAAAACATTATTACATGTAGACATCTTATTCATTTGTAGTAAATCGTATACGAGGAATATACGATTAATTTGAATTACTATTTAGTGACAAACAGCAGGGTCCAAATAATCAAACTGCGAAAAATATTTAACGTAATAAAAAGTTTGTAAAAATAATATCTTAGGAACTGCTAGACCAGTGCACCACTGCTGCAGTGTTTAATAAAAAATTCACAGCGCGATGCCCTTACTTCTATTATTGGATGTCATTAAAACTACATGTGTGATTGCTCTTTTGCAAGCAAAAACAAGTCAAAGATTATTGAAAGTGCAGTTTTTCAAGTCCTTTGAATATTCATGTTAGCACCCTGAGAAAGAGGTGTCGGAACACGTTCTATGCCACTTCGAGGGACTGGCTTGTATTTTGAAATTTTAAAATTGAGCAAATCCAAGTAGAATTATAATTCGGTCTTTCAAGTTTGCGAGGTGGTAGTTTAAAAAAGGGGCATATTATAAGTGTGTGAAAATAAATCAACGGGGCAAAGGTATAAATAAAAAATGATATAGATCATAACGCATAACATACGAGGGAACAGCACGAAATTTTCGAGTAATAAATACTGGGCACTTAAGTCGTCATATTCAGTGAAAGGAGGCGTGGTTACGGCCGAGATTGCCGATACGTAACGAAATCTGACGGCGTAAGTAACTAATTACTCATGATATATCACTATATAAACAGCGGCTGCAGGCAGGTCAACGCTTAAAGTGTTAAAACACTAAAATATATTAGTTCCTGACTCGGTTTAATTTACATGACAGCCGCGCGTAGACGCCCATATTTATAATAGTTATCTAGCAACACATAGGTAAGAATTATTCATAGATTTGCATACACCAACCGTTCATCATGCACGCTTTTGTGTCTTTCATCGTACTCTAAGCGATTTTTTTAATCTTTGTAATTAAAATGAGTTTCCTTCGTTCGCACCAGGATGTGACTATACTGTATGCCGCGTTAGTCTAGGACGCAACAACCAAAAAAAATGCATCTTATACTACATGCAAATTTTATATAAAACACACTTCATTCGGGACCATAATATTTTTAACGCGCTTATATTAGTTTCACCTGTATCTTGTATGTATGTATCTGTGTTTGTAACTGACTCTTTGGCCTCGATTTTGCCATACTTTAAGCGATCAGATTTAATTTAAACTTTGCACACTTGTCAAAGACCGACGACAATGTAAAAATTCGTTTAAAATATTCAATTATCCTGGTTACTTTCGCTAGGATTCATAAATTTCTTCAGGGATCTTTATCATGTCTTTGGCGGGTATAAGTTTTCCTGTTCCTTGATATGAAAAACAGCCCCTAAACATTTTTTTTAAACGGATGTTTCACTGTTTGAATCAAGTGAGCTGCAATCAACTTTCATCTATGCCTTTCCGCACTAACTTTGATCGGTACCCCTGCACCAAAAATTGGATCTTATCTGAGAATAAGACATTTTTCCAGAATCCTTTCGTCCAATAAGCATATTTTTTTGCCCAAATCAGTCTTTTTTTTTTTCATCATAGCCTCCGTTAGAAGAGTTCTCACAGCTTTTCTGCCTCCCTCCAAAAGGCGTCTGCAAATTGTAGAATCGTGAATTTTCACTCCAGTCTTTTTAGGGTTCAGCTTGCTGTTTCTAAAAAGAAACAAGTCCTCTCGGGAAATTGTCTTCGTCTATCTCCCACATTTTTCCTTAAGCTAAACTGATCCAGTCTCCCTTTTTTGTTTAATTATTTTATTTACAGCTCCCAAGCTCAAAGAACACTCTCTAGCAATGTAAAGGTTGGTATCCCATTTTAAATCTTACATTTATTGATACAAATACAATGACTCACTTGACACCAATAAAATATAACTGACCTACTTAAAATATCATGAAATAAATAACTATCCCGATTACTTAATTTTATAATCACCACATGTCCATGACTCCAGAAACAAGAAAAAACGAACTAAAACGTACTATTTCGCCCAAAATCACAAAAACACGTGTAACTTAATTACAGAAACGACTCACATTAGCAATAACTTGATGCAGAATGATAAGTTATGGGATACGTCAAGAAACAACTGTCAAAATTGTCACAGCAGTGTTGCCAAGTTCAAATACATAATACAAAAATTCCCCATATTCGCATAATTCGCATAATACTTTATGTTTGGGATTTTATTTTATTGTATTGCTAAAATAGATGTGGGAACAAGATCGCTATGTTTGGAATTTATTATATTGTTAAACTTACACTTAAAAACAGATTTGGTGCCAGACCATTTCCTACCGCCTAGCAAATAGGATTTTATGGTTTTATGGCAAAAACCTTTTAGATGCCTACGACACTTAAATGTGTAACATTCAACAGTATACATTTGGCTCTCGAGCATTCAGCATTATACATTTAGCTTCCGAACATTCAACATTGTGCATTCAGTTTCCGAGCGTCTAAAATACAACATAGCTATGGGCATATGACAACAAATTAAGTGTATGTATGTAGTAAAAATATACGTAGTTTCAGTGTATATATACATTTACTTTTATTTGAAATCCAATCACAAGGATAAGCAAAAAACCCAACAAACATTGGTCCTTCAAACCGAAACATAAACATTGGTCAACGTCGAACCAAACAAAAAAACACTGTAACTAATAAAAAAATGTTCGATAATAAGAGGGAAATTTACAGCATCAAAATTTTTTTGAATTTATCCTTGAATAGTTTTAATAAAAAGAGATAAACGAAATAGACGAGCAAAATATTCCTGTCATATTTTACTAAAATTCCTTAACTCCGCGACTGGTAACTAATTCATACAATAAGGGGGGCAATTTACCACATCAAAAAATTTGAAGTTTTTAATGCTGAAAATTATTATCCTTGAGTAGTCGCGATAAAAAGAGTGCCTCTAGTTAGTTTTCCCCGACTATTTACCATTTCTCGTACGTGTTGTGTGCGATGTTTCTACATTTCTTTGTGGTTTAAAATTTTCGAATCGATTGTAGCTGCTGGAGCGGCCTCCCGACCGCCCACCCGCCCATCCGCCTATGCGGTTATTATTCATAACACTACGGAAATTCACGTCAAAAGAAAACGGGAACGATATTAGTCTACATAAAAGATTAATTCCTTATACTTACGTGTTAACGTTCGTATAAATACATCTTTAATTACTTTATGTAAAACACAACATTGATGATCGATAAAATTTTTTTAGCGAATTCGTAAGCGATGTGGATTATAACTGAGACCTTATACAGATTTAGAATCGTTAAGTGGTACAAGGTCGTTTTGCATTTCCTAAAAACGCTAATCCATGACAAAATACTCATCTACACTACTATATGAAGAGATAAAATCTGTTTGTATTAATTATTAATATGGTTTAATACAAAAAAACTTTAGAGGGATGAAATATATAAAATCATCGACGACGTCACTTAGTGGGGTTTGATGTTTGATGTAAAAGACTCATCGACGACGTCACTTAGTGGGGTTTGATGTTTGATGTAAAAGACTCATCGACGACGTCACTTAGTGGGGTTTGATGTTTGATGTAAAAGACTCATCGACGACGTCACTTAGTGGGGTTTGATGTTTGATGTAAAAGACTCATCGACGACGTCACTTAGTGGGGTTTGATGTTTGATGTAAAAGACTCATCGACGACGTCATTTAGTGGGGTTTGATGTGTGATGTAAAAGACTCATCGACGACGTCACTTAGTGGGGTTTGATGTTTGATGTAAAAGACTCATCGACGACGTCACTTAGTGGGGTTTGATGTTTGATGTAAAAGACGCATCGACGACGTCACATAGTGGGGTTTGATGTTTGATGTAAAAGACAGCTGCCACTCTTTATATTGGTACTAGCTATTGCCCGCAACTTCGTCCGCTTAGAAGTCGAAAATGTTTCCATCAATTCTGTTAAAGAATGTTTATGCAAAATTTGAAGAAGATTGGACCAACGAATTACGTTGTCCCATACAAACTTTGCCCCTGTTTTTCATCTCCTTAGGGGCAAAATTTCGAAAAAAACATTTTAATTAGATACGGATACGTCATACAAAGAAAGCAACCTCCAAGTTTCAGGTCTCTACGATCAGCAGTTTAGGCTGTGCGTTGATCCGTCAGTCAGTCATTCAGGACAAAGCATTTTATATGTAAAGATAATGTGGTGAACAACAAATCACGTTGCTAAGGTTTACCGTGATCAACAAGGCGGTCCTTCAGGATAATATCTCTCATTGCATGTGGTATTTTGGGTTTTTAACCTGCAGCTGCAAGATCTGTGAATGTACAAAAAAATAAACAGCAGGGGCAGCGATTTTTTTTGTAAAAATGGTTGACATTTATCTTGACAAAGACCATTAGCACACATAGTCACGTATTTTTCCCATAGGGGTAGGCAGATACCACTTTTTTCCACTTGCTACGGTTTTCTAATTTTATTAGCGCTTCTATACATGCTCTTCAGATGCTGGTACTCTTGACCTAGTCTTTCTTCAAAACAATTTTGATCTGATCGAGATACTTTCGCGGAGATCGACCTCTCCCGACTTACCCAATCAAATTCGCCTATCTGTTTCGTCAATCTTCTTTTATTCGTTCTTTCTACGTGTCCAAAATATCTAATTATCCTTTATCTATCTTTGCTTTATCTTTTTTTACACCACAGCGTTCCCTTATCTTACTATTCCTCATTTCATCCATCAGAGTCACTCCGGCTATACTTCTCAGATTACTCATATCAGCAGAATTGATCTTACTGTCATGCTTTGTATACCCAACATTCACTACCATACATAAGTGTAGAGACTCCTCTGTGTACAGCCAGTCGTGCCTATTTTGACACGTTCTGGCTGCTCATAAAGCCATGCAGTACCCCATTTATTGCCAAGACCCCTCGCTTATAGTCACAAATATATGTATATAAAACATTTGTAAAAGACATCCGCCTATTATGTATGACTATGGTGCGGCTGGCTATTAAAGTGATAACATATATACATACAAGTTTCTAACGTCACAACATTTTACTAGAGAATAAAACGGAACCAAATAACAAAACTCTTCAGATTTATCTGATCGTAATTGATTGGCTACATGATGTTAGACACAGATGCTGCTGACAACGTAAATTAATACACGTGTAAATGTTTTTTAGATTTACCTGTGCGTATTTGCGTGAGTGATTTCTTCAGTTATAATATACATATAAATTAAGAATGTATTAGCACAGAAACCTCGAATTTACATATTTATTTTACTAATCAAAAGCGACACTATCCCTTAGGAATACTGTATTTTATTGTGATAAATAATAGTTTCAACTTAAATGTGTACGAAGCCAGCTACTTTTACATAAAAAACAATTACTGCAACAGAAATTTCTCGCCAGTATTTTTTTATACTTTCATTTTATTTTTTAATAAATATCAGCGAGTCCACTTCGCACATCCTTTAAAAAACTAAAGCAGAAGTTCCCAAACATTTTTCTAGATAGACTCATTTAATTTTGGTTTGGTCTACCACCTCCGAATAGCGGTTAGTTTGTAGAGCAGTCGTCGACGGGGAGCTTGTTAAGTTAGTTCGGTTATAATTCGAATAACAAAATTGATTTGTTTGTCTAGTCACATACGTACTGTGTAAACAGTAATTGCAGTTGTTAATAAAAAGGGTGGATAATTAGATTTTGCAATATTTTAAGAGCATTTCTAAGCATTGCCCTATAATAGAAAAGTTAGGGTGATACAAGATATGAGGTGTAAAAGTACATAAATATTCAGTAAAGTTTCCTTTCTATTTTTAAGTACCTACAACCCGGCTGATATTATTTATAAACATGTAATTAGAAACTCATCACATTTCTTTAATAATAGACCAACAACCCCCTTGCATGCGTAGCATACCTGTAAATTTGCATTAAATTCATATTTCTCGTTATTAATTATTTTTATATTATCACACAAACGTCTAACGCATTTACTATGAAACATGATGTTCCTTTTTTATATTAATGCATTAATTTAAAAAATGCTAATAATACCTTTAATACCAGCTAGCAACTCAAAGAATGTAAGTCGGTAAATGTATATGTAAGTTTGAAAATTAATAACCCCATTTCATTTTAATAAAATAATTTATACGAAAGATAGTAATCAAAACAGACAGTCATGGAAAAATAAGTAATGAAAAAAAAATGTGGTCTGAAATTTTACGATGAATGTTATTTTTTAACTCCATAAAAATATAATTTTAATAATCAATAAATGGTATTTAATACACTTGTAAATCTCCATAAAGTTTAAGAGGAGTATGATTATTGAAAATAAGATATTCAGGAGGAAGATCATCTAGGTTGATTGGAGCAATATTATAAGATCTTAGTGACGTTCTAGGTAGAATCAAACATGCTCAATAGGGTTTAAATCTGAACCTACTGCTGGCCACTCCAAAATTTTCAACTTTATAAAGATACGCAGTTGTTGTAAGAATAAAATTCACACCTACAACAGGAACAAATGGTGCTACATTTTCCTCAAGAACCTTTTTAATATACCTATCAGCAGTCAGGGATCCTCTAAGAAATCCCCAACTCTGTGTGATATTAGCATAATGGAGCCACTGTCAATATTCCCAGCTGTTTTTATGGTGCACTAGATACGCTTGATGGGTTAATACCAATTACTTCGGCTGTACACTGCTACGAACTTTTATTTTCACTTACGGCCACAATTTTAGCTACTTGTTTTGGCGTCATTCAAATGCTTTTTTTAACGACACTATCAGCAAATATCCACACCAATAGACTTTTGAACAGAAGTAACGGAATGAAATATATCACATTATAGTACATATCACAGTAAAAAAGCTATTAACTTAGTGGTTTTAGTGGAATTTTAGTTAAAATTATACACAAAAAATTTACAAATCGCTTTAGTACTCTACCGAGTAAAATTAAAAGATAAGCAGATTCAGGGGTATTACGAATTGTTTAAAAAATATATTCAGATACTAAATAATATAAAATTTACAACTATTGCTAGTGATGGAGCTAAACGTATCAATTTTTTTATAAAACACGTATTTAAGCAATTGTTTTAAATTTCAATGTTTCAAATGGAGTTTTTCAAATAGAAAAGGCAAATGTGCCGCAGATTTAGAAAGAAAAAAATTAAAAGAAAACCGTTAATACAAATGCGCTCCTGTAGTGATTTTATATGCCCCGCCGATCCCCTTGGCCGATGTTTACATTATCTTTAGAAAGCAATAGGGGCGCGCATTCAGGTCTAATGACGGATCATAATGAAATTTTGTTGAACTGATTGCTGTGTATTTCATCGGCAATATGTTATTAATTAATTTGGCGATTGTTCTTTGTGTTGAATGTATATCAAACGTTCTGCAATGTTGGTTCCGAATTCTACCAATAATCAATCGTTAGTGAATTCCTGCGAGACATCAATAACGATTCATTGTGCTAATTACAATTAGCTGATTTAGTTGCCGGTCGAGCCATCGTATGACCCCTCCTTTAATTTCCATCGTTATGTTTAATGGCGTAAACTTAGAAAAGAAAAACCCGCCGTATAACCGGGAATTGATTTAGTTAAATTATTGTTGTGACAAGCAACTGGAGCGGCACATATTTCATTGAAATTGGGCATAGTTGCAACCAATAACTACGATTAGTATACTGACAAGGCAGGATAGATGATCGGTCGATGCCCATTTGTTATCGGACAAGTCTCCAATTAACATTAACGGCGACGACGACGACAACGACAACAGCAACGGCGCCACCCTCACCCACCCCACTCTTACTCCACTTGCCAGAACTTGCATAATTTCTAAACTGCCAATTTTAGCACAATTATTGTTCCCAAATCTCATGCACCCGGCCAAATTGCTCTTGAGGGCTTGACGTAAAGTAATAGTATATTTACAAATACGAATCATTTTTGGAATTTTCTACAAGCCTGCTCCATACATTGCAGAACATGGCCAGGCCAATGTTTCTTTTCAAATTCGCAGCTATTTCACACATCATAAGTGGGTATATATTTATTGGCTTACAACCACCAACTTATCGAACGGCAGCGAGTGCCAATGCCCAACAAACTCCTTAATATTTTACCTACACTTTGGCGTAATAACACTTGCCATATCTGATGCCAAATGTGCAAGCCGGCTACTAAGTACAAACGAATGGCTCGAGAACAGCAAATTATTTTTGCTCTCTTTAAAGTATTTTATTTTTCTCATTTTTAAAGTGAAAACTTCTTTAGGCGCGTTAAGCAATTTTTGGTAGGGAGAAAACCTATGGTTTCGCGTCACCTAATGTCAGCGACAGATAAGTGACGTCATAGCTTCTTCTTCTTCTTCTCAATGTATCAGCCCGCTTCTATTAAATTATTTATTATTCCATGATATTCATTTACAAATTACGAAATTTTAATTAAAGTGAATATCAGGATTCTCGTTATTACTACTAGTATCATTTCAGTTTTATCCCCCTTACATGTCATTCTGATAAGGTTATGACAATAATAGATACTGATACTAATTAATGTCCGCTTAAGGGTGCATGGAATTTTATCGGTATATCTCATCTATACTATTACATAACAAACTGTAACTATACTTTTGTTTGTTTGGGCATCACACAAAAGCTATTGGACCGATTTTGATAACACTGTTTGTGTTTAAAAACTTATTAGATTTAAAAACGGGTACATATTTACTTTATCTGTTTGTCGTGACGAAGATTTAACAATGAAACCCTATTTTCATGTGTAGTTGTTTAAATGATTCTGAAACTAATAGTAATAGCGGTTTTTCTAACTATGCCTGTAGATGTAGCACTGCACGTAGTTTAACACGTTTGGTTTTTCGTGAAGTTGTAATAGTTGCAGTAGTTTTTAGATATTTTATAACTAAAAACAGCAAAAACTTTGTGTATAGTTATAATACGAGTTTTTTTAATGTTGACTCTGGACTTGAATTAAAGAACCTCGATTACTTTAATTTCGACTTAACTCAATTGGATAATGGCTAACGTTGTAAGATAATTTTATAAAACTGTTACAAAAGGTTTAGGTGTTCCTGACTCCGAATCACCAGAAAGTCAGATTTAATTTTTCTCTTTTTATAATTTTATACCAGTATTATATATATATTGAAAATCTGTTGAAAATGAGTTATTGCAGATTTCAACAGATATACATCTCAAAGCCACAGCATCTGATACAAAATTCTGGTATTTTATATCTGAAGATAAATATCTGAATCTAAGGCAAATCGCCCTTCAACTGTCGGCAATGTTTGGGTCAACTTGTGCGAGTCTGCATTTTCTAAAATGATGATAATTAAGTCAAAATATAGCAATCGATTAACTAACGAACATTCGTCATCACGCTTGCGATTAGCAGTCGGTAATTTTTTTTTCTTTTTACTGAAAATTGTCGCAAAAAGGGTAGACCTATCGTGTGGGCCGCGGACGGCCCGCACTGCGACTATTAGAAGGGGAAGGGATTATAGAAATGAAATGATTGTGGACACGCTTTTTAAAAAGTTGCAGGTCATAGTTCTCTGGAAAAACTGATTTTGGAGGTTTATTCCATTCATCCATTGATGAAGATTGGTCCTTGTAGTGTCAAGCTTGAGAGCAAATGTGTGAGACTGATCAGCGTGCCGAGTTCTTCGGTCGAATGTGGCCAGTGGTGGTATAAAAGGTTTTATTTCCCTGGAGCATCTGTCATGAAAATATCTGTAGAGTAATGTCTGGTCTGCAACTATTCTTCCATGTTCTAGAGGGTGAAGGATATCTGTGAGAGTTGAGCTGTTTATCAAGCGAATGGCTCTTTTCTGAATGGAATCTAGAAGACGAAGAGAATGCCATGGTGCTGAACCCCAAATGTGGAAGCAATACTCCAGTAGAGGTCGGATTTGAGCCTTGTACGTCGTCAACAGTTGATCAGGAGTAAAAAACTTTCTGGCTTTCCACAGAAAACCTAGCCTCTGGTTTGCCGACTTTACGATGTTAGCAACATGGTCATGCCAAGACATATTATTGGACACCGTGACTCCCAAAATCGAGATGGAGGGACTTGGTTCAAGGGTATTTCCGGACATTGTGATGGGATGATTTAAGGAATTCACTTCCTTGGAAAACGTGGCACTTTGTGTTTTTTGGGCATTGAACTGAACAAGATTGTTGGTTCCCCACTTGACGATTGCTTTAAGATCTCTATCGATGGAATCAACCTGTTCCTGCCTGAGTCTATTTGTATCATCAAAGTCACTCTTTAAAGTGTAGTACTAGAAGTCTTTTGTTTTGTAATACCCAATAAACTCGCAATTTCCAATAATTAAGAGGTTTTTCATTGATATTTTAGAGCAAACCTACACTTATTTTTACTAAAAAAATTAATATTGTGCGGTAAAAATAATATCTATACCACGTATGCACCCTACCTAGACGACAATTACCGAATATTAATAAAAGTAGTCGAATGCCGAATAGTAACCGACTATTCTATTCTATTAAAAACAAAAAAAAATTAAAGACTCGACGTGCAATTTTGCATAAAAGTTTATTAATCTCGGCAATTTGTTAAACTAATATGGAATTAAAAAAGTGTTAAAATATTACATTATCTGTACATCTATAAATCTCTCGTGTATCGTTGTCGCTATAATTCTACACCTTTTTAGTTGGTAGTTTGTGGTGTGAAATCCTGGAAGCCACGATATGACAGCAATTCGGGTTAGGCTGATATTTTCTGTTTTACCGATATTAAATGTCGTCAGCGTCGACGTCGGCGTCGGTCGTTAAATACGTTTAAATATTTGGAATGAATTGTGTCGGTATGGATAGAATTTGCTGCAATTTTAAACTACAATATTGTTTTCGCTGATAAAATGGGTAGATTGTTCCGTACAAATTGTTAAACGACAATACTCCGATTTGTACAATATAAATCCTTTCAGACCATTTCGATTTCGAATAGCAACACATTTTTATTGTTTACTTCATTATCATTTTATTTCTTATGTATGAAGATTATAATTAATTTCAACAATTTTTAATAATATTATAAATCAAATAATTTTTATAAACCTATTTAAAAGACGTACAAGGTCAAATCCGACCTCTACTGGAGTATTGCTCGCACATTTGGGGTTCAGTAACAAGGCATCCTCTTCGTCTTTTAGATTCCATTCAGAAAAGGGCCTTTCGGTTGATAAACAGCTTAACTCTCACATATATCCTTCACTCACTTGAACATATAAGAAGAGTTGCAGACCAGACATTACTCTACAGATATTTCCATGGCAGATGCTCCAGAGAAATAAAAACTCTTATACCACCACTGGCCACATTCGGCCAAAGAACTTGGCAAGCTGATCGGTCTCACCCAATTACTCTCAATATTGATACTACAAGGACCAACTCCAACTAATTATCCAGGGTAAGGTGAACAGTAGGAGAGGACAGGCGAAGAGTATCACGGTTAAAAAACCTACGACAGTGGTACGGCAAAACGTCTAGTGAACTCTTTCGAGCGGCTGTTAACAAGGTCTCGATTGCTATGATGATAGCCAACATTCGCTGAACGGATACGGCACAAAGAAGAAGAAGGACCAATCTCCATCAAGAATCCTTCTTTTACAGGGCTGCTACGGAATGGAACAACCTTTCAAAGTCAGTTTTTTCAGGGAACTATGACCTGCAACTTTTCAAAAAGCGGGTTCACAATCATTTTCTTTCTATGATCCCTCCCCTTTCTAATAGTCGCAGTGCGAGCCGTCCGCGGTCCACACGATAGGTCGACCCTTTTTGCGACAATTTTCAGTAAAAAGAAAAATTAAAGTTAAATTAATTAAAATGCTACATATTATAATTATTTGAGATATTGGGTCGTAATATTTTTTAAAATTTAAAAATAATGTATAAAATTTTTCAGGAAAATCGTCACCCAGAATATTGATTATTCCTGTGTACGTGTATCGTTGCAACAAGAGTGAATATGTATATATTTTCAGTAAGACTTTAAATTACATAAAATATTATTTATTTTCACAAATAACATGCAACATGTGTAAAACAAGTGTGTGATTGTTTTAATCAATTGTTATGTATAATCTTCATAACAAGGCACGTAAATATTTATTAATATTTGGAATGAATGAATGAAGGTCAGTACCAGATAAATTCCCAAGTGTTCTAACTCTGAAATCAAAACAAAAAAAAGGAACAACAATAATAAATTGTGTATAGCATTTTGTGAAATTACTTGGGATAGACATGGTAGTATATTTTAACTCTTTAAGAGAAATCCAACCCTAAACACCCAGATATATCATGAAGTTTGCAGTAAGTGCTAGTTTGTAAGCAAAGTGACATGATTTTTATGAGTGAATAGACTCTTACACCTTTCTCTACTGGGAAGATATGTGTAGTTACATTTCCCACTTTCACCGATGCTGTTTGATTTAATGAATCTTAAGTCGTTCTAAACTATCATTCTGCCTTAAAGCAGCTTTATTAGCTCTGTATGTTTGACACAGTCAAACGCCTTATGATAATCTATAAAGCACAGGAAAACGTCTCTTTGCCGGCCTTTGCTACATGTGTGCCGAAGCTACACATCCCTGTCTCACACCTTTTTCGATGTTAAACCAGTCCGTGTGCGCTCCGTTTATCTTGACTCAAGCAGTGGAATCCTCGTAAAGTGATTTCATTGCTCGTATTAAACTACCGCTCACCCCATACATAGACAATGTCGACTACAATTCACTCCTCACCACTCTGTCATAGTCCTTTTTTAAGTCTATAAAAGCGCAATAGAACTTCTGACTTCTAGCCAAAAAAATTTCGACTATACCTCGTAATAAGACCTGATTTATACATCTCTTTTCTCTTCACAATTTCTGTCGTACGAATTTCATTTTCATTGCAACTTTCAATCATGTCTCCGAATGGGTATTCCTTTCTTCGCTTAAAAACGCATTTCTCCTTTTACCATATTACCATTTTGGTTTCTGATTTTTTTTCCATTTGTGAGGTAGTATTTTTACCTCTGACTTGGACTTCCAGATTAATATTGTTTTGGAAATCGTCAATTTCATAAAGACTTTAATCCAAAAATGTTGAAAGTCCTGCAGGATTTATCGGATTGAGGTAACCGACGCGACGATGATGTTTTTTTAAGAGAATGTAGACGCATGGCTGGAATGAATATACGCGAATAAAGAATAGAGAATTCCAATTGTGTTTTAGTGGGATGTTGTCGAGAAAATAATATTTAAAAAGTCAATATCACGTGGTTAACAACCGAAAGCCGAGATTTGACCGAACAAACAAGTAAAGCGTTAAGTTCGCATGGAATCGCAGAAAGAGGTAAACTAGAGAATAGTATAACATCATCATCAGAATCAGCATCAGCATCGCTGTATGTATATACGATGATGCATATTCTCGAGTGCATTCGAGAATTGCGTTTCTTCATTGTTATATGCACGTGAAGGGCCGGATGAAATGCTGGTCTCTCTCTGTGTGGGAATACTAATCAAATCCGATTTGTTTGAACGGGCAAAACGTAAAAAGGTTTTTATAATGAAGTGCTTTCTACACGTCCTGTCGGATTTTTGTTCGGCTCTTAGTTATTTTATGGAATATGGCATACAAGTCGCTCGCACCGTTAATCCAATCATCTGTTCAAATTTTGTTATTGTAAACGTTCATTTCATAAAAGCCATTTAGGTGTTTTTATCTTTTTTTTTAAAGAAAAACAAATTCGAAACATCGCTTTGTGCCCCGAAACTGTATTGACGTTTTTATTCAATAAAAATTTCGAAATAAAAATGCGGTAGTTACAACATACCTGTCGGACATATATTGCGATATGTCGGAAACTGAAGTTAAAGCTAACGAAACTTTTTTTAGTTTTACAAAAATATTAACACAATGCATGGCGCAAGATATACCTACAATGGTTCGTCTGGATCATTTCAAAATATTTGCTACGAAGATAATGTTGACTGTACCCAAATGATTTAGACCTCTTTCTTCTTAGTGCATGATGTGTGGTGGTTGTTGTGAATTTCTGTCATTATCCAGTCTGTCACGGACGTGACTAATAATTTGTTGCCACCGTTGCCTGCTGTTAGCCTCTCTTGTTGCTGTCTCCAAGTTTAGGCTAGTTAAATTGCGAACGGAGTCGGTCCATCTCGTTGGTGATCGGCTTCGTCGTCTTTTACCAAATGGCATTCCTTGTGCAAAGAGGCGCTCCACATTCTCGTGTCGAATTATGTGGCCTTAGAGCCCGCGCTGTAGTTTGGCTCGACAAAGGTTGCTCTATTCTTACTTGTTTTAATATGGATGCGTTTGTTCTTCGAGCAGTCCATGGGATTCTTAAAATTCTGCGCCAACACCACATTTCAAACGCATCGATTCTCCGTCGATCAGCGGCCTTGATCACCCACGTTTCCGAAGCGTACCAAAAAACTGAGAATACCAGTGATTTTACTAGAGCTTTTTTTGTTTGGATCGAGATGTTGCGATCTTTTCATACTTGGTGAATTGGCTCATAGCTGTTTTAACCAGTTGAATGCGTCTACGAGTTTCAGATTCACAATCCTCATTTGATGTTATTATTGACCCTAGATACACGATCCTTTCGACGACATCGCAATTTGTCAAATTGTGTGGTTGTGGAGGGAGCACCTTCTTGATTTAGACCAGTAGACAGCAAAGTGCGGCTCCGGAGCCGCATGCGGCTCTTTTGTATTTCATGGTAGACTTTACGTCTCATCTAAACCAACTTAATCATAAACTAAAGCAAAGAAAACACGGTTTTTTCGAGGTTAGAAGACGTTATTTCATTGGAAAGTAAATTATCCCTTTTTGATCAAGATTTTGAAAGGGAAACACTGTTTCAAAACAAACATTTTTAATATGAAGGAAGCATTTCTCAGCAGATTTCCGGAATTTAAAAACAACGACCTTAGCGACCTTAGCTAACAGGTATAAATTTTTCTGCTTTTGAAATCGATATTGGTAACTTTGAAATTCAATTGCTGGGTTTCAAAAACAAGGAAATATGGAGCTCTAAATTCGAACGTCTTTGCATTGATTTAGAAATACTGGAGAAGAACAAATGTGAACTTGGTTTACAACACCAAAACTCTACTTTAAAAGACCTAGAGAAGGAAGACATGATCATGTTCAACGCCTATAATAGTATTCCTGACTCTTATGATCAGCTGAAAAAACTCGGTTTTGCTGTTCTATCCCTTTTCGGTTCTACATATTCATGCGAACAATCTTGCTTTCATATTATTTTTTATCCGTGCTAACTGAATATCCAGTTGCAAGTAAACTTTAAAATCACTGGACAAAGCACTGGATAAAGTACAATTTCTCCACTTGTTTTTGTCATATATGTTTTTTTTTTTACTGAAAATAGTCGCAAGAAATTCTTTTGATGTACCAACAATGTTCGGATCGGCTGCCGCACGTTTTGAACGTGCTCAGCGCATTCGTGCGTCCCGTCCACATCTGAATGCTCATGCGGCGGGAAGTGCTCGTTCGGTGCGTTTGCTTAATAATGGTTTCTTTTAATCTTCCATTGCGTTTAAATTTATTTTTATTACAAAACATTTAACATCCTATACGAATGAAAATCGATTTTAAGATAATCTTACGCTGTGTATTTTGTCACATTATAATTATATAATATATATATATATATATATATATATATATATATATATATATATATATATATATATATATATATATATATATATATATATATAATTTCAAATCAAATTAAAACCCCAGTAACGATGTCCGTGTAATTAATTTTCTGGAGATAATTACAAAAAGCAGCTTTATGACGATGACGCCATCGTAATATTTTATAAACGACATTAACTCGTCCCTAATTGGGACGTAAATTAACAATGAAGGCTTACACTGATATTTATAACATATTTTATAGTAATAGAGCTTCATAAGGGCTCTCGCCTGTCTAGAAGAAAAAACACATTACCATTCATCAATTAACTATTTTAAGCAGCAACAATGTAAAAGAAATAACTGATACTTCTTTTTTGTTTCGTACATAAATTAATAAAAACCTATATAAAGCTACAAGCAAATATGACAATAAAAACTAGTGTGACAAATGAGTTTTAGTTGACCTCTTAGCAGAAATCGATTAAAAAATGTACAGTTAATGTTTAATGTTAACAAGTTAGCGTTAAATCAATATGTAATTTTCTGCTATTAATACGAATCCGTTCAAAGACAACAGTAAATCGGAATAACAAAGGTGTGATCAATTGGATGTTGAATTGGAGTTTGCCAATCAAAGTTTTGTCCAGCAGTCAGAAACTGTTCGTGATAATCCCGATTGTGCGCATTATAAACAAAAAGCGTTCCAACAAGAATTACCGACTGTTTGGTAAAAAATGAAAAAAATATACGTACATTTAAAATACAAGCGGACGTTGTACTGCCCGAACGTTGGCTTGTCTGCTTTGGGAATATCTCTATCAAACTCAGCGACACCAAAAACTATTAATTTGACACTAATATCGGCGTTTTTAATAGTTTCTATATTTCTTCCCATTTCCGCCCCTTTTGTATAGGTGCTAACATAATTGGGAATGTCACTATCAAACTCAGCGTTCCCGAGGACTAAGAATTCGACACTAATAAAAGCCGTTTTTGATAGTTTTTATAATCCATCCGCTTTCCACCACTTTCGTAGGGGTGCTAACAAAATTGGAAATGTCACTATTAAGCTCACCTATCCCAAAAACTTTTAATTCGACAATTATATCGGCAATTTTTAATAGTTTTTATTTCAACCCCCTCTTACCCCTTTCGAAGCGGCTTATCGGGATAAAAACTATCTCTCGAGTTGAAGGAATCAATATACATTTACACAAAATTTCATTAAAATCGGACTATGGATTCGACACTAATTGATAGTTTTTATACTTTATCCCTTTCCCAGCCCTTTTGTTTATCCGATTGCTACCAAACTTCACAGGATTACCCAGTGAATTAATCATGGATTTCGACTACCTGGGTTGCAAGATCTCCAGTCGGGGAAATTTGGAGGAAGAAGTCAAACGAAACGTGAACAAAGCTGCATCAATCTCTGGTCATCTAAAAAGCATTTGGCGAAACAAACAGATAAGCATTCAGAGTAAACGAATCTATAAAACATGCGTATGATCAGTAATGACCTACGGAGCAGAGACAATAGCCGATACATCAAAAACCAAAAGAATGCTCAGAACAACAAAGATGAAAACAATACGCGCAATAACAGGCAACACCCTTCTGGATAAGGAAAGGAACGAAGACCTAAGAAGACAAACTGACACCAGTGATATCGTAAGATGGTGCAGAGCTCGGCGAAGATACTGAAACGCACACGTCAGCAGGATGAATGAAGACAGATTACCACGAATCGTCAGGGACAACAAACCAACACGAAGAAGACCCCTGAGAAGACCATCAAAAAGATGGAGAGACAGCTGGCAGTCCACCTTACAGAAACTACAAATGAAAGAAAAGGCGTTTCAGTTTTTTCTTGAAGTTTAATAAGTTATATTTTCTAAATGCATTGAATCATTGTACAGTTTAACAGCATTGCAAGAAAAATTATAAGTGTAATGGAGGACGAGTGTGTAGGAATGATAAGTAGAATGATAAGCAGATAAGTAGAGATGTATCTACGTAGCTTCTGAAATAAATATTTAGGTTTGTGTGACGTTTTGTGACAGATAGTTTCCCAATGAAAAGCCATTCCGATTATTTCATTTTTGAGCTTATGTGGTCATACTTCCATAACAATACAAATACAGAAGTTTTATGTCCTTTGAGGGTGAAATAAGTTAGCTTAAGTGACTGCAGTGCCGTAAATGCTATCGCAATAGACTAGTTTTGACAGGATCAAGGATTCGCATAGGTTTAGTTTTAACCTAGTTGGTGTTTTTTTAGTGTGATTTACATTTAAGGCTCTAGTGAAGAATGGGTGGGTAATTTGTCACTGAGATATGGTCCGAAAACACATGAAGAAGAAGAAATAGACTGACATTTACTGAAATGAGCCGAACCCAATTATTTGCTGTCCCTATATTTTGTTTTAAATCGGTCAGAAATAGAAATTTGGAAACTGTCAGTAACTCGTTGCGGATTCACTGTAGGAAAAATAAGAAAGAAATCAGTAGAAATAAATAGAAAAGCTTAATGAAGATTACTCCTCGAGGAGCAAAACGATTACTAGTAAAACGAGCGCATGTGAACACAAAACCGCCTTAAACTGCCTGATGATGGCTACCATAAAATCACGATATTATCAATTCAATAGTACCCCACCGCACTGCCAACAAGTTTATATATCTGCCGAGGTATTCGATACGAAATGACATCTTATTTTCGAAATGATAGATTCCCATCGTAGTTGCTCATGGAATTGGATAATGGTCAGTTCACATGCAGAGAGTTCGCGGCGCCCTAGCGACTCCTCGAATAATTGCCGACCACCAACTGGATTCCGAATGTGGAATCGCAGAAATTATTGAGCAGATTGACATAATGGTATATTTAATATTCAAATTTCAGAAATACACGATTCCAATAATGAGGAGTGTTGTGTGCGGCATTTGAGTCAGAACAAAAGCGAGATCCGATTGCGAGTAATTATACGGTAAGTTGTAATAATTTTTGTCTGACGCTATTGGGAACAGTCTTTCGTCGTGACTATTCACCTACGATTTTCTTACGCGAAGATTTAGTTCTTTTTTTTATTTATTGACACAGTTCCCATCCTCCTTGAGGCTGTCGACGTACCGATGGTTTCACTTTCCATGCAGTTTTTGCCGACTGTAACACCAATGAAAAACGTATTTATAAATTTAAGTGCCCAGTCATTACATAGGTACATTTGAACTTACAAATAAATCGAGAAGGCTGACTTCTGGACATTTTCTGAGGGGGAGGGGGATGCTTAGAAAAGCTTAACTTAAAATTGTCGACCAAGATTTTCTATGAGCTTTCGTTAAATTTTGTTTTTTTACAATAACTCGGCTTCTCATCATGGTAAGTAAATTAATATTCTTTCTTATTTAAATCAAAACTGACCAACTATTCTAAATGGTCGAACTGTTTCGACGACTCCTAAAAATTTTATTCAAGGTCAAAGGATAAAAGTATCATTTTTTTTACATTTCCACAGTTGTAGAGCATGCAATGATCTACAAAAATTGTTCCCATACTTTTATTCCTACGAATCACCATTCCCAAGATATCACCATCATTTGAAACATCAAAAACAATAATATGCACGTCTAAACCGCCTATATGCATCATCGGACGTTTAACATAAGTAAAACACTGTTTTTGTAACTTATACAATTATACATGCATGTGATACGGTTTTGAGACACAATTTTTTACAAAATTATTATAACTAAAAAACCAGAAAGATTAACCTTTATCTGTTTTATTGGCAATCATCACGACATTCTTAGCCAAGCTTGGTATGAGAATAAAAAATCAAAATGAAAAAGAGGAATGATTTATAATCCTGAAAGCTGCGGCAGTAATCATTCTATAGAATATTCAATCTTTAGTTCTGCAGCCAGTATTCGCATTCCACTGAGCGATATGTTCTTGCTCAAGGATTAGTTTCAATTCATGTTTCGCTTCGGCAATAGACAATCCGACCAACTGGCTTCTTGGTTCCACCAGGGTCCCATTTCTTGCCAGTTTATCGGCTACCTCGTTATCATTTATCCCTGTGTGCCCAGGAACCCATGTAAGAGTGACCTTGTTTGCAGTCGCTAACTCAGTGAGGACCTGCATGCAGTCCCACACCACTGATGATGTTGTGGTGCAACTTACGAGTGCCCCAATGGCTACGCGAATGTCAGTAAGAATATTAATCTCACTGTTGGTCACTCTGTTTTCTGTCAGGTGCGTAACACACCTGAGTATGGCATATACCTCAGCCTGGAAGAACGAGGCGTATTTCCACAGGGGTATGCTTTCCCTGTGGTTGCAGGATGCTTCAAACACACCTGCCCCGTAGCGTCCCCGGTACCCTGTACCATCGCTTCACTCCTGGGCTGGTCAATGGTGTTTTCTCCAACCAGTCTTCTTTGGTTGGTATTATAGTGTAACTAATAACTGTACCAATTTTTAGCTCTATGCGAATTATTGTAAATTGAAATGTCTATTTTGACCGGTCACCCGTTTCGGGTATCGTGCCATCATGATCTGTGATATCTTTCTATATCCGCCTGTCTTCCGCGGCTTTGAAACATTCGTTGAGTGGTACTCCGGTTTCCCTGACAATGCGATCCACATATCTGATTGGTGATCTACCTCGGCTTCTCGTTCCTTGTACCTTCCCCTGGACTGTGAGTTTTTTCAGTCCGTTTCTTCGGACAATATGTCCGAAAAAGGATGTTATTCGATCAGAGACGATAGTGCGCAGTCTTTTTTTGATCTTCAATTGGTTTAGAATCGACTCGTTTGTTATTCTTAGTGTCCATGATATGCGTAACATCTTTCGCCAACATCACATTTCAAAAGCATCGATAGCGCGTTTATCCATTTCCTTGAGTGCCCAGCACTCTGATGCATATGAGAAGACTGAGAATACTAGAGTTTTAACGAGTCTGGTCTTGGTGGATACGGTTATGTCATGACTCTTTCAGATCTTAGTAAGCCTTGCCCATGGCTTCTTTTGCAACTGCTGACCGCCTTTTGATTTCCGATGTGCATCCCCACTGAATTCGTTATAAGCGATCCCAAATACACGAATTGATTAACCACAGCTATACCATTTATTTTCTTGGTTTCTGGCCTGTTGTTTCTTGGCCGGTCGATAATCATTATTTTTGTCTTTGATCTGGTAATAGTTAACCCTGCCTCCTGACCAGCCATCGTCAGCATACCTAAGGTTATTGATTGTTCTTCCGCCCACAGAATTACCTCCCTCCCAGCCTTCTGTAGCTTTACGGATAATACACTCGCCATAAATGTTGAACAGAAGTGGACTTACAACACATCCCTGGCTTACGCCCTTACCGACGCGGAATGATTCGGTCAGTTCCCCATTTACTTTTACTTTCTCCGTGTTGTTTTGATATAAACCTTTCAATACTATATGCGCAGCTGTTTTGCGGTATTCGTCAGGGTAAGATATACGAACTCTTACGAGTGTTTTGAACGAGCAGTTAGATAAATCTTTATCCTATTGAATTTCGATTTTTCACATGCGAATCGATAGCGATCGGAAGACAAATTGGTCACCAAGAAAAACTATCGCGTAATAATAACCTGATGATGGTTATTCGAGCGATAATGTGTTATAAGCAAAAACATTTACTTACCAATTTCAAGCGGCGTAATGTCGCTTAAACGTGTAGAATTTATGTAGCTGGTGTGTTACATTGTAATAATAGCGTCGGTTTTTATGACCAGAAGGATATAAAAGTTGTTTAATTAAATTTCGTTTAACGTTGCATAGCCTATATTTTATAGTTTAATGCGAAAGTCGAGAGATATCGCCGCATGACGCTAGAATTAAAGACCATTCTCAGATATATATATTTATGTAGCCATAAACAAAAAGTTAACTTTATAATAATTATCCCTCTGCCAGGACAAAATATATTAAAATTATTTTAAACGCTAAATAATAATTTTAATTTCAACGACTAATACGACAAGTCCGTCCCTGACTATTCAAGACACGTCACAAAATTTTTTTGGAGATTGCGAGCTTTGTATTTTCGTTTTCAATTACTGTTGAGGGTGCTACAATACGTAAACAAATATGGAAGGCTGTGAGTAATGTCAAATTATAAATTATATAAAAGAAAAGGTGCCTTTGAAAATTTCAAAACATTTTATCGGCAGAAATATTTTTGAAAATATTTATATTGTTATGCAACTCCATTGGAAAAATTATAAAGCTTATCTTACTACATAAATAAATTTTTATTTATTATTATTACTGTTGTTTCTTTGGAACATGCTTAGAAATCGTAAAAGGCCAGTGAATGAGTACGTTAACACTACAAAAATATCAACGGAACAGTGGGAGTCCCATTTTCGTATGCTGTACAGCGATTCTGGCCAAGAAACAAAACCAGTAATGGAAGAACAAATCAACAATGCAGACGGTAACCCCATAGAGCAGACCCTATGTACAAGAGACATCAACCTAGCAGTGTAAAAACTAAAAAATCGAAAGTCACCTGGATTAGATAACATAAACAATGAACTTATAAAATATGGTGGGCCTACGTTGATGGAACAAATCACATTGCTATTCAACAAAATATACAAAAACAAGAAAATTCCAGTACAATGGAAAGAAAGCATTACAATACCATTGTTTAAGAGAGGTGTCAAAACAGATATGAACAACTATAGGGGAATAAGTCTGTTAAGTACAACATCGAAGCTACTGACAAAGATCATAGCCCAACAGGTGGCACATACTGGAATTAATGAGGAGCAACAAGGGTTTCGACAAAATAGATCCACCATCGACGGAATTTTTATTCTTAGACAGATAGCTGAAAAAGCAATAGAATACAACAATGTTGCTTACATGTGTTTTATTGATCTAAAACAGGCTTTTTTTGATAGAGTCAGACTGAAGGATGTGCTTGCACTGCTCGAGGAAAAAAATTTGGACTCTCATCTTATCGCATTAATTAAAGAATTGAATACCGGAAATTCTACGTTTATAAGAGTTGAACAGAAGCTAACAAAAAGGATAGACATATCAACAGGTATAAGACAAGGAGATAGCCTTAGCCCTATTTTGTTCAACATCGTCATGGATAAAATAATCGACGAAGTCAAAACGGTGGGAAAAGGATACAGGATGGGAGATCAGGAGTTTAAAATAATCTGTTATGCTGATGATGCGGTCATTATATCGCAAGACGAGGACAATTTACAGAGAATGCTATTTAAATTCGAGCAAACTGCACAACAGTATAACATGATCATCTCGCAAGAAAAAACACAATCTCTTACAATATCACGAGATCCCAAAAGATGTAAACTGGCATTATATAACAAGAGCGTGGCACAGGTTATGTCATGGGTGCTCAAATAACCAGTAACCGTGATCTTAAGTCGGAAGTCAAGTCGCAAACAATCAAAGCAGCAAGACTATCGGGATTCCTACGAGATGTGACATGGAGGAACAAGCACATGTCTATAGCGAGCAAAACAAGAATCTATAAGACCTGCGTAAGACCGGTAATGACCTACGCTACTGAAACGAGGGCAGAAACAGCAGCAACAAAGAGAATTTTAAGAGCAGCCGAAATGAGAACCCTAATGACCATAACAGGACATACTTTACTCGACAGGCAGAGGAGCGAAGACATCAGAGCTACCTGCGGCATTCAAGATGTAGTAAGATGGTCCAGAGTCCGAAAGAGAGCTTGGAGGGATCATGTGGACAGAATGCCTGGAAACCGCCTCGTAAGAGCTGCTAAGCACAACAAGCCTGAAGGTAACAGACCACCAGGACGACCGCCCAAGAGGTGGCACGAGAGCTGGACATCAGAATCCCAGTTGCGGCTGCTATGAGTGCTAATATATGAGGAAAAACAAGACAAATGTCTTAAGAAAAAGAAGAAGAAGAAGACTGTTGTTTCTTTTTTTTTCTACTTTAAAGCCCTACCTACGCCTCTGCCAAAACTGAAACAGTAGTCGGTCATATGCAATCTCCATTTCTGTTAATACTTATTTGAGACCAATGCTTCTTTCTAATGTTTTATATTTAAAGCACCTGATGGTATCGTATTTAGAGAAGAAAAACAACAATACTATTTCTGCAATATGATAACAAAGCACAATTTGATGGTCTTTAAATCACCTTTAATTACCTTTTTTTTTTAGGAATTCAAATTCGTTAACAACAATAACATACAATACTTTCAAATTTTGATTACTTGCAAACTAGCTTTATAAATTATCCCTCAGGTGGCGTCTAGCGAATTACAGCTATGCAAATCAATTCTTATGTGTATTGTGAAGTCTTTTAACTAAACACTAATTTTCAAAATGGGATCAGATACTTCCAAATTATGTAAACATCTTTAAAAACAATAATAGTCAGCGACGTCAATGTGACAAATCCTATAGTATTTAACAGATTCTTTCATAAACGTTATTTTTAAAATATTGATGAAATTTTAAAATTTCCGCTTTGCAACTAAAATACTTTTATCTAATATTTATCTTGTCACCTTGACGTTGTAAACCGATAAAGGTTAATTAACCCCAACGCAATTTTAATTACTATACAGCCATTTCTGATCCGATAAAAAAATAAAGAGAACGGCAATCAATTAATTATATATGTGTAAGAAATTTTCAATGGTCGACACGGCATTCAATTCAAAGAGGCTTACGACCCATTGGAAATTCAATATATTATTAAACAAATACATTAATTACTTGCCAGGAAATGAAAATGACAAGCTTAAAGGTATACTTTATCTACTACGTAATAACATTATAAAGCTTTGATCTACACTGAAAAAACCGAAACAACTACTTATCGTCGATGCATTGGATTAACGAAATAAAATTTTATTATCTTCTTTTATTTTAAACCACTTTTAAGTCAGTAAAATGTAACATCAATATTTGTGGGGTAACAGATGTCGCCATCATCAGACCACACTCGAGAACAAATTTTAAAACTTTGTCAATAGTAAATCCCAACGGAGATCGATAACCTGACAAGAAATAAGGAAAAAAATGGGGAAAACAAGTAGACAGAACGACTGTATATTAAAATAGGTTAAGACAGAAAAGTGGATGTCATGGTGTAACCAATGAGGACTTTCCGAGGTGCGATTATTGCTAGTTGAAAGATTTACGAGCACCTGAGAAATACAAAACTATCAGAGACCCAAAATTAATAATGGAACTGTAGAAGCGAAAAAAATAGGCACTTGACAACATCCCCTCTCCAAAGAAAGAAGGAAATCTTCCTAAAGATTTACGACGATGACTCAAAATATTAATGAGTGCTTCCCAAAAGGAATTCCTGAAAAGAGAGAAGGTTATACTAATAATAATAAAAAAAAAACATGACAGGCAAGTTAAACTACACGTAATTTTGAAGAAATAAAGGTAGACGCAGAATACATGACCAGCTTTCTAAACAGGGTACTGGACAACCCGAACAACACCGATCCCAGCCAAACGATAATGTGACCCCAAAATGTGGTTAGGTTGGAGGGCTCCTACCTCCCCGCCTGGACAATCCCCGGGTTATTGAATTCTTAAGCCCCAATCACAGTGCCCATTTACGAGCACCTGAGGAATGCAAAACTATCAGAGACCCAATTAATAATGGAACTGTAGAAGCGAAAAAAATAGGCACTTGACAACATCCCCTCTCCAAAGAAAGAAGGAAATCTTCCTAAAGATTTACGACGATGACTCAAAATATTAATGAGTGCTTCCCAAAAGGAATTCCTGAAAAGAGAGAAGGTTATACTAATAATAATAAAAAAAAAACATGACAGGCAAGTTAAACTACACGTAATTTTGAAGAAATAAAGGTAGACGCAGAATACATGACCAGCTTTCTAAACAGGGTACTGGACAACCCGAACAACACCGATCCCAGCCAAACGATAATGTGACCCCAAAATGTGGTTAGGTTGGAGGGCTCCTACCTCCCCGCCTGGACAATCCCCGGGTTATTGAATTCTTAAGCCCCAATCACAGTGCCCATTTACGAGCACCTGAGGAATGCAAAACTATCAGAGACCCAATTAATAATGGAACTGTAGAAGCGAAAAAAATAGGCACTTGACAACATCCCCTCTCCAAAGAAAGAAGGAAATCTTCCTAAAGATTTACGACGATGACTCAAAATATTAATGAGTGCTTCCCAAAAGGAATTCCTGAAAAGAGAGAAGGTTATACTAATAATAATAAAAAAAAAACATGACAGGCAAGTTAAACTACACGTAATTTTGAAGAAATAAAGGTAGACGCAGAATACATGACCAGCTTTCTAAACAGGGTACTGGACAACCCGAACAACACCGATCCCAGCCAAACGATAATGTGACCCCAAAATGTGGTTAGGTTGGAAGGCTCCTACCTCCCCGCCTGGACAATCACCGGGTTATTGAATTCTTAAGCCCCAATCACAGTGCCCATTT
This sequence comes from Agelastica alni, assembly GCA_950111635.1. Taxonomy (NCBI): domain Eukaryota; kingdom Metazoa; phylum Arthropoda; class Insecta; order Coleoptera; family Chrysomelidae; genus Agelastica; species Agelastica alni. Next base: position 13,980,010 of record OX467711.1, read on the forward strand.
ACGAGCACCTGAGGAATGCAAAACTATCAGAGACCCAATTAATAATGGAACTGTAGAAGCGAAAAAAATAGGCACTTGACAACATCCCCTCTCCAAAGAAAGAAGGAAATCTTCCTAAAGATTTACGACGATGACTCAAAATATTAATGGGTGCTTCCCAAAAGGAATTCCTGGAAAGAGAGAAGGTTATACTAATAATAATAAAAAAAAACATGACAGGCAAGTTAAACTACACGTAATTTTGAAGAAATAAAGGTAGACGCAGAATACATGACCAGCTTTCTAAACAGGGTACTGGACAACCCGAACAACACCGATCCCAGCCAAACGATAATGTGACCCCAAAATGTGGTTAGGTTGGAAGGCTCCTACCTCCCCGCCTGGACAATCACCGGGTTATTGAATTCTTAAGCCCCAATCACAGTGCCCATTTACGAGCACCTGAGGAATGCAAAACTATCAGAGACCCAATTAATAATGGAACTGTAAAAGCGAAAAAAATAGGCACTTGACAACATCCCCTCTCCAAAGAAAGAAGGAAATCTTCCTAAAGATTTACGACGATGACTCAAAATATTAATGGGTGCTTCCCAAAAGGAATTCCTGGAAAGAGAGAAGGTTATACTAATAATAATAAAAAAAAAACATGACAGGCAAGTTAAACTACACGTAATTTTGAAGAAATAAAGGTAGACGCAGAATACATGACCAGCTTTCTAAACAGGGTACTGGACAACCCGAACAACACCGATCCCAGCCAAACGATAATGTGACCCCAAAATGTGGTTAGGTTGGAGGGCTCCTACCTCCCCGCCTGGACAATCCCCGGGTTATTAAATTCTTAAGCCCCAATCACAGTGCCCATTTACGAGCACCTGAGGAATACAAAACTATCAGAGACCCAATTAATAATGGAACTGTAGAAGGGAAAAAAATAGGCACGTGACAATTGTAAATAGTATTAAATGGTTAAAATACACGCATGGATAATAATCTCAGGAAATTGCATTCTGAGCTGAAAATTGTCAACTTCATTGAGGTGTTTGTAAATGATAAATTAAAACTTGTTAATTTTGATAAATCTCAGCGAGACTAAACTTATTTATGGTAATCAACAGAGGTGAAATCCTCCCACGACAAAACATTCCAAATATAGAAAATGTAGATGAATTTGTATACCTGGGATCTCTAATAAGTCACCAAAAAGGGTGCGAAAAAGAAATAAAAAGGCGAATGGCAATGGCACGAGAAGCCCTGAACAACTTAATAAGAATATGGAAAGACCGTTACATTATAAAAAGCACGAAGATTATGCTAGTCAAATCTCTCGAATTCTCAATATTCCTGTACGGAGCGGAATCTTGGACGATGAAAACATCAGACGTACGAAGAATAGAAGAGTTTTAAATGTGGTGCTGGCAACGTATGTTGCGGATTTCATGAACAGAGAAACGCACCAATGCATCTATATTAAAGGAATTAAAGGTCTAAGACAGATTATCTACAATATGTCACCGACGAATTCTAAAATACTTTGGACACACTAGAAGACGAGAGGAAGACCACCTAGAAAAATTAATAGTACAGGGAAAGATGGAAGGTAAACAGCCGAGACGCAGGTCTCGATGGATAGACCAAGTAAAGAAAATCACAAATACATCACTACAAACCCTACTAACTGAAACAATGGACCAGCAAACATGGAGAACTAGAGTAAATGGATGTACCTGATTTCATGAGATTTCTCAGTCATGAGAATACGACTAATAAAAATTTTGACAAAGTTTATTCAAACCACAACCTATCTTTGTTTTAAATAACTGTTTAGCAAAATTATAGAGAAATTTAAAAATTACTTTCAGTAGCCAAACATAAAACTCAAATTTAAATATTTAAAATTAATTTTATTCGTTTTATCATTTGGTTATTACCATGTGTGTAGTTAAAATGTATTTTAAACGACAATGTACCAAATAAAATATTCGCATTTTACCGGACTAATTTTATTTTGAATTATAAATTTATTTATATAACCTTCGTCAGGACGAAGGTGAGCATGAGATTGTTATAGTGAGATATTTAATAAATATTATAAAAAATTATTAGAGCAAAGTAATTGTATAACATTTACATTAAAATAAATTAATTAATGATAGTGATAAAAACACACTAACTTATTTGGAAAAAATTATAACGTTATAAATTCCTATCAAGATAACAGAACACGGCTAGCAATTACGTATGTTATAGATATTATCAGATTTTACTTCATAAAAAAAACAATTAAATAAAGAAATATTTTAGTTTATTTTGGTTCATACGAAAAATAACCGAATCTAATTTTTGTGAATAATATCCCTTTATTTAAAAAAAGATATTACACAATAGATATTGTTCAGTCCCCGTTTAATTTTCTTTGCCCAGTATGTGGTTGATTTTTAAATGACATTTCATCTCTAATTTTTCGCAAGCCAATGGAGGCTCTAGGTACTAGAAGAAGGTGGCTGGATTATAAAAGCATCGCAGACCACAAGAGACAGACGTCAACGACAGATAAACACGTAGAGAATGAACCAATAAATCGACGAATCAACCTCCAAGTTGACGTGTCAAAAACGTCTTTCGCTTCTTCTACTTTGATCAGCGCTTTCATACATGCTCGTCGGTTGTTTGTACTCTTAACCTAGCCTTTCTTCGAAACAATCAAGATACGTTCACCTAGGTCAACTAACTTGTTCATTCACACTCGCCTTAAAAATATGATTCGTCAATCTTCTTTCATCCATTCTCTCCACGTGTCCGAACCTTTAGCATTCCTTTATCTATCTTTGTAACCACATCTTGTTTCACACCACAGGCCACACTATTACTCCAGATATACAAACTTCTCATTCCCAGAGTACTCATCTCCGCAGCATTAATCTAACTTTCATGCTTCTTCTGCTAAACTCAACATTTACGTAAATAGGTTTAGGGACCAGCACTCCTCTAAGCACAGTCAGTCGTACCAGTCTCGCTTTTGAAATAATTGACACAAAAAATATTTTTATCCGTTTTAAGAGGTTCGTTTGGTACAGCAAGAGCAGTATGCCCATACTAAACACATGGCAACGGCGAAAAATGCTAAATATAAAAAATTAAATAATAATAATCTATTTTATTACATTAACACGAAAAACAGTTATCTTTTTTGTTGATTAAACGTTTCATCATTATTGTTATCGAATATATCCAACATATTATTTATTAAAAAAATATATTACAATACAAGGATTATTAAGTAATCATCGTGGCAACATGTCATGTGAAATCTTAAGGCTGGCTCAAGTTTTTTTTCCATAAGAAAAATTTAAATCTTCAACGAGCCAAACTAATAAAAGATCGATTTATGCAAATGCTATGGCATTGCCGAGGTTTTACTACATTTGAAAAAATGAGTGGGATAAGTATAATGAAAATAATATAATACGATGTAAAAAAACATGTAAAAAAAATACAACATGTCCCATAACTAATAGACAATACAGCAACTGTAGAAAAAAGGTAAAAATGTTAATAATAAACGAAGAAAGGGAATAGATGTGAGATGGTATTTTTGAAAATTTGTTATATCTTGAAAACAGTTCAATATATTAAACTAAAAATGTGTACACTATACAGTGGTGACTCATAAAATTAGAGCCACCTGCTAAAATACCAAATTTTGCAATTAAGCAACCTTTTTTCCTGGTAAAACTTATTTCTACTGATTTTTTGTTTGGTCCCAATGGGAATTTCACGTTTACGCACGATTCTGCACCCTACCATAAAGCAAAAAGGTCAGGAAACTACTTTGTGACAAAAAAATCAAGGTTCTTGATTGGCCTGGAAATTCCCCTGACCTTAACTCAATTGAGAACCTCTGGGAGCTGATGAAGCAGAAAACTAACAAACGCCAGCTGATCAAACGTTTGATACAGGTACGGCACAGATCTGAATCGATTAAAGCGAACTGCTTCAAATGCATTAATAGTATGGCTAGAAGGATCCAAGCAGTAATAGCTGTAAAGGATGGTGTTACTAAATATTTATTTTTTGTTAACTTTTTTTAATTATTTTATAATTTAGTTGTATTTTAAGTTATATATTAGTAAAAACCTTTACTCCAGAACTGATTAACCTCATAAAGGCACAAAGGTTGAGATGGGCAGGGCACGTACGAAGACAGCCAGGGGATAGAATGGTCCGCTTAATATGGGACAGAGCCCCAGAAGGAAGACGACCACTTGGAAGACCGAGATTAAGGTGGCGTGATAATATAACATTGGACCTCCGGAAAATAAGCATCGGGAATAGTCTAGAAGTTATGGAAGACCGCGAAAGAGGGAGGCAAATTGTTGCCTTAGCCAAGGCCCATAAGGGGCTGTAGCGCTACAGAATAAGAAGTACGTAAAAACCTTTAAATAAACTTAAAAATTATAACCAAATATTTATATCTTGTTTCATTTCACAAAACGTAAAAAAACGATAATAATTACTATGGCTCTAATAATATAAGCCCCCACTGTAGTTTTTAAAGACGAGAAAAAAAAATTGTCATTTTTTATACCACTTCTAGAAAGGGCGTTAATAAAAAAGGTCGAACTGTGTAAATTGATCGACCTATATTGATTCCCCTTTTCTACAGTTGCTGTAATGTCCACTAGTTATGGACACCCAGTATAAACGTTGCATTAACAAATTTTTTAGCTATAATGACAGACGAGTCATTTTTATTGCACGTAAAGAAGTATTACTGTTTTTTGTTAAAAATCTAATAATCCAAAATAAATAAAATTTGGTGGATAATTGTTTATTAATTTAATTTTTGCTAATACGTTTTTGACAATTTTTAAAAGTGATTTTCACTCATAAACTAGAGAGTCAAATCAATCGAAATATTTGACCTTGCTCGCCAAGACGACAGTACGGTCTTTTTGGTCGCATTTCACTCCAGAAAAAACGACTTTTGTCTCACCAGAGCGCAGAGTAGGCTCTTTTGCGTGGTTTTGGCACGCGTCAGTACAGCGCTTGTGTATAAAATTTTAACAATCTTCATATTTTTTTTTCATTTTGATCTCGGTTATCGATACCAACAGAAAAGCCAGTCTACTTTCTCTCAAACAGTTAGGTAAGATCGACAATAAAAATGTAACGCTCCTTATCTGAAGGCTCCATAGTCGAAAATGAAGTTCTTAGAAATTTTGACGAGGAAGGAAAATTTATTTTTCGGAGTGAAAAGATAGTGATCGATATCTGTTGGTTTACCGTACATACAAAAGGTAGCGAAAGGAAAAAAAAACGTTTCCTACCCCAGAAGAAAATAATTTAAATGTTTACTTTAAATATCTTAAATCAAAACTTAAGCCACTAAGTTTCTCTTCTTCTTAACGTGCCGTCTTCACTGAAGGTTGGCTACAATTTCGGCAAATCTCTCTCTGTCCTGTGCTGCTCTTAGTAGTGACTCTGAATTCAGGCCAGTCCAATCCCTAACATTCTTTAACCACGAATTCTGCCTCCTGCCCGGTCGGTCCTCTTTTACCTTCAATCTTACCCTCCATTATCAGTTGTAGGAACTCCTATCTCTTGCCTCTGTATATGTGTCCCAGATAGCTTGTCTTGCGTCTTTTGACCATTCCCAAGATTTCTTTGTCCACTTTCATCCTTCCTAGAACGGTTTCATTGGAGACATGCTCTGTCCATGATAGTTTGAGCATTCTACGCATTACCCACATTTCGAAGGCTTCTATTCTACGCATCGATCGTATTCCCATCGTCCATGATTCGCTACCATATAAGAGGATTGAGTAGATATAAGCTTTTACGAATCTGTATCTGGTGTTTAGCGATAATGTAGGGTTTGTTAAGAGTCTCGGCATTTTAAGGAATGCGCTTCTTGCGTTTTCTATACGGCATTTGATTTCTTTTTCCGGGTTTGAATCTCGTGTCATCCAGCATCCCAGATATTTGAACTTGTCGACCTGCTCTATTTGTTTGTTATATATGTTTATATAGGTGTTCACATTTGCTTTTTTGGAGATGGTCATTGTTTTTGTTTTTTCTGTATTTATTCTGAGTCCGAAAGTGTCGCCTTCCCTTACTACTGCGTCAATAAGGTTTTGAAGTCCTTCTTGACTATTGGCTATTATTACTGTGTCGTCTGCATACCGTATGTTATTCACGAGTCTCCCGTTCACTTTTATGCCTTCTTTGATGTTTTCTAGCGCTTTCTAGAAAATCTTTTCTGAGTATATATAAAAGAGAGTCGGAGAGAGTATGCAACCCTGTCTCACACCTCTTTTGATGGGTATATTGGTGGTGAGTTTATCTTCTACTCGAATCGATGCTGTTTGTTCAAATTTAGCCAACTACTTTCGGCTGGACATCAAGAACAATAGTATACGACCATACGAATGTTAGATGCACCAGTTCCTTCAACCGTGAATTTTTTTTAAAAACCCCGAACCTACATAATTGTTGTCAAAATAGTATAAAAGCCAAAGTAATGTATAAGGTACGTAATGTAGTTGGTAGTAAACATTTATCTCGGTGTAGTTTATTCCTGTAGGTACATAATAATATTGTACGGACCGATGTATACCGAGCCTTGTAGTCTCTTGTACCATACAATATTCATATCTCTTTACTCGGTGTATATTGGTCTATAATAATTTATATTTAATTAGTATTTTAGTACGGCAGTGTTTAACCAAAGGAATCGCTTAGCTTATGTTTGTTGTCTTTAATAAAGTATGGTTTGTTCAATAACTTTGTAGCATGATTTATGAATATTATCGATCTCTTCAATGTTTACTTAACTATAACATGGTTGGCTTAATATTCCGAGAAGATATTTATTTCTATACGTTAGCGCTGTACATGATCAATTAAATTTTACAATGTTGATTATATACGATCGCATTGCACTCAATGGGAGTAAGATCGCCGTCAATCATTTTTATAATTGTTAACTGCTCTTAATACGGTTATGGCCATTCGAAACACGGACTTATGAGAAAGTTAATATTATTTGCTCGGAACAGCGGCGTTTTGGGATCTTTTAGGGCGCGGATTTTAATTCCTTATTTAACATTGAATTCCCCCAACCTTTTACAAACTAAAATATATATTAAAACGAAACCCATATTGGTTATTCTATGTCTAATCGACCAATGAGTGAAATCAACCCCTTAATTAAAAATATTTATTTTAAAACTTATGCGATAATTTCACCATTTTTTATACCATTTATTTTTAAAAAATCCCAAAAACTGTTATACCTACAAAAATTTATTTGATTTTGTTTTAAAGGAGATATTTGGCCTTTTAAAAAAAATTTTAAACTTTTTATTAAGATTGTTATAGGTACTGGCAGAATTTTAAAATATAAAAAATCATATCATCGAAGTTTAGTATTAAATTTTTGTCTTAAATTTTTTTAAATATTCCCTTTAATTTCTCTAAAAATGTACTAAAATGTTTAAGACTGTTTTTTAAAGCTATAATTATTTGAAATATAATAAAAAAAAATTGCAGCTTCTTAATACATACTTAAAGTTAAGTAAAAATTTAGTTTTGTAATTTTGAACAGGAAAGTTTTTTAAGAAAGTAAGAATAATAACTATCTAATTGATATTGCTCTTTTTATTAACGTAGTATCATTACCAAAATCAAAACAAGGTAAAAAAATTGTTATTTAAAATATCAGTAATTAATTTATATTCAATTTTTATTGAAAAATTAATAACACTATGTCAGGCACGATTTATTATTGCGATATTTGGAGGACTTAAGCCTGGACGACAAAGACGTTAGAATAATTCGCAACCTCTACTGGAATCAAACCGCCGAAGTACATCTGCCATGTGGAAGTGGAACAGAAGAATTCCCAATTTAAAAAGGAGTAAGACAAGGATGCATTTTATCACCAATGCTGTTTAATACGTTCGTGGAAAAAGCCTTTCAGGAAGCACTTGCAACAAGCACTTTAGGAATTAAAGTTAACGGCATCCCTATCAACAATATCAGATACACTGATGATACTGTGATCTTAGCTGACACAGCAGATGATTTACAGTCGCTATTGAATGCCGTAAATGATGCAAGCAATGCGTTGGGTCTAAAAATAAATGCCGCTAAGACCAAGTTTATAACAATTTTAAAAAATGTCCTGCCAAATTTCAGATTAACCATCAATGGTATTAACCACATAGAACAAGTACGGAAATTTAAATACCTAGGCTGCTACTTGAATGATAAGTGGGACCCGGAGGTGGAGATTAGGTGCCGTATAGAACAAGCAAGAGCTGCATTCTTACGTCTACGTTAATTTTTAGTTGACCACCGACTAGACATTAAATTGAGACTCAAGATGACCAAATTTTATGTGTGGCCTGTTCTTCTATATGGCATAGAAGCGTGGACTCTTAAGGCTTCGTCAATTAACAAGCTCGAAGCATTTGAAATGTGGACCCTTCGTCGAATGCTTAAAATATCATGGGTTAAGTAAGTCGGAAACGAAGAAGTCATTAGAAGAGCAAAACTAGAAGACAGAGAACAGGAACAATGAGAGTAGTATGAGTTTTCACGACTAATATTAGAAGGGAAAATTGTAGAAAAAAGAGGTCGTAAGAAGTTACCTTGGTTCAGAACATGCGACATTGGACGGGAATTAAAAACTTCGAGACGCTGCAAATAACAGATATATATATATATATATATATATATATATATATATATATATATATATATATATATATATATATATAATTACCTTATCCATCTTCATTTTTAGGTGAATGTGGATTTAGTGCTGTAAATAATTTACTGGTAAAAAAAAGAAATCGGCTGGATATAACACAACGTGGAGACTTGAGACTGAAGCTAACCAATTTGGAACCTAATATAAAATCTCTGTGCAGCAATCACATTAAATTAAAATAATAAATAAATATAGAAAAATCTTTATTAAAATTATTTGGAATTTGAATTTCAGTTTTTCATTTTATGTTTTGAAAATTAACTTTCTTCCTAAAACCTATCATCTGAGTTTCGTAAGTGAACAATTTAATTTTTTAATATTAAAAATTATGTATGTCACATAGGAAGGGAGTAAGAATTTTAAAAAGGGTAAGGTGGGGTATGGCACAAAAAAGGTTGGGAAACACTGGGTTAGATCAATCAAAGGCATTATATAAAAAAAAATTGAATCAATAATTTAATATTGAACTTCAAATTTCACAGTTTTAACAATTCATTTTTGAAAAAAAAAGTATTTTAATTTTTTTTATATTTCCTTAAATATCCCTCTTGAAATGAACCCAAGCCCGTTTTTGTAACTATAAAAAATACACTGGAAAAATTCGAAAAATTGTGATATTTTGAATTTTGCACATAAATTTTTTTCCTTTGGCAAGACTTTGTTTTATGATAAACGAAAGCTAACAAAAATTCATTCAGATCGATTCCAACTATTGGTCGATTTATACGTTTGGAGAAATTTAAGTCAGAATTACGTGAGAAATGGATTTGTTAGAAAACAAAATTAATCTACGCATTAGGTATATGAAAATTATATTTTTGGCATTATTTTTAAAAGAAATGGACATTTAATAAATGGCTAGCAAACCACCTGTTGACTGAACTTCACACCGATCGATAAATCCAAGCTATTTCAATTTTATTTTGAATAAAAGGATACAGTCCTGTTTAAAGGACAAAGCATTTAAAATACATTGACATTTCTGGAAAAATCGGTAGTGAGCATTTTTTTGCTCCTAATTTTTATTCGAAATGTGTTGCTTACTAATAAAAGCAGTTCCTGGCGAATTCGAATACTCATTTTATACAGGAAACATAAAAATGTTCATTCCAGACAATCAGAATACAGAAAATGACGCTTTTTATTTACTCTTAAATTCGATTGGCCGCTAAGACGATCAACTGATTGTAGTCGACGATAATCGAATGTACACCGGCAAAAATGTATTTACATTACAACAGAAGGCATTTTTATTGCATATAAAGAAGTATTACTGTTTTTTATTAAATATATAATAATCCAAAATGAATAAAATGTAATGGATAATTGTTTATTAATTTAAGTTTTGCTAATACGTTTTTGGCAATTTTTAAAAATAATTTTCGCTCATAAACTAGAGAGTCAAATCAATCGAAATATTTTTGAAATATTTTACCCAGAAAGAACGACTTTTGTGGCCTGCTTAACTTTTGTGTACTGTTAAAGGTACAGCATGCTCTCACCAGAGTGGGCTAAAGCGCTTGTGTGTTCATTCGGCTAAACGTAATCTTACATCCTAATTATATAAATAATGTCTCACAGATATATTGTTGTTAGTGAAAAATAAAACGATAAAATAAATGGACAAAAAAAAGTGCGCGCCGGCGACGACGACGAGATGCTAGGAGTAGGGGAGGCGAATCGACAAGCTGGAGAAATGATCTGAGGTGTGGGCAGCTTCACCACCGGAACCTCTGTTGCCTCGACTCCCTTTTGCTATTCGACGACGTCTTTCGCAGCGTAGATGTTGGATCCTTCGATAACTCAGTAAAGCTGGCTCGATCTGTTTTTTACCTATTATAGGCTGAAGGGTTTTATCGCCGTGAATTTTGTTATCACAGTTAATGAAACAACACACTTGTCATCAAGAATATATTGTATAACTTTAATACATGGAGAGTTTAAAGTCTCCTGTATCTTCAGAATAATTTCACTGGTTGTTAGCTTTGAATTTGATGTATTTTATTTGATTATATTGATGTGCATTTCACCACGTGGTGTTTTAAAGCGGTGCTCTGAACGCTAGAGGTGTTCATGCCTCGGCTGATGATATGCGAAAGAGGACGAGAAGCCGAAAGGCGCTTCGAACGTGGCTTCTTTCTCGCGTCAAATTCAGCGTTTTTTATTGGTCAAAAATCGTAACGTAACCGTATAGTTGTTTGCTACAATTGCGCGCGACGTTTTCGGAATGTTCTGGAGGGATAAAAACTGCACGTATTTTTTAGCCCCTTTGTTTCTAGCCGAATACTAATTTTCACGTGATGAGGGCGTAATTAAAACATAGTAGATCACAAAACTGCACGTGTTTTTTAGATGATTGTTTGTCGGCATCAGGGCCGTACTGAGTAGTTTTAAAAATCAAGGAATGTCTCAAAGAGTAATTGTACAGTTGGAAGTACTGATTTCCAACAAAAAGATTGATTTAAAAATATATAAAATAATTTATAAAATTTTAACAATCTGCATTTTTTTTTCATTTTAATCTCGGTATTTACATTACAACAGAAGGCATGTCAAACAAATTTCTGGTCCATCATAATTCTGTTAAAAAACCTATGAAAAGTGGATCACTCTTTTCTTAATGCAAAATAAAAGGTACCTGAACGAAGGGTGAGGTCGTAGACGTAGTCTTGAAAACCTACACCAATGTTAAGATATGAGCATAAAATCCAATTAGTCCTAACGGTTGCCAACCTCAGTAAGGTGATGACAATAAAATGTGTTTATTTGTCGACTACCACAAAAAATGACATCATTCGTACTAATTTCCGAACGAAAAATCGACTATTTTTGAGGGCAAATATTTTTCATCCGCAAACATTTTTTGTCAGCTGTGGTTGCTATGATACGGCACGGTGCAAGAGCGGCGATTGGGTCATTTTCGTTAATCAACGATTTAATAAAAACATATGCGCCTGTGACAATAACTGTCATTTGCTGGTTTCAAATTAATAACTTACAATCCGCTAAATTTTACGTCTGAATAAGACCGTGGTGTGAATATTAGTGCTCTAAATAAAAAAAAGTTTAACTTTTATCGTGCAATCTTGTAAATATTACTTTTTTTGTTTGTGGATAATATCGCGTTCATTTCAGTGAACTAATATTTTAAATTGTGCAATGTATTAATAATAATAACGTGCGTTTAAATTCGCCTGCCACAGGTTTGACTTCCTGCCGATATATTATTTTTGTGTTTTTACCATACATAATATTTTTAGTGAGTAAAATAAATCGAACAGAAAAGCGAAAAATAAATTATAGTAAAAAAACTAAAAACTCGTTTTTAGAGTTAATAAAAGTAAAAAATAACAGGAATAAAATTACTGACGATAAAATTAATGTCACAGTCAAAAAAAAATTAATGTCAATGCTTTGTATGACATTTTTAAACTAACTGCGTTTCGGAATTAAAGCATCCCACGCTTTTACAACAGTGACAATAACTTTCTCGTCAGTAATTTTACTCCTATGTTAAGGATTATTTTTTACCTTTTAGTTTAATTAACTCTAAAAGCGTGTTTTTTAGCGAGAAGACTTAAGAGGATTAAACGTTTTGAGTTGGTAAAGTGAGATTGTCAAAAGCAGAGTAATGTGCGTGTTGAAGTGTACGTTAATTAGTGTACAAAATGTATTAGAAATCTAAGGATGATATGAGTAAGATGGAAAGCGCAAATATCAGAGTGCAAATAAAATACCGAAAACCAATGTTCAAAGCCACAACAATTCCGGCAGAATGAAAAAAAGATACAAAAGAGCGAAACGTTGAATTCGAATCTTGCAAGGTATTATTATATATCTTTTGTGTGAGAATCAGTAACAATTATATTTGTTTTTCTTTTTTTTTTTACAAAATACCTCAATCAAAATTTATATATAGCGGGTGTCCATTGACACCACACGGCTTTTTTTTTATAATTTGAGCTCGAGCTGCTTTCCTATTTTTTACTCCTCGGTTGGAACAAGTTTCTTTTCTGGGTGTAAATTTGATGGCCAGTAATAGACTGTCAATATCGCTCCGATTTGACATCCGACGTGAAAATCTTGAAATTCTGGAGGCGCGCTATGCAATTTGCCGTAAAACAACCGCATTAAGGCAATTTCACAATAAATTAATCGAGTTAGGAACATTAAACAGAGGGCTCCGAGGGAGGAGAAAGCAAAAAAGGCCGCAGCAGCCGACGCCATTGCCGCTGCTATGCACAACAGGATATGGATGCATTTCCGTTCTCAAAGGGGTTAGTAATTATGGTCGCTAATGTGATTACTTCGTTTCTGAACATAGTCCATTAGGCTCTTGTGCCGAGCAATAATTCCATATCGTCCGTGTCAACCTCACATGCTTCCCAACAACCTGCTAACGGTTTTAAACGGGTGCTATCTCGAGGTCCCGGGGTCGCTGCTACTATACTCGCTCGACTCTTTTTTTGTTGTATTCGTTTGTTGTTCGCTTGTCGGTTACTGTGATATTTGAAAGGGAGTGTAAGTATTGGACGTTTTCGATTATCTGGATTGTATGCAACGCCTAAAGGATATTTTCCTCAAAGATTTTTCTAAATTAATTTTAAACATAAAATAACAGGGTAGATGCAGTATTTTAAAAAAAATTAATTATCGCGACACTAGCAGCATTAGGTAGCCATATACTAGTTTGAGAAGGGTTATATTACCAAAGAAATCCACGATAAAATTTTAATTCAAAGGTCATCGCGTTAAAACATGCTCAATCTAAAGCAGTGTTTGCTACCGCCCACTAGTGGGCGTTCAAGCTTTCATGATGGGCGGTAGGAGCTTTGTCCGAGATGTTGAAAGTGAAGCTCGTTCGCGAGGTTAGGCGCTTACTGTCACCTCTGATCTATGATTACAATGTCAACAATTGAAACCGGTAAGTACCGATGTATTTTATTTGGCAGATATTTATTTAAATCAATTTGCAGATAAGACTCTTATCAACTGCAAACAAATTGCGTCATTATTTTTTGACAAACTTGATCTTCGTTGTATTCTATTGAAGAAATAGTTATGTCAATTTTCCGAATTATCATCTAAAAAAAAATGATGTAACTTCAAAGTAGAACGAAAGATAGTGTATCCACCTTAACTAATTAGATATGGAAACACGATTTGAAGTGCTGTGAAGTGATGACTGGATGCGAAATAATAAATTATAGTTTAAATAAACTAAAAAACACGCTTTTAGATTTAATCAAACTAAAAAGTAAAAAATAATTCATGACATAAGAATTACTGATGAGAAAATTAATGACACTGTTCTAAAAGCGTGCGGTGCTCTCATTCCAAAACGCAGAGTTAGTTTAAAAACGTCATACAAAGCACCCCACGCTTTTAGAACAGTGACAATAATTTTCTCGTCAGTAATTTTATTCTAATGTTAAGAATAATTTCTACTTTTTTGTTTGAGTTATTTTTCGCTTTTTAGTTCGATTTGTTTTACTCACCCTCTTGCCATTCGTCTCTCGGCACGTTTCTCACCAGTATATTGAATTGAATTATAATGACATTGGAACTGCGCGCATGCGTAGTTTACGCACTAGTAATCAGGAAAATCGGATATTTTGATAAAATTATTGCATTGTCGTCGGTCTTTGACAAGTGTGCAAAGTTTAAATTAAATCTGATCGCTTAAAGTAGGGCAAAATCGAGGCCAAAGAGTCAGTTACAAACAAACATACAAACATTTTTTTTTTTTATGAAAATAGTCGCAAAAAGGGTAGACCTATGATTACTACTTCTGACGCGAATCTGTTTTCTTTTGGCGCTTAGATTTCAACCACTAGAAAATTATTTTTTTTAAAAATTATTAATAAACAAAAACGACTATAAATTGGCTTTTGCGATTAAAAAAGAAAAATAGCATATTGCTGTGCTGTAAACAGCTACTGTGTTAGTTGGTAAAAGAAAAGAGGAAAAGTCCATAAGTTAGGATTACTCGATTAACACGAAAGCTGCGGGCAGCCCCGTAACTACTCGGCTCGATTAAAATTTAACATATGATTACATGAAAAATAGATGTCATAAAATAAGATTGTGTTCAGAATTCAAATTTGTTTTAAAAAAAAAATGATCAAATTTAAAAATTGTTATCAGTGTGTGTTAAAATATTATTTAAATTTCAAATTAGAAAATTTATTTGAAAGTAATAACTACAATAAAATATGATTTAGAGTAATGGTTTAGAACATAAAAGTGAGCTGCAAGAACGTAAAATTATTAAGTTTTCAAGTCAAGAGTAAGTTACATATTGTGAAAGGCTTTGTTGATGAATGATTTTTTGGGTATATTGGCCGTCGTTTCTACTCGACGTTTCGCTATCTCTTGTGGATGGCATCTTCTGGAGATATAATTGTCTGCTTTTTAAGCTGACGGTCTATCACATTTGTATGTCGCGATCGTAGGTTGTATACGTTTTGGTTGTGCGGGGCATATTTGATGGCTGTTCAGAAATTGGTCATGTTCCGGAGATTCATTTTTCTTATTTTTGTAATGAAGCAGCCTTGTATTTTTAAGTACAGGTACCCATGTTCTATTGATTTTAAGTGTTTCTTCAAAATTATTTAAGTTCTGCTGGTGTTTATGTATTTCAATCGCTTCTTTTTAAAGCCTTGGGTGTCCTCGAATTTAATTCTGTGATCATTATTATTACTTGTGTGCTCCGCTACAGCAGATTTTTCTGTATGTCCAAGACGACAGTTGGCTTTGTGTTCTTTGACCCTGGTGTTAATGAACTGTTTGGTTGTTCCAATGTACACACTTCCACAAGTGCATGGAATACGATAAACACCTGCAGAACTTAGTGGAGCTTTCTTATCCTTGGCAGATTTCAAATAGTTTTCGATCTTCTAATATGGCTTGAAGATAGTTTTGATGTTATATCCTCCTAGAATCCGGCCGATCCTATCCGAGGCTTTATAGAGAAGCGATTGAAATACATAAACAACAGCAGAACTTTAATAAATCTGAAGAAACACTTCAAATTAATAGAACATGAGTACCTGTGCCTAAAAATACAAGGCTGCTTCCTTACAAAAATAAGAAGAATGAAACTCCGGAACATGACCAATTTCCGAACAGCCATCAAATATGCCCCGCCCACCAAAAGGTATATAATCTGCGATAGCGACAAACTAATGTCATGGACTGTCAGCATTAAGAAGCAGACAATTATATCTCCAGAATATGCCATTCACTAAAAATGGAGAGACGTCGAATAGAAACTCAGAACTACGACGGCCAATATACCCGAAAAACCATTCACCAAGAGCAAGTTAATTATATTTTTATAATTAAGGAGTGTAATTTATGTGTGTACATGAGTACGTGTATATCTTTAATATTATCTGAATATTTCGTTTTTGATTATGCCATATTTATTTTCTTTTATGCAAATTTTCTATATCAAATAGTTTCGATGTTTTACATCTGCCAGGCGGCCAGCGACGGCTCATTATTTTTTTTTGTTTGTGCAAGAAATTACTTTATCCGTTCTCTTTCATGTTGCGGTGTGATTATATTTGTATGTAGGTAAACATTTGGATGTGTGCCAATACTCGGTTCATAATTTGGCGATTTTTAAATAACTGCCATCGCAAATCTATTTATTCTATCTATTTCGCAAATCATCCTTTCTATAACTAATTCTTTTGTTTCTTAAAAAGATCTCACTGATGTTTGTTGCGGTGGCAATACTCGCGACTCATATCTAAATATTTATGAAACAATCTAGTATTACATTTTATATTTAAATAAAAAAATTTCATAACAGAATCTATCATGAATTTTTATTTCCTTGTTCACCCCAAGAATTTAAAATTTCTTTTTATCCCGTTTTTAAATTTTTAACCACGTACTCATTTAATTTTATAAAATTCAACGGTAAGATTAAATGGGACTGTATTACTTTTGATATGTTATTATTATCTAAAACTTACTATTACGTCAGGACTAGGTATTTGAAGAATTTAGTCGGTACATACCTGAAACAAAAATATATTCATTAAAAAAACATTGTAAACGTATTATTATTATAGATTTAGATTTATAAAATCCAAGAATCACCATCGTTTACCAACGTAGGTATAAAAAATTAATTTATATGTAACGCCAAACAATTTTGTTCTATATCTGAATATGTACGTTCTATTTCCACGATGCAAAATTAAAACAAGTTCATTTTCGTAAAAAATAAATATTTTATGGCAAATTTCTCAAATTTCCTTTAAACTTACACTGTTTATTCGTTTGTAACTAATAAAAAGTAGAACAATAACAAAATTATGTTTTATAAATGATTTGTTAAGCTTTTTTTTGTGCTAAAGTAAAAGTATCAGAAAATACAGCAACACACCATGTGGGTTAAAAATACAGTAATTTTAATGAATCAACTTAATGATAATCTGTATACATAAAAATGGATGTTTGTACAGATTGTTACGATTTGTCTGTTTCTGCCAACTGTTGCCTTGAGGCGACAGCGCGTCGACCACAATGAAAAAAAAATGTTTTGTTTTGTAACAACAAACGCCCGATATTTCAGAAAAGACTCTTCTCGTTGGTTCCTTGATTTTCCAGAAGCGACGTCCCCTTTCTTGAATAGTTTTTGAAGTAATTATTAAGTGTTATAAAAAGATTGAAAAATTTTAATTAGCCAAGTGATTTATAAAGTAAGAAATTATTGTATAACCGTTTAACCGAACACTATGAAAATTGACATGTATATGCATTTTTTTATTGAGAAGGTTTTTGTGCTATTTCAGTTGTTGCAGCTTTCTGCCAGGTGGCGCTGCAACATATCAACTTCTTCACCGTTTAACCAATCACCTTGAAAATGGCATGTATATGTATTTTTTCGTGGGAAATTCGTTTTCGTTATTAACTTTGCTCCCCACCAGTTGGTGCTGCAGTATACCAACTTCTATATCGGTTAACCAATCGCTATAAAAATTAGTATCCTGCTATATTTTAAACCGGAGAATATACTTGCTTTATTCATAGTTGTAAAGTCAAGTAATTTTTTACAATTTTTTGTAAAAATATCAGTGGTTTGGGTGGGACCCGAGAGGTCCACACGACTAACTTCCCAGAGGAACGAATGAACGAATTATTATTATTATTAAAATTATTATAAAAAACGATTTCAAATTGTTTGTAACAAATTATAATTGTCATTAACAATATTCAGTTCATATCGACCGTATTCTTTTAAACTTTTTCCTATCATTTCATAAGCGGGAAATATTTTCAATTGTTTATAACAATGTATGTTTGTAACAATTAAAAATTTTTGTTTACATATTATAATTTATAATTATTTGTTAGTAAAAATATTCAATTGTAATAAACAATGCTTGATTATTACTAAAAATAATTTTTCACTGTTATACCGTCTTCAATGCTATTCTCTTAATACAGACAGAAGCTTAAAATTCTCCAATTTCCATTTTTGTTTTCTAAAACTATCTCTTTTTATGAAATATTGTCATAATACTTTTCATACAAATATTCCTAACTTGCCATAATCATATTCAAAAGATCTTAAAATAGTATAATTTATAAATTGCAAAATTCAGGTAGTTTACCATTTTTTTTAGTTTTTTGATTCTCCATGAAAACAGCTCTACCGATTTTGCTGAAAATCTAATCAAATCTCAGTTGCGTAATTATGCGACGAATGCAATTGGTCCCAGGACGATATCATTTTTTGTTCTCTAGATAATCGAGACGAAAAATAATTCCGAACGCACATACGAACATCATACGCACATAGGTACATACACATACAGACGTCCACTTAAAAACTATTGTATTCGACTCCGGGGACCTTGAAATGTGGAGATATGTCAAAATTCGGGATTCGCAAAATCGGACCTATTACCATAACTTCCGCTGGGAAGTGGTGCTTTGCAGTAACATAGAAAGTATTAAGTACAAGCTGTTATAATACAGACTGGCAGGACAACGTCTGCGTGTTTAGCTAGTTAAATATAAATTAATAACTTTGGACTATTTTTATGTGTGTAAGTATTTGGGTGAGAAATACTTTTTGGTTTTGAACATCCCGAGCGGCTGCTGGAAGAAATAGAATGTTCAGTTTGGAGGATTTAAATAAGCGTCGATTAACTGATTTAAATATGTGGCCAAAAATGTGTACAAAACACAGTCGTGTTCATAAGAAAAAGCCCAAGTACCAACACGAAGTCTTTTAAATAAATTAAACTACCTGGTGCGACATTTGCGGCGGCAACTGTGGCGCCGCCTCCGTCTAAATTTAATAAAGCAATTACTGCAAAGCGCCGCCGCGGATAATGCACATCGCGTAAATCAAAAGATATTAATGTCACAGAAGAGGGTGCGAAAGTGTGACGACGTTGAACGCAAAGATTAGAAATTGTAACCCAAGAATAAACAACTCTCAGACCGTTCCTCTGTACTACAAGCTCGGCGGCGGTTAATATGTCTACGTTGATACATTGAATCGTCGTGTACACTGCTAAAAACGAAATAACTACGACTCACGAATATTTTTTGTACAGAAAATTATATATCAGCGATGTGTCAAAAATTTCCAACAGCTCGAGAGATTTTTCATTACTTTAAAAATTATTATTTATTTTAGCATTTTTTTAACAAAAATCTTCATTTTTTGGAAGTTAAAAAAATTTCTAAGAAAATCACTGCCATAAAGACAACTTCACGATTTATCAAAACTTTACTAGCTATGTTATAATTATATTATTATTATATTATATAATTACGTTCATGTTGCTCAAATAATTAGGTATTATATAATACACATTTTAATCGGTTTTTTTAGTGTACTCGTCGCCAGCGTGTCGTCACCCTTCAATTTAGTCATTTAATGTGACTTAACAGTTACCGTGTTCTATTAATTTAACAAAAAGTCTCCAGATATTTGGGAGAGAAAAGTAAAACGTTTCAAGAATGAGATAGTTGTTGACGCTTTCACCTCACCTCGTATGATTCAGCAAGATTTTTTAACTTTATTTTGGAGATCGGTTGCATCAAGTGATTTGTTAAGATTGAATTGAATGAAACTATAATGGGCCAAACAAATCAATTTTTCTTACTATTTCTGCAAAAGTGAAGGTAAATAAGCACTATTGCTTTTCGCCAATTTCGATTTTATCATCGCTTACTTAAATATTAATCATAGACATAAAATAGACCACGCTAGCAATGAAAGTATCGTCCAACGCATGCTCAAAGAAGTACATGTTTAAAAACCGTGTTTACTAAAAATGTATGCAGTTTTCAAGTTCAAAGTTTTGTTTGATAATTTCAACGATTCAATCCACTTGTTTTTTGCCAATTCAACTGTATGAAATCTGCATAAAAAAATTAAATATTGTATAAATATAATGGTTTTTGAAAGAGAAGAAAGCATGACAAACTGTGGGGTTTCGATTGAGGGAGAAAGAGTGGAACAATTTGATGAATTTGTGTACTTGGGTTCAAAATTTACTAGAGATGGAAAGTATGACAGTGACATTGAGCGAAGGGTGTTGGCAGAAAAACAAATGAATGGGGCACTGCATAGCTTTATAAATAGCCAGAAAGTGTCAAAAAAGGCACGTCTGGCGGTGCATAGAGGTGTGTTGGTTCCTACACTTATGTATGGTAGTGAATGTTGGGTTTGGCAGAAGAAGCATGAAAATAGGATTAATGCTGCGGAGATGAGTAGTCTGAGAAGTATAGCCGGAGTGACTCGGTTGGATAAAGTTAAGAATAGTAAGATAAGAAAACGCTGTGGTGTAAAAGAAGATGTGGTCACAAAGATAGATAAAGGAATGCTTAGATGGTTTGGACACGTAGAAAGGATGGATGAAGGAAGATTGACGAAACAAATTTATAAGGCGAGTGTGAATGGGCAAATCGGTAGAGGTCGACCTCGGAGAACATATCTCGATCAGATCAACATTGTTTTGAAAAAAGGCCAGGTCAAGAGTACCAACAACCGAAGAGCATGTATGAGAGCACTGATGAAAGTAGAGGAAGCAAAAGATGTGTGTACGAACCGTAGCAAGTGAAAGGAAGTGGTCTCTGTCTACCCCTATGGGAAAAAGGCGTGACTTTATGTAGGTATGTATGTATAAATATCAAGTTTGAACGGGGTCAAACAATACAATTTATAAACGCAGTACTTATTTGTGCAAACTACTTTTCTTACGTTTTTAAAACTTTTATACACAAAACAAGCCTTTGACTCTCGAAAGAGAAACGCAATTATGAAAGCCGTTAAAAAACAATGTGTTAGTAAAAACCAAGAAACTTAATAGAGATGACAATGAGACAATCAAAAGTTGGTATCCTGACACAAAAAAGAGAAACGGAAGAATTCGAAATAAACAAAGGTGTAAGACAAGGAGACTCGCTGTCGGCTACATTATTCAATCTGGCTCTAGAATCAGTTTTAAGAAAGAAACAAAAGATATATCTGATAACAACAGAAATTCAATTAATCGCATATGCAGCTGACATAGTATTAATGACAAAAATCATGGAAAAAATGTTA
This sequence comes from Agelastica alni, assembly GCA_950111635.1. Lineage (NCBI taxonomy): Eukaryota > Metazoa > Arthropoda > Insecta > Coleoptera > Chrysomelidae > Agelastica > Agelastica alni. Next base: position 14,001,378 of record OX467711.1, read on the forward strand.
AAGGAGATTGAATATGAAGGGACGAAGGTGGGACTAAAAATTATGTGATGAGAACTAAATTTTTTTTTATTTAATTTCTCGATGTTATTTACAATAAGTAAGGCAAATTACAATAAGTAAATTTTGTAAATATATTATTTTTGACGTTAAGAAAAGTTATTCAGTAGCACTTCCCTATCTATACAATGCTAATAATATGGCTGCCGGAATGGAGAATTCTGTTGCTAGAATCTGTTTAACGAGTCGTGTGGAGTTATTTTCTTCAGTCTTGTTCTAGCTTGTGTAGTTTCATTAAGTTGGTGATTTCTTCTTTTACAGGGTATTAGGAGATCTTATGATATAGTTTGTACCAAGATGCATCTGTTAAGTTTCTTAGGACCTTGGATTAAAATAGTTCTAACATTTCAATATGTAATAGGTTGAAAGTAAAAGTAAAAATAACGGAGCTAATACAGACTAAGGACGGAAAAAAAATAAGAAAAATGATTATAAATACCTATATTACATTTGTAAAATACGATTTATTTCATAGTAAAAAAAAGTTCATTATCAGTAACCGTGTAAAAGTTTTTCATATATAACAATTGTATTTACACAAATTAGTTACATTTAACTGCACTTACAATTCTGAATTAATCAAAAAACTTGAGCAAGTTTTGAAATTAGCCTTTTCTCTTTCTATTACATTCTGTAAATTGGATCGAATTTCCAAACTTTCGTTAAATCAGATAAATTATATATTAGTTTCTAGTCAAATACATCGACTATCAATGATTTATCGGTACTTTGAATTTTAAACGATTTTCATGACAATGTTTGCACAAAATATTAAACATAAAAACAACACAAATACTTACAAAAAAAATCTAAGAACCGAGCAAGTTTAAAAAGTGTGACTGACGAATTCAAAAACTTGAGCAATTTAACAAACAGAATGTAACATAAAAAATAAATTAAATGTTATACTAATACAAATAAAATAATATCTTTAAAAAACGATGATAAATCAAGCAAATAAAAAAAAGGAGTAACATCATATGGTTAAACCTTTTGAAAAATTTGTAATAAAGTTTTAGTAAAGAATAGGAACTTAATAAAAAAAACTAGCTGGCCCAGCGAATGTTGTGTTGCTTTTCCCTGTAGATGGAGCGATGAGTTTGATTTGGTTAAAGTCCCTGTATAAGAAAGTAAGCAAGTAATTGGTTGATTGTGGATATATGCTTCCTTCGGGTTGACGCTGTAAATTTATTTGATATTCCTACTAAATTAGAATAACATTGTTCTTGAATTGTAGAAGCATATTTTTTCATTACACATGTTTACTTTAAATTTTTATGCAAGTATGATGGACTAAATTTGTAAGCATAAATCGTATATGATTTTTCAACATCAAAAATCACAAATTATCAGATACAATTTTAAGTTTATTTAAGTAAGTAGTAGGTGTGAACACACTGGGTGATAAAAGGTTGCGCATTTTGTGCCAACTTGGAGAGCGTTCGATAATAATTGTTTGTAATATTATAGTCGCTTTTGTAATGTTAATTCACAAAGCTTTAAATGAGTCACTGACTATTATTTCCGTCCTGAAGTATAGTAAACGTTACATACAGTATTTATATATTTTTTTAAATTTGATTTAGTAATTGTCATCCCACTTGAAAGAGGTTCGACGCTGGGAAAGTGATGAAATAAAATCTCACTGGCATAAATAACTTTTTGAGTTAGACAAGTAAGACTTAAAACTGGTAACAAAACTCCTCACTGGACACTGCCCTCTGAGGTATCACCTAAAAAAGATGGGTAAAACAGAGAGTGATAGTTGCCGCTACTGCGAGAACTTCGCTGAAACTGCAGAACATTTGCATTGCGAATGCCCAGAGCTTTTCTGCAAGTGGCTCAAATTTCTGGATGGGGCCTTCTTAAAGCCCTCCGATGTCAGGAACTTAGCTCACAGGAAACTGATAAACTTTGTACGAAGTCTCGGAATCTCGGGCCTCGAATAGATTAAGGGTTATGTACAAAAGATCTGATAGGTCGAGGTGCCCGACCCCCCCTACAATCTACAATCTAGTTATTGTTATTAAATTACACGTAATCACGTAAACTACAAATTAAAATCTTGAATTAGATATAAACACCGAATATACAATAGTACTGTCAAAAGCATAGTTAGAGGTACGGCAACTAAAACAAAGGTCAGAAAATGCTTTAGAAGCAACAGAGATGAACTTATGGAGGCGTGCGGCAGGAATATCTAGACTGAAACGAATTAGAAATGACAAAATCAGAGAGATTATGGGAATTGGTCATAGCATTTTAGAGGATATTAGAATAAAACAACTTAAATGGTATGGACATGTGCAGAGAATGGACGAAGACCGTTTGCCAAAAAGTCATCAACTGGAACCTCCAAGGAAGAAGAAAGAGAAGAAGACCTAGGAAGAGTTGCAGCGAGGGAATAGACAGAGAAATTAGAGAGAGGTTTGGGAGAGAATCTCTGGGAGGACAGGGATCAATGGAGACTGGGAATCGGAAGACGTCGAAGAACGTTCTTAAACCGATGTATAATATATTAAAAATAAATTATATCAAATAAATTGCAAAAAATAATTCGTTTTCAGTCAAAACGTAAGTGAAAGAACATTGTTATTTTATGCTTCTTTTAAAGGACATTAGCTCTGCATAATAAATTTAAAATTATTAAAACGACTAAAATATGGCGTGTCACGTGCCTATTTTTTCCCATCTACGATTCATTATATTTGTGCCTTACTCGTAAGTAGTGTTGCATAACTTTCGATAGTTGCTTTGCAATTTTTGTGTGGATGGGACTGAATATTCACACGGGCGAGGCACAGATTTGAGAAGATTGTGGGTTGACGTTTATTCCGCGCCATTTTTCTTGATTTCCGGGATAGGAGCGGCAGTCGTGTTTTGAGAGTCTTGGAGGCCAGGTGTCGGTGAACGTTGTTGGGGACGGTGTTATTAGCACGTGTGCAGAACCTCTATGGGATTTCATTCATATCTGGCTGTATTTGGGCCATCTTAATTGGATTTTGAAGAAAAACCATTTGATTTTTAACTTGACCATTTTGTCTTGCCATTGTTGTGGATATTGTTGGAATTGGTGTCAAGTTAAAATAACCGTTATCGGAATCTATTTGAGGGAAGCCATTGTTAACCAGTGCCACCCCCATAATCTAACCAGCCCCCGGAGAAGGCCACAGGAGTAGGCCACAGGAGTACATGTGAATTCGCATACCCAAAGGTTATCAGTGATTTATTTTAAAATATATAACGCTGTGTCTCATTCCGGCACCACGAGTAAGTCTTGCTTCAGTTTATAAATATAGTGCTTTGTGAATTCGTATACCCAAAGGTTATAAGTGATTTATTTTTAAATATATAAAGCAGTGACTTATGCTGACACCACTATTATGTCCTGTTTAGTTTATTAGTATAGTACATTGTTGGAAACTATTTATTGCATTAGATAATATGCCAAAACTAAACTTGGATTAAAGTAACCTTCTCAATAATTCTTTATGTCCAAGTAAAAACATATTTTCTTCCTACTTATTTGTAAATATCCTACAATCTTGATATTTTAAAGGACAACCATTGTAAAGGTATTTTTAAATGAACTTGATTGTTTTGGCAGTGAAAATCTTATGTAAACGGTTAACTAGTGAATTTTCTTTGCCTTCATGTAAATGTTTGAATTAGTGTTATTAATGAGTTAACTGATATATATGTTTTACCTTTTGTTGTAACTTGGTAAAGTCTGTTACTCTTACTTCTGTTTTGGTCATTTTATAAAGTTGTAAATTTTACATTTTTGGTTTGTTTTAGCAAGAAAATTTTACCATAGCTGTTAACTTTGACTATATTTGTTATGATGTTGCTATTGAACTGTGTACCTTAATTATCTATTGTGTGAGTAAAGTATCCAACATATTTTTGCTATAATTTTATTTATTTGGTTCACCATAATCACAGTTGTTTATCTTGTGGCCCTGCTAGTGCCTATAAGATCTAGGGGTTTCCGGCTTATACCGTCAAGCCGGTGGCGCAGCTCACTTTTATATTTTTTTCTTCTACCCTCTACGGCTGAGCTCGGGCATAATTTGCCAGTAGAGAAACCGCTAGCAGAGTACTCGTTAGAGAACGAAAAAAAAGACGTGGCAGGCGTTCGAACCATACGACTGATACACCCGGTATATATAGAGAATACAATACGTATGAAAGTATTTGTTGGAGGCAGTTATAACTTTTCCGAAAAAAAAAAGGTTATTTTATTTTGTTTACAGCATAATTTTTTGGAAATGGGTACTTTATTTATTTTAAAGAATTATCTTTGTATTTTAAACTTAAATTGTGCCAATCAATGTTTCAATAATTATCTTCGATATTCCCTCATTCGTACGAAATATAATTTGAATTGGTTAATTTCATTATAAAATACACATGTCATATGTATGGAATTTCGATTCCAATCAACTAATTGCCGCCAATTCAACATAACGTTTCGAGCATCATTCGAAAAATTAAATGTAAAATTTCACTTAATGTTTGTTTTATTTTTACTATATGTACTTTTCTCGCATCACTTGAAATTTTCGACGATTAAATGTGTTAATTCTTTGTTATCGTCGGTTACGGTCGTCGCTTCGCTCGCGTTACAATTAGCAAAGTAACAATTCGTTATGCCCCAATCAATTTTTTCGCCTCCTATACAAAATATTTGGCCGAGATGCGCTAGAATATTTCCTAAAATTTTAGCGTCCGTGCACGTCGGATGAATTAGTTTTTTAGTCTTTTTAGTGCAATTCTGTAAATTCCAGCCCATTTTATTCGAATGGTCGCGGGAAAGAATTATCAGAGTCAATTTCTGATATAAAATGAGTGTGATGCGATCTCGCAGCGTCTTTAATAAACGAATCAAAGCAATAACCCCTATGGTATAGCATTATAATAAGAGTCTCAAGTACCGAAAAATAACGATCAGAGTCCACGATTTGATAGCTAAAAAAGATTGAGGACTTTTAACGTGAAAGAGAGATCATTGAAAATTAGTATTTTTTATTCTTTTTACGATTGTAGCACATTGTTTATTTGGTTTCCTTATTAAAAGGTGTTTTTTCAGTGAACTGGTTATTTGTAATTGACAAAAGTCCAAAATATGCGACTCGTGCAGAATCCTGAGAAAGTGGAAGTTATCGTTATTTCAACGGCCCCGCATTTAATTTAATTCGCACCAAATGTCCCTTTTAAGCGGTTGGATAAAGGTAAGTAGAGAGCCGCGAATAACCCCGTATACGATGTGCCATTAAAGAAATCGTCGGGGTGAAAACTATTGTCCACAGAATTTCCCGTTAAATTCGACGTAAGTTTAACGAGGAAATAAAGCTGCAAGGATATCTTCGCCTAGATACATACCACCCGACAGCGACGCCCATACTTCCTTTTATTGATTGTACTCGGGAGTTTGTATTAAATTAGATCAATTTGTCAAATCCTTTTGGACGTTTCATATAATTTGCCGCCGTTGCCGCCGGCGCGAAACAAGAACAAAAGTTAGATCCATTTTGGTAAATTACTTGTTACAAGATACTTCCCCGCGAGATACAGCGTAACAGTAATTAATATTATTGCAAGAAATATTATTCTCTTTATCGTTAAAGAAATATTTTCGGAAACACTTGCCCACCATTATTATAGAGATTCTCCCCATGGGAATCGATTGGGCGTGGCTTGGAAAGTTCATACATAGTTTGCCTTGGAAAAATATATAAAAAGTTGTAGGCATTTTTTCTTAAATTTTTACCAAACCTAACTGTTGAAAATTTGTTTCACAACCACCAAGCAAAGAACATCGCGCTAGGATCTCCACCTGTTGAAATGTAGCACACACATTATTTTTGTTTTACTCAAATTTTTATAACTGCAGTTAAACAGTAACATGTGAATCCGATTATGGATTATATTCAGTTCAAGACGACAACACGTGAAAAGATTCTAATGCTTTACGAGTCCAAAAATTGTACAATTATGTTTCGGTGGGAGACAAAATGGCGTCTTTATGTATCAAATTCAATATACTAGAAATGGCAATTATATGGTGTTTTATTTTAATGAAAATGAATACACGTGTAATAAATCAACCACGGCGATGACCCAAACAACCCTCGGCAACTTACAGCAGGTAGAATAATTGAATCAGCGACCTATCTACTATGGAAGTAAATTACCATCTCCATCGAGGCGGACGGCGACATCTCCAGAGGGGAAGACGGAACCAAGTCCAATTAAGCCACGCTTCCACTCCTTACTGATCTTTTCTCGCCACTCCGCGACACTAACGTCAAAGAAATATTTTATTGATATACACTTGTTTTATGCATTTTAACTCATCCCAATATAATCTAAACAGAAACTTTAAATACAAAAAAATGTTTATTTACTTATTATTCACCAACACGTTCGATTTTACATTTTCCACACCTGAATAAAACTTCCATTATCACTCGTCCATCATTTGGGCAGTGCAGTGGGCTTCTTAAGAGGCCTTGGTTACGTAACCATATGACTGTGTCATCCTGAATAATATTAATCAGCTGGAAGACATTCATATTAGTGCAAAAGAAAAAGAGGAGCTCTGGATTAGGGTCTTCATGAGAAAAATCAGAATTAATTTTGTATTTAGCAGGATTCCAAACCCTAGTTACACTGTCGAAGAGCAGATGCGTTGTCCACTGAGCATTAGAGAGGAATACATTTGATTGGGAAATAAAAAAGATAAGATAACAAAACAAAAGTACAATACTTGGTATCAAGATAAATATTAAATTAAAAGTTATTAATATATAGAGCGGTCCAGTCCATTTTTAAATATGTTAGTGGAAGAAGCAGAAATAATGTCAACATCGAGATTTTTCCAGGCGTCAAAAACTCGATTACTCAGAAAATTTTATCTTCATCTGGTCACAAAGTTTTCTTTTTCAAGTTTTAATTCATATCCTCTGAGTCGGTTGTCATGGTTTAATGGAAATATCACGGAAAGGTTTCCAAAGTTAAATTATAATATTTTAAATGTTGTGATAAGATCTCCACGGTGACGTCAAAGTTTAAAAGAAGTTAAGTGGGCCATAGCAAGTCTCCCTTCATAGGAAAGTCTTCTCAGTCCCAAGGGAAGTCGAGTGGCTTTGTTTTGAACATTTTCTAATAAACTTTTATCACGAATCAAGTCAGGATACCAGGAGGGCCCCGCATATTCAAGAATGGGTCTTACATAAATGGTGTAAAGTTTACAAAACCATTGAAACGTAACTCTCGAAAAACACTTTCGTATAAGATACAGCTTATTTGGTTATTGACAAAATATGGTCGGACCAAGTAAGAATACTGTTAATAATAATTCCCAAGTCATTTTGAGAGAATATGGAGTTTAAAGTTTGACCATTTATGAAGTACGACAAAATCGGGTTGTTTTTACCGATTCGAAGCACTACGCACTTAGCAGCATTGAGATGGAGCAACCATTGGAAACACCAGAGCGATATAGAGTTTAAATCATCCTGTAGAGATAACTGGTTCGTTATTGAATTTGAATAAATGTTTATGTTATCTGCGTAGAAAGATATTTTGCTTGAAACGCAAAAGGGGAGATCGCTGGTGTATGCTATGAATAGCAAAGGTCCCAGAACAGAACCCTGAGGCACCCCACTTTCCACTAATTTTTCTTCTGAGAATGCTTCTCCTCCTCTAATTTTAAAACGCCTACCCGATAAGAAGTTATCGATCCAAAGATGCAAGTGCCCTCGTATCCCAAAGTGATCAAGCTTATGAAGAAGTCTTAGTTTGGGAACCCGATCAAAAGCTTACATTTGGAACTTTATCTCTTAGTGTTATTCCCAACATCGACATCTTCATGGCTCGCTGAGCCTCTCTAATTTTTTCACAACTCTTTTTAGTGAGCGTTAAAGTTTCTGCACCATACAAGAGCACAGGGAGTACGCACTGTTTATAAAACTTTCTTTTTAGGCATATAATTTACTATCTTACCATTAGTGTTGGTTGGTTGGAAAGTATGACAGTGACATTGAGCGAAGGGTGTTGGCAGGAAAACAAATGAATGGGGCACTGCATAGCTTTATGAATAGCCAGAAAGTGTCAAAAAAGGCATGTCTGGCGGTGCATAGAGGTGTGTTGGTTCCTACACTTATGTATGGTAGTGAATGTTGGGTTTGGCAGAAGAAGCATGAAAATAGGATTAATGCTGCGGAGATGAGTAGTCTGAGAAGTATAGCCGGAGTGACTCGATTGGATAAAGTTAAGAATAGTGAGATACGAAAACGCTGTGGTGTAAAAGAAGATGTGGTCACAAAGATAGATAAAGGAATGCTTAGATGGTTTGGACACGTAGAAAGGATGGATGAAGGAAGATTCACGAAACAAATTTATAAGGCGAGTGTGAATGGGCAAATCGGTAGAGGTCGACCTCGGAGAACATATCTCGATCAGATCAACATTGTTTTGAAGAAAGGCCAGGTCAAGAGTACCAACAACCGAAGAGCATGTATGAGAGCACTGATGAAAGTAGAGGAAACAAAAGGTGTGTGTCAGAACCGTAGCAAGTGGAAGGAAGTAGTCTCTGTCTACCCCTATGGGAAAAAGGCGTGACTTTATGTATGTATGAATGATTTTGACAAATGTTAAATGTATATTAAATTTTTGTTTCAAATTTACTAATAATATTATGGTTACTCGGTAATATAAATTGTTTTATTGGCACTGGATTATTATCAAGTTGAAATTTAAATAATTTAGAGCCACTAAAAGGCAAAAAAAATTTCTTGGTAATTAACAAAAGAAGAAGCAGTATTGTTACAGCAAATCATTTCTCACTTGCTCGTTAGAAGGTCAATAATTGCGCTATTGTGTGTATGGGAAGTTGACAAAAGAGACTATATTATTAATAACGCTTTTAGTAAACCAATTATTTGTAAACGCTAATTGACTTATATTGTTTTAAATTGTGTAAAACAAATGGTGAAAAAAAATAAAAATTTTTATTTTTTTCTTCAAGTATTTTGATAAAATGATTAAAGAATGGCTAAATATTAAACCTAGGTAAGCAGAAGTTATATGTTCACAAAATATTAACCCTACAAATTAATTTAAATTAAACGATATGAGTTCGATTGAATCCAAATAAGAATTTGGTTGCGAGTAAGAATACTTCCCCCAATCTGAAGCCTCGAAATGGCTAACCGTTCGGAAAAGAGATAAGTGAGTGGAGTCTGGTTCATGTATCAGGACTCAATGGCTGCAACCAAAACAAACGGATCCGGCAACCGCGCTTTCTTACTACACGACAGCCGACGATCAGCTGTAGAGTGAGTTTTCTCTACTCCACTGCGAAAATAAATCGTGGGAGGCGAGATGGCGACCTTGCAGCGTCGTACTCGTAGTCACCGTCTCCTACCGCATCGTAGTCGGCCGTCGTAGCCGTCGAGGCACTCTAGACGACAAATTCTACTCCGCCAAGGCGAGCGAACACAATTCCCAATACCCCAATGCGGAACGAGTTGGCCGCGCCAGCTCATACTTTTAGACCGGTAGCGTGTGAGATTAGATAAAAAATCCGTCCGAAATTTTGCCGAGATTGATTTTCTGCTGAACGACTGAAAATTTATCAAAACAGCACAACATATTTGATTTTACTTAGACTAGGTCTACGCTTGCGATTTTAACGCTATAGTAACGTTATGAAATCGGGAAAGTTCATTATTAGAATTGCTTTACCAGGAAATTTAAAAATTAACCGAAGTAAATCGAAAAAAACAAAGGGGGATAAAAATACTCTTCGTAGTGATTTATGAATTGGCAAAAGCAGCAAACTCCCTTTATATTTTATTTGGCACAAATGAGGATCAGTACTACCAGTTTATTATAAGAAATATTATATTATAATGTACGTTTTAATAAAAATTTATTTATTTGTTTACTTATTAAAAAATGAGGACATGCCAATACCAATTTTTTTCTTCAGGAGATGTTAAAGATGATCAATATTTCAGGCAAATACCGAAATACCGTATATAAATAACGACAAACTGTATGCAAAAGTATTGATTAAAAGAGTGACGAATAAAACTGAGAAAATGATATGGGATGTGCAAGCAGGATTTAGAAGAGGAAGAAAATGTATGGATCAGGTCATTTCATTACGAGGTGTAGTCAAAAAATATTTACTAGAAGTCAGGTCTATTGCGGTTTTATAGACTTGGAAAAGGCCTATGACAGAGTGGTCAGGAGTGAATTGTGGTCGAACATAATCTAAGTATGGGGTGAGCGGTAGTTTAATACGAGTACTGGAGTCACTTTACTGCTTGTGTCAGGATAAACGAAGCTTACACGGACTGGTTTAACATTGAAAAAGGTGTGAGACAGGGATGTGTGGCTTCGCCAAGGCTGTTTCACTTATACATAGACAATTGTTTAAAAGATTTGAAAAAGAGTGCGTATGGATTGAAAATGAATGATTTGATCGTCAAATGCCTTCTTTACGCCGATAATTAAGTCATATTAGCGTCATCTGAAGAGGAGTTGCAGGCGATGGTTAATGATATGCATGATGCCCTGAAAATAAAAGGGATGAAAATACATGTAAGCAAAACGAAAGTAATGGTTTTTAAAAGAGAAGAAAGCATGACAAACTGTGAAGTTCTAATTAAGTGAGAAAGTATGACAGTTGTTGGCTGGAAAACAAATTAATGGGGCACTGCATAGCTTTATGAACACCCAGAAAATGTCAAAAAGTCACGTCTGGCTGTGCATAGAGGAGTGTTGGTTCCTACACTTATGTAAGGTAGTAAATGTTGGGTTTGACAGAAGAAGCATGAAAATAGGATTAATGCTGTGGAGATGAGTAGTCTGAGAAGTATAGCCGGAGTGACTCGGTTGGATAAAGTAAAGAATAGTAAGATAAGAGAACGATGTGGTGTAAAAGAAGATGTGGTTACATAGATAAATTTATAAAGGCGAGTATAAATGGACAAGTCGGTAGAGGTCGACCTCAGCGAACATATCTCGATCAGATAAACATTGTTTTGAAGGAAGGCCAGGTCAAGAGTACCAACAACCGACGAGCATGTATGAGAGCACTGATATAAGTAGAGAAAGCAAAAGATGTGTGTAAGAACCGTAGCAAGTGGAAGGAAGTGGCTTCTGTCTACCACTACGGGAAAAAGTCGTGACTAAATGTATGTGTAAATAATAATAAAATATATTTTAATATCGTATGTTACAAAATTTTTAACATATTATCGGATTTTTATTGAAAGTTCTCGGAAATAACTTAAACGTAAAATATTTTCGTAAAATTCCAAAGAATGTTTTTCGTGTATGAAAATACTGAAAAACTGGCCTATTCGACGAAGTGGATGTGAATGTATTTTGGTTCACCGGTTCACTTGTGTCTATCGTAATTCGAAAATAGTATGATTCACAATCAGGATTCATTCAATACGAGATTTAGTGGGGATATAACAACGCGTACAAATCGGTATTAAGATATTGAGTGTTATGAGTTTATTACAGAAATATTCATCGATTCGAATTCGAGATTTAAAACGGCTTTAATAATTAACATTACATATTATGGAAGAAGAAAATTCATTGAATAATAAAAGTTTACCTAAAACAATTGAAAATAACTCTCTCTTATGTAATGATAAGAAAAAGTTTGAAAGAATACGGTTGACATAAACAGAATATTGTTAATGACAGTTATAATTTGTTAAAAACAATTTGAAATCGTTTTTTATAATAATAATAATTATAACAACAAAACATATGGTATTTTTTTATTCTTTCCAATGGGAAGTTAGTCGTGTGGACCTCTCGGGTCCTTGGGACCTTCTCATTTTTTTTGGTTGATGTTGAATACGAAAGAGCTGTAATTATTGGTAATTAAAGATAACTAGTTGTCGTCTATTTTTTTAAACTTAATTAGCAAGTAAAATAAATAAATTTAATTGCACAAAATGTACGCCAATAGACCTTAACAAAACCTCCTTACGTAAGGTACTTTAATTTTAGGTGTTCATAGTGCACCGCCCAAACCCTTTTTAAAATTATATCAAAGAGCTCTCAATTCCATTTTTAACCCGTATATACATGTATGTAGGTAAATGTGTTCCAGTAAATTATTCACCATAGCAAATTAACCATTGTATACGTCGATTGCTTTGCACTGGGGTTCTCCCTGTGGCACAGTGCATTCTCCACCATACAATACCTCTGAGCATGTATTGTTTGCACTCCCATGGATTATATATGACCCCTGGTTTCTATATTATTCATTCATTATTCGCACTGTCCAGATGACGCTGCTAGTTTGTTACTTGTTAGTCACTATTTTGTTCAGTTGTATCAGTGTCTTTTAACTTAACTTGCAATTTTACACGGCCATTAACAGCATTTCACACTTTTGTGATGCGACAATCTGTATACTAAATAAAAGCTTTAAACTGCTTATGGCCTAGGACAAGATATGAGTTACAGAGACAGTAAAATTACTTATAACAAGCTAATAAAAAACATATAGGTTGAAATTGTAAAGTAAATATAAATATAGTTGTTTAAAAGGTATAACTAAAACATTAGGTTTAAAATATATATGCTAGAATCTGTTTGTGAGGTCATACGGGGTGAACCTTTTAAGTCTGCGTCTGATAATTGGTTCAGTCTTCAGTCTTTTGATGTATTTTCCTTTCTATATACACAACATTTACTTATTGTACTATACTTGTAAAGATTGTAAATTAACTAGGCAACAACAACAACAAAAAAAGCTTTAACAGAATTTTCGAAGTGGTTAATCTTTTGGTCATTGCAAGAACAGCGACAGTACACAATTTTTTTTACGATTCAAAATCAGTTGATTGGAGTTTAGTAGTTTCCCGCTAAAGAGTACTTTTTATGTGACATTATTTCAACAATTTATCATTTACGTTTTCATTATTTGGGCATTATTTTAACCTATCAAATTTTCAACAGTGGTTAATAACTATTTCTTTACTTTTTTATTGTATATCGTATGAAAATAATTATTTACTGTAATATTATTTACTGTTTACATTATTCATTAAGTGTCTGGATTAAATTATGATTTATAGATTTAAAATATTTTGTTTACGTCCATTTTTCTTTCTTGTAAAATTAAAATTTAAACCATAACACGTTTTTAATTTACAATCTTTTTACTACCTAATTAATATTAATATTTTTTTTAAAACACAATAGATTTACTTTTTTACCACTCTCTCCACTATTTTTGATTGAATTTAGTGGCAAGAATTTTCGTAAGTGATATTTAGAGAAATTTCACAATTTAAACTAAAAGTTTTGACCAACCTTTTTTCAATTCATTCGAGAAATAGAAATATATTTTTTTTGTAAAAATTTCTCTTGTAATTACTTCTTTTAGCCATTTCTGCTTTTTCCTGTAATTTTTTGCTTCCGCTTTTTTTGCTTATTTTCTTTCTGCCTTTTAACTGGTTATATATTTTTAATTTAGAAAAGGAAATTTTGCTCATTCAAGATGTGTATTTGTGTATTTTACATGTTGTTAAATATACTCAATTTTAATTTTCTAATTATGCTTACAAGAAAGTTTGATCATTTTTTATGGTCTATAATAAATTTTTTTCTATATTTTGTAGAAACGCGCATTTTAACATGTTCTGTAATATCATTATCCAAACAGAGGAAAAGTTCAATGCGCCGCGGCGAAGGACGGCAGCAGCCAGGAGCGTGACGTTGGCCTCCTTAACTCCACCGCCGCCAGATTCTTGAAGGCATTGCCCGCCGCCAAGTCGCAGAGTTGGGCATTCCAAGTTACTGTTCAGAACTCGTGATTTTCGGGTACCGTTATTTCAATAACCCTTTCAATTAAAATACAAGCCAAATCGAATGCAGGGTAAAACGACAATAATATATCGGCAAAGTGTAAAATCAATAATAACAAACATAGTAAATAATATAATAATAATAGCATATTTGGAATTAAATTGATTATTAAAAAATAGGAATTTAACATTAAACCTAAAATCAACAAACAAACGACAAAGCGCCAAAAGTCTGTTTGAAGCAAACATTTTCTGAATGCCCACGACAAAAGCTATAGTGTACAAAGAAAGTCTGCCTAATGTAAAAATATCGGCTCTTCTCAACTGCTGTTTCTCTGTTATAAGGTCATAAATATCGAGCATAAAAACCGAAATTCGTACACACCTTACTACTAAGGGATTAAAATAACTTTATAACATTCTTCTATATTGTAAACAATAAAGGTACTTAAGTTAATCTGTGCTATTTGCAGGACCGGGTCAGCCATTGATTAAGCCTTCCCTTGGTCCTGCTCTACCTGTGCAGTGGTTTCTCCTTCAACACCTCCGCTAGACTTATTGAGCAACTTGACAGTCGCCCGGTACATCCCACAGGGGGGTTTTAGGTTTAGTTTTCGGAGGGCCTCTAAGGCCTCTTCCGTAATCAGAGCAGCGAAGTGGGTACTAGTAGAGTCCCTGCTTTCACTGTTCCTTAACAAAAGCACTGTTATATGTAGAATAAAGTTCAACGTTAACGTGGGGGTTGCGAAGTAGCCTATTGCCTATTTGCCTATTTAAAATCATAACCTAAAAATATTAAACACATTATTTGCTATAGTGATGGATGTGGAGGACAAAATCTCAACAAATATGTGGCAGCTATGTGTTTAACTGAGGTTCAGGAAATTTCATACTTATAAACCATCGAACTAAAATTTCTTGTAATTGGTCATGGTGAGATAAAATGCGATTCCATGCATTCTGATATATCTACAGAACTAAAAAGAGTTGGGAAAGCAAACTGGCCTGCAGATTGAAAAACGATAGCCTGCTCTGCAAGAAAAAGAGGTGATCAACCCTATTTGGTTCACGATATTGGACATAATTAAATTCTTGACTGGAAAACCTATGCAGATTAAAAGTTGATATTTAGTAAAGAAAATGAAAGCCGTAAGCTGGTTTGTTGGCACTTACTTAAGTAAAATTCATATTGTTTAAAAAAACTTGGAAACGGCTCTTCTGGTTTCCTCGAAAAGGAGAATTATGTAATGTTTAGATAACATCGTGTTAAGCTTGTCTGTTCGTTAAAGGAAAGATCACTAGAAGACTGATGTTTGGCAAGGTAACGGTAAAAGGGTGCGATTGAACCAGTCGTGTCAATCTCGAGGGAACGACCGAGGACATTTCTGAAGAGCATTGGCTATGAAAATATATGTAAAAGAGAGACAGATCGCCAACCTTTCTGCAGTGTTCCAGAGAAGTAGAAGGGAGTTTGTAAGAGAGACACCATCGACTTCATTGCATGTTTATGAGCTGCACTCCTTATATGGGAGCAGTATTTCAGAATAGGTCATATCTGCACCTTGCAAATCATAAGCAGCTGTTGGAAAAAGAAATAGCTCTTAGCTCGAAAAAGAAAACCAAGCTGATTTTAGCAATAGACCTCACCTAGTTTTCCAAGAAAACTTATGGCTGATGGTAGTACCGAGCATCGAGATTGATGACTTCATCGGTATGGTTACGCCTAACATAATAACATTTGGCATTGTGAGAGGATGGATGAAGGAAGATTGATGTAACAGATAAGGCGTATGTAAATAAACAAGTCGGTAAATGTCGACCAAGGCGAACATCGATCTCAATCAGATCGACATTGTTTTGAAGAAAGGCCAGGTTAAGAGTACCAACAACCGAAGAGCATGTATGAGAGCACTGATGGAAGTAGATGAAGCAAAATATGTGTGTGTGTGTTTTTGAAACTCCAAACTTATAAATTAATCAAAAATCCATTTATGACTGATGTTGAACAACTGCATTTTTTCCCTTAGATGCTGGTCCTATCACCAGCTGCACCTTAGCCTCTTGGACTTTTTGTCTCTGTCTACCGCTATGGGAAAAAGACATATGTATGTATGAGATTGATTTTTTTTAGAAAATAGGCATGCTTGGATTTTATTTGCATTTAATTTCACTAGCGTAATGGATCCCCATTCTAGAATATACAATAATATAATTTTACGGATTGCGATCAACGAATACGCCGCTGTACCCATTATTTGCCTTGGAGCGACGGCGAGTTGATTATAAAAAAATGCATGATATATTTATGGTATCTAATACCAACTGCCCGACAATTTAGCAAATGATTTATAGCCGCGGGCAGTAATCGGAGATTTATCTAGAAATATCGTTCGCGGATCCGCAGTACGTTAGTCAATTAGAAAGTGATATAGTTTTAAAAAGTTTAAGTTAAAGTATGGTGAATATCTAAGTGATTTATTAAATAAGAGTTTATTGTATTACCAGAAGAAAGATAATAAGAATAAATTGTTTAGTTTTTGCACTGAGTGTTTTCAAATAACAGACCCAAAACTAAATATCGTAACAAAATTAATTATAATCGGTAGTTCAGCAGTCATGCTGATTTGTTATTCTCTGATTTAACTTTGATGATGATTGATCCAAATAAAAAAAAACGTACATTAATTATTGGTCAACACATTAAGAAAACAATTTTAAAAAGTCAGTAACATAAAGAGAAAGTAATTCCCAACTCGGTCTCTGTGTCGGCCCGGTCGCCGGTCGCTTCTTGCTGAATTATATAAATCAATTTCTGGGAGAGAGAGCAGGCACGAGAGTACACTAACGATTCCCAATTTGTTATTTACCTACCGCTCGCTCGTTCTAGACCAAATTCTCTATATAACTCCGTCTCTTTCTCGTCTACAAGTCTCGAGTTCAAGCGTTTTCAAGGTCTTCGATTCTCTCGCCGCCATATGACGAATCCAGGAAGAAGGAAAAGGAATTTCCCATCCTTTTACAGGTTTTTTTGTCACTCCGCTTCGATTTGTTGGTTAAACTGTCGGAATTCACGGGTTAGAAACTCTTTTGGAATTTTAATGGTGTATTTAGTTATCAATAAAACTTTTTTAGAATGTAAACCTGTAGGAAATTTTTTTATAACTTATTAAGGATAATTATTAAGCAATAAATATCCAAGATAATCTTCCAGGCTATTTTTACTTCCTACTACGTAGAAAATTTGTTTTAATACTTAAACCTTGATTGTTTGGACTAAACAGTTTTTTGCGAAGTTGTGGTGGATTCGTTATTTGCAATAATTAATGGACAAACACAGTGTAAAATTCCATCGGAAACAACAATAAAGGCAGGAGAATGTTGGCGGGCAGAAGGATTAAATATTAGGAAAGCAAATTATGTGGATCGGTGGCCGGGTATTATGAAACTTTCATCGACATCTGATTTGCATTGTTCGCAGCCAGATAACCCAATCACACCCAACTACGACGGCTAACCGACAACGCAACTGCATGTAGATACAGTATAGTCGGAGCGGTGTTCTGCCAGCCAGCGCCATCTCACTCGGGCTCACAACGGCCCATAAAGTTGACAAAACCAGACTACAGTAAATCCGAACTAATCACAATGCAATAGTCAATATCTTGAAATTAACGAACCGAATCAGCACACACATGCACATACACACACACATAATGTATATGTATATAGAGATAAAGGGAGACAGAACGCAATAGCGGAGAGCAGCAGCTCTAGCAATGGCGGATCATACATAAATAATTAATTGATTAGCAGGTATCGCCGTGATCTAATAATGTTACTAACTAATCAGCTAAACAAATAGATAGCGGCCGACCATAATTCACAGCATCATGAGAGTAAATGCTTTTGATCAATAGGTATTGAATGCGCTATGCAAATATAGGCGGGATTCTGCCCATGGAGACCCATGTCGAACGATGGGGACGCCGTATAGTCTGCGGATACACGATTCGGGGTGGGGCACTACACCCAAGAGCTCTTTTCTCTCTCGCTTTCATCTCATTCTAAGCTACAGCCAAATAACACATCGTTGGAACTAATGTGCTGGATCTTCATCGTATTATATTCCATTGCAACTCATTTATGACAAGACTACATCCCCATTCACTGACCAAAAATTAAAAAAGTAATTTAATTTAATGGTCAACATATATGTATGAATCGGGTCTTTTCATTACGGGGTATAGTTGAAAAATTCTTGACTAGAAGTCAGAAGGTCTATTGCGCTTTTATACTCTTGAAAAAGGCCTTTGACAGAGTGGTGAGGAGTGAATTGTGGTCGACATTTTCTATGTATGGTGTGAGCGGTAGTTTAATACGAGCACTGAAATCACTTTACGAGGATTCCACTGCTTGTTTCAGGATAAACAGAGCTTGCACGGACTGGTTTAACATTAAAAAAGGTGTGAGACAGGGATGTATGGCTTCGCTATGGCTGTTTCACTTATATATAGACAATTGTTTAAAATATTTGAAAGAGAGTGCGTATGAATTGAAAACGAATGATTTCATCGTCAAATGCCTTCTTTACGCCGATGATCAAGTCATATTAGCGTCATCTGAAGAGGAGTTGCAGGCGATAGTTAATATTATGCATGATGCTCTGAAAATCAAAAGTATAAAAATAAATGTGAGCAAAACGAAAGTAATGGTTTTTAAAAGAGAAGAAAGCATTACAAACTGTGGAGTTTCGATTGAGCGAGAAAGAGTGGAACAAGTAAATGAATTTGTGTTCAAAGTTTACGAGGGATGGAAAGTATGACAGTGATATTGAGCGAAGAGCCAGAAAGTGTCAAAAAAGGCACGTCTGGCTGTGCATAGAGGTGTGTAGGTTCCTACACTTATGTAATTGTTGGGTTTGGCAGAAGCATGAAAATGCCGCGGAGAAGAGTAGTCTGAGAAGTATAGCCGGAGTTATTCGGTTGGATAAAGTAAAGAATAGTGAAATAAGAGAACGCTGTGGTGTAAAAGAAGATTTCGTTACATAGATAAAGAAATACTTAGATGGTTTGAACACGTAGAAATGATACCAACAACCAACGAGCGTGCATGAGAGAGCACTGATGAAAGTTGAGGAAGCAAAAGATGTGTGTAAGAACCGTAGCAAGTAAAAGAAAGGGGTCTTTGCCTACTACTATGGAAAAGAGACTATATGTATGTATGTTAACATCTAATTATGATGACACTAAGACAATACTAACAAAAATTAAAAACATTTATACATTGTAGTTGGTTTCGGTTTTTAACAGTCATCATCAGGCAGCTTGTCGAAAGAAGTGCATCGAGATCGAACATTCTTTTTGGAGAAATATTAAATTTTGTAGCCCTCGGCTCCGGGACTAGGATGTGTACATGACATCACACGTCGTTCTACTTTGAATGGTACGAACAATAATAACTGTATTCGCCGAATTCGAATATATATGCATACCAACCGGTTTCACAAACATGCCACATCGGATTATGTTAGGTTGCAGCGACGCGACGTTCGACGCAGTTACGGACAAAGACTTATTACGAAAAACTTACATCACACTCGTGCTCGGGAAAATTAATGCACCAATCGATTGTTTATTGATTCCCAAAAACATTTCAAAAAATGCGTCGTTTTTTACGATTTTTACAGAATAGTAACAGGTCTGGAAAACACAAGAAGTCTGCGTGTTGCCCATACTATTTTTTCGGCAACCCTGTGAAATAACCAAGCAAGATAATAATTATTTGCAGAACAAAATTACGAACATTCTCATTCCTGTTATTATTAAAATTTATATTGAAATTTAAAAAATTGCTAATATTAGAAGAATTCATCCAAAGCAAAATGTTAAAAAGCAAAATGTAAACTATTTTAATGTCAAATAGGTAAGTCGTAATCTTGTTGCAGTGGTAATGGCAACAACTTCCAGATTTTTTCGATTAGAATTTTTTTATACCTAATTCCACGTTATAGTAGTACATTTTATATTTTAAAGTTTCCAAACGTAAAAGTATGATTCAAAAATAAAAGAAATAAGATTGAAGCAATAAAAATTTTTTACAATTACACTATTAGTTCACATTTATAAAATTAACAGACTACAATAATTCTGCCAATTAGCCTACAAATACAAAGTAAGTAAACGAGTAGCAAGATGAATTAGCCAAATAGCTTGAATTCTTGATAATAATTATTATTAATGCAGATTTTTTTGTATATTAAAAAATACTGGGACACCTATACCTATGTGTCTGTTCACCATAATATAGAGATGGTCCACATGGGAAACGATTGGGCGTAGAGCTTTTTTTTTTTATGTTCTGGTTCCCACGAAAAGGGATATCCTGTAATGTTCAGAGAACATCGTGGGAACCAAGGGAAAGAAGGTAGGAGTTGGTGTTCTTCTTAAATTTCTGGAGGTTGTATGCCTCGGGGAACACCTCCCTAGGCAATGAGTTCCAAAGCCTCGCAATTCGTTGGATGAATGAGTCTTTGGAAAGTGATGTTCTGCAGGTCTCCAAAGTGACCACGAAGGGGTGTGAAGACTGAACTTGACGGGTTAATCTCGAAGAGACTGCCAAAGGAGGAACGATTGTTGATATTTCAGAAGAGCATCGCCCATGAAAATATCTATAAAATAGAGACAAATCGCCAACTTTTCTACGGTGTTCCAGACAAGTGAGCGAGTTTGTAAGCGAGGCATCACCGACGAGACGAATTGCCCTTTTTTGGACAGAATCCAGTAGCTTCAGGATATGTTTAGGTGCTGCACTCCAAATATGGGAACAGTACTCCAGTACAGGTCGGATCTGTGCCTTATAGATCATAAGCAGCTGACTGGAGGTGAAATAGCTCTTGGCACGAAACAAAAAACCAAGTTTTTGGGATGCACTTTTGGCAATGGACCTCACGTGATTTTCTCAGGAAAGGTTATTGCTGATAGTAATACCAAGCATCGATATGGATGACTTCAGTGGTATGGTTACTCCTGACAAAGTTATGTTAGGCACAGTGAGATCGGCTTTTCTAGAGAAAAGACATGCTTGTGTTTTGTTTGCATAGAATTCTACCAAGTTATTGGATCCCCATTCGAGAATTGTTGCTAAGTCCATATTTATATTATTAACATTTCTTCCTCGTTCATTTCTGGTTTCACGGGCTGATATAGGGGCCCTGGAAGAGAAAGCGGTATGGAGGGTACTATCATCGGCAAAGCTGTGTACGGGACATGAAGTTGCTTTCAATAGGTCGTTGATGTGAAGTAAAACTAGTGTTGGTGCTAGAATGGACCCTTGCGGAACACCAGCATTTATGAGTAGAGTGTCAGATAAAACTCCATCGACCACTACATGGAGAGACCTGTTTGAGAGAAAACTAGCAAGCAGAGAACACAGCTGAGGGGGCAAGCCATAAGATGGAAGCTTGGCGAGGAGTCCCTGGTGCCAAACTCGATCGAACGCCTTGGAGATATCTAATGCCACAGCTAAAGTTTCTCCATACTTTTCAATAGATAGCTGCCATATATGTGAGACGTATGCGAGCAGGTCACCAGTTGATCTCTGATGGCGCAAGCCATATTGCCTATCATTGATAATTCCTGAGTCTTCCAGATATTTCATGAGCTCGATGTTGATGGCTTTTTCCATGACCTTTGAAATAATAGATAGCAGTGCGATAGGTCTGTAGTTGCTAGGTAGGGTCTTTTTGCCTTTTTTAGGGACTGGCTGTACTCTTGCAATTTTCCAATTGGACGGAAATACTCCCAAATTGGAGTGGTTAAACAACTTGCAAAGAACAGGTGTTAGTTCGGGGGCACATTTCTTGAGAACAATCGGCGGGATTCCGTCAGATCCACAGGCTTTGTTGGTGTTGAGACCCAGCAAAATCTTTCTGATAGTACGTTGGCGAAAGGTGATCTCGGGCATGTGACTGTCAATAGGTGTAATGTTCGAGGGTTGTTTTCCCGAAGAATCCAGAGTGGAATTTCCAGCAAATAGGTGCGCAAAGATATTGGCTTTTTCCTGGGCAGTCGTTGCTAGTGTTCCATCTTCATTGGTTAAGGGAGGAAAAGAGCTGGAAGTGAAGTTTCTTCCCACAGCTTTGGCGAAAGACCAAAATGAACGGGATCCGTTAGGACATTCAACAAGTTTTGATCTTATTTTGGCATTATGAGCATCTTTTGAACATTCCATTGTCTCTTTGCATATGCCTCTAGCCTCAACATATGCTGCTCTGGTCTCAGGTCCCGGATTTTTTTGCCATCGATGGTATGCTGCCTGTTTGGGGAGTTCATACATGAACATAGTTTGCATGGAAAGTTACAGCTAAAAAGTTATAGGCACTTGAATTGTTGGAAAAAATGTTTCCCATGTTTTTACTTGACCCAATCTCTATCCTATCGTTTGAAGAAGTTTTTTATTGAGGGACCCTTATATTTTAACACAATCTGGAAATTACAAAAAACTTTTCATTTACTTTTAATCGCAAACAATGTTTATTTATTCACTTAATCTAAAATTCTCGTTTGTGGGAAATTCAAAATTATAAGTCAATGATTTACTAAAATAAAAATACATTTCTTTATAATTTGCGATATAGTTATTAAAAACATTTAAAATATTTGATTCACATTTATATCACGCATTAAAAAAAAAAAAATTTAAAATTTCGCAGATTCCTTTTAACAATAAAATATTAACGAAATTCGTGACTACTGCAATGATTTAATACATACATACATACGTATATTCACGCCTCTTTTCCGTAGGGGTAGGCAGAGACCACTTCCCCTTCACTTGCTACGGTTCTTACACACATCTTTAGCTTCCTCTACTTTTATCAGTGCTCTCATACATGCTCTTCGGTCGTTGGTACTCTTGACCTGGCCTTTCTTCAAAACAATGTTGATCTGATCGAGATATGTTCGCCGAAGTCGACCTTCTACGTGTCCAAACCATCTAAGCATTCGTTTATCTATCTTTGTAACCACATCTTCTTTTACACCACATCGTTCTCCTATCTTACTATTCTTTACTTTATCCAACTAAGTCACTCCGGCTATACTTCTTAGACTACTCATCTCTACAGCATTAATCTTATTTTCATGCTTCTTCTGCCAAACTCAACATTCACTACCATACATAAGTGTAGGAACCAACACTCCTCTATGCACAGCCAGAAGTGCCTCTTTTGACACTTTCTGGGTGTTCATAAAGCTATGCAGTGCCCCATTCATTTGTTTTCCTGCCAACACCATTCACTGTTATACTTTCCATATCTCGTAAATTTTGAACCCAGGTATACAAACTCATTTACTTGTTCCACTCTTTCTCCGTTAATCAGAACTTGACGGTTTGTCATGCTTTTATTTGTTTCAAAAACCAATACTTTTGTTTTGCTTATATTTATTTTTATACCTTTGATTTTCAGGGCATCATGCATAACATTAACCATCGCCTGCAACTCCTCTTCAGATGACGCTAAAATGACTTGATCATCGGCGTAAAGAAGGCATTTGACGTTTAAATCATTCATTTTTAATCCATAGGCACTCTCATTCAAATCTTTTAAATAATCGTCTATGTATAAGTTAACCAGCCATGTCGAAGCCACACATCCCTGTCTCACACCTTTTTCGATGTTAAACCAGTTAAACTACCGCTTACCGCATACTTAGATAATGTTGACCACAAATCACTCCTTACACAATGATTTACTGTGTTACAAATGTGCTGAAATGATTGAAAAAAATCAGGTCAAGAGTACCAATAACCGACAAGCATGTATGAGACCACTAATGAAAGTAGAGGAAGCAAAAGATGTGTGTAAGAACCGTAGCGGAAGTGGAAGGAAGTGGTATCTGCCTACCTCTATGGGAAAAAGGCGTGACTATATGTATGTATGTACATATGTATATATGATAAAAAATAGTTTAGCAAAACTAACTTGTTTTTTTTATAAAGACTTTAAAACCTTAATTTAGTTGAAAATTTCCAGCTCAAAATAAAATATCCTTAGAGATATTACCGTATGTGTAGTAATATGGAAATTTCTTCGACAGTTACTTTACGTCTCGGGGGATCCTAATATTTGGACGTTCACGTAATTAAACTAAAATTGAATTTTGGCGCTGCAAAAGGAATTTCCTTCGGTGTTACTGGAAGCGAAAGAGAGGCGAGCGGGTGATGTTTTTTGTAGAGAACGGCTTTCCAATCGACTTTTTTTATATGTTTTTGGAAGTATAAAATAACCCTGAAAGGTTAGGTCATCACATTGAATAATTTACCGTGTCCATCAATATTTTAATGTGGCTCCGGCGGCTAAATTTTTAGAGAGTGTGTGCGTGAGAGATGGAACCGAAGTTAATTCAATCTATGTGTATATGTGTGTGTGTTTATTTGGTGTTTTTGAAGAGAGAAAGAGACGATACTTTTTGCGGATCGGCATTTGTGACGAGTCGGGAGCCGCAAAAAATCGCGATAAATCCTAAAATATTTATGAAAATACAGGAATTATTTACACGCATTGCTTTTTTCGAAACGTATTGCGTTTCCTGATTGATCCGTCGCTGCT
The DNA here is from genome assembly GCA_950111635.1 of Agelastica alni. Lineage (NCBI taxonomy): Eukaryota > Metazoa > Arthropoda > Insecta > Coleoptera > Chrysomelidae > Agelastica > Agelastica alni. The sequence continues at coordinate 14,025,906 of OX467711.1, forward strand.
TTTTTTCGCCCTTTTCTGTCTGGAAATGAATCGATGTGAATATTTCAGTTTAATAGATGTCCCCGTAATAAGTTTCTGACCACGGCGCTATATACCGAGCATCCCAAGTTTTGGTTTACAATCAAAAAATTCATTTTTTATTAGAGGGATCAAAACATATTTTTGAAACATATTTTGGATGAGGTTTTTCGAATTAAAACCCGCTATAACCAAATGGAATTTGTTTAAGGTAATCAAAAAAACATGAAAGTTTAAAATTTTAGTAGTGAAGTATTAATTTTCTCAACCAATTTGAATGATTAAATGTGGTTATTTTAGCCTCAGTTTTGGCATCCAACTACTATTATAAACGCGAAAGTTTGTGAGTATGTATGTATGTATGTGTGCTTGTTACTCTTTCACGCAAAAACTACTGAATGGATTTTAATGAAACTTTACAATAATGTAGCTTATACATCAGACAGGGCGACACAATATCACCTAAACTTTTAACCAGGCCCTAGTGGATGTTTTTAAAAAATTAGACTGGGAAGAAAATGGTATAAAAATTTGTGGACAACACCTGAACAACCTAAGATACGCAGATGATATCGCCTTGATAACAGATAAGAAAGAAGAACTGACATACTGGAAGAACTGAACACAGCAGCTAAAAATATAGGTTTTAATATGAACTACGCCAAAACTAATACCATGACTAACATTGATGAAGATATCAAAATCAGAATAGAACAAGAAAAAATAGAACAAGTCGATAAATACATATCTGGGACAAATTATTAAACTCAACAAAGAAAACCAAACAGCAGAAATCAAGAAACTAGTTACAAGGGCAGTTTGATAAGTCAGTGACTTTTTGAATTTCCCGCGCAGTTACTCGAAATGCAACAGTGCTGCCGTCAACTATAATCTATCAGTGGGCAACTTTCTAATTTTGAGCAAGCTACGTCGTGCAGTTGGTGTTTGATAGCCGTTCAAAGCAGACAACCTCGTGAATTTTTACGAAAATGGAAAAAAGTGAATTTCGTGTGCTGATTAAGCATTACTTTTTACGTAAAAAATCCATCACAGAATTTAGTGGGTTTTGATTTAAAGGCCGATATTTAAAGGTTGTTTTGAATCGGATCGAACAGTTTTTTATTCAAATAGTCTGGCCCATAGATAAAAGAACGTGTAAAATTCTTAAATTTGCAAAAAAACTTGAAAACTAAACATTTTTGGTAGTAGGAGGTAGTAGGAGAAGCCTTGATTACGAAACACAGTTCATTATGTTTAAAAGTGACAAAATGGTTCAAATTCGAAAATATTATTATTTCTCGTGTGTTATTTCTCGTTTTAAAAAAACATTGGAAAAATGATTGCTAATGTTTACATTGTATACGGATTCACTGAAATGTTAAAAAACTTATAAAATTGTCCACTGAAAATATCTGGGTCGGGTCCATGAGATTGCGTGAAAAGAAGGGGTAAGAATCGAGCTCGATGATTGCTTAATTTGCCAATGAAAATAAATCCGCGGCCTTAAATTTTCTACAAATAAAATTTGTTTTTCATATTGTCGCTTCAGTATTATTTCCCTGGCGGTTCGAAACAATTTATACACAAAACAAAAAGAGATAAAAACTTTTTGTCGGAGAGCATCGGAATGACATTTAAAAATATGTTCGTTTTTGTTATAAAATCCAATTTTATTTTTGTATTTCCATATTTTTCTGCATGGAATTGCTTCGCCTGAAACTTATTACGCTGCCGCTATTAAACTGAAATATTTACATCGATTCCGTTCCCAGACAGAAAGAGGCGAAAAAAATATTTATATAACTAGTCAATCAGTAAACGAAATAATGCGTCAGTGCACTATTAAGCACAATCACCTCTGCACAACAACTAAACTGCTTTTGAGCAGGTAAATCGATTTATTTATTTAGCGACGTTTTTATCCAAGACGCCACATTACTTTTTTAAAATTAGACTTACACTTTTACTGCACATGATTCAATCATTTTTCAATATTAGGAGTGCTTATCTTTCAATCTGTTTACCTTAGCGAAAAGAAAGTAAAACTTTGTGAACGTACTCGTATTATTAGTGCCAAGTTACTGGACTCTACCCAAAAAAGAACTATTCGCCTAGTAAACAACCCACTAAGGCGAAGCATAAATAGTTATGACCTTAAATTAGTCTGGAATGGAACTTCAAAACCTCTTGCAGTTCGTATTGGCACTTCATTCATTTATTTTCATTCCACACTCCGTACCAGTCGGAGTTGCCTCCCGAACACATCGGCCAAGAGACCTTTTGTGTTCCTGCACTGAAGGATGAACTACGTACAGGGTAAAATGATTGGCGAAGGCCAGCAGCCCGTGGATCAGATCTTTGCTATTCAAGGGTGGTGTTTCTAGAACTCCCGTTCCAAAAAGGTGGTACCTTGACCCAGAGAGTGCTTTGCGATCGAAGTTGATGTGGATTTCTATCCAGTTCCTGCAGGTGAGGTTCTCATCTGTCATTTCTTTTGGCATAGTCAGAAAAGTGACATAAACGCAGCTCTTCAGAGCATAGGCCATGAAAGTATTCAAGCTCAGTTTGCACGTTTTATATTCAAGCTACTGCGTACATTGGTCTTTACAGTTTTGGGCATTCTCACCAAATAAGAGATAAACCGATAAAGTAACTAATGTCTTTTAGTTGAATGTAAAATAAAATATTATCCGTCATCAAATATAATTTTAATACCTAATTGGGAAACAGCGCGGCGTGCTTTGTGAAGAATCTAAAAATGTAAAAGAACACCAGCGAGCAAGCTCCATTTCATTTGAAAGTTAGAAAGTATCGATCCAACTCTTTTTCCCCTCGAGTTCGCCACTCGAGGTGTAGATCATAATTCCTGCTCGTCCTGTATGTGTCGGTGACTTACCAGAATGGAAAATTAGCCATAGGCGTTTACTAGAGACAAGAACGGTATAAAATAACAAGGAAGTTTTGTACGGAATAAAAGTTCGCTCTCGGTTAATGTAGGAAGTTCACAAGTTAATTTCTTATTTTATTTAACTTCTTAAATTTATGGAATAGGAAATTTTAAAAGAGCTAAAAACTAATATAAAAAGTATTGAATTATTGCTAAAATCTATGTAACACTAGTATTGTTTCCGACTGTAACAATTCGTTTGTTAATTTACGAAATATTCAACTTCGATCCCTTAAACGAACGTCAATGACAAAAGTGAGTAAGAGATATCGAGAAGTGCCAGCAACATGAAATGCTTTCTCTAATAATATTATACACACATTCTCGGGCTAATATGCAATGCAGTACATTTATTACATTAGTAGGCCGTGTCTGGATTGCCCCACATTAATGCAGGGGTTCGGTGGTTACAGATAACTCGAAAGCAATGGAGGGGTGGAAAGGCATCCCTTCACAATACAACTCTTCAATTTCCCAACTCCTCGTTTATTTCCACAATTCCACCAGTCTCGATCGTGATATGCGTATCATTGTTCCATCACGTTGGCAACAATTAATGTTATTTAATAAGTTGCGGTTGCTCTTCACGAACTTTTTCTTAAAAAATTTAAAAACAAAACAAATTTTTTTCCATTTTCCTTTGTATTTTCACGTGCAAACGGGAATTTCGTAGTAATATTAATTTCTATATTATAAAACTGTAACAGAAATATTTTTCTACATTAAAATGTTTTACAAAAAAAATGAGCCGTCGCGGGACGCAAGAGTCTAGCGACCACAAATTCTACTATGATTTCGCATGCGCATTTCGTGAAAATTTCAACTTTGAATATTCTTGCGCTGTTGTCAACTCAACGTATATACATTAGATTAATTATATTTTTTTCTTGTGGACTTTGAATTACTGCCCATTAGCAAAAATAATAAAGAAAAAAATCAGGAGCAAGTGTGGCATGACATTTTCAAACAAAAAACAATTTTTATTGATGTGTGTAAGAATAATCTATACATAAAAAATGCTTTGTCCTGAATGACTGACTGACGGATCAACGCTCAGCCTAAACCGCTGATCGTAGAGACCTGAAACTTGAAGGGTGTGTTCTGTGTATGACGTAAGCATCCGGTAAAAAAGTATTTTCCGAAATTCTGCCCTTAAGGGGGTGAAAAACGGGGGCAAAGTTTGTATGGGACAACTTGATTTCTTGGTCCAATCTACTCCAAATTTTGCATAAACATTTTTTAACAGAATTGATGGAAGATGTGTTTCGTATTTTATTAAACCTCATCGCCTAACGGGTCCTATTAGAACTATTTTCGACTTCTACGCGGACGAAGTCGCGAGCAACAGCTAGTGTTAATATAAACTAAAAAATAAATTTAATATATGTATATTTAACTAAAACACTAAAGAACTAGTACAAAAAGCAATATTAATAATTATCAGTATTTTTTATAAGTTAAAAGGATATTTTATTTATATCAGAGGATGTAGGTTTTTTATTTTTCAGCACATTAACTTTTCCTCTCAGAAGTATAGGCTTTATTAAGGGCTGTTTTATGGCAACTAAGTTCTAACGAACCAAAATAGTTTTTTTGCAATCTTCACAAAAGAACGGATAATTTATCTCTATTCATTTTGACCACTACAGCTAAAATGCGCACTAATCGGCAGATTAAAAAACAAAACTGCAATATTACCAAAATAATAATTTTAAATAATGAAAGTTTACCATATAAAGAGTTCACTTCATCAAAAATACCTAACCTCACACGCTCACAGTCATGCTAATTTTTATGGAAGGTTTAGTTATGGTTTAATTTGCTTAAAAGTTTAGAGAGCATCGCAACCCGTGATCGCATAGCTTGCGCCAAACAATTAAAGCCGAGTCGTATCGAATATTGCCGAAAATAAAGTAGAATTTGTGGTCTCTAGACTCTAGTTTGACGGACGCCTGGTAGATGTAAAATATCGAAATTATTTTTTAGAGAAAATTTGCGTGGTTTACTAACAAAACTAAATACTGCTGAATATTACCTAATATAAATATTTTCTTCATAATTTTCATATTTTTAATTTGAGTGCAAAAGTATAGTTAATTTGGGACAAACAATTTCAAACGTTCGCTACGTTTGGTCGGTACTCCTCTATGGCATAGAGGACATTGAAAATGAGTGCAATTAACAAACTGAAAGCCTTCAAGATCTGGCTATACCGCTGGATCTTTAAGATACCTTGGACGGCGAAATTGACAAATGAGGTAGTTCTGAGACGCGTCAACAAAAAAATCAAATTGTTTAAAACCATTAAGAAGAGGAAAACGGCATATCTGGAGCATATCATGCGCAGTGAAAGATATCAGTGCTTGCAGTTGTTGATCGAGTGCAAGATTGAGGAAAAAAGAGGAAACAGGAGCAAGAAAATGCCATAGCTGCGAAACATCAGGCAGTGGACAGGGATACATGATATGCAGTCGCTGATACACCGCAAGAAACAGAGAAGTGATGAAAAATGTTATCGCAAACATCCATTAGAGGATACGCACCAAAAGAAGAAAAATAACCTTTAAACAATAACCTTTAAAATTTAAAACGCATTGTTTTTGAAAACTGTCGTTAAGATCTTATTTTTCAGTTACTGCAGCCAAGGTTTTCCAAGGTATTTTGGGTCGGACGGAAGACTGACGGTCGCCAAGCCAATAGCCTCTTTAACTCTTGTATTTGCTCCAAATCACAGATTTTTTGAGTTTTGTCTCTAGTGACGAAAGTTAAATTTATATTTTTATCAGTTAACAACATAACAGATGCGGCATCGTCCACCTTAATACATAAAAATATTGATTGTAATGGTTCCATAATTTTGAATAATTACTCGAATGCAACAATTTACCAATATTTAAATCTTTATCAATGTTTAAAGAAATTCTGCTATTTTTAATTTAAAATAAAATATTTATATATTGTTCTTTTTTAGTATAATATTATGATGTAAACAGGGTTGCAGTAAAAGTATAGTATTTCACTCGTCAAAAACATTATATGAAGCTCGTAAACATTACCAGCCTCGGCTGGTAAATTGTTCTTTCGCTTCAAAAAATGTTACTCTCGTCACTCGTAAAACAATATACCTACTTCGAATATTTGCAGAAAGTTTTGGTCGAGTTTCACAATTTAGTAGAAACTGAGAAACGTGGCATCTGATCAGTCTTTCTGGCGATGTATTTTAGTCATAACATTTTAAATATTTTTAAAACTACTGCTAATGCCTTTTCTATATGGTACTTAATTTCTACCATTTTTAACACGCTAATGATAGTTTCACTTGTATCTTATTTGTTTGCTTGCATGTATGTTTGTATTTGACTCTCTGGCCTCGATTTTGCCCTTCTTTAAGCGATCAGATTTAATTTAAACTTTGCACACTTGTCAAAGACCGACGGCAATGCAATAATTCGATCAAAATATCCGATTATCCTGATTACTTTCGCCAGGATTCATAAATTTCTTCAGGGATCCTTTGCATGAGAGTAAGAGAGATAGAACTAGTGCTTGAACTACAGTTTAAAAAACTAAAAACACGCTTTTAGAGTAAATCAAATTAAAAAGTAAAAAATAATTTTCAACATAAGAATAAAATTACTGACGAGAAAATTAATGTCTCTGTTCTAAATGCGTGAGATGCTTTGTATGACATTTTTAAACTACCTCTGCGTTTCGGAATGAAAGCACACCACGCTTTTAGAACAATGACATTAATTTTCTCGTCAGTAATTTTATTCCTATGTTAAGAATTATTTTTTACTTTTTAGTTTGATTAACTACAAAAGCGTGTTTTTTAGTTTTTTTAAACTATAATTTATTATTTTATTACTGTTTTTGTGAAGTCTGATAAGTTCTTATCGTTAATCATATTGTCGTGGTGTGCTTTCTAGATTATGAATACCAATTTCAAATTAATTTCCGATTATGGTATTATAAAATTAGCACAATAATAAAATAATGAAATGATTAAAATTCCTTTATAAATCGATAAGTGGCAAAAGGTTCGTGTAAATTGTGGAAATTGAAAAAAACAAACATCAGCATACCTATAGGAGCGAAAAGGTCTTAATTACTTGAATAACATGACAGTACGAATGCATTAGTTACGTAGCTTTGTAAATTAGTTGATTAATTCTATGATTAATCAATTGATTGGTTTGCCGAGTATAGTAGTGGTAATTAGTTTTAATTGAAATCCCAAGTCATTAACATGAGGCTAGTGTATACGCCTGATACGCCATTTTCGTGTCACGTGATATCTCGCCAGTCGATGCGGTCAAGTCGCCATATTCCGACTATCCCCCCCCACCCCTTTCCCGTACCTCGCCTAGCCCGCTAGTTTCAATACATCTAATTAAATTTATATAAACGTGGTTCTATTCACTTGGTAATGTCATACCAGTCATACTAGTGTTCGTTGATTCGTTCAATGTTACGTCATTATCAAACTATTTGTTTCGTTTTGTGTGTTCGTTAAATTATCTACAATTAGATTTCAGTTCCTGCCTTCAAAACACTGTGATTGACCGGGTTATGGGGTGCAAGCACCGTCGATTATTTGTGTCACACCAAATAAAAAGTACTTTATAAAAAATCACGTTAAAATTGTACCCAAGGCGTCTTTGGTAACATCGCCCCCTTTTAAATTTGGCGCCAACGTAATATTTATACATTAACCAATAAGAAAAGTAGTTCGTTAAACCGCCCTGTATACGACCTAGGCGAACGTATCTCGATGAGATCAAAATTGTTTTGAAGAAAGGCTAGGTCAAAAGTACTAGCAACCGACGAGCTTGTAAAAATAGCGCTAATGAAAGTAGAATAAGAGAAAAACGTGTGTAAGAACCGTAGCGGAAGCGGAAGGAAGTGGTCTTTGTCATCCCCTACGGGAAAAAGTCGTAGCTGTATGTATGTATACGGCCAATATAAAGCTACTAAAAAATTTTTTTGGTGGTGTTTTAAATTTATTAATAATAGATATAGTTCGATGACGATTCCCAAATGTTTCTCACCAAAAAAATAATTAATTTTAAGAAATAACCATCGCAAAAAATAATATGATTCGAAATATAAATGTAAAATATTAAATATCTAAAACGGTTTTATTCTCCGTACATAACAAGATCATTTCTTATGATTATGTTTGACATTAGTTTTTATTTTTGCGTAATTCGCAGAAAACGGTTATGGTTATTGCTTTCCGCTTCCACGAGAGGAATAATATTACCGAGCGCGTATAATGTGTACGTATATCGAAACAATTTATTTAATAATATTTATATTAAACGATATTAAAACGATCGGTTGATCGTTAGCTAAAATGCTTTAAATGTGCAAATGTACATTCATAAATAAACATGAATAAAACATGCGACAATTGAAGATATTAAAGAGTGGGAGTTCATTTGTCATATTCGCTATTTCCTTAAATCAGCCTTTTATGTTAATGACAAAGAGTTTGAACAAACCCAAGTGTCTTATAAATTAAGAAAGCAACATACGTTTGTTTCATTTTAATAAAATGCCACTCGTTAGGCCAGTCATTGTACCTGTCAAGCAGTATTAAGACCGTGATATGGCCTTTGTGTATAGTAGCTACAAAATTAGATCTGGTGCATTTTCTTGCAGCACTTTTTTAAATCTCAATGTTAAGAACGTACAATTTTTGTGTGTAGTTTTTCCTGTAGTGTTTAATCTCTTTGATATAATACGACAGAAATGATCATCAGAAATTTGTATAACCCAGCTAGCAACACGAGCTAATCATTCTATACGAGTATAAAGCGAGATGTTCATGGATAAAAAACGATAAGATTTAGAGATATGATTTAATTTTCATATTTTTATTATTAATCTTGATACGTTTCAATGTTGGAAGCAACGTTTCATTAATTCTTTTAAAACTCTGGCGTTGCTCCAACTTGTATCAGTTCATTCGAAACTGATCAGTGGTTGCTTTTGTTTATCCTATGACAAAATAGGAAAGCTCATTTCTCTAAAGTCAATGATTCCATCTGAACAAATTAACAATCTTGCCTCATGCTCCAATAATAGTCTGCCATCATAATTTTGGTAAAATCGCTAACCCTGCTCAAGGAGAGGGTTATGACGAAGGATTTCTTTGGAGTTCTATTATTGTTCGATTAAAATGTTTATTTTTAATGTGCTGCCGAATCTGTGGAGCGTCAAACACATCAGCCTTTATCTATTAAGAAGGGCTACGAAATACCCAAAATAGGATAATTAAAACAGTCTACTTTAGTCAATTGGCAAAGTTTAAACAAACTGTTTAACACAGTTTTATCTGCAAAGGTGAAAATATTATGTTCGCTGGCTGGTGAAGAATGTTTAAATCTCAGGTTTAAAGTCAGTTATTGTCGGCTATATCGACTGCATCTAATGCTTCTCACCAGCACTGCTCTAACAATGGTACCTTAGTGGACAGTGTCATCGGAGGGTTTTTGGTTTCATGTTTCACATGGACAAAGTTCAGGGATACTTGGTATATTCGCGTTGTGTTACATTAAAATAAGTTGTGATTAACCTTGACGTAACAGAACAAAACACACAACAATACAATATCGAACTGAAATTTTTTTTTTACTGAAAATAGTTGCAAAAAGGGTAGACCCATCGTGTGGACCGCGGACGGCCCGCACTGAGACTATTAGAAGGGGGAGGGATTATAGAAAGGAGATGATTGTGGACCCGTCTTTTGAAAAGTTGCAGGTCATAGTTTTCTGGAAAAACTGATTTTGGAAGCTTCTTCCATTTCGTAGCAGCCCTGTAAAAGAAGGATTATTGATGCAGATTGGTCCTTGTAGTGTCAATCTTGAGAGTAAATGGGTGAGACTGATCAGCGTGCCGAGTTCTTCGGCCAAATGTGGCCAGTGGTGGTATAAGAGTTTTTATTTCCCTGGAGCATCTGTCATGGATCTGTGGAGTAATGTATGGTCTGCAACTCTTCTTCTATGTTCTAGTGGGTGAAGGGTATCTGTGAAAGTTGAGCAGTTTATCAACCGAATGGCTCTTTTCTGAATGGAATCTAGAAGACAAAGAGAATGCCTTGGTGCTGAACCCCAAATGTGCGAGCATTACTCCAGAAGAGGTCGGATTTGATCCTTGTACGTCGTCAACAGTTGATCAGGAGTAAAAAACTTTCTAGCTTTCCACAGAAAATCTAGCCTCTGGGTTACAGTGTTATTTGTATTGACATTGGAGAAATTTTTTTTAAAAAATCTCCAATGACTTTATGTTTTCAAGAAGCGGTAAAAATAATATTTTAATAAAATAGAACTTCACGATTCAAATAAATTAAATATAACTTTAATTGTTTTATATGATGCACCAAAGATATTCGTGGGTATGAAAGTCGTAAATGTTAATTAAAAATACCGACACAACTTTATTCTAAAATATATAGTCGGAATGTACAATGATTGCTTTCTTTCTATTTTACAATTACAATGTACTAGTAGCATTTTTTCAAGCTTCGGTTGCATTCCATAAAAAAAAAATTATATTCTATAAACATTCCACATTTTGTCCATTACTTTAATTATAAAGTAGTTTAATTAAATTAATGGTCTCTTAGTTTCTTAAGTAATGGACATTTAAAAATTAATTAACCAAATACCATTCTAATACCACTCGCTTTTAAAATAAAAATTGTTTCATAAATAAATAGAATTATTCATAATTGAGACTAACAACTTTGCATTGTCATTATTTTTAAGTGATGCACAATAAACCGATGAAATATTTTTAAAAATGTATTAAAACTGTATTATTATTATTTGAACGAAATTCTAAAAAAAACAAATTTAATCACCAAAGACAATTTCAAGTCAGGAAAGAGAATAAATTGCGAACAAACCATCCTGGAACTTTTATCACAGTTTAAAGAATACCCTTGTTATTCCATGCTTTTATTACATAAAGTTAAATTCGTAGGAAATATTTAAATGCAACGATACATAAAATAACATATTTTAATTGAAGAGTTTTACAAATTTATGAGCTATTTATCTACAAAAAAAACCGAATGTAGATTTAGAAGCGCTGTTTACTGATATCACGTTTACACACAGCACAATATAGGTTGAAACAATACTGGTATCCAAGAAAATTACTTTCAAGTACAGTGTAGCTTATTTGCAACATTTGTAATATAAGATTACTGCTTAAAGGTTTTAGCTTAAGTAATTTATTTGTATTTTTTCCATTTTATTTTTGTTCGTTTGTGATTTAGGAAAATAATTTCAATGATCATTTTTGAAACTTTGCACGTTGCTGAAAGGGGCTAGTCAGCAAAAACTGAGCCTTACAAGAATGTTATGTCACAAGAATACTATAGTCGGTACCTCTCTTGTTCTACACTTACTGCCTGTAGAGAGAGGGACAGAACCAATCATAAAACTTCATGTGAATAATTGGCGGAGATAATTTATATTACGTGATTGATTTGAATAATCTAATTGAGAAAAATAAAATTATATTATTTAGATATTCTCGATTCTTTGACATCTACAAGTTAACAGTGACGTTTATTGGTTATGAAAACGTAAACGGCTAGAAACGTTATTTAGTTAGACCACAGATAAGAGAATCTGTGATTAGACTTTTAAATAGGTCTTGAGAGGTGATTGGGGTTTGCAGAAGTAAATTGAACTAGAGTATAACAATGTGCGGTAATTTTATGATGTGTTCAAATATTAAAACATAAAATTAATAATAGTTATCATAATATACATTTTTGTAAATATATTTTGCCATTTTTTTTTTAATTGAAAAGTGTTGACATGGCAAAAATTTTATCTGTTAAACTTGTAGTTTTACTAAATGAAATTTTATTTGAACTTTAGTTTGTTAAATAGTGGTATCATATTATTGTTACATTATATTTTTAATTATTAAATAGTTATGAGTTAAGTACCAACGTTCACCCCACCTTACCTACCTGTTGTTATTTAACATTTACTTACATATTTGTCAAACAGTGCAAGAAACTTCGTGTCCAATGACATCACACGGCTTTTTTATAATTTTTATTAATGTTACCTAACTACGATTAGACATTTTACAAGTGACAGTTACATACTGATTAAGTCAAATCAGTATTGTTTAGGAGTTAACCGACTGGCCTATGAAGGCGGACGTCGCCGATGTTAAGAGACGGAGTCCTCATTAATATTAATAATTCTTTCATTTGTCCTCTTTACAAAATTGGATGCTTGCAAACCAGCGGTATCTGATTTCTGATAAATGGCCCTTCCGATATGACGTAAACGAAAACACTTCCCTTTTTGCTAACAGCTACATTTTTACAATAAAATTTCGTTCGATTTTAAAGAAATTTTAAAAGTGTTTAAGAGTTTTTATTGTAAAAATAATGCTAATTTAAAAATTCTTTAAACAAATTTTTTATTAAGAACAATGTCCATTAAAAATCCTAGAGTCGATACAAAATGCACAAATTTACAAACATCATTATGGCTCTATTTTTTGCATTTTGTAAGAAACAGTTAAGATACCTATTTTATACAAAACTATGGTTTGATAGATTTTCCGGAATTCCAACATGAAATTTTCCTAAAATTCATACACAAAATCTTCTATCCTTCACATGCTTACTTGTACCGTAAAATTAAGATCGGGATAGAGAAGATGCTTGACTTAAAATACTTACATCAATTATTTTATTACAAAAAAAAAATCCCAGACAGAACAGGTCTACTATAGATGCTATATTTATAATACGTCAAATTACTGAGAAAGCCATTGAGTTCAATAAAGTAGCCTTCACGTGTTTCATTGACCTAACCCAGGCATTCGATAGGGTACGGTTAACAGACGTCTTGGCACTACTACAAAAGAGAAGAATTCATCCGAATGTAATAAAGACCATCGAAGAATTGAACAAGAACAACTACACATATGTAAGAACTGCAAATAAGCTAAGCAATAAAATACCTATGACAACCGGAATCAGGCAAGGAGATAGCCTAAGCCCAATCCTATTTAATATCATCATGGATGAAATTATAAATGAAGTCAAAGTAACTGGGAGAGGATATCGAATGGGAGATAAAGAAATAAAAATCATATGCTACGCTGATGATGCTTTAATCGTATCGGAAGGCGAGGATAACCTACAGAGACTCTTACACAAGTTCCAAAAAACAGCTGAAGAATTCAATATGCAAATATCCGTCAAGAAAACCAAATCGCTAACAATATCCAAAGAACCGAGAAGATGTAAACTCGCAATCTATGAGCAGAGTGTAGAACAAGTGATGTCCTTCAAATATTTAGGATCTTATATAACTAGCACTAGAAATATTAAGGAGGAAGTAAAAGCTCAAACAACAAAGGCATCTCTAATCTCAGGATTCTTGAGAGACATAATCTGGAGAAATAAACACATGAGTACCAGAAGTAAGGTCAGAATATATAAGACATGTGTAAGACCGATTATGACATACGCGATAGAGACCAGAGCGGAGAACACGACTACAAAGCGACTTCTTAGATCAACGGAAATGCGAATTCTTATATCGATAACTGGCTATACCTTACTTGACCATAAAAGAAGCGAAGAGATAAGGGAAATATTTTAAGTCCAAGACATAGTAAGATGGGCAAGAAACCGAAGAAGAGAATGGAGAGACCATGTTAGCAGAATGCCAAACGACCGGCTGGCAAAAATTGTGAGAGAGAAGCGGCCCAACACACCACGCCCAACTGGATGCCCACCAAAAAGATGGTATGATAGCTGGTCTTCATCGTCCCAATTGTTTTTGGGCAACCTTTGAGGCAAACACAGCACGTAGTCCTACCGTAAGAAGAAGAAGAAGAAGAAAAAACCCGTAAAAAAATACGTAAGCGAGCTACGCCAATGACGTGAATGTTCACGCACCACAGTGGTGTTAAACGTTAAGCGTCTACGAGGTCAACTAATAGTTTCTTCTTCTTTAGATGCCGTCTTCGTTCCGAAGTTCGGCTATCATCAAAACTGCCTATTTTTGATACCGCAGATCTAAACAGTTGGCAATTGTTGCAATTGTACCATTCTTTTAAGTTCTTCAACCATGAATTTCTTCTTCTTCCTATTGATTTTTTGCCCATTATTTTTCACTGGATAAGTTGCAGTTAGTGGTATTTATCTCCCCTTATAACATGTCCCAGGTATTGCAGTTTGCGCTTCTTAATAGTAAGTATCAATACTTTATCTTTCTGCATTCTTCGCAAAATCTCCACATTTGTCACTTCAATAAATTTATAATTAACTTAAACATTTAAGAACCCGCTCATTATTTTATATTTGTCAGACTTTCACTAAAACAAAAGTTTGCCAAATTTACTACCATCTATTAACAAAAACTGGGCTAATGGAATCAGAAACTGTCCTATATTTTTACAATTAAAATTTTAATTAAATCATAATTTATTTATTACATAGAGCACGATATAATTTTACCAACCATGGCAATGTAAATATAACGGCTATTGTAATGCCAATTCCACCTCTATATTTATGAACGAGGAGTAATGATAAAAGTTAACTGTGTTGCATAAGTTAAAGAAAAAAAGAATCCACTTTTGTGCAAACAATACGTCCGAACATCTCAGTGGATACCGTCCATCTCTCTGGTTTGCATTGAAATTTCCATGTTCCTTAATAGTATATTACATATCTAGGGCAGTAAAGTAAGAAATGTCTCAGAACACATGTTTGTTGGATGAGGCGAAGCCGAGGTCATCATACATGTGTTCTGAGACATTTCTTACTTTATTGCCCGTGGTGTGTATACTATTTTTCTCCCTACTGTAGGCGGAAATTGGCAACTTCGTTTTGCGTAGCGGGCCGAAAGCGACGCTTTCTGCACAGCAGAGAAAAAATATTTTTTCATATCTGTACGTGATTGTTATACTAAGAAGAGTTAATCACCCCGATTAAATTTTGTTACGTAGAGAAAAATAACTAACCTCTCGGACAATCTTTACATAATTTTACTCTTTATAAATAACAATATTCATGTACACAAACAATTATCACGTTAACAATATTTTTCTTGCATGTACGTTTCCGATTGTATGAATTTTTTATGCAAACATAATTTTCTCGTGTACCGTTTTAGTTTATAATTAACAAACATGGTATTGTCCATCATGTGTGCTGCACATAAAAAAAAAACTAGAACGAAATTTTTTTATGCGGGCGCGGGTTTTACTTAATTGTACGCGACTAGTACGAATTTTCATCTAAATTTGTGTGCAGATCCATCAAATTCGTGCCACGATACACTTAATCCTATTATTTCACACAGAATTACTTTCAACTGTTTTCCGCTGGAAATATTTTTCCCATTTTCGCCGATTTGAAGTTTCCTAAATCGCTAACCGAAAATTATTTTTTTAGCAAATATCATGACTTAGTGAATAGATTGATTTTTCGACCAGTTTAATAAAAACGGAAACAAATATTTTAACTGAAAATCTAACGTGGATCAATCAATTAACAGTTTTTTTTTAACTATTTAATGGCATTTGTGAATGGTACTTGTTTCTCTTTATTTCATTTCAAAACCAGCCAGTCCAAATAAGTTTTGATTTTGCGTAAATGTAAAAAACAAAAAACACGTCGAATTTCTAGTTGGTGCAAAAGGCAACATATGTCTGTCAACCCCCAAAAAACTGTAATTATTACTTTAAAAAAAAAAAGCTACATAAGCTTCGACAGTCTGTCCTATACGAAGAGAGTATTCCATTTGCGGCGGAAGTGAAATACTTGGGTGTAGTTCTGGATAAAAGACTTACCTGAAACGCCCACCTGCAAATAACAATAAACAAAGCCAGATTTTCTCTCTGGAATCTCAGAAGAGTATGCGGCAAATCTTGGGGAATTAACCCAAAACAGGTTTAATGAATTATCAAACAATGATAATATCTATGGTCACGTATGGTTCAGTGGACCTAAGTGTTGCAACAGACAGCACATCAACGGCAGCGATGGATCACCTTCTAAATCTCCCTCCCCTAGATATTATCTTAGAGAGGGAGGTCAGGATAGTTTCTAACAGATTCCTGTCTCTGGAAAGGCAAATTAAAGGCAAGCAACATGAGGACCATTCCGGAAAACTAAGTTAAACAAAAAACCACCAAATCCTCGGGATAATTCCTGACATGCTAGCCAAACAAATACACGTAGAAAAGTCCTTCAACCTCCTCTTTCCAAAGAGAGATGAATGGGTGAAGGGAGAAATCCTCTTCCCGGAGACTGAAAACGTAATGTACACAGATGGTGTTGGGGCCGATGTTTTCAGCAGTAAACCAAAGATTAAAATATCTACCAGTCTTGGCATTTACGCTACAACAGACCTTTAGCAAACAAAAGCATTAGTATAATATCAGACAGCCAGGCTGCTTTAAAAGCATTGAGCTCCAACAAGATAAATTCTAAACTTGTATGGAATTGCATCGAATCCCTGCAGTGCCTTGGTACGAACAAAAGAGTGACTCTGCTGTTGGTACCTGGACCAGTAGATTCTAGAATGGAGCAGGAACGACCTGCGTATTCTAACAGGACTGCTTACGGGACACTGTCATCTAAGATACCACCTCGAAAGGGTAGATCTGAATCAACAAACGGACTGTCGGTTTTACTGCGTGGAAGACGAAACCGCTGAGCACAAACTATGTATAATGTTCATGCCCCTGCATGGGAAAAATAAGGTTCAAAAAATTTGGTTTTACCAACATAGAACCTACCAATTTCAGGAAAATCTCACCCCAAACAACCATAACTTCGTGAGAAGAGCTGGATTGTGCGGTGAACGGTAACCTCTAGGGGTGAGCCACAATAGACCTACTAATAGTCGCAGTGAACGGGCGACCTACGCCCCACTCACATGACACCTAACCTAACCTAACCTATTTTAGTTTTTCGGGGTTTTTTTACTCATAAAACATTTAACAGTAAAAGTTTAATCATGATAGCAATAGTAACATTTTTACAGACTTAATCATAAAAAATGTGTTCAAGTAATAAAACAATTTTAGTAATAAAACGGAAGATTTAATAATCAAACAAAGACACATGTTATTGCGTGTCCGAAATGTTATAATTAAAGGAATAGCGAGAAGAGCATTTATTTAAACTGCTGAGAAAAACAAGTTCTTCAAATTATTAAAACTTTAAATAAATTCATTAAATATTATTAAAATATATCGTTTTATTTTTTAAACACTTTTTATTAAAAAATAAACTTTGAAGTTTGCCTACACGTAATGGTGTCATTTATTTCCACGAAGAAAAATCCAGCAAAACTTTTATAACTTAAAAATAATAAAAACTATACGTATCCACGAAAATTTATAAAAGAAATTTACAAATTTTAGTTCTAAAAATAAGGAGTCAATAAAAATCGGCTCGAGCGATAATAATGACTACAACGATTCAGCCACTTTTACGTGAAATATTTGAAAGAAAAAGCTGCAATTTAAAAAAAAAATACGACTAGAGTGGCGGCGAGTGAAAATTCATAATTTTAACACGTAAAAAATTCCCGTCATGATGCATTCATTCCGTATTTTAATGCTGAATCACTTTGTAAATGAAAAATTATTTTGAGGTGACATTTACGTTTTTGCTTATATTTATAACTGTTCGTCTTTTTTCTCGACCCTACAAAATATCCAGCAATAATTCTTTTCCCAGATAAAATTTCATATAGAACATGACGTACAAGTTTAATTTATTATTAAATATCATTTCTATACTCACACACACACACACACAATTTCAAAAAGAGCAAAACCGGAGCGAGGAAATAATGCGCCGCGAATTTGTTTCAACGAATGTGTGCTCTGTATTGGATGCGCGATTTTTTAAATGTTTTATTCCTTTTTTAATAATATAAAATCGATACAAAAAAGTGTATGATGCAGTGTGTACGTTTTTTATTTTACGGCGCAACGAAATGCTGGCAAACATGAAAAAATATAAAGACCTTTTAAAATGTGCCGTCCCATTTTTCCCCATGATTTATTGCTTCGATTGTTATGGAAAGGGTATTTTATAATTCCTTTCATCATTCTGAAAAATGATTTACTGTGTGTACATGCGCTATGTACAGTGTACACGATGCCCACTTGTAACGAATTCGAGGATCGCATACCGCGCTTATTATGATGATACTGCAACATTGATGGACGTATCTCGATAAAAGAGTTACAGATTTTTCCTTTGATCTTGTCGCTTTTTTTTCCAAATAAATAGCTTCATTTTATTTTCCGATAAAAAAAGCACTAGACATTATCTTTAACGTCAAATTACATATTCATGTTTATAATTACATTTAACATTTTTTTTAAAGTAATGTTTTTAAAATGATATTTAGTAAAAACAAATTAATATATCGAGACTAGGTATTACACGAGAATAATAAACCAACGAGATACGTCAAAAGTCTGTTTTGAGCGAAGAAAGTCTAAGGGTAAGTGACAAAAAATATAGTGTACAAAGAAATTCCACCCCTCCTGCAAAGAATACCGGTTATTTTAATCTGCCCCTCTAAAACACTTTCCACCAAAAATGTGTAAGACGCCCCTATGGTATCATGATACGGGACTGTCTAAGGAATTCATACATGTACATGGTTTGCCTTGGTAATGCCCCCATTTCACTTATGTAGCCCATGTTATCTTTTCCTACTCTACCCGACTCTTTTTTAAAACCAATATTAATTTCTCCCAAGTATTAAATCCAACTAAATAAAGTGAAAGAAAAAAATATGTGCAACACACATACATATAGTCACGCCTTTTTACCGTAGTGATAGGCAAAGACCAATTCCTTCCACTTCCGCTACGGTTCTTACACACATCTTTTGCTTCCTCTACTTTCATCAGTGCTCTCATACATGCCTGTTGGTACTCTTGACCTGACCTTTCTTCAAAACAATGTTGATATGATCGAGATATGTTCGCCGAGGTCGACCTTTACCAACTTGTCCATTCACACTCGCCTTATAAATTTGTTTCGTCAATCTTCCTTCATCCATCCTTTCTACGTGTCCAAACCATCTAAGCATTCCTTAATATATCTTTGTGACCACATTTTTTTTTACACCACAGAGTTCTCTTATCTATACTTTACTTTATTCAACCGAGTCACTCCGGCTATACTTCTCAGACCACTCATCTATGCAGCATTAATCCTGTTTTCATGCTTCTTCTGCCAAACCCAACATTCAAAATCATACATAAGTGTAGGAACCAAACACCTCTATGCACACCCAGACGTGCCTTTTTGACGCTTTTTGGCTGCTCATAAAGCTATGCAGTGCTTTCCTGCTAGCACTCTTCGCTCAATGTCACTGTCATACTTTCCATCTCTCGTAAACTTTGAACCCAAGTACACGAATGCATTTACTTCTTCCACTCTTTCTTTCTTAATTCCATTACTATCGTTTCGCTTACATTTATTTTCATCCCTTTGATTTTCAGGGCATTATGCATAACATTAACCATCGCCTGCAACTCCTCTTCAGATGATGCTAATATGACTTGATTATCAGCGTAAAGAAGGCATTTGACGATCAAATCATTTATTTTCAATCCATACGCACTCTTTTTCAAATCTTTTAAACGATCGTCGATGTATAAGTTAAACAGCCATGGCGAAGTCACACATCCCTGTCTCACACCCTTTTCGAGGATAATCCAGTCCGTGCAAGCTCCATTTATCCTAAAACAAGCAGTGGAATCCTCGTATTCAACTACCGTTCACCCCATACATAGACATTGTCGACCACATTTCACTACTCACCACTCTGTCATAGGCCTTTTCCAAGTCTATAAAAGCGCAATAGACCTGACTTTTAGCCAAAAATTTTTGTGTGTAAACAAGAATGAATGAAATTTTTTTATAGTTTAGATTCCAGATGAGGTAAAGTTAGATTGGGTTAGGTAAAAATTTGAGTAATTTTTTTCCCATAGATTTATTATGGGGAATACAAGTGGCTATAACTTTTTACCGGGGAAAACCATATACATATATTTATTAGTTACCCAAGCCACGCCCAACTAATTTCCATGGAGACTGTTTCTATAGTATCTACCCTACATTTAAATTGTCCTTTATAACAACTGACACTAAAATAAAACCTATTAGACTTCTTTATAGACTTTATATAGTTCTTGTAGGTTCTCAGATTTTTCCAAAATGTTACAATAAAAAGCATTAATTATTTTAAAACAAACTTTGACTTATACACTTTATAAGTAGCGAAAAAAAACACTTAAAACATACATTTAAATAACGTAGTAAGGCATTTAGAGAATATATTTATTATTCAGTAATAAGAACCCTGAAAGAATTTGTAAAATATGCTCTTTATTTTTGTCTTGGGTAATGGTCCTTCATCTGCAAATCTAAGCAACTATCTAAGGGATTTTTAAGTTTTGTTTAAGCTTTTAAAAAAACCGGGAATAGTATTCTTCGGAAAATTTGACCAACTAAATAGATTTCGCAAACACTTATGATCAGAAAGACTGTTTAAAAACGATTGTTTTTAGATGTAGCTTAAAAAATTAATAGCTTACAATATTAATAATTTTATCTCTTTGCAAACATTTTTTAGAGTTACAGTAAAAAAATTTTAAATTTAATATTTTGGATGATTTTTGGTATTTACAGGAAGAATATACCTTGCGTTAACAAATTTACTGAATTCCAGAATACTTAAAAGGAAAACCTTCTAAACGCAACCATTTGTCACGTGATTGCCGCCATTAAACAATACAAATCGAAAAAGGTAAAAAAACAAATCGTCATCGCGGACCAATTTTTCAACTGACGTAGCACTGATTCAAAACGAAAATATAAATGTATTACACGTATAAAAAATATATATGAACGACATGGATCAATAGGAGCGGGTGTATGCAAAATAAAAAACAACCAGTAACCCTCGGGGGCAAAAAGTGAGGGTGTAATGGGGGACGGGGAGAGGGAGGCCGAAAGGGGAAAGCGGACCCTTCTCATCGTTTCTCTGACATTGCCCCCTCGCGCCCACCCCCTCGGTACGTACAGTGACAAACAACTGCCGTTTTTACCCCTTGTACTCTACATGTTCTCGCGAACACTTTGATTGTTGTCGTCAACGCACACTCTGATGCCGCCGACACCAACACCCACTAACGACGAACGGACGCAGAGGTGGCCTGGCACATCTCAACAATACCTCAAGTCATCATTCATTAAATTGTATTTCATTTGTTGATCAGAATTCACCAGTTAGGTTACCACATTTCACGTATTTATAAAGTATTGCAGTAAAATGTACAGTCGACATTAGGTTTTAAAAAAAAAAACAGAATCCCAATAAAAATTGCGACAAAGAAAACTTTAGACCATCTTTCTGCGTCCTAAACCCAATCACAAGCTTACGATTCGAAAGGATTTCTCGACTATACCTAGTATGCATATTTTAATCAGTCTGTAGTTCTACTAACAGTGACATATCTATCTAAAAGCAGGCCAATCACCTGAACAACGGTCCAGATACAGAGCTTTCTTTCTCTTGCCTGCCTTCACCAACGGACTCCAATTATTCACATTGACATCTCGTAATCTCGTATTCGGAGATAGTGGAGCAAAATTATGGCTTTATACCCTTTGCTGTTAGGCCATGGGTCCATGGAGTAAAAGAGCCATCAAATTTATTAATAAACTAGAAGCAATTCACAGTGGAGACAATCGTTCTAAGCTATACTTAGTTTAAAATACCCCATTTAAAAGGGAAACACAGTTTCTGTTGCGGGATCTTACAAAACCACTCTTTGAAATTTTTTATTTGTTCGAACGTAAGTCTTAATCTTAAATGTTAATTGTTAATATATTGCTGTAGCCATTATTTGGTGAAATGTTAAATAGAAGCTATTACATAAAAACTTACCTAACTCAAAAAACGATGTGAATCTTAAGAAAAAACAATTGGTACGTACCTGAAACAAAAAAAGGCATAAGATAATATACTTTTATAAAAATGTAATCGAAAGGTTTTTACATAAATTTCCCAGTGTTATCAAAGAAATTATTTACTTATCGAAAATACAGACCAAGTAACTCGTGTATAATTTTTGTGATCGCGTGTTTTTATAAGCCTTCGATGTATTTATTTATATTTTTATAAATTCTATTGGGAATTTCACTACATGATTGTTCGCAGACGAATTATTCTCTGAAGATTCCACTGTCACAACTGCCACGGCGATGACATGCACTCGGTATGAAAAATATAGGATAATGTATAATATTGGGAATTAAATAACGTGATTACTTTCAGAGGGATCGGTGCTTTTTCAAGATTTACCGTCACAACTGCCATATGTCATGTTTGTTTTGTCAGTTTCAAGCGATGTACAATAACTCCAGGACTGGATAAACGAGGAGCGTTTCTGTTTTAATTGTTGTACATAATTGCAAAAATAAATGGTTTTAATTTTGATTAGCATAAAGCCATTATTTTTTGTTTAGTTAGTTGGTTAAAAAATAATAAAATTGAACATTGAAGATGCCATCAGTTCATGTAGCTACAATTTTTTAAAAAAACTTAAAACAGTACATCACTTTTCTATTTTAAATACCTGAAGGGATCATAGTGTTTAAAAATAAACCCAGAAAACAAATAATTTTTCACCAAGACGATTTCGAGTCTCACGCACCTCCATGTAAACCACAAATATTTTTTTTTCCCAAGGATCAAGGACAATACTGCGTCGTTAACAGTTCCAGTCATAAGAAAAAGTAGTCGATGACTTTAAAAAACGATACTTTCATTGTCCATTGAATGGTTTAATCGCTATTAGCAAAAACAAAAATATATTTTAGACTTTTTTAACAAACGTTAAAAACTGATGGTTCTTTAGTCGAGCAGAAAATGCTTAGAAAAGTATTAAAAAATCTTTACAGCATATTTTAAAATCACAATATTATAACTTTAATTTTATATGATAAATAAATTTAAAAAAAAAGTAATTAACTTCCCGGTGGAAGTTATAGTAATGGGTCCGATTTTGCGAATCCCGAATTTTGACATATCTCCATATTTCAATGTCCCCTGATTTAAACACAATAGTTTTTAAATGGACGTCTGTGTGTGTATGTACGTATGTGCGTTCGGAATTATTTCTCGTCTCTATTATCTAGAGAACAAAAAATGATATCGACAAATTGCATTCTACGCATAATTACGAAACTTAAAACTGATTAGATTTTTAGCAAAATCGGTCAAACTGTTTTTTATGGAGAATTAAAAAAATGGTAAGCTACCTGAATTTTGCAATTTATAAATTATACTATTTTTAATACAGAATTTTAAGATCTTATGAATAATATGATTATTGCATGTTAGGAATATTTGTGTGAAAAATATGATGACAATATTTCATAAAAAGAGATAGTTTTAAAAAACAAAAATAGGAATTGGAGAATTTTAAACTTGTGTCAGTATTGAGAGAATAGCATTAAAGACGCTGTAACAGTGAAAAATTATTGTTAGTAATAATCAAGCATTGTTTATGACAATTGAATATGGTATTTTTTTATTCTTTCCGCTGGGAAGTTAGTCATGTGGACCTCTCGGGTCGCACCCAGACCACAGATATTCGTAATATTCGTATTTAAGTTTGGTAACTGATATCAAACGTGTTTTACTCAAAAAATATTTAACTAGGATTGACAATTGAAAAACACGCGGTATAAATTAATTAACAGGAGTCACAATATAAATATACAAATAAATTTAATAATTTTGCGGATTTCATTGAAAATTCTACAATTTAATAAACGCCTTACAATTATTATAATTATATTTTCATCCGGAAAAACTTTATATAATATAATAACATTTAATTATTGTTACAGTTAATTTTATGGTTGATTGTCTACACTAAATACTGGATATATTTGTTATAAAAATTACAACGACCATTTTTAAAACACACATAATAATTTAACTACCGATTTGGAAATTACCCATTTTAAATTAGTTTTTTAGGTGGACCAATAAATAATGTTAATTTAATCGTTTATCTACTTCTGGATCCTGTTTAGAAACCTAAGAGGTGTAAGGTGTGAGGTATTTTGTTTTTCAGTTGGGAAAACTTACAAACTTATTCAGAAAAGAAATTCCTATGCATACAAAAGTGAACGTGTGAATATGATTTAAGCTGATATACAAGAAAACCTTCAGGACGTTTTAAAGTTTATTTGGAATCGGTGCGAAAACATTTTTAATAGCCAAAATAAATGACATGTTCTTGTACTAAAATAATTAATTGTTCATAAAAAAATTCAGTAGGTATGATTAAATAAAAAATTGGGATAAATGAAGATGAATGAAGTTTTAAAAACGTCATTTGATGAAGATTTATACGATAAATATTTTTTTACAATTAGTGACAATATTATAGATAATATAGGAACTTACTACTTATTGTAAAAACTTGTTGCTTTAAAAATAACTTTCCTACAAAAAATCAATAAAAACATTACGACACTTTTTACAGTGTACGAAAAATTTTGGGTTCCACAAACGTTGTTAACATTACATATGATCACCACCATGCAAACCATAATTTATTTTCTTTCATAAGGGAGATAGTACAGTGTTGCCATATAGAAATTAAATAATAATCGATAGCAAAAGGGGTAAATTTAAGAAGGGAGTATGTGTACCATTAATTTTATTTATATAAACTTAGTTCGTTTCCCTCTAGAGCAATCAACCCTCAGTTTTTTAGGGGTGGTAATTACATACAAGCGTGTTTCATTTCGCGTTGTATCTAATGATTTTGGAAGCAGCAAAAACTTAATTTATAGTTTAAATTTTTTTTGAAAATGTCACTAAAAAACAATTAATAAAATTCCGGTTCTTATAAATGTTGTTTTTTGTACAGGGTGGCCAACCGAAAACGAAACAGAGCCATTTGCAGAAACCTCGTCAACATTTCAGAAAAACGCTTAGACCCGTCGATTTTTGATTAAAGGGGGACACTCTTTTCCGGTATTTTTGACTCCACTACTTTCAACCCCAAGCGAAGGTGAGAATTACCCCAAAATTTTTAAATGGCATTGGGTGTCGAATGAGATGTTTTTGAAAAGCTCTTACAATATTTTGTCTTTAAATTTTAAAATTCCGCGTATTACTTATTGAGAAATTAGATTTTAAATGTGAAACTTTTCTGCAAACTATCACGAACGGTAAAAATGTCATTCATTCGAGTTAAGTACGCCAATGGTATAAATTTGGTACCTAGTACTTAGTTTTTTCTTGCACGGGATGGTAAATCGCCACAATTGCCGCTACTGGTCCGATTCAAACCCAATATTTTTTCACAAGGTGCATACACTATGTGGCGATTATTCGTCAGTATTTAGACCAACGTTTTCCACGGCATTGGATTGGGAAAAGAGGCAGCATTGAATGGCCTCAACGATCACCAGATTTATCGCCCCTCGATTTTTTTTGTGGGGACATCTGAAAAGTAAAATCTATAAAACACAACCAACGTCGTTGGGAGATTTGCGTCAAAGAAGAAGCGGGCGGTCATCAGTTTGAATATTTAACCAAATAGGTAGTAAGTAAGCAACTAAAATAATCGGAATTTTAACATGTAATTTTTTTCAAAGTATTAGGAGGAAATGTAAAATTTAGAGACTATTGGAAAGAGAATTGTCAGAGATTTTAAAAGACATCTTATTTGACCCCCAATGCCTGCTTGGGGTTGAAAGTAGTGGAGTCAAAAATACCGGAAAAAAGTGTCACCCTTTAATCAAAAATCGACGGGTCTGAGCGTTTTTCTAAAATGTTGACGAGTTTCCTGCAAATGGCTCTGTTTCGTTTTCCGTTGGCCACCCTGTATAATATTGTTGTAAGTGAGGAATCCTAGCAAGAGTTTGTTACAAGTTCATTGTTGTAAAAAATAAATGACTGACAACTTTGTGATTTATGAAAAATAACCGTACATACAAGTTTATTTTAATTAAATCAATCTACAGAAATTAAGTTTTTAATTAAAATTTATAAAAAATACATTATTCTATCTGTCTGTGTTAAAAACGTTCGTGTTAAGCAATCATTAGTTGTTTAAATAATGCTTTCTTAGAATAAACGTAGCAAGACCTCATTCACATGCAAGTGAAATTTTATCATATCATTTGTTTTTTTTTTAATTTGTGTTACAATATATTTATTGATGTCTTTGTTGTTAATAGAATTATGCAGGTGTGTTATATTATAACTGCAATAATTAATGAATTTTATATATCAACTAAGTAGACTAGGATAATTAGTTTTTAAGTTAGGACACCACTTGCAATTTCCATTTGCATAGACCAGAAAATCGCTGCAGTATAAAATAAACAAACCGTTAAATTACAACAGTTTTTTAACAAATGTCATTGCGATCGCTAGTGCTAGTAAACAAAAAACACCTAGAAGTGAAAAATTAGTGAAATAGTATATTTCATTAGGAGTCGAGAAAATAGACTTTTCCGTGTGCGCGCGACAAGTCGTGCAAGCACGGAAGAAGCATTTGTGAACGTGTAATGAATGAATTTTTTATTATATCTACCTGAAAACCACAAATTGTTAAGATATGATCACTAAAAATATCAAAAAATTGTCAAAAAACAAGCGTTATTTACCCCGTTGCTAAGAAAATAAACAGGAAAATTTGCGATTTCTAGAGAACTGTCAATAACATATTATTTTATTTTGACATGCAGGTAGGCAGCTGATGACACTAGTGCAACGTAAAAAGCCCACTTTCGGTGCGCTTAATAGGAATGTAAATATAGTGTTTTTAAAAAGGTATAATAAAAAGAAAGTTTTCAAAGTTATTTAAAGATATAAACCTTCTGGCATATTTATAATATTAACAATTGGTGAGTCTCCACCCTCATTCCATCGACCCCCTATTAAACAGATATAACTCCTGGCACTTTTACTCCAGTAGGTGCTACGATAATTTAAAATTTGTTTATAAAATTAAAAATAAATAAGTTTAATGTAAACTCGATGAAAGAAAAGGAAATGAGTTGGAATAAAACGATATGAAATGAATAAAATTCTCCAACTTTAATTAAAATATAAAAATAAACCCAAGTTTAAAAGTTTTTGATGTGACTAACATAATAACCTTGATCATGTATTATTTTTCAAGTGAGTAATGTGTTATTTAATATTTTGTTGGTCTATTGATTTGTTTTCTGAAAAAAAATTATAACACTAAATAGCAGTAGCTACAGAAATATTTGCAGGTGTAGATTTTAAATTGAAAAATGTGTAGCTGCATTCCGTCCACATGTCTGTTATTTTAATAATAAATAAAAATGTTTACTAACGTTTTAATTGCTTACAAATAATTTGGTTATATTTTAATGGTATACGGATGTTTTTATCTAGATAAAATAAAATGTTATATGTAAACTAAACATAGATGGTGTCTAAATGCTCTCGTTTTGTAAATTATTACAGTTTTTTAAATCCAGTTAAAATTATTGCTGGATTATGAAAGAGATGGATATTGCGCTACCTTATAATGAAAATTAAAAGAAATATTTAAAATTAAATTAAAGTGTACCTAATGTTAGTATTAAAACACAACGTCTTGCTACAAACGAACTTTTTTATCACAACATGTACCTAACAGTAGATCAATCATTAAAGTGCAGTTTCTGCAATAAACACAAAATAATAATGATGAAATAATTTAGCCTACATACAAACCGTTATGAAATTAGCAAAGAATATGCAGGAAATAGAATTAATCTAATCATCTACTATTACAAAATAGAATATGGAAGTAATGAAGTATAAATTCACAAAATTAGTAAGGGCGCTTAATGACATCCATATTAGACCAGTCATAATGTGGCTTCTAGCAATTTTTTTTTACTAATTAATATAAAAATGAAGAAAGTTTAACCAGAAAAAGTCAGGCCTCAGATGACGAAGTAATGTCCTGAAGGTAAACAATCATTAATTTATTTTAATTTCGTGCACAGAGGAGTGCTGGTTCCTACACTTATGTATGGTAGTGAATATCGAATATTGGGTGTGGCAGAAGAAGCATAAAAATAAGATTGATGCTGCCGAGATGATTAGTCTGAGAAGTATAACCGGAGTAACTCGGTTAGATAAACTGAAAAATAGTGAAATAAGGGAACGCTATGGTGTGAAAGAAGATGTGGTTACAAAGATAAAAAAAGAAATGCTTAGATGCTTTGGACACGTAGAGAGGATGGATGAAGGAAGATTGACGATTTATAAGGCGAGTGTGAATGGGCAAGTCGGTAGAGGTCGACCTCGGCGAATATATATCGACATTGTTTTGAAAAAAGGCCAGGTTAAGAGTACCAACAACCGACGAGCATGTATGAGAGCATTGATAAAAAGAAAAGAAGTGGCAGATGTGTGTAATAACCGTACCAAGTGGAAAGGGAAAAAGGCGTTACTATATGTATGTAATTTATTATTGGAACATTTTGTATTATACGATATTGCAATATTTATTTAAATTCAATATGAAAAAATTTAAGTATTGAGATACCGGTATAAAGATGTTGTTTAAACAGTCCAGTTAATGCAAACCCTCGAGTGTTATAAAAGTTGTTAAGTAAATTTCCTTTAAAAAAAAAGTTTTTAACATAGTGATAGATATGTGTGTTATTCTAAGGACAAAGGATTCATTAAAATCTTTTATTACAACCCTACAATCCCTACTTAGTATTGTTATGAGAATGGTTGGATGGGCCAAATTTCTGTAACCTATTAAATTAAATTAGTTAGTATCTTGTAGATTTTTTTCGAGTAAAGATCATGATCACCTTCCAAGAGTTTGTATGTATAGCATTTATTAATTAAAAAAACATAGCCTAACCAACATACAATTTAAACTTATATTATTATTAAGTAAATAGATTTTATCTGCGAGTTTGTAGTACTCGTGTATGGTTTGGTATTAGAAGGATTAACTTACCCAATAAGTATCTAAAAACAAAGAAAAACTGTAAATAATATTAAATTTTAAATGAGAAATCACCTTTAAATAGTTGCGAAGTAAAATGTACATGGATGTTGCAAGCGGTCGAACTATATCGATGGGAATAATGAGATATAATTCAGAAATGATCTCTTAGGAGAGAGAGTAAAGGTAATGTTTTTGAATGCAAATGGCATTTCAAATTAAATAATGATTTATAATTCAATAGCAACGAATATAACAACCAACGCGGACGGTTCGGATGCAAACGACTTCGCAGAATTGGCCTCCGATCCGAAATGCACAATATGTTATTTATCGATTATACATTAAAAGGCAACAAAAAGTATAAAAATAAGCACACTGTAGAGTCGTTTTGCCAATTGGAGGGCCTAAAAATTTCATACAAAAATAACTAAAACGCTCGCCCGCCCTCCATTGGGGTACGGTACACACAAAGAGAAGGAAAAAAAATACACAACAGTCAGTACACATTTTCCTATACTCTCTCATATTTCAAATGGCCATTTTTATTTGTCTGTCAAACTTTTTCCGCATGCCTGAAAAATGTTTAATTATTTTTGCGTTTCATATCGAGAAATGTGGGCAAGCACATCTATATCGCCGATATTTCATTTAAAAAATGTGTCCAAACGAGAACCGGCTATCATATATTTATATTCTCGGCGGACCGCCATTGTTTCAGTTGCAGACGAAAATTCGATGTGATTTTTAAATTTAATGAAACAAAACGAACCCATCAAATATGCAAAATATCATATCGTATTTTTTTCTCTTGTAATTTTTAAAAACGCTCCTCTTTTATTTTTATTTTTTTTTTCGCCTGAGCACAGCCTTTTTTTTAAATTAACATTTCGGAGTAACGTAGTAATTGCGGACATTAATTTTGTATAAACTCCGTATACATCATGGCCCCTGCGCTTAACCAAATTTTTACGATTTTTTTATGCGTACACTTCTGATGACCTCGTTCAATAATTTTTATCCAATGCCATGTTGTGATGAACGATGACGTACACTTACACACACATATTACTTGATAATTTAAGAACACAAAACTTCTAGTTTTCAAAATGGCTCAGTGCTCAGTAATAGCTGTAGGCAATAATCACGAAGAAGCTGCATTGAAACAAACATCGGTTAACAAAATTACCAGTTGGAATAAAAAATAAAGAATGATATTAAAGAAAACTAAATCTATACATGTCAATTTCACGACCAAAAAAAATTTACATATCCCCGTTATCATAAATAATACCCAAGTACCATATACTGATACAGCAAAATACTTGGGTATAACATTAGATGCTAAGTTACGCTGGAAAGCTCACATCAGAAAGAAAAAACAAGAATAAGATATTAAATTTAGGAAAATGTATTGGCTACTTGGACGAAATTCCACCCTGTCAATATATAATATGGTACTTCTGTACAAACAAATACTCAAGCCCGTATGGACACACACCTCTATGCACACCCAGACGTGCCTTTTTTGACACTTTCTGGCTGTTCATAAAGCTATTCAGTGCCTCATTTATTTGTTTTCCTGCCAACACCCTTCGCTCAATGTCACTGTCATACTTTCCATCTCTCGTAAACTTTGAACCCAAGTACACAAATTCATTTAACTTGTTCCACTCTTTCTCCCTCAATCGAAACTTCACAGTTTGTCATGCTTTCTTCTTTTTCAAAAACCATTACTTTCGTTTTGCTTACATTTATTTTCATCTCTTTGATTTTCAGGACATCATGCATAACATTAACCATCGCCTGCAACTCCTCTTCAGATGACGCTAATATGACTTGATCATTGGCGTAAAGAAGGCAATTGACGATCAAATCATTCAGTTTGTCATGCTTTCTTCTTTTTCAAAAACCATTACTTTCGTTTTGCTTACATTTATTTTCATCTCTTTGATTTTCAGGACATCATGCATAACATTAACCATCGCCTGCAACTCCTCTTCAGATGACGCTAATATGACTTGATCATTGGCGTAAAGAAGGCAATTGACGATCAAATCATTCATTTTCAATCCATACGCACTCTGTTTCAAATCTTTTAACAAATGTCCATGTACAAGTAAAACAATCATGGCGAAGCCACACATTCCTGTCTCACACCTTTTTCGATGTTAAACTAGTCCGTGCAAGCTCCGTTTATCCTGACACAAGCAGTGGAATCCTCGTAAAGTGATTTCAGTGCTCGTATTAAACTACCGCTTACCCCATACATAGACAATGTCGACCACAATTCACTTTTCACCACTCCGTCATAGGCATTTTCCAAGTCGATAAATGCGCAATATAAGGGATACTAGTGTAATTTAGGTAAGAATCATATTACTCATTGATCAAAAGTAGATCAGATTGTAATTTCGGTAAAATACCATTATCAGGTATTTTCTTAAAAAAAATCTAGAATTGTAGCATTACTCAAAATTACAACCTTAAATAATTTCTACAAATTTATGTACCTAAACATAATCGAAACAGATTATAAATTAAACATTAAAGTTTCTATAATTAAAGCTTCGGCTCTATATATATTATTCACGTTATTATTTCCCTGTGTAATATTTTGATTAATTGTTAATGACGTATTTATAATTTAATTTTAATATAAATAAATACATAAAATTTGTACTCGTATTTCTTAATTAGACTAAAAATTAATTAAATTGTGTCGTTATGTAAAATTAAAAATAATAATATTTTCTGGGGTTCACTCTTCGCCCTCCCCAGAGTGACGAACCCTTTTTCCTATAAAATATGAACCCGCTAGACTTGCAACACTCTCTTAATTCCAATATAAAAATAACATTTGTGGTCTTCCGTAGAAGTGTTTTCAAAAGAGCCTTTCAAGTACATCTGTTCGAAAATCTCGTGGGCAACTTCAATGGGGCGTCTATTATTACATTTTATGAATCGATAGTGTCAAAATGAGACTATATTCGCCGAATGGAAATTTAAGTGCACTTCAATGGTAAAACTTTTGGTGAAGATATTGAATTCTAATAGCATTACGTTGGCCTCGTTAATCAAAAAAGTAATTTCATAAAAAAGAGCGCCGCGATTCGGCTTTATTTTGGTTTTTGATTTTATTTTTATTGATTTAGGATCAAGACTTTAACATTTATTAAAAAATTTTTACTTCGGGAGCTTTAATTGTACAAGAAACAGATGAGCTGCATAAACCTAATTTGTTTATCTTAAGACACTTAATAATGACTTTATTTTTGAGTTTTGTTTTTCACCACAACGATTGGTAATTAGTAAAAGTTATTTGTTTATCTTTGAGGTTTTGGTTTACAAATAATAATTTACGATTTTAGTATAATAGTACGTAGTATGATAAATATTTTTGTTGGTTTTAGCATTGGTCTAAAGTTCCAATAAACAAAGTACCAAGAGCAGTAGTGTTTATATTCGATGACAATACACTTCGAAATATATCGATAATATTTTAATATTGGTAATGGCAACAATGTTCTCCGTTACTACGGTATTTGACTGTATGTTTAAATGTTTCTTTTAATAGTAAAATATGCTAAAAAAATCAAGCAAAATCTCATTTTAACCGAATTCAGTTTTGTCAAACAACTCTCAACCACAATCTATGCACTCTTCAAGTCACACAAGCACCTTTAGCATCTTCAAGAACAACTATTAACGATTATGACTGTTTCCAATCTTTGTAACACAAACAAATAAAAACTAATGATATTAGCTCAATGTAATGATTGATTTGTCCTTTGGTCTTATGGCTATTCAAAATTTGGTTTCTTGATAGAAGTTCCATTTCTGTCCAAAAGTATTGTAAATGTATCTTGAGACATTCTTTAATATAATTTAAATTTTAATATCTTTATCAGTAGAGCTTTCAAGTATACTTCAATAAGGATAAGCTGTACTATACTATATGTATGAGCTTTTTTCTCCTTGGCAAAATTATTAACGATAATACTGCCTAGATAAGTTAAAAGGCCCTAGAGATTGTAGATTGTAGGGGGGTGTCGTGAAGGCCACGCAGCCTCTCAAGCACCTCGACCTATCAGATCTTTTGTGCATAACTCTTAATCTACTCGATGCCCAAAATTCCGAGACTTGAAGCAAATTTTATCAGTTTCCTTAGGGCTAAGTTTCTGACATCGATGGGCTTTAGGAAGGCCCCTTCCAGAAACTTAAGCCTCTTGCAGAAAAGCTCTGGGCATTCGCAAAGCAAATGTTCTGCAGTTTCAGCGAAGTTCTCGCAGTAGCGGCAACTAAAAGCACCAAAAGCTCCGAAGTCATACACTTGTGAGTCTAATCTGACTTGGGACTGTTAACAATCCCTGAGACAACTGGTAGCAAACAATAAGGTTACTCTGATGTGGGTTCCAGGTCACAAGGGAGTTAAAGGCAACGAGGAAACAGACTGCCTTGCAAAAGAAGGGGCAAATACATAATTTTCCAGCCCAGAACCCTACTGTGGACTCTTCAAAACCCGCCTGAAAGAAGAAGTTCGACGCTGTGAAACAGATAAAATGAAATCTCACTGGCATAAAGTGTCAGGACAAACACAAGCGAAAAGGCTAGTCAACCTTTCGCCAAAGAAAACTAAACAGCTTCTCGAGTTGGACAAGAAAGACTTAAAATTGGTGACGGGACTCCTCACTGGACACTGCCCTCTGAGGTATCACCTAAAAAAGACGGTCAAAAAAGAGTTATAGTTGCCGCTACTGCGAGAACTTTACTGAAACTTCAGAACATTTGCTTTGCGAATGCCCAGCGCTTTTCTGCAAGAGGCGTAAGTTTATGGAAGGGGCCTTACTAAAGCCCTCCGATGTCAGAAACTTAGCTCTGATAGGTCGAAGTGCTTGAGAGAAAACATAGCCTTTACGACCCCTCTACAATCTACAATCTAGTTTGAGTTTTAAAATTTTCTTGGTTTTAATAGTTTTTCTTAGTGTATAAAAATCACTACATAATTTGTGCATCATTATTATTCACAAGAGCTATTACGTCAAATGTGAAAATCGCACAATGGTGTTGTGTAATAAGTTACCAATGTAAATTTACTATTTGTTTGTGTAAGTAAAAACAAAATATTTTATTTATGTTTATATAAAAAAATAATGGCAGGTATCACACAGAAATGTAGACCCAGTCGTTACGGACGAGTGTCGATAATAATTATACAAAATGAGATAGTTATGTTATTTGTAATGACAATGATAATGAGCTCGATAATCATTTTATTATAATGTTTTATTATATTTGCACAATGTTGTTATTATCGAGGATTATTTTGTATTAATTAGCCGGATGTGGTTTTTCTCCTTCCGCAACAATTGTGTATTATTTATATGATAATTTATTAATTAAACCCAACAACACATTATTTGTTATTATTGTATTAGGTAAACGAACAAGTGGTCACGAGAACCCACGGCCGTCACACTTTACTGTAAATGATATTAAAATAGGAATAATAATCATAAATTACAGTTATATTCTGTACCGAGATAATTTAATTCGACTTCATAATAAAGTAATTACGGCTGCGATGACAACAACGAGGGCATCCTGATTGACCTTTGGGAAAACACCTATTGCCATTACAAAATGGATTTTACACCGTAATCTAAATCCACTAGCGCTTGGATCATTTATAAGCTTCTTATGTTTGGTTGGGTTAGGTTTAAAGCGAGTAAGGCCGCCCCTTCACTTGATGGGTTGTCACGTGCCTATTTTTTCCCTTCTACCGTTCATTATAATTGTCTCAGATGAGTTTCGTATTCCTTGTTGCATAACTTGTAGGGGTAGGATTATCGTTTGGTTTGCAATTTCTGTTGGTTGGGACTGGATATCCGCACGGACGAGGCACAGATTTGAGAAGATTGTGGGTTGACGTTTATTCCGCGCCATTTTTCTTGATTTCCGATATAGGAGAGTCAGTCGTGTTTTGAGAGTCTTGGATGCCAGGTGTCGGTAAAAGTTGTTGGGGACGGTGTGTTATTAGCACGTGTGCAGAACCTCTATGGGATTTCTTTCATATCTGGCTGTATTTGGGCCATCTTAATTGGATTTTGAAGGAAAACCATTTGATTTTTAACTCGACCATTTTGTCTTGCCTTTGTTGTGGAAATTTTTTTTGGATTTCTGGCGTCAAGTTAAAATAACCGTTATCGGGATTTATTTGAGGGAAGCCATTGTTATCTAACCGGTGCCGCCCCACAATCTAACCAGCCACAGGAGTAGCCCAGGAGTAGGCCACAGGAGTAGGCCACAGGAGTACATGCGAATTCGCATACCCAAAGGTTATCAGTGATTTATTTTTAAATATATAACGCCGTGTCTCATCGACACCACGAGTAAGTCTTGCTTCAGTTTATAAATATAGTGCTTTGTGAATTCGTATACCCAAAGGTTATAAGTGATATATTTTTAAATATAAACGGAGTGACTCATTCCGACACCACTATTGCGTTCTGTTTTAGTTTATTAATATAGTACATTGTTGGAAACCATTTATTGCATTAGATAATATGCCAAAACTAAACTTGGATTAAAATAACCTTCTCAATAATTCTTTATGTCCAAGTAAAAACATATTTTCTTCCTACTTATTTGTAAATATCCTACAATCTTGATATTTTAAAGGTCAACCATTGTAAAGATATTTTTAAATGAACTCGATTGTTTTGGCAGTGAAAATCTTTATGTAAACGGTTAACTAGTGAATTTTCTTTGCCTTTATGTAAATGTTTGAATTAGTGTTATTAATGAGTTAACTTATATATATATATGTTTTACCTTTTGTTCTTTGCCTTTATGTAAGCGTTTGAATTAGTGTTATATGTTTTACTCTTTTTTTAACTTGGTAAAGTCTGTTACTCTTACTGCTGTTCTGGTCATTTTATAAAGTTGTAAATTTTACATTTTTGGTTTGTTTTAGCAAGAAAATTTTACCATAGCTGTTAACTTTGACTATATTTGTTATGATGTTGCTATTGAACTGTGTACCTTAATTATCTATTGTGTGAGTAAAGTATCCAACATATTATTGCAATAATTTTATTTATTTGATTCACCATAATCTTAGTTGTTTATCTTGTAGCTCTGCTAGTGCCTATAAGATCTAGGGGTTTCCGGCTTATACCGTTTAAGTCGGTGGCGCAGCTCACTTTTATATTTTTTTCTTCTACCCTCTACGGCTGAGCTCGGGCATAATTTGCCAGTAGAGAAACCGCTAGCAGAGTACTCTTATGAGAACGAAAAAGACGTGGCAGGGTCTATTGTAGCTTACCCCTAGATGTTACAGTTCACAGCACAATCCATATCTTCTCGCAAAGTTCATGGTTGTATGAGGTGAGACTTTCTCAAAATCGGTAGGTTCTAAGTTGTTAAACCTTATTCTTTCTAAGCAAGGGCATAAACATAAAATAATATGCATAAAATTGAGTGGACTCTCAGAAGTAGCGACTCCACATTTGAGTGAGTGGGTCGGTAATATACTTAAAATTGAGTGGCCACTTTTTACTCACATTTTTAAAAGAGCTACTCCATTTG
The DNA here is from genome assembly GCA_950111635.1 of Agelastica alni. NCBI lineage: Eukaryota > Metazoa > Arthropoda > Insecta > Coleoptera > Chrysomelidae > Agelastica > Agelastica alni. The sequence continues at coordinate 14,062,540 of OX467711.1, forward strand.
ATATGCATAAAAATGTAGGTATAAGCTCCAACTTGTGATTGTATACTCTTTCCGTGAGGTTGTCTTCGCTCCTTGAGTACCGACTTTTATTTTTGTATGCATAAATGCGAGCGTCCACTCTGTTCACTGAGTATCTACTTTTAAAAATGCGAGGCTCCTTAGTAGCAGACTCAGCTTCATCAGAAGTATTCGTGAAATAAGAAAATAATTTCCCAAAACCAAGCTCATTCTATGCATACCAAATCGCAGTACGAGCTCACTAAGAGGAGTTGTTACTAAATAATATGCATAAAGTTGAGTGAACTCTCAGAAGTAGCGACTCCACATTGGAGTGAGTAACTACTCCTCTTAGTGAGCGCGTATTTCGTTTTGATATGCATAAAATATATAACGAAACACGGAGATGGTACTCGGGAATGTCGAGTGGTCACTCTGACGTATGGATACTCAGTGAACAGAGTGGACACTCGCATTTATGCAGGTACTCAAGGAGCAAGGACAACCTCACGGAAAGAGTATACACTCACAAGTTGGAGCTTATACCTACATTTTTATGCATATCCAATGGAGTAGCTCCTTTAAAAATGTGGCCACTCAACTTTATGCATATGATCCAACGTATGTGTTCAGTCGTTTCGTCTTCCACGCAGCAAAACCTACATTTCGTTTGTTGGTTCTTTCCAAAGTGGTATCTTAGACGATAATGTCCTGTAAGCAGTCCCGTCAGAATTCGCAAGTCGTTCCTACTACATTACGGGATCTGATCGGTTGTGTTTTCTGAGGGTTTAGATAAAAACGCCTTCAAGTGGTAGATCAGACCAGTACGTGAGTCTTTTTCTCTCCGCCCAGTCCGAAATATTGGTATTGGCAACACTTGTGTTGACTCCCAAAGGCCTGATTCTGGTCCTATAAATTCGGATTCGACTCCCTTTTTCGTTGCCCACCACTCCCTGATATATAAACGTCTTAAATATATTTAATTTTATACAACTCTATTGCAACATTTTATCTAGATATCTATTTTGGTACATTAAGCTTTCACTCTTATTATTTACTGCTCACGTTGTTATCCTTTCTTGGAACGTTAGGAATGTAAAACAGAGTAAGACAAATACTAATCAAATCAAGAAATATTTTAATTAAAAGGTTGTTATCAACTGCTCTTATTGTTACGCTATCTAGATCAAATTATTATAATAATACTATTGCGAAATGTGCATATTTCTCGAAAGGCTGGCTGTCTTTTAAATAAAATTAATCTTTCAGCTGCCATAACCGTGTCATGGACATAATTAACGGTTTCATTGATTATTATTACACCCACCGGGTGCACCACACCTTGGCTCGGCGGGTTTTTGCGTCTACCGAATTAAAAGCACGTACCTTCTGTCTGAATCACGATATAGTCTACTTCAACATTAATTTTCTACTGCAACTTTTACTAATTCGAATTCGACACAGATCTAAGCAGCGACGATATTAAACTTTGATTCAACATCGTCATTTTAGATAAAACCAGTTGTTAGATAGCTCCGAAATTTGATGACATTTTTAAAGAAGGAATAAGAAATAAATTTCCAATGAAGGCCCCAATTTGTACATCCCCACTTTATCACAACAGCTCCGAGTGCCGATTTTTTACCAATGGCCTATTTTAAATAATGTGTAACGAATATAATTCTATCAGAAAATGTTTTGGAATTAAAAATTAATGAAATAAATTATAAATGTATACTTTGGAGACTATTGGGTGTACGGGAGGGCTAGCCCTAACTAGACAATCTAATCTAAAATATTGTTGGATTGTTGACCCGCCTCGCCTCCAAAAAGTTACAATGTTGCCCTTGAGCAAAAAGATTGGAGCCCCCTGCTATAGAACGATACCTTCGTGATTAAAGACAAGGTTGCTAACTTATTGAGCCTCATTGCGAACACTGCGATATTCCTATCACAGTCAATACTTCGACACTTTTAAACGGAATTTACAAGCCACATTTTTCATAACCTTAATTCTACCTCAACCTCATTTGGTCACCGGTGCATTCACGCATTCTGACAATGAATGAACCAATACACTGCAAATAATCTACGTACCAATAGTTCCAGAACCATCCCACATATATAAGAAGAACAGTAACCAGAAGATAAAATTAGGGCATGAAATCACAACACTGGAATAATTAGAACAGGCCAAATTGGGAAAGAGTCAAAACGCTAAAAGTCAACACCAAAATAATGAACAAGGTGAAATACGACAGGGTTGTATATTGTCAACACTCCTATTCGACATCTATTTGGAGGCAATTTTCAAAGAAGCTTTAGCGAAAGACATGGGAGGTATCAAAATAAATGGAGTATCACCAATATCAGATACGCAGACGACACCGTAGTCATATCAGACCTACAAAATATGATGAATGGAATAACTAAATATAGTGGGCATCATGGATTGGACATAAATATATATCAGAGACCAAACTGCTAGTCTTCTCCAAGCGACCCAAAGCTGAAACAAATTAAATTAACGGCAACAAGTCTCGTGTTCCAGAATCGAACAAGCCAGGAAAACATATATAAACTTGAGAAGATTTTTTACTAGTCCTGATCTAAGTTTGGAGCTCAGGGTTCGCATGATTAAATGTTATGTCTTCAGTGTGTTGTTGTACGGATGTGAATGCTAGACCGTAGATCCTGCAACTGAAAAGAAAATTGAGGCGTTTGAAATGTACTTATATCGCCGTATGCTCCGCATCTCATGGTTCCAACGCATTACGAACGAAGAAGTGCTTAGACGAATAAAGAAGCCGAAAGAACTAGTGGCCCTCATTAAAGAAAGAAAAACTGCATATATAGGCCACATTATGAGTGACAATAAGTATGAACTGCTGAGACTAATAATTGAAAGAAAGATTCAAGTGAAAAGATCTGTTGGTAGACGTCAGAACTTCTAGTTAAAAGACCTCAGAAGATCGTTTGGAAGCACTTTCATTGAAATCTTTCGAGCTGCTGTGTCCAGAACAATGTTAGCTATGTGGATCGCCAACCTGAAAGGAGAGGGCGTCATAAGAAGAAGAAGAAAGATTCTGTAAAGAAGACAAAGAATCTGTACACCACCTTTTGATAAAATGTAAAGCATCATTACTAGAAAGTGTTAAATTGCTCGGTAAGGTAATTCCTACCTAAGAAGATCTTAGAAGTTGTGATGCAAGTTTACTGATTTCGTACTTCAAAGTATTCGAAATGGATTCAAAAATTACCTAATGGATGGTACAAAATATCTTCAGGTCGAGGTACCCAAAGGCATTTGTTAGGCTCGACTCTATTGCTAATAGATAATCTAGTAAAGTATGTATCCTTTAAAAATATTCTACTTCACGTTCCGTTGTAGTGTACTGGAATCGAACAAAAACGAAACTAATATATCTACAGAAAAAAATAATTAAAACAGAGTGAGTCACTATCACGATCCCATCTTGAATAGTTACTTGTATATTATATAATTAACATAAATTAAGCGGACACACATTTAAGAATAAAATGGGAGCTAGAGAAAAATATTTACATTATTTCTTGTATAAATTTATTAGAGATAAAGAGAGATATGTAAAAATAAAATTCTGTTCGTCTATATGATTTATGTACAGCACACTTGATTTATGGGTGGCGCTATTAAAAAGCAATTATATATTACGGAGAGAATAAATATTTAACAGTTTTGAAATTATTACGTTACTAATATAAATTAAATAATGAGTGTAATTATATGCCATAGTTTCAACAAAAAAAAAAACGTTTTCCGTTAAAACTACTAAATGTACATTTCGTTAAATGGATTATAATTACCCTTTTTTATGATACCAATAAATTTACAGCAGTTTTCTTGCCAGTTTCTTTTAGATATAATTAATTAACCGTACGTTGTTCTTTATCTTTATAGCAGGTATACAAAGTACCTACTTATAGTTTTGTCAAGAACGCAAAACAACCTACGTAACACCCAGTATATTTTTTCGATATCTGAAACAGTATTTTTTTATTGCATACAAATGACTTTACTAATTAGCACGTGTCTAGTAAGATTATCTTTTGAGTAATATTTAAATGTTCCATTCAACGAAATATCCGATATAGAAGCCGCAAGAGTTGTATATAAGTTTCGCGTACACGTTTTCTGGAAATATGGGAAATGTTCCATTACAATATATAAATATACAGGGTCTTAGTAAATAAGTACGACAAACTTTAGGAGGTGATTCTGCATGAAAAAATAATGACAGTTTGCTATATAAACGTATGCCCACAAATACTTCGTTTTAGAGATACGGGGTGTTAAATTTTTTCTTAAAAACTAACGATTTATTTATTATTCTGAAACCGGTCAGGATATGCAAATAAAATTTGGTGGATTTTAAAAGGTAGTTATTGCGTATTTTTGAACACGCAATTAAGAATTTTATGTTCATCATAGGCGTGCATACGGGTAATGATCCTAATTTAAAAAAAAATGGTACGCCACTGAGATTTTTCAAATAAAAAAATCATGTTTTAATTCCTCGGTAAATTTGTAACAAAAAATCTCTCCTGCTTTTTTTCGTATGGGGCGCCGTTTTTATGCAAAAAAATAAAACATCTTTACGCGTCATTTTCAATTCCTAAATACATTATCAAGAACTACCTATTACAGTAACATTAAACCACAACCCGTATCTCTGAAAACAAAGCATTTGCGGACATACATTTATATAGCAAACTGTCATTATTATTTCATGCAGAATCACCCCCTGAAGTTTGTCGCACTTATTTACTAACACCCTGTATAAGAACGCCTATTAGTAATTAGTGATTTAGTTCAGATTAGAAGTTGATCAATGGAGCCGAGATATCACCCCTAAAAGGTGGTGAGAAAAATTAAGTTTTACCACATTTTAGGGGTGATATCTCGAAAGGGGGTGAGCTGAGGACATTTTCTTATAGGAATGATCCAACATAATTTTATATTCACTTCCTGAATTTTTCGCATGAATTTAGAAACACCCTGTATTTAGATTTTTTTCCTGTATGTGGTTCGAATGTCTAAATATAACCCTATGTCCAGTTGACGTGTGCCAGTTTTTCCAAATAAACGTAAACAAGCAAATAATCAAAACAGTAGGTATGATGATTATTTCCTAGTGTTGTCTTGATTGCTATAAATTGTGTATATTTTTTTGTTTTTTCCTTAATAACATTAAATGTCGATTATTTACAGTCTGCTACAGCTTGATTATTAATTCGACTATTAATTTCAGTCCGCTACAGTTTGATTACGAATTGGACTAACAGCTTATCAAGTTTGTTTTTGTTGCTAGTAGAAATGTTATTTGAGAATATCTGATGATACAGTGTCACTCAATTTATAATTTTTTGGCGTTGAAAAAAAACAGTAAAAAGACCTTATTATTTATAAAAAAAAATATCACGATGCGGTGCACCTGGTATTAAAAATAGCTAATAAAAGTTGTCAACAGCCAAATCAATATATTACCCTGTAATGTTGAATAAAACACACCAGGCATTCACACTTTTCGTTGGTAGTAATTTTATTCAAAAATAAAAGTTGCATGCAGAAAATTGGTGCCTCATTTGAATAATATTTTCAACATGTTTACAATAGAATAATATGTAAGTGTTTATCTTAAATCAAGCGTCGTGAACTAATGAAAATTGCTGTAAAAATATGTTATAGGTGGAAGATAACAAAGTCAGATAAGAGGGAAGTTCTTATCTGTTCGTGGATGCCTTTTATCGGTAGACATTCTCGAGAATTATGTACTAAGTATCAACCTCGTCGTTGGTTGCCTGGGAATCACAACTGGGAAATAGGAATTTTCTCGCGAATTTTAAGTATGATTCACGCTTGTATGAAAACGATTTATTTTGAAGTTAACTGTTAAAAACGTTATTAGGAAGAATAATTTAAATAATATAAAAGGGAGACAATTTACAGAAAAATTAAAAGTACGTTACTTAACGAGCTATATTATAAATTTGAGCGGAGAAATGTAATATAAAATTTAGATCGAAGAAGAGAAAAGACAAATTTATAAATTTAAATTCACGGAGTGGTTGGGTTTGATGACTTTTTTTGTCGCCGTTATAAACTGCGAAAGCTCCAAAGAAGTAAAAAATTCGGGCTGTAATTTAAATTATTTTTTTAATGAGAATATTATTTTCTTTCTTATGATCACGCACATAAACCCACAGATATTTTTGGGTAAATTGATAAATAACGACTGAAAAAATAACTAAAATACATATTTTTTATACTGGTTGGGCCAGTTGACAGTGTCCACTTCGAACAAGTCGATTTTGCTTTCGAGGGCGACATTTTTGGAAGTAAAAACTCCTTTAGGTAGATTAAACGTCAGCGTCACCGACAGATGGATATTTGCGATGTGAAAGGTAACAGCGCTGTCAGCAGTGGTCAAAATAATATTAAAATAAATTAATAAGTTACATCGTTCTATTCTGTAAATTGGAGGCTCCTTTAAGGAATATTTATTGTTATTGTATTTGTATATTTTCGGGAATTTTAACTGTCCAAGAGACAGTGTAAATTTTGTTCGCGAAAAAGTGTATACATTTTTGGAGGACGTCAAGCTAACCTTTTTTTCATTGAGGGAATTTTTCGCGAGTGATCAGCGAAAAATTGTATAGGCAAAGTTTTGTTACTTATTTTAGTTACCATGAGCCGTTTGTATCGTTTTTAGAATATAATCAAATGATTGTCAGTACAAATACCTTGAATATTATCTTTTAACGCTAAGCGATACGCCATCTGACGGAATGAACTCGCATCAATATCACGTGATGAACAAGTGTGATTGCTTTGTGTTTATATACCCTGAAGCTCGCATTTGTGCGATGATTATACTTAGTTGTTTAATAGTGACTAATAATTTGTTAATAGTGAAAATGACCGGCAGAGCAAATTGATCTGTACCTGGATGTAATTTAGTGTATAAAAAAACCCCAATTTGACTTTTCATTATTTCCCAAATGAGCGTCAAAGAGTTGAGCATATTAGAGAATTGGGAATGATGACTATGGTTGATAGAAAGAAACTGTGGAAGATCAAATTGAAAAAAGGAAAGAAAGTTACCAAAAACATAAGAGTTTGTTCTAAATATTTTGTTGAGGAAGATTTCATAACTCCTTGTGATTGTAAGTATCAGAAACTTTACCTGAAAAAGACTCATTGAAAGAAGACAGGCAAGTTCTCTTGTTGGTTATTTTTATTTAAGTTAAAAGTAAATAACTACTTATAATTATCATTGAAGTCATCTTATCCATTGATTTCATGAGGATCAGTTTTAATAGCACTGGTCTGCAAACAATACGATCTGATTATCCACTTATCTTTTTTTTTTGACACCACAAACAATAATGTGGTTTGCTGCAAGAACAGCTTCACCCTCCACGATGCATCGACTACTTGAAGTAGCAGCCAGATAAACAAAAATTGAGGTCAATGGTAGAAACATATCTAAATTTTCTTCCAATATAAAATATTAAATTTAATAACGTTCAAATATCGAAATTTTCACTAAATTGTATACTTTCCTTAGTAAACACATAGGTTATAGCAAATGCAATCACAATTGGCGTCAAAAACATATTTTTTTCGATAGAATGACAGCGCGGGAAAATAAACGTTGAAATGTCAATTATTAAAGTGAGTAATAATGATGCAGAGAATGAAGTGATTTGAATAAAGATACTACGTATACCTATAGCTAATAAAAATATTTATGAATGAACCATATGAAAATGAATATAATTGTTAAATTATATCATAATTTTTACTTTTGTCGGCAGTGCTCACGACTGCCCAGCCCTTTTTTTATCCTAGATTCGTGGCAACCCCTTTAAGACAGTGGTCAAGTGGCACATCATTTACAAGGTGTTTCAGTTCATTTTACAAGCATACCAAAATTGGTAATATGAATCGAAAGACTAAATTTAAATTTTTTTAAAACAATCAAGTATTTATTCGAATTGAGGCCCATGTACGTCCACGCAAATAATGAAACAAAACGGTTTTTTTTTAAATATTCACGTTACTAAATCTCGTACAGAAATAGTTAATCTTTAATTACTAATTAAATAGCAAACCAAAAATAACATCCAATGGTAAATTATTTCAATTAAATCAATAAACAAACAAAAAATTAAAGGAGAAGCGAAAGAACATAAAAATAAAAAGACGACGATATTCTTGTTAGTTTTTCATTTTAACTTTATTTATATTACAAAAATATATATCACAAATGCCAGCAACAACCAGATGGTATTTATTCTATTTTAAAATGAAATGAAAATATACATTTACCGATGAAATATCCAAATGTACAACCGAACGAAATGCAATTATGATTTTTCTTTAACGACTTATTGACATTTTTACCGCTTTTTAATTAGATAAGTGCCAAAAAAATTTAAAATCTCCGCATCACTTGGTGCTGTATTTAATAATGGTGTGTATATATACGTATATGTTTTAAGTAATTAAAATAAAGTGATTTTTCATTGATGTTATTTCAAGTAAGTAAATATTGAAATCGTTCGCGAGAATTTCCAACGAAATGTGTCATTTTCGTTTGATCGTGATGAGGGCATATTTTAATTTACTATAAAAATTATCATTAATTACCGAGGATGAGATTGCAATTCTATAAAATTACCGATTATTTCCAAGCACTTTTTTTGTGACATAAATGTTTATCTTAAATTCGACAGAGCAGCTAAAAGGTTACTTTGATGAAAATAAGTACTAGAATATTGGTAGCGGTTTGATAAGACTTTTAATTTTATTCACCGGATTGAGGGTTTAGCGGCCGTCAGGATTTAAAATTTTTTTTTTAAATTGTCTGAAAATATTCTCTAAAAATTTATTTTTAATTCATATACATACATACATAAAGTCACGTCTTTTTCAAGTAGGGGTAGGCAGAGACCACTTCCATCCACTTGCTACGGTTTTTACACACATCTTTTGCTTCCTCTACTTCCATCAGGGCCCTCATACATGTTTGTCGGTTGTTGGTAGTCTTGACCTGGCCTTTCTTTAAAACAATGTTGATCTTATCGAGATATGTTCGCCGAGGTCGACCTCTACCGACTTGTTCATTCACACTCGCCTTATAAATTTGTTTCGTAAATCTTCCTCCAACCATCCTTTCTACGTGTCAAAACCATCTAAGCATTCCTTTATCTATATTTGTAACCACATCTTCTTTTACACCACAATGTTCTCTTATCTTACTATTTTTTACTTTATCCAACCGAGTCACTTGGACTATACTTCCCAGACTACTCATATCAGCAGCATTAATCCTATTTTCATGCTTCTTCTGCCAAACACAACATTCACTACCATACATAAGTGTAGGAACCAACACTCCTATATGCACAGCCAGACGTGCCTTTTTTAACACTTTCTAAGTGTTCATAAAGCTATATAGTGCCCCATTCATTTGTTTTTCTGTCAACACCCTTCGCTCAATGTTACTGTCAAACTTTCCATCTCTTGTAAACTTTGAACCCAGGTATACAAACTCATTTACTTGTTCCTCTCTTTCTCCCTTAATCAGAACTTCACAGTTTGTCATGCTTTCTTCTATTTCAAAAACCATTAATTTTGTTTTGCTTCTATTGTTATTTATTACAATTAAATAAAAAAATATTTTGTTTTCTTTTATATTTTGCAGAAATTACCATTTTTAGATCCAATGATTCTTGGTGAGCAGTCGTATTAGCGTGCTAATGTAAAACTCACTTCTTATAATAAGATTTTCCCCCCTACTTCCCACTTCCCGATGTTTTAAGTTTCATTAAATCAATTTATGAAGACCTTAAAAATGATAATTAAGACTTAAGGTGTGTCGGTAAACTTAACCAAAATAACAGTGAAATATTAAAATACCAAATGTGAAAAATAGGCCCAAAAACTGTAAATAGTAGCTCTTCTACCGTACGATTTGCTGCATAATATGTTGCTGCTTGTATATTTACCGAAAATACATGCGTTAATAATGTAACGATCCGGCCCTGTTGTCTGTCGACCTTGAGGCGACAGCGCGCCGACCACAACAAAAAAATGCATAATAGAAGACACTGGATTTTCTGAATCTCGAAAAAGGTCTAATAATTTCGAATAGTGTCGATTTTTGGAGAACATTGATTGGCAGGTATTTAAACAGAATCATAGATCACGGTTTTAAAGTAAGTTTGAAGTCAAATATTTAAAGTAATTATCAAGTGTTATACGTTTGTGAATATCTAAGTGATTTGTAAAGTAAAATTTATTGTGTGAAAATATTGGAATAAAATTATTTGGTTTTTGTACCAAGTGTTTAGAATGGTACATTAAACACTAAAACGATGCCTTAGAAGCTTCTAAATCCGAAGAAGAACTATTATAGAACCAAGAACAGATGACTTGTAATTAAATAACTATTATTATATATGTCCATAAATGAAGCATAAAAGTTTTAACCTGTTTTCTCAAAACTATGTTTTTAAAGTCGGTGTTTACCATAATATGAAAAACCACTTTTAAAGGATCTTAGTAAAATTATTGTAGGCATAAAAAACTAGTGCCTGATCGAAGAATTTCATTTAAGGTCAATATATAAACAATAAATAAGCTTATTTTCTTAAATAAATGCAAGTTAATTATCAAATGCCGTCATTATGACAATGGTATTTTTGTTTGATTAATTTTAGATTAGTAAAAAGTTATCGTCACTGCAAAAGAACTACTAGTGGAACGAGATCCAACAAATATAACTTGGTGTTTAATAAATATTTTTTTTATTTAATTAAGCTAAAACATTGTCCTGCTTTGTCGAAACATTTAATATTTGTGGTGTCGAGTTTGAGCGACATTCGTACACCTTAAATACATACATTGCATGACAAAAAATTAAGTGTCTATCGTGTTAATACAATGCTGAACAACCGATACTATAATAGTAAGTGGACAGCATGGAAATGTGATGATCTATACTGTAGTGTGGGTCAAATTTATAATCAATTAAATCGAAATATGATCGAAATTACAGCTGCACCCGAGGACTAAAAAGAAATTTTTTATCGCTTTGAAGGTTCCTGTGGCCGCGAACGAATTTAAGAAGCTTCACACACCAAGAAAAACAATATTTATTTGATAATAGAGACGAACTCTCTTTGTACATCATATTTTTTAGAAAACGTTCGTTCAAAACTGTCTCTTCTTGTCGGTTTTTTTTTTCTTTTTTTTTTTTTTAAATAGTCGCAAAAAGGGAAACCTAAAAGTTGCAGGTCATAGTTCTCTGGAAAAACTGATTTTAGAAGCTTATTCCGTACCAGCCCTGTAAAAAAAGGATTCTTGATGCAGATTGGTCCTTGTAGTGTCAATCTTGAGAGTAAATGGGTGAGACTGATCAGCGTGCCGAATGTGGCCAATGGTGGTACAAGAGTTTTTATTTCTCTGGAGCATCTGCCATGGAAATATCTGTAGAGTAATGACTGGCCTGCAACTCTTCTTCTATGTTCTAGAGGGTGAAGGGTATCTGTGAGAGTTAAAATGTTTATCAACCGAATGGCCCTTTTCTGAATGGAATCTAGAAGACGAAGAAAATGCCCCAAATGTGCGAGCAATACTCCAGTAGAGGTCGAATTTGAGCCTTGTACGTCGTCAACAGTTGATCAGGAGTAAAAAACTTTCCAATCCCAGAAAATCTAGCCTCTGGCTTGCTGACTTTGCGGTTTGTTATTTTCGAACAACATTGTATGCATCGCTCTTCTTCGAGGTAATAATTTCTTCGTTGGATGTTCAATTAATTAAAATATGAGCAATTGAATTTGTGCTTTATTGCATAAATGCCGCTAAAGCGCGGTCTGGCGAAAATTATGGACGAATTGTATTCATTTCCGTTTTTATCTGAATCGGTACAATGTTTTAGGGTAGTAAAGAGCGCGGATACGCAAAATTAAGTCATAAAACGGCACAACTATATCTAAATATAACAAATGTAAATGTTCACGTTGAAACCGGCACACAGGTTCTGCGTTAAAATGTGTGTATTTACGATTGAATGTCATGCAAACTGCGCCCGTAAAACCGATGATTTCGCAGCTCGCCGATCAGTTTACTGATAGTTGATGGTTGTTTTATCACTAACACTGATTGTGCTGATATTTTCCGGTCATAAAGCTCCAAACCACGAAAATATTCAAAACGTTTCGCTAATAAGCGTTATCGCGAGCTTTTGATTGCCGCTCGGATCGCTTTTCCAATATCGAATATTTCGATTCGTAAAGCGATTTCGTTTGTCGCCCCGAATAAAATATCCCTTTGCCTTCGTCCTTCTTGTTTTCACACTACAAAACATCCATTAAGTAACTTCGTACGAGATTAAAGGTGTCAAAAGTGTAAGGACTAATAAAGACTATGAAGAATTTAAAAACACAAAGAAAAAATGTAGCTAAAGTTCCGACCGGTCAGTTGAACGCCAATATCAGTTTAACCCGATAAAAAAAAATTCACAACCCTCTAGAGTAACCCTTATTTGATAATTTTATTGATACCAACCCTTCTGAGCATCGGAACCTCTGAAAATTCCAGCTGGAGAATTTCATCTTCTCGTAAAAATTACTAAATTCAGTTTAACCCGCTAAAAAAAAATTCACAACCCTCTAAAGTAACCACAATTGATAATTTCATTGATAACATAAATAATAAGTCGTAGCTATTATTTAAGTATTAAATATTGAAAAGGAACTTTTAATTATTTTTTTAATCAATTTTTTGATTTTCCCTCGAGATTTTTAAATTAAAAATTTAAATAAATATCCTTAAAAAATTATTTAACTCATAAAATGGAAATTGACTTAAATCATTTTAAAGTTTTACTGAAAAAATATATATTTGATCTTTAAGGTAGTTCAGTCATCACTTTTCGACAGATATTACTCGGGTTTGGCATAGCTACATAATAAAGAAAGTAACATTCATAATTTAATTTAAACTTTTGACAAAAAATTTTCTTTTAGAAGGCGAGATAATTAATAAAAAAGTTAGCATCAGTTCTGGTTTGATACTTGTAAAAGATCACGTCCTTCTGACTATTTTAAGCTGTATAAAAAAAAGGGGCTGAAGATTAATATTTTTTAAATCATATTCAAAATAGATGTATTAAAATATAAATAAATATACAACAGAAGCAAACAAAAGCTCTGGTGGGCGTGTTCATGTCGCTGTTGTTGTATTTTTGGTATCGATATATTTCATTTCATATCGAAAACCGACTATCGATAACATTAAGTGTCAACTGTCAACCCAATTAGTAAGGTTAGTTTTGTTTTTAAAATTCCAATATTTTTGTAAACAAGGAAAATTAGATCTAGGTCTATAGATGTACTATTAGGAAAGTTAAATAAATTGAAATAAATTAAAACATTGGCAAGCTAACGACAAATGTTTTAAATAACAGCTGTCAGCACTCATTAATGTATTATTCATAAAATCATTCGATTGTAATATTTCGATTATACGCGCCAACCTCTAAACTTTCAAAACTTGCATCGCGATTGGTCGTTTGCGATAACATTGAAAATAGTTAGCATATTTTCCACGGCTTTTGTTTGCTGCTGTGAACTGTATTTTGAAATACTTTTTTACGAGCACTTCACAACAACAAGGAAATTTTTAAGGATCTGACAACGCTGTGTATGAATTACGTGAGTAAAACATGATTATATTTTTTCATTAATGATTGTCCGAATAATGATAAACCGCACAATAAGCCGCTGCACTAATATAAATATAGTTGTTATCATTTTATGACTTAATTTCGCTTGGAACGACACCACCGACATGGCATCGAGATGATTTCGTCGTGCCAGAAGAGATTTAGATAAGCCAGTTGAATGATAATAATGAAAAGCATGTGTTTTATTAACATTGTGGACAAATAATGACACACAAATCTGGAACTTAAATGAAAGGAATGTGGATAGTTCGTCGTGATTAACAATTTTGGTGGATCGCGTTATTGTGTTATCGGTTTCTATCGGGTAAATATTCCATGTTTAAATCTTTAATTACTACGATAATTTTGCAAGTTTTTAACAAGCAATTATTAATATCTGATTGACACGAAATCAATTTTCGGACATTTGGTGTTGGGTGTCCAGCAGCTTGAAAGTGTAATATGACCTCGTGCTTGTCAGCAAACTTTTTGATATCTTTAACTGTGGAGATACCTCGATCTCTATGAATGTCCAGATTGCGCACATATGTACTTCGCAACTTTTTGTTCTAGAACATAATGCCACACCAATTTAAATATTTTTGAAGTGAAAACTTCTTTAGCGGCGTTGTACACTTTTTTTGTAATGGGTAAAAAATGTTAAACTCGCGTCAGGACACGTGACCTGATCGAAAATTCGTAAGACGGATGGAGAGTAGACAGCTGGCGTGGCTTAGGAGAGGGAGTATCCCCCTCTCTTTCTACGGCGTGGCGAAAATGTATGCCTGCGCCGGCTGTTTCGTTTAGGCGGCGCAGGGCGCACATCGTTAATACTTAAGTTTTCACTTCTGCCGGCACTCCCAGAGTGCAACCCGTAAATTTTTTTTAATTATGTTTCTTTTATTATGTATTATATCATGCAGACAAATTTAAGAGTAGCGGAAGACCGACAGCAGTGGAGACAATCGACCTCATCAATGCTCCTCCATGATGTCACAACTCTTCAGCAATGAAGATATGACTAAGAAGAAAGATATCATGCAAGAAGTCAATAATGCCGTCTGTACTTCATGACCAATTCCGTCCTTGTTCCAAATAATATTCGTTAATTATGAAACATTAATACATTTAAACAAAACAAAATTCAAGCAAAAAATTATAATTTTAAATGAGGAAATATCGTAACTAAATAGTTATTTTTGTAACTAGAGTAAATTTGAGTTATATAATTAACCATTCGATAACGCAAAAACATTTCGCGTTCGAGATGCAAACAATTTTTTTTTTGAAAACTGTATTAGAACTAATATAAGAATACAAAAATAAATATTTAAGCATTTGTCATTGTTAACCGACTAATTTTGTGTTTGAACTAAGACGATCTATAAGGTGGTATTGTTTGCATGACTTTCGTAACGTGTCACATTGTCACAGCTTTAAACAAAAGTTGTGCGGCACGACATGGGGAGCATCTGCAGAAACACTGCGTACATCGTCCTTGGCCTTGGTCTACTCAACAGCAGAATACTGTGCCCCAGTATGGCTAAACAGCTGTCACACCCATCTGATTGACGCCCAATTAAACCATACCATGCGATTTATTAGTGGTGCAGTGCGTCCGACACCCACGTATTGGCTTTCTCTGCTGAGTAATACGTATCCACCTGAATTCCGCCGAACTGAAGCTCTACTCAAAGAATTCCGAAAGCTTCAGGAATATCCAGGGCTCCCTCTACACGACGACATACCTGCTCTGCGGAGGAATCGTCTTCGCTCCAGAAAACCTCCTTTACGGAAAGCCGAACAACTGGACAATAACAACATAAGTAGAAAAGACCAATGGATACAAAGCTGTCAACGTATTGAGGATCCCGAGGCTCGAAGGTGGTTCGAAGGGTAAGACTGCGATACCACAGGTACCAATCTCGACAGACAGAAATGGGTCAAGCTGAATAGAATCCGTTCCGGATATGGCCGATGCGCTGACTCCCTCCACAAATGGGGTTTAGCTGACTCTCCAACCTGTGACTGCGGAGCCCCTCGCCAAACCATCAAACACATCAGAGAGGAGTGCCCTCTGCGTCCATTTCAGGGGAGTTGGAATGATTTCATGAAGGCTGAAGAATTTGCGCTTGACTGGATCGTGAACTTAGATATTAATATTTAATTTTGACTTTGTCTGTTTGCTCTGTTTAATTGGTTTCGCTTGCATTTCTCTTTTTCTTTCTCCTTTTCTTTTTATTACTACTACTATTATGGAATTATATTATTGCATGTATGCCATACGAATAAATAAATAACAGCTTTAAAGTCATTGTTCTACATACATTATAGTCATTATAGTTGGTAGAGACCACTTTCTTCCACTTGCTACGGTTCTTACACACATCTTTTGCTTTCTCTACTTTCATTAGTGCTCTCATACATGCTCGTCGATTGTTGGTTCTCTTAACCTGGAAATGTTGATCTTATCGAGATATGTTCGCCGAGGTCGACCTCTCCCGACTTGTCTATTCACACTCGCCTCATAAATTTGTTTCGTCAATCTTCCTTTATCCATCCTTTCTACGTGTCCAAACCATCTAAGCATTCCTTTATCTATCTTTGTAACCACATCATTGTTCTACAGTGTTTGATTAGAAATGAGTTTTGAAAGTGATTATGACTATTTACCAGAAGAAGTATTAGAAGCGGCACAAAGTACGGTTTCACCATTAATTCCCCGCAAATCATCAAAACAGTACGAAGTTGCCTACACCCAATTTAAAGATTGGTGCAGTTCCAAGAGCATTTAGAAAATGTCTGAATCTGTGTTATTGGCATACTTCGAACATAAAATGTGCGCGCCGGCGACGACGATGAGAATCTAGCAGGAGTAGAGAATCGACAAGCTTGAGGTGTGAGCAGCTTCACCACCGGAACCTCTAATGCCTCGATTCACTGTTGCTTTTTAACGACGTCTTTTGCAGCGTAGTTGGTAGATTCTTCGATAACTCAGTAAAGCTGGCTCGATCTGTTTTTTACCTACTAAAGGCTACAGTTTCAAGCCTCCTGTATCTTTAGAATAATTTCACTGGTTGTTAGCTTTGAATTTCATTTATTTTGTCTGATTATATTGATGTGCATTTTACCACGTGGTGTTTTAAAGCGGTGCTCTGATAGCTAGAGGTGTTTATTCCTCGGCTGATGATATGCGAAAGAGGACGAGAAGCCGGAAGCCGGTTCGAACGTGGCTTCTTTTCGCGTTAAATTCAGCGTTTTTATTGGTAACTGTCTTGTCACGTGACCGTATAGTTGGTTGTTACAATTTCGTGCGACGATTTCGGAATGTTCTGGAGGAATAATAAATGCATGTGTTTTTTAAGCTGATTTTTAAATTGCACGGGACCCTTTGTTTCTAGCCGATTACTAATTTTCACGGGATAAGAGCGTGATTAAAACATAGTAGATCACAAAAACTGCACTTGTTTTTTAGATGATTTTTTGTCGGCGTCAGGGCCGTACTAAGTAATTTTAAAAATCAAGGAATTTCTCAAAAAGAAATTGTACATTTGGAAGTACTGATTTCCAACAAAATTAAAAAAGAAAAAGCCTTCAACTTCATGATCAGTATGCTGAAAAGTACGTTAAATGTCAAAGAAAATGTAAATATCACAATATTTCCAAAACTGATACCATACTTGAAAAACAAATCAGTTGGATATCGTCCAAAGAAATCCAGAAATTTAACGAAAGAAGAAATTGAAAGATTTATATAAGAAGCACCAGATAATAGATTTCTGCTAAAAAAGGTAATTTAAATTAATATAAATGGATCAATTGAAATAATGTTGGAAAATTTTTCAGGTCAATTTATGTATTGAAACTATTGTACTCGTAAGTTAAGTACTCAATTAATAAATTCGAAAATAAGTTCCCAGCATATGACCAACTGTTTAACATTTACGCTCTAGAACGTAAAAGTCTTTTACGTTCTAGAACATAAAAGTATTTATCAGCTGAGTGATAGAAAAGAGCCACTTCGCTAACTGAGATTTTAACGAAAATGTCAACATTTGATGACAGTGATATTTTCCAAAGTATTAAGTAAAGTATTTTCTAAAGTACCTAACAAGAGTGTTAAAAAAATGTTGACACATACATTTTTGATCTCGATTTGATTTGTTTCGTGAAACAAGTGAGCAATTTTGATAACTTTGTTGTAATAACAATGCGTTTCTAAAATATAACTGGCCCGTTTTAATAAACAATTGAATATGTTGCCATTGTAAAATTTCCCAATACTTTTAATACAAATTGTTCCTTTAAATTAATACAAAAAACATACTCACGCAGATGTAGAAGAAACATGTTGCATTGTTAATGTAATGAGTATGATATCCGAAAGAACAATTGAATGGATGTGACAATGGCTTAAGTAAAGAAATCTTTAATATTCATAATTTATTTTCTGGTACTCCCACAGCATAATATTCATACCTTGTGTCAATCATCGGTTTGTTTTGTTGAATTATTATTAAGCAATCATTTAATAGATACAACTATTGTGTCGCAAACGCAACATTTATGAATAAATTTTTTTTAAAAACATTTGTTAGGCGTTTACGCACAAACGTTTTAAACGTATATTAAAAGTAGGTTTCGATGCTTAAATACTTTAAATGATTATTTTATCAAGAAAAATCTTTTTTAAAACTTATTGTTACATATACAGGGTGTTATAATGACAGTTTGCTAGTTTTAGATAGTTCTTGATAATTTATTAAAGAAATGAAAAATACGCGTTAAGATGTTTTATTCTTCTGCATAAAAACGGCGCCCTATACGAAAAAAGGCCAAGAGATTTTTCGTCACTAATTTTCCGAGGAATTGAATCTTAAATTTTTATTTAAAATATCTTAGTGGCGTACTATTTTTTTTTATTGGGATCAATACCCGTATGCGCGCCTATGATAAACATAAAATTCTTAATTGCATGTCAAAAAATGTCTTAAAACCCACCAATTTTTACATATCTCGACCGGTTTTAGAGCAATAAATAAATCGTCAGTTTTTAAGAAAAACTTTAACACCCCGTATCTCTGAATCAGTATTTGCGGACAAACGTTTATGTATCAAACTATCATTATTTTTTACCCTACGACAATAATTATCAATTGGAACTTGCAAGCCATGTTTTGCCTCATTTTCATAAATTTTATTACATTAGCAATTACTTTTTTTGTTTCTGCAGAGTAGTTCTTATTTTTCGGTCTTCCTATTTTAAATAAAAAAGTATAACAACAACAAAAACACCTGCACACTCACGCACTAATACAACTACTAAAACTAAACCACACCTCCTCCTTTTACATTATTACATATTCCTGTACTGAATGGATTTTAACGAAACTTAACAATAATGTAGCTTGTATATCAGAATAACACATTTCAAATTGGCAATAAACTAAATTAAATTGACACCATTCAGTTTTAAGTTTCTTTGTCAGTGCCAAGTATGTCATGTTATTTTGAAAAAAAAATACATTTTAGTAATTTACTATATAAATGGGATAAAGACATCATTATCAATAATATATAAGTGTGCAAGTTATAAACGAGTGCGTAACACGAGTTATGTAAGCACACGAATGAGTATTAAATTTTGGTATCAAGATGGATGGATAAATTCCTTGGAGAAGAAAATGAGCTACACGAAGTACTAATCTTACGCAGACTAAGTCACGGGTACCATCTAGGATTCTTCTTCTTCTTAGGGTGCTGATCCGTTACGAATGTTGGCGATCATCGTAGCGATCCGGACTTGTCTGCAGCAATCCGGAACAGTTGTGTAGATGTTTTATTGAACCAGGTCCTGAGGTTCTTGAGCCTCGATGTCCTGCGTCTTCCTGGTCCTCTTCGTCCAAAGATTTTTTCTCGTAACATTGTCTGCAACAGACCGTATCTTTCTTTGTTTCGCATGATATGACCTAGGTAGTCTAATTTACGTGCTTTAATAATGTTCATCAGTTCCAGGTCTTTTTTCATTGTCAATAGAACTTCGACGTTTGTCACTTTTGCCGTCCAAGGGATTTTCGGCATTCTCCTGTGGTTTCATTAAACGTCCGGGATTCTGCACCATAAAGAAGAACGGAGAAAACATAGCAGCGCAGGAGTCTTACTTTAGTGTCCAGGGTGATGTTATGACTTTTAAAGAAGGCGCTCATGCGATTAAAGGTTCCTCTGGCTTTTCCTATGCGTGCTCTTATTTCCTGTACGTGGCTCCAGTCCTCATTTATAATGGTTCCCAGATAGTTGTAATGATCAACTCTCTCGATAGTCGCTTGGTTTACAAATAGTTGGGTTCCTGTGAGGTTCTGTTTGCTGATTATTATAAGTTTGGTCTTATTTTCATTGACTTCAAGGCCGTACTGACTACTGTGATGGGTAATTTTGTCTACCAGGGCTTGTAGGTCTTCGAGATTGTCAGATAGGATAATAATTTTAATACAAGACTGATTTCGGTATTATTTTGTAAATTAAAATATTTAAAATAAATAAATATTTACATTTATTTATTTTTACTTTATTATATTACGTAACTGACCGGTGCGAAGTATTCGCACGGGTCACCTCTAGTTGTTCATTAAATGTAGTGTTATAAGTAACGCTACCATACTTCTTCGTGATTCAAATATTAAGCCATTATTAAAAAAAATAATTATTAAAACTGCTGAAAACTCATATAAATTTGATACGCAGGCGTAGGTACTTGTACAAGCAAGCAAGCACATATTCATTTATTCATTAGTCAACCGAGTTTTCGACACAACAAAATATATAATTAACCCCTCGTATTGGACGTGTTGAGGTTTCAGCGATAGAGGTAGAGCCACAATTAATAACAACCTAGCACATAGGTTGCGGTAGGGAAAATCACATGGCGACCGCACATACACACAACATAGAGGGCGCATATCTACAAAAGCCAAATGAGATGACCAAACAAGAGTATTGCCGAACAACATTCTGATACACACACATACAGAGGCATTTCATCGACATATTTCTTGTGTTGCAATTGTACAAAAGCTCTCGGGCGATGCAATGACAGAACACAATATAATAACAGAAACAATGAGGAGAAATCCTCGCTAAGTCAATGGCTAATAATAATGTCGCTCTTCTCACTACGGAATTGTTATTAGTATACACATTTACGTGATCTACATAGTTGGGTATGTTATTGTTTCGACGTCGTCGGCTCGACTGGGTTTGGTTGGTTTATAATTTTATCGGAGATACTTGCAAATTTAATGCGAACGGCATTAAAAGCAGATTGAGTACTTGTAATCTCGCAAGAAATACGAAAGCAAGCAAGCATGCATTTCAAAAAAAGGTAATCTATTGTAGGAACTTTCCTGCATAATTAGTTTTTCATACACTTCGTTTAAAGCCCATCATTAGTTCAGAAAAACAAAATAATGTGTGCCTGGACTTTTTTGTTTTTTGTTAGGTCCGCTTTTAAAGTTTACCGGGTATTTCAACAGTAGACCATGGATATTTTGTCTCGTTGTTAATGAAACATGGATCAACGCTGCGGAGATGAACAGTCTGAGAAGTATAGCCGGAGGAAATCTGATGGATAAATTGAGGAATAATGAGAAAAGGGAACGCTGTGGTGTGTAAGGAGATGTGGTAACGAAGATGGATAAAGAAATGCTTAGATGGTTTGGACATGTAGAGGAGATGGATGAAAAAAGATTGACGAAACAAATTTATAAGGCGAGTGTAAACGACGATAACTAAAAAGTGGGGATTCTTGTTAGGTTACCAGAAAATACCACTCGTCTAACAATCTTCTAACATTAACAAACTTTGAATGAGAGTGTTGTTAACACATTTGGGAAACGACGCCTTCCTAATCACTATTGTAATACTTCAACCAGAAACTCTTTTCATCAAAGATCCTGAATTAACAATGTGTCTTTTTTTCACTGGCGTATTTTTAATTGTTGGTAAATATTTTTCTTTAATGCAGCTACTTCAATTGCTTTCTTTCTTGGCAGTGCCAATACGGTTAATGAAGAGCTTCATCCAGACTTTCGAATGGAAACGCTCATTTATGCAAACAGACCAGATTGTACAAGTCACTTTCACGATAAATTTTTCTTTCTTCTCCCAACTTACTACTCTTAGGGACTCATGTTAACAAATTAATATCCACATTCGTTCAAATAATCATGATACTTTTACTGACTTTGGCACTGCTTATGTGGACTGTTCTAAAACTTCATAATTTGGACATGAAGCTTTTCGAAAAGTTCACTTTATGTATTTACTCTTCTTTACTTGCCTTGGGCAATTTGTTAATTCCAAAATGTGTTTTAAAAAAATTACCAAACAATAAAAAAATATTTTTGGAAGGAAGTTCCTTAACGCTGCTTATTATATCAAAATTCCAGTTTGTTTAATCCAATTATGAGAAAACAGCGCCAATAATATTTGTTTAAAATATATTTTAAAGTTTTTTATGTGGTACGTAAATAAATGGTTTAGTATTTAATTTGAAGCGTGATGATGAATTCTAAGAAGTTAAGTGGCAGCCCTTTAATGTGTTGACAGTTGATAAATTTTATATATATTTTTATTGTCTTATTACACTCATAAACCGTTAAAAGCTTATTAGCATTATTTCCCGGAATTTCTTGAAAACTCCTTTTCAACTTCACTAATGACACAACATTTGAACTGCAGCCAACTCGATGATATCTCTTAGAAGTCTTTTCAACGGGACCACTAATAAAGGTGATTCATCTGCTCCTTTGGGGATGTCACAAACGCGCAGTAATTGTATGAATTCACATATAAATTTTGCATTAATATAATCTATGACTCGACGAAAATTAATACGCGCTACATAAATAGATACTTTTAAATTTCAACTGACCTCAATTTTCTTTTGATTTACTCGGAAAATTGAAATTAATTATGATTTGAAATGCGCTACTTTTAAAGTAATTTTTTCGGTGTTTACTTCAATTAAGAGATTCGAGTTCGTGAAATATAAACGTGTGACACATTCAAAATTATTGGCAAATATTAAATGGAAAATCGACAATTTTAAAGTAAAAATATGAATGATTTAGTGAGGTGTATTTAAAAATTTCATTCAGCTCATTGAAGATTTATTGTCGCGGGTACTCCACTTATGAATAGTAGTAAATGTTGGGTTTAGCAGAAGAAGCATGATTAATGCTGCGGAGATGAGTAGTCTGAGAAGTATAGCCGAAGTGATTCGGTTGGATAAAGTGAAGAATAGTGAGATAAGAGAAAGCCGTGGTGTAAAAGAAGATGTGGTTACAAAGATAGATAAAGTAATGCTTAGATGGTTTGGACACGTAGAAAGGATGGATGAAGGAAGATTGACGAAACAAAATTATAAGGCGAGTGTGAAAGGACAAGTCGGAAGAGGTCGACCTCGCCGAACAAATCTCGATCAGATCGAAATTGTTTTGAAGAAAGGCCAGTTCAAGAGTACCAACAACGGACGAGTATGTATGAGAGCACTAATGAAAGTAAAGGAAGCAAAAGATGTGTGTAAGAACCGTAGTAAGTGGAAGGAAGTGGTCTCTGCCTACCCCTACGGGAAAAAGGCGGACTATATGTATGTATGTATGTAAATTAAACATTAACAAAACAATATGCTGATTTACATAAAACATTATAAAAAAATAATTAATCTTAAACCTTTGCATGATATTTTAAAATATTTGTTTTTGGATTGTTACTAAGTATACTTTCTCGTAATGGTATTTTTATTATTCTTATTAGTTTGTATTCTACTTCAAGATGTTCCAGAACTATGTATATAGTTCCTTTCTCTTCACTTTACTTGATTGTATGTTTTTTGGAATAATAAAAATGTAACAAATGTAATTATATCTTCGAACCACTAACCTTTCGGTTAACAGCCGAACGCGCAACTGTCAAGTTGACATTACAAAGTTTATATTTTTATTTCAGTTAATATTTTTGGTCTGGACTCCTGTTTTATGCTCGCGTTTATTCCGCATTCGCAATAAAAAATAGTATGTGCAACTCGTGCGAAGGCTGAGGGCTGTTACCAAGGAACGAACTTACGATTGTCATAAAATTATTTCGTCTATTATCAATGTCCTAGGGATATTACTACTGAAAATTAATCATATTCGCTTAAGCTTAGCATTAACGTAAGACAATAGTAAAAATAACATAATACTATGTAAAAACAATATTAAATATTTCTTTGTATAATCTTAGTTTGTTAGTTTATGTTATTATTAGTTTAGAAGGTCTGCTTTATCTACAATTCGTACATTTAGACAATTTCAGAATGTACCTAAATCTAACATTAGCATAACAAAGATAACCTGAACAGGAGTCTTGTAGTGAATTTTATATATAATTTTCCATTAAATTACAATTGCGAAATCTATTTTTCATTTATTTAGATTATTCCTTTTAATTAACAAATGTATGGAATTAATTTTTAAAAAATTTTTCCCAACTCATTAAAATGTTGAACGTTTCATTTCGTTTTTAATTTTTTTAAATTAAATATTATTATCCCTATTTAAATATGTAGCCTACAGTGACTTAATATTTAGAAACATAACAATTACATACTGCAATTTGAATACGAACTTTATTCACTGCGTGTAGATAATTCAAAATCCTCTTGAACAATTGACAATTAATATTAAACATACAATATTACTAAATACGTTTACATTATCAATAAAATCTATAACGACCGATGGAATATAAATGATGGCTCTTCGGTACTATTCCAATATACTATTATTTATAATGTATCACCAAAAGATATTTAATTAGTTAAATAATCAATACTTTAATTATTCAAAGAAATGCTAAAATGAGTTCCAATCAAATTCATGACACATTAAATTTAAATCCTTAGAATTGCACCTTTTATAAACAAAAGCAGTACATTTTTAATATAAATTAAATTAGAATGTTTATAAGAAGTGTAGATATTTATATTGTTCGGGATTTTTTATAAATTTGCACAATAACAAAATACTTTGAATGTATATACAGCATTTGGCAGTATCAAATTGTATTTACATTTTCTAAAAAAAAATTAACGAGCTTTTTTACAAAGAATTAGCTGAATATGTTAAAAAGTGTTCGCAAACCCTTTCTGTATTTTTTAATTTTCTTTAATCAAGCATTATTACCAAAAAATATCCTTCGAGGGATTTGTCCGTTTTATATAGCCAACTTTTCCTGCATTCTTTCGCGTCCCAGGATTTTATATAACAAAGGAGCGTGTTGATTTAAAATTATTTAAATTTTGTTTAGACCTACAACTCTTTTCTTTGGTAAACGAGATATTTAAACAAATTACACTTACATACAAGCGTTACTGGTATCCAACAGATTTTTTGTTTGGTTTCAAAATAAAATCATAGAAGTAGACGTTTTTTTTGACCAACGAAAAAGTAGGAATGTTGGGTCATTAATGAATAAAGATTAAACAATTTCTTTGTTAAATAATTCAATAGAGTGTTGTATGAACGTTTGTGAGGTTTCAGTATGTAACATCAATGCCACTTTAGGTTAAGTTTGTGGTTATTTATAAACCTAAGTTTACAGTCATTGGCGGTGGTAACATCAGAAAAAATTTCTAAATACTTTAAGTTGTTCAAAAAACTACAACTTTGGAAAAATGTGCAGGGCAATTATTAACAAGATTTTTTTGCGTTACAACGAAAAAATAAAAAATTATAAATAATTTATTTAGATTTTAAACTTACTGTTATTAAATTAAAGTAGTTACTTACAAATGGTAATTAAAATTGAGCTAAGAAGTACATACCTGAAACAAAAGAAAAAAATTAGTATTTATTACGCTTACTTTGGATATACGATATATTCCCCAATGGAAAGTTATAGTAATGGGTCCGATTTTGCGAATCCCAAATTTTGACATATCTACACATTTTAAGGTCCCCAAAATCGTATACAATAGTTTTTAAGTGGACGTCTGTGTGTATGTACGTATGTGGGTTCGGAATTATTTTTCGTCTTAATTGTTTTGAGAACAAAAAATGATATCTACCAATTGCATTCTACGCATAATTACGCAACTTAGAACTGATTAGATTTTCAGCAAAATCGGTCGAGCTAATTTTTATGAAAAATCAAAAGACTGAAAAAATGGTAAACTTTCGGAATTAATTTTTGTCTCGATTATATCGAAAACAAAAAATTAAATCGTCGTGGGACCAATTGCATTCGACACATAATTACGCAACTTAGAACTGATTAGATTTTCAGCAAAATCGGTCGAGCTATTTTTTATGAAAAATCAAAAAACTGAAAAAAAATGGTAAACTTTCGGAATTATTTTTCGTCTTGATTGTCTCGAGAACAAAAAATGATATCGACAAATTGCATTCTACGTATAATTACGCAACTTAGAACTGATTAGATTTTCAGCAAAATCGGTCAAGCTGTTTTTTATGGAGAATAAAAAATTTAAAAAAATGGTAAATTACCTGAATTTTGCAATTTATAGATTATACTATTTTTAATACAGAATTTTAAGATCTTATAAATAATATGATTATTGCATGTTAGGAATATTTGTGTGAAAAATATGATGACCATACTTCATAAAAAGAGATAGTTTTAGAAAACAAAAATAGGAATTGTAGAATTTTAAACTTGTGTCAGTATTGAGAGAATAGCATTAAAGACGCTGTAACAGTGAAAAACTATTATTAGTAATAATCAAGCATTGTTTATGATAATTGAATATTGTTACTAACAAATGATTATTGATGATATTTAGAAGAAAAATTGCAATTGTTAAAAACAATTAAAAATAGCTCCCGCTTATGAAATGATAAGAAAAAGTTTGACGGTTGACAATATTGTTAATGACAATGATAATTTGTTACAAACAATTTGAAATCGTTTTTTATAATAATTTTAATAATAATTATAACAACAAAACATATGGTACCCAGACAACTGATATTTCATTGAAGTAGTTATCAACGTTTTATGATAGACTTTACTTTGCAATGCTCTAAACGTGGTATATTTTAGTCTAATTTTTACAGCAGTTGCTTTAGATGAATGTTCGTACGGACGCGGAAAAGATAGTAGATACGCCGCTGGTCGGCCAGCAGACGCTGCCACAGTAATTATTTTTATTATTTTAATATCCCGACAAGAAAACGGGTTCACGGTCGTTATCATTAAATATGATAACTTTTATACCGAGACCATTTGTTCATGATTGCCGTGTAATAATATACATTTAATACATGTAAGTATCTAAATTACACATTGTTTTTATTTACTTGCCGGTTTTTTTTAAAATTAAAGACGCACTACGACAGGAGCGAGAGTTATTTTTATTTTGTGAGCTGTAAAACCAGAAATATAAACATTAATCAGCGTCTACCGATTTGACGCATTAAGTTAATTTTTTTTATAATGCATACGAGACTTCATATTCATTAAGTTTCGCTGCTAAAGGTCTGAATGGCTCGCACGAGCGTACCGCCGCATTTTTCTCACTTTTTCACTACAAACTTTGCCAGAAACGTCGTTCATTCAAAATCAACTAATAAATCCTTAACTAGATATTCTGAAAGTGAAAACTTCTTTACGCAGGTTGGATGGGGGTAATTTTAAAACATGCGGTGACGTCGATGTAGAAGGTGAAAGCGGCTGTCAGCAGTCGTCAAAATAATATTCAAATGAAATAAATAAGTTACATTGTACTATTCTGTAGATTGGCGGTTTGTTTACGAAATATTTATTGTTATTGTATTTGTATATTATCGGGAATTTTATATGTCAAAGAGATAGTGTAAATTTTGTTCGCGAAAAAGTTTAAAGGACGTCAAGCTAACCTATCTTTCATTGAGGGAGTTTTTCGCGAGTGATCTACGAAAAATTGTATAGGCAAGTTTTTGTTTCTTATTTTAGTTAGGTACTATAAGCCGATTGTATCGTTTTTAGAATATAATCAAATAATTGACATACAAATCGCTTGAATATTGTTGACGTGAGTGATAGTGATGCAGATAGTTGAGTACAGATTCTATGTATATCTATATATATAACCACTAATATTTGTATTTTTTTCTGGTCGACTGAATACCGTACACCTCAGTTTTGCATTGAAATTGTTTTGTTCCACACTTTTTCATATCTGTACGTATCATCTGATTAGCATCAGAATACACAAATAAAAGTTAAACTAATACCTATCAAGAATAAATACACATACGGTTTAAAATAAAAATATATAAATAAATATATAATTGAACTCGAAGCAGAAATGTTTGTGATAATAAAACCCAATTTTTACGAGAGCTCTCATCAAACAAAGGCTTTCCAAATAAAATAAACATAAAAAAGTAAAATAAATTATTATCCGTCCAAGTTTTGTTTTTATAAAACGAACAAGAATTGTGTTTTAGATTGAACAAAAAAAAAACGACGATTGTATTTCGCGTTCAGAAATATGTTTTATTGAATTTGTTCAGTATCCATTTGAATTTTGGGCCGGAAAAAGCAATTGGGTCTGAGTTTTTTTGTAAATAGACATGTTATTAAATGCTATACACTTTTCCAACAACCGGGCATTCTTCAATAATGAATTCATCACAAAAAATTGCACACGTATTTTTTTACGGTTTTTTACTTTTTATCAGTTATTCAGTATGCGTTTGTTTAATTTCAGTGGACAAAATCAATACATCCTTAAAAATAACAAAACCGGTAAAAATATATGGGATATGTGGAATAATTTCAAGCTGAATCTCTAGATTCGTCGGAATTACCAGAATGTTTATTCTGTACGATTTAAAAAATTCTTGCGCTCCAGAAACGTCCAACAATAGACCATAAAATCGCTAACAAAATTTCCATCGTTGAGGATACTTTTATTGAAACTATTATACCTTCCGAATCCGCTCTTTTACTCACTTAACATCGGAAGGTAACCTTTCAGTAACTTAGTTACTTAGTTACTTAGTATGACGCTAGTAAGACAGCAAAGGGAGGGTCTTCTAAAACAGAAATGGACAAATTTTGTAGGTACTCAGCCAATACAACCGGAGGAAAGGCTAGTCGTAATGTAGTTATACAAGACACCAATAAACACACAAAACGTAAAACAATTTATTATTAAACTAAAAATAGACCCCATTTGGAAGAAAAGCGGAAACAACTTACTAAATATTGAAGCATTTTTTGCAACAAAACAACTACCAGTATTAATAAAATAAAATTATTACAATGAAACTGTGAACCATTATTATTGTCGTCGTCAAACAAATAGATTTTATATCATTTTTATTTGTAAATGTTTTGTGTAGTAGCAGATACCTGGCTACAGGTAAAAATTTTAAAAAATGTATTAAAAAAATCGACTACAGGTGATTCAAATATGGGCTGCGGATGGTCTCCAAATACCTAAAAAAATGTCCTTTTATTTTCCAACGAACTAATCAACAATAATTACAATGATCGATATAAGGAACCATGTGATCGGGATTTTTTGGAAGGTCTACCACTATGCATCTTTCGAAATAAAATTATGTGTCTATTACCATCTATAATTCCACGTCTGGCTTTTTCATATACAAATTTTTTAAGTTAAAATAACGAACTTTATTATAATCATCTGGCGCAGCCAATATACTTAATGCTATAATGGTACGTCTACGAATCCACTAACGAATTACATTTGACCCGTTGTTCGACTTTTTTTTTTAAATTGTGGATTAATAGCGTAGCCCAATATTTTTAAAGAAATTACAATTTAAGCGAATTGAACGCAAATTTGAATAGTCACGGGAAATTTGTTTTCATGACAAATCCGTGCGTCCCAAAAAATCAATGACGATACAATCACTTCTTTCGAAAGTAAATATTCATTTTTTAAAGCAAAGTAAGGCAGCAGTTTTATTATACCAGTGTCAAAAACGACTGGGCCAAATTTATTCCTAATCACCTATACAGGGTGTCAATTTGAAAACTTCCCACTCTTAATATCTTCCTTCCAGTAAATAATACATACATACATAAAGTCACGCCTTTTTCCCATAGGGGTAGGCAGAGACAACTTCCTTCCACTTGCTACGGTTCTTACACACATCTTTTGCTTCCTCTACTTTTATCAGTGCTCTCATACATGCTCGCCGGTTGTTGGTACTCTTGACCTGGCCTTTCTTCAAAACAATGTTGATCTGATCGAGATATGTCCGCCGAGGTCGACCTCTACCGACTGGTCCATTCACACTCGCCTTATAAATTTGTTTCGTCAATCTTCCTTCATCCATAAATAAATAAAAAATAGTATGTGCAACCCGTGCGAAGTTGTCGATTGCTCACTCGAGCAAATGAACTCTCTCGCTTTGTTTATGCGTTAAGTTCGCTCTCGTGAGCAATCGCCAACTTATCGCACTAGTTGCACAATATACTATTGCGTGAGCCAAGTAACACTCAAATGACGTGAGGGTGCGCCAAGTAACACTCATATGACGTAAGCGTGCGCCAAGTAAAATTGTCGTACTCAAATGGGCAAACAGCTAAGATACAACTTTCCGGCATGAGTAATAAAAAATAACTTTTGTATGCAACAGAAAATAAACACGAGTAAAATAATTACTAGTCCAGTTAAACAAAGACAATGATAATACCAATGAAAAAAAACACTTGACACAAAACGAAGTGTGGCAAAATTAAACATCAACTATCAAATAATAGATAATAGTAATATAAACCGAATGAATGTCACAACGCATCCCCGATTGAATGATTAATTGAAGTGAATAAATTAATTAGAAATACAAATTAATAATTGATGTCGGGATATAATGACAGAACTATCCAAATGTTTAAGTTAATATTATTATAGATAGAGATACAA
The DNA here is from genome assembly GCA_950111635.1 of Agelastica alni. Lineage (NCBI taxonomy): Eukaryota > Metazoa > Arthropoda > Insecta > Coleoptera > Chrysomelidae > Agelastica > Agelastica alni. Next base: position 14,093,260 of record OX467711.1, read on the forward strand.
TGAACATAAATCAATATTTGTCGTAATCATAATTGTTTTACAGTAATTAATTATGGACATAAAACTTCGTGCGACGAGGAAGGTGGAGGTGGCGCTGCGGTCTTCCTGATTAAATTATTTAAATAATATTTTCCGATAAGTATCATTGAATCAATCACCATACGAATAAAAATAACACAGAAATGCTGTTTCACATATTTGTTTAATGACGAACATATTTTACCAACAGTTTTTTAATGAATTGCATTAAGTTAATACGAAACTAGTTAAAATTGATATTTTCAATTCATGGATTTATCGGAATATAATTACTATTAAGTGGATCACATTAACCTTTATAGACAGCAATAGTAAAATGGTTTAATTTTTGAATGGCACATTTGCAGTGTTCCCACTCCTCTTTTAACAGAAGCGCACATTAACTCCCGAGTTAGTTACCTAACTATTTAGTAACGAATACTTATCAATCAGCAGGGTTCTTCGGTCTAATCACTCCAATCCCACTCCGTCGAATTTAGCAGCGTGGTGTACCATTTCACGGTTTTTTATTTATTTATTTAATCGTGTCATAAGCATCAGTACATACAATTAGCAGAAAAAGAAAAAAGAAAAAACAATTACATATCAAGTATTAGGAAATACAGGTCTGAAGTGTCAAATAACATGATACAGAGAAAAAAGGACATAAAAATATATACATGATATATGCACAAGTCTTTTATTTTAATTTATGATGTCTTGGACCAGAACTTGGCCACGTCCAGCGCTTCCGGGGTAGCATTCACCAAATCCTCCATGGTGCAGGTGCTCGGGCACAGCTCACACTGCATGAGGTGGGTGGTGGTTTGAGTGTGTCCACAGTCGCGCAGTGCCGATTCATTTGAGAGGCCCCATCTGCGCATATTCTCTTTGGATCGTGTGACACCAGAGTGCAACCTGTTAAGAGATTTCCAAGTCGTCCATCCTTCCATATGGCCGGGAGGGAGTTCTTCGTTTGGGACTAACCATTCCCTAAGGTGTGCGTTTTTCTCTCGCCACATTGCCAGCCTCACTTGCTGCGGTGACCCGACGATGTTCTCTGTATTATGCATGAAACTTTTTCTGGATTTTAGTCGGCGGCGGGCTGGTGGTCGGTTCGTACAGCGGGTGAGCTGGTGAGGTCGACGCCTTTGCCTTTTTTTTTCATGGCCGCCGCTTTCCTTCTGATGTCTGGTGGGGCCACGCCTGCAAGGCAGTACAATTTTTCAGTCGGGGTTGGTCTCAGACAGCCTGTGATGATGCGGCAGGATTCATTGAGCGGTATGTCCACCTGCTTAGCGTGGTACATGAATACTCCGCGGTTAAATAGCACAAAGCAAGAGCTGTGGTTCTCACTGTTCCAAGCTGTGTCCCCCATGTGGTGCCCGTTAGTTTGCGCACTATGTTGTTTCTCGCGGCTACTTTGTGTTTGGTCTTCATGCAGTGCTTCTTATAGGTGAGTGGTCTATCCAGGGTGAAGCCTAGGTATTTTGGTGTCTCGCAGTGTTCCAGGGGCACTCCTTCCCAGTTAAGTTTTAGGCTTCTTGCAGCTTGTCTATTCTTTAGGTGAAAAGCGCAGGTTTGGGTTTTGCCTGGGTTCTGATAGGTTCTGTTCGACAGTTTCAAAGCTGTCTGCTTGAGCGGTTATGGCGCAATCATCTGCATATATAAAACTTTTGGTGCCTTGGATGCATTTTTTGCATTTTTCTGTGTCCTCCACCGGCTTTTCTGTCCCTGGAAGTCCACGTAGAATCTTCGGTTTTGGAGGAGGTTTCCAATCAGTAAAGTTAGTCTATAGTCCCTACTCAGTGCGTATATTTTCTCCAAGAGCAGTCGGTGGTTGACTGTATCGTACGCTGCTGATATTTCACGGTAATTCCTCTTTACGCGAAGAAAGTAACAATTTTGAAGACAAGATTAATATTTTAAAATTAAATAATTCCGGACCAGACTAATCATCAACGCGTAGAAGATATATTATTATTCGTAAAATAACAACACAAATATAATATAAACATAAACATCATCAAATAGCATAAATCATACAAAATAACACTTGTAACATCCATAATTATATACCATCGACGTTTCTCGCAAACGAAACATACACTGAGCAGTATTATCCTAACGGATAACATTGCTCACGATACATAAATCATACCAGAATATCTTTAGCAGACCAACAACAAAATCAAACGGATTGATTCAAACATTTCGCATCACCCAGTATAAACGCACGTAAACAACATTTATTTCTCAAATTTTGTGCACGTGTTTAATTATTTCATGTAGATACCCTGATTAATTTAGTAAATTAACAGAAAACAACTGACGCAAGTTTTATGTCCTTGCCTAAAATTACATAAAAGTGCTTCAGAAGAAATTTAATTTTAATAAACAATACAACGACGCTCGATCACAGATTATATTTAAATGAAAAGAATAAAATGTTTGAAATGATCTTCCTTTTTTGTGATAAGAATCACCTTTTTTTTTGATCAGTTGAAAAATTTAAAAATCCTTCCAATAACGTTTAATTTTATTTTCTTGTATATTTTTTTATTAATCACCGAAGAATGCAAAGCATTAAAATCTGTTGGTTTATAATGAGTACAACACTGTGTCAAGTATTTGACGTCTATGACCTTAAAAATAAGTGCACGTCGCACCTAACAAAATTATTTAAATGAAAACCGAAAACATTGACTCAACTATTCGATTCTTCTCCTTCTTCACCCTTCATCCAGAATTGGACATATGCCTCCTCCTTAGATTTCCAGATGTTTCTATTCTGTGCTTCCCATATACAATTTAGTCCTGTGGTCTTTTTAAGGTCATCATACAACCTTGTTTGGGCTCTTCCTCGGTTTCTTCTTCCCATGGTCTCCATTTTATAATTTTTTTACTCCACCTGCCATCCTTTGACTTGCTACATGTCAGGCATATTCCCATTTGAATGGTGTTGTGACTGTTTTAATTATATCTTTTACTTTTGTTTCGTCTCTTATCCAGTCGTTTCTTTTCTTGTCTTGCAGAGATATACCCAGCATAGCTCGCTCCATTACTATCTGTGTTACTTTGAGTTTCGATGTTATCTCCTTCGTTGGTATCCATGTCTGGGCTCCGTATGTAAGTATTGGGAGGATACACTGATCAAAAATCCTAGATCTCAGATGCATCAATTTTTTTTATTTTTGAGTATACGAGCTAATGTTCCAAGCCCATCCTAGTCTTCTTCTTCGTTCTATTTCTTTAGCTTTATTTGTTTTGTTTAATGTTATAAGATGACCGAGATATATGTATTCTTCTATATTTTCTAGCCGCTGTCCTTCTAATGATATTTTCGGGTCTTCTTTACACATCACTTTAGTCTTTTTAATATTCATGTTTAGCCCTATTCGATTCGCTTCTTCATTTAATTCTAGGATCATCTGTTTCAGGTCCCCGTTATTGTCTGCGATGATCGCTATATCATCTGCAAACCTAGTCAGTCGTTCACCATTTATTTCAACTCCTCTGTTATTCCAGTCGAGATTTTCAAATATTTCTTTCAAGGTCAGGGTGATCAGTTTAGGTGATATCGTATCTCCCTGCCTTATTCATCTTTCAATTTTTATTTTATCTGTTTCTGTGTTTAGTCTAATTATTGATGTTGCTTTCTGGTATATGTTTTTAAGTATATTTGCGTATCGATGGTCAATTCTTGCTTTATTTAGTTCTTCTTCTAGTGCCCAGTGTTCGACTAAATCAAAGGCCCTTCCGAAATCTATGAAGGCCATGCTTAGCGGTAGGTTGTATTCATTTGCTTTTTTTATTAGTATGTTGAGCGTTAGCAGATGGTCGTATGCACTGAATTATTTTCTGAACCCAGCTTGTTCCACTAGTTGGCAGTTGTCAAGTTTATCAGTTATTTTAACAGCTTAAAAAACTGGGATAGCAGGCTTATGGGACGATAGTTTTGAGGAATGGTGTATTTGATTAGTGGAACAGTAATAGTCCCTATAGACGCGCGCCAAGTCGATCTACTCCATACTCTTCTACAAATTAAATGCGTACATTTTTAAAGTGCTTAGTAGACGACAGTCGAACCGTAAATTTTAACTCTGCGCCTGTATGAGCTTATGTCAAGAAGAATTATTTTTACCCAATTTAATTAAGCAAGTTTATTATTATTTTAATTCCAATGGAATCTTCATAAAACGAAATTCAATTTCATAAAAATATTCATATTTAATACAATTGTGCATTATTTCAAAGACAAGCATTTCTAATATCGAATAGTGATATTTATGGTATCCGAAGTATACGGCAAACCGATATATCTCTGTATCCCTAAGAGACAGTGAGTTAATCATTGTGAGGATCAAAAATATAAGAAAGATCTCCGACTAAACCGAGGTGGGTCTAAGATTTGTTATATGTATTTGCATATCGCCCATAAACGGTGTGTCCTGCTGTCTCTGCTCTCCCACTCTCTCTCTCTCTCTTTTCGAATCGGTCCTACTCAGTTATTCAGTAAAATTTTCTACTTGGGTTAGTTTTTACTCTTTACCGGATTTTTTTGTTAAAATATTTTGTAACTAACAAATTTAGAATTTTAAATAAATCGTAAAATAAAACTGAAACAATCGATAAGCTAATGAGAAAACGAATTTTCGGCCGCTTTCTCACCTATAATTTTCATGGCAAAATTAGTCCTCTCCGGTAACCTAGTAATTACTTGCAGTGTTGCAAATAAAGTTTTATATAAAACACGTACGCCATTTTCTATATTTAAAGGTTATGAGAGGGTAATTTACTCCTTATATATAATTAGTCAATTACTCGAAAAAGGATGTTGTATAATTTGAGACAATATCCCCCATTTCTTACAACCTTACCGGGCATAATAAACATTAACTTATGAAAATTACATCACTGACGAATTTTGGGTTATTATGTCGTAATTGAGTTTGAAATATACATTCTTCGAATTTAAGTACCTACTTTTAAAATAAAGAAAAACCGTCGGGTCCAAATTCTATTTAATAATTTTTATAAAAAATTATTTTGTTTTATTGACATTCCACTACTTCAGAATAATTAAGAAATAAAAAAAATTAAATTAAAATTTTTAAAAATTGCGTTTCCAGAATATGATAACGATAGCGAAATACATGATTAAATTTTTAGAAAATAAAGCAAAAGTAACATTAATAGATTCAATTTAAAAAAAAATGAATAAGAATATCTATAGCGTGTACAAAACTAGCAACAACCAAAAAAGCGAGTGCGCAACAACGAGGGTATCCAGTGGGTCCAAATCCCCAGTCAAACCCCCTTAAATCCGAAACTCCCTAAACTCGCATAACCTAAGGTTAAAACTCGCTAATATAAACTATTTCGAGACGACAAGCAAAAGCAACCGACGAGCATGCATGAGAGCACTGTTGAAAGTAGAGGAAGCAAAAGATGTGTGTAAGAACCGAAGGAAGTGGTCTCTGCCTACCCCTACGGGAAAAAGGCTTGACTATATGTATGTATGTATGTATTTAAATTGCATTCATAGAAAAAGGGACCTATGATATGATCTCCAACGATTCCTGCCAAAACATTAGCCTTTTCAGGGTATTGAGTATGTTCTTTTCTCATCCAGTGAGGACTTTACTAAACTAATCACTGCGGCTAGCATTTTATCTACGAAAAAATCTGTAATAAATATATTGCAACAAAACATACATAGTTATTTCAAATATTGTCGTATGCAAGTGTAAGTTTAATCCAGGCGTATTCTGCTTACGGTCTCCCAACCAAACTGCGCCAATGGCTCTTGAGCTTCATGCAAGATCGCTCCTTACATGTGGCAGTTGACGGTATTTCTTCTGATGTGTTTAAAACTAATGCCGGGGTTCCCCAGGGTTCCATCCTGTCCCCCACCTTATTTCTTTTACACATCAACGACCTCTTGAAAACCACACCATTTACAGTTTCGCAGACGATAGCACACTTGTCTCAACTTTCACATCCTATCGATCACTTTCGGTGAATGATACAAATAGACTTAGGCAGAAACAGGTTGATTCCATCACTAGAGATCTTGAAGCAATCGTCGAGTGGGGAACCAACAATCTTGTTCAGTTCAACGCCCAAAAAACACAAAGTGCCACGTATTCCAAGAAAGTGAATTCCTCAAATCATTCCATCAGAATGTCCGGAAATACCCTTGAACCAAGTCCCTCCATCTCGATTTTGGGAGTCACGGTGTCCAATAATATGTCTTGGCATGACCATGTTGCTAACATCGCAAAGTCGGCAAGCCATAGGCTAGGTTTTCTGTGGAAAGCTAGAAAGTTTTTTACTCCTGATCAACTGTTGACGACGTACAAGGCTCAAATCCGACCTCTACTGGAGTATTGCTCGCACATTTGGGGTTCAGCACCAAGGCATTCTCTTCGTCTTCTAGATTCCATTCAGAAAAGAGCCATTCGCTTGATAAACAGCTCAACTCTCACAGATATCCTTCACCCTCTAGAACATGGAAGAATAGTTGCAGACCAGACATTACTCTACAGATATTTTCATGACAGATGCTCCAGGGAAATAAAACCTTTTATACCACCACTGGCCACATTCGACCGAAGAACTCGGCACGCTGTGCGGGCCGTCCGCGGCCTACACGATAGGTCTACCCTTTTTGCGACTTTTCAAAAAAAAAAAAAAAATTCTATAATTTATTAAAATCTTCAAAAGAATCCGCGAGAATTAAATGTGGGCTTTTTGTTGTCCAGCAGGTAAAGCACCCCACCCCGCCTGCGGGCACACAGAAGCGGGTACGGAGATGCTAAATATATAAAGTTCAGCGGTAAAGTCGAAATGACGTCGCACTTTAATTCCATAAAATTAACTACAGGATTATTTTAATACACATTAAATATTAAATTATGTGTCATAAATTCAAACGGCAACAATGGTTGTGTATAACAGGAGGCGCGGAGACGAGAGAAACGGGGACAGACGGATAGAGAGGAAGCGAGAGAGCGATATATACTCTCTCCAGAGCGGGGTTGTTTGTTGTGAATATATTTTTGTGGAGAACAGGTTTTATCTCAGACACTGTGGAGGTTATTTATTTTTGAATAATATAAACATATACATATATTTATATAGAAATGTTCCTTTGTAGCGTTGGGAATATTACAAGAGTGCAGAATCGTAATTCATCGGTAAAAATGTGAAATGGGCAGGGTTGGGCTGCATTATTGTTAAATCACCAACGTTCCTCTTGAATATCCTCCAAAAAAATGGCAATTATTGGAATTTATAACAATACAGATGTGGCTGTATAGGAGAATGCTCCGAATACCATGGACGGCTCACGTTACAAATATAGAAGTGCTAAAGAGAATGAAAAAAGGTTTAGAAATTATCTACATCATTAAAAAAAGAAAACTAGAATACCTAGGGCACGTTATGAGGAATAAGGATCGATAATCCTTACTGCAAACTATAATACAGGGAAATATACTGGGTAGGAGAGGACCAGGAAGAAGAAGAATCTCATGGTTGAGCAATTTACGGACTTGGTTTGGGAAAACCTCAGCAGAACTGTTTCGAGCGTGTACAAACAAAGTTATAATTGCCAACATCCGAAACGGATAGGTACCCGAAGAAGAAGATAATAATACAAATAAAACTGAAATTAAATCATTTTATTATTGTAAGATATATTTGGATTCACCTGTATGCAAGGCGAGCTTTTTGGGCACACGAACACATCTGGAGAGCAGGTATCTAAAGAAAAGAACGGGATACGGGGGCTGGCGGCAGTCTTTATGAAGGGACGACAATAAGTAGACGCATATTTGTTATCGAAAGATAGTTTGAATACGCTTTACGATAAACATTAGTTTTTGAGTAGAATACGTTTTTATTATTTCTTACATTATGGATTTCTAATCACTAAAAACTGCCTCTTGAGAAATTACTATTTAACAATTTCACACATTCTTCGGTAAAAATGTTTAATCGTTCTCAGTTGGCTGCATTGACTACAGTGTTGAAGAATTAATTACACTTAACCTTACTTATTTCATCAACTTTTTTCTGTCTTGTATACACAATGTCCGCATTTAAAGACGTTATAAAATATCAGAGTCATCTTTAAAATGAATGAAATACTTTTGAGATCATTCGAAGGAGTCAAATATCAATATAAATCCGTCGACTCAGTGATAAACACCGATGATGCCATTTATTATCCGGTCGAGTTACTGAATACACTCAAACCTACCGGTCTCCCAACTCACATATTAAAATGAAGAGTTGGCGCGCCAATTATGTCGTTGCGCAAGATAAATCCACCAAAATTATGCAATGGCATCAAATTGCAAGTGAAAATATTGCATCGCAATGTAATCGAGGTAACTATACTGACAGGTCGTTCTCGAGGAGAGTCTGTGTTTATTCCTAGGATTCCCCCAACACCACCAAATTACCCCTTCGAATTCAAGAGAGTTTAGTTTTCTATCAAAGTCTACTTCGCTATAAACATAAAAAAAAGCTCAAGGTCAAACTCTAAAGGTAGCGACAGTAGACTTGAGAGAAAGCTGCTTCTTCCACAGCCAGTTGTATGTGGCATGCTCGAGAGTGAGCGCACAGAGTAGTCAGTTGATTTTAGCACACGAAGAAGAAAAAACAAAAATATATTGTTTGCAAAAAAATACTGAGGTAGGTGTAGTATTTTGGTTTCGTTGTAAAAAGATAATACCCCCGTGTCGCTTTTACCAGATCAAAGGCCGAGCTTCGTGTTCATAAAATATAACAAAATTTTATTTTATTTTCATGTTCATTTAATCTTGAAATCCCTACACTATAATAAAGATTGTTATATTTTATGAGTATTCAAACATTTTAACATAATACTTTTTATGTTATATAAAAAGTAAATAACGTAAAAAACCATTTAAAAATACTATTAGAACCATTATCGACTTCTACGCGGACAAAGTCGCGGACAATAGCTGGTATAGTAATATAACAAACATCCCTAGAGCTTCTCCATGCGTAGTCGTCTTGGCATTTGTCAATAATACAATTTTGACAGGCAGTAACGTCTTAAATGTCGAGCGACATTAGATAATATTTTCATTTTTATTGTGCTCGACCATTTTTTCGGGGCGTTTAAAAGTCCGAAGTGAAAATTCGGTCAAAATTATTTATCGGTAATCGTGGCAGAGTATTTTTATTAAAATTTTATTTTTTATTGATTCCAATGTACTTTGTGACGATATAGAAAGAAGCGAAGATGTTATCGACCATTTACGATTTGATTGGCAAATTTTTGGGCGAAGAAAGAAACGAAGACATCGAGGATCCTTTGGATTTCGAGTCTGGTGTGTTCCTAGATGCTGGAATAACGTGGGTGATAACATTTAAAAAATTAATACTTCCCAAGGACATGCGTGAGGGCGATAGATGCGCGTGTAAACGCAGAAAGCGTAAATGCAAGACTTGAATTTGGAACCACAACATTTTTGTATACCGTTTATGTTTTTGTGAATTATAACAGGGGTTAAAAAATTGTCAATATATTTTTCACCAATTGTAATGCATTGTAGTATTTTTAAATCATTCGATGTTCGTGATGCCTACGTGTTTATGTTTTTACACCATTATATCATTTTTTTTAATATAAATTTGACAGAGAAATATTTATCGATAAACTCTTACACAAACTTATTTTCTTACGATTCCCCTACGGGAAAAGGGCGTGATATGTATGTATGTATGTAACGGTAGGGTAGAGCGGGCCTTAAAGGTACGCCAGTTAAAAGGTCCACCATATCTATTTCCAAAATTAAAAGTCTCTTAATACAGCTCAACAAAAAATTTTTTGTTGCCCTGGATATTTCTGCAGATTTCTATTATTTCAAGTACACGGTTCACAAATATATTCATGAAAGTACTGATTTGGCGGTTTTGGTTTTTATGATTTTGGGTATTTATAATATTAAAAATAATAAGAGACAACTAAAACAAAAAGCATGCTGCGTGCAACAGAAATGAAAACCCTAAGAAGCATACTCGGAAAGACAAGAAGAGAACGAGGTTATAAGAGATAAATGTCAAGTGCAGGACGTGGTGGGATGGTGGCGGCAAAGGAAACGACAATGGCACGCTCTCATGCAACCCGAATGGCAGAAGATCGACTACCGCGGATAACATTCCAGAGCAGACCAACAAACGACGAACATGTATGAGAGCACTGATTGAAGTAGAAGAAGCGAAAGATGTGTGTAAGAACCGTAGCAATTGGAAGGAAGTGGTCTCTGCCTACCCATACGGGAAAAATACGTGACTATATATGTATGTATTGCAATATAAACAAACAGCAGCAGAGAGAGGTAAATCTTTACCCATTTATGCCCATTTAACCGGATTTTAAATTAAAATAATATAAACTAACCTAACCTAAAAAAACTGAATCCTTGAGCACTTCAACCAGCATGACATGACCGTGAATTAGGTCAATTATCTTTAAAATATGTATCGCAGGATATTTTTATTACCTAATTCTTCTGTTAGGATAATTAAAAGACGAAATTTTAAAGCCATCATGTGGCTCAAACATAAAACTAATAGAAATAGTGTCAACGTTCTTGGAAATCAATTATTTTAATGTTTATTTTATTAACTACAATATTTCATCTACAAATAACAAGCATAGTTGATTTACGAAATAAATTATCGCTTCACTGAAAACTAGTAGTAATTTTTTTTTAATGCTCTTTAATTATTTATATTTTTTAATATGATTACCTTAATGCGACGCAAAAAAATCGAATAACCTAGATAAAAAGCTTTATTTCTTGAACCACAAGTAAACATTGTGTGTAAGTAAACGAAACAATCTTCATTCAATCTAAAATAGCTGCGGTAAAATTCAACGCCATTATGTACGACGTACATACATTAGAACGAATCTCTCAAATAAATAAATCAACGCCTCACATATCACTTGTTACATTTCTCATTATTATTTGAAGCTGGCAAGTTTTCGTTATTACTTTTGAATGAATAAAATACAGTTGTATCTCTTTAATTTATGAAAGTCCACGATAAAAAGAAAAAATTGTTTAAATGGAAAAGCAAATGGGGACACAGCGGCGTCCGACAAAGAAAAACGAAATTTTAGTGTTATTTCGTAAAATGAGGTTTATTATTAAATGCTGCAACGCTTTGAAATAGCCTCTTAGTGTCTGAGAATAACAAACCAACTGCTTTGCTGGAACTTTTGATGTTTGTGGGGTCGATTTTCGGTGACCTTCGTACACCTTAAATACATTTAACACTGCATGATAAAAAATCTGAGCATCAGTTTGGAGTGGGAATGTAACAAGCTTATTAATAAACTAGTCAACAACCGATACTTTTATTCAATTATTCCACAGAACGTGTCGGTCAGGGTTATCTTTTTATCACTACGGCCTAGAAGATCGAAAAATCATGTCAAACGAGCGCCTACCGATCCATGAAGAAGCCCCACACATCGCGCAAGGACGCCAACGGCTAAAATCTAGACATTCTCCTATTAGAACTGCCTCCGAAATAACTGATGAATACAATACGAAATAGCAATGGACAGCAAGATTGCTGCCTACAACAGAATCTGACTACATCCAAATAACCAACCCCGAATTCGGCTTCAATAGCTCATGCCTTCCGCGTACCACTTGGTCAAAGCTGAACCGAATACGGACAGGACAGGGTAAATGTGGCCGACTCCCTACACCGATGGGGCCTAACTGCCCAAATCGTGCTTATGGCGGAAACCTACAGGACTTTGCAGAATGCTCTCAAGACGCAATCGAATGTACATTATTGTAAGGTTTGTCAGAGAATTTATTTATATTTATGATATGTGTTATGTTTTTATAGTTTGTATACATTTTATTTTTACTTATAGTTTCTATTTATCGTATTGTTATGAATCCATACGCTTTATAAATAAATAAACTGCGGCCTAGAGACCTTTTGTGTTGCTGAACTGGAGAGACGACACCAATTATCACGGAAAACTCGGAAGCATTCGATCAGCTTCGGCGAAAAGCGGCTGGCGGGAATTTCGATTGTTTTCGTTGGTGTCAAAAATGCGAAAAGACATAACCTTAAATTTATGCAGACATTTATGTTATTGTTTTGGAACTCTGCTATGTTTTGTGTCGTTTTGCTTTTTTGTGTTAAATATACCGTGCTCATATCCCACATAGTTAATTTAAATTAGCAAACATGGAAACCCGAGTGGGAACCAAAACTTCGCAGTCCCAGATCACATTGTGCTCACTCTGCATTTTAAAATTTTCTTGTGATTCGACAAAATATAGACACATGAAAAATCTCCATTACCAACAGCTAAATAGCAATGCCAAGAAAACACATAATATTTGCTCATCATTTTCCGAGAATAAGTCACCAGACATTTAAAAGGGTATAACGAACAGATTGAAAAATTTGTTAAAAAGAAGAGATCTGAAAGCAATTATTTATAAACAATAGATGGAAACGTGACGAAAGAGGCAAAAATTCAAACTTTGAAAAACTAAGATCCTTAAATGATGAGGATTACAAAAAGTAATGAAATCATCTTTGCCGTGTACGTTTCTTCTAAAAATAAAGCTGGTATTTTTTTAAAATGTGTAGGTACGGGTCAATTTAGTTTAATAATGAATCAAGTAAATGGATCAGTAGTGCTTGCAAGAAAAATGGATAAAAAAGAATTCTTTTCAACAAAGCGAAAGAAATAGAGCATTGGTTTAGGCCAGGCCTTTACTTGTTTTGTGATCTGTAGAATGGTTTTGGTCTTATTTAAATAAATATGTATAAACTATTAGTTTTTATATTTATTCTCACTTTTAAATAAATATTTTCAATATTTTTTTTGTTTATTATTCTCTTCCTTCTGCATACAAATTTAAATTTCAAAAGAAATTTAATGAATTGCCAAGAAAATCAATTCATTTTTTTTATTCATTTATTTTAAAATATTCGAGTACCCCAATGTTAAAATGGTATATTTTTCATATATTCATGTTTCTTAAAATTGTGTTGTTTTATTTACTTTTAAATAAATATTTTCAATATTTTGTTTGTTTATTATGCTCTTCTGCATACAAATTTTAATTTTTAAATATTTAATTGATTACAAAAAAAGTATTAAATAAATTAAAATTGACCCAAACTCAGTGTATTTGAAGCCTTGTGGACCAAGCCTAAAATATTTGGATTGGTCCGGCATGTCTTTGGTTTTAATGTACGCTGGTGAATGCCAGCAGCCTGCAGAGGTCCTGAGGAGGTGGTACCTCGGCCAAGCGAGTGCTTCGCAATCGGAAGATAATGTTGATTTTTCTTCGTGCTTCCCTTAGTTTCTGCAGATGAGGTCCTCATTAAATATTCCCATACTGAGTTTTCTGGTTGAGCAGTTTCCTGCTATTTGTCGGTCCCTGTCCCTGCTGATTAGGTCTTTTGTCAGCATGGGTTCAGCGAAGCTATCATTATCTTACTGTCATCTTTCTTCATTTCCTCCTTCCTTCCGATACAATGTCAAATTTATAATTAACATTGACAATTATAATTTTTGTACATTTTTTTTAAAGAGGAAAATCAAAAGAGCTGCTGGTATTCTTTACGATATGCGGACATTCTTGATAATTTTTTTTTGTCAAGCACTTTGTAGGCTCTTGTCGCTTCTTGTTGGTTGGTTGTTTCCTGATCCAACGCTGGAAATTATTTAAAGAGGCTGCAGTAGCTGCGATTATTTTTAAGCAAGTAATTTATAATAATTATCTTTATTGTGAATGTTACGAAGGCTTGTTTTAAAAGTAAGAACAATATTTTAACTTCGTCTACTCTCTACTCGTATTTTAAAAATAGTGTGGCAACGTGCATAAAAATAAAACGACTATTAATTCTGACATCAAAATTTTTTTTCATAATAAATGCGTTTATTTCGACCGGAAACCCGAGCTAATAGAAATTAAGTGATAATTTAAGCTCGTTACATAAAAAAGTGATTTAGCAGACAAGGCTTTTAAGATGTTTTTTCGACACATTAATAGCAGTCCTAAAATGAAATAGTTGTCCATCATTTAATATTAAATATCTATTAGTCCACCAAATGAACCGACAATTTTTACAGCTACAATAAATCGTGCCTTCAAATTATGTTACTTTGAACTGATATAGTTTGGTAATTGTTGGCTAACGAGCATAACGTTAAACGGAATGGGGTAACCCTAAAAACATATTTACTAACGTTGTTTAAGTTTTATACTACAATCAACAAAAATTTTATTTAAATAAAGCAAATTTGACAAAAACATTTTAATTTTTTTATAATCAACGAAACTATTACCTAAGCATTTGTTACAAATTACAAGTATTTATTTTTTATTAATTTCCCAGTGGGAAGTTATAGTAATGGGTCCGATTTTGCGAATCCCGAATTTTGACATATTTCCACATTTCAAGGTCCCCAGAGTCGAATACGATAGTTTTTAAGTGGACGTCTGTGTGTGTATTTACGTATGTTCGTATGTGCGTTCGGAATTATTTTTCCTCGATTATCTCGAGAACAAAATATGATATCGACGTGGGACCAATTCCATTCGACTCATAATTACGCAACATAGAAATAATTAGATTTCCAAGCAAAATCGGTCAAATTATTTTTTATGAAGAATCAAAAAACTGAAAAAAATGGTAAACTTTCGGAATTATTTTTCGTCTCGATTTTCTCGAGAAAAAAATATGATATCGACGTGGGACCAATTGCATTCGACGCATAATTACGCAACTTAAAACTGATAAGATTTTCAGCAAAATCATTTAAGCTGTTTTTTATGAAGAATAAAAAAACTAAAAAAAATGGTAAACTTTCGGAATTATTTTTCGTCTCGATTATCTCGAGAAAAAAATATGATATCGACGTGGGACCAATTGCATTCGACGCATAATTACGCAACTTAAAACTGATTAGATTTTCAGCAAAATCATTTAAGCTGTTTTTTTTTAAGAATAAAAATACTGAAAAAAATGGTAAACTTTCGGAATTATTTTTCGTCTCGATTATCTCGAGAACAAAATATGATATCGACGTGGGACCAATTGCATTCGACGCATAATTACGCAACTTAAAACTGATTAGATTTTCAGCAAAATCATTTAAGCTGTTTTTTATGAAGAATAAAAAAACTGAAAAAAATGGTAAACTTTCGGAATTATTTTTCGTCTCGATTATCTCGAGAACAAAATATGATATCGGCGTGGGACCAATTGCATTCGACGCATAATTACGCAACATAGAAATAATTAGATTTCCAGCAAAATCGGTCAAATTATTTTTTATGAAGAATAAAAAAACTGAAAAAAATGGTAAACTTTCGGAATTATTTTTCGTCTCGATTATCTCGAGAACAAAAAATGATGTCGACGTAGGACCGATTGCATTCGACGCATAAATACGCAACTTAGAACTAATAAGATTTTCAGTAAAATCGGTTTAGCTTTTTTTTATGGAGAATCAAAAAACTGAAAAAAATGCTAAACTATCTGAATTTTGCAATTTATTAATAATACTATTTTTAATACAGAATTTTAAGATCTTTTTAATAATATGATTATTGTATGGTAGGAATATTTGGATGAAAAATATGATGACAATATTTCCTAAAAAGAGATAGTTTTAGAAAACAAAAATAGGAATTGGAGAATTTTAAACTTTTGTTAGTATTGACAGAATAGCATTGAAGACGCTATAACAGTGTAAAATTATTGTTAGTAATAATCAAGCATTGTTTATAACAATTAAATATTGTTACTAACAAAGGATTATTAATCATAATAATTAAAAAAAAAATTCAATTGTTATAAACAATTGAAAATAGCTCTCGCTTCTGAAATGATAAGAAAAAGTTTGACAGAAACAGAATATTGTTAATGACAATTATAATTTGTTGTAAACAATTTTGAAATGGTTTTTTATAATAATTTTAATAATAATAATAATAATAACAACAACAAAACATGTGGTATATTTTTATTCTTTCCACCGGGAAGTTAGTCGTGTGGACCTCTCGTGTCGCACCCAGATCACCGGGGATCACTGATAATTTATATTTTTTGGTTTAGCCAAAAGAAGCTAATTTCTACGAAACGTGGAATAATTAATTTATAATTGAATATTTTAAACTGATTAAAATATATTTTTTCCGCAATAAAACAATTACAAACCATAATCTCTTAAAATACGCTTTTAATAAATAAAAGTTTAATTATATTCCTGTACCATAAAAATAATAAAAAATAATTTATCACGACCAATAATTTTTCATAAAATTATTTTCTACTAGTAAAAATTATGGAACAAAACAGTCCCAAGACAAATTATCAAGTAGTTAAAAAATTAATAACTTTAAGTTCCCATGAGCATAAAAAATATTATTTATTATAAGGACAATTATTTAGTATTACAAAGACTACTTTAATTATATATCTTAAAGGCAATTAAACAATTTAAGATTTTATATTCCAATTATTTTTTTAAAGTTAATAAAATTTAATAGAGATAAATACATTTTCAATGCATTATAATTTTCTCGTAATTTTCATAAATAAAGTCAATTTATTATTTATATTTAGCACGTAAAGGTTGGTTTAAAAATGAAATTGGTAACACAAAAAATGTAAGCAATTATTTTCAATGTAAAATTAAAATTTTAGGATTCGCAATTTTCAAAAACTGCCCAATAATGAGAGTGTACTTTAAAAAATACACACAATCAACATAACTAAATGTTAAACCATGAAAAACATTAAAACCGTAATGTTTATCATAAGACAACAAAAAATTCTTGAGAATGATCTCATTACCGTGTTATTTTTAAATATGTTGATTGGATTTCTTAACCGCCGAGTAGGTTGACTATAAAAACTACTAACTAATGTACAAACCGTTGTATTTGGTATGACGTTACTGCAAATCAAAATATTTAGAATTTTATGCAAAATAATTTGTTTACTACTATTTACATAAAATATACACAAAATAATATAGTTCCAGGAACTGATTGTATCATATTTTAATATTTCAGATGAGGTATGCCTGTTGCTTTAAAATGTGTGTTTGTAAAAGAAGTATAAAAAACTGCGTAGAAAAGGATGCTTTATGGATCATTGCATCATCGCATTGAGACGAATAGCAAAAGATAAAATAAAAATTATTGCTTTTAAATTAAGTTGATCATTAAGATGACACACTTCCGTTACAGTTATTGTACATATTGTAACATACTTTGTATGTTAAAAATATGTATCACATGTCAATGTCATAAAATAGCATTGTAAAATAAAAGTTATATAAGACTATTCATTTAAAATATTATTCGCAATATATCATTTCCGATAGGTGTGAGCCATTGCAGTACTTTTAGTAGCTCGAGGATTCCAACATAAGAACATTTCGATTTAAGTTTATTCATCAGTCGCCAAGTTGACAACACTTCGAATATTCCTTGCAGAAGTAAATCAATTAAATTTCACTGCTAACCAGATGAATAAGCAAATGGAACGAATGGATTTTTGTGAAACGTTACAAGAAATTAAAGCCCTCAATCCAAATTTTTTAACATGTATTCGTTTTATCGATGCGGTCTCATTTACGCGACATAAAAAATATTTTAAATCACATAATGCATACTAATTAATAATAATAATAATTAATAACTTTACCATTACTTTATATCAGCATCGGTTATTACTTCATTATTTTCAAATCAAAATATTCCGAAAACGGAACACAGTATCGAGTTTCACCAACAGTACCTTTTTGGTGTGAAATTGAATGATGTTTAAGTTCACTTGAAATTTTGATTAATAAATCTAACCTTAAAAAGTTATGTTCA
The DNA here is from genome assembly GCA_950111635.1 of Agelastica alni. Lineage (NCBI taxonomy): Eukaryota > Metazoa > Arthropoda > Insecta > Coleoptera > Chrysomelidae > Agelastica > Agelastica alni. The sequence goes on from OX467711.1 coordinate 14,111,214, forward strand.
ATACTACTCAGTATAAACCCTCTGAGAGTCAGATATAAAAACAAATTCATGGGATGTATCAACACCCAAAACATATTCGTATAAAATTTCATTACAATGTTTCCAGTAGTTTCGGCAAAATCGTAATAAATGTGTGTACATTTTTTTTTCTTCAACGCACTGTATCTTGAATACGGATGGCGTTACGAAAATTTTTTACTAAGCGAACACCAATTATTTTTTAGTTTTCTAACCTATCCTAAAGACGGGGTCTCCTTTTTTTAAAACACCCTGTATTAATTGAGAAGCCTTGGCCTCCTCAATCCTTCTTCCCCATCCGTCCCGATCCACTGCATGTCTATAATTTCTTATACCCAGTATTTCTTCAGCACCCTTCCGTACTTTATTTTCCCAGCGCAGCTTCGGCTTTCCTACCGGCCTGTTTCCTTCAGGTTTTTCTGTGAGCACCTTTTTTGGGACCCTGTCGTCTGGCATTCTTTAGGCATGTCCTGCCCATCCTAGTCACATCAGTTTTATATGCATTGAAACTCTGGGTTCCTCATACAACTGGTATATTTCATGATTCATGCGTGCCCTCCAGAAATCCCCTTCATTTACCGGACCAAGAATTCTTCTTATGATTTTTTGTTCGAATCGGTCTAAAAGCTCCACGTTTTTGGCTGAGAGTGTCCACGTTTCAGATCCGTGTGTCAAAACTGTGCGGATCATTGTTTTATAGACTATAATTTTGGTCTTACTGTGTACATCTCTCGATTTTAAGATGGGTAGCATTGTGTGGTATGTTCTATTTCCTGTGTTGGTCCTTTTTTTAATTTCTTAGGGTTTCGTCGTTGACATGTGATATGTTTGAGCCGAGGTAGGTAAAGTCAATAATAGAGACAGAAAAAAACAAACCAACGAGTAACGACAATAGGCGCACGACAAAATATGGTGTACAAAGTAAGTCCGCCTATTGCAAAGAATCTTCCCCATTCTTTTTCTGTCATGCTCTCTCTCTTTCTCTGTAGCTTACAACCCGGAGTGGGTCTTCGCTGACATTACAATTTGCCTCCACTTGCTGCGGTCCATCATAAGTTCTTCTGGTCGTTGGACATTTAGGGTCCGTAAGTCCGCTGCAATATTATCTTCCCACCGCGTCCTTGGCCTTTCCAGCGGCCGTTTTCCTGCCGGGGTCTCTTCCCACACCAGTTTTACGACACGTTGGTGTTGTCTCTTCACATGTCCGGCCCATCTCAATCTCTCTGACTTTATTATTTTTACTATATCTGGTCGGTAATATAGTTCTTGCACTTCCGTGTTAGTTCAAATTACATATTGTTGTGTGGCGTTGTCCTTGATTGGTCCGTATATCCTTCTAAGAATTCTGCGTTCTGCGATTTTTAGCCGGTTCCCATTTTGTTTTGTCATCGTCCATATTTCACATGCATATGTCATTATAGGTCTTATAATTGCATGATAAATTGTTACTTTCGCACGGCCGGTTACAATTTTCGATTTTATTATTTTTTGTAGTGCAAAACAGCAGCGATTGGCTCCCTGAATTCTGCTGTTAATCTCTTGTGTTATATTGTTATCTGAGGTGATTGTAGCTCCCAAATATTTAAACTCATGGACCCTTTCAAAATTATAGTGGTCCATTGTGACATTTTGTCTAATCTAATCCTGTCTCTTCGGTCTGTTCTTATTGTAGTATTTGTCACGCAGTGTTATGTATTTAAAGTGTACAAAGGTAACCGAAAATATACCTCGTTGGTTTATTATTCTCGGGTAGAGATACTAGTTGGTTGGTTCATATCATATATTGCTATCGACCTTAATTAGAGAAACGTCAGTTTTGACAGTCAAAAAAAATCCCGTTTATTTCTGTACAATACTGTCTTACATCGCTATATCTGCCGCTCGAGCTCAATTCATGTCTTGTTCAGTTAGACCAACCGCCGCGCGCCGGGGTGCAGCACAACAAAACTTTTCATTTGGAATAGTCGAATATAATTAAATTAATTCGCCGTTTTCTCGATGAAATATATAAATCATCATGCGACCGCAACACTGAGAAGTGGAATGGCGCCTGGTAATGGCTTCAAATGCAATAAAGTTCAACGTTCGAGCACGCAAAAAAGAGGCAACGTTACTTGCGATATCAGCTTAATGCGAGAAATACACAAATATAAAAAAATTTTTAGGCCAGTCGGAAAAACCACCCGATTCGGGACGAAAAAAAGATTGTTGGAACAACAAAAATTTCGATTACAGCGGGGGTTCCCCAAATGCGAGCCGCGCCGTCCCGTGCATTCGATCGCCCTTGAGAAATTTACACTTTTCTGCAAGAAAAAGCTCATGAAAACTCCAAAACTTTTTATTTGAACTTTTGTATTTGTGCGATATATTCGACACATAAGAACAGCCAGAAAGTGTCAAAAAAGGCACGTCTGGCTGTGCATAGAGGTGTGTTGGTTCCTATAATTATTTATGGTAGTAAATTTTGGGTGTGGCAAAAGAAGCATAAAAATAGAATTATTGCTGCGGAGATGAGTAGTTTAAGAAGTCTAGCCGGAGTGACTCGGATGGATAAAGTAAAAAATAGTGAGAAAAGAGAACGCTGTGGTGTAAAAGAAGATGTGGTTACAAAGGAATGCTCAGATGGTTTGGACACGTAGAAAGGATGGATGAAGGAAGATTGCCGAAACAAATTTATAAGGCGAGTGTGGATGGACAAGTCGATAGAGGTCGACCTCGGCGAACATATCTCGATCAGATCAACATTGTTTTGAGGAAATGCCAGATTAAGAGTACCAACAATCGACGAGCATGCATGAGAGCACTGATGAATGTAGAGGAAGCAAAAGATGTGTGTAAGAACCGTAGCAAGTGGAAGGAAGCGGTATCTGCCTACGGGAAAAAGGCGTGACTATATATATGTATGTGATAATAGTTTTTTGAAACCTTCGGAGGAGGTTGCTGCGTTTAGGAAAAGCTGCAGTTGCAGATAAGAAGATCAATGAGGATGGCTATCCATATTATTTACCAGAATTGCACAAACACGTGGCCTCAATCAAGTCGTTGTTTCACAAAACTCATGAGGCTATTTTGTAATTCTAAAATACATGGTAACGATATTGATAGTTAACGAAAATTGTTAAAATAACATAGTTCGGAGAAAAGCAATTTTATAAGGAAATTGTATCATTATTTAACTACATATATGGCGCTGAAATAACTACACCTCAAACCCACTCGTTGTTAACGATAACGATTGCACAAAATAATAAGAAAACCAAGTTCTTTTATAAATATAGATGGATTTAGTATATTGTGCAACTAGTGCGATAAGTTGGCGATTGCTCACGAGAGCGAAGTTGAACGCACGAGCGAAGCGAGCAATCGACAACATCGCACGGTTTGCACATATTATTTTTTATTGCGAATGCGAAATAAACGCGAGCATAAAACAGACCAAAAATATTAACTGAAATAAAAATAAAAACTTTGTAATGTCAACTTGTCGCACTCAAATGGGCAAACAGCTATTTTTCAACCGCAATAGCGTGCTCTAAAATACTACTTATCCCGCATGAGTAATAAAAACAAATTTACCAAGAAATTTTGGCGAATATTTATTTGTCCTAAGTGCTTGGTTACCTTTTATTTCCTCTATATACAAACTGATTTTCTTGTCACTAAGGCCTTCAACACTCAATTTAAAATTTATTAAAGCAATAATAATTAAAATGACATTTAAAATTATGTACAAATTAAGTACAAATCGGGTATAGCGAAAAATCATCGTATGAACTTCCCGAGGAGTGAACAACAAACAAACTAACCTCAATTTTTGTATATGGGTGAAAAATGAATTTTATTTATTATTTTGAGCAATTTAAGCATGGAAAGTGTTATATTTGAACGATATTTTGTGACGAATTGGTGTTAATAAACCACAAAATCCAAAAATGCAAAGAATTCATAAAGGTGATATTATGGAGATAAAATCGCGAAAAATATGATCTGTTCCACAATGCTCTGCATTCTATTATATTTTTGCATAAATTTCCTTCAAATCCTAAGACAGCTCAGAAATGGAAGATGATCTTAAAGATAGGAAAACTAATCTCAAAGTTTATGTTTGTTTGCAGCAAGCACTTTGTGAAAGATGATTTTTTCAGTGGTAAGTTTGATACTATTGTCCAATGATCTACCATCTTATTTGTGATTATTCATAGTAACATCAACACCACAGAGAAAGCATTTAAAAGATGGATCTTTCCCTAGCCAGAACCTTCCAGTGTTAAAGTATCAACATTTAATAATTAAGAAAGATAGAAGTGACCGAAGTTAATTGGATTAAAATACATATAATCCTAAATTGGTCGAATACGATCACCCACATAATACAATATGTTCGAAATTGATATTTCGACTTTTATAGTTATTGCAACAAGAATTCCAGGGACAAAAGAACTGAAAAACTTTGAAAACAAACCAAAATTAATACCTTGACACACCAGGTCTTTACTGGCATTTAATGGGAATCCAGCGACAATAAAACTGAAACGTCGAAAACAAACCTTAAATTCAGATTCAAATCAATAGTTTAATACAAAAAATCAAGTCAAATCTCTGTCGGGCGCGCACGGAAAAAGCATATTTTCTCGACTCCTAATGAAATATACTATTACCGCGTTTTGAAAAAAAAAGATGACGATCAACAAACTAATTTACTTATTGAGTTTTTCACCATTGATTTCTTACTTTTTCTGGTATTTTCATATTTTAGTTTGATGGTTCTTGTGATTTAATTTTAAGTGTTTTATTCACATTTGAAGTTGTTTTTATTCAAGTGCCCGATTTATCTCATTGTACACATTCACAAAGGCCTCGAGCTTATACGTATAGAAACCTCCCTCTGGTATTAATTATTATCCTTAAATTAATTTTTGTCTTAAGTCCTAAGAAGAGAGTAAAATGATCTCGGGTATCAGAAAAAAATTATGGTTCCATAATTTTAGATTTCTCTAGGTATTTTTTTATTAGTCTAGCTCAGCTTTCTAAAGAGACAGACATGGATAAATATAATAGCAAAGGTTTTAATGTAATTTGATAGATCTTATCAGTTGTAATTATTAATGAAAAAAGATAAGAGTGATACTAATAGGTAAAAGTTTTGGAATCGATACGCAAAAGATAATTATAGAAAAAATGTTATTGTTATTTTAATAAAAATATACATAAGAAAAAGTTATTTCTGTAATATTAACACTCAATGATGTTTCTAATGGTATCAAAGTTACAATAGGTCGATGATAACTAAAATAAGCAACTTTTAACGTAGGCGGAGCTTAAGCGACAGATTAAGCCGAGTAGTTACGGAGCCGCCCGAAGCTTTCGCATCACGGTACCAACAGTCGTTGTTACCCCCCAAGCGCGCCATTAAATTTTTTACATCAAAAATCGTAGGATCTGGAAAGAAAATGACATTGCTTTTGCAAGGAAGCAGTAGAGATAAACATTTTTAAAACAAAACATTTACCAATGATTCCTGCAATTAAATTATTGGTCGTTAAAAAGTAAACGTTCGGTATTCCATAGTGTTTAGGTAATGAATGTACACAACGGTCATTACCAGTTAATTTTTAGATATATGCAATGGATTCGTTTGAATTGAACATTAACATTCAGGAAACAATAGCCCTTACACTTAGTACGGTTCTTACTCACATCTATTGCTTCTGTTACTTTCATCAGTGCTCTCATACATGCTTGTAGGTTGTTAGTACTCTTGACCTGGCCTTTCTTCAAAACAATGTAAATCTGGCCGAGGACGACCTCTACCGACTTGTCCATTCACACTCGCCTTATACATTTGTTTTGTCAATCTTCCTTCATCCATCCTTTTTACGTGTCCAAACCATCTAAGCATACCTTTATCTGTCTTTGAAACCACAGCGTTCTCTTAACTCACTGTTCTTTACTTTATCCAACCGAGTCACTCCGGCTATACTTCTCAGGCTACTCATCTTCGCAGCATTAATCCTGTTTTCATGCTTCTTCTGCCAAACCCAACATTCACTACCATACATAAGTGTAGGAACCAACATTCCTCTATGCACAGCCAGACGTGTCTTTTTTGACACTTTCTGGATGCTCATAAAGCTATGCAGTACCCCATTTATTTGTTTTCCTGTCAACACCCTTCGCTCAATGTCACTGTCATACTTTCCATCTCTCGTAAACCTTGAACACAAGTAAACAAATTCATTTACTTTCTCCCTTAATCAGAACTTCCGTTTTGCTAACATTTATATAAAGTTAAACGAGTATTTTTATGGTTTAAAAATCGACTGGCCTAGAATATAAAAATTTCATGCTCGCTTCGCTAACTCGGAACAACCGGTGTGCCTGTTGATAATATTATGTATTAAGGATAATTTGCTGCAGATTTTAACAACTTCCATATAATAATACGTCACTGAAATGCATATTAAATAAAAACTGGCCAATACCATTTCAGTCTCAATAAAACATGCATAATCAAGCATACTTTCGTTACGACCGTATTTGTTTTCTGGTATGGTAATCAATTACATGCACATATTCATCAAATAAAAAATGCAGGACATGCGCATTTTTATTTTCTTCCGACATAGTGGTTTACTATAATGTGAGTTTTTTGCAGAAACGATGTAAATGATAGAGTCGCTTTACAATGAGAAAGCCATTATCGCATATGTAACGGCGAAAGAGTGAATTTTAATGATGGAACTCGCAAGTTAACTCAGAATAAATCTTATGCGTGATGTAACAAGTTGTTAGGACTGGGCAGGATAAAAAAAACAACTCTTCAAGGAAACCCATATTAAAAGTTACATAAGTACAGCTAAAATCCTCGTTGATAGGTATGCTAATATGATATTGCAAACTAACAATTTATAAATCTATAATGTCCAAACTCCAAAACGACTGGACCGATCTTAATGAAATTTTCAGCAATCTTCAGATTAGCCCAGCGGGTAAACCTGTAAATATTGGTACCGATTGTATTAACGAAAGGGGTGGACAGGGGATGAAATATAAAAACTATCAAGTAAGACGGCGTTTTAGTTGGTAAAATTTTTTGATATAAATTTGCAGCATTTAATTTCCGTCTATTTTCTATTGTAATCCAACCTGTTTCACGTAACTTATGAGATACTCTGATATTTTCTTATTCCGTGAATAAGCCGTAGACATTAATTTTGTACTATCCGTATTTTCTGAGCATACCGTTTTGTTAAACTTGGCCATATAAAGTATCCGAATAATTAAATCGTTAATAATTAGCAACATTTAATTTTCTCACGACTAAGGATTCTTTAATTAGGGCTGGTTTATCCTAAAACATTCAATATGCGCAATAGCGACTCTCTTGGAGGGTCGAATCAAATTTTACGAAAGTCGTTCTCAGTCTTAAACGAGCAGTTTGTTTTCGAGTATTTTTTTTGAGAGTCAGGAACAGTGATTACTAATTTATTTGCTGGCTAACGTTGTAGGTGTCCTATACAGGACACTTTTTCTTGGTACATTACAGCAGTTTCTTCCTACCACGACGCTGGTAACATATCCAGGCGTTTAATCAGCCATATGTTTAGGTTTTTCCAGTGCTGTATTCCACCTTCGGTTTCACAAAGTTATTTTTCTGATTAGTGTAATTTACCGAGTTTGTTTTCCAGGGGTAGACCAGTTTCCTTTTGGTGCATCCCTTTACTACTAATTTTGTACTAAGATACCATTCGTTACCATATTTTGTGCATAATTGGAATTTTTTATTTTTTACAATAGGGCTGTTTAACTTAAAGATAGACGATTGGTTAAAAGAGTTGCAGGCGATGATTATTGTTATGCATGATGCCCTGAAAATCAAAGGGATGAAAATAAATGTAAGCAAAACGAAAGTAATGATTTTTGAAAGGAAAGAAAGCATGACATACTGTGAAGTTTCGATTGAGGTAGAAAGAGTGGAAAAAGTAAATGAATTTGTGTACTTGAGTTCAAAGTTTACGAGAGATGGAAAGTATGACAGTGACATTGAGCGAAGGGTGTTGGCACGAAAACAAATGAATGGGGCTTTATGAGCAGCCATAAAGTGTCAAAAAAGACACTTCTGGATAAGCATAGAGGTGTGTTGGTTCCTACACTTATGTATTGGTCAGTTGGATAAAGTAAAGAATAGTGAGATAAGGGAACGCTGTGGGGTAAAAGAAAATGTAGTTACAAAGATAGATAAAGGAATGCTTTGATGGTTTGGACACGTAAAAAGGATTGACGAAGGAAGATTGACGAAACAAATTTATAAGGCGAGTGTGAATGGACGTAGAGGTCGTCCTCGGAGAACATATCTTTATTAGATCAACATTGTTTTGGAGAAAGGCCAGGTCAAGAGTACCAACAACCGACGAGCATGAATGAGAGCCCTGATGAAAGTAGAGGAAGCAAAAGATGTGTGTAAGAACCGTAGCAAATGGACGGTAAAAAGGCGTGACTATATGTATGTATGTACAATAGTATTGTTTTAAATAAAAATAGTGAATAAAAAACGACGATCTATTTCGTCAGACGGTATTTTCTTTTATCACATCCTTTTGGATTTACTCTGATACGTTTCCAATACATTTTCTCGGTATGTGTGTGTATATATATATATGTGTGTGTGAGAGTTCCAGAAACCATTTTTCAAAATAGATATGTATCCGACGCAGTATAATATTTCTTTTAGCTTTCGCCAATTTATTGTCAGGTAGAGTTGAAATATAGAAATTCATTTATATTTATATCGCCGATAATATATTTCTTGCCGATAGACTTATACACAAACACACAGCTTTTGGATCATAAGCAAACGCATAAATTTGCATCGCCTCGCCGGGGCGATGCGTTCAAGCCGTATTGCATCGCTACATACACACATAAATAGAATTAGGTAAATTAATAAATTACAACGATCATCGTCATACTGGCGTGAATTGGTAATGTCCGTACGATTTTTACACCGCAACTAATTCGGATTTGTCCTTATGTCAACTTTATGCGACAGGACTTTCACGCACATCCCTCTATTTATTACGCAGACGGTTAGTATTGATGGAAATCAACTGGGCCGCCGAATCTTGATTTTAAGACCCGCGTATGGCACGTATAAAATGCAACCGAGCCAACAATTTAGCTCCCAATAATTAAAAAGATGATCTGATTCTACCATTTACCAAGATTTTATTTCAGAACAACACTATTTACAGAAATCGTTTTAATGAAAACCGGTTTATTTTTGTAAAAAAGTACTTTAGGTAGGCATTTCTTAAAAATATATATTCAGTATCAATCGGCTATACATTAATATAAATTTTGAAATGCAGTATTTTGGGGTACATTACATTACATTACATTTTTGCGGTGGGGCCATTGGTATAGGCACCTATGTCACCTAGATCTTTGATCCTCTGTGACTACCGCTGTGTCATCAGGGCATCAGAATTTTAGTCCGCTGATTTTGGCAAACCGCAGGATTTCTGTTGACCCTGTCTGATTAAAATCACTTGGATGTATTATTATGCGGCCACAGGTTTGGTACCTGTACACCGCTAGCATCGGACAGCAACACAGAACGTGTATGCAACTCTCTTCCTCTTTGCCGCATAGTCGGCAGTTTTTCTCAGCCGCCAGCTTAAGTTTGAAGAGGTCCGCCATAAGTGCGATGTGGCCAAGCGTGCTGCTCAGCCTACTCCGGTTCATCGTCCAGAGTGCGCCTGCCCTCTTCTGGAAAGGTTTTATCAGCTTTCTTGATGTTTTGCAGACAGTATTTGCATTCCACTGAGCGATATGTTCTTGCTCAAGGATTAGTTTCAACTCATGTTTCGCTTCGGCAAATGGCAATCCGACCAACTGTCGTCTTGGTTCCACCAGGGTTCCATTTCTTGCCAATTCATCGGATACCTCGTTGCCATTTATCCCTTTTTGCCTAGGAACTTATGTAAGAGTGACCTTATTTGCAGTCGCTAACTCAGTGAGTGCACTTCCACACCACTGATGATGTTGTGGTGCAACTCACGAGGGCCCCAATGGCCGCGCGACTGTCAGTAAGAATATCAATCTCACTGTTGGTCACTCTGTTTTCTGTCAAGTGCGTGGCACACCTGAGCATGGCATAGACCTCAGCCTGGAAGACCGAGACGTATTTTCTTAGGGGTATGCTTTTCCTGTGGTTGCAGGATGCTCCAAACACAACTGCCCCGTAGCGTCTCTGGTACCCTGATCCGTCAATGTACCATCGTTTCACTCCTGGGCTGGTCATACCATACAGCTTCAAGATCGTCACAAAAGTACCTGCTACCGATATTTGTAAAATATTAAGGAGATTGGGTGGTCACTTTTGCAGGGTGGGTATGCGGTGCGTCAAAATTTTATGCACTAGTTAGATTGATTTAGGTATTTCAACTTAGACGTATTGGCGACAGCGCATTATCTCTCTCTCTCACTTACATATATGAGTCTAGCTTCATTTAGAACCACTTAATGAAGTTACATCGAAAACAGAAAAACAGGACGGGCTGAGAACAGTGACCGCCCTTTCTGTCTATAAAAGGAAGAGACGGTGGAACACGACCTATGCCACATCAAGGGACTGGTTACAGTTTATGTGGTTAGGCAATGAAAAACCTGAGCAAAAAAGCTCCCAACATCGTCTGGAAGTTGGTAAAACAACTGGGGCTGGAAGAGGAACTCTAAACATAGAGAGTGCACAATAGACCTCATCAGCTCGGAATACATACTTACATAAACCCTTTTATTAAATTCTTATCAAATCTACATCGAAAAAAATTTGAAAAAATTCACTTTAACTTCTCATATAGAGTAGTACTGTTATTTGCAACAACTATAAGTGATAATTAATTTTAAAAATTCATTGATCAAAAAGTACTACTTACGACCACAATATCGTCGGCAAATAGTAAATGGTTTAGACGCACTCCTTCAATATTAATCCCGTTCTCTTGCCAGTTAAGTTTTTTAAAGACATCCCCCAAGGCAAGGTTGGCTATTAGTTGTTATTAATTATAAAAAAAAGTTGCTGTAACCAAACAATTTTATTGCTAAGCAATGACTTTTGTTAGAAAATGACAGTGTAACGTGCCATCCCAGAACAAAACTAACAATTACAAATTTTAAGTAGTTGTCATAATTATATACGTAAGCTTTGAATTCCAGTAGGGTATGTGGTTTATGAATTAGATATTTTAATTTTGTTAATAGTGCCTTGACAACACGAAAAACATTTTATTTTTTTTAAATCATGAATCAATAAATATTGGCATCGTGAAAAAGCAGATATCCCAACGTCAAAGAAAAATGCTCACCCCCATTTTCCATAATTCACACTATACGTATTATCGAATTTACGCAGAAAATATCCTATCATTTTCACGTACACATTATGCTCATACTTTACGAATGATTTATAACAAATACCTAATATAATAATATAATGATAGGAATATGTTAAAACGGATTCGACATAAATCGCGTATATGGGTATTATTTTGTCAAGAACAGACAAATATAATAACCGATTCGAAAAAAAAAGAGTAAAGAAAGATCGAAACAACTACGCCCGAAGCGATGTTAGATAGATGATTAATAGATCCATAATTCTTGACCAGGTGAGCAGTCGGCCGCTAATAGTCTTCTGTATATATTATATTGTTGGAATTAATTGTACAAGACCATCCATCTTGGACGTGCACGTCTTCAGTCAAAACAAATTAGGGTATACTTGCTGGGAACTACACGCAACACATCCAGATTTTTGTTTATTTATTTATTTGTACATACGTATCGCATAACAACGACATTATTTATTGCACTGTTTTTTCTTTGTACATACATACATTTAGTCACACCTTTTTCCCGTAGGGGTAGGCAAAGACCCCTTCCTTTCATTTGCTTCAGTTCTTACACACATCTTTCGCTGCTTCTACTTTCATTAGTACTCTAATACATGCTCGTCGGTTGTTGGTACTTTTGATCTGTTCTTTTTTGAAAACAACGTCGATCTAATCGAGATATGTTCGCCGGGGTCGACCTCTACCGACTTGCCCATTTACACTCGGCTTATAAATACGTATTGTCGATCCTCCTTCAGCCATCCTCTCTACGTGTCAAAACCAACTAAGCATAATCTTAAAAATACGAATTTAGATATTTTAATTAGGTACATTGAAATATTTTTTGTAAATTCTTAGTCTTGAAGTGATCATTTTTCTTGTCGCAGCAGAACTGCTGAGACGTTCCACAAAAACATTTTAGTGTTAAAATTATATTATAAATTTGGAATATTTAAAACCCAGTTAAAACTAAATGTATTTTTTCAACGTTATTGCTGCAGTCTCCAGAGTATTTTTTAATTTATTTAAATTATATTCCGTGTGCGTTTATAAAAATGTCTGGGACAAGATGGATAGACGAAAGAGAAAAAAAGGAAAAAAACACATACCACTGAATGTTGAATACCTTAAATAAAATCGAAAAAACAGGGTGTTTACAAAATATAACGGCATAGTTTAAATTCAGAACGACAACCTTGATTGTCTTGAAGAAATTTAAAAAACTTAACCCTTTCGAGGCGCATCAACGTCGTACATAACCACCATGGATTTCTGTCAGAAAAATACAATCGACAGTCACTAATCCATTAAGATTTAAGGTTATAATTTATGAACTTAATTTTTATATATTCGTTACGGTAAATCGTGCGCATAAAACGAAAGAGTTTTTTGAACCAGACTCTTTCAATAAAGGATGACATATTACTATAGAGTTAATGACCGAAAAAAAGGTTCATAAATGCGCCCAAGTCGCATAAATATTCCTGTCGAACATCACTTTGTATTAACAGCAAATGGGACAGCCGGATTTTTTTCCCATTTTTGATGTTTATTAACGCTATTCATACATCCTTATACATGAACACACATTCGTACTGATTTTTACAGTTAACAACCCACAAGCATAATGACTATAGTTCGGATCACATAACCATAAATCGAGAAGGAAATTTGTCATTTTTTTAAAAACACTAATATCCAAGTTAAAACGTGTATTTTATCGTTTATTTTTATCCACTACAAATTTTATCTCTAAATAAGTTGCTAAAACGTCCAACCATCAGGTAGTACTTTTGAAAGAATCTATAGGACCAATATTTATAATTTTTCCAGAGGGTTAAAAATACGTCCTAAAATGGGTACTCTGGCTTGCGGAAGACTTGCGCCCACTTATTTTAAAAATATAGAAATTTCTTAGATTTTAACGTGTTTTTGCGAAGTGGGTACCCTGGTGCACAAGATTTTGGAGTGTCCCTTGCACCCAAGTACTTTAATGCTATTCGATAAATTATATAAATATAAATTTACTCTGCCAGCCAATTTAAACTGTATAATTTTTAGTAATAATATAAATGTATTCATTATATCAACACATAATAAGATGTAAAATGGAATTGTAACTAACAAAAAATTGTAAGCAATATTGCGCTACATTATACCAATTATGTAAGTGTGTTGACGAAAAAATAATTAAAAAGAAAACAAAAGGAATAATAATTTAAAAATTTAAAAACTAAATACTATATTCATCTATAAAAAATAAAAACAAGCACACATAACCAACAAAAATTACACGAATTAAATTTTTTATGTGAGTGTATATATAAGTGTACTCTTGTACTCTTGTTTAATTTTTACCACCTCGTATCTTTGCCTATCTGACATTTTTCAAATTCAAAGATTTAAAAAGAGCAGAATCTATAGGACCAATATTTATAATTTTTCCAGAGGGTTGAAAATACGTCCTAAAATGGGTACTCTGGCTTGCGAAAGACGCGCCCACTTTGGACCTTTAATAAATAAATATTATTTAAACTAATTAAATATTAAAATTAAAAATTGAAAACATTCAGGCACCTACAGGATAAATAAATGAACAATAATCCGCGGTCAAAACATGTTTACCAAGATTTTCTGGTGAATTATACATTAGTTAATTAACAATTTTTTCCTACTTACACAGGAACATTGCAAGTGCGATAATTGTTAAATAACAAATCTGAGATTTTTTTTTTGTTGGAGCTATTTTTGAAAGGTCTGTGAATAGATTCCCTATGAGAAAAATAAAAAAAAATGTTATTTATCATTTTGTTATCAACAAGGTGAGAATGATGGAGTAATAGTACAGTCAGTTGGTTCTAAAAGCAGAGGTTACCTGGAAAATTTGCCGGGAATTTTAATTATAGATTTCGATGTGTTCTTTCCGAATTTCACATTTGCCACCCCGTATCTTGGTCGCTCGCGTCGCCAAATTAAAAAAATGGCGCCTAAATGACAATATCTCCTTTTTGACTTACTTCACGATAAAAACATTTATATACAAAATGAAACTAAAAAAATTTCCTACAATTTATGTAATAACCTTTTTTTTCGTAAAATCAATAGTTTTGTCATACCAGCACCGCAAACCATTATACATCTACGCCAAACCGTGACATTTAATTTTAGCTGATTATATTTATGAATTATAGAATTAACAGGGGGGAAGACAAAGAAAAAGATGCTGGTACGCTCACGTGAGAAGAATGGAACAGAGCAGACTACCACGCATCTCACTTGAAGGAAAACTAATAGGGAAAAGAGCACCCGGAAGACCACCTAAGAGATGAAAGGACAGCTGGCAGTTCACCTCCCAGGAACTGATACAGAGGAACCTGCAAAACTAACAGATCGAAAGATCCTAAATATGGATAAGAAGAAGGAGAAGAATTAACAGGGTAAGGCGCGAAAAGATGATCAACCTTTTACGAGAAAGTCAGCTCGAGCAAGATGTCAGAATAATAAAGAACCTCTATTGAAATCAAGTCGCTGTGATCAGTTTTGAAAGAAAAACATCAGAAAATATCAAAATACAACGAGGGGTAAGACAGGGATGTGTCTTGTCACCACTTCTGTTTAATTATTATTCAGATCTATGTTCAAAAAAGCTCTCAGGGATAAATATAAATGGAAAGATTATCAACAACATACGTTATGCTGATGAACTAACTACACTTTGCGACATTCGTACGCCAAAACTATTGATTTTACGAATGAAAAGGTTATTACATAAATTTTAGGAAATTTTTTTTGGTTTCATTTTGTATTTAAATGTTTTTATCGTGAAATAAGTCGGAAGTTTTTTCCAAAATGGCGGCGCGAGCGGCAAAGATACGAGGTGGCATAGTTGAAATTCGGAAAGAGCACATCGAAATCTATAAAATTACCCATTTTTAAAATTCCCGGAAAGTTTTACAGGTAAAACTACTAAATGACTGTACTATAAGAACAGAATTTTTAAAATTCGATATAAAATATAAATAATTTTTTTTTTACCAAGAAATAATAATGATTGTTTTTGATGCATTGTGTAAAAAGAGAAAAAAAATATATAGAAAAAATTTAATTGTTTATTAAATAAACAATGAAAATTATTTTCAATTATTAATCAGGCTTTTTAATTTTTAACCCAAGTAAATTGTTGATAGCATATTAAATAAAGACAATTTTTTTATTATTCAGTTATTTGTTTAAACTTTTGCAATTTTTACAAGCAGCACTTGAATTTTTTTAAAAATAATCTACTCGCTATTCCGAATCGAATGACCTAAAAGGCACTTATTAACCAGACTATAAATAAAACTAAGTTAAAAAAGTTATTGTTAGAAAACTGTTTGTGGGTGCCATTCTTCCAATATGGCGACGCAAGTGGCAAATATACGAGGTGGCAAACTAAATATTCGCAAAGAGCACGTCAAAATCGATGAAATCACCAATTTTTAAAACTCCCGGAAAACTTTCCAGGTAACCCCAGTTTTAAGCACCAAATGACTGTAAGTAATCCGTTTTTCTTCGGTTTTAACAGTTGTTGTTTGTTGATCAATGATTTATCAGAGACACCAAATGGTTTCGGTTGCAGGCAATTTCTAGACAATTCTAGATTTAAATGATATATTTATCAGTGAGATTGAATCGGATAATTTTTAGTCGGATATGCTCGGTCCGATGGTAAGTAGTTGAAACCTAGTAACGTTATCTCAATAAATATTTTGCAAAAAGAATTCCTGTAGTTTTAAGCGAAATTCCCCCGGCGTACAACGCCATTCTCTTAGTGGAACAACAATAACAACGTACCGACGTAACTTTAATACGCCACCATCTCAAGTTGTCAAATAAATCT
This sequence comes from Agelastica alni, assembly GCA_950111635.1. NCBI lineage: Eukaryota > Metazoa > Arthropoda > Insecta > Coleoptera > Chrysomelidae > Agelastica > Agelastica alni. The sequence continues at coordinate 14,127,504 of OX467711.1, forward strand.
AAATTTTTCACCGGCGGTGAAGTATAATAAGACTTTATGATATAAATTCCTTTTCTGGGAATGAGTTATTTCGGGGCTGCCATATATCTGCGTGACTCATTTAAAATTCAACGCCAAGAAAAACTAATTTAATATGAATAAGTAATTTCGAATAAATATAAAAGCCCCGTGATGTTCGAGCCCGAGGCGCGGGGGCATTAACTAATAAAATATTCTATTATTTTTTATTCGGCCTTATAAAATATAGAAGAGAAAGTATATTTTTTTTGGAGTGGTTGATACATTATTTATAATCGAATTCATTGTTCGTGGACAAACCGGGGAAGCCCATTTATTATTTAAGGGACGTAGTCGAAAAATGTTGGAAAACGACTAAGGGCGTTTAAGAGCTTTAATTTTCTTACAATTTGGCACATTTCGAAGCTGAGACTCAGAGTCGAACTCATTAGCCAAAATTTCTATAGATTCATCGATGCTTCTGCTCTGTGATAATCATCATCATTAACAGCTATTCCATCCTTCGTCAGATGTAAGCCTCCCTTAGGTGCGTCCATTCGTTTCTGTGGGTTGTTTTTTGCATCCGTTCGTGACCAGCTATTCGTTGGATGTCATCGGTCCATCTGGTTTGAGGTCTGCCTCTAATTCTCTTGTGTGTTCTTGGCCGCCATTCAATAATTCGCGTTGTCCATCGAATATCTTTCATTTTTCCTATATGTCCAGCCCAGTTCCATTTTAACGTGGCAATTTTTTTGAATTACATATGTTACCTTTGATCTTCGTCTTATTTCCGTATTAGGTATGTGATCTCGTAGCTTGATGTTTAGTATTCTACGTTCCATCGCATGCTGAGTTACCTGGAGTTTGTGAATTATGCTGTTATTGAAAGCCCACGTTCCAGTTCCATATGTTAGTACTGGCAGTATAAACTGATCGAAAGTTTTTGCCTTTAAGGTGTTTGGTATGTTAGATTTAAAAAAAATTTGTAGTCGTCCAATTGCTGCCCATGTTTAAATCTGCTTTAGGTTATGTTTGGATAGTTCGATTTTTTGTTCTAAGTATATATACGACTCAACCTTCTCTATAGTTCCATTGTCCAAAGTAATTTCCTCATAACTATCTAGCAATTCATTCTGTGATAATACATTTGATTAATTATTAATAATTGGTAATTAGTGTGAGATGATTAAGCTTGCATTTATTTGCTTTACAAATGTGCAAATTCTTGGTGCAGTTTTTGTCAAGGCCAATCTAATGTCATCTTGAACATCAAGCTTAGCCCTGGCTTGAACTGCAAAAAAGTTGAAGATTCACTTTCGTAGAAGTATGTAAAAGTAAATGGCGGATTTAAACGGGATACAAGCCACTATCCTGGTTTACTCTTTTTATAGGCAACCAATTTGTGGTTCGCAGAGAATTTTGATTCAAAAGCCTAACACGACTTTTGGTTTGTTTCCACAGCAGTCACAAACGGTCAGTGAGAGTCCCGATTGTGCGCAATATATTTTAAAGAACGCTTTTGAATGGACTGACTATCACTGACTAATGTGGGAACAAACTTGGGTCGTGCAATCAAACCACAAAACGTCAGCAGATCGTGGTTTACGTCATGTGTAAACCCACCTTGAGAAATTCAGAGTTTTTACTCTCTATTACAGTAACACAAGTATTATATGTCTAATTCAAGACACAATTTTTTTGATGATGTTAAAGTATGCCATTAAAATTAAAATTTTGATATTTTTATCAAATTAAATTTCAAAAATGATGGTTAGAATCTTTACTATTTTTAAGCCTTTTCGGTATAAAAAAAATATAATTTCAGTGAAGTTATCCCGGGCAAAACGAATTTTTATTTACACCATTCTGGCCGAGCAAAAACTTACAAACGTTGCATTTACTACGGCAAAAAATGTTGTCCGCTAGTCCGTCTCTGGAGTTAACTTTTCCTAAATTCACCCCAGCCTAGGGTTTGATTTATTTGTTTTAACTTTATTGTTAGTAAGGTTGTATTTGAGTTACCTAGTCCGTACAACGGAAAAAAATATTGTGTATTTATTTTCGTCGGTTTTGGAAAACAAAAAAACGGTTATGGGATTTCGCAAAATAAAAATGGGCGTAATGGGCTTCTATGGAAAAAGGTATTGAATTGAATTTAGAATTATGCAAAAATAAACAAGAAATCGCAAAACATGTCTTTTCAATAATTACAAAAGGAGCAAAATAAATAGAGGTTGTTCGTTTGTAAAGAAAAGTCAAGGTTTAATGAAACGCCGCTTTCAAAAGATTATTCTAGATTTCTTAATTTTTAAAAAAAGCAAAATATGGCGGCAAATAATCAATAGAGAATTTTTATAATAACAGTTATTGCCCAAATGAAAATAATAACTATTACCATTGGTTTTTAGTTCAGCTGCTATTTTCTACAATGTTACCAATTTAGATTGGAAACAACCATTTAAAATTTTTAGTTTTAAACCGATTTTAACCATTTTTTTATTTATTGTTACGTAAAGATCTTCTTCTTTTTCTTCTTCTTCTTCTTCCTCTAGATTTCTTAATTTTTAAAAAAAGCAAAATATGGCGGCAAGTAATCAATAGAGAATTTTTATAATAACAGTTATTGCCCAAATGAAAATAATAACTATTACCATTGGTTTTTAGTTCAGCTGCTATTTTCTACAATGTTACCAATTTAGATTGGAAACAACCATTTAAAATTTTTAGTTTTAAACCGATTTTAACCATTTTTTTATTTATTGTTACGTAAGGATCTTCTTCTTTTTCTTCTTCTTCTTCTTCCTCTAGATTTCTTAATTTTTAAAAAAAGCAAAATATGGCGGCAAATAATCAATAGAGAATTTTTATAATAACAGTTATTGCCCAAATGAAAATAATAACTATTACCATTGGTTTTTAGTTCAGCTGCTATTTTCTACAATGTTACCAATTTAGATTGGAAACAACCATTTAAAATTTTTAGTTTTAAACCGATTTTAACCATTTTTTTATTTATTGTTACGTAAAGATCTTCTTCTTTTTCTTCTTCTTCTTCTTCCTCTAGATTTCTTAATTTTTAAAAAAAGCAAAATATGGCGGCAAGTAATCAATAGAGAATTTTTATAATAACAGTTATTGCCCAAATGAAAATAATAACTATTACCATTGGTTTTTAGTTCAGCTGCTATTTTCTACAATGTTACCAATTTAGATTGGAAACAACCATTTAAAATTTTTAGTTTTAAACCGATTTTAACCATTTTTTTATTTATTGTTACGTAAGGATCTTCTTCTTTTTCTTCTTCTTCTTCTTCCTCTAGATTTCTTAATTTTTAAAAAAAGCAAAATATGGCGGCAAGTAATCAATAGAGAATTTTTATAATAACAGTTATTGCCCAAATGAAAATAATAACTATTACCATTGGTTTTTAGTTCAGCTGCTATTTTCTACAATGTTACCAATTTAGATTGGAAACAACCATTTAAAATTTTTAGTTTTAAACCGATTTTAACCATTTTTTTATTTATTGTTACGTAAGGATCTTCTTCTTTTTCTTCTTCTTCTTCTTCCTCAGCCATTTGATGTCCACTCCTGAACATAGGCCTTTACCAATGATTTCCATGTTGATCTTTGCTGGGCAGTCTGGATCCAATTCTTTCCCACATGTCGTTGGATGTCATCTCTCCATCTCGCTTGTGGGCGTTTAACACTTCTCTTTAACTCTCTTGGTCTCCATTGCATCAGGGTTTTCGTCCATTTCGAGTTGTTTCTGGCTACGTGGCCTGCCCAACTCCACTTCAACCTAGCTACTTTTCTAAGCAAACACCTAACCTAACTACGCACTCGATGTTATTGAAATTTTTTGTCCTAGATTTTTACGTCACGTTTGCTCTGACCAATGACGTCGCTTTTTAAATGTTTGAATTTTATACAGTTTTTTGTACTTTTTATAAATTAATTCCTTGTTTAAAAAAATATTATAAACAAAAATATTGATCGAGGCATAATTCTTACGTCATAAAGTTTTTTAAAAAATATATTTTATCCTTATTTGAAGCACATGCATATTCCCTATTTTTAGGGCATACGTACTTTTTTTGTAGCAGAAAACGGAGAAAATTTACCCATTATTGCTTATTTATTAAAAAAATTAATACGTCACTGTATTTAAAGTGCCTCCAAATAGCTGCGACCAAAATTTCAAATGTTATTAAAAACAAAGATACAACTTAAAATTCGACAACTTACTGAGCTAGCAGTCACAAAAGAACAACCGTTTATCAACAGATAACCATGGAAATTATTTTTTTTTATTAATAATTGTAAAAATAAACCACCAATGGATGAAAAAAATGTTTCAAAATAGGATATTGAAATATTATATCTCAATAACGATAAAACTCAGGAACTGTGTTTTAAAATTGAATTATGAATCGCCCACAATATTTCAGATTACTTTGGAAACGCTCTGTATTAATATAACGCATATTTAAATGCGATTAAATAAATAATACTCTTTTAATTCTTCTATCTGGCAAAAATAATTCGTAAACTTAACTGGAGTATCCTTTGATATAAAAAGTATTTAATCCTGAAAAATTCTGATGGTACAACACACCTATGAATAATATACAGGGTCATCTCGGAAAGAGATAAAAAAATGTTAAAGAGAAAATATTTTTTTAAATGAAACAAATTATTAAAAAAAAAGAATAAAACGGAAATTTTTGAATGCATCATGCCTCCAATCGCCGGAAGAAAATACATTTTGCTGCATATGCACCGAACAAACATTTAATCACGTATCTCATCACTTCACCAATACACTGGTAATGGTAGACTATAAAAACTGCGTATGACTTGAAAAAAATATTCAATCCGATATGTGCCTTTGATGAAATCGGGCTTGAATATCATCAAAACAAAAACAAAAAGAATCCGGGATCCCGCTCGAAAAAAATTCAATTATTTTGATGGAAAACATGAATTAATTTAGTCAAAAATGTAGCCGGAATATACGAATGCATATCAATTACGGCTGTATTAATCCAAGAAAAAAAAATATAATATATTTATAAAATCTTTGTTTACAGTCATTTTCATAATTAAGTTTTGATTGTACATTAATAATTTATTCTGATAATGTGTTTAAGAATCCACGATTTTATTTATCGCACATGTACAGTAACAAAAAAAAATTTAATAGATAGAGAGCCTCAAATCCAATTTTAATAATTGTTTTTAGTACCTTCTTCTTTCGGTGTCATATCGGGTCCCACTAACGTTGGCAATTACATTGGCGAGTTGTTCGCGGTTTTCTGCTATTCTGAATAGCTGCTCGGCACTGCTTACTTTGGTCCAATCGCGAATGTTGTTTAACCATGACATCTGCTTCCTTCCAATGTCTCGGCTGCCATTGATCTTACCTTTCTCTATAAGTTGAAGGATTTTATATCGTTATCCTCTAAGCACATGCCCCAGGTATGATATCTTTTTTATCTTAATAGTTGCAAACAGTTCACGAACGGCGTTTGCTCTATTTAACACTGCTTGGTGGGTCTGCATAGCTGTTCAGGATATTCGAAGCATTCTTCTACGTAACCACATCCCGATCGATTCCAGGCGATCAATCGTAGCAGCCTTTAGAGTCCAGGTCTCAACTCCATATAATAACACGGACCAAATGTAACATTTAATCATTCTTTGACGCAATTTTAGTTTTAAGTTGTTAGAGATTTCATTTTCAGAAAAGTTGTGCGAGCTGTTTCAATTCTGCTGTTGTAATACTGTTAGAATATATTTCTGTTTTCTAAAGTTTATAATTATGTTATGTACCTTTTTTTTTTTATGAAAATAGTCGCAAAAAGGGTAGACCTATCGTGTGGGCCGCGGACGGCCCGCACTGCGACTATTAGAAGGGGAAGGGATTATAGAAAGGAAATGATTGTGGACACGCTTTTTAAAAAGTTGCAGGTCATAGTTCTCTGGAAAAACTGATTTTGGAAGCTTATTCCATTCCGTAGCAGCCCTGTAAAAGAAGGATTCTTGATGAAGATTGGTCCTTGTAGTGTCAATCTTGAGAGTAAATGGGTGAGACTGATCAGTGTGTCGAGTTCTTCGGCCGAATGTGGCCAATGGTGGTACAAGAGTTTTTATTTCTCTGGAGCATCTGCCATGGAAATATATGTAGAGCAATGACTGGTCTGCAACTCTTCTTCTAGGTTCTAGAGGGTGAAGGGTATCTGTGAGAGTTGAGCTGTTTATCAAGCGAATGGCTCTTTTCTGAATGGAATCTAGAAGACGAAGAGAATGCCTTGGTGCTGAACCCCAAATGTGCGAGCAATACTCCAGTAAAGGTCGGATTTGAGCATTGTACGTCGTCAACAGTTGATTAGGAGTAAAAAACTTTCTGGCTTTCCACAGAAAACCTAGCCTCTGGCTTGCCGACTTTGCGATGTTAGCAACATGGTCATGCCAAGACATGTTATTGGACACCGTGACTCCCAAAATCGAGATGGAGGGACTTGGTTCAAGGGTATTTCCGGACATTGTGATGGGATGATTTGAGGAATTCACTTTCTTGGAAAACGTGGCACTTAGTGTTTTTTGGGCGTTGAACTGAACAAGATTGTTGGTTCCCCATTCGACGATTGATTTAAGATCTCTATTGATGGAATTAACCTGTTCCTGCCTGAGTCTATTTGTATCATTCACCGAAAGTAATCGATAGGATGTGAAAGTTGAGACAAGTGTGCTATCGCCTGCGAAACTGTAAATGGGGTTCGTAGTGGTTTTCAAGAGGTCGTTGATGTGTAAAAGAAATAAGGTAGGGGACAGGATGGAACCCTGGGGGACCCCGGCATTAGTTTTAAACGCATCAGAAGAAATACCGTCAACTGCCACATGTAAGGAGCGATCTTGCATGAAGCTCAAGAGCCATTGGCGCAGTTTGGTTGGGAGACCGTAGGCAGATAATTTACTTAACAATGCCTGGTGTCAAACGCGGTCAAAGGCTTTAGATATATCCAAGGTTATTGCACGGGATTCACCAAACTTTTCAATAGTGGATAATAATACCTGACTTAACCCGTATCTGTACTCACATATGAACGTAATACAAATGTGAGGCGTTATTTTAAATTTGCACAAGGGCGCCAAAAGTGCTAGGCGCGGGCCTGTAGCTAAGACAATTTACTCATAGTATACCGTATCACAAAAAAATTTAATAGATAGAGTCTATTAAATCCAACTTTAGTTTTTTAAATGTTTTTAGTATTCAAAAATTCTGAAAAATGTTTTAACTGCGTGAAACGATAATCGGTATTCACACGGGAATAATAATTTGCAAAAATAATTAAATCAACGTTAATAAAAGCTTCAAAATTGATAACAAATTAATCGTAGCACATAAAATTTTAAATATATAGATCCCAAATTATACATTTGTTTAAAAAAATATTTTATATCATCGTTTTTTGTCGAGACAAACATTTAAAACTTACCAAACGTTCTGCTTGCACAAATGACTTAGATTTGAAACTCACCTGAAACAAAACAAAAATTAAAGATAAATTTATCTACAAATAACTTCCTATTTTATTCGAATGTTTCGAAATGTTTATCGACTATTTCACTATTTAAACGAAGGCCTGCCGTGTTATTAATTAAAAGGGAACTAAAAATAATACCCAGCAACAACAAAATATTAAATTAAATACATGGAAGTCAACTATTAAAAATCATAAAAGCGGTCTCTGTCCCTCTGCATTTTCAACGGTATAAATTTAAACGTATTAAAATATTTAAATGTGTTAATTTATATTTAAATACATCTACAACCTCCATCTTCTGGCACAATGGTCTGATAACTAAAAGTCATTATAAGAGGAATTTTGTACCTGCATTTGTTGTAAGAACTAATGAACCTTTATATGTATACCGATACTATCGTTTGTAATAAATAATCAACTTCATTTTGATTATACTGTGGGCTTTCTTATATTTAAGACTAAAAAAAACAATTTAAATTATTGCTAATTTATAAATTTTATGGTTGTCATCATATTTCATTAAAAACTTGTATACAATTTAAAAGCAAATTATTGTTACAAAAATAAAACCAGAATGGAGGTTATTTAAACAAATGATTTACAAGGTCAGTGGCGTGGCAAAGAAACATATTCGTCCAATGCATTTTTGGGGCAATCGGTAGCAAGCAGTAAAAATATACTGATAAAATTACAGTTTCTCAACATTACCAACGACAGCTTTGTCAGAACGTTTGATATTGGTGGGGTGGATTTTTGGTGGCCTTTCAACACCTGCATATTAAAAAAATAGAAATCGGGTCGGAGTGTAACGTGTTAATGCAGTTCCGAACTACCGATACTTTACTGGTACAGGGACGGGATTAAATTTATAATCAATTTTAGGTATTTTAATCTTTGTATCCATTGTTTGTGTTCAAATTATTTAATTTATATTTACTACAGGTTTTTGCAAGCAGATCCATTTTGGTTAGCAAATGTAGGCAGAAGCTTGGGCTCCTGACCAGACGCAACAGGGTGACATTACTTTGGATACCTGGAAAAGCAGTGTTTAAAGGGAATGAAAATGCGGATGAACAGGCACGAGAGGGGTCGTCACAGACACTCTATGGGCCAGTATCCGCAGTTGGAGTAGCAGAATGCTACGTTAAAGCGGAAATCCGCTCATATCAGTACAGGGAGCACAGGAAGCTGTGAAGAGACGAACCCAAGGCACGTCGGGCAAAGAGCTTCTTGGGGAGACCTGACAAGAAAATAGCCAATCAACTGATGGGACTAAACAGTGGACAACTAGGGATCATAAGTTTCTGTGATTTTAAATTCTTTGTTTCAGATCAACGACAAATATCACAATGTAAACTTTTTCTTAAAAAAATGTTGACCTCTAAACCACCGAAACCAAGAGATCAATATCTTTCATTGTCCTAGGACATATTGGCCTTTTATAACTTGTAAAGTCTGCAAGGTTCCACTAAAGTGGAAATTGGTGGGTCAATGTAGATAAAGAAAAATATTTTTAAAAACTAAGATCCAGAAGATCCACAAATGATTTTTATGTTGGTATCTTAATATCGAACTAACTGACTGATAAGATTCGCGTCTGAAATGGTTTAAACTGCCATCCTCAATTGATAAGTTAGAAGTTCCTTGCAACTGAAGCGCGAAATATATCGAAATGACAACCAAAATTCGGATAACGTCTTTCTTACAACAATTTAAATTTCTAAGAAGGAATCATCGGTTAAATTGGAAAATAAATAATCGGAAAGTTTTACAACTATGAATTTATTAAAATCATGGAATGATTGACGATTTTTAATTTGATTTAATACGGCCCAATAAAAGAATGAACGTAAAATTAACATTGAAGAGAAACCAGTTAGATTTAAAATTGTACTTGTATCAGCAAAGAAAAATCAAAAATGGAGATAATTGTCAATCGTACATTAAAAAATTAATGAAAAAAGAGATGGTGTAAAAAGAATAATTACAAGATAAGATTACAAATATATTATAGTTTAAAAAAACTAAAAAACACGCTTTAAAAGTTAATCAAACTAAAAAGTAAAAAATAATTCTTAACATAGGAATTAAATTACTGACGAAAAAATTAATGTCACTGTTCTAAAAGCGTGGGGTGCTTTCATTACGAAACGCAGAATTAGTTTAAAAATAACATACAACAATAACATACACGCTTTTAAAACAGTGACATTAATTTTCTCGTCAGTAATTTAATTCCTTTTTCACTATTTAGTTTGATTTGTTTTACTCACTAAAAAAATTATGTATTACATGGTAAAAGCACAAAAAGAATGCATCGGCCGGGAATCGAACCCGGGCTGCTCTCGTGGCAGGAGAGCTTTCTGCCACTGAACGACCGATGCGATAAACTTAATATTTGTTCTGCGCACATGCGTAGTTCACACACTAGTTCTATCTCACTTACACTCATGCAAAAGAACCCCGAAGAAATTTATGAATCCTGGCGAAAGTAATCAGGATAATCGGATATTTTGATCGAATTATTGCATTGTCGTCGGTCTTTGACAAGTGTGCGAAGTTTAAATTAAATCTGATCGCTTAAAGTAGGGCAAAATCAAGGCCAAAGAGTCAGTTACAAACATACATACAACCAAACAAACAAACAAGATTAAGATGAAACTAATATAAGCGTGTTAAAAAAAGAAAACAAATGAAAAAAAGAAAGCCATGTTTCCGTTTATTTTCTTCGCCCGTATGTGTCATATTTTCGAATTGCATTTCATTTCTAAAATAGCACTGGATAGCGCAATCAGTGACAAGTAAAAAAAATCAACAGCAAGAAAGAGTTTCTCTCAAAATTTAACAGTGTAAAAGTGGAATATCTCTCATCCCTTAGGAGAAATCGAGGTGGGTCTTAAATTTTTTTATATATTCCATCACAGATAAAATATATTACATATAGTCCACTGGATTTGCATATCGCCCAAACCATGTTCCTTTTTTTTATTGAAAGCACTGTACGCCAATTTTAAAAGTTTTTAGTATTCTTGTTCATTCACACATATTTTATATGTTGCAATTAAAATGAAATTACTGTAATAAACTATTTTTTATAAGGTATAAGGATAAAGTCCAAGCAATAATTGTGTAAAACGTGTTAACGTATTTTTTAATTTAGTTAAAAAGTTGTCTTGAGCTGTTAAAATATGCTGTAAATAATCTGTAACTCATTTACTGCTACATTGTCATAAATATGCATTTAAAACTAGGATACCTATGGAATGTATGTATTTGTATGGTATTAAAAACAACAGGGCGAAATAACGCAAAAGATAACATAAATTTTTATAACGTTGTTATTGAGGTAAGTCTATAAATAACCTAAAAATGTAATGTTGGTCAAATGTGACTGCAGCACAAGCATCAAATACAAAAGTATCATCAGAATGTTTTTTTAAATTCATTTGTAATAAAATTGATTTTTAGCTAAACTAACAGAACGGTAAAAAACAACGTGCAGTTGTAAAATAGACGAAGGATTATACAAACAAGCAGTTGCTGTCTGTATTTTTGATTACTTCTTTGAAAAGAAAGTTTCTTATTGTATCACAATAATAATGAACAAAATATTTCGTTTAAATTATACAATAACATTATCTTATTATGATTTTGTTTCACATACCGTGTTAACTATAAATTGACATTCTTTATTTACTTTAAAGTTTATCTTTTTTTAAGTTTAAAATTTTTATTTTTTTAACAAAACGGGAAATATTATATTTCCCATGTATATATAGCGATTATTTAAGGCATAAAAAAATTGTCTTTGATGACGAACTGCCGCAATCCACTTCTTGCTCTCTATTTAATAAGAAAATCCAGGAAAACGGTTAAATTGTAATTCTGGACTTTCTGGTGTATCGTCACAATTAACAACAAATCACTTCCGTTATGTTAGTCTTTTTTCAATTTTTTTTAGAAACAAATCTCTATTACATGTGACACCAGAATTAAAAAAAAACACAAGTTAGCGCAAAGTTTACGCGCCAAAGATACGAGGGCGGTTTGATAAGTCAGTGACTTTTTGAATAAAACAAATTTTTTTCCGCAAATAAACATTTTATTTTTCTACATAATCACCTTTTAGCTCGATACATTTAGTCCAGCGTTTTTCTAATTTTTTTATTCCCTCCAAATATAAGGTTTTTCCAAAGCTCTCAAAATACGCGTTTGTTTCGGTAATGACTTCTTCATTCGACTCAAATCTCTTACCGCCCAGCCATTTCTTTAGGTTTGGATACAGAAAATAGTCGCAGGAGGCTAAATCTGGAGAATATGCTGGATGGGGTAGCAGTTCGTATCCCAATTCGTGGATTTTGGCCATTGTGACTAGACAAGTGTGCACACGTGCATTGTCTTGATGGAACAGCACTTTCTTCTTCTTAGCCAAATGTGGCCGTTTTTGCTTCAAATCAACGTCGAATCTGTTCAAAAGCTTTGAATAATATTCGCCGGTGATCGTTTTACCTTTCTTGAGGTAGTCGATGTGAATGACACCGCGTACATCCCAAAAAACTGTGGCCATGACCTTGTTGGCTGACAGACTCTGTTTCGCCTTCTTTGGTCCACGTTCACCCCGAGCAACCCACTGTTTCGATTGTTCCTTGGTCTCTGGCGTGTTGTGATGGATCCATGTTTCATCCACAGTAACAAAACGGCGCAAAAATTCGTCTGTATTACGGCTGAACATCGCTAAACACTCTTTTGAAGTGGTCACACGATTGCGCTTATGGTCGAGTGTGAGCAATCGCGGCACCCATCACGCGGAGAGTGTTTTCATGTCCAAATATTCGTGAAAAAAATGATGTACCCGTTCAGTTGAGATACCTACAGCATGAGCCAACTCACGCACTTTCATTCTCCGATCATCCAATATCATTTCATGGATTTTATCGACGATTTCCGGCGTGATCACTTCTTTTGGGCGACCTGGACGTTCGGCGTCACTAGTGCTGGTACGCGACCACAACGGAACTCTGTAAACCACTTCTTAACCATTGGAATTGATGGTGCCGAGTCCCCGTAGTATTTATCAAGTCTTTTCTTAGTTTCAGTGATGGATTTTTTACGTAAAAAGTAATGCTTAATCAGCACACGAAATTCACTTTTTTCCATTTTCGTATAAATTCACGAGGTTGTCTGCTTTGAACGGCTATCAAACACCAACTGCACGACGTAGCTTGCTCAAAATTAGAAAGTTGCCCACTGATAGATTATAGTTGACGGCAGCACTGTTGCATTTGGAGTAACTGCGCGGGAAATTCAAAAAGTCACTGACTTATCAAACTGCCCTCGTACTTTACTAGCTTATAATCTTGTTGAAACCTGGAGAGGAAATTAATAAATAAATAAATAAGAAAATTAAAATAAAACTATCAAAAAAAATCCGAAAACGTTAAAAATTTGATAGCAAATGTTTTCGAGTGTATTAATTGAGCTTTAATGCTAATGAATACGCTATCTGGCGGAATAAACTCGCATCAATATCACGTTACCAGCAAATGTGATTGTAGATTGTAGGTTGGGTCGTGAAGGCCATGCTGCCTTTCAAGCACTTCGACCTATCAGATCTTTTGTGCATAACCCTGGGGGCTAAGTTTCTGATATCGAAGGGCTTTAGGAAGGCCCCTTTCAGAAACTTGAGCCTCTTGCAGAAAAGCGCTGGGCATTCGCAAAGCAAATGTTCTGCAGTTTCAGCGAAGTTCTCGCAGTAGCGGCAACTGTCACTCTCTGTTTTGCCCATCTTTTTCAGGTGGTACCTTAGAGGGCAGTGTCCAGTGAGGAGTCCCGTCACCAGTTTCAAGTCTTTCTTGTCCAACTCGAGAAGCTGTTTAACTTTCCTTGGCGAAAGACTTACTAGCCTTTTCGCAAATGTGATTGCATCGTGTTTATTTACATAGAAGCGTGCATTTGTGTGAATACTATAGTTATTTAATAGTGACTAATAATTTGTTAAAAGTGAAACTGACCAGCAGAACTAATTGTTGTATACATGGATGTTCTCTGTGTATAAAAAACCCCAACTTGTCTTTTCATCATTTTCCAAATAAGGTTCAGAGAGTTGAGCATATTGGAGAATCCGAAATGGCGACAATGGACAATTGTAGAAACATATCCGTTCAAATATCGAAATTTTCACTAAATTGTACCCTTAGTAAACATCACACTTGGCGTCAAAAACGACAGAATGACAGCGCGGAAAAATAAAGGTCAAAATGTCAATAGGATAAATAGTAAGATGTAACGCATGACAAGGATCGATGTGTGCTAGTTGTAGTTGAAATAATAATTCGCGTATAGTATATTAATATAAATAAAATATAACAAGAACCATCCTGTTGTATATACGTATGTACATTATAAAATATAACGACCTCGCCTTGCTTGGTCTTGGCAACTTATTTCGCCAGCCAGCGAAACTTTTCTACATCGACAATGTCGACTCGTATATGCGCGCCATTCGACTTTAATAAACCCAATCATACATTTGCAGATGAAATACAACATAATGACGTGCATTTCATCTTTTTTTTAACACACACATACATATATAAACATTCAATCGTCTCTCGAGGTCAAATAAGGTCGAATGGAAATTGAATTTACAGGGTGTTAAGTGAAACGCAGTTTACGGGACAATATAATATTTTGGCAAATTAAATTGGAATTTATGATGACTCAACATTTTAGTTTTGTGATGTTTTTTTTTCTAAACATATATTTGACAATATGTTATGTAATCAACACAATATTTCCTATGGGATAATACCGTTTTCAACGAAAAATAAAAAATCTTCAAAATGATTTTTTTCTTTTTTTTTTCTTTATTAACAGACGATGAACTGATCATTTGTTATAAGATTAACTTACACGACGCGCGACGATTAAATGCTAGCAATTAATTGCTGGCAATATATTGCTAAGTCTTTCTAGTTCTCTTGTAATGCATGGAAGCATGGACACTCGCTGGTAATCATTCGAAATGTGGGTGTACCGGCGATTACTAAAGATCAGTTGGGTGAACAGAGTTAATAATAACGTAGTTCTCAATAGCATGGCCAAGGATTTGGAAATAGTTAAAACCATCAAGAGACGCAAATTGGAATATTTTGGTCATATTATGAGAAATATGGGTTATTGCATCTTATCATAGAGGGAAAATCCTAGTCAAGCTTGTTCCAGGGAGAAGGAGAACATCGTGGTTGAAAAATTTGAGGCAGTGGTACGGAAAATCTTCAGTTCAACTTTTCCGAGCAGCTGTCAATAAAACGATAATTATTAGCATGATAGCCAACATGATGACCAACGATCGTTAAACGTCATGGTACTAGAAGAAGAATCTGTTGCTAACGATATACTCGGAGTGATCGGTTGCTGGCAATACATATGGTGGCGAAAACCCCCCCGGTGGGGTTAAGCCCCTTTCGCTCTCTAGATCCGCCTTTTTGGTGGGTCAATCCCAGTATTTAATATCATTCTCTTTACAATGTCTCTTCTTCCTTTAGCCATCCTGAACTGGGTCTTCCACGTATTTTTCCTGGGTCGTGACCTAACCATCTAACTCTAGATTACCTTATTTTTGTTACTATATGTTTTTTTATTTCTTGTTTAATTTCTTTATTTGTTTTTATTCTATATTCATTTTTTGTAATTTTAATTGGTCCTTATATTGCTTGCATAATTTATCTATCTATGATTCTTATTAGATCTTCTTCTTTTTTTGTCGTGCTCATCGTTTCTGCTGCGTATAGTTATATTGGTTTAATTACTGTGTGATCTTTATTTTGGTTTTCTTCGTGAGTGATTTGTTTTGGAATAATTTTTTGTTTGCATGAAGACTTTTATTTGTAGTGACTATATTTTCTGCTAGTTCAAGTTTCATGTCTCCCGTTCAATCTATTGTGATTCACAGATATTTAAACTTTTCTACTTTTTCTGCTTCTTTTTTATATTTTATTACTCCTTTGTATTGTCCTATTAGCTAGTCTTATAATTTTTGTTTATCTTTAATCCCGTCGTCTTTCTTTGTTCTCGTTCAAGATGTTTTCCATGATTTTCTTTGTTTTTGCTATTAAGTTTCACTATATCAACTGCATATGCAATAACTTGTCCTCCCTCTGTTCTCAGATTAACTATCTTAATTTTTTTGGTATTTCTAACGTTTAAAGAGCCAAACGTAGCTTTGCTCTTTTTATTTAGTCAAAGGCTTGTTTAAAGTCGATAAAAAGCATGTATAATTTTATTTTGTGCTCATAGGTTTTTTCTATTACTTGCTTTATTGTATGGATTGCAACTATAGTTGATTTACCCTTGACGATACATTGCTGGTAGAAAATATTTCTGGATTTTACATTATTTTTTGACGAGATTTAACTCGAATATAATAATCGTATTAGAATTATATTAACATAATTACATAAAAAATTTATTACACAATGGAATATCAATATCTTGATTAAAGAAGCACTTTTTTTTAAAATTAAGTGAGGCGAAGATCAAGTTCTAGCAATTAATTGCTGGCGATTTATTGCTAGCTAGAGCTATCGGTTGCTAGCGATACATTGCTGGTAGTAAAGTTTTCTAGATTCGACTCCATTTTCAAGATTCAACTCGACTTCCAAAATTGTTATAGATAAATAACAACGATTTACATGAAAATTTGTAAGCAGGAATACTTTTTGTTATATAACAAAATTATTTATATATTTATAATTTATTAGCTAAAATTAAAAATTTACACAACAACGAAGAAAATGATTCAATGAAGGCGATAGGGGTACGTGGTTATAAATGTAAACAGGAAAAGTAGACAAAATAAATGTCTAAAAAAAGTTCAGTATTGATTTATAATTTATTTTTCAACTTTGTTTTGAAGCAAGTAAAATAATAATACGACCCATATACGTACAAAAAAACAGTAATAAATTGAAAAAAAACATAATAAAAATATTGATCTTTCTCACCTGTTATTTGTAATCGTAAATATTTTATTTTTATTTACTATGGATTATTGTAATACTACGGTTTCGATCCAATTAGTTTTCTTTTTGTGCAAGTCTCGTTACTGCTAATAATTCGTTTGTAAACCAACCGTAACCACAAAATATATTAGCGAAGGCAGTGGCACGTGTAATTTCTTACAGGGTGAGCTAGGTCCGAATTGATTCAGTAAAAAAAGTCTTGTTACTAAAAAGCAATTTAAATTCTCGGAATAAAAAAAATAATAGCACTGTTTGCGATTACACTGATAATCTCGACAGCTTGGCGATCTTTACAGATTTTGAAGAGTAAAAGAGTAACAAAATATCCATGTTATTACTAAAATTATAAAAAGCCAGGACAGATTCGTTTGTCTCTGTGTTGATGGCGAGAATGAGTTTAACTGATTTAATACTAAACGATAATGCGAATTCAAAAAATTCGACTTGGTAATTACTAAAATAGACTTGAATTATTATTGTTAGGGACTACTTCCGATGAAATCAGACGGAGTAGGATGAAATGTCAAAAACACACGACGATTGCCGAATAACCCCCTGTTTGAAGGTAAACAAAGAAGTATGCGCGAATATTTTGAAGCAGATATCTGTAATCATGTAAAAGAAGGTTATAGGTGTAATTTAGTTGTTAGTAGTTGTATAAGTACGTAGATGTGCGGGAGTTTTGTTGTTGTTATACTTTTCCATTTAAAATGGGTTGACCGAAAAATAAGAACTTCTTAGCAAAGAAATTAATAGTATTTAATCATAGGTACAACATAGGCCCGGTGTGCCAGAGTTTATCCTGGCAGAAATATTTTTTAAAAATAATAATCATAAGTAATTTGCACTTTTATGGAAATTAATTTCTTGTAGACCATTTTGTAGCAAATTTTATGTATTTTCAAAAATATGACAAATCTCATCGCGACAGAAAAGTATGTCACACCGACTTTTAATAACTAAAGTTTATAAAATGTTTCCCTTATCGCGGAATTATTTTTTTTTAATCTCTTCCTTTTCAGTTCTTCTTTCAAAATATCTCGGTGTGGCAGCTCAAAACTTGACCAAAATATCTGTTACACCACTTTATATTATAACCCTTTAAAATCATGAAAATGGAGTATATTGAAATTCTTTTCTGTCCTGTTTTTAATTTATGACACAAAATACAGTCTATGTCATCTATGATTCTTTATCTTTTTACTTTTAACTTTTAAATTGAGCTACCCTTACTACAATATATTATACCTAAGTTACCCTGCTAAATTTCAGAATCCATATAATTGCAATTTTAGTGTCACCGGCTCCCAGACTATTACGTCAGTTTTGAAAATTGTCATTTTATGTCAAAATTAAAAAAATGTTTTTATACCAATTTCAACCAAAAGATCTAGTAAAGATATTTCTGCTAAGGAAATTAGACTCGGTAGGGAAGTGCTAGAGTTCTGTGTATTGGTGAAGGGAATTTTAACTGGAATTCCTTTTAAAGCAGTTATTTTTTATTTACACCAAAACAGCCGTTTCAGATTTGTGTTTGTTAATTTATACCAATGGGTCGCTAAAACTATTGATCTTTTTTTTTACTGTATTTTAAAAGACAATAAAACGGTTTATTATATTCTACGAATTAAGGAGCCGAATGGAATTTCAAAACATGGGGTACTTTAGTACAAAGTCATCGGTTTCTCATGTCTAGCAAGATGTCTTGTGTTTGCCTAAAATAAATATATAAACATGAAGGTTTTTTTTTACCAGTTCCGTGAACCCTTTATTTTATAAGGAATGCGTACAATTTAAACATAAAGACGACTGGTTGTGTGGGCTGCCAACAAATGAGATATGTCAACACTGTCCATAAATATAAGAAACTCGTATCTCGTCTGTAATAACATATATTTATATATGCGACCAAGGCAAACAGTTGAACACTGACACTGAGCCACACTTGCACCGAAAAAATAAATAATATAAAACTTAAATATATGTTTTTGTTTGTCGAGATAGGTATACGACTAAAAATAACAATCAAATTTTACCAAAGTCGTACTCGTTTTATTTTCATAGGGCGGCAACACTTTACTTAACACGCCCATCTGTACGACAAAAACAAATCAATTGCCAATTTACATTTTAACGCAACAATCTTATTTGGAAAAAAATTAAACTAATTATCTTTTTCGTTAAATAAGACTTTTGACTGACATTTATTTCAAATTTTTTCTTATCACAAGTAATTTATGATGTTTTTTATGGCATTTATATATAATCTATATTATTTCAATGTTTTTAAGTAAATATGTAAAGTTTTGTACGTGTAAACGGAAAACATCTTTATTACTTGGGATTAATTTTGATTAATATCAAATTTTTAAGGCCAGAATTTTAATAATAAAATAATAATTGATAATCGTTCATACCATTTGTATAGACATTGTCCAAGTATAATATCAGACAGCCAGGCTGCTGTAAAAGCACTAAGCTTCAACAAGATAAATTCTAATAATAATATGGAATCGCATCGAATTCCTTTAAGTACCTTGGTGCGAACAACAGGGTGAACCTGCTGTGGGTACCAGGGGGTGGAAGAAAACGAAAAAGTCGACACGTTGCAAAACAGGGGGCCGAATCTGCGTTATTAGGACCAGAACCAGTGCCCTTTTATATTTTAGGTCAAAAAACCAGAAGAAATATTAATTAACAAAGTAGGTAATAGAAAAAAGATATACAGTTTTAACTATCGTTTTTACAAAAGCTTATCTACACGTTTAAAACTTTAAAGATGCATCAATGGTTCTTGTCACTAGCATACTTGTGAAGATGTATAAAAAAATGGTATGGGCAAAAGCCTTGCTAATAAGATTTTTTTCTATTTTCTTCTATAGGTAATGCTTGTGTACAATATTGAATATTTGGATATCTATCCATTGTTGCATACTTAAATGTGTGAAAGATTATTACTTTTTGTTTTGTGTAAGTGTATTGTTACATTAAAAGTAAAGATACCTTTTTAAAAAACTTATAACTTATAAAACTTATAAAATTTTCTTTGTTTTCGCAAATAACATGCAACATGTATGTAAAATTTTTAAAAGTGATTGTTTCCATTAATTGCGTAGCAAAATCTTCATTGAACGGAACAAATATATTTAAAAAAAGATTTGGAACGCGCTGAATAAAAAAATTAAATCCCAGTCTGTCAGGTTCAACATGGTCTTTCCTTACTGCACCTAGCCATAGAAACTATGTTGTTTCTTTGGCTACGTTCACTTGCGGATATTTTTAAGAATATTTTGTATTTCCTACAGATTAAAAACATTAACAAATATAGTCACGTCTTTTCCCTGTAGATGAAGGTAGACACCACTTCTTTCCACTTGTTACGATTCTTACACACGTCTTTCGCTTCTTTTACTTTCATTAGCGTTTTCACACAAGCTCGTCGGTTGCTGGTACTCTTGACTTGGTCTTTTTTTAAATCTATTTCGATCTCATCCGATGGTTTATGACATCATTTAAATCATTACCAGCAAATGACATTTTATTTTATTATCATTATCATTTATTACTTTCAACGGTAACTAAAAACTTGATAGAACTTAAAAAATTGATAGAACGGTTAATATGCAGAGCATTTAATCTTGGATAAGTGAATGAATTTGTAATAATAACAAGAGGACATCTAATTATATGAAAATTTAACCCCGTAGCCCGAATTAGAAGCACGTCTACACGTTGAAGGTAAAAATCGTAAATGTTAAAGGAAGAAAAAAATGTTGGGTGCGTCTCAGCCTCTAAAAATGTATCTCTTGAATGAAAAAGCAAATAACTAACCAAAATACGCCTTCAATTTTCAGTCAAGTGTTTGTCTTTAAACTCATAAAACTCGGCATATAATATTTCATATACAAACCGAAGTGCCCAAAACCAGAGTCTGAGAAAATATTTAATAACCTTTTTTTGTTGTTACTCAATAAAAATTAATATATCAAGATGAAACGATTTTGTGTTAAAACGTCCAAACATAAATTTTATGTTTAGACACACATGCTTCCGAGTTGAACACGAAAGTTACTTATTATTAGTTAATATTTACATAGATGTCATATTTTTTTATCGAGTCTACACACAAAGAAAATAATTAATAAATAAATAAAAAACTTACTTACTTACGTACTCCGTAGCTCTACAACCCTTTGTGGGTTTTGGGCTGACTGTGCAATTAGTCTCCAAGCCCATGGTCCTAAGATCACTTTCGAGGTTATCTCTCCATCTTGTCCGTGGTCTTCCAGGGTGTCTTCGGCCTCTTGGGTTGGAGTGCCAGACTAGTTTCACCCATTTATCTTTCAGTTGTCTTTGGATGTGACCTGCCCATTGCAGTCTCTGGGATTTGATTTCTTGCACAATATCAGGATCTTTATACAGCTCACGTAATTCCTCGATCGTTCTGATCCAATATCTTTGGTAGTTATTATCTAAAAGTGGACCGTATACTTTCCTCACTACTTTCCGTTCAAAGCAGCGAAATTTGAACTCGAGACGGCTTTTGTCATAGTCCAAGTCTCACAACCATACATCGCTACCGGTCTTATGACTGTTTTGTAGAGTTGTATATTAGATTTCCTTGATATGTGTTTCGATCGCAACACTTTACTCAGTGCCTATACATATTTATTCTCGTTAAGAATTCTGACACTTATTTATTCCTGGATGTTATTATCGTCCGTTATTGTTGCCCCTAGATATTTGAAGCTACTGACTCTTTTAAAGTTGTATTCTTCCATTGTCACATTTTGGCCCACTCTGTCTCGTCTTCTCCGAGGTTGTATAGTTAGTTGGTTTTATTCTAGTTGATATTTAATTCCATTTTCTTAGTCTCCCGTTCAAGTCTGTAGAATTGTTTCTTCACCGATCTGGTTTTCTTACCGATTATATCAATGTCATCAGCGAATGCCAATAGTAGACGTGAGCCATCCACGGAGAACATTTGCATGTTTGTCTTTGCGTTTCTTACTGCCTTTTCCAATGCGATATTTCCATTGTTAATAGAGAAAGGCTCCGATGTTAATGCTCCTAGGCTTCCTAGAGTCCTCGTAACACACCTTTATTAGTTTCATCAGTTTTTGAGGTATTGATAATTCAACCATTGCATTCCAAAGTTCAACGCGGGTTATGTTGTCGTATGCCTATCTAAAATCTATGAAGAGGTTGTGTATTTTCTGATTAAATTCCCATGTCTTCTCTAGCATCTGTCGGATAGTGAATATCTGGTCATCAGTTTTCATGACAATCTCTGTTTTATGAGGAGAGGTCGTCAGCCTTTCGCTCAACCTTTCTTCTTTCTCGTCCTGGCTTAGTACCAGCAACGGCGGAGAGCAATAAAAAACTGTTCGAATATTTTCAATGCAAAAAAGAATAAAATCCACTATTGTCATTGCTGGATTAATTTATTTAATTTTTAACCATTTTCTTAAATATAGTAAATCTAATCCACCGGAACAAAAAGAGAAATTTAATGAATTGCTTCAAAATCTATAAAATCCTTTAAATTTTTAATAACAAATAAATTATTCTTGCTTAATTAAGAAATACTCTGTTCGTATACTAACTATAAACATTTATTTTACCACCTGATGATGATGGTACTTCCACTTAAGCGACCAGTCGAATTTACCGCAATAAAATACAACATTTGGTCCATCAACGGTGGCATGGGAATCGAAATAATAGTTATTAAATCCATTATAAAAAATTTACCTGAGCGTCCACTCTAGAACGTTGATTGTTTTATGGCCTCTGTTAGGATATTATAAACTTATATACCTGTGTCTGTCTTAAAAAATAAGATTTATTTATATACCTTTATAAATTTCTTCACGTTTTACGTTTAAAGTTGGTGAGACAGTCACATCATCAAAACGGGACTTGATTTAGTTTTTATAACATCCACTGTGACCCTAAACAAGACAGATGAGATTAGGTTAGAAGTTTGGGAAAGAAAAATTCTACGCAGAATTTATCAAGAGAAGAAATAAAAAATAACTGCATAAGAAGAACGTTTAAGAAACTATACAACAATACACCAATAACCTCAGGAATCAGTGGCTAGAGCAAACGAGGTACTAAAATATCCCAATTAGAGGTATCTCTGTGAAAAAAAGGGCGGACACAGAAGAAAATGGTTACAAGCAGTAGAAAAAGATCTGGATAAACTGAAAATAAGAAACTGGAGAGATAATATAATTTTTTTTAAAAAAACAGGGAGCAGTTGCCAACCAAGCATTAGATCTCCAAGACCTGGAGAGCAATCCATGACTAATTCGAAAATACCACAATAAATATTCCAGTATCAGCTTTATCATGCTGGTCGTAACAACAGGCTTTGCTTAAGAATTAGAAATTTGATTTAGATTCAGAAAATAGTTATTATCCTCTAATCTACTACTTTAAATAAAGCTCAAATTACATCAAACATAATTACAAAGTTGTTTAACTTCACCAAAATGATAAAAGAAATCTTCCGTCATGATAAGGAAACCTCTGCATACATACTGTGCCTGTGAAGGTCTGACAAGGCTAATGAGGTGAAAAATCACAACCCTCTTAACACATGAAGTCTAGTAATAAGGATAGACCTACACCTCATGAAGTTATCTGAATTCATATCATCGTGATAATCAAAACTTTTTAATCTTATCATGTCTTTCTATTAATACATCTCTATATTATCGGTTGGTATTTGCTACCAAAACATTATTTAGATTGTAGATTGTGGGGGGGTCGTGAAGGCTATGCTGCCTCCTAAGCACTTCGACCTATCAGATCTTTTGTTAACCCTTAATATATTCGAGGCCCAGGATTCCGAGACTTCGTGCAAAGTTTATCAGTTTCTGATATCAAAGGGCTTTAGGAAGGCCCCTTCGAGAAACTTGAGCCTCTTGCAGAAAAGCGCTGGGCATTGACATTACCTCTTTTGTTTCCGCAGAGTATTTTTCAGTCTACCCAGTCTTACTTCGACTGACTTCACCGGAAGTGGTCCCTAACAATAATAATTAATTCAAGTCTACTTGGTAACTAACAAGTCGAATTTTTTGGATTCGCATTATCGTTTAGTTTTAAATCAGTAAAACTCATTCTCGACATCAACACAAAGACAAACGAATCTGTCCTGGCTCTTCACGTAATTTTAAGAATACCAAGGGTAATTATTGTTTTACTTATTCCAATATTTTTTTGACTCATTAAACTTGATTAAAGTCCGCTTTTGGTTAAAAACTAGTACTTTACTTCATACAAAGTAACTTGCGATAAACAAATGTGATAGAACAAAGTAAAATAATTCAAAACGACGTGTATATATTTTGTAATTTTAACCCAGATAAGATTTCATCTAAATTTAAATCGTCGTTGTGTCGACCCCGATAATATACCACTTAATGTTAAATGAGTCAATCGACTGCAAGTACCGACTCGAAAACTACACATTAAGAAAGATAAGGCCCACATTCCGGGGATAACTTTTCATTTCCACCCGTTAGCAACGCAAACCGGCACGGTCTAACCCCCGGGCCATAAACAGCCTAAATGCAACCCCGCTTCTACCGCGAAACAATATAATCGGATCTTCGTCCGACTCGCATTAAAACGGTATGTGCGTTTCTGGCTAAGAATGCAACGGTGCCAATAATATATCATTCGGCCTAGACGGATTTTTACGACAGAATGGTAACGATGAGAATAAGTTCCTTAACATAGCAACGCATAAAAAGGGCACAAAAATAGTTAAAACAGATTCAACGCTACGATATTCTTCATTCGTAAGCAACAGTAGATTCTTTGAAGATTTGACAACGCTACTACTACCGGTTTTAGTGAGGTAGTAAAACATTAGTTTTTTGAAAAGGATCCTTTTATATACACTGACTTAATAGTTTTTTATATCTTGCATGTGTCTTTCTTGAGGATGTTTAATGGTAAAAGGGGTACTCTATGCTTAAACATAGACCATCAGCAGGATTAATTAAATAAAAATGTATTTAAAACGTTTTTAAAAAATAATAATAAAATATATTATGCAGTAGGGTGTCCCAAAAAAACAATATTTTTTTTTAAATTTATTTTCTCATTATTTTATTTTTTTTCTACCACAGAAACTATGAAGATTCTAAAAATTTGAAGTCAAATTTTAATATAATAATAATAATAATAATAATAATAATAATAATAATATCGTCTTTATTATTTCATTAAATAAACATAAAACATAATTGATATATATATGCAATAAGTTATCAAGAAATAAAAGGCGAAGTTCATTGTCTGCAATGCTATGCATCACAGAAAATGTTCTTCCACTTAACCCTGACGAGTCAAAATAAGAAGGAAAACAAAACAAAACCTGTGATCGTTACATAATTATCGTTTATAATTTAAATACGAATACTTAACATAAAAATGTAGTTTACCTATTTTCTACAAGATTTTAATAATTTACTTTAATTACAGTCAAACAAATACTCTTTATATTTATTTTTGAATTTAATGGAATTTAATTGTTTAAGTGAGGTGGGAACAGAATTATACCTTTGACAAATTTGGTATCTAAAAGACCGTCTAAATACTTCTGTTTTGAATTTAGGCACTGCGAGCAAATTTTTATTTCTAATATTCAAATTGTGAATGTCAGTACGATATGTAATTTTTCTATGTAAATAGGAAGGCTTTTTTGTTACAATTATTTTATAGAATAGACAAACTGCGTAAAATACCCTTCTTTTTTCCATGTTCAACCATCCAATTTTCTGAAGTTTATATGAGATTCTTTGTCTCCGACGAATACCAAAAATTAATCTGAGGCACGAGTTCTGAACTTTTTGAATTTTGTTTTTGTATTGAGTGGTTAAACATTGGCCATAAAGAACATCCGCATAGTTGAAAACTGAAAGCACTAAAGATTCACATAATGATTTTTTTACATAATAAGGCAGAAAATGTCGGTTGCCATAAATGATTTTCAATGCAGAGTACGCACGTTGTAGAAGTTTATTTACGAACTTTTCAAATCTTAGCTCTACATCCATCAAGACACAAGATTTTTTGCTTCACTAACATTAACTAGTGATTCATTGTGAATGCAGATATTCACAGAATTAGTCACTATGGGACGATGATGTTTTGGACCAAATATCATAACATTTGATTTATAAATAAACAATGGCTCGCAGCCAGATCAACAAATCTATTTAGATCTGCATTTATTAGATCACAATCATTTTCTGCCATTTTAGCAGGAAAACTATAATAAATTTGAGTATCATCAGCGTATAAATGCACTTGACAATTGTGAAGAGCCAGTAGTAAGTGGGAAGTGTATATAGAGAATAGTAAAGGGCCAAGTATAGAACCTTGAGGTACTCCTGATTTTAGATATAAAAGATCTGAGCTGCATTCATCTATACTAACCATCTGTTGCCTATCTTTCAAATAGTTCGTCAGCAATAACAAAGCATTGGCAGAAAAACCGATATAGTCCCGAATACCCAATAATAGATCATGACTTATGGTATCAAACGCCCGGCTAAAGTCTAGTAGGACTGTACATTTATTTTCGTCTATTGCTTTTATTACATCATCTACAATATGTAGTAGAGCTGTTGCGCAACTATGTCCTTTCCGAAATCCTGATTGAACAGATGGCAACAAAGAAAAGTTCCAAAGATGGTTTTTAATTTGAAGCTCCATAGCCCTTTCAAGAATTTTGGACAATACAGGCAGAATACTTATTCCCCTTAAATCTTTGAATTCCATTGGGCTTTGTTTCTTAGGCAAAACCTTCACAATGGCTTTCTTCCAGTTAGTTGGGTAGATATTCTCGGTTAAACAGAAATTTATAATGTGGGTAATATAGGATACGATATGAGGGCAACACAGCTTTATCAGCTTGATACTCAACCCATCACATCCTTTAGCATTTGTTTTTATTCCATAGATAGTTTTGTATACAAACAGATCATTAATTTTAAATTATTTAAAGGTCACTCCAAATTTTTTAACGTCAATAAATTGAACTAAAAAGAATTTGAATATAACTAATAATCGACTATTGTTGTATTTAAAATTTATAAAAACGTTATCAAAAATTATAAAAATATTAAAATTTTTGAAAAATAAGTTAATTTAAAGAAATATGATTTTTTGACAATTGCACTATAATAGTGAAAAATGTACATTCAATTTTTTTTTTCGTTTCTTTTGCTTTAATTTCATTCCTTACCATGTTAAATTCAAGAAAAAAAATTAAGTTCGTTGATATTTATGTTCAGGAGTAGCTCGAAAAGATATAAAGTACTTGACTTGGAAACTCTAAACATAAAGCAAATGACAGTACTCGACAAAGATCAGCAAATGGTGAGATTAGATTCATAAATTTTAAAATCATACTGTATTTGTGGTGTTTGGTAGAAATGTGATATCTTTAAAAATTAAGTAAACTCTACCATACATCATTTTTGTAAATTTTCATTTTATAGAACCAGGATATTGAAAATGTAAGTAAATCACTTTATTTGTCACTTAAAAAAAAGTTTTTAAAAATATATTTATAACATTTAAATATTAGAGCAACAAATGTTTAAATTTGGTTCATTTATTTACAATTGCTGGTTTACAGAATCATTTCAAACCTGTAAATGCTTATTATGGAATCCCAACACCCCAAATATATTTTATTATTTTTATAAGGCATACAATATTTATTATCCATCCCTTTTGCCCCTTTTTATAAGAAATATTGAATTTGGTGTACCCCAGGGCAGCATAACAGGCCTATTTCTATTCATATTATATTTGAATGATCTAAAGGATAAAACAACAGAGAACTGACGAATTATGATGATGACACAAACCTACTCATGGTACATACATACTTACATATAGTCGCGCTTTTTTCACGTAGGAGTAGGCAGAGACCACTTTCTTTCACTTGCTACGGTTCTTACACACATCTTTTGCTTCCTCTACTTTCATCAGTGCTCTCATACATGCTCTTAATTGGTACTCTTGACCTGGCCTTTTTTTAAAAGAATGTTGATCTAATCGAGATATGTTCGCCAAAGTCGACCTCTACCGACTTGTCCATTCACACTCGCCTTATAAATTTGTTTCGTTAATCTTCCTTCATCCATTCTTCTACGTCTCCAAACGATAAGATAAGGCTTATATCATAAGGAAATGAAGCACTTACCAAGGCAAATCAGTAGTTTTTCCTCATTTACAATATGTTGTACCATAATTAAACTTATTTTCTTTTAATTTTTACTTTGAAAATAGTCTAAACAAGAATCTCAAACTTTTTAGATTGAAAACTTTTCCTTAAGCGTCAGATTTTTGCATAAGTATATTTCTTTACGTTCTTGTTGTGTTTTTCCAATTTAACAGTGACGCACTTTTTTATCAGCGTCTATACGATTTCATTTTTGATCCATCTATTTTTTTCGTCACCAGTTTTATATTTAAATTTTATTTACTTATTTGCATATCTAATTATTACCAATTGTTTGCAGTTTTTTTTACGAACCTTGTTTCTGTTTAGCACGAATTAAATTACTTAAGTGGTTCCAAAAAAGAAAGAATTTAAAGGAAAGCTAACATGACTTTATTAACGTTACATCTGCAGCATTCATTTTAACCTTTTTTTATCACTGTCGTCTACGTTTCTGTTAATTTTTAAAAATATAAGATGATTTCCACTTTCGATCGGTTTCCGCGATATCCAGGACAAAAAAGGCGTTAAATCTGGCAACGTGGTTGGCAAACATTAAGCAGGTGTGGAGTGGAGTGTTTAGAATACAACGTTGTAGCTCGAGGGTGGGTTTGATTAGCGGTTTTACGATCCCCATTGTGTTGTTGTTTTGTCTCTACGTTGCCTCCGAAAGTACAAGGTTCACCACAACGTTTCTCTCGTTTTACTTTTATTAACTGCCTTCTACGCCGATGGCAGCACTTTACGGTATTCTTTTAAATGTCAATCACCAGCGAAATTGTTTAATCCTTTCGGAATTCTTGTAAAAGGGAAGTATATTAACACAATAAATTATAGTTTAAGAAAACTAAAAAACACGCTTTTAGAGTTAATCAAACTAAAAAATAAACAATAATTCTTAATATAGGCATAAAATTAATGTCACTGTTCTAAAAGAGTGGGGTGCTTTCATTCCAAAACGCTGAGTTAGTTTAAAAATGTCATACAAAGCAGTGACATTGATGGACATTAATTTTTCTTTTGACAGTGACATTAATTTTCTCGTCAGTAATTTTATTCCTATGCTAAGAAATATTTTTTTACTTTTTAGTTTGATTAACTCTAAAAGCGTGTTTTTTTAACCCATAAGTTATTTTAGTTCGATTTGTTTTACTTACTTAAAAAATTATGTATTAAATGGTAAAAGCACAAAAATAATGCATTCTCCCATTGAACCATCGATGCATTTCGTTACGTGACGATTTCTATTCAATCGCACTACCCTTAAGCCGCGTTAAAGAACTTCGTTCCAAAAACTGTTCTAATGCCAACAAATGTTGACACAGTTGTAAGGAGAGAATTGCATGTACCATTCACTAGTTTTTTGAAGGTTTCAGAATGTGAGAGATGTCCGTCATCTTCAAACAATGACAGTGTGGAGACAATCAGAGAGGATTGCCGTTTGAGTATCGGAATAATAGAACATATGGTTAACATTTACAGGGAAATAGTTAAAAATATATTACACGGTGTTAAATAAAAAAAGGTTTGTGCGAGGATAGTTCCAAAAAACCACCTTTCTTAGTATTAAAAATATAAAATTTCAATCAGATTTCCTGTAAAATATGATATTCCAGATGATCCAGAAAACAAAAGGCAATCCCCCTGCCTTGGAAATTACATTTATCACCCATAATGTAAAAAGGTTAGGGAAATAAAAATGAAGGCGATGCTAATTTTTTTCCACGTGGTGAAATAATTCACCCGAAATGGGTGCCTAAGAGGTAGGTCTTTAATTAAAATTACTAATTGAAAGTTTTGGGGAGGACGTGTGAGAATACGTCGTTCCAATTTGTTGCAAGAGAAAGCTTGAATTATTTCTTTATCAGAACAATGCATTTTTCCAAAATGCCATTTCTGTGAAGCAAGTTTTGGCAAAAAAATATCACTAACCCGACTTAGCTCACTGTTTAGATATTCTTGTTCCCAAAAATAGAAATTGCTAAAAGCGAAGCATTTTCAGTACTTAAAAGGACAATGAAAGATTAGCTTGCGACGGTCTGTATATAGGGAGAGTATATTGAGGGGACAGGGTTACATTGTAAAATTAAAAAGTACAGATTTTCTTTCGTTTTCAAATTTCAGGAACAAACCTCGCGTATTTTGGTTTTAATTGAAGTAAAAACTTGATTAAAACTATATATTTCTACGAAAGTATCGAATTTGATGCGCGAACGATCAGATTAACAATATTTTAGTGCATATTTTACTGCACTATAACGTCAAACCGGACCGTATAGAGTTAGCATATTTTCAATCATCGCATCGGGCATAAACACATTAATTTTAAAATTATCGACTTGATTAAGTATTGACACCAAATGACTGATAATCCATTACGCGCAATGGAATAAACTCCAAAAATAATGATCTACATTTAATAGAGAAATATGCGGGCATTAACGAAACATTGTAAACAAGCTTCGGGAATGCCCATTAAAAGAGGCCACTCGGTATGCTCAACATTTATTTATGAACTATTTACCGATGTAATAATTTTCGACTAAAAGTTCTCTTTGTGCCAATTTTGTCTTGCCTGCCGGTTTAAGATTAACTTTTAATTGATATTTAATTAATTATTTATAGTCATTAAATTCTCGTTGGCACAAGATTTTTGGTCCTTTTCTTTCCAATAGCGGTAACTAAATTCGACAAAATGTTTCCAAGGAGAGCTGGTCATAAATATTGTAGCGCCACAAGCAAAGTCATTGGACTTTCCAATCCTTCGTTAATTAAAAATATAAAAAAAAGGAATAAATAAATAAATAAAAGATATATTGAAAATTTTACAAAAATATAATTGGGAAAGAGAAATAAATACAATGCGGACTTTTCTCGTGCACAATATTTTGAACCATATTTTTCGACTAGACTACAATGAAATAAATGATAAAATATTGCAAAAAATTAAAGGTAAATATTTTAAAATGTACTTTAAAGCAACGACGTTGACAACATTTATTAGTGTACGAGGGCGGTTTGATAAGTCAGTGACTTTTTGAATAAAACAAATTTTTTTCCGCAAATAAACATTTTATTTTTCTACATAATCACCTTTTAGCTCGATACACGTTTAGTCCAGCGTTTTTCTCATTTTTTTATTCCCTCCAAATAATAGGTTTTTTCAAAGCTCTCAAAATACGCGTTTGTTTCGGTAACGACTTCTTCATTCGACTCAAATCTCTTACCGCCCAGCCATTTCTTTAGGTTTGGAAACAGAAAATAGTCGCGGGGGGCTAAATCTGGAAAATATGCTGGATGGGGTAGCAATTCGTATCCCAATTCGTGGATTTTGGCCATCGTGACTAGACAAGTGTGCACACGTGCATTGTCTTGATGGAACAGCACTTTCTTCTTCTTAGCCAAATGCGGCCGTTTTTGCTTCAAATCAACGTCGAATCTGTTCAAAAGCTTTAAATAATATTCGCCGGTGATCGTTTTACCTTTCTTGAGGTAATCGATGTGAATGACACCGCGTACATCCCAAAAAACTGTGGCCATGACCTTGTTGGCTGATAGACTCTGTTTCGCCTTCTTTGGTCCACGTTCACCCCGAGCAACCCACTGTTTCGATTGTTCCTTGGTCTCTGGCGTATTCTGATGGATCCATGTTTCATTCACAGTAACAAAACGGCGCAAAAATTCGTCCGGATTACGGCTGGACATCGCTAAACACTCTTTTGAAGTGGTCACACGATTGCGCTTATGGTCGAGTGTGAGCAATCGCGGCACCCATCTCGCAGAGAGTTTTTTCATGTCCAAATATTCGTCTAAAATATTATGTACCCGTTCAGTTGAGATACACCTACAGCATGAGCCAACTCACGCACTTTCATTCTCCGATCATCCAATATCATTTCATGGATTTTATCGACGATTTACGGCGTGATCACTTCTTTTGGGCGACCTCGACGTTCGTGCTGGTACGACCACAACGGAACTCTGTAAACCACTTCTTAACCATTGAAATTGATGGTGCCGAGTCCCCGTAGTATTTATCAAGTCTTTCCTTAGTTTCAGTGATGGATTTTTTACGTAAAAAGTAATGCTTAATCAGCTCACGAAATTCACTTTTTTCCATTTTCGTAAAAATTTACGAGGTTGTCTGCTTTTAACGGCTATCAAACACCAACTGCACGACGTAGCTTGCTCAAAATTAGAAAGTTGCCCACTGATAGATTATAGTTGACAACAGCACTGTTGCATTTGGAGTAACTGCGCGGGAAATTCAAAAAGTCACTGACTTATCAAACTGCCCTCGTATAACGACAATAACTTCAACACGTTAATAGATGTAGAAATATTGCACATATACAAATTAAATTAAAATATTTTACATTGAATGTGACAAAAAGTAAATATATATTAGTATTTAAATAAAAATTAGTACTTTTCATCACGATATGAAAAAATAAATTCATATGAATCCACGTACGATGATCGTACCATGAGTCTTGCAATAATATATTTGGTTTTCTAATAAAACGTTCTCATTTGTTTTATGTCATTGACTTAGGAACTTTTTCGAAATTCAATTAAAAGTTCATTGTACATTAAATGAATGCCAGGCATCGATGGACAAATACTTAATTATTTACGTAATTGGAGTACGAAGAATTTGGCAAATATATTTTATAATCACAACATTCTACTTATTCCAAATAAATTTTAAACGGTAATAGTAAGTACAGTGCAATAGTAGTAGTAGCTTGGCGGGCGACTAGCCTCTAAAATAACAAATATTCGGCTGAATATACTTCTTCCTCCGATTGTGCTAGAGAGTCACGATTACTGAAAATTTCGTCGTTGCAGACCAGACATTACTCTACAGATATTTCCATGGCAGTGCCATTCCGGAGAAATAAAAACTCTTATACCACCACTGGCCACATTCGGCCAAAGAACTCGGCACGCTGATCAGTCTCACCCAATTACACTCAATATTGATACTACAAGGACCAACTCCAACTCATTATTCAGGGTAAGGTAAACAGTAGGAGAGGACAGGGAGGCGAAGAGTATCACGGTTAAAAAACCTACGACAGTGGTATGGCAAAACGTCTAGTGAACTCTTCCGAGCGGCTGTTAACAAGGTCTCGATTGCTATGATGATAGCTAACATTCGCTGAGCGGATACGGCACACAAAGAAGAAGAAGAAGGACCAATCTCCATCAAGAATCCTTTTTTTACAGGGCTGCTACGGAATGGAACAAGCTTCCAAAGTCAGTTTTTCCAGAGAACTATGACCTGCAACTTTTCAAAAAGCGGGTCCACAATCATTTCCTTTCTATAATCCCTTCCCCTTCTAATAGTCGCAGTGCGGGGTGTCCGCGGCTCACACGATAGGTCTACCCTTTTTCCGACTATTTTCATTATAAACAAAAAAAAAACTTAAATATTTTTTAAGAAAACATCGTATCAATACTTAATTATCGAGGGCTCTAGCCAGACAACTGTTATCAATCAATTATCAATTATTATATTCATGTTTAAAAAAATATGGTTTTTGGTAAACTGTTGAAAATTATTGGTCCTTTATTAAATAAGGTATTACAAGTAATACTTAAATTAATATAAAGGTGACCCGTTATGTGTGTTAACGTTTCAATTGAATATTGAAAATCAACACAATGTATTGTTTTACTGTGTATCGTTCAACTGCTCGTCAAAAAAATACTTTTTACTTTCGCATTCCGACCAGCGTTAAATACTCCTGTCTACACCTCTGGAACTTCCTAGAAACTCTTCGAAGAACAGCGACGTTTCTAGATCTTGCCGATAGGGGTCGCGAAGTTTTGTTCTGGTGATTCGAAAAATGCAAACAAACAGACAGAGCTGGCTCAGCCCATTTTCGTAACAATATGTAATTCACTGTCATTAATTATAATTTAACGAGCATAAAGTTTATTAATGTTCTTTAATTACACACAAGAATGGTTCTCACAGGACGATTTTAAATTTTTTTCAAAGTATTAATTTGCTCATTTGTATTAAGTTAGATCAATGAAATATTTATTCTGCGCAATAGTTATTTTGCTTGCACATTTTTTCAATAGGGACAAATTCTGTAGGTTTTAATTTAAAAGATAATATGTGTAGTTACAAACGAGTGAACAAACAAGACTTTTTAAAAAGATACCTATCAAACGAAGTTTAAGAAAAAATAGTTTTCATTCCTAGTCCTAAATACAGAGAAATAAATTACTATGGTATTATTTAGACGCGAAGTATTAGTAAAACGAGCTTAAATCGAGCAAACAAGTGAAATTCAAAACTAATTGAAAGTCTGTGAAAACTTTTCCGGTACAAATACTACACACGTACTTATCTCCCATACGTACAATTTTCATTCAATTCCTCCTCGCCATTCAAGTCGAATCATAAAATCTATGAGACGGTCATAAAAGCAAAAGTTACATGAAGAAGACAGGCATATTACAAAAGATTCACTTCCCACATAACATAAAACGCAACGAAATGCTAGTGAAAGCTTTTAAGTTGAGCTAGTAAACTAGACGAATTCAAGTTGGGCAGGTCAGTGTCGTTGTCTGGCTTTCCGTCTAGATCAAAGTTCACGAAAATATAGTGCGGGCGCTCACCGACGATCCCTTTCGTTAGAAACTAGTGGTGCTGATGAATCGTGGGTGTTTAATGATCGATAAAAACTTCTTAATACTCAGTCAGAAAGGTTGTTGAAAATCGTCTAGCGCAAAAGTTTCTCTTATTATTTAACGTTAATAAAAAATACGAAAACACTGCCCGCTAGCCGATTCTCAATATTTGGTCCTTCGAGCCGGATTCAGTGTCTATAATTTATCTTTTATTCGATATAAATGGTGCACTAGTATCGAAAGAGGTGCATTCAGTTTGGATAGCAAGAGCCAAGACGTTGGTCCATATTACATTGAACGTATCAACGACGAACCAAGTCAATTTGCACCTGTATCCGTAGCTTTCCAGAAAGCATAGCAAAGGACAGCTCGTTTAGTTATTACCTTTTTTTCGTCCAATCTTAATAATTAATAATGGATCCAAAGAGGTAAAGTCAAATCACGAATCACGTTGATAATCTTAAGAAAACTAGCGCCACACAGAACAGAATGAAGATTATCCAGTTTCGACGGTAACTAATTCCAAAAATAATAAAAACAAATTTAGGGATATCATTGGATACAGCATGCCTCTCTTCGATATTTCTGGTATCCTTTTTTCAAAATTGTTATCGATTATCAATCCCAAAAAACGTTTTTTCGAACTGAATCTAGCCGCGGAAGCTGTCAGGCGATCCGAATCGACGATAAGAAAAATATCAAGAGAAACTTCAGTTACGTTCGCCAAGCGACTCGACTAACGAGGACTCGGCAGGATTCCGGTCTCGCTCTGGCCCGATATTTCTGTCACTTATTTCATTGATTATACAGTTGGCTCTGGTGTTTTGGTTGTATGTGAGTGTGAGTGATGGGGCCCAGTCTAGCTGGTTTTCGGGAAGCAATAATTTGGTTAGGTTCACGGTCGAAGAAAAGAGGCTTATGTCGGTTTACAACGCTGATTGTTTAAAATACCATAACGTACCGGGTGAGGTATATTGAAAACGGCAAAATCAGCTTTAGATGTTTAGATTTTATATGAAAGATGACGTTAGATCCACGAAATAATAACTGTATTATGTATAGAGGACACAAAGAGCTTTCGATGTTTAGATATTGTATGACAGTTGACGTTAAATCAACAACATAATAATTTTATTAAGTGTTGTACTCGTTCACGATTAAATTTTACTAACTTTAGACAGCGATTTCGTCCGCAAAGACTGTTGTCTTTGTAAAAAAGTATGTTTAAGTATGACGAAATATGAAACCATATAATGAGAAGTGTTGCTGCTGAGAGTTAGTTGATTATTTATTAATTAAGATTTCTATACATATAACCCACTTTTGGATGTAACAAAGTCGATTACAATGTCTTTCGTTTTAATATCTTTGCGAACACAGGAATATCGTATAAGAGTAAACATAAATGTAATGAGCCTTTTTCCTCAAGTACGAAAAATTTCTCATCAGCTGCGCTAATGGTATAGTAGGGATAGACATTACAACAACAAACACTATTTGAAGAGCTACAAACTTCTTACAGAAGTGGACCTCCATGTAGTATTCACTTCACTATTCTCTAAATTCTATACTAGTCTGTCAGTGTCAGATATAAAATATTGGTTTAGATTTTTGATTTTGAAAAAGATATATTTTGTGTAGTTTAAAGTATTCACAAAGTTATATTATTATTATATTATTATATATATATATATATATAT
The DNA here is from genome assembly GCA_950111635.1 of Agelastica alni. NCBI lineage: Eukaryota > Metazoa > Arthropoda > Insecta > Coleoptera > Chrysomelidae > Agelastica > Agelastica alni. Next base: position 14,163,683 of record OX467711.1, read on the forward strand.
ATATATATATATATATATATACATATATTTGTGCTCAAAACCTGAATAAATTAACCAAGTTTTTTATCAATAGTGGTTACCCCAAAAAATTAATATATAAATTAATGTTCAGTAGATCATCTATAATAAATGAACCCCCAAACACTCATATTCCCTTTTCTCAAAATATTACCCGTAAATACTATTTTTCTTTACCCCATATTCCCGATTTAAATCATAAGTTCAAAAAAATTACTTTTAGATATCCAACTATTACTATTGCTTATAAAAACCCGTTAGAATTGTATTCAATATTTTCAAAATTAAAAGATAATGATCCCCTGTTAGATCGTTCCAATTTCATTCAATCCATTCCTTGTTCACAATGTGACAAAAAATATATTGGTAAAACCAAGAGAAAACTTAAAGACAGTATCTGCTCTCATAAGAGTGATATTAGAAATTCAAAAAGTGTATTAGATAGTGAATCTAACTTATCAGAACGAATCTTTCTAGAAATGACTAACATATTCAAAGAACCCAAAGCTATGAATTCTAGAACTGATATTGATAATCTCAGCATTATTTATTCTTACCTACTTAGTCTCCCTTCATATTTTCCAAAAAATTACACAATTGAAGAATCTGAATAACCTCCCCCTTTTTTGTAGTTTGGCCAACCTGTTTTTCGTGTTGACAAAATTATGTGTCTTGTGTTTTTATGGTTCTATTGTAATATTTAACTTGTCAGTCTAGCTCCAAAAATACCACACGTGGTTTTAGGTTAGGTATTTTAATAATATAATTTTCTAAATTTAATATAATTTCTAATTTCAACTTTTAAAAAATTGTGCCATAACGGAATGTTTAAAGTGTTTTACCACATACATTGATAAATGTTTTCTAAAATTGGGATAAACATTGCTTCACTTCAACCTCACTTTCGTAAGTTTTTTCTGTTCGTTTTTTAAGATTTTCCAAATAGTTTCAATGTTTGAATTGTAGAGTTCCTGATGAAGAGCCAATAGACTCGAAAGCTTGAACAGAATCAAGAGTTTTACTTTTTCTAGCCTCAGACTGCATACCCAAAAAATAAATTAGTTGCTTATATATATTCAGAAATGCTTCCGCGTTCAGAAAACCAAGTATTTATATATATATATATATATATATATATATATATATATATATATATATATATATATATATATATATATATATATATATATATATATATATATATATATATATATATATATATATATATAATTTATTAAGGGTATTACGATACAAGAACATAATAACAAACACTTTTGTCACAGTTTTATAATAGTATAGTTAAATTAAAAATTAAGACAGTAAATGCAGTAAAAGCAGTTTGCTTCATTCTCAGAAACGATATCTAAATGCCAACGCCGATTTATCACTTTTGGGGAAATTACTTACGGACGTCACTGCACAGATAGATGACAGGCATTGTCACCATTAGTATTAGAGCGCCACTACAGTGCAGTCGAGCAGAGCACACGATTTACTTTATGTGTATATTAAACAGTTTTAATGTATTTTGTAACGAAGTTTATATTGTGCAACTCGGATGCCCGGAATACAAATGCTACATTTTTTCCCTAGACAAGATAATGTATCGCCGGGAATGAAACAATGTTACAATTATCATTATTACCATTCCGTCTGAAAAGTTTAAAATTTATTTTCGGCCGCCGTTTTAGATAAACTAAATGCTTTGTTATTTCTATGGATTTATTTATTTTATTTGTGCGATGACTCATTGTCGGACGTGCAACAAAATATGTAGATTAAACTCGAACATACATTTTTCATATTTCTCTCGACCACTTGGCACAAGTAAAGCCTGTTCGGAGACATCCCTTGTACGGCACTAATAAAAAATATTTATAAGCAATAAAAATTCATCGAGAAAAATTAAAAAAGCATCTACCGAAAACGCATTAATTATTTTATCTTAAACTGTCAGTTGTTAACTTTAATGCAGACTTCTGGCCGAGATGCAAATGTAATGGACTGTATTTACTATTGAGAGATGCAAAAAATGAACTGATTAAACGTCAATGACAAACCTAAAATGGTACGAATAAAAATTCGCATCAATATCACGTGATGAACAAGTGTGATTGCTTTGTTTTTATATACCCTAAAGCTCGCATTTGTGCGAAGATTAGGGTTGTTTAATAGTGAATAATAATCTCTGTTGATCCCGGTTGTCCAAAATCTGCAACACTTCAATGTTGTGGTGATTGTGTAGTCTAGTCTCGTACTTCCTGGCATATCGTTTGATTTCCTCAGCTACTGCTGGAATTTCTAGATCCCTGTGTAGATCGCGATTTCCAACATACCATGGTGCATTTACTATTTCCCTCAGCACCTTGTTTTAAAATCTTTGCATTATAGCTATATTGCTAGATTTAGCGCTTCGCCACAACTGTAGCCATAGGTCCATACAGGTTTTAATACCTGTGTATATAACAGGAGTTTATTTTGGATAGAGAGGTGCGATTTCATCACAAGTAACCAATACATGTTTCTATATCTGAATTCAAGTTCTCTTCTTTTCACTTTGATGTGTTCTTTCCAGCGCAACTTAACGTCTAAATTCATTCCGAGATATTTAGCTGTGTTTACCAGTGCTACTTGCCTGTTATTTAAGAATATGTTTTGATGACCCATAGAAGTTTTATTTGTAAAGTTTACATGGGTTGTTTTAGTCTCGTTTAGCTTGATCCGCCATTGTTTCGTCCATTTATCGATTTTATTAGTCGCTACTTGTAATTTATTTGATATGTCAGCAATTTTTTCTCCTACCGTCAACACAGCCGTGTCATTGGCAAACATTACTATTTTCGTGTCATTAGGTGTTAGGATATCATATCTATAAAGAAGATATAGAACTGGCCCAAGAACGCAACCCTGCTACACCCCAGCGCATATATCTTTTAAATTTGAGTAAATATTTTCTTGCCTTATTCGGAATGTTCTGTCTGAAATATATGTATATCTGAAAACTGTATAGGTTATTATTTCCCTAGTTTATATTCCAGTCCGTACCAGACCTTATCGAATGCAGTCACGTTCCATAATTTGATCCGATATCAACTTTACATTCCACAGTTTTTGGAAATGATCTTCCTAGACCTGCCATTGTTTCGCGAAATTTTAGAGATGAAATGTCATTCAAAAAATCAACCACATACCGGGCAAACAAAAATAAACGGGAAATGAATAACTTCAAAAAAATTTAAAAACGTGTTAGATGCAAATTAATAACAAACAAATTTTGATGAAGATCCCAATTTTTTTGTAACAAAATTAATACACTGTACCTACGTTAATAACAAAGATGTTGCATATCTGTGTGGCCTTCATGCATACGCGCTGTCTACAAACAACTTCTGTCATATCATTATTAGAAATAATTCTGTTCCACTACGTCCGTCTCCCTTAATGACTAGATGTAGTCGTCAGTTTGCCAGATGTTAGAACTATTGATGGAATATGCGTGTTGGCTACCCGAAAATAATGTGTTAGTTAATTTATATTTATTTAGTATACATATATTATCAAACTGTTACTAGCACATGTGCTTGAAACATTTAAAATTCTAGTGGAATAATATTAATTACAAGTGCCGATATAATATGTTACAATTACGACATAATTAAATAAATATCAGAAGTTTACGAGTAGGACCGGTCTTACAGCATTCATTATACAGATATCGAAAAATATTAGTTTATTTTTCATAAATTAATGTTATGTTTTCTAAATCGTGGTATATTTATTTTATTTTTAAAGCCGTTGTAGTATGAACACATTTTTATAAGAGAAATCGTAATCTCTTTTCTGATAAGTCAGATGTACACACCATCGCTAACAGTTTCATGGAAAGATACGGAAAAACCTGGATCTCATGCAAGATTTCCTCTCCCCCGAAAAAAAAAAGTTTCATACTGATTAGTAACGTCGCAAACACATGTCGACGTGGAGACAATTCAAATTAGAGTATTGTAGTTGAATTGAAATTTTCAGAAATGCCTCGAGGGAATACGAGTAAGCTACGTTTGGTCCACTTTAATGTATGGTTGTGAGACATGGACTTTAACAGTCGATATGATGAATCGAGCCAAAGCATTTGAAATGTAATGTTATATGATACCATTGACGTCGCATACAACCAACCTAAAAGAACTGCAAATAATGAATAAAGATCGAGAACTCTTAAACGAAATAAAGAAGAGGAAACTACAATACTTTGGGCACATCATGAGAGGCCTCAAGTATCAAATTCTTCGCCTCATAATTCAGTGTAACATAGAGGGTACAAGATGGATAGGACGAAAGAAACTATCATGGCTTCTTAATATAAGCCACTGGACAGATCTAGACGTGAAACAGCCTTTAAGAACTGCCGCTGATCGTGAAGAATACCAAAATGTAATTGACATGGCGATCGCCAATGCTTGAATACAAGTATGGCACCCGAAGAGGAAGAGTTTATAACTTGATTATTTATCGTATTTTGTGCTGTCTATTTTGCATTGAAATTTCTATGTTCCTTAAATAATTCGAGAAGCTGTTTAGCTTTCTTGGCAAAAAGCTTACTAGCATTTTCGCTTGTCTTTGTCCTGGCACTTTATGCCAGTGAGATTTCATTTCATCTGTTTTCCAGCGTCGAACCTCTTCTTTCAAATGGGCTTTGAAAAGTCCATTGAAGGGTTCTGGGCCGGAAAATTTTGTATTTGCCACTGTTTTGGCAAGGCAGTCAGCTTCCTCGTTGCCTTTAACTACCTTGTGACCTGGAACCTACATCATAGAAACCTGATTGTTTGCTGCCAGTTGTCTCAGGAATTGTTTACAGTCCCAAGTCAGCTTAGACTCACAAGTGTATAACTTTAGAGCTTTTGGTGCTGCTTGGCTATCTGATAAAATATAGATATGTGCCCTTCGGGTGTTCCTTTCGATGCACTCCTGGGCACATATCTCTATGGCAAGTAATTCTGCTTGCAAGATGATTGGGGGGTTACCAAGGGGTTTTAAGAGCCTAAATTCGGCCCTGTAATGCCCACTCTAACCCCTTTATCCATCTTGGATCCATCAGTGTACCACATTAAAGCATCCCTTCCTAGTTGAGGTCCGTTTTCTGTGCAAACTTGGTGGAAGTTTATGAATACTTCAAACTACATTTCGAATTCGTACCTAACTGTTATTTCTATATAAAAAGATGCTGACAAAATGTTATTAACAAATACCTTGTATTTTTCGAGTTGTACGAAACTGAATTATTTGTTTTTAATTTTGATCCGCTTGCAAAGAGCTTACCTGGTGGGAGATAATAGTCGTCTTTGAATTGAGTCCAGGTAATGTCATTTTCTACTAGTGTGACAAAACAATTATAGCTGTCGAAGAGACGAGTGTACTAAGTAAGTACAAAGTCATTAACGATGGTGAAAATTGCTTTTCGTTTCAATTTTTTAAATGCTTCACACCTTTTTCACCGTATTATACGAATAATTTAACGACTGCTCCACCTCGGTCAATTATTTGGATAATAAACTAACGTTGTTGTGGAAATCAATTCGTAGAAATAACCACAATGTTTCACCCTAACGGTAAAATTTACGTAAACAATTTATAGATATGTAGTTAGCATGTAAAAGGAAGTCATAAGAACTCTGTATTTTCGCAGACAGGCCAAAATTATCCTCACAGCAAATGGTTTTCCCTGAATTCTAAAGGGGTAATATTCGAAAGTAGTGTATTTACCGTTTTAATAATCAGTTTATACCTTTTTGGGTTTTTTTTTAATTAAATAAAAACTCTTCTTCACTTTAACTTTATAAAATAAAATAACCGAAATTGTATTTTAAATTTATACAAACATTGGAATAGGGTCCTATTTTAAAGCAGCTCTTTACCGATAATGATAAAAAAACTTGCTACATGAATTACAGAAAAAGAAATAACCGAAACTTTTTTTATGTTTTTATACTAGGCACTAGAATCCCAATTTTTTGCAATTTGCATAATTTAATTAATTACCACCGTGACAGTCATTTTCTTTATCCTCCCCTTGATTTTTCAGTCATCAAAACTTGTTTATATCCCAATCAACGCATACTAGTTGTTTTAACAGCCGTTTTATCCACATTTATTCTTTTTTTCTCTCCCTCTTTTTCTCTTTACCTCATTTTTTTTAAATACAAAATTCTTGCCAGGTTTTTAGTTTTTTACATATACACGTAATAAAAAACGTTGGCCTGTGTAAAAGTTATCAGAAAACAAAAATCATGACTAATTTGGTACTTGGCGGAATTATATCTCTAGAGGACAAAATCATTGAAGTGGTTGACAAATACAAATATCTAGTTCACGAAATTAGAATCAGTCGAGACAATCAAACGCAGAAACTACAAGAAGCATCTTTCTATGGTGGGCTGCATACGGTAGACTAACGGATGTCTTTAGAAGCAGCATACCAATAAGCCTAAAATTAAAAGTCTTCCATCAATGCGTAATACTAGTAATGACCTACGGTGCCGAAACGCTTACACTGACAAGAAACACCGTACATGGATTAGAGATTGCTCCGAGAAAAATGGAGAGAGAGAGCTATGCTTGGAATTCGAACCCAAGATCGCGTAAAAAATACGTACATCCGGCAAAGAACAAAGGTCCAAGACATAATACAGAGAATCACCACACTAAAATTGAAGTGGGCAGGACATGTTGCGAGATTTAAAGAAGACAGATGGTCTCTAAGAATAACAAATTGGAGACCCCACGCAGACGAAAGAAGCAGAGGAAGACCGCCAACACGTTGGAGCGACGTTATAAAAGGAGTAGACGGACACTGGATTCGAACAGCTCAAAATAGAACCCAGTGGAGCAGTTCAATGGAGGTCTATGTTCAGCAGTGGACTCAACACCAGACTGGGAGATAATGATGATGATGATGACATATAGTCACACATGTACGACTATTTCCCTTAGTGGTAGGCAGAGACCACTTCCTTCCACTTGTTTCGGTTCTTATCACGTCTTTTGCTTCTTCTACTTTTATCACCGATTTCAAACATGCTCGTCGGTTGCCGGTACTTTCGAACTGGCCTTTCTTCAAAACAATTTATTTCCTCTCTACGTGTCCGAAGTATCTAAGCATTCCTTTATCTATCTTTGTTACCACATCTTTTTTCACACCACAGTGTTCCCCTATTTATTAATCACTAAGGCTACTTTTACTTGCGCGGTTCTTCTGTCAAACCCAAAACTCAATACCATACATAAACAGCACTCCTCTATACACAGCCAGTCGTGTATTTTTTGACACGTTTTGTCTGCTCATAAAGTTATTTTCATTCAAAATTGGATTGTAGTAGGTTCATCTTGTCATTTTGATTTCTTAATCTCTTTCAATTTCACATTTTTTTTTTACGTTCCATGTGATCCCTAGATTGTAAATTGGGGTTGTGAAGGCTAAGCAGCCTCTCAAACACGGGATTCCGAAACTTCGAGTTTCCTGGGGAACACAGCATACAGAACAAGGAAAGTGAAATATTACCAATTTGAAAAACTTGTCTTCTGAAATAATATCGCAAAATTACTTCGTACAAAGTTTATCAGTTTCCCGAGAGCTAAGTTCCTGACATCGGAGGGCTTTAAGAAGGCCTCTTCCAGGAACTTGAGCTTCTTGCAGAACATCGCTGGGCATTCGCCATGTGATCCCTAATTTTACCTTTTAGTTTTATCGTAAAAATTATACTGCCTTTTAAGTGTACTCTTTCCATGACCAAGGTTTGTGTAGATAATCTCGTAATGCTAGATCTAAACAATACCACGATATGAGATAAATGTTACGCAAATAGCAAATGGTTAATTTCCGCAGTTTTTCTTCAGTCACCTTATATTACACAGAATAATTTTCTTTATAAATCGCCGACCGTTACGCCATATTTCTCGGTACATTTTATGACACACAAGTCGAGGCAAAAATAATTTTATTATATATACAATTAAGATAATTCTTGCTGCATAAACCTACTTTTATTATTTATTTATAATAAAATACAAACTTTAATATTTTAAAACAACAATTATCAAAACAGATAATGCTTAGATACGTTATCTAAATTATATTCGTATATTTTATTATGACCGGGGCTTCAGTCCATTGTCTGTAATATAAATTAAAAATATATTGCGCGTACATAAAAATAGTGCAGTTACATTTTGTTTACCAAACGTTATGATTGCCTACATATTTTGATATTCATGAGATAATTGGGCAATCATGAATTTCCCCACGAAAACCGACTAAATGGAATGTGACTTTGATAACCAAAACATACTTTACACGTAGATATTTGAAAAAAATTTTATCTTATTTTTTTTCTCTAATTTTAAAATCGCCAGAGCGATAAACATTAAATTAAAAAATATTACCTATTTATTTAAAAAAAAAGTTTTTACTATTGTTTACTACTACTACTCCATGACTCTACAACCCGGGGTGGGTCTTGGACGACTGTATTATTCGCCTCCATTGTTGCCGATCTTCCATCAATGCTGGGTCGTATTCTATCCCAATTGTCCTTAGGTCCGCTTTGATGTTGTCTCGCCACCTCATTCGGGGGCGACCCAAAGGTCTTCGTCCTACTGGTGCTCCTTCCCAGGCCAGTTTTACCATCCGTGTGCCAGGAGTCTTTGCACATGACCCGCCCATTGCAGTCTTCTTGCCTTTATCTCCTTCACAATATCTGGATCTTTGTATGGCTCTGATATTTCTTGATTGGTTCTTATTTGGCAATGTTGTGGTATTGGGCTTCGTAGTGGTCCAAAAATTTTGCGTAGAACTTTCCGTTCAATGAAGTTTGTATCTTTCATTAATGTCCGAATTTGAGTGCCATCAAATATTCCAGCTTTCCACTTTTCCATAACCAAATAAAACGCATTTTACACTGTTTTTCCATCTTTCAATGAAGAGTCATCAATCAGTAGATTTAAATTTTTATAAACCCATGTCTAAAAGTAATTTTGCGATATTATTTCAAAAGACAAGTTTTTCAAATTGGTAATATTTCACTTTCCTTGTTCTGTATGCTGTGTTCCCCAGGAAACTGATAAACTTTACTCAAAGTCTCGGAATCCCGGGCCTTGAATAGATTAAGGGTTATGCACAAAAGATCTGATAGGTCGAAGTGCTTAAGAGGCAGCATGGCCTTCACGACCCACCCTACAATCTACAAAATCTGTATGCTGTATTTGTTACTTTTGGTTCCCAGAAATTCTTTTTTTTTAGTCTTGATGCAAAATGTTCTGATGCTTGTTTTGATAAATTAACATTAAATCGGTGAGCTCATTTTAAGAAACAACTGTGGATATGATGTTCCACCTTCATATTTACTACCACTTGTAGATTGTATTCAATGCTGCGAGTTTGGCAACATCATAGTTTCTGAGAGATAAACAGGCCATGGAGGGTCTTCATTGTGCCAGATAGGATATTTTGTAGACTGTAAAGCTGAATATTTCCACGTTTTATTTCGTATAAAACCTTTAACGTCTGCTACACAACCTCGGTCGTATAATGGTTTTATAAATTGTAATTTTTGTTCTTCGGGAGATGTTTTTCGATGTCAGTACTGACCGTAGTTCATAGAGACATTTGTTTCCAATTTAAATTTGGACTTTAATTTGTCCTGTTGTAGCATTTGAAATTGCTACCAGCTAATTTTGTTTTTTTATATATAATAGTTTTTTATTTATTGGGCATTGTACTTACAGAGAACATTCAGTTTTGATATCAAATTCCTGAATAAAACATTTATTTCACTATTTCAAAACAAACATATATATAGTTGAATACTAGTAAATTTCACAAGTTTCAACACTAGGTAATACTCTTGCTTCTGACATTCTAAGAGCTGTTGAAAGTAATATATTCAAGCTGCAGGAACCTTATGATTTCTGGCTGGATTCCTGGATTTCTGAAATTTAAGATAGTGAAGTCAATAAAAACATCCATTCACATGTGAGCAGGCGACATACCGTTGTGTTCTCTGGTATGATGAATTCTAGGCTATTGAAGGTTTGTCCCAGGATTTTGTTGATTCTGAATGAGATCTCTAGGTATTTACTGGGTTTTTTCTTTATTTTTCAAAATATAATCTTAAAGGTTATATTTATTTATTTTCTAGACGTCAATGTCATTGTGCGGATTGTCACTGTTCTTCTTTCATAGAACTTCTGTCATCGGTCTCAAGTCGGTTAGCCGTTAATGTTTCGTGCCATAGTAGAAAAGAAAGAAGAAGAATGGTCTTTTAGATTACATTCTATGAAATTCATTCTGTCAATCAATAGCATTTATGGTTCTGACCAATGAGAGGCTAGGAATTCAAAACTGGCGCTGATTTCATACAGGATGTACAGTTTTTCTGGCAACTGTTAGAAATAGGAGGATGGTTCTGTCCTCGTGGTCGTCGAGGGGTTCTTTTTCGGTGCGGCCATGATGAGGTGCGCTTGTCTCGTGTTTGGGATTCTTTTTCGGTATTGAACCGAAATTAACCCTTAGGGGGGAATTTACGAAGTGCCGTTTGGGCCGAGATCAAGTCGCACCCATCGTTAGTGGTTTTTTTTGGAGCCTTATATGGGGATTTGTGCCAAACACCGGTAAGCTGCCATGCGGTGGGAACACCGCCATTTTGTCCTGATGTCCTGTTAGTCCGTTTTAGTCCTGTTTGCTGTTATGGATATCTTCTAGTTTTACCTCCCTTCTCAGAAGGTAAGTTATGACTTTTGAACTAGCAATGATATCGATCAGGTTGAAAATATACCTACTTCATTTTGTTGGTTTTTTATTTTGCACATGTCCTTTCATGAGATTATTTTTTTGTTAGGGTGTTAGGGTACAGCTTAGCCCTCATCATCAGACTTCTGGCAATCGTCAGATATCCACCGGATGAGATCTAGTAGTAGCCGATAGAGGCTAGAGACCTGCTGAGTTGCATCATCGACCCCTGGCTGACCTGGAAGGTTGAGCCTTTCTTCTGCCTTCTCTTCGTTTTGCTGTCTGTTTCCTGTCTTCTTCCTGTCTTCGTTTTTGTGTCTTCAACTACATCAAGTGGACCTTGGATAGAGGCTACATATGTGGACCATTGGACTTTAATACCAGGTTTTTTTACACCTTCAGTGTTCTCTTACCTTTTTGAAATTTTTTTATAACTATTTTATCATATTAGTACTTATCATACCATCATTTTAAATAATTACTAATTATTGATATCGTATATTATACCACCGTGATAATTTTATAAACTATAATCTAAAGAACTTTTGTGAAGTTCTCACATAGTACTATGTGACAGCAGATTCAGTCACAGGTTTATTTCTTACCATTATACCCCATTCTGGTAACTTTGAGCGGTATAACACCAGGTATAAAAGTGTATGTATTTCGCTATAATACATTAGTTAATATTGTTATATATGTTATTTAATTTATGTAATTATTATTTTATGGTACCCTGGTCTACAACGTATTTTGTCTTGTCCGCTTTGATGTTCTAATTATATTATTATATGTGATATGTTTTTTTATTCTCCTATTTGCCCAGCCTGAATGTCTAAGAAAATTTAATATTAAGTCATTTTAGGTATTTTGTTAAAGATAGATATTTGGTTTTCTCAATTATCCAAATATAGTAAAGCAATATCTAAATTGGGTGGCGCCCTTAATGAATCTGAATTTTCATTCTTAGAGCCGTAAATAACTCGAACTCACTTTATCTGTTCTCCGGCGAACAGCTGCCGTCAGCACATTGTGTTCTATTTTTTATGTAATGAACATAATAAAGTAGGTCACACTGTCAGATTGTTATCATAAGCAACTGTGGCTCCTAAATACTTAAAGGTTTGCTACTCTCTCGAAATTGTATTCCCCCACAGTGACATTTTGACCCACTCTATCTCAACGTCCTGTTCTGCTAGTGAGCATATATTTGGTTTTTTTCTCGTTTATTCTTAGGCCTATTTGCTCAGCTTGCGTTTCTACCCTCGAAAAGAGCTCTTTTACTGTCAGTTACCGTATTACCCACTACGTCAATATCATCGGCAAAAGCTAGCAATAACCTTGGGCCATCCCGGCCAAAAAGTTCAACGCTTATTTCAGCGGCTCTTATAACTATCTCAAGAGCAATGTTGAATAGAATTGGTGATAACTATTGTTTGAGTGCACGAATAGGAGAAGCATTGGCAGACGACGAATATCCCGGCTAAAAAACCTAAGATCCTGGTTTGAATCATCCACCAGAGGGCTATTCAGAGCAGCAACAACTAAAATTATCATTGCTAGAATGATTGCCAACATTAGGTAACGGATAGGCACTAGAAGAAGAAGACAGTAAAGGTTTGCCAAGGTAATTTGGGTCGGACGGAAGACTGACAGTCGCCATGCCAACAGCGACGATTTTAACTCTCACCCGCAGCATTAGATGTTTCACATAAAAAAATTATGTGCCTATTAACTTCTTTTCCAGTCATATATTTAGTTCATCTAAATGGTGCTTGTACTTTACAGTTAAATCAAATGTATATTTTATCCTAAAAATAATTATTACCACACAATTTTTACGTATTTAAATAACTGTTAAGAACCTATTGTATGTTTAACTTTTTTGTTTGTATCGATACTAATAAATATTTAATATCAAAATTCCTCCATAAAATTTTCCTTGCATTTGAATTATTTTTTTATGATTGGCAGATGCATTTCATAAATTTAAATACAAAATTAGTATAATCAAAGGACATTTGAAAATGTATAAATTTACGGTTATTTAAGTAAAACTTGGAACTAATGCGTCACAACAGTAAATACTAATATTATAGATAATCTTTTAAATAAAATAAGTTGTAAACATAACTAGTGTTTCAAATGAATAATGTTGGTTTAGCGAAAGTATACAATTATCGTTAGGAATGAACATGAAACGAGTATAAAAAAATATACAAAAAAAATACAACAGAAAAGTAATTACAAAACAAAATATTGCACATAATTGCATGTTATTTATATCCAGTTTGACATAATGAAGGTTGAAAGTTCTGTTCGAGATTCCGAAGAGATTTATTCAAGAAAAAAAATGCATGCATGTATAAAGTCATTGTTCCACTGTGTTGAATTCTCGATTAATATTAATTTGGATAGTGGAAGTTTGAAAATATACTCCACCAATTTCAATGGAAAAACCCAATTTTTCAGGAAATTAAACAACTTTTTAATTTATAAATTACTTCGTTGATTCAAAAATATTTGCATTGTCCAAGTCAATTAATCGATTCACCTCCCAAGGGGTAAGCACAACTTTAATTTGGGTACCATCAAACGTTGGCATCCCTGGCAATGAAAGAGCTGATAGTGCTGCCAAACAGTCTGCAACAACCAACCCTATCTACGGAGAATTACAAGTACAGGGTGATCTTAAGAACCAGCTTCAACACACCATTTTTGAATCTTGGCAACTACCCAGGAACAGATCTTCTGCCAAGCTTCACGAAATACAACCCTATATCAATACCGCACCGATTTCTGTAGCGACTCGCAGAAATAAAATTATTATTAGAAGACTGAGAATAGGACACACTCGCCTGACGCATCTACACCTTATGACCAAAGAGAACTCACCAATATGTCAATTCTGCAACGATCCTCTAACTGTCAAACACATCTTAACTGAATGTGCAACTTACGCAGCACAACGTCAGCACCACAAGTTGGAAGAAAATATTAAGAAGATTTTAAACTCACGTGATCAGTTTTTCAATCTACTGAATTACCTTAAAGAGATAGACATTTATAATAAGATCTAACTTTCTTTTTCTCAATGTAATACATTGTAATACGTGTCAATGACTTTTGTAGTTGAGACACTTTTCTAAATAAAAAAAAAATATATATTTCCAATAAAGGTAACGAAATTTAATTTTAGACTTAATTCTGTCTGGTATCAATCAACTATTTTCCTATAGCTTTACGTGAAAGATAATTTAAATACGTGTTCGAAATGAGCTCCATCTACCCGAACTATAAATTTCGACATTGATTTATAAAAAAAAATGGACTGACTATACCTAGTAAATCATGATTTCAGCGTTATCTATGAAGGTCCAATACAGTCCATAAATCATGTAGAGTAAAAATAATTATGTGGCGGGTAATAGCGACAAATATACTTAAAAATCGAAAAAAATTAAAATTTTAATGGAGTTAAAAACAAAAAGATTATATTATGAAATTTTCTTTATCACTCGACTAACGACCGTTTACCATTATAAAAAACAGTGACGTCCTTTTGACAAACAATAATAAAAGGAAAAATTAAAAATAATAAGACGTTTTAAAACGTATTAAAATCAAAATGTACCTAAATTAAAGACCGAATAAACTCAATCCCACTACACACGATAAATTTAAAATAGTTAAAGAGGTTGAAAATCACCGGTGTCTACAACACACGACGATTGCCTGCTTGACAGTTAAAAAGAACTACAGTATAAAATAAAAGAGGTATTTACTGATGTAAATAAAAAGGTTGCAAATTCCAAATAAAAGTTATGGTCGCCAAGTATTAGCTGCAACAGGAATATTGAAAAAAGGTGTTTCTCAATGTTCGCGATAAGGCTGCTAAGCAACCTTGTAATTCATCTCCAAAAACAACTAAAGGGAAGGTCATTTTAAACGGGAACAACTAATTAAAGAAGCAGTAAATAATTTTCATGCAATACAAAAGCAACGGCCGATTTTAAGAGCAGTTTTACAAGAAGTACTCGATGCACAAGTAGGTTTTGAGGGTGGGAAGTCAATTTTAAGAAAAGTACTCTTTGAACTAGGTTTTCAGTGGCAAAAAACTACCGATAATAGATATATGTTAAAAAAATAAAGTACACAATTTTTAAATAGAATAAAAAAGTGACACACATGAAACATATTTGCACAGTTCTCATTCCATGACGTATAACTGGAGCTGAAAAACAGACAAAGTCAACTCCACGGGTTCCGCACAACATCCTGATAATGTAAAGCAATAGTATTTGAATGGTTAAAATAAAGCAGAATTTGCGAAATTATCAAATAGCACAATTGGAACCAATCGTCCGACTTATAAACTTTTTAATGGACATAAATAAGCCCTACTTAACAAACAATGTATTGTTGGTAATGCTAATAACCCCTAGAGGTTGATGCAGTACTTTTAATTAAAAAAAATAATAAATAAATATCCATTTATATTTATAATTTTTTTTATTTACTTTCAATTCCAATACAATTTTGTAGATTAATATTCGGTAACAAAGTATTTAGGATACGCCATTTGTAACCGATTCGGTTCAATTCGCCAGTCAAATAAGCTTCTGGTTAGAAGTGAAGTGGGATGCTAAAAGTGTGTCTTCCATCAGTAAATTTAAGTAGTAAATGAATAATAAAATGGGAGTAGTTTTAAAAATTTGTTACATAACGACCATTGGTAAATATTAATATTCGTTTCTTAGTAACTGAAAGTAACTCTCGGGAACTAAAGTGTTAGTATTAATAAATTGTTAATCATGGTTTAAATATGGTATTGTGCTTAATAACGAGACAATCGTTGCAACTAAAAATTTTAAAAATAAATAATTGCGATAACCACCGCATCTCCAGAGTAAATAACTACTTGTTTTCTTCCAATTATTTAAATTAATTTAATTATTATGCAGGAGCGTAATTTTATCTTACTTATTAACTTTAACTATTACTGAACATAAAGTGATTTTATTACACCTGCACAGTAATCACGTATCTCTTACGGGATTTTATTGTTACGACAAAATAGAAACAGAAGAAAATAATAAAATATATATATATATATATATATATATATATATATATATATATATATATATATATATATATATATATATAAATAAATCGAAGTAACGGTTGGTTTTAAAAAGGAAACCAACCATTTTCAGTACGACTAAGCGTTGAATGTAAAAATATAGTAACACGAATATCGGGAGATGGGGAGAAACCCGTTGTAAAAATGAAAAAAAATATATAAATAAATAAAATTTAAATATTCTTTTGAAGTGGAAAAATTATCTAAATTTTTTTAATTATTATGTGTTTAAAGGCTTAAATCATACAATTTTTTTTATTAGCGTAGAAATTACACCAATCTATCAACAAATGGATCCAATAACAAATTGTGACAGTGATAAACATGAATTTTTTAAATACTTCTTGAACCATGTTGAAAATTTAAGGAAGTAGCTACAGTACAACAAATTGAACTTTACCCTGACATCATACCACAAACCTCGTAAAATGAATCAATGAGTCAAAAATGGCTACTGTTACTTTGTCGTGTACCCAAATATTTCCACTGTTTGTTTATCTTGTCAGTATTTTTTTGGCGTTATAAATAACTAAATATTGCTGTCGGTTAAAGTCAATTTAAAAAATTCAATATTACTGTTTTAAAATAGTAGAAAATTTAGATAAAAGTCCTATAATATTCACTAATAATCATTTTGTCTGCTACTAATACACAAAAAAGTTATTCTGTAACCATTAACGAATGTAGAAATTTCCATGAATCTTTCATTTAAATAAATTTATTAAATTTAAAAGAGCACATAATTTAGGGTTAACAAAAACAATTGGTTAGCATAATAAAAAATATTAAATCATTGGTAATACATACATTTATTATCATTCCGAAATTTACAATACAATACATATTAAGTATTTTAGAAATCATCGTCAGATTTTGAAGAATGTTTACATGCATGCATCTTTCTTACTTCTTGGTTGTTAACGTAATTCTTACTTTAGTTGACTTTATAAATCTACCATAAATAATGTTCCTGTTTCACGAAAGTTTAGCCACCGTCTAAGAAGTAAGGTTATGTAAAAAATATCTATTAAATGCCAAACAGGGAATTTTGTAGTCACCGTAAAATCAAAATAACAAATTAGAAGAGGTTTTAAAAAAAACCGATTTTATAGAATTTATCTGAATGCAAATGATAAAACGCTTTGAACAAAACTCGATGTTTTAAAATAATATGACAGTTGTCATAAGAGGTCAAAATAAATTCTTATGAATACAACCGATTAATCGTTATTGGTGCTATCTCTTTTCAACATTTAGAGATACATAATTGGAGATACAAAAGAACGTATGTCACTGCTTGAAAGATAAGTGTACATATTGTATGGTGCGTTTCTACTGTTAGTAGAAAAGGATGAGGTATATAAAGTTTGTGTTTACTACTGTTCATTGTTAGTGACGTTAGGGTAAAAGTCAATTTATTCTACTGTATTTTATAATATGTCAACATTTTTATTTGTTTCTTCAATAAATAAAGAATATTTTTGCAAATTCATAAAATACGTTAAAAATGAATATTGTTTCTACTTTATTACAACAATTTCCTCAAAAGTTGCTCCGAACAATTTCGCACAAAAACTTTCAAGTTTAATACGATAGACTCTTTGTAGAAAAAGTCGATTATCAACTGAAAATATGTCTGTGAGAAAGATAATAATTTCAAACAAGAAAATAAAAATCCGAAATTAATGCCTCCATTAAAATATCCGCTTAAAACTTCTGAAGCACACTCATTTAAAAATCGCATATAAAATTAAAAAAAGCCAAATAGCCATTCTTCTCGATAATATATTTTTTACATTCGTAAATTTAGATTTTTATCTCTTGGAATTTTTCTCGGCAATGTATAATGTTCCGAAGTTATTAATTGCCGACATCTGCAATTCGCATTTATATATATATATGAATATATATTGTCTGAATAGAGTTTTATTTTTCTACAAAGTTCTCTGACCCCCGAAGTATTTATCATAATTGAATTAATGCCAAGTCCGGCCAGATGCAGTTTGCAGTTGTATTCTTTTAAAATGATGTTGGGCATTAATATTTTCAGATGCTCATCAAGGCGAGATCTACTACATGCACTCAACGAGTAGTATAACATATTATAGCAGTGGTTCCTAAACTTTTAAGGTAATGAAACACTTACCAAATGCCTTTTACTTTATGGAACCCCACATCAATTATTACATAAATTTTAAAAGTAAAACACTTTCATTCTTCACTTTAACTTTTAATGTGAAGAATGAAATTGTTTCAGTGTTTCATTAATAATTGCTGCATAGTTCGGCATGCATAGCGCGCATGTCTGGGATAGCATCCAATTTCGACCTGATTTTGTTTTATCTGAGTAGTGTAAGAAAAAAGCCTGTTTCACAATGATACGTATTCACTCCTAACACCAACCCAAAACTTTTTCGAAGGCACAGACTCAAATGTGTGTTTTAATGTGGACAAACTCCGAAGATCTATAAATGCTTCGTAATCCAGAACAGAGAAAATGGAAATCCGTCGTGGTGTAAGACAAGGATGCATCCTATCGCCAATACTATTGAACCTGTATAGCGAAGCGATTTTTAAAGAAACCTTGCAAGAAGAATCGGTAGGGATAGCTATTAACGGAGAGGTTATAAATAATATGCGATATGCTGGTGACACCGTTTTGTTAATTAGCAATCAAAGAGACTTCTTCTAGAGAAATTAAATGATCGATGTAACGAATACGGTCTAAAGATAAATCTTAAGAAAACGAAGTTAATGGTAGTTACAAAGTTCCCCCGAAATCACAACCATATAAACGTGTCAGTAGCAGACATCTTAACAGAGAATGTGCAGTCATACAAATACCAGAACTTATCAAATATCTAGAGAAATTTGAGATAATCCATGACAGACAATATGGATTTCGACAACTTCGGACTACTGGAGATTTGCTGGCTTATGTCTCTCAGCTCTGGACAAACACTATTGAAAAGTTTGGTGAATCCCGTGCAATAGCCTTGGATATATCTAATGCCTTTGACCGCGTTTGGCACCAGGCATTGTTAAGTAAATTATCTGCCTACGGTCTCCCAACCAAACTGCGCCAATGGCTCTCGAGCTTCATGCAAGATCGCTCCTTACATGTGGCAGTTGACGGTATTTCTTCTGATGCGTTTAAAACTAATGCCGGGGTCCCCCAGGGTTCCATCCTGTCCCCCACCGTATTTCTTTTACACATCAACGACCTCTTGAAAACCACCACGAACCCCATTTACAGTTTCGCAGACGATACACTTGTCTCAACTTTCACATCCTATCGATCACTTTCGGTGAATGAAATAGACTCAGACAGGAACACGTTGATTCCATTAATAGAGATCTTAAAGCAATCGTCGAGTGGGAAACCAACAATCTTGTTCAGTTTAACGCCCAAAAAACACAAAGTGCCACGTTTTCCAAGAAAGTGAATTTCTCAAATCATCCCATCACAATGTCCGAAAATACCCTTGAACCAAGTCCCTTCATCTCGATTTTGGGAGTCACGGTGTCCAATAATATGTCTTGGCATGACCATGTTGCTAACATCGCAAAGTCGGCAAGCCAGAGGCTAGGTTTTCTGTGGAAAGCCAGAAAGTTTTTTACTCCTGATCAACTGTTGACGACGTACAAGGCTCAAATCCGACCTCTACTGGAGTATTGCTTGCACATTTGGGGTTCAGCACCAAGGCATTCTCTTCGTCTTCTAGATTCCATTCAGAAAAGAGTCATTCGCTTGATAAACAGCTCAACTCTCACAGATACCCTTTACCCTCTAGAACATAGAAGAAGAGTTGCAGACCAGTCATTGCTCTACAGATATTTCCATGGCAGATGCTCCAGAGAAATAAAAACTCTTGTACCACCATTGGCCACATTCGGCCGAAGAACTCGACACGCTGATCAGTCTCACCCATTTACTCTCAAGATTGGCACTACTAGGATCAATCTTCATCAAGAATCCTTCTTTTACAGGGCTGCTACGGAATGGAATAAGCTTCCAAAATCAGTTTTTCCAGAGAACTATGACCTACAACTTTTTAGAAAGCGTGTCCACAATCATTTCCTTTCTATAATCCCTTCCCCTTCTAATAGTCGCAGTGCAGGCCGTCCGCGGCCCACACGATATGTCTACCCTTTTTGCGACTATTTTTATAAAAAAAAAAAACCTGAGAGCCTGGATAGAACAATCGGGTGATCAAACAAAAAAAATAAGAACGAGTATAGAGATAGCCAGGTCAACATTTACGAAAATAAAAAAGTTGTTCACCAGTCGATATATCAAGATTGGACTTAGGATGAGGATGCTGCGTTGTTACGTGTTGTCCGCGCTTTTGTATGGAGTGGAGGCATGGACTCTCAAGAAGAATCACACGGACAAACTACAAGCCTTCGAGATGTGGTGCTACCGTAGAGTGTGGCGTATCCCTTGGACAGAAAATATCCCTCATGTGGAAGTCCTAAATCGAATAAATAAGGAATGTGAAGAAAAAGCTTCAATATCTTCTTCAGCTTGCATAAAAAAAAATCACACAAAATTTAAATAGTGCACTCGTATTATTATTTTTTTAGTGTAGTAAAAAGCGGTCGGGTTAGAGGAGCCCGCACTGCAGCTTTAAGCTTACTGTGTTTTGCAGAAGACTATTCTCAAACTCGTTCGTTAGTCCCTCCTTCGTCGCTTGTGGCCAAATTTCGAAACACTGCGGAAATATGTGAGCTCATACAACAATATTTTAAGATACTATATCAATTTGATTTTTTATATAAATTTCTGATGTTGCTAAGCTAGTTTGACAATTATTATGACATAAATTTAATAGTTCAGTATGCTTTAAAAAATTAAACGTCAGGAGAAGCAGGAAAACTTTATTAGAAGGAAAGAGATTTTTTATTAGGTAAAGTCGAAGCAGGGTTTGAAGCTGCACGACGTAATAATGTACATAAAATACCTTCTGAAAGGGAAAGGACTATGGAAATTCCTGTCAAAGGGATAAGGTCTGCGACCACTCCATGATGAACCAATGAAAGGGGGTTTGTTGTTTGATCAGGTTATTACCCCTTGTAAAGGGTGGATTATCTGACTGTTTTTTTTTATTTATAGCAATACGAATGCAAAAATTTAATTAAATTTTTACATATCAAATTATTTTAATAAAAAATAAAAATGTTTTAAGCTTATTTCATCGGTCGATTCACAGTAATTAATAACTTTTTTACAAAAAAATAACAT
The DNA here is from genome assembly GCA_950111635.1 of Agelastica alni. Lineage (NCBI taxonomy): Eukaryota > Metazoa > Arthropoda > Insecta > Coleoptera > Chrysomelidae > Agelastica > Agelastica alni. The sequence continues at coordinate 14,184,872 of OX467711.1, forward strand.
TAAGGTATCAACGGACCGCACTTTATTTTTATATTCCTAAAATGTTTAAAAGCACTTAAAGGTAAATCTCTTATTTATGACAACAACCAAAACTTGTATATGCACGGAGTAAATATTAAACTATTTGGTTTATTGTCATTCCGAGAAGGAAGATATTATTGACATAGGTTACGTGGTAGGTAGCTGCAGGTAAAAAAATAACTAAGGTATTCCTTATTCGATATTAAACAAGTAAATTTTGTCAGTGGCGATGTTAAAAGATTATTGATGAAACAGAAGTTCAGAATTTTTTCATCTTGTAACAGAATTTTAAATGACGTATATAATTTTAAGTAGATTTTAATAGATTTTTGTATTTTTTAAAAGCCTAAAAATTGCTCGATCCAAAGGAATCTTCATTTATAAAAAAAGGGATAACATTTACTGATTTTTCAGAGTAATAATAAAAAAAATAACACATCAAAATCATTTTGTATAAGAACTTACTGTTGGTAAAAATCAATCGAAATTGTTTTCTAAACGTGTAATGGAAGTCAGAAATAATTTTTCTCTTTCCTTTATATAGGTATATGCAAAAAAATACGTTGCAATTTGTTTTGAAATGTGGTCATATAAAAGGATCTTAAGAATAACTTATGATTATGAAAAGGAAATACTGAACGGGGAGAGAAATAAGTATTGTTGTAAAATATTATGCAGGGAAAAAGAAGCAGAGGAAGAAGACGCATTTTTGGTTAAATAACCTGAGAAAATGGTACAACTGTAGTTCCATTGAGTTGTTTCGAGCTGCAGCATCAAAAGTGAGAATAGCTGTGATGATAGCCAACCTTCTAAGACGAGATGGCACTTGAAGAAGAAGCAATTTGTTATTTTTAAGCTACTGGATTTTTGGCGCACTTATTATACTGATACCACAGAAGTCATTTATACCTGGCATCGTGGCCTTAGAACGTATTTAGTTTGTTATACCTTTAAATGTTTGTGATCTGATTCGCTTAATTGGACGTACCTTGGTTTATTTATTTGTTAATACTGCAATAATTCTCGTTTTTAATAGTCCACATGCACAAGTGATATCCAATTAAAGTGGTTATAAGTTTAATTTGTTTATTTCCTCTTGGCTTGATTTGAAATCTTATTCGTTGTTCGTTGTGTTAAAGTGATTTTTTTCTTAATCCAGTGTTGTATTTCGATTCCATCAAATTTGAAGTTTCTTCTAAGAGTAAAGAAGAAGAATTGGAGGAGATGGAGGATGCGCAACAAAAAATGTGTATTTTTATGCGGATGTCTTCCTCCATCCTATTAAAAATATGCACCACCAACTAAAATATAACGGATCTGATTAGGATGTAGTGAAAAAGATTCATATTTTGACAAAAATTTCAAAATTCTCCAATACAAAAGTAATCGCAAGCATGCAATGTCTTCCAAGAAATAAATCAGAGATTTTTGGTCAGTGTAGATCAAGGAGAATATTAGAAAAAAGGTGTATTAAATTTTTATTCTAATAACATTGTTCCGTCTTTTCATAAATAAAATCTAGTTGGTACCGGATTTACGATAAAAATCTAATAGGTACTACCACAAGAAAAGTTATTCATTCTTTGGCTTTAAGTTATTGTATGTTAAATAGAAAACAGACTATAATGGAATTTTAAAAAATAATTATTTTTCATAATGAATACATCGGTAAAAGTTCAGCGACAAGGATTATCTTGATTGATTTGTACGTCACTCATGACATTGTGAAAAATGGATGATAAATCTGCTAAATGTTTTGTGAGTGCTTTTCTAATTAGAAGAAAAAGTATTATAATAATACATGCCGGTAATGAAAACGGTTTTCTGTCAAATTGTTTGCTACTATCGGCAAAGAATACTTGGAGCTGTTCGTTACATCCAATTGTACGGTCCTGTGCCTGCAGTCGGCTAAATTCTTTGAAGTGCCGATTTCGTGAAACAGGAAACATATTTCTAACTTCGACTTTAAGTGAATTTTGTTAGAAACAATTACAATAACGTTGGTTTTATGCTAAATTTTATATTTTTGAGGCAAAATATCAGTTTTTTATATTTTTAATAAACAAAAAAATACAAAATAACCCATAAAGCCATTTCCTTCTTTTTAGGTACAAGATTACCCTTAACTTGGTTCATTTTTTTCAAATATCTTCACCTCGTTCCGATTTGGACTCACACTTCTTTTGCTTTGCCAAACTAATAAATTCAGTACATCTTCACTACTTACTAATCGCAAAAAACCATTTTACCCCTCAAAAATTAGATTCTCTCAAACGTCATCTATACTTAAAAACAATTTTTAAAATTAAGACCAGAAAATCAAATAGTTTTAAAAGATATTGACGAAAATCGAGTTTTATTCATTATAAATGAACCACATAGAGAGAATAGCTGAAAGAAGATTGACGAAAAAGATTTATCAATCAGATCGAAATTGTTTTGGAGAAAGACCAGGTCAAGAGTACCAGCAACCGACGAGCATGTATAAAAGCGATGATGAAAGTAGAAGTGTTTATGTTGGCAACAGACCTGTCAAGTTTGTCAATTAAGTTTTACGGTAATTGTTGTTCGATATTTAGCTCGAAATGTTTTATAAAATAAAATATTTATTCTACTGAGATATCCATTTCAATGTAAGCCGAGAGCCCTAACAAAAAGCTAAAGACGTGTGGAAGAACCATAGCAAGTAGAAGAAAGTGGTATTTGCCTACTCCTACGAGAAAAAGGCGTGACTATATGTATGTATGCATGTAAATGAACCAAGAATTTATATCTTAATATTTTTTAAATATTTTTTAATTTAATCTAATACAAACATGTAAAACACATTTTTGTAAAAAAAACGGAGATAACCCATTTAATAGTTATAAACTAATGTTTACTTGTTATTCTAATTAGTAAACAGACTTATCTCGTAGTCAACAGTATATGCTGGATGTAAACTACATCTACCTAGTTATTTGTGTGTACCAACTAAAAGTAATGTTAAATAATAAAATATGGCTTATACCTTGACCCGAACCGCCAAACATTACAATTAAAAAAGTAATACACACTGATTTTTAAGAAACCAGCTAATTTGGCCGCATTTTAACCCATACTTTAGGTATATACGGGTCGATTATGTATCAGAAAACAACTACACTCCTGGCTATATGCCTACGACAAGCATTGAATTACATCTGATACATAATAGAGCATAATCCCATTTCGGGTGATGTGCAGATGCTTGACAAGTAAAAGAAACAATCATTAAATTTATCCATTCGAAGTGAGCACTTATGGACCGGTTTCGGGGTGTTGCCCCTCATCACCAAAGGGTAGATCTTGGCAAACTCAAGTTTGCTCTTCGAGACAACTCAATAATTCTCACCTATATCAGGTACACATGAAGGACTAGACGCAAAATGCTAGTCACATCTTTTACTTTAACGATTATGTATCAGATGTAATTCAATGCTTGTCTTAGGCATATAGCCAGGATTGTATTTGTTTTTTGGTATATAATCGACCCACATATACCTATAGTATAGGTTAAAATGCGGCTAAATTAGCTGATTTCTTAAAATCAGTTTCATATATTTTTATTCTTATTTCGCTGTCCAGAATATTGTTACAGTTTTCTATAATATTTATATAGTAACCGCACGTTGGGTTTTAAAAAAAAAAGTTATGTATCATTACATTGTCTTAATTTTAAAATGCTTAATATATATTTTTCAATTTATAAATATTTATCGAATATTAGGGATCGTGATAACTGCCACGGTCTGATGGAATTACTGTTGGCATGACAAATAAATATTTATTCGTACAAATACGACCTATAAATCATTTATTTATTTATAAAGAGAAACGAACAAATTTAATAAAATTTACCAGATTGTTTATTTTAATAAATTCGATGACGTGAAACCTGCATTAGAGTTAAATAAACATATTAATTGTTTTTAGTAATTGTTATCCATCAATTAACACCTCGCGCTATTTTTTTAAATAATTCAAATGCATACGTGGTGATTCCGAAATAACTAGTCCGAAAATACTAGTCGTTTCAACAACATTTGCGCTAAAACCAAGAATTTTTGAATTCTCTCATTGCTGTGTTATTAATAAATTTTTTTTAATTTTACCCTAACGAAACCACCTCTATAAAATATAGGTATTCATATCAATAACTTTAGTTTTCCTTAGATTCTTGTTTAATTTACGAAAATAAACATTAGGTTTTTACCATAATCCAGCGTCAAATTAAAAAAAAAATTATGAAAATTACATAAACAATGTATTAAATGTACATTTTTTAAAAATATTCAATTTATAGTTTAATTATTTAATTTTTAAATTAGTTAACGAATATTTTTTTAAATAGTCCTGTAAATTTATTTAGGTACTTACTATTTTAAAAATATATTTTTTTATATAGTATTGCGCATCAACTATCTATAAAAGCTTATTATTACGGTACGCTAGACATAAATTTACAAAAGCAGTATAAATAATAACCTAATTATATAATATTTTCTTGTAAAGATCAGTTTCCTTGAGATATCTTATAAAATTCTTAATAGAAGTGGGGTTGTCTTTTAAAATGTCTTTAAAATGCATAAGAAGGTTTCACAGTTGTCTTGCTCCGTTGAATTTTGTGCACTCGGTGAGTATGTGTTTCACTGTTATGGTTGTTCCGCATTCTTCACAATTAGATGGGTCATTGCGAGTAAGAAGATGACTGTGGGTAATTCTGTTATGACCAATTCTGAGCCGTTGTAGTATTACCGGAGATCTCCTCTCGTTTGGTGGTTTGTCCAGGGTTTTATGGTTGATTTTACCTCTGCAAGTTTACAGTTTGATACCCTCTACTTGTTTTTCCATGTTCTGGTAAAGGTGTATTATGTATTTATTGTTACGATTTCTCGAGTCCGTCTCTGTTGACCCTTTTTGTGGCGACAGTGCGTCGGCCACAATTGGGGTACTGTCGGCGCGGAGAACCAAAGGAAAGCTCCCGCAAATTCTCGACGAGGTGTCTAGTAAATTCTCGCCATTTCGAAAGGGGTCTGTCTCCTTCGCGAAAAAGGTCGAAGTATGATTTACGGGTATAAAAGGGACAGCAGCCACGGTCAGTTTTAGTTAAGTTTTAAAGTGTTTATGATTTATGAAATTTAAATAGTTATAAAATGTTATAAAAGTTGTATATCCTAGTGATTTATAAGAGTAGAATTTATTGTATTGGAATAAACATTGTTTTGTTACTGTATCGAGAGTTTTAAATCGCCGAACCCAAGAAAAAACTGAATTACGTAACATTATTTTAACCATTTAAAACACAGAGTAATTTTTTTTGTTTATAAAATTACTTTTGCTATCATTAACGTGGGTATATATTTATTTCTAATCTGGTAATTAAAATTTTATTTGCACCATTTGGAATAATAGCTTTTAGCATTATTAAATAGAGTATACATAATTTTTATTCTTAAAAGCAAAAGCAATAATTTCGCATCCTAGAATAAAAAAAAAAATGTAGCTATTGTAGATACAATAGTTCAAAAGACAAAAATGGTTTTTGTAACGGAGTCGTTGATATTTTTAAACCTCAATAATACTTTAACTCCAGGTGGCAATCGATAAAGAATCTTGGAAACAAAAACTTTACGATGCCAGGTGATGCAATTTTTCTTTTCAACATTCAAAGGATACCGCAAGGACCTTTTTTAAACATGATTTTAATCTGTAATATGTGTTAGTATGCTACTACAAGCATCTAAAAAAAAATTTAAAATATATTCGTAAATTGGTCTAAAAATGCGGGAAATATAAAAATTTTACAACTTTTTTCAATAATGGTAATTTTAGATAAATTACTACTTACATTAATTTTAATTGTCACCGATCAAATTTGCAACATTAATATAAACATAATTTTGCATTTATGTAATTTATTTCTTTTATCACCAATTATTTTTGCAAAAAATGTCAATTTATTATTTAAAGGAATATTTAAAGTCAGTGGTAAAATAAAAAAATAATTTGTAACGAGCCTCATTGGTATAATTTTAACAAATTTGTTTATTGGTATAAAAATTAAAATTATGTAATACATTTTTTTAAATTTTAGGTAAATTACTTAAATGAATTTTAATTGTTATTAATTACCTATCTACAATTTTAAATATTAAAATAAAAACAATTAATTTTGCATATCTATAATTTGTTTTTTTTTATAGCGAAATAATTGTGTGAAATATTGTTAACTTATTATTTGAATGAATATTTTTCAAAGACGTAAAAAAACTATAATTTAAAATGGGCCTCGTTTAGAAAATAATTTTAAACTAATTTGCTTAATTGGTTTAATTTATCAAAAATTTAATATCACGAATGTGCAATAATTGCAGAATTGTTGAAACCAATATTTTTAAATTAAAATTTTAAAATTATATACTTTCAAAGGACAAAAAGAAACCAAGGAACAAAAGATATTGATTTTTTAATTTAAAAGGATCTTTTAAATTGTAAATATTAGCATAATTTATGGTATTTATGATGGTTTTGTTGAAATATTTAGAAAAATAAATCTATTGAAAATTTGAAGAGTTGTCTGGAAATGTTATCAAAAAGATAATAAAATTTTTGTATGAAAATTTGTTGATTTTTGACAGAATAAGAAAACACGAGCACTTAAAGGACTAGGGAAGCACAGGTCCTTAACAATAATTTTTGAAGTGATAACTTCTTATGGCACGCTGTGAACTTTTTTTGTAATGGGTAAAAAATGTTAAACTCGCGTCAGGACACGTGGCCTGATCGAAAATTCGTAAGACGGATGTATTTCACTGGAGCAATATAAAATGCGACTTTTCTTGACTGGTAACTTGGCAACCTTATTCAACAAACTGACAAATTCAAGTACATTTTTTGTCATTTTGACAAATTAATTTAGTAGCTAAATTCAAAATTTAAGTGCTTTTCATTAGTTTATTGATTAAGTTCTGCTTTTGCTGCATTTAAATGGTCCAAGGAGAGGTGTCGTTTTTTGCAGATGTTATGGACACCATAGCGTGTCTTAATGACTCTAATGGTTCTCCCCCCGACAAAATTTTAGATCAAATAATATATCAGTGCAAAAAGCCGTTAAAAAATGCATCAATTTGTGTTAAAAAAGCATTAAAAACTGGACTGAAAGCTGGTTTGATCAAAGAGAAGGGGGAAGGTTTAAATTAGGTTTTGGTTTGCCGATAACGGAGGCTCGAAGACGAAGAAAAAATAGAAGCAGAAGCCGTAGACGACGTAGCCAAAAGCGACAAAACCGAAAACGAGGTAGCCGAAAACGAAAAAGTCGAGGTAGGAAGAAAAGCGCCATATTGAAAGAAGATCAAGCAAAAAGCGGAAGAAAGAAATCGAAAACATTCAAATCTGGTACTGATGTTTAATATATGATTTATAATAAAACGTTAATAAAAATAATGCATTATTCATAAACTATGAAAATCTGGAGACAATATTTTTCAGATTAAAAATAATATTTTTACGCGCGTTAATACTTAAGTTTTCACTTCTGCCGGCACTCCCAGAGTGCAACCCGTAAAATTTTTTTTTAGTCCCTCGTAGACTTCCTTGGGATAAAAATGTATCTACTTGAATCCATAATTTATAACCTTTCCGAATGGGTAGGTATAATATATATAGTAAATACCTAGACCTGCCTAAAAAAAAGCTTTTTGCCATTAAAAATGTCAAATCTAGGTTTTCTCGAAAATAAAAATTCCGAACGAGTACGAGGTGGAAACAAACAAGCAATATGTAAATGTAAAAAAGCTTATTCCGACCAATTGTCAGATTTAAACTAAGTTTTGACATGCGCACATTTTAGTAACCGCCTCATCAACTTGGCGCCTATGGAAATGCATACTGTACCCCAGCTATGCTAATTTTGTTAATAATATATTTCGTCAATAATAAAAAAAACACCCTTTTTTGTTGGTTTCATTAACTTGGACGGATATTTTGTAGTGGTACGAAAAAGTTGTTCGGATAGTAGCAATTTATAAAAGAATTAAATATAAATATTTCATTAAATTTACACCTATTTATTTCTTTATCTATATCTTTACAGATTTTTTATAATGACAAAATTAACAAAATAGAAAATATTTTAGCAAAGGAAGTTGTGAGCTAACATAGATATGGCATTAAATAAAATAAAGTAAATATTTATACAACGCTGGTTAATGCCATGTGTTATACCATCTCTGGAAAACGAAATTTGTCCCTTGAAACATACCGAAAAGAGAAAGCATCTCTTACACATGCGAAACACGTGTTCCAAGTAAAAATAAACCCTCGGCACGTGAACGCCACGTTGCCGCTTTTCCAAAGTAATAGAAAAAGTTTGATAACTTACCCTTTCCTCCTCGCGTATCATCTCTGCAATGCCAGGCTTGATCTCCATATCATCGGCTGCAGACGAAGAAGGCGGCTGCGGTGGAAGCGGCAATGTTAATTGCAAAGGTTCGACTGATGCTGCGGAAGGCGCAGAAGAAGTCGGTAACGGCGTCGCGGCGGACGGAGCCGGAGACATCTCCACTGATGGTGGTGGTTCCGGCACCTCCGTGCTCGCACTTTCGGCCGGGCTGCTCAGGCTGCTTCTCTCACCGGAAGGCCTGCGTCTTTTCTTGGCTCTCGATGCTTCGCTCTCCATGTCTTGCGGCCTGTTATCCCAATCCAGCGACTGTCTGTTTATGATGGGCGTCGAAGAGGGTTTGATTGACGGTCTGGTGGTCAGTTCACCAGCCGGTGCCACCACGTCCTGCTCGCCGTTGACGTCGGCGAGCCCGCGGATCTTTAGAGATTCCGCAACTTTGAGTAAAGGACCTATCTGTTCCTGGGACACGTTTATTTCGCCCTTGTACATAAACTCGACGGCGGCCTTGAGTTCCGACCACTTGATGTCCCTCATAATGACTATGGGGTGTTGACAAGGATTTTCGAAAAAGAGCGACTGGAAATACGGGCTGCAGGCCGACAAGACCATTTTGTGAGCTTTAACGGAATGTCCATCGCATGCCAACGTGACGTCTACGAAGGACTCGCTCTGTAGAAGTTGGTCGAAGACGTTCGTCAAATTCGACTGATAGTTGTTCCAACGGAGGCAAAACTGCTGGGGAGAACTGGTCGTGTGCTGCATTGTCACCTGAAAGTTTGAAAACACAGTTCACAATAAATACGCGCACATCGCAGTCCTGAGAGCACAAAAATGTCTGGACAAATATTTTGAGAGGCGAGCAAATCGTAAAAGAACACGTGCGTGTGTGTACGGATTTTAAAGACGAGAACTCGGTAAACGATCGTCGAAAAAACAACAGTGCTAACGCGACAACTGTAGCGGCGAAACTGATGGGAAAGCGGTCGAGCGTCGCGGCCGACAGGAGGGTCTGGGCCGCCTCTCGCGCACGCCTTACCCCCTCCACGACGCGAGACCGCCCTCACCCCACCCATCCACCCACAATACCTCGTGGCCACCGTGCGGCAATCACCGCCGCGGCATCGGCACCCTAATTACGGCCGATACTTTTACACCTGGACCCCTGCCGCAACGTATAGGCTCCTTACTTTTACTTGCACCTTCAAATATTGTCGCGGCCATTACTTACAAACAATTACGACTATATTTGGAGATTCGGTTACGGCGGTCGGCGGCTTAATGCCTTCATTAATACTACTTTGTCTTGTCGGTTTCGATAAAACCAACAACAATTATATTACGAAAAGATCGGTAAATACACACATACATACATGATATTTAAAAATATTAATTTATATTTGGTAATTTTATACTATCGCGGTTCCCTCGTTTTTTGGCTCTAGAAAATTGAAAAACCATCCGATTTCGATGAATTTTTTTTTAAAATCTTCGCTTTTACGGCGGATTTATGGAAAATAATACAGGAAATATCTCACTTAGAGATTTCAGATGGTTTGATGACTTTAAGTGCGATCACAAACGCACTTCTTTGAATATAATCGTTCAAAACTTTTTCGCAAAGCATCAAACGGAGTTCATATTTTTTTTTTGTTAATCTACATAAAAAAAAAGAACATTTTAAAAAAAAAATCATATGAAAATGTTTTTTGTTAATTTAAAAATAAACTTTATTAAGTATTGCCTGAATATTAATGGTGGTCACTTTGAACACATGATTAAACAACTGTTATTTCTTGTTAACACTTGTCTTAATACTTAGTAAATTTTTTATAATAATCTTTAAAAAGAGTCTTTCTGTCATACGGGGGCATACAAAAAGTTTAAAAAGAGCCAATTTTAAATAACGATTAAATAATAATTGACGGCTGGTATCAGAGGCAAAAAAATATGATTGAATAGAGATTTACCAGACCTTTTAAATGAGGCATGACTTAATACCTAACGTCGTATATCCTATATATGTCCTTTTTTTCTCATTCTAAAATAGTTTTTTAAATTATCCTGCCCTGAATTTAATTTGTTACTAAACCAAAAATATTACATGAGGGCACCAAATAATAACCTTTTAATAAAATGGTATCATAAACCTACATTTTCAGAAAGATACCTCAACTTTCATTCACATCATCCTATGAGACAAAAATTGAATATCATACATAATTTGACGGACAGAATAATAAAAGTTTGCAGCCCCGTTTTCATTGGGAACAATTTTAAACAATTGACATATTACACAATTCATCCAACCACCACCCTTGCCAACGAACAGGTGTTATAAGATTTTTGGTAGAAAGAGCAATAAGAATCTGTAAACCAGAACATTTAAATGAAGAACTGAATCACCTCAAAAACGCCCTTATATCAAATGGATATAATGTAAAAGATTATATATATATATATATATATATATATGTATAAATAAAGCATGACAAACTGTGGAGTTTTGATTGAGGAAGAAAAAGTGGAACAAGTAAATGAATTTGTGTACTTGGGTTCAAAGTTTACAAGAGATGGAAAGTATGACAGTGATATTAAGCGAAGGGTGCTGGCAGGAAAATGTATATATATATATATATATATATATATATATATATATATGATGATGTATATGTATAAATGTATACTTTAAAAGCCTAGCACTAGAGGTGACATAAGCGATAAACTAATTGTCATGAAGTCACTTCTAAAGCGTTTTTTCCAACATTCCTCGAGTGACAAATAGGATCGACCGGATTCTAGGAGAATATAACATCAAAACTATCTTCAAGCCATCTAAAAAGATCAAGGAAAATAGAGCCGTGCAGGTGTTTATCGTATTCCATGTACTTGTGGAATGTCTACTTTGGAACAACTAAACGGTCCATTAACACCAGGGTCAAAGAACACAAAGCCAACTGCCGTCTTGGACATACAAACAAATCTGCCCACCAAAGAACATGGGAGGGCAATAAATAATAAATTAACGTTAAAAAATCCCACTTCATTAGTTGAGCATTGTGTATCAACATTAATTCGAGTTTAAAAACACGAAAATATTAGGTTATAATGAGTCTTCAAAGGAAATTTTTCTGAAATGGTTAACATAATGAAATACGATACAGTCAACCACAGAAAACACCTGGAAAACTTAAACAGCGCATATTTCAACCTGATATTAAGAATAAAAACCAAAAAACTGATATCTTTTGTATAAATAATGTTTATTGTTTTTTATTAATCGTTACTTTTTCAAGCGTACAATCCTCACATTTTATCAGTTCCACTTTGAATATAAACCAGTTGGTCATTATTTTATTTTAAATTTTAATTTGTTCCAGTGATGTGCTTGTTAATTAAAACTGAGTTTTATATGTACATCTGTCAAAACAAATACCTTTTATGTTTTAACACCGTTCATTTAACACGGAAAACTTTACTTAAGTAAGTGGAAATACTACTTTTTTTCTCCTTGTAACCCAATTACATAAAATGTTCACACTGTAAACAATTCATAATTGTCCTTTATAATACTGCACATACAGGTACTTGCATCCATGCATGATAATGCACGACCGTATACTGCGGACCCACTGACTAGTTTTCTTGATGATAATAGTATCGAAACATTGTCGTGGCCTGCGCAATCACCTACGTAAATCTAATAGAGCATGTAAGATATACTTCAATGAAGAGTTCTGAAAGATGGTACGAGTTATTTGACGATTTGCGGGGAGTATTGATAGCTACACCTAACAAGAAAATAGGTTCTACCTATTCAATCAAAGATGATATAGAGCTGTTAATAATAGAGAACTTATTTTATTTTAGAATAAAATTTTATTTGGCTATTTAGATTATATTCAAGTTTTTTTATATTTTCCAACTCAAAATAGATCGAATTAGGTACCAGAGAGATCCTTCGATAAAAAATAGTTTAAAATTTGTTAATGTAACATGAACTAAGTACTTTTCTCAGATCACACTCCAATAATCATCTATTTAGGTCAAGAATTCGAAAAACCTCCCAAAACAACCACCCGGATGGATTTGAAACTCCTAACAAAGAACCCACCAAATATACAACAAACAACACAATAGAAATTAAACAACACACAATAGAAATTTAACAAAACACAATAACACTAAAAACACATATTTTTTAGCCAGGCAACTAAAATAATATCACTTAAAAAAAACACTATACAACTACCCAGGAATGTTCGCGATCTAATAAAGGAAAGAAATAATTTAAAAAGAGCTTTCGTGACACTAGACCACAGAATGTGCGTTTGGGGGTTTAGGGATATAAAAAAACTAGTACAAATACTAGTACTAGGTACTATTTCTTTAGGATCCCGATCTTTTGGTTATAAAAGCAGGCTTTAGAATCTGCTCATATACTCCTTAAAAATGTCAGGAAAACCTTTTTAACTATTTTATTTATTTGGATTAAAAAGTTCTTCACCAGAATTAATACGGTATTTTTTCATATCAACATTGATGATACTCTTCAAACTGGAACAAGACTTACATGATATGGTGAATACAGTGTATGGATGTGTAAAATCATAATCTTTATTTTATTCACTAGCTGTAGTAGCTTTATTATTTTTATCATTTTAAGATGAATTGAACTGTACAGGTAAAAAAAATGTTTTTATTTGTATTTAAATCTGTATTTTAAAGAATTATTAAATTGCAGTGAACTGAAGTAGCTTGGCGCACAACGAAAACATTCGAATAACGATCCGATCGGCGACGACGAAATTTTCAGTAATCGTGAGTCTCAAGTACGATCGGAGGAAGAAGTTTACGAATGTGAAGTATATTAAGCCGAATATTTGTTATTTTAGAGGCTAGTCGCCCGCCAAGCTACTTCTGTTGCACTGTACATATCTACATGATAAAAAGTCATTTTGTTGATTTGTCTTGCATTGTTTTAATTGAAAATAAGTAATACATTTTTGTATATACTATATGTTAGTTCTAATATAACCTAACTAATACTTAACCTTAACTTACGGTCTCTTAATTTCTCATTTATCCAAGAAAAGTTAAATTAGAGAATTTAAGTTAGTTTTTTTTGTTTGGAAATCGGAAGTAATCTAAATCATTCAATGTGACAATTTATTCCTCCTTCCTTTAAAATAATGGGCAAATGTAAACAAACTAAGTATCGTTTCATGCAAATTTTTCACGCGAAAATATAATTTTCATCGGACAAACGATAATGACTAACAGTCAAATGCACTTGTCTCTATAAAAATTATCTAGGTGAAAATTTGCTTTCCGCAACCAGCACTTTTTTATTTTCTTGTTTAGCATGCTGAACTCAACAACAAACTAACATTTTAAGAAAATCGTAGGTGTGAAGGTTCAGAGACATACGAGGGAGGTCCGATAAGCACTTAGCCTCATCGCCCGATGGCGGTACTATCGCAAGAGAAATTTACTATCGTGTAGTACATTTTCGTAGACGGCTACTGTTGAAATTTCAGCCGAATCAGGCACGTAATTTTGTTTAGACCGCGTGTGTAAGCAGGGGCGTGCCCGTGGATTTTAGAAAAATGGAAAAAGAGCAATATCGGTCGATGATTCGATTCGATTCTTGTTTTTGGAGGGGAAATCGCAAATCAAAATCAAAAAAAGCTTGGATGCTGTGTACGGTGACTCTTCTCCTTCGATGGCGACCGTCAAAAACTGGATTAACGAGTTTCAACGTGGTCGCACGTCGGTTTTTAATGAGCCACGCCCACGTGCCCCAAAAACGGCTACCACGGACGAAAACGTGACAAAAATCCACTATCTCGTATTGGTAGACCGCAGATTGAAGGTGCGCGAAATAGCTGAGGCAGTAGGCATCTCAAAAGACCGCGTGGGTCATACCCTGGATGAAATTTTGGCCATGAGAAAGCTGTTTACTCACCCCGGACAAGCGCAACCGTGAGACCACTTCAGAGCAGTGTTTGACGCTGTTTAAGTACAATCCGAAGGAGTTTCTGCGTCGTTTCGTTACCGTCGACGAAACATGGATCTACTGAAACACACCAGAGACCAGGGAACAGTCGAAACAGTGGACTTAACCCAGCGAACGTGCTCCGAAGAAGGCGAAGACTGTCCTATCGGCCGGAAAGGTGATGGCCACCGTTTTCTGGGATTCACAAGGTGTGATCTACATCGAGTACCTAGAGAAGGGCAAAACGGTCACAGGGCTGTATGCCGAATTATTGGGTTGATTCGACGCAAAATTGCAAAAAAAAGCGGCCCCATTTGGCGAAGAAAAAAGTGCACTTTCACCATGGCAACGCATCGGCTCGCACCTCCGCCTCGCCATGGCTAAATTGGGCTACGAACTGCTGCCCCATCCACCGTATTCTATAGATTTGGCTCCGTGCGACTTCTTTTTGTTTCCAAACTTGAAAAAGTCACTCGCCGGGCAAAAATTTGAATCGCCGCCACGGAGTTCTACTTTGCAGACCTCGCGACAGACCTTCGGACAGGTTAAAGAAGTTGGGGCATCACTAGGTCAAGTGTATCAAGCTAAAAGGAGATTTACATTAAAAAATTAAACGCCTCTTTTCCAAAATTTTCGCTTTTCTTTTGTAGGCTAAGTACTTATCGGACCACCTTTGTATTTACTAAAAAATTTATTAATTATTTTTGGTTAACACAATGCAATAAAAATCACTATAATTACTTTTTTTACGATCATTTAATACACCTTTCTGTTTTTCGAATTTTTCAAATTATAACTAACAATAATTAGGTACATCATAATTTAAACAAATTTAGTGAAGTTATGTTTTAATTGGGAATAAATATAGCCGTCAAATAAATCGGTAAAATAATCCTGACTTGCAGACACAAAATCTTAATTTATGTAAACTGGCACCTCCACCAGTTCCTAGAAATAATGATTCATTTAATTAATTATTAGTAATAAACTTTTTGAGCCGTATATATTTTTTTCCTAAATATTTATAAAGTTGTGTGATCTAACTATACGAGATCGAATAATAGTGTACTAGGACTGATACGATAAAGCTACACATCGACAGGAGTAACTGAAGCCACGATCTGGGCGAAGTTGAGACAAACGGAAAGAACATGCGATAACACTGTCCATCATACGGCATTGCCAAACTTTAAAGGACCAAAGTAGTTCTGATTACACAAAATATTTTAACAGGGCCGGATTTAGAGGTCTGGAGGCCTCGGAGCAACATAAAAGTGGAGGCCCATTGTCCCCAAATTATTTTCCAAATAAAATTTTTCAGTCGAGTTTTTTAATAAATAATTTATTGTGAAAGTTGTTTACTAGTGTAAGAGATCAGCATACACATTCTGTGTTACTGCCCGTGGCCGCATGATAATGGATCCATGCGATCTAAATGAGACAGGGCCAACAGAAATCCTGCGGTTTGCCAAAACCAGCGGACTGGAATTGTGATGCCCTGAAGTCACAGAGGATCAAAGTTCTAGGTGACATAGGTACCTATACCAATGACCCAACTGCAAAAATTGTAATGTAATGAATGTATTATTGATACAAGTAATTATGTGATAATGAAAAATTAATATACCTAAATGTGTACTTTTTTGGAAGTTGGCAATGAATTGGAAATTAGAACTTTAATTGATATTTGTTTCATATTTTAATTGCAAGGAGAACAAAAAAAACTGTATACGATTAGCAACGTTTCAATTACCAGTACTTTTATTTTGCGAAAATCACCAATTGATTTATTTTCATCTGTTTCTGTCTAAAGAGACAGTAAGTTCATGTGTAAGGACCATAAGAAAAAGAAGGAACTTCGGCTAAACCGAGGTGGTTCTAAGATTTTTATGTGTACCATTTCAAATTTGCCATTTTAAGTTAATTTTTTTGCATTGTTTAAAAATATTAGGAGAATTTACTTTCGTACTTCTTAACGTTACCAACGTATATTCGTGATATATGCTATACAAATTCATTGTTTACATTGAACAGATAATTTACGAACTAATCGTTTCAATAGGTGATGTTGTAAAATGTATTTTCTATAAAATAATCTTATTAAAAATTATACAAAATTGTTCCTAAACAGACAATCTAACGTTATAATATAACTTTTTTAAAATCTGTATGTGGGGTATAAGCAAAAAATGTTCGAGAAACACCAAAACCGGAAACTTGCCATAGTAACCCATGCTAAATGAGGCTATTTTTAAAATCAAATTTTTCGAAAGAGCATAACGTAAAAACGTAAAAAATATATAAAATTATAATTCATGTCGTGTTGGTGCTTAACTTATTATCACCAGTAGGTAGTTTCCAATAGACATATAGCTTACACACTGTATAATGATACATGTTTGTATGGATCAGTTTATTCAGCAAAAATAGTAAACTGCAGTTTACCGTCACAAGATTGGAAGTTTGGCGTAAAATATATTCGTAATATATAAATTACGATTGATAAGAAAGTTTTTGTTTTCATTTGACGCGATAAATGTATCATTCGAATAATTATAATTTATATTAAGGTAGTTTCCTATGTTTCGCATTTCCAACTTATCGATTATTCGTTTAACTTGGAAATCGGAGCCAAATTATTAGCAAATCTCAAAGTTTTCGCCCTTTATAAACTATTAGGCAATAAATTTGGCAAATGTTAGCTAAAAACGCAACCCCAACCGAGGTGGAAGTAAAATATAGAGATAACCCGGAATTACCCAGAGTCAAGTACTAGGTAAATGTATATTTTATCGAGGAAAGCAATCTAGCAAATTCAATTTGTTCAAGATTAGTTGTAGATAGAGCAGAGCATTTCATATTAGTTTGAAGATTTACAGGATTCACTAATTTTACGTTTGATATAGAGAAGCGGCTCTCGGCTCTCACGAGGAGAAGCTTTGTGCTACGTACTTTTTGGAGATGTCCTTGTTATAGGAATTTGCTAGATATTAGGCGAAAGTTAATTAAATTCTTTATAATTTAATTATTTTTAGTATTATTGGTGTTCTCAGAACGCGACGAACTGAATTATTTACATCAGATACTTACAGAATGTCAACTATATTGTCAATAGCATAAATTACATTTACTACTTAAATAAAAATTTAATAAACATTCTAAGAAACGATTGCTTTGTCAAAACGCATAATCTGCAGCAGTTTCGAAAAATGGTTTAAAATTCAGGATAATTCCAATTAATAATAAAAAGTGGAGAAAATTTAACAATATAAAATTTTCAAAAAAATTAATTTATCTTTTCCTTAGCAAGGCGGAACGATAACGGCTTCGTAACAGTTTTCTGGTAAGCTACCGCTCCTCCAACAGAAGTTAAAAAGGTGGTAGGTACATCAGACTAGCTACCTGTCAAACTAATTTTACGTTCATTGCAACTTTCACTCATGGCTTCGAATGGGGCCTGTGCTTGTGTCCTCTTTCTCAAATAAACTTTCGAAGTAATCATTCCAACTCTTTGAAACGCGTTTCTCTCCTTTCACCATACTACCATCGTAGTTTCTGATTTTTTCCAGTTACGAAGTAGTATTTTTAACTCTGGCTGTTTTTATTAACTTCCAGAAGAATTTAATTTTATTCTGGAAATCGTCAGATAACCAATCAAATTTATCTTTATCATTCTCCTTCTTTCTTGCCACACTCTCTTTTACCACACCTTTCAACCTTTTATGCTCATTCCTTGCCTGGTTTACATCCTTAATTGTTGCCTTTCGCGTTCTTTGATCGACTTTTGTAGCCAGCCAGGCTTTTTTCATCTGACACTGCTTTTTGAACCTCTACGCACATTTTCTTCAACTTATGTACCAACATCCTTTCCTTCTTTTACTTAAACTGTCACGTGAAATAACGAAAGTAAAACTTATATTACTACACCTTACTTAGCCTGTCGTTTCATTTGCCTGATTACTGCAATGAGTATCCAGCCGAAATGACAAAAGTTCAGCGAGATATTCATTCTTTGCGAATTCAGGCTGCTATCAAATCACTGAACTCAGTCTACTTGACCTCTTGAGCAGTGCAATGCCAAACCGCCCTAAATGAGCTAGCAGCTAAGTTTAGATTCCACATTGTCTGGGTACCCGGACACAGGGACATACCAGGCGGGCGAGCTAGCAAGAGAGGGCACCACCCTCCCAGCTGTATCTGTCTCATCTCAGCAAGAAGTACCGATTCCAAACTGCCGGCTCCTTCTGCACAGCAAACTAGTTCAAAAAGCCAACTTGAGGTGGCAAAATGAACCCACATCCCAACTTTTTCTTCTTCTTCGACTGCCTATCCACTATTGTTGGATGTTGGCGACCATATTTCCATACATTTCTCTGTCGGTTGCTGTGTGTACCAACTCTCCTATCGTTCTTAACCCCGTCCAATCTCTTATATTTCTTAACATTTGCTTTTTGCCTATCCCTCGCTTTCCCTCTATTCTTCCTTCGACAATAAGTTGTAGCAGTTGATATTTTGAGTTTCGCATTTTATGTCCAAAATACGATGTTTTCTTCTTTTTAAAATTAAGCATTACCTCACGGTCTCTGCCGATTCTTCTTAGAATTTCATCGTTGGTTACTCTGTCTGTCCATGGCACCCTTAGCATCCTACGATACATCCACATTTTAAATGCTTCTATTTTGTTGACGGAAGATGACTTTAATGTCCAGGTCTCTGCACCGTACAGCAACACCGACCATACATAACATTTGGCATAACGTAATCTTAGCTTTCATTTAATGTCACGACTAGTTAGCACGCTTTTATATTTAAAATTCCAACTAGCAAAATGGAATAGCGTTGTTTTAAGGACTGTTTGTTTTTATTAAGCCTTTTGCTGCAATAATTTTGTTTTTTAAAGAAAATTGTTGCATTAAATGATTTTATAGTGACTTTTACGATATATGCTATAACGCATTATACGATCATTTCTTTTAAAATGATATAATACTTTATACGGAAGTTTATACGATATCAAAAATATTATTTTATAAGACTTTTATACCTATTGTATAAGAGTTCTATAATACGAGGGCAGTTTGATAAGTCAGTGACTTTTTGAATTTCCCGCGCAGCTACTCCAAATGCAACAGTGCTGCCGTCAACTATAATCTATCAGTGGGCAACTTTCTAATTTTGAGCAAGCTACGTCGTGCAGTTGGTGTTTGATAGCCGTTCAAAGCAGACAACCTCGTGAATTTTTACGAAAATGGAAAAAAAGTGAATTTCGTGTGCTGATTAAGCATTACTTTTTACGTAAAAAATCCATCACTGAAACTAAGGAAAGACTTGATAAATACTACGGGGACTCGGCACCATCAATTTCAATGGTTAAGAAGTGGTTTACAGAGTTTCGTTGTGGTCGTACCAACACTAGTGACGCCGAACGTCCAGGTCGCTCAAAAGAAGTGATCACGCCGGAAATCATCGATAAAATTCATGAAATAATATTGGATGATCGGAGAATGAAAGTGCGTGAGTTGGCTCATGCTGTAGGTATCTCAACTGAAAGGGTACATAATATTTTACACGAATATTTGGACATGAAAAAACTCTCTGCGAGATGGGTGCCGCGATTGCTCACACTCGACCATAAGCGCAATCGTGTGACCACTTCAAAAGAGTGTTATCAATGTTCAGCCGTAATCCGGACGAATTTTTGCGCCGTTTTGTTACTGTGGATAAAACATGGATCCATCACAACACGCCAGAGACCAAGAAACCATCGAAACAGTGGGTTGCTAGGGGTGAACGTGGACCAAAGAAGGCGAAACAGAGTCTGTCAGCCAACAAGGTCATAGCCACAGTTTTTTGGGATGTACGCGGTGTCATTCACATCGATTACCTCAAGAAAGGTAAAACGATTACCGGCGAATATTATTCAAAGCTTTTGAACAGATTCGACGTTGATTTGAAGAAAAAACGGCCGCATTTGGCTAAGAAAAAGAAAGTGCTGTTCCATCAAGACAATGCACGTGTGTACACTTGTCTAGTCACGATGGTCAAAATCCACGAATTGGGATACGAACTGCTACCCCATCCAGCATATTCTCCAGATTTAGCCCCCCGCGACTATTTTCTGTTTCCAAACGTAAAGAAATGGCTGGGCGGTAAGAGATTTGAGTCGAATGAAGAAGTCATTACCGAAACAAACGCGTATTTTGAGAGCTTTGAAAAAACCTATTATTTGGAGGGAATAAAAAAATTAGAAAAACGCTGGACTAAATGTATCAAGCTAAAAGGTGATTATGTAGAAAAATAAAATGTTTATTTGCGGAAAAAAATTTGTTTTATTCAAAAAGTCACAGTCAAAAAGTGATTTTGAAATACTATAAGCCTTTATCCTTTATAAATGCCTTATAGGAGAAAACAGTGTAAGACAGAATAAATTCATACCAAAATCTGCGTTATAAGACTGAAGTGACTTTTACATTAAAATATTTTATTCAAATAACAATGCCATGGTGATATGAGCTACTTTTCAAATAACAAAACAGTATGCTTTATGGCTTTTCCAAACGTGGTCGTAGGAAAAATTCTTATTACCATATTATAAGATCTGGCAACCTCTACTTTACGCGAATCTTAATATAATTATTACTTGTCAAAAATGGTTTTATAGTGCCTAAATATTTATAATATAAAACAGTATACCGTTTCATTTTACAATGAAATATTTTTTAAGGCATTTCTTTGGGATAAAATTGTTGTATCACAAATCGCCATGTTTATATAAGGAAATCTTGTACCGGCTATGGCCGCCATTATTGGCAATCGTGTTGGAAACATGAAACTAAATTAAAAAATGTGACTTTATTATTATTTAGAGAATTATATTGTGAAAGAATTGTCATATAAAGTAATAAACTATTAAAATCATTAAAAAAAAGTTAATTTTACGATTTTTTATTTCATTATATTTTAAGTATCTACTTGAAACTTAAGCAAAATTAAAGCGCTTTATTTTTTTGCCAAACATATACCTACAATCTATCAGTAAAATTTGCGGCGCATCAAAATTTGTGCTATACAAACCTTCCAAATTATTGCTTGAAAATAGGGAGCAATAAAAAAATAAAACTTTAAACAGCAGCAATATCAGCATTTTTTTAAAACAAAAACGCTATTAATTTTATTTTTATGCCAAGAAAACCCAAAATGTCTTTTTGAGAAGCGCCTAAATGTATGCAGCACAAATTACACCTGTACCTTTTCATCGCTATAACACAATGATTAAAATAAATTGATTGATACCTTAATTATTGCTCATAGATTTTTCTTTGTTTACTTATACCAATATTACTTACAAAATATAATTAATTATTTTTACAGAGAGAATGTCAATACACGGGATTTTAAGAAAACATTACTTCTTAAGAATTGTTTGATTTGGTATAGTAGTTACAAAAATTGGGTGAAAAATAATAATAATTATATAATAATGTTTTCACTTAAATTACATACATACATATGGTCAGGTCTTTTACCCGTAGGGGTAGACAAAGACCACTTCCTTCCACTTGCTACGGTTCTTACACACATATTTTGCTTCCTCTACTTTCATCAGTGCTCTCATACATGCATACATTCGCCGAGGTCGACCTCTACTCCTCCCCATTCATACTCGACTTATAAATCTGTTTTATTAATCTTCTTTCATCCATCCTCTCTACGTGTCCAAACCATCTAGGCATTCCTTTATCTACCTTTGTAACCACATCTTATTTTACTCCACAACGACCTCTTATCACAATATTCCTCATTTTATCCATCAGAGTCACTCCGGCTATACTTTTCAGACTAGGTACTTATCTCCGCAGCATTGATCTTTTTTTCATGCTTCTTCTACCAAACCCAACATTTACTACCATACATAAGTGTAAGGCCTGTCACTCCTCTATGCACGTGCCTTTTTAACATGTTTATATTAGTTTCACCTGTATCTTGTATATATGTATGTTTGTAACTGACTCTTTAGCCTCGATTTTGCCCTACTTTAAGCGATCAGATTTAATTTGAACTTTGCACACTTGTCAAAAACCGACGACAATGCAGTAATTCGATCAAAATATCCGATTATCCTGATTACTTTCGCCTGGATTTAGAAATTTCTGCAGGAATCCTTTGCATGAGTGTAAGAGAGATAGAACTAGTGCGTGAACTACGCATGCGCGCAGAACAAATATTAACACAGTTAATCGCATCTGCGGTTAAGTAGGCGGCTCGGGTTCTATTCCTGGCCGATTCATTCCTTTTGTCCTTTTACCATTTAATACATAATTTTTTTAGGAATAAAATTACTGACGAGAAAATTAATGTCAATATTTTAAAAGCGTGGAGTGCTTTGTATGACATTTTTAAACTAACTCTGCGTTTCGGAATGAAAGCACCCCACCCTTTTAGAACAGTGACATTAATTTTTTTCGTCAGTAATTTTATTCCTTTGTTAAAAATTATTTCTTACTTTTTAGTTTGATTAACTCTTAAAGCGTGTTTTTTAGTTTTTGTAAAATATAATTTATTTTTGATGCATTCTGTGTGTTCATAAAGGGCTCTGCATTATTTGTTTCCCTGCCAACACCCTTGCTCAACATTACAGCCATACTTTCCGTCTTTCGTAAACTTTAAACCCAAGTACACAAATTCGTTCACTTGTTTCACTCTTTCTCCCCCAATCAGCACCTCGCAGTTCGTCATGCTTTCTTCTCTTTCAAAAACCATTACTTTTATCCAGCTTATATTTATTTTTATCTCTTTGATTATGGTATTTAACGATTAAATCATTAATTTTCAATTCATACCTTTTTAATATTATGTTTATTAAAGTAACCGTGTGTAATTTGTATATTACCATAAATAAAAAGTATTTTTTTATGCCAAATTTTTAAATAATCACTTTTTTGTAGCGTTTATTATAAATTAAAAAAATAACCACAACACAACAGTACAAATATTAAACGTTCTGACAAAGCTGTCACTTTGTTAAATTGTTATGCTTGGCAACATTTTTAAAAGAAGTGTGACATATAACAAACTGTAATAATGCAAATGTATAACAAGATAAAAGAACATAACACGATAAAAAATACTTTACAAAGTTATTACAAAACAAAATCAATGCAACTACTTTTAATTTTGTGTATTAGGTACATTATTAACAAACTTTTCTTTTCTAAACGAAAGTAGGTTCCTATTTAAAATGGCAATATTTTTATGTTAAAACATAACCTTAAATTTTTTACAATGTCTAGATAGTCCTGTAATAATATAATAACAATTTGTCAAGGTTTTTTTCGAATTTTGTGTTGTTTTTTACCTAACTGTAGGACAAAATGTCTTGTGAAGCATGTTTAAAATAATAACACGAATAAAATAAAGTAGGTATTTTTTATATGAAGAACCATTTGATACTTTTTTATGTACGAATTTATTATTCAACTCTAGAATAACGCATAATAAATGATTATCGCAGGCTGGTTTTTTATTTACGTTAATTCGTAACTGTTGCATTCCAGTTCCAAAATCGCGTTAGCACCCACCCGTTACACGAAGCATACAACACACAAAACACATGTAAGCTGATCTAGCTAGTGTCCGTTGTTTGCGCACGCAGCGACGCCAAGAGCCAGGACGCCACTCGAACTCAACAGGCTCATGCCGTACCGCCGAAGCTTAGGCAGAAATGGCAAACGTGATAAACAACACATTCTATAAAATAAACGAATCGAAAACGGCACGTAACTATAGGTAAACTCACCTGATTTTTCATGTACACTTTCAACACCAAATGCACTTCGATTTGCAGTTGTTTTTCAGTATTATCTTGCGTTATTTACAGAAATATTTTAACAAACATGACAGATCGACGACGAGACGTGCTGTTACTGGAGGATAGACGGACGGTTCTCGTTAGCTGTTGCCGGATTTTCGTGTAGATTTAGTGGACATTGCAACAAGTGGTTTATGATGAAATTTTTAAACTAATTTTTTTTTAAATCGAGTTAAATGGTTATAATTTTAAAAAAAAAATACCCTTACGTCCCTAAAATATTATTAATTAACAATTTAATTATGTTCATTATTTATATATTTTTTATTTAAATATTCTATTTTAAGTGTAATATCTGATTAAAAAAAACATATTTAATATGCCATCAAATAATGAAATGTGCCCAATGGAATAATTTTTGTTGTATTTTCCTTATTTTGTAAGGTTTTGAATTACTGTTAAAATGTGTTAAAACAATTACTTTATTCCATACCATTTTTTTGCAAGAATCCGACGCTTATTCGTTTTATCACAGTTTAGGTTTGGTTGAAGTACTAACTATTCGCTTTTTTAAAGATCTGAACGCCAACAGGCGGGTGATTTTTACAGCTAGTTTGTTAGTAATTATGTTTTAAATAAAACAAACTTCAAATTACATAAAACATTATTTATTTTCTCAAATAACGTGTGTAAAATTACCGTAAGTGATTGTCTCAATCGATTGCCTTGCAAAATCTTCATCAAAAGTCACATCATCTGTACTGATCCTATTATCGTGGTGAATTATTCCTCTTACATCAATACGTTTATAATCTTTTATCTGTCCTATCCTATTTTGTTGTGGTTTTCCATTTTCTTCTGTTTTTGCATTTTGTTTTCCATTCTCTTATTTTTAATGCTTCTATATCTACCTCTACTTAATAAAACACATGTCATCAATCTCTTTAACGCAAAATTCACATAGATATTTAAAGATAATTTGGATGAATGAAGGTTAGGAGCAAAACAAAACCAGAAAAAGGATAATAAAAAAAATTGTGTGTAGCCTTTTGTAAATTTGCCACTGACTGTCATTAAATTCAAATATATCTCTTAATCCTCATGTTAAATGATTACTAATTTCATTACAATGATACTTTAAAAATGATGCATTGACCTAAATACAGTTAATATCCACAGCACGATGCTTTTATAAGACCATTTTTTTAAAAATAATCAAACAACACGACTGAAACACAAGAAAATTAACTAGTAGATGGAACTAAAGCAGACTCTGCTTTTGTTTTACAGTCTTCTATTATATGTTTACGTCTCGTAGCGCCCTTAACGATAGTTAAAATAGCTAGTGTGTATTTGCAAAACCAGTAGAATTAATAATGATCGAGTAAATAGAGCGGATGACGAGAGTAACATACCGATTTTTACTGAAACGTCGACAGCGCCGGCAACAGCGCTCCCGTCGGGTTGTCGCTCGTCGGTACGCCCGAAGCGTCTCGACAGCGATCGTCGGCAACAAGTGGTCGTTCACGTTTCGGCGTCCTCTTTGTTGTCGCTTTGCTCATCGCCGTACTTCTTTGATTGATTCGAGGGCCGGACTTGTACGGTTTTTTTTGGCTCGTACGATTATCAAAACTTTCGGAAACACGCGCTCTTCTGGTAAAAAAATTACACGCTGCGGACTGACAAGAGCTCTTTACATTTAAAAGAAGGGAAATGATTGTATCAAATGTTTCTTTATTCTGCAATAAAAAAAACAAATAATCGTTTTATGCTAATATACGGGGTAGATAGATGTTTATTTAGTTCATCTTGACATAGAAAAACCATCGTAAATATGAATATTGTTAAAATAGTAAAAATAATAGTGACAAAATAAAAACTCCTGGACAAAATTAACGCAACAATTTGAAATTATCCAAAAAATTAATTTATTTATTAGGCATGTCTGTTTTTGAAGTTTATCGAGTATTTAAATAATATATTTTGTCTCGTTGTTAGCCATTAAAACAATTCGTTTAGATTTACAGTTTTAAAGAATTTTCAAAACATAAACAATTTTGTGCAGCACTTGCGATTGATTTTCGTTAAAAGTATGCTTATAAATTGTCACTTATTTAAAAGAAATACATTTTTTGTGGTAGATAGTTTAATATTTGAATTGTTAAAAAAACTCACAAATATATATTGGGTAGCATTTTTTGAGGCCGGAAGAATAAATTTGTACTAGTACTTTACTTTACCCATTATCTAATAGCTGTTACATTTTTGTGACATAAAATAGGAAACATAAAACTAGGAAAGATAATAGGCAATCAAGATATTTCTTCTATCTGTAAGCCCAGCATTTTTTATCTTTAATCTTACTACATCTTTACATGGCATCTTTTCTGCGAAAGAATCTATTAGCTCATCAAAGTCAATTTCTCAAAGGCAGTTTTATTTTTAATGGCTAGGATCGCGAGGCAGACGTTCCTGACTCATTGTTAAACGCAGATAGTTTTTAATTATTTTCATTTTGCTGAAGCTTTGCTCACAGCTTACAGTTGTCGTAGGTATGGTGCAGTATCTTCTTAAAGCTATACTAACATTAGGAAACGCTTCTTGCTAGTCATGCTTGCACAGATGTTGTAACAGGACGAATGCATTTGATTTTTCTTTAATTTCGGTTAATAGCTCTAAGTATCTGGGAATGTATATTACAGTAGATACTGATGAAGCAATAAGGGACCGAGTACCCCAGGGACTCAGAGCCATCAGCCTGTTGAATAGTGTACTGTGGGACAAAAATATATAGAAGGCCAACAAACATGGGAATCTACAACAGTATTATTAAAAGCATAACCACATACGGCAGTAAGGTATGGCAACTGAAACAGCGCACGGAAAATGCGTTAAGGGCAACCGAAATGGACTTCTGGAGACGCGCTGTGAAAAAGTCAAGATTGGAAAGAATCAGAAATGAAAGGATTCAAGAAATTATGGGGCTTAAAAATAGAATAGTAGAGGACATTCAAGTTACACAACTCAAATGGTATGGACACGTTCAGAGGATGAATGAGGACAGATTTCCTAAGCAAATCTTAAACTGGACACCTCAAGGAAGCAGAAAAAGAGGGCGTCTCAGAAAAAGCTGGAGAGAGTGTATCGATAATCGAGTCCGAGCTCTTTAAATACGTTCCTGGCAAAAATCAACTGCATGCAAGTCTTTTGAATATTTTAGAGCTAGATCGGCTCCATTAATTTGCAGATACTCAGTCGAAATATTTATAAACAGTGGCCACTAAGAAAGACGGAATTTTATGTAAACTCTTTGCGCTCTTTACCCTTGCTTGACGTTAGACCGTTCGCGTTTATTAGGCTCAGCTAGTATAACATCAACTTGGGATACGTTCATAAATCCACTTACGATGTGTGCTTAAAAACCAACTGGGCGTTTTAAAATCAAATGAACAATCGATAGAAAGTGCGCTGGATGCTAGGCGCTTATTATTTATTATTATTAATTGTGTTAAGTTGAATTTAATATGGTTGATGGATCTTGCCAAAGTTACATTGACAATTTGTTAGACCTAAATCGTTCCACAAAAGGTCGTATGATAAGACGCTTGATTGACGTAGGAAATTATTCTAGGATGCACTAACGACCGAGATAAACATTTTATTAGACACTAGCATAACCCGGCAGACGTTGTCCTGCCCGAACGTTAGCTTGCCTGCTTTGGGAATATCACTATCACACTCGGCGACCCCAAAAACTATGAATTCGAAACTAAATCGGCCTTATTAATGGTTTTTAATTTCATTCCCTTTTGTATGGACGCATATGAAACATAATTGGTAAGAGCTCTGCGGTAACGAAAGAGGTTATTGCTTTTGTAATTTAATTGATAAAAACGAGGTAAAGCATTTGTAAATGCGACACTGATGCAGTTATAAATGCTTATTCTTAATTTAAGAATCATCCCTTAAATATAACGAAAAAGTTAACCACTACGTGGTCGATTTTTCATAAAAATAAATGATTCGACAAATGTTTAATGAAAAATTAAATGAATTACAGAATAATTGTTAATGGATTTTTTTGCCAGCAGAATAGAGTAATTCAAGTTTTTAGCCGAAAGGAAAATGGGGCTCTCATACAATTTTTGCAAAGTTTCTCTGTATATTTAATTATTGTAATATTTATAAAAGCAAACCGGAGCCGCCAGGAGGGCCCAAATAGACGCATAGTCGTGCAAGCGACTGGGGCTAAGGATAAAATAATTTTTTATTAAATAGTATTGACACAATACTTTTATTTATTTATATATTTAGAACTACTAAATGACAATTGACAAATACAAATCATTCAGATTCCGAGATTCCGATTTCCCAACCCAAATAAAAGGTTAAAATTTAATATGATGAGGGAAATAATAAACTACAACAATAAGTTTTTAGTGAGTAGTTCTGACACAGTCAGTGGAGTCTTACAGTAGACCTTGAGCTTTAGGACTCATAACCTCTCCATAAAGGATTTTCGTCACCTCTGACAAAAAAAAAATAGACAGATTTCCAAATTTTTATGTAAGTTTATTAATACATTATCCTGAATAGTTAAAGGTTGGGATACAAATAAAAAATGATATTAAGTACATTTTAAAATAAAATTTGGAGTAGTACTTTAAAAGTTATACATTACGACAAGAAAGAAAAACAAATTATTATCAATGGGTTATTAATAATAAAGTTGATGTTTTTTTCAGTCTTTTTAAAAAGCAGGTCTACGTCCTTGAGTCTAAGTGTCTAAATTACTAACGACACTCCGCCATCTAATTTGCTTCACAAACTTTTATTATAATATAAAAACTTCCAACTTTTTTGATTTCAATTTTATGAAAGAGTACTCCTCCCCGCTTTGGACTATATTGATATTGTGCTTAATCAGAAAGTTTTAAAAGTTTAGGGAAAGAAGGGTGTCTAATTTTACAAGATATTTATAAGTTTTAGAGCATATAAGATTAACAAAACGGCCCTCATTTATTCAGTGAATAATACATTTAAGAACAAAATGCAGAAATTACATATTTCGTACACATTGATTTTTTAAAATTTCAACATTAAATTTTTTTTAAAACTAAGCTGGATTAATTATATGTAAAGGATGTCTCAATTTCGCGGTATCTTACTTGATTTTTTTTCGGGATAACAAACCAATGAGAAGTGACATCTCAAAAACATAAACTGCATGTCAGAAAAAATGAGCGTCGGAATCGGGTCGGAGTCCTAATACACTGCTACACTACCGATATTATCACACCTGTAGAGATTTGTAGATTGTAGGGTGGGTCGTGAAGGCCATGCTGCCTCTCAAGCACTTCGACCTATCTGATCTTTTGTGCACAACCTTTAATCTATTCGAGGCCCGGGATTCCGAGACTTCGAGTAAAGTTTATCAGTTTACTGGGGGCTAAGGTTCTGATATCGAATGGCTTTAGGAAAGGAAGGCCCCTTCCAGAAACTTGAGCCTCTTGCAGAAAAGCGCTGGGCATTCGCAAAGCAAATGTTCTGCAGTTTCAGCGAAGTTCTCGCAGTAGCGGCAACTATCACTCTCTGTTTTGCCCATCTTCTTTAGGTGGTATCTTAGAGGGCAGTTTCCAGTGAGGAGTCCCGTCACCAGTTTCAAGTCTTTCTTGTCCAACTTGAAGCTGTTTAGCTTTCCTTGGCGAAAGACTTACTAGCCTTTTCGCTTGCCTTTATCCTGGCACTTTATGCCAGTGATATTTCATTTCATCTGTTTCTCAACGTCGAACCTCTTCTTTCAAGTGGACTTTGGAAAGTCCACAGAAGAGTTATGGGCCGGAAAATTTTGTATTTGCCACTTCTTTGGCTAGGCAATCTGCTTCTTCTTTGCCTTTAACTCGCTTGTGACCTAGAACCCACATCAGAGTAACCTGATTGTTTGCTGCCAGTTGTCTCAGGGACTGTTTACAGTCCCAAGTCAGCTTAGACTCACAAGTGTATGACTTCAGAGCTTTTAGTGCTGCTTGGCTATCTGATAAAATATAGATTTCTGCCCTTCGGGTGTTTCTTTCGATGCACTCCTGGGCACATGTCTCTATGGCATGTAATTCTGCTTGAAAGATGGTTGGAGTGCTACAAAGGGGTTTTAGAGCCTAAAATTCGGCCCTATAACGCTCACTCCAACCCTTTCATCCATCTTGGATCCATCAGTGTATAACACTAAAGATCGAGAGGAAAAAATGAATAGGCCGCAAAAAGCTATCGCGGCTACGAAATCTCTGACAATGAACAGGTTTAACTGCTGAGGAACTTCTCCACGCAGCTCAAGATAGAGATAAATACAAAGAAGTAGTCAATATGGGAGTCGTCAATGCTTGAGAAAGCAAGACACTGTAAGAAGAAGAATACATATCTATGTTTTAATAATTAACTTAAGTTTTTTAAAGTATTTTTTATTTAAATTCTTTGGTCGTGGAGAAAATATCGTCTGTTACACGGTTAGAATGAAAAAATTCGATACTCGTATCCACTCGTACTGAATTTTTCATTCTAACCTAGTGACGGAATCTACTATTCTGTTTTTATACATATAACGTATTGTTGGTATGGTGAAGAAATCAAAAATTTTCAATCTTATTATTAAATTTTTCGTAAAAATGTAAGTCCATGCATTATGTATTAGCTACATTACCACCGTTTCACCTAATAAGACCATAAAAAAAATAATTATTTAAAACAGTAGGAAATTATTATGAATTTGAATGAAACCAACAAAAAAAAATAAAATTAAACAATGGAACAATCCTGTAAAGTTCAAAACTCGAATAAAACCATAATATCGGAATATAATGATTATTGATTACAATGAAGTTAAGCAGTAGACAATAAAGTTATTGTTTTAAATATTTATACATTTAAATTTAAACGAAATTCTTACCAACGCTATGAAATTTATTTAAAATTGTTCGACAAACGCTATTTCAAGAATATTAATTACTGTAAATGTGTCCGCGAAACATTTATAAGAAACACATTAATTAAATGGTAGTAACAAAAACAATTCAGTTTAAACTTATAATAAGGAACGTTTAACCTTGTAGTTTTATTCGATATTAAAAAATATATCAAATGAACAAAACTGTTTTGATAATTCGCTGCTAAAATAAAATAATGTTTTCTTTTAATTACAACTTATAAGCTATAAATTACACAAGTCAACACGAATTTTGAGTCTGAGTTCAGTATGTCTGATTTTAATTAATTGCCTAACTAATGAAAGAAAAAATGGTTTTACCTAATGAAATTTTAAATTTTAATTAAATTCTCTATTTTTATAAATTTCCTGCTCCTTTTAGGTGCCATCTCTATTGAGGTTTGCGACCACCGTGGCAAATTCTTCTCTGTTCTGAGCTTGATGGATTAGGGCATTACCATTCATGTTTGTCCAATCTCTTATGTTTCTGAGCCAGGACTTTTTTCCTTACTATACTTCATTTACCTTCTAATTTTCACTCCAGTATCAGCTGTAATTGGTCATATTCCTCGTGTCGCATTAGGTGTCACAGGTAGGCTGTTTTTCTTACCTTCATTGTATTCGTTAACTGGGGGCGGGTATTCATTTTATTTAGAGTCCCTCCTGCTTCACCGTCCATGTCTCGCAACCGTATAAGAGAAGGCCATTTATAACTCTTTACTGTTCTAAGCCGAACCTCTAGCGATAGACCTGGATTATGTTTCGCATTTTTAGGAAACCTGCCCTGGCTATTTCTATCCTTTTTTTAATCTCCTTCGCGTGGTTAAGTTGGTGGTTAATTTCTCTGCCCAGGCATGAGTAACTATGGACATTTTAAATGGTTATGATTATGATATTTATGTTGTTCTTGTGTATCACGATTGAAAACCATGGTTTTAGTTCGCATTCACCTCCAAACACATTCCCAGGCTTTCGTCCGTTGGCGTTCTTATCAGTGCTTGCAGTTGTTCTTCGGATCCTCCAATAACTACAGTGTCGTCTGCGTATCTTATGTTAATGATCACGATTTCATTTATTTTTGCTCCCTCTGGTCGATCTTATAATGATTGTTTGATTATATATTCCGCATATACATTAAATAGTAGGGGGGACAACAGAAATCCCTGGCGAACTTCTTTTTCGATATTTATGAGAGATGTATTGCCATTTATTGTTCGAATGCACCCCCGATGGTTCCAATATGTATTGCGGATTATCGCTATGTCGTGACTGTCCAATCCTATGTCTTGCAAAATCTGTGTTAGCTTATCGTGTTGAATGCGGTCGAAGGCCTTTTTGTAGTCCACAAAGCAGACGAATAGCTTTCTCTTTACTTTCAAAAATCTTTCCACCAGTAGCGTTAATCTTAACATGGCTTCCCTCGTGTCATTTAGTGCGTATGCGGTTGAAGATGATTCGCATAAAGATCTTTGCTGCGTAGCTCATAAGGCAGATGGTTCTGTGTCTATTCATCGTCTCGTTTTATTCTTTTTTGGGAGCGGGACGCGTACGCAGACCACACCCAGTCATCTGGCAGTCTCCCGCTCTCGTAAACAGCATTGAACAAGTGGGTTAGCTCGGTAATTGCGTTTTCACTTAGAGTTTTGAACTGTTATAATCTTAATCTAATATATAAAATTCTCGTGTCACAATGTTAGTTACCATACTCCTCCGAAACGGCTTGACCGATTTTGATGAAATTTTTTGTGCTTATCCGGTATCTGTGAGAATCGGCAAACATCTATTTTTCATCCCCCTAAATGTTAGGGGTAGTCCACCCCTAAATTTTATTTTTTATTTTTTAGACAAAATTTTTAATTTCTATTTTTTTATGATACAACATACAAAAATACATACAATCCTCAATTTTCACCCTTCTACGATCAACCCTTATTTTTTAATAGCCATTTTAGTAATTTAATCATTTTTCCTCTCCGGTCGAAAACTGATCAATCGTCATTTAATTAGTTATCCCCGCCAGATGTCTACAGGTGTCACTTCTGACCCAGTAAACAGCACGGAGTAGGGATGAGAACGAAGCCGGTCTCCTTTCTTTCTCACTCCCTACACAGTTGTCGGCCATCATTATTGTTTATGCATCAAGTGTAGTAGTAACGTTGACAATTATTATTTTTCAATCTCAGTGTAACTCTCATATTAACTTTTAATCATTCCTATTTTATCAATAATAATTAAATTATCAATTTTGAGTGTATTTTGCACGATTAGTTAATCAAGTGATTTTATAACCTCAAAAGTACTCAACACGTGACACGAGCTTCCAATAACAACGGATTTTGTGTTGTAATTATACTTTTTTTTATTTATATCGAAAATGTTGTTGATCTTATAAAAATGTAATTTTAATTTAAGTTTATTAAAAAAATGTAATTGAACAATTAAGATTTTCATAGTTTCCAAAAAATCAATCATTATGAATCTTTATTTTGAAATGTCAATGGAAATATTGGTTGCATGAAAAAATTATAAGAGACAATGTTTTCATAAAATTTAATTTTTTACTTTTGTTTGAAATTTTTTTCCATAAAACTTATATTTTTGTTATAATTTCATAAATTAAAACCAATCATTTCAAAACTGCGGCAAAAATCCTGGCCCTAATTATACTTTTAACATTTTTCATCATTAAATAATTTCATTAATTCTATTTATGTATGTTTTGTACGGTGAGCAATGCCAAGAAAACGCAAAGGGGCTGATTTGAGCCGCAGTACAAGTAAAGCTCGAAACTTGCGAAATAGCAGATCCGAAAGAACAGAAGAACAAATCCAGCAACAAAATACTGATGCACGTGTCAGAATGGCGCAATTGCATCAAGAAGAGCCAGAAGATACACGAGCTGAACGCAATGAAGTCAGAAGATTAGAACAACGACAATCACATTCTTACATACATACAATATACACATTCTAACATACATACATACTTACAATAAGTAAGCTATTTTTTGTCTACACTAGAAATTACTAGGAAATTATTTATATGGCAAAATAACGTTTGCCGGGTCAGCTAGTTGTATATAAAAGAAAATACACTATTATTTATACATTTACAACACTTTTATTTACGAAAAAGTTAAAATAAATCCACAAATACTAAAAAATACAAACTTTAAAGATAAATACATTTGGTACTTCTTTTGTGTGATAACGAACTTTCTCGCAGTGGCGGATTTACCAGAAGGCTAAGTAGGCTTGAGCTGTCAGCTGTGGTAATTTGTGATGGCTTTAATTTTCAAAAATGTTTATGAATGATGTTAATAAAAAAGAGGAAATAAGAAACATAGCCTAGGGTGGCAGATTTTAGGGGCGGCAAATATTTGGGGACTTATTTTTCTTTTAAGGTTTGTTAGAAACTTTCATATGTAAATTGAATTCTCTCTTTTTATAACTATTTGTAAGTGCAATAACTACATTTGCCGAATGTACATTATTGTGTAAGTAGCATACATTACCCCGCTTTCTCAGTTGTACATGGTAAGCTTTGATTAGCTCAGAAATATACCCAAAACTATTTTTTGTGCAATTTCAATCGAATTTTTCAAAGGTAAAAATAATTTAGAAATTGACATTTGTAGAGGTTAGGGCGGCAAAAGTTTAACAGCCTGCACTTGGGAAATGTGTAAATTCTCCACTGCTTTCTCGTATTAGCACCCATCATGTTTTCATTATATTGTCCTTGATAACGTTGCTCAAAGTTCATCACATACTGGAAATTCTTCACTAACTATTAGTTTCTTTTTTTGTGGACTGACGAAAATACCAGCTTTTATCTTACCTTTCGACAATTTAGGAAAAAAAATTCCTTAAATATTGAAAAGCTTCAGAATCTTGACAAAGAGCTTTCACAACTTGCTTCATGACATAATTTTAAATGCAACGAAGGTATTAAAACACAATCGGTTTACACTTGCTCCTCTATCCCACAAGTAAAGATTTTTTTTTACTGAAAATAGTCGCAAAAAGGGTAGACCTATTGTGTGGGCCGCGGACGGCCCCCCGCACTGCGATCATTGGAATGGGGAGGGATTATAGAAAGGAAATGATTGTGGACACGCATTGATATTTAGTGTATACGCCTTGCATTCCTACCAGAAAATCAATCATCTTGAAATCTTCTATCACAAGCCAGGCATACTTTTCATACCTTAAAGTTTGCAGTTACTACTTAAAAAATGAGATGCCCATATTTTATCTAGGCTTCGAATAGGTAGTACAGGCTTCACAGAGCTGTATGTTTGTTGTCCAACTAAATTTTTTGACTCTTATTTTGATGTATTTGCCGCAAATGTTGCAAAATGAGCCAACGTCATTTTTACATTTTCTTAGAGATATTTTTAGTCCTCGTGACACACGAAATACGTTTTTTCTTTGGAAAAAGTATGAATTACGTGACTACTATACCACTGGTAATCCGCCCGCTCACCTCCTCTTTTACCTAAGTATTAAAAGCCGTTATTCCCTAAACAGTCCGCCAAAACCATAAATATTTATTTATCATTGCATAAAGTACAAAAGCAAACTATACTAATTAGAAATGAATTTTAGTTACTTTTCAATGTAAACAGTTAAAAAATGTTCATCAAATAATAGACTCAATAAAAAAATTTTTTTAATTCACGTAATGCATACTAATTAATAACTTTATCATTACTTTATACCAGCATCGGTTATTACTTCATAATTTTTAAAACAAAATATTCCGAAAACGGTACACAGTATCGAGTCTTAACAAGTGTACCTTTTTGGTGTAAAATTGAATGATGTTTAAGTTCAATGGAAATTTTGATTAATAAATCTATCCTTATAAAAGTTATGTTCAATACTACTTGGTACGAACCGTGTAACTAGCGCCCTCTATGAGAGTCAGATATAAAAACAAATTCATGGGATGTATTAGCTTTTAAAAAATATTCGCATAAAATTTCATTACAATGTTTCCAGTAGTTTCGGCAAAATCGTAATAAATGTGTATACATTTTTTTTTCAACGCCCTTTATCTTGAATACGGATGGCGTAACGAAAATTTTTTACAAAGCAAACCCCAATTATTTTTTAGTTTTCTGCCTATCCTAGAGACGGGCTAATTTTTTTGAAAAACCCTGTATATTAATGATAATATTGAGCTTCTAGGGGCCGCTTCAGATAGATTAGACCATGCATGAGCACCAATTAATGAAAATAAGTGTGTTTTACATATTGTAATAATTTTAACTCTAAGTAAAGTGTTTTTATCTACAAGCACAATAAAATCGTAGAAGTATTTTTTTTTTGGGTAAAACTCAATATCTATCGCGAACTGCTGGAGCTATTTTTCAAAAATTCTTTATAACTAACTTAGCAAACTACAACGACTGCAGTATATTTCTTGATTTTCGATAACCAGTTACTAATGGAGACTACAACTTTTCTCAAGCAGCCCCTCATTTGGCAACGACCCTTCAAAACTAGAGAGAGAAAGAGACAGAGAAGGAGAACTTCTGAGTTATTACATTTGCAATTTAGCACATTAGTGAAACCAGGCCATTTTCAGTTTTTATTTATATTGGAGCGCACTGGTCATTAGGATCGGAATTATATACGGGGGTTTAAGAAATTTGCGTTGGTACATTCACCTCGATTCGTTATAAGTCTATTTTAAAATTGATTGAACTCTAATTTATTTCTAACTTCTAAAAAAATCAATGAGTTGTAAAATTATTATTTTTCCCAAAGTTTTAAAAAAATTTAATGTCAAATTTCCATAAAAAATTCGAAATAGAAAACCTGTTCTTAATAGAGTGTATTTTCACCTCTCGCAATTTGAAGACGTTTTAGCACGCTACTAAAATGTTATCCAATGTCATTTTTCCATTTCTGTGTAGCAGCTACGACAAGAAGTTACCACGTGAGATTTCTTCCTCCATTTTAAGGTTGTCCTTCTTTTACAGAGCTGCTACGGTATGGAACAAGCTTCCGAAATCAGTTTTTCCAGAGAACTATGACCTGCAACTTTTCAAAAAGCGGGTCCACAATCATCTCCTTTCTATAATCCCTCCCTCTTCTAATAGTCGCAGTAGTCACATTAAAAGACCCGAATGACTGGAGGATCGATATCACAATGATAAAAGGTCAACCTTAATATTTGGGTGTTAAAAAAATGGGATGTATATTCAATGTAGCCGAGGTCACTTATTGAAAATAGAAGAATCTGTAACATGACAATCCGTTTTTTCATCTGTCAAGTCAAGTGAGCGTCACTTCAACTAAAGAATAATATTGGAAAAAAGCAGAGAAATTTGTTCAATGTACCAAAACCCGAACATAAAAATAAATGGTCAAATGATAACCGGCATTTCCCAAAATCTACGCTAAATGTGTATAAAACAACTCACAGCATTCCAATAGTTGAGAAGTTGAGCAACACAAGAGACAGAATATTCCGACATTTGTCTTCCATTCTAAAACGTAGTATTCGTCGGTATAAGTACATTTCGAAGATGTTTTTCATTTTCGAACTAAAAGTCCAACTCTCGTGGGCCCGTCCAGATGAAGCGAATTCCTAGCGATTCAGATACGTATTTCGCGCTAGTAGACTAGTCCACATATTGCGTGATAAGCACGAGTAAATCAGGATAGGCGCAGTTTTCAGCATGGACCTCGAAGAAGTGGTTGCGTTTTGGTTTGCGTATCGTCGATGGAAACGCAGCAAACAAAGATAAACTAGCCATTATAGGGTTCATCCCATTCTAAGAGATATAATGACGCACAGTATGTTTATAACTCTATGTCCAAAGCTAAGACTGAAGCTATCATATCCCATATTGCTGGTCTCTTTTCGATTTTATCAAAAAATAATTCCGTATCGAAATTATCTCGTACTGGCCGCTAGAACGATACCTCGATACCTCGACTCTCGCGAAGCTCGCTTTCAACACGCGCCACTCCAGCGTACTGCAGGCGATTCAAACGCGAATATAAATCACGCGAGTGTATGTGGACAGAAACATTTGTTAACAAGTTGACTGCCGGGCTCATATTTACACTGTTGGTATCAAAGCCGAAGCAAAATCATAAATTTTGTCCCAGAAACCATTAGTGACTCCATGTAGCTTAAGTCTATGGAAGACATTATAACATATTTTTTTTTTAAATTAGGACTCTGGATCAAAAAAATGCAAAAATTTTAGATCGGTCTTTTTGACTCGTGTATACGTATATACCCGTGTACGCCGTGTTGGTCTGCCAGCTCGGTCCGGCCTGGTCTGGCCTCGGTCTTCTTTTTCACGTGCCGTCTCCTCTTAGAAAGTTGGCCATCATCATGGCGATTCTTGATTTAGATACCACTCTCTTAAGTTCTTCAGCCATGAAGTGCGTCTTCTTTCCACACTTCGTTTACCCTGTATTTTCCTTGTATTATTAGCTGTAGAATGTGGTATCTTTCTCCGCACATAACGTGACCCAGAAAAGCAAGTTTTCCTGCTTTTACCGTGGTCACTATTTCTGTCTCTTTACCTACTCGCCCCAATATCTCTGCGTTTGTTACCCGTTCTGTCCAAGAAACCTTGAGTCTATTTAAGTCATCTTTGTTGGATGGTTCCTGACTTGCTAGCCACAAAATACACGTAGGAAAGTCGTTCAAAGTCCTCTTTCCGGAGAGAGACGAATGGATGAGGGGACAAATCCTCTTCCCAGAGACTGAATACGTAATGTACACAGACGGCTCAAAAACCCCAGATGGAGTTGGGGTCGGTGTTTTCAGCAGGAAACCAAAGATTGAAATATCTACCAGTCTTGGCAGGTATGCCACAATCTTTCAGGCTGAAATATTCGCTATCGAATTGTGTGCAGGAGAGTTGACCGTTGATCAGACAGCCAGGCCGCTTTAAAAGCACTGAGCTCCAACAAGATAAATTCAAAACTTGTATGGAATTGCATCGAATCCTTAGAGTACCTTGGTGCGAACAACAGGGTGACCCTACTGTGGGTACCTGGGCACCAGGGGGTGGAAGGAAACGAAAAAGCCGACACCCTTGCAAAACAGGGGGCCGAATCTGCGTTCACTGGACCAGAACCGGTTTTTGGAGTCACCACAAGTGCCACCAAAACAATTATTTCGGACTGGGCGGAGAGGAAAATATTCACGTACTGGTCCGACATACCAGGGCTAACCCACTCGAAGGCGTTTTTACCGTTACAACCCTCGAGAAACACAACTAAGCAGATCCTAGAATGGAGCATAAATCACCTGCGTATTCTAACAGGACTGCTTACGGGACACTGTCGTCTGAGATACCACCTCAGAAAGATAGATCTGAACCAACAAACGGACTGTCGGTTCTGCTGCATGGAAGACGAAACTGCTGAACATATACTATGTTCACGCCCCGGCCTGGGAAGAATAAGGTTCAACATATTTGGTTACACTAACCTAGAACCTACCGATTTTAAAAAAATCTCACCCTATACAACCATGAACTTCGTAAGAAGGGCTGGATTGTGCGGTGAACTGTAGCCTCTAGGGGTGAGCCACAATAGACCTACTAAGGGTCGCGGTGGAGGGGCGATCACGCCCCAATCACATAAAACCTAACCTAACCTAACCTATTTAAGTCATCTTTGTTCGTTGTCCACGACTCCATTCCATAGCGAAGTATTGAAAAAACATAACATTTGGCTAGTCTGATCTTAAGTTTGACACTCAGGTCTCTAGTGCAGAATATTTTCCTCATGTTTGTAAACGCAGCTCTAGCCTGACCTACTCTGCATCTTATTTCTCGCGAGTGTCCTTCAGTCTCGTTCAACATAGTACCCAGGTATTTGTACTCTCTCACTCCCTCAACCTCATCATTGCGAATATACAGACTTCCCTGGACATGATGATCATGTGTTTTGTCTTTTTGATATTAAGTGTAAGACCGGCTGTCTCACTGTTGTTGACGATTTTATCCATCATTCTTTGTAGGTCCGCGCTAACCAGAGTATCGTCGGCAAAACAGATATTGTTTATGAGTTCATCGTTCACTCTTATCGGTCTAGTGTTAGCTAAATGTTACGAGAGAGTGAAGAACGAATCAGGATGGAGAGCCCGCAATTTGAAAAGAATATGCACCTTCTGTAAAAGCTGTCCTGACGAACCTGTATTTTGCCTGGATTGTTACAATAAATTTTATAAGAATATGTAGATTTCTGGAACACTTATATTCGATTGTAATGCCTCAAGAATATGTTTTCGTAAATTTTTTTCACTGAATAAACGTTTATTTCACAGTATTCGTCTTCCAAACATTCTGTGTAAATGCTGATTTACCTGCCACGCCGACTCGGTCTATAGGTCTGATATAGACAATTTGCAATGTTGGCCTGGAGTATCAACTTCAATCTCTGTCTATAAGACCGAGGTGGCACGTCAGAATATTTCTTTCTCGGTCTTATAGACCGACATGGCAGTCAACGTGTTAACATGTATTCAGCAAACGCTTCATCTGGACAGGCTCTTGGGAAGATGTAACAGCGTAGTAGTCGTACAGTAGACTGAAATCTCGTGTAACAAATAGGTTTTTCAAGTTGGTAAAAGCTTCTACGCCATCTGCCTCTTATTCTTTGGCATTGTATAATATTCTGCAGTCGTACATATATCTTTACCCTCTCAATATATGGCCAAGGTATTGCTACTTTCTTCTTTTCATTGTGTTTTATTTTTCATTCTCTCTTTGCATTCTGTAAGATATATTTGGATCCACCCTGTATGCAAAGCGAGCTTTTTGGGCACACGATCACATCTGGAGAGCAGGTATCTAAAGAAAAGGACGGAATACGGGGGCTGGCGGCAGTCTTCATGAAGGGACGACAATAAGTAGACCTGGCATTTTTGTTATCG
Organism: Agelastica alni; assembly: GCA_950111635.1. NCBI lineage: Eukaryota > Metazoa > Arthropoda > Insecta > Coleoptera > Chrysomelidae > Agelastica > Agelastica alni. The sequence continues at coordinate 14,226,012 of OX467711.1, forward strand.
AGAGATAGTTTGAATACGCTTTACGATAAATATAGTTTTCGAGTAGAATACGTTTTCGTTATTTCTTACAATTCTCTTATTACTTTTTCGTTTATTTTGTCACATTTCAACAGCTTCTAGTCGTTAGAAATGAGGTAAACTCGTTACTATACACATTTTGCGTGATTGTACGTAACGCGAACAGATATTTTTGTTGATACCTCGTATATGACGACTAGCCATTAGTTTCGAAATTAAAATATACATCACTTGCGAATACCGAAACAAAAACAAATGGCGTTGCGTTTCTTACAATATTAAACTATAAAATTTATGATGGGCTGTAAAGAATGGGGCTACGTCGCCATTAGCGCGGAAACTTTCTTTTTTATTGCTGCCCACAATGTTGAATGTTAGACATTTTGATTTTTCTGGGTGTAAATTACAACTAATTTCGTACTTTCCGGCGAAATTTTAAATTAAATTTTACTCCTGTTTAGTTCAACAAAAAACACCAGTGTGTTCTACGTCGTTAAAAATTTTTTTTTTAACTACATATTTGTGTACAAAATTCCGAATTTCATTTTGGGTTATTTTTGTTAAAAATGTTGATGAGTTATTATTTGAAAAACGAATCCTCGAATTTTTCAGATAACCCAAGTCATGATTTAAAATAATTTAGATCATCCAGTACAACCGTAAGAAATAATAATATCGTATTCTACTCAAAAACCATTCATAACATTAACCATCGACTGCATCTCCTCTTCAGATGATGCTACTATGACTTGATCGTCGGCGTAAAGAAGGCATTTGACGATCAAACCATTCATTTTTAATCCATACGCACTCTCAAATCTTTTAAACAATCATCTATGTATAAGTTAAACAAAAAAACAAACAAATGCCTCATGAAATCCCTTGTATTCTCAATCGGTACCTACGGCTCCGAGTCATGGACTATCAATGTGGCATGTAGACGCCGGATCGAAGTTTTCGAAATGACATGCTGTGGACGAATGCTTAGAATTCCATGGATGGCCTGCAGAACAAACGCTTCAATCCTTCAAGAGCTAAAAATTGCGGAAAATGAAAGGTTGTTACCAGACATCCAAAGAAACACGCTCAAATACTTTGGGCATGTCATTCGGAGAGACAGGTTGGAAAAACAAGTCATCCAGGGGAAAGTTGACGAAAGGCGCCGGAAAGGAAGATCACCGAACAGATATATCGATCAAATAAAATTCTGGACATACAAGAAGTGATGCGGACTGTCGAAGACAGAGAAACCTGGAGAAGCATGACTGTCCCGGTCATACATTCAAGACGTCTGAAACCAGATATCGACTGAAGAGATAAGTTAAACAGCCATGGCGAAGCCACACATCCCTGTCTCACACTTTTTTCGATATTAAACCAGTCCGTGTAAGCTCCGTGAAATCCTCGTAAAGTGATTTCAGTGCTCGTATTAAACTACCGCTCACCCCATACATAAACATTCTCTGTGCCCATTAAATACGTGAATGGGGCGAAGATATAGAATAGGGCAAAACGTCACAATCAACACTTTTAATTTTGAAAGAGTAGAGCGTTTTAAATACCTTGGAGCTACAATAACTTCTGATAACGAAATTATTGAAAAAATCAAAGGTAGAATTCTGAATATATACGCACTTAAAAATCTTATGAAGTCAAAAAACATCCAAAATTAAAATTTATTAACCATTGTCAGGCCAGTAATAATATATGGATGTAAAACGTGGATAATGACCAGGGACTCCTCGCCAAGCTTCCATCTTATAGCTTGCCCCCTCAGCTGTGTTCTCTGCTTGCTAGTTTTCTCTCAAACAGGTCTCTCCATGTAGTGGTCGATGGAGTTTCATGTGACACTCTACTCATAAATGCTGGTGTTCCGCAAGGATCCATTCTAGCACCAACACTATTTTTACTTCACATCAACGACCTATTGAAAGCAACTTTATGTCCCGTACACAGCTTTGCCGATGATAGTACCCTCCATACCGCTTTCTCTTCCAGGGCCCCTATATCAGCCCGTGAAACCAGAAATGGACGAGGAAGAAATGTTAACAATATAAATATGGACTTAGCAACAATTATCGAATGGGGATCCAATACCTTGGTAGAATTCAATGCAAACAAAACACAAGCATGTCTTTTCTCTAGAAAAGCTGATCTCACTGTGCCTAACATAACTTTGTCAGGAGTAACCATACCACTGAAGTCATCCATATCGATGCTTGGTATTACTATCAGCAATAACCTTTCCTGAGAAAATCACGTGAGGTCCATTGCCAAAAGTGCATCCCAAAAACTTGGTTTTTTGTTTCGTGCCAAGAGCTATTTCACCTCCAGTCAGCTGCTTATGATCTATAAGGCACAGATCCGACCTGTACTGGAGTACTGTTCCCATATTTGGAGTGCAGCACCTAAACATATCCTGAAGCTACTGGGTTCTGTCCAAAAAAGGGCAATTCGTCTCGTCGGTGATGCCTCGCTTACAAACTCGCTCACTTGTCTGGAACACCGTAGAAAAGTTGGCGATTTGTCTCTATTTTATAGATATTTTCATGGGCGATGCTCTTCTGAAATATCAACAATCGTTCCTCCTTTGGCAGTCTCTTTGAGATTAACCCGTCAAGTTCAGTCTTCACACCCCTTCGTGGTCACTTTGGAGACCTGCAGAACATCACTTTCCAAAGACTCATTCATCCAACGAATTGCGAGGCTTTGGAACTCATTGCCTAGGGAGGTGTTCCCCGAGGCATACAACCTCCAGAAATTTAAGAAGAACACCAACTCCTACCTTCTTTCCCTTGGTTCCCACGATGTTCTCTGAACATTACAGGATATCCCTTTTCGTGGGAACCAGAACATAAAAAAAAAAAAAAAATAATCAAACGGAGAAAAATTCAGACGTTTTAAACACAAACTTCGGTATCGTATTAAAACGAATATTGAAGTATATATATATATATATATATATATATATATATATATATATATATATATAGTATCCTTCTGGTACACAAATCTATCACAAACAAAATAGGCTGATTAAATGCAGCATATTGTAACAAACTTCCTTCTGTAAATACACATTAATTCTAATATTCAACCTTATAATTTAAGACAGCGATGTTCGGAACAATAGAATTACAATCAGATTAGATGGAAATAGATAGACTTTCATCATAATATACTTTATTTTGTAGCATTTTACCGTCACAATACTTACTTTACATTTTATGTGTAACATTTCGAGAAATATATCAGAGCTATTGGAATTTACATAGAAAAGGTATTTAAATTGAAAATTAGAATAGTAATAAAGTAATAAAATAGCTTTTAAAGTTATTGTACACATCCACGATTGCTGGAAAGTAATCAACCCCATTTGCATATTTATATATATGACGTGTTCTACTATGAAACGTCGTCCACACATGAGTGGTGAAGTGTGAAAATATTAAAACGAGAATGTCTGTAATCATTTGTAAATTGTTTCATATTGTTTTGTTTTAACTCGATACAACGAGTCGGTCAATTAAACAATTTTGAAAGTACGCCTAGCTCATATTTTTGTTGAAAATAAAATTAATTGTCCTCCCACTTACTTCAAAACTAATTAGATTTTAATTTTTATGTTTAAATAATTAAAATCCTCACGAATACACGTTTATGTTTAGGAATTACTTGGTTTTTAATTTTTTAAATTGACCGGAAAAAAATATAAAAAGTTGGAAAGAAATTTTGATGTTGCTTTAAGGAACAACTCAAGGAAAAATTCATTTTTAATTATATTTTGTCACGTAAATTGCGCATTCGTGATGGATACCTAAGTTCCAAATAAAATTCACTCTTCTTTTTCTTTAGCCTTCATCTGTCCACTCCTGGACGTAGGCCTCTTTTATCCGCTTTCATGCCTTTCTGTTCTGTGCTGTTTCTTCTTCTTTTTGTGGTGCCCTATCTGTTGCAGACGTTGGCGATTAACATGGTTATTTTAACTTTGTTCGCTGCACTCCGACAGTTCCACTGAAGTGAGTCCGTACAATTTACGCAGATTATGCAACCATGAATTTTTTTGTCTACCCGGTCCTCTTTTGCTGTCTGTTTTGCCCTCTTCGGAGAACCTCCTCGTTGGTGATGTGATCGGTCCACGATATTCGTAAAATGCGACGGTATACCCACATAAAAGAATTGAAAATATGTAGCACTTAGCTAATTTGATTTTTGTCTTCAAAGATGTGCTGTTTGGAAACATATTTTCCCCGCAATCTGTTTGACATCATCCAACCACCTCTTCTGGGGTCTACCTACACTACGTTTGGTCTGTCTTGGTCGCCAATGCGTTACCCAACCGAAGATCTGAAAGAAATGGATGTCAACAAGTTGAACGAGAAAATGGTTAGTGGTATATGCATTGCTGTGAAGAAAATCTGCACGAAAGGTATAGACCATAAAAACCATAAACTACAGCCAGACACACTGGCACTAATGGAAACGAGAAGGAACACCAACAGAGATACACCAGAATACCAACAACTAAACAAGATGATCAGGAAAGTGGGGAAAGACATACGAAGCCACAACACTAAATTAACCAAAAATAATTTAGAGAAAAACGCAAATATTAAAGTCCTAAAATCGAAAATGTCACGGGAAAACACAGAATGACCAAAGTAAAAGACCAACAGGGTGAGTTAATATTAGACAAGAAGGATTGTTGATCATATCCAGGCATTCTACACTCGTCTCTATACTTTCGCCGCAACTTATCCAAAAGCTTCAAATACAGCAACAGCGGCACCAAATATTATCTGCAACGTTGGATCAGAAGACTTCCCTGATATAACGAAGCAAGTGATACGTATAACACTAAAACAAATGAAAAACGGAAAGAGTCCAGGGGAGGACAAAATCACCTGCGAAATGCTAAGAATGGGTAAAAGCGTTGTGGAGTAGACACTGCAGGTACTTCTCAACAAATGCTTGAGTGAAGGAAAAAAAATTCACTACATTTAAAACAAGTAACCTTAAAAATCAAAGGGATAAAAGTAAATGTAAGCAAGACAACAGTAATGGTTTTTAAAAGGGAAGAAAGTATGACAAACTGCGAGGTGCTGATTAAAGGAGAAAGAGTGGAAAGGGCGAAAAAGTTTGTAAACTTGGGTTCAAAGTTTACGAGACACGAAAAGTATGACTGTGATGTTAAGCAAAGGGTGTTGACAGGGAAACAAATAACTTGGGCGCTTTAATGAGCAGTCAGAACGTGTTAAAAAAAGGCACGACTGTTTGTGCATAGAGAAGTGCTGGTCCTCACATTTATGTATGGTAGGGAATGTTGGGTTTGGCAGAAGAAGCATGCGAAGATGAGTAGTCTGAGAAGTATAGCCGGAGTGAATCTGATGAATAAAGTGAGAAATAGCGTTATAAGGGAACGCTGTGGTGTGAAAAATGATGTGGTAACAAAGATAGATAAAGGAATGCGTAGATGGTTTGGACACGTAGAAAGAATAGATAAAAGAAGATTGACAAAACAGATTTATAAGGCGAGTGTCAATGGGCAAGTCGGTAGAGGTCCACTAGGGGGAAGTATCTCTTTCAGATCGAAATTGTTTGGAAAAAAGGCTAGGTCAAGAGAACCAGGAAACGACGAGAATGCATGAAAGCGCTGATGAATTATAAGAAGCGAAAGACGTGTGTAAGAACCGTAGTATGTGGAAAGAAGTGGTATCTGCCTATCCCTACGGGAAAAAGACGTGATAATATGTATGTAGGTTTCTCTACAAATACACTAATAGCATTAAGCCAACTCTAATCGTAATCTTACACACACAATATAAAATGTTAATAATTAAGAAAGTAAGAGAGTAATTTTTTATTCTGTCACAGGCGAAACGAGCAACCACTATTGATCTCGAAACTATAAATTTATAGGTTTTTTTATTTACTTTTGCTTTTAAAACATTTCCTACTATATAAATATTTGATAACCGTTACAAAATATTTACGATACGCCATTGGTACCCAATTCGGTATAATTCGGCGCTGCACATCTGCCCAATTTAGAAAATGGTGGCATGTCATTTTTATTAAAAATCTAACTCTAGTCTCTATCTAGTAAATTCTAACAGTTTTCAAAATAATAATTTCTTCTGCGTTCTCGGCTCTTCGAAAATCTTCGATTGGCAGAAGTAGACGAAACTTCTCCGTCGAATAAGAACGTAGTCAGCGACGTGGCTTCGGGACTCATTTGTTTAAACCACGTGATAAATAGGTTATGTGAGACAGGAGGAGCCTTGCGGGACAACTATTATCAGAGGCACTTGGGAATTTGGAGCCGAGTCGGGTCTTCCCAAATTTAGAAGTGGCTCGCATAAAAGTATAATCTCTTTCTTTCGATAAATACTTAGGTATCATAAAATTAAAATAAATAATTAATAAAAAAAATCATCGATTGCTTCGGAAGCGACAATGGTTTTAATTATAATTTAATAAAGCATCCAGATTATGTTCGATCCAATCGCCAAAGGAAAACAAAATAAGAAATTGTTATTTTGTCGTAATATTAATTTATAATGAAAATAGTAGAAGAGCTTGAGATGGGATTAGTGTTATTACGTAATGATCGATAGCTGCTTTGTACCGCTCCTTGTGTAAACTTTAAACCTCAGATTTATGAATAATTTACTTAACAATTTGATATCGACGCTATATACCGATAGGCTTTGAATTCATTAAAAAATAAAACCGACTGGCGGGGCGATTTTCGTTGTTAAAGGAGCTTTTGAATCGAAATAAAAAGAGCTATTGTAAAATGGGGGTGTTCTGATTAATTTTTTATGATTTACTCCATACTTTTTCGTTTTGAACAATGCTTTTACCAAAATAAATACGTAAAAGTGCATTATTAATGTCTACTTAGATCTCTAGAGACATAGAACATCAATTATTGTAATAATAGTTATGTCGAAGAATAATTATCATTCATAATTTTAAACTCATCTTACGTTTTTCGAGTCTAAGACCCCTTTGCTGCATGTTTAGGTTAGGTTAGGTTAGGTATCATGTGATTGGAGCGTGGTCGCCTTTCAACTGCGACCTTTAGTAAGTCTATTGTGGCTCACCCCTAGAGTTTACAGTTCATCGCAAAATCCAGCACTTCTCACGAAGTTCATGGTTGAATAGGGTGAGATTTTCTTGAAATCGGTAGGTTCTAGGTTGGTGTTACCAAATCTGTTGAACCTTATTCTTCCCAGGCCGGGGCATGAACATAGTATATGTTCAGCAGTTTCGTCTTCCACGCAGCAAAACCGGCAGTCCGTTTGTTGATTCAGATCTATTATTCCGAGGTGGTATCTTAGACGACAGTGTCCTGTAAGCAGTCCCGTTAGAATTTGCAGGTCATTCCTGCTTCATTCTAGGATCTGCTTAGTTGTGTTTCTCGAGGGTTTAGATAAGAATGCCTTTAAGTGAGTCAACCCTGGTATATCGCATCAGTACGTGAGTATTTTCCTCACCACCCAGCCCGAAATAACTGTTTTGGCGGCACTTGTGGTGACTCCAAAAACCGGTTTTGGTCCAGTAAACGCAGATTCGGCCGCCTGTTTTGCAAGGGTGTCGCCTTTTTTGTTTCCCTCCACCCCCTGGTGCCCAGGTACCCACAGGAGGGTCACCCTGTTATTCGCACCAAGGTACTCTAGGGATTTGATGCAATTTCATACAAGTATAGAATTTATCTTGTTGGAGCTCAGTGCTTTTAAAGCAGCCTGGCTGTCTGATATTATACTTATGTTTTTGTTTGCTATAGGTCTGTTTGTCAGTTCTCTTGCACACAATTCAATAGCCAAGACTTCAGCCTAAAATATTGTAGAATACCTGCCACGACTGGTAGATATTTCAATCTTTGGTTTTCTGCTAAAAACACCGGCCCCAACTCCATCTAGGGTTTTTAAGCCATCTGTGCACATTACGTATTCAGTCTCTGGGAAGAGGATTGCAGTTTTTTGATGTTTATTTCTTGCTATAAAATTCTTTAGAATATTAATAATAATAATAATCTTGTGATGAAATGCAATGTCAATAATCACACTCTTCAGGTGATATGAGCTTATACTCTGACAATGAAATTGAGAATAAGAATGCTGAAGGTTTTTTGTAAGCAACATTTAAGAAAACTAACCTAATAGAGAATTGTTGTTGATTATTATTTAGAATTTGGAAAGCATTGATCGTTACATTATACTCGTAATATTAAGTTTCTATATAAACATAATTATACTTTAATTTACAATTTTATTGTACCTGGGGATATATTATAAATATATTATTAAAAGAAAATAATTTGAACTGTTTTAGTTAGTTTTACAAAGGTGCATCTTTTTTTAGTGTCTTTAATTAACAAAAATTTATTTAACAATAAGAGTTGTATTGCTATGTCTATCTTCATCTTTAAAAGAACTCTTTCTACATTTTCTATTTTTCCTGTCATGTACATGTATGAACATCCTGTTTCAAAAATCATTGTTTTTTTCGTTGCTTGTGTCTTCGTCGTGGTGTTTCGTCCGAGTTCTGAGGCTAGGTTCTGGGGGTTTGAGCTGTTATTGGATGTTTCCAGATGCTGGATTGCTAATCCTGCGATCCAACCCCCAATCCTGGAGGACCGGATAATTTTTAGTCAAGGTTGTCTTCCTTTAGCCTTTGACAAACCAATATCCCTCTACAAGGCAGCAGCTTGCAGTATCCTGGCTGGAGCCCTTACAGGGTGCAATCATCCGGGCCAGATGAACCCTGGGTTTTTAACGAGGTTGTTACTTCTTCCCTTCACCCTTTTCCAACCTGGCTTAGGATAAGCTGTGGCTGATTTAAGAGCAGTAATCCACCTCGTCAATAGAATTAATAGACCGAGCGGTAATTTCTTGGAATTAAATGGCATGATGATGATGAAAAGGTTTTTAAAAAATTTATAGTGTTATTTAAGTTGGACAAATTTTCTTATTATTTGTCCTCCTCCTCCACTTTCCATTATTCTCCAAAGGATGTAGTGACACCATTCATATTTGATTCAGCAGTCGATTCCATGCTTGCCTATTTTGTGCAGTCCTTTCGGCATCATGCAGTCTCATATTTATTAAGGGTTTTGTTTGGTCTACCCATCTAGTTGAAGATTTGTCTCTTGGGCGTTTGCCTTCTACTTTCCCTTCTATGATTAATCGTTCCATTGTTTCCGATTTTTTAGCTATATGCCCAAGGTACTGCAGATACATGCGGTTTATTCTGGTTAGCAGCCTTGTATGTGGACCAATGTCCATAATAATAATAATAATAATAATAAAATGTCTTTATTTTAATCATCCTCGGCGAAGTCCAGTTAGACTGCTCAACTCAACCGAGTCGTAAGAGTCGTCTATAAACCCACATTTCGAAAGCCTCTATTTGGTTTTTATCTGCTTTGTTTAAAGTTCATGTTTTCACTGCGTACGTTGCAGTGGGGAAGATGAGAGCATCAACTAGACGGAGTTTTGTTGTTTTGATGATAAATTTGTCTTTCCATATTTTACTTAGCTTGGTAGCCGCTGATCTTGCCATAGTTAGACGACGGCGTATTTTGCTTTCACATTTCCCAGTGGTAGGTAAAATTGTTTACCACTTTATAGTCTGACATTTGTGGAGAATTTTGTGTTGTCTATTAATTATCATTATTTTAGTTTTGAATTTATTTATTTTTAAGCCATACTTTTTGCTAATGACAGACAGTCTGCTCAAAGTGTCTGTTATTTCTTGTATGGTTGACGCTATGATCAGTGTGTCATCGGTGTGTCAACGCAGGTTTTTGATCCGCTTTCCACCAATTGATATACCACCTTGCCACTCATCTAGAACCTCTCCCATGACGTATTCGCTATAAGCGTTAAATAAGGTAGGTGAAAGAATGCAGCCCTATCTAACTCCTGCGGTCGTTCCGAAGCTCCCCGAGTAATTCCAGTCAATTCTGACTTTCGCGCTGTTTTTCTGATAGAGGTTGCGCACCAGTTGAACCAGGTGTTTTGGCGTTTCCATTTTTATATGTATTACTCAATGCATTATAAGATGTAAGATATATTTGGATCCACCCTGTATGCAGGGAGAGCTTTTTGGATACACAAGCACATCTGAAGGTCAGGTATCTAAGGAAAAGGACAAAAAGGAGCTGGTGGCAGTCTTCATGAAGGAGCGACAATAAGTAGACGCATTTTTGTTATCGAGAGAGAGAGAGAGAGAGAGAGTTTGAATACGCTTTACGATAAATATAGTTTTTGAGTAGAATACGTTTTTATTATTTCTTACAAAGATTAAATGCCATTCTTGCGAAAAAGATGGGTGGCTACTCATAATATTATTTCAAAAATATGATGATGTAATGTGACAACATGAAGTATATAGACGAATAACCTTCGTCAAGATCAATTTTCAGTCCGGCCGCAGACTGTTGTCAAATTATATGCGTTTCTTTATACAGCCAATAAATATTTTAACCCCTACACGATATAAAAATGTGGGTGCAATGCACTTTCGAGTCACATTTTTATTTTTAGTTGGTCTGATGAATTTTTATTTATAATTAAATAATTTATGGCTTGCCATCAGTCCGACTCCGTATTTAGTATGCATTCGGTCGTTTTTTTTGTATGTACGAAAACAGTTTTATTGAACCTACAACATATTATTTTTATCCGTTTTATGGTTTTATTAAAATATAGTTGCTATATGTAGGGACCTTAATGGTAATATATTTGTGAAGGACAAAGAAATTTTAAAAATAAAAAAAGTTTGATAGTTTTACCAGTCAAATATTACATCGTTTGAAATCAACTATTTTATTTTTTTTAAAATAAGATTTTGACTACTGCTTCTGACCATAAAAATTGCTTCCTTAGTTTAACAGAACGTTGAAGCGTATTAATTAATGCGGATCTGTAAGAAATAACAATATCCTACTTTATTTCAAAAATACATTTATCGTAAAACGTAGTCAAAACTATCAATCTATTATAAAATGCGTGTTTACCCTTCAGTCTCGTACCAAAGACTGCCAAACTACCTGCCATATCCCGCATCCCTCATCGTCTTCCTATTTTAGGTACCCAGCAAAACAGATCTTTATGTTCAAGTAATCCTCGTTTATGACTCCACCGATGGATCTTGCATACAGGGTGGATCCAAATATATCTTACAGATCGGGCGGTACATTTTTGTTATAAGAAAATCCTGAAAAAAATTTTCGCTGTAGAAAATGACAATTAAGAAAATATTTGCAATTTTGGGTAATTTGACTCGCTAGTGTACGACGAAAAATCTCGAAAACTCATTCGTCGTAATGGAATTAATGTATTTGTCGTAAGGATAAATTATGAAAATACTATCAGTTTACGGTATTTCTTCTGATGCGTTGAAAACCAATGTCGGGGACCCCCAGGGTTCCATCCTGTCCCCCACCCTATTTCTTTTACACATCAACGACCTCTTGAAAACCACCACGAACCCCATTTACAGTTTCGCAGACTACAGCACACTTGTTTCAACTTTCACATCCTATTGATCACTTTCGGTAAATGATACAAATAGACAGGAACAGGTTGACTCCATCAATAGGGAATTTGAAGCAATCGTCGAGTGGGTAACCAACAATCTTGTTCAGTTCAACGCCCAGAAACCACATAGTGAATTCCTCAAATTATTTCATCACAATGTCCAGAAAAACCCTTGAATCAAGTCGTTACATCTCGATTTTGGGAGTCACGGTGTCTAATAATATGTCTTGTCATGACCACGTTGCTAACATCGCAAAGTCAGCAAGCCAAAGGCTGGGTTTTCTGTGGAAAACTAGAAAGTTTGTTACTCCTGATCAACTGTTGACGACGTACAAGGCTCAAATCCGACCTCTACTTGAGTATTGCTTGCACATTTGTGGTTCAGCACCAAAGCATTCTCTTCGTCTTCTAGATTCCATCCAGAAAAGGGCCATTCAGTTGATAAATAGCTCAACTCTTACAGAAAGCAACCCCTTCACCCTCTCGAACATAGAAGAAGATTTGCAGACCAGACATTACTCTACAGATATTTCCATGGCAGATACTCCAGAGAAATAAAAACTCTTATCCCACCACTGGCCACATTCGGTCGAAGAACTCGGCACGCTGATCAGTCTCACCCATTTACTCTCAAGATTGACACTACAAGGACCAATCTCCATCAAGAATCCTTCTTTTACAGGGCTGCTACGGAATGGAATAAGCTTCCAAAATCAGTTTTTCCAGAGAACTATGAACTGCAACTTTTTAAAAAGCGGGTCCACAAAAATCTCCCTTCTACAATCCCGCCCCCTTCTAATAGTCGCGGCCCACACGATAAGTCTTCCCTTTTTGAGACTATTTTTAGTAAAAAAAAACTATATTACGTGGACATTGCGAGAGAGCTGACTAACAGACCTCTAGTGAACAAAAATATTAGTATTATTCAAACAGCCACTTAAAGCACAATAAGATAAACTCTCTTGTATGGAACTGCGTCGAATCGCTGAAGTGTATTGGTGTAAACAACAGAGTGACTTTGCTGTGGGTGCCTGGGCATCAACGAGAAAGCAGGCATACTCGCAAAACAAGGAGTTGAATCACAGGACTAGAACCAGTCTTTGGAGTCACCAAAAGTGCTGCCAAAACCATTATTTCGAACCTGGGGGGACATAAAAAGACTCAAGCACTGGTCTGATCTACCAGGGTTGACATATTTGAAGGCGTTTTTACCTAAACCCTCTTGAAACACAACTAAGCAGTTCCTGAAATTTTGTAGAAATGACCTGCAAATTCTGACGAAACTACTTACAAGACACTGTCGTCTAAGATACTACCTCGGAAAGATAGGTCTGAACCAACAAACGGACTGTCAGTTTTGCTGAACACATACTGTGTTCATGTTAAGAAAGAATAAAGTTTAACATATTTGTATACGCAGCTTTAGTCGTTAGTCGTTTTTTGTTCTTCTTCTTCTTCCGGTACCCTGTCCGATTATTAAACGTTGGCAATCATATTGGCTATAATAAATTTGTTCATCGCAGCTCGGAATAGTTTAGCGATACCATTCTCGAAGATTTCGGAGCCAAGATTTTCTTCTTCGTCCTGGACCTCTACTTCCAGCAATCTGAGCCTGCATCACTAAATGAAGGAGGTAATATTTCTCTGGGTGCCTCATTACGTGGCCGAGGTATTCAAATTTCGTTTTTTGCTACACTTAATTATTTTTTAAAGTGATTAAGTAGTAGCATGTCTGTAAATTTTATAGGGATAATAATTCTTGAGCGGATTAATAAAAAATTCAAACGATTTATAAAATTGCTTGTAAAACGAGTTAGATTAGGAAACTGTTTCTCTGTCAGTTTCCATGTTTATAATTCCATTAAAATTTCAGCGACTATCAGGTTTCGATTTTTCCTGCCACTAGAGCTCTATTATTTATGGCAATTTAATATATATATATATATATATATATACAGCGCTCTTCAGATAATTATGTATATTAATAAGGGAAAATAATTCATGGAAAATTGAAACAAAGTTTAATTAAATAAATTAAATACTTTTTTTAAAATAAATTACATTCTTCATGAATAAATCAACCCTTTCCACACAAAACGAGAATTTCAAAATTTTTCCATATTCGCTTTAATTTGTTATTTACACATAAAATATTAATTATTATCGGAAAAAGGGTAAATACAGACCTCCAGTTTCGACCAATATTAAACATCATTAGACTTTTATGTAAAGTCGTTTAGTATTAATTTCCCATCGACAATGACCAATGAACGAAGTTTTAATGCTTGTGGCGCTTTTTTGAACGATAATCAACAGTTTAAGGCCCGTCGCACCCGCCGTAAATTGAACCCAGCCCACGCACAACCCATGCGTAGCCCAGGTGTGACCGAAACCCAGCACACGTACATGTTTTTTTTTATAGCAGCGCATATTGAACACAGCCCTCACCGATGACTTATACCCAAATCTCTATCACTTCTCACAGTATTCAAGATGACAGCAAGCCAGCAACATCTTCTTCTCGATTTACAATCTGAATCTGAGGATGAAGAAACCTTTATCCTTTTGCACCTACTCAGCAAAAAAAGAAAAAGAAGAAGATTTCGGGTATATAAAAGACCATTTGGGTATATAAAAGACCATTTTAATGCAAATTGGATACCATAGATAAAATAGTGTTGGCCACAATTATGCTTCATAATTATTTAAGAACTGATATTCTCTCAAATGCCAGTACACAAAAAGAAGATGATGAAATATCAAACAATTTTAGTGAAAGTGTAACGACACAAGTACGTTACTATTAATTTCCACCCGTGAAACCAGTTGTCCCCACTGCCACGTTGACGATATCCACCACCAGACCTGTTGAACTCCCACTCCGGATGGATTGATGGTAGAAGGAGACCACCACGACGGATATAAAAGACCATGCACCGAGCAGTAGAAGCACTTTGTGTGAGGCGTAGACCAGAGGTGTTGACTCTGGTCTTGAACGCTTTACGCAGTTACTACCGGGTGTTGGACGAGGTCAAAGTATTGATCCGATCTTGCACATACTCACCAGGACCACCGTCGGCCTTCGGTATCAACAAAAGTTTGTAAACGACCGGGTAAGACTTCCAGGGTAATTTCAGACGCGGTACTGACGCTCATAAATACACCACCAATTCCACGACACGGAATTACCGTTAGGCCGGGTATTGACCGGCCATAAACGATATTCCTGTCATCTGAGTCAAACCGATGGAGTATTGATTTGTCGATAACTCGGTTCTTACTCGACCCGTACTACACAAATAATTAGTCAAATATACCGTCCCCGTCGAAGTCAAGCCACCCACGTCGTGTGAAGTACGTCGAGTTACCAGTGTTCCGATAGAATCTTATTTTCATTTTCTTTTATTTATTGTAAATATATTTTTTATTTTACGAATAAACATTTAATTTAATAGAACTCTGTCTCCTTGGGCTATCTGGGTAACACGCATCACAAAAGTAACTTTAGCACCAATTCAAAATAGAATCTAATAAAGCATTTTCTATCAGGCGAAATCTGTAATATTTATGAGTAGTATCATTTAACAAGGAAAGCTTCTAACAATTTCAATGAATTTTTCCATTTTCCAGTTAGAAAAAACTGATCACACTGACAAATGTAGAGACCCACGAAACTCACGAGACTGTATAGGAGGTATGAGGAAGTAAATGATGCTAGTCAATTTGGATTTAAGAGCGGTTTTGAAACAAAAGAAGCCATATTCAGTCTCCAAACATTAGTGCAGAATTGCCAGGATCAGAGAAAGGATGTCTTTTTGTGTTTTATTGACTACGAAAAAGCATTTGACAATGTAAAACACGATCTCCTCATATTATATCTTAGGAAATTGGGACTGGATGAAAAGGATATCAGACTTATAAGTAATTTTAACTGGAAACAAAGAGCGGAAATCCGAATTCAGAATGCAGGAACAACTGAGGATTTTTAAATAAAAAAGGGCGTCCGCCAATGGTGCATCTTGTCTCCGATGTTGTTTAACTTGTATGTGAAAAGAGCATTTACTGAGTCAATCTCCGACAGTCCCATAGGCATTAAAGTAAACGGAATTCCCATAATCAATATTCGATATGCGGATGATACCGTGATATTGGCGAATATTGCAAATGATCTACAAACTCTACTAGATAATGTCAATGAAGAAAGTCAAAGATTTGGTCTGAAAATTAACATCCGTAAAACCAAATGTATGGCCATTAGTAGAAACGATACTCCAAATACCACAATATTCATAAATGAAGAGAGCATTGAACAAGTCACTCAATTTAAATACTTGGGATGCATGATCAACCAAAAATGGGACCCAGATCAGGAAATAAAATGCAGAATCGAGCAAGCTTGAACAACGTTCTTAAGACTTAAAATTTTTTTGACAGATAAAAACTTAAATCTTAGTCTCAGATATAGGATGGTAAAGTGCTACGTATGGTCCGTTCTCTTGTACGGAGTCGAGGTATAGACGTTGAAAAAAGCAATTATCAACAAACTTGAGGACTTCGATATGTGGACCTTGCGACGAATGCTGAGAGTGTCGTGGGTTGACCATGTGACGAACGAGGACATACTGAGAAGAGCTAGTTTAGTAGACCGTGAACTTTTCGGAGACATCAAAAGAAGAAAAACTGGCTATCTTGGACACGTACTACGGGGAGGACGTTATCATTTCCAACGTTTTATTCTACAGGGTAAAATAGAAGGAGGAAAAAGAGGAGTAGGTAGAAGAAAATTATCCTGGCTACGAAACATACGACAATGGACAGGAATAAGGGACTTCCAGGCAAAGCAAAATGCTGTAATTAATAGAATCATATAATGAGAGAATCTGCATGGCACTTTAAGAAGAAGAAGAAGTGCTGCGCGTGGGATGTGCGTGGACTGGGTTCAATTTGCGGCGGGCCTAAATCGCGTCAAATCAAAACTCCAATACGGCATAGATCAATCCGTGCTTTTGGGTAAATAAATAATTTTCCCGAGTCGCCGGACCTGGTGGTGTATTATAAATTCGCTCATTAAAATACGAATAATGAAAAAATAATAAGGGCCGCGTAGTAAAGTTTCATGGGACGATATAAAATTAGCGTCTTTAGAGTGTACTTTAAACAGCAGTGTTAATATTAAACAATACATCCAAGGCACCATTTCTCAGGCCATTCTCGAACAATTGAATTATTTACCGAACGGATTGGCATAGAAGAGCGAACTCTATTCAAATTGCACCGTTAATATTGCATAAATGAAGTGAAATAATTCATAAGTTTGTAGTCTGCGCGTTTAGGGTTATTTACAATGCACAAGGAAATATTTATGATTCTCTCTTCTTGAGGAAGGATTGCCCAGTTGTCTTATTCTAGAAATTTGATTCGCTCGCTTAAACTTTAATAAAGATATCCGGACAATTACTCGTTAATGCAGCACCTTGCACTTGTCTCTGAATTAATGAAAAATTACCCCTACTGCGGATTTTAGTTACATTCTCAATATTGCACCTTTCCATTTTATAATTATTTTTTGGAACATTTACTTGATCTACAATCTACTGCAGACTAAAAACAAAAATTCCATTCACAGTAAAAATAAAAAATGTAAATACTTACCCCAGCTATCTGCCGAAGGGGAGTATTTAACTTTAGGTACAGTCTTAATTGTTTTTAAACGAACCCTCACTAGCTTAATACTTTCAGTTATTAGGTACATACATAAAACGGCGGTTCGGAGGGAACCCACTTAGGCTTTTTGGCCTGTTGCGATACCGTGATGGACGGCGGTGCCTTCCCCCTCTACCGTGAGAACCAGTTGGATTTTTTAATAAAAAGTAAAAGGTCTTTAATGCTATCTAAGCTGAGATCAGATAAGTAATCAAAGTTCGGTTGCCCTAGTACTAAAACCGTTTTCTGTCTAGGGCAGGGCAGTGGCAGAGAAGATGTACCATTGTTTCCTCCTCTTTCTCATCGTGACAGCTTCTACAGAAGTCGTGTCGGAGCTCTGCGATTCTCATGCGCCGTGCATGGAATCCACCTGCCCAGTGTCCTGTTATGGCCGCGATCGCATTTCCAATGCACTCCCTGGATTGAGTTAAAACAACATTAGTTCGACGTAGATCTAGTTAAGGTTTAGCCAAATCTGTTTTGATGATGTGCATGTGGGTTCATTTTGCCACCCCAAGTTGGCTTTTTGAACTACTTTTTTTGTCGAGGAGGAGCCGGCAGTTTGCAATCGGTACTCCTTGCTGAGGCGAGACAGACAGCTGGGAGGGTGGTGCCCTCTCTTGCTAGCTCGTCTGCCTTACAGTTGCCTGGTATGTCCCTCTGTCCCGGTACCCAGACAATGTGAACTCCAAACTTAGCTGCTAGCTCATTCAGGGCGGCTCGGCTTTGCATCGCTGACCTAGAGGTCAAGTAGACTGAGTTCAGTGATTTGATAGCAGCCTGGCTGTCCAGACAGCTGCCTCGGTAATGGCTGTCATTTCGGCTTGATACACACTACAGTAATCAGGCAAACGAAACGACAGGCTAAGTGGGGGTCTTCTGAGAAGTCGCTGCAACCTACTCTCCCCTCTAATTTAGAGCAAGTTTCGATGTTAAATTATGTGCACTATAAAAGTCCATTTCAGCAATAAGTAAACTTTTTTCATAACCACAAAGATTGTTACAAATTTTGAAGCCGTAGCTGGTCGTGTTTTTATAAAATGATTGGCGATAACGGCTGACACGATCGATAATTTGTTGTTAAAATGTACGGATTTTTGGAGTTAAATACTTAGTTTAACAAGATAAGTCAATGATCGTTGTACTGTAAATTTAATGCGTTAGAAGTATAAATGGTAATTTTATTTAATTTAATTTTTATATTACTTTTCCAGAAAAGAGTAACCTTATTTCATTATTAACTCCCCAGTGGAAGTTATAGTAATGGGTCCGATTTTGCGAATCCCGAATTTTGACATATCTCCATATTTCAAGGTCCCCAGAGTCGAATACAATAGTTTTTAAGTAGAAGTCTGTGTATGAGTGTGTACGTACGTATGTGCACATGTTCGTATGTGCATTCGGAATTATTTTTCATCTCGATTATCTCGAGAATAAAAAATGATATCGACGTGGGACCAATTACATTCGACGCATTATTACGCAACTTAGTTTAGTGGAAATAGATGCATGTAGGCGCTAAACAAAGCCTTTCAAAGCAAGAATCTGTCACGAAAATCTAATATTCTCCTGTACAGAACGGTAATTAGACCTATCATTATGTACGGAAGAGATATCGCATAATAACTAATCGTGAACTTAATCAACTCTACCAAGACCCAGATATTGTACATGAGATAAAATCCCGAAGGTTAAGTTAAAACTAGTGCCAACGCAACCCCCAAACAAAAAGGCCCCTCGGAAGACCACGGCTAAGATGGCGTGACAACATCAAAAGCAACCTCGAAGCCAAGGGGTACGAAATGGATACCCAACTAATGACGAACCGAGAGGAATGGAGGCAAATAGCCCGGTCAGCCACAACCCATCAAGGGATGTAGTGCTACAGAGTGGTCTTCTTCTTCAGGTGCCGTCTTCGTTGCGAAGATTGGCAATTATATGGCGTATTCTTGAAACAGCAGATCTAAACAACTGATTTGTTGTGCATCCGTACCAGTCACGCAGATTCTTCAACCACGAGTGGCGTCTTCTTCCGACACTTCTTCCTTGAATCTTTCCTTGTATTATCAGTTGTAAAAAGCTGTATTTTGACCCCCTCATAAAATATCCCATATACTGTAAAATATAAAATATACTGTAATTATTTTGTTTTCTTTTGTTCATCCGTCTTAGCAGTTCAATATTTGTTATTCTGTCTATCCAGCTAATTTTTAGTATTCTCCGGTATGTAGTAGTAGTAGAAATCGTGCTTTATTGTTTGTTATTCCACACAGATTCCAAATAGTGTACAAAATATGCCTGGAAACTGTTTTTTTGGACTCGTGCGTCTGTTCGTACCACTTGTTGATTGTTTTTATGTGTCGTATTTTTAAAGCGCGAAAACGAAGTGATTCAATAAACCCCGTATTATCTATAATGCTGATCGGCATACAAAGGCAACAATAGGCCTGTGCACGTATTTATATGTAGTAGCGAGGATGTAGTCGACGTATAAGGGTCAGTGTAGGGATGCTGTTTAAACAATATAATTAAACAAAACATGGTATCCAGATGACGATGTACATTCTAACGTAAATACTATCTCACCACTCACTCGAACACATGCAAATACATTGTTTGTGTGTATGGATGGGCGATCAGATCCGGAATGAATAAAACTAAACGCCATACCCAGCAACGAAATATTTCAAAAATTATTTCCTATTTTAAATTTAACCATACATTTTTTTCGTTATTTATTTTATATTCATTTCGACGCACATAAAATTGTTCAAACTTTTTAGCTCAATAAATGTATTACAAAATTATGCCACCAATATTGGTTTCAACATTAATTAAATGAATAAACTATGTGTTTGGAAGTGCGGCAACTTACCTAAAATAGGTTTTAAACTTAGTAATCCGGCAGCGGATCAGCGAATTATTCCTCTTTCTCTTTTTTGCTTTTTTATTAGTCAACAATTCATCATTATTTAACTTTTTTCAATGTCAATAAAATAAATATTAGTCACAAGATATACAGGGTGATTTATTAAGAATGGGCAATTTATAAACTGGAGATACTGCACACCAAAATATGGCGATTGAGCACATGAATGTTGCATGTTTACGAGATCCACAGGGTATTTAAAGTTGGAATTTTAATTTGAAATTTCTTAATAATTTTGTGATTTTAAGCAGCATCATTTTGAAAATTGGCAATTTTATGTTTTTTGGCATGACAATTACGAATTTTATGCCGAATTTAGCACTATTCATACAGGGTGTTAGTTACACCCTGTTACTTAGGTAAATTACAACATATCTTTTTTGCCTAATGAGTTATGGCTAAATTAACTAGAAAATCTAAAAAGCAATTCCATTTTGAATAAAAAAGATGCTCTTGTTTATTTCATGTAACTCTATCAGTTTTTGAGTTATTTGCATTTTAAACATTTCATGAATTTTGTTTATTGTGAATTTAAATTACTACTATGCGGGGTTACAACAGTAAAGACAACAAATAACAATCAGTAACAGTTATAAAAGAAAAATTCAAAGTTAATGCTCAAAATGCCCGCCTTCCACTTCAATACACTTGTAAGGCGTCTCCTTAAAGATTTTTGAGTATTAAATAACATTTGTCAATTATTTTTAATAATATTAGCAGCTTCTTGAATTTACTGTCGTAATGGACAAAAACAGTAACGAACAAGATAAACGTTTTATTGGACAATCGGATACATACTGGGTTCTCAAAAAAGATACCTATGTTGTGCAGATGATTTCTCAGATAATAGTGCCCAGTTATCAGCTCGAACTGTTTCCTGGCCAGCTTTAAAATTTGGTCGCCCCATCATTTTTTGCTGTGTCTCAGTCTATCGGTTTCTAGCAAGTTTTGTTTTTGCTGCCAGTTTAACCAAGACTTGTCTTTCTTCCTGTCAGCAGATTTTATTATACCAATTGGTGCTTACATTTTATAAGGTTTTCCTATCCAAGCAAGACAGTTTAATGACAAGGTGTGCAATGAACCGATAATGCCGGACTAATATAAAAATAAAATACAAAAATTTCTAATTCCATCAAAAATGGTTGAAAACGTAAATAAAATACTGTGACGAACAAGGCTTAACAAAGATAACTTCATTTAAATTTAGGGCGAATAAAATAATTCAGAAAACGTCAATGCTTTTATATTAAACAATTTTACCTCTGGCCAAATTAAGTTCCTCTATGGTCAATTTAGAGATTGCAGAGATGTCATCTAATTAAAAACATACGAATTTCACTCATGTTAACTCTTTTGAGTTGAAGTTATTCACGTAAATGAATAATAAATTGTGAACATCAAATGCCGAGGTTCTTTACGTACTTAAACTCACGAATGGAATCGAGATCACATAGTCCGGTAGCCGGTCCCCAAAACAGCTCTGAGCTGTTTTGTATGTTATAAATTTTATTTAATCAAAACAAAATTAATGCAGCATTTTATATACTGTGAGTATAAAAACGACTGCAATAGTTCGGTAAAACTTTTATTTATTCATTTGTCAAAGTACAGAAATTTTTTTGAAAAAGTCGCTTGGAATTTAAAAAATTTGACAGATTTTAGAAAACTTGTTGCCAGGCGATAGACACGAGAGCCCAAAGGGCTCGAGTGACTATTACCAAATGGCAAAAAGTTTGAAAAAAGGCCTGGAGAATCATTATCTTATTTATCGAACTTTCGTGTGGTATTCGATAGATTATTTTTTGACGTTACAATAAACATCACTTTTAAGATATTATATTTTTATTTCAAGAAATTTATATCATTTGACTCAATATAAACTAAATGAGTTATTTAAATTAGGATGCATTGAAGTTTTGAACATGAAAAATACAAATATTATAAATGTTGTGCCCTTGGGTGGAGGATTTTTCAACATTGTTTTGTTTTGATGTGTTGAAAGTTAATGATACATTTCCACTCTCTCTAGTTTTGTTGCTGATGTATTTAATTCCAATTTATAGCCCCTCTCGTCGCAATATAATTGAAATTGTTTCCAAATCGACGCTCTGCTTATTTTGGTATTCTTACATGCATTTCTAATGATTATATTAGTTATTTCATCGACTGATGATTCACTAAAACGTTTGGGATTCATTTAACGAATTTCTTGAAAATTTATGACAGACGCGTCAGATCAAGCAAATACGTTGTCATGTGGTTGTCATTCAATAAAAACAATGTTCATAAATAATTCTCGCTGGAATAATGTAAGTAGATTATTCCAACTATAATAATGTTTTGATTGGCTAGAATGTATATGAATTACTGAAATTGAAAGTTTCTATTGGTTTTGAGAAACGTAAAAAAATAATCAGTATAATTTGTTATTGTGAAAATTCACTTTCAGATTTGAAAAACTATTCACTTTTAAGTTGATCTCGCTCCTTTAGATTTTTTTCTATACCTTAAGCAAAAGGCATATGCTTAAAGAACATTAAAAAAATGAAAGAGAAAATATTATAAGTGTTATGCCAGTATCTCGACATATCTTTTTGAAATAATTTTCAAAACTAACAATAAAATGTACCTATGAAGATGGAGGGAATTCACGTGAAAATTAAGGTTAATTATTGTTTCAGGTTTTACACATTTCTGCATGTTCCAATAGTTTATCGGGTGCTACCGTTTTAGCTACCAGCATGGTTGTAATGATCGTAAAATTATGGTTTTGTACTATAAAATTATTTAATTTAAAGTATTTAACACATTTTCACAAAGAAGTTCATTTTGATACTTATTATGTACATACATACAGGGTGAAATAATAACTTTGCACTAAGAAAACTAAAAAAAGCATAAACATTTTAATCAAAGGTCCATAACTTGGAAAAAACAATCAAATGGATAAAAAAATTTACTACATCATTTTATTATAGTGATAAGAGGGAGATCCTTTGAATAAATATGAGTTACCTATATATTTATAGCTAAAAACAGTAATACGTACATATATTCACGCCTTTTACGCGCTCTCATACATGCTCATCGGCCTTACATCCATCCTCTCTACGTGTACAAACCATCTAACCATTCCTTTATCTATGTCTGTTGTTAAATCTTCATTCACACCACAGCGTTCCCTGATCTCACTATTCCTCACTTTATCCATCAGTTTTACTCCGGCTATACTTCGCAGACTACTTATCTCCGCAGTGTTGATCCTACCTTCAAGCTTCTTTTGCTAAACCCGACATTTATTACCATACATAAGTATAGGGACCAGCACTCCTCGTGCCTTTTTTGATACTTTCTGGCTTATGCCTTATTCATTTTATTCCCTGCCAACACCCTTCGCTCTATATCACAATCATACTTACCGTCTCTCGTAAACTAATTCACTTGTTTCACTATTTGTCCTTTAATCGGCACCTCGCAGTTTTAAAAACCATTACTTTTGTTTTGCTTACATTAACTTTCATCCCTTTAATTTATCGGGCATCATGCATAATATTAACCATCGCCTGCAATTCGTCCTCAGATGATTCTAATATGACCTGTTCATTGGCGTAAAGAAGGCATTTTACGATCAAATCATTCACCCTTTTTCAAATCATTTAAACAATCTGATATGTATGAGTTAAATAGACATGGCGAAGCCACACATCTCTGTCTAACACCTTTCGATGTTAAACCAGTCCGTGAAAGCTGCGTTTAACCTAACACAAGCAGTGGAATCCTCGTAGAAACATTTCATGCTTGTATCAAACTACCACTCACCGTTGTTATTTTAAATTGCTTTAAATTCCAAACGACTTATTTTAAATTTATCGAATACAAGAATAAAAACTGTATTCTTGATCAAAATTCATATTTTTTGTTTAACCCTGTATACAGTTTATATATGTGAAAATTTGATGGCACCAATGTAAGTTTTACATAATGAACCAACTTTGGAGTAACATTTTCTGAAAAATTTATAATAAAAATGTTACCCATAAAGAGCAGAATTTTTGACGTCACCCTTTTTGATGTCCTGAATTATGCAATAAACAGATTTAAAATGAAATGCTCACCTAAATCAGTGGATTTAACTCTTTCATAAAAAAAAAGCAATTACTTACTATCACTTGATAATTTAGACAAACTACCTACAAAAAAGTTTGATTCCAAATTTATTTTTTATTTTTGTCGCATTGTTTGCTGTTTTTAACACTAAGTTTACGTTGTGTACAATAATTGTTACTAAGTCTTATAAAAAAGCTACAACTGTAGTTTACTTATGTTGTTGCATGTTGTTTAATATTTAGTTTTAGAAAAAAACTTAGTCTTTATAAAAAGTTTTGCATGGCTTAGAGTCGAAAATTAAATAATCAAATATCAATTTTCAATTTTTTACAATCTTTTACGAGGTTAGTTAAAAGATATAAATTTTGCTCAGGAGTTCAGTACCTTTATTTTTAATAAAATGGAATAGTGTTTTAAAAAAAAGTTGATCAGTATTGAAAAATAGCTGCAGATATGCCGTTACATCCATTTAGTATACAAATCGGGTTTTGTTATTTTTCACAAATTTTTCTACACATTGATTCAATTGGAACATTCGTTTTTTTATACAACTGAACACTGTATTTCCAATCTCAGTTTAAAAAAGATGATTATACCAGGGCACTGCGATATTCCGGTAATAAGCGCTTTATTCTATACTGAGTAATACCGATAAATTTAGCAAAACATATCGGCCGCCTCTTTTTATAAGCTACGGGTAGAGTAGCTTATTTTTGAATATCAACATCGCTAATACGCATTGATCAAATCATCGGTCGACCATCTATCTCGCAGGTGGTCACTTGTACAGAAGTTGGTCGAATCTTTAGACGTTTCAAAACATTAGCGCACGCTGGTTTTCAATAATTTCCCAGGAGATTTTTATTGTTTGCGTTTTATTTTTTTTTTGTGATATTTGTAGAATGACTTTTTCAAGACAGTTTGGTGGGGAAACTAAAAAATGTGCGAAACATGGCAAAACATCAAGTATTTAATAAATTTGAACCTACCGATGAAACGTTATTGTAGATTCAGGAAGTAAAGTATTTTCTTATTCTTGCACTTCTTCACAAAACACGCCATAATTAAAATATTTATATCTTTGATATTCAACTTTTAAACAGCTAGAACACTCTAACGCAAACAACAACAGCCAAGCCCAAGACACAAGGAACAGGAATCGAGAATCGAATAACCTATAAAAATTAACAAAACTTTCTACTTTGTAACATAATACTCAACATTTTAAGAAATTAGTGTTCTGTGTTGTAAAGCCGGTGTACCTATGTTTTATCGGCTATGAAAAGGCTTTTGATTGCGTACAGCATAATAAACTCTTACAAACTCTGCAGAATATACCCCTCGATAATAATGATATACGTTTGTTATTTTCTATCTACTAGAATCAATCGTCCACGATAACACTAGATGGAGAGAAGAGCACTCAGATACCTATAAAAAGAGGTGTGAGACAGAGTTGTATTTTGTCTTCTACACTTTTTAACCTCTACATGGAGAATATATATAATGGGGCAACACAATCTGCTGAAGGAATAAAGATTGGAGGCAAAACCATTAGTAAATCATTAGTAACAATGTATGTTAGATAAGATAAACAGAGAAATTCCGGGGTCCCCCAGGGTTCTATCCTGTCCCCCACCTTATTTCTTTTACACATCAACGACCTCTTGAAAACCACCACGAACCCCTTTTACAGTTTCGCAGACGATAGCACACTTGTCTCAACTTTCACATCCTATCGATCACTTTCGGTGAATGATACAAATAGACTCAGGCAGGAACAGGTTGATTCCATCAATAGAGATCTTAAAGCAATCGTCGAGTGGGGAACCAACAATCTTGTTTAGTTCAACGCCCAAAAAACACAAAGTGCCACGTTTTCCAAGAAAGTAAATTCCTCAAATCATCCCATCACAATGTCCGGAAATACCCTTGAACCAAGTCCCTCCATCTCGATTTTGGGAGTCACGGTGTCCAATAATATGTCTTGGCATGACCATGTTGCTAACATCGCAAATTCGGCAAGCCAGAGACTAGGTTTTCTGTGGAAAGCCAGAAAGTTTTTTACTCCTGATCAACTGTTGACGACGTACAAGGCTCAAATCCGACCTCTACTGGAGTATTGCTCGCACATTTGGGGTTCAGCACCAAGGCATTCTCTTCGTCTTCTGGATTCCATTCAGAAAAGAGCCATTCGCTTAATAAACAGCTCAACTCTCACAGATACCCTTCACCCTCTAGAACATAGAAGAAGAGTTGCAGACCAGTCATTGCTCTACAGATATTTCCATGGCAGATGCTCCAGAGAAATAAAAACTCTTGTACCACCATTGGCCACATTCGGCCAAAGAACTCGGCACGCTGATCAGTCTCACCCATTTACTCTCAAGATTGACACTACAAGGACCAATCTTCATCAAGAATCCTTCTTTTACAGGGCTGCTACGGAATGGAATAAGCTTCCAAAATCAGTTTTTCCAGAGAACTATGACCTGCAACTTTTTAAAAAGCGTGTCCACAATCATTTCCTTTCTATAATCCCTTCCCCTTCTAATAGTCGCAGTGCGGGCCGTCCGCGGCCCACACGATAGGTCTACCCTTTTTGCGACTATTTTAAAAAAAAAAGTAAAAGTAACTGAAAATCAATGTTTAAAAAACTAAATTTATGGTTGTTAGCAAAATGAATGTTGGCCCGGAAAGAATAACACTTGATGGCGAGAATATAGAAAGAGTTCAGCACTTTAAATATCTTGGAAGCTGGATCAATCAGTCGATGGATCCAGACGAAAAAATCAAGGCTAGAATAGAAATAGCTAGCAGAGCATTTCTGAAACTCAAGCCGCTACTCTGTGCCAAGAAACTTAACATTCATCTGCGGGAAAGGTTTACCAAGTGCAATGTATGGTCTATTCTGTTGTACTCTTGCGAAACATGGACGCGTCACCAAAAAATTATTGACCGCATCAGTACATTCGAGATGTGGCTGTACAGAAGGATGCGCAAAATTCCGTGGAAAAGCCGAACTACCAACGAAAATGTACTCATCAGAATAGGGCATGATAGAGAGCTCTTAACTACTTTTAAGCGCCGCCAACTGGAATACTTCGGGCATGTGATGCGTGGACCACGTTATAGTCTGCTTCGACTTATTCAAAGTGGCAAGATCGGGGGGAAAAATGGATAGACCTCAAAAAGCTATCCTGGCTTCGAAATCTTCGACAATGGACAAGGAACTGCCAAGGAACTTTTCCACGCAGCTCAAGATAGAGATAGATACAAAGAAGTAGTCAATATGGAAGTCGTCAACGCTTGAGAAAGCAAGACACTGTAAGAAGAAGAAAAAAAAAAGTGTTGTAAGTGTCAAGTCAAAATATGATATTTGTAGGCCAAAACGGCCTTCAAGCAGTATACTCTTTTTAGTTATGTGGCTAGCCCCGGTTTCCGCAACGTGCGATAAGAAACTTCGACCCAAAAAAAGTGAAATTTGTTTGGGTTTTTTCAATTTTTGTCTAACTGTTCCATATTATTAAAAGTTAATTTGTGTCACGAGCAATAATTATAAATGTGTTGTTGTTTTGTATATCTTCAATCGTATTTTACGTAAAAGAGCTTGATTCGAAAAATGATGCGCGGGCCTAGAGACTAATAAAAAGGGACTTTGTTTGCTTTTATGACAATTTATTTTTGTGTTCTTTGAGTTTCGCAAAGTTATACGGACCGCCCGTGTCCGGCGTTTTCTGTGTTATAGAATTACATGTAAATACAATTTTGAAAATCGAGTATTTTCAACAAGACGAAACGATTTGTTGAAACGTTTGATGATGAATAGTTTTGGTCGATGAAATTTAATTCCATGTAAATAAGAAATAATCGTTCGATTTTTGTAAGAAAACATTTTGCATTTACATGATTGTCTTTCTGCGCACGATTCTGCATCGATTTGAATTTTAAATTATTGCACAAATACGCGTGTAATAAATCAGAAAAATATTTGCTTTTACAAAGAAAATGACTCAATTTTTATTAATTTATTACTGCTACTTATACAGGGTGTTTCAAAAAAAGGTGACCCTGTCTCTAGAATAGGTAGAAACCTGAAATATAATTAAAATAAAATATAATAAAACTACTGGAAACAATGTAACGAAATTTTATACGAATATGTTTTAGAAGCTGATGCATCCCATGAATTTTTGATATCTGATTCTCATAGAGGGCGCTAGTTACACGGTTCTTACCAAGTAGTAATGAACATAATTTTTTTAAGGTTAGATTTATTAATCAAAATTTTAAATGAACTTAAACATAATTTAATTTTACACCAAAAAGGTACTCTTGGTAAAACTCGATACTGTGTACCGTTTTCGGAATATTTTTATTTGAAAATTATGAAGTAATAACCGACGCTGGTATAAAGTAATGATAAAGTTATTAATTTAACAAAAAATCACAAGAAAAAAATTAAAATTAAGACTAAGAACAGAAAATAAAATTCAATTAGAGTAAGTGTTCAAAATGTCCTCCGTTTTCACGAATACACAAGTCTATCCTTTTTTCTAAATAATTCATTAGTCTTCTTAACGGTTGGGGATCAGCTATGGGGTCATTAAATTGTCAAATTCTATCAAAAATCTAATTATCGTTGACTTATCGTCATAACTATCAATAAATGTCATTTTTCCATGGCAAACTCAAGATATACCGATTAGAATGGATTTTTGTGAAACGTTACAAGAAAGGAAAGCCCTCAATCCCAATTTTTTAACACGTTTCTGTTTTGTGGATGAAGTCTCATTTACGCGACAAAAAACGGTAAACAGTATCGAGTTTTACGAGGAGTACCTTTTTGACCAAAAATTAAATGATGTTTAAGTTAACTTAAAGTTTTGATTAATAAATTTAACCTTAAAAAAGTTATGTTCAATACTACTTGGTACGAATCATGTAACTAGCGCCCTCTATAAGAGTCAGATATAAAAACAAATTCATGGGATGTATTAGCTTCTAAAACATATTCGTATAAAATTTAATCACAATGTTTTCAGTAGTTTCAGCAAAATCGAAATAAATGTGTATACATTTTTTTTCTTCCTCGCCCTATATTTTGAATACGGATGGCGTTACGAAAATTTTTTACAAAGCAAACCACAATTATTTTTCAGTTTTCTACCTATCCTAAAGACCTTTTTTTGAGACACCCTGTATTTTTCAAATTTCGTATTAAATAAAAAAGTGGTAATACTACCTGCCTAGTTTTGGACAACGGATTATGAGTTAATATTTAAATTGACCTTTAAAATGGTGGTTGAAGTAATTTACCCAGTCGACTGGCTATCACATCCAACATATTATGTATTATTGGAAATAGCCTGAGTAGCGAGAAGGCCATGAATGGATGATCACGCTATTTTCTTGTAGGAATCTTGTAGTAACCCTTGCCGTATGAGTGGGTGCGTTTTTTCGTTGGAAATGGGGTTATATTAACTCTTGTAGGTAAGGAAGTATGTCAAATGTATGTCAATAAAAAATTTTAAAAAAAATAAAATACACGCTTTTAGAGTTAATCAAACTAAAAAGTAACAAATAATTCTTAACATAAGAATAAAAGTACTGACGAGAACATTAATGTCACTGTTCTAAAAGCGCGGGGTGCTCTCATTCCAAAACGCAGAGTTACTTTAAAAATGTTATACAAAGCTCCCCACGCTTTTAGAACAGTGACATTCATTTTCTCGTCAGTAATTTTTTTCTTATGTTAAGAATTATTTATTATTTTTTAGTTTGATAGCTCTAAAAGTGTGTTTTTTTAGTTTTTTAAACTATAATTTATTAAAAAATTAACACTATACTTTTATGCAACACAAAATACAAACTACCATTTGTATTACTGCAAATTGCTAGTGGTGCCATCTACTAAATAATAGGCAAACTACTTACTTTGAAAAGTAGAAAAATGTCGCGTAATTTTGTATTAATAAAAAAAATATTTTCTGCATTTCTGCAACACTTCTTCTTCTTGCAGTGTCTTGCTTTGTTAAGCGTTGACGACTCCCATATTGACTACTTCTTTGTATCTATCTCTATCTTGAGCTGCGTGGAGAAGTTCCTCAGCAGTTAAACCTGTCCATTGTCGGAGATTTCGAAGCCAGGATAGCTTTTTGCGGCCTATTCATTTTTTTCCTCGATCTTACCATTCAGAATAAGCCGAAGCAGACTATAACGTGGTCCACGCATCACATGTCCCAGGTATTCCAGTTTGCGGCGCTTGATGGTAGTTAAGAGCTCTCTATCGTGCCCTATTCTGATGAGTACATTCTCGTTGGTAGTTCGGTTTGTCCACGGAATTTTGAGCATCCGTCTGTACAGCTACATCTCGAATGCAGCAATGCGGTCAATAATTTTTTGCTGAAGCGTCCATGTTTCGCAAGAGTACAACAGAATAGACCATACAACACTATGACATCGGAACTGCGCGCATGCATAGTTCACGCACTAGTTCTATCTCTCTAACTTTCATGCAAAGGATCCCCAAAAGAATTTATGAATCCTGGCGAAACTAATCAGGATTATCGGATATTTTGATGGAATTATTGCATAGTCGTCGGTCTTTGACAAGAGTGCGAAGTTTAAATTTAATCTGATCGCTTAAAGTAGGGTTAAATCAAGGCCAAAGAGTCAGTTAAAAACATACAAACAAACATACAGGTGAGACTAATATAAGCGTGTTTAAAACCAGAAGTGACCTGCTACCGTACGTTATTGTATCACCATCCGTGTAAGTGCCTGCATGCCGTTCCACATCAAATTCCGAACATCTGCCTTCTCCACGTAATTTCTTCTGCGACCAACGTGGTCGACTCTTTTTGGGTAGTAGGTTGTTTTTTTTTTTGAAAATCAGTATGTATTCACTAGACGGACCATCGGTCTTAAGTTGTGACAAATATTGTGAAGGTGATTAGAAATAACTTGTCGACAAATATTACTTGGCAATGATTATTGCATGCGAAGAGTGTTATTACTTATGAAAAGCTCTCCAGAAATTCTTAGTCTCAGCAATGGCAGAGAACCAGTGCCTTGCCTCCTAAAATATTTACATCACGTTTAAAAATTTACAACCCCTGCGCACTGTATTAAAATTAATTATTTAATATTAAACTCGGTAATTTTTTGTTAGGCTCGGTCTTCATTCCGTAATATTTTATAGATTTTTATGTCTCTGTATAATAACAACGAGAGAATTATGCATAAGCGCGTAATTGAATTTGTGTGAGCTTTCGAATTCTTTTGTTGAGGAATATACGAGTGAAACGAATAATTACATTTTCTACCCCCCGTCTGAATCGATTAATGTTTAATGCTCGAAATGTATTGAACTTGCTACGTATAAAATTCCCGTTTTTTCACTGATTTTTTTTTATTATTATTATTAACTATGGTGGTACCCTGGTTACGCTTTGAATCTTCATGAAAAATTGTGGGTAATTTTAATACATTTCACTTAGGCATACAAAACAAGTATTAATGTTAAGATTTTTTCCCAACTAAAACGAAAATTTCTGAATTCTGAACAATTAAGGACCCAGTACTTTCTTACAAAGGACGCCCGATATTTTTTGGTGTTGATTATTGTAAGCACATAATTATTAATTATTATCATTTTTGAGTATGATTTTTTAATCATTTAGTATTTATTTTTTTCTTCGAATACATCCCTTCATTTTTCAAGTCATTAAATTACAATTCCGACATAATAAGAGGTTATAGTAAGTAGTCTAATAGACCTTATAAATAACGGTAAATTGAGTGTTAAAAAATTCACTATGTTCAAACATCAAAGAAGTTGAAGAGTAAAATGAATGCTATTATCTAGAAAGTTTGCTTTTGTGGATCGTTATTTATTAATACTGACGACACACGAACTACCTAACTTAACGAATAGAAATTGACGTCAACATTGGACTAGTCCTTGTTTTAAAATGTCGTCATTTAAAAATAATGAAATACTGAATTATTTGCGATCCAATCGAAACTTAAAACAGATAGACAACTAAACTCGAACTTTTTACATTTATTAACGAATTATTCATGACCGGAACTGGCGAACTGGATGTTTAACAAAATGACTGTCATTGCTCTAAGATTCCGCAGGTTGCTGGGATATATTTTATTTTTATACCCATCGACCTTTAAAATCTTAGTCCAAAAGAGTGAGTATCACTACTATTTTATCCTTTTTTATACATAGTTCATTTTACAATTACACGTCTCCACAGTAAGGGACGTAATCGCTCCAAGAAGACACCCAGAATAAAAAAAGCCAAAATGAGCACATCATCGAAAATGAAGGCGTTGCTCATAACTTTTTTGCCACCTTCTTCTTCTTCTTAGGGTGCCAATCCGTTGGGAATGATGGCGATCATCTTAGCAATCCCGACTCTGTCTGCAGCAATCCGGAAGAGTTCTGAGGATGTTTTGTTTAACCAGGACTTGGGATTCTTAAGCCATGATATCTTTTGTCTTTCTAGTCCTCTTCTTTCAAATGTTTTACTGGTAGGATTGCCTGCAGCAGTCGTATATTTCTTCGTTCCGTTTGATGTGACCTAGGCATTCTAGTTTGCGGGCTGTAAACGTGTTTATAAGGTTTTGGGTCTTTTTTCATTCTTCTTAGAACTTTCGCTCTTGCCGTCCAAGAAATTTTCAGAATTCTCCTGTCTCGAAAGCGTCGAGTTGTTTAGGTGTGGTTTCATTGAGTGTCCAGGATTCTACATCATAAACGAGAAGAAAAAGCCGTCTGAGAGGCAAAACGTTAATCAAATTTACTAATTGGAAGTTATAAGAAGACTGCAAGAGTAGGTATGTGAGGCGACATCGATTCAATTGAGAAGAAAGCTTTAGTATTTAATAGTTAGGAAAACAACGACGTTGTTTTTAAGCAGTCCAACATTTAAAGACTATTTCCACTGTTATGAATAATGGAAGAAACGCACACAACAGCGTATGGATAGGCAGGAAGATTAAAGAGGAGCAAAGTTAGATTGTATTTTTTTAAAATTCAATAGCTTTATAGTTTATCAAGTGCTATGTATAGTCATTCTGTTGTACTCCTGCGAAACATTGACGCTTCACCAAAAAATTATTGACCGCATCAGTGCATTCGAGATGTTCATAAGAATGCTCAAAATTCCGTGGATAAGCCGAACTACCAACAAGAATGTACTCATCAGAATAGGGCACTATAGAGAGCTCTTAACCACCATCAAGCGGCGCAAACTGGAATACTTGGGACATGTGATGCGTGGATCACGTTATAGTCTGCTTCGGCTAATTCTGGCTTCGAAATCTCTGACAATGGACAGGGCTAACTGCTGAGGAACTTCTCCACACAGCTCAAGATAGAGATAGATACAAAGAAGTAGTCAATATGGGAGTCGTTAACGCTTAAAAAGGCAAGACACTGTAAGAAGAAGAAGAAGCTTTATAGGATCAGTACTTGTACTTTGTCAGACTTGTTGTATTATAGTTTATCAGACGTAATTTTTGCACAAAAGTGTATATTTTGTTCCTTTAATGTATGCAACACACAATACTTTCATCCTTATATCTTATAAATAATTTATACTGCAATATCTATTATTGTATTTACATTCTATGGTCGGTAAAATTATGTACTCCATATGTAAAAGCTACCAATGAAAAAGTTCATTGATGGCGTGTAAACCTTGTTTATTTTTTAGAATATATAATAAAAAATAACCAATAATTAGGGACATAATTTTTTTCATCGATAAATCATACTAAAATAATCATTTACGAGTTGCAGCAGTGTAAAATCTTAATAATAGAGTTGTCGGCGACGCCGAACAAGAATTCATTCAATAAATCTAGTAATTCTGACAAGCACAGAACGCATATATTATTTATCAATGTTGGCGTTGGAGAATTGGAGTTGACAAACACCGATACGGCCATTATTTGAATATAACATCATGATCCATCTATCGGCTATATTATTAATTAATACAAAATATACAACATAGATGTCCGTACCGCATACTTGCAACTAAATTTGTAGCACTTTCATAAATTAACTGATGCGCTTATATTTTGTTTAAATTAAACACAAATTCTGCAATTATGTAGATCCGTTGTCTACTCTTGACCGATTGGCAATTCCCCTCTCTTTCTCTCTCACTACCTCTCTTCCTTTTTATCTCTCTCGACGTCTCTTCATCAATCATCAATCTAACTTTATTTCTTTATCTCTATATCTCTGCATCTCTCTATCTCTATTTTTTTCTATCTCTTTTACCATCTCTGTATCTTTATATCTTTTAATCTTACAATTTATCAGATATCACAATCAGAATTATTACAATTTTAGAAATCACAATCTCAAAAATTACAATCTGAAATATCACAATCTTAATTATAACAATCTCAAATCTCACATTCTTAAATCTCACTAACTTAATTCGCACAGTTTACAATATTAAATCTCTCCATTTTTCCATGTATCTATAATAAATTTTTACTATAGTTAAAAAAGTTTATTGCATTCTATTTTTTATTTGATGACCAAAAATTGATTCACAATAGTCTCATCGAGCCGATTTGTTATACAATCCATTGCCATCGAATATTACTATTTTTTAAACTGTGCTGTTGCGATGCTTGCGTATCACAAGCGATGCTTTTGAAAACAACCCTTCAGTTGGTACAAATGTAGCCGAAGTTGGCAAAAAAAATTTCGAACCATTTTTGCAAAATGAAAAATTGATTCTAATGACGTTTCCACCAATGTAATATATCTTTGTTGCTCATAGCTCTAGGCTGAGTCAAATATTGTTCTAGCTCTTATTTTGAGAGTTAAACTTCTAACGAAGAAGGTGGAGCTGAATATAATATGTTGAAATCTAAAGCGTCGTCATCTTCCTGACACTCTTTACTTACATCCTACTGGCTCTTAAAGTCGATATTCTTCAAATAACTTATCAAACCGTTTTTGACAAATATTCTCATTCATCCTATTTAGGTTAGGTTAGGTATCATGTGAGTGGGGCGTGGTCTCCCCTCCACTGCGACCTTTAGTAAGTCTATTGTGGCTCACCACTAGAGGTTACAGTTCACCGCACAATCCAGCCCTTCTCACGAAGTTCATGGTTGTATAGGGTGAGATTTTTTTGAAATCGGTAGGTTCTAGGTCGGTGTAACCAAATAATTTAAACCTTATTCTTCCTAGGCCGGGGCATGAACATAATATATGTTTAGCAGTTTCGTTTTCCACGCAGCACACAGTCCGTTTGTTGGTTCAGAACTATCCTTCCGAGGTGGTATCTTAGACGAAAGTGTCCTGTAAGCAGTCCCGTTAGAATTCGCAGGTCATTATTGCTTCATTCTAGGATCTGCTGAGTTGTGTTTCTCGAGAGTTTGGGTTAAAACGCCTTCGAGTGAGTCAACCCTGGTATTTCGGACCAGTACGAGAGTATTTTCCTCTCCGCCCAGCCCGAACTAACTGTTTTGACGGCACTTGTGGTGACTCAAAAAACCGCTTTTTGTCCAGTGAACGCAGATTCGGCTGCCTGTTTTGCAAGGGTGTCGGCTTTTTCGTTTTCCTCCACCCCCCGGTGCCCAGGTACCCACAGTAGGGTCACTCTGTTGTCCGCACCAAGGTACTCTAGGGATTTGATGCAATTCCATACAAGTTTAGAGTTTATATTCAACGGTAGTTACAATTTTTTAGTTTAGTCTTGCACATTTGGTCTTGATTTTAGTCTTGTTCTTGTTTATTCGGTCTTGGTGTTGCAAAATCGCAAGACAAAGACCAAGTCTGCAAGACCATTCTGCTCATCACTAATTTTGTATAAAAAATATTCAAGAGCAGCAAACACAGCCGCACAACCATACTAAATTTGAACCTATATATTAATACCCGCCAAAAAATATCGCGCTTACTTCTTTGTAATCGTCAAGCAAGGCTATTTAGTAATTGGTATATTTCGTATTAGTTGCAAACCCTCTAGGGGTGTCTTTTAATAGTAATTTTCTTCTGCTACATGGTAATTTTTTTTTGGGAAATAAACGTTTTGCTGAACATGAACTAAACAAAATTATGATATTTTATGAAATATGAGGTGTTAAAATAAAAAAAATCGGGTTGCACTCTGGGAGTGCCGGCAGAAGTGAAAACTTAAGTATTAACGTTGTGCGCCCTGCGCCGCCTAAACGAAACAGCCGGCGCAGGCATACATTTTCGCCGCGCCGTAGAAAGAGAGGGGGATACTCCCTCTCCTACGCCACGCCAGCTGTCTACTCTCCATCCGTCTTACGAATTTTCGATCAGATCACGTGTCCTGACGCGAGACATTTTTTACCCATTACAAAAAAGTGTACAACAATCTGAAAAATATTGTCTCCAGATTTCCATAGTTTATGAATAATGCATTATTTTTATTAACGCTTTATTATAAATCATATATTAAACATCAGTACCAGATTTGAATGTTTTCGATTTCTTTCTTCCGCTTTTTGCTTGATCTTCTTTCAATATGGCGCTTTTCTTCCTACCTCAACTTTTTCGTTTTCGGCTACCTCGTTTTCGGTTTTGTCGCTTTTGGCAACGTCGTCTACGGCTTCTGCTTCTATTTTTTCTTCGTCTTCGAGCCTCCGTTATCGGCAAACCAAAACCTAATTTAACCAGCTTTCAGTCCAGTTTTTAATGCTTTTTTAACACAAATTGATGCATTTTTAACGGCTTCTTGCACTGATAAATTATTTGATCTAAAATTTTGTCGGGGGGAGAACCATTAGAGTCATTAAGACACGCTATGGTGTCCATAACATCTGCTAAAAACGACACCTCTCCTTGGACCATTTTAATGCAGCAAAAGCAGAACTTAATCAATAAACTAATGAAAAGCACTTAAATTTTGAATTTAGCTACTAAATTAATTTGTCAAAATGACATAAAAAATGTACTTGAATTTGTCAGTTTGTTGAATAAGGTTGCCAAGTTACCAGTCAAGAAAAGTCGCATTTTATATTGCTCCAGTGAAATACATCCGTCTTACGAACTTTCGATCAGGCCACGTGTCCTGACGCGAGTTTAACATTTTTTACCCATTACAAAAAAAGTTCACAGCGTGCCATAATAAGTTATCACTTCAACAATTGTCTCAATTATTTTAAATTAGTTCAGAAAATATTAGTATTGGTACTGAATAAATAATGACCTACTCAAAATAGCAAATGCAGCTCTGCGTGACTTCATAGATTGTATGAAATTTTTATGAGTGTTGTAGAAATCCAAAGAAGGATATCAGTAACAAATTAGAGCAATATTTCCACAGAAAATAATAATTAGTAAACACAGCTTAACTAATATTGCGTTGAAACAATACCGAGTTTTTGCAAATTAATATTTGTATACGTTTAATTATTCAATTACTTTCAATTAAAATTAATTCGAAACAATAATAATGCACGACACACCTTTCAACTTCATTTTGTATATTTGATATTCGTTATTGACGACCGTTGGATATCACTTGATCTAGACAGACTGTAATGGCTAAAAAATTGAAAAACAATAACTCCGTTTCAATTCATAATTTAGAAACGTTATAAAAGCGTCAATAAATGATAATGGCATTCATTTTGCGGTCACTTCAAAAAGCCGTCAATATTTATAAGAGCCTCATTGATAAAATCTGATTAATTCTACAGGGGCCTGAATTAAATGTTACGGGAATAATTTCTACAAACCCAAGGATAATAATTATGCATGGGAATAAATAAGTTTTGTTTAATAAATACATTGTAGATTGTAAAGGGGTCGTGAAGGCTATGCTGCCACCTAAAAGCACTTCGACCCATCAGATCTTCTGTGCACAACCCTTAATCTATTCGAGGCCAGGGATTCCGAAACATTGTACAAAGTTTATTAGTTTCCTGGAAGCTAAGTTCCTGATATCGGAGGACTTTAAAAAGGCCCCTTCCAGAAATTTTGAAACTTCGGGATTTCTCAGTTAATATGATTTTTAGCTTGTGAAAAAAAATTAACAAAATGTGTCGAAAAGTATTTTCACGGAGGAACTACCTTAATTTAAATTTCCGGTGCCTATTTATTTTTTTTAAATACTTACAGCCATTTACCTTCTTATAAAAGATCGGGCCAGGAACACAGCATACAGACTAAAGTGTCAGAGGGAATGGAGGAGCAACGGGATTGGCCACACCAAGATCGAGGCCCTCCACAAACACCCCTTTACAATAAAATCGGACAAAATTCCGAAAAAGACTGATAGGAAAAAAACTATGAAACAAAAATACCAACCAGAGAAGACAGGTTGAAGAAAACACCATTGACCTGCACAGAAGTGAAACAGTGAAACTGATGGATCGGGGTACCAGGGACGCGCATGTTTGGAGCATCCTGCAACCACAGGAAAAGCATACCCCTGGGGAAATACGCTTCGGTCTTCCAGGCTGAGGACTATGTCATACTCAGGTGCACTACGCACCTGACAGAATACAGAGTGCAAGCCCTCACTGAGTTAGCGACGGTAAACAAAGTCACTCTTACATGGGTTCCTGGGCACACATGAATAAATGGCAACGAGGTAGCCGATGAACTGGCAAGAAATGGGACCCTGGTGGAACCAAGAAGCCAGTTGGTCGGATTACCAATTTCCGAAGCTAAATATTTATTAAAATTAATCCTTGAACAAGAACATATTGCTCAGTGAAATGCAAATACTGGCTGCAGAACAACAAAACAGCTGATGAAAAAACCTCTCGAGAAGAGGGCTGACGCACTCTGGACGATGGACCCGATTAGACTAAGCAGTACGCTTGGCCTGCTCACATGACATATCGCACTAAGGGCGCACCTCTTCAAACTTAAGCTGGCGGCCGAGAAAAATGGTCGACTATGTGGAGAAGAGGAGGAGAGCAGTATATACATTCTGTGTCACTGCCCGATGCTAGTGGTGTACAGGTATCAAACCTGGGGCCATATGAAAATGGATTCAAGTGATCGAAATGAGACAGGGCCAACAGAAATTCTGAAAATTAACCTTAGTTTTAAAAAGTGTAAGAGATGGAAATAGTGAAGAAAAAGTTAAAAAATATAAATCCCGTCGACATCCAAACATCCAATTTCTCGAAGCTTAAAAATTTGAAATTCGCGAAAAAAAAGAACATGTCTCTTTAGATTTAATATTAGAAAAAGTAAAAGAAAAAGTTGTATTTGAAATTTCTAGTATGAGTCTACATGATTAAACATATTTATTATTTATTTATTTATTATTATTTGTACCGATAATTTACTTTTGTTGCATTTCCTTTTAAAATAATTAAATATGTGCCTATTTTTAACCAAAAAACTTTTTGAGAGCTACACCAACGATTTCTGTTTACAATAAAGCAAAAAATAAAAATAAAACCTCTCAACAAAAGCATAATAATAAACAAAAATATTCGGGTTTAAATCTTAGGGGAATTTACTAATGCACCTCTCAATACAGTGCGCCCGTTAAGTCGATGCCTCGGTGACTAATCCGATACCGTCGTATATTGGTGAAATGAGCTATAACCTAAAAATTATAAAATCCCAATTGCCTTTTGTAACTTTACAAAGTGGAATCACAGAGCATTATAAAGTAAAATTATTTAACCTCCTTCCTCACTATTATTTATGTAGCACAAATATTTGCAAATAATGTGATACTTAGTTGTAAATAAAAAATGGATATCGCATCTTGTTGTTTTGTCAGAAAATACAATTTCCATGACAAAAGATGTATAAACAATAATCTTAGTAGAATTAATAATAAATAACTTGGTAGGTGTAATATGTTTGAAAAGTTCTCCCGTTGCGAATTCTGCTGTCAGCTTACCCTATAATGATCGGAGATTACTCATCACTCATTTAATATTTATGTGAATTTATATAATGGTATATCGATTTAAATCAGTTCAAAATGGCGGACGTTATTTCGAAATCGGCAACATGTACCTTTATAAATACACAGCAACAAGATATGCATATATTATTAATAGACCTACGAATATGTATGCATATTGAACGTTTACGTCAAAACTTGCAAGTGTTGATATAGATTTAATCAGATACTCGATGAACGTTAAGATTTATTTTGTTTAGCATGAGTCGCAATGTTTTTTATGTTTTCAAGTTGGTTTATTATTTTTAGTTTAAGTTGTTGTAAAACTCGTTTGTAATTCATCTCGAGAGGCGCCAACCCAAAAATGTGGTGTCGCAAAAAGGTATAGAAATATCTAGACAGCGCCACATTAATATGATAAGCAGTGTAGTGGGTGTTTAATATTAAGATACTTGCAACACTCTGTTATCGTAAACATATGTGCGCTATTGAAAAGCAAGCTTTTTGGTTGTTGTAAGGCTCGTTGCAACCCATGACAAGAGGGATGAAAGGGCGAGTTATTGTCCCTAAATCTTATAATGATATGCATATAATATTACTAAACAGCAAAGATATGTGGTTAATTTTAAGAAAACATGTGCCTTATTAGAAGCCAAGAGTTCTCGTTTAAAACCAGTCGGTAATGTTCACTCCCGAAAGTGAACATTTTTTGAAGTCGTTAGTAGTACTCATTCTAAACCAGTCGTTAATGTTTCACTCTCGAAGGTAAACATTTTGAAGTCGCAAATAATCCTCATTTTATAGTACTTGCTTGAAAGTAATTGTTGATGCTTTTCGATTGTAATAAGTATTAATATCCCTAAGACACCCCAAGATACAATTTGTGAGTCCAAACAATCAGTGCGAATACGATGGGAGAAACTTTGGGAAGATTTTGATTTTATTTCCAAAAACCCTTACGTGTCCATCCACCCTCTACTTTCTAAAAACATTCCTCACTTAAACACTTTCAAGTTATCTAGGCTTTTCTCTTCTACCATAACAAGAATAAAATTAAACCAGAGAGGTTATCCCTCACACTTAGCCAAAATTGGAGTTAACATATCACCTATCTGCCCTTGCAACAACTCCTCAGAAGTAGACATCAACCACTTAATATTCTCATGTAACCTCCATAACACACATCGGTCGGATTTTTTAAATAAATTAATCCTACAAGGTATCCAATTGCCAACAAATATTGTTATTCTGCTGAGTACATTCAAAGAAGATATATACATAATAATTATGGAATTTCGGATCAAAGAAAAAAATCATCATTTAATTTCAATCTAATATCACGATAATATATAGATAATATTATAAAAAAGTCTGTGGCAAAAAAACTTAAAAAATAAAGTACATGCTTTTAGTCTCAATAAAAAAAAACACTATTGCATAAAAATTCTTTACCCTTTTATTTTTATGGTGTTATGTTTCATCCACCAAGTGATTAGCGATATTAGATTAAATAGATAAATATCTTAATCTAACCTAAAATACAAATACATATGAATATTTAAGCTTTAAACAATTTAACACTAGATACGGTTGATTAATTGACAATATCTTAGAAAAGCAATGATCTGCGGTATATAGCTACTTTGTTCTAACAGAGAAGACATGTTCTGAGAAAAACCAGTTCTTTGCTAATGAAATTTGCTACATTATAACAAAATATGTACATTACAAGTACCGCAAATTGGAGGCTCATCCTTTGTCATTAAATAACTGTGAGTAAGGCGTGCAAGACCTGATCTCAGACGAGTGATTATGACTTGATACTTTCGATTTTGTGCATTAAGAAAATTGGCAGAAATGTCACTTTTAATTTATTATTAGATTGTAGCCGCTCATTTTGCCATTGTTGTATTACTAGGTTTTTTAAATGGGATTCTAAATCGTAAAACACTACTTGTGGACATAACTCGGAACTAACACTGTTGATCGCTAGACGCGCACATTCATCGGTCTTTTCGTTTCCTATAGGATTCCTAGGAAATACAGGAAATATTTAGGCACACGACAAAGTAACAGTAGCCATTTTTGACTCATTGACTCATTTCGCGAGGTTAGTATGTAAGACGTAAAGGTAAATTGGTTCTACTGTACAAGTGTGTTGATCTAAAATAAAAAAAATTTCAATCATGTCTGATTAGAAAACATATCTGGAGATCGTGCATTCCATTCTTGTATCTCTAGGAATACAATACCCTCCCTCAACACTTTAAGAGATTTGGGAAAATATCACTTTTTAAAGCTTGCCACGTTAATATCAAATCGTCCCAAAAATTCTCACCACCACACGACTCCCAAGACTGCCACCAAACGACTGACTCCCAGGCCGGATATCAAGAAATGACACGGAACACGCGTCAACCCACAATCTTCGCAAATCTATGTTCCTCACTCAGAATCGCACTCGTCCGTGTTGATAGCCACACAGAAATGCAAACCAAACAATAATATAACTGACAACACACAACAATCGAGGCCAAAAATCAAAGCAAAATCTAATAACAAAAACCCCCACTCAATCTCCATCGATTAACAAAAATGTCAACCATTAATAATCGAATCCTATCACTACAAGGTATGCAACACTATTTACAACGAATGATATATTTAAATTACAACAAAATACGGTAAGCGAAACTATTTACGAGTACCTGAGATATACAAAACTATCAGAGACCCAATTAATAATGGAACTGTAGAAGGGAAAAAA
This sequence comes from Agelastica alni, assembly GCA_950111635.1. Classification (NCBI taxonomy): domain Eukaryota; kingdom Metazoa; phylum Arthropoda; class Insecta; order Coleoptera; family Chrysomelidae; genus Agelastica; species Agelastica alni. The sequence continues at coordinate 14,268,990 of OX467711.1, forward strand.
ATAGGCACGTGACAAGCTGTCTTCATTGTATCAATATTTCCAAATGTTAATTGGCTAAAGAAACATTTTCAAAGATTCTAGAACCGATACCATAATTAGTATTAAATAAATGTATGTTACTGTTTTAAAAAATAAAAAATAATTGTTATTTATAAATGTTTACGATAACCTTTAATTTGGAATTTAAACACATGATGAACTTTAAACTATGCAATAAGTAACAATACTAACCAAGATATTGTAAAATATCCATTTTCCGATAAATAATAATTCCAGTAAAAAATAAAAGGAATGTCTAAATGGATGCGAGTGCAAGCTTATTAATATGTGCCATGAAAAGTTGAAGGCTGAGATAGATTTTAATAATATATATCTTTTTTAAAATAACAAAAATAGGTTTTTACCCACCTTATTTACGATACTTTTGTGTATCTACTTAGACAGCGACCTAGTGCATTGTTAATCCTAAAAAAAATTATCAAGAATTATGCGGAAGTACCGTCATGTAGGTAATTATATAACAAACTAATTTATCAAATAAAAACTACACATTTTTATAAAAAGAAGTTTCTTTCATTATGCTGTTTAGCAACTATTCAATCAATCAAATAATATCAATATTAACTTTAATATCTGTATACCAGTACTCAAAAGTGTCGACATTTTTCCAAAAGTAAACAAATAAGAATTACTCTTTCTTGGTTGGAAAAATTTCTTTTAAAATGGTGAATAAAGAACAAGATGACAGAAAAATATGATTATTGCAAAGAAAAAGAATAAGAATTTTCGTGTTTTATAATAATCAATAATATCTATTGGTTTTAAATGTAAAGGCTGGTGAAGGCTAATTACTTATTATTCAAGCATTAATATTACATACATACATACATACATATAGTCACACCTTTTTCCCGTAGGGGTAGGCAGAGACCACTTCCTTTCACTTGCAACGGTTCTTACACATATCTTTTGCTTCCTCTACTTTCATTAGGGCTCTCATGCACGATCGTCGGTTGTTGGTACTCTTGACCTGGCCTTTCTACAAAACAATGTTGATCTGATCGAGATATGTTCGCCGAGGTCGACCTCTACCAACTTGTCCATTCACACTCGCCTTATAAATTTGTTTCGTCAATCTTCTTCATCCATCCTTTCTACTTGTCCAAACCACTTAAGCATTATTTATCTATCTTTGTAACCACATCTTCTTTTACACCACAGCGTTCTGTTATCTCACTATATTTTACTTTATCCAACCAAGTCACTCCGGCTATACTTCTCAAACTACTCATCTCCGCAGCTATAATCATATTTTCATGCTTCTTCTGCCAAACCCAACATTCACTAGCATACATAAGTGTAGGAACCAACACACCTCTGTGCACAGCCAGACGTGTCTTTTTTGACACTTTCTGGCTGTTCATAAAACTATGCAGTGCCCCATTCCTCTGTTTTTTTGCCAACACCCTTCGCTCAATGTCACTGTCATACTTTCCATCTCTCGTAAACTTTGAACCCAAGTACACATATTCATTTACTTGTTCCACTCTTTCTCCCTCAATCGAAACTTTAAAGTTTGTCATGCTTTCTTCTCTTTCAAAAACATTAACATTAACCATCGCCTGCAACTCCTCTTCAGATGACGCTAATATGACTTGATTATCGGCGTAAAGAAGGCATTTGACAATCAAACAATTCATTTTCAATCTTTCAAATATTTTAAACAATATTCAATGTATGAGTTTAACAGCCATGGCGAAGCCACACATCTCTGTCTCACACCTTTTTCGATGTTAAACCAGTCCGTGCAAGCTCCGTTTATCCTGACACAAGCAGAGGAATCCTCATAAAGTGATTTCAGTGCTCGTATTAAACTAGCGCTCACCCCAAACATAGACAATGTCGACCACAATTTACTCCTCACCACTCTTTCATAGGCCTTTTACAAGTCTATAAAAGCGCATATTATTAAATCCAAAATATTCAGTGAAATTAAATAAAGGTCTTTCATTTACAATTACAATTAAAAAGTCTACTGCGCTTTTGTAGACTTGTAAATGGCATATGACAGAGTGGTGAGTAATGAGTGTTGCGGTCGAAATCACTGAAATCACTTTACAGCTTGTGTCAAGATAAAACGGAGCTTACACGGACTGGTTTAACATCGAAGAAGGTGTTAGACAGGGATGTGTGGTTTCGCCATGGCTGTTTAACTCAATTAAAGACGATTATTGAAAATATTTGAAAAAAAGTGCGTACGGATTAAAAATGAATGATTTGATCTTTACGCCGATGATCATGTTATATAAGCATCATCTGAGAAGGAGCAGGCGATAGATAATGGTATGCATAATGCCCTAAAAATGCAAGGTATAAAAGTAAATGTTAGCAAGACGAAAGTAAAGAGAAGAAAGTATGACAAACTGCGAGGTACTGATTAAAAGAGAGAGTGGTACAAGTTAATGGGTTCAAAGTTTGCAAGAGTTGGAAATTATGACTGTGATATTGAGCGAAGGTTATTGGCAGTGAAACCAATGAGTGGTGCACTGCATAACTTTATGAGCAGCCAGAACGTGTCAAAAAAGGCACGACTGGCTGTGCATAGAGGAGTGCGGGTTCCTACACTTATGTATGGTAGTGAATGTTGGGTTTGGCAGAAGAAGCATGAAAATAAGATTAAGCTGCGGAGATAAGTAGTCTGTGAAGTATAGCCAGAGTGACTCTGATGGATAAAGTAACGAATAGTGTGATAAGGAAACGCTATGGTGTGAAAAAAGAATGCTTGGATGGTTCGGACACGTAAAGAGGATGGATAAAAGATCGAATTATAAGACGAGTTTGAATGGGAAAGGTAAAGATCGATCTAGGCAAACATATCTCAATCAGATCGATATTTTTCTGAAAAAAGACCAGGTCAAGAGTGCCAGCAACCCACAAGCATGTATGAAAACGCTAATTAAAATAAAAGAAGCAAAAGACGTTTGTAAAAACCGTAGTAACTGAAAAAAAGTAGTCTCTACTTACTCTTACGGGAAAATACATACATACATACTAAAGTATGTGTGTTACGGGTAATTCACGCATTTTGAATACGAATTTATATTCTGTAACAATTTGTATTACGCGTTAGTACACGCATATATATATATAAATATATATATATATATATATATATATATATATATATATGCCAACGATTTTAGTTCATTGTTTATTGTAGAATTGTAAAGATGTTTTCAAAGTTTGTGTCTAATACTCTCATTATCTTTATTTTATATCAAGTTCGAGGACAAAATGTATCTCAAGTCTTTGGTAAATATCGTTAATTTTTTAAAACTCATTTGTAATTTTAATAATTTTAAACGACTATTACTTTCAAACAGAAGTTTATAGAGAACTAATCGGTTAAAAAACTTATATCCAATCCAAATTAAGTTTTACTGCTATGATATTCAAATATCAATCGATACTATCTGCATACAAAATTTTGTTTGTCTGTATTTATTTTTTTAAAAATTATCTATTTTTTTATATTGTTTATCACATCCCGAGTATGCTGTTACAGATTCCAACGAAAACGTAACTGAGCAACTGCCTGCGTTGCACCTAATTCATCGTGGAGTAAAAAGTTATTATATAGGAGATATTTTCAAGGTAATAATGTTAAAAAAAAGAAATATTCCGAAATACTTTTTTTTTAATTCTAAATATTTTTGTACTAGGGCAACTTTTTCCGTGCCGACCAGTTTTGTAAATACCATGGCATGAGTTTGGTGAACATAGAATCTCAAGAGGAAAATAACTTTTTGCAACAGGAAATTATTCGAAGGGGTAATATTTATCACGTTTTCACACTTTCACTTGTTTGTTGCTGATATCAAATCGTATGTATAAAATATATACAGTGTCTTGCGGGTACTTGTACTGTTGAAAACTTAGTGCGGTCGAAATAATGCGTAAATGATAGTAACAATAAATAATAACAAGTAGTAAGTTTGCACAACTTTAATTAACTTCTGTAAAAATGGACTATATCTAAAGTTAACTTTAGGTTTGCAATTTAAAAAAAAAATCTAAAATAAAATAAATATCACAACCAGTTATACCTACATCAAATTGGATCACCCAATTTGGTAGGTTTTGTAGGTTGATACTTGGAGATAGCTTGAATTATGTGCTACGTAAAAAAAAATTTATTAAAAAAACTAAGGTTTTATGACTATGACCTTTTTATGATGTTTAGTTAGCTCCACAACATCACTTCATTAAAACCAAACCAATTGTGCTGTAATGTGCTATTATGTGTCATTAAAAAAATATATTTACTTGAAAAATTGAGACATCCGTTTTGTGATGTTTAGTTAGCTCCGCAAAATTACTTAATCAAAACTTAAGCTATTGCGCTATAATGTGCCCGCAATGTGCTGTTATGTGCCAATGTGAAAAAAAAATATTTGAATAAAATTTTTTGATTTTTCGTAAAATTGATAAAATTGATAACATCCCGAACGAACCCGAAAGCTCTTTAAATACACACGAGGACATTTAAATTGGTTTGAATATTTATCTCTCTCGCCGTAAGACTTTCTCCCTTAACTTTCGCATCTGTCCGTAATCTGTGCTACAACCACAAATTAAATACGGACAGATGCAAATCCCGACGAAAGATCAAAGGATTTTCTGATTCATGTATGGACATTAAAATGGGTTTGATTGTATTGTTGCCACTATCGTTGCTCAAATTATTTAATACCGGTTCTGTGTGATCGAGGCCTACGTCCGAACATCCCGAACGCACACGAATGCTATTTAAATACACATTAAGACATTTAAATTGGTGTGAATGTTTATCTCCCTCGCCGTAAGACGTTCTCCCTCAATTTTCGCATCTGTCCGTATTTAATTTGTGCTACAACTGAAATCCGAGGTAAAAACCTCCAGACGCTCCGCTATTAAATATTTCAATTTGGAAACGCTGCATAAAAATAAGATAAATATGATTTGTTAATAAAAAAACCCCTTTTTAATCGGTAAAATTAATGTATTGACCTCATCTACCTGCCCGTAAGTTTTAGTCTGTTAAAACTGAGTCAACCTGTGATTTTTTTAATTAGGAGATTCAGGCCAGCATTTCTGGTTGTCAGGGACCAAACTTCCAGACTCTCGACGATGGATTTCGTTTACAACTGCAAGAGCACTAACTCACTTTAACTGGGGCACAGGGGAGCCAAACAATGCCAAAAAAAATGAATACTGCATTGAAATGAGATTCGTTGATAACAATTTGAAATGGAACGACGTAAATTGTTGGGAAGATTTCGACTTCATTTGCGAAATTACCTGGAGCCAAGAGTGTAAAAAAGTCTATGAATTATTGAAAAATACCAATAAACCGCGTCAAACAAATATCAGCTTTATCGGCGATAGGTAGGAACAAATTATTTTTTCATTACTGCTATTATCTATAAATTTATACTAAGCACTTGACTAACGAACAAACGTTTTTTTCTGCATTTTCTTAACACAACTCTTGCAGCTATTATGATTGTATTATTATTTTTTAGTTCAAAAATGGTGACAGGTAAATAATCGTCGATAATTGTTAACTGAAAACGTTAATATAAATGAAGAAAAAATAAACTATTTTTTATATATGACTGATTTTTTGTTGTTAACAGATAAATTTAATAAAAACCTTACTGTAACAATAGTCTATATATAAATTAAAAATTGAAAATTGTTTGTATGTATGTATGTCCTTCAAAAACTCCCAAACGGCTGGTCCGATTGGGATGAAATTTTCAAAAGTTGTTTTATACATACCAGGGGTGGTTTAAGTGAAAAAAAAACTTCTGTGTTAGCACCCCTGCGAAAGGCGTGGAAAGGGAATGGAATATAAAAACTATCAAAAATGATATTAGTGTCCAATTCATAGTCTTCGAGGACGATGAATTTTATGGTAACATTTCCAATATAGTTAGCCCTACGATAGGGGTGGGTAGGAGATAAAATATAAAAACTGTAATATCTCCAATGTTGTTAGCACCCCTACAAAAGAGCTTTATGAGTGTCGAATTTATAGTTTTCGGCGTCGCTGAGTTTGATAGTGATATTCTCAACGTTCGGGCAGGACAACGTCTGCCGTGTTTGCTAGTAATAAATAATTGTCCACAAATATTGTTTTAAGATTTATCCAAGTAAAATTAAGTTTTTGACTTCCAGTTTTAATTTTTAATTATCTGAATTTTATTTTACTATCAATAAATAAACTCCAGGACAAAATTAACGCAACAATATGAAATTAATTAATCTTTTTCGTATATCCGTTTTGAAGTTAATCAAGTATTTAAATAGTGGCTATGCATATTTAGTCTCGTTGTTGATGACAGCTATTAAAACAATTTTAAGGAATTTGTGAGAAGATAAACAATTTTGTGTAGCTTAAACAATTTTGCCCAGTTTCATTTAAGATTCGATATTCTTACGATGACATCCGTAACTCCACTTCTTCTTACCTCCGCATTTGGAACCCTATCTCTCAGAGAGAGATCCAACATAGCTCTTTCCATGCTTCTCTGTGTCACTTCTATTTTGTTTTGCTTTGTTAAAGTCAGTGTTTCGGCTCCATATGTTAACACAGGAAGAACACACTGGTTATAGACCCTTCTCTTTTAACATATGGGAATATTAGATCTTAAAATGTTGCTCAGTTTTTCAAAGGCTGTCAGGTTAGACCTATTTTTTTTTTTTTTTTTTTTTTATGTTCTGGTTCCCACGAAAAGGGATATCCTGTAATGTTCAGAGAACATCGTGGGAACCAAGGGAAATAAGGTAGGAGTTGGTGTTCTTCTTAAATTTCTGGAGGTTGTATGCCTCGGGGAACACCTCCCTAGGCAATGAGTTCCAAAGCCTCGCAATTCGTTGGATGAATGAGTCTTTGGAAAGTGATGTTCTGCAGGTCTCCAAAGTGACCACGAAGGGGTGTGAAGACTGAACTTGACGGGTTAATCTCGAAGAGACTGCCAAAGGAGGAACGATTGTTGATATTTCAGAAGAGCATCGCCCATGAAAATATCTATAAAATAGAGACAAATCGCCAACTTTTCTACGGTGTTCCAGACAAGTGAGCGAGTTTGTAAGCGAGGCATCACCGACGAGACGAATTGCCCTTTTTTGGACAGAATCCAGTAGCTTCAGGATATGTTTAGGTGCTGCACTTCAAATATGGGAACAGTACTCCAGTACAGGTCGGATCTGTGCCTTATAGATCATAAGCAGCTGACTGGAGGTGAAATAGCTCTGCTGATTTCACAAGTTTGATTGACTCTCACCAATCGAATTTCGTGTCCCAGGTAATTATAGGACTTGCTCAATATTTAAGCCGATCAATAACAGTACATACGTTATTCGAACGGAAGAGAAATGGAGAAATAAGGGAAATATGTGAGATTCAAGATGTAGTAGGTTGGGCAAGAAACCGGACAGAATGCCAAATAAGCGGTTGGCAAAAATTGCGAAAGAGAAAAAACCAAATACACCTCGACCACGTGGACGACCACCTACAAGATGATATGAAAGCTGGTCTTCAGCATGCCAATTGCCCCTTACAAACCATTGATGTAAACACAGGACTTAGTCCTAACGTAAGAAGAAGAAGATTCTTATAAACCCTTTTAAAAATGTGGAAAACACACTTTGATTATCTTAACAATTTATCATTCACTCACTGGCTAACGACTTGACTGACAATTCGCTGAGTCTGACCGGTTTGTCATTAATTTTTTAATGTTCATTATTAGAACCTTTTAGTTATTGGACCGTTTGTCAGAATGGTTATTTTTCTAGTGCCTAGCAAGGGGTCTTAAAATCAAGGTTTAACATATTGTACGACAAATACGCCCCTGTCCTAGGCGGTGAATTGTCCACACAAAGGGGCATAATATTTCTTTTTCTGCACCAAAACGCCCCCCTTTAGCGAATGATTTATAGCCGCAGGCGCGGTTAGAGACATCCGATGATTCTTGAAAGGAACAATGTCCAGAAAGGAATCGTTTTGTCGAGAACATTGGCTTACAGGTATATAAATAAAATCACTGATCGTAGTTTTTAGTTTAGTTTAAAGAAAATTGAAAAAGTAATTATAAAGTATTATAAAAAGATTGTATACAGTTTGTAAATATCCAAGTGATTTGGCAAGTAAGAATTGGTCGCATAAAAATATTAGAATAAATTGTTTAGCTTTTGTTGGAAATCAGTACTTCCAACTGTACAAGTCCTCTTTGAGAAATTCCTTGATTTTTAAAACTACTCAGTACGGCCCTGACGCCGACAAAAATCAACTAAAAGTCACGCATTCATTACGTGGAAATTAGCTTTCGTATAAACAACCGTGCAATCCGAAATCGTCGCGCGCATACAATCACGTGATAGAAGACGGTTAACAAAAGCCACGTCTGACCGAGCTTCTTTTTCTCGCCCTCTTTCGCTTTCCGAACTTCAAGCAATGCAGAGCACAGCGCTTCGCTCCCGCTTTCGCATATCATCAGCCGAGGTATAACCTCTAGCGTTCAGAGCAATAAATAGCAATAAATCACATGGTAAAATGCACATAACTATAATCAAGTAAAATAAATCAAACAAAAGCTAGCAACCAGTGAAATTATTCCGACGATACAGTAGGCTTTAAACTGTAAGCTCCATGTATTAAAGATAACAATATATTATCGATGACACGTGTTTGTTTCATTTACTGTAAAAATACCAATTCACTGCGATAAAAGACAGTAAACCCGTTAGCCTATAGTAGTAAAAAGACAGATCGAGCCAGCGATTACTGAGTTATCGAAGGATTCAACATCTACGCAGTAAAATGACGCCGTCCAAGAGCAAGTAAATTTGAGGCAAAAGAGGATCAGGCGGTGAAGCTGCCCACACCTCAAAGCACTTCCTACAGCTTACTACGCCCATTTCCTCGTCAGGTCGGCGCCGGCGCGCAATTTTTGTTCTGAGTGTTTAAAATCATCGAACCCAATATTAAATATGGCAACAGTATTAATCCACAGCAAACCATAAAAGCACTGCATTTATAATTATGATCAGTTACAAGCCCTGCCATAAAGCAATTAACGTTAATTGGTGGCCTTCATGTAAAGGCCGCCAAGTATATATGTATAACAACAGTTCTCGAACAAAGCGGCGCCAAAATTATTTTTATCGAATTCGTTAAGTAAAAAATCGCCAGTCGTTAGTAGTAGGTATCGAAACTGTTATTTCCATAAATTTCCAGTGCCAAACAACAAAAATTCATCGAGTCAATCGCGGCATTGTATTCGTTCGTCGAAACGATCAAAAATAACATGCCTCAATTGTAGAAAAAGGCCACGCGGCATTCCGATCAAAAATAATTTCTCGAATTGTGCACAACATATAATTTGCCATCATGGCGGAACGCAAATCTTTTCATTTGGAATAACGACTAATGCGTCGATAAATGCTCGCAAAAAAACAATAAATAAGTTCTATATAAACAGTGGCGGGTGTTATTTACACCGCCCGACAGGAATCTGTCAAAATAACAACTGCAACTGCATTAAATAATCATGTATTTTTCGTTCGAGACACATTATTGGACACAATTTAGCAAATTACCAACCTTTCTAATCCTCAACCTTGTTGCGTTAAAGATACACTGGCAATTAAATTGTCACTTATACTACAGTATTCTATAAAGTTGGATCCCTATGGAAATTATTTTACCATTGGAAAAAGACGTCGCTTTGTAGGGCAATCGCCTGTTTGATTTATTTTTTCTGAGCCTTATGTATTCTATTTTTGGACGTAAGCCTCCTTCGTATGTTTCCATCCATTTCGGTTCTGTGCTTCTCTCATCCATGCCAAACCTGCCGTGAGTTTTATATCGTCTGTCCAGCGCATTGGCGGGCGTCCACTGGTTCGTTTGCCCTGGTAGGGTCTCCACTGTAGCAAGTTTTTTGTCCATCGTCCCTCCTGTATTCTGGCCACATGACCTGCAAAACTCCATTTTAGCCAAGCTATTTTCTCACCAACATCTTTAACCTGGGTTACACGTCTGATGTGTTCATTTTGCCTTCTATCGAGTACTGACAGTCGCTGTGCTATTCTGATCTTTACAAAGAGATTTTTTAATTCAGATTTTTATCTTACTGTCGACCAAACTGCCCAGACGATTTCGCCTCCAATTGATATTAAAAAAAATTAAGTTGTACTTTCGTAGTGGTGAATAAATTAATGAATGAGTTGTGAAAGAGGTCTAATTTTTTTCCCTAGGCACTGCAGCATTGTTTGCTTTTTGTACCTTTCCATCTCCTTAGTTTAGTCCCATTTCTTCAATTCTCCTGTTAAGGAGTAGAAGCTCATGTAATGTTATTTTCCCAGGTGGATCACTTCCTAGGTCTTGTATACACCCCAGGAAATGCCTTCACTGGACGGATGCTTCACATTCGAAGTTAATAAGAGTAGCCTTCTCATTACATAATCTGCATATAGGTTCTGTGTCAGACACGCCTATATTCTGCAGATGTTTCGTTAAAAACCAGTGTTCGGTACAAATCCCTACAACTGTTTTTTTTCCCTACTTAGCGAAAGCCGCTTCCCTGCCTGCTTAGGGGAGGGTTCTTTCAGCATTAACTTGCTGTGCCTAGCTCCCTCTGGCTGTGCCCATTTCAGCTGTTGCTTGGAGTGTACCCAACCATTGATCGCTGCTTTAACGCTGGCCTTGGGTATCCCTATTATTGGTTCTGGCCCAATAAATGGTGATCCAGAGCCTCCGCTTTTTCGTTACCAGAAATTCCTTTATACCCTGGCACCCACGACAAAGTGACCTTGTTATGGTTAGCCAAGGGTCATAAGTTTCCGGCACATTCCCGGACAATTTTTAAGTCTATTCTTCGTGATGCCAAAGTTTTAAGTTCCACTTGACTATCTGATCTAATGAGGATTGTTTTCTGTTTGTATCCTCGTCCTTCGTAATAGTAGTAATAGGAATTTATTTATCAGCGTTACTGCATATATTTTAATTTAGTGGTTTTCTGTTTGTTATACTGTTAATAAAAAGTCACGATGTGTTGTTCCGCCGCTGTTTATTATAATCGATCGTGAGTTGTTATATGTATACAGTAAATCTTAATACATAATTAGACAAATGTACAGTAGCGGGAGCCCGAAGCTCGAGAAGAGGTCCAAGAAAACGCGTAATTGCTCCGCTACAAAGCGGTAATCAAACAGTGATATTTTATGCAGATATCAATCCAACGGCAGTGGTCTATCTGAACGAATAATCTTTCCGATGTGTATTCGAATTGCATTTGCGCCTAAAGCGATCACGGACACTTACCTGTGTGATTGCCCGTTCCCTTTCTTTGGGAAAATATCATTTCGAATATTATTTCATATCGTGTTCATGACGAATTGACGCTCGCTGGGCTTGATGATGATGGCTTATTGTGTCCGGACCGATTGACGGAATGCAATTTGTAATTCTTTGGCCGTTAAACAGCTACATTTTTGTTCAAGGATGGTTAATAGAATAGACCTGCATTCCTCTAAATTCATTTATTAAAAATTCATCAAGTCATATTAACGTCATCTGAAGAGGAGTTGCAGGCGATGGTTAATGTCATGCATGATGCCCTGAAAATCAAAGGGATGAAAATAAATATAAGCACAACAAAAGTAATGGTTTTTAAAAAAGAAGAAAACATGACAAACTGTGCATAGAGGAGTGTTGGTTCCTACACTTATGTATGGTAGTGAATGTTGGGTTTGGCAGAAGAAGCATGAAAATAGGATTAATGCTGCGGAGATGAGTAGTCTGAGAATTGTATAGCCGGAGTAGTGTTCCCGTATTTCACGGGATGTCCCGTATTTCGGGCATAAATTCAAATGTCCTGCCGGGACCTCCTCTGTCCCGTATTTCAACTCGATTTCGCATGTATCATCTGCTCATGAAGCTCTGTACTGAATTCATCCACTTAGCTCTTTTTATTAGAAAATATAATTAACTCTGAGGAGGAAGAGAAAAAGACTTTGGCAATTTGTCATTTCTTCATAACGTAATGTTTTCGGTAGGAGTTACAATAAAGAAGATTGAATCAGATACTTTGTTAGTTGTTGAGATGCATACTTAAATGCACGGGATTCGCGAGAAGATCTAGCAAAGAAGAAAGATATGATGCGTGGATTAAGTAATACTGCAAACGAGTCAATAAAAGGCGATTTTTTACAATTTTACAATAATTTCTCGAGCTATTTGTTACCACGATACATAATTTTTTAAAAAGTAACATCCTCTCTAAGGTACTATTTAAAACTTTAAATCACCAGTAAATTACAACCATTATCAAGAAGATGCGAAACTTTTAAGGATAGATGAGTAAATATGGACTGCTAATACGAAGAAGTTAAAATGATTAAAAAAAGCCTGGACATTGGTCCTGCATCTTCTGACAAAACTATAGGTGCGATTAAAAAGTGGAAGAAAGTCTTGGAAGGGTTTTTCAATAATAAAATCCCTTTCATTTTTCGCATCATATCTTTCTTTTTCAGTATCTCTAGTACTAATTGCTTCTTAGAAAGGGTTTTCTCACAAATGGTGTTACAGTGGACTGATGTACGAAAAACTCTAAACGCTAAATATCAAAAAGAGCTTGACCGATTTGAATGATTTTTTTATGTTCGCTTTAATACATTTTTGAAGGACCTAACCTATCTTTCATTAAATCACAGTGGTGGTTTAAAAAGACAAATATTAGGAAAAATCCTAAAAAAAAGCTAAAAAATATCTATAATATACTGAAATTGAAATACCTCTAAACCGATTTTAATAAACATTTTAGGCAATCTTAGCCCCACCGGTGTTCCTGTGAAATTTAATAGCGATTTGATCAACGAAAGAGATGTGAAGGGGATGAATTATAAAAACTATCAAAAACGGCTCCAACTTGAGAGATGGGATAGTTTATATTCCGATAAGTCGCTACGAAAGAGGTAAGAGGGGGTTGAAATATAAAAAATATCACAAATGGCCTATATAAGTGTCGAACTTATAGTTTTTAGGGTCGCTGAGTTTGATAGTGACATTCCCAATTTTGTCAGCACCACTACGAAAGGAATAATAAGTGAATTGAATACGCCAATATATATATATATATTTAAAAGAAGGTATTTGTTGCTGATCAGTTAATAACTAAATAAATTATAGTTAATGGGGAAGTAGGTAGTGGTAATTCTATTTTTTACACAATCTAAAATAATTCCTCCTTCAATGTCAATTCAAACCACATTTTAGCTCATGCACCAATATTTGGCAAAATAATATATATTTTGAACTGTACCTTTAATAATTCTATATGTATATCATGAAACTTTATAACAACAGTGTAATCGACCTCAGCAAAGATGTAAGTAGTTGTAGTCATTATCATTAGAGAATATTCTAAACATTAGTATTATACAATTAATCTTTATTATTTTTCCTTTCGATATATTATGAACATCAATACATCACTGTTTAACTATTCTAATTAATAACAACCATCTTGCCATACATACATACATAAAGTCACGCCTTTTTCCCATAGGGGTAGGCAGAGACCACTTCCTTCCACTTGCTACGGTTCGTACACACATCTTTTGCTTCCTCTACTTTCATCAGTGCTCTCATACATGCTCTTCGGTTGTTGGTACTCTTGACCTGGCCTTTCTTCAAAACAATGTTGATCTGATCGAGATATGTTCTCCGAGGTCGACCTCTACCGATTTGCCCATTCACACTCGCCTTATAAATTTGTTTCGTCAATCTTCCTTCATCCATCCTTTCTACGTGTCCAAACCATCCAAGCATTCCTTTATCTATCTTTGTGACCACATCTTCTTTTACACCACAGCGTTTTCTTATCTCACTATTCTTATCTTTATCCAACCGAGTCGGAGTGACTCTGTGGCTATACTTCTCAGACTACTTATCTCCGCAGCATTAATCCTATTTTCATGCTTCTTCTGCCAAACCCAATATTCACTACCATACATAAGTGTAGGAACCAACACACCTCTATGCACCGCTAGACGTGCCTTTTTTGAAACTTTCTGGCTATTAATAAAGCTATGCAGTGCCCCATTCATTTGTTTTCCTGCCAACATCCTTCGCTTCATGTCACTATCATACTTTCCGTCTCACGTAAACTTTGAACCCAAGTACACAAATTCATTAACTTGTTCCATACTTTCTCCATCAATCGAAACCCCACAGTTTGTCATGCTTTCTTCTCTTTCAAAAACCATTACTTTCGTTTTGCTCACATTTATTTTCATCCCTTTGATTTTTAGGGAATCATGCATAACATTAACCATCGCCTGCAACTCCTCTTCAGATAACGCTAATATGACTTGATCATCGGCGTAAAGAAGGCATTTGACGATCAAATCATTCATTTTTAATCCATACGCTTTCTCTTTCAGATCTTTTAAACAATTGTCTATGTATAAGTTAAACAGCCATGGCGAAGCCACACATCCCTGTCTCACACCTTTTTCGATGTTAAACCAGTCCGTGCAAGCTCCGTTTATCCTGACACAAGCAGTGGAATCCTCGTAAAGTGATTTCAGTGCTCGTATTAAACTACCACTCACCCCATACATAGACAATGTAGACCACAATTCACCGTAGATAATAATTATTGTTAATGTTGCAAAGAATATTATGTAATAATTTTTTACTCCTCATTATTAATATATTGTAGTTCCCTAAAGAATATTTGGAATATTTTGGAATTTGGAATATTTTTAAATTAGTTTTCATTTACTAGCTGCTTCCCCACTAACTAGAATTTATTATATTTGTGTGTGTCGAATTTATAGTTTTCGGGGTCGCTGAGTTTGATAGCGATATTTTTAAAGCAGGCAAGCCAACGTTCGGGCAGGACAACGTCTGCCGGGTCCAATAGTATTTATTATATTTCTGTGAGTGAACTTCACAACAAAATGCTTTGACAGTTACCAAACTGTCAGCATTTTTTGACTGCTGTGGGGTGTTTAATTCACTTTAACAGAAATTCAACAAATTTTTGAAACATCTTTAACATTATCAAGTATCATTTCTTTGATGTGACTGAAATAATAGGTAGTTGTAAACATTTTGTTCTTTGTAAATTGATTTTCATTGACGTTAACGAATCATCTGTGATTGTTTTATCAAATAAGTTATTGACATTGAGGTAAATAATTTTTTTTTAATCGTACAGATTTTCGTGTGAATAAATGCATTTAAGAATATGGTCAAAACTAGTAAAACAGCAGCTGTAAACAAACTTATCAAGGAAAGATTGAAGGAACGAGGGATTAAAATCAAAATAAATCACCGTTTGAAAGAGAAGATGATGCCTTACAAGCTACCAGAGACGTATTTTGATCCTTGGACAGTCGATACAAAATTATATGGTTCGATGACGAATTTTAGAGTAGAACTATTTGATTTAATACAAGTTATTAACAGCATAAATGCTTTAAATTTTAGCCCGTTAAAATGATAAATATTCGTGCTATAAAATTTAGCTAAAATATTGTTCATTAGATGGATAATTTGTGAAAATTACTGTTCTATCTTAATGCACAAGTTTAAAAATTCCTGTTTGTCAGTTTTTTTTATAAATTTTAATAAAAATATAGAAATAAATTTAAACTTCAATGTGGTAACTGCGTCTTTAGGGTCTTTCTGTGTTAATTTAGCCGAGGAACGCACAAAATTGTTGGGTTTGTCTTGAAACGCTGTTTGAAATTTAGCCGAGTCTTAGTGAAGATGTCAGCAAATGAAATTCATTTTCGAATGCGCAATAATTATATTTTCGATTCGTTTTTCGGTGTATTTGTGAGCAATTAACTTTTTCACCGGGTCTGTCGCGTCTCCGAATGACACCCCCGAACTGCCCCCCCTCCGCGACCGATAGAAAGTAAAAAATGTCGCAATCGCATTATCAAAAAGGAAAATTGCTACAAATAAGATTTCGCCTCCCATTTCCGAAAATAATCAAGCGACGAATATTTTTCGGGCAGAGCGGGCGCGACGGCGGTCGTCGATCGGCGACGCCCTTTGGCGTTGAAATTCGTCACTTGTGGGGTGCGATATTGAATCGCGTTAAAATCGTAACAGGAAAAGCGAAAGGTGAAGCGGCGTGTGCGTTTGGGGAAACTATAAGCGGCAGGTAAATCGCTACCAACCAGCGACGTACTGTTTACATTTATTAGACAAATAAAAAAAATTTCTGTTTTTTTTTTACTGAAAATAGTCGCAAAAAGGGTAGACCTATCGTCTATGCGACTATTAGAAGGGGGAGGGATTATAGAAAGGAGATGATTGTGGCTCCGCTTTTTGAAAAGTTGCAGGTCATAGTTCTCTGGAAAAACTGATTTTGGAAGCTTGTTTGTTTGTATTGTCGCCTCTCTTGTTTAATGTATGTAGTGAAGGCATCTTTAAAGAAGCGGAAACCGGTGGTATTGTCATAAACGGGGAAAGAATTAACAACTTGCGATACGCAGACGATACCGTTATCTTTGCCGAAAGTCTCGAAGATATACAATATCTGGTTGAGTTAACAAGTATTTTGTGCAAGAAATATGGTCTAATATGAACCTAAAGAAAACCAAAGTCATGGCAACTTCAAAAAACCATAGCACAAGTAACAATAGACCATCTATAAATATGAATAACAACAACCTGGAATGGGTATCCTCTTACAAATATCTTGGCACATGGGTAACTGAAACAGCAGAACACACAAAAGAAATCAAGTGTCGAATTGAAGTAGCTCGCAGCGCTTACAAAGAAATGAATAAAATAATCTGCAGCCGAGATATAACATGAAAATTGAGAACCAGAATACTAAAATGCTATATATTCTCCATTCTATTGTATGGAATGGAGGCTTGGACACTTAAATCAGAAAACATCAAGAACATAGAAGCATTTGAAATGTGGTGTTATAGGAGGATGCTGAGAATACCATAGGTTGACAAGGTTTCAAATGAGGAAGTACTACGCCGAATGAATAAACCCAAAGAAATTAGTAACACCATAAAAAGAAAAAAATTAGAATATCCAGGACATGTTCTGAGAGGAGATAAATATAATATTCTTAAGCTAATTATTCAAGGCAAAATAGAAGGCAAGAGAACGATTGGCAGAAGAAAAATCTCTTGGCTGCGCAACTTGAGGAAGTGGTTTGGTTGCACGTCCGCAGAACTCTTCAAGAGGGCGATTTTTTCTAGTGTATGTATAAAACTATAAGCAACAATGGTTTTAATTTTTTACCATATGAATTACCAAGAACAATTTGTTGCCAATTCTGCATTTGAAATGAGGGTGAAAGTGGCACAGTGCACTGCAGCCCCTTCAATCGATTGGACCGCTTACATGCTACCTGAAGGGGTTTCTTTTTGGGCATTTAACACCAGCTTGTTGTTTTAAAATAGGTGGTGTAATATTGCCCAGGAGGGATTTGGCCATCTTTTACCCAGTATATTATTTATGATAAAACAAAACTAAAAAAGTGTACATGCTTGATACACAATTTTTCCCAAATTGTTATAATTTTTTATTGGAATCCAAGTATAAAACTTTTAAAAATATATAAAACTTATTTTCAAAAAACCAGCTAAATTCACCGCATTTTAATCAATACTATAGATATATGTGGGTCGATTATATATCAGAAAACAACTACACTCCTGGCTATATGCCTACTACAAGCATTGATTTACATCTGATATTTATATCTATTATAAAACAGTCCTTCGTGCAGTCCTTCACGTGTGCTTGGTAAAGTTGCAATTTTTGATTTGTGTCTTCGAAGGGCAAACATGAGTTTGTCAAGACCTACCCTGTGCTGATGGGCAACACCCCGAAACCGGGCCATAGGGGGTCATTTCGAATGTTTTATATATTTATATTCTTATTTCGCTGTCAAGAATATTGTTATAGTATCCTATAATATAATTATAGTTTTTTATAAAATTTATGTAAATTTTTTTATTGGAATTGGTTAACTCATTTTAGAAATTAATTGTCGTCACTTTACTTGCTTTTGCCTATGTGACGCTGATTGAGTTACGTAAAATTTTGAATTTGAATTGCTATACAAATATAAATCTGGTGATCTAGGAGACTATTATTTCATTGAACCTCTTCGGCCTGTCTGTGTACAGGGAATGTAGAGTTTATTATTGTCAGGGACCACTTCCAGTTAAATCAGTCGGAGTAGGATAAAACGTCAAAAATCACGACGGTTGCCGAATAACCCTGCTTGACAATAAACAAAGAAGTATATTCTTAAGCGGGAATATGTAATCATGTTAAAGAAGTAAAGGTGTGGTTGGGTGGTAACCAATTCGGTTTAAATCGGCACTCGAAATCTGCTCCGTTGGAAATAAAGCACAATCCCAAATAGGAAACCCAGACTCTTTCTGGAAATTGCTGTTTTTTGCAAATTTTTATCTTAGTTGTTCCCTGGCAAGTCTGTAGGCGATTGTAAACATCTAAAAAAAATTTTAAATTTCTATAAATCTTGAAAGAATACTATAAAATATTTTTGTTTATGGTATGAATTTTTTGATAATAATCCTATTTTTTATTTTTTTTAATATAAACCATTGAAAAGAAATGTTTGCTAAAATACAAAAAATTTCCCATAAAGTTGGACAGTGTACATTTTTTAACAAGATACTTGACTGGTAAATTAAAAATTGAATATTTTCTTTGGGATTAATAATAATTTATAGAAATTTATCCGATACAATATTTCCGAAGAAGAATAAATGCCTACTCAATAAAATTTAATTATAAATAAAATTTTAACCTTTAGTGTACAATTTTTAACCAATTTTAAAGTTAACGATAAAAGTATTTATAAAGTTCCTTCTATTAGCATAGCATTTGCAAATCAGAAATAATCCTAAAAATTCATGCAAATTCTTTTGTATTAGTATATTTAATAAATTTAATAATAAAAATTCTCTAAATGTTTTTATTAGAAATATCACGGGTAATGTAAAATTATGATTATTTATAATAAATAAATGAATTGATACCAGTAAAACAATCGCAACTGGCAATTGGAGTATTCTTGGATCTTGCCAAGGCGTTCGATACTGTTGATCATAGATAGTTATTGAACGATTTGGAAGATTCAGTAATACGTGAAACAGCCCTAAAACTCTTCAAGTCATACCTTCGTACACAACATGTAAAAGTAGATAATTGTGTAAGTTCAGGGCAAGTTGTGAAATGCGGTGTTCCGCAAGGGACAGTCCTGGGTCCCATTCTTTTTATTTTATATTTAAATAATTTACTTACTACCACAAACATTACCGGAGCCATATATAGTTTTGCTGATAATACGGTAATATTTTATACCGCTGAGACATGGTCAGATTTAAAATCCATAATAGAAGACGACGTGAAAAACATTATTGATTGGTTTAACTATAATTTATTAACAATTAATTATGAAAAAACAATGTTGCTGCCTGTTTGTAGCTATAAGAATGGGGTGCCGGATTATCGTGAGCTAGAAATTTATAATGAATATACAAAAAACAGTTTAAAAATTAAACTTAATGAAAATATAAAATATCTTGGTGTAACATTAGATTGCCATTACCAAAACTCTAAGATCCTTTCTCGGGCGATTTAAATATTTGTCAAAAGCTTGGGGCGGAGCTGTAGATCTATATTTGGAGAAGCTACATATACTTCTTCTTCTTCTTCCAGTGCCTGTCCATTACCGGAAGTTGGCGATCATTCTGGTAATAATTATTTTATCAACTGCGACCCTAAATAGACCCGTGGTAGAGGTTGCAAACCAAGTTTTCAGGTTTTTAAGCCATGAGATCCTCCTTCTGCCTGGTCCCCTCTCTCCAAGCACCTTTCCCTGTATGATAAGCTGCAACTGACCGTATCTTTCGTTGTTTCTCATGATGTGTCCCAAGTATTCCAATTTCCGACTTTTGACCGTACTTATGATCTCCATTTCCTTGTTTAAAATGTCGAGTACTCTTTTGTTTGTAACATGGGTCCAAGGGATTCTTAGTATACGTCGATACAGCCACATCTCAAATGAGTCCAATCTTTTACTGGCTGCATCTGTTACAGTCCATGACTCAACTCCATAAAGGAGCGCAGAAAACACATAGCATCGGAGAAGTCGTATTTTAGTTGTTAAGTTCAGAAAGTGGCATTTAAACAATTTCGACATTTTAAGGAATGCAGCACGAGCCCTCTCTATTCGACAAATTATTTCGAGAGAATGATCCCAACTCTCGTTGATTGTAGTTCCCAAATATGTTGTAGTCTCTACCTTTTCAATAACTGTATTATTTATAATAAGCTGCCTGGGTGGTGGTGGATTTTTGCTTATCACTATGTATTTGGTTTTATTCATATTTATTTCTATTCCATTTTCCTGATTGTGCATTGAAAATTAAAAATAATATTAGGAAAAGAAAGGACGTACCCTTCCGACCAGCTTTTTCGTGACGCATTTGTATTGGATCTTTGCAAGACATTTTTCTTAAAAACTCTAAATTTCTTATTTAAATATAAGCAAAACTTGAATAAATTTCTCATTTATATACATCAAGAGCTATAAGAAAAAATAGTCTCCAAGTTTCGAGCGCTCAAAAAACAATCGGACAAAGAAACTTAGCCCCTCTTTTTTACAACTTTTTACCAGATCGTATTAAAAAATCACACACTTCCAACCATTTTAAAAAAGCAATAAAGTTTTTCTTGTTATCCAATAATAGACAAATGATTACTCACTTCTTTTAATTTGCTAGTTAATCCGTTAAAATGTGTATTACAATTTGTTGAATTTTCTTATTTATTTTTGATTTAATTGTGTATTGTGTTTTTTTAATTGTATTTATACAAACATAAAATTAAATTAGTGTTAGATTATGTGACTGATAACAATATTGGTTTTATTCATAAGTTTTAAATTTATTGCTGAAATTAATTTATATTATTCGCCAATCTTAATTCATGTATTATTATAATTCGTTAATTTTAATTTATAATATTATTAAAATAGAAACAATAATTATAATATATGTTATAATTACATAATAAAATTGATACCACGGACAGAGCCCATTGGCTTTGTGGTTCTCGAGTTTATTAGTAGTTTTACTGAAAATATTAAAAAGTATTGTAAATTTATTCTTGTTGCTAATAAACATTATTATTATAGTTGCTCAAGCACGTCAATGGATAAAATAAGTAAATCAACCAACCGTCGAATATATCAATTTAAAGACAACAAATAAGAGAGGGCCCACCCACCGCAAATCTGGCAGTTCAAGGGGCTCCCGACTATTTGAGTACCCGCATTGGCTCACAGTTACACCACTTTCGGGTCGTTTCTCATTCGCATCCCCCTTTCACCATCTGTCGATGTCATCGAAGCATCAGACATTCACCTCGGGCTAATTCTTCCCTTGTACGCATCCCTTTCCTTCCTTCGCGTATATGTCGGGGTTTTTAAAGATTCCACCCAAATCGAAAAACATGCAGATTTGGAAAATAAATTACATTCCTATAAAATCGTTTCGGCTCAGTCAATTTTTTTTATCCAAATAAACGAAAAGTAAAAATGAAAAAAATCAAATAATTTAAAGGTTACAACTGACATATACAGGGTGTTTCAAAAAAAGGTGACCCCGTCTCTAGGATAGGATAGGTCATCTGTATTTAAGATAAAGGGCGTTGAAGAAAAAAATGTATACACATTTATTACGATTTTGCCAAAACTACTGGAAACATTGTAATGAAATTTTATACGAATATGTTTTAGAAGCTTATACATTCCATGAATTTGTTTTTATATCTGACTCTCATAGAGAGCGCTAGTTACATGGTTTGTAGTAATGTAATGGTGTGATGATTATCACTAAGGATATCCACAAGGGATCTTTAATTTAGTGGTTTCCACTTGCCTGCTGAGTTCTTACACCGTTGACCACTATCGTGGTTCTTCCACTTTTATAGCCTGTTCTAGACAATGGGACAAATGAGTGCCCGATTTACAGCCGCCCAATCTGGGACAGTCACTGTAACACCTATACTGGGAGGCGTCCCCCTATCCACCACCTGGGGAGGCGCCCGATGGGAGTTCAGGAACCCCACACGTCCGCAGAACTCTTCAGGCGGGCGAATGATAAGGTCCGAGTAGTGGTGATGATTTACAATCTCCGATAGGATAGGAATTTCAAGAAGACCAAGTAGTATTGAACATAACTTTTTTAAGGCTAAATTTTTAAATAAAAATTTCAAGTAAACTTGAAAATCATATACTTTTACACCAAAAAGGTACTCTTGGTAATACTCGATACTGTGTACAGTTTTAGGAATATTTTGATTTAAAAATTATGAAGTAATAACCGATGCTGGAATAAAGTTATTAATTATTATTATTAATTAGTATGAATTATGTGAATTAAAAATTTTTGTCGCGTAAATAAGACCTCATCGATAAAACGAATACATGTTAAAAAATTTGGATTGAGTGCTGTCCTTTCTTGTATGTTTGACAAAAATCCAAAAATCCAAAAATCGTCTGGCAAGAGTTCTTGGACTTGTCTGTAGTGATAAGGATGTAGCTGCTGCTCTTTAAGTATCCTCCAAGTACTTGAATAAGATGTATTTGTTTGTCTTGCCATATTCCTTATGCTAACTGTTAAATCTTGATTAACTAAATTTAAAATAATATTTTCGTTATTAATGGTTCTTGTTGTTCTAGCCCACCAGAATTTATTTTTTTGGTCCCACATTCCCAGTTTCTCGACAACGTCGTTTAATAAATTTTTTACTTGGTAGGTTTCTTCCAGGAAACTTTTCTGCATAACGCGTAACACCTCCACTAGAGTTTCCTAAACACTCGCTTAAGGTTATTTAACATTTGAGTACATTTTGATTAACAATATCTAATTTAACAAATAACAAGTTTTCAAAAAATCTAATTATTGTTGACTTATCGTCATAACTATCAATAAATGTCAGTTTTCTGGCAAACTTAGAGAAAATCAAGATATACCGATTAGAATGAATGTTTGTGAAACGTTAGAAAGAAAACAGAAAGGACAGGTTAGGTTAGGTTAGGTTAGAAAGAACAGCCCTCAATCCAAATTTCCGTATCCTTTTTATCGATGAGGTCTCATTTACGCGTGTCTCATTTGAGGTGTGGCGAAAAAGGTTGTGGCCAAAAATAAG
This sequence comes from Agelastica alni, assembly GCA_950111635.1. Lineage (NCBI taxonomy): Eukaryota > Metazoa > Arthropoda > Insecta > Coleoptera > Chrysomelidae > Agelastica > Agelastica alni. The sequence goes on from OX467711.1 coordinate 14,292,283, forward strand.
GAGAGTGATAAAGATAAATTTGGTAGAAGGTTATCTGACGATTTCCAAAACAATATTAAACTCTTCTGGAAGTCCATAAGAACAGCCAGAGGAAAAAATGCTACCTCGCAACTGGAAAAAATTTAGAAACCAAAATAGTAGTATGGTAAAAATAAAAAAATGCCTATTAAAGAGATGGAAGGAATACTTTGAAAGTTTATTTGAGAAAGAGGATACTTTATCATTACTTTCTAGCAACATCGGTTATTACTTCATAATTTTTAAATCAAAATATTCCGAAAATGGTACAATCGAGTTTTACCAAGAGTACCTTTTTGGTGTAAAATTAAATGATGTTTAAGTTCACTTAAAAATTTGATTAATAAATCTAACCTTAAATAAGTTATGTTTAATACTACCAAGTACAAACTGTGTAACTAGTGCCCTCTGTGAGAGTCATAGGATGTATTAGTTTCTAAAACATATTCAAATAAAATTTCATTACAATGTTTTCAGTAGTTCCGGCAATATCGAAATAATGTATACATTTTTTTTCTTCAACGCCTTTGATCTTGAATACGGATGGCGTTACATAAATTTTTACGAGGCACACCCCAATTATTTTTCAGTTTTCTACCTATCGTAAAGACGGGGTCCCTTTTTTTTTAAACACCCTGTATAGCCCAGAGAGCACAGATATCTTCAGAATATTTTTGCAAGCAGCCAAAATATATATATATATATATGGACACGCCTTTTTTTCGTAGGGGTAGACAGAGACCACTTCCTTCCACTTGCTACGGTTCTTACACATATCTTTTGTTTTTTTTTCTTTCATTAGTGCTCATACATGCTCGTCGGTTGTTGGTACTCTTTACCTCTTCAAAACAATGTTGATCTAATCGAGATATGTTCGCCAAGGTAGACCTCTACCGACTTGTCCATTCACACTCGTCTTATAAATTTGTCTCCTACATCCAACATCCATCCTTTCTACGTGTTCAAACCATCTAAGCATTTCTTTATTTATTTTTGTAACCACATCTTCTTTTACACCACAGCGCTCTTTTATCTCAATATGTCATGTAAAATATTCTAGAAAATATTCATGGAATGTTCTAAGAATCTTGGGAACATTCATAGGATTATTCCATGCAAATATTCCAATAATATTATTATAGTACAGTCCTAAAAGCTCTTCAGATAAAATATTCCAGAATATTCATGAAATAATGTTCTCAGAATGTTACAAATACTTTCAAGCGAATATTCTAATGATATTCTGAAATTTCATTTCTATGATCTCTTGAGAAAAAATATTCTAAAAAGTTCATTCAATATTGTGACTAGAACATCTCATTCCTAAAATATTCTAAAAAGATGGAGAATTAGATGAATACTGGATTAGGTATTCCCCATATAATTATTGATTTTTATACCTTGCCACTGAACTTAAATATTTTTAAATATTTTCACTGATTAGCAGGAATGTGAAGATTAAAAAAAAGTGTTATTTTCATTATAAGTTTTCATTCAGAATATTTCACCGTATTCACATTCCACAACCTGAATGTGTTGCAAGTGGAAACAATTAACGTCACGTATGGGAATAATTTTGATTCTGCATTCTGCAACTGTTAACAGAAATTCCTGCCTCACATCAATATTTTTAAAGTTCAATTTTTTTTCTCAACTGAAAAAGATCTTTAAATATTTCAGACTTACTTGGTAGATACGGATAATTATAAGCAAGCTCATATTTTCATGAATACTTACTTTGTACTAAAATTTTCGAAAACAGTTTATTTTCAATTTTTAGCAATGGGAATTATCGAGAGAAAGTATCTACAAAATTATGGTAAAAATAATAATGGAAAAAATTACAAGCAGTCAGTTAGACATAATATACCGTTGGATTGGATTGAAAAAAAGACATTTTTTTCAGTTCTTGCAACAAAAGTTTTGATAGGTAAAGATTTTTTTCTCTGATCATTGATAAATTAATTTTTAAAGAAAAAAAAAATTGTGATTGCCGAAATATCCAATTGTCATAAAGAACTTGGACTTTAGGCAATTCCTTATCCCACCCAAGTTTGTTTCCAAGCCTCTCGTAGCAAAATCTTTGAAGTCAAAATAACTGGACAACTAAATCCCACAGGATCGAACACCCTTTGTGTAGCTGATAAATTTTAAATTGTAGGGGGAGGGGTCGTGAAGCCTATGCTACCTCTCAAGCACTTCGACCTATCAGATCTTTTGTGCATAACCATCTATTCGAGGCCCGGGATTCCGAATAAAAAAATATTCTCTAGATTTGTTAATGAATTAACGTTCATTTTAAAAGTTCCAAGATAAACCTAACAAGGTTGTCATATTTTCGTTAAAAGTAACATCAGAATTCTTCTTCTTATTTAAGTGCGTCTCGTCTGTGGATGTTGGCTATCACCTTGGTCTAAATAACTCTATTTACTGCCGCTGAGAATAGTGCTGTTGATGTCATTCCGGTCCATATTCGTAAATTTCGCAGCCACGATATTAGTCTGCGTCCTGCTGACCTTCGACCCCTTTATTTGTCCCTGCAGGATGGCTTAAAGAAGATGGTATTTTTCATTTCGCATGATATGTCCGAAGTATTCTCTGCGTTTGACATTTGTTAGGTATTTTAGTTGTCCACCTTTGCGTGCGGATTCTGAGTATGCGGCGATAGCATCACATCTCAAATGCATCTATGCGCTTAGATGAGGCATCGGTAAGGGTCCACGTTTCTGCTCCATATAGGAGGGTTGAGAGTACATAGCATTTTAAAATTCTTATTCTAATATGGATGTTGAGGGATAGGTTGTATAGTATGTTACGCATCTTGTTAATTGTAGGTACCTCTTGCTTTTTCGATTCGGCATCGTATTTCTCGAGAGTGATCCCAGTCCTAATTCAAGGTGTAGCCCAGGTATGTAACTGCCTCGGTCATTGTGAGAGCTACATAGTTGCGGTAAACTGTAGGTTGCCGATGACGTTCAGAGTTAGCCTCACCAAATAAATAAATCCAACCCCTCAAATCAAATTGTGCTTCAGACATTATCTGTTTTGATTCCATGATGCGCTTGTAACGCAATTATCCACATAAAAATATTGATTTTTTTAAATTAATTTTTTAGCAGATTCTTAAATTCTGGTGCTACTTTTTCCAAATCAAATAAAATTTAATAAAAATATTTTAGGGACTATTTAAAGACATTGTTGATCAATAAAAACCGCTGCATTCTCTGTAAGAAATATTTTAAAAAAATCCTATTCTGACACTTTTAACACAACAATACAGGAATAATACTACAGGACTGGTTAACATCTATTTTTATTTCGTTGCCAAAAAAGCTAAGCTCAAAAAAATGCGAAGAATACAGAACCATTAGCTTAATGAGCCATGCTCTAAAATTATTTCTTCGGATAATTCATGGAAGAATATATAATGAATTGGAATAACATACAGGGTACACTCAATTCGGCTTTAAAAAGGGACAAGGTACAAAAGAAGCTCTGTTCGCTGTACAAGTACTTATTGAAAGATTCAGAGATGTCAATACAAAATGTATACCTAAGTTTTATAGACATTAGCAGAGCGTTTGACCTCGTGAACCATGACAAACTTATTGAAGTGTTGGCATCTGGACGTATAGAGGCTGCTGATCTTCCTATCATCTTAAATTTGGGATGAAACTGCCAAAGTAAAAATTAAAAACAATACAAAAGACAATGTCAATAAAAAAAGGAGTGAGACAAAGGTGCATAATGTCACCTCTACTGTTTAATGTATATTTGGAGAAAATATTTTAAAAAAGCACTGGATAGCCCACAAATGGTGTTATTGTCAATGGAGAATGTCTGAATAATCTGCGATACACGGATTATACGATGATCATTAGCAATAGCGAAGAAGATTTGCAGCGGCTTATGAATCGAGTAGTTAGTTACCATCTGCAAAGAATATGGCATAAAACTTAATATAAATAAAACTAAAACAATGGCAATCAGTAAAAACCCAAATGCTAGCACCGTCAACGGGAACACCCTAGAAAGAGTGAGCAAAATAACATATCTAGGCTGCGTACTCAATGATAGTTGGGATCATTCGGTTGAGATAAAGCCTAGAACAGAAAAAGGCGAGAGCAATATTTAATAACATGCGTGATGTGTTATGTAATCTCAGGCTCAACATAAAAACCAGGCTCCGTGTTCTGAGATGCTTTGTTTTTAGTACATTGTTTTATGGTTTGGAAACGTGGACGCTAACAGAAACAACACAAAGGAATGTGAAGGCCTTTGAAATATGGTGCTACCGCAGAATGCTGAGAAGTCCTTGGAAAAGCCATACTACCAACATCGAAGTCCTAAACCGTATGGAGAAACAAACAGAAAAAATAAATACTGTCAAACAAAGAAAAGCAAGTTACTTTGGACACATAATAAGCAGCGACAAATGCAGAACGCGACAACTAATAATTGAAGGAAAAATGGACGAAAAAAGGGGACCGAGATGCAGTGGATAAAGTTAGATGGGCTAACATAATCGCCAAAGTCCTGAGAAGTTAAGGCACACCGAGAAGAAGACACTTTTAAATTTTTCCTACTCCGCCTAAAAGAACCCACAATTCCCAATAAGTGAATACAAAGAAAGCTGAGATGAAGTAAATAATTTTAAATAACCAGAATTTGTAAATAGTATTTACAAATGTGGCGGCTGGTCAGGGGAGGCTAAGCCTCCTCTTCAATTTTGAGAAAAACATGTAGGTACCCGGTATACCGTACCCCAAAAGTGTTTTAATTTTATTAAATATTATTTTCGGATGTAAATATTTTTGTTTGTGTCTTAGCTTGTAGCATTTTGTTACTGCTGTTTTTAACACAGAAATCACATTAATAATGTATGAATAATTTGAATTATTCCGTATAGCACGCTTTTATTTGTGCCGTGCGCCCCCAGAGCTATAAAAAAAATCATTTTGGTAATTCTTAAAATAGCAGTTTGCCATAGATTTATAAGCATATTTGAATTATGAAAGATTATGTTTATCATTTTGAAAAAATACCCTTTTATTTATTTTCCAGAAAATAATTTATTTTTATTTACTATTTATCAAAAATATATTTTATGTGGGATAATAGGGCTAGTGGCGAACAACCCCACAACAAAAAAGTAACGCGCCGTTGCATTACCTGAACGGTGCGGTGGTAGGGAAATATGCTATTTGTACTCATAATGTTAAGTTGTCATAATGTAAAGTTAGGTATACATTTTTAAGCCTCCTGTTGAAAATACCAGGAGCCGCCAGTTTTGCTCTTACCAAGTACAAAAGTGTAAAAAACTCCTTGAGGTTTGCTCAAAGTCACTTCTCTATCTGAACAGAATAATAGTAATATACTTTATTCTCTGGCAAATACATACATACATATAGTCACGTCTTTTTCGTAGGGGTAGGCACAGAGACCACTTCCTTGCTCTCACGCATGCTCGTCGGTTGTTGGTACTCTTTACCTGGCCTTTCTTTAAAACAATGTTGATCTAATAGAGATATGTTCACAGAGGTCGACCTCTACCGACTTGTCCATTCACACTCGCCTTATAAATTTGTTTCGTTAATCTTCCTACATCAATCGTTTCTACGTGTCCAAACCATCTAAGCATTACTTTATCTATCTTTGTAATCACATCTTCTTTTATACCATAGCATTCTCTTATCTCACTATTCTTTACTTTCCGGCTATACTTCTCAGACTACTCATCTCCGCAGCATTAATCCTATTTTCATGATTCTTCTGCCAAACCCAACATTTACTACCATACATAAGTGTAGAAACCAACACAGCTCTATGCACAGCCAGACGTGCTTTATTTATTTATTATTATTATTATTTATTTGTTTTCCTGCCAACACCCTTCGCTCAATGTCATTGTCACACTTTCCATCTCTCGTAAAATTTGAACCCGAGCACGCAAATTCATTTACTTGGTCTCTTAATCAAAACTTTATTCAGTTTGTCTTGCAAATATTACTTTAAATTAAATTTGTTGTTTCGTTTTTTACCAATAGATACAATCGAAAGATCGGAGTTCATTATTACAAATATGCGTTGCGTTGCTCTTCTTCCACTCAACTTGGTTAGCTTAGGTAAGGTAGAATTGCATCCACATAGTTATATAAAGTAACAAAAATAAAATAAAAATGCAAGCAAACATGAAACACTGTCTCTGCCTTTGCATTCGCCTTTTTGGCTACATAGTAACAAGTAGATTATTGTATTTTTTTTGGAAATTGGGGCTAGAAAGAGTTTTGTGGGAAGGAGCGGTGAGATTTTCTTTTGGATCTGATATTAACATTATGAACATCAGTGCGAAATCTAATTTTTTTGTAAAGACATTTAGGCATACAGTTATTAATTATTTTATGATATAGAATACCACAGTGAAGAGTTCGTATATTTTTCATGTTAACCCAGTTTGCTTATTTCAATGTATAACTAATAGAGCGCTTTTTTTAATGCCGTAAATAAATCTCAAGCAATGGTCCTGAATTTTGTGGATCCTTTGTTTTGTAGATTCTATAATGCAATGCCCACAAACAGTATCACCGTAACTGAAAGTTGATAATATTAATTAGTCACAAAGCAAATTTTTTGATTCTGTGTTCAAAATATGCCATGAATCATACAACAGTTTCAACTTGAAGATAGCTTTTTTAATATATGAAGAAATGTGACTCTCGTATCTCAAATCAGTGACAATTTTGGCCTCTTTCACCAATGGAATATTTACATTGTTGATTTCCACATTAATTAAATCGGATAATTCTAATTTGTCAATCTATCTTATAAAAAACATTACAGTACGTTTTGTTGTATTTCAAGGTTTCAAGGTCATTATTGATTAGTTTACAACTTTGCTAGAGCTTGTTTAAATAAAAAATGAACATTAATTGTCATCAGCATACATCTGAACGCTACAATTCTGTATGTAAGATGGAAATGAGGATATGTATGTGATAAACATTATGGGTCCCAATATAGATCCCTGCGAAACTCCTTAATGAACCATAATGCACTAGATTCGCTAAATATTTATTTCTAAACCTTTCTTAAATGTTTTCTCTTAGTTTTTGTGTATATTTCATTTACTTTTTTTGTATGTTTTACTTAATTCGTCCATATTTGCCACTTCAAAGATCCCAAAACTGTGTAAAAAGATGAAATTCCACTAAAAACATTTCCATTTAAAATGTTGCCAACACCTGACCATAGGGCTCGCACTGTTAAAAAGTTATCATTTCTCATGTGGAGCCGAGCTGCTAACTCTACACGCTCTAACTTCACAAGCTCTACACCTTAGTCAAAATATGTGGCTTGGTCATTTCGTTATTACAAGAACTATTGTATAACAGAAAAGTAATGAACAGTGGATACATTTTTGACCTCACCCCTGTGAATGTAGCGAAATGGCCAAACCATATATTTGAGGTGTAGAGTATGTATAGTTAAAGCGTGTAGTTAGAGTTAGAAGCTTGGCTCTATATGAGATTTGATAACTTTTTGACAGTGCGAGCCGCATGGTCTCGTCTTGGCAACATTTTACGTGAAAATGTTTTTGGTGGGAATTCACTTCTTTTTGCAAGTTGCTTTTGAAAATAATTTTTTATTTTTTATTATTTATATAACAAGGAGTCCCTAATTAAATTTGCAGACCCCTAGCAAAAAAATTTGCGAAAGTCTAATACAAACTTCCATCCTCTAGTTGAAGGGGTTGAGGGGTAATAGTTCCAAGCTGTACTTTTTGTTGTTGTTGTTCGTGTAATAATACTAGCTTACATACAAAATTTCAGCTTTGTAGGACTTCGGGAAGTACCCTAAGAATTTTAATGATCATCAGTGAGTGAGTCAGTAACGAAATCGGGGTTTTTTAATTATCAATAAAATCTAAAGTATAAGAGCTATGCAATTGAAATATATGTTTAATAAGTCCACTATTAACAGCATATCTCGAGAATTTTGTTTATCTGGTATAATCCAAACCCAAGTCATGAGATTTCAAAAAAAAGACGAAGCGCTTCAATAAAAGGTAGGTAGTTGCGCTTCGCTTGGCTCGTCGGGGGCACTACCGTTTTATATTACTCTAAATTGCAAAAATCACTTCCTTATAAATTTTTTCCTTTTAACCTTTATTAACAAAATTATACTAATATCCATGTGCTACTAATTTTTTTTCATTCTAATGGAGAAGAAGGATGCGCCAGTCTGAATGTTTTCCTCTTACAGAATTATTAAAATTAGATTTTTACCCATAGCTGCTCTCAAGTATCGTTTTATTAAATTACCCACCTTTTTTTTTAAAGAAAACGCAGTTTATTACTACGAACTTTCGTGGTTCTAATATAGATGGGGAGAATATAGAGAGGCTAGTAGGTATGTAACCAACATTACACGTGTAAAAGAAGCTGCATAATCCACAGGAAAATTTAAATTAAATATCGTCAAATATTGTATTCAAACAAATAATTTGATATATTTATTGCCCACTTTTTATCCGAGCATAAATAATTTATTAAACTCGCAAAGAGAAACGATCTGGAATAAATAATTATAAACTTAAACATAAATCACAGTGTAAATTAAATTTTAATACTTTATATGGTTGCCATTTTCATTACTAGTAGCAGGCCCGAACTGGGACCATTTGGGGCACTCAGCTAAAACCTGTAAATGGGCCCGGAGTCTGGGGGGTAATACCCTTCCCTTCCGGAGACCTTACCTCGTGAATTTTTTAAAAATTAGGTGCTTGTAAAAAATGAAAACCCGTTTTTACGCTATTTTGGCACTTATAAAGAAGAAGAAATTCAGCTATGTTTTTATGCGAATATTATTATTATCGACTTTTGTTGACTTTATTATTTATTAAAATAATAAATTCACAGTATTTTTTAGGTTATCACAACATTACAAAACATATGCTGCAAATCATAAAACAAATCACTCTCAACATTAATAAAAGCAGACTGGACATACGGTCTTGGCCTAAAGACGACCGAAGTCGATTTTTGACTATTTTAACTTTAGAAAAAACTCGTTCACATGTGACTTGGGTAGAAGGTATAAAAAGAACAACTTAATACGGGTTGGTAAACAGTCCAGATTAAGTAAGTTCAAACAGAACAGAAAAAGCACATGTCAAACACTGGAAACATTGCCTATTTTCAGAGTAGTAAATGTCAACATTTTTTTCCGCTTCTTCGGTTGGGTCCAAATCGTCTTCTTCTTAGTTCTCAGTGGACTCTGCCGCTATGAAGTTGCTGTATTGTTGTGCAAACTGTTGCAGCTCTTTTAACAGTCAATTTTTTTTTTTTATGAAAATAGTCGCAAAAAGGGTAGACCTATCGTGTGGGCCGCGGACGGCCCGCTTTGCGACTATTAGAAGGGCAAGGGATTATAGAAAGGAGATGATTGTGGACACGATTTTTAAAAAGTTGCAGGTCATAGTTCTCTGGAAAAACTGATTTTGGAAGCTTATTACATTCCGTAGCAGCCCTGTAAAAGAAAGATTCTTGATGAAGATTGGTCCTTGTACAAGAGTTTTTATTTCTCTGGAGCATCTGCCATGGAAATATCTGTAGAGCAATGACTGGTCTGCAACTCTTCTTCTATGTTCTAGAGGGTGAAGGGTATCTGTGAGAGTTGAGCTGTTTATCAAGCGAATGGCTCATTTCTGAATGGAATCTAGAAGACGAAGAGAATGCCTTGGTGCTGAACCCCAAATGTGCGAGCAATACTTCAGTAGAGGTCGGATTTGAGCCTTGTACGTCGTCAACAGTTGATCAGGAGTAAAAAACTTTCTGGCTTTCCACAGAAAACCTAGCCTCTGGCTTGCCGACTTTGCGATGTTAGCAACATGGTCATGCCAAGACATATTATTGGACACCTTGACTCCCAAAATCGAGATGGAGGGACTTGGTTCAAGTGTATTTCCGGACATTGTGATGGGATGATTTGAGGAATTCACTTTCTTGGAAAACGTGGCACTTTGTGTTTTCTGGGCGTTGAACTGAACAAGATTGTTGGTTCCCTACTCGACGATTGCTTTAAGATCTCTATTGATGGAATCAACCTGTTCCTGCCTGAGTCTATTTGTATCATTCACCGAAAGTTGAGACAAGTGTGCTATCGTCTGCGAAACTGTAAATGGGGTTTGTTCTTTCAATTTTTCGAGTTTCAAGATAGAGTCAAACTTTTTGCGGTCCAACCAAGAGCAATCCTGTAAAACGTCATTGTTTCCGCAAAATCTTTCTTCAATACTCATCCTCGCACAGTCTAAAATATCAAAATAAACAATTTTGTAATGTTGAATTGTTGAAATTTGATTTGATTTGATTTTTCACCGGACATTCATTTTTTCTTTGACGTCCAACTCTAACTCGACATCAATTTCATTTCCGTCTAGCTTAAGATTAACTGCCCTTGCATAGGTTTTTGTTTTTGCGTAAAATTCTTCAAAATGCGCGTCACTCTTTTTGTCCTTAACTTTCTGGAGCAGTGCTAGCAAGTGGCGTTAAAAGCGTAAAGCTGAAGAAATTTTCTGAGGTGTGGGCAGCTTCACCGGAACCTCTGATACTTCGACTCACTCTTGCCTTCGACGATGTATTTCGCAACGTAGATGTTGGATTCCTTCGATAATTCACTCCAGCTGGCTGAATTGGTTTTTTACCTACTATAGACTAAAGTGATTACTGTCTTTTATCGCCGTGAATTTTGTTATCACAGTAAATAAAACAACACACTTGTCATCGAGAATATATTGTGTAATTTAACAGTTTCAAGCCTCCTGTATCTTCAGAATAATTTCACTGGTTGTTAGCTTTGAATTTAATTTATTTTATCAGATTATATTGATGTGCATTTTACCACGTGGTGTTTTAAAGCGGTGAAAATAGTGTGCTTCGGCCGGCGTTGTGCATCGCCCGGCTGTTGAAATGCGAAAGAGAGAGGCGGTGCTCTGAACGCGAGCTTTTTTATTGTTCGGCTGATAAAAGGCGAAAGAGGCAGCGAGGCCGGCGTTGTGCATTGCTTGACGGTCGAAATGTGCTAGAGCCATCAAGGCCGGAAGCCCGGTCAAACGTGGCTTCGGTTCTCGCGCTGAATTCATCGTTTTTATTGGTCAAAAATCGTAACCGTCTTTTTCACGTGATCTTATAGCTGATTTCTATTGCACGCGACGCTTTCGGAATCTTCTGGAGGTATGATGAATGCACGTGTTTTAAGTAACAACATAAACAAGTTTTCAAATTTGGACCATTGATTTATCAGGTTTTTTACAGTGGATCGAGATTTTCTGTCAAAACTTCCATCAGACTTCTTACAGGACAAAAACCTTTTTTTTATTTTGTACGTCCGGAGCCCCCTCGGGCCGGGGGCTCTTCGCGATCGCGGACCTGGCCAGTCCGGGTCTAATTGATGATTGTTGTTAAATTAACAAATAAAAATGACTATTTTTATAAAATACGATTAAGATCTTTCCTAAATATCATAAAACGAAGCGACTGTTATTTTTTTTATTTAAACAAATAAACACATATTAATTATTATTATAATACTATTTATAAAAAAGATAGTCACCGTTCTTTAAAAATTACTAATTTAGTTTTTGATTTATTGTTTAGGTAAATTTAAAACCTCGTTTTTATAAATATATTATATTATGTAAATTATCCTAGCAATTTTATTTAATTAGTTTTTTCGTATTAAAATAATAAAAAACTTTCATTTTACGTTGTTAAAAAAAAGATACTTGTTTAATTATATTTATATTAAATTTAAAATAAATAAATCCAAAAATATTGGTAGCTAGTGACATCTACCAACGAATATCGGAATTAAAGGCATAACGAGAAATTTATCTTACCTTCACGATATACAGAATTAGTTCATTTTTAAAAATAAAAAATTTAAATGTTGGTAATGTATAATTTAAAACATTATGATTTACTTTGGTAATGTTATTATCTATATAAACAGTTTCGTATTTAGACACATTTGTAAACAATTTTCTAAAAAATTAACCTTTAAATGAGAGTAAAATTTCATTTATCGATTTTCCTTGATAATAAGTATGGCGTGCATCATATGAGCGTTAGTTTAGCCTTTACGATTCAAAACAAAAAGATACAACGAAGAAAACATGATAGTTATGACAATGAAAATATTTTTTAACATTAAAACATTGTGCTACATTATTAAATGAGGTGAATCAAACTTATAGTTGACATTATTTGTATTAGTTGACGAACATTTCTAAATATATGTTAGGTAAGTTTTTATAACCACATACCATGTTACATTTTTTATATTTTAAAATTTACGATTAAAAATGTCCGTTAAACAAATTTCTCTACAATATCAAAATTATTTATTAATTCAAATATATTTTGGTTAAATTAAAAACATCGTTTTGCAAGTATTAAATTAAACTTTACTTATAATAACATATACAGGATATTAAAGTACTCCACTAACATCGCTCAACAAGAGCAGGATTGATTTTAAAAATAATGTTTTAAATTTTTTTAGTTCCGAAAAATGTTTATACTTTTTAAAACACTAACCCATATTTAAAAAAAAAAAATTATATTCAAACAAGTAACAAATTCGTCACAATGCGTCAGTAAATTTTTATTCAGTTCAAAAACGGAATATTCGAAAGGGTTTAAAAACAAGATATTTTTAAAGCAGTAACATTTTACCGAAAGGTCACCGTAAATGTAAAAGGTTATTGCTTCAGGAATGTTGAGGTTTGAATCTACATATGTATGAAAAAATGTATGCATGCAGGTATGTCCTTCAAAAACTCCCAAACGGCTGGACTAATTGGGATGAAATTTTTAGAAGTTGTATTTATACATACCAGGGGTAGTGAAAAAACTTCCCTATGATAGTGGTGGGTAGGGGATGAAATATAAAAACTGTTAAAAATGCCAATAATAGTGGCAAATTTATAGTTTTCAAGGTCGCTGAATTTGATTGTGATATCTTCAATGTTGTCAGCACCTCTACGAAAGGAGTGAGAGAGGGATGAAATATAAAAACTATTAAATATTTTTGCACATTTAACATTGGGCCGCTTCCTCGTTTCTTGGACTATTAGTATATTGACTATTAAAAAAAATAAAGTAGCTCTATTGTACCAGTCCCAGTACTTTATCGTCAAACCTCGTAGTAAGCAATTTAAATCACTTTTATTATTCTGATCATCGCGTCTTTATCTACATTCACGTGGAATACTACTTTTATGTAATACGACATTATTAACAAATACACCTGTACATCAAACGAATCACTACCTTCATGATTGATACAAATTAAAATTATTAACGGTAGGTAATTGATTATATACTCACATCGAAGAAATAAAAAAAAAATAACAGTCCCACACAATTTTTTGAAATTCCCCTCTAATGAAGTAATTGCAATAAATAGCATTTCATTCGTTACAGTGACGCAACTAGTTTATTTTGTACATCACTTTCGACGTTTTAAATGATGAAAATACTAATTGTGACGAGAACACAGTCATTCCTGAATCGGTTTTTTATAACTCATTTTTTACCAAAAGTGTGATAAAGAGACGTGGATGCGGATGAGGATGAGATCAGGTTAGAAAGAAGAAAGTAATAGACACCGAAATAAATTTTTTGCGATTAAGTGTGACGGCATTCTTTCTTTCATCTTTTGTTTTGATGTTGGTAGTCAGTGGTAGTCATTGAAAGAATAACATTGTATGTTAGACAAGATAAACAAAGAAAGTTATAGATGGGGACTGAAAATCAATGTCAAAAAAACTAAATTTATTTCTGATTTTCAGATTTCAAAGCAATTAATTGTTTATACAGATCAACTAACATAGGTATCTTTACTGTATTTTGCAGTCAGTTTTCCGGCTTCATTTTCGATGAACACTTTGAACGTATTACCATTCTTAGGCCACAGTGGCTCTAAAATTTTTGTTTGGTTTGAGAAATTAATATATCTAAACAGCAATTGTACACATTGACTTTGGAAGTACGATTCTAGGTCTGAAATTCTCTCATCTTCTTATAACTCATAAAAAACGCTTTGTTATCTTCCGTCTTTTATTTTTGAAAACAGTTGTTATCCCCCACTCTTTTGCTAGATCTCTGGCCTCGTTTAGCAAACCAGGGAATGGATTTTGATATTTTATTTCCACGTCGGGGCTCCTGTAGCCCGGGGCCCTGTATCATTGATATGGCTGATACAGCGGTAGCTACGCCCCTGTTGGTAGTGCATCTAATACCCATTACACTTTTACGTTTTAAAACGTCGTTTTAATTCAGGTCCTTGTTTTTTCATTTAATGTTTTTTGTAAAAGTGTGTGTACAGTGCAACAGAAGTAGCTTGGTGGGCTAAGAAACACAAAATCTGCGCATAACGAAAACATTCGTATAACGATCCGATCGGCGACGACGAAATTTTCAGTAATCGTGAGTCTCGAGTACAATCGGAGGAAGAAGTTTAAGAATGTGAAGTATATTCAGCCGAGTATTTTTTATTTTAGAGGCTAGTCGCCCGCCAAGCTACTTCTGTTGTACTGTACTTTTGTATTTTGTTTAGGAAATATGTCCGTTGACAATGAGCTTTTAATATTTGACCTAGATTAGGTTAGATTAGATTCTAATAGGAGGCATTTTGTAAGTATACACTTCGACCTGATGAGGTCTATTGTGTCCTCCCTGTGGTTAGAGCTTCTTCTCCACCCATAGTTGTTTTACCAACTTTTAGGTCCTGATGTAGCTCTCTGGCTCGGGTTTTTCTTTGGCTAAGCACAGGAACCGTAACCTAACATTTTACTTTAGGTTAGCAATCTATCAGGTTGCTGTTTATCTTACAACTTATTTAACTGCAGTTATACGTATGTATTGGTAGATAATTCTTTCAGGGATGCATCGGAGAGCATCGAGCACCTGATTTATTCGAAAGCTCTTTTTTCTCACTAAAGGTCTAATTACCGATATTTACATTAGATTTAGTGTTCGATTACTTGTTTTAAAATAATAAAAATGTTTATAATTTCATTTCACGATAAATATAAGTTCTGTCCATTAAATTAAAAATGCTCTTTTTTTATAATGTAAAAGGTTCGCAGGAAAACTGCAAAAACTACCGAGGCATTAGCTTACTTAGCATCGTCGGCAAACTGTATGGTAGATATTCATTAAAATAATTCAGAATGAAAATGATAAAAAGATATGGAATGTGCAAGCAGAATTTACAAGAGAAAAGGGATGCATAAATCAGGTCTTTTCTTAACGAAGCATAGCCGAAAAATTCTTAACTAACATGTATGGAATGAGCGGTAGTTTGATTTGAACGCTGAAATCACTTAACGAGGATTTTGATGCATGTGTCAGGATAAACAGAGCTTACACAGACTGGTTTAACATCGAGAAAAGTGTTGGACAGAGATGTAAGGCTTGGCCATGGCTGTTTATTCATTAAAAACTGATTAAAAAATTTAAAAAGAATGCGTAAAGATTAAAAATGAATTATTTAATCGTCAAATTTCTCCTTTACGTCGAAGATCAGGTCATATTAGCATCAAGGGATAAAAATGAATGTAAGCAAGACGAAACTGCATGCGTAAGCATGACAAGCTGCAAGGTGCTAATAAAAGAAGAAAGAGTGGATAAAGTGAAGAAAGAGTTTGTATACTTGGATTCAAAGTTTACGAGAGACGTTTTTCGATCAAATCAAAATTGTTTTGAAGAAAGACTAAGTCAAGAGTATCAACAACTGACGAGCATGTATGAGAGCCCTGATGAAAGTGGAATAAGTGAAAGACATGTGTATGAGCCGTAGCAAGTGATCTCTGCCTACCCCTACGGGAAAAAGCGCCGTGACTGTATGTTTGCATGGTTGTAAAACTAAAATTGCAATTTTTAACTGTTAATGCACGGAAAATTTCTGTTTTTTTGCGATAGGATATAATTAAAATTTTTGCCAACCAGTTAATTTATACAGCTGAACAAATGAATTTTTTTATTGAATTAATTTTGCATGAGAAAATCGATAAATTTAACAATTATTATAAAAATAATTTTAATCTAAAAATACATATCTCCTTGTCTACTGCATAAATGAAAACAATCACGACATTTGTTTGAATATAAGCCAAATAATATTTTAACAGTCTAACAAGCGTCTCTTTACTTTCATTGATATGGATAAAATCTCGCCGCGCCTAGATCGCTTTCGCGAAATGGTCTGGAATTATGATTGAAAAATATAAAAAGGGCAGTGGTCGTAAAAAAAGAGCAGTATTAAAAAGTGTTTATAAGTTATGAAATTTAAATAGTTGTAAAAGTTGTAATTAGTTGAATATCTAAGTGAATATCTTAGTGATTTATAAAAGGAAAGTTTATTTATATTTATTGTGTAAAAGTATTGGAATAAAAATTGTTTGTATCGAGATTTTAAAATCACCGAACCCAAGAAAGAAGTAAAAATTGTAACAATATCCTCGTTATTGATAAGTCCCCATTTGGCTTTGTTGGTCTTAACGGGGGCTACACCTGTTCTGATGCGGTTTAAAGATTTCCAGGTGACCCAATCAAGATGTCGGCCGGTGGGTTCTTCTTTAAGGGGGTTTTTAGAGGGTGGCTCCTCCGGGACCAATCTCATAAAACCTCTTCGAGATCGGAGTCTGCTGGATCGTTGGAACTCACCAAATAGTGGGTGGCATTCGTCCATTCGTCGAACATTTGTTTAAACTTCTCAGTGTATCGGGCCGCTTTAAGGCGCAATGGAGGAGCTGCGAAACCAGAGGCTCTGTAAAGTTGAGATAAGTTTGTTGCTTTCATACACCCAGTTGTTATTCGGCACGTTTCATTTAAAGCAACGTCAACATGTTTCGCATGGCTCGATCTATTCCATTCAGAGCAAGTGTATTTTCCCGTGCAGTCGCTCTTAGGACCGAGGGATTTGCAATCCACTTGCATCCCGTTAACTTTCTCAGTATGTTATTTCTAGTGTTGACTTTTTGATGGGTTTTTAAACAGCGGTGCCTATATGTCAAGGTCCTCTCCAGTATCACTACGGGATATTTAGGTTTTTCCGTGTGTTCTAGGAGGTCACCTCTCCATGAGATATGAAGCTTTCTCGTCGCCTCTCTATTGCGTAGGTGGAAAGCAGACACCTGCGTCTTGGAAGGGTTGGGTTTAAGAGAGTTTCGGTCGTAGTACTCAGCCATTGTGTTAAGTGCACACTCCAGTTTATGCTCGACGATGTGAAAGTTGGTGTCTTGCACAACTATTGCCAGATCATCAGCATAGAGGAAATGTTTTGAGTAAGCAGAGAGGTTGGTCGGTTAATTTCTAATAAAATCCAAACAAATATGTTTTTGTCGTTTTTTTATATTGTTATGTATGCAACTATTTTTTTATTTAATGAAAGAATAAATTGTACAATATCGATGATAAACATTATATATTTTTATCTATTATCTATTTAAATATTTTTACAAACAGGTGTTTACAGAGATTAAGATCATTTTAAATTTTCGTTAGACTGTTAACAGGATTATGTTTTATTCAAGAAAAAATAAAACTAAATTTAAATACTTTTTAAGTTAAAATTCTTTTTAGTTCTTTGCTTTATTTAATACCCAGCATACAATGATTGTACCTAATAATAACCTATAAGTAACTGTGGCTTTGGCCTCGATTTTTCCTACTTTAAACGATCAGATTTAATTTAAACTTCACATACTTGTCAAAGACCGACGACAATGCAATAATTGGATTAAAATATTCAATTATCCTGATTGGTTTAGCCAGAATTCATAAATTTCTTCAGAAATCTTTTGCATGAAAGTACGAGAGATAAAACTTGTGCGTTAGCTATGTGTGCGCGCAGCTCCAATGTCATGTTATAATTCACCCAATCCAATATACTGGTAAAAAACGTGCCGAGTGATGAATGGCAAGAGATTGAGTATAACATATCGAACTTAAAAGCGAAAAATAAATTATAGTTTAAAAAAACTAAAAAACACGCTTTTAGAGTAAATCAAACTAAAAAGTAAAAAATAATTCTTCTCATAAGAATAAAATAACTGATGGGAAAATTAATGTCACTGTTCTAAAAGCGTGGGGTGCTTTCATTCCGAAACGCAGAGTTAGTATAAAAATGTCTTACAAAGCACCCCACGCTTTTAGAACAGTGTGATTAATTTTCTCGTCAGTAATTTTACTCTTATGTTAAGAATAATTTTTTACTTTTAAATTTGAATAACTCTAAAAGCGTGTTTTTTAGTTTTTTTAAACTGTAATTGATTTGTTGATGAATATAAAGTATCATAGAAGTATTTTGACGACGTTAGTAAAAAAATTAATAGATCCACACAAATCGAATACGATTAATAGTTTAAAATAACCAGTTCTATAAATAAAATTCCCATTCAAAAACTTTATTACAAAGTAAAAAAATTTAATAAAACGAACAGCACACGAACGTTGAATGTAAAATGCCCGGTCAAACCTATCAATGTTTGGAAGATTTATAATAGTGGAAATTTGTGCAGTATTTATATTCGGTAACCTTAACACACATTTATGTATAATGATCGTGATGCAAAAATATTCGTAAAAAAACTTAAACGCTTGCCAAGTTTTTATAAATATCATCGAGTGCCGAACGTTAGGAAAATATTTTAAAAAATCTCACGTTCCACAAACTACGAAGCAGTAATTTTAATATTAGTTTATTCTTCATCCCTCATTCGTCCAAGAACTAAATAGTGTATTACATAACGAGTGCGGAAAGTGACAATAACTTTCACACGACTAATGTATACTATTTTTCATACGACCACGCAATAATTTTACCAAATATAATCAACATCTGAGATATTAGTTCACAAAATAGTATCTACAATTAAAGACAACATTTATTTTAAAAGGTAACAATAGCTATTATTAGGTACAAGAATTTTTTTCCACTTAAATATTAGGCTTAAAATTCAAGTAGGTATAGGCAGATTATTACAATTAAGTTTCCAAAATTTTGCAGTTGAGCTTACGTACAGAACCTATTTTGTTTATTCCTACTACTTGCTTGGTGCATTTTTCATTTTTGTGGTTAAGAAAAAATCTCTTTTCATGTGTTGCAGCTCTTAATTCTGCATATTCCTTGTATATATGGTAAAATAAACCTGTAATATTGAATTTTTTGTCAATCTTATTTTTTGTATTATTAATCTTACTTTTAGCAGCACAAGTCCAGATCTTCTATGTCATCCACAATAATTTTCACTAACTCTTGTTTGCGACATGCTCCCAAAATTCCAAAAATTAAAACAACCTAAAATAGTAAAATACCCTAGCAAGAAATTATTTCAAACTCACCTTAGTTTACAGAAACTGATCGTCAGGAGCACTTATAATGAATTCGTTAATTTGGTGGGTGTTTAAAACGTTTGACTTCTTTGGTTTGTATTCATCATTTTTTCTTTTTAAAAATGCTTTCACTTTCAGATGTTTAGCATTAGTATGCAAGAAGGACATTTCACGAAACTGAATATTTAATTTTTTTTCTTTTTCTGCAATTGAGAAATTCTTTAAATGCAACTGATACGTTCTGACACAAGCCTACTTAAAAAAAGTCAATGTATTAACGGTGGCTTAGGAGTCTTTACGCTGAATGTTTAAAAAAAATAACTCAAAAACTGAGAGTTACATGAAGTAAACAAGAGTATCTTTTTTATTCAAAATTGAACTTTTTTTAGATTTTCTAGTAATTTAAGCCATAACTTATTAGGCAAAAAAGATATGTTGTAATTTACCTAAGTAACAGGGTGTAACTAACGCCCTGTATGAATAGTGCTAAATTCAGCATAAAATTCGTAATTTTCATGCGAAAAAACATAAAGTAGCCAATTTTCAGGACGATGATGCTTAAAATCACAAAATTATTAAGAAATTTCAAATTAAAATTCCAACTTAAATACCCTGTATCTCGTTAACCTGCAACATTTGTATAATACATGTAAAGCTCAATCGCCATATTTTGGCTCCAGTTCGGAGATTGCCCATTCTTAATGAATCACCCTGTATACAAAATAGTAAATTATACATTATTTAAAGATAAATACTTAATGAAAAGAAATTTTTAAATCCCATCAGAGAGAGAGAGAGAGAATGGTCAAAATAACTAGTCAAGTCGCCCTTACGACGCCGAAGCGTTGGAAGAACCCTCAAAAGATGAGCGACAACCTCTCTTACAATTGAACGGCAGAGGATACGAAGAAAAACAAGCAATTTGCTTACATTAAAGAAGGAAGAAAAAGAAAAATAATACTACTTTCATAAGAAAATGAAATTTTGAAATATGAATTGTAAACTAAATAATTCCACTGATCTTGAACTAATTCTTTCCGAAAAAACTTCATATCATCCCAATTTCCGTTCTCTAAAAAATTCAAAAATATATTTATATTTTTATCACTGAAATCTCTAAGCGAATTGTAAGATAAACGATTGAAATTCTGTATATATTCAGGAAAGTTGAAATTTTTATAATTCTTTTGAAAACTGGGCTAGAACATTAACCTATGCGTAGATTATGTCGACTGAGAATAGAAAATGATAACTTATACGCTTATTATTGCAAGATATTCTTTGTTGGAATTATAAATAGCTCAGTAATAATAAATAAAATTCCCGAGCAGGGCGAACGACTCGAAATCAATTTTAGTTTTATCTGTTTCTGAAGCGAAATAATTCTTGCTAGCATATTTTTAGTCGGTAGCAAAAATCTGGTTATGAGTTAAATAATACCCCGCCATTTTTATCAAAAATCGTTTTATGTTCAACAGTGTTTTATTATTAATAAATAATTTTTAATAAAGACGTTGATAACCTAGGTTCAAGCGTTTAAAAAAGTCTTATATTTTTATGGGTTTTTTGCATTAACCCAGTTTTACAATTGATGTATTAACTCTACGCCAACAAACTGTAGTTTCAATAAAATTAATTTGCAAACGTTACATAATTTTTAAATTTATCGAGACAAAATCCTACTAAAGAATTGATATAAATATAAATTGATATAGAATTGATAATTGATATAATTGTAGTTAAAATTCTACATTATAGGTACTCGATATTTTTGAATCAGGATAAAACAAAACACTAACATACATCACAGTTATTACCGTGGAAAAATAATGAGTAAAACTAATATTAGGGGTGGAAAGGGTGTGACCAACTTCGCGAAATAGCAGAAGTTGGTCGAGAATGCCACGAATGTCTGGAAAACTAACAATAGGTAACAAAATTTGACTTATTTAGCCACCGGGAGATTCAGTCATTCCGGGCGATAAAAAAGCTACTGCAATGGCAAAAAAGGTTCAGAGGAGCAGCTGTGGGACCATTCTAGGGTTATGCAAATCAATGTATTAAAACAGTAACCGAAGATGGGAGCAAGGGGGCAATATCTATTAGACCCATAATACTATGGGGATAAATTTTACTCCTAAATATTAAGTCCTGAAACAACTAGTCGAAATCACTATAGATCACCACCCAGTTAATGAACATATAAAAAAATGGGCAAGGTGAAAAATGATTCCTGCAGAATCTGCTCAAAGAACAAAGAATCTATCTTTTAATAGAATGTGAAGTATTATCACAAAATTGGGACTGTAAACAGTCTCTGAGACAACTGGTAGCAAACAATCAGGTTACTCTGATGTGGGTTCCAGGTCACAAGGAGTTAAAGGCAACGAAGAAGCAGATTGCCTTGCCAAAGAAGGGGCAAATACAAATTTTTCCGGCCCAGAACCCTTCTGTGGACTTTCCAAAGCCCACTTGAAAGAAGAGGTTCGACGTTGGGAAACAGATGAAATGAAATCTCACTGGCATAAAGTGACAGGACAAAGGCAAGCAAAAAGGCTAGCAAATCTTTCGCCAAGAAAAGCTAAACAGCTTCTCGAGTTGGACAAGAAAGACTTGAAACTGGTGACGGGACTCCTCACTGGACACTGCCCTCTAAGGTACCACCTGAAAAAAATGGGAAAAACAGAGAGTGACAGTTGCCGCTACTGCGAGAACTTCGCTGAAACTGCAGAACATTTGCTTTGCGAATGCCCAGCGCTTTTCTGGAAGAGGCTCAAGTTTCTGGCAGGGGCCTTCCTAAAGCCCTTCGATGTCAGAAACTTAGCCCCCAGGAAACTGATAAACTTTACCCGAAGTCTCGGAATCCCGGGCCTCGAATAGATCAAGGGTTATGCACAAAAGATCTGATAGGTCGAAGTGCTTGAGAGGCAGCATGTCCTTCACGACCCACCCTACAATCTACAATCTACTATCACAAAAAATAGAGCAAGGCAATTTCTACCTAAGAATAACTTAAATTGTAATGCAATATTACTAGTTTCGTATTTGAAATGTATACAAAAGCCCGACAGTATTGTTAATAATTATCAATCATTTTCTTTCTATAATCCCTTCCCCTTCTAATAGTCGCAGTGCGGGCCGTCCGCGGCCCACACGATAGGTCTACCCTTTTTGCGACTATTTTCTTAAAAAAAAAAAAAATTATAATATTAATATTGAGTTATTACCATGCAAGTTGGTTAAAAAGGAAAATTTTGCAACAAAAATTGATAGTTTAAAATCATTACTGACTAATTGACTAGAGACAGTAAAGTGGCAATCTGTCTAAATAAGAATTTGTAAAATGAATACCCAAAACAAGATACCTACACTAACCAGAGTATACAAAAGAAAAAGTAGACCAATCATAACATATCATGACAGACAAAAATGTTAATACACAATTAAAACACTATTGCATAAGACGAGAACATCAGATAGTGATGGTAATGAATGGAAAACAACAACTTTAAATACCCTGTATCTCGTAAACCTGCAACATTTGTATAAGACACGTTAAGCTCAATCGTCATATTTTGGTGTGTAGTATCTCCAGCTCAGAGATCGCCCATTCTTAATGAATCACCCTGTATATTAGCAAAAAGGTAACCAGATCCTATTAAAAAAAGAATATTATTCTCATGCTAAAATCTTCAGAATGGGCGCAAAGTTGGGTCAAAATCAAAGTGGAAAGCTGACTTTTTGAGCACGACTAGAATATACGCAAATGTTTCTTGACTTGTATTTAGTTTAATCATATTCTATTTAGTTTTATTTGTATATTTTTACTGTTTTCACGATTCAGCAAGTTTTATCTTCTCCTCAAACGTTTCCAGAAACAACTCAAATAGTTAATGGAAATTCGATAGCGTGATGCAGCATATTTCGTGATTGTTACATAAAGTTTCATTTTGTTATATGTCGCTGAGTAATTGCGACCTCATGAGCTTAAAGGAAACGGTGGAAAGTAACACTTTTCCGGTTTCGTTTGACTGGAAACTGGACCCGAAGCAACACCGGCGTTGCCGCTACAGCCGCTCTTGATGGTCGTAATAATCCTAGTAGATCGTGATGCCTCGGAACAATCGCAAAACGCGCACGCGACTGTAAAGGTCGTCGGGACGAAAACAAGTGAAAATCCGAAGAAGTATTACGACGAAATTTGAGATTTGTATAGATTCCCAGTTGCCGGTTGTGACAATTATGTGCATTATTTTTTGCTACAAATGATCGTTTTGACCACGTGATCAGTGCCATTAACAGGTATAAAAGTAATCTTACTTTTTAAAAACAAGCGGTTTATTTTCAAAATTTTAATTTACCTACGTCATAGACATATTATTTATGCAACGCCATCTTGTACTTTTGCCATTTTCAACAGCAACTTCATTAACAATTTTTGTTTCAAAGTTTTATACCATTTATAAAAATTGCTATTTTTTTCTGATTAATTTATTTTTTAACGAAAGAAAATATGTGGGTAATAAATATTTCATTTTTTTATTAACATCAACAGTATTTGCTAAGAAACTTGGAAGACTGCATATTTATATTAATTGATATTTGAATTTTATATGTTTGTTAGTATCTAGTAGTGATTTAAGTAATGGAACCTGCATTTAATATAAAATTTCTTTATTTTATAATAGACGCGCTTGTTTATAGGTACTAAGAATTAAGATTTCGATCTCGTTTACTGTTTTACCTCCAAACTTTGTAATAAACCGATACGTAATAATAAATGATGTAGAATGATTATGAAAGAAAATGGAAGTTAAGAGGATTTTGAAGAAGCTTTTATTTTTTTGGGGGCTAATATGATTTAAAAAATAATTTTATGGATAATAGATAAATATATTATTTTTTTAATTCCATAAGTAATTGCTAGGAAACTTTATTTTTAATGTACTTATTATTATTTATTAATTGATATTTGAATTTTATGAGCTTGTCAACAGCAATATTTTAAACATAAAATTTCTTTAATAGACAGTCTTGTTTATAGTTAGGCATTATAATTTAAAACTCTTACTATTCTGCCTCCACACCGTGAAATAATAATGAAAGAAAATTGAAGTCAAGTGGGTCTCAAACAAAAAAACTTCAATTTTTTTAGGGTTGATATAATTTAAAAAAAAATAAGTGGGTAATAGATTCTTTATTGTATTAATTAAAAAAAAAATGGGTAATATATTATTTATTTTACTAAAGTTTTAAAAAAAATTACATATTAATATTAATTGAAATTTGAATTTTTTAAGCTTGTCAACATTTAATTAAAGTATCTTATAATTTAATAGATATTCTTGTTTATAGTTATCATAATCATTTCTAGTTTTTTTGCTATTCTGCCCCCAACATTTGATGCAAACCGAAGCGTAATAATGAATAATATGATATGATAATTAAAAAAAATGGGTCAAGTCATCTTAATCTTAATTGAAGAAGCTTAAATTTTTTTTTGTTATGTGATTTTTCTAATAAAAAAATGTATATAAATAATAGATACTTTAGGTTATCAATACCAACATTATTAGCTAAGAAAAATCTAGTACGAAAGATCAGCCATTCCCTTGAGCATAAGGAAATTGCGCTGGCAGCTTTTAAAGATATAGAAGGAGCGTTTAATAAAGTCCTTCCACAGTCACTCTATACATTAATTAGGGATAGATGAATCGACAGTCAAATATGTAACTGGATCAAAAGCATGATTGAAAACCGATATGTTATATCATCGCTGCATGGAAAGTCGGTTAGGTTTAGGGCGTCGAAGGGGTGTCCACAAGGTGGGGTACTTTTCCCCTTAATGTGGTCACTACTAGTCGACTCTCTACTGAGCAAGCTTTCCATGCAGTGATTAGATTTTCATTGCTATGCGGGATTTGGTTATAATAGTTAGAGGAAAATTTGAAACGACGATCTCAAACGTCCTCCAAGAAGCCCTCAACACAGTATATAGATGGTGCGAGAGGGAACAGATGTCTGTCATCCCCCGGAAAACTGTAATTATTCCTTTTACAAGAAGAAAAAAGCTGGATAAGCTTCGGCAGCTTGTCCTATACGGAGAGAGCATTTCATTTGCGGCGGAAGTAAAATACCTGGGTGTAGTTCCGGATAAAAGACCCACCTGGAACGCGCACCTAGAAAAAACAATAAACAAAGCTAGGTTTTTTCTCTGAAAATTTAGAAGAGTAAACAGATTTACTGAAATTATCAAACAATGATAATATCTATGGTCACGTATTGTTCAGTAGTCTGGTGGACCAAAGGGTTACAACAGACAGCTAAAGCAAAGCTTGCTGGCCTGTCGGTTTTGCTGCGTGGAAGACGAAACTACTGAACATATACTATGTTCATGCCCCGGCCTGAAAATGTCCATAAAAAGGTAAAAGATTTATCAGGCAAACAACAACAAAACAAGTAACTACACTAAGAGACAAGAATGGAAATATTATTGCAGACATAACAGGCAAACTAAAACGGTGGGAAGAATATATAGAGAATTTTTTTTCAGACACAAGGCAACAAAGTCTAGAACAAATAGGTAAAATAAATCCTGATATAACTAACGACATAGTCATAAACGCCATAAAGAACATGAAAAACAACTAATTACCCGGACCGGATCAGATCCTAGCAGACATTTTTAAACTTATAGACCAAAACCACATCTGGCCCTTAACAAATATACTTAATGCCATATACAAAACAGGCATAATCCCAAAAGAATGACTTATGTCAACATTTGTAGCCATCCCGAAAAATCCAAATGCAAAAGAATGCAGCGATCATAGAACCGTAAGTCTCATGTGTCACATTCTATAGATTTTTTTAAAAATAACTCATAAACGTGTATATAACAAGCTCGAAGAAGACATCAGTCAATTTGGATTCAGAAATGCAATGGGGACACGAGAAGCATTATTTGCCCTAAATGTTCTAATACAGAGGTGAACCAAGATCTATTCGTCTGTTTTTTGGATTACAATAAAGCATTCGATTGTGTAAGACACGACATACTCATGACAATACTAAGTGAAAAGCATATAGACTTCAACGACATGCGAATAATTAGCAATCTATATTACAATCAAAGAGCTGTTTCTAGAGAGAGCGAGGAGATGTCAAACGAAATAAAGATTGAAAGAGGACTCCTTTACTCTTTAATCTCTACTCGGAGAAAATCATGCAAAAGGCTATATCTGAAGAAACAGCGGGAATAAGGGTAAACGGCGAACTCATAAACAATATCCGTTTTGCCGACGATACCCTGGTTATAGCCCAGAGTAGTGCGGACCTACAAAGAATGATGGATAAAATCGTCAACAACAGTGAGATAGCCGGTCTTACACTTAATATCAAGAAGACAAAACACATGATAATCAGCAAAGCACTTGTCCAGTGAAGTCTTTATATTCGCAATGAGGAGGTTGAGAGAGTGAGAGAGTACAAATACCTGGGTACTATGTTGAACGAGACTGGAGGACACTCGCAAGAAATAAGATGCAGAATAGGTCAGGCTAGAGTTGCGTTTACAAACATATTCTGCACTAGAGACCTGAGTGTCAAACTTAAGATCAGACTAGCCAAATGTTATGTTTTTTCAATACTTCGCTATGGAATGGAATCGTGGACAACGAACAAAGATGACTTAAATAGACTCCAAGCTATCGAAATGTGGGTCTACAGACGGATACTCAGAGTTTCTTGGACAGAAAGGGTAACAAATGCAGAGGTATTGAGGCGAGTAGTTAAAGAGGCAGAAATAGTGAACACGGTAAAAGTAGAAAAACTTGCTTATTTGGGTCACGTTATGTGCAGGAAAAGATACCACATGCTACAGCTAATAATACAAGCAAAAATACAGGGTAAACGAAGTGTGGGAAGAAGACGCACTTCATGGCTGAAGAACTTAATGATAGCCAACCTTCTAAGAGGAGACGGCACGTGAAGAAGAAGACGGCATGTATATGGCGCCGGATTTAGGGGATGGCATTCGAGGCTATAGCCCCGGGCTCCACAAAAGAGGGGCCCCCAAAATGAAGACTTTAGAAAAAAAACCTTTTAATTTTCGACTAGTAAACACAACTTTTACAATTAATTATTCATTGAAAAACTCGACAGAAAAAAATTATTCATTCTATTTGGAAAATAATAAGGGGCCAGGGGGCCTCCTCTCCTTTGTTGCCCCGATGCCTCCAGATATTTAAATCCGGCCCTGCATGTATATAAGTTGTTCTGATTGTTAATAAAAAAATTAAAAAAAAATTTAGAATGATGTTAATAAGTTAAAGACTAAAGCTTCTATTTATACACAACAAAGAGTAATAGGATAAGTGACGCGAGTCTTATTCACATTAAAACGACGATAGATTTTTCTAAAACCATCATCCTGTAAAATGACGTACGCAACACTCTTAACATTTTCCCTTCCTAAAGTTCGCTAACCTAACTTTCGTTAATTGCGATTTTGTTCATTTAATAATAGAGTTTAAATACCGGAGTGACATACAATTACGAAGTTCAAAAGAATGGATTATTTTTAGAAAGTTTAAATTAACCATCGCGGATCAAAAAGATCATAATAAATGGCGATGAGTCTTTTTAAATTAATATTGACTATCCGAATACTTTTTACTAAATCTGTAACATTTGACACAAAATCACCGCGTTTACATTTACAAATAATATGTTTTCGTTACACTTTGCTTAATTATTCATTATGTTTCGATAAAAAAACTAAATAGTCAAAAAATCGTTTAATTATTTTTGTTTTATAAAACGTTTTCCTTATTATATACAGTATAGGCCACTTTCCTATACTTATGTATGGTAGTGAATGTTGCATTTGTCAAAAGAAGCATGAAAATAGGATTAATGCTGCGGATATAAGTAGTCTGAGAAGTATAGCCGGAGTGACTCGGTTGGATAAAGTAAAGAATAGTGAGATAAGAGAACGCTGTGGTGTAAAAAATGATGTGGTTACAAAGATAGACAAAGGAATGCTTAGATAGAAGAGAGGATGGATAAAGGAAGATTGACGAAACAAATTTATAAGGCGAGTGTGAATGAACAAGTCGGTAGAGGTCGATCTCGGCGAACATATCTCGATGAGATCTACATTGTTTTGAAGAAAGGCCAGGTCAAGAGTACCAACAACCGACGAGCATGCATGAGAGCCCTAATGAAAGTAGAGGAAGCAAAAGATGTGTGTAAGAACCGTAGCATGTGGCATGACTATATGTATGTATGTATAGGCCATAAACCAGTTGTCAAAAATATTAATTTACTATGAACATACAAACACTGCAAATACTGGTACCATTCAGCTACAAAAGCTGCTCAAAGTGTTTTAGTTGTTGTGCTTAGTATAAAATTTACCTTTGGAACGCTAATTTACAAAGTCTTCCGGGACTGAAGGTTTTCAAGATCTGATCTTCAAATATTCAACATCACGAATCTTAGTACACCCCAGTCTACAAAATCAATTGCTGTGATATCTGGGGATCGTGTTGCCCTTCTGCCAATCCATTTATCAACATTTTAATTTGGAAATACGCAATAGCTCTATAATGCGGTGCTTTAACTTTTTGCTACATTAACTTTTCTTCAACCGGCTGCGGATATTAATAAATTGGCATATTTTTCAGTTTCAACACTACTTCATTAAGCATATCACAGTACTTTACAGAATTGACAGTCTCTCTCTCTAGTCGTTTACTTCATATCCTAAAGTGTTTTGACCTTATGTTTGTCGTTCACGTTTTGGTGTTTGTTATTCCTTTTCATTTATCTCCATCTGGAACGCATCTTATGCTTTCTTGTAGTGGTTTGGCTGTGTAGTGCTTCTCTTGGTCCAACCAGCGTTTGGGCGAGCGTCCCCGAGGTCTCACTCCTTCGACTTTTCCTTGGATTACAAGTTTTAAAGATTTTCATCACTTTTTCTGCTCACATGTCCAAAATATTTAGGAATTCTTTGCCTTACTATAGTTGACAGTCTATCTTTAACTTTAAGCTCTTCCAATATTGACGTATTCGTTCTATGAGCACTCCAAGTAATTCTCAAGAGCCGTCTCGAAACCCACATTTCGAAACTATCGCAGTGTTGAAACTATAGCATTGTCAGAAGTCTTTAAGATCCATGCCTTAGCTCCATAAAGCGCAATCGGGAATACAAGAGTTTCGACAAGTCTACGTTTTGTTGTTGGGATTATATGCTTGTCTTTCCAAATTTTATTCAACTTGGTCATGTCGGTTTTTGGCAAGAGCTATTTTTCTTTTAATCTTTATGGATGCGTTTCCATCTTTATTCATATGGGCTCCCAGATAAATCATTTCATCCACAATTTCTACATCGCGTATTTCAAGCACTCCTTCTACCTTACTGGTACTGTCTATTAGCATCAACTTTGTTTTTTGGCGATTTAGTTTCAAGCCAAAGTTCGCACTTTCTTTGTCTACTCTTTCAATAAGTTCAGACATTTCCTATTCGTGCATTGCTATGAGTGTGGTGTCATCGGCGTAGCGTAGGTTATTGATTCTTCTACCACCTATACTTATACCTCCTTTCCACCCCACCAAGGCTTTCCTAATAAAGTAATCACCATAAATGTGGAATAATAGGGGTGACAGAATACAACCTTGCCTCACGCCTCGCTGAATTAACAGTACCGTTTAAAAAATTAGGCCATGTTTGCAAAATAAAAACGTGCCGTTTTGTAGTTTTATTCATTGTTCTCAGATAACAAAATCTAAAGATTTCTATTGACAACTGACTTATGGCCCACCCTTGAAAGTGTGCCCATGTGGTTTTTCTGTAATTAATTTAAAATTTAATATCCGTGGTCGGGTTCTAATGCCATTAAAAAAAAAGAAAATTTTTTTTGGAATAATCAAAAATGTTTACCCCTAGTTTTAAAAATCTTCAATTTTGTGAATTCACCAACAAATACTCATAATTTTTCATACTTTTTGTTTGTGCAATATAAACAGTTTTTGTTTGTTTGTTATATTAACAAAACGGTAACATTGTTTGATCTAAACTTATATTAAAACCGTAAACCAGTCCACGGTTATTATGTACTTTATCGAAAAATACCTGGAAGTGTAATTTTAAATTAAAAAAAATATTTGTTTAATTTATGTACATTTCTTTTCCGTAAATATTTCTTTTTATTAGATCTAAACCAATCTCATTCAAATCCGTTTATTTTAGTGAGATAATTTCTTTAATAACACATGTTTAGCTTATTTTATAAGTACAGTTCAATAAAATTAAGTGAATAAAAATTTTAGCTCAAAAAATTACAACGAAAACTCGTTTAAACTGGATATATCATGTATTGCAATAATCAATAACCATTTTAAAAAGTGTTGTTAATTAATGTTAAAAGAAACAAATATTAAAGAGTTATGCATTAAGTCTAATGTTTTTTGCATTCCATTTTGGTAATCACGTGGCTACTATCTTTTTATTATCCTCCGTATTATTATTTTATGATACTCTTTGATAAATAATCTAAGAAGAATACTTTTACAAACATACATATTGTCCCTCCTTTTTCCCGTAGGGGACAGTTCTTACACACGCCTTTCGCTTCTTCTACTTTTATCAGTGCTTTCATACAAGTTCGTCGGTTGTCGGTAATCTTGACTTGGCATTTCTACAAAATAATTTCGATCT
Source organism: Agelastica alni (assembly GCA_950111635.1). Classification (NCBI taxonomy): domain Eukaryota; kingdom Metazoa; phylum Arthropoda; class Insecta; order Coleoptera; family Chrysomelidae; genus Agelastica; species Agelastica alni. The sequence continues at coordinate 14,323,423 of OX467711.1, forward strand.
GATCGAGATATGTCGACTTCTACCGGCTTGACTTGCCCATTCACACTCGTCTTATAAATCTGTTTCGTCAATCTTTTTTCATCTATCCTCTCTACGTTTTTCTACATTTTCTTTTACACCACACTCTTAAATCACTATTTCTCACTTTGTCCATTAAAGTCACTACTGCTATACCTCTCAGACTACTCATTCACTTTTTCCACTCTTTATTCTTTAATCAGAACCTCGCAATTTGTCATGCATTATTCTCTTGCAAAAACCATTACTTTCGTCTTGCTTACATTCACTTTCATCCCTTTGATTTTTAGGGCATCATGCATTTGACGATTAAATCATTCATCCATGCGCACTCTCTTTCAAATCTTTCAAACAACCGTCTATGAGTAAGTTAAACAGCCATGGCGAAGCTACACATCCCGATCTAACACTAACACCTTTTTCGATATCAAACCAGTCCGTGTAAGCTCCATTTTAACTTGACACAAGCAGTAGAATCCTCGTAAAGTGATTTCAGCGTTGGTATCAAAATACTTTTTTATGCGTTAAAAATATTCAAATGTTTTAAAAAATTTAGTGCTTGTTAAAACAAACTAAAGGTCGTGAGAGATAATCCTTGGTAACTAGTTTCGGTCTGGGTCAGGGTATAAATGAATATTCTATATTAAATGAGAACATTCCGCATTCCAACGTAACATAACATTTATGTATTGTGAGTAGCAACGTCAACGAAGTTAAAGGATTTGTTATTCGGGAAGGATTTAATAATGCAATAGCTAAAATAGATGATTTACCATTTTGAGATAAAGTTATTCATTGTTGTAATATCCCTAGGTTGTTTTAGTTTTGGTTACTGTTTAGAGTTTAGAGTTGTTTTTAATAAAACGGTGTAATATATTGTCTGTAAGGAAATAGCACATCGCGTGGTAAGGGATCAAACAAGACGATTCCAAATGGGGAAGAGTTTTGTTTTAACATTTTCCACAGTCTGAAATCGTGTTTCATCCCATGTCACACACTATACAGGGTGCTTCTAAATGCATGAGGTGATTGCCCGTATGAAATTATGTTAGATACTTTCCTAAAACAAAATTTCCTCATCCCACTCCGTTCCCAGCTATCACCCCTAAAGGGTGGTAAGTAAGATTAAGTAATAATTTTGACTGTGGGCGGTCATTTCCAACATTTATTATGAATCGGTTTTTTATTTTTGCACTTTCCATATTTACTGATTTTAAGTTTTTTTTTTTGATTTCGTGTAATTTTTCTATTGAACAATGCGCTTTTAGCTAGATAGTCATCATCAATGCCAATCTATCAAGGTTTTTTAAAAAACTATTAATAAAATTTCCCTTAATTGGTTTTCCATGTACTGTTTTTAAAAAAATTCCCATTTTGAAGCCAATGGTCAGTGAATAATTTTAAATGTTAGTGTAAAAAAACAAACAAAAATTATTCCAATCTTTCCTTGTAAAAACACCAACATTTAAAAATTATTCAGTTACCATCGGCTTCAAAATAGGTAAGTTTTTAAAAACAATACATACGAAACAAATTAAAGGAAATGTTATAAATAGTTTTCAAAAAAACTTGATAAATTTACACTGATGATGGCTAACCAGCCGAAAGCGCTTTGCTCAATACAAAAATTACACGAAATACACAAAAAAAGAGTTTATTTCATAGATAAGTCGTGTACTGAACAACTGAGGATTTTTATTTTATTTCTTTCATTACTTAAATTTGAGAAAAAAAAATAAAGACTTAATTTTACTCACCACCCTTTAGGAGTGATATCTCGGAAGGGGGTGGGTAGAGGAAATTTTATTGTAGGAAAGATCCATCATAATTACTCACGGGCATACTCCTTCGGAATTTTTGCACATAAATTTAGAAACACCTTGTATTTTTGATATTACCTGTACCTGTAAAACTGGGAGTTTAATATTAGAAGCCTGAGATAATTTGAGACGAATAGCGTAAAAAGAATCTTTTCAACTTTCAGGGCTCAATGAAAAAATTTCGATACTTTAACAGAGGATATAGTTTCACATTACCTGTATTGAAACTAAGAGTTTTAATATCTGGAGCCAGTTAAATTTTTATTTTGGAAATACTGCACTGTCAGATTAGTTAATGATATGAAGGATAGAGATGAGTAGTCCGAGAAGTATAGCTGGAGTGACTGATGGATAAAGTGAGAAATAGTGTGATGGGAACGCTGTGATGTGAAAGAAGATGTTGTAATAAAGATGAAAAAAGGAATGCTTAACTGGTTCGGAGAGGATAGATAACAGAAGATTGACGAAACAGATTTATAATTTCGAACAGATCGAAATTTTTTTGAAGAAAGGCCAGGTCAAGAGTACCAGCATGTATGATGAGCATGTATGAGACGTTGATGAAAGTAGAAGAATCGAAAGACATATGTAAGAACCGTATTTATTGGAAAAAAAGTGGTCTCTGCCTACTCCTACGGGAAAATGGCGTGACCATATTGTTACGAAATTACTTCTTTCTTGGGTTCGGTGATTTTAAACTCTCGATACAGTAACAAAACAATTTTTAATTCAATACTTTTACGCAATAAACTTTACTTTTACATATAACTTAGATACAACTTTTACAACTTATTACATTTCATAACTCATAAAAACTTAAAACTCTTCTCTTCGTCGCCGCTAATACCTCTAAATCATAATTCCAGAGTAATCGACCTTTTTCTCGAGAGTCCGGAACAATCCTTCTACCTTCTCGAACCCGTAAGACGACGTGTTCAAAAGTTTACCAGACGGAGGCCGAGGCCAACAAAGCGCTCATTAATATGCACCCTAATTGTGGTCGACTCTCTGACGTCGATAAATAAACAGGGCTGGATGGTAACAATATGTATGTGTGTATTAAATTTTTAAATTTGGTTACGCCAATTTGGCACATTTCTTAAAATTCTTCCAAAATTAATGAAGGGTACTTTAAAATGTTATAAATTTGATTTTAAAATAATTTAATTAGGTTAATTAAATCTATTATTACGTAATTTTAATGAGTATATTTAAGAAAAAATTAATGAGCGCTTGTAATTGGAATTGACATGCGTCAATTTACTTACAAAAATTGAAAAATACAACTGTTGTTGTTAAGGTTTTAATTAAGATTACATTTCTTTTTTAAATTAATACAGTTTTTTTTTTGGTTCGTAGAACATCCGACTGACCTTTAAAATAGAAAACGAGAGTAAACCTTTCAACGAAAAAGTACAAAGTAATTTCGTTGCATTTACTTACTAATCAAAAACCGTCTATTTTGATCGATGACGAATACGAAATTTGCTACAAGATCAAGCTTGCGATGGTGCACCACACCGACGAACATCAGACAATCGGAACGCGCCGATTTGTGAAGGATTCATCGAATTGGCGGCGTCCCAACGACCATTTGGACATCGGTCGACGTCGCCATTAAAGGTGGGATTTATTTTGATACCGTTCCAGCTACAGTTGTAAAAATTGTTCGCTTTTAAAAGAAAATTCATTGAAAATTTGATAATAATCGTTGTAAATGTGAGTACTTTGTTTTTCATTGCCTAGTGATGGCTTCACCAGCCTTCAATTATTATTCAAAGCTTAAAATATTAACACGTACACATAATATTTAGCCACACAAGTTACTGTTCTTAGGTTTCACCTTTAAGAACTACGTATCACCAACAAAAAGCTATCGAAATCGTTTCATGAGCCAGATTTCCGTTCATTTATCCAGTTGTTCGATTTTTTCGACTGGGATGAATCTAAGATCAGATAAAACCACCTTAAATCTTGAAAGGCCAAAAATTTAAAAAGGAATTTTTGTTGAAATTAACCTCAGCCTCATATTTATTTTTGGTATTCGTCGGCGACAAAGAATCTCATATAAACTTCAGGAAATTGGATGGTTGAACATGGAAAAAAGAAGGGTATTTCACGAAGTTTGTCCATTCCATAAAATAAAATAATTATAACAAAAAAGCCTTCCACTTTACATAGAAAAATTACATATCGTACTGACATTCACAATTTGAATATTCGAAATAAAAATTTGCTCGCAGTGCCTGAATTCAAAACAGAAGTATTTAGACGGTCTTTTAGATACCAAATTTGTCAAAGGTATAATTCTGTTCCCACCTCACTTAAACAATTAAATTCAAAGATAAATATAAACAATATTTGTTTGACTGTAATTAAAGTAAATTATTAAAATCTTGTAGAAAATAGGTAAACTACATTTTTATGTTAAGAACTCGTATTTAAATTATAAACAATAATTATGTAACGATCACAGGTTTTTTTTTTTTTTTCTTATTTTGATTTTCAGGGTTAAGTGGAAGAACATTTTCTGTGATGCATAGCATTGCAGACAATAAACTTCGCCCTTTATTTCTTGACAACTTATTGCAAATGTATCATGTTTTCTGTTAATTTTTTGAAATAATAAAGACGATATTATTATTATCATTATTATTATGATTATTAATTTGTATCTGATTATAATTTTATTTATTTCAGGAAAACGACAGCATTTTTTCAAAGTAAAAGCTTAAGACAGTGATAAAGACGTTGATGTTAATAAAGTGCAGTGTTGTTGGAAATCGGAACAGTTACAAAAAAATCCGTAATGTAACAGTCTAGCTCTACATCGTGTAGGCTATGACGGCGCGCGAAGTTGTGCTCGAAGCTGGTGCTCCGTGGGGTTTTCGCATGCACGGAGGAGTCGATCATAATCAGCCGTTGAGAATTTCTAGGGTGAGTATCGTGTGGCGATTGTTTTTATGCGAAGTTAGGAGTTGACATATTACTAAGATTTCGCGTCTACTGCGCATGGTGTGTTTGCTTCTCCAACGTAAATTATAACCTAATTAAGTTTATAAGCAATTTTGTGTGGTTAATTTTGATGTTTGTTTTGTGTCACCTATGTTTAGTGTGTGTTGTTTGGGTATGTTTTAAGGCAAAGTCGTCTGAAGGATTTAATGAGATATTTATATTTGTGTGTTTGCAAACAGAACACTGGACGAATGTATTATTCATTTTGACCACTAAAATTTTTTTGCAAAAACACAAACTCATTACATTCCTGTATTTTATATTGGTATCTCCCACAATAATTACTGTTTTGTTTACTTAATTGATGACATTCGTTAAATTTTACTACATCAGCAATAACCAAGGCCAATTCAGTTTATTGGGTCAATTGTGCGTTATTCGTTGTTTGGTAAAACAAATGAGGTCAGGTTTTTTAGAAAAAAATATAATAATCTTTCTTTTTTTGGGTACTCAGTAAATCGTTCATCATTTTTTCTAAAATTTTCTAGGGTGTACCTTCGTAATATTTTTTCATAGTTATGTATATTTTTTAAAAATTTTATTTCCATTTAATAAACAAAAATTAATTCATTAGCGATTATATGTGTGGCTTGATGATGTTGTTTAAACACACTCAATCTAAACCAATAAATCAATAAAAGTTGTCTATGAAATTTACTTTGAAATTTTTAACAGAAACATATTATGTAACAAAGGAATCATTAAAATAATTTACAATATCTGCAAACTATACTTATACTTTTTATAATTTTAAGTTTAAGTTTTTAAAAATATTTTTAGTCGCTTGTATTTTTTCGAGTGAAAAATCATATCCACTTTTTAAGAGTTCGTCTCAGTTACCTAAATAAAACATTTATTACTTTTAAATCGTAGTATTTTTTAATCCATATAAAATAAACTTCCCAACATACATCCATTTATAGTCAAGCATTTTTCCCGTAGGGGTAGCAGATACCACTTCTTTCCCCTTGCTACAGTTCTTACACACGTCTTTTGCTTCTTCCACTTACATGCCCGTCGATTAATGGCACTCTTGACCTGGCTTTTCTTCAAAACAAAACAATGTCGATCTGATCGAGATACGTTCGCCAAGGTCGACCTCTACCGTCTTGCTTATCACTCGCCTTATTAATCTGTTTCGTCATCTTCTTTCATCCAAACCATCTAAGAATTATTTTATCTATCTTTATTACCACATCTTCTTTCACACCAAAGCGTTCTCTTATCTCACTATACCTCACTTTATCCCAACCCAGTGCCGGATTTAAAAGTCTGGAGGTCTCAGGGCAACAAAGGACAACAAAAACTATTAATAAAAGATAGGTTAGCTTGACGTCTTTCAACTCGATAAATTTTATTTTATTCGCGAAAAAGTTCTTATAAAATGTTTCGCAAATTACTCGCGAAAAACTCTCTCGATGAAAGAGAGCTTGACGTCCTTCAAAAATGTATACACTTTTTCGCGAACAAAATTTACACTGTCTCTTTGACAGATAAAGTTCCCGACAATAAACAAATACAATAACAGAAAAACAGCGGAATATTACAGTGAATACAGAGTACAAGTAAAAGAGGGACTACCATTGATGCAGTTTTTGCAAGAAATATTGCTAAATTCAAAGTGTGAAGTTTCACTTCATCTGCGCGAACCAGGTTTTTTTTTATTTTAACCTCATCTCACACCTTTCGTTAATTCGATCGCTACCAAACTTCACAGTATCACCCGCTGGGTTAATCTAAAGATTGCCTGTAAATTTCATTAAAATCGGTCCAGTCGTTTTAAAGTTCACAGGAAACAAACACATACATAAATACACATATCGACTTTTATACTTATATATTTGCCAGGAAACAAATTTGAAAAAATTTGAATTCACCATCAACTAATGGCAACAATGCTCTTACGCGTTGGTGAATTTGTCCTTGAATCTGTAATATTGAACAAAAGAAAATATTTAAAAGTCCAGTATATTGTTCGAGAGTGATCTGACGCATTCGGCAAAATCGATGATTCTCGATCCGTGTGTTCTGGAAATTTGTGGAATGTTCCATGACGATATATAAGAAAACGTATCGGCCGCAGAGAGTTAGTTAAATTGATAACAGTTAGTTGATTAATAAAGAACTAGTTGATGAATAGTAAATTGGAAATAAAGAGAAATAGTTATTAGTGGAAAATAGATTTTAAATTGAAATTAATTTATTAAAGTAAATTGTAATTAGTGAAATTTAAATAAAAACTGTACTACTAATTATACAACCCATGGGCGTAAAAATACTTTCATGCCATGTTGGTAAGCATGCCGGTTCCAACATGTCCAACACTGAAAGATGAGGTCCAGCACTCTCTTTTTCGTTTTGAAGGTCTTATTTGTGATCTCTTTTTTTGCAGAGGTAAAGAAAATCCTTTATGGAAAAGTCAAGGACTACTGTGAGACTCCACTGACTGTATCAGGTCTACCTACTAAAAATTCCACCCCTATGTAAGTCCGTCTGGCTATTGCCTCCGATGACACTTAGGCCTGTTGGCCCATTGTATCTTGCCTATGTGGTTTGATATCATTGTACCCAATCCAGTACTTTCGTACCTTGTACAAGTTTAAACAAGTTCTGTACTGGGTGGGAGTAATATAGTTCTGGGTCGCCGGATGGCTGCCTAAAAATTGCATAGTATCACCTGATTAGATATCAACAGACCCTCGTTATAAAGTCTTTTATTTTGCAATAATTTCATTCGATCGACATATTGTTTAAAAAAATAATTACATAACCATATTTAAAAATAAACATTATTTACCTACTTCGTTAATAGATTATAACCGTACCATACATCAACTTACGATATATTGATTTTAAACCATTACAACAATACGCAAAAATAAACTAAAATTGATTGAAATTATTGGTAAAAGTTTTCTTTTTCTTCTTAAAGTGCCATGCAGATTCCCGCGTAGGCGCCCATCGTTTCTTTCATTATATGATTCTATTAATTGCAGCATTTTGCAGTACCTGGAAGTCCCGTATTCCTGTCCATTGTCGTATGTTTCGTAGCCAGGATAATTTTCTTCTGCCTACTCCTCTTTTTCCTCCTTCTATTTTACCCTGGAGAATAAGACGCTGGAAATGATAACGTTCTCCACGTAGTATGTGTCCAAGATAGCCAGTTTTTCTTCTTTTGATGTTTCCGAAAAGTTCACGGTCTACTAAACTAGCTCTTCTCAGTATGTCCTCGTTCGTCACATGGTCAACCCACGATACTCTCAGCTTTCGTCGCAGGGTCCACATCTCGAAGGTCTCAAGTTTGTTAATAATTGCTGTTTTCAACGTCCATGCTTCGACTCCGTACAAGAGAACGGACCAGACGTAGCACTTTACCATCCTATATCTGAGACTGGGATTTAAATTTTTATCTGTAATAATTTTTTAAGTCTTAAGAACGTTGTTCGAGCTTGCTAGATTCTGCATTTAATTTCCTGATCTGTGTCTCATTTTTGGTTGATCATGCATCCCAAGTATTTAAATTGAGTGACTTGTTTAATGCTCTCTCCATTTATGAGTATTGTGGTATTTGGAGTATCGTTTCTACTAATGGCCAAACATTTGGTTTTACGGATGTTAATTTTCAGACCCAATCTTTGACTTTCTTCATTGACCTTATCTAGTAGAGTTTGTAGTTCATTTGCACTATCCGCCAATATCACGGTATCATCCGCATATCAAATATTGTTTATGAGAATTCCATTTACTTTAATGCCTATGGAACTGTCGGAGATTGACTCAGTGAATGCTCTTTCCACATACAAGTTAAACAACATCGGAGACAAGATGCACCCTTGGCGGACGCCCTTTTTTATTTCAAAATCGTTAATTGTTCCTGAATTTTGAATTCGGATTTCCGCTCTTTGGTTTCAGTACAAATTACCTATAAGTCTGATATCCTTTCCATCCAGTCCCAATTTCCTAAGATATGATATGAGGAGATCGTGTTTTACATTGTCAAATGCTTTTTCGTAGTCAATAAAACACAAAAAGACGTCCTTTCTCTGATCCTGGCAAATCTGCACTAATGTTTGGAGACTGAATATGGCTTCTCTTGTTCCAAAACCGCTCTTAAAAAGTTTAAAGTAAAAGTTTAAAAGTTGTAAGATAACATAAAAGGCAAATAAAAATACCGATCAAAATAATTTGAATAAATTACAAATCAAGAAGTAGTTTCTTGGGTTACTAAATGCTAACATGCAAACGGTGTGTAAAAGCATCTGGATAAAATTAATTAATGAATCGTTAAAAAAAATACATCATTGATCAACGACCAGTGTTGGCTTCATCCAACTGGTTTCTTATAAATGTTGTTACTATCCTAATTAGTTTATTTTATTTTAATTTAAGGATGTGTATAACATTTATGAATTTTTTGATGGCTGCCTGAATTTAAAATATTTTATAGAGTAAATGATTCTGCATCGATTAAGATAAAGAAATAGGTACCATTTCGATAAATTAAACGAAATCATTTATTTTAAAGTCACCATTTACTCGATGTTATTTTTACCGGAAGTGGAATAATTTTTAAAAGAATCGAAAAATTTATGTTCTATGTTCTTCCATAAAACTTGTACGGTTAAAAGACTTATTGTTAGTTTGAACCGTTCCAAATAAGAGAGATAAAAAGGGAAAAGAAAAAATATCTGTTAAACTTTTGGGTCATAAGTGTTGGCTTTGCACTGTCATCTTAGTAAAAATTAAAAATCCTGAAGTGATAATCCGATAGTACACTTCGTACACCACAATTCTTCTGCTAGGGTGGCAAGCTCAACTATTCTTCTACCTTTCAACGTGCTCATATAAACAGCACGAGGACGTTTTCGTTTTGAACCACCCTCTTTCACGTTGTCTAACCATCGCTTCTTTGATTTCGGTGTAAATCGACCTTTTTTATTTCTATTAAAAGGAGAATTAACACTTTTATGTGCATCACTAGTAGTAACATGACTGTTAAAATTTCAGGGTTATAATTTCAAATACAAAACTTCAGACGCCACGTGGCCTGCAGTGTTGCCAGATTATCTTCAGACTACAAACACGGTAGTCAAATTCAATGTTGAATATTTTTTTATAATATTTAATTATAAATTTTTTTTAATAAATCCATAATAGAAACTCAGGAAATGTCGCTGTATACAATTTACTACATTTTATTAAGTTTAAAAATTAATTAGATGTACTACGTAATTTGACCTTATACACATCCTTAAAGTTTATTTTGTCACTGGAAGATCAGAAACTTAACTTTAAACTTTCCTCTTTATGTTTGGTTATTTTGGGGGGGTTAAAAAATTACATCCTGTTGTCCACACTTAACTGAAACCCATGAGCCTAATGATATCAATCAAATTATGTGACATTTGAGTTATTACTAATTATAGTAAAAGTCCAGTGTTACAGCTCATTAAAAATCTATTATCATGTTTTTTCTTAAACCATCAAGATAATCGCATGATTTATTTGCTGTACGGAAAAAACCAATTATTTTTCCAAAATAAACTTGTATACGAGGGATATATGGTATATAAGCATGACTTGTTTCCACTAAGCTGAACTAAAATGATTTTTTAAAGTTAGTGCTCAACAAAAAAAGAGCTATATTTTTTGACAATAAGCAAGAAAAAATATAGACAGAAAAGTTATTTGTTTAAAAAAGTCTTACACCAACTGTGGGTTTGGTGTTTATTGTAATTTGATATTTTTTTAAGGCGTATACGTTTTAGTGAATCGAATGGCGCCATGTTGTAGTGAGTATTAATTTCACGATTGTGGAAGCGAAAATGTTTCTAACGATAATTCTTCATCAGTTCGAAAAGTGTAGTGCTTGAAAACGAACATGGGTTAACACGTGTTATGAATATTACAAGTGGTGTTGTGAGTGGAAAGATACAGTGTGATCCATCATAATTTTGGAAAAAAAGAGATATAATAATTTTTATACAATTGTAACAAACTCGTAAAATACTAAGTATACAATAAAAATTTCTTCAAATGCCATTCTAGTGTATCTAATCATTGGAATTCAACTCGCTTTAACACAATGTACATAATGTAACGAGAAAATCACCACTTGAATACGTAAGCAGTGCTATGAATGAAGTGTTCACTTTTAAAAGGCCTTTTAATGCATACTAATAGATTTTTTTTGTCACCCTTTTAGACTAAACTGGTAACGAAATTTGTTGGAATTAAGTGCTATGCCGACGATTCAGAAAAGTATGGATTATATAAATCAGAACAATGTTAAACGTATTCTGGTATGAAAATATATTTTTTTAAACACTTAAAATTATTTTGATAGCTGCAGTTCCACCGTTAAAAGTATAAAACATTTTCGAAAAATGTTGTTATATACAGGGTGTTGGTAAATAAGTACAACAAACTTCTATTAATCTATTAGAAGACCAACTATTATTACAGCCATTTCGTTCTGATTTTGATAGATATCTGGTAAGTTGTGATGAACATTCTCAACATTTTGTTGACAATACTCTTTTAATTTATTTTCATTTTTATTTAAAAAAAATTGTAATAATACAAAGAATATTAGTAGTTGGTATTTAAAAAAACCCTGTGAAATCATTATAACTTATTTATAATAACATTATTACTATTTTTCAATATTTTTATGATTAGTTTACATCCCTGCAATCAGCTAGTGCTACAAAACTAATTTGATTAGGTTTCGATATCCTGAAAGTTTACTGAAACGTTGACGTAGACACGTAACATACAACGACGGATTATTTAATTTCAGTTACTACAATGCATCAACCTCTTCTAGAGTCATAAACACACACACACACACACACACACATACACACCAATCACTCTTGTGGAATAGATAAGCATTATACCCCGTTAAAATATTAAAGAACTTGCGTACCCATGCGTCTGAATGAAGAATTGTTAATACTCAGTGACCTACGGAACAACATACGTATTGTGTCTGGTGACTTTAAAGTGAATAGTGCCTTTTGAAAACGTGCAAGACATTCAGCGTGTGTTGGTTGTTTTACAGAAGCGGATAATGTTGAAGTTTTGTTCGCCTCACGGAAGACGAAGGGAGTACATGGTAAATATTACGTTCATGATTGTGGATAAAGATGGAAAAATCTTTTGGTAAAAAGTAAAATCGTTAATGTTTACGTAAAAAGCAGAGACGTGGTGGCGACCGCTTTTACCCTTTAGTTCCAAAATTCTAAAAGATTAGGTGTTTGTAACGAACTTTTTTATTTACTAACAATCTTTACAATTGAATAGTTTAAAATTTATTTAAAAATAAATTATAGTTTAAAAAAACTAAAAAACACGCTTTTAAAATTAATCAAAGTGAAAAATAAACCTTAACATAAGAATACAATTACTGACGAGCAAATTAATGTCACTGTTCTAAAGGCGTGGGGTGCATTGTATGACATTTTTAAATAATAAATATTGTTCTGGAAATCGTCAAATAACCTATCAGATTCATTTTTATTACTCTCCTTCTTTCTTGTCACAACCTCTTTTGCCACACCTTTTAGCCTTTTATACTCATTCCTTGCCCTATAGCTAACTAACATAACTAACATTATTTTGACCACTACTATTGTTATGCTACAGTAAAATATATCTTTTTTTATTATTGAGTTTCAAAATTAACACGATCATTTTTAACTTCCGATACCATTAGTACGAAGACGAACCATAATAAATCAATGTGAAAGAACGAAGAACTAAACCTTTAAAAACTTTGCTGTCTAACTCATAACTAACAAATTCTCATTAAATTCCAAGTTATGACACATGTATTAATGAAATTATGTTTGAACCAAATGGCTAAGCATGCCTTCTAAGGTTTTTTATTAATACCAACAAAAACCTTGAAAAACCACCTTTGAATATATCATGTACTTTTGTTCGTTCTAAAAAAAAATATCAGTGGTCTGGGTGCGACCCGAGAGGTCCACACGACTAACTACCCAGTGGAAAGAATAAAAAATACCATGTTTTGTTGTTATAATTATTAAAATTATCATAAAAAAATGGTTTCAAATTGTTTATAATAAATTATAATTGTCATTAACAATATTCTGTTTATATCAACCGTATTCTTTCAAACTTTTTCTTATCATTTCATAAGCGTGAGCTATTTTCAATTGTTTATAATAATTGAATTTTTTTTTTAACATTATGATCAATAATCATTTGCTATTAACAATATTTAATTGTTATAAACAATGCTTGATTATTACTAACAATAATTTTTCAAAGTTATTGCGTCTTCAATGCTATTCTTTCAATACTGACACAAGTTTAAAATTCTCCAATTCCTATTGTTGTTTTCTAAAACTATTTATTTTTATGAAATATTTTTATCATATTTTTCATACAAATATTCCTAACATGCAATAATCATATTATTCAAAAGATCTTAAAATTCTGTATTAAAAATAGTATAATTTATGAAAAGCAAAATTCAGGTAGTTTACCATATTTTTTAGTTTTTTTATTCTTCATAAAAAACAGCTAGACCGATCTTGCTGAAAATCACTTTTAAGTTGCGTAATTATGCGCCGAGTGCAATTTGTCCCACGTCGATATCATCTTTTGTTCTCGAGATAATCGAGACGAAAAATAATTCCGAACGGTCATACGAACATACGCACATACGTACATACACACAGACGTCCACTTAAAAACTATTGTATTCGACTTTGGGGACCTTGAAATGTGAAGATATGTCAAAATTCGGGATTCGCAAAATCGGACCCATTACTATAACTTCCACTGGGAAGTTAATATTTCTAAAACGTAGCAACGGTTAATATTAGACATGTATATATTGACTTATATGCAAAAATCGACTTAAGGCACAAAATTTATATATATATATATATAATCCAAGATATCTACAGCTGTCGCTGCCTTCCTGCTTTCAGCCCTTGTCTCCAGTTGTCCTTGTCCTGCCAGTCTCCGTCCTGCAGGTTTCTTAATTCCATCGCCTCATCCACTTCGTCTCTCCATGATCGCCTTGGTCGACCTCTCTTTCGTCTGCCTAATGGACTCCACTCAGTTACCCGGTGTATCCAGCGATCCTCCGGAGTTCTTCTAACATGTCCGTACCACGTTAGTTTCTTTTCCTCTATGTGTTCTAGTATGTCTTTTTTTACCTCCATTCTTCTCCTGATCTCCTCATTTCTTATTCGATCTAATCTGTTCACTCCACAACTTCTTCTCCAAAAGTCCATTTCTGTGGCTACAATCTTCCCTTTGTTTTTTTTGTTGATCACCCACATTTCAGCTCCATAAGTCATTATGCTGCGAACTATTGAATTGAATATTCTCGTTTTATTAGTCTTGGTTATGTGGCGGTCCCATAATATTGGGTTTAATTGATTAATACATGCCCTAGTTTGACCTAGTCTATTTTTTATTTCTTCCTCTGTTGTTCCACTTTTTGATATTATAAACCCTAGGTACTTAAATTTGTCTGTTCCTGAGATCTGTCGGTTATCATCTATTTCTAGGTGATATATCCTGTCTTGTGCTGTTGACATATATTGGGTCTTTTCGAGGTTGATTTCCACTCCATTTTTCCCATATTCCTCCTCTAGTTTCCGCATCATAAAACCTAAATCCTCCTCATCTTGAGCTATGATTACTTGATCATCGGCAAATCTTAGAGTATACAGATGATCATTTCTAATTGGTATTCCCATTCCTGCACATTTTCTCTTCCATGGTCTTAGTGTCTGTTGTAGAAATATTTTGAATAGTGTGGGTGATGTTGAGCATCCTTGGAGGAGACCCTTAGTTGTTTTGAAGGCATTTGATAGTTTATTTCCCTCTTTAATCCTTACGGTATTTTTTTTGTACATATATGTGGGGTTGCTAGTCCTCCATCGGGCGCCTCCCCAGGTGGCGGATAGGGGAACGCTCACCAGATATGGTGGGTACCGGGGAAATAAAATACCCGGGGCGGACCAAAACTAGCAAAAAAGCAGATCACGTCTGACTCATAATGGGCGGTGATCAACAGCGTCTGACCCAGAATGGGCGGCTGAGAATCAAGGTCCTCCAAATGGGGGGTTGTGGCGTTAGGCTCTAGCAACCTATCACACATAAAAAAAACAAGGGTTAAATGAACGAAGGGCAGAATGAAAAACACAAAATATTATACATTTAAAAAATATTTTAGTTGCAACTACACAAAAAAACCCATTTCTAAAATAAAAATTAAGAAAATGCTGTAATTTTTTAATAAACAGTTTTTTAAAATAGTAGCATTTGCAAAAAAAATTACTTGGGCCTACCGCAGGGGTCCAAGTCAGATCCTGTCTTCCGTAAACGATCGTTGCATGGAAATTAAGTATATTATTAGCTACGATAGATCCTACGACGTATACAACCAGCAATACCGGTGTGTTTTGATTGTTGCAGGTAAATCCGGGAAGTAAAGCAGCGCAAAGGGGTATCCGCGAAGGAGACTTAATTTCATCCATAAACGGACAAAGCACTAAAAAATTAACGAACTTCGAAGCGCACGGTCTTTTGAGAAATGCCGGGGGAATACTAAAATTAGGACTTAACGAGTAAGTACAAATTAGGCTAAGAGTTTTGTAAATAATTTACTAACCTGTGGGACACTATTTAAAATTTAGTTGATTTAGTGACCCAAAAAGGCAAATTTTTTATTATTATAATATTTCAGAAAATTCAACACTAGTACAAATATATTTGTGGGTAATTATACAGATTAGCTTACACCTCTTCGATTTTCTTGAAATTCTAGTAAGTTGTCAAGTTTGTCATCCTGAAAAAGAATATGTTTATATAGGGCGCGGAAAGCATCCCTTAAGGTACTTTTTTGCGTTTGAACAATCAAATAATTGTAATAATTTTTCAGTGATTGTTATATTTAAATTAATCGTTGAAAGAGATAAAAGAGAGACAGGATAGGAGAATGCAAAAAGTTAGTCTAAAATTTTAAGAACCATAGGAAGAACTATAACTATAATATAGTACCTACCATAATTGTTTTATTAAAAGTAAATTGTAAACTATATTTCTGGGAGGAGATCTTGATCTCTCAGTTTCATCCAACTTGATCCAACTCAAATCAGATCGGAGATCAATCTATTCTAGATTTTCAACTAATTTTACTTTCTTCTCCTCTCAGGTGCCGTCTTTGTTGAGGTTGGCGACTATATTTTGAAGCCATGATTTCTTCTTACTGTCTATACCTCGTTTTCCCTCGATTTTTCCTTCCAGTATTAGTTGAATCTGTTCGTACTTTGCATGTCGCATTAGATGCCCTAGATAAGCTGTTTTTCTTATTTTGATGGTGGTCTCTACCACAGAAATATAATTAACACTAGAAAGCAAATAAATACATCCGACATTGAGTTGAAATGACCCCACATAGCGAACCAATCACCTACCACTTGCAAATGCACAGAACATCTTTTCTTGCCACATCGTTTTTTCTTGGTATTTTTCAGATGAAGTTAAGAATAGAAAATGTGCTATTAGGGCAAGTAATAAGAAAAAATCAAGAAAATCTGGCAACACCGCCGCAGAAGCGTAAGTGACTATAAAGAAGCAAAAAAAAAAGTGTCGTATTCGAGTTTAATGAGTTTTTGATATTTGTTTTCCTGTTTGCTTCCGGAAAATCACTTGCATTAGTGCTCCTTTTTTGTGTTTCTTCGTTGTTTTTATAAACATTGTGTATTTCTGACATTCTAGAAGTTTAGATTTGTTAAGTTTCGTTAGTTTAGTTAATTTCAGTAGTGCTTGGACAAATTCTAGACACAATGAAGTGCATGGTTCCCAAGTCCAATCTTGGTGACACGTTTGTATATCCCGCTCAATATATTATTTATTACGTCAACTCAGAGATAGGTCAATCGCCCTATGGGGTGCCCAATCATACATTACTGATTGGCATTCTAGTATTTATTATATTTCTGTGGTCTCTACCCTCCATAATTATTTTGACCACTGCTGACAGCCACTGTCACCTTCTACATCGAAAATACCGATCTGTCGGTGACGCTGACGTCAGCCGTTTTTCTGTTGATCATTCTCTTCATTATTAAACTTTTTATTTTTATATTTTATTTTTCATTTTTTTTATTTTTGCGAAAACTTGCCTACACAATTTTTCGCAGATCTCTCACGAAATACTCCCTCAATGAAAGATAGGTTAGCTTGACGTTTTTCAAAAATGTATACACTTTTTCGCGAACAAAATTTACACTGTCTCTTTGACAGATAAAATTCCCGAAAATATAATAACAATACATATACCGTAAATCAGCTGCCAATCTACAGAATAGTACAATGTAACTTATTTATTTTATTTTGATCACTGCTGACAGCCGCTGTCACCTTCTTAATAAAAAATACCCATCTGTCGGTGACGCTGACGTCGTCACCGGATGCTTTAAAATTACCACCATTCAGCGTGCCTAAAAAAGTTTTTACTTCAAAAATCTATTAAACATTGAATAAGGAAACCAAAGTATGCCAACACCTTTGCAAAGACATAGCTTTACCAAGAAAAGAATCAAAATTAGAAGTTATATATTGGAGAAATTTTTATCCATTATTTTTGTGCGCTAAAAGTTTACTTACAGAACATTTTACTGCTAACTTAAACGTTTAGTTACGCAACATCCTCTTTAATGATCGATATTTTAAAAAAAAGTCGTAACTCCGACCGTTCATTTACGGCATTGTAATGGCCATATGTTTATGGGAATCACACTGAAATAGAGAGAAACGTTTAAGTGTATTGTCATGTTGGTTCCATAGGATTTCTGCATGAAATGATAGGTGCGGGGAGTCGAAATGTTTGATGGTATTTATGCAGGAAGGCGAGGCACAAATAGGTTAGTTATGGACGTGGGTTGGTAATGGATCGATTCAGAGTCGGATCTCGTAAATTATGTACACTTACTAACACCACATTTAAATTAATTGATTTTCCTCTCAATATTACTGATATTTTAATTATTGTTTCGATAATTAATTGTTGTACGATTAATTAAATATATATTGTTTGCGCTCCATAATAAACTTTTAAATTATGGCCTTTCATCCAACTTTCTGAAATTATTTTAAAAATCCTCACCAATCGAAGCAGTAAGATTAAAAAGCTCCATCATACCAAAAATCGATGTTGGATCTTTTACATTAACAATCTTATTCCCTCTATCAAAGGCAATCCAATCTACAACTTTGCCGATGATATTCATTCTTCTTCTTATAGTGCATCTTCTATCGGAGGTTTGCTATCATCACAGCTATCTAGACCTTATTGACTGCAGCTCGGAAGAGTTCAACGTTGCTACAATTAAACCAGTCCCTTAGGTTTTTAAGCCAAGACACACGGCGTCTTCCAATATTCCTCCTCCCACCAATCTTTCCCTGAACTATCAGCTGGAGAAGTGCTTATTTGGGTCCTCTCGGTATATGACCTAGATATTAAAGTTTTTTTTACGGTGTTAATGACTTCACATTCCTTATTCATCCGATTTAGGACTTCCACATTAGAGATCTTTTCTCTCCAGGGGATACGCCACATTTTACGATAGCACCACATCTGAAGGCTTGTAGTTTGTCCGTGTGATTCTTCTTGAGAGTCCATGCCTCCACTCCATACAAAAGCGCGGAAAACACGTAACAACGCAGCATCCTCATCCTAAGTCCAATCTTGATATCTCGACTGGTGAACAGCTTTTTCATTTTCGTAAATGTTTACCTGGCTATTTCTAATCTCGTTCTTATTTCTCTTGTCAAATTTGCCGATGATATTCATTCCAACCCTTAAATCAAAAATAGTCTTGCTTGATCACCCTCCAATATCTTTTTAAAATAACCCAATGGTGAATCTGAAACTCCAATTTTATACTATCAAAAAAATTAACGAACAATAAATAAAGTAAATTTAGTAAAAACATAGACAACTTAATATCTCGACTGAACATCAGCCTTCACTCTTTAACAAGTCAAACTTAACTTCCTATGAAATCCGATACCAATAGATTAATATCGAGATCTAGACTAAACATTACACGACATAATTATGTAACACTCTTCTTTTGTTGAATAGAATGGCGACCGTTGAATATGATTTTGATTGTTGAGTTAGCAGGAATTCGGTCGAAATGTTGAAGAAAACCAATTGTTAAATTGTTGACGTTTCGAAACATTATTGTTTTATCCTCAGGACTCTGAAGTATAAGAACAAGAACATATATAATCCAATGAGATTTTAAAATGTAGTTTTGATAAAAACAAAATAAATTGTGTAAAATAACAACCGGTAAAAATAAATCGCTTGGACACTTTACAGAAAACAACATTGATGAGTACTTACATTTAGGGTGGCTTTCCGAGTTTTAAACAGTGTAAAGTAAATTAATTCGACATAAAATATAAATAAATATCGTTTCGCGAAAGACGTTGACACAGTCACGAAGAAATGAACAAATTAAACTGTCGGATATTGAAAATTTACACACCTCATATTTTAATTAAATGGGAAAAATTAAACATTAATTCTGAATCATTAGCAGGCGAATTTTTCTAATTCCAATTATCATTTCTTTCATGAGCTTTTTTTTCTTTTTTACAGTTCTTTTACCGACAGTTCAGTCTGTTCATTCCTTCGTGTCTGTAACAACGTATTTCGTGAACCTGTGTATTTATTTATATTGTACGTCGAATTTATTTACTTTACCCTTTTTAAAATCGGAAAGCCACCCTAAATGTAAGTACTCATCAATGTTGTTTTCTGTAAAGTGTTCAAAGCGATTTAATTTTTCATCAAAACTACATTTTAGGATCCCATTATAATATGTATGTTCTTGTTTTTATACTTCATAGTCATAAAGATGAAACAATAAAGTTTCGAAACGTCGGCAATTTACCAATTGGTTTTTCTCAACATTTCGACCGAATTCCCGCCAACTCAACAATCAAAAACTCTTTTCAACGACCTCTTGAAAACCACCACGAACCCCGTTTACAGTTTCGCAGACAGCACACTTGTCTCAACTTTCACACCCTATCGATCACTTTCGGTGAATGATACCAATAGACTCAGGCAGTAACAGGTTGACTCCATCAATAGAGATCTTGAAGCAATCGTTGAGTGGGGAACCAACAATCTTGTTCAGCTCAACGCCCAGAAAATACAAATCGCCACGTTTTTCAAGAAAGTAAATTTCTTAAATCCCTCCATCACAATGTCCGAAAATACCCTTCAATTAAGTCCCTCCATCTCGATTTTGGGAGACACGGTGTCTAATAATATGTCTTGGCATGACCATGTTGCTAACATCGCAAAGTCAGCAAGCCAAAGGCTAGGTTTTCTGTGAAAAGCTAGAAAGTTTTTTACTCCTGATTAACCATTGACGACGTGCAAGGCTCAAATCCGACCTCTACTGGAGTATTGTTCGCACATTTGGGGTTCAGTACCAAGGCATTATCTTCGTCTTCTAGATTCCATTCAGAAAAGGGCCATTCGGTTGATAAACAGCTCAAATCTCAAGGATACCCTTCACCCACTAGAACATAGAAGAAGAGTTGCAGACCAGACATTACTCTACAGATAATTCCATGGCAGATGCTCCGGAGAAATAAAAACTCTTGTACCACCACTGACCACATTGGGACAAAGAACTCGGCACGCTGATCAGTCTTACCTATTTACTCTTAAGATTGACACTACAAGGACCAATCTCCATTAAGAGTCCTTCTTTTACAGGGCTGCTACAGAATGGAACAAGTTTCCAAAATCAGTTTTTCCAGAGAACTATGACCTGCAACTTTTTAAAAAGTGGGTTCACAATCATCTGCTTTCAATAATTCCTCCCCCTTCTAATAGTCACAGTGCGAGCCGTCCGCAGCCCACACGATAGCGACTATTTTTAGTAAAAAAAAAAAATTATACGTCTCACACAATAGCTTTTCTGTAAATATTCTTCTTCTTAGTACGCCGTTTCCATCCAAAGGTTGGCGATCCAACTGGCTATGATGGTGCGTAAAACGACACCTCTGAAAATCTCTATAGATGCCCGTCCGAACCATCAACGCAGATCCTTAAGCCACGAATTCTGCCGTCTACCCGCAGATCGTTTACCCTCGATGTTTCCCTCAATGAAGAGTCGGAGGATCTCGTAGCGTTCTTCCCTAATAACGTGTCCGATATATTGAAGCTTTCGTTCTTTGATAGTTGCCAGCAATTTTTAACCTCTACCCATTCTCCTCAGTAATTTCTTATTGGTTATCCTGTCCACCCAGGATATACGCAAAATACGGCGACACAAGTACATCTCGAAGGTGTCAATGCGGCTTTTCATTGCTTGACTGAATGTCCAGCTCTCGGAGCCATAGAGTAATACTGGAAAAATATAGCAACGCAGCATACGCATGTGGAGCTGCAGATTCAGGTCTCGATTAGTGAAAAGGGTCCTCATGGAGATGGATGTCCTTCTGGCCTATTCTATCCTTGGTCTGATTTTCACTTTAGGATTACTTGACGAGTGCTTCAAGATATTTTACAGACGGCACTTGTTCTACATCATGGTTGTTAACTCGGAGGATCGTCCGTCTTGGTGTCTTGGAGAACACAACCAACTTGGTCTTGGTAACGTTCATGTGCCCGTACTGTGTGCTATGTTTTACGATGAGGTCCATCATGTACTGGAGATGTGGTCTGTAAATATGAATGATCAGTTCTTATTCAAAAGTTTATCCTCAAAAAAGCAATTATCCTTATCATTTATCCTTTCTCTCTTTTTTTAACACTCTGAGGAGCTGTCTTCAACAGGTTTTTTTAAGGATTTTCTAAGGTATCAAGGGGCACTAAGTGTATGCCCCTTCTCAATTGGAATGATAATTTTTAACCGAGGCCTTTTAATTGAGGAACTCACTTTCTTTTTTCTTTTAATCTCCAACCACGTTAACAATTTAATACGCGTGTCCATTTAAACGTAACCCTACAAAAAGAACTCTCAAAATAATCTAAATTATAATTTTATTTGCAAATGCAAATTTCATTTCAGATGCATCGCAAATTAGATAAGCGAGCTTTCTGTACAAATTTAGGTGATAGCTGTCTATTCAGCTGTTAAAAATTTTGATTTCAACTGTCACGCACTTTGTACGAGTTTAAAAAACGCTATCTGCCAAGAGGCCAACGACTCTCTGTTTGCTTTATTTAGGTCACCTTTGTATCCAAAACGATAATCACGTTTTTGTAAAGAAAGGGTTTCTAAAAAATTATAATCATCATTTTATTATTTATATACCGTCTTCTCGCATATTCTTTTAAGTTTTGCTTTTTTTTCCCTGTTTAAATTATACTGTTGGGGGAGGCGTTTACAAGAAAGCACTCTGCAGTACTGAACATGAATGTGAACAATTATTTTCGAGAAAAGAAACTAAACTAAAGTCTTGGACGGTCTTGTTAAAAAAATAATTTGCTAAAAAAACAAAATATATATAGAAAAGTATATTTTTTTTTACTGAAAATAGTCGCGAAAAGGGTAGACCTATCGTGTGGGCCGTGGACGGCCCGCACTGCGACTATTAGAAGGGGAAGGGACTATAGAAAGGAAATTATAATGGACCTGCTTTTTGAAAAGTTGCAGGTCATAGTTCTCTGGAAAGACTGATTTTGGAAGCTTGTTCCATTCCGTAGCAGCCCTGTAAAAGAAGGATTCTTGATGGAGATTGGTCCTTGTAGTGTCAATCTTGAGAGTAAATGGGTGAGACTGATCAGCGTGCCGAGTTCTTCGGCCGAATGTGGCCAATGGTGGTATAAGAGTTTTTATTTCTATGGAGCATCTGCCATGAAAATATCTGTAGAGTAATGACTGGTCTGCAACTCTTCTTCTATGTTCTAGAGGGTGAAGGGTATCTGTGAGAGTTGAGCTGTTTATCAACCGAATGGCCCTTTTCTGAATGAAATCTAGAAGACGAAGAGAATGCCTTGGTGCTGAACCCCAAATGTGCGAGCAATACTCCAGTAGAGGGCGGATTTGAGCCTTGTACGTCGTCAACAGTTGATCAGGAGTAAAAATATTTCTAGCTTTCCACAGAAAACCTAGCCTCTGGCTTGCTGACTTTGCGATGTTAGCAACATTGTTATGCCAAGACATATTATTGGACACTGTGACTCCCAAAATCGAGATGGAGGGATTTGATTCAAGGGTATTTCCGGACATTGTGATAAAATGATTTAAGTAATTCAATTTATTGGAAAACGTGGCGCTTTGTGTTTTCTGGGCGTTGAACTGAACAAGATTGTTGGTTCCCTACTCGACGATTGCTTCAAGGTCTCTATTGATGGAATCAACCTGTTCCTGGCTGAGTTTATTTGTATCATTCACCGAAAGTGATCGATAGGATGTGAAAGTTGAGACAAGTGTGCTATCGTCTGCAAAACTGTAAATGGGGTTCGTGGTGGTTTTCAAGTGGCGTTGATGTGTAAAAAAAATAAGGTGGGGGACAGGATGGAACCCTGGGACACCGTAGGTAGATAATTTACTTAACAATGCCTGGTGCCAAACGCGGTCAATATATTGTTTCTGTTTTTTGTGAAAGGAGTATTTTCCATAAACTTAAAAAATTAAAAACTAACAAATATGTGAATTTCTTAACAACAGTTATTAAATCAAAAAAAGCAATGAAACATGTTGTACACTGACTAAAATTTGTTTCCACTATCTAACTCACATGTACAGAAAGGCATGTGCAGGAAGAACTCATCCACTGCAAGTAAACAATGCATCATTAATATGTTACAATAATATTAATAATAATAATAATAATAATAATAATAATAATAATAATAATAATAATAATAATAATAATAATAATAATAATAATAATAATAATAATAATAATAATAATAATAATAATAATAATAATAATAATAATAATAATAATAATAATAATAATAATAATAATAATAATAATAATAATAATAATAATAATATAATTATATTGAAGTATGCAAGAGAGGCGATAATTAAAAGTGATACAATTAATGTTATTATTATTTATCGTGTAACGCATTTTGTGACGATATAATAAACTGATAAGCTTGCTGGTGGTCCGTGCACCTCCAGGGGATCCGTTATTTCCTCAATGGGGGAGGTAAAAGTTTTAATAATTTGTAATTAATAGCGTTTGTTATGAAAAAGAAAATAATGAAGACAGTAAAAGAAAATGTGCCAGCGGTATACGGAAGTAAATTGATTGCAGAAGAAATCGTAATTATGTCAGTTCCTTATTTCGGTTTAATAATGTTTTATCTATGGCAATGAAGTTCAGTACGTAATTTGTAAACAAAAATTAAAAATGAATAGATATATTGTGTGTATCTAAGAAAAATGCAGAAACATTTAACTTATTTTATAAAATAACATAATTTAGTGAAATTATTTATGTCCAAGTAGCAAAATTGTATAAACCTTTTAAAAAAAATTTGCTTGCTTGCTTCCGGTACTTTAATAGTATATTGTGCAACTAGTGCGATAAGTTTGCGATTGCTCACGAGAGCGAAGTTAAACGCACCAGCGAAGCGAGAGCGTTCATTCGAGGTAAAAATATCTCGCAACTGGACAAAACCAGAAACCTAGATGGTAGTATGGTAAAAGGAGAGGAATGCGTTTTAAAGAGATGGAAGAAATACTTCGAAAGTTTATTCGAGAAAGAGGATAAGAAGTACAGGCCCCATTCGGAGACATGAGTGAAAGTTGCAATGAAAGTGAAATTAGTACGACAGAAATTCTGGAAGCGTTGAACAGTATAAAATTGTATAAAGCTGCTGGGTACGACAGGATAACAGTTGAAATGCTGAAGGCTGAACAAAGCGTGGTAATTAGTCTGCTGTACCGCCTTTTTAAGCTTTGTTGGAGGAGTGGTAGCGTACCTACCAGAAGACTGGTGCAAGGCCGTTATCGTGCCGCTTTACTACGAAAAAGGTTCGAATCAGGACTGTAAGAACTACCGAGGTATTAGTTTACTCAGCATAGTCGGCTTCGCCATGGCTGTTTAAGTTATACTTAGACGATTGTTTAAAAGATTTGAAAGAGAGTGCGTATGGATTGAAAATTAATTATTTGATCGTCAAATGCCTTCTTTACGCCGATGATCAAGTCATATTAGCGTCATCTGAAGAGGAATTGCAGGCGATGGTTAATGTTATGCATGATGCCCTCTATTTATATACTCGATAAACTTCAATAACGGACATAAGAAAAAGATAGATTAATTTATCGGATAATTTCTTATTGTTGCGTTAATTTTATTCAGGAGTTTATCACCAAAAACGTACTATCCCATTATTTTAGTTTTTTCTATATATTAAACGTCCAAGCATCAGACAAATAATAAAATATGGCAATTACGGCTCTGCATCACACCTATATTTTACCGACAGATACTTTGCAACCACTGCAACCAACCAACCAACCACTAACCATAATTTTTAAATTTTAAATGGAAGAACGATGGACTAAACCGTAAAAAACTTTGCTGTGTAACTCATTTGTAACTCATAACTAACGTTAATTGCAAGTCATGACTCATGTATTTATGAAAATTATGTTTGACCCAAATGGCTGAAGATGACTTCTAAGGTCTTTCATGGTTCTGAATGATTTATTCGGTCATTTATCAGAAAATTAATTAGAGAAGGTGAAGATTGTTTGCAAATCTGCACCGGGCATTTGGGAAAATTTCCAGCACTATCTCAGCATGTACAGGGTGATTAATTATCTTCGAATTAAAAGTACATACAAAAAAAAATTGGATTTAAAATAATGGATTTATCTTCTACCACCACGATTTTTTAACGTCTAAAGTTTTTGAATGTTTACCCATAAACTTCATAGTTTTTTACTGCTTGCTTTAGGTTAAACCACAGCGGACTCTTGAAGTGACTCTTTTGAGAATTGAAGACCCAATTTAAAGACCCTTTATTATTTAATTGGAGATCTTTTTAATCTCTTAAACATTCTGTGAATATTCAAGCAACCATTTTTTCTGTTATTTAATGCGTAGATAATGTCACTTATTATCATTGTTGCGATTTTAAATCTTTGGGTTCGATGATTTTAAACACTCAGTACAATAACTAAACAATTTTATTCTAATATTTGACAAATCACTAAGATATTCACAACTGTATACAATCCCCACATGTTTTGTTGTTATAATTATTATTATTATTATAATTATATAAAAGACGATTTCAAATTGTATATAACAAATTATAATCGTCATTAACAATATTCTGTTTATGTCAACCGTATTCTTTCAAACTTTTTCTTATCATCATATCATTTTATAAGCGGGAGCTTTTTTCAATTTTCAATTTTTAACAATTGAAATTTTTTTTTAATTATTATGATCAATAATTATTTGTTAGTAACAATATTCAATTGTTATAAAAAATGCTTGATTATTACTAACAATAATTTTTCACTGTTATAGCGCCTTTAATGCTATTTTCTCAATACTGACACAAGTTTAAAATTCTCCAAATTTGTTTTCTAAAACTATTTTTTTGTATAAAATATTATCATCATATTTTTCATACCAATATTCCTAACATGCAATAATCATATTATTCAAAAGATCTTAAAATTCGGTATTAAAAATAGTATACAATTTATAAATTGCAAAATTCACGTAGTTTACCTTCATTTTTTTCATTTTTTTTATTCTTCATTAAAAACAGCTAAACCGATTTTGCTGAAGATCTAATTAGTTCTATGTTGCGTAATTATGCATCGAATGCAATTGGTCCCACGTCGATACCATTTTTTGTTCTCGAGATAATCGAGACGAAAAATAATTCCGAACGCACATACGAACATACGTACATACACACACGCAGACGTCCACTTAAAAACTATTGTTTTTGACTATGAGGACCTTGAAATGTGGAGATATGTCAAAAATCGGGATTCGCAAAATCGGACCCATTACCTATAACTTTTACTGGGAAGTTAAAAACTCGACAAAACGATGCCTTTCTGGACATTTTTCGAAATGTCTTCTATTACAACCGCGGCTATAAATCATGCATTTTTCTCGTCATTGTGGTCGACACGCAGTCGCAGGGGGCAGGGACGGTCTCGCAAATCGTAACAATATTCTAGTCGTTGGCCTTTACTATTTATGTTAATTTCTCCCTTTTGGAAACTAGTGAGTAACCATTATGATATTTTTGTAAATAAATGGAAGGAAGTTCATCTACCTAATAAATAACCAATTATTTTTTTTAATTTTATATAATTCTTTATTTAAATATCTAAAAATAGGAGATATTTCTTCCTTTACCTACTATAATTCATTGTTAGTATGACTTACCATTGATTTTCTTAAATTAGCGCTAGTAAGCAGTAACAATGGCTATGATACAGAACAGGAAAACCTTTTTGATAGTAAATGTGTGTTGGTTAAAAATTTGACTCACTATTATTTAATTTCCAACAAAAACATTTTTTCTTATTTGTTAAATCTAATGCATAAATATTGTCACTGCAAAGCTTATTATATTCTCATCGTTGGCCTTTTCTAATTAGGTATATTTCTAGGTTTTGAAAACTAGTGTAGTGAGTAGAAATTATTATACCCATGTAAATAAATGGGTATTTTATTTACTTACTAAATAATCAATTATTATTTTTTCGAATTTTATATAATTCAAGATTTAAATATCAATAAGTGAGATTTCTTTCTTTACAATTTATTGTTGGTTTGAATTAATCTTAGAGCAAGAAATCGAAATGGACATTTGAAGATTTTGGAAAATATTTCCCTAGAATCCATGTCTAAGCCGACAGATATTATGCCAGTTATGTACGACTTCGAAATGCAGTTTGAAGTGGTTATAAACAACTACCAAGTTTGCACAGAGAACGGACCTCAACTAGGAAGGGATGCTTTAGTGTGGTACACTGATGTATCCAAGATGGATGAAAGGGTTGGAGTGGGCATTATAGGGCCGAATTTTAGGCTCTCAAAACCCCTTGGTAACACCCCAATCATCTTTAAAGCAGAATTACATGCCATAGAGACATGTGCCCAGGAGTGCATCGAAAGAAACACCCGAAGGGCAGAAATCTATATTTTATCAGATAGCCAAGCAATACTTAAAGCTCTGAAGTTAAAGCTGACTTGGTACCTACTGTAAACAGTCCCTGAGACAACTGGCAGCAAACAATCAGGTTACTCTGATGTGGGTTCTGTGGACTTTTCGAATCCCACTTGAAAGAAGAGTTTCGACGTTGAGAAACAGATGAAATGAAATCTTACTGCCAAAAGTGCCAGGACAAGGGCAAGCGAAAAGGCTAGTAAGTCTTTCGCCAAGGAAAGCTAAACAGCTTCTCGAGTTGGAAAAGAAAGACTTGAAACTGGTGACTGGACTCCTCACTGGACACTGCCCTCTAAGATACCACCTGAAAAAAATGGGCAAAACAGAGAGTGATAGTTGCCGCTACTGAGAGAACTTCGCTGAAACTGCAGAACATTTGCTTTGCGAATGCTCAGCGCTTTTCTGCAAGAGGCTCAAGTTTCTGGAAGGGGCCTTCCTAAAGCACTTCGATATCAGAAACTTAGCCCACAGGAAACTGATAAACATTAATCGAAGTCTCGGAATCTCGGGCCTCGAATAGATTAAGGGTTATGCACAAAAGATCTGATAGGTCGAAGTGCTTGAGAGGCAGCATGACCTTCACGACCCACCCTACAATCTACAATCTAGTATTGATTTTAAAATGGCACTAGGAAACACTAACAATGGCTATTATACAGAACAGGAAAACCTTTTTAATAGTAAATGTGTATTGGTTAAAAATATTAATCTCTAAACCTTCTTAATAATAATTGTTATTTTATTTCGTTTTAGGGACCCCGACGGATCACCCAAGAGAAGACAATATAGAACCGTTCATCAAGAAACACTTCAAGAAACTATAAAAAGTAAGTGTTTTTGTAAAATTATTTTTAATTTTAAATTTCTAACGCAAATTCAAAATAATTTTTATTATCGTCCAACAATTTGTTATGTTTTTATTTACAATAATTGTTCAATTTTGATTCTCACAGATATTTCCCAAATTTCAGAATCCAGTGTTACTACTTATTCAGTAACAAAAACTTTAGAAACTACAGATTCGCACTCGGATACCAAAGACGAAAACTTAATTACCGAAAGAGAACAATTTTCATCAAACGGTGAGTAGTTAATACTGCTATTGTTACATTAATCGTTCACAGGTTAAAAGATTTAATAGGAAGACTACTTAGGTAATGAATTATAAATAAAATAAATCTTCTGCATTATAACAATCCAGAAAATATAAGGGTGTAAGAAAAAGTAAGAAAAAAGGTAGAACTCGATAGAACATAACTTACCTTATTGCAAATGTGCACATACAAAAAGTTACAGCCCTTGGAAAGTACAAAATGAAAATCGATTTTTTTCAATATTTCATGAACTGTTTCGACATTTTGTAATGAAAATGGATACATGGCTTTCTTATCGTAAGAGCACCTTCGATGTCAGAAACTTAGCCCCCAGGAAACTATTAAACTTTCGGAATCCCGGGCCTCGAATAAATTAATGGTTATGTTCAAAAGATCTGATAGGTCGAGGTGCTTAAGAGGTTGCATGGCCTTCACGACCCCCCCCCCTAAAATCTACAGTTCACAATCTCTATTGTAAGAGTATCATATAAAACCACAAAATCTGTAAATCCCATAAAAATTTTGAACCCCTAAAACCCCCCAAACTTTTTTATGCGTTACAATTAGATTAGTATCATCATCATTTTTGAAATTTTTTTGGCTCTTGGTACTTTTTCGAAAAGCCATTTTTTATCGAGTCAATTTTTATCATGCAATTATGCATATGGCCTGGATTATTTAAAAAAGACTTTTATTCCACATTTTTTTGTTGTAAACCTAACAAACAAAAATCGAAGTTACGTTACTTTATGTTCACACTATAATTTATATTTCAGTAAAAAGGAATTACCTGTATTTTAAAAAGTAGAGTCAAATCGACAAACATGTTATTATTTTTATATTTAGTAGACCCGAATTACCAGAAATTGGATAATAAATACCATGCTGCAGAATCAATGTTTCCCTATGTTATTTATGACAACTACATCTCTCTGCATGGATAAAATCAAGTTATCTGTATCTTGTTGAGGTATAGCTTTAACATGCTCCCTACAAAGCCACAAATAATTTTTGTCTGTTCTGATAATTCCTGCTACCTTTCAAAACTCCTCGTTGAAGCATGTTTCATCTTGCCCCATTAAATTCGGATATTATTATTATTAAAAAAGCTTGGCACTGTTGCCGCAACATGTGATCGTGCATTATCATGCATTAAAACGAAATTTTTTCCAATGGCTGCGGCAGATGGAAGCCCAATTGTTCGAAGTATTTCATCAATCTACCTTTTGATATTTTCCAGTTGCAATTTTTACCGAAATTCTCGTGTGTGATATTAAATACATTTTTTATTTATTTTTAGGGGTTTTCCAATATTTCCAACGACGTTCGTAAAAATCGAACTTTACTTCGTCAAGTAATTTTGTTTTCTATCCTTCCACTCCCTCTAATCACTTTGAGTGTTTTTTTATGCTCTCGTATACCTATATACAGTTTTACAACAAATTGATTTTTTCCCAATAAAATTATCAGTGGTGAATATTTTTTATTAAAGGTTTCTGTTTTAAATGCATCGCATTGTTATAGAAAATATTTTAAAATCAATGAAATTAAAAGATTTTTATGAATATCAGTGGTCTGGGTGCGACCCGAGAGGTCCACACGACTAACTTCCCAGTGGAAAGAATGAAAAAATACCATATGTTTTGTTTTTATAATTATTATTATTAAAAATATTGGTATCAAAGTTTTCATACAAATATTTCTAACATGCAATAATCATATTATCAGTTCCCGCAGTAAAAAAAAAAGATCTTAAAATTCTGTATTAAAAATAGTATAATTTATAAATTGCAAAATTCAGGTAGTTTACCATTTTTTTCAGTTTTTTGATTTTCCATAAAAAACGGCTTGACCGATTTTGCTGAAAATCTGAATATTTCTAAGTTGCGTAATTATGTGTCGAATGCAATTGGTCCCACGTCGATACCATTTTTTGTTCTCGAGATAATCGAGACGAAAAATTATTCCGAACGCACATACGAACAGACGTCCACTTAAAAACTATTGTATTTGACTCTGGGGACCTTGAAATGTGGAGAAATGTCAAAAATCGGGATTCGCAAAATCGGACCCATTACTATAACTTCCCACTGGGAAGTTAAAAACTCGACAAAACGATGCCTTTCTGGACATCTGGAGTTTAATCAAGTAAAATTGTTTTTACCGTAAACAATATTTGCAACCCTTGGAAAGGGTATTTAATTAGTATGAGCACATTAAAGTACAAACCTAAAACTGATTCAGAATTTCATTTTGATAAAAGTCGGTGCCAGGCAGGCAATTTTTCGCGAATATAATAAAATGTATTGTGTTGAAGGACGTCTTAATAATCTATCTCTCATTAAATTACAATCATACATACATATAGTCACGCCTTTTTCCCGTAGGGGTGGACAGAGACCATTTCTTCCACTTGCTACGGTTCTTACACACATCTTCTGCTTCCTTTACTTTTATCAGTGCTCTAATACATGCTCGTCAGTTGTTGGTACTCTTGACCTGTCCTTTCTTCAAAACAATGTTGATTAGATGGAGATATGTTCACCGAGGTCGACCTCTATCTTCTTTTCTATCTCAGACTACCCATCTCAGCAGCATTAATCCTTTTTTTAAAGTTCTTTTGCCATTTACTACCATACATAAGTGTATGATGCAACACTCCTCTATGCACAGCCAAACGTGCCTTTTTTGACACTGTCTGGCTGTTCATAAAGCTATGCAGTGCCCCATTAATTTGTTTTTCTAACAACACCCTTCACTCAATGTCACTGTTACACTTTCCATCTTTCGTAATCTTTGAACCCAATTACACAAATTCATTTACTTGTGCCACTCTTTCTCCCTTAATCAGAACTTCACAGTTTCTTTCAAAACCATTACTTTCGTTTTGCTTACATTTATTTTCATCCCTTTGATTTTCATGCATAATATTATCCATCTCCTGCAACTCCTCTTCTTTAGATGACACTAATATGGCTGATCATCGGCGTAAAAAAGGCATTTGATGATCAAATCATTCATTTTTAATCCATACGCACTCTATTTCAAATCTTTTAAATAATCGTCTATGTATAAGTTAAACAGCCATGGTGAAGCCACACATCCCTGTCTCACACCTTTTTCGATGTTAAACCAGTCTGTGCAAGCTCCGTTTATCCTGACACAAACAGTGGAATCCTCGTAAAGTGATTTCAGTGCTCGTATTAAACTACCGCTTACCCCATACATAGACCACAATTCACTCCTCACCACTCTGTCATAGGCCTTTTCTAAGTCTATAAAAGCGCGATAGACTAACTTCTAGCCAAGAATTTTTCAACTATACCTCGTTATGAAAAGACCTGATCCATACATCTCCTTTCTATTCTAATTCCTGCTTGCACATCCCACATCATTTTTTTAGTTTTATTCGTTACTCTTTTAATCAATACCTTTCTATACAGTTTGCTGACTATGCTGATGCTGAGTAAACTAATACCTCGATAGTTCTTACAGTCCTGCTGCGAACCTTTTCCCTTGTAAAGTGTAAAGATAACAATCACGCCAACTAAATTATTTTCTCACAATGTATAGATAGTTACTTCATAGATAATGTATGCGGCCCACCACTATACCTTAAATAGTAGTTTAAATAAACTAAAGGGTTGCTGTCGCTAACATTGCAATTGTATTTTGCCGTAGGCTAACGGCACTATCAATGACATTTCAGTCTTTCTCATATTGTTGTTATGGAATGAAAATAATATTGTTACTATAATAAATAGTTTGCGTCATCATCTTCTGGTATGTATAATCGACAATTAAGACCGTTTTACTTGTCAATACACGTTACACGTGAACAATAATATTCGAAATTAACGAAGTGAGGTGTGCCTCAATCTGTTCCGCTATCATCATATTTGTTTTCGAATTATATATCCACAACTTTTTATTGCTCATAACCGTGTCTTTTGGCATTGTCGTCGTTGGTTTCTTCCGCACCTCTTCGGTTTGGTGAGTTTGTTGTTAGTCTTCGTGTCGTCGTTTGACAAAACTTTTATGGGTTAATTTTTTAAATGACGCGACCGTTTTTTGGTACAAAACCTTCTCGAAAACCGTACCCGATTTGTGCGTAAAATCATAGTTTTTAAAAATATCAGTTCGTTTTTATCATTAAAAATATAGTTCTGTAAATTTTAAGTCTTTAAGACTATATGGCATTGCAAAGCATGAAACTGCCGTGGTTAGAGTGCTTAATGGAGTTGGATACTCTTCCTGTATGTGAAAGCATTAAAATGAAAAAAAATCGAGTATGGACGAGGGTGACGAAACCTTTTCGAAACAAGAAACGTAAGTACCTATTTAAAAAACATGTATAAAATCCGTTCATTCCAAAGTTTACGTCTAATTGAAATAAATCGTTTAAACATTTTTGCGCTCTCCTGAATATATTGATACGATTTTTAGTTCTATCTTGGGTTCGGCGATTAAAACTCTCGATCCAATAGCAAAACAATGTTTATTTCAAGACAATAAATTCTATATTCAGTAACCACTTAGATATTCACTTAGCTATACAACTTTTACAACTCTATATAACTACTTACATTTAATAATTCGTAAACACATAAGCTAATGCTGTTTTTGTTATGATCGTTTCCCCTTTTATATATATGATATCACAGTTCCAGATCATTCGACCTGTTTCTCCATTATTCGACGCGGATTCGAGAGGTTGCGCGACTTTTCTAGGCCCTGTCGGCGGCTAAAAAGGAAAGCGGTCGAACACAGTCCCTCGACGCCGTAACCTCTCGGTTGCTGACAGGACCGGATTTGTAACAATATTAACGTTCAAAGAGGATATTAAATTTTCTGTAAAAAATCAATTACAAATTATAAGAAAACCAGCGGACCCGATGACTTATAATTGCACGAGAGGTTTGTGTTTTATCGGGTAAATTTGGGTTGTTTAATGAGAAACTGTTGCTTAGCAATTAGACGAGAAAAACTGTCAACTATTAAAAACAAGACACTGAGGTGGAACGTTTTTTAGGTTGACAGTTTTTCGAGTCAAATTGCTACAGGAAGTTTAGAATTTGAACAACACAAATTTACCTGATATTATTACAAACATAAGTGTAATTCGGCAGGATAAGAAATTTAAAAATATATCAATGCAAACTTTATTTATTTATTAATTAACTTCCATTGAAATGTACAATCTTTCTTTTACAAAACAATAAGTACTTGGGTTAACAAATGCAAAATGCACATAGAGAAGTGATATCCCTCGTAGCGACTTCTGCGTACGTTGCATTAATTAGTTTTGTTTACATATAACTGAGTACTGTCAACTGGAACTTAAGAACTATGATCTAAAACGAAGGCACAACACGCACTGCACTATGGAGACCAGGAATTGGTGCACTAAAACTTTCTAGCGACGTTGAGGTAGGTCTAGTGGGTCGTACCGTTTTAGTCTTTTTCGCGGTTGTTAAATAAGCAAATCCGTAGCCAACATGTTGTCTTTCTTGATATCGAAGGGCTGGTTTAGAAAATTCTTCAATATCTGTTGAGATGTGTAGATCGTGATGAAGCACGTAATTTGGTAAGAACCAGGGGGCGTTTGTTGCGGCTCTGAGTAGTTTCGATTGAAAACGTTGAATTTTCATAATGTTTGAATTGCTGGCTGATCGCCAGAGTTGTACTCCATATGACCATAAGGGTTTTATTATGGACTTATATATCAGAACTTTGTTGGGTACTGATACTTGAGACGAGCGACCTATTAGCCAGTACATTTTTCTGTACAACAACCCTAGTTGTAATCTCTTGTTCCAAATTTGTTTTGCCCAAGTGAGACGTCTATCTAGATGAATTCCCAAGTATTTTACCTCATTCTTTTGGGGCAGAATGTTACCGATTAACAATACTGCTGGATACGTTTCTCTTCTAAGTGTAAATGTGATGTGCACGGATTTTGTCGCATTGGCTTTAATATGCCAGTTCTTCATACACAGCTCGATCTCACTGAGGTGAATTTGTAGGTTTCTGGAGGCGGTAATTTGGTTGCTATGTGAAGCTAGTATGCCGGTGTCGTCTGCGAAGGTAGCTAGTAAATATAGTATAGGTCCTAGCACGCTTTTATAAAACATTAAAAATAAACACATTTTTATTTGAATGTCAATTATTAACAACGCAGTTATTGAAATCAATACTAGGAACAGTGATGTCTCTGCGGGTGCCTCATCTAATCGTTTCTGCAGTAGATGTTGAAGTTTTTTCTTTTCCAAGCGAATTAATTGAATAATACTCTTTGTCAACTTGTAAGTATGGTTTTATTGATGATGAATTACTGTGTCCTGTTATTTTTATTAGAACTTGTTCTTCAATTCCGCTTTTAGTTAATTCGCTAACTGCTGCCGCTCGATTTGAGTGATTTGTCATATTGACACGTTTGACATCTATACCAATGCGTTGTGCTGAGCATTTAGTCCATTTGGAAATTTCATTTATTTTAATCGGCACATTCTTATACCAACCTTTACAATTTTTCTTCTTCCAAAAGAAATTTGGCGTAAAAAATACTCTGTCCAATGTAACTTTTTAAATAAAGGTATTGGGCAAATATCGTTCTTTAAAATACTAGGCGTAATCCATTTGCTGTCACATAATTTATTGTTACCGCCTTGTCTTGTTTTCGAAAATAGAGGATTATACTCGGTACGTCCAGTTTCTTTTCCATTATTTTTAATTTCAGATACGAAATAAGTGGTTTTGCAGTAAGCTGCTTTTCCTCCGCGCCAAGCTAATTCAAACTTCAAAATGTGATATAATTTCCCTTAAAGTCCAACTATGGCTAAGAACCATCCAGTTAACTCGCATTAAATTTCTACATACTAGTGCTAAATTTTCCATTTTGTTGCAGCATAAAAAAATTACAAGACGTACCATCTATCTACGCTATTTTAAAGTTTATATTTATTTATACAAGTGATATAAGTTGTAAAAATTTATAGTAATGATTAATATGCTAAAAAATAATGAGAAAAAAATAAAGTAAATTTAAAAAAAAAATTCCTTTATGCAATATCAGTGTTAATTATTTTTAAATCCAAACTTGACATCGACTTCCGATATGCATGCAACCGTAATATCATGTCGAAATAATTTACCGTGTATCCACTAAACATATTGTTTAATAAATATTTTTTAATTTTGTTTACCTGTCATTGAACAAAATGTTACAGTATTACGTATTATTAGGCCAGATGCGAGGCTAATTAAAATTCCGATTATTTTAGTTGAAAATAAAAATGATCTTCGTCATATTGTGGATTATTTTCAAAGATAAGTTTCACATTTAAAATCTAATTTCTCAATAAGTAATGGGCGGAATTTTAAAATTTAAAGACTATTGTAAAAACTTTTGAGAAACATCTTATTCGACCCCCAATAACATTTAAAAATGTTGGAGTAATTCTTACCCTCGCTTGGGGTTGAAAGCAGTGAGGTCAAAAATATCGGAAAAGAGTGTCCCCCTTTAATAAAAAATCGACGGATCTGAGCGTTTTTTTAAAATATTGACGAGGTTTCTGCAAATGGCTCTGTTTTGTTTTCGGTTGGCCACCCTGCATATAGGGAAGAAAAGGTTCATTATTAATAAAGCTCCCAAAATCTTTTGAGATGTTCGTTACAAAATAAAAAAAAAATTAACAAATAAATTATTTAAAAAAATTACATCAGCAAATTGATTCAAATTGATTCCTGTGGAACGAACAATAGAAAGGCTTGTTGTTTTTATAGTACAATTTTTTTTACTACGGATAACCTAAAATATCAATCTAACCAATAGAATTTGTTTACTGTTATGTAATATACGACTGTAATTTTCAATGGATTATGCAAAAGTACAAAGTTTTATTATCCAAAATATAGGAGTGGCTAATGATCACACATGAAAGATTCAAATAATTGTACCATAGGCGTGTACATTTAGTTGTAAATTAATATTATCAACCGAAAATTTGAATTCCAGCAAAACATCTGTACCATTAGTAGATATTACTACTAGAAACATTTACGTGTTTATGTTGACTTCCTTTTCAAAAGAGCTCTACCGCATTTTGCAACTGATAAAAAATTGTTGAATGTAACTTTATAACACTAATTTTTAAAGTAATATAAACATTGAAAAACATCAACGATTTTATTTAACCTAATTAAATAGGAATTTTTTCTCCTCAAAATTTTTTTTAAAAATTGCACAGCAATCAAAATTATATCACAACAAACAGGAATTGGTATTTGGTAAGTAAAAGAATCAATCAAAACTGATTTAAAAATAGTATTCTAGTTTTAAATGATATATTTTTTATAATGTAACCAATAATAAAGTAGCTATATTTAATTATACTAGTTTGCTGTTTTCTAAAAGATCTCAATTAATGAAACGTCAGTGAGACACATAAATAACTGTCTGTGTTTGTCATCAATTTTAAAGTGTCTTCAAAGCGTGTAAATACATTTATCCACAGTCATGGCTGAATCACAAAAGAAATGTTGGAGACTTGTCTTTGTTCTGTCGTTACTACTACGGCAGATGCTCTAATCGTTTGGCTGTGCTCGTGCCTCTTCAAGCAACTATCTTCTTCTTCTTGTACCATGACCGTTCAACGATCGTTGGTTATCATGTTGGCTACCATGTTGACGACAATTGTTCTGTTGAAAGCGGCTCGGAAAAGCTGAACTGTAGACTTCCCATACCACTGTCTCAAATTATTTAGCTACGATAATCTCCTTCTTCCTGGGCCCCGCTTGCCTAGTATTTTTTCTTCGAGAATAAGGTGTTGCATTTCATATTGTTCCGGGTGCCTTATAATTGACTATTTCCAGATCTTTTTCCAAGCGATTAAGAATTCTATTGTTGCTGACTTTGTCCACCCAACTGATCTTTAGTAATCGTCTACACCCACATTTCGAATGTTTTGAGGCGTTTAAGCATTACTTCCGTAAGTGTCCATTCCTCCAGGCCATACAAGAGAACTGGGAACACATAGTAGCGTACCATTTTAATTCTCAATTTTAAAGTTAGGTCATGACTGGTTAGCACTTTTTTCTGTCTCTCTTTCACAGATATATTTATGACTGATGCTCTTTAGAAATGCCCTATGTCGTTCCACCATTGATAGTTTCTTCGAAATTAACCCGACTGGTTCAATCTTTACACCGTTACTATAGAGGCTTGCCGAACATCGGTCTTCCAGGGCTCCTTCTTTGGAACTCATTGCCAGCGTAAGTTTTTCCCGAGACATGCAGTATCCAAAAGAGGAACAGTAATTTCTACCTACTTTTCATTGGTTCCCACGATATTCTTTGAACATAACATGATTCTTTTATTCATAGATCCCAGAAGATGTATGTGCTGTTGCATCGAGGAAGGTCAGTAAGAGATTTATCGCGAAGTGATAGACCTCTACTGCCAAACCATTATGATAACATTGTTTAGTATTCACCTTCTGTGTATTGATTATAAATGTATGCCTTAATGAATAATAAATTCTTATCATAAAAGTAAAATAAAAAAATATTGCACGCCTATGGTTGCACTCCCTGCGATGATTCCAGGGCCTGCCCTTGTCCGGATCCGGAAACGCGGTACGACTGTGTGAGAGGACATCCTTTGGATCCGTTTTGATTCGTTAGTACCTGTACAGTTCGCCGTCGACTTTTGCTAAAAACGCGCTTTACTAAAACTCCAGTTAAATTCAATCGTATTTGTCGATATGCGTGCCATTCTAATAGGATTAGCGTGGGATGCCTGATTGCTGACTTGTTCTTAGTCTCTTAATAGTTTATCTTTAATGTTTGCGTGAAGTTTGTTGATAGTTTGTGCTATTTAGAGACCTTGTTTGATTTGTTGTAAGGTTTGTTGCTTATTATCTATCAAGTTTTATCATATTCTTTGTGTATAACTTTTGAATGGTCAATTATTAAATTTTTGTAAATTTGTAGTCCCTTGATTATGTACTGTTTAAGAATAAATTGGACGCTTTTATAAAAGTTAATAATCAAACCAGTTAGTAGCAGTATTTTTACGTCATAGATTTTTGGTTGGTTATTTGAAAAATTTTAATTTTAAAACAATTAATATTCCTGCTTTAGAAAAAGCAGGTAAATGTGTATAGTACTTTTAAATGTGTATAGTACTTTAAAAAAATATACCTGACTAATAAAAACACATAAGTACCTGATGCTTTATCAAAATTATAAATAAATAAATTGTCATTTTAAATTAAAATCAGTATATTACTTTACCCTCAGCATCGGTTTAATTATAATCCAACTGCGCCAATCTGTCCATTACAGCTACACTAAAGGCGAAACCACATATAAGATGCATATTCGGAATGCAATATATTTTCATGTAAGCTGATAATAAATTTTATTATAATTTTAAGAGTATCTTGCATAAAAATTTTTCAATTAATACAAAATTTCTAAAAGACCATGAAGAAGCTACCAGAAAAGTGCTTCTTCTTCTTTAAGTACCATCTTCGTTACGAAGGTTTGCAATCTTTAAGGTTATAAGTATTGTCGAGACCGCAGATCTAAACAGTTGAACCATTCCCTCAGATTTTGCAGCCATGAGTGACGACTTCCACCTACATTTTTTCTTCCCTGTATTTTTCCTCGCATTATCAATTGTAGTATGTGGTATTTCTCCTCTCTCATAATATGTCCCAAGTATTGTAGTTTTCGTTTTTTGATAGTAATTACAGTTTCTTTGTCCTTTTTATCTTTCTTATTACCACTGTTTGTTACTCTATCAACACAAGGTATTGTGACTATTTTTTGGTATAACCGCAGTTCGAATGCCTCAAATTTTCCAGTGTCTGATTTCTTTAATGTCAATGTCACCCCTGATAGGTCATAACATCGTATTAATCTTATCTTTAGGTTAATATTGAGATCACAGCTACAAAATACCTGCTTTATCCTCATAAAAGTTACTCTCACCTGTGCTATCCTAGATTTTATTTCTTAAGAGCAGTCGCTGTTTTTATTTATAATGGTCCCTCGATATGTTTTTTTTTGTATCTTTCCAGAAAAGTGCAAACCTCCACAAACCAGATTAACCCCCGGACGAAAAGAGAACTTATTAAGTTGAATGATAACAAATGTAGTCATGTCAACTTTACCAATAAACAAGACCAACCCATTCACACATCAAACAGTAATACCCAAATTCACCTTGCTAATTCTGCAAAGTATCTGGAGTGACACTCCATGCTAGACTTCGCTGGAGAGTCCATATTAAAAAAGACAAGAAGAGCTTGGTATAAAACACAAAGTGTATATTGGCTGTTACAAAAATTAAACACAACAAACTGCTTTTATACAAACATATATTGAAACCTATTTGGACTTATGGTATGTAGGAATGTTTACCATTTGCGAAACAATTATTATAGTTTATCTATAATAATTTCCCTTAAGCAATGTACTTTCCAGCATGCTTTCCCATTTGCTCTTTTTTATTGTCTCCACCCCGAGTACGACTAAAATATGGTCAGACGAGAATCAAGTAAAATAAACAACAAAAAGCAGGTAGTCGACGTTAAGACACTGTGGGGTGAAACACGACGTACCCTCTAAAATAACAAAACCCCTACAGTATTTAGCTTTGTGCCAGTGAAAGAAAAAATTAAGTTATTCAACGTTTTCAAAATAAAGAAACATAGTAAATGCACTCTGGTACTGACGCAACAGCGTTCTTCATAAAAACCTTGATGAAGAAATTGTTGACAAGACCATACTCAAATTTGCGAGGAGCCATGAGCAACGGCTGCTTCAAACTGTGAACGTTGAGCTCCACTACCACTTTAGTAAGAAGACTAAAAAGCATCAAGCATTTTGAGCTAATTCAGTGGCTGTGCTAGTTAAAAGCAGAGTATTCCGCGAAAATAAAAATATAGTTAGAAACATAGATCGCAGTTCTTTATTAGTTAATGTTGTATCCAAAGAGTTATTCATCTAAAATTTTGATTATATAGGTATTATTAATTTTACGTTATGGTTACGATTTAAAATCATACGGTTAACAGCTTTCCAACAATGACACAATAAAACAAACAAAAAACGTAAATCGGAAGTAGTCTTCTTGTAAACAATTGGTACCAAACAAAGCCCGTGCGATGAAATATTATTCTATTTTCTATTTCTATTTTCAATTTGCAAATACAAGGGAGATTATTAACTAAACTAAAACTCGTTTCACACGTATAGCATATTTCACGAATATACGGTGTTTTCGGATTATCGATAGAAACTTGATAACCAGTATTCAACTGTACATTTAAGAAGTACAAAAGTAAATTCACCTAATATTTTTAAACAAATTTCGTAGGTAACGAATTTTATAAGGGATTTCTTGTTTGTTTGTTAGCAAGGTTAATTTTGCAACCAAATATGTTTTTAATGACTTTATTTATTGTACATTATAAGAGAGGTAAGTAAGTGATCCCGAGATAGGTCTCCTACATGCTGGACTGATCAAATAAGGGCATCCACTGACTTAACAATCAACCAAGCAACACTCAGCGCCTACAACCGTGGAAAATGGCGAGAAATTGTAAAGTAAATAGTATTGCTTCAAGCCGAAATTATTATCGATAGTTAAAAGGCACGAAAGAAAAAAAACTTTACAAAGTGGACCAAATAATACTTAGTTATGGACATCGTGTGCTAAGACTTCCGCCTTATCATTGCCAATTTAATCCCATTGAGTATCTTTGGGGAATATGCAAAACTTATTATGACAATCACATTGGATCTAATGGTTACAGTGATAAGGCTGTTTTGGAAACCTGGCAACGAGCACTTAATACTGCCACTCCTGAAATTTGGAAATATGTGTCACAAAATGCGAAAATGTAATAGAGGAATGGTGGGTTCGTGAAAACCGCATCGAAGCAGTTAATCCTGTTATCATTTACAATTCGACTGAGGATAGCGACGACAGTGATTCCGATTATTATGACTATAAATCTGATGCTTGATAATACCATAAATATTATGCTTAAACATATTTATTAAATTGATACCGATAATTTATTTTTGTTGCATTTTCTTTTAACAAAATTAAATATGTGCCTATTCTTAACCAAAAAACTTCTCGAGAGCTACATCAACGATTTCTGTTCACAATAAAGCAAAAAATAAAAATAAAACGTCCCAACAAAAGCTAAATAATAAACAAAAAAATTTCGGGTTTAAATCTTAGGGGAATTTACTAATGTACCTCTCAACATAGTGCGCCCGTTAAGTCGATGCCTCGGTGACTAATCAGTCCCGTCGTATATTGGTGAAATAAGCTACAAGCAGTTTTGATCTGGCGACATTTACGCGGTTGTGGAATCGGCCTAATGATTGCAAAAAAAACGCGAATTTTCACTTAATAATAATTCCCCTGACTTCGTCGTCGCTCTTGTCACCAGATGCGTTACCCTTATTAGATCGTCAATTAACAAATGACTCAACTCGTTATTTTTCATTGAAAACGAAGGCGGCTAACGAGATAGTGTTCGAATTTCTTTTGTTATTTCATTTACGTTGTGTTCTCTTACTTAATTAAAGTGGTTACGGTTTACGGTCGTAGCGGTACCTTTTTTGGACGAATGATTTGGTTGTCTTAGGTCAGGTACCGTAGTAATTTCTTTTTCTATTTTTTTAATTATTTGTTGTTTACTAAA
Organism: Agelastica alni; assembly: GCA_950111635.1. Classification (NCBI taxonomy): domain Eukaryota; kingdom Metazoa; phylum Arthropoda; class Insecta; order Coleoptera; family Chrysomelidae; genus Agelastica; species Agelastica alni. The sequence continues at coordinate 14,366,318 of OX467711.1, forward strand.
TTTATATCTTTCCTTATTTGGGTTTTATTACGAAAACACACCCACGGTAGCAGCAATTAATATGGTAGTTTTTTAACATAAAAATATCGAAACATAAGTTTTGTAGGTCAATAGAATGTTAAATAAACATTTAATTTTATCTTACTAATAATTTAAAGAAGTTAATTAAAAAAACCGTCTTAATTGGAATTCTGTAAAGTGGGCAAACTAGACATTAATAAACAAAAAATAAAAATTATTTATTTTTTATTCATTAAAAATATCTAGCAAATCGTGAAAAAAATAAAATTAACATCAATAAAGAATTGCATTATAAAATGATAATTATGAAAAACGTTGGTGGACTCTGGTTACTTTTAACATTGAAACAGTCTTCTTCTTGAAATTCCGCTCCTATCGGAGATTGGAAATCATCACCACTACTCGGACCTAATCAATCGCCCGCCTGAAGAGTTCTGCGGACGTGCGGACCAAACCACTCCCTCAAGTTGCGCAGCCAAGAGATTCTTTTTCTGCCATTCGTTCTCTTGCCTTTTATTTTGCCTTAAATAATTAGCTTAAGGATATTATATCTATCTTCTCTCAGAACATGTCCTAGACATTACTGTTACTAATTTCTTCGGCTTTATTCATTCGGCGTGGTACTTCCTCATTTGAAACCTTGTCAACCCATGGTATTCTCAGCATCCTCCTATAACACCACATTTCAAATGCTTCTATGTTCTTAATGTTTTCTGATTTAAGTGTCCAAGCCTCCATTCCATACAATAGAATGGAGAATATATTGCATTTTAGTATTCTGGTTCTCAATTTTCATGTTATATCTCGGCTGCAGAGTATTTTATTCATTTTTTTGTAAGCGCTGCGAGCTACTTCAATTCGACACTTGATTTCTTTTGTGTGTTCTGCTGTTTCAGTAACCCATGTGCCGAGATATTTGTAAGAGGATACCCATTCCAGGTTGTCGTTATTAATATTTATAGATGGTCTATTGTAATTTGTGCTTTGGTTTTTTAAAGTTGCCATGACTTTGGTTTTCTTTAGGTTCATATCTAGGCCATATTTCTTGTAGAAAATACTTGTTAACTCAACCAAATGTTGTAGATCTTCCAGACTGTTGAAACAGTAAAATCCATAACTAATTGTAAGTAGTATACTTATTATTTGACATCAAATTTCCATTAACAGGTTGGCTGCCATCTGTTTACCGAGTTTATTTTGAGCCCAACGTTACTTCCTGTTATAACACAATTTTTTTTATTTTGATTGTGGTCAAAAAAAGCATCAAGGAATTCCTTATTACGTTGCAAGGAAAGCATAAAATATTTATTCGGTTTTTCAGTTCATTGAGCGATGGGTGACAAAGCGGAATATTCTTGTGTGATTACTTAATATGAATTTATATTGAAATAAACCCTCGAGAAACACAACTAAGTAGATCCTAGAATAGAGCAGGAATGCGAATTCTAACGGGACTGCTTACAGGACACTGTCGTCTAAGATACCACCTCGAAAAGATAGGTCTGAATCAACAAACGGAGTGTCGGTTTTGCTGCGTGGAAGACGATATACTATGTTCATGTCCCGGCCTGGGAAGAGTAAGGTTCAACTTATTTAGTTAACCAACCTAGAACCTGATGGCTGCCGTCAGCCGTATAATGATGTTGCACTGCAAATGGATGGTCAAAACATTAAAAGGGTTCCATGTTTCAAATATCTTGGTTGTTACATTACAGAGCATATCGTCCCGGATAAAGAAGTCAAGTGCAGGATCGAGTCAGCTTGCGCAACCTTTCAAAAAATGAGATCGCTCTTCTGCAATAATAATCTAAATTTAAAGCTCCACCAGAGAATGATCAAGTGCTACATACATATGGTCTATACTATGGGGCAGAGATTTGGACCTTAAAAGCAGCAACCATTAATCGTCTCGAAGCATTTTAAATGTGGCTACATAGATGTATGCTCCGAATCCCATGGGTAGCCAAGCAGACAAATGAAGTGGTTTTAAATAAAGCAAACGCCGTCCGCGAACTACTAATAACAGTTAAATGCCGAAAGTTGTCCTATCTAGGTCACATACTCAGGGGTGATCGATACCGTATCCTTCAACTTATAATGAAAGGCAAGATAAAAGGCCGCAGAGGAGTCGGTAGAAGACAAGCCTGGTGGTTAAGGAATCCTGGAGAGTGGACCGGAATTTAAAGCGCAGAACAGCTCTTTAGAATCGCCATTGTGATTGCCAACATCAGGAGGACCTGATGAACTACAAATTTAGTCTTTTTAAAAAAAAAGAAAGTAAAAGAAGAAAAAGAAACTATCTTACATACTTTTATGTTATGAGCAAAAAAACCGAAAAAAAGTTAGTATTTAGATGTTTGTTGCAAATATCTCAAAACGAAGCAGGAAATTTTCTTCTGGATTTTTTTGCAACGACAGGTCTTTTTGACACCAAATAAAGAAGCTTTTAAACAAAAAAGTTTCATCAAAATCGGTCCACTAATTTTTGCATGATGCTCGAACAATCGGGCGAAAGACAAAAAATCCAAAAATCGAAGATTTGGAGACATGGACACCTAAGCTCCATATCGTAACCCATTTTAGAAAATATTTTCAATGTTCTTACAGACTCACTTTTGTTAAAGTTTTATAATAGTACAGAAGAATCAAGATATTTAACTGTTCTTATTTGTTTAGAAACGTGCAAATTGATAGTATTTGATTCTTGGTATACTGGATTTACATAAAAGTAATAGAATAATAAATACATTTTGATGGAATGTAAAATGCATTATTTTATATTTACATATCTTGAAGGACAGTTATTAAATTTCTGTGAAGTCACGTTAACACTGGGTGTTTTAAAACAAGGTGACTTCGCCTCTAGGATAGGTAGAAAACTAAAAAATAATTTGGGTTTCCTTGGTTAAAAATTTTCGTAACGCCATCCGTATTCAAGTAAAAGAGCGCTGAAGAAAAAAAAAATTAGTTATTACTTCTTAATTTTCAAATCAAATTATACCGAAAACGGTAGACAGTATCGAGTTTTACCAGGAGTACATTTTTGGTGTAAAATTGAATGATGTTTAAAATATTGATTAATAAATCAAACCTTAAAATAGTTATGTTCAATACTACTTGGTACAAACCGTGTAACTAGCGCCCTCTATGAGAGTCAGATATAAAAACAATTCATGGGATGTATCAGTTTCTAAAACATATTCGCATAAAATTTCATTACAATGTTTCCAGTAGTTTCGGCAAAATCGTAATAAATGTGTATACATTTTTTTTCTTCAACGCCCTATATCTTAAATACGGATGGCGTTATGAAAATTTTTTACCAAGCAAACCCCAATTATTTTTTAGTTTTCTACCTATCCTAAAGACAATGTCACCTTTTTTTAAAACATTATTACTTTATACCAGCATCGGTTATTACTTCATAATTTTCAAATCAAAATATTCCGAAAATGGTACACAGTGTCGAGTTTTACCAAAAGTACCTTTTTGGTGTTAACTAGAATGATGTTAAAGTTTACTTGAAATTTTGATTAATATATCAAACCTTAAAATAGTTATGTTCAAAACTACTTGGTACAAACCGTGTAACTAGCGCCCTCTATGAGAGTCAGATATAAAAACATTTCATGGGATGTATCAGTTCCTAAAACATATTTGTACAATGTTTCCAGTACTTTCGGCAAAATCGTAATAAATGTGTATAAATTCTTTTTCTTCAATGCCCTTTATTTTGAATACCTATTATTTTTCAGCTTTCTACCTATCCTAGAGACGGGGTCACCTTTTTTGAAACACCCTGTATGTAGAATAAATTGTTCCATAAAATTTGTTTAATTAACATTATTTTGTTAAAATTAAAAAAAAATCTAAATAGTATCGAATGCTATTGCCAACCGTATAGATAAAAAAATGCGGTAATAATTTAGTATCGTACAGAACTTTATCCACGACCATTAAAAATATCTTAAAATCCATTTAAAAGTCGTAATTTTATGTTGCAAAGTTCCAGATGCACATTATAAACGGTGCATGAAAACGGTATCTATAAATATCATTTTAGTTATTACCTTAAAAATTTAGTCAACTTAAGTATAAAATTAACTTATTACAGAAGCTATCCCATGGGTAAATCTAAAGGCTTAACACCCCAGCTCGTAAAATTTTCCTAATATCAAAAATGTGGGGTAATGTAACTATTTTCTTTTAAATAGATCTTATTACAGTTCTTGGTATATTGTAATGCTTTATCGGTAGAACTGCAAAAAAGGTGATGTTTTTGATCATTTTTTAAAACTAAAATTAAATACAAAACATGATAAAAGTTCTTCATTTTACTTCGAAGTTAGTAAGTTTGAATACGTTTTGCTAAATCATCAAAGTACTTTGTAAATTTAAATATTTTCTCTTAAAATGAACAATCAGCAGCAAAAAATTCGAGATTTGGCAGAATCGAAATGCATTAGATTCGTTACTCTTCGCGAAGAAAGATATAATCAAGTTGAACTCGCTGAACGGATTAATGTCACTCCGTCAACCATTTCCAGAGTTTTAAAACGTTTTGTTGTCACTGTGAGTAACGCAAGAAGACCCGGCCAAGGTCGTAAAGGAGAACTCCTAAAAAAGACCGATATTTGCGACTTCGTACACTGAGGCAAAGGTTTATTACCAGTACCTCGTTACAAAACGAATTTTTAGATCGTTACACCTTTAGAATCAGCCAAAGTACGATAAGGAGAAGCCAGAAGAGTTGCAGAAGAGTTGCATTACTCTACAAATATTTCCATGGCAGATGCTCTAGAGAAATAAAAACTCTTGTACCACCACTGGCCACATTCGGCCGAAGAACTCGGCACGCTGATCAGTCTCACCCATTTACTCTTAAGATTGACACTACAAGGACCAATCTCCATCAAGAATCTTTCTTTTACAGGGCTGCTACAGAATGAAACAGTCTTCCAAAATCAGTTTTTCCAGAGAACTATGACCTGCAACTTTTCAAAAAGCGGCTCCACAATCATCTCCTTTCTATAATCCCTCCCCCTTCTAATAATAGTAGCAGTGCGGTCCGTCCGTGGCCCACACGATAGGTCTACCTTTTTTGAGACTATTTTCAGTAAATGACCTATGCACTGGAAGGGTAACAACTGGTCTATTATTGACCAGACAGCATAGAAATGAAAGATTACATTATGCTCGTGAACTTGTTGTTTGAAATAATGTTGTTTGGGGAAGAATATTGTTAACTGATAAATCCAAATACTTTTTTCTAATGACAGACTTAATAAAGTGTACAGAAGACCCGGGGAACGCTACGCACAGTGTAACATTGCAGGGACTGTACAACACGGTGGCTGTTCACTCATGTAGGGTGGAATTAATTTGGATGCACGTACAGAGTTGGTTAGGATTGACAGAGGGCGATTAACAGCACAAAGATACATTACAGACATTTTAGAGAAGCGCGTCGTGCCATTTGTACCCTTTATTGGCGATAATTTCATGCTGATGCAAGACAATGCCACGCCACACGTTGCAAGAATTGTGCAACAATATCGCCAGGAGGTTGGAATTTCTGCGATGGGTTGGCCTGCGAAAAGTCCCGATCTCAACCCAATAGATCACGTTTGGGACATCGTAGGGAGGCGACTACGACAACTACTCAACCCACCAAACACATTAGATCAACTTTTTTTGCGACTGGTTGAAATTTAGGATCAAATTGATCAGGAGCAAATAAGAACATTAATTCGTAGTATAAGAGATCTTTGTCAAGCAGTAATAAACGCCAGAGGAGGCAATACTCGCTATTAGCTTAATTTCTTGAACTTTAGAAAAAATTCAGTTTGTTGTTTTTTTATGATGTCTCTTACTTTGATTGCAATATATTTTTTGTAAAAATCAACATTTCTTAATTATGAGAATACAAATACTAACTTTAAAAAAAAAAGAAATGCGAAAAATTATTTACTACCACTGAAAATATAATTTTAAAATTATGCGTTAATTTTGACGCGCAGTGTATTACCCTCTCTTCTTTAGATATCATTGCTCGTATTAAACTACCGCTCACCCTATACTTAGACAATGTCGACCACAATTCACTCCTCAACACTCTGTCATAGGCCTTTGCCAAGTCTATAAAAGCGCAATAGACCTTCTAGCCAAGAATGAAGATTTTATGACAGAAAGAAATGGACACTCGAGACATCAAAATTATTGAAACCCTATATTACAACCAGAAAGGAAATATTGAGATTGAAAAACCAAAAACGCGGAGTGCGACAAGGTTGTATATAATCGCTGCTACTTTTCACCCTGTATTAGAAAGCTATTATGAGAAAAGCGCTAGACCAAGAAACAGTCGGTGTGGTAGTAAATGGAAAGCCTATCAACAACATAAGATATGCCGACGACACAGTCTTTCTTACAGAGAACATTGATGACTTATAAAGGGTTGTTTATAGGTTGTATACAACATGTTCTAAATACGGCCTGAAAGTGAACCTAAATAAAACAACATTTTTGGTATTTTCTAAAACGGTTAATTCAAACCTCCAGCTGACCATAAACAACCAAGTTATAAAAAAAGTTTTTAAGTATAAATATCTAGGAACTATAATAGACTCCAGCAATGACTCTTCTAAAGAATTATGATGAACGAATGATAAAATGTTGCATATTCTCTATTCTCCTCTATGGCATAAAAGCATCAACACTGAATAAAACATCGTTAAAAAAAATTGGAAGCCTTCTTAATGTGGTTATACAAAAGAATACTCAGAATATCGTATGTAGACTGAATCACTAACGAAGAAGTACTCGGACAACTAGGAAAAGGGACAAAGCTTGTGAATGAGAAAAAAATCCGAAAACTACAGTACCTATGCCACGTTATGAGAGGAGAAAGATTTACTCTGTTACAAGTGATTGTGCAGAGCAAAATTGTTGGCAAACGCAGCATAGATGAAGATGAATGTCGTGGCTGCGCAACTTGAGAGGGTGGTTCAACTGTTCGTCAGTCCAACTGTTTAGGTCAGCGGTGGATAGAGTTAAAATAGTCATAATGGTAGCCAACCTTCTAAAGAAGACAGCACCCTAAGAAGAAGAATTTGCTTTTATCTGTTGTGTTTACTTTAATTTCTTATCTTTATCTTTGATTGTAAAAATCGCTATTTGTACCTTAATACTAATAAATTATTTAAGACAGCAAACGTTGCCTTTTTTTGTTAATTTTTAGTAAGAAATCAAATCTTTCTGCCTTCTGGTAAGTACAGTTGTTACAATGAAATCAGTTCTTTTTATGTACGCGTTAGCGGAATAATTATCTATTTATTACTGATTTCACGTTTGTTGAAAATAAGAATTCGCTCCAGGACATCTGGTAAATTAACTAAATTATAGGTTGGTAATATTTCCAGTTCGAGTTTCAGTTTTGCTTTAATGTACAAGCTGTAAATGCCGTCACTTACTTTGCTTTACAACAGATTATTTATTCATTATGTCGCCATCTTATTCTTTTTCATTATTTCCGACAGTATAATGACGTCGAACAATGATTACAATATTCGTTAGGTATTAGGACTAAAACATAAAATGAAAAGCTATTAAATCTAAGATCAAGAAACAGCCGGTGTGGTAGTAAATGGGAAGCCTATCAACAACATAAGATATGCGGACGACACAGTCTTGCTTACAGAGAACATTGATGACTTACAAAGGGTTGTTTATAAGGTATATACATTATGTTCTAAATAGGGCATGAAAATCTTAACCTGAATAAAACAAACAAAAAATTTGGTATTTTCCAAAACGGTAAATACAAACGTCCAGCTGACACTAAACAACCAAGTTATAGAAAGAGTTTTTACGTATAAATATCTAGGAACTATAAAAGACTCCAGCAATGACTCTTCAAAAGAATTAAGATCAAGGACCGAAATAGCGCGCAACGCGTTTCTAAGGATGAAGCAGTTCTTTTGTAACCGATCGTTGAATCAAAAACTGAAAATACGAACGATAAAATGTTACATATTTTCTATTCTTCTCTATGGCATAGAAGCAGCAACACTGAATAAAACATCGTTGAATTGGTTGAATTGAAAGCCTAAGAAATGTGGTTATACAGAGAAGAATACTCTTAATACCGTATATGTAGACCGAATTACTAACAAAGAAGTACTCAGACAACTATGAAAAGGGACAGAGCTTGTGAATGAGACAAAAATCCGATAACTACAGTACCTGGGCCACGTTATGAGAGGAGAAAGATATACTCTGTTACAAGTGATGATGCATGGCAAAATTGTTGGCAAAGCCAGCACCCTAAGAAGAAGATTAAATCTAAGTTGCCTGTATATAGGCTAATTTTGGTTCGGAAGGTGCTATTGGCAAATAAAGAGAAATATCGTTGCCTTTGTCGATTTTCCATTGTTTATTATTAAATTATTAAGATTTTAATATACATTTAACATTGCTAAATGTTTGTTTTTTTTTGCAGGTACTTCGAACACTATACCACCCAGTAATTTATTGGTGACGAAAAAATCCAATTCCTCCAGTTCATCTTCACCAACACTTACAAAGGAAGGTAATTTATTTTTTATTGTGTTTTGTAACTATTACGTTAATTTAAAACACATAAAAGCAAGTATAAAATTACAAAAATATTATTATACATAGTAATTTACCAAATCCATACTGGATTCCAAAAGACTTCGTGTTTTACTCAGAAATAAAATAATCCAATCTAAATTCATAAAAGAGAAAATGTTTTTCGTTCTAGATCCTCAAAAGATTATTTTACTATTGGGGGCAATACCATAAGATTTTGCAATACTATTCATAATAATTATGTCAAAAATCAATGAGATCAATAATCGAGTTCAAGATTTCGGACAAAATTTTCGATAGTATTGTGGGAACGAATTACATAGAGATAATTTTACAAGCCGAATGAATAAAGAGAGTTAGGAAAGTACAAATGTATTTACCAAAAAATAAACTATTTGTCACTCTTATTATTAATATTTTAAACAAATGAATAATTAATTTATTAACTACTGAACAATTATTATATATTTTGTTTTTCGGTTTTTCGAATCAGCTGCGTCATGATTTCTAAAAGCTAATGATCAATGACTTATAATGCCTGTCCGACTAACATTTATGTCATAACTGAGGACAAGTTGTTTTTATATTTAGATTCGTGGTTGCCATGATGACGAGGTCTTACCAACTCGAAGAAGCTAATTACTAGGGTTCGGATAAATATGCATTTGCATAACTACATATTCTAATGCATAATTAAGTTGGATTTGGCAAATCCCAAACAGCTTTTATGAACTTTTATGACCGATTACCTACCCAAAAGTAAACCAAAGCTTGGGAAGTAAGCAGCAGATGCTAGTTCGAGCTATATTAAACCTAGTTCCAGTCATTCACCATTTAACGAGGTGTGAAGATCTAATTTCTGTGGACATACCGTTGGCGAAATTAAAAAATTAAACATTTATAACCTTCTTGAAAAAACATACCAAGCAAAATATTCCAGACGAATCAACACTGCGACAAAACTATGTTCTGCCAATATATAACGCCACAATACAAAAGCTGTGGGAAAAAGCTAATGATAAAAATATTTGGGTATCTTCAGATAAAACAACGGATGTAGAACAAAGAAGCATAGCAAATTTTGTTTTTGGTATTTTGGAAGTTGAACAAGAAATAAATAATTAACAATGCAAGTGTTAGAAAAAGTGAACCATTCAACAATTGACACATTTTTCAATGATGCGCTAAATTTTTGGTAGCCAACAGGTATTTTCTACAAAAAAGAGCTCGTTGTGTGTACGGATGCTGCTCCATACATGTTTAAAGGAATGAGTGGTTTGAAAATTCTTTGTTCAAAAATGACTCACGTTACTGGTGTGGCGCATGGCTTACATCGAGTGGCCAAATTAGTGCATTCCGTTTAAACAAATATAAATTTGTTAATATCATCGACAAAGAAAGTGTTTTAAAAAGCACCTTATCGCGTTGCCAAGTTCAAAGAAATTGCTGGTGGTGAGATTCCATTTCCGCCGTTCCCGATTGTTACAAGATGTGGCAGCTGGATTGAAACTGCAAGCTATTACGCTCAACATTTTAAACTTATTGCCCGTATTGTTACCGATTTTGATTCTGAAGAACCTAAAATTATAGAGGATGCTCAAAATAATTTAACACTAAGAGGATTGGGCGAAGATTTGTTTTATATTAAATTAAATTTTACTTGTATTTCCAAGGCTATTTTGAAATTGGAAATCAAGGAACTTTTTTTAGAAAACAGCATACAAATTGTTGAAAATGTTTTTAGTTGGGTAAATTAAAAAATAGTAGTTTTGCAAAAAAATTGTTAGCTTTTAATAAAAATACTGGATATCGAATTTTTAAAAATATTTCAAAGATTTTACAAAATGAGGAAACTGATATTGCTCTCAGTAATTTGAATCTTTCTGACAGTGGATTTATCATTCGCTCCTATTGTATCATGTGACATGGAACGATATTTTTCAGAATTTAAAAATATTTTAGGTGATAATAGGAGTAAATTTATATTTGACAATTTTTTACATCATGTCATAGGGAAGTGTAATAGTAAAAATCTGTAAATTTATTGTAAATAGACCAATATAACCTTCAAAAAATGTTTTATTTAATTAAACTAATATCTGTATTAACATTTAGGTGACTTAAGAAACACGTCTTCGGACCATGCACAGGCTTCTCAAAGGTCTTCTTACACCAACTGTACACTAAGTCCGTCGAGTCCTTCAATATTATCTGAAGACGGTAAGCACCAATTTTTTGCTACGCCTAATAGTTTTTAAACGCTCCCTAAAAGACTTAAATTTACACGAAATGTGCGTGAATAAATATTTAGGAGTCAATATATGGCTTACTTCCGTTTTTGTTTACATTTAACACATGGGCGTCGCCTAATTTTAGAGGTGAAATTGAATAAATATTTATTTTGAAAATACGATGTTCTTAAAATGAACTTGGTGCAAAATGTCGCAATCAGTCTTGTTTCTTTAAGAAAATAAAAACATACAAATATAGTTTGGCATAAACTTCAGAGCTTCTTGACATTTTAAATTCCAAAATAGTGCGTTGAACTTTGAATTTTAAAAATTTTGCAATAAAATTCCGTCGAGGTATAACTATATAATAAAATATGAGATAATGCTAGTGAAATAGCGTTTTTTAGTAGATAAGATATAATCTTTGAAATTCGTATTTACCAAATGTACAGAGTGACTTGCTAGTAATAAGCTGCAACATTCCAAAACATTTTTAAATATTCTAAACAGAAAAGAACTCATAGCCTTAGCAGAACACAAAATAACGCTTGTGTGGACATTTGGCATTAAGAAAGTCTCTGAGCCATGAATTTTGTCGCCATCCTACCGATCTTTTGCCCTTGATTTTTCTCTCGATGATAAGTCTTAGGATCTTATAACACTCTCATTATGTGTCCTACGTATTGTAGCTTAAGCTCTTTGATGGTCAACATAAGCTCTCTGTCTTTATCCATTCGTCTGAGTATATCCTCATTAGTGACCCTTTCTACCCAGGACACGCGCAGCATACCACGGTACAGGTACATCTCAAAGGCGTTGATTCGGTTCTCCATTGATTGGTGGAAAGTCCAGCTCTCAGAACCATAGAGTAGGACTGTGAATATATAGCAGCTTAGTATGTGCATACGGATTTGCAGGTTTAAGTCTCGACTAGCGAGGAGAGTGTTCATGGATGTAAAGATTTTCCTGGCCTGTTCGATCCTAGACACGATTTCTTTTTTAGGATCGTTGGACTCGTTGACAAGAGCTCCCAGATATTTAAAGGATAATACTTGTTCCACAGCTTCGTTCTTAATTCTAAGGACTACGCGTCTCGGTATTTTTGAGAATACAACAATTTTAGTCTTTGTGACATTCATCTGTAGACCGTATTGTTCGCTGTGCTCAACGATCAGATTCATCATGTTTTGGATTGGCTGCCATTAATCTTAATACCCTCTTTCGTATTTTCCAGTGCTTCTCGAAAAACTGCCTCAGAATATATATTAAAGAGAAGGGGTGATAGGACACATCCCTTTCTGATACCTTTTCGTTAAAAACATTAACGTTCGGATAAAAGACAAACCGCCTATTTTACGCTCACTGACTATATAAGCAAAAAAAAATACCTTAATACTTAAGTCAATAAAAAATATCTATGAAACGTTGAATTCAAATCATATTTACAGGTATAAAATGTGCGTACCTGCAGTAAAATGGGTAAATAGTAGGTACGACACTTTCTGATAACAAAACGAATGAATACATACAGTCTAGCGAGTAAAGAGGTAAATATTTCACATTAAAATATTTTAGTTTGGAATTTTACCTCCAAAAGGCGCGTTTTATGAGATTGTGGTTATGTCGTAACGTGTTAAAGTGAAAACAAATAGACTTAGTTAACGTACATCAGTTGGTTTTGGTTATAAAATATAAAATGTTGGTTTGGAGATTATTATGAAAAACGAAATTTGTTACCCAATAAAATTATCTGGAGAAATCATCGTTCTTGACCTTTATTTAAGACGTGCGTTGATTTTTTTAACTTTCTGAAAAAAAAATTAAATCGTAAATTATAATAATCGATATTTTTTAACAATTTTCAAAACGTTTTATTAAATTGATAAAATATTCATGATCATGATTCACATTTTTTAGTTAAATGCCAAAACTACGAATATAATCATCAAAACACCTTCTTAAACGATTTATTTACTAAATATACCTACACTTTAATATTAAAATTTATATAGTTTTTTAATATTTAATTCACATTTTTTGGCACCAAATTTAAATTCAGAAAAGTAGTCCCTAAATTATTGCATTAAATAAATATAATTAAATTAAAATTTTAAAATGTCTCAAAGTTACACACTGTTAACAATATGGAAAAATCACGGAGTGGGCGACATCTATTATTGATCGTATAAACTTCTCGAGGTGTGAACAACAAACTAACCTCCATTTGTTTATATGGGTGAAAAGTAAACTTTACATATTATTTTGAGCAATTTAAGCATTAAAAATGTTATATTTGAACCATATTTTGTGATTAAAAAAGGTGATATGGAGATAAAATCGCGAAAAATATGTCCTGTTCCACAATGCTCTACATATGACAATTCGATTATATCCTTGCATAAATTTCCTTCAAATCCTGAGGCAGCTCAGAAATAAAAGATGATCTTAACGATAGGAAAACCAATGTCAAAGTTTATGTGGTTTGATATTGTTGTCCAATGATCTATTATTTTATTTATGATTATTCATAGTGACTTCAACAACACAGAGAAAGCGTTTGAAAGATGGTTATTATGATTTTTTTATAAAGACCGTCAGTTCCACATAAAATTATGAGGCCAGCCTTAAAAACCTCTCCACTTTCTTTAATTAGTCGAACACGTTCACCGACATAATACAATATGTCCGACATTGATTTTCCGACTCTTATAGGCATTGCAACAAGAATTTCAAAAACAACAAAACTGAATTCCTCGAAAACAAACCAATATTGATACCTGGACACACCTGGTCTTTATTGCCATTTAACGAGAATCCAGCGATAATAAAACTGAAACGTCGAAAACAAACCTTAAATCCAGCTTCAATCCAATAATTTAACATAAAAAATCAACTCAAATCTCTGGGATAACTAAAATTTCCTTCAATACAAACTTTGGTTTTACAGATGATCAAATAACAGAACATTTGTTGTTCACTCATAAATGCTGGTGTTCCGCAAGGATCCATTCTAGCACCAACACCAATTCTCGAATGGGGATCCAATAACTTGGTAGAATTCAATGCAAACAAAACACAAGCATGTCTTTTCTCTAGAAAAGCTGATCTCACTGTGCCTAACATTACTGATAAAAAAAAAACACCTCAATCCGACATTTTGTCATTAACAGCGCCATCTCGCGTTACGTGATTTTTCCCTATAGGTATTTACGTGTAAATAGTTGACACAATCTTTTTTTTTTGCAATAAGGAGTAAGACTAATAAAATTTGCAGGAATAGCTAAATTGAATGAATTCACTATTTCATTTATTGTACATATTTATAAAAAATCATAAAACAATTTTAAATTATAAAATGACATCTTGCAAAAAAGAAATTTTATTCCTACAAAGAACCCCCTTTAACTGACAGTTAAAACCCCTAAATTTTAAAAAATAGGTGCTTGTAATCCATCATTTAAAAGGTCTCTTCATTGTCTATTCAAAAATATTAATGTCAAATTTTTTTTGTTAATATTAATTAAAAAAAATTGGGACTGTCAACAGAAATGAAAACTTAAAACTATGAAATAACATTGTTAGATCACTGTTGACAGCCGTTGGCACCTTCTACATTGAAAACACTCATCTGTCGATGACGTTGTCGTCATTGACACAGATCTCACCGTGGTAACGCTGACGTCACCATTGTGACGCAAAAGTTTTTCCCCTATTAAAAATTGCTCAGCGCGCCTAAAGAAATTTTCACTTCAATAAAAACATCTAATAGACGAGATTCTCAAATAAACAATGAGTAATACCATTTTGTTGTTCTTCTTCTACTTCTTCCTCCTTGACTTTAGGTGAATCGTCTGTTTATTCTTCGTCAACTTGCCTATTGCTCTGCATTCAGGTGTCGCTCCATATCTTTCGAGGACGCCCTACGCTCCTGCACCCCGGGGTGATTTACCACGAGCAATTTTTACTATTCTCCTGTCGTCCGTCCTATTTATGTGTGCATTCCACTCTTTTTTTCTGTTTGATACCCAGCCATTAATGTCTTATTCCAATCCACATGTATTACTTATAATTTTACTTCTTTTCCCGTTTAAAAGTGTTTTACCAGTAATTCTGCGGAGTACTTTTATTTCGGTTGTTTTTAATAGTCGTTTAGTTTTCGATGTTTCTGGTCTAGTTTCTGCCGCATATGTTATGATAGGTTGTTTTATAGATTCTAGTCTTGGCCTCATATTCAAACACCCTGCTATTCTTGTTGCTTTCGTTGTTTGTTTCCTTACTTCTGCCTCAACATCGCCAAAGCTCGAGAGTTCCACGCCGAGATACTTAAATTTGATTCTTCAAATGCAAAAAAGTACCCAAAGGGATGCTTTCCGAGCCCTTTATATTTATATATTCTTGTTCTGGATGACAAACTTGACAACAATTTCAAGGAAATCGGAAAAATGTAAGCTTTTAAAAAAGATAATCCTTAGTTTTGTACGTTCTATCAGCGTAGGGTGCGTAATTGTGCACCACCTTGTGCGAATGGGAGAGGATGTTACACTTTGTTCTTGGCACTTTTAAGATAAAAAACTCTTAAAATTTTAATCCTAGATTGGGAGATAACCGCATTAATACATAATATTATTAACTGAAAAATCAATTGATGTACAAGTTTTATTGCGAACAAAAATTATTAATTTATATAACGCGCTCTTTTTTGCGACGCCCATGTCCTTAAAAAATTACTTTTGACAATTTGCACGTCCCAAGTGATATCCGTCTAATACTTTGCGAGTTCAGATACAAACTTGAAACGGCGGCTTTTTAACATCTACCGAGTGTTGTTAGTGGCATGTGACAAAGTGGTGCAGTGGCAAAAAAAATAGTGTGCGCAAATTTAACAACCACCGCTTACCAGCTTAATCCTCATTTAACCACCTAAAATTGTCATTTACATAAATTTTCGAATGGTGTTTCGGCGTTGAATAACAACTATAAATAGAACAAATTATTTTTGTTGTATTTCTCTCCTTATTCAAGGTTGGAGGATTGTGTATTCGGTTTGGTGGATTTTTGTGTTTCTCACTACGCAAAATTATATTAGTGATTTTGTTTGAATACCGTGTGATCGTGAATTATGTTTCCTTCCGATCAACAACAGGATATCCTCGGTAACTACTTTGTATGTCACAGCTTTAAATTCAATTCTTCTAAATTTAACACAAGACTGCCATAATTTACAACTGTACTTTTCCTCAAGAATTGTAAACATGTACACTCGATTTGTTTTACAACGCAGAGGGTGATAAAAAAAGGTGGATAAGGAAAAAAAAATGTGTTGCTTTAAAGAACTTCAGTGAAAAACGTGATTTAAGTCCTAATTCGCTAAAATACTGTAATAAACTTTGGAACATTTGATATTAATTTTAAAATGGTTTTAAGACATATTTTCTCCAATTCATATTTAATTCAGTGAAAAAGTGTTTCGAAAAGTTTAAATTATCAGTAGTAATACCACAAATGATTGAATTTTTGTCTGTCGATTTATTTTATAACGAATCTGAGTTGCTTAAAGCGAATCAAGCAAGTCAGTTTAGTTTAAAATAAAAGACAGACTTTTGAGTTAAATTTAATCACGAACGAAATTTTATTAGACTATTTCACAAACAAAGTGAAAGGTAAAAAAACCGAAATTTGGCAGAATTAGAGGAAATTAGCAAAAAAGTTGATTAGAGAAATAAAGCTTAATAAACAGGAAACATTGACATTGAACGAAATACTTATTTAATTAAACCGTACTTAAATATTTCTCAATTATAAAATTATAAATATTACAGTTATATACAATGCTTTAAGCAACTCGAAACTTAGTCCATATTTATTATGCAATTTAGCATTAACAAGGGAAAAGGTTCGTAGCACAAATGTAAAAACTACCGAGGTATTAGTTTACTCAGCATAGTCGGCAAACTGTATGCAAATATATTAATTAAAAGAGTCAAGTCACAAATGAAACTGAGAAGATATGGGATGTGCAAGCAGGATTTAGAAGAGAAAGGAGATATATGGATCAGGACTTTTCATTACGAGGTATAGTTAAAAAATTCTTGGCTAGACGTCAGAAGGTCTATTGCGCTTTTATAGACTTGGAAAAGGCCTATAACAGAGTGGTGAGGAGTAAATTGTGGTCGACATTGTCTATGTATGGGGTGAGCGGTAGTTCAATACGGGTACTAAAATCATTTTACGGAAAATCAACTGCTTGTGTCAGGATAAACGGAGCTTGCACAGACTGGTTTAACATCGAAAAAGGTGTGAGACAGGGATGTGTGGCTTCGCCATGGCTGTTTAACCTTTACATAGACGATTTTTAAAAGAATTGAAGTTTCGATTGTGGGAGAAAGAGTGAAACAAGTAAATGAATTTGTGTACTTGAGTTCAAAGTTTACGAAAGATGAAAAGTATAAAAGTGACATTGAGCAAAGGGTGTTGGCATGAAAACAAATGAATGGGGCACTGCATAGCTTTATGAACAGCCAGAAAGTGTCAAAAAAGGCACGTCTGGCTGTGCATAGAGGTGTGTTAGTTCCAACACTTATGTATGATAGTGAATGTTGGGTTTGGAAGAAGAAGCATAAAAATAGGATTAATGCTGCGGAGATGAGTAGTCTGAGAAGTATAGCGAGAGTGACTAGGTTGGATAAAGTAAAGAATAGTGAGATATGAAAATGCTGTGGTGTAAAAGAAGATGTGGTTACAAAGATAGATAAAGGAATGCTTAGATGGTTTGGACATGTAGAAAGGATGGATGAAGGAAGATTGACGAAACAAATTTATAAGGCGACTGTGAATGGACAAGTCGGTAAAGGTCGACCTCGGCGAACATATCAACATTGTTTTGAAGAAAGGCCAGGCCAAGAGCATGTATGAGAGCACTGATGAAAGTAGATAAAGCAAAAGATGTGTGTAAGAACCGTGTGTCTTTACGACACATTCCTTGTAATCTGAACCATTAATTTTTCTCATGTTAAAGTCGCAATCCTTTAATATAACAGCTAGTCTCTTGACAGGCGTTGATTAACCTAATAGGTATTTTCGTTCATCGCAAAATTTAGTAAATTGCTTCCAAACGTACTTTTTCGATTTCTTCGTTATTTCGGTACGTTTTCATTAATTTTTTTGTTGGAATTTATCACAAATATTTTTAAATGCGTGCACAGCGTGATTATTTATATTTGACGTTTAACAGTCACAAACACAAATCTGAAAACACCGAACTCGACGGGCCAATCAGAGTCAAGAGTCAAGTTTGGTTTTATCGATAATCCGAACTTGACTAGAGCTTCTGATTGGTTCATTTGATAAGTGCGTGAAATAGTCAATATAATGAAATTCTATCCTAAACAATACAGAAAAAAATTGAATTTAGCCCAAAATATTTTTAATGTTATGCCAAATTATTGTTTTGCGTCAAACTATTGTTCCAAAAATAATTTAATTATTCCTAAATTAGACCTTAAACAATATGAACGAACTTTGTAAAAAAAAATCAAATTAATTTTATAATTAATGCTAAAAAAAATAATTATTCCATGAAGTACAAATAAAAAATAATACATATTTAATTGTATGGTAATTAAATTTTTTTTCGATATTTCTTAAAAAAATCTAAATAATTATAATAAATATTAAACAAAAATTATTTGGGACAGAGTGATATTATGATTATGAAATTACTGTAAAATAGCCGAAAATAAAAATATTTGTTGATATTGTTTGGTTTGATTGTAAGAATCTATTAATTCGACTTTTACCAAAGTATAAGGAATTCTTTTTTTTTTGTATTATGGATCTTTTACGATCTCATATAATGACACCCCTGAACATATTTCAACAAGAAAATCCTTTCAGTAAAAAACTGCATTATGAATCTACTTTTTTTGATCTGGCTCTTTGACTAATTTTGGTGAATATTTACTTAAAAAATCAGCAGTGATTGCAATACTGTATTTCAACTTTTTGCATTATATTTCCCAATTAAAAAATAATTTTGCTAAATATTACCATCACGAGTTTATTCGCTAGTTATCAAGTTACCTTGAACATTACAGGCGTAATACTCCATCAACAGTAAACAAATTAAATAAATAAAATTTTATATTCCAAAAAAATAGTAATATTTCACATAAAAATTTAAAAACGTAGTATAATAGCCCAGTATATGGAAGGGGTTTCAGATTACATAAATTGCGGCAAATGATTTTTTAAAAGTTAAGTTTAATAATTAAAAACTGAAAAAAGTCTAACAATTTCGAGGTCGCCTACCATACCAAACGATTCCAGAAAAAATATTTTGCCACAATTAATGTGAGCTGAACCACATTTGGGTCCTCTATGCACTAGGCTATTCAGTAAGATTTAAATATATGTACTACAAAAAAATTCGAATACGCAGTAAAAGTTAATCAGGCTGTTTACGGACCACCCCAAAAAAACGTTTTTGAAACGCTTCTACATTTACTACCAGTAGATCTGTTTGGTAAAGAATGCGCAGCTAGTGTGGCTCTCAGACTTGATGCTGTGTCCCCATGGACCGAAACGCACCTTGGTCATTCTAGAATCCTAATAGAATACGACCTGTGTACAAAAAAACATTGACTACACTAAACCTACCCCTATGTTCGAAAGCGACCAATTCCTGAAAATCCTATCCAGACATGATTGGGCCGAGAATTTAGCTAAACCCCAGGGAGCAGTATTTTATACGGACGGCTCTAAACTAGAGGGGAGAGTAGGTTGCGGTGTCTTTTCAGAAGACCCCTCACTTAGTCTGTCGTTTCGTTTGCCTGATTACTGTAGTGTGTATCAAGCCGAAATGACAGCCATTACCGAGGCAGCTGTATGGACACTCCACAACGAACAACATTTCAGCGAGATATCCATTCTTTGCGACAGCCAGGCTTCTATCAAATCACTGAATTTAGTCTTCTTGACCTCTAGGGCAGCGGTGTAATGCCAAGCCGCCCAGAATAAGCTAAAAGCTAAATTAAGAGTTCAAATTGTCTGGGTACCCGGACTCAGGGATATACCAGACAATTGTAAGGTGGACGAGCTAGCAAGAGAGGGCACCACCCTCCCAGCTATATATGTCTTATCTCAGCAAGGAGTACCGATTGCAAATTACCGGTTCGTCCTGCATAGCAAAGTAGTTCAAAAAGCCAACTTGAGGTGGCAAAATGAACCCACATGCACATCATCGAAACAGATTTGGCCTTAACTAGATCTACGTAGAACTAATGATGTTTTATCTCTATCCAGGGAGTCCATCGGAATTGCGATCGCAGAGCTACGACACGATTCTGTAGAAACTGTCACGATGAGGAAAAGGAGGAAACTATGGTACATCTTCTCTGCCACTGCCCTGTCCTAGGCAGAAAACGGCTTTTTATACTAGGGCAACCGAACTTTGATGACCTAGCTGATCTCAGCTCAGTTAGCATTAAATACCTCATATTTTTATTAAAAGATCCAACTGGTCCATCACGATATCACAACGGGCCAAAAGGCCTAAGTGGGTTCCCTCCGAACCGCCGTTTTAACCTAACACAAGAGTTGATCAATTTTAATAAAATTTAGTCAGAATTTCTTTTTAATCAAACATTAAAATCAGTGTATTATGTTCAATTGATTATTTTATATAAAATTACCTACTATTAATTTTATATTGTTTTTGTCACAATTAAGCGTGGAGTTTACTTTTGGATTTAAAAAGCATTAATAGTTTTTTTATCTTCATTTGAACCCCAATTATTGTCACTCTTTTTTTCTCAAAAACTTATTAATTGTCCAATTTATTAAATATTAATTTTTAATTTATATATTTTTTATATGGATCTTTTTCTTCTTCCAGTGCCTGTCCGTTACCGGACGATGGTGATCATTCTGGCAATAATTATTTTATTATGACCCGTGGTGGAGGTTGCAAACCAAGTTCCCAGGTTTTTAAGCCATGAGATCCTCCTTCTGTCTGGTCCTCTCTTTCCAGGCACCTTTTCCTGTAGGATAAGCTGCAACAGACCGTATCTGTCACTGTTTCTCATGATGTGTCATGAGTATTCCAATTTCCGACTTTTGACCGTACTCATGATCTTCAGTTCCTTGTTTAAAATGTCGAGTACTCTTTTGTTTGTAACATGGGCTGTGCAAGGGGTTCCTAGTATACGTCGATGCAGCCACACCTCAAATGCATCCAACCATTTACTGGCTGTATCTGTTACAGTCCATAAATCAACTCCATATAGGAGCACAGGAAACACATAGCATCGGAGAAGTCGTATTTTAGTTGTTAAGTTCAGAAAGTGACATTTAAACGAGCTCTCTCTATCCGACAACGTATTTCGAGAGAATGATCCAACTCTCGTTGATTGTAGTTCCGAAATATGTTGTAGTCTCTACCTTTTCAATTACTGTATTATTTATAATAAGCTGCCCGGCTGGTGGTGGTGGATTTTTGCTTATCACCATGTATTTGGTTTTATTCATTTATATCTATTCCATATTCCTGACTGTGCATTGAAAACTGGCTCATCATATTTTGTAGGTCCTCTAGTTTTTCAGCGAATATAACTGTATCATCCGCGATTCGGAAGTTGTTGATTAGTTTATCATCACACAGCGCATTATTAAATATTTCTTCTATTCTATTTCACACACCCTTGTCGGACCCCCCGTTGACTTTTTATTTCATCAGTCATCTGACCTTTGTTTTTAACTTGTGTTCCATTAGAGATTTTTTATTATCCGAAGGTCATTGTTGCCAATACCTATCTTCTTTAACACTTCTATTCTAACTTGTTATGTTTTACTTTTTATGGATACAAAATAATATTTACCCTCAACGATAATAGTAAACATTGCAGGTTTTTAGCTTGATCACCTTGATTTTGTTGTCTCTTGATTACAAAAAATTTATTACGAATGAAATATTCAGGTTTTTTAAAAATTTAAAAATACCTAAATTTAATTAATTTGAGCATAAAATTAATATTCTTTTCACAATCGTCATAGGTAATTCCAAATTATTTTTACCCTTGAATCTAATTTCCGATATAGTAATAAAATTATTTGAACAAAAATACACTCTTGCAGATATTGAAAACAAATCGGTATTTTTATTAATTTTATTTTTAAATCGTACACAATTGTTCGCGTACTGAACAAGTAAGCATGAACAGTTTGTTTCTATTATTATCCAAAATTATTTGACACTCGTAAAAGCTGCTTTACGAATGATGCTCTTGCGATCCAGCAAGAAATAAACGCCCTAACGACGTTTTAACGACGTATTCATTTAAATATTTACACAAATTTGATTGGGTTGTTAGATTCGTATCACGCACTGATAAATGCTTCTAAAATACCCGATTAATTAAATAGTATACAAATCTAAGTTAAATTGTTACATTTGCAACCAATAAATAAAAGAAAATACAAAATTGTATCTTCTGTTGCAAACTATAAAAATGTATCCCCAACTATTTTTTAAGAAATTTCAAGCAAATATTTATTGACTAGCATCACAAAACTACTTTTTAAATATTTTTTTCCAAGTGATAAAAGACTTCGAATTTGAATATTTTTAACGTTTTTCCAGAAGTTACAATATAATTTTACCGACTATAAGGATTAAGTAACACCCTCTCTAGTCCTCCGACTCTATAGTGAGCGCTCACAGTAAGAATTCAGTTGGCAAAGCGACTTTAGTATTGTAATAATTGTATTAGTTTTGGAAAAGATTTTCTACCAATTCTAGAGACAGGGTCACTTTTTTTAAACACCCTGTATTAACATTGCAATGGTTGATAAAATTACGTCGTGCTCTTTTGACATAACTTTTTTTTCTTTAAAAACCATTTAAAACCATCCCGACAATTAGTTCACTTTCGTGGTAATGAAGTGTTGTATATATTTTAACCAAAACACCTAAAACAAATCGAGCGTCAAAGAATGAAAAAGAAATAAACGAATCCCAAAACTATCACCAAACAAAAACCAGAAACACCCTTCGAGTGTATTACCTTCTCACATCCTCTTATCGTTGTTTACCTTAAAAGTCCAAACATCCCGTTTATGAACTTGAAATTCACGTGTATACAGGCATACGCGTAGCAGTGTCCCGAGGCCAAGACAACAAAGATAAACAAATCGTAATAGATAATATCATGAACGATAGTCAAAGCAGTTCAAGGTCGAAAAAACGCAGGCAACGTCGAAAAAATCAACGAAAAATTGTCGAAACTCGAGAAGATAATACGCAAAATTCTTCGATAGATCGCAATACATCAGAAACTGTGACCGGCGAATTAAAAAATGTCCTTAAAGAAGAGTACACGGTGCAGTCACCCGCCGAACTTGCCAAAGATAACAGAAGCGGTCATAAAACCGTGAAACCGATCAAAAGCAGAAGTCTCGATGACGACGATTTGGTTAAAATACAAGAGGTGTCGGAGTTAAGCGAATCCGAAGAGAAAGACACGCAAGCCATCGTATCAGAAGCGTCTGAAAGTGAAGTTGAATGGGAGGAAACGGAAAATTTGGTTACTCCGACACCTCTTCACGGTTCCTTGAGCACATTCACTTTACCAATCGAAGCCTGTACCAGCGAACAAGTAACGCTCATGTCTCCCGAGGAAGAAAAAACGTTAAGAGACTTTCTTCAAGGACTTAATTTAGTCAATGGTCCTGAAGAAGCCGCCAAGCAAGTGTGCGAAAAAAACTCATTAGAAAGCATTAAACAAAAAAAAGCTAGGAAAAAAGCTGAACTGGAACAGTACTTTCATCCCATCTATCAAAATCCAAGATACCTAGACGTAATAAGTGAGGAAAGTAGTGACCGTGATAGTGATAAAGAGCAAACAAATAAGACGCGCATTTTAAGAAAGGGAACTCCAGAACAAGATGTTCCTATCGTCCCTCCAAAGATTCCTCCTAGATTGAATAAAAATATGAAAAAATATCTTCCTCCAGTCGAGCAAGCACCAGCCGTATTGGTGGATACAAAATTTATTGATATTCCAATCAAGTCAGGAGCAATTTGCAGCGCTACAGTTACAACTGAAGAAAAAGCTTCAGCATCGGTAGTAGAAGTGGTATATTTAAATTCTTCAGAAACTGATTCGGCAGAAGAATTAGAAAGTGGCAGTAGTGATAGTTATGTATTAGGATCTGAAAATAGTAGTTGTGAAGATATAAGCGAGGAGACTCTGGTAAACGAAAAGACTGAACATTTAATTAGCGACCAAAAAGAACAGAAAAGAGTAACTTGTAAAAATGATATTTTATCTGAATTATCTTCCGAAGATATAACAGAATCCAACGAAAATTTAAAAACTATTTCAACATCTACATATAACTTTACAGTTAAAAGCAACAAAAATTTTAATGACGTTAAAGAAGATACTGTAAATATAGACTTATTTTCACAGCTCACACCACCACCAACTCCCGATAACATATCTCCAAAAAGCACTAATGAACCCAAATTAGAATTCAATACAAACAAACATCGGTTGGACTTTATTATTGAAAAAGAAAATTATAAAAACGGCAAGTTTTCAACATTAATAAATAATATTAATTCCACCTTATTAGATGTTACCTACTCCAACATTATAACCCCGCCCATTTCCCAAAATGATAAATACCAACACTTAGTAAACGATCTACAAAAAGATAATGAGTTCTCTAAAAATTTAAACATTTCTTCAGAAGAAGGAATAATCTATACCAACAGTATCTCCCCACCACCACCCTCAAGGTCTAGATCTTCATCCAGAAGCGGAAGCTCTAGCAGAGAAAGTTCTCAATGCACGGCGAAATATAATCCATCATCTTCTTCGATAACTGACGTTATTTCCCTGGCCAAAAACGAAGAATTAAATTATTATGAAGCTCTCACTCTCAGAGAAATTTGTTTGAAATTTCTATTAGCGTTACCTTTCGGAAGAGAAATACTAGAAGAACTAGCAGATGTTTCCAAATCGATTGAATCCTTTACCAAATCCCTCCCGAGTTCTGTCTTAACCAAATTAGTTCCTAACTTAGCACAGTTTGTTGATAGATCGCACACAAACAATAATTATATTTCTTATGACCTTTCAGTCCGTTTACCCCCAAAAACTCTGCAAGAGGATATTAACGGCATCAATGTAACATCCAGTTTAAAAGAATCGAACGAGCAAACTAAAAGTGAAATCAATTATTCAAACGAACAATTAAATGTTGAGGATCCGATTAAAAAAATTATAGTTAATATAAATGAACCACCTGTTGAAAGGATAATTCCAATATCAATAGAACCTGATCAGAAGGCAAATGTGAAAGAGAGTATTAACGCGAAAAAAGAAATCAATATCCCCATTAACATTATTAAAGATCGAGAAATAGATGTCAAAGAAAATATATTTCTCAAGGAGGTTATTATTCCCATAAGTATTAAAAAGGATTCCACATTGTTTAACGATGAATCATTAAAAAAGCAAGTTAATGTTCCTTTTGACGTAGAAAGGATGACTACTCCAGACCATAAGGAAATTATTATACCAATACAAAAGGAAACTAAGAATCAAACAAAAGAAGGTAGTATGTGGACCGGAAAGGAAATAAACATACCAATAGTGAAAGATTGGGTGGGAATGCCGATTGACAAAGACCCCAATATACTGTTATGTTTGTCGCCAAAACAGAAGGATCAATTGGAAAAAACTTCACAAATTTCCAACGAAGCGGGAAAACTACTAGAACTGCACGAAAAGTTCATAAATAGACGATCGTGTCATGAAGAGATGAGAAAAGATTTCGAGGAAAAAGTTACAGTCACTACTAGCCAACCAGAAAATTCCAGCAGACTTTTGTCGATAATAAAGGAGGAACCAGCGACATCTGCGGACGACAAAGACTTCATATATTTTGTCGAAAAAGAACCGAATCCGAATTTAACATCCACGCTACCCCGCAGTACGATGAAATCGCGACTGGACGCCAAAGATTTAACAGAATGGCTTAATTTAGCCCGAAACAAAAGCATGAGTGAAAGCAACTTGACCACCGCTCCAGATATTCCCGAAAATAACTTAAGAAATTATTTCAACAAGCCAGCGGCGCCTGCTAGACGTACGTCTCTTCCTCAAGAACTTTACGAAAAACAAATGGTGTACATCCAAGAAAAGGAAAGAGAAATCCAACGTCAACTAGAAGCGCTCGAGGAAGAGAAAAGAAAATTAAACTCCGATATGTCTCCCTCCAAACAATTTCACGCCGAAGACTATCATTTCTCCCGCAAAGGGGATTTCGCAGAATCTAAAAGAAGACCTGCGTCAATGCCCTTGATTCCAACGGAGTATTTTCGCCAGCAAATGTACCAAGAATACATGGACAAATTTACGCAGCGTGAAGAACGCAAACAGCACAAAATCATCAAGGTTACCTCTTCGAAGGATGTCAATCAGGATGACGAAAATCACTCGAAAAGGGAAATTATCCATCCGATACAGATAGAAGACGAGTTCATGAGCAAAGTGAAACAGAAACAGCTGGAGGGTAAACTGGAAAAAGTAAAAAGCTCGGAAAAGGAACAAGAAGGCGTCGCAGCAGAGGAAACGAAAGAGGAACATAACGAACCTCCCGTGCTGGTCATGGACGGCGAGAGGTTGAAGGAGGCTAAAGAACTACCGAAACATTTACAAGAATTCGTTGGTCCCGACGGTAAGTCTGTTTGTTGATTTTGTTTGATGTTTACTAATTTTTTTGTGAAATTCCTGTTGGACTAATAAAATAAATTTGTGAATGAGAAATCATCTGCGTTTGTTTTTTATCGGTAATGAACATGTGTTGCGTGTATTTTGTGGCGTTTTTCTAACATTGACGCAAGTTTTTGAATGCTGCTCTGTTAAAAGTCGAATCTAAAATTAAACTTTTAAAATCAGGTTACACTATTCGCATGTACTAACAACGTTTTACGGAAATCGCTTTACCAAATCAATCAAACGGAAGTGACGAAATATATTTTATGGAATATTGTAAATAAACGGCTTGAACTTGTCGGTAATAAGCTATCAGAAAATGATTTATAAGCTGTTTAATATAAATTAATTCTAGATTGTTTTATCAAAGTATAAACAGCCTGCATCGTAATATTTTGTTCAAACGGCGCTTGTTATACTTGATTATCATTTTTTCGGTCGCGAAGAATGTTCATCTCATTTCTACTTGTGAAATCCAAATTTTGTTGACAATTTTTTAGTTAGTGCCTCATTTTTAAATGCTACTAGTTTGTTCAGTCATTTCGTCTTTATTTTAGAATTAAAGAATCTATTTAAAACATTGGCTTCGAAATTAACTAAAGAGAAGAAATTATATAGCAAAATGACAAGTAAATAAACTGCTTCACAAAAATTAAGGAAGTTCATAAGTTCATAGATTGTGTTTTTATTAAATTATGATTTTTGGTCACCAAGTGTTTATGTGTTATAAATTGAATGTTTTTTTTAATGTAAGCGTTTGAATGCCCTTTTGCGCAATACGTTTGCAATATTAACAAAAACAACAATTTGAGGTTGTGTACCATTTTAATTTTATTGATACTTTATTAACGAGTATCCGTTTCTCTAACATTAATTACAGCCAAACAACCAACTCCTTTGCATACTTTCAATAAGGTCGTTGAAATATCCTAGATCGATTTGTCTCCAGAGTTGGGGTAAAAGCTGTCTAAGATCTTAGAGTGTCTGTGAGGGTTGTTGATGGGAATTCAAGGCTCTTTGTAGCTGGTCCCAAGCATGCTCTATGGGATTGAAGTCGGGCGATAGAGGAGCAGTGCCAAATGCGTGATACCATGGAAGTCCAAAGAGTCTTCGACTTATCTTGCACGATGCGGTCGAGCATTATCGTCTAAAAAGGGAAATGTTGGTCAAATATCAGCATGAAACAAACGTATAACATTGTTAATAACTTGTTGTATGTAAATGTGCACAGTCATGTCCCCATTAAGTACTAACAATTCTGTACGTCCATTAAAACAAATGCCTCCCCAAACAGCAACTGTACCGACCATTAGAAAACCGTCCATATCTCGACTCATCTGTGAACAATGCGGACCTCCATTCAGCATTTCAATTCACATGTTTATAAGCCAATGCCAAGAACATCAATGACTGGGTAGCAAACAGGAAGAAGGAATGGAACGAACGCATAGGTAGAGTGGACAACTGCAGACTTGTGAGAAGTCGCCATTGGGACGAAGAGACGTTGGGCGCCCCAGGAAACGGTGGAGCGACAGCTCACGCAAGTGGACGATAATTGAACAGGCGACTCGCCTAAAATCAAGAATGAAGAAGAAGTCAAGCGAGCACGAATATGAATTTGTATCAATGAACCTCTCGTCAAAAGTCGTCGTGAACGTAAGTTAACCTCGCGTAATCTTCGACGTACTGTTTTAATTAAAACCGAAACACCAAAAGCATTCAAAAGACGCTGTTGTATGATCCGAGAAGTACTTAGAAGTTCTCTACGGGTATACACAGTCAGATAACGATCTTGTGCGGAGTTAGTAACCCTTGGTAATCCACTTTCTAGGTCTTTTTATCACGTTTCCAGTTGCTCTACGGAGAAGCCGCGAAATAACACTTTCACTGACTTGGAAAACGTCCGCAACTTCTCTCTGAAAACGACCCGCCTCAATCATACCAATAGCCCTATTAGTTTCATCCGCACTAAGTTTACGTCAAGGCATTATTCAAGACAAAATTTTAAATTTTAAATCACAGTTGACGAATTTTTTTTTACTGAAAATAGACCTATCGTGTGGGCCGCGGACGGCCCCCCGCACTGCGACCATTAGCAGGGGGAAAAGTTTATAGAAAGGAGATGATTGTGGACCCGCTTTTTAAAAAGTTGCAGGTCATAGTTCTCTGGAAAAACTGATTTTGGAAGCTTGTTTCATTCTGTAGCAACCCTGTAAATAATGTGAAAGCAGTAACTAATGGAAAATTCTAAAAAATAGAAAAGAAAACAACTTTCCTTAAATTTAAAAACTTATTAACTTGAAAACAAAAAAACTAGTCTGATAATAAAGTAAACATTCAATATTACGATTTTTCTCTTTTCTCCTTGGGTTCGGTAATTCTTAACTCTCAGTACAGTAACTAACAAATACTTTATAATTATTTTAAAATACTTGACTTTAAACTAACTTTAAAACTAAACTTACTAACTAACGTCGATCTATGATTCTATTTAAATACCTCCGAATAAGTGTTCTCGAATTACTCAAAGAAATTCCAGAATTATCCAGTGTCTTCTGTGTATTACTAGCAGCTCATTAATATTCACCCCAATTTGTGGTCGACGCGCCGTTGCCTCAAGGTAAGGTCGACAGGGACGGACCCAAAATTCGTAACAATATATTACAGAACCTTGGTGAATAAAACACTTAATAATTTTTAACATAAATTCAATATTTGAGAACTTCCCTAACATTTGTGGAGCAGTTTATAAATGCATTTGAAAATATTTCTAGTTCAAAAGCTTTTTATTGGTAATTTTAAACTGTTGATAATAAAATATTTCACTCTTTATAGGAAATGGCGCCTATGATGCAAATTGTATACTCTTTGTTAACTTTTTTCTTCTCGCCTTTGTCTCTTTGTTTAAAATGACAAGTAAAAGTGCTAAAAGCGAAGATATAAAAATAAATAAGTGTAAAAATAAATACTTATCGTTTTATTTTGATGCAACTTTATAGTATCAAGATAAACTTGTTTATCATTTATCTTTGTAAGCCCTAAATGTGCCACATAATAATAATCAATTTTGTTTCTTTATTTTTTAATTTACGCAGGTAATAGAAAAATGTATGTTTGTGGAAGAAGCAGCTGTAAATATGTGAGAAGAATGAATAAGGCGCTTAATAAAAACAGAGTGCACACTAAAACTAGCTTATTGCATGACATTGATTCTTCTCTTGTATTAGCTAAGGGCTTCTTACTTCAAAGAGGTTTGTAGTAAATCAAATTAACCAATGTTTATTTGTTCATTAGAAAGGCGAAACAGCTCCGCGCTAAAATACGTGTTTCGAAAAGACGTACATTCTGGTTACTGCTGTTTTAATGTGTTAACCATGTGTCATTTTTATCTTATAACTGCACTGACAAGTTGTGTTAACCTTTTTTTTCTGTATTTACAAGTATTGGGATCTTAGGAGTAAACATATTTTATGCCAAGCAGATTTGATAAGTACGTTGTTTTTATATAATGCTTTAGTTAATATTTTATATCGGATTGTTTGAAAAAAAATATTTGTTAAAATTGTCAAATAAACAGAAATGTTAATACTTTCTTTTTGGTGGAATTAAAATCAACCTAATATTTTTGCCATCCAGCTGAAGACAATGGGCGAAAATGCATTGTCCTACTTTTGCTACAAAATTTATATTATTTACTATTGATTAAAACAAGTATAGTCGAAGTAAGAAATAGTTTTTCTGTTTCACAATTTCGGCACCTCAAAGAATTTAGCCGACGGCAGGACCAGGACTGGACTTTAATTGGACGTAACGAACAACTCAAAAATTATTTTCCAATAATAGCAAACAATTCGGCACAAAACCTTTTTCATTACCGGTATGTAATGTTATATTACGTTTTTCTCTATTAAGGGAAGCTTTCCCCACTGCTCTTCAACCTCTATTCCGACCGAATATTTAAAGAAGTTCTTAAAGAACTGGGACACTGCGGAATTAAAATTAATGGCTTACCCATAACAACAATTAGATATACTATTAGACACAATAGAAAATCTGCAAACATTGCTAGACAGAATTAACACAGTTGGAAATTGGGCCAATCAGAAACACGAACATTTATAAGTGATAACAAACTATAAACGTTCTAATTCAAAGCGACGATGTTAAGCATAAATCAGTATAATAAGTGCGCCAAAAATACAGTCGCTTAGGAATAAAAAACTGCAACGTATTACCTTTTTTATAGTAATGGGTCCGATTTTTCGAATACTGAATTTTGACATATCTCCACATTTAAGATCTCCAGAATCGAATACAATAGTTTTTAAGTGGACGTCTGTGTGTGTATGTACGTATGTTCCTATGTTTGTATGTGCGTTCGGAATTATTTTTCGTCTCGATTATCTCGAGAACAAAAATGATATCGTCATGTACCAATTGCATTGCAAAAATGGTAAACTACCTGAATTTTGCAATTAATAAATTATACTATTTTTAATACATAATTTTAAGATCTTTTGAATAATATGATTATTGCATGTTAGGAATATTTGTATGAAGAATATGATGACAATATTTCATAAAAAGAGATAGTTTTAGAAAACAAAAATAGGAATTGGAGAATTTTAAACTTGTGTCAGTATTGAGAAAATAGTATTGAAGACGCTATTAAAGTGAAAAATTATTGTTAGTAATAATCAAGCATTGTTAATGACAATTGAATATTGTTACTAACAAATGATTATTGATCGTAATAATTAAAAAAAAAATTTTAATTGTTATAAATAATTGAAAATAGCTCCCGCTTATGAAATGATAAGAAAAAGTTTGAAAGAATACGGTTGACATGAACAGAATATTGTTAATGACAATCATAATTTGTTATAAACAATTTGAAATCGTTTTTTATAATAATAATAATTATAACAATAAAACATATGGTATTTTTTCATTCTTTCCATTGGGAAGTTAGTCGTGTGGACCTTTCGGGTCGCACCCAGACCACTGATTTTTTGCATAAAATTTTACCTGCATTAACGTAATTTTTCTCAACAATAAATGAAGATAACCCAATAATTAACTTAATATAATTTGGGTATTTGTAATCCTTTTTTAAAGAAAAACCATTTTTATACGATATTAATGAGTTGGGCGAAAGGGTGTTGGTTGAAAAACAAATGAATAGGGCATTGCATAGCTTTATAAACATTCAGAGTAGTATATAAAAAGGCACGTCTGGCTGTGCATAGAGGTGTGTTGGTTCCTGCACTTATGTATGGTAGTTAATGTTGGGTTTGGCAGAAGAAGCATAAAAAGAGGATTAATGCTGCGGAGATGAGTAGTCTGAGAAGTATAGCCGGAGTGACTCGGTTGGATAAAGTGAAGAATAGTGAGATAAAAAAACGCTGTGGTTTAAAAGAAGATGTTGTTATAAAGATAGATAAAGGAATGCTTAGATGGTTTGGACACGTAGAAAAGATGTATAAATAAAGATTGACGAAACAAATTTATAAGGCAAGTGTGAATGGACAAGTCGGTAGAGGTCTACCTCGGCGAACATATCTCGATCAGATCAACATTGTTTTGAAAAAAGGCCAGATCAAGAGTAACAACAACCGAAGAGCATGTATTAGAGCACTGATGAAAGTAGAGGAAGCAAAAGATGTGTGTAAGAACCGTAGAAAGTGGAAGGAAGTGGTCTCTTCCTACCCCTACTGGAAAAAGGCGTGACTATATGTATGTATGTTAATGAGTGACATTATTACAATGATATTTTACCAGAGGTGTAGTTGACAGGTAATTTATTGCTGAAAATAATATTTACCAAATTTTACATGTATTTCAAGGTTATTCCGAAAAATGTCGGCAGTTATTAGTTATCAGCATATCTCTTGTAAAGTGGCTATAACTCATGTACGGAGTAATATTACCGTCACCATTTATGTTTGTGCTCTTTCATGATAAAGTAGAAGTGACATCTTTCGAGGGATGAAACCATAAATTGTTGAAACCATAAATCGTTCGATGCTTACGATACCGTATTCAATTTAAAATATAACA
Source organism: Agelastica alni (assembly GCA_950111635.1). Taxonomy (NCBI): domain Eukaryota; kingdom Metazoa; phylum Arthropoda; class Insecta; order Coleoptera; family Chrysomelidae; genus Agelastica; species Agelastica alni. The sequence continues at coordinate 14,399,025 of OX467711.1, forward strand.
GGGGTAAGGCTGTCTCTTCACAATAAAGCGGGTGATGTCGATTTAATAAAAATAAGTACTACGTACTTCGGTTAGTTAAACAATTGCATCTTTAACTAAATAAACATAATTTGTTTTTACCGACCGACACAGGAATTTAGTCATCCATTGTTTTATATCACGAATAATTGCTAATAATATCTAATTATTTAATTTATTTCAACAGTACGATCATTGAATATTAACAATATAATGATGGCAGTCATGGTTTATATACCAACGATACATTATGGCTTTCTATTTGTTAGTGTAAAACAATGACATAACATGCTGTTTTCTAATATTAACTCATATTTCACTGCCATTAGTAAAAAAACTTATGAAATTGCTGGGGATATAATTAGTCTTTGGAAAAGATCCAACGTAGTTGCGAGAAATCTTAAGAGTTCGTTGTATAAATATACCGAGTGATTCAAAGATTGTTTCACGTACAAGTAAATAAACAAACCACTACGGTTATAATTCAATTATCAAAGCTTTAAAAGTAGTTAAATAAAAATGTTACAACGTGCAAGCAAACGCTTATCTTTAGATTACTTAATAACATGCCAATGGAAACTAGCCACCCACTGATTTGGGTTTTCCTAAAACTGAAACTTTCAGCTTACAGTAAAAAATAAAAAAAATGCAATAATCGTTGTCAAAACAGTGACACCACCTTTTGAAATATTCAGTTTGGCCAACGACGTACATCATCGTGCGCAAATTTTTTGCAAAATAAATAATTGTTTAAATTACATTGTATATAAAATAAAATTTAGTGCCCCCTTGACACATTTCCATGCGACTTAAAACATAAGCAGTTGGCGGCCTTCTCGATAAAAATGCATTGTTGTCGCTTTAAATAACTGATCTCTTCAGAAAAAAAGTTTCATAACTAAAATGTCATGATTTTCGAGTAAAAACTTTAAATTTCCTACAATTTATGGATTCTCCTATAATTCTGACAATAATGGTGTGTAGTTGTTTTGTATTAACTATATTTCGTGCTTCTGTTAAACAAGCCTCATCAATTGCTTAAACATTGAAATCCACAAAACAGTTCTCCTTAATGAGATTTTTATTTATAATTTTTTTATTTTTAAAACGTTATATCTTCTTGGCTACTTCAACGAGAAAAAGGTTTTTTACCTCATGAGAATGAATGATTTTATCGTCAAATGCCTCCTTTACGCCGATGATGAGGTCATCCTACTAGTATTACAAACGCGAAAGTTTGTAAATATGTATGTATGGATGTTTGTTACTCTTTCACGCAAAAACTACTAAATGGACTTTAACGAATCTTCACAATAATGTTGCTTATACATCAGAATAACGCATGGGCAATAATTTATAAAGATCATGTGTGAACCTACTACTATTATAAACGCGAAAGTTTGTGAGTATGTATGTACGGATGTTGGCAGCAATCAGAATCAAAATGACATTAGTTAAAATCAAATTAGCTACATGAATTTGCAAATAAACCAAATTAAATTGACAGTTTTAAGTTTTTTTGTCAGTGTCAAGTGTATATTATGTTATTTTGAAAAAAAAACATTTTAATTATTTACTATATAAATGAGATAAAGGCATCATTATCCTTAATATATAAGTGTGCAAGTTATAAACGAGTGCATAGCACGAGTTATGTAAGCACACGAATGAGTATTAAATTTTGGTATAAAGATAGATGGAGAAGAAAATGAGCTACACGCAGACTAAGTCGCGGGTACCATCTAAGATAATAATGTTAATATAAGACTGATTTCATTACTATTTTGTAAATTAAAATATTTAAAATTAATAAATATTTACATTTATTTATTTTTACTTTATCATACGTAACTGACCGCTATTAGTGCGAAGTATTCGCACTGCGATGATGTAAGCAAGACGAAAGTATTTGTGTTTGACAGAAAAAAAAACATGACAAACTGTGAGGTGCTGACTGAAGTAGAAAGAGTGTAACAAGTAAATGATTATGTATACTTGAGTTCTGCATAACTATATGAGCAGCCAGGACGTGTCAAAAAGTCTGAGAAGTATAGTGTTTCTAATAGATAAAGTGAAGAATAGTGAGATAAGATGTGCTGTGAAAGAAGATGTGGTTACAAAGATAGATAAAGGAATGCTTAAATGGTTTGGACACGTAGAACGGATGGATAAAAAAATTTTGACAAAACAGATTTATAAGGCGAGTGTAAATGGGCAAGTCGGTAAAGGTTGACCTCGGCGAACATATCTCGATCAGATCGACATTGTTTTGAAGAAAGACTAGGTCAAGGGTACCAACAACCGACGACTATGTATGAGAGTACTGATAAAGGTAAAAGAAGCAAAATATGTGTGTAAGAATCGTAGTAAGTGGTCTCTGCCTACCACTGCGGGAAAATGGCGTGACCATATGTTTTTATGTATGTGTCTAGCAAAGCCTCGTAGAAATCTTGTTAACATATATTTTCATAGACTTTGCTTTAAAGAAGTATCTTAAATAGCCCTTTATTAAACCTTGATAAAGACAGCAAAATCGTAAGATTATGCACTTTTACATTGGGGAGACCTCTGGGTGTAAATTTTTTTTATCCATCTTAACATTTTAATTCTTCTGAACTTTCAAAAAAAGACTTCAATATTTTTGCACCACAACTTGTGATTCAATATATTTTTTTATTAATATCATTCAATCAAAGAAGGTTGAATGGGTTTGTTTTTAAAACATGATAATTTTACATTCCCACGAAAATATTTACCAAAACAATCTAATTACTTAGTCTAATTAAATTTGTATTACCAACATTAAGCAACTTCAATACAGTTGCTAAAAATGCACAATCGTGGGTCGTTGAATCTTGTAGTAAATTAATTACAACATGAATTAACATAGATAAACAAGAAGATTATGCCGATATATCTTTTAATCTCCAGTTTTGTGTGCACATTTTCTGGTAAATTTGAGATTAATTCATGCGAGTAATGTTTGACGGACACATGACTAAAGAGTTTGAAGCATGTTACTTCTATTCGTAATATCTGATGTCAAGATACTAAAAGGAGACCACTGTAGATAGTAATTGAACGTTTATTTAGTTTCATCTCTTTGATAATTTTCTTACATCAATAATTGTTTTCGGAAGAAATATATCAACATTTTTTTTTATATTTAAATTTTAATCAAATTAGGCTTTAAAATTGTTTTCAAATAAAATTAATAAAGTGAAGATATTTTTGTACAGATTTCTTAACCTTTAGGTACTTTTTTGGAATGCAAAAATTTTTATACCCTGCTAGCACTATCACTTACAACAACAAATCAACCGTGGACATCAAAAGAAGAATAGCATTAGCGAAACAAGCTTTTCAAAACAAAAATCAACTGATAAACCAACATCTAAGCATTTTGGTATTCGCAAAAAGTTCATTGGGACATTTGTTTGGAGTGTATTTACTTATGGAAGCAAAACCTGGACAATCGAGGAAAAGATTGAAGGCAGCTGAAACAGAATGGGACGAAGAGATAGAACAGGGCAAAACGTCACAATCAACAATCTTAATTTTGAAAGGGTAGAGCGCATCAAATACCTTGGAGCTACACTAACTGCTGATAACGACGTTACCGAAGAAATCAAAGGCAGGATCCAATCTGTAAACCGCTGCCTATACGCACTTAACAATCTTATATAATCGAAAAACCTAACCAGAACATCAAAAATTAAAATTTACAAAACTATTGTGCAAGAAATTAAACTCTAACAATTAAGATGGGCATGCCACGTACACAGACTTAAGGATGAAAGACTTGTAAGATTGGTGAGGGAGAACGTTCCAACAGGAAAGAGACCACTCGGACGCCCCAGAATGCGTTGGAGAGATAACATTAAATAGATCTTCAGAAAATGAATGTCCTTTTTGACCAAAGATTGATGGAATAGCGTATCAATTGAAAAAAAATTGTGCAGTCAGCCAAAACCCACCCAAGGTTGTAGCGCTAGATGATGATGATAAAATGTGGATGTGGAATAAAACCAAGACACCAAGACAAGATGAATAGAGAGGAAGAGTAACGAGATAGTGTTTAGAGAAATTCCAGAAAGAAGGCAATCAATGAAATTAATAACAACCAAGAAAAATCAAGTTAATAGGTCACATCCTCCGACACAGTGATCTCATTAATACCATATTTAAAGAAAAATTACTGGGAAAAAAACTAGAGGAAGACCAAGGAAGAGATACTTTAAAGTAATACAAAATTCAATGAACTACCGATCGTTCTATAAAATGCAAGAGGTTGTAAGATATGAAGAGGAGTGGCTTCAACGACAATGCATGGCCTCTATAATTTGATGATGATTGTTTTTATGTTTTTCTTTTGGGTTGTTTGGCTATTATGACTTCTTACTCTTCTTTTTACCAGCTCCCCATGGTTGGTAGCCAATCCTCACGTAAATATACAGAGTTCCTGTCACCTCTTCCAGTAATAATTGTTTTATTTAAGTAGTTATAAGAACACCTTTTCACGGTAAGCAAACGTTTAGTTACTTTACTTGATTAAAATGATGCAGGATTCATCAGAACCGTACGTGATAAACTGTGATGTAATCTGTTAAAAATTAAAATTACCCAAACGTATCCATTAAACATAATTATTGTTGTTAAAAGTCAATCGAGCAGTCAGTTTTAAATTCTAATTCCGACTCTAGGGACGGTCGCGTCGAGCTGGTGGTTGGGGAGCACCGCGACGCCGTTCCATCAGTTTGCCGCGTCGTTCTAGCAGCGTCGCACGCGTCCAAACACGTGAGCACTCCACTCGGAGTGCTTTCATGATGATAACGTTACCATTGTGATTTTTTTTATATAATTCTGTTATTATGTACGGTTTAACGTGATTTGTGAATAATAAAGATGAAAGAGCTAAAGATGATTACACCGGCGCCAACTTTCAAAGCCAAATCATTGCCTTCTAGTCCAAGTAGGTATCTCAAGGAACAGTAATATGTCTAAAATATTCTTCTGTTATTATTATTTTTTTAAATAATTTTTCAGTCGAACTTGAATCGTGAAAAGGGGAGTTTTAATATTGTGAATAATTCAACTGATAAATTAACACCAATAATATTTGGGGTGACAGATTCATAACTCCAAATTTGGATTGGTATATTTTACATCAGTGAGATCGTAGATTGTACTTGATGAAGATTAAGTATTTTTTCAAAAACTTTGAAATTGAAATTTTAAAATTGAATTTTTTTCTATTAAGAAACGATTTATAACAAATCAACTTGTGCCAAAACAGCAGTTGGTAACAACCCCTAAAAATACATTAGATTCCCAATATACAAATATTATTTTTATGTTCCTTACTGTTTTTTAAAGTATTTTCTTTGATTCAGATCATTTTCGCTCAATATGGCATTTCGCTTTAATGTCCAGGCAATTAAATTTCTTTAGTGTGGTATTTATATGTTTATATTTGAATATCTAGTTTTACATATTTTTCACACAACTTTTTAAAACACCATTTACTCTTTTTTTCTGAATTGGCCCATGATGTAGCCCAAAACCGCAGGAAATGCAAACATAAATAAATTTTGATTTTGAGACGAATACCAAGCATTGCTGAAAACATTTATATTAGTAAATTATGTGATGTTGAAGGAACTGTAACATATGCTTTTTTTTCTCTATTAATGGAAGTGCATAGTGGTAGTCTAAAAGGTTTTATTAACGGAAAAAAACGTGTTTATCTACAAATTGAGGGACAAATATGTTAAAAAAATTTTAATGTAATTATTGTATTTTCAAACTGACGTCTACAATTCGTAAACAATTAAAATTATTCAATTTTTGTATTATTTTATTTTAAATATTTTTGTATAAAACAAGTTATGTTTAAAGATGTCCAAGATGAGTATCTTTTTGTAAAATTATGCATTAAAAATAAAAAGGTTTACTTTGTTAATATAATGTGATACAACTTTACCTCAGCTAAAATATACTTATCTGTATTAATTTTTTATTATTAGCACAAATAATATAACAGTATAACTACTATTATATGCTACATACTAATTTAAGTTTATTGCGTGTTTTAAAACAAAAAATTTCTTGTATTGTTTTTGATGCAAATAAATTTATAATTATTATTTATTACTATAACGACTTTACGCGGATTCCACTGCATGTGTCAGGATAAACGGAGTTTATACGGACTGGTTTAACATCGAAAAAGGTGTTAGACAGTGATGGCTGTTTAACTAATGCATGGACGATTGTTTAAAAGATTTGAAAGAGAGTGTGTATGGATAAAAAATTAATGATTTGATCGTCAAATGCATCATTTACGCCGATGATCAGGTCATTTTACCGTCATCTGAAGAGTAAATCTCATCTGATGGTTAATATTATGCATGATGCCCTGAAAATAAAAGTAAATGTAAGCAAGACGAAAGCATGTAATGGTCTTTGAAAAAGAAGAAAGCATGATAAACTGCGAGGAACTGATTAAAAAAAAGGATGAAACAAGTTAATAGGTTTGTGTACTTAGGTTCAAAGTTTACAAGAGACGGAAAGTATGACTGTAACATTGGGCGAATGGTCTTGCCAGGGCAATAAATAAATGGGGCCCTGCGTAACTTTATCAGCAGCCATAACGTGTCAATAAAAGGCATAGAGCAGTGCTGGTCCCTACACTTATGGTAGTGAATGTTAAGTTTGGCAGAAGAAGCATGAAAATAAGATTAATGCTGCGGAAATGAGTAGTCTGAGAAGTGTAGCCGGAGAAGACTTGGTTAGATAAAGTAAAGAAAAATGAGATAAGGTAACGCTTTGATGTGAAAGAATATGTGGTTACAAAAATAGATAAAGGAATGCTTAGATGCTTTTGACACGTAGAGATGATAAATAAAGGAAGATTGATAAAACAGTTTTATAAGGCGAGAGTGAATAGGCAAGTCGATAAAGGTCGAAACATATCTCGATCAGACCGACATTGTTCTGAAAAAAGGCCAGGTGCACCAACAACCGACAAGCTTGTATGAGAGCAATGATTAAAGTAGAAGAAGCAAAAGATGTGTGTAAGAACCGTAGCTAGTGGAAGGAACCTACCCCTACGGGAAAAAGGCGTGACTATATGTATGTATGTTACATAGGTATTTTTTAACGAAGAAAGTACGTAAAAGTGAAATTTTCTTTAAAAACGAGGAAGAAGAAAAAAGGAATCTCATCCGCTTCTTCATTTTTTGAATAATCAAATGGAATGGAAATTCCAAAATTTGTGCAATTCTATTTATTTGAAATGTTTTAACACAACACACTAATGGTACTTATAAATCACTAAAATTATAAATAATAATTATTTTGCAAAAATAGTGCTGATTAATGATTCGGAAAAATGAGCTGATTTCGAATTCTTCTTAACTCTTCTAATATTTACGAAGTTTTAAAATACCAAATAAAGCCATGTTTTACACTTAAGCATTCTTTTATAAGGCATAATTAAATGTACAATTTTTCCCTTCCCAAAAACACTGAAAAGAAATTCACTACACTTAAGTGTAAGAAGTGAAAATAAAAGAAACATAACTATTATAATGAAAAGTGGAGCCAAAGTCGTTTTTTTAAGTTTTATCATCTGGATGACTTTAAGAAAGTTAACTAAGGAAACTAACCCCCTCTTATTTTAAAGAAAAAAAGCATTTTGTGACTAAATTTATTTTTAAAATAATGATAAATAATATCGAAACAAAATTAATTTCAAAACTTTTATTTAAATAGAAACAAATGAAATTATTGGTGTTAATAATTATTTACACAAAAAACAGTTTTGCCCTATTTAAGAAAATTTTTTTTTTTTAATTGAAGTGATTTTAAAAAAATAAAACCCAGCAAACCAAAGAAAAATGCTGAATGGGAAGTTCACAATTTTAAATGGCTAAAGACTACGAATCGGCGCTAGTTTTAGCTTCTGCAAAAAAAAAATGATATACGTCTTCAAAGCATACTTTTCCGGTTTGGTGCAATAAATAATTTCCCTTGGAATTTTTAGACCAAACAATCGATATTCAATTCACTGAATAAATGTTTTGTAAAAGACAGAATAGCGAGAAATATTACCAGACTGAATGGGAAGGAAAAACAAAAAATATTGTTTACAAGGAAATACTGCGGTAGGTGTAGTATTTCGATTTCGTTGTAAAAAGATAATACCCCTGTGTCACTTTCACCAGATCAAAGATCAAGATTCGTGTTCATAAAATATAACAACATATACTATGTTCATGCCCCGGCCTGGGAAGAATAAGGTTCAACATATTTGGTTACACCTACCTAGAACCTACCGATTTTAAAAAAATCTCACCCTATACAACCATGAACTTCGTGAGAAGGGCTGGATTGTGCGGTGAACTATAACCTCTAGGGGTGAGCCACAATAGACCTACTGAGGGTCGTGGTGGAATGGCGACCACGCCCCACTTACATGATACCTAACCTAACCTAGCTATGGATGATTTAAAAAAGCCCATACTGTCGGCTGAAAGCTGTGATTCTGTCCAACAGAAGCTGCAACGTAGAAAGGCTGTCTACGAAAATAACAATGTCATCTGCATACCTTATGTTGTTAAACCGTTCCCCATTCAGTAGTATTCCGGCCTCGATATCTTGCAGCACCTCTCTAAAGATATATTCAGAGAATAAATCGAAAACAAAATCAGTTGCACAAATGATATTTTTAAATGTATGGTGTTTCTAAATTTTTTTATTAATGGCGTTTTACGAAAAAACCATATTGGGATTATTTGAACTATCCTATCACTTTTTTTTTCACGAATTTCATTTTGCTCTGCAGACGCTAAATATACAAAATCTAGTTTCGTAAAATTCAAGTAAAACTCAGGTGTCCAGGTAATTATCTAAAATTTCCAGTCGCAAAGACGGAGCGTTATGTAATAATTTTAAAGTTGGCAACGATTCACAAAGACCGTACTTTTCAAAATAATGTGACTAAAACAATCGGGTTAATGTGGTAAAATGAAAGTTTCATAAACAAAATTAGAAATGAATTACTATTGAAAGGCAACTCACGTGGCTAAATAACGTTTACAAAATACCTACTGAAGAACCCTCTGAATGACGGTTACAAATAAGTACGTGCCTAAATTTTAGCGGGTTGGTGTATAAAACGATTTTTAAAGAACCAGGTAATTTCACTGCATGTTAACCTATACTATGGGTACATTTGGGTCGAGTATACATCAGAAAACAACTACACTTCTGGATATAAGCCTACGAGGAGCATTGAATTACATCCGATATATAATCGTGCATAATCCCATCGTGGGTGATATGCAGATGCTTGTAAAGTAAAAGAAAGAATTATTAAACTTATCCACTCGAAGTGACCACCTATGGACCGGTTTCGGAGTGTTGCCCCTCATCAGCATAGGGTAGGTCTTAATAAACTCATGTTTGCCATTCGAAGAGACAAATCAACAATTTTAACTCTTACCAAGTATACATAAAGGACTACACGAAAAGCGCTAGTCACGACATCTATACTGTTGTTGGCCGCTGTTTTCCATAGTTATATCTCATAATAATATGTCCATACATACATACATACATATAGTCACGCCTTTTTTCCGTAGGGGCAGGCAGAGACCACTTCTTTCCTCCTGCTACGGTTCTTACACACATCTTTTGCTTCTTCTACTTTTATCAGTGCTTTCTTCATGCTCGTCGGTTGTTGGTACTCTTGACCTGGCCTTTCTTAAAAGCAATGTTGATCTGATCGAGATATGTTCGCCGAGGTCGACCTCCACCGACTTGTCCATTCATTTGTTTCGTCAATCTTCCTTCATCCATTCTGTCTACTTGTCCAAACCATCTAAGTATTCCTTTATCTATCTTTGTAACCACATCTTCTTTTACATCAAATCGTTCTCATATCTCATCATTCTTTACTTTATCCAACCGAGTCACTCCGGCTATACTTAAACTACTCATCTCCGCAGCATTAATCCTATTTTTATGCTTTTTTTGCCAAACCCAACATTCACTACCATACATAAGTGTAGGAACCAACACTCCTCTATGCACAGCTAGACGTGCCTTTTTTTACACTCTCTGGCTGTTTATAAAGCTATGCATATAGGTTTTAATATCAGAAATGTATTTTTTGTTGATTGGGATCTGCTACCAAATAGCCAATATAGATTTCGTAATCTGTGACCTATTTGTTTTATTTTGGAAAATATATCTTTTTCAAGATGGATTTCAAGGTATTTCACTTCTTCTTTTTGTGATATTTGTTTGTTATTCTGACATGCAGTTGGACTAGCTCCTGTGTACGGGTCGTAAATGTTATTATCACCGATTTTGACTCATTTGGTTTTATTCTTAGAAGATGAATAAAAAAATATGAGAATGCGAGCCCATTGTATTGACCAGAATTCTAACGGGTTATTGGCTTTCACAAGAACGAATAACAAAAATAAATAAATCTAAAGTTGGCACGAATTCACAAAATATAATTCGCTTTTGAGAATTTTCACAAATAGCTTCATAATCTCGGGAGGATGTCAAATTACGTAACTGCGGATACATTAGTTAAAATAGTTAAATGTACTTGTAGGTCACAAGCGAATGATTACACAATTTTATATTTTTAAACGTTTATTGCGATAAAAAATACCAAAAATAATTTTTTAAATGGTTATTGCTATTAATTTTTTTACTATTAGCAAAGTTTCTCAGTCTTATGGCAAAATTATATGTAATAATTTACCCATTTTAATTTTTATAATTATTTAAAAACCTCAATGACTTATTCATAGACGGTTGTTTAAAACATTTGAAAGAGAGTGCATATGGATTGAGAATGAATGATTTAATCGTCAAATGCCTTCTACACGCTGATAATGACCTAAAAATGAAAGTGAATGTAATAAAGATAAAAGTAATGGTTTTTTCAAGAGATTAAAGCATGACAAACTGCGAGGTGCTCATTAAAGGAGAAAGATTAAAACAAGAGAATAAATTTATATACTCGGGTTCAAAGTTTACTAGAGACGGAATGTATGACTGTGATATTGAGCAAAGGGTGTTGAAATGGAAACAAATACAATCATCACTGCATAACTTTATAAACAGCCAGAACGTGTCAAAAAAAGGACGTCTAGCTGTACATAAAGGAGTGCTGGTCCCTACACTTGTGTATGGTAATGAATATTTGGTTTAACAAAAGAAGCATACAAGTAAGATTAATGCTGCGGAGATGAGTAGTCTGAAAAATATAGCTGGAGTGACTCTGAAGGAAAAAGTGAGCAAAAGTGTGATAAGGGAACGCTGTGGCTTGAAAGACGATGTGGTAACAAAGATATATGATGAAATGCTTGTATAGTTTGAAGACTTAAAGAGGATAGATAAAAGATTAACAGATTTATAAGGGGATTTTGAATAGTCAAGTCGGTAGAGGTCGACCTAGGCGAATATTTCTCGATCAGATCGAAATTTTTTTGAAGAAAGGCCAGGTCAAGAGTACCACTAACCGACGATAATGTATGAAAGCGCTGATGAAAGTAGAAGAAGCGAAAGACGTGTGTAAGAACCATAGCAAGTGGAAATACGTGGTCTCTGCCTAACCCTACGGGGAAAAGGCGTGGCTGTATGTATGTATGTATGCAATGAACGAGAATAAAAAACTGTTTTTGTTTGGTCTGCTGCAAATTTCTCATCTTTTAAGTCTTTGAACTTCATATAAATGAAACAAGTTCTAGGACTTGTTGCCTTAAAGACACATTAACAATTAAAATGTCATATTGTTTTTTTTAAATTTAGCTTTCGAACAAGACTCATTTTGCCAAATTTTTATGTTGAGTTTAGTAATAAAAAAAGAGACCTTGTACATGCGTCGCGCCAAAAAATGCCGAGTGAAATAATGGAGTAGTTATGTTACTTTATTAAAAAAAAACTCTTGAATGTCAATAAATGTACACAGGTGTACGAGGAGGTTTTTTGATGGCCAAAAATCATTGGTGGATGACGTTAAATGTGAGGAACGTTTTTACCTTTAAAAAACAAAGACAGTGTGAAGAAAAACAAAAAAATCATCGTCAAAAGGTATTGACGTTTGATTATAAAGAAAAAAGCAGATATGGTCAACATTTACAAGAAAACAGAAAAATTTTCCTCAAGTAAAAAGGTTTGTAAGTTATTCAGCAGGAACTGAAATTTTAGTATCTCGGCGTGGAACTCTCGAGCTTTGGCGATGTTGAGGCAAAAGTAAGGGAACAAACAACGAAAGGAACAAGTATAGCAGGGTGTTTAAATAGTACAACATGGTGCAATAAAAACGTAGGAATTGAGGCCAAGACTAGAATCTATAAAACAACAGTAAGACTTATCATAACATATACGGCAGAAACTAGACCAGAAACATCGAAAACTAAACGACTATTAGAAACAACCGAAATTAAAGTACTCCGCAGAATTACTGGTAAAACACTTTTAAACAGGGAAAGAAGTGAAAGTATAAGAAATACATGTGGATTGAAAGACATTAATGGCTGGGTATCAAACAGAAAAAAAGAGTAAAATGGACACATAAATAGGATGGACGACAGAAGAATAGTAAAAATTGCTCATGATAAATCACCACGGGAGCGCAGGAGCGTAGGGAATCCTCGAAAGTGATGGAGCAACAACCTGAATGCAGAGCAATAGGCAAGTTGACGAAGAATAAACAGGTGATTTGCCTAAAGTCAAGAAGAAAGAAGAAAAAGGTTTGTGTAGAGATGGTTCCAAAAAACGTTTCTCAGGATTGAAAAGACCCCCGCCAAAGAGAAATTTGTCTACTTTTCCTTTAGCATAATACGAAATTGGCTCGTATAGTTATTGAAATTTATCACTAATAATTAAATCTTTGAATTTGTGCTAATAAAAAGTAGGGGTTTATATTTATTACTAAAGTTTTATCAATTGCTACAGGTTGAATAAAAAAAAGAAATCTTATTTAATATTGTTTTTTTGTGGTATGTGTGGTATTAGTATTTCTGTTAAAAGTTGTGGTCTCTATAATTCAACACTAAGAAACTGTTATTTATTGGAAATGGTAACACCGTCCATAAAAATATTAACTATATACAAATTCTTATTTTCAAAAATTCGAAGTAATCTGTAAAATCTATTTTAGTATTAAGTAATATCTTTTGGCGAATGTTTTTATGAGTAATAAACCCGCAGACCTGCAAATATTAATTTAGTAATTTGTTACGTCAAATTTAATTTCTTATTACCACTGGAAATGATGAATTACCAACATATTAGCATTTATTTCGTTTTCTTTTTATGTTCCAAAAATTAAGGTACCTACAATAAATAAACTCCTGGAAAAAGTTAACAGTATAAAATTATCCAAAAAGTAAATATAATTTTTGTGATGACCGTTTTTAAAAGATTTGTCGAGTATTTGAATAGTAGGCTATGCACATTTTGTCTCGTAAACGACAACTATCAAAACAATTCATTTAGATTTACAGTTTTAAACAGTACTTGCGATAGATTTTCGTTAAAAATAAGCTTATAAATTGTTCGTTTTTTGAAAGTAATACGTTTTTTGTGGTAGATCGTTTAATTTTTGACTCCAAAAAATAAATTAAGTAAGACTGAACCTCAGTTTTATTGGATTAGGAATATTGTCAAAGCTATGTTGCCAATTTGTTAGGCAAAAGTCGTTCCACAATAAGTTGGTATGATAAGACGTTCGATAGAGGTATAGAACTATTCTAGAAGATCAGTGCAAGGTCAAAAACGATGCACTTACGACCAGTATGAACCTTTCATTAGATAATACACTTAAAAAATAGGACTGTCACTAGTTCTGTGATCAGAAACTAACACGAACTGTCCGCAACGTCACAATTTCTTCTAAAACAGTTAAAAGACGGTTAAATGAATCAGGATTAAACAGTAGTAGACTAGCTACTCCAACCCTTGCTTACTAAAGAGAATAGAGTTGCCAGGATACGTTTAACTCGAAATTATCAAAAACAATCGGAAGTTTTATTGACAAATATAACTGAAGTTAGCCTTAACCATCCAAATAGTCGTGAACCAGGAAAAAAGTTTGCTCATTGCAAGGATTTCATTCGACGGTTGCTCTGTTATGTTTTGGGGTGGTATATGCTTTGACACTGGCACAGAATTAGTTTCTGTCCATACGAGATCTTGATAATATTGTGATAGAACATGTGATGCCTTTCGGTCCTTTTTTGGAACCCAATTTACTGTTCATGCAAGACAACGCTCGACCTTACATAGCTGGTGAGGTACTCCATTATCTTAATCGAGTTGGTATAACAGTTATGCAGTGGCCACCACAAAGCCCGGATCTAAATTCGATTGAGCATTTATGTGATCACCTCAAGAAAAATGTTAAACGTCAAATACCTGCATCTAGAAACCTGAGGGAACTTAAAAATGCAGTATTGCATCATGGAAACAATTTCCTCAAGATTTCATCCAAAATTTAATTAGAAGCTTGCCTAGACGCATAAATTCTGTGATCCGAAATGTAGCAGGCAACACACGCTACTTACACCAATAATTTTGCTACTAATGTCCTATTTACACCATAATTCATTTTTTTTAACGTAACAATTTTGTTGTCTTAAGAATAATTTTAATCACAATCTTACAGAGAAATATCAAAGCTAATTCACTTTTAAGGTATTTGAATATTTTTTTCTCACTTTTAATTTAACCAATGTTTATAACAAAGTATAAAAATAATTCATTATAGCAATTTTTATGATTTAATATGTTATAGCGTTAATTTTGTCCACGAGTTTATAATTAAGAAATATTCCACCAAAAATTTTATTATTCGGATACTAAATGTCCTATTGATTTATTAGATTTTGATTTACGGCTATTTTCTGTATCATAAATTTGTCAGTAATATCATGAATCCTAGATTATTATTTTGGATTTACCGAAAACTTTTGACAAGGTTTTGGTATTCTGTATTTCTCAAAATAGTTACATGGTATTTTTCTTCATTAATAGAAACAAGAGAGGAGTTTTTCCAACACTTTTTCTTGTTTAGATCAAAAGTACTTATTATTATTATTTCTTTAATCAAAAACTGGTAACACGTAATGACAAATATTTTTAAAAAAAACTACTGCTTATATTAAAATCTTTTTTAATTATTTCTTACTGTTTGTTTTTGCCGAAGCGAAACAGGAGTTGAAACTGATCCTTAAGCAAAAACATATTGCTAAGTGGAACATGTTGCTGCAGAACATTAAAACAGATGATGAAAAGACCTCTCCAGAAAAGGGCTGACGCACTCTGGACGATGGACCGGAGTAGACTAAGCAGCAAGCTTGGCCTGCTCACTGGCCACGTCGCACTAAGGACGTACCTCTTCAGACTTAAGCTGGCGGCTGAGAAAAACTGCCGACTATGCGGCGAAGAGGAAGAGAGCAGCATACACATTCTGTGTTGCTGCCCGATGCTAGAGGTCTATAGGTACCAAACCTGTGGCCGAATGATAATGGATCCAAGTGATCTAAATGAGAAGAGGCCTATAGAAATCCTGCGGTTTGCCAAAACCAGCGGACTGGAATTCTGATGTTCTGAAGACACATTGGTAGTCACAAAAGATCGAAGATCTAGGTGAAATAGGTGCCTACACCAATGGCCCAACTGCAAAAATGTAACGTAATGTACTGCTTGTTTGCACTACTTTCATTGGCTGTGTACATGATTCATATGAGACCAATCCTTGAGGATTTGCTTTAAACTATCTAATTTATTTGCGGACATTTCGATAATCTTTATGGATTAAAAATAGTATTTTTTTTACTGTTTGTCTGTAATATTAATAGATAAAATAGAAAACGGAAATTCGAAAGATTAAAATTGAGCCAAAAATAATGTATTTCTAAAATTAGTTCATTGGATTAACGGTGACATAAATTCTTGTCTTCATTTTTCAATACCGAACAAAACAAACTATGAATTTTTAACATTTTTTAAACTCGAAGAATGGCAAGAATCAAATTTAGTAAGTTCTAATGTTAGTTTAAATTTATTATTAATATTTTTAATCTTCGTATTCCATAAAAAAGTAGAGAGCAGCAAAATGATGCTAGCTTCAATAAAACAATAGAAATTTTTAAAGAACAAATGAGAAAAAACATCTAAAATTACGATGTACCAAAAGCACCAGAATAATAAACGAGATTTGACGATAAAGTACTAAATCTGGTGTGATAATAAATCTGCTTTACTTTACAGTGGAGGAAGTCTTTAGACCAGTAATTCTTAACCGGTGATACACGGACCACTGGTGGTCCTGAAAGGACCCAAAGTTTATTGACAAATGAAACTGGAGTTAGCCTTAAACATCCAAATAGTCATGAACAAGTCTCCCTGCCAGCACCTGGAGGCACTCAACAGCAAACGATAAGTCTACCCTTTTTGCGACTATTTTCATAAAAAAAAATATGACACCTCAAACCTACATAAGAGGCTGAAGGAACAAGTAACAACAGACAAAAAATAGCAATCATTACAAAAAATAACAATGGAGGAATACTCAGCAATATTGTTTCGGAGATTATATAATAAATAAAACGTCTAATACTTTGTCTAATAGTAATGAGAGAATTAGTGACTTTATTAGTGACTTTTATATAAATCTCCAGTCGTTAAAAACCGTAGAGTTATCTATAATCTTGTAGTAACAGGTTTTGTTTTTTCATATTTGTTTCATTTCTTTTTATTTTTGGACCAATTGTGTTTAAAAGAAGAAACTTGAAGTCACTCTTTGATATTCTTGAAAAGTTTTTAAATGAGTTATTATTAAGACCTACTTCTAAACTTATGTTATCTAAAGTTTCATGCCTTTTGAAGTAAAGTCAAATCCACAATCTGCTCTATTTTTAAACTCTTCTTTTAAAACAATATAAGCCGCTGCCTCGCGTATGATTACGTGACCCATTGTTGCCAATTGTGTAGCCCGTCCACGGAACAAAGTTATGGTCCATACTGTTTGCCGACAATATTGTCAAAATATAGTACATATATGCAGCAATAAACGTTGTCATGATGGCTGGGCTATAGTTGCCAATTTTGTAGCCACATATTGCAATAAAAATATTGCCCTAAGAACCCTAATAATTGGTTTATAGTTTGGTATTACGTATAGTTTGGTATTACGCATAAATAATAAAGGAAACTCATCAACGGATATAAAAACAAGAATAGTGCTTGCCAAATCGGCTGTGACTAAACAAACAAAAATTTGAAAATATAACCACATTACGAAGGCAACAAAATGCAACTTAGTTAGAATACTTGTATTTTCCATTGTCATATACGGAGCGGAAGCTTGGACCTTGAGGGCCGCTGACATCAAAAAGCTGGATGCCTTCGAGATGTGTGTGTGGCGAAGACTCCTGAGGATCACTTGGACAGCACGTAGAGCTGGTAGAATTGGAAATTCAGGAAGGGCTGTCAAGTGTAATAAAGCGGCGAATCCGGAAATACTTTGGACACATCAATAGAAGGAAGGACGACAATCTGGAAAAACTGGTTGTGCAGGGAAACCTGTAGGGGAATCGACCCCGAGGACGCTCCCCAAGACGATGGATCGGCCAAGTTAACGAATTTACCGGTGCTCCGTTTCAAGAAAACATTAGGAGTGCCTCAGACAGGGATATATGGAAGGAATATTGCCCAAACCACAACTTAAATGGCAACCATTAGATCACGGCACTTCAGTCATAAGGTATACGACTAGAAAGAGATATTACGTTCGACAGTTGTATACGCATGACTGTTGTAGCATCCAATCTCCACCTGAATCTATTTTTTTGTATAAGTGTAAGTTGAAAAGCTCTTTTCACAATGAAATGTTGTGACAAAAAGGGGCGAAGTTAAGACAGCCTTTTAGGCTTCTACAGATTCAAATATGTGTTTTAATGTGGATGAGCTCTAAAAATCAATAATTTTTTTTTCTCGTGATAAATCCGGGCCTGCAAGTCACATATAACTTGTCAATTATTTATTCCAGTGCAGTTATTATCAAATCGTTTCGTTACAATAAAATTTGTTTTACATAAGTAGTTAAATCAGTCGTTTTAATCTAGCATGGGACATTGATATATACCTAACGAGCTTACTGAGAACTAATTTAGACAAACTCCTGCCAAAATCACCTGTGTCGCAAGACACCTTTCATACGATAAAATAAACAACAATCACAACTTCGTTACTGCCGACGCTATTTTCGTCGACCGTCCTCCCCTCAATGAATCATAGGAAGGACGAAAATAAACAGACAGACCTTATGTATTAGCCAAAAAATCGTCATTTTATTTGTTAAATGTGTCTCTATTAGCAACTATAGTTTAAAAAATTATACGAACACAAGTCGTTTCATTTATTTTAAACGAATAGTTAGAGAAATTAACTGTTGTCTAAAAACTAGTTTTTTGCCAGATATATAATAATATGTATACGTTAAATGTCGTCTTTTTACATTCATTTTCTCTTTTACTAAATTGCCACAAGAAATAAGTTAGTATGAATTAACATACTGCAGCTCCAGACTTTCAAACTGGAATAATCATTTGTTACCCCGCTTCCATTTTAGGTTTTTTTTTCTTCCTCTTCTCCTAACTTTTAACTTAAGCTCAGCTTCTATTAAAATTTTCTAGCCGCAGCAACAAAAAATCTCTGAGAGGTCCACACGGCTAACTTCACAGTGGAAAGAATGAAAAAATACCAAATGCTTTGTTGTTATAATTATTATTATTAAAAATATTGTTATCAAAGTTTTCATACAAATATTCCCAACATGCAATAATTATTATTATTATAAAAAACGATTTTAAATTGTTTAAAACAAATTATAATTGTCATTAACAACACACACAGACGTCCACTTAAAAACTAATGTACTCGACTCTGGGGACCTGGGGACTCTGAAATGTGAGGATATGTCAAAATTCGGGAATCGCAAAATCGGACCCATTACTATAACTTCTCACTGAGAAGTTAACAAAAAATGTCTATAAAAAGGAACAATAACTATAATAGAAACACATTACATACAAAACCTAATTATTAAGTATGAACATAAAAAATAAAAAAATTGCAATTTTTCGAATCAAAAATAAACATTTTAAAGTATATTGGCGAAAAAATCTCCAGTTTTCAAAATATATTTTAATAGATTGCCAACACCCACCGATCTTTCACTTTAATACGGCTACCTCTGATATAAACATTGCGATAAAATTAGAAGGGATCGTAAATGTGTCGTTAAATGATTAAATTTAGTGAAACGGATGTCATGAAAATCGGTTTGTTAGTCACTTCGAAACGAATACATTTTCTCTAAAATAATTTTTAATTTGATATGTTTACATAGCACTTTAATTTAACCGAGAAAATTTACTATCTGTTAGACCCGCACAACGAATGATTAAATTCTTGACTCGTCTGTGAGTCAGTCGTCTTCAGATTCGTCAAGCGCCACTAGCTCCTAATTAGCTTTTGTATGTTAGTGATTAAATAGTAGATAAAAATAATTTAAATTTGATGAACTTTATAGATAAAATCAATCACGATTTTTATTATCCTGTACCACGTCACTTTAATAAGTTTAATTTTTATTTTATAGCACCTGAGGACAGCTCATTTAGCGTCTTTTTTATATCACGTAACTTTAATATTATTTTATGGAATATGAAGGCATTTCTTTCATTCAGCCACTTTCGTATTAATTAATTTATTTTTAATAAGCTACAGCTATTCCTACTTACGTATTAACCGGTACATTTACACTAGACAAGCCGGCTTTGTTCTCTTAATACTGCGGATTGGGGCTTGGTGCCTCTAGCAACTTTTTAATTTCTTCGTTGTAGTGTGAAGTGTTCTTTACTTCTTTATTAATGATCTGGATTTAAAAATCACGATGGAATTTTTTACATTCCAGTGGGCATTTACAATTGACCCTAAGATTTTATTCTGGAAGACTTGGATGAGATTGGCATTGCTTCTCTTTGTATCGTCCCACAAGTGTATCCCATACGCCCGTACAGACAGGCTTAAGTACTTGCTTATGTAGGAGTATCTTGTTACAGATGCTTAGCTTAGCAAAACCGTAGATCTGAAATTGATCCTTTTTTCTTCTTTTTGACGTGTTTCTTCCTTCTCAGCTTCGTATCTATGATAAAGCCAAGATATTAAGCTGTACTGGAAAAAGAAACCTGTTCCTTTATGACTACAATACGTATATTTAAGGATAACATACCTACATACAAAAATGACAAAAATACCGACATATTTTGTTATTACCGAAAATGTATCGGGGGAAATAATAAATTTAAATCCATTTGTATTCGTAACAAACAAATGTTAAACATCGAGAAATTAATATATCACACAATTAATAATAAATTTGTTTTATTAACTGCACTATTTTGCTTCGTGTTGTATGTTTTGTATTTCATCTATTTGTTTTTTTTCTCGTGAGTAAAATACGAATCAAAATATTTTAAAAATTTTAATTTTTAGGTATATGGTCTCCTGGACAAAAAATAGACTTTTCGTCAACGAAAGAAACAAAAACTAAGGAATACGATAGTCAAGATGAAACGATTCCCCCAGTGTGGACACCAAAAAGTTCAAATTCAAGCCCCACTGCTGAACGAAAAGAATTTAGATCTGTCAATTTTCAATCACCTGTGCTAGGTAGGAGAAACAGGACATCTTCGGAGGTAAGGTATTTATTGAGCACGACTTCGTATTGCTTACAATCCTGCAGATATCCTGTCTTTATCTAACATTTTTTATTTAAAATAAACTTCGTACCCTTTGAGAAAAACTATGAGGTTTAAGCAAAACTCAGGGATAACAAAAGAAATGATAATCAACCTGGTGAACTCACCTGGTACACATATGGATCAAAATCTATCTCTTTCCTACGTTTTTCACCGCGATGTTTCAGTCCTGCCTTAGGATGTTTTACTTTTCGGTATGCAGTTGACTTTTTTATCCCCAGGGTATCAACTATGTGTTTCCAATCTCCAGTGGAATTATATAATGCACAAATTTTTTCTTCTCACATTTTGAGCATCTTTTTGCTTTATATATACGACATATTTAATCCACCTAATTTAACCTACACACAATTCAAGTATTTATACTGAAGATAACTTTTTAGATAGAGACAATTACCGTTACAACCCTCGAGAAACATAACTAAGCAGATCCTAGAATGGAGCAGAAATTACCTGCGTATTCTAACAGGACTGCTTACGGGACACTGTCGTCTAAGATACCACCTCAGAAAGATAGATCTGAACCAACAAACGGACTGTCGGTTCTGCTGCGTGGAAGACGAAACTGCTGAACATATACTATGTTCATGCCCCGGCCTGGGAAGAATAAGGTTCAACACTAACCTAGAACCTACCGATTTTAAAAAAATCTCACCCTATACAACCATTAACTTCGTAAGAAGGGCTGGATTGTGCGGTGAACTGTAGCCTCTAGGGGTGAGCCACAATAGACCTACTAAGGGTCGAAGTGGAGGGGCGTCCATGCCCCACTCACATGAAACCTAACCTAACCTAACCTAGATAGAGACAAATTTATTTTAAAATGACAATTTTCCTTTTAACTTTGCTTGGTTATTCTTATTTTAAATGTGATAAACTAATGTCAAGTTGACAAGTCCTATTTTGAAAGTGTTTATGCTCATTTTGATGTTGATTGGTCTCATTTTAAAGTTGTAAAGGTATAGAGCAATGTTTTTAGTAAATGTTTTGAGTTAATGGATTTTTCATCATTACCGACAGTTATTAAGGCCACAGTTTTTTCCAGCATGATTTCAATGTGTATGGTTTGCAACAATTCCTTAATCACTTTGGTATGTCACCATTTTTTCAACATTGTACTGATTTGTTTGATAGGTATTTAACTAGTAATACTATGTATCGCTAGGTTTGGATAGGCGAATAACGGAACCATTAACAAAAAACTTAAACCATAACTATAACCGTATAATTATTTTTTTTAACATCTAATTTCACTTTTGAATTATCAGAATTTGGGATCTCAAAAACAAACTCCAGCCCCTCCTTGGAAGAACCCCGATTATCACAGCGATACAGGGTCGGCGTCGTCAATTTTAGACCGGAAACTGTCCACCAGTCGTTCAACGCCTGCTACTGGTTTTTCCGATTTTTCTAGCACATCCCGTCTTCCAAAAGCGCAGAATCCCACAATAACCCTTCTACAAAAAGCGAGAGGTAAGAAACGCAAATTAAAAAAATGTAATTTTTTTTTTTTATCAATAAAGCTGTGATGGTTAACCTTATGCTGGTCGTCATTTTTAGAAGGACAATTACCAAAGGGCGCTTTATACATTGAACAAGAACAAAGACAGTACAGACCGAAGAACGAAAGACCTCCTATCGCAGGACCTGGAGAAGTTTGTAAGTATCTTTATATTATTAATTTGCAGCATATTACAAGACATAAATTTATTTTTAAGGACGTTCCCAAAAAAATCACCTTTCTTACAATCTTTTTCAAACTTTAAATACACAAACTTTTGAGTGACCTTTACACGTGAGAATTTTGCTGAAAAGGTCTTGTAATTATTGACTATTAAAATTTGCATACTTAACATTTGAATTCTACCCCGGGTAGTGTTGTAGCGCACGTTTTTGTAAATAATAATTTTAATTTTCTAACGATTGTTTTAAAAAACTAAATATCATTTATTAAAGATATTGTTACTTTTTACTTAAAAACACACTCAGGGTTCGAATTTATATGCAACACATTTATTTATAAACTTTACTGTACACTTTATATAGACTCCCGCGATCGGCGGTCGAATATTTATGTAACGACACTACTGTCTGGAGCCAATATGTCATATCACTGAATGAAGATTCAATCTGGTTCAGGGCGGCGAGAGGGTGTGCACAAAGTGGGGTACTCTCCCCACTAATGTGGTCACTCCTAGTTGGCTTTCTGCTGAGCAAACTTTCCATGCGGGGAGTAGATTTTCAATGATATTTTATGAGAAGGAAAAAGCTAGAAAAGCTTCGGCAGCCTGTCCTATACGGGAAGCATTCCAATTGCGGCGAAAGTGAAATACCTGGATATAGTTCTGGATAAAAGACTTACCTGGAACGCCAGCAAATCTTGGGGATTTACTGGCTTTATCATACAATGATAATATCTATGGTCACGTATGGTTCAGTAGTCTGGTGGACCAAAGGGTTGCAACAGACAGCTAGAACAAAGCTTTCTGGCCTTTAGCGATTGGCACACCTGGCCATAACTGGAGCTATATCAACCTCACCAACGGCAGCGATGGAACACCTTCTAAATCTTCCTCTCCTAGATATTCTCTTAGTGAGGGAGGCCAGGATAGTTTCCTACAGATTCCTGTCTCTGGAAAGGCAAATTAAAAGAGAGCAACTCGGGGACCACTCCAGGATACTAAGTGAAACAAAAAAAAACCACCAAATCCTCGGGATGGTTCCTGTCCTGCTAGCCACAAAATACACGTAAAAAGTCCTTTAAAGTCCTCTTTCCAAAGAAAGATGAATGGATAAGGGGAGTAATTCTCTTCCCAGAGACTGAATACGTAATGTACACACATGGCTCAAAAACCCCAGATGAAGTTGGGGCCGGTATTTTCAGCAGGAAACCAAAGATTGAAATATCTGCCAGTCTTGACAGGTATGCTACAGTCTTTCAGGCTGAAGTCTTTACTATCAAATTGTGAGCAAGAAAGCTGACTAACAGACCTCTAGCAAAAAAAAACAGTATAATATCAGACAGCCAGGCTGCTTTAAAAGCACTGAGCTCCAACAAGATAAACTCTTAACTTGTATGGAATTGCATCGAATCCCAACAGGGTTATCCTACTATAAGTACCTGGGCTCCAGGGGTCGGAGGGCAATAAAAAAGCTAAAGAACCAGTCTTTGGAGTCACTACATTTGCCACCAAAACAATTGTTTCGGACTGGGCGGTGAGAAAAAGACTGGTACGATATACCGGGGTTGACTCACTTAAAGGCATTCTTACTTAAACCCTCGAGAAACACAACCAAGCAGATCCTAGAATGGAGCAGGAACGACCTGCTTACAGGACACTGTCGTCTAAGATATCACCTCGGAAGGATGGGTCTAAATTAACAAACGGACTGTCGGTTTTGCTGCGTGAAAAACGAAACTGCTAAACACATACTATGTTCATGCCCCGGCTTTGGAAGAATAAGGTTCAACATATTTGGTTTTATCAACTTAGAACCTACCGATTTCAAGAAAATCTCACCTCATACAACCATGAGCTTCGTGAGAAGAGCTAGATTGTTCGGTGAAATGTAACCGGTGAGCCACAATAGACCTATTAAAGGTCGCAGTGGAGGGGCGACCTACGCCCCACTCACATAATACTTAACCTTACCTAACCTACTGCCTGGAGAATTCGATTGGGCATTCCAGAACAATCATGATTTGACGTGACGCGCCTAAAATTTTCTCAATAGGCTGTGACTTGACCGTAACATATTCCAGTGGCGTATAACAAATATTTTTCTGTAAAAATAACAAAAACAAGCGGTATTTGTGTTCGTGTAAAAAACGTTCTTTTGAAATCGTACATTTTTCCATATCTAAAAGACTTCTGTAGCTGGCACATATAACATTTTTAGCTAATTCTTTCAACGTAACTATACAGTTTTCATGTGGAATTTCACATTGAGCTGTTTCATAAACTATTTTTTAATTTTTTTAACCTTAGACATACTTGCTAAGGCTTAAGCTATTTTCTCACAAGTCTTTTTTTAACAAAATTCCCATTCTTTTAAGTTAATATAAATTATTCTCTAATATAAAAGTAACTTTTACAAATTTTGAAAACATTAAATGAGCATTACTGCTCTGTGGGAACGTCCTTAGGTAAACACTCTTTACAGTCAATAAAAAATATATTTCAGCCCGCTGGGATAACATTATTTTTAAATTAAAATATTGAATTAATCAATTTTTATTTTTAAGAGCATAACTAGTATTATCTCAAAAATACTATCAACCAATTAAGATAAGATATTTATTTTAATCGCGATATCCAAATTTTACTAGATACTTTATCTGAGATCTTACCTATTACTGACGAAATAT
This sequence comes from Agelastica alni, assembly GCA_950111635.1. Lineage (NCBI taxonomy): Eukaryota > Metazoa > Arthropoda > Insecta > Coleoptera > Chrysomelidae > Agelastica > Agelastica alni. The sequence continues at coordinate 14,424,273 of OX467711.1, forward strand.
TATGATTTTAGTGTACCAAATAAAACACGAATACACGAGCGAATCTGATAACGAAAGACCACGAAAAATGACCGATTTAGGACCGAGAAAATTTGAAGGAATCGGACCCGTCGCCAGAGACGGGATGCCCCTGGTTCTTAGATCTGTAAGTACTGATCATACGTTCAAAATTCATGTTTGATTTGTCAGAACAAAAGCTTGCACGATTAAACTTAATTTTTTTTTTAATTTTGTTTATTAACAATCAGAACAACATTTGTACATGGTGATTTTTCTCGATGGCACATTAGACGTTATGGCAAAACTAGTCAGAAAAAATATCTGAAAATTTGTAATAAGGGGTTTTCGGCATCGGTCTATCAAATGAAAATATGCTTCACTTTCGGCGACTTCCGGTTGTACTGGATGTTAACGTCACTTCGTTATTTTAAATGAAACACCCCGAATATTTTTATCTTCTTGAATTGCTTACTTAATTATAAATAACTTTACAAGGTACTATATCTAAATTTATTGGTTTTAAAAATAATAATTCTACTGTTATTTAGAAACTCTATTTTTTGATAAATTATAATTAGTCAATTTTTACAATCTACATCTATTACTGATAGACAGCTCAATGTTATCCTACAAAATTATTTTAAATTTTGTTTTACAGAGTGAAATAAAATCAACATTAATTTTGGATTATAAAAAATGTTAAAAACTAATTTTTTTTAAAAGGCACACATATTTTTTTTCACCCTGTACAATTCTATAGTAAATTTAGAAAAAATATTCTTAACATTTCCCTATACCTAAGTTAAAGATTTTTCGATATTTTTTGGTTTTTATTGTTCTTTATCCTATGAAATAACTTTTACCATGAATATAATTGACAAAAGTACAGTTAACATTGCTTAAAAGTTTAATTCGTCAGATAACGTTTATTTTTTATTGCTAAAATTAGTTGAACAGTATGAAATTGGGTAAAGCTGCTGGGTATGATAGGATAACAGTTGAAATGCTAAAGGCTGGACAAAACGTGGTAGCTAGTCTACTGGACCGCCTTTTTAACCTTTGTTGAAGAAGTGGTAGTGTACCAGACGACTGGTGCAAGGCCGTTATCGTGCCGCTTTACAAGGGAAAAGGTTCGCAGCAGGACTGTAAGAACTACCGAGGTATTAGTTTATCGTCAAATGCCTTGTTTACGCCGATGATCAAGTCATATTAGCGTCATCTGAAGAGAAGTTGCAGGTGATGGTTAATGTTATGCATGATGCCCTGAAAATCAAAGGGATGAAAATAAATGTAAGCAAAACAAAAGTTATGGTTTTTGAAAGAAAAGAAAGCATGACAAACTGTGAAGTTCTGATTGAGGGAGAAAGAGTGGAACAAGTAAATGAATTTGTGTACTTGGGTTCAAAGTTTACGAGAGATGGAAAGTATGACACTGTTATTAAGCGAAGGGTATTGGTAGGAAAACAAATAATGGGGCACTACATAGCTTTATAAACAGCCAGAAAGTGTCAAAAAGGCACGTCTGGCTGTGCATAGAGGTGTGTTGGTTTCTACACTTATGTATGGTAGTAAATGTTGAGTTTGGCAGAAGCTCGAAAGTAAGATCAATAGGATTATTGCTGCGGAGATGAGTAGTTTAAGTATAGCCGGAGTGACTCGGTTGGATAAAGTAAAAAATAGTGAGATAAGAGAACGCTGTGGTGTAAAAGAAGATGTGGTTACAAAGATAGGTAGATAGATCTATTGCAACTTCCTCATTGGTCTCAGCCTGTTGGATCCTGAATATTGAAATGGGTGATTGGTTGTCAGCTGTTGAATAATGTTTCAGGATCCATCATATCTTAAGAATCATGTCCATTCATCAATAGATAACGTATATATAATTGTTGTAGAATCCAATGGTCGTAGAGAAAACTTTGTTATCCAAGGATAATGATAATTTCTTGCCAAACAACCAATACATATTTCTCATTTTAAGATCCATTTCTTTCCTTTTTTCAACTATATGTTTCTTTCATGTTAGCTTGCTGTCTGCGTGTATGCCTAGATACTTAGCTTTAGCTGCTCTAAGAATTTCCATATTGTTCAAGTATAATGTAGGACACTCAGAACGTTTTAATGTATAGGAAACATAGGTACTTTTCATCTCATTTACTTTTCCACTTACTTAACCAATCCATTAGTGTATTTAGGTGTAGTTGAAGTCTTCTAGTAGCAATCTCCGCACTCTTATTATGACTTAGTATTACAGTATCATCTGGAAATGTTCCCAATCTGGTTTTGTTGTGATATCTGCTGTAAATAAATTATACAGTAGTGGGCCAAGGACACTTCCCTGCGACACTCCAGAATTTATAGGGTAAATTGTTGAAATTTCAGTTCCATATGTGATGTAAAAAATATCGGTTGGAAAGATATGATTTCAAGAGTAAATAGTACTCACTGGGTAGTTGCATCTTGATTTTGCAGAGTAGGCCTGGGTGAGAGCTTCGCTTATTACTAATGTTATACGATGGCATTGTTCTAAGGTAGAGTGTTGTTTTCTGAATCCAAATTGGTGGCTGGGTAGCATTGCTTCTATGCTATTTGCAGACCGAAGTCTTTTCAGGATTAGCTTTTCATGAGTTAATGGCAGAAAATTATCATTCAAGCACCAAGAGTTTGCTTTTGGCGTTATTTTATTGCTAAGAAAATGACTGCTCAAGTATTGTCTTCAAATTGATGAATAATGTTAAGCTAGAAATGCAGTCAAAATACCGAAAAAAAAGTTTTTTATTTTACATTTGTTGATAAAAAAATGTATGCAAGTAATTTAATTATTTTAGACCAACATTTTCTTCTCATGAATTTATTATTTATTTTTATCAAGTTACACAACATTTTTTTTTTAGGAAATTAAAGATCAAAATCAATCAAAATGGTACAAAAGAATGTACGACACTATTCACAAACAAAAACCACACAATGGTAAGTTGATATAAAAAAAATAAATGTAATTTTAATGAATAATCATTGAGTGATTTGTCAATATTATAACAAGGATAGGATACTGCAATGATTTTCAAAAAAATCTGAAACCTATCATTAAATAATTTTAGTTATTTTTTAATATTTTATTTAAAAATGTAATATTTTTTTTAAGTTTAATTTAACACACCTTTTGTATAAATTTTATTAAATTTAATTGACGTGTACTAAATGTTCGGATTTTTTTTAATTAAGTCTATAATTTTATTGGAAATTATTTACATGAATAATAGCTACAGTATTTTTTTATCTACAGTTTAAATTAATAAAATTTAGCAATGGGCAACATGCAATAATTTTCTTTTTACTTTCATTTTAAAGAATTCCATATAGAATAGACCACATATATATTAAAAAATTAAAATACCATAATTTATTGCAAAAAATGCTGTTTGAAACTGACAGTTTTAATTTGCGCGCGAAAATGGACCTACAGTTTTAATGACGTCACTCCTGTTTATCACGCGTTGTCATAACAGGAGTGACGTCAGTAGACACTGATTGGTAGATTAAAATCATAGACCTATTATCAGAGGAGACGAAACTATTTACTTTTAAATACGATCATACATCCCCACTTTCTGGTCGACTGTATTGTCTTTATTCGGCCGACTGGAAAGTGTTGTGCTGTGATGTTGCCTGCTCTCTAGTTATGGCAAGAGATTTGTAATTGTTATTGAATCGTCCATAGTATTTTTTAATTATATTTGAAACAATATTGTGACCATAATGCTATCTCTTATTAATATTTCATGAATTATAATAACTTGAATAATACAACCCATTTTATGGAATGTTGAACCATTGAACTATTTAATTCCGTTAGATCATAGAAATGTGTTGCTCAATAAGCGACAACGCCGCACGGCTTGTCTGAATCGGTCCACGTGCAAAAATGTGTGTTAACTACGAAATCGGCTATTATTAGTAGCGCTGTTGCCGAAGGTGTTGCAACGAGATTTTGGTGTATTATCGGTAATTTTCAGCATATTATTGGTAAAATTCAGTGAAATTTATTGGAAGAAATGATTCGTCATTGCCAAGTGTGTAAAAAACCAGACTATTTAAACCACAGTGTTTTTTTTTTACATGTTGGAACATCTCATTGTTTACTAAATTTTTATCCAGTGGTGTAGCGATGACGATTTTAATATCAAAATAAACAGGTATTATTTTGAGGTGTAAAACACGTATCTGAAAACCAAACGATGCGGAAATCAATACTTTTCGAGATATTCTCAAAAAAAGGTCATTATTTCCCTGTTATTCAGCACATTTATTTATTCGTTGTTATTTGAAGAACTATATATTTAGTATTTCATAAAAAATCTATGCATCACCTCAAATTTAATCCAATCGAGAAATCAAGGAGTCACGGAACCCTGAGTATACTATTTTAATATTTTTCTTTGGGTTACTTGGCTGTTAATAATTAGTTTAAACATTAAAATTTAAAATACATTACATTTTATTTGTACAATTACTATCAATGATAATTATTTCAGTTTTTTTTTCATTTTAGACAGTTGGGTAAAATTATTTAAAATTCTTTTTCAGTACTTTAATTTGATAAAATAATTTAGTTTAACGGGTATTAGTAAAACTGTTCGCTACACAATTAGCAGCCCTTGAGTTGGAATAATTTAGTTTTCTAAAAGTAACCTATAACATTACACACAATTGGCTTTAGAAAGGAAACTTTAACGTTACAACACAAAATTGTCGCCCAAAATTTGGGGAATTAGTAAGTTTTTTAAAGTTACACAAAATTGGCACCCCACTTTTGTAACTTTAGTTAGGGTAAAACAATTTGGCACCCAACTTTTGGGGTTTAGAAAAATACTTTTAGTAGGCTACAACACATCAATTTGATACAAAACTAAGTATCACCTATTCATAAATATATTCTTATAAAAAACTAAATATTACCCCATAGATATATTCTCATTTTGAACAAACAGCACACCACTGATTACAAGCATGGCCATAAGTCGATAATAATGTTACAACGTTGCCAGCACGAGGACGGGACAAAGAGAATCGATTGGTATTCTGTGTCATACTCATGGCCACTCTCGTGTAATCATTGCGACAAAACAAACAGAGTTTTATGAATGGAATGTTGCGTCTCCTCTGGATAATAGGTCTATGTTTAACATACATTTTTTTAAATATATCAAAATAGTCTCTAGATTTTTGTTACACGAAAATATGCTTAAAACTGTGTAGAATTTTTTTTTATTGTTTTTATTTTTGCAGACGAATATGTTACAATACGCTATAAACAAAAGAGAGGTATTATTAAAAAAAAATTATTTTTTGCTTCGCTTTTCAACTGGCTTATGCTAACACAATGCTTTTAATCTAATTTGTACAAATAAATACAAAATTTAATGAGAGAAAAGTTATTTAATAACAGAACATAAATAATATAAATTAGGTAAAAAATATAAAAGACTTACCATTTTTATTTTATAATACATTTTTCATAAGTTATAATTTTTAAATATCATCAGCATTTTTATCAACAATTTTTTTAACAAAATAATTGTCCAATATATCCAAGCATTGAAATATATTAGGAACGTGTTTTACACTTTTTGAAGAAACCTTTTTATTTGTTTATGTATTTTGTAGAAAACTATTAACCCTCGAATTTATTTGTCTCTGATTGTCCTAAAATAATGTAACATTGTAATTTAATGCAGGTATTTTTAACAACGCATTGATCTGGTATACTTACTTAACATTCCTAAATATTAAAAAAAACGATTAGATAAACAGTGACCTTTTTATGTTAAATGTATATTTATATTTAACTTAAGCTGTCTTATCGCACGATTGAGTAATGACACCGTTTGTTTTGAAGCATTCAATTGCACATTAAAACAATGTTTTCAAGAAAGGAAGTTTAATTGTTGTGTTTTTGTTACTATTAATAACTAAGGTAAGTTTAAACATTAAATCGACTCAAAAACAAATCTTACTAACACAGTTATCTTACAATTAATAGTGCTTGCTGTACTTTACTTATATTTTCAAGCAAGTTTTTATTAAAAACATAGTACTTTTAGTTTTTAAATTGTGATTTGAAAGAATAGGTAATATAAATAAAAAATATACTTTTATTTATTATTTCTAATCAAACTACGCAAAATTTAAAATAAAGAAAGTACGTTTAGTTAGAAATTATGTTAAACATTTTTATAAAAAAACATTGTGTTTATTAATACAGGGTGTTTCAAAAAGGTGACCCCGTTTGTAGGATAGGTAAAATACTAAAAAATAATTGGGGTTTGCTTTGTAAAAGCTTTTCGTAACGCCATCCGTATTCAAGATAAAGGGCGTTCAAGAAAAAAAATTTGGTTATTACTTCATAATTTTCAAATCAAAATATTCCGGAAACGGAACACAGTATCGAGTTTTACCAAGAGTACCTTTTTGGTGTAAAATTAAATGATGCTTAAGTTCATTTGAAATTTTGATGAATAAATCTAACCTTAAACAAGTTATGTTTAATACTACTTGATACGAACCGTCTAACTAGCGCTCTCTATGAGAGTCAGATATAAAAACAAATTCATTGGATGTATCAGCTTCTAAAACATATTCCTATAAAATTTTATTACAATGTTTTCGGTAGTTTCGGCAAAATCGTAATAAATGTGTACACATATTTTTTCTTCAATGCCCTCTATCTTGAATACGGATTGCGTTACGAAATTTTTTTACTAAGCAAACCCCAATTATTTTTTAGTTTTCTACATATCCTAGAGATGGGGTCACTTTTTTTTGAAACGTCATTACATATCAGCATCGGTTATAACTTCATAATTTTCAAATCAAAATATTCCGAAAACGGTACATAGTATCGAGTTTTACCAAGAGTACCTTTTTGGTGTAAAATTGAATGACCATTTAAGTTCACTTAAAATTTTGATTAATAAATCTAACCTTAAAAAAGTTATGTTCAATACTAGTAGGTACGAACCGCGAACTAGCGCCCTCTATTAGAGTCAGATACAAAAAAAATTATGGGATGTTTTAGCTTTTAAAACATATTCGTATAAAATTTCATTAAAATGTTTTCAGTAGTTTCGGCAAAATCGTAATAAATGTTTATTAATTGTTTTCTTCAACGCCCTTTATCGGATAGCGTTACGAAAAATTTTTACTAAGCAAACCCCAATTATTTTTCACCTATCCTAGAGACGGGGTCACCTTTTTTTGAAACACTCTGTATGTATTTTAAAAAGTATGGAACTTAGTGGAACGATGTTGATCCGTGCGCCTTCACCATAAAATCAAAATTATTTTATCCTGAAACTCGACAAATTATGATTTATTGTGTAAAAAAATTAATATTTAAAAAATTGAGGAGGTTGGTTCAAAAGCCGTTTCTCACACAAGCTTTACCATTCTTTTATCCGGCATTATTATTATTATTATTATTATTATTATTATTATTATTATTATTATTATTACGTGACCCGCCCACTGTAGTCTTTTGGCCTTTACCTCATTTAGTATGTTACCACCTGCATACAGCTCTTTGAGTTCTTGGTTGGTTTTTATACTGTTTATTTCTTTTGTTTCTTCTCTAGTTGGACCAAATATTCTCCTTAGCACTCATCTTTCGAATATATTGAGTATCTTCGTTTAAGTATCTTCGTCTGCTGCGGTTAGTATCCAGGTCTCGCAACCATATATTACTATAGGTTTTATGATTGTACTGTATATGTGTAGTTTGGTTTTTCTGGTAATTTCCCTTGATTTTATTAAACCCTGGAGAGCAAAAAGACATCTGTTTTCGGCTTGTATCCTATTATTTATTTCCTCTGTGATGTCATTATTTTCACTTATGTTCATGCCTAGATATTTAAATTGTCTTGCCAGCTTAAAATTGTAGTCTTCAATCGAGAAGTTTTGCCCTATTCTGTCTCTGTGAGGGCATTTCTACTGAGGTACATATATTTGGTCTTGCCCTCATTTATTTTGAGGCCTAATGTTTCTGCTTCCTTTTCGAAGGCGTCTTTAAGATTAATCCTGCTGTTGCCAATTATGTCCACATCATCTGCGAAGGCCAGTAGTAGGTTGGGTCCTCCCTGGTGGAATATAGCCGTTGGTGTCTCAATCTTGGCTCGCCTAAGTGTATATTCTAGGGAAATGTTGAAGAGTTGGGGCGAAAGCGAGTCGCACTTGCTATTTAAAAAAATTGTGGGTTGATGCGGGGCCGCAGGGTGTTGCATTTTTGGGTATGAATTTTGTATGGAAATTCGTCCACCTCCCAATAAAATTCGAAGTGTTTTTTTAAATTTTGAAAAAACTCATGTTTTCTTAGTTTCTGGGAGTGGGGGTCAAGTTTTCGTTGAAACACACTGTTCATTGAACAAATGTTTAAAAAAATTCAACTATAGAACATTTATTTTTTCAACACCCATTATTTTTTTGGGAAGCGATAAAATTACCATTAAAATATAAATTTCGGTGATTTTATTGCGAACGAGGAAGCGATAATATTTTAAACAATAAAAGGTTGGTGTTTTTTTTTTATTGTGTAAATACGAAACAGTATCTAGAACAAAATAATAACCGCTTAGCTACAGCATAATGCGTAACATTTAAACTTATTATTTATAATAATATTAGAGGTTTAAAGTATCGTTTTGTCTGATTTTTAGCGCAATATCCTTACACTTCCGGTTATTTATCTGAACCGGAACCAGGGGCGTACGATAGTGATTTTACTGATTACAAATATCAAACACTCGACAGAAAAAGACCTCCTCAGCAGGATAGATCTTTTGATTATAACTCATCCACAATGCCAAGACCCACTGTGAATAGGTAAGTGTAGAAACCTGCATTTTAACAGAAAATGTTATCACCTTAAATATCAAAGGATAAAAATTTGTAAATTGTACATTTAAACGAAAATGCTACCAAACATTTTTTAAATTTTATTTTTTTGGTATTTACGTTTTTTCAATAATAAATTGTATTTCAGTAACTTTGCGGACATTGATATTTTTAAACAGAAATTACATATTTTAAAAGATAATGTGGTTCTTTAATAAAATGTACATTTTTAGGTCGATCTCCTCCGACATAGTAAGAAATACTTCAGATTATTATAAAACAAAGCCAGGGAGAATAGAACATTACACTCCAGGGCATTCGTCCATTTCGGAAAAAGAAGCAAAACAGGCAAGTTTTTAGGAATAATTAGGTACTTTTGTAATAATACAGATATAAATAATATAGCGGCCTACATTCCTGAATAAAAATCATGCGTTACCTTTTGACCTAAGATAACAAAAAAGGTAACGCAGATTCGCGTGCAGCAATTTCGCTAATAATTTTTTTAAGTCAATTGGATAAAAAACTCTTTGCTACTTTATGCAAGGTGGGACATAGTAGCAAAGAAATCTAATTACTCGCAGCGCAGCGGTAGGAAATAATACACATACACCTAAAGAGCGGACCAAAAGTCTGAAAACGGACAATTATCTCGTAAATTGCTAGTTCAAATTGTACAAAATTTGCGATAAACCTATTTTAAGATACATAGATTCCAGATTTGACATTTTAAATGTTGTCAGATTTGCCGCTTTCTGATATTATTAGTCACTTTGGTTTATTTTAATACAAATTTTTTTAACTATAAAATGTGCTCCATTTGTAAGTTGACAGTACCCTAATCGATGGTAAAATCCGTCTACCACATTTCTCCATGATTGTTTATAAACTAATCTAGATTCATCGATAATCCGTTGCCTTAGCTCTTCAAGACTTGCTGGTTTAGCTTTGTAAACCAAAGTTTTCAAGTATCCCCAATAAAAATAATCTTTGGGATTTAAATCAGGTAAACGTGGAGGCCATTCAATACTACCTCGTCTACCAATCACATCTAAATAACGCCGAAAATTTACACCAAAATGAGCTGGAGCCTCTATCATGCTGAAACCATATCTGATTAAATTGGCTCTTAACAAGTTTCTCAGTGTAGGTACAATTTTATTTCTAAGTAACATTTTGTATTTATCTGCCATTAAATTTACCGAGTACCCACTATAACTCACCATACATTTAATTTTTGTGGTCTTTGAGTACGGTTTTCACGCATCCAGTGTGGATGTGGATAGAAAAAAAAAATCTGAAATCTCCGTATCCTAAAATAGACTTGTCTCAAATTTTGTACAATTCGGACTAGCGATTAACGAGATAATTGGCCGTTACCAGACTTTTAGTCCACTCAGTACAAATATACAGTGTCACGCAATATCGCAATAATAGACCAAAAAATGATCAACGTTTTGCTCAAATAATAACCCAACTGTAAATACACACAGTTTATAATTATTCTAATAAAAATACCTATACGTAGGTACATATAAAATAAAAAATACTTAACAAGAGTGGGAACATCACATTTTTAGGAAATGACAGGAATAGAGGAGTTTATTTGAGGTTGGCAAGTAGTCAGCAACATAATACATACTTATACATACATATAGTCACGCCTTTTTCCCGTAGTGGTAGACAGAAACCACTTCTTTCCACTTGCTACGGTTCTTACACACATCTTTTGCTTCCTCTACTTTCATCAGTGCTCTCATACATGCTCGTCGATAGTTAGTAATCTTGACCTGGCCGTTCTTTAAAACAATGTTGATCTGATCGAGATCGATGTTCGCCGAGGTCGACCTTTACCGACTTGTTCATTCACACTTGCCTTATAAATTTGTTTCGTCAATCTTTCTTCATCTATCCTTTCTACGTGTCCAAACCATCTAGGCATTCCTTTATCTATCTTTGTAGCCACTTTTTTTTACATAACAACGTTCCCTTATCTCACTATTCCTCACTTTATCTACTACCATACATAAGTGTACGAACCAACACTCCTCTATGCTCATCCAGACGTGCTTTTTTTGACACTTTCTGGCTATTCATAAAGCTATGCAGTGCCCTATTCATTTGTTTTCCTGCCAACATCCTTTGCTCAATGTCACTGTCATTCTTTTCATTACTCGTAAACTTTAAACCCAAGTAAACAAACTCATTTACTTGTGCCACTCTTTATTCCTTAATCAGAACTTCAGTTTGTCAAGCTATCTTCTCTTTCAAAAATCATTACTTTCGTTTGGCTTACATTTATTTTCATCCCTTTGATTTTCAGGGCATCATGCATAACATTAGCCATCGCTTGCGCCTCCTCTTCAGATGACGCTAATATGACTTGATCATCGGCGTAAAGAAGGCATTTGACAATCAAATCATTCATTTTTAATCCATACGCACTTTCTTTCAAATCTTTTAAACAATCGTCTATGTATAAGGTAAACAGCCATGGCGAAGCCTTATATTTCTGTCTCACACCTCTTTCGATGTTAAACCAGTCCGTGTAAGCTCTGTTTATCCTAACACAAGCAACAAAGTAATTATGATCCATTTAAAAGTCGTTTCAGTTTTCACTAGGAAAATTATTGCACAGTTTAACAGCATTACAAGAGAAATTACAAGTGTAAATGGAGAAGTGTAAAGAAATAATAAGTACGTTTTTCTGGAGTTTCCATAATAAAAATTTTGATATGTTTGTGCATCAAGTTTTTTGCAAAGTTTTGTGTATCTTCGGGAAATTAGCAGAAGCGGAATTTCGCCTCCGATGTGGTTGTCACCTTGAATGATTGTGCTCTTTCCGTTTAATACAATTTTGGCGAAACGTCGATAACTTTCTTGATTTTTGTAATTTTTTTTTCAATCTGGACTTAACCTTTATAGTAGCTAAACAGTTGAGTTTTTGTACTAAAGCTTACAGTTTTCCACTGTCTTTAAATATAGAATTGTGTTTAAACGGTAAATAAATTGTTTCATTAAAATAAAGTTTCGTTAGTGCATGTCTTAAACAAAATCGGTAACTAAATATGCAACTTATCATACACATGTGTTGTAAATTATAAAAAACTGTATAGTTTACTGTAATATCCGTAGCTTTCACTAGTAAAAGAAGCTTATTAGTCATTTGTAGATACAATGCGTGTAAATTTACACTACTACCAATTTTTTTTAAGTAGCAATATTACTCGACCTATGTTTTTAACTATCCACAAGATTATTTTCAAAAGTAATTATTGGTAAAAATAATAAACTTTCGAAATCTATACAATGTTTATTGTTGATTTCTAAAACAACTTTTGTGATCAATTAAAAAAAAAGCCTACAAAACATACATTTTGTAATATTAAGAAAGTGTCATGATTTTTTTAATAACGGAATATTTTTTTAATCTTTTTTATAGTGGTGGGACGAAGTGATGGACATATTTGATGGGGTACGATTTTTTTAAATGAATCTCACTTAAAATACTTATCACGTTAACAAAAATGCCATTTAACGTAGCACCCTCCTCAAATATTGATGCAATTTTAAAATAAATTTTTGACAAAAAGTAATAATGCAGAATCTACAATCCTGAACAAAATTTACGCAACAACATTGCTTACATTTATTTTAATCCCTTTGATTTTCAGGCCATCATGCATAACATTAACCATCGCATGCAACTCCTCTTCAGATGACGTTAATATGACTTGATCATCGGCGTACAAAAGGCATTTGACGATCAAATCATTCATTTTCAATCCATACGCACTTTCTATCAAATATTTTAAACAATCGTCTATGTATAAGTTAAACAGCCATGGCAAAGCCACACATCCCTGTCTTACACCTTTTTCGATGTTAAACCAGTCCGTGTACGCAACGTTTATCCTGACACAAGCAGTGGAATCCTCGTAAAGTGATTTCAGTATTAAACTACCGCTCACCCCATGCATAGACAATGTCGACTACAATTCACTCCTTAGCACTCTGTCATAGGCCTTTTCCAAGTCTATAAAAGTGCAATATACTTTCCGATTATAAGTTAAGAATTTTTCGACTTTATCTCGAAATTAAAAGACCTGATCCATACATCTCCTTCCTCTTCTAAATCCCGTTTGCACATCCCATATCATCTTCTTAGTTTCATTCGTTACTCTTTTAATCAATATCTTTGCATACAGTTTGCCGACTATGCTGAGTAAACTAATACCTCGGTAGTTTTTACAGTCCTGCTGCGAATCTTTTCCCTTGTAAAGCGGCACGATAACAGCCTTGCACCAGTCGTCTGGAAGCCTTTTCCAAGTCTATAAAAGCGCAATAGACCTTGTGACTACACTCTAATAAATTCTTTAAAACTGTTAATCTAAACCAACTGTTTTGATAGCTGTCATTAACAACGAAACAAAATATTCATAGCATATTATTTAAAAACGGACGTAAGAAAAACATAAATGAATTGTTTCGATCATTTCATACTTTTACGTTAATTTTGTCCAGAAGTTTATTACCATCATTCAGGGTTGTAAAATAGTAATAACAATTATTATTACAAAAATGATACGAAAATATCAAAACCTACAAAAAAAAAATGTAAATAAGTAATTCAACCAAGAATGCATATAGAGTGTCTTCATTTGTGTAAACAGAATTCAGTAGATTTTCAGCTGAAACAATATTATCTTCTTTGAAAATAACTCACAGTTTTTAAGTGACATTTATAGCAAATGCAGCAATATATTTGTACTAGTTTATTTTCTAAATAAAGGCATTAAAAAAGACTTATTTATAATAACAGGGTTTTATTTATGATTCAATATGAAATTTTTTTAATAAACAAATAAATGTGTAAAAGTTGTTAGTTTATTTCAAAATAACATACATACATATAGTCACGCCTTATTCCCGTAGGGGTAAGCAGAGACCACTTCCTTCCACTTCCGCTACGGTTCTTACACACATCTTTCGCTTATTCTACTTTCATCAGTGCTCTCATCCATGCTAGTCTGTTGTTGGTACTCATGACCTGGCCTTTTTTCAAAACAATATTGATCTGATCGAGATATGTTCGCCGAGGTCGACCTCCACCAACTTGTCCATTCACACTCGCCCTATAAATTTTTTGGTCAATCTTTCTTCATCCATCCTTTCTACGTGTCCAAACCATATAAGCATTCCTTTATTTATCTTTGTAACCACATCTTCTTTTACACCACAGCGTTCTCTTATCTTTTACTTTATCCAACCGAGTCACTCCTGCTATACTCAAACTACTCATCTTCGCAGCATTAATCCTATTTTCATAATTCATCTGCCAAACCCAACATTCACTACCATACATAAGTGTAGGAACCAACATTTCTCTATGCACAGCCAGACGTGCCTTTTTTGACACTTTCTGGCTGCTCATAAAGCTATGCAGTGCCCCCATTCATTTGTTTTTCTGCCAACACCCTTCGCTTAATGTCACTGTCATACTTTCCATCTCTCGTAAACTTTAGACCCAAGTACACAAATTCATTTACTTGTTCTACTTTTTCTTCCTTAATCAGAACTTTACAGTTTGTCATGTTTTCTTTTATTTCAAAAACCATTACATTAGCTTTGCTTAGATATATTTTCATCCCTTTGATTTTCAGGCCATCATGCATAACATTAACCATCGCCTGCAACTCCTCTTCAGATGACGCTAATATGACTTGATCATCGGCAAAAAGAAGGCATTTGACGATTAAATCATTTATTTTTAATCCGTTCGCACTCTCTTTTAAATCTTTTAAAATAAATAATTGAATAAAATAAAAAAAAAAAATTTTATTTTATTTTAAATAATTGAATGGTACCAAATTTTTCCCGTGAGTTGTTTATCAAACAATTATTGATCTCTGCAATATTTGAGGGGGAACTACTGTGCAGACAATCTATTTTCTTATTTAATTCGGTGAAGGGTGACATTCTTTATACTAACACATATTTTTTTTGGTAACAAGTGGCTAGATGATAACTCAGCTCTACCCAGCTATGAGGTCATGTTCGCAAGGGCGCTATCAAAATCTGTAAGGCAAAAGGAGCATGTTCGCAATAATTTTTTTCCAATTTTATTTAAACTACATTTTTCCTGGATCTACTTAAGATAATACAATAATTTTTTAAGAAAACGGCAGGCAAATCTAGTTACTTTTGGTATTTATGAAGGTTCTTATTCAAATACAAATTTTTTATAATTTTGCTACTCGTAGATAACCTTTTTAACCATTATTTTGAGTAGATTCCACTTCACAGGTTCCACACAACGAGTTTCAGAAAGCAAAATTTTTAAACACTGTAATGTTGACAGATTATAGTTAAAATCATTGTTAAAATTATTGCATTAAATAAAAAATGTCTATTCTTTTTTTTTAAGTATTTAATAGCCCAGTACATAAAAGATACAAAAAGTGGTTCAGCTCATATTTATTGCGGCAAAAAAATTTTCACTAGTTTACATAAATTGTAAAGTTCATAAATAAATAAATGTGTTAAATATAAATTCGAACCCCGAGTGTGATTTAAGTAAAACGTTACATTCTGTTGGTATGCCAAATCTAAGTTTACGACCTCGAAAGTGGGGGGAGCAACTTTTATTGGCAGAAAAACCCCAACATTTTCGGACTTTTTCCAGTTTTTCGCTTCTATAGTAAACTAAAGAGGACAATATTTTGCGTCGCTTAATAAAAAATGCAAAATTGCATTGGTCCAGTAGTTCGATTTTTCAGGGGATCCAAAAAACAGCAAATTTTTTTAAATTTGCAAAAATTGTGAGCTCAAAAAGCACCAATTTTTCCAAACTGCCCTCCCACCCCCAATTTTGAGATCGCATTCCCAACGATCCAAGAAAAAAAGCTTTTGCTGCAAATAATGTTATAGTTCTTCTATTATCAATTGCAGAACACATCTATAAGAAGAGTAATCAATATTTAATATATACGCACGCACTTGCACGGCACTCGTGCACGACACTCGTATAAAATCCGGTATAAATCAAAGAAAGCGTTTGTTCACGTGAATTTAATTGACGTGCGCTAAAATTCACAAACTAGGTTATTCAACCAGTGAAAACAGCGAATCATAATGTTAAACGCACTTAATTTACCGAGGGGTGTAACGCGGTTGAAAAGCTATAAATAATCTTGTTTATGTTTGAAAATCTTCAAGGAAGATAGTCTGTTATATCAGTGGGATAGTGCGGTGTGTTGAAATAATAAAATTGCACAGTGTAGAGAAAATAACGACAGATATGATTTTAACAATAAAGATTTAGATATAGGTATTATTAAAAATAATAAATTAATAAAATGTGGTATCTCCGCCTATGGCAGATCAAACAATATTGTCGGTAAGAGTTCAAAACGAGTTTTTATATTCTGTAATTGATAATGGAAGAACTAACTATAGCTGAAACCCCCTTATGTACATTGCGCTATCAAATCTGCCCAACATTTTGATCACTTTCTTTCTGTGATTCATTCACACACAGACACTCAACTTTATTTTAAAAGTACACGAATGGGAAAAATTTGGAAGAAAACAAAAAGCATGTTCCCCAGCATGAACAAATCAATTGTAAGCGTTTCAAATATGTATAACACTTGCATGAACACCTCGAGCAAATTCTAACAATTATCATCATTTTTTTTTGTTCAATTAAAAATTATTATTCGTTTCCGTTTTAGCATTTAGAACAGCAAAACAGGCTGCAGCCACAGTCACACCCGAAAAGTTTTATTAACCAGTAAGTTTTTTTAATACATAAAATAACTCTTATTTAATTGTTTAATGTTAAAGAAAACACCATTGACCAGCCCAGGAGTGAAACGAAGATACACTGACGGATCAGGGTACCAGAGACGCTAAGGGGCAGGTGTCTTTGGAGCATCCTGCAACCACAGGGAAAGAATACCACTGGGGAAATACGCCTCGGTCTTCCAGGCCGAGGTCTATGCCATACTCCTGTGCTACGCACTTGACAGAAAACAGAGTGACCATCAGTGAGATTGATATTCTTACTGACAGTCGCGCGGCCATTGTGGTGTGGGACTGCATGCAGGCACTTACTGAGTTAGCGACCGCAAATAAGGTCACTCTTAGATGGGTTCCTGGGCACAGAGGAATAAATGGCAACGAGGTAGCCGATAAGCCGATAAATGGCAACGAGGTAGCCGATAAGCTGGCAAGAAATGGGACCCTGGTGGAACCAAGAAGCCAGTTGGTCCGATTGCCAATTGCCGAAGCAAAACATGAATTGTAAGTAATCTTTGAGCATGAACATATTGCTCAGTGGAATGCAAATACTGGCTGCAGAACATCAAGACAGCTGATAAAAAAACCTCTTCAGAAGAGGGCAGACGCACTCTGGACGATGAACCGGAGTAGGCTGAGCAGCACGCTTGGCCACATCGCACTAAGAGCGTACCTTTTTAAAGTTAAGCTGGCGGCTGAGAAAAAACTGCCGACTATGCGGCGAAGAGGAAGAAAGCAGCATACACATTTTGTGTTGCTGCCCGATGCTAGCGGTGTACAGGTATCAAACCTGGAGCCTCATGATAATGGATCCAAGTGATCTAAATGAGACAGGGCCAACAAAAATCCTGCGGTTTGCCAAAACCGGCGGACTGGAATTCTGATACCCTGAAGACACAGCGGTAGTCACAGAGGATCAAAAGATCTATATGACATAGGTGCCCATACCAATGGCCTTACCACAAGAATGTAATGTAATTGTTTGATAAAAACAAACAATATTTTTATCGAAATTTTTCAAAAACATTATACGGAGAAAGTTTTAAAATATATCACTAAAATAAAGTAAATTAATTGAATATTACAACGGTTTTTATTACTATTTTTATACTAAGTTACACCTCATTTTAGAGCCTACAAAGAGTCCGGCTACGAGAGTGATTCTACGTTAGTATTTAGAAGAAGAGAAGAAGCAGCATCACAAATCAGTCCGAAAGAGCAAAGAGAAGCATATAAGGTAATCCAAAAAGGTGGAGATATACCCCTGCACGGTCTACGAAAACCTGCTCCAGAGAGACCCAAAGGTAAGTTATTTATTGGAGCAGTTGAAAACAAAGTCTATCTAAAACGTACTAAAACTCTTGGTGGAGGTAACGCATGATTTTTCTTTTACTAAAGCCCAACAATGCGGAGTGTCTGCATAAACATACGTTGCAAAGTTTAAATTACGAACATTTGATACCTGTTTATTTATTATGACAATATATCGACATTTTTTCTTTCATAAATTTGTAGAGTTATGATAACATTGTGCAACTATTGTAATGTGAGACACTCCTGACACCAATGGTGACGGATTCTAATAAAGAGGTTTGTTTTGATTTTTATTCTATTCATATCATCTTAATAAAACTACTAATTACCGAAGCTTACGATCTTTCCTGTTTGTAATATTTCTATTATTTTTAATAAACACAATAGTTTCCACGTTTAAATTTCAGAACACCAAAGCACGATATTAACATCGAAAAACAAAAACTAACGAAAATATTCTTCACAGCAACCGATTTCGTGGAGTTTTTTCCAATCTCACCGACACTTACCAGAATCAGAATTCATAAAAATATCACCCCCCAAAAAGAAGTGTTCTGCTACCCGGTTACAGTTCAACATCAAGAGCAAAATACATTTTCGGCTTACAAAAGAACAGCTCCCTCCTCAGCAATTCCAACCCCTCCTCCGATTCCGCCACCCTCTCCTCCGCGAAGAAAATCTTCTCGTAATAATCCAACTCTAAGACTGGTATCAACCATGAAAGTAAAATCCGAAAAATCTCCCATTTGTAAGAGACACGAAACATGCTTCACGACGACGTCTGGTATCGATAAGTCGAAAGTCAACTACCTCAAAGATAAAATAACATGCAAGCTTTCTCCCACACTGAGCAAGAGGAGCCCCAGTCCTAAAATAAGGGTAGTAAAGAAAGTTACTGCTTCGTCAGACATCAAAAATAAAATTACATCAACGCTAACCACTTCTAAAGACCCGAAGACGGCTACGAGAAAGGTTCACAGTAAAACGAACGTTTACAGTTCCAGATCCAAGTCCACAGATTCCGTAAGAAATATATCGAAAACTTTGAATACTAGAAGTCCAGTTACTTCGTCGATGGAAAGCTTAAATCTGAGAAGTTCCCCTAAAACTTTTGGAACCGAAAAGAAAAAGTTCGATTTAAATATAAAAACTAACAAACTAATACAATCTCCCGATCTGATATCGCCTACCGAAGTGAAAAAAGCCACCATGATGAACCCATCGCAAGGAACAGTGTACAAAAAAACTAATGCTATTTTGTCTTCCTCTAAAGGTGGTGGTAAAAACAAAGAATTTTTACCTGTAAAAGTGGGAATAACCGAGAGAGGTAGGGCTATAATAAAAACGAGCGTTCCTTCGTCCCCAAAATTAAAAAGAGCCTCACCTTCATTTTCAAGTTCTTCAGCGACGAAGGTAAAATCTTCGGAATCATTAATTTCCCCAAAATTAAATAGAAAAAAGATTTCTTCCAAACCCAACACAATTTCCAAAACTGCTACGAAAGATACCAGAGAAAGTCAAAAGTCAAAAAAGGAACAAATTAACGATGAAATTAAGAAAGATCTCAAGACGAGCAAGGTCAAAGTTCAGGATACATCCAAAAAATATCCCAATAAAGCAAACGGGACAAGTACCTTCAGAGGGCGACAAGATTTAAAATATAAAAGTGCTTACGTGTCTAGTTCCGTTTTAAATGACATCATTAAACAGAAAGATGCTATTGAGAGTAACCATTTTTTTCGACATCTGTTTTTAAGAGATACCTCTCCTACGCCGTCCAACGCCAGCCGAAATTCTTGGATAGTCGAAAAAACCAACCAATTAACGAAGAGAAGATCTTCGTTTCCCGAGCCAAGCATCAGTGCTATGAAAGTATATCTAAAACATACGCGACCTGTTAGCGACTCAAAGTTTATAAGCTTAGATATGGCAAGTATCCGATCAAGATCGGCTAGTCCCAAGTCCGTTACCTTCGAAGATGATACTAAAGTTGAAACTAAAGAACAGTCGAAAAGAAGCCAAAGCTTACCGGCAAAATTAATATTTTCGCAAACCAGTCGACCAATTTCACCGGTAATACACCATAAAAAGTTGGTATCTCCCCCTCCGTCTCCAAAATTATGTAGATCGCCGTCTTGTCGAAAAATAATGCAATTTAAAAACCTTCAAGCGGATAAAAGGCCTCAGGAGCTTTCTTTGTACATGTGCCCGAGCATAAATAACAGCAACGCATCGCTGGATTCTTTGAGAAGTGAAGACTATTACAAATATTTCGCAGAACAAGTTCGGAACAACAATTCTTTTGACAAATTTAAAGATCTCAATCAATTCTATTCTGAAATAGAAAAAGTCGGCGAACTAGAAAAATTATTCAGTGTCAAACCAAGAAAGAAATGTGAAAATGAAATCATCGATTTCGAAAGATGGAAAGAAGTTCGAACTCGGGAGCGCGCCGAACAAGAATTAGGAGTATTGTACGATCAAATAAAAAGGGAAGAAAAAGAAAAGGGATTCCTTTACCTTCCCAAAGATGTTGACAAATTTAAATGGAAGAGGGAGCGCGATATCGGGCTTAGAGTGAAAGAAAAATCAGTCGATGACATAAAAGAGGAATTCGAAAAAATTAGAATCGAAGAATCTGATCGCGAGAATGCCAAGAGAAGAGAATTGGCTTTTTTAAAGGACACGTACAAACCTTTGTGGCGTGGTTTTTCGGTAGCTAATCTGGCTAATAGTATGGTGGAGCGTCGGGCTCATTCTGAAGGAAGAGTTAAAACTGCAAGACAAAGATTGATAGATTCTGAAAAAAAATTTACTCACGGAATTGGAAGTCGACTATGGAGTAGTCTGTCAATGGAACAAGTAAACCTACTGAAAGACCAGCTCGCAGAAATTTATAATAACTATCCAAAAAACAAAGACGACTATTGCATTCATGTACCGAAAGAAAAAGTCAAAACTTCCATGCCTGCTTTATCAGTCAGAAGGAATTCAGATTGTTCGGATCGCATGTACAAAGCACCTGCAATTATAAAAAGTTCCAAAATGACAGAGAACGACAAGAAAATGATCTCCTATACTTTAAGCAAAGAACTTTTGGAGAAAATTGGCAAACAACGTAAAGATTTAGGATTGCCATTGGTCGTAGGTAAAGAAGTATTAGGTGCCGTAGCAGCTGCAGACGCTAAGATCGATTCTCAAAAAGAAGAACCGAAAAAGGCTCTTGTTAAAACTAATGCTCTAACAAATGGAAAAATTTTGTCGTTAAGTGAAACAGAAAGCGGCAGTACGGATGAGAGTACGAGGACAGTAATTTGTACGGGAAAGTCCGAAGACATCAAGAAAAAAGTGGAATACTTCGAGCATGCCAAAGATCAAGAACCTTATGTTCCGACTATACATAAACCGGCTGAAATTGGTTTTGAAATTGGCGATAAGAAGGTCCAATCTATTAAAGATTCAGAAAAATCCCACGACGGAGCATTACTTCAATCGAAATCTCTTCAAAGTTTCAAAGAATATTTTGGAGAAAATGACTTAATGAAATTTGCCACAATACCACTGTCAGCTACAAGAAAACAGAAGTTTGTGCCCAAAAAGCCCGAGTTTAGAGCGATAGACATCAGCCCCATTAGGTCAGAAATATCTTTTAATACCAGCAATGATAGTCTTTGCAGAAGTAGATCAATATCGCCCTACTTACAGCAAAAGCCACTAGTGAAAAGTGGAGAAGTGTCAAGACTTCGCAATAAATTTGAGTATTTGGAGGACGTATACGGAAATAGAACCTTAAAGAGATCTAAAAGCGAGTCTGATTTAAATAGCGTCTATCCAAATTTTAACGTGGGCTACGTGGATAGTTTAAGACGAAAATACGAATTTCCTGCTTATTCGGGAAGAGGTAGAAGTAGGACAAGGAGAGGCGGTGTAGTGTCACCGATGTATTTAAGAGCCGAAGATAGATTTATGCCCCACATCAACATAATCAGCAAAATAGCAAGCCTGTATGCCAAGAAAAATGTGAAAAACGGTAATAAAGGACGTGGAAAGAGTACAGAAGAATTGGCAGACATTCTGGGGTGTCCAATAGGAGAGGTGGAAAAGTTAAAAGAAAAATTCGACAGTCAAGATGATATATCTTTAGTAGGTCATATGTACACGTCCTCTCCGAGCATTCGGGAACTTAAAGATATAGCTCCTTATTTAACGGCTGATTGGACTGCTCACCGTTACCCTAGACTGGAGGACAACACCAGATCTTTATCTTCCCCGGAGCATTCTGTAGCTTCAAAAGATGTTTCTTTAGTTCGCAAAGATAAAACAAGACCAAAATCTACCTCCCCAATCCCGAAACCTAATAAGTCTCCCTCGATTTTGAAACCTGTTCAAACCAAGCATCGGTCTACGGATTTATTTAGAAATCAGAAGTACGATCCGAAGATACATGAGCCGGTAGCACGATACCAGCCAAAAGATGTAGCCAGGTACAAAAATGGGTGGAGTGTTTGCTCGAAACCGTCGGTTTCGTTCAAAGGTGTTGTATTTAGGTTAAAATCACGTGAGATGGTAGAATTTTTGGCACCAGTACAAACAGTAGAAAGGTTCAAATGCTCTCATTTGTATCCCGTCCGTTCTGCACAAGCTTTTTTTTCTAAAGAAACGGAATTGTGTCTATGACAGAAGATTATCTTTTTTTAAACTAAAATTTCAAGTGTATACGCATCAATTACTTATATTAAAATGTATCTTTTTAAAATCCTTACTGTAGGAAAATTACTTTGTTGTCACGTTATCGATACAATTCCTATCACAGCGAAACATATCGACAAGTACAGCATGTTATTTTTTTTTTTTTTAAATTTGCTTTTTTTACTTTTGATTGTTCGTTCCATCACGATATTATTTACAAAATGTTTACGTATTCAATAGACCCAGAACCCCCAGTACCGCCACCCAAAGGAATATCCGCAAGAAGTCTCGAACCAGGTAAGTTGCGTGTTTTATTTTTTTGTCGTTTTTTATTTAAATTTAGATAATCGTTTGTTTTCTACTAACAGTGTAAGTATCTTTTTTTTATTTTATAACTAAATGTCGATTTTACCACCGAAACTTGGCAGCTAAAGAAGCAAGCACTTGTCTTTTAATAAAATTCCCTAATATACAAATTTTATACCAACTAAAATTCGATTATCAGCTAGACGTTCGATAAAAATTAAACAAATAACGCAGGGCCGGCTTTTACAACTTAATTATTCAACTAGTCTACTGTACCGCTTTTTTAACCTTTGTTGAAAGAGTGGTAGCGTACCAGACGACTGGTGCAAGGCTCGTGCCGCTTTACAAGGGAAAAGATTCGCAGCAGGACTGTAAAAACTACCGAGGTATTAGTTTACTCAGCATAGTCGGCAAACTGTATGCAAAGATATTGATTAAAAGAGTAACGAATGAAACTAAGAAGATGATTTGGGATGTGCAAACGGGATTTAGAAGAGTAAGGAGATGTATGGATCAGGTCTTTTAATTTCGAGATAAAGTCGAAAAATTCTTAACTTATAATCGGAAGGTATAATCGGAAGGTTTTATAGATTGGAAAAGGCCTATGACAGAGTGCTAAGGAGTGAATTGTGGTCGACATTCTCTATGTATAGGGTGAGCGGTAGTTTATTACGAGCACTGAAATCACTTAACGATGATTCCACTGCTTTTGTCAGGATAAACGGAGCTGGCACGGACTAACCATCGAAAGAGGTGTGAGACAGGGATATGTGGCTTCGCCATGGCTGTTTAACTTATACAGAGACGATTGTTTAAAATATTTAAAAGAGAGTGCGTATTGATTAAAAATGAATGATTTGATCATCAAATGCCTTCTTTACGCCGATGATAAAGTCATATTAGCGTCATCTAAAGAGGAGTTGCAGGAGTATGATGCCCTGAAAATCAAATGGTTAAAAATAAATGTAAGCAAAACGAAAGAAATGGTGGTTAAAAAAAAAGAAAACATGACAAAACTGTGAAGTTCTGATTAAGGAAGAAAGAGTGGAACAAGTAAATGAATTTGTGTACTTGGGTTCAAAGTTTACGGGAGATGAAAAGTATGACAATGACATTGAGCAAAGGGTATTGGCAGGAAAACAAATGAATGGGGCACTACATAGCTTTATGAACAGCCAGAAAGTGTCAAAAAAGGCACGTCTGGCTGTGCATAGAGCAGTGTTGGTTCCTACACTTATGTATGGTAGTAAATGTTGGGATTGGCAGAAAAAGCATGATAACAGGATTAATGCTGCGGAGATGAGTAGTCTAAAAAGTATAGCCGGAGTGACTCGGTTAGATAAAGTAAAGAATAGTCAGATAAAAGAACGCTGCGGTGAAAAAGAAGATGTGGTTACAAAAATAGATAAAGGAATGCTTAGACGGTTTGGACTCGTAGAAAGGATGGATGAAGAAAGATTGACGAAATAAATTTATAAGGCGAGTGTGAATGGACAAGTCGGTAGAGGTCTACCTCGGCAAACATATCTTGATCAGATCAACAATGTTTTGAAGAAAGGCCAGGTCAAGAGTACCAACAACCAACGAGCATGTAAGAGAGCACTGATGAAAGTAGAGGAAGCAAAAGATGTGTGTAAGAACCGTAGCGGAAGTGGAAGGAAGTGGTCTCTGCCTACCCCTACGGGAAAAAGGCGTAATGTAAATTGTAAAAATCACTGACACCAATTTTTTTTAAACAAAAAAAAACTTTAATTTTTAACCTAATAAGGCAAACTTTATAAAAATTTTGGCAGATGTTCAGTCATACTAGCCAACCAAATAAATATACACGTCGAGATATATAGCGCGCGTATTTTTAAAAAATACAGTCCCATTACTTTTTGTCCAAAGTATTATAAAATATTAAAAGACAATTATTAATTTTAATTTTGAAATGGAACAGTGAAATGCGAATCCTTCTTCTTACAAAATATTGTTCAATTACCATGAATTTGTAAGCAACTAGTTTGGTATTTACTTTTGTATTCATTTTTAAATCTACAAAGAAATCTTAAAAACTACTATTCGCACGCAACATCTCGTGTTTTATGTTATCGCCTGAAAATATTGATTAAATAATTTTTAATAACATTTTTTAAAAAAATTTCATTTATCTACTACAACTTTTATATATGTGGCGAAAACGAAAAACTCTTATTAAACATAAATTTTACAGCATCCCTATTTTCTTCGCCTGTCTGCAGGTGTCATCGAAAGATTTTCGTTGAATTACTGCTTTTATTATATCCTAAGCGACATATTTTGCTGATACTTTATCAAAACATCTTTCCCGCTCTTTTATATTGCTAAAGTGTCAAATTGAAAATGTATTGGAAACCTTGCTATCGATTTCTCTTCAACTCGACGAACGGGACAAATATGACTGACAATTAAGTTAAGGTTCATATCGTGCCAGTCTCCGATTCAAGGACCCAAATGTCTTGACAATCGACCGGTATTTTATTTCGTATGACTTTCTGTCAGTTTACCTACGACTTTATTCGGGGTAGTCCAATGTAGAAAATACTTTGTTGGTGGTTTAAACAAACCTGTGACCAACTATCGTGCTGTACTGCTAAAATAATTGTTGGAATGAGTGGTGGGAGTTTTTCGAGCAAAAGTAAGAATTAGAGATTGGTACTAACTATCCCCAGTCCAAGAAACGAGAAAGCGTTATATGTGCAAAAATTAATATCCAAAAAAAAATATGATCGTGTAGGAAATTAAAATTCAGGGTGAATTTCTATTTCATGCGACTCGATCCTAATTACCGAACATAACCTAAAAAATTGGCAAAGTTGCGAAAAGTGGTTTTTTGTTAATAACTAAAAAACCACAGCTCCGATTGAAACAAGTTAAATCAGAAAATTGTAGGTAGTAAAAAGATCTATCTATTAAATATATTATAATTTTTCGATATCATACTATATTGGAAAAACCGTGAAAAATCGGGTTCTCTATAACTCGTTAACTGTAACGTATTCAAACTTGTTACTCACTGTTAAGTGTAGCCTATGGCAAGCCAAAAAAGTATTTTTTTGAAAAATTGATAAATATTGATTATTTTTTAAGATGTATGAAGTTTTTTCCATAAAGATGCTCTCTTAATTTAGCTAGTTCTGCTCGGGGAATGATGCTACCTTAACGATTTAGGGCTTATTTTTTTCTGTAAGAGTTGTACTTTCATATTTTTAAAAAAGTCTATTGATTTAAGGGTCAAAAAATTACTTTAAAAAAATTGCAATATTATTTTACATGTTTTTTTAAAATAAATTTCTTAATTTTGTTTTTATAGAAATGACTTTCATGAAAATGGATTTCTGGCATCATTTCACGCATTAAAACAAAAAAATGAGTTCTTACGATCATTGAAAGCCGAGATAATTTTTTTATTTCAATAAAATCTGGAATGCGCAATAATCATCGTACCATCGAAATAGATGAAGAATTGCCAAACTTCATGGACTATCTCTTACAGACAATATTGAAGAAAAAGAGTAAGAGCCAATCGATTCAGCAGACAATCCTCCAATAAGAAAAGGAGAATTATTTTTTAAACTAAATCTTTCTCAATATAATATACTGTAATTATTTAATAAATATTTTCTACGTAATAAAGCTACCCTAAATTAAATACAAAAGGATTTTTGTGCAAAATCCAGAGCCGAGATACTCAAAAATTTTCAAGTGCAAGCAACTTTGAACGCACGAAATGAATTTTCAATTCGAGCGTGATTTTTCACGGTTTTTCCAATATAACTCGAAAAGTATCAATGATATCGAAAAATTATAATATATTTAATAGATAGATCTTTTTACTACCTACAATTTTCTGATTTAACTTTTTTCGATCGGAGCTCTAGTTTTTTAGTTATTAACAAAAACCGCTTTTTGCCAATTTTTTAGGTTATGTTTGGTTATCAGGATTGAGTCGCATGAAATAGAAACTCACCCTAAATTTTAATTTCCTGTACGCTTTTTTTTGGATATTAATTTTTGCACGTACTTTTCCCTATTGCTTGGACTACCCCGTCAATATATTTACACATCGTTTCATGTGTTTCTCCCATTATTTATAACATTGGAGAAATATTTAGTGCTGTTTAGTACCTGTGTAATTTTTTCCTTTAAAGAACTGAAAATAAGTTCTTTAAAAAATTTCTTTATTTTTAATGAGTTACAGTATTTTAAATCAGATGAATAGGAAGGGGGATAACTTCCAATACATGGACCATCTCTTAGTTTTTGGAATATCCAAGTTTCATCTCCAGTACCTAGTCACATTTTTCAGTAAATCTGGATAGGTTTTTAATGCTGGTAAGTGACTTTTTGATCCTGAGAAAGGTTTTTTTAAACCATCTTCGCAGAAACCCTTTTTTTTACTTTCAAATTTCGGGCAAATTCTTTTGTATGCATAAATATTACCAATGTATGTAAGTACAGCGATCTTATATTACATATATCCCTTCCATAAAGCAGACTGGTTCACTGCAGCTATCCACTTATTTCTTTTGTTTATTTTTCATTTTGCAGTCGGAAATTTATAAAATTTACATTTATTTTTGCGCTCTATTTTGCAATTCACTACACAGCAACTGCTGTTTTTACCCATTTTTTTAAAATTATAGCAAAATTAATAATCCGACGTGTATTTTGCTAACTCTAACATTAAAATCACCGTCCTTTATTGCCTAAGTTATTCGCTGTGTGCGCTGGTGCCCACTCCGGCTTCCCATACCTTGACTTCGCTCTGATTTTTTTGTAGTTTTTATTTGGATTGCAGTCACATTAGATAATAATGTCGTTAAATTATTTATTCTTTGAAAAAGAACATTTCTGTAAAAAAATGGATGTTCTGAATAAAGTAGGAAGCGTAGGTGCGTGTTAATAATAGCAATTTTTTTGAACTAAATTAATAAGTTTAAACGTTTTTTAAATACCTGGTTTGGAAAGGAATAATTTTACATAAAATGAAATTGTATCTACGCTATAAATGGATAACAGTTTCCAATACAAATACGTGTATACTTTCTATATTCCCCCGTAAATGGATTCATACGATATCGTCTTCATTGAAATGTACCATTTTCCTGGTACCATCATTATAAATTCGCCATTGTTATATCTTGCACCTACAGAATATTTAATGAATTTTTTTAGTGCAAACGCGAGCAGACCTCCTTGAAGCCGAAATATACGACGTAAAATAGGCTGGTCAAACTATTAATTCTAACAATATTCAACGCAAATATCATAATATTCGAATCTTGACAACATTAATTAAAAAAAACTGCATAATAGCTGTAATTAAAAAAAAAAGGTATATTTTTAAAATAACTCTAATATTCAAAGTGATATTTTGTAACAAAAAATAAACTGAATATGATTTTTTTTTATAAAATATCCTCACGAATGTTTTAAATCTAATGTCTCGTCCACACAATCGGCCATGATGGGTGATTACATAGTGGGCCATGATTGCCACCATCATTGTGCCACTGTCCACACAATCGTGCATCCCACATTTGTTAATTGTCATCTGTCCTTCTATTTTTCCTTCAATTATGAGTTGTAGAGTTCTGTATTTGTTTTTTCTCATTATGTGTCTAAAGTAATTTGCTTTTCTTTGTTTGACAGTATTCATTATTTCTGTTTGTTTCTCCATACGGTTTAGGACTTCGATGTTGGTAGTATGGCTTATCCAAGAAATTCTCAGCATCCTGTGGTAGCACCACTTTTCAAAAGCCTCCACTTTTTTTTGTGTTGTTTCTGTTAACGTTCACGTTTCCACATCATAAAACAATGTGCTAAAAACATAGCATCTCAGAACACGAAGCCTGGTTTTTATGTTGAGCCTAAGATTACACAGCACATTACGAATATTTTTAAATATTGCTAAGAAGAATACTGGTTATTTTTACACACACTATAAAGGCCAAGGTCACAAAGGAACTGAATGACTACATAATGAATCATATTCCACTAATATAACCGAACTACACTTATTTTTCGATGGATTTGCAAAACAAAACCGAAACCAAACCATGGTCCGTTTTTTCTTAGCATTACCTACAGATAACCAAAAGATTTAACAAAATATATCATTACTTTTCGATAAGAGGCCATTCGTTTTTACACTACAAAAATATGATCGAATCTATACTCCAGAAGGCTTGATATTAAGTTCCAGAAAGACGCAAATGTGTAATATTTTAGATCTTAAAAACTGGTAGTCTAAACACTATAAAACACGTCTAGAACTTTGACTCCAGATGCTGGTTCCAAGAAAGAAATGTTTGCTGTATCCAACTACGGGCAGTTCCTATGTGAAAGTTTAAATTCTGGATATGTAAAAACGTGAGAATTTATAGACGGTTTACACTCCAGCACTTTCAAATTACTGAGTCATCAATCGACCAATCGCGTCCACTGCTGGTCATAGTAGCTCCCGTAGCTTTTTCCATCCTTGCCGATCCTGTGCTGCCTCTATCCAGTTGGTCTTTATCCTTTTGATGTCGTCGGTCCATCTGGCCTCTACTTCTGTATACGGTCTCCACTCAAGTATTCTCTTTTCCCAGCGATTGTCCGAAAGTCGCGCCACATGACAGGCCCAGTTCCATTTTAAGGTTGTTATACGGGTAACCGCGTCCATCACTCCGGACATCTCCCTTAATGTTATATTTGGGATCCTGTCTCTTAGCGATGTACCTAACATCGACCTCTCCATTTTCCTCTGCAAGATACTTATACTATTTGACTATCTGACTTAAAGATATTGCGCAGCTTTCCAAAGGCTGCCCATGTTAGGCCTATTCTTATCGATATTTCACGAGTTTGGTTGTCTCTATCAATAGAGATTTCGTGATGATGATATTTATGAGCTTACTTGCTCTAAGCTTACTCTGCCTATCTTAATTGCCTTACTCATAACAAGATTTGTCATGTTTTGAGTGATGACAGTAAGGCATATTCCAATAAACGAAAAAAAATCGCAGACATCAAGAAAGTTATGCCTTATATACATGGTGAAGTATTGTACAGTGTTGAGTTAAAAAAATCAGCTGTCTGTCACTGGTAAATCATTGTATTTTCTAGAAAATTATTTAAAACAAAACAAAGCAACAGGCGAATATGCCCTCTACACAATCGTGTAATAGCCCATCATGGCCCATTGTGTAAAGGGGCCAATAATATTCCTAGAGTGTAATGTTACGAATATTAGTTAACAATTAATTACTGCAACTAATTTGACTGGCCTAATTCTATAGTAAGGTCGAAAAAAGTGGAGATACACAGTAATTTAGTCACACTTTAGTCAATCTGTGATCTCGGATCGCGGTAGGCCTCGCCCATGGGCTGAGGCGCGCGAAAGCGTGTTTTGTTTGTTTTTAAGACGACGACTTTGCGTAATTTTTACGATTATTCATTCGAGTGCGACGTTTCGTAATTTTACTGTATACAAAGGAGCATTCATTAGTTTTTGTGCTGTTTGATTACTTGCAACGTCTTTCTTTTTAGTGGTAAAATATACATTGGCCTCTACCGACATCTCTAGCTATTTTTTTTAAAAAATCTACGATACCTTTCCCGTTATCGAGGTACTAACGAAATATAAAATTAATGCTAATTTGGTACATAAATTAATGGGAATTTTTTTTTTTTTTTAAATTAACAAAAATTTATTAAATGGCATAATCCATAATGGCACATTGTACATGTAAGTGGTTCAATTCTGTTTTGATACCACATTGATCTTAACAAAAATGTTAAATATTGTTACAATTTTTAGTTCTATCTTGGGTTCGGCGATTAAAACTCTCGATCCAGTAACAAAACAATGTTTATTTCAATACAATAAATTCTACTTTTATTAACCACTTAGATATTCACTTAGCTGTACAACTTTTACAACTCTATATCACTATTTACATTTATTAATTCAAAAACACTTTTCAAGACCGATACTCATTGAACGCGGTCAACGTTACCCACTAAAAAACTCTTGTGTGTGATTTTGTGGGCTATTGTCTCTTGGTAGGAGACAATTTTACCCCTTGTATAGTGTAGAATGTAAAAATGTTGTGTGTGTGTGTAGTGTTTTTAGTTTGAAAAACTAAGGGGTTTTATTTGGAAGGGGGGGGGGGGGGTTGCGAACATTAAAAAAATTTACTTCTTAGATTTTTATGTCTGCCACTTTAACGACCTGGTATATAGTCGAAGTTCGATTTTATTAGTGCGTTTGAATGTGAAACGGTTTTTTCGAAAAAGATTTTATAACGATTTTTGATGTATTCAGTAACCGTTTCGATTTT
Source organism: Agelastica alni (assembly GCA_950111635.1). Taxonomy (NCBI): domain Eukaryota; kingdom Metazoa; phylum Arthropoda; class Insecta; order Coleoptera; family Chrysomelidae; genus Agelastica; species Agelastica alni. The sequence continues at coordinate 14,455,622 of OX467711.1, forward strand.
TAGGTGTTTGTGTAAATTAGAATTTCGGATATACCAGGAGGCATTGGTTATACACTGATTCTCTGTTCGCTGTTTCCTTTTTTTTATACCTGAAAATCATACTTCGACCTTATTCTCGAAGGCGATATTCCCCTTTTCGAACGGTCGAGAACTTGCGGGAACTTTCCTTTGGTCTCCGCGCCGACAGTCACAGTCGCGACAGAAAAGGGTCAACAGGGACGGGTTCGTAACTATATTAAATGCATTCTTAACCCAATATGTAGAAGATCGTCTTCAAAATTACCAAGAAAAAGGACTAATAAATTGATAAAATCAAAAATAGGATTTAATGAATAATAATATTTAAACATTTAATTGAGGAAAATGTAATATTCTTTTAAAAAGAAATATTTTTTGAAAAAATTTAACAAGTTCACTGATTTTTTAAATTATTTCTACACTTTTTTCCAGTCCATAAAACAAAGGAATATCTCCACGATTACCCTTACTGCCTCAGAAATTGTTATTTTATTTTGCGCACCGTATTATATTTCCTCAATTTTTCATCCTACAATTTTCTTATCAAAATCACTGATACTACAAAGGTATTAAATTATAGACGATCTATTGTGAAAACTTCAGGAAGTGTAGTAATAAGATACAATGGAATCTAACAAATAGTTTTAATTACAGAAGAAGTCCTTGACAAACACATAAATCCTGAAATACCACTTACATTTACATACGTATAATTGATATTTTACAATCGAAAAAGATTAATTGCAAACAAAACATTTAAAAATATTTGCTAATCTACTGAAAAGTTTAAAATTCATAATTAAGTAACGGTAATAAAATAAATCAATAAACAGCAATATTTAATTCGTCAGTTAGACTCAGTTTCCACTAGCGATTTATAAAAACCAAATTTTATTCTTAAAGCAACGGTTTTTGTAAAAATAAAAAAATAATAATATAATTGTCCAAAACGTTTAATTGATGATGTTTTGACGACTGACAAATGTTTTTTTTATATCACGTATATATATATATATATATATATATATATATATATATATATATATATATATATATATATATATACACAAGGTGATTTTTCTTGATGGCACATTAGACGTTATGGCAAAACTAGGCAGAAAAGAAATCTGAAAATTTGTAATAAGGGGTTTACGGCATTGGCCTTTCGAATGAAAATATGCTCAACTTTAGGCGACTTCCGGTTGTACCGGTAGTTGACGTCAACTTCGTTATTTTAAATGAAACACCCCGAATATTTTAAACTTTTTGAAATGCTCACTTAATTATAAATAACTTTTTATAATAAGGTACTATAGCTAAATTTATTGGTTTTTGAAATAATACTTAATTTAGTTAAAAAATTGACGTTATTTGGAAACTCTATTTATTTCGTGATAAATTATAATTAGTTAATTTTAAACATGTACATCTATTACCGATAGACAGCCTAATGTTATCCCAGAAAAATATTTTAAATTTTGTTTAACAGGATAAAATAAAATCAACGTTAATTTTGGATTATATAAAATGCTAAAAACTAATTTTTTTTTAAATGGCACACATATTTTTTTTTTCATCTTGTACAATTCTATAGTAGACTTAGAAAAAATATTCTTTACATTTCCCTATACCTAAGTTGAACATTTTCCGAGATTTTTTAGTTTTTATTTTTCATTATCTTATAAAATGGGTTTTACCATCTTAGAGCGCCATGAATATAATTTCTTTGAATAAATTCTTTTTTTTATTAAAATTGAATTTACACATAATTAACGCAAAAAACATTTTGTATTTTAAAAGTTAAGTCTACAAGCTTTACAAAACACCAAAACAAAGTATGATTATCTTTACTACAAGACTAGTTACAGCCATTTAAAAATTATCAAATTTTTTAATTTGGAGAAATAGCTTGCAATAATTTTTTTAGTGTTTTTCGTTTCCCACAAATCTGGATAAGCATCAAGGAACCCATACGAAAATTGAAGCTGTTTAAAAAGAAAAAGAGACTCCACACTAACGAAATTGCTTAGATCTTTTTAAATTAATATATCCAGTTCACTATACTTCACGTTGAATCTTATTTCCCGAATTAATTATTGCTTACAATCTATGCTTAACGAGAAACGAAGAGGAAAAACAATTTTTACTCCAATTAGTTCAATATCACAGGCAAAAATTCCCAAATTGTAGTAAAACAACACTCGCAAGTGAAGAAAAAACCAAATTACTGGCGTCTCAAAAAGACGTATTTTTCTTAACTGATATATTGTACTCTATTTATTATTAATAAAAGAGTAATCACTAAAGTGGACACGTTAAATTTTTGTTGTTGAATAATAATATAATGTATAACAAAGTTATAATCTATGATTACTTGTAATTATACAAATAATTCATTTATCTTATTATTATCATGAGTGCTGCCTCCTACATTACGTACTAACAACCATTTTTAAAATCTGTAATCCATAAAAATACAACAATGACTAATAATTTAGGTAAAAATGTTGAGATATTATGCACTAAAAAATATTGCAAGCTATTTCTCCAAATTAAAAAATTTGATAATTTTTAAATGGCTGTAACTAGTCTTGTAGTAAAGATAATCATACTTTGTTTTGATGTTTTGTAAAGCTTGAAGACTCAACCTTAAAATTACAAAATGATTTTTTATAAACAATTGCGTTAATTATGTGTAAATTCAATTTTAATAAAAAAAGAATTTTTCCCATGTTAATTAAATGAGAAAGTAAAATAAAAATAGCGACCACTTAGAGTTGAACTATAGAGCCCATGTTTGGTAAGGATTTTTTATATGTCAAATAGAAACTTTTAAAAGGGTAAGAGTTGAAAAAAGAACTTTTTTTGAAGCACCCTAATATATATATATATATATATATTTTGAAGTAAAGATTGGTTTTAAAAAGGAAACCAACCATATTCAGGGCGACAAAACGTTGAATAATGTAAGAATATAATAAAACTAATATCGGGAATTGGGAAGAAAACCGTTGTAAAAATGAAAAAAAAATATAAATAAATAAAATTTAAATATTCTTTTTAAGTGGAAAAATTATTTTAAATTTTATAATTATTATGTGTTCATGAACCTTTTTAAAGGCTTAAATCAATTTTTTTATTAGCGTAGAAATTACACCAATCTATCAACAAATCAACAAACTATGTTAAAAATTTAAGGGAGTAGCTACAGTAGAACAAATTGACCTTTATCCTGACGTCATACCACAAACCTCGCGAAATGAATCAATGAGTTACTGTTACTTTGTCGTGTACCTAAATATTTCCACTGTTTGTTTATCTTTTTTGCGTTATAAATAACTAAATATTGCTGTTGGTTGAAGTCAATTTAAATAATTCCATATTACTGTTTTAAAATAGTCGAAAATTTAGATAAGAGTCCTATAATATTTACTAATAATTATTTTGTCTGCTACTAATACACAAAAAATTATTCTGTAACCATTAACTAATGTAGAAATTTTTATGAATCTTTCATTTGAATGAATTTATTTAAATTTAAAACAGCACATAATTTAGGGCTAACAAAAACAATTGGCTAACATAATAAAAAATATATCAACCTTTATCGACTTATGTCTTCAATTATATAGGGTGTAATAATTAGGAACTGACAAAGAATTTTTATTGGCTCATCGTAGAACGGTGAAAGATCTTGGAGGACGCAAAGTCGGATCGATCATTCTTTAGTGTGGCGTAAACATTATTACATTTAATAATCACTGTCGTATGCCTTAGATAATTTTTGATAAACTAGTAATATCGATGGTAATTAACTGATATGTAACCTCGCGAAATTAATCTATCATCATATCTAATCTCGGTCGTGCTAGGAACAAAACTCTGAATTATATTTTGGAAAAGCGAGTTTTTTCGTTAATATTATCGTTTGCCAAGAAGTTGAGACATTGCAAATAATCATTAGTGTTAATGAGAATTGATTAACCAACATTGTAATTTAAACGAATATTTATTGTTATAATTCTTAGAAAACAAAATCGAAGTGCGATTGTATTGATGTTAAATTGTGATTGATTTATTATTGTGATGGATGTGACACTTAGGATAAAAACGCCGGAACAGATTGCGAGACAGAAACAAAATGGACATGTCAGACATACAATCGCTAATCCCATGGTATATGGACCTCTACCGTACAGTTAGTATTATATTTGATAAAAATTAATAAATTTTTACACTACCAGACACAACAAGCAGTACGGTGGACACCCAGTAATCCAGCACCTGTCTAATCCGGCGCCCCCTACAATCCGACATGCCACTGTTAAATGTAATGTACACAAAAATTATTTTTCTCCCTACTGTACAGAAAGCATCACTTTTGGCCCGCTACGCAAAACGAAGTTGCCGCTTTTCGTCTACAGTAGCGAAAAAAATAGTATACACACTTCGGCTTCGCCTCGGCCAACAAACATGTGCTCAGAGACATTTCTTACTTTACTGCCCCTAGATACGCAATATACTTTTTCTACAAACGTCAAAAAATGACAAGGTTCGCGCATTGACAACAATATGCGAAGTGACCCTTTTTTTCATTTTCCTTCGTTACCATGACACCGTGCGCGAAGTAGTGTGCGAAATACTTACTTCGCACACTGCATGTAAACTATATGGAATTTTTATATTTTAACCTTTATGTTCCTCAATCAAGCAAAAATCCAAGAAATCATTTATTTATTAATGTATAACAATAATTAAGGCTTTCAAATTGTGAGAAAATTTAACACTATCTAATTTTGTTTATTATTTACAATGTTAACATTAATGTTGCAGCCAGTGAACGAACCAATATTTATTCCTAAACCAGATAACTCAGATTCAGCTCGTGATATCGTAGTTTTGGGAGTTGGAAGACTATCCATTTTTGATTTGCAAGCAACTGCCGTAGAGGTGACAGCACTTGATCCTGAAATTTCACAGTCTAAAATTTTATTTGATATTTGAATTTTATTATTGATAGAATCTTCCACGTATCCTTCGGCCACAGTCGAAGATTTCCATCCTCCATGTCGTTTCAAAACACATATATCGGCACCCGTATTAGTAAGGAGTGTGGCTGATGTTCTCCGAAAACAATGGCCCGTGTAGGCATCAGGATTTCGTAATTTTAGGTGTTTTGCTATTAAGCTAGGCATCTTTCCAATATTCCAACAACTTGGTTAAAACATCTCTTATTTTGATACTTCAAAAACAATCGGCGACTGGTAGCATAACTTGGACGAAGAGCCGCATATTTTCGGTAAATGTCAGTATAATCTAAATTTGAAACTGTAAAAATATTTGGAAATAGCCACTCGAGCCCTGAGGGCTCTCGTGACTATTGCCTGGCAACAAGTTTTCAAAAAATCTGTCAAATTATTTTCAATTTATTCTCACTCTCTTGTTATATTATTACTGAAAATAGTCGCAAAAAGGGTAGACCTATCGTGTGGGCCGCGAACGGCCCGCACAGCGACCATAAGAAGGGGAAGAGATTATAGAAAGGAGATGATTGTAGACCCGCTTTTTGAAAAGTTGCAGGTCATAGTTCTCTGGAAAAACTGATTTTGGAAGCTTGTTCCATTCCATAGCAGCCCTGTAAAAGAAGGACTTTTGATGGAGATTGGTCCTTGCAGTGTAAATCCTGAGAGTAAATGGGTAAGACTGATCAGCGTGCCAAGTTCTTCGGCCGAATGTGGCCAGTGGTGGTATAAGAGTTTTTATTTCGCTGGAGCATGTGCCATGGAAATATCTGTAGAGTAATGTCTGGTCTGCAACTCTTCTTCTATGTTCTATAGGTGAAGGGTATCTGTGAGAGTTAAGCTGTTTATCAACCGAATGGCCCTTTTTTGAATGCAATCTAGAAGACGAAGAGAATGCCTTGGTGCTAAACCCGAAATGTGCGAGCAATACTCCAGTAAAGGTCGGATTTGAGCCTTGTGCGTCATTAATAGTTGATCAGGAGTAAAAAACTTTCTAGCTTTCCACCTAGCCTTTGGCTTGCTGACTTTGCGATGTTAGCAACATGGTCATGCCAAGACATATTATTAGACACCGTGACTCCCAAAATCGAGATGGAGGGACTTGATTCGTTATCTAATAGCCTCATTCAAGTTCTTCCCCTTCTGCGTTGTCCTACGGGCTTATCCAGTAAGACCTTTCGGGCGGGGTCATCTGCCTTCATCCTCATAACATGTCCTACCCATCGCAGCCGACCCAACTTTATTTCCTTGATTATGTCAGGTCCCTGAAACAGCCTATACAGCTTAAAGTTGTATCTTTTCCTCCATTTCGTTTTTCTTAATGGCCCCGTAAATTTTTCTTAGTACTTTCCTCTCAAAGCACCCCAAGATGGTCTCGTCACTTAGAGTTGGGGGGCGAGTCCGAAGTAACATCTGTTGGCAAGGAGGACTCTACGTTTAATTTCGGCTGTTGTGTCATTATGAGTGGTTATCAGGGAGCCGATTCTATATCGTCGCCATCAATCTTAAGGTTTCTGCAGTGGTTTACTTCTCTTGGTATTTCTGGTGTTGCTACTACTAGATATATAGCTAATGATAATATTTACAACAATGTACAATTAGCGAATTTGAAATCCGGTTATTAAAATGACATTTTGTAGCACTTTTATGATTTTTGGTAAGTTGGGCACAGATTAACTAACGCACAGATGTGAAACCAGGCGAGAGATCAAAGGAATTTTCTGATTTATGTATGGACATTTAAATGGGTTTGATTGCATTGTTGCCTCTACCTGCCACTATCGTTGCTCAAATTATTTTATAACGTTTCTGTGTAATCGAGGCTTACGTCCGAACATCTCGAACGCACACGAAAGCTCTTTAAAGACACACGAGGATATTTAAATTGGTTTGAATGTTTATCTCTCTCACAGTCAGACTTTCTTACTTCTGTGCTTTTACCTTAAAACCTACCCGTTTGTCAATACGCCTCAATCGTTGAGTGCAAAGGTGGTGAAAGTAAATTAAATAACTAAAACAGGAATAACTTTAATTAATTAAATTAATTTAAAATACTGGGGATGTTGGGAACGTAGAAGACAAAAAATAAATAAAAAGATAAATTCTTGGATAAAATCCTGTCATAGCCTGCAGCCTTACCCAATTTCATACTACATTCATACAATATTTTGTATATGTATCCGTTTCGACGGACCAATGTTTAATCCGTTTTGACGGACAAATGAATTGTCCTTTAAATCGTTTCGGCGGATTAGATTTGCTGTGTTGTATATGTTGTATTTCGATTCGAAGGACCAATGTTTATGTTATGTTTTGTGAATTGGATTTTAAATGAAAGCATGAATGCACTACGTATATTTACACTATATACATACACTTAATTTGCTACTATGACCCGAAAGCGATGTATTATGTTTTGTTTTAGAACTCGGAAGTTAGATGTGTATTGTAAAACGTTCTGAAACTGAGTGTTAACTGTTGAGATGCCCGGAAGCTAAAATAAATAATGATAAACGTTTGGAATCTGAATGTGTGATGCTAAATGTTTAGGAGCTGAATCTTTTTACTTAATGCCAGATAAATCGTAGGCAATACTAAAGGTAATTTTTGTCCCTAAAACCATAAACTCCTACCCCGATGGTAGGTACGAAATGGCCCGTACCACATCTGTCTCTAAGTGCAATCCAACAGTCATAAACATAGCTAGCGGTTCCCCTTTCATCTATTTCTAAAAATTCAACAAAATGTATGATAAAAATATAAAATCCCAAACACAAACTGTTCAACGCTTCCACAACCCCTGTCATACTAATTTCACTTTCGTTGCAACTTTCACTCATGTCCCCGAATGCCTGCGCTTGTGTATCTTCTTTCTCAAATAAACTTTCGAAGTATTCCTTCCATCCCTTCAGAACGCAGACAATATTGTCGAGATATATATTGCTGCATTAAATGCCTGGGCCATAGTAGCCAATTTTTTAGGCACTTATTACAGTAAAAATATTGCCCGTTTAGAAACACCTTAATAAATATTCGAGGTGTGTTTGTGCACAGCGTTGCCAGATCCTTAAACATTTCTTCCTGCTGCGAAAAATAATCATAGCTCACGTAATTATTGGTATATTTCTTCTATTACTTTTCATATGGTCTAAAAACTATTTTAAATGCAATTAAAAATAGTCAGACCTCATGTATCAAATGAAAATTGAGCGCAAAAAATGCTAACTTTGTCATCAATTATTAAATGTCTGCTGTCGAAAAGTGACTTAATATTTGCAACCACCTTTTTACGAAATCCGAATTATTTTTTCTTAAATACCGCAAATATTTAACTAATTGCAGAATAAATTATACTGATAAGTACAGAACCAACCACCGTAAAAACCTCAAACATCCAATAGTATTAAAAGAATATTTTTTGTCCTCTCTTTTTGTTACATGCACAGTTGCCAAGTAAACAAGACAACAAACTTAAACCTTTCTAAATGCAGTTTTAAAAATTCAAATTTTTAAATGTTAAAATCGACCATTCCCAAACATACAAAGCATATAAAATCTTAACCTTCCTAAATAACGCTGTTTTTTCTACTTGTCGCCAAGTTGATTTTTCATAAATATTAGTTTTTGAAGTTTTTTCGCTGTTTTCAGGATGACTATTTCATTTTTTGTTTTTCAGGGACTGCCTAAATATCTGATTAATTAAATATGAACTTTGTTTAAGTTGATATCAGGAATTACTTGTAATGTTGACCTATCACTTTCAGTGAAATGCAACTTTCCCTGCTTAAGTATTTTCGATATTTATTGGAAACAATGAAAAAAAAACTTTTATGAGCACATGCTACATAAAATAAGTGAAAATAAGTAGTGTAAAAATTGGTTTCTTCATTTTTTTGTCCTTTTTGTAAGTACAAAAACAACATAACAAATAACACCATAATAAATTAATGGAGAATTTATGAATAAACAACACCTTAAAGTATTATACTTATGCTGTAGTGCAGCTATTCATGGACTTGTCATCAGCTAAAATTGGTGAAGACCTTCCTCTAATTCTAAATCATTGGTAGTTTCGAAACTGATCCATATTGGTTTAATTTCCTGAAACACTTATAAAATTAATGTGAGTGCTAAGTTATGCATAGGAAATGCTTACCTCCAAGGAAGATTTGAGTATATTCCTAGTTGAAAGTCTGCTGGCTCTGCTAAACAACACTTTAAAGTAATTTACTTATGCTGCAGTGCAGCTATTCATGGACTTGTCATCTGCTAAAATTGGTGAAGACCTTTCTCTAATTCTAAATCATTGGTAGTTTCATCGAAACTGATGCATATTTGGTTAATTTCCTGAAACACTAATAAAATTAATGTGACTGGTAAGTTATGCATAGGAAATGAGCAATGCTTACCTCCAAGAAAGATTTGAGTATATTCCTAGTTAAAAGTCTACTGGCTCTGCTAGTTGTAGCTTTTGTTCTACCATATCCAATCTTGTTGAAATTGAGGATGGTAAATTGAAAGAAAGTATAGGAGTTGCCTTCAAGTACCAACTTTTTTTTTAAACCTGGTCCATCAAGTCCTGAAAAATAAAAATGCATTCATATTATGTTGTCTTTTAAACTACATATTACAATAACCTTTATAATCCCCTTTTGTGAAGTATAACATGCACACCTTTGGGTTTACATCCAGGAACACTGCGATAAGTTTTTTGTATGCATTTACTATTTTTTCTTATACTGAATTCCCATCATAAATTGCAGTATTAATAACCAACACAATTTTATTGAATCGTAGCTAATCAAAACCAATGGTCGTGGAAACCCATACAAACACGATTTGTTTGTATTTATCTGCTTTGTTGAAGTTTCAAATTTCGCCACCAGAGAGCGTATTGCTTTGCTTAAATCGGCAATTAACGGTATGCTTGGACATCGTGAGAACCAATTTCTTGGATGATTTGTTTACCCAATTTTTTTATTATTATTTAAATAATCGAACGAGTAAAAGTTGGTTTTGTAGCCTTCGGCAGATTTTAATATTCCACTTTCCATTTTGTTTGGAATAAACGCGCACCTGGTTGTTAAATACCGCAGATTTCTAATCAAAATTACCAATTAAATTTAATGCGTATTGTTTTGCGATATTTTGTTTTTAGTTTGTGTACAAATCTGACGATTTAATGATTAAATAGGCGCTTCCCGTTATTATTAAACGGCAGTTAAAATTTAATTGCTACTTTTTAACAAAATACCATAGGTAGCTTGTTTCTCTTATTTGTTACAACAATTGGTAACCTAATGAAATCTTAAAGATAGTCAAGAATTTTCATTGAAAAGGTATTAATGAACTATACTTTTATTATGGGAGTATTTTCGTCCAATTGGAAAATTGCAAGAGTACAGCCAGTCCCTAAAAAAGGCAAAAAGACCCTACCTAGCAACTACAGACCTATCGCACTGCTATCTATTATTTCAAAGGTCATGGAAAAAGTCATCAACATCGAGCTCATGAAATATCAGGAAGACTCAGGAATTATCAATGATAGGCAATATGGCTTCCGCCATCAGAGATCAACTGGTGACCTGCTCGCATACGTCTCACATATATGGCAGCTATCTATTGAAAAGTATGGAGAAACTTTAGCTGTGGCATTAGATATCTCCAAGGCGTTCGATCGAGTTTGGCACCAGGGACTCCTCGCCAAGCTTCCATCTTATGGCTTGCCCCCTCAGCTGTGTTCTCTGCTTGCTAGTTTTCTCTCAAACAGGTCTCTCCATGTAGTGGTCGATGGAGTTTCATCTGACACTCTACTCATAAATGCTGGTGTTCCGCAAGGATCCATTCTAGCACCAACACTATTTTTACTTCACATCAACGACCTATTGAAAGCAACTTTATGTCCCGTTCACAGCTTTGCCGATGATAGTACCCTCTATACCGCTTTCTCTTCCAGGGCCCCTATATCAGCCCGTGAAACAAAAAATGGACGAGGAAGAAATGTTAACAATATAAATATGGACTTAGCAACAATTCTCGAATGGGGATCCAATAACTTGGTAAAATTCAATGCAAACAAAACACAAGCATGTCTTTTCTCTAGAAAAGCCGATCTCACTGTGCCTAACATAACTTTGTCAGGAGTAACCATACCACTGAAGTCATCCATATCGATGCTTGGTATTACTATCAGCAATAACCTTTCCTGAGAAAATCACGTGAGGTCCATTGCCAAAAGTGCATCCCAAAAACTTGGTTTTTTGTTTCGTGCCAAGAGCTATTTCACCTCCAGTCAGCTGCTTATGATCTATAAGGCACAGATCCGACCTGTACTGGAGTACTGTTCCCATATTTGGAGTGCAGCACCTAAACATATCCTGAAGCTACTGGATTCTGTCCAAAAAAGGGCAATTCGTCTCGTCGGTAATGCCTCGCTTACAAACTCGCTCACTTGTCTGAAACACCGTAGAAAAGTTGGCGATTTGTCTCTATTTTATAGATATTTTCATGGGCGATGCTCTTCTGAAATATCAACAATCGTTCCTCCTTTGGCAGTCTCTTCGAGATTAACCCGTCAAGTTCAGTCTTCACACCCCTTCGTGGTCACTTTGGAGACCTGCAGAACATCACTTTCAAAAGACTCATTCATCCAACGAATTGCGAGGCTTTGGAACTCATTGCCTAGGGAGGTGTTCCCCGAGGCATACAACCTCCAGAAATTTAAGAAGAACACCAACTCCTACCTTCTTTCCCTTGGTTCCCACGATGTTCTCTGAACATTACAGGATATCCCTTTTCATAGGAACCAGAACATAAAAAAAAAAATTATTGACTTAATTGTATCATTTGTATTCAACTTCCTAATTTTCCTAATCGCCCAAAACCAAATTAAAAATCATTAGATTATTTTCATGTATACAAGGTGGTCCGTTAATAATGAGACACAAAGTAATTACGAATTCTTTGTATAAAAATATTGTGATGTAACACAATTTACCTCAGTCCAGTTCTTGATATTAAAGAAGATTAAATGTAATTTTTTTTTATTGAAATACTTTTATAATTTTAAGAGCGTTCAAAATATTTGCACAAAAGTTGGTGGACAGAGCTTTTTTGTGATGAGAAATCATAATCTTTAATCAGTTTCTGTCTAGCACACAGAGAGCGCTACGTACTCTTTAGGTACTGAGAAGTTTGGTGAATCCTGTGCAATAGCCTTGGATATTTCTAAAACCTTCGACCGCGTTTGGCACCAGGCATTGTTAAGCAAATTATCTGCCTACGGTCTCTCAACCAAATTGCGCCAATGGCTCATGAGCTTCATGCAAGATCGCTCCTTACTTGTGGCAGTTGACGGTATTTCTTCTGATGAGTTAAAATTCAATGCCGGGGTCCCCCAGGATTCCATCCTATCCCCCACCCTTTTTATTTTACACATCATCGACCTTTTGAAAACCACCACGAACCCCATTTACAGTTTCGCAGACGACAGCACACTTGTCTCAACTTTCACATCCCATCGATCACTTTCGGTGAATGATACAAATAGACTCAGACAGGAACGGGTTGACTCAATCAATAGAGATCTTGAAGCAATCGTCGAGTGGGGAACCAACAATCTTGTTTAGTTCAACGCCCAAAAAACACAAAGCGCCACGTTTTCCAAGAAAGTGAATTCCTCAAATCATTCCATCACAATGTCCGGAAATACCCTTGAATCAAGTCCCTCCATCTCGATTTTGTGAGTCACGGTGTCTAATAATATGCAGGTAGCCCTAATATTTTAATGAATAATATTTCTATTTATTAATGATTATGCGCAAACAAAAATGTATCTAAACTGTTGTATATAAATGTAACATTTATCGCCCTGTATATTCTTTATTATCAATTATTGGGCTAAGGTAAATTGTGTTATATCTCAATATTTTTACACAAAGAATTTGTAGTTAATCTTTTTATTTAAAAAGATAATCAAATTTGTTTAATTACTAGATAGGTGCAGTAATTTTTTTAAGCCCCTTTTACTCTGTCAGTCAGCCAGCATGAAAAACCCAAAAATTGCGTCAAAAAGGCTCCCTTCTTCTGCCTCTCTGTTAAAACCACCTCAACTCAAACAAAACTTTCCGAGGTCCAAAGGAAGCCGATAAAGTTGACACTCACGATACCTATTACCAGAGTCATAATAACTGTGTTAAAGCTAACTAACAAATCAATAAAGGCTGCGCTGGCTCATTACTATTTATTTTACAGACTGTGCCATTTTTGTGTCACTGCATCATTTACCCAAAGTATCGTTTCGCTTGATACCATTAACTGGCCTATAGAAACAAAAGCATCGACCTTTCGTGACATGATTATTTAAATTAAGACAGTTGTGTTTATTGGCTGAAATAAACAAATGCCGTAGCTAATTGAAGTGTTTTTAACTCTTTCAAATTTTCTATGACGTAGTGGCTTTTTTTTCTCGGTCTCGTCAGTCTTGCATTCGCTGTTGTCACAAATCGTTAAAATGTCAGAAACAATGAAATTCAGTTAAAGAAATCCACGCGGTAATGTTTCACTGTAAGTAAAATTAATTTTGTCGGTTGTACACTAAAGAAAAGTTTATTTACAAGCTTTCACTGTACGGTTTTGTGCCAATTACAGTGTTCAGTACAATATTTGTTTAAAATAAAAATTACCACGGTCACTCAGTAATAATTTCAAAAAAATTAATTAATAATGGTACAATCCTAAGATTTTATGAGCGTCCACATTCTGCTATTCTGTAGCTCAAGTTTCTTCATTAAAAAAAAAATACAAAAAATATGTTCAATACGTTTCGAAACAAAATCCAAATTCAGGCTAATATTTGCCCTGTGGTATTGATTGATTTTTATTTCTTCGTTTTTATAAAAAAACGTTTTTGATTTTTTTGGTGAACTGTTAGAAAAAGTATAAATATACAGTGTGAATCATTTAAAAAAAAGTTTTTATTTTTAATTTCTTAGGTTAAGATGTCGATATTGCACACCCTGTATTTTATATGTCAAGTTACATAAGAGTTGCTTTTATTTAGGCTTTTATCTTTACGAAACCGAAAATGACTGTTTGTTTACTTTGCTAAATTGGATGTGCTATCTGTCGGTAATGACATGATTACATTTTTTTTATACGTTTTATATATATATATATATATATATATATTTATTTATTTTATTTATGGTATGGCAACAACACATTATGAGCATGTTATAAAAATAAATACATAAAACACGAAGATTTGTACAATTACTTAAGTAGAATGTGTAAATGACGAGTACACTAAAATCATTACATATTAAATAATACATAATATTATGACAAACAGTAAACTTAGCTATAGTCACAGACAGATATCTACATTGTGAATGTAGTCAGTCCACTGCTGCATTGGTTGCTGTCAGGAAGCCAGTGAAGTTCCCTTCGTAGGTTCGTCAGTCGCATTCCTCCACTATATGTTTAATTGTCTGACTGTCAGTTCCACAATAGAATATAAAACAGACAGGAGTAGGCAGACAATCTGTAAAGCGGAACGATGAAAGCCTTGCACCAGTCTTCTGGTCTAAAAAATAAGTACTTTTAAAAAATACATCTTTATGCTGCTCTGCTTTTTTGGACACTTTATATAGTTTTAAATATTTGTAAGTTAAGCTCATTTGTGACCACATCAGATGTCAATTTAAATTTTTTAGCTATTTTTATCGTTAAAACTTTAATTGTCTTACCGATGTTAGAATATGTCAGAATATTTTCTACTTTCATTTTTTTTTATTATATTTAATAGGATCATTTATTATTACAATACGTCAATATTTACCTAATTAGGGGAGACCGAGGATGGTAGAGATGGTATGAGCATGGACATTGCTATTTAACAATTCTAAATCGTCCATTGCAATGAAAGCAACAATGTATCCCCATGTCCACACCATCACCGCGCTTTCTTTACTTAAAAAACCGATTTAGTTAAGTTATCTTATAGAATTTTGAAAGTATGGAATGTTTTTCTTGTATTAATTCGATTAGAGACTAGGTAAAGCCATTTTTTCTCGCGCGATGTTTATGAAGGCAGAAAATAAAAGTTATTAATACCCCATGCAATCGTTGACTCACACTTGTAGACTCCATTAAGCTAATTTTCAGTTACTAATTTTCTTAGGTTTTTTTAATTTTAACCTGGGCTTTAGAAATTATTATTTATCAATCATCCTGTATGTATCGCATGAGCGACAGGCGTTGTCCGTTCAAGAGAAAAGTGCGTGACACTTTTATGGTCATTTCTTCGACTTGCGATTCTGACGGGGAGACTCACGACTTCTTTGGTACTTTCTTTGATAGTTGGTCTCCGGTTGTTACCAAGAGTATTATTGTACATCGATATACATATGAAAATAATAGGTATCTAATTACATCGGTGTGAAAAATGAGTGTACGACATAAATTAAAGTTATAGCTAAATCGATTCAAGTGTGTTTGATAGAATGATGATCAAAAATGCAATTCGGCTTTTACGAGGTATGTTTTAACTTCAAAGTTTTTGTTATAGTCTTTAGTGAGTATAAAATCAAATTTTTACTTTATTATTTAAATCACAATCATAATGTGAGTTACAGAGCTCCAAAGATAAAAATTAAAAAATTTTTAGCAGTTAGTATTAATTATTTAAAACAAAAACAGTCCATTCATCCAATAATTCTGTCCCAATTCATGTTCACCATTATTCATATTTCTTTTATTCGCTTTTTCTAACGACTTCTAATAAAAAGTTTACTCGAAGTTTACTATACCTACTTTTGGTCTGATGATCAGTTCTGTCTGCAATTTTGCTAAGAATTGCCGTTAAAAATTCTAAATTTAATTGTAAATCGAAAACCAGATAAGATTTTTTAATATTTTTTGAACAGTGAACAAAATTTTATAAAGTCTAAAAAATTCCAATTTACAATTTTAAAATGAATATCTTCTTCTTCTTGCCATGTGCCAGGCAGTCGTTACTACGTAGGCGTCCTCCATATTCTATATATATATATATATATATATATATATATATATATATATATATATATATATATATATATATATATATATATATATATATATCATTATGTGTCCAAAATATGCGATTTTCCTCTTTTTTATTGTCTCGAACAGTTCTCTGTCTTCTAGTTTTGCTCCTCTAATGACTTCTTCGTTTTTGACTCTCTCAACACATGATAATTTAAGCATTCGACGAAGGGTCCACATTTCAAATGCTTCGAGCTTGTTAATTGAAGAAGCTTTAAAAGTCCACGCTTCCATGCCATATAGAAGAACAGGCCACACATAACATTTGGTCATCTTGAGTCTCAATTTAATGTCTAGTCGGTGGTCAACTAAAAACTTACGTAGACGTAAGAATGCGGCTCTCGCTTGTTCTATACGGCACCTAATCTTCACCTCCGGGTCCCACTTATCATTCAAGTAGCAGCCTAGGTATTTAAATTTTCGTACTTGTTCTATGTGGTTAATACCATTGATGGTTATCTGAAATTTGGCAGAACGTTTTTTGAAATTTTCATAAACTTGGTCTTAGCGGCATTTATTTTTGACCCAACGCATTGATTGCATCATTTACGGCATTCAATAGCGACTGTAAATAATCTGCTGTATCAGCTAAGATCACAGTATCATCAGCGTATCTGATATTGTTGATAGGAATGCCATTAACTTTAATTCATAAAGTGCTTGTTGCAAGTGCTTCCTGAAACGCTTTTTCCACGTACAGATTGAACAGCATTGGTGATAAAATGCATCCTTGTCTTACTCCTTTTTTATTAGGGAATTCTTCTGTTTCGCTTCCATACGGGAGACGTACTTCAGCGGTTTGGTTCCAGTAGAGGTTGCGAATTATTCTAACGTCTTTGTCGTCCAGGCCCAAGTCCTGCAAATATCGCAATAATAAATCGTGCTTGACATTATCAAATACTTTTTCGTAGTCGATAAAGCATATAAATACGTCTTTGCGTTGATCAATGCAATTTTTGATTAGCATTTGCAGGCTGAAAATAGCCTCTCTGGTACCAAATCCACTTTTGAACCCGAATTGACCATGGAATAGTTTTAAAAAGTGGCTCATATGACTTATGAGACTATAATCCTTACAAAGATTGCGTTTTGCTTTTTTGGCAGCGGTATAAAAGTTGATCGTAGCCAGACATTGAGGATGACCCCAATGCTGTATATGTTATTGAATAGACTGACAACTACATCCAGACTCTCCTCATTTAAAAGTTTTAGAGTCTCTGAAAATATTTCGTCCGGACCAGGAGCTCTTCCATTTTTCATTAGTCTGATGGCGTGAGCTACTTCTGATTTTACAATACT
Source organism: Agelastica alni (assembly GCA_950111635.1). Classification (NCBI taxonomy): domain Eukaryota; kingdom Metazoa; phylum Arthropoda; class Insecta; order Coleoptera; family Chrysomelidae; genus Agelastica; species Agelastica alni. The sequence continues at coordinate 14,473,048 of OX467711.1, forward strand.
CGGACCTATTGGATTCTCTTCTATTTATGGTGGTATTGTAGTAAAAACCAATAAAGTCACTAAATACAAGTTTATACTGATGTTTTTATATTTTCTTTTACTTGTTAAAACTTTTACCTGACCCAAACTCTATGTGCCCCTGCATGGCGCTACTGATGATAGTCGAAAGACGAAATTTGTGGCTGTGATTTGTTTCATTTGGTTTAATTTCAAATAATTATTATTAACCATAAACAATTGCAGAATTATTCGTTTTCCCCGTTATTCCTACTGAAATGAACAATATTTTTTCTCGATACTTAAACTCGTAAATGTACAAGATTTTCCTAACCATAGGTCCAGGGGCGGATCCAGGCGATGTTTGAGGGGGGGCATATAGAAAGTCACGGCTCATATGGGTTAGCAAAATAACCGATTTTTTTGTTGGTACCTACTGTCTACTGAGTCATAGTCGAGTGCTTTTTTATAGAATGATTGATTTTAGTAAACAGGATATCATAATTAGTTTCTTTTTAAGTGTCAAAATTTTCGTTGAAACTATTCGATATATTTCATAAATATATGTATGCATTTATTTTATAAGAAAACTTGTTCAGAAAAAAGTAAATAAAAAATATTTCTGTTCAAAAACAAATAAGACATAACCAAATATAAAAAACAAAAAATCAAATATTAAAAACTAAATAACCACTTCCAGTCTCCTATTATTTTACAAGATATCAATAGGTAAAAAAAGGCTATAGTACACCAAATTTTTTTAATTATTTCAAGCCAATTTTCAAACGTTGTCGGAGTGTCAAGCCATCATCTTGAGATATTTTTGTGACAAATTTGTTTACTAAAGACTAAACATGAAGAGGACATGACTATAACTCAACAATGAACATTGCAATATGAACAAAAATTATAGAGTTGTAACTAAAGTACATCACAACTACATGTACATTTTAAAAACTTTTTAAAAACATGTAAACAATTAAAATTAAGTTAAGGGATGACTCAACTCATCCCTTAAAAGATGTAGTTTAGTTACAATTCTATAATTTTTGTTCATCTTGAAATGTTCATTGTTGAGCTATAGTCATGTCCTCTTCATGTTTAGTCTTTAGTAAACAAATTTGTGACAAAAATTTCTCCTGATGTTGGCTTGACGCCGAAAACGTTTGAGAATTGGTAATAATTAAAAAATTTTGGTGTACTATAGCTTTTTTTTTAACTATTGATATCATGTATATCACAGTACACACAACCCCCTCTTCTGTTATCCTATTCTTTTGACTAGCGTATCTTTTGATAATATCATCTACATTCAGACTGCCGCAAATGGCCCTGTGTATATGCATCAATGCCAATCCATTCAACCTGTCTTCAACCATTCTAGATCTTATCCAATCTTTCAGCCTTCTGAGTGTCGAGAAACTCCTTTCAGAAGATGCAACACTCACAGGCAGGCAACATAATAGTTCCAGCAGGATGTTTATGTTAGGGAACATATTCCTATTCCTATCACATTCCTTCAGAGCAGTTATACCATTGTCTGGTGTAGTTTCCTGGGTATTCCACATCTGTTTTCATATATACATTTCAGAAACGATCTTCTGAAAGATAATTTTATCATTCCCCTCAAAAATTGTCGGAAACTGTTCAAGTATATCAGGGTAACAAAACTTTTATATTTATTGGGTCCCCCCTCCTTGAATCCGCCCCTGAATGGGTCGTTAAATATTAATAACAATTTATTTTCACAATATTTAAAATTTTCGCACAAATTAGCCGCACAATCGATACGTTTATTGGAATTTTATTTACCATTAAAAAAAACGGTAATTCTATCACATCTTGCATGAATTATTAACCTACATAACTTGGTTAGTATGTGTGTATGCACTGATAAAATCAAATTAGTATTCCAAAAGAGAGACCGTCACAGGCATTAAGTTTCAATTATTTATCTACAGGGAATTCGAAGAATCAATGTAGAAAAGTACGTTAACATTAAAAAAATTTCAGAGTCTCCAAGGAGGTACGTGGAAAACGAGGTGACGATCCACTACAAGACCCCGGTGCGACAAGAAATAAAAGAATATCTAAGCGAAGACGAATTGGCACATCGACAGGCAGAGACGATGAAGAAAATTTATCAAGAAGAAAGGCGGAAGAAATATCTGCAGGTTAGCAAGTCACTTCAAGTAAGTTATCGATAGGGTTCAGGTGTGGAAAGTGAGCAGGCTAAACGCTTTCGAATAACAAAAAACAGCCGAAACTAACGCTGATTTTTTTATACTAGATGAGTGGTATGTAAATCACATTTTTTTATTGAAATTAACCTAATAAGTTAATTCGTCGGTGAGACTGCAAAACCGCGTAACAGGAGGAAGAAAAAACTGATTATCCTGGCTATTATTAAACATTGTTTTAACTAAGCGTATTCATGATTTCTATGACTATTATTTTATACGAATGTGTATTAAATTTACCAATATCTTTATTAGATTTTGAGAAATATTCACAAATAAATAACAATAAATCAAAAACACGCGCTACTCGTGTCAAGACTTTTTCTAGCATTCGGTAAAAACGCGGCTTTGCTGCCAAACACTCGCCAACCGTAACGCCAACTACTGATACGCGGAATTCTTTTAACGGCTAAATAGACTTTCCCTTTTGGCTGATTTCAATCGCGTGAGTTCTACTTGGAGCCAATAAACACTCTAAACTCACTGGCGCCAAATCTCAATTTTGCGACTTTTGTAGATACGCGGTATTGCAGAGGGCTGTTACGCGGTTTTGCAGTCTCACCGACGTTATGTAATTTTTGATTTTTTACCAGTTGCATTGTTCAAACGCTGTATCTTGGTTGTTTAAATAAATTTAAATTCGAAATTTTACACGTTTTATACAGACCTAGTGTCGTCCAAAAGAAGCGTAATAACATTATTTAGTCACTTATGGTTTGACCGTTTTTAATTTGTTTAAAAGTTACGAATGTAATTTATTTTAATAGGAACTTCAAGACATGAATTCCAGAAGGCACACAGACAATTTCATTCCCTCTCAAAAATCTCCAATATCCCTTAATCGTTACGATGACTTTGAAGAATTAGCACCTTCACTTAAACCAAGGCCACGCTCTCCAGGTAATTATTGTATTCTTATAATATTAATAATTTATTCTGCATACAAACATAAAACTAATTAGCAGTGTGATTGATTTTTTACTGTTCCAAAACTTCAACGGCCTTTCGAGATATGAGTGTTGAATTTGTTAATTCGTTTTATATTTATGTTGCATACAAATCAAAATAAAATGGCTGACAAATATTTTTAACTACATATACACTACGGCAAACATACCTAAAATATGGCTGAAGTCAACATTCATCGCTTAATAAGTCTCATGAGCCATCTCTTGAAGATCTTTCTAAGAGTTATACATCAACGCATACATAAGCTATGTGAAGAGCACATTGGAAGAACGCAATTTGGCTTCAGGAATGCAATGGGTACAAGAGAAGCACTTTTCTGTGTACAAGTGCTTTTTCAGAGATGCGATATGAACTGCGATGTGTATGCATGCTTCGTGGATTATCAAAAAGCATTTGACAAAGTCCAGCATGGAAAACTAGTAGAGATCCTTAGAAAAGTCAAACACCAAATATACGATTAGAAGCCGAAGACAGCGATGTAATTGAAATACAAAGAGGAGTACGACAAGGATGTATCTTCCCACCCCTATTATTTAACCTATACTCAAAAGATATATTTAAAGAAGCCCTAGATGACATAGAACTGAAAATATCTGTAAACGGCCAACGATTGAACAATATAAGGTACGCAGACGATACCGTAGTATTTGCTGACAATATTGAAAGCCTACAAGAACTCATGACAAGAGTCAAAGATACCAGTGAAAAATACGGTCTAACGCTAAGCAAAGATAAGACCAAATTCATGATAATCCGAAAAGGAACCAATGTACCGTGCCAACTTACTATCAGAAACCAGCAAATCGAAATAGTTGCTCCATACACGTACCTAGGCACAACAATAAACGAAAATTGGGACCATTCTCGTGAAATTAAATGCCGGATTGCAAAATCCCGAGCGGCGTTTCTAAAAATGTCAAACTTTTTTAAAAGCCTCAATCTAACAACAAAAGTAAGAGAAAAGTAAGAATGCTTCGCTGTTACGTATTGCTTTATGGAGCAGAATCATGGACACTCACTCAATACTCCACAGAAAAGCTTGAGGCTTGAGGCTCACGTCACAAATGATAGAGTGCTCGAGAGAATAAATAAAAAAATGTAGATCATAAAGATCAAGATTAGGAAGCTTGAGTACTTAGCTCACATAAAAGTTATGAGCTCCCACAGCTGGTTGTCCAAAAGAGAGTCCTAGGACGGAGGGGACAAAGTAGGAGGAAAATATTTTGTTTAAAGAATTTAAGAACTTGGTATGGTACCACAACGAACGACCTTTTTAAGGCAGCTATTTCAAAGGCTCAAATTGCCATAATGATCGCTAATATCCGTTACATTCGTTAAAGCACTTAAAGAAGAAGAAGATACAAATCAGAAGTTTCGATTGGTTTTCATCATTTTAAAATATCGTAACAGCCAATTGATGTTTATATTTTACTTTATACATATATGGAAAAATATTTGTGGAATATAGAAATATCAATGCAAAACAGAAAGCTGAGCGGTATCCAGTCGACCAGCATAAAATATAATAAATATTCGCGATAAATAATCAAGTAATTAACTACAAAACTCTAATTTGAATTGTCTCCACTTCGTCGATATGTGTTTGCGACGTTAGTAATCAGTATGAAACTGTTAGCGACAGTGTGTACGTCTGACTTATCAGGAAAGAGACTATACGACGTATGCAAGGGTTTAAATAATTTCTCTTCTATAAAGTCCATAAAGTCTGGAAATAAAATAAATATTTTACAAAATAAAAAACATAACATTAACTTCTGAAAAATGAACTAAAAATTTGAATTTAAAAAAATAACATTACAAATCTAATGTAATAAAGGTTCAAATAAACCACCTTGTTGTGACAAACAATAGCCAAACCTATAAAACATGGAATTTTGGGAAACCACGATGTAAAAGCAAAATGAAATATTATTATTTTCAATGTTTATGTTTTCTGTTGTTTTAGAACCCCGACTTTGTGCTCGCGCCCTGTATAACTTTGTAGGACAAACATCCAGAGAGCTGACATTTAGGAAAGGTGACATAATTTATCTGAGGAGACAAATCGACAAAAATTGGTACGAAGGTGAACTCAACGCCATGGTTGGTCTCTTCCCCGCCAATTACGTAGAAGTAAGTCGGTATATACAGGATGTTTGATTCGAATACTTTTGCTCTTCGTTCAGTATATAATTTTGATTATTGTTACACATATTGTTAGCAACTAGACATAAGCACATAAACAATGTAAATTTACAAAAGAATTTATACACATAGACAATAATACTTTACTTTTATTTTCAGATAATTCCTTTCGAAGGTTTGAAATCCAAATCTACAATGCGGAAACCCCATGAAGGTCAAGCGAGAGCTAAATACAATTTCGTTGCCCAAACGCATTTAGAATTGTCCTTAGCCAAAGGCGAACTAGTAGTGATTACTAGAAAGGTCGATGATAACTGGTTTGAAGGAAAAATCGGTGGAAGAAAAGGTAAATACTTTTTTTTCATTTTTAAAACATTATTTATAAAATCACTTATTTTTTTGTAATCTACATGCTTAAAATCTAATTAAAACTTTATTAATTTAATGAAAAATTCTAAATACTTCTTAACTATCTACTAAAAAGGGTTCCAAAGATATGTCGTTAAAGTATATTCGTCAGTTGAATTCCTTCAAAAGGACTACCAAGTCCTTAATCTTGGGATAAACAAAAAAGTGTAGGCCTGAAAAACATCACAAAAATAATTTAACAGTTTTTAATAAATTTTCAGGTATCTTCCCTGCTAACTATGTGGAAGTCCTTATCGATGCCCAAACGCCTCCTGCTACAAACACAAAACCTGTGGCCTCTCCAGCGGCTCATTCGCTTTTACTCAACGGTTCTTCCGGCGGCAAAGAATCCATGGGTTCCCACAGTTACACTCCGAATTTACCTAATAACCAATTAGGTTCCAGTTACCACGCCAAACCGGTCCAAGTTCTTAGCAATGGATCATACGGTTCCCTGAATACCAAGAAGAATGCGGCGTTAAGTCAAGCTTTGCATATTGAAACGCAGAGTGAACCTACGCCGTAAGTAAAAATTATTATGTCTCTATCAAGCTAAGAGTTCCTCAACATAAAGCTAACGACTAGGCTCTAGTGTCTTTTTTATGTTCCACATTCTGCATTCATATTAGGTTTGTTTCTGCAGCAATTTTAGACAGTTTGAGGACAGTTAGCAAAAATAGTTATAAATTATCGATTCTGTTTTATGTAAACTTAAACTTGAACTTGTTAGAAGAGAACCTCAAACCGCGCATGCTTCAAACAAATATTTTGGAAACAAAAAGCAAAGTGATTTGAGAGTTATCAAGCGGTACTACCCTTGTAGAAAAATGGGAAATAGCTATAAGCGCAAAAAAAACGCAGTTAATTTACCTACAAAAAGATGCCAAAAGCTAGACCTAAAAATCAAGCTCAATGACGAAAAAATAAACTGTTTGCCAACAGCTAAAATGCTTGGTATTTAAATCGACAAAACATTAACTTTCAGGAACTAGTGTTATCGCTAAAGCGAAGCAAGCGAAATGTCACACTAAAAAGAAAGAAAAAGCAATCTCGGATATCTAACCACATTACTTTTCATTTAAGCGGTAACAATGTCGATACTTTCGTCTGCCTCTCTAGCATGGGAACACTGTAACACAACTAGGAAAAATCAAAGTCCAACAAAACTCCAGCTTAAGACAAGCAGTGGACGCCCCATGGTACGTGAGAAAATTTTTAGAAATTTAAACACCGAAAGTGTCTTTAATTTCATGAATGAGAGAATGAAAAGGCAATTTAACGAGATTACCGACAAACATCCTGATCAACAACTTAGACAGCTGCTTGATTACGATCCGGCGATGAATATTGGAAACACGCGAGAAAAAAAATCTCTTGTAACACGTCAAAGACGTTGAACAAAACGACTAATAGTCAACTCGCATATATAAATATTTAATATATATACAGGGTGTTTCAAAAAAAGTGACCCTGTCTCTATAATAGGTAGAAAACTGAAAAATAATTGGAGTTTGCTTAGTAAAAAATTTTCGTAACGCCATCCGTATTTAAGATAAAGCATCGGTTATTACTTCATAATCAAATCAAAATATTCCGAAAACGGTACACAGTATCGAGTTTTACTAAACTTACCTTTTTGGTGTAAAATTGAATAATGTTTAAGTTCACTTGAAATTTTGATAATCTAACCTTTAAAAAGTTATGTTCATTACTACTTGGTACGAACCGTGTAACTAGCGCCCTCTTTTACGTGTAGATAAAGTACAATTATGTTTATATTAGGCTTGCCTATTTGAAATAAAGTTCTTCTTCTGTTAGCTACAAGATATCCAAATCAATCACGACCCAGCCGTGACATCGTAAAGAGAATAATTAAAAATTTAACACAATTTGGTTGTTTTCAATCAAAAGTTGAGAAAGGAGATTAAGAGTTCAATAGAGCCTATTGTTAATTTTTTTACTTAACTGCACATTCATACAGTAGAACTTATAAGTGTTTAAAATTTCTTCCAAGCTCCGTACGTTTGCAAACCTTTTGTAACTGTAAAAAATTAACCTTTACCCTGACGTCATACCTACAAACCTCGCGAAATGAATCAATGGGTCAAAAATGGCTACTGTTACTTTTTCGTGTGCCTAAATATTTACACTGTTTGTTTATCTTGTCAGTATTTTTTTGCGTTATAAATAACTAAATATTGCTGTTGGATGAAGCCAATTTAAATAATTCCATATTACTGTTTTAAAATAGTCGAAAATTTAGATAATATTACTATAATATTCACTAATAATTATTTTGTCTGCTACTAATACACAAAAAAACTATTCTGTAACCATTAACGAAAGTAGAAATTTTTATGAATCTTTCATTTTAATAAATTTAAAACAACACATAATTTAGGGCTAACAAAAATAATTGGCTAGCATAATAAAAAAATATCAAATCATTGGTAATGAAGATAATTTAATGTACACTATTCATACATTTATGATCATTCCAAAATTTACAATACAATATAGATTAAGTATTTTAGAAATCATCGTCAGACTCTAAAAAGTGTTTACATATGAATCTTTCTTACTTCTTGGTTATTAACGTAATTCTTACTTTAGTTGACTTTCTGCGTTCACTGGACCAGAACCGGTTTTTGGAGTCACCACAAGTGCCGGACTGGGCGGAGAGGAAAATACTCACGTACTGGTCCGACTTACCAGGGCTAACCCACTCGAAGGCGTTTTTACCGTTACAACCCTCGAGAAACACAACTAAGCAGATCCTAGAATGGAGCAGAAATGACCTGCGTATTCTAACAGGACTGCTTACGGGACACTGTCGTCTGAGATACCACCTCAGAAAGATAGATCTGAACCAACAAACGGACTGTCGGCTCTGCTGCGTGGAAGACGAAACTGCTGAACATATACTATGTTCATGCCCCGGCCTGGGAAGAATAAGGTTCAACATATTTGGTTACACTAACCTAGAACCTACCGATTTTAAAAAAATCTCACCCTATACAACCATGAACTTCGTAAGAAGGGCTGGATTGTGCGGTGAACTGTAGCCTCTAGGGGTGAGCCACAATAGACCTACTAAGGGTCGCGGTGGAGGGGCGACCACGCCCCACTCACATAAAACCTAACCTAACCTAGTTGACTTTGTAAATCTACTATAATAATGTTTCCGTTTCACGAAAGTTTAGCTATCTTCAAAGAAGTAAGGGTATGTTAAAAATATTTATTAAATGCAAAACAAGGGAATTTTGTTCTCACCGTAAAATCAAAATAACAAATTAGAGGTTTATAAAAACCCAATTTTTTAGAATTTATCTGAATGCAATCGATAAAACGCTGACAGTCGTATTAAGAGGTCAAAATAAATTCTTATGAATACAACCAATTAATCGTTATTGGCGCTATCTCTTTTCAACATTTAGAGGTCACAATTAAATATACAAAAGAACGTATGTTATTGCTTGAGAGACAAGTGTACTTATTGTATGATGTGTTTCTACTGTCAGTAGAAAAGGATGAGGTATATAAAGTTTGTGTTTACTTCTGTTCATTGTTAGTGACGTCAGGGTAAAAGTCAATTTATTCAACTGTATTATTATTTGTAGACTAAATTCATGACTTCTGGCATAAAGTACATTTTTTTTTCCTTTCAGATATCGAGCTATGTACAAATACAAACCACAAAACGACGATGAACTGGAACTACTCGAAGGAGATACCGTATACGTTCTGGAAAAATGCGACGACGGTTGGTTTGTAGGTTCCAGTGACCGGACGGGAGCTTTCGGTACCTTCCCGGGGAATTACGTGGAAAAAATTTAGCAAAAAATACCTGTGCTTTATCTCGTTTAAATTATATTTCAAACCGAAAATGTCCTGATAGAGATTTACAATTGATGTTACAGAAGCCCTTATTCTATTGGAATGAAATAGGCATCGATACATTTTGGGACAATTTTCATTTAAAATATCTTTTGGTATTGCAATACAATGTAATTGCACAATCGACCAAGTAGTTCAAAACATATTGTGTTGTCGAGTATTGAAATCTTTTATCCGTGATATCTAAAAGGAGTTTTGCAGAGCAACAGAAAAATTAACTGCCAATTATTGAAAAAGATAAAGCAAACGTATTAATTGGAGCACAAGTATCGATAAATTTAGGTTTTTCTGCCAAAGAAACGTGTTACCTTTTCAAAGATGAATACTTATTATATAGGGGGCTTCCGATACTATAGAATCGAGTATAAAAAAAAATAGAGTTCACAAATATGTTTAGAAAATTTCGCAACTAAATGAAAAAAAAAATCGGTTACTAATTCAGCTTGTAGATATATAACAGTTTGTGTGACTAATATCAATTAGTTTTCGTTAAATATGCATTCTAGTCATTAGCCAAATGGTAATTTTTAGCATAGATTTTACATACGAAGTCTCGATACGGTCCTGACATTTGTACAACATTTTGTTTGCACCAAATAAAAAACGCTGCAGAGTTTTACATGAACAATGTTCTTCCATAACAATATTTTGTAGATGTAAATATAATAATATTGGTTTTAACTACTTAGGTATATATGCGGATATATGTTCCGGTTAGTTTAATTTTTTGGCATATCGTATATTTGTACCTTCCCTAGTTTCTAACCCACTGTATAAGACTTAAATTATAGGAGTGCCTTTTTAAATACAATACTGACTTTCAAAAGTAGTTATTTTTGAGACAAAATGGCAACAGCGCTCAACTTTTATGTAAAGATTGTATATAAATTATAATTATATCATATCTATTTAGCAATGATGCCATTTTTTCTGTTGTTATTGTTTACTGTCTAATTTATATTTACAATGTTAGATGAATATTATATTTTTTCGCTTTTTCAGAGAGCATTATACTTCACCCATGTTTATTTGTAACATTTTTGTTTTACAATAAAAAATATTTAACGTTATCTAACTTTCTCTTGCGGCACTTTAAATTTTTTACATTTTTACTTAAAAAAATGACCACAGCTTCGTTATACCGCTAATTTAAAAACATTTTTGAAAATACGAAGTGGATATAGTGATATAATTTACAACACAGACGCACAGGGTTTGATTGCATTGTTGCCACTATCGTTGCTTAAATTATTTAATAACGTTTTTAAGTGATCGAGGCTTTGGTCCGTACATCCCAACGCACACGAAAGCTCTTTAAATACGAGGTGTGGCTATTAAATAACATGAAAAAGAGTTTTATTTTAAAAATTATTTTACAATCAAATGCTCCTTTCAATGTATTCCCCTCCCCTTGCCACACACTGTTCCATTCATTAAAAAAATACATTTTTTCGTTTCATGCATTTTTATGAACCCTGAATTATGCTTCCTTATTTTCTTTAAAAAAATAATAAAATTTTATTATATCCATATACTCCACCTTGCGTAATTTTCATAATAAATATCCATCTCTTCGGACTTATTCTTTAATAAATTTGAAAGTAGTATAAAGTTATTTTCGAAATTTGATATCTCGAAAAATGCTAAATTAAGGATATGGCGTGCTGTATCAATTTTGTTTAGACTTTTGAGAAGAATTGAAATATAGAATAATATACAGCGTGTTACAATAAAGAAAAAGCAACTTTGCCTAGTCATGACTTTTTGACTGATCCTGTATACTTAATTTTTCTTGATTGTAATAGATTTTAAGAAACCGTTAAACTTTTGTATCTAATATTTTTCGCTTACTTTAAAGAGATAATCGACCGTTTCCATACATATCAGCGACCGTGTGCAACTTAAAACATGGTAACCAAAATTGTTTGTGGAAATGAAAGATTATCCAAATTCAAATTTAAAGAATAAATGTTTAATTTTCCCTTTTTTGTCGAAATAACTCAGCATTTGAACGACTTTAACATGGAAGTTTAAGGAAAAAGCCTTTATTCGTAACATGTTTTATAAAATTGAAAGCAAACACAAATTTAGAACAAACATCTATTGTCAAACAACATATCACATTTTGCACAGTTAAAAAAGAAGCTTCTTCAAAAACCAGAAAATATTTACAAAAATTAATAACAGAATTTGAATCGCGATTTAAAATATTTAGATAAGAAAAAACTTTTCTTAGTTTTATCATATTTTCTTCAACATTTAATATAAAAGTGGAAAAAGTTTCGGATAAATTACAAATAAATACATTTACAATACAACACGAATTTAAGAAATAAATTTCAAAATGTTGACTTTTATCAATTCTATCAAAATTACATGAATAAAAAATTTTCAAGTTGGGCGCGCATGCAATGCAAATAATGACGGTAAAGATTTCACGTAAAAATGTTTCTGTCTACAAAATTAATTTAAACTTCTTTACGTAGCTTGGTTACAGTAAAAGCTATGAACTTCTTTCACAAAAGGAAAAACAAGTAATTCTTCAATCGGGACCTTTCCCTTTTTATGCAAAAATACTATTGGACTTTGGTCTGTAGAAATAGCACCAAGCTTCCATATTTAGTGATGTTTCTTTAATATTTTTTAGGCTGATATACTTCATTTAAAAAGAGATACTCTTCTTATTATTGACCGAAGCCTTATCTCGTAGAGCTGTGGCAGGCATTTTCGTGAACCAAGCCTTGAGGAGCTATTTTAAGTAGTCTCTACCCTGGATGTGTACGTAAGAATCACAAGGGTCTCAAACTGTGTGCAGACTTAGACCTTCCAGCTTTTTAGTCAATAAGGAGTTCCCAACTAGAGCTACCGTTTGTAAACGAGGTCTCTTAATTAAAGATACCACGTAAAGAATTTCTTACCTCAAACTTCTATAGTCCCTGCCCTGTACTACAAGATGCTTCTTTGTAGCTCGAGATATCTAGGACTTTATGTCTGATCTTGACAACTGTACGCAATGGCAATAGCAAACTATTGTCTTACTATTGCACAGCAAAGCTTTTATTATGTTAATAGGTTTATTGTCCTAGCTAATTGGTTATAATTTATACAGAGCCCTTCTTGCTTTTTATTTAAAACGCTTCATTATACCAAAATAAGACACAGGTTTTCCTCAACATGCCAACAACAAACACTCACATTCATAAAAAAACCCATAAAATATTGGTAACTAGTCTGCTGTACCGCCTTTTTAACCTTTGTTGGAGGAGTGGTAGCGTACCAGACGACTGGTGCAAAGCCGTTATCATGCCGCTTTACAGGGACAAAAGTTCGCAGCAGGACTGTAAGAACTACCCATGAATTTGTTTACTCAGCATAGTCGGCAAACTATATACAAAGATATTGTTTAAAAGAGTGACGAATAAAACTGAGAAGATAATATGGGATGTGCAAGCAGGATTTAGAAGAGAAAGGAGATGTATGGATTAGGTCTTTTCATTTGAGGTATAGTCGAAAAATTCTTGACTAGAAGTCAGAAGGTCTATTGCGCTTTTATATACTTGAAAAAGGCCTATGACAAAGTGGTGAAGAGTGAATTGTGGTCGACATTCTCTATGTATAGGGTGAGCGGTACTTACTTTATTACGAGCACTGAAATCACTTTATGAGGATTCCTCTGCATGTGTCAGGATAAACGGAGCTTGCACAGACTGGTTGACATCGAAAAAGGTGTGAGACAAGGATGTGTAGCTTTGCCATGGCTGTATAACTTATACATAGACGATTGTTTAAAAGATTTGAAAGAGAGTGCGAATAGATTGAAAATGAATGATTTGATCGTTAAATGCCTTCTTTACGCCGATGATCAAGTCATATTAGCGTCATCTGAAGAGGAGTTGCAGGTGATGGTTAATGTTATACATGATGCCCTGAAAATCAAAGGGATAAAAATAAATGCAAGCAAAACGAAAGTAATGGTTTTTGAAAGAGAAGAAAGCATGACAAACTGTGAAGTTTCGATTGAGGGAGAAAGAGTGGAACAAGTAAATGAGTTTGTATACTTGGGTTCAAAGTTTACGAGAGATGGAAAGTATGACAGTGACATTGAGCGAAGGGTGTTGGTAGCATAACAAATGAATGGGGCACTGCATAGCTTTATGAACAGCCAGAAAATAGGATTAATGCTGCAGAGATGATTAGTCTGAAAAGTATAGCCGGAATAAGTCGGTTGGATAAAGTGAAAAATAGTGGATAAATAGTGGTGTAAAAAAAGATGTGGTTACAAAGATAGATAAAGGTAAGCTTAGATGGTGTGGAAACGTAAAAAGGATGGATAAAGGAAGATTGATGAAACAAATTTATAAGGCGAGTGTGAATGGATAAAGGATAATTAGATATTTTGGACACGTAGAAAGAACGAATAAAAGAAGATTGACGAAACAGATAGGCGAATTTGATTGGGTAAGTCGGTAGAGGTCGACCTCGGCGAACATATCTTGATCAGACCAACATTATTTTGAAGAAAGGCCAGGTCAAGAGTACCAACAACCGACGAGCATATATGAGAGCACTGATGAAAGTAGAGGAAGCAAAAGATGTGTGTAAGAACCGTAGCAAGTGGAAGGAAGTGGTTTCTGCCTATCCCTACGGGAAAAAGGCGTGTATGTATGTATGCAAAATAGTGTGCATACAATAACACAATACTGACGTTGTTTCTTATTAAAATGATAATACTTTACGTGAATACCTCCAAACTATCTATTTTTAAAACGAATCAATACAAATAGCGTATTTATAACATTTTACTTATGATCTAACTAACGGTACTTTATCTTTTGTTGAAAGAAGAAACATCAATGAAGCGATCCTGTTTAGATGTCAATTTTTCTATATTTACACTTTTTTGTTATGATAATTAGGCTTTTTTGAATATTACATAAGGTTTTGTTAAAACGCGTTCAACCATCTTTTTAAGAAAAGAAATCTTTTGTTAATTGAAAATATAATTCTATTAGATTTTTCCATAAACAATTTCTTTCAAAATCTTCTTCTTGTTTAGTTTGTTTTTTATTTTTTGCCTAAGCTTAAACGATACTACAAACGTTTTTAATATTAAGAAATACTTTTTTCAAAATTTTAATAATATTCGTTTATCTCTATCTCTGCTTATCATTTCTTTAAACTGGACAAAATTATCGCAACAACATATACATACGAATGGCTATAATGAATTAATTTTAATAATTTCTTGTGGACATTGGTTACATTGTGACCAGTAGCGGCGTTAGGGTAGGGCGCGGCACCCCTTTATATCCTTTCGCTCATCGGGCGGGCCTACTTACTAGTAAATTACCAATAAATGTCTATTCTATTTTATTTCTTTAAATAAATGGTTATTTCATTACATCCTTTGCCTTTTTTCGTATAGGTTTAAATTGCAGTTAGGGGGCGCCTTAGAAATCTCGCACAGTGCGCTTGAAGTGCTAAAACCGCACTGATTATGACATTGCGAACAGCTTCGATTTCGTTTCTGATTACAGAACTAGAGACAGTCCTGTTTCTTAAAGCGTATTGTCCAATAAAACGTTCATCTCGGTAGGAGCAACGTTTTCGCCCTTGCCCTAGCCTTCTAGAATAATTTCCTACTTCATTCAAGTATCTTACCATACAACTTATTGTGGAATGATTCTTGAATGACAAATTGGCAACATAACTTTGACAATATTCCTCATCCAATAAAACCAAGGCCCGTACTATCTTTTGTTCAGTTTAATTTCTTGCTCGATTCATTTTTTTAATTATTTAGAGTTAAAAATTAAATAGTCTACCACAAAAAATGTATTACCTTAAAAAAGGAACAATTTATAAGCTTACTTTTAACAAAAATATATCGCAAGTACTATATAAAATTGTTTATCTTCTAACAAATTCTTTTATGACTCCAATTTTATGGTGCCCTGCACTGCATTAGGTACTTGTGCGCTGACTTCATCGGCCACCTCTGGACCTCAGAGACATCGGTACGAGAGACAGCCTGGTACACATGTAGTACCGGGGGTGGTGACCGGCTGTACACTCTTCGAGGAACAGTCGGGGGCTAAGGCAATCTTGACAAGACTTCTAGCTGGGGTCTATCGCGAAACGCGCGAACGAATTCTTTAAACCTGTAAATCTAAACAAATTGTTTTGATAGTTTTGTTTTACTGAAAATAGTCGCAAAAAGGGTAGACCTATCGTGTGGGCCGCGGACGGCCCGCACTGCGACTATTAGAAGGGGGAGGGATTATAGAAAAGAAATGATTGTGGACCCGCTTTTTGAAAAGTTGCAGGTCATAAGTTCTCTGGAAAAACTGATTTTGGAAGCTTGTTCCATTCCGTAGCAGCCCTGTAAAAGAAGGATTCTTGATGGAGATTGGTCCTTGTAGTGTCAATCTTAAGAGTAAATGGGTGAGACTGATCAGCGTGCCGAGTTCTTCGGCCGAATGTGGCCAGTGTTGGTATAAGAGGTTTTATTTCCCTGGAGCATCTGTCATGAAAATATCTGTAGAGTAATGTCTGGTCTGCAACTCTTCTATGTTCCAGTGGGTGAATCTAGAAGACGAAGAGAATGCCTTGGTGCTGAACCTTATATGTGCGAGCAATACTCCAGTAGAGGTCGGATTTGAGCCTTGTACGTCGTCAACAGTTGATCGGAAGTAAATAATAAATAAACTGAACCATGACTAAACCTTTTTTAAAAATCATCATGATTGTGAGCGTGTGAGGTAAGGTATTTTTGATAAAGTGAACTCTTTATAGTAAACTAAATTTAAAATTATTATTTTGATAATCTTGTAGTTTTGTTTCTTAATTTGTCGATTGGTGGATATGGAGGGACTTGATTCAAGTGTATTTCCGGACATTGTAATGGAATGATTTGAGGAATTCACTTTTTCGGAAAACGTGTACCAGAGAAGTAAGTATAATTACGACAAATGGCATTTAACATAATTTTATTTCTGTATGCTTTTAGAACAGCACGTAACGATTCAATCATTGTGGTACCAACTGAAAGATAAAGAATTATTTAATGGTAGTACCACTTTTTTAAAAAGATTGCTCGAAGAACTTGGGTTTAAGTGGATGAAGTATAATCTACGACGGGGACTTATGGAATTACCTAATGTTGTTTTAAAAAAAAGATTAGAATTCTTGAGTTATTATAAAGAAGCAAAGGACGAAGGTATACACCAATTTGTGTTCCTGGATATTTCAAAATGGCATCATTGGTCATATTTGGCAAAATAAAAATATCAAGAGTGTTGAAACCACTAAAAAAGATGTCAAAAGGTTAGTTGTATTACAAAAAATAAGTTGTTACATAAACATTTAGTTCCTATTCTGTCAACATTTCACATGAACTTGATTTATTTAATGTCAGTTTTTGTCTTTGAAAATAGGTTCATTATTAAAACATGGTCTGCAACTCTTCTTCTACGTTCAAGAGGGTGAAGGGTATCTGTGAGAGTTGAGCTGATTATTAACCAAATGGCCCTTTCCTTAATGGAATCTAGAAGAAGAAGAGAATGCATTCGTGCTGAACCCCAAATGTGCGAGCAATAATCCAGTAGAGGTCGGATTTTCAATAACGAGACAAAATATACATAGCCTACTATTTAAAAACTCGATAAATTAAAAAAAAAAGACATAAGAAAAATAATCTAAGAACCAGAGCAAAAAAAGTAGGTTCATGATGAAATTTTTAACTGAAAGATCTTCCTTTAATTTCAAATACATTTCGCCAGTCAAATTGCGTGGTAGAAAAAAAGGACCAACCAGTCGGTCACCGCAAATGCTAGCCCATATATATAATTTCTCCGGTTGCTGTGTATGCATCTCGTGAAAAACTCTTGGGTTTGAATCGGACCAACAGTGGCAATTGTGGTGATTTACCGTCCCGTGCAAAAAAAAAACCAGGTACTAGGTACTAAATTTATACCATTCACGTACTTAACTCGAATGAATGACATTTTTACCGTTCGTGATTTCACATTTAAAAGCTAATTTCTCAATAAGTAATATGGGCGGAATTTTAAAATTTTAAGATTATTGTATAGAGAATTGTAAGAGCCTTTGAAAGACATTTTATTCGACTCCCAATGCCGTTTAAAAATTTTGGGGTAATTCTCACCCTCGCTTGGGGATGAAAAATCGACGGGTCTGAGCGTTTTTCTAAAATGTTGACGAGGTTCCTGCAAATGGCTTCGTTTTCGGTTGACCATCCTGTATGTAATATTTTTTTATAATCTTTCTTGGAAGTCTTTTTATTGCGACGTATAAAAGTAACTCAAAAGATTAACTTCTACGTTATTTTGTAATTTGGTTGTTTTAGATAAAACAAAGTTACGTTACTGATAAATTTAATAGTTAAAAGTATAATGATGATGATAATCCTGTCTCTCCTCGTCAAGGCCTGGTCAAGAGTACCAACAACTGACGAGCATAAATGAGAGCACTGATGAAAGTAGAAGAAGCGAATGATGTGTGTCAGAACCGTAGCAAATGGAAGAAAGCTATCTCTGCCTACCATAAAGGAAAAAGACGTGACTAAATGTATGCACATTATGGATGAGATGCAACAATTAATATTATATGTTGGACAAGATACCAGTGAGAGTGAATCAGAACTGTCTGACGATGAAATAGAATATGATGATTTAGGTTGCCAACCATTACATTAAATTTATTTGAAATGTCTCATAAATAAAATTGTTTCATTTTAACTTGTTATGTAAGTACCTACGTGTAGTTTTCTTATTTACCTACTAAAAATATATCTACTTATTTAATAGTAAATTCTACTAACCAATCATCAACCCGACCAGTGTGAGCTTTGAATGGACTATTACAGTTCTACTAATCGAATAGTTGAGTCAATGTTTTTGGTTTTTACTTCAATAATCTTGTTAGGTGCAACGCGCACATATTTTAAGATGCAGGAAAATTATGGAAGAACCGGATACCATACAATACACAATGTCACCGTCATATATTTCTAATGCCTTTCTAAGACTAATAAAATCTGTATTGCGTGATTAGTTAAAATCTGTTCTTCAAACAATAACGTTTACCAAAAATATTTTAACACATTATCAATGATTGATTATCATTGTTTTTATAAAATTGCTGTCTATTACATAGCAACAGCTGTCCTGTGTACAAAAAGGCTTATTACCGGTAGGTATCTCTCACCAATTACCGTTGTCAGTAATATACCTTCATAATAATTATCTTTTATTAAACGTAAAGAGTTTTTAATGTTTTTAATTAACCATAACATGAAGTAATCTTAATATTAAAAAATTTGCCATCATTGCAAATTCTTCGGCTTGTTTCTTGCTCGACGTGTATGAATTAGGCGCCGAGTTGGCGGCACAGCTTTTGGGCTCATGATTTTCATGCTGATCCTATGAAATTATATCTATTTATAGTTGATAATTTTTCTTATTGTCTATCAAAAGTGATATAGGCAATTTATAGCTCAACAACCTCTTCGTCATGTCCAAAATGACCCGATCAACATTCTGTCGACATGAAAAAACGATGATCAGTGTAAACAAACAAAGGACAACACTGTATTGATATCGCACGTGCCAGAATCCAAGGATGACGGTAACGACACTTCAGATTTTTTTAGCTGATTCAATTAAAAACGCATAAACGTCTGGGGTTCCTGTTTCCGCCAGATTTTTAAACACAATGGTAAATTTGTTTACAGAAATTGAACTGCGAAACAGCTCAATTACAATCCTAAAAAATTATGAAAATTAAATATAAATGTAGGTACAGTGTCAGACATCATATCATTTGTAGCCAAATGCATGATTTCGATAAAAAATATCAGTGGTCTGGGTGCGACCCGAGAGGTCCACACGACTAACTTCCCAGTGAAAAGAGTGAAAAAATACCATATATTTTGTTGCTATAATTATTATAAAAAACGATTTCAAATTGTTTATAACAAATTATAATTGTCATTAAAAATATTCTGTTTATCAGTCAACCGTATTCTTTCAAACATTTTCTTATCATTTCATAAGCGGGAGCTATTTTCTATGTTTATACCAATTGAAATTTTTTTTGTAATAATTATGATTAATAATCATTTGTTAGTAACAATAATTAATTGTGTATCCTATTTTTTTTAAAACTATCTCTTTTTATGAAATATTGTCATCATATTTTTCATACAAATATTTCTAACATGCAATAATCATATTATTTAAAAGATCTTAGAATTCTGTATTAAAAATAGTATAATTTATAAATTTCAAAATTCAGGTAGTTTACCATTTTTTTCAGTTTTTTTATTCTCCATAAAAAATAGCTTGACCGATTTTGCTGAAAATCTAATCAGTTTTAAGTTGCGTAATTATGCGTCGAATGCAATTGGTCACAATTCGATATCATTTTTTGTTCTCGAGATAATCGAGACGAAAAATAATTCCGAACGTACATACGTACACACACACACAGACGTCCACCTAAAAACTATTGTATTCGACTCTGGGGACCTTTAAATGTGGAGATATGTCAAAATTCGGGATTCGCAAAATCCCACTGGAAAGTTAAAAATTATTTTGTCGTACCAATCTTTTACAATAATAAAATTTCGCCAAATTTTCAAATGTGTCTGATTTACCTCTTAAATTATATGTTTGGTTGTTAATTTATTAATATTATTTTTATATGCAACCGCTGATAATAAGTCTATTCGAGCGCCTACAAAATGAGTAGGTATACAGGATGTCCCGGGACTAATGGGAACGTATAGGTCAAGTCAAAATAATGTCGGTACTTGATATAAACCATTTCTATACAGGCCTTCGTTTTCGAGTTATAGGCATCCAAAGTTTGAACTTTAAATTCGTTTTTTATTTTTAATTTTCGTAATGTTCATTACATTTTTATAAAATTTTCGGCACAATTATAACGTACGTGTATGTTTATTTTGGAAAGGTAAACAGATTTAGAGTAGTGCCTTGAAGCCAGGGACGGACTATTCATAATGGTTAGTGAACCAACATTTTTGCAGGGATAATACAACCTGTATGTAATTATCAAAAATGACTTCCCCACACTTTAAGCTAACGAAAATGTACTCTTGTTGGAATTCTATAAAATAAGTCGTTTGGCTAATATTTAGTCTTTTATTAATGCACATTAGACTAAAACTAATTACTAAACAAGAAAAAAACTAACGCCAGCGCGATCAGGAGACATCAATCCTATGGATTTATTTTTCTGGGGTTATCTCAAAAGTAAAGCGTACGCAATACCTGTACAAATAGACAGAATTGTGTTACACTGCAATGCTATTAGAAAAAAAATGGACAAAAATTTTTTATGTTTTGGTTTCCACGAAAAGGGATCTCCTGTAATAGTCAGAGAACATCGTGAAAACCAAGGAAAAAAAAGGTAGGAATTGGTGTTCTTCTTAAATTTCTGGAGGTTTTATGCCTCGGGGAACACCTCTCTAGGCAATGTGTTCCAAAGCCTCGCTGTTCGTTGAATGAACGAATCTTTGGAAAGGGATGTTCTGCAGGTCTCCGAAGGGGTGTAAAGTCTGAACTTGACGGGTTAATCTCAAAGAAACTGCTAAAGAAGAAACGATTGTTGATATTTCAGAAGAGCATCGCCCATGAAAATATCTATAAAATAGGGACAAATTGCTAACTTTTCTACGGTGTGAGCGAGTTTGTAAGCGAGGCATCACCAACCAGACGAATTGCCCTTTTTTGGACGGAATATGTTTAGGTACCGCACTCCAAATATGGAAGCAGTATTCCAGGACAGGTCGTATCTGTGCCTTATAGATCATAAGCAGCTGACTGGAAGTGAAATAGCTCTTGGCACGAAAGCCAAGCCAAGTTTTTGGGATGCACATTTGGCAATGGACCTTACGTGATTTTCACAAGAAAGGTTATTGCTGATAGTAACACTAAGCATCGAGATGGATGACTTCAATGGTATGGTTACTCCTGACAATATTATGTTGAGCACAGTGAGATCGGCTTTTCTAGAGAAAAGACATGCTTGTGTTTTATTTGCATTGAATTCTATTGGATCATCATTCGAGAATTGTTGCCAAGTCCATATTTATGTTGTTGACATTTCTTCCTGGTTCATTTCTGGTTTCACGGGCAGATATAGGAGCCCTAAAAGAGAAAGCGGTATGTAGAGTACAAAAATCCGCGAAGCCGTGTACAGGACATGAAGTTGTTTCCAACAAGTCATTGATGTGAAGTAGAAATAGTGTTGGAGCTAGAATTGATCCCTGCGGAACACCAGCATTTATTAGTGGAGAATCAGATAAAATTCCATCAGCCACCACATGGAGAGACCTGTTTGAAAGAAAACTAGCTATCAGGGAACACAGCTTAGGGGGTAAGCCATAAGATGGAAGCTTGGCGAGACGACCCTGGTGCCAAACTCGAACGAATGCCTTGGAGATATGTAATGCTCTTTCAAGTACAAAAACAACCTTGGTAAACTTAGAAAGTGCGTGGAAGTATTTTTCTTGGTTAGTAATTAGTTTTAGTCTAATGTGTATTAATAAAATAGTAAATATTAGCATACATACATATAGTCATGCCTTTTTCCCGTAGGGGTAGGCAGAGACCACTTCCTTCTACTTGCTACGGTTCTTACACACATCTTTTGCTTCCTATACTTTCATCAGGGCTCTCATGCATGCTCGTCGGTTGTTGGTACTCTTGACCTGGCCTTTTTTCAAAACAATGTTGATCTGATCGAGATATATTCGCCGAGGTCGACCTATACCGACTTGTCCATTCAGAATCGCCTTATAAATATCAGCCAAACGGCTTATTTTATCGAATTCCAACAAGAGTATCTTTTCGTTAAAATAAATATACACGTACGTTATAATTATGCTGGAAATTTTATAAAGATCAAATGAACATTACGAAAATTAAAAATAAAAAACGAATTCAAAATTCAAACTTTGAATGCCTATGACTCAAAAACAAGGGCATTTATAGAAAAAGTTTACATGAAGTACTAACATTATTTTAACTTGACCTATACACTCCCATTAGTCCCGGGACACCCTGTATATTAAACATGAAAATATTATACTGCCTGATATTGCTGGATCTGCTGCAGACAAACATTCAAGTTTCATTTCTGCACAATGATAAATGTTCCTAACAATAGATTCTTTGAAATGTCTAGCTTATTTCACTATTCATTTCAAGCGCAATTGACAAATATTTTGTAACCTTTATTGTTTTATTAAAACAATTGTACTTCTTACGTAGTTTTTTCTTTCAAGATTTTTATCATTATTCTTTTTTTAAAACGGCCAAAATTTAGACGTTTTAAACTACTCTAAATCACAATGTATTTAGTTTTACCACGCAATTGTAATTAAAACCCATTCAGTATTATTTTTTGTTAGGTAAAAACGTGCTTGCTTACACAGTTATTACTTTTCCGAACCGAAGGGTAGGTTAGGTTAGGTTTTATGTGAGTGGGGCGTGGTCGCCCCTCCACCGCGTCCCTTAGTAGGTCTATTGTGGCTCACCCCTAGAGGCTACAGTTTTAACGAAGAGTAAATAGGAAGAAGTATTGGTTTACCCCCAAAAATCAAAATCGCCAAAACCATGTGCGCTGCACGTTTCATGGACCCACGCGTCGGATGGCACCATTTTCAGCGGTTGTTACAAATTGTGTGTGTGTGTGTGCGTGCGTGCGTGCGTGCGTGTGTGTGTGTGTGTGTTAATGTGTGTGTGTGTGTGTGTGTGTGTGCGTGTGTGCATGTGTGTGTGTGTGTGTGGGTTAATGTCGACCTCGGCGAAGGTATCTCGATCAGATCAACATTGTTTTGCAGAAAGGCCAGTTCAAGAGTACCAACAACCGACGAGCATGTATTTGAGCACTGATGAAAGTAAAAGAATCAGAAGATTTGTGTAAGAACCGTAGAAAGTAGAAGGAAGTGGTCTCTGACTACCCCTACGGAAAAAAGGCGGGACTATATGTATGTATGTATGTATTTGTACTACTGGACCTCAATCACGCCTTTTCGACGAACCTAACCAAGAAACTGTCTTTATCCGGCTATTCTAGGAAGTTTATATCACTGGTTGTTTGATAAGGACGACAATGTGCTCTGGTCATATGCACCCCACACACTGCTGTGTCAAACATATAGGACTTTCGTGCAAATACGCAGTTAATCTTTTAATAATTTGTCGTTCATGTTACCGATTTTAAAAAAAGATGTGGTCAAGGTTATTATTAGCAAAACAAAAATGAAACGTTTAAAATTATCAGTTATAAATGAAAACTTTTGATGTAGAGTGAATTAAATGTACGACACAACCTTGACCTTTAGATACCTTAGTTTATCAAAATTCTTATAATATTGGCGAAAACAATAACATTAATCTTGTATGCAAACAAGTGAATTATATTTTATGTAAATGTGTACACGTTGAAAATTAAGGTTATTATTCAATTTTGAAATATATAAATTTATATAGTTAGAAACAAAAGTTTTGCCTTAATAAATACATAATAATTCTCCTGATACACTAAAAAAAGTGTACAGTTGAAGTCATAATTAATTCCTGTTTCACAAATTCGGTACGTCAAAAAATTTGGCCTACGTCAGGTCCAGGGCCGGACTTTAATTGGATGTAACGAACAACGCATAATATTCTTTGCAGATATTGGCAAACAATTCGGAACACAACCGTTTTCATTACCGGCATGTAATATTATAATACGTTTTCTTTTATTTATTATTAGATAACGATTCCCCCACTTTAACACAAAACTTTCTGCCGCGCAGGAATTGACACATCCACTTAATCAAAGATCCTCGTATCCCACAGTGATCCAATTTCTGTAATAACATCCCATGTGGTACTCGATCAAATGCTTTAGAGAAGTCTAATATATCACATCTGTCGTAAGTTTGTCATTTAAGGCTTCGTTTCAGTCATTGACACATTGTAATAGGTTGGTCCTAGTTGACTTCCCCCTAACGAAACCATGTTGCTGAGTTGGAATTACTTTGTTTTTGGTCAATAACGTCAAAACTGCTTTGGCAATAATGGTCTCCATCAATTTACAAACAACTGATGTGAGACTAATGGGTCGATAGTTATTTGGATCGAGTTTGTTGCCTTTTTTTTTATAGGGGTAACCGATACCATTATCCAGATAGGGGGTAGAACGTGATGTCGAAAAGATGCGTTCATTATAT
Organism: Agelastica alni; assembly: GCA_950111635.1. Taxonomy (NCBI): domain Eukaryota; kingdom Metazoa; phylum Arthropoda; class Insecta; order Coleoptera; family Chrysomelidae; genus Agelastica; species Agelastica alni. The sequence goes on from OX467711.1 coordinate 14,497,975, forward strand.
CAGAGAGGGGACAAAACTTTTGTTACTTCATAGCCATGGTACATAGTGGCTTTAACATAGACGATGATTCTGTTTTCATAATAAAAAAAAGGATTCTTGGCACAAAAAAAAATGGAAATGAAATAAAAGAAATACAGGACCACAAATATAGGAATAGTGTTTATACCCAAGGAATTTTCTTGAGGTTGATGTTTTAAAACAATATTTTCTATATTTTTAATTTGTCAAGATAGACGAAGTTTTTGGATAAACAATCCAATAAAGTAGCAAATAAACAAATCTGTACATATGCATTAACAAAAAACACATTAAAAATATTATCGTGAAATATTAACCCAAATAAAAAAAAATTCTCTGTCATTCGAATCGATAAACAAAAAACTGTTTTCTTAAAATTATGTTTACATGTCAAAACAGAGGGTGATGCCACACTTGCGATAGATAATAATAACGTTTATATTAGCATCTTTTGAGGAGGAGTTGCAGGCGATGGAGAATATTATGCATGATGCCCTAAAAATCAAAGGTATTAAAGTAGATTTAAACCTCCGGTGGGCGCGCCAGCGGCAGCTTGACGCATATATTTATAAACTGGAGGCAATCCAAAGACGCTTTCTCAAATACCTAAGTTTTAAAGTAGATCGGACTTATGCACTAATTGGCACGGCACACGAGAGTTTACTGTCAAGACATAGCTTTTCCACTCTGGATAGAAGACGAGAATGTTCTAGTGTCATTATGCTACACAAAATAATTAACAATGAAATTAAATGTCAATGCTTACTACATCAGATAAACTTTAAAATTCCCCGTCAGGCATCTCGATACACCGACTCATTCTACACTACCACACCACGAACAAATATACTTAAAAACTCTCCTGTTCATACTATGTTTAGCAACTATAACCTAATAAGTGACCAGTAACTTAGTAAATTGTGTATTACTCTTAAGCTTTTTTATTGTTAGTACTATTGTGCAAATGTTTACTTTGTTCCTGTTCTGTAATTGGAAATCTTTTTTTCTGTAGAACAGTGTAAATAAATAAATAAATAAATAAATAAATAAATAAATATTTCCAATCTGTCTCTGCCACACTTAAAGTAGTGAAGAGTGAAGGTTCCAGCTCTATGTATTCTTCATTCAGTAGATCTTTGACTACCAGTCTGACTGTGCCATTATTAGCAGTTTTCTGTGAGAAGCTAATTGACGTTCATTAGACGAGTGTATAGATTGTGGTGTGTTTGCCGCTACACGCCCTAAAATGTAAGTAGAACTTTTCGTCTCTGATGGATAAAGTGAAGTATAGTGAGATAAGGCAACGCTGTGGCGTAAAAGGTATAGTTACAAAGAAAGATAAAGGAATGCTTGGATGGTAAAAAGGATGAATGAAGGAAGATTGACGAAACAGATTTATAAGGCGAGTGTGAATGGGCAAGTCGGTAAAAGTTGACCTCGGCGAACGTATCTCGATCAGATCGAAATTGTTTTGAAGAAAGGACAGGTAAAGAGTACCATGTATGAGAGCGCTGATGAAAGTAGAAGAATCGAAATACGTGTCTAAGAACCGTAGCAAGTGAAAGGAAGTGGTCTCTGCCTACCCCAACGGGAAAAGGCTATATGTACGTGACGTCCGAAAGTTTTCAAAAACTCTTATATTTAATATATTTAGAATGTATACAAGTAGAATATCTTTTGTAGTTGTTAAAGAAATAATTTAAGATTCAATTTATACCCAATGTATAACAAACAAAAATTAGTAGGTGTTTTACTTCTGCCTAAAATAATTTGGATAGGTATTATTTATTTGCTATCAAAATATTGGAACCCATTGTAGCAATAGAAAAAAACTAAAAATAAATTATTGTAGATATTCTTGTTGATTCCAATATTGAGAACCAAACAAATTCTACCTTAAGTTGACTTTTTAAGCTGCATTAACTGAACAGGGTGATACAACGATTGCATGGAGTAAGTTCTTGCTTGGTAGATAAACAGACAAAAACTTTTACTAAAGAAAAACTAATTATTGGACTTCATCATCATCATCAATGGCTTCACAACCCTGGGTGGGTTTTTGCCGACTCAACCACACGTCTCCATCTTTTTCTATCTAGCATATTATTGGACTTACTAAAATTTAAATAAATTTATAACATTTAAAATCTTTGGATAATCATTAAAATCTAATATATTCTTAAAATTGTTTTATTACTCAAATTCATAATCAGGCATGTCAAACAGATAAAGAAAATTTCAAATAAAAAACAATTTTTATGTATGTAAAAATAAAACTAAAAAATAAATTAAATTTATATAGCAAAAGCCAAATAAAGTTGCGTTCACGTCATCATTGTGAACATTTGCAGCGTTATCAGATTGTTCATAAAATATGGAAATTAACAGAAAATTTCTGAAGTAAACAAAAAACGTAAATGTAGAAAATTTCACAATATATTAAATAAAAACTACAAAGTTATAAATATACCACCACTGGCCACATTCGACCGAAGAACTCGGCACGCTGATCAGTCTTACCCATTTACTCTCAAGATTGACACTACAAGGACTAATCTCCATCAAGAATCCTTATTTTACAGAGCTGCTACGGAATGGAACAAACTTCCAAAATCAGTTTTTTCAGAGAACTATGACCTGCAACTTTTCAAAAAGCGGTTCCAGTAAAAAAATATGCGCAACCATTCGCCAGCTTTTATTGACGAGTGCTGCCATCTTCACGTTAAGGTCGGTACATTTTCGGACCACTCTCGTACGTAAAGAATAATATTGTTTTAATTGTAATTGTTCGTATTACGTCATTTTGTTATTACTTCCACGCTGGCGATACCCAATAGTAGGAATGTACTGTGGTTGATTGTATGGGCACATGAGTTTACTTTGTTAGTACTAGTATTATAGGAATAAGGGTAAGGAGAGAATGGAAGTGGAAGTGATTTTTACAATCTGAAAGACCGCTTTAGTTCGAAAATCCTAGATGCAAATGAAACGTACAGTTAGAGCTTTTCGAGGTCCTTGTAATTGGCGCATGTTGAAATTTTAAGTTCGTCTACAAAAATCATTTTCTTTTGTTATATTATATTTTAAATGTTTTATTCTGAAAGTAAAAGTTTTCCTTTTTAAGTAACATTTGGTGAACACAATTTCACCCTTGAAAAAGGTTTTATTTTATTATTTCGGAGAAGTATAGTTTAAAATATTCGAACTACGAGTCATAAAAACCAGGTACAATTCGAGCGTTGTATTGACTGCATAAACACTAAATGTTACACGATGTTAAAAGGACAACTGTAGTAATAAAGTTGCAAGCAGTTAGTTTTCTCCTATCCTTGATGGTGTTAAGATACACTTCCGAAGACTCCATTCAATAAATAAAATCTTTCAATAAATAAAATCTTTCAATAAATAAAATCTTTATTCATTCTAAAATAATACACCGTCACTTTTATCCATAATCCCAACTACAACTAGCAATGTCAATCGAATCCACTGTTGGAAAGTTTTAATTTACAAAAATCCAAAGTACGGTACTTTTTTTTAAAAGCTAAAGCATATAGACTGTCTGTTTAGTCAACCCTTCGTTGTTCTGATAAAATGCGGGTAATTTATTTTCTTATTTAAAACATGATGAAATAGTTTATAAAATTAAACCTTAACTTAATGACGATTGCGTCACATAATTTGATAGGATTTGTTTTTATATAGAAAAAAATGTTATCCACTTTCATTCTACCATTACCTAATAATTTGGAAATTGTTGGGTCAAATATTTATCTCCGCTAAGTATTTAAAACTTTTTATATTCTGCATTTGTAAAAAATGCGTAAGAAAAAAATCAAATTATCACGAGAAATATAACTCATACCTACTATAAAAATGCTAAAATATATCAACAACACTGGTATTTTGAGTGAAGGGGAGACCGGTGACAGTGTAAATATGGGGATACTCTATTTTTTATTGCAATAGAGAATAAATGTTTGACAAATTTAAAAGTGAGTCGATGTATGTACAGGGTGAGTCAATGATTGCAAAAAGTGTACTCTTACTACCTACTAGTTTTATTTGCTTTATATAATCACAAACTGTGTTTGATTTGAAAATATTTAGAACCAAAAAAGCCGAGCAGCATAAAGTTGCATTTTTTTAAATGGAACATTTTGTTCCTAAATTGTTTTTTGGATTCTACGTCATATGAATATAAAACATTATCTATATTGGTTTTAAAAACGCATCTCTTGTCATTTTTAAGATATTACATGCAACATTGAACGTATGAAATGTAGGTTGTGCAATATCCGCATCTAAAATAACAAATTCTCGCTTCTATTAATGAGAAACTCTGTATATTTTTATTTTTTCTAGCGGATCATCAAGAATCCTTAAATTTTTAGACATGTCATTAACAGATTTCAAGATATTTCAAGTGCTTGCAATTAATTAAAGAGTTTAAAAATCGGCCTATTCTTTGGAATGTGAGACACGAAATGTATTTTGATAACATTAAGAAAGAGGATGCTTGGAGAGAAATGGCGGATACATTTAACCGGGATGTGAGTGAAGTTATAAAAAAAATAGATAGTCTAAAAGGATCTTACCGGCGAGAAAAAGCAAAAATCAAAAAAATATTGGAACAGGAAAAGGTGAACGTGAATTTATCAATAAATAAACTTGCTATTAATTACCTTTAATATGTCATAGGCGACGACGAAATATATGACTGATATATTCTGACTTCTTCGAAGGCATAACTGGAAAGACCGTTTACTGCGCTTCCGTCTCTTTTTCCTATTTTTAAGTAATTCTTTGATAATAATAAATTCAGCACTAGCCCGTCCTAGATTCTCCATTGCGTTCATCGCATCAATAAATCCGTTGCACATCTGGAGCGGTCCGAATGCAGGCTCATGTGGTTCTGTAATTCTTTAGAGTAAAATTTTAAACATAATAGTGTTACAAATCCGGTCCTGTCAGGAACCGAGTGGTCGACGGCGGAAGGTCCGTGTTCGACCGCTCTCCTTTGTAGCTGCCGACGGGGCCTAGGAAAGTCGCGCAATGTCTCGAATCCGCGTCGAATAATGGAGAAACAGGTAGAATAATCTGGAACTGTGATATTGGAAATATAAAAGGGGAAACGATAATAACGATTATTAGTATTAGCTTATGTGTTTACGAATTATTAAATGTAAATAGTTATATAGAGTTGTAAAAGTTGTATTGCTAAGTGAATATCTAAGTGGTTAATGAAAATAGAAGTTATTGTATTGAAATAAACATTGTTTTGCTATTGGATCGAGAGTTTTAATCGCCGAACCAAAGATAGAACTATAAAAATTGTAACAATACCAATAAAAATATCAATTTTACAGATTAATCAGCTTTGTCGGGTATGTTAAACTCATAAGATATTGCGGGCCACATGATCTATTTTGTACTAAGTTGGAAGCCGCATGATTTTACTGTTCAAAAAAATTAATAAAATACGATTGTTAGAATGATTATATTGTTACGAAATTTACTTCTTTCTTGGGTTCGTTGATTTTAAACTCTCGATACAGTAACAAAACAATTTTTATTCCAATACTTTTACACAATATATTTTACTTACATAAATCATTTAAGATATGCAACTAAATACAACTTTTACAGCTACTTAAATTTCATAGCTTATGAACACTTTTTAAAACTGTCTTTTTTTCACGACCGCTGTCCTTTTTATATTTCTCAATCATAATTCCAGACTATTTCGCGAAAGCGATAGAACTATCTAGAAGTCTCTAGGCGCGGCGAGAGTTTATTGGACGGAGGTGGAAGTCGACAAAGGGCTCATTAATATGCCCACTCGTTTTGGTCGATGCTCGGATGCTGATAAATAAACAAGGCCGGATTGTAACAATATGTATTTATTAGACTCAATCTTTTTTTTAACTAGTAGAAATATTTTACATTTTATTGTATTTGACAGAGAAAAAGGCTTGACAAACTGTAAGGTGCTGATTAAAGGAGAAATAGTGGAAAAAGTGAATGAGTTTGTATACTAGGGTTGATAGTTTACGAGAGACGGAAAGTATGACTGTGAGATTTAGCTCAGGGAGATTCGGCATTGTTTTGAAGACCAGGTCAAAAGTACCAACAACCTCCGAGCATGTATGAGAGTGCTGATGAAAGTAGAAGAAGCGAACGATGTGTGTAGGAACCGTAGCAAGCGAAAGAAAATGATCTCTACCAACTCCTACGGGAAAAGGCGTGACTAAATGTATGTACGTTATATTAAATTTATTTTTTGATAAAACCCCTATTAATTAAATAATTGACCTTTTTTACAGTAAATAATAAAGATTAATTCTTCAAACTGGTATCAGTATTTAAAAAAGAACGTAAAAGAATATATGTGAGAGATAACATTTTAAAAATATTATTCAAGGAATATTTTTTTAATTAGTTTAAATGACAACTGAAAATATGTAGCAATAAATTAAAAATGATGTAAAGTCTAGTGTTTTAATTATCGTATGTTTATAAATTCTTATGTTAATTTACATAATGTGTTCATGTCTAGTTGCTAAAAATATGAGTAACAAAAATAAAAATTATATGCTGAACGATGAACAAAGGTATTTCCGAATCAAACATCCTGTATATACTGACTTACTTCTACGTAATTAGCGAGGAGGAGACCAACCATTGCGTAGAGTTCACGTTCGTACCAATTTTTGTCGATTTGTCACCTTAGATAAATTATGTCACATTTTCTAAATGTCAATTCTCTTGATGTTTTTACTTAGTTATACAGGACGCGAGCACAAAGTCGAGGTTCTAAAAAAACAGAAAAAATAAACATTAAATAAAAATATGCTTTTAATAATGCAGTGTTATTTGGTGTGACAATCTGTATACATCTTTACACTCCGTGTAAACAAAACTCGGTTTCACTTCATATCAAGAGAAATGGTCTAACAAATGTTTTAAAGTTAACGTCATTTACCGAGGATCTAGTTAAACCTCAGGGAGCAGTATTTTATACGGACGGCTCTAAACTAGAGCAGAGATTGGGTTGCAGTGTCTTCTCAGAAGACCCCTCACTTAGCCTGTCGTTTCGTTTGCCTGATTACTGTAGCGTGTATCAAGCCGAAATGACAGCCATTACCGAGGCAGCTGTCTGGACACTCCGCAACGAACCAAAAATCAGCGAGATACCCATTCTTTGCGACAGCCAGGCTGCTATCATATCATGGAACTCAGTCTACTTGACCTCTAGGGCAGCGGTGCAATGCCAAGCCGCAATGAAAGAGTTAGCAGCTAAGTTTAGAGGTCACATTGTCTGGGTACCTGGACACAGGGACATACCATGTAACTGTAAGGCGTACGAGATAGCAAGGGCACCACCCTTCCAGCTGTATCTGGCTCATCTCAGCAAGGAGTACCGATTGCAAGCTGCCAGCTCCTTCTGTACAGCAAAGTAGTTCAAAAAGCACACTTGAGGTGGCAAAATGAACCCATATGCACATCATCGACACAGATTTGGCCTAAACTAGATCTACGTCGAACTAATGATGTTTTAACTCTATCCATTGAGTGAGTCCATTGGAAATGCGATCGCAGCCATAACAGGACATTGGGCAGGTGGATCCCATGGACGGCGCATGGGAATCGCAGAGCTACGACATGACTTCTTTAGAAGCTGTCACGATGAGGATAAGGAGGAAACAATGGTACATCTTCTCTGCCCCTTCCCTGTCCTAGACAGAAAATGGCTTTCTATACTAGGGCAACCAAACTTTGATGACTTATCTGATCTCAGCTCAGTAAGCATTAAAGACCTCACACTTTTTATTAAAATTTCCAAATGGTTCTCACGGTAGAGGGGGAAGGCAACGCCAGAAAGTCCCCAAAAGGGTTCTGGGCCGGTAAATTGTGTATTTGCCCCTTCTTTGGCAAGGAAATCTGCTTCTTCGTTGCAAATCTAATCTACAATCTACCTTAGTGATACTACTGGTACTAAATATACTTATTTGTTAAACATAAATTTTTAAATTTATTTAAATTTTGTGTCTAAAAATAAACTTCTGATTTTAGAAATTCAAATTTTTATATTTTGTTTTACCTATATTTTATTTTTAAACTAGCTTTTATTCGCGACCATATAAACTTTGCCCCCGTTTTTCACCCCCTTAGGAGCAGAATTTCGGTAAATTATTTTTTTATTGAATGTCTACGTCATACAAAAAACACACCCTCCAAGTTTCAGGTCTCTGCGATCAGCGGTTTAGGATGTGCGTTGATCCGTCAGTCGATGGATTTATAATGATATTCGATATTCGATGATATTAATGTTTGGGTAAATTTTAGCTGTAAGCTTTTCTACAGTGGAAACAATTGTACCTAACTCTGTAGAGAGAATTATATTATTATCCAGTTCCAGTAAATCACCATTTCCTATTTTAAGCAACAGGTCTGAGAACTGTTGTCCTATACAAATTTTGCTTCCTTTTTTCATCCCCTTAGGAGCAGAATTTCCAAAAATTTGTCATACAAAGTTTCAGGTCTCTACCTCTACGATCAGCGGTTTTGGCTGTGCGTTGATCCGTCAGTCAGTCATTTAGGACAAAGCATTTTATATGTATAGATAACATTTTGATGTTTATATTTTGTGCTTATGTGAGGATAAACGAAGCTTACACGGACTGGTTTAACATTGAAAAAGGTGTTAGAAAGGGATGTGTGGCTTCACCATGGCTGTTTAACTTATATATAGACGGTCGTTAGAATAGGTTAGGTCATATTAGCATCATCTGAAGAGGAGTTGCAGGCGATGGTTTATATTATGCATGCATTCATCAAAGGTATAAAAGTAAATGTAAGCAAGACGAAAGTAATGGTTTCTGAAAGCGAAGAAAGCACGACAAACTGCGAGGTGCTAATCGAAGGAGAAAAAAAGTTATTAAAATTCTGATTTGAAATATTTACTTCCAGTTTTGTACAAAAAAAAATTTTTGAATCTGATTTAAAAATTAAAAGGAACAATATATTTCCTATACAAATCACCAATTAATCGATACGGTATGAAGGGGGGGCAAAATTATCCTCGCACACGGGCGACAGCTACCCTAAGAACGGCCTCGTCTAGTTGAATGGATTATTTATTACGCAAGAAATATCAGTGTGAAGAGAGAATTATTATTGGGAGGTAGATGTTAAAAATAAATGATAAGCTAAAGTTTGTCTTATTGCAACGGCTTACTTAATGATTGTTTATGAACGAAAAATCATTTAGATGAAATTTCATCAAAAATATTTCTTTAAATATATTTTTTATGTATTTAATGTTATTAAATCTAAAAAAGGTCGATCAGTTATCGCAGAAATTTCGCCACCTTTTTGCATCATAAAGTACCCGCTGGCAAAGTTATTATAAGTAGGCTACGAACTTTATCGAGATCAGTGCTTTTAAGTTTGTAGCAGTGAGAGGATCTCGGTTTTTCATACTTGATTATCTTGGAATTCAGATATTTGCTTTGGTCATCGGTTCGTTTTTTTCTTGAGTTTTGTTTTACGTTTTCCAGAGAGATTTTTTAATTGTGCCAAAAGAAAATCCAGGTTAAGTAGGTGAGTAAAATTCAATATTCTTATTTTTGTTTTAAATGATGTATTACAAATTTCATTTAATTAAAAAAAATTCATCAAAATGAAATACGTAAAATTTTAAATAGTTAAATTCATTGTTAAAACGTCACCTACTAGATTCTAGATGAATTTTAAAACTTTTAATAATTTATCGTGTGTTTTCTCAGCACATTGACTATAAAATGAAGTAAATAAAGTAAAAAGTGAATCTGTTTTTTTTTTTGCAATCTTACAACAAGCAAAACTACAATTATCAAGTATGACATTTTCCGATGAAACTAAAAATAAAAGATTTTTCCTCTTGTGAACTCTATCAGTGGACACACTGTATATTAGGGTCTAACTAATTAATTTAAGTTACTGATGATTAACATGTTTAATTATTGCTCAACAATAAGTGATATTAAATTAGTCACATACAAATTTAGAATTTTAAAAATTTAAACAGTTTATAAATAAGGATAACTAACGGGAGACAGCAGCCAACGATGTACCTCGGAAGGTAAAATCATCCCATAAACCAAAAATATCAACGACCTACTCGTTCGTACATCTAATAACTGAATATACAGGGACCTTAAAATATAATGATTTTGTCCAACATGCCCTATCTTCTTCTTCTTACAGTGTCTTGCTTTCTCAAGCGTTGACGACTCCCATATTGACTACTTCTTTGTATCTATCTCTATCTTGAGCTGCGTGGAGAAGTTCCTCAGCAGTTAAACCTGTCCATTGTCGGAGATTTCGAAACCAGGATAGCTTTTTGCGGCCTATCCATTTATTTCCCTCGATCTTGCCATTCAGAATAAGCCGAAGCAGACTATAACGTGGTCCACGCATCACATGTCCCAAGTATTCCAGTTTGCGGCGCTTGATGGTAGTTAAGAGCTCTCTATCGTGCCCTATTCTGATGAGTACATTCTCGTTGGTAGTTCGGCTTGTCCACGGAATTTTAAGCATTCGTCTGTACAGCCATATCTCGAATGCAGCAATGCGGTCAATAATTTTTTGGTGGAGCGTCCATGTTTCGCAAGAGTACAACAGAATAGACCATACATAACACGTGGTAAACCTTTCCCGCAGATAAATGTTAAGTTGCTTGGCACAGAGTAGCGGCTTGAGTTTCAAAAATGCTCTTCTAGCTATTTCTATTCTAGCCTTGATTTCTTCGTCTGGATCCATCGACTGATTGATCCAGCTTCCAAGATATTTAAAGTGCTGAACTCTTTCTATATTCTCGCCATCAAGTGTTATTCTTTCAGGGCCAACATTCATTTTGCTAACAACCATAAATTTAGTTTTTTTGACATTGATTATCAGTCCCCATCTATAACTTTCTTTGTTTATCTTGTCTAACATACATTGTAATTCTTTTAATGATTCAGCTAGGAGCACAGTATCATCTGCGTATCGAATGTTAAAAATGGTTTCGCCAATCTTTATTCCTTCACCAGATTGTATTGCCCCTTTAAATATATTCTCCGTGTTAAGGTTGAAAAGTGTAGAAGACAAAATACAACCCTGTCTCACACCTCTCTTTATAGGTTTCCTCTCCATCTAGTGTTACTGTGGCAGATTGATTCCAGTAGAGAGAAAATAACAAACGTATATCATTATTATCGAGGGGTATATTCTGCAGAGTTTGTAAGAGTTTGTTAAGCTGTACGCGATCAAAACCCTTTTCGTAGTCGATAAAACATAGGTACACCGGCTTTATTACCTCCCAACATCTTTGAAGTAGCGTGTTCATGCAAAATAGTGCTTCTCTGGTACCTAAGCCGCTTTGAAATCCGAATTGTTCTTCACTCATGATTTCTTCGCATTTGTTGTGTATACGGTTTTGGACAACACGAAGTAGAACTTTTAGAGGGTGGCTCATAAGACTTATTAGTCGAAAATCATTACAAGACGTGGCATTACTTTTCTTTGGCAAGGGGATGAACGTGGATTTCTGCCAGCTCTTTGGAAGTTGACTGCCCTATACAAACTAGCAATATTTGTGTAAGGCATGTTGAGTTTAAGGTGTAGAATTTACAATTCAAAGATTGGACATTCTTAATGAATCACCATGTATAACATTGATGATACTGACATATTGCTTCCGTGTTGAGACAAACTTTTTCAGCCAATTCAGTGCATATCCTTGTCGTGATCAACACAGTCGAATGCCTTACTGAGGTCACAAAAAGGGGCACTCGCCCTCGATAATTGAATTCAAGACGTTCGAATATAAAGAATGAATCGCATCGATGGTTTACTTTGAATTCTGGAAACCATATTTGTTTTTGGACATAATGTTGTTCTCGTTCAAATAAACGTTCAGTCTGTTCAAATATGCATGTTAGACCTATATACCGAATTCGCCCTTTTGCCGATATAAATACTCAGTTCGCGATATGATCAAAGCTAAATGATCGATTGCCGAAAACAGATTCTATTTCGGAATCTGTTTAAGCTGATTTACACATTTTGCGAATTGATCTATCCAGAGTTGCTCAAGTGCCGGATAGGAATGTATTTCGGCAGATAATCATTTTTAGTTTAACTTTTCGACGATTGTGCAAATAAGAAATGCGCATTTCCCGATATGCATATTATGTTCGTCGCCTCGCAAGTTTCAGCTTGTTATTTGTAATATAACGAAGGTAGCAAGTGTTGTGCAGCCACAATAAACCTACTAAGGGTCGCAGTGGAGGGACGACCTACGCTCAACTCACATGATACCTAGTTGTTTTGCGGATGTCTAGCAGTAGTGCCTTCATTAATTAATTTCGTATTTAAATTTGTGTCTTAAGTGTAATTTTATGAACGAACATGAATGAATCGAGAAACTGAAGATACGATGCAAGTTTCAACTGAACAAAATGAAGCAGTAGATACAAGAGATAATAACTGTGACGGAATTACTAAACATTCAATTAAACAAAATGAAACAGGGGATACAAAAGATGATAACTGTGACGGATTTACTGAACATTTGAACGCCTAGCTGCAACACGAAAATAATTTAAGTAGCACCGAAGAGGTCAACAACGACATTGTTTACTATACTTTTTTTATTTTCCTTAGTGGCATTAATATCAATGAAAATAGAACCACCAGTGCACATGCGTTAAAAAGGCAGGCGGACAAGATGTTAAGCTACAGTGCATAACGTGGTTAAAAAAAATGCTGAGAAAGGCAGAGGCCAATTTTGGTATACTTGTATGGAAAGGTGTCCTTAACAACATACTAAAAGTACTGATGGATGGGGGTGAAGTAAAGGGTGATGGGTCTCTAAAGGTCCCTTTTTTATTGTTAAAAATGAACATTTAGGAAACTGCTTTATTATGCCAGCGCGGCGATTGGAACAAAAAGAAAGGACCGGCAAACTCAAAAATACTGCGTCTAGCAGTTACGAAATGGTAAAAGGATTGTTCGGGCACTTTCTTTTGTAGAGTAAAATTTATTGTGTAAAAATATTGGAATAAAGATTGTTTAGTTATTGTACTATGAGTTTAGAATTACCAAACCCAAGGAGAAAATAACGTAACAATATTTTATTGGTTATGCCACGTGCAAACAGCTTCACTTCCACTTATATTATTATCTCCATACTTGCCATAATAAATTGTAGTTCTTGGTAACAGGTCAAAGAAACATGTTCGAGTAAAAATGTTTTTGAAACTTTAATACACGAGACGGGGCTTCAAAGATAACAACAATCTTAAACTTGATATACCTATAAATAAAGTCACGTTTGTTTGTAATTACAGACTGCTAAAGTATTCCACCAATATTTTAACTATAGATTCCTGAACTCAAAATATAACGATTCAACCCAAATCACCTAAATAAAATGTGTCTCCTGTCTGAGTTACAGGGTGTTTTATTTGAAAATTTAAAAATTATTTGTGCCCAGTATTTTAAAACTATTCGAAGTATTATTGTCATATTTAGTAGGGAGTGTAAGTACTATACACCCTACTATATTATGTTAAGTGAACGTTTCTGGCTACTACCAGAGGCGTACGACAGGGGAAAGTGACTGGTTGATCCCTCCCAAATTCTACGCCACTGGCGGAATTGCAATTTTATCATAATTTTTCGATTCTCCAATAATTTCTAAGTGAATATTGTACTCTTTCTTCATGGCGTCAAAGTTATTATTTTTCGAGATATTTCGGGTTAAACATGAAGCTGCACAATTAATTTGATTTCATTGTGTATTAATTATGTCGGTGTTTTGGGTCATTTGATTGCATTTATTACGCGAATGAAACTTCAATCTTTGTTAACGAAAAAACATAATTTTATTTATCGAAATCTTTTTAACAAATAGATGCATCAAGCAATTAAAAACAAATTGCGGTTTTGAAAATGTTTTAATCTAAATAAAAGAACCATTTTATTAAGAAGAAAATATTAAAAAACACAAAAACAAAATTTAGAAACCTTTTATAACAAAAGTTCAATGTGACCCCCGTTTACCTCAATAAGTTTATTTATTCTTTCGCTAAACGGACCTCTAGTTTTACAAAATATGTTTGACAATAAAATTAGCGGAATTTACAATTTAACTAAATAAAATTGATAAATTATTATAATCGCATTTATTTATCTGATTTTGATATTGTAAATGCACCTATTCGTTGAAAAAATTTCGATAAATAAAATTATGTTTTTTTGTCAATAAAGATTAAAGATTCATTCGCATAATAAATGCAATCAAATGACCCAAAACTCCGACATAATTAATACACATTGAAATCAAAATAATTATGCAGCTTCATGTTTATTTCGAAAAATATTAACTTTATCGCCATAGAGAAGGAGTAACATATTTACATAGAAAATATTGTAGAATCGAAAAATTATGATAAAATTGCAATTCCGCCAGTGGCGTAGAATTTGGGACGAATTAACCAGTCACTTGCCCCTGTCGTACGCTTCTGGTAGTGGCAAGAAACGTTTATTTAACATAATTTAGTAAGTTGTATAGTACTTAAACTCCCCACCAAATATGGAAATAATACTTAGAATAGTTTAAAAGTACTGGGCACAAATAATTATTAAATTTTCAAATAAAACACCCTGTAAATCAGACAGGTGACACATTTTATTTAGCTGATTTGGGTTGAATCTTTATATTTTGAGTTCAGGATTTTATAGTTGAAATATTTTCAATTAGTAATGGGCACTCTGTATAAATACAATGCTTTAGGCCTCCCATTTCTAATGTGGCTATCGCGAATAAAACTACAATAAAAATATTATGTTTGGGTACTCTATCAAAAACTGATTAATTTGTAATTTTCTGTTTATCTTTCAACACCAATTATTTTAGAACAACTTGAATATCATTATTTTTTGAAAATAGTTTCGAAATTATAAAATGTAATCCATTATTAACAACACATCATGAATTATCAAGTTACTGATAATCCTTTTATTTCGTAAACTCAAGTCAGCGGAAAGTTTACTCGAATGTTTAACAAATACATGTTAACGGGAACATTTTTTAATGAAAAAATGAAAGTTGCAAATTTAAGATGAATAAAAATTTGTGTAGTAAACTAATACTATTACAAAGAATAATATTATATATCACAAATACATACATATAGTCACGCCTTTTTCCCGTAGGGGTAGGCAGAGACCACTTCCTTTTATTTGTTACGGTTCTTACACACATCTTTTGCTTTTTCTACTTTTATTAGTGCTCTCATACATGCTCGTCGGTTGTTGGTACTTTTGACCTGAATGCGTTGTACGGTTTGATTCTAATCCTTAGATAGCAAATGCGTTCGTTTATGGGTTTAAAAGCGATGACATTATTAGTGAGGGACTCCTTGATTACAAATCCTGTCCCAAATCGGTGTTCCGCTGCAGAATATGTGCGATTTACTGATCTTCATATCTCCACTATCCAGCCATCTCATTTCCTGAACTGCTGTTATGTCCATCCCAATCTTTTCCAGTTCTTGTATGGTCTATGGGGCCACGCCGGTTCTATACCAGCTGAGTACATTCCATGTTCCAATTCTCATATGCCGTTTTCTTTGCCGTGATCGTGCAGTGGTCCGAGAATGGGTTGTTGGCCCATCGCTCAACCCTGCTCCTTTCGCATCTGGGCTTAGGACCGGCAATGGAGGAGTAAATCGACTCTACCAAGACCCGGATATTGTGAGATAAAATGGGTAACGTCGGGCTAAACAGTCAGATGAACGTTTAGTAAAACTAGTGTAGCAAAGCAACCTCCCGGACGACCACGGCTAAGCTGGCGCGACAACATCAAAAGCGACCTCGAAGCCATGGGGTATAAAATGAATACCCAACTAATGACCAACCGAGAGGAATGGAGGCATATAGTCCGGTCAGCCAAAACTCTCCAAGAGTTGTAGTGCTACGGAGTAGTAGTAGTAGTAACATAGTATAGGTATATAAATATATCAACAGAGACGCGATGAAAATAACAACAATACTTTGATTGAGCGGTCCTAAAGACAATATTTAATATTTTGCAAAACCAATACATGAAACATTAAGTTTATTTTATCTTATATTAAGAAGCATATATGTGAAACTACTGTTTAATTTAATAAGAATAAGAATTGATATACAATAAATATGATATGATAAGAGTCTAGAACTAGAAATGTTTATAGTAAGATTTCACTTACAATCGCACTAAAAGTCTTTTTATTGCGATATGTAAAAGTGACTTTAAAAAATAACTACAATGTGATTTAGTACTTTTTGGATAAAGAAACAAAATTACGTTAATGATACGTTTAATAGTTAAAAGATTCATTAATAAATCCTGTTTCCTCTCGTCGCCGACTATATCGTTCTCTGGGATAAGTGACCTTTTTCGGTAAACATATGTTGAGGGTATCCAAGGGATGGTAGACTGTCCCTTCTTCTCTTTTTACCATGGGTTTCGAACGATCAGCTAAAGATTATTTAAACATCGTGAACATAACAAATGTGACAGTTATTCCAAAAAACCATTAAAAAGCGTCGGTAACGTTCCATCGAATTTCACCAGAATACTTAACGCTTACGTATTGTTACAATCCGGTCCGGTTATTTGTCGGCGTCCGAGAGTCGATCACAACTAGGGTGCATATTAATGCGTCCTTTGTCGGCTTCCGCCTCCGTCTAATAAACTCTCGCCGCGCCTAGAGACTTCCAGATGGTTCTATCGCTTTCGCGAAATAGTCTGGAATTATGATTGAGAAAAATAAAAAAGACAGCGGTCGTGAAAAAAAGACAGAGAGAGAAGATTTCGAAATACATGATTTTTTCGACCTTAGTACCTGCTCCGTAATATCTGCAGTAATCCCTGAAAAAATATTCAAAATACATGCTGCAATCATCAACAATAATTTTCTTATCCAACACTTTATAAATTTTTACAATTTTCACAGACTTAATTATTTTTATAATGTTAACAGTACCTTTAGAGCAAGTTGTTCCTTATTAGCAACACGCTGGTGACAGAACATTACAATCTTAGTGAAGTGGTAAATTTTTTTACCTACAACAATATAATACCATAAGTCAGTTGTTAAAAATAAAAAAATTACTATCAACAATTTTTTTAGCAACACACAAAGACTAGGACAGTTCAATGAACATGCAAAATATTCTGAAAGACTAATCGTATTTCCATCTAAGCACTTTCAGTTCGTTACAAAAGCCTTAATTACAATTTTTTTCCTCCCCTCAGGGGGAAACTGATCTAAAAACTTTGTAAGCTTAGGCCTCCCACTTATTTCCTTGATATTGTACAATTTCTATGTCTTTATTTCTGTTTAAAAAGCGTTTGTAATATATATTATCTTTATTTGTATTATTTTTATCAACACTATCAAGAATTTTATTGAGCTCAATTAGCATGCAATTCCGTCAAAAATATAAACGAGAACTTGGCATCCACTTGCAATCCTGACCACACTCCACATAATATTTTAAGAGGCGCTGTTGTCCTATCTTAACATATCCTTTATTCTGTAGGTAACGCTGAAAATGTTTACAACAAGTTGTGCAAATACAGTAAATACTGCTGAACAAAGTAAATGACTCAGTAGTAATTAATATACAAGGGGGTTTATATAATTTTTTTTAATTAAATAATAAAATAAAATTTTTCAATCGTTGTATACATAAGAATCACTGAGTATTTTTGAAATGGTACATATTACAAAGCAGAATAATAAGTAATGGAAAATGAGGATTTTAAAATATTTAATTTAGAAAAACATCTTCATCCAAATAAGTTTTTACTGCTACCTTATAACCAAGATGATACAAGCTCTTTTGGTTAAAACTAAAAAACACCTACTCATCTGGATTTGAAGAAGTT
Organism: Agelastica alni; assembly: GCA_950111635.1. NCBI lineage: Eukaryota > Metazoa > Arthropoda > Insecta > Coleoptera > Chrysomelidae > Agelastica > Agelastica alni. Next base: position 14,515,967 of record OX467711.1, read on the forward strand.
TCAGGTTTTCTGTTAAGGAAAAACTTTAGGCACTATAATCTCACTTTTAACATATCTGATAAATATTTCAAATTGAACAGGAATTTTTCCTAATTTCATTAAAATTGGTCAAGTCATTCCCATACATAAAAAAGGCGATCCAAATAACATGACAAATTTCCGACCGATTACAGTGCCATCTGTTTTCTTTAAAATTTTTGAATATGCATATTTGAACAGAGTGAACGTTTATTTGAACGAGAACAACATTATGTCCAAAAACCAATATGGTTTCCAAATAAAGAGCTCCATTTAAATCGGTTGGCAATTCAAAAGGGCTTATTAAATAATCACATATTACACCACACCAAATTTTAAACTTATACTCGTGCCGAAAATGTGTTTCCCTCTTAGCATATTGGGCATTTTAAACATTTATTTTAAAGTTTTTTAATTTTTGTTATTTAATTTGTTATGGTTACACATTTAGAGAATAAATTTTTTTATAAAATTAAAATTCATTGAACTTTTTAGAAGCATATAACTCGATAACCGATCGAGTTACATGAATCAAACAAGAGTAACTTTTTTTGTAGAATGGAAAGCTTTTTAATACTTTTTTATTTTACTAATAGTTTAGCCGAAAAAAAAAATTTGATTTCATTTACTAAACACAATCAAGTATAACTAGTGGCCTCTATGAGCAATGCTAAATTAGAGTCCAAATTGGCAATTCTCATGCCAAAAAATGTTAAATTGCCAATTTTCAAATAGAAATTATGAAAACATGAAAAATTATTGCGAAAATCAAAATCCATATTATAACTTTAAACACACGGTATTTGTATAAGGCATGTTGAGCAGAATCATCATATTTTGAGTTGTAGAATCTACAGTTGGGAGATACAGATGCTCATGTCACACTATATGCAGTTGATACGTCACTGGTAATATCAGATAAAATAGATCAAAATCTACAAAACAAAGGTAACTTAATTCTGCAAAATTTAAATACCTGGTTTAGGGAAAATTCACTACACTTAAATAATCAAAAACACTTAATAAAAGATCATGCTAGACAAAAAATAGTTGCCAGTTTCAACCTGAAAATTGAAGATGATAAAATTTCTCGGTGCTCTACGGTGAAGTTTTTAGGCGTTCACTTGGATGAATTTCTCAGCTGAAAAACTAATTGTGGAACAATTATATTAAAACTGAACTCTATAAATTATCTTCTCAGAAACCTTCGTCATATTCTAGACCAGAAACAGCTGATTATGCTGTATCATGCCCAAAGTCAAATCCCGTCTTCGGTATGGTATTACTTTCTGGGGAGCATCATCCTCATGCTAAAATGTTTTTGTCGCCCAGAAAAAGATGAATAGCAGGAGTCTCAAGAAGTACAAGCTGTAAAAGCCTATTTAAAAATGTTTAAATACCTACCAACATTACCGTGCCTGTATATTCACATAGTTTCAATACTTATGCATCACCCATGTATTCACGTTGACATTTTTATAAATCAGTTTCTTTATCACATATTTAGTAATTCTTTATCATGTAAAAGTAAACATTTTTTTTTGTGAAAAAATTTGAATACCCGTTTAGTCGTGCTGTTTTCACTTTGGAGTCAATTACACATCATTTATTGCTTCTAAAATTTAAAAATATGTGATTACTAATGAATCGCCATTAAATTTTTGAGCTAGATCGTGCCATAATTATTGTTTTAGTTTAAAAAGGCCACTTACAGCCGGTCGTGCGGACAGAGTTGGAATTTTTCAGAGTGACGTGTCTCTAATATGGAATAGGTTTTTGGAGACCAATTCAGTACAAAATAGGCATCGCTCTGGTAGACCACGGGTAACTAATAAACAACAGAATAGATTCATAGGAATATCCATTAGGAGGAGTCCCTCTATGTCTATACCAGCCCTCCAAAGAGAGTTTAGACATGCCACAGGAGTCAGAATATCGTTGGCTAGAGTAAGAAGATGAATTGTTCAGTCAGGTTTAAGGTGTCGTCCAATTAGAGTTTCCCAGCTACAACATAGTTATATTTTGCAGCGCCTCCATTGGGCTCAAGAACACATAGAGCTCCCTCTGCAATTTTAGAATTATGTACTTTTTTCGGATGAATAGTGTCTGAATAGTGATAGCCGGCTTATTCGGGTTTGGAGAGAGCTAACAAGTGCTGCACACTTAGCTCTTGCCGTCCCACACTTTCTTTCCCTGGTGGCAGTGCTATATTTTGGGCAGGCACTATGGCAGGTGGTCGTACGGAATTGGTGCGCATTGACGCGACTATGACAGGACAAAGGCACATCACACAGGTTTTAGAACCTCATGTGAGTCTGTGGCGAGGAGCTGTGGGTGAGGATTTTGTGTTTATTGACAACAACGCACGCCCACATAAGACTCGAGCAGTGAATGACTATCTTAAGATACAAGGAATTCGTCGTTTGGAGTAGCCTACGATATCGCCAGACATGAACCCAATTGAACATACCTGTGATATGCTCTTCAGAGCTATTCTGGCTCGAAGAAATCCTCCCAAAACCCACCAGGAACTAGCAGTTGACGCAAGAGAAGAATTAGAATCTGCTTCAGGAATATATTGATCGCCTTTTTACCAGTATCACAGCTCGAATACAGGTTTGCATTGACGCCCATGATAGAAATACGCTTTATTAAAACTGTAAAAATTATTTTTTAAAAGAAATAAAATTTTAATATTATTTTTTTTAATTAAAAAAAACTACATTTGTTCTAAAACAAACAGCATCTGCTAATAAAATAACTTTTATTGTAGAATTAATCTATAAATGTAGTTTGGTACAATGTTTAATAATAAAGGAGATTTTAGTCGATGCATAACTTTTGAAATTATGTGTATTTAAATGATGTATGTGTTTTTATATATGATAGCCTTAACTGTTTAATAAGAAATAAAAATGTACATTCTATTAATACTAGGTGTAAACAGACTTTCATATGCTATTTTGTAAAATTGCCCCAATGTAATAGGGCTCAGATTATTAAATTTGCTACCCCGGGAAGTGAAAAACTCTATTACTATCCACAGCTTCAAAATCACACTGAAGTCCTTCCTTTTGAAAAATATGTAACTATTGGTCCCTTCAGGAAATGATTGAATAATAAAATGTAAATTTAAATGAATGTGTTACTCTTAATTAAACTGTCTACTTATCTTAAGTTTTATTTTTAAGCTTTTGTATGAATAATTCTAGATAATGTACCATTTTACAGAATAATTATTATTATATTATTATTAGTTTATTAGTATAATAATTATATGAATCCATAAGATTATTTTTAAAACCTACATGTAAGTGCATTATAAAAAGTTGCCACAATCAATTATCTTTAAATTGACAATATTTTTATTAGGTTTGTTTTTTTTAGAACAAAATATCTAAAAATGTTTGTTTTTTTATAGTCCTATTTGTCAATGAACAATTTTTCGGGAATGGTTTCTATAAATGTGATGTCTTCATATATTTTATTCCTTTTTTTAATAACTAAAATATTCCGAAATTATTTATGCTTCAATGCCATAATTGTTTTTTGTTTGATTACCGACATGTAAATAATGGATGGCTGGTAATAAAAACACACTGGCAGCTTAAATACGATGCATCATTCTCAACAAACAAGTTAAGTTTAATTTATATAAGAGAATCTTGTGGATCCGCAGGTTGTAAGAATTTTAATTATTATATCATTGGTACCTATAATTTGAATAAAAATGTGGAGTAATTAAGAGTAGTTTTATTATTGTACGTTCAGTATAATATCGAAAATAATACTTGGAACCTTATGTTTCAGATCGTGCACTTTTGACAGGCGCCAGTACACAGCCAATCGACCACGCCGAAGCAATCACGTGGTCATCAAACGGAGGTTATAAGTTGCATCGTCTCCGTCTAGTTGGTCTCTTTTCCACAGTAACTAAAAACTGAAGTACAAACTTTCAGTGTTCAGTGTTCAGCCAAACATCGAGGTTCAGAATGCCAGAAACGACGTTGACAAATGGATATACGAACGGCCATTCCGGATACGAAATGGCGGATGGTGCCGAATTTCTGTTTACATCGGAATCAGTAGGCGAGGGTCATCCAGGTTAGTAGTGTGCGTTTTAATATTCATATAAAATGGCGGTTTGTGCGTGTGCGGAGTCGCCGCCGCATGGTTTCTCGTTTAAGTCTACAACGATTTTATTTTTGGCGCAATTGCATTACGGCCCCGGCCTAAATACAGATGTTACCGCATCGGTTATTCGATACATTTTTATTTTTCCAAGACGATCGGTGTCTGGAAGTGACTAATTTTAAAACGTGCGATTCGAATCCGGCAGCACGTGTCGTTCGGTTGCTCTCGCACGCTAACTATCTCGTTTTTAAAATATGCAAACGCAAAAAGGGTCATGTTTGTTTTGACGTCGATACTCATTTCGCCCTCTCGACGCCCGACAAGGGCTTGTTTTTGTTTACAAATACCATCGGGCAACGTTGCATAACAATTAAAAAGTAAAAGTTCTCGCATGCATATTTCATTCATGTGGGATTTTCTATCGACGTAATTTTTTTTATCGGAATCTGCTACGGACTTATTTTGCGGTGCTGATAAGATTCGTATCTAACAAGTTTGGTAGTAAAAACGTAACCTTAGTTTTCAACTTCCTATGTGTATCGGTTAAACAAAAATGTAAACAATTTTAAATATTCCAACAAATCGATCCATTCGGGTACACTTTTCAAATTCTTTATTATTTATCAAGTTGAACATTATGTTGATAAAAATATTTTCGTGATATCTCCTATCCTATACCATATACCCTTTTATCAGGGCTGTAAAACCGCCCTGTCAAACTAATTTTATTTTGAAAAGATTTGTAGGTAGTACCTATGGTTTACTTTTTTGTTGGTTAACTTTACATAATATACAAATAAACACAAATATGTTGCTTTTTATATGGTTATTCTAAAATTTAAAGAAAATATGTTCTTGTTTCTTCTTATTAAAACTAATTCCCCCGGTAATTCTTTTTATAGCGATGATAATAATATTAAGTAACAAATGTGTAGTCGAAATCAGGAATAATTTTTCTTTTGCGCAATTTCAATAGGTACTAACAAATGGTTGTGCTGAATTGAAGACTAATTTTAAATAAAGTGTATTCGTATTTATATAGGGTGGTCCGTTAATAATGGGACACGAGCAACAAAAATACTGCGATATAACACAACTAACCTCTGTTCAATGCTTGATATCAAAAAAGGTACCTACAGGGCGTTAAATGTTTAAATTCTTTTATAATTTTAAAGGCGAGTTTATACAGATGACCAAAATAAAATAAGAAATAAGAATGAACCAATGAAATCGCAGCTTTTGTGTTTTGTGCATAACAGTACATAATCTCCAAATTGATTTGTTATTTTATTTCAAAAACGGATTTTTTAAATTTTATCATTATATAAAATTATCCAACTATATATCTACCATCCATTTCATATTAAAAAATATTACAATAGATGATGGCATGTTGTAGTTTTTTTTTTTTTTTTTATGAAAATAGTCGCAAAAAGGGTAGACCTATCGTGTGGGCCGCGGACGGCCCGCACTGCGGCTATTAGAAGGGGAAGGGATTATAGAAAGGAAATGATTGTGGACACGCTTTTTAAAAAGTTGCAGGTCATAGTTCTCTGGAAAAACTTATTTTGGAAGCTTATTCCATTCCGTAGCAGCTCTGTAAAAGAAGGATTCTTGATGAAGATTGGTCCTTGTAGTGTCAATCTTAAAAGTAAATGGGTGAGACTGATCAGCGTGCCTTGTTCTTCGGCCGAATGTGGTCAATGGTGGTACAAGAGTTTTTATTTCTCTGGAGCATCTGCCATGGAAATATCTGTAGAGCAATGACTGGTCTGCAACTCTTCTCCTATGTTCTAGAGGGTGAAGGGTATCTGTGAGAGTTGAGCTGTTTATCAAGCGAATGGCTCTTTTCTGAATGGAATCTAGAAGACGAAGAGAATGCCTTGGTGCTGAACCCCAAATGTGCGAGCAATACTCCAGTAGAGGTCGGATTTGAGCCTTGTACGTCGTCAACAGTTGATCAGGAGTAAAAAACTTTCTGGCTTTCCACAGAAAACCTAGCCTCTGGCTTGCCAACTTTGCGATGTTAGCAACATGGTCATGTCAAGACGTATTATTGGACACCGTGACTCCCAAAATCGAGATGGAGGGACTTGGTTCAAGGGTATTTCCGGACATTGTGATGGGATGATTTGAGGAATTCACTTTCTTGGAAAACGTGGCACTTTGTGTTTTTTGGGCGTTGAACTGAACAAGATTGTTGGTTCCCCACTCGACGATTGCTTTAAGATCTCTATTGATGGAATCAACCTGTTCCTGCCTGAGTCTATTTGTATCATTCACCGAAAGTGATCAATAGGATGTGAAAAGTATCGACCTTTCCTCAGTTATATGTAAAAAATGATGGAAAATACAAGAACAGTCGACTGAACGAAAATGCTTTGCTCACATAATGGAGGAAGCACGTAAGTGCCAAAAAACGTTTTTAGAGTGAGAATATTTATTTTGTAACAGTTGTTTCTTATGGGGTTTGCATGTATTTCCATTCCATCAGGAAATGATTGTGGACCCGCTTTTTGAAAAGTTGCAGGTCATAGTTCTCTGGAAAAACTGATTTTGGAATCTTGTTCCATTCCGTAGCAGCCCTGTAAAAGAAGGATTCGTGGTGGAGATTGATCCTTGTAGTGTCAATCTTGAGAGTAAATGGGTGAGACTGATCAGCGTGCCGAGTTCACAGCCGAATGTGGCCAATGGTGGTAAAAGAGTTTTTATTTCTCTGGAGCATCTGCCGTGGAAATATCTGTAGAGTAATGACTGGTCTGCAACTCTTCTTCTATGTTCTAGAGGGTGAAGGGTATCTGTGAGAGTTGAGCTGTTTATCAACTTGTTACGGTATGAATATTCCGTAATTGTTTTAAACAATAGCGATTGCCATGGATGTCAAATAAACTCTTTGAAGTAAATCAGTCAGTTTCAAATTAAATTGTCGACGCGTCGTTCTTAAAAATTATTTTTTAATAGTTTTGTATAAAAATGAGCGAGAATTTAAGTGAATCAAATTTAGAATTTGAAAATACTCCTCCCGAGATTACAAATTACGCTCTGTGCCAACACAATAAATATTAATACCAATTAATACATATCCAAGTTTTAATAAATAACTTGAGTTCTTTAAAGTATTTTTTATTTAAATTTTTTGGTCGTGGAGAAAATATCGTCCGTTACACGGTTAGAATGAAAAAATTCGGTACTCGTGGTTTCTCGAGCTCGCTATCGAATTTTTCATTCTAACCTAGTGACAGAATCTACTATTTCTTTTTCAAACAAAGTACACCATCCAGTTTTTACGGGATATTGCGTATCGAGCAAGGCGTTATCAGATAGTAGGTACCTATCTACCGAAAAACCTTCATTTAAAAGTAAAATTGTAATTTTATTCGTGGTATTAATGTACCTATTACGTTCACATTGATTTTAAGAATGTTACGTCAATGTACTTCCGCACAGAGCTCCTGACCGTAAATTCTAAACCAGGGATTCTTAACAGGGGGGCTGCGGACAGCATATATGGGGGGACCGCGAAAATCTTAAAAAAATTACGTTTTTATATCTTTACGAATAAAACTTTTTTGTAAAAGTGTTTGTAAGTGATACATATGTAAGTAACAGATGTACGAGTATGTTACCTAATGATGGGGGTGAGGGTATTGACCGCGAATATAATTTCGGATTTAAAGGGGGTCGCGACTAATAATGGGTTAACATTGTAGATTGTAGGGGGGGGGGGTCGTGAAGGCTATGCAGCCTCTCAAGCACCTCGACCTATCAGATCTTTTGTGCATAACCCTTAATCTATTCGAGGCCCGGGATTCCGAGACTTCGTACAAAGTTTATCAGTTTCCTGGTGGATAAGTTCCTGACATCGGAGGGCTTTAGGAAAGCCCCTTCCAGAAGCAGAAAAACGCTGGGCATTCGCAAAGCAATGTTCTGCAGTTTCAGCGAAGTTCTCGCAGTAGCGGCAACTATCACTCTCTGTTTTGCCCATCTTTTTCAGGTGATACCTCAGAGGGCAGTGTCCAGTTAGGAGTCCCGTCACCAGTTTCAAGTCTTTCTTGTCCAACTCGAGAAGCTGTTTAGCTTTCCTTGGCGAAAGGCTTACTAGCCTTTTCGCTCGTCTTTGTCCTGGCATTTTATGCCAGTGTCTGTTTCCCAGCGTCGAATCTAATAATAGGTTAAGAACCACTGTCCTAAACTATATTTTACCATCAGGGTCCTTAGCATTTTATTATATTATTTTTATTTTTTTTATAAAATAATTTAAAACATTTACTGCCGAGACACGAGTCATTCTTTTATTTGATGATCTACAATTAAAAGGCAATTTATTCATTTTCATGAATGTAGCAGACAAGCGTAATGCAACTAATAAATCTTAATATTATAATTTCCTTTCACCGTGGGCATCTGTCTTAATTTAAGATTTTAAGATCAGTTTTATTTTTAAAACCGCTGTCGCCGAACGTGCTTTTTATACAGGGTGTTTCATTAAGAATTGTCCAAATACCTAGTAACAGAAGAAAGCTTAGCACAAAATATGAATATTTATATACTTGGTGAGGCGTCGAAGGAATAGTTTAGGTTAGGTTAAAACGGCGGTTCGGAGGGAAACCACTTAGGCCTTTTGGCCTGTTGTGATACCGTGATGGACGGCGGTGCCTTCCCCCTCTACCGTAAGAAACCAGTTAGAAATTTTTTTAAAAAGTGTAAGGTCTTTAATGCTAACTGAGCTGAGATCGGATAAGTCATCAAAGTTCGGTTGTCCTAGTATAGAAAGCCGTTTTCTGCCTAGAGCAGGGCAGTGGCAGAGAAGATGTACTATTTTTTCCTCCTCTTTCTCATCGTGACAGCTTCTACAGAAGTCGTGTCGTAGCTCTGTGATTCCCATGCGCCGTGCATGGGATCCACCTGCCCAATGTCCTGTTATGGCCGCGATCGCATTTCCAATGGTTAGCAATCGGTACTCCTTGCTGGTGCCCTCTTTTGCTAGCTCGCCTTACAGTTGCCTGGTGTGTCCTTATGTACGGGTACCCAGACAATGTGAACTCTAAACTTAGCTGCTAGCTCATTCAGGGCGGCTCGGCATTGCACCGCTCCTCTAGAGGTCAAGTAGACTGATTTCAGTGATTTGATAACAGACTGGTTGTCGTAAAGAATGGATATCCCGCTGAACGTTTGTTTGTTGCGGAGTATTCAGACAGTTGCCTCGGTAATGGCTGTCATTTCGGCTTGATACACACTACAGTAGTCAGGCAAACGAAACGACAGACTAAGAGGGGGGTCTTTTGAGAAGACACCGCAATCTGCTCTTCCCTCTAGTTTAGAGCGTCAAAGGACTAACTGCGAGAAATTTAAATTAAACAATTTTTCCTCTATGCGGTGGTCTTCGAGCTAGTTTGGATGTATTTACACACGTTTTATTATTTCTTCACTGCCTTCTTAAATAGTTCATAGTCTCAAAAATATGGAAGTAAAGTCCATCACATTTTTAGAAAATACATGTATATGATGTGAGTATAATACTTGTAGATAATAATATTTTAACATGTGTCATAATTCTTCTTATTGTTTCAGTTTTAGTATAAAAAATACACTCCAAAAAACCATAAATCATTATTAATATAATACTTTTATGTTAACTTGAAAAATCAATTAAATAAGTAATTTTTTTAATAAATAAAAACTCAAAAATTTATTAAAATAGTTATGAAAAACAAATTGTTTCCTTTTTTATGCAGTTTTCCATAAAAATATATCATGACATTAAAAAAATGTTATCATTAGAAGTTTACGAATATCATGTTTTTTTTGTACTTTTAAACTTAAAAACAATTGATCCTGTCATCGTTTTTACTTTTTTTATTAAATAGCCGTAAAATAAACTAATTTAAAAAAAAAGCATTTGTTATGTTAATATTTCTATGTTTTATGGCCACAAGTATGGTGAACCCCTAATAAAAAATAATCGTAGTAGTAGTGCGGCGCTAATCTTACATCTAATAACATTTAAGCTCTCTCTGCACATATGTCACATATTTATCCATTTCAATAGTGTACAATCTTTTCTAAATAAAACTGCTGGTAGTCTTTCAAACAAAAATCTATTTTTATCTGGTAAACTTTTGGGACTAGTAACTACTATCGCCGCGGTTAACAGTTCACTTGAATTTCTGTGATCATACGCGTTATCGTTAGACAATTAATAAAACTAGAAATTATATTTTAAAAATAAATAGAATCGTTAATTGCTTAATTAAGAGCACTGTCCAACTGTTGTTTATTAGCAGCAATTTTGCTGCTGGGATCAAATTTTGAGTATCGACCAGTAGCGGCTGGTCAGGGGAGGTTAGCTTCCTCTTCGTACCTAGCATACGTATCTTTAAAATGTTTTTTATTTTATTACCGGCGAACAACGCACAAAAAAAAAGTAACGCGCCGCCGTTGCATTATTATAAGGGAGGTGGGGAAATGTGGTAATTGTACTCATAGTGTTACTTTTAAGTTAGGTTAGGTATACATGTTTAAGCCTCCTGTTGAAAATACCTGAAGCCGCTACTGGTATCCACGTAATTTATGGTTTTAATATCAAGCATATTCTGCTTGACCAAACGAATAAAATTTGCGGTATCCTCCTGAGAAAATTCAAGCAAAAATCTAGACAAAGTTTGTCTGTTTGGGTGCTCCTGACTTAAAATCACGTTTTTGGGTACACTTTAATGTATGTTTTTTTAAATCCTATACAATTCATTACCTAATGTATATATTAAAGAACACGAGGATAAAAGAGAAGCCTTAATAAATTATCAACAGTAATATTTTTTTCTATTTTGCCTCAATGCGATGATCCGTAAAACATTCCCTTTTTTATTATCAAAGACCACAGTCCTATCTAAAATCGAGCGATGCCAGATTTGGGACTGTAAACAACCCTGCATTAAGAGGGATGCTAAAGAAACAGGCCATTCAAAGGGTCTCGAAACCGTAGTTTTTAAAATTCAGGTAAACTTAATCCATTTACCTTGATCGAGGGTTTGCTGCAAATCAGGTACACTAAAAGTTTCAATTCAAATATTTACTCTATTAATGTACGAGGATAGTCTGAAAATTTTCCAAGATACAAGACATTTTTTTTTAAATTTATTTTTATTTTTCTACAAATACTCCTTGTTAGTCTACACCGGCGCTGGGCATCTTCGCTCAATGAGCTGGACGTCCATCCTATACCTTTAATGAGTACGAGTTTGTAACAAATAAAAATATCCTTTTTTATTTCAAAAATACATTTATCGTAAAACTAGTCAAAACTATTAATCTATTATAAGCGTCTTTATCTTTCAGTCTCGTACCAAAAACTGCCAAATCTCGCATCACTCCTCGTCTTCATATTTTAGGTACCCAGCAAAACAGATCTTTCTGTTATTGTTACATCAAGTAACCCTCGTTTATGACTCCACCGTTGGACCTTGTATACAGGGTGGATCTTACTGGTGAGAGGTCTCTTGACTTCATATACTTGGCTTCATCTAAAGGACAGAGAGGTACGTCGTTGTACCTCCCTGTCTTTTATGTCTTTTAGAAGTTAAGGGACCTCTCGCTCACACTCATTTTGGATATCCATCCTACCTTTTTGTTTTTCTCTGCAAATGTGGTCGTCGTTTTTTCGCAATTTCTGCCTTCAGCTCGTCAAGTAATGATGCGTAGTATGCTCCTGTAATGGTTTTCCTTTTTTTGAAGATAATCTGTGAAATGTTTTTGGCATACAAAAATTAATGACTGCGCGATAATTTTTCTTTGACGGTTTTTTTAAACGACACGATAAATATAAAATTTCAAAACATAAAAAATAAACTGTTCGTGTGCTGTCTGTAAACAATATGCAGTCAATGATCGTTTTTATTCAACATTGATATAATTCTGATTGATTCTAAATTGACCGTTGACATACTTTTGAAAGCATTTACTTTTTTGTCAACCTTTTGAAAATGCGCAGTCTTCGCACAGTTCTTTAATCGTAATTAAGAATTGTAAAGTTTGAATGTTTTTATTTAAAAATGAAAAATTAAACGTAAAAATAAATGCGGCGGAAATAGAGCAACTAAAAAATAACTGTAGAAAAACAACTGGATAAAATTAAAAGCATAGACATAACAAATCGACTGATCACACCATTTTTATACCGAGACTAATTAAATTTTTAATTTGACGAATTTTATATATTCATTGCAGAAGTAACACGAGTCACGATATTTACAACTTACGTTTAATCTTTTCGGGGAAATATGTCGGATGAATGTGAATGAGTTTTTAAATGTGTTTTACTAAGGTATTAAATTTCGATCCAATAAATTGCTATTTCCTTTACCTGCCATTTTGTCCAGAAGTGCGTGAGATCTGTTAAAATATGATCGGAAGCACTTCTTAGTACATTAACCAACCCTTATAATCCCTCAAACAATAGGGACTTCTATACTATAGACCAGGCATGGGCTAAGTTTTTAGAATCGAAGTCTCCTTTGTTAACAATTTATTGCATGTTATAAAATTAGTAGATGGGACTTTCAGAAGTCCCTATTGTTTGAGGGATTATAAGGGTCGATTCTATTGTCCCCACCAAAAGTTAAATAAAAAAATGCATCAAGGGTACGAAGTCCTGGGGACTTCGAGCAGTCCATATGGCCCGTGCCTTCATAGACCCTGCCTCGCACAAAGCTTTGCCGTCGAGCAACAAAGACACTGGTTATTAAAGAGGGTCGAAAAGTACTAAGCTCGATTTCGGCGTACGATGCTCCTATACCAGGATAGGTGCGAGGCGTGGGTCGGTGCCGCGTTTTGACCAAGAGCATTTTCTTTTATAATAACATTTGCTTCGCACACGGTACAATACTAAATGTGGTGCGACATTATGGCCACCGACTTAAAATTAAAAATATATAACAAGAGAAAAAAGGAGTACCTGAAAATCCTGGTAAGAAGAAAAACGAAATGAACAAAGTGTATTTAAAATTTATGTCAGCCAGAGACGAAAATATTGAAAATGAAATAAAAACCACTATCGGATACAAAGAATAACTTATCTTTCATAGCTTTTTGTTCATTGCGCTCTCTGTGTCCATTATACGCAAAACTAAAAATAAATCGTTTATTCTAGTCAAAATATTACCAAATTTAAATCAAATATGCTTAAAATCAACTTTTTACAATTTACTTAAACTCCGCTGAACAAATAGTTACCGAAATTTTTATCATTTCTACCAGAAATTCCGGATTTTTAAATAATTGGACTTATTTTTTTTTTCAGATAAAATGTGCGATCAAATCAGTGATGCCATCTTAGATGCACATTTAGAACAAGATCCAAACGCAAAAGTTGCGTGTGGTAAGTTACATTATTTCTTATACGGATTTTCCATTATGTTTAAATAAAAACAAAAAAAAAAACTTTCAAATATTTTAATTTTAACATTTTTAACTTTTTGCTCCGGGGTTAGTATCAACGTCAGTTGTTCTATAAACTGCGGCCAACAAAGCCTATTATCCCCCTCGTATATAATTGGGTCTTCACAGAGGCTGTTAGGATGTCGACAAATGGGGCTGTTAAGCATTTCATTTCCAATTATGGTTCCCATAACCGCGAGTTATTCGCAAAGAAGCATTGACATTGAAAAGGAGTGTCATCCTCCTCTTTACAGAACCTACAAAGCAGGCTTTCTGCAAGCCATGTAATGTCTAGATTTTTATTCATGCTGCAGTTTTCTGCAAGAGATCTTGTTGGATGCATTATTTTCCTTTCTCCAAGCTTCAGGAAATTTTCTACCGTTTCCTAGATGATCTCCAGATAAGAGATTGCGAATGTCTTGTACCTGGGTACTTTTTCCGGCATTTGTGGTGGTTGTTTCGTAACCAGCTTCTAGTTGGCTCACTAGCAATACTGCAGGTTGGCACTGGGTGTATCGGATGTTTTAATCCTTAGTATAACATTTACAGTAGTAAATGTTTCCCGTACTGCAAGACTGTTACCAAAAAAACTGTAGAAAAGTCTTTCTAGTAGTGTAACCCACCACTTTGTATCCCGCATACGTTTTTGTTGGCGTTTATTTACGTAGTAAATTTTTAAAAAAAAGTGGTCACACCCATAAAAGAAGAAACTAAAAGTTTTAATTTATTTTAACGATTTTTTTGCCACGTTGCCCGAAGCAACCTGCAACAAAATATGTCTCATTTGGTCGCTAGTGCATTCCAGGCAATGAAAAAACAGGTGCATGGACAAAACAGAATCAAAGGAACCACCAATAGGTTCAAAACTATTCTGCAGTTATACAAAACAATATATTATAGCAGAAACTAGAATATGGAGCAAGAGCTGAAATCCTCTGGAATAACAGGCTAAACGGCTATTGGACTTGCAATATTGTAAGGACAGCAGCCTGTTACTCCTAAATAGAGAAGATCTATAACAGCTAGTTGAAACCCCTACAGTTTCGACCCAGTCAATGAACACATAAAAAACATGGGCAAGGTGGAGAATGATTCCTATAGATTCTGAGGAAAGGACAAATAATCTGCACACCATCTTTTAATAGAATGTTTAGTACTATCATAAAAAGGATTAAGATTGCTCAGCAAAGCAACTTCTTCCTATAAAGATTTATAAATTGTGATGCAAGATCACTTATTTCGTAAGGGCTCAAAATAGACCTAGAAGTAACACAATAAATAACCTAAGGGATAGGACAAAGCAGTCGTTTTCTTGTAGCGAGATAAAAAATCATTCTGCCACTACTTGATATATAAGTAGTGTTTCATTTTCCAAAATACGGAGCTTTAAAACTAAGAAATTTTATGAGCTACCTATCTGGGGGCACGGCAGTACTCCCGCCAAGTCGAGCAAAAAAGCGGCACGCTCGTACCATCTTTTTATCGAAGCAGTTCAGGCCATTTTCGACCCCCCTATAACTTCGTTGTGGATAAAACTAGAAGCCTGAATTTTCAGTAACCAAGCAGGCATTGTATAAACACGGTATATTTCAAATTTCATTTAATTTGAACTAGTAGTTTAAGAATTATAACTAGTCAAAGTTTCTTAATTTTGTCACTCACTCACTGACTGACCGATCATCAAAACTAATGTACTTCTAGCAGACATAGAAGCTTCAAATTTAAAATACAATTAGTGTTTAGTGTATAAATCAAGGAAAAACTAAAATATTTTGCAATTTCGGTACAGTTTTCTAGATACACCAACTGCAATAACTTTGTAATCTCATATAAATATATGGGATTACAAAGTAACATTTGCAGTGAATGAATCAGTGTACCTATATATGTATAATTAGGAAAAAAAGTAGGACTATCTACAAAAGAAATGAGATGCCATCAAAAACATAACTCGCAACTCAGTTCATGTAATACCAAGTCGGTTAATTTATCCAGTCCCTACTTAACATCAACATCTTACAGTGACCATATCAATATTAAAAATCTTTTATGTTTTAAATAAATACATTGACTCGCAATCGCACTAAACAATCTAATTTAATTAAATATGTATTACTTGTGAGATACATTGTGTTTTCATGCGATGGCCAAGTCAATCTATTTATTTAAAACATAAAAAAATTTTAATATTGATATGGTCACTATAAGATGTTAGGTTAGCTAATTACGTAATAACTTAAGACAGAAGGACCATTAGGTAGTGACTGAATAAATTAACCGACTTGGTATTACATGGATCTCACAACTTTTTACGGCAGAAGAACTGAGTTGCGAGACTGTGTTTTTTACAAGTTTTTAATAAATCTCTTACTCCTGTTAATAAATGTGCGTTCAATATCTCGATAAATGACTGATTGGATTATTGTTTTAACGTAACTCTCGTACTTTTATGTAACAGAAACAGTGACAAAAACGGGCATGATCCTTCTATGCGGCGAAATAACATCAAAGGCCGTCGTAGATTATCAAAAAGTTGTCAGAGAAACCGTCAAACACATAGGATACGATGATTCCTCCAAAGGTAAGTAATCATTTGCTTAGATTATCAAAAATTAATGTAGATAGTGGCAAGTGCTTTTTTTTCGTTATTTTCTAATATTTTACTTCTTGCACTTTTACTTTTTTCTAAAATGACAACGCTTAATGGTAATTGTATATATTTTGATTGGTGGATTACATAACGCAACACATAGGTAATTGTTATTTGATCGGTTTTTTATCATATTTTTTCTGTTGACTTAAATTTCGTATTTCCGAAATATTCATTATCGATGTTGGATGTTTACAATAATTATTTTCCAATTAATTAAAATATTTAAAATTGCATTTCTCGGAAATTCTACGTTTAAAAATAAGATTATTTTAAAAAAACATATTTTTGTAAGCCTGGGAATAATATGGTTCTTTATTGACTCCTTAAGTGATTTCATACGAATACATTAAACGACTATTCGTGCACAGATAAAAAAATGTTAACAACAATTATTTTAATCACATTAAAATCGTGACAAACAATCGTAAAATTTGGAGTGTTATTTATAAATTTTTAATCTGCTATTCGATATCGTTCATTTTATTCCAGGTAATTCAAAATATATTTGCAGACTAATTTCATCGTTAGGCTTCTCCCAAAGGAAATTTAATTCGTGTAAATTTTTTTATAATTTTGTTCCCTTTATTATTGTAAATGTTCGTCTTCGTTATAAGTGTTTCATTACTCTGTTGAGTGTTGGCATAATTTTCTTAAATTGTATTACTCTTTTGGTTGTATCTTCTGGACAAGATCTTTAGACCATTCAGCATATTTTCAATAGATTATAAGTCAAAGGTTTACTTTACTTGTTTTGCTGTTCTACTCCTAAAAATTTACAGATCTAAACACAGTTTACTACTAAATTAAATTATTATTTACTGTTAAAGTAATTTACAAAACTTAGTAAATGTGTAAATTATTAATATTTTTATTGATATCGTTCGGGTAGCGTGCTGTATGGACTTCTTCTTGAAATTCCGCTCCTATCGGAGATTGGAAATCATCACCACTGTTCGGACCTTATCAATCGCCCGCCTGAAGAGTTCTGCGGACGTGCAACCAAACCACTCCCCTCAAGTTGCGCAGCCAAGAGATTCTTCTTCTGTCAATCCTTCTCTTGCCTTTTATTTTGCCTTGAATAATTTAGCTTAAGGATATTATATCTATCTCCTCTCAGAACATGTCCTGGATATTCTAATTTTTTCCTTTTTATGGTGTTACTAATTTCTTTGGCTTTATTCATTCGGCGTAGTACTTCCTCATTTGAAACCTTGTCAACCTATGGTATTCTCAGCATCCTCCTATAACACCACATTTCAAATGCTTCTATGTTCTTGATGTTTTCTGATTTAAGTGTCCAAGCCTCCATTCCATACAATAGAATGGAGAATATATAGCATTTTAGTATTCTGGTTCTCAATTTTCATGTTATATCTCGGCTGCAGAGTATTTTATTCATTTCTTTGTAAGCGCTGCGAGCTACTTCAATTCGACACTTGATTTCTTTTGTGTGTTCTGCTGTTTCAGTTACCCATGTGTCAAGATATTTGTAAGAGGATACCCATTCCAGGTTGTCGTTATTAGTATTTATAGATGGTCTATTGTGATTTGTGCTTTGGTCTTTTGAAGTTGCCATGACTTTGGTTTTCTTTGGGTTTATATCTAGGCCATATTTCTTGCAGAAAATGCTTGTTAACTCAACCAGATGTTGTAGGTCTTACAGACTGTCGGCGAAGATAACGGTATCGTATGCGTATCGCAAGTTGTTAATTCTTTCCCCGTTAATGACAATACCACCGGTTTCCTCTGACAGCGCTTCTTTAAAGATGCCTTCACTATATACATTAAACAAGAGAGGCGACAATACACATCCCTGTCTAACACCTCGACATATCTTAATCTCCTCACTCAGATCTTCTCCGACTTTCGACTCGTGCTGTTTGGTGCCAATAGAGATTGGATATTATTCTTATGTTTTTGCTCTTTAGTATCACTAGGAGTTTTGGGTGTTGGACTCTATCAAATGCCTTTTGGAAAGTCGATAAAGCAGATGTACATATCATGATTCATATCCAGGCATCTTTGTCTCAGTACGTTTAGTCCGAAGAGCGCTTCTCTTGTATGGACTATAACATTTTTAAAAGCAGGTAGACTTGAATTTGATACCTGTCAGCGGTGCCCACCATATTCCCGAAGACAACAGATATGCAGTGCCGAATCGTACTTAATTGGATACCAGTGGCGTATCGTGAATATTTTGTAACGGTTACCAAATATTTATATGCTTTATATTGCCTACCTGTTCAGCCTCATCGTGGACATTGTAAAACACCTTTTTCGATATTCCTGTCGCAACCTATATCCTGCGATGATAATTATCAATTGGAACTTACACAAGTTTTGCCCCGTTTTTATAAATTTAATTACATTAGCAATTACCTCCTTTGTTCACCCATTTTTTTTTTTTGAAAATAGTCGCAAAAAGGGTAGACCTATCGTGTAGGCCGCGGACGGCCCGCACTGCGACTACTAGAAGGGGAAGGGATTATAGAAAGGAAATGATTGTGGACACGCTTTTTAAAAAGTTGTAGGTCATAGTTCTCTGGAAAAACATATTTTGGAAGCTTATTCCATTCCGTAGCAGCCCTGTAAAAGAAGGATTCTTGATGAAGATTTTTCCTTGTAGTGTCAAGCTTGAGAGTAAATGTGTGAGACTGATCAGCGTGCCGAATGTGGCCAATGGTGGTACAAGAGTTTTTATTTCTCTGGATTTTGTTCACCCATTTTAAATTAACATTAACAAAAAACACCCGCACACCCACTTCTTTCTTCTTTTATGTGCCCTATTTGGTCTCCCGAACGTTGGCTATCACTCTGGCTAGAGCATTTTGATCTTCTGCTAAATGTATGAGTTCTTCTACTGAACGTATATTTATTTATTCACGAATGTTCTTTAACCTTGACTGTTGCCTTCTTCCAGGTCCACCCACACCCTCATAAAACTACTAAACCACACCTATAACCTCCTACATGACAACATATTCCCGATTAAAAGTTTCGTGCGTACTTCTTTGTTTACCTTCAAGCAGGGTAACGGACGTTATCCTACTCCGACTGATTTAACCGGAAGTGTTCCAAAACAATAATAATTCAAGTCTACATCGAATGCGTCACTCTGTATGTAATTAAGACGATAAACTATGTGTTGCTATAGTTAACACCCGAAAATATAAACAAATAACTGAATAATTGAACTAGAAACTCGTCAAGCGTTGTAGATTTCCTGATAAGTTCTTGGTGTGTGTAAAAGCTTAACAACGTATTTCTGAAAATTGATTATTTTTTTTAACAAGGATACACAGCTTTTTTGCACACTTCTGCTTCAATTCTAGTGCGCTTAACATTGTATAATAAAAATGAAAGAAAAGCAATATAATACACGACACATACCTGTATTCTGCATCATGGTCATTGCCGAGTCGTCCAGAAACTACCTGTAACCAGAAAAAAGAATTTATTTAGAAAAGGCTTTGTACCTACGTCGCTAACTCAAATAAAAGAAAATACCCTTCGGAATTCCTAAAAGCCAGTTGCATACGTCTGGTCCCCCAAATCAGGTACTGGTTTTTGCCGTTATGGTCAAGAACATGGCTTGATGAATACGAAAAGGGTGGATAAGAATTTTGTAAAGCGACGCTACCACTTTTGCTTGAAAAATAAAATTATCATAAATGTTCCATGGTCTGTAGGGTCCCTTTCTTTACTTCCAAAAATTTTCTCTATTGTTGTCGCTACATTTGCTTAATAAATTAAAAAATAATATGCAACAGTAGTTTTAGCTTTAAAATAATTTAATTTAAATAATTTTTTGACAGCTCCGGCACTGATTTATTTAACGTGCTGTCGTAGTTTTTCAATGAACTAGGATAGATTTTTTTATCTATCAATACAAATGTTCGAAAGGTCGTGTATGCTGGTTATTTATCATTTACTCATGTTTTGAGAAGAATAATCGATTTCTAAAAAAAATAAATTACAGATACAAGAGATATCTCTAAATTTCGAAATTACCTTTGACCCATTTGTTGTTATCCGTGAACTAATAAAACGAGTAAACATTATTCGTATTTAGTGCTGTCCCAAGATAAAACAATACTTCCTTGTTTTTAAGTTTACATTGACTAAATTATAGATGCAACTATAGTCCGTACACAATTTGTTGATAGCTCACTGCAAGTTTGACCCTCATTAGAGAACTGAAATACAGAGAGGACAGGTAGTATGATATAATAACAAAAACCAACCTAAAACTGGCAGTTTAAGATGTTTTCGACTAACCCACCTTGTATCTGAATAAATACAATACAGCTATAGAACTTTTAATCCGATTATGTAGGTATTTTGAGTGGAAATGACTGACCAGTGTCGTAGAGTATATGATTAAAACATTACGTTACTTTAAATAAATAAATATATTAATATTCTTAAACTGTAGGTACTGTAAATTGTATTTTTATTTTAATAAAATTTCTTTATTTTATTTAAAAATAAAAAGTTACTTGCAATTTGTAAAAGATACATTTATTTAATTAATACCTATTTTTAAATGATATAAACTACGATTACTTACAAAACTATTCAAATTCAAAATAAACAGGATCATCTTCGGAATCCGAGTCGTCTTGCAGGTTAATAATTAGCGGTTGTGTCTCTACAGTCGCATCAATTATATTGTCAAGATCCCACATTTTTTGTTCTTCTTCTATTACATGTCTTACTGCATCTCGCCAATTTTGTTCTGTAATATGTTGTAAAGACTCATATAACAATTCACGTACAGCTTGTATTTTATATGACGTATTTTTTCTAGCCACATAGCTTTTCATTTGTGCCCAAATGAGTTCAATTGGATTTAATTCGCAGTGGTAGGGTGGAAGTCTAAGGACTGTGATGTTTCGTCTTTCCGCCATTTTGTCAACTACGTATTTCTTGAACTTAGATTTGTGTTGCCGGGCAATTTTTAAAAGTTCTGCTTTAACCATTCCATCTTTGTAAGGCAGGGACTTATTCCGCAGCCATTCAATGATATCCTGTTTCTTCCACGCAGTCGTTGGAAGTCTTTCTACTAGTCGTGAATGATAAGGTGCATTATCTAATACTATAATTGAGTTTGGTGGTATATGTTCAATCATCTGCTCAAAATACTCTTCGAAAACATCAGCTGTCATCTCCTCGTGATAGTCTTTTGTGCTTTTGGATTGAAATTTCAACAAACCATGCTTAGCAAATCCTTTTTCACTGCCAATGTGAGAAACTATTAATCTACTGCCTTTACCAGAGGGTGGGGAAATACCAGTAGACCAACCTTCCATAAAGGCTTGCCTGGAGCTTGATATATTTTTATCTGACCAAATGTTTGTGAGAGTATGACCTGCGTTTACCCACGTTTCGTCCTGATAGTAAATTGGCTTTCCTTCAGCCCGAAATTTTCGTATAGATCTTAGATACTTTCTTCTCCAACATATTATCTCTTCCCGGTCAATCAAAAGTGATTTTCGGTCTGATTTCTCCCACCGGAAATTTAATTCTTTTAAAACTTGCCACAATTTGGTTCGTCCGACATGAGGCAAATCCGGGTCGTCTCTAACTTCTTGTAAAATTTTGTTTAAGTTGGGTATTTCTTTTTTGTAAAAAAATTCGTGAATTTTCCTTCGAATACCATTTTTGGCAAATTCATCAATTTCAATAGGTTTTCTCCCCCTCTTTAAGTATTCGTTTGTATTTGGGTTAGCTATACCTTGTTTTTTTCTTTCTGATAGGAACCTATATATTGTTGACTCCCCTACGCCCGTCATGTGGGCACAACTCTTGATTATGTTCTGAACAGTGTTTGTGGGATTCTGAGAAAGCAGAGCATCGTGAACGTTCAAAACAATAGTCTTCTCTCTTGGTGAATAGACAGACTTACTGACTGTATGCAACAGTACCGGTGTAAAACTTGATGATGTTGATGATGATGACGAAGCCATCGCAAGCAATCAAACAAAACAAGCAGAAACGAAAGATACGTATATGTTTGTAGGAATATGAAAAAAAGTTACTCACGCACTGCACAAAATTCGCAAAATAAATATTAGAGACGTTAATTACTGCCGTAGACGCCGAAACACCAACGAGCCGTAAATTAAATGCGATCAAAAACGTACTAAACCTAATGAGGGTCAAACTTGCAGTGAGCTATCAACAAATTGTGTACGGACATGAATAAACACCTCAGGAACCTCCGCCTATGATTTTACGACTATTACGGCCGTTTTATGACTTGGACGCACATTTTGTGCTATCGACAAATTATGAACGGACTATAATTATACTTTTCAATGGTTGCATGTTGGAAAAAAAATTTAAA
This sequence comes from Agelastica alni, assembly GCA_950111635.1. Classification (NCBI taxonomy): domain Eukaryota; kingdom Metazoa; phylum Arthropoda; class Insecta; order Coleoptera; family Chrysomelidae; genus Agelastica; species Agelastica alni. Next base: position 14,538,553 of record OX467711.1, read on the forward strand.
AAAGAAAATGTAGCTTTACTTCATGTATTCAGAAATATGTACCTTCGTATATGCCTTAAGATAAAAATAATTACATTGAAAAGGTTAAAAATGCAAAGAATTATTCTTTCGAATAGTTGCAAGTTGCTAAAGAAATAATATTTAAACGAAAAAAATTTAATTCAGTTTTTTCTTTATATGTATATGAATATGATAAAATTGTTTACCGACCCTCGCATGCCTTAAGGCAATTTAAGGCATTTACTAAATAAAATAGTCAGTAAGTAACGCTTACAATAAAAATAACAGAAACCGCCTAAAAGGAATTTGAGTAATGCAAAAACATTTCGAAATTTTTGAATCATAGGCTTCGACTGGCGCACACTGAATCTCCTGGTAGCAATCGAACAACAGTCGCCCAATATCGCAGAGGGCGTCCACACAAATCGAGAAGAAACAGACGTGGGGGCAGGGGATCAGGTATATTTTGAATCTGAACATATTTCTTAAAACTCGAAAAGGGGCAATCACGAAATCGAAAATATGCTTTTCGGACATGAATGAGTTATGCTAATGCTTCGCTTTTTACTGGTATTTGTTGCTTTGCTTAATTTAAGGTATTTCTCGATTTCTACTAGCATGGTGATGTCATCATCAGGCTCATCTCATTTTTTTTTATTTAACTTAATTACAACTTGGTAACATTTTGCTTAAGTATTTAAAAAACAAAAATTTACTGTTCATCTGTTTTTTACAGGTACATACATATCAAAAAATTCAATTGTTAAGTTAATCGTTTACACATACTAACATTAAACATTTAAACTGGACATTTTAAGATAATCAAATCCCCAATTTAATAGTATCTTCCAAGTGTTTTTCGGGGTGCATTTTCTTGTATTAATAAAAATATAATGCGTTAACTAATTATTTTATAAATTACACGTGGGGGGTCGTAAAATTTAGTGAATTTAACATTTTTCTCAAAAAAAAAGTCATGAATATATATATATATATATATATATATATACAGAGTGGATCAAAAGTCTGGAAACGGGCAATTATCTCTTAAATTGCTTGTCCGAATTGTACAAAATTTGAGATAAGCCTATTTTGAGATACGGAAATTCAAAATTTGACATTTGCAATGTTGTCAGATTTGTCGTTTCTCTGATATTATTAGCCACTTTATTTTTTAAATACATCACCCTGTATATTCAGTCATTATTGGAATCTCCTCTTCAATACGAGTTCAGCCATATGTAACACTTATGATTTTATGTACTCTAAAAGGTCTAGTCAAGGTCTAAACAATCATGGAGAAATGTAGTAGACGCATTCTACCGATCGATTAGGGTAAACTGTCAACTTAAAAATGGAGCACATTTTAAACAGTAAATTAAGTAATCATTATGTTAAAAATGTTGTAATCTTTTAATTGCTACGTTTTATTGTAGTTGAAAATTGTTTGTATTAAAAAATTATTAATACAATTAGGCATTGCCACACTTCTGTTTTATTTATTTAAGACCTTTCAGACTACATAGAATCATAAATGAGACATGTGGCTAAACTCGTATTGAAGAGGAGATTCCAATAGAGGCTGAATATACAGGGTTATGTATTTAAAAAACCAAAGAGACTAATAATATCAGAGAAATGGCAAATCTGACAACATTGCAAATGTCAAATCTGGAATCTTCGTACCTCAAAATAGGCTTATCCCAAATTTTGTACAAATCCGACAAGCAATTTACGAGATAATTGTCCGTTTCCAGACTTTTGGTCCACTCTGTATATATACATATAATTTAGTTGTAAATAGGTTTTAAAAGACCTAAAATTATAACACATTTAGTGTGTCAATTTAAATGGCAAAAGAAAAATATTAGATTAAAAATAAACAATTTAGATGCATAATTAAATAATTCCTTAAAATTGGCAATTTTAAGATATCTAACGGGAATCTTCCAAAACGGTATCGACCAAAAATGCTATTTTCAAAATTATTTTGGTAGTGAAATGTACAAGTTATTCATTCATTCATTCATTATTTGACAATTGAAAAATAAAAAAAAATTCCATATTTTCAAGTACCTATGCCATCATTGCAGCATTTTTTTTATTAAATTATAGATATAGTTATCGAATTTCATTCACATATGAAGAGTGGTCTGAAAAGTATCCGACCTAATAAAGTTACAGGACATTTTTTAATTAAATTTATTTTTTATTTTTCCAAGTCTCCTTGTAAGTTGTTATCGTCAGTGGTTGCAGTTTTTAAACGTCCCGAACGTTCGTCATCTACTGAGCTGGTACGGTCACGTTTAAATTTAGCTGCCCAAAATTTCACGATGATGAATAATGGTTCAGAGTTCTGGTACACAGCGTCCAACAAATGACAGCTCGATACTCGATTATTTTCCATGTTCACAAAAACACTTACATTGACATACCCAAATGATCGTCCATCAACAAATACGCGTCCAAAATGGCTGAAATGTTGTTTAGTACCTGTCAAAAAATGCGCAAGCGCATTCCCTATCTTTTATTGATGAGTGCTGCCATCTTCACGTTGAGGTCGGCAACTTTTTAGACCATACTTGTATTTGTATCTTCACGATTGTTATCAAAAATCGCAACCCGATACTTCTTAGCCTTGATCCGAATGATACAAATAAAGCTACAACTAAATTAACAATTCTACAGACGCTGACAATATTGAATAGGTCTTTGGTTAGCAAAAACCTTTTTTATTATCGGCACACTTACATTCTGTCTAGGTATGCAAAAAAATAATAAATTACTCGGTAGATAATTGTAAAATAACCATTAAAAATATGTCAATAATAAATGCTTACGATTAGACTAAAATATCAATCAACTTCTATTTAAAGTTCCAAGTCGTAAATAAATAGTATATGTATGTATTTAACAGAAATAACAAAATATTGACCACCCATACATACAAACGCAATTATAAATACCAAAAGAAATAAAAAAAATTCGTGGCAGTCGCGGGACTGACCGATAGAAGCTACGCTTCAACTTAATTAGAATTGATTGGAGTACGATATATTTTAAAAATGTCAGCTAAAGTATAAGTTTCAAAGTCTGGTAAAACATATCACAGTCACCACTCACCAGATTCTCTAATTCTTCCGAATCACTTTTCATATTTAAAACTTCATTAAATTAAATAAAAAATGTATGAAGTAAAAAAAACTTTGGCTAAAGAACCTCAGTGTAACTAAATTAAAGAATAAAAGAACTGAATTATGACTTTATTCTACATAATAACACGACTTATTTAACATGACATAAATCAAACCCTGATGTACATATCCCCAGCAACAGCCCCTTTTTTTCCGTAAATTTGACGTAAAAAAACATTCAAATAAATTAACTTTTCGATTTTTTATAGCCAAAACACAGTGGAGCCACACATCTAAACAATTACCATATTTTTCTTTTTCTGGAACTTCAAAATTGAAAAACTATGTGAAGTTTTGATTTCCGCGCCCTTTATATATGTATCAAATTTCTCAGCATAATTTTATCTATAACATACTAAAATTTCGAGTAAATCTGAGATGGGTAAGCTTATCTGTATAATTACCAAGAAGACATATGTCAAATATAATACAACCAATAAAAGTAGATGTCAAATATAAAATAACCAATAAAAACCAGCCGCGGGCTGCATGGAGGGGGAATTTAATGTGTACGTCTTCAATTTTTTACGGCGAGTCCCGTCCGCGAAGCCCAACATAAGAAGCATAGCTTTAATAAATTGTATTATACTTTTGGTATGTAAGCTCTAAAAATTCCAACAATCGAAACGTCGGCAATAATGCCACCACTCAACACAATTTATACAACCGAACATTATGTTTGCAAAAACATGAAAAAATTATACTATACTTTGCTGTCGCCTTTACATTTAGTCAGCTTACAAACCCAATACCGTTTTTGAAAATTACCGGTAATTCATTTTAATTTCAAAAATAATTATTTTTCCTATTATTTTAATTATCAGTGGTTAGTTAATTGTGCATCTCAAAATTAATGGTTTACTATTATTATGTAACTTTTTGTTTTATGAAATAATTAGAACAACATTCATTATATTTAATGAAATAATAAACATTTGTCGATAATATTAACAGATAACAGATAAACAGTTGTTCGACTCGCAATTTTTATTGGTTCTTTTAAATTCAGTTACTTAGGTTTTCCCGGCTTCTTTATCAATCATATACTGGTTTTTCCAGTTTTCTTGTGAATCATAAATTTAAATCATTACTCCAACAAAAGAGTTTTTGACGAGCTACGAGTATAAACAAAACAACCGAAATGTTTCCTCTATTTCATCGAATAATTTTCCATACCAATATAATTAATATTAAAGTTATTTAGCTAAACCCGGTCTAAAATGTCTACAACTTACTGCAAAAACTGAAAATGCCCCCCTCTTGTAAATATTAGTTGAATACTACATTCTTACTACTCCCAAGGAGTGCTAAATTACAATGTTTAACAACAATAATTATTGTTCTTGTTGAAACGTTTATTTTTACATTTGCCAATGATGTCTATTAGTATTTGCTACTCTTGAGTAACAATGATGTCAACCATCTGTCTGAGGCACATGTAAAATTAGCACTTTACGAAAGTACAGTCATAAACGATATCTAACGATGAAGCTTTGTAGGATTTGACTACAAGACGTGCAATGTACTGCTAGCTTTGGATCAACAGTCTCCAAACATTGCATCCGGTGTCCACATTAACAAAAATGAAGAAGAAATCGGAGCTGGTGACCAGGTGAATTTAATTTACATTTTGTTTATAGGAACGTAGTGCTGCAGAACATTTGGAGCTGTACTTTGATCTGTTTTTTACTTCTGGTTATAGTTAATGTAGCATGATTAGTTTACGAGTTGCACAATCTTTACAGGAAAAAAAAATAGAAATAGACATTTCATAAAAAAATTTCTTACAAAACTATTGTTTGGTTTATTTGCCCAGTTTCCTTTTAAAAAAGATTGTACAATTTTGCTTTTGTGCATGCCTTTAGCTTTTAGAATTTTATAGAGAACCCCTTAGAAGTATGGCCAGACTAGTCGTTGGGGACTTAAAGTTTAAGTCGTCATGTTTGGCCACTTCATTTAATGAAGGTCGTCAAGATGAAAAATAAGATTAATTTTCTGCTGGCAATGGTTATTTGATTATACTTAAAGAAGAAGCGGTGTACACTAGACTGCATTAAAAAAATCTACAAATAGTCGGGGTACAATTACATTACAAAGAAGTGAAGAGAAATTTTTTGCTTATTTTGGAATGAGTGCTTCTTCGTTTATGAACGTTTGTCATATATCGAAAATGACAGCAAAAGCAAAACACTAAATTTTCCTTGTTCACTGCAGCTGTTGAACAGCAATTAACTGCCTCATCAAATTTATAGGAAAAGGTGCATGTACTCGCGGCAAAAACAAAATAGTAAAAAAAAAGTAAAGTGAGTTTTTATAACTCAAAAAAAGTGATGATTATAGACGTTAAAAAAATATAATCCATTTTTCCGATAACATTTGTTGGCTTTGGCTGCTTGTTTCTAGTAATTATGGGCTGGTTACCTGGAACGTATAACCAGCGCCCTCTCCTAGCATTATGAGCATTTTTTAGTTACCCTGTTGCGACCAGAAAAACTCTCGCTGATCGCTGACATCTAATGTGGCTATTCGTATTCCCTTCTCTTCTTTTGTCGCTGCTACTCTGTCGCCTAGTCTGGCTGTATGTTATGTAACCTTAGGTACTAAAACTTAACAATCAATATCGAACAAGTTGACTTATTAATTCAATTACAACTTAACATAATCTGTTTTTATCATTTTACATCCTACACCCGATTCCTTAGTTAATATGGAAAGTAGGAAACGACCAATAATACTGTTAAAAAATCAATCATGGATGGATTTTCTATAGAAAAAAACGTTTTATAAAAGTTTTATATTATTGATAAAATTTTAGTAGGTCAATGTTATGTTATTTAAGTTTTGTTTTTAAAACCAAAAAAATTTGATTGATTTCAAGGACACGCTTATCATCTTATCTTTTGCTTCGCTAACAATTTTTCAAAGATAATTTTAGTTTATTTACTTTCTGTATTGTCCAGTTTAATTGAAAAATAAGATACCCAGTATCACTTTTTGTAGAAAAACAAGATTAACAATTAGCTGTTAAATTAATACTATATATCTATATAAAATTCTTGTTCTGAAATATACCGAATAGAAAATCGATCCATTATTGTAAACAAATGTATTATTAACTCTCATCCTAACTTGCATGCACATTTTGAAATAAAATCTTTGTTTTTTATGCAGGGTGTCAAAGAATAACTATTCCTATAATATAACTGATAAAGACCATACATAAGTGTAGGAACCAACACACCTTTATGCACAGCCAGACGTGCCTTTTTTGACACTTTCTGGCTGTTCATAAAGCTATGCGGTGCCCCATTCATTTGATTTCCTGCCAACACCATTCGCTCAATGTCACTGTCATATTTTCCATCTCTCTTTGAACCCAGGTATAAAAACTCTTCTTTACCTTGTTTACATCCTCAATCGTTGCCTTTTGCGTTCTTTGATTGGCTCTTGTAGCCAACCAATCCAGCCAGGCTTTCTTCTTCTCTGACACTGCTTTTTGAACATCTGCATCTATTTCGAAAAATTCGGCAATCGATTGCACATCGATAAAACTTGTGTCTAGAAAGTGGTGGTCATAATTTCGAACAATTTTCATAATTTTGTAACTATTCTTTCCTGTTGTAATCGAGATTGTTTTTAAAGATGTCTAGTTTATCTTGACACCGATTAATTCCCGGACACTAGTTAATTAATAAAAAATGTAGTGTCCTCTTATCATTTCTAAAAATTAGAAATAATTATTCCGTAACACATTGTATACAATTTAATTTTTTTAAATGCGAATCGATTTTGCGTTTTAAGGTATTAAGTAATTTCATATATTTATTACAGCAAGTCGTGAGAGTTTATTTGTTCACTTTTTCAAATTTTTTGATAAAATATTGTTACGAAAATTATAGTCGGTATTATTTATTAAAATATTATTTATCAAAGTTATTTTTAGTTCGGTTGTGTTAGTAACAGTGTTAAGTAATTGTGGCATATCAGGTTTCAAAATTTTTTACTCGATTAGTTTTATTTTTGAAAACTTGAATAATCTGGTAAAAATAATTTTTATCGGGGCTTAAATATTTGGAAATATCTGTTGTTTTTGCCGAATATAATTTCCAACCATAAGACGGTGGTAGTTCTTTTATTCTTTGATACAATATCGTTCTGCTTTATTTTAAGCATTAGAATGCCCGCAATAAATTAAAATAAACAAAACGAATTAATTAAGAAATGAATTGTTAACAAAATCCATCAAAATATTGTTGTTAATAATTTGTACATGTGCTGAGATACGTGATGCAATTGTTTATTAATTATTATCCAGTAATACAGTTTAAACTTCCTTTTAAATTATTTTAAGAAAACTACACTACTTTAAAAAAAATTCTATTCAGATTGTTCCTTATATTTTTAGCAAAGTTAACAAATGCCAAATTAGTGGAACATTAATTTTTCGATACTTGCTGTTAAAAACATTTCATTAGTTTGAGTTTGACTCTGTTAATTTGTATAATAGACTTAATCTTTTTTTTTTATTAAAAACAGGGTCTAATGTTTGGATACGCAACCGATGAAACTGAAGAATGTATGCCACTTACGGTAGTTTTAGCGCACAGATTAAACCACAAAATAGCCGAATTGAGAAGATCCGGAGAATTCTGGTGGGCCAGACCAGATTCCAAAACACAAGTAAGTTAACATCGAAAAAGGTGTTGGACAGGGATGTGTGGCTTCGCCATAGCTGTTTAACTTATACGTAGACGATTGTTTAAAAGATTTGAAAGAGAGTGCATATGGATTAAGAATGAATGATTTGATCGTCAAATGTCTCCTTTACGCTGATGATCAGGTCATACTAGCATCATCAGAGGAGGAGTTGCAGGCGATGGTTAATATTATGCATGATGCCCTAAAAATTAAAGGGATAAAAGTAAATGAGTTTGAATACTTGAGTTCAATGTTTACGAGAGACGAAAAGTATGACAGTGACATTAAGCGAATAGAAGGGTGTTGGCAGGAAAACAAATAAATGGGACACGAAAGTAAGATCAATGCTGCGGGTATTAGTAGTCTGAGAAGTATAGCCGGAGTGACTCTGTTGCATGAAGTTAAGAATAGTAAGATAAGTGAACAGTGTGGTGTTAAAAAATGTGGGGTAATAAAGATAGATAAAGGAATGCTTAGATGCTTTGGACACGTAGAGAGGATGGATGAAAGAAGATTGACAGATTTATAAGGTTATTGTGAATGGGCAAGTCGGTAGAGGTCGACCTAGGCTATAACGTATCTCGAACAGATCGTCATTGTTTTGAAGAAAGGCCAGGTCAAGAGTACCAACAACCGACGAGAGTGCTGATGAATATCGAAGAATCGAAAGATGTGTGTAATAACCGTAGCAAGTGAAAGGCAGTGATCTCTGCCTACTCCTAACCTACGGGCGTGACATGTATATATGTAAGTTACTACACAAACAACTGTTGAAAGTAACGAAAATATGATCAATTTACTTAAAACGTTAAATTTCACTCAGCTATTGGTATTTCTTGTCCGTGATGTTCTTTAGTATTTGCTACTCTTGAGTAATCATGATGTCAATCACTAACTGAGACAAGAACTTAAACATTTTCACTTGCTTACATTTAAAAATTGAATTTTACAGAAATGTCAAACCAGATCTTTTTGAAAAACTCGTGATTGAGTTATAATATTTTTTAATTAGAAATTTATGAAATTATATCTGATACAATCTGCACCTAAATATATTTCTATAGCTTTTAGACAGAAACTTAAATAATGTTAATACTACAACATGAACTAAATACTTAATACACCAAATATCCCATACAGTTGAATTTTTAATCAACGTTTTCCATTTAATTTGTTTTTTAGGTAACAGCCGAGTACACATTCGAACATGGCGCATGCATTCCACAGAGAGTTCATACTGTAGTGGTTTCTCTTCAACACAGCGAAAAGATCAGTTTAGAAGAACTGAGAACCGAAATTAAAGAAAAAGTGATAAAAGAAGTCATTCCAGCAAAATACCTCGACGAACAAACGGTTATCCACATCAATCCTTGCGGACTATTTATTATTGGAGGACCACAGGTAGGCAACATTATAATTTAAATAAAAAGTTCTACTTAAATAACTATATTTTTGCAACTTAGTTCTTGTTAGCCATAATTCTTGAATGATGTATTTGTTGAGTATTTGCTATCTTGAGTAAATATGATGTCAATAACCAGTCTGATCCACAGGTAGGCAACATTATAATTTAAATAAAAAGTTCTACTTAAAGAACTATATTTTTGCAACTTAGTTCTTGTTAGCCATAATTCTTGAATGATGTATTTGTTGAGTATTTGCTATCTTGAGTAAATATGATGTCAATAACCAGTCTGATCCTATTAAACGAATATTTATTTAGGTACTATAATTTGTGTATTTTTTTAAACTAAGACTTTTTTTTGTCTCCAGAGTGACGCTGGTTTGACCGGCAGAAAAATAATCGTGGACACGTACGGTGGTTGGGGCGCACACGGAGGCGGTGCTTTCTCTGGAAAAGATTTTACAAAAGTCGACAGATCTGCAGCTTACGCGGCTAGATGGGTGGCCAAATCCTTGGTAAAAGCTGGTCTTTGCCGAAGATGTTTGGTACAAGTGTCGTACGCCATAGGTTTGGCGGAACCTCTTTCGATTACAGTATTCGATTATGGAACCTCAAAATTGAGTCAGAAAGAATTGCTCGATACTGTTAACAAAAATTTCGATCTGAGGCCTGGAAAAATCGTCAAGTAAGTTATTTTTTATTTTATTTATTACTCGAGTTGTCTCGTTTGTTGAGAATTGATGTACAAATTTGATTCAATTTGAACTATCTAAACTTAAATAGTCTTCACAATGTTAACATCAAGCTTAAGGATCTTACTAAATGTAAATAGTAAGTAATTACTAATAATTCAAGAACAATCTTTCACTGAAGTTATTTCATGCTTGAATTTCAGTTCAGTTTACATGGTTTGAAAATGACTTACTGTGTTTCCTGCAAAATTTCCTTGTGTTTTTCCTAAAACCTATCACATAGAAGACATACGAATTTCACAAAGGCATATTACGACATGATACAAAAAGGGGTTTGGAAACTCTTATCTATAGGTATCATGTGAGTGTGGCATAGGTCGCCACTCCACTCCGACCCTAACTCTTATCTAATCATTTTATTTAATAAAACAGCTACTGTAGACTTTTATTTAATGAAACTGCAGACTTAAGTCTGTGTTATTTTGCAAATTAAAATAGTTCATATTGAATCATGTATGCGAAAGTTTCATTCTTGTGTGCACATGAGTATAGAAATCAGTGGAAAATATTTAATCTCATTGTTTGAAAGAGTAACAAAAAAAGATCTCAATAATTTATTTCAAAGATAATATAGAATATTTTACTTTGGTTTTGCATAGGGGCTTTCTATGCCTCTGTCTGGGAAGAAAAAGGTTCGACATATTTGGTTATACCAACCTAGAACCTACCGATTTTAAGTAAATCTCACCCCATACAACCATGAACTTCGTGAGAAGAATATACCATTAATATTTAATAGCTAATTGTATCGTAAAAAATTCAGTTACTTCAAAATTAAGATAAAGTTAAGATTATGTATTTCATAATTATTATTTGAAAATTCTTTATTTTTTATTTTAACTTTCTGGAAATTTCCTCTTCGAGTCCCATGTCTTTACACAATATCTAGGTAGTGATATTAACGTCGCCGGTAGGTATCACTTGACACTTTGCTTGCATTGACATGAACCCAATGAAAATTGTTTTTTAATTTTACGTTACAAAAACTATTTGTTATATATATTAGGCAATAATGATAATAAAAAATCAGGAAGGAGCATAGTCTCAGATAAGTGTAGGGGTTTGAAGCAGTTTAAAAAGAAGGAAAATAATAATTTATTCGTGTACCAAGGTAATAATAACATATAGATTTTATTAACATCACTTTGTGATTTTTTAATGGCGTTAGTTACATTAAATGGCATTTTCAATATTTTCAAAAAATTTTCTGCAAATGAAATACAAAATTTTTAAAGGAAGCTCTCTTTTATTAAGTTTTGTACAGCTTTGGTCATGTTTTAAAAATATTTCTGTTACATCTACAAATTTCTATTACATCGGCACTTGGGTAACTGGAGTAGTCTCACTTTTTTTGATCGATCAAAACAATCCTCAGCAAAATGATGGGAAAATAAAACACTACTTCTTTTGGGAATAAATTCAGGATTTTTCACGAAATTAGTCCATTGTGTTCTTTTGTTTCCATCTTTAGGAAAGCTAGAACAAAGATATACGGTCTTAATATCATGAAGTCGAAATAGTATTGTGTGCATTCTTTGGGGATTTGTGGGTTTACCTTTAAATGTCATTTGAAATACAATTCTTGTTGACACTCACAAGATGCACAACTAACTAAGTACAGAGTGGACCAAAAGTCTGGAAACGCACAATTATCTCATAAATTGCTAGTCCAAATTGTATAAAATTTGGGATAAGCCTATTTTGAGGTACGAAGATTCCAGATTTGACATTTGCAATGTTGTTAGATTTGCCGTTTCTCTGATATTATTAGTCACTTTGGTTTTTTAAATACATCACCCTGTATATTCAGTCATTATATCTCCTCTTTAATACGAGTTCAGCCATATGTAACACTTATGATTCTATGTAGTCTAGAAGGTCTTAAATAACTAAAACAGAAGTGTGGCAACGCCTAATTGTCTCAATAATTTTTTTAATACAAACTATTTTCAACTACATTTAAACTAACAATTAAAAAATAACAATTTTAATATAATGATTAATTAATCTAGTGTGCAAAATGTGCTCCATTTGTAAGTTGACAGTACCCTAATCAATGATAGAATGCGTCTACCACATTTCTCCATGATTGTTTAGACCTTGACTAGACCTTTAAGAGTAAATTAAATTATAAGTGTTACATATGGCTAAACTCGTATTGAGGAGGAGATTCCAATAATGACTGAAATCTCGATATCTCAAAATAGGCTTATCCCAAATTTTGTACAATTCAGACTAGCAATTTACGAGATAATTGTCCGTTTCCAGACTTTTGGTCCACTCTGTATGTCGTTATTGACTCAGTAATATAACAATGTTTTATCACCAATTTATTTACATATCAAGTATTTACTCTAAAGCACACTACAAAGCCTTGTCACTCTAATTTTAACCGTTATTAAAACTTTACTATTAAAAATCCACTTTATTGACTTACTAACTGGCAAACATTCAAATAATGAGTCATAGGTGGTGGTTCATGGAGTCCATTTCCGTCGCACTTTTAGTATCCGTGCAGAGTAGCAATGCTCGTTCTTATTTATTTAAATTCATACAAATCTTAGGTATATAAATCTACTGCAGCTCTTTTTGCTTACTTATTTTTAATGTATAAATTAATTCCTAATGTGGCAAGATATTACATAAATACTAAAATGGGGTTATGGCATCTGCTATTTATAAAAACCAGCTTTGAGTGACTTTTGCTCATTAAGAAGGTGAACAAAACTCCTTTTTATTATCTTGTACTCCTAAAAATATTTGCAACCTTTATTGTATTGCGTTAAAAATGCATCATATTATTTTTATTATTTCTTTTTTTTTTAGTGATTCTTGTTCTAATTGTAAAAATCTCGCTCGAATTGTATTTTATTATGTAATTATTGTTTGCAGGGAGTTGAATCTAAGACAACCAATATACCAAAAGACGAGCACATATGGACATTTCGGCCGAGAAGGTTTTACTTGGGAACAACCAAAGAAATTGCATATACACTGACAACCTCTTTTCTTGTAAGAACCTTCCATTCCTCCTCCTAGATTCCCCCTCCTTTTTAGAAATGTAAGGTTAGGAAAAAATCTCTGTGATTGGCGCTCTGAACCTTGAGATGGGTGCGACATTTGGCTTCCTTGAGGTTGATCATGTGGGTGGCAAAACGTCGCACATTTTGATAAGTAACTGTGGTTAAACGTGCCCACAGATTTCCGATACACGCCACAGTGGCATCGGTGCTGCTGCAATTCAGTGTGAGTCAAAACGTTCGATTTCAAGTTTTTAAATATTTTACTCGCACATTGTGTTGTGTTTACAAGAAAAAAATAAAAATTTGGAAAAGAGCATTTCTATAAACACTCCGGACTGTATTGGAAACGGGGGCCACCCAACCAACACAAACTCTTGCAAGACTTGTTTCATTTAAATGGAAAATAAACGACAAAACCTTTATCGACTTACACTTATTTTTACATTAAATTTACAAAAATGTCTCTACATCTGCAACAGTTTGTGAACCGGGCATTTCTGATAAAGCTGCCATTGGTAGAATTATTCAAATTTCCTTAGTGTTAATTTTGTTTTATGTTTTTGAATTGAATAATTAGAATTAGATGGAGAACCTGTGACAATTTTTTTTCTTATATTATAACATGCTAATTAAAAAAAAACATAAGTGACGAAAATTTATTAAAAGGATATTTTTTGAAGTTATCCTGTAAAACTATTAATGGATCTTAAAGTTTTAAAAGCAATTGTGATATGGATCAAAATTTATATACTTTTTATCTTTATTCATATAAACTCTTGTGGTAATTTTTGTTGAACGGTGATGAAAATTTGTCACGAGTTTCTCGAACTAATTATAGGTGAGAATATTTGTAGGTGATAGTTGGATTGTATAGATTTTATTGTGACTGTAATTTATTATTGCAATTTGAAAAATTCTAATTGTAAACAATTAATTTTAAGGATGGTAGATATACTTGACCAGTGTAGATCGTAAAAAATTTATGTAATTTTTTTATAGTGTATTTTTCCTTATATTGTAGTTCAAATGATTCTTGTAGTGTTGCAATAAAAATTGCTTTTTGTCGACAACAATAAAGTAGTTGTTAAAATATATTTTTTTTGTATTGCCCTCCCACCTGTAAAACAAGTTATATGGTTTAGAGATGCCCCCTTAGATTAGGTTAGATTAAAACGGCGGTTCGGAAGGAACCCACTTAGGCCTTCTGGTCCGTTGTCATACAGTGATGGACGGCAGTGCAAACGGTACTCCTGGCTGAGATGAAACAGATACCTCTGGGAGGGTGGTGTGCTCTCTTGTTGGCTGGTCTGCCTTACAGTTGCCTGGTATATGCCTGTAGAGGAGTACCCAGACAATGTGAACTCTAAACTTAGCTGCTAGCTTATTCAGGGCGGCTCAGCATTGCACCGTTGACCTAGAGGTCAAGCAGACCGAGTTAAGTGATTTGATGGCAGCATGGCTGTCGCAAAGAATGGATATCTTGCTGAACTTTTTTCATTGTGGTGTATCCAGAAAGCTGCCTCGGTAATGGCTGTCATTTCGGCTTGATACATATTGCAGTAATCAGGCAAATGAAACGACAAGGGTTTTTTGAAAAGAGTGAACCTTTTGACGTTTATGTTTAAGGAACAATATTGTGGTGATTTTTAAAAAATAAACATTAATATTAAATTGTTAAAAAGTAGAGTTTATGCTACCTGTAGCATGTAACAGGAATAAATGTATACAACAGACAGAAGAAATTCCAAATTCATTTCAAAAATAATTAATGCTATTAATGTCCCTGTTTAGAATTACACCATTTGTTTTATTACAAAGCAAAGCATTGCCAAGATCAATTTTTTTCAGTAGACTTAATGTCATATATTGTCAAATTTATTTGTGTCATTTTGTATTTACTGAGTTGAATAGTAATATTGGTTGTATCACTAAAGATGGATCCTAAAATCAGATCAAAGTTATATACAGCTTGGTGAGTACCAAAATTGGATGAGGAAAAGACCTAATCTTATTCGCGACTTATGAGTTGTAAATGACTCACTAGAAATTAGTCATAAAAAACTACTTTTCTGATAAAATGCTTTATTTTTTATGTAATAGGTTAAATATGGTGTGACTGTTAATAATTTACTGAAAAATTTCTATGTATGTTTTGTCCTAATTTCATATTTATCTAGTCTCTTATTGGTACATTGGGCAATATAATTAAGAAGGACTTTCGAGACTCTTTTTTTAAAGTTGCCATGGGGCATCAATGTCTTAATTATTTTGAAATACCAAAAAATGTTATCGGTCTGTTGCGGAAGGGTTATAACATGAAATTCTTAATAAAATACTTATTTATAGGAATCAGAGTGTGTTACAATTTAAAGCACATCAGGATATTACAACACATCCAAAGGTGCACTATAATGTTAATACTTACCTAATTGAAATGAGAAATGAACTTTATGACCTTGGACGTATGGAATTAAAGGTAAAAAATATTTATTGACCCTACGGAACAAGTTATAGTTGTACTGGAACCATGTGATTTTTTCATACAACAATAACTATTCCTTGATCAGCACACATATTTTTAATTAACACACAATGCACACTTATTAAAGGCCTCCTAGAAGCTCCATATTATCATCATTATATTGCACAATAATTAATAAAATAGAACTAGGAATTAAAGGCACATTTTAAATAAACATCCCTACTTTTTCGCGCTAACACCACTTAGAACCAGTGCTGATTGCAACTAGAGATGGGTAGTTCGCGAACGAACTATATAAAAGAACCGTTCTTAAATGTGAACTAATTCGTTAAGCTTAGTTGAACTAGTTCATTTCAAACTATTAAAAGCCCCGTCGAATCGAATATCGCCTGTAATAAAGACTTTTTCGATGATTGAACCACACGAAAAAACTGCTCCCGATTAAAACAAAACTGCTCCGTAGTCAGATTATCCAAAGGTGCATGCAAAAATGAAATAATCGCGCATGCGCACTTCGCCTGTCTGCGACGGAAAATCTACGAATCAATTGTTTAACAATTATTTCATTTTTGCATGCACCTTTCAGTGATCTGACCACGGAGCAGTTTAGTTTGGATCGGGAGCAGTTTTTTCGTGTGGTTCATTCATCGAAAGATATTTCCATGGCAGATGCTCCAGAGAAATGAAAACTCTTATACCACCGCTTGCCACATTCGGCCGAAGAACTCGGCACGCTGATCAGTCTCACCCATTTACTCTCAAGATTGACACTACAAGAACCAATCTCCATCAAGAATCCTTCTTTTACAGTGCTGCTATGGAATGTAACAAGTTTCCAAAATAAGTTTTTCCAAAAAACTATGACCTGCAACTTTTCATAAAGCGGGTCCACAGTCATCTCCTTTCTATAATCCCTCTTCTAATAGTCGCAGTGCGGGCCGTCCGCGGCCCACACGATAGTTCTACTCTTTTTGCGACTATTTTCAGTAAAAATAAACACGAAGATTCAATTTTTCAATGCTAATTGAAACTCGTTAAACTAGCTGTCGCGAATTGCATTTGAATAAACTTTTCGGGCTGGGGTGGGCTCGGTCGACGAGCTGACCGAAACTGAACTGAATGATATGGTTCGTGAACGTGAAATTCTGCAACCAAACGTGCTCGCATCGAACTACTGAAATTGCAAACTAAAGGCATGCTAAATCCAATATTTTTCTCACATTAAACGCTGAATTAACTAAATGGGTGCCACTTTAAAAATAAATAATTTTCCAGCACATAACACTGATTTGACTAAAAAAAAATTAAATAAATACTTAAGGGGACTGGAACAGCCGATAATTAAAAATCAATAAATTTTTGTTTTTTTGTTTTAAAAAAAATATAATGTAACCCTGACATTTTAATACAAAATTTATAACCAGGAAGTATTTTTAAATTTTTTTTGAAATTATGCATTTATAAGATCAACGATTGACCATCTGTTCTCACTAACACAAATTATAGAAAAAAAACTAGCATTCAATCAAGAGATCCATATACTGTACGTTGACCTAAAGAAAGCATACGACAGCGTACCCTTAATTAAACTTTGGGAAACTCTGGAAACCTCCAACATTAATATTGAACTGATAAAAGGAGTAAAGTCATTATACAATAAAACCAAATCAAGAATTAAAGTTGGACAAAACCTAACAACAGGGTTTAATATCACAAAAGGGCTGAAACAAGGGTGTTGCTTGTCACCAACATTATTCAAAATATATTTGGAACGGGCACTAGCGAATTGGAAACGGAAATGCCAAAACATGGGCATACCTTTAGATGAAGACACAACATTATACACACTCTCATTCGCAGACGATCAAATTATAGTCGGCCAAGACATAGACGACACAGAGTATATGACACGAAAACTTATAGAAGAATATAAAATTTGGGGACTAGAGGTTAATGTAGAAAAAACGGAATATATGTGTATTGGGGGAGTGCAACAGGACTTACAATTATCAAATGGACAAAAAATCAAACACACGTCAGCTTACAATTACTTAGGAATGAGAATATCAAAGGATGGAACACTCGAAGAAGCAATATTGGACAGAAATATGAAAGGAAGAAGAGCAATATCAATGTTAAACGGAGTACTGTGGGATAGAACAATAAGTAACAACAACAAAAAAAGAATTTACGACACGATAGTGAAGAGCATAATAATGTACGGTTGCGAAGTATGGCCTTTGAAAGAAAAGATCGAAAGAAAAATTAGAGCCACAGAAATGGATTACTGGAGACGAGCAGCGGGGAAATCAAGACTAGAAAGAGTTACAAATGAGAGGATAAAACAAATAATGGGAGTACAGCACGACATCACAGACGAAATAAGAACTAAACAGTTGATATGGTACGGGCATGTTCAAAGAATGCCACCAGACAGAATCCCAAAGAAAATATTACAGTGGAACCCCAGAGGAAGAAGAAGAAGAGGAAGACCACGAAAGAGCTGGAGAGAAGGCATACAAAAAGAGATGGAAGAGAGAGATCTGAGAGAGGACATGTGGACGAATAGAGAGGAATGGAGATTAGGAATCGCAAGACGCCGACGCACGTGCGATATATATATATATATATATATATATATATATATATATAATAGTAAGATTCAAAAAGGTGAAATGTTTCTCCTGAAAAGTTTATTTTTTATTGCATGATATTTGCATATATTAAAAAAAATGATATTTGGTCTTACAACTAGAATTACAATAAAGAAATTCCTTAATTCGTTCTTCTAATTAGTACAAACAGTTCTTTAGCGAACTAGTTCATCGAAGTGAACTAATTCGGAAGAACTAGTTCTTTAAATAGAACGAGGAGTATCCATCTCTAATTGAAAGCGAATTACGTACCAGTGGCGTAACCTAAATATTTTGTAACAGTTACAAAATATTTTAGTATTAAAAAATGTATTGAAATTGAAAGTAAATAAAAAAAAATTATAAATGGATACTTTTTAGATCATTAAGGGCTGCTCTTTTTGCCAGTAACAAAATGAAAAAGAATTATTGTTACCAAATATATTGAATTATAATTTTAGAAATTCTAGTTTTATTTAACAAGAACTATAGGTTTATATTAGAATAGTATGAGTTGAGTAAAAATGTATTTATTATGTAATATAATAATTACCTAACACGAGATGGCGCTGTCAATGAGAAAATATCGGATCGAGGTGTGAACAACAAATATTCTGTCATTTGATCACTTGTAAAACTAAAGTTTTTATTAAAGAGAACTTAAGTTATCTCAGAGATTTGGGTTGTTTTTTTGTGTTAAACTATTGGATTGAAGCTAGAGTTAAGGTTTGTTTTCGACGATACAATTTTATTGTCGCTGGATTCTTGTTAAATGCCAGTAAAGAACAGGTGTGTCCAGGTATCAATTTTGGTTTATTTTCGAAGTTTTTCAGTTCTGTTGTCACTGGAATTCTTGTTGCAATGACTATGAAAGTTGAAATATCAATTTCGGACATATTTTATTATGTAGGTGAACGTGTTCGACCAATTAAGGGAGGTGAAGAGGTTTTTAAGGCTGGCCACATCATTTGATGTGGAACTGACGGTCTCAATGAAAAAATAATCAAAAGTTTATGCATGAGATCCATTTCTGAGCTGCCTTAGGATTTGAAGGAAATTTATGAAAGATATAATCGAATTGCCATATGTAGAACAGAGCATATTTTTCGCGATTTTTTCCCCACATCACCTTTTTTAATTCTTTGCATTTTTGGATTTTGTGGTTTATTAACACCAATTCTTCACAAAATATCGCTCAAATATAACACTTTCAGTGCTTAAATTGCTCAAAATAATATTTAAAGTTCACTTTTCACTCATATAAACAAATGGAGGTTGGTTTGTAGTTCACACCTCAAGAAGTTCATACTATCAATAATAGATGTTTTTCCCTATCGTAACCTAGACATTTTAATACCCGCCATAAATCCCATGCGTACTTATAATCATCAACCATGTTCGGCGATTGTCGTGTGTTGTTTTAGTTCCTATCCTACTCCGAGCAGTTTTTCCTCTCTATGTGCATTCATTCCTAATTCTATTCTACAATAAATTGACTGTAGATCAAATTTTAGGATTGCAGTCAATCTTAAAGCTTTTGATTTTTATTGTGCAATTTAGTAAACATTGCTTTATTCAGTTCAGTCATCTCTTCATACTTTTTTGCTATAACTTATTATGCAATGTTTAAAATATTTGAAAGACAGTGCGCATGGTTTGAAAACGAATGATTTGATCGTCAAATGCCTTAATTACGCCAATGATTAAGTCATATTATAGTCATCTGAAGAGGAGTTGCAGGCGATGGTTAATGTTATGCATGATGCCCTGAAAATCAAAGGGATAAAAATAAATGTAAGCAAAACGAAAGTAACGGTTTTTGAAAGAGAAGAAAGCATGACAGACTGTGAAGTTTCGATTGAGGGAGAACAAGTAAATGAATCTGGTACTTGGGTTCAAAGTTTACGAGAGATGGAAAGCATGACAGTGACATTGAGCGAAGGGTGTTGGCAGGAAAACCAATGAATGGGGCACTGTATAGCTTTATGAACAGCCAGAAATTGTCAAAAAAGGCACGTCTGGCTGTGCATCGAGGTGTGTTGGTTCCTACACTTATGTATGGTAGTGAATGTTGGGTTAGACAGAAGAAGCATGAAATAGGATTAATGCTGCGGAGATGAGTAGTCTCAGAAGTATAGCCGGAGTGACTGGTTGGATAAAGTAAAAAATAGTGAGATCAAAGAACGCTGTGATGTAAAAGAAGATGTGACGAAACAAATTTATAAGGCGAGTGTGAATGGAGTATGAATGTAGAGGTCGAACTCTGCGAACATCGATCTCGATCAGATCAACATTGTTTTGAAGGTCAGGTCAAGAGTACCAACAACTGACGAGCATGTACGAAAGCTCTGATAAAGGTAGAGGAAGCCAAAGATGTGTGTAAGAAACGTAGCAAGGAAGAAAGTGGTCTCTGTCTACCACTACGGGAGAAAGGCGTGACTATATGTATGTATGTATGCAATGGAAATGAGTGAGAGCATTGATGAAAGTAGAAAAAGCGAAGGATTAAGAACCATAGCAAGTGAAAGGAAGCGGTCTCTGGCTACCCCTACGATAAAAAGACGTGACTATATGTAAGCAATGGCCATACAACTTGCTTTTTTTTATTCCACATGTTGACTGCTAGAGTATTAACCATGAACTACAATAATTTGCCTATAAAATGCTTACGTAAATTTTAGGTGCGGCGTGAAAAATTATCCAAAAGACTTCTAGAGGATTTCCTAAAAGAGGAGAAAGAATTGAGGATGGTCGATTTGGCCTATGTAAACACGCACATATAAAAAAAATACGTACATTAAATTTCAAAAATCTTTATTTAAATTGCATCTAAATATATATTTCTCAACAAGAAATTAAAAAGCACCATTCATTACTGGTTTTACATTTAAAAATAATCAAAAATTTTAACAAAAAGCATAAAAAATTAATAAAGTACAACACGAAAAAAATAAAACAAGTACCATCTTATAAGTAACAACAAAAAGCCCCTTTCTAAAAAACACTTCTTATAAAAATATTAGATATTTTTATTTATTCAAGAATTAATAAAATAAAATCGATTTAAAACTTTTTGAAAGGTAAAAAATTGTTAAATTGTAGATTTTCTTTGCAAGGCGACCATACGTACTTTGTACAGCGGCATTTTCAGAAAAATAGGCAAATAATTTATATGAAAAACTGGTTTTATGCTGAATACTTAAAAGAAACTTTTAAGATTTTTAATTTAGAGCTGCTAGAGATTGATAGGTTCAACAAACTGAGATTAAATAAAAAAATGTGTATTTTCCACTGTACAAAAGTATGAAACAATAGTAATTAATTGAAAATAATTTAGTTATTCAGACTATTCTCACTACAACTACGCATAATATTTTATCAAAAAAAATCTTCCAAAAATTAAAACTGTCGATGTACCTATTATGGTTAACAACTTTACGGACATAAAAGTATATGCCGTCCATAGCATTACATAATAAGATAAAACATACAACGTTAAAATCTAGACAGTTACTTGTACAGGGTGTTACAATAAAACACTAATTGTTTAATACAGGATATTTTACTAAGAAGTTTATTTCTACTTCGATTAACAATGTCTAACTACTCTTCTTTGCTTAACATTTAACAATAAAAAAACACCCCGTACTATAGCAATCCCGTACAGGACTGCCCCTGGTAAGCATAAGATATTTAAAAACAAGAATAAATATAGCTATATATTTCACTGAAATAAGGCACTAAAATAATTAGTACAGATAAAATTAGTATCTTCACGTACAGGTTTTTGAGAAGTAAGAGTTTCAGCAAACAACCAGTATTGCAAGTTTTGTAAACCATTTTTAATACTTGTGTAATACTTGTGGCCTGGTTACACACTGCGAGCTGGCCTAGTCAGGTACTGCAAAACAGCTACTCGCGAGAGCAGCACAAGCTCGCCACAAGCAGCAGTTCGCATGCGACTCGGACGTCAACTACCGCGATTTTGCGAAAGGTCAGTTTCTCGTATGCTAGGTTTTTCTCTTTTTTTCGTACAGTACTTTTGGCAATTACGATGTGACACTAATTACCAGAACAATAAATAATCCGTACGCAAAAACGTAAAAAAAACCAACTTCAAAAACTTAAATGGTTTTCTCATGGATGCCATTGTCAGAACTGGACCAAATTAAAATGGGACCACATGGGAAGCACCAGCTTTCAAATAAAAAAAGAATCATCAAAATCGATTCACCCAGTCGAAAGTTCTGAGGTAACAAACATAAAAAAAAATACAGTCGAATTGGAAACCTCCTCCTTTTTTGAATACGGAAAAGACGAAATACATGGAAATAAGACAAGATCCGAATGAAATAACAAAAGAAACACTTTTCAGGACCAAAAATAAAATGTATACTTTCGAAAAAGTGGATAAATTCGACTACTTGGGAGCCACCATCACTAACAAAAGCGACGTAACGGACGAAATAGAGAAAAGACTATTAAAAGGAAGTAGAACTTTAAGAACACTAGATCACATTTTCAAAGCAAAGTAAATTTCCAAAAAAGAGAAATTAGGAGTCTATAGAACATTAGTAAGGCCAACGGCACTCTACGGTTGCGAATCCTGGATCCTAACCCAAAAAAATTCAAAAAAAGTCGAGATATGGGAGAGAAATATACTAAGGAAAATATTTGAAAGATGGGTGCTGAAGGAGACAAACAAACAAAAATAAGATTAGCATATGGATACCCGGATATAAAGGCACAAAGAGTCAGGAGGTTAGGACACGTAAGTAGAATGCCATCAAGCAACACACAAGTAAAGCACTCTTCGAGGGAGAAGGAGGAAAAAAACGAAGGGGCAGACCGAAAAAGAAATGGCTAGAAGCGGTGAAGGCGGACTTGAAGAAGAAGGGAATATAAAAAACTGGAGAATGGCAGCGGAAGACAGATGAAAATGGAGAACAATGGTAAATACAAATACGATCGAGGAAAAGAAGTAAAAAAGATAGAAAAATGTTGTAATGTATTAAGGCATGGGCCAACAAGGCCTGTAGGACTGAAATATATATATATACTTTTGGCAAGTATTTTTGTAACTGCTCTAAAGATGAAAAATTGTTAAGGACCACTTTCGGTTAAATCAGTCGAAGTAAACATGATAAACAGAGATCGCGCGAATATTTTTAAGCGGGAAAATGTTGAAGAAATAAAGATGTGGTTGGGTGGTAGCCGATTCAGTTTAAATCCGCAATCGACATCCGCTTCGTTGGGAATAAAGTGGGGACCTTTGACAGGTCGATTTCTTTAATTAATCATCTCGATTATTTTGCAAAAACATAGGACGAGACAACAAAACGTACATTTTGTACACAAAGATTAACACTCGACTGCAGCCTCTTGGGAAGCAGCTACTTACCTGTGTCACGGCAACTATTCTCATCGTGTAAGCTGTAGCTGTCTACTGTCACAACGGTAGCTCTGGTGTAACCAGATCTTTGAGATAGGAGCCAATAACTTAATACTAGTTGACACACGTCCCTTTTGTGTGACAGCTACAAATGGATTTTTTCCATATACCTATTTAAATTTCATTTGATTACTGCTCTTTAGTTTTCCAAAAAAGCTGCCAAAAAAATACAAAGTAGTAGAGCTGGTGGGTGTAAAATAGTTATTGTCTCCCCTTCACCTTACCCGCGATAATCTGACCGGCACCCCAGCTGGCACTTTCCCCTGTTGTTTGAAATGCGCAGTCTCGAGTCGACAAAGTAGTAAGTTTCCTCTCTCAACGCGCTGTCTCGATTCGACGCAACAGCAGTATTCCTCCGACCGTATTATTGTTTCGACAGTCGTGGTGAGTGGCTGTTATACAGTTTATTTTTCCACGGCGATTAAACCTCGCTTGTTACTTGCGATAAGTTGTGTTCGTTCAGTTTCCTTTCATTAGTTAGTTTAAACTCCTATTTTTCCAGGGCTTTGAATGAATTTCATTGCTTGCAGTAATTCGTAAGTCAGTTCAAGTGCATTGTGTTCTTGAAGATAGAAATACCTATATTTATAAAACCGTTAAAAAACCAGCCAAATTGTGATTACTTCCAGTCCACTATATCGAAGTTGGGTAGTCATTTCTTCCATGCAGGAAAAGGGATTCCTACGATAACTTCTTTAAGCTTTATTATCATTTTGTAACGTTTTTAGATTTTTCATACTTTGCTACCGTGTTTTGCTCTTTCATAAAATGTCCCACGCTACCTAGGAGTTTTTGTATTTAATCTTAGACATCGAATTGGAAGCGAGCTAAAGGATAATCTAATTTGGCTTTTTTTCATTGATAATTTAATCAAGAAAATAATTGCGAAAATAAAAATATGAAATTCTGGCATTTTGCACCCATCACCAAAAGAATGACGATTGTTTACTGCAATGAATTAAATTCATGATATAACATTCCAATTTATTGCTCTCATTATATTTATTAATACATATAAAAAATAAAAAGCTGATCTTATATTTTAAATGTTTAGTAATGAATAAAATTTTAGGACAAAAACCAATAAAAAATTACCCAGTTTTAAACTGGCGTTACTTAACATGAGGGTTTGACAATAAAAATTAATATCACGCGCCACTTCTCAAATACAAGATGAAACGGAATAGTTGATACGTTTTTGGTGCAGGTAAAGTTAAAATTACTAATCGCTTAAAAAATTTACGGTGTTTATCTAACCAAATTTTCGGATGGTTAAACTAAAAAGTGTTTTCAATTCTATAAAAACTACCGTTAATTATTATTCGAACAAATGTGTTTACAATGCATTTGGAAACTATGCACATTGATTGACGCTTTTCTTTAGAGATGTATTTCGACAATAATTTTAACTGTTGCCGTACCCAAAAACAGCGGAATCGTTAGTACAAAACGAGTCGAGAACTATAAGTACTTCGCTACAAAATTGTTAGAATAAATTATTGCTTATTTGAATGATTGTATCAGTAAAAGATAGGCCTACCAGGCATAAATTGTTACCAGTTAACAAAAATTTTCCATGCAAGATGGTTTTACATCACCTAGGTAGATACAACGATAATAGTTTGTAACTAAACTTACGTAGTTTACAAGTTTTATGTTAGGTATGTAGAATAAAACCTGCGCGATAATAAAACGCTTGATTTCAACGGTAAATTCAGAAAAATCACAATCACCATAACACCTATAACAATGATTTATTTTGATACAATTTTTGCATTTTTTTTTTCACATTTATTGTGACCGTAGTTGCGTTGGGAAAATTCTAAATTATTCTCAACTTTTAAGCATTTTTATAAACTTTGAACCTTTTTAACTTAATTTAAAACATATTTGTGGTACATATTTCCAAGGACGTTAAAAAATTAGTAAATGTTTTGTAGTTTCATATTTCTTATCCAAATAAGTTGGTACCAAAAGTTACCAATTTGGTTTTAAAAGCGGTTTTGGTACAAGTGAGGCGCTGTTTAGCGTCCAGGTTCTAATACAACGATGTCGAGATGTAAACGTCGATGTATATGCTTGCTTCGTAGAATCCAGAAGGCATTCGACACTGTTCAACACGACAAGTTAATAGCTATATTGGAAGATATAGGCCTGGACGGACGAGACATTACGATAATCGCCAACTTGTATTGGAATCAGTCAGCTGACATTAGAAATAACGGCCAGACATCTGAAGAAGTACCTATTATGAGAGGAGTACGACAAGGCTGTGTGCTCTCTCCCCTTCTGTTAAATTCATATGCATAAAAATTTTTCAGAGAAGCCTTTGAAGACAGAACAGAGGGTATAATTTCTAATGGAATAGTCATCAACAATCCAAGATATGCGGACGATAAGGTCTTACTAGCAACAAATAAAGATGATTTACAGGCACTCTTAGCAGCGGTTACAGACCATAGCCAACAAATGGGTCTACAATTAAATATAAAGAAGACCGGATGGATAGTTGTCAGCAAAAAAAAAATATAGCCGTCAACTTAACAGATATGAGCATAAATGGAGAAATAGTGGAGAGAGTACAACAATACAAATATCTAGACTGCTGAGTGAATGAAAAAGTGCTTACCAATAGAGCTCTAAGAATTCCTTTAAGAATGCGCCCATTACGTTGCTATGTCTTTAGCATATTGTTCTATGGGATGGAAGCATCACTGAAACAATGTGCAATAGAATTGAGGCTTTTGAAATGTGGATTTACCAAATAATGCTGAGGATATCGTGGATGGGCAGGGTGGCGAATGAAGCAGTTCTACAGCGTATGAATAAACAAAGAGATACTTAATACCATAAAAAGAAGAAAGCAGGAGTACTTTGCCCATGTTATCAGAAACCCGAAATATGAATTGCTCCACATTATTATTCAAGGAAAAATAGAGGGAAAGCGTGGTTCTGGTCGCTGAAGAACACCTTGACTCAAGAATCTTCAACAATGGTATGGAGTAAACACCACGACACTCTTTAGGTCGGCTGTGGACAAAGTGAAGATCATGCGAATGATCGCCAATGTTCTAGGAGGACACAGCACTTGAAGAAGAAGAAGAAAAGTTACCAACATAAATTTGTATGATCGGCACTGCTTTAGATGTTTTTTTATTCTTTATTATAAAACATGAACAATAATAACAGCAATTTTTATGACGCACAGAAAAATAATCACTGGATTTAAAAAATTGTTCATACATTGGAAAACGTTCTGACCTTTTTTACTTTATTTAATAACGCACGAGAGAACAATCAATGGATTCCAATTGAAAATTGTTCATAAATTAGAAAATTCTGACCTTTTTTATTTTATTAAATAACAATATCATAAATATCATAAAAAATTAACTAATAACTTTAAACAAGCCATTTTTTAAATAGAAGACAAAAGGGAAAAGTGTTTTTCCGATTTTTTTGTTACAGATAACCAACAGTACTCGTTTTGACAGTATCCAATATTATACCCTTAAATGGAGGTTTCAACAAAACCTTTGTCTCGTCATGTAATTTTTATGCAACAATTTTTAATATGCACTCCAAATAAGAGAGATGTAGGAGAGGATAAATTGTTTTTTTATTGTTCTATGTGTTGCTACATTTTTTTTGTCGTTAGACAAAATTATTATATTATTTAATGATAGTGCATTTCTGTTCATTTGCAGCACAAACTTTTTTAGTGTTTCGGATATTAGATAAAAATATTTTGTTGCAAATTACTGTTGTCTTTTATTTATTTTTTAAATTTTGTATTTCCTACAATTCACGTTACAATTAATTACTTTTTCGAATGCATTCAATGATGAATAATATTTTAAAATACCTAAAACTATTCAACTAACTAAAAAATCTTTGAACTCACGATTAAAACATGCGACAAAAAAAATAACGTTATATAAATACTTTTTTCTGAAGTTATCGTTTAAATCTAATGCATCCCAATATTATTATTTTCAAAAAGGAGTAAATAGTGGATCAAAAGCTGGCAACGAACAAAATTTTTACGCCAAAATTTATTTGATAACGTTTTGAACTAAAATATATCCCGCTAAAATACTTGATTTCATGTGATATTCCAGTTTCACATTTTGTTTTAGATGTTGTTATTTAAAACAACTACTAATGTGGTAAGGAAATGTCTGCGTAACATGATCAAGTAAATATTAAACAGACACTGTAAAAGATAACTATTAAAATGTAAGTAACGGTACAAACAAATCCAGTAACTATTTAATAAAACCATGGCACTGATTTTTAATGAAACTGTTGTCTTCGTGTACACATTTTGTCCTTTACCAGCTTATAGATTTGTATATAATAAGTACTTCAAAAAAAAAACAAAAATTTTTAAAAGTTAAGTACCATTTTACGTTTGTAAGCATTAACGACCCCATATTAATAGGGCCTTGACAATTCGTTATGAGTTTTTGGGTAGCAGCATGGTATTTTCTTCATCTTTAGTCCCTACGATTTGGATGTCGTCTACGGGGCTAGCTTTGATGGATCCATTTACGTCGCGAGCACTAAGTCGGTGCGGGGGGCTGGTGTTGCTGTAATGCGACGGTGTTTTAGGACTCGTCTGGCTCGACAAGTTTTCCGGCTTAAGTTCTTGCGATTTTCTAGAGGATTTACGTTTTGGAGTTTGATTGCCGGTGCTTATGATATCATCTTCGTCCAGGGAGTGCAAGAGCTGCGACAATATCAAAAACATTAATGATAAAATTTAAATAAGAGTTCATTAATGATCTAAATATATTTTTAATTTCCCAGTGGGAAGTTATAGTAATGGGTCCGATTTTGCGAATCCCAAATTTTGACATATCTCCACATTTCAAGTTCCCCAGATTCAAATACAATAGTTTTTAAGTGGACGTCTATGTGTATGTACGTATGTTCGTATGTGCGTTCGGAATTATTTTTCGTCTCGATTATCTCGAAAACAAAAAATGATATCGACGTGGGACCAATTGCATTCGACGCATAATTCCGCAACTTGGAACTGATAAGATTTTCAGCAAAATCGGTCAAACTGTTTTTTATGGAGAATAAAAAAACTGAAAAAAATGGTAAACTACCTGAATTTTACATGTTAGGAATATTTGTATGAAAAATATGATGACAATATTTCATAAAAAGAGATAGTTTTAGAAAACAAAAATAGGAATTTTAAACTTGTGTCAGTATCGAGAGAATAGCATTGAAGACGCTATAACAGTGAAAAATTATTGTTAGTAATAATCAAGCATTGTTTATAATAATTGAATATTGTTACTAACAAATGATTATTAATCATTATAATTAAAAAAAAAATTTCAATTATTATAAACAATTGAAAATAGCTCCCGCTTATAAAATGATAAGAAAAAGTTTGAAAGAATACGGTTGACATAAACAGAATATTGTTAATGACAATTATAACAAAACATATGGGATTTTTTCATTCTTTCCACTGGGAAGTTAGTCATGTGGACCTCTGACCACTGATATTTTCATTTTTTACATAAAGGTTCCAATGGCAATGTTAAGTTTGTGTCAGATAATTTTAAGTTATATCAAATTAGTAATTGATTTAGGTTTGTTTCAACTGGCAAATTTTGTACAGCCTTGAAATGTTACTTGGGATCAAATTTATGCACATGCGGCAACTCTGTATTCCTTCGAGTAGTACTAGAAAATCTGAATATTGCAACGGTTTGATATATTCGATATACAACCCAATTACTCATTAGCCAATAAAAAATAAGTGACAGTGGCACCGACAGCTTGATGAACAGTTTCTACCCTCGACTATGCACCGAAATTACTGTTCACAAACGATTTCAAGTTTGTTAGGAACAGAAAACGGATCGTCCACGGTTGTGCATGACCATGACCGTTCACTGTAAGGTTTTCCGACTAGTTGGGACAAACCTATAACATCTAGTACAAGGAATATCTAATTTTCATATTTTAATCTAATTATAGGCGTATTTATGACGTGGAATCTTCGATATTTTTAATTTGTCGACATTTAACTTAGCTTGCCCTTTTCCAATTACTTAGAAAATCAATGATATACTATGGAACAATTTATGGTAGCAGGTGTGGCAAAATAAAGGTTATATATAACATGTAAAGGATAAGCAAATACAATTATTCCTGCCGTGAAGTATTTGCGATCGATTAAATTAATAACACACAACTATGTGACCGAAATGTAATACGAATTACACTCAGAATCTTCGTTTTATTGTTATAGCTAATATCGCTTTAGTATCTCGGTTAATAAATATTCTGTAGGTACAGGTAACCTCCAAAGCAAAAAATATTTTTAGAACAAATTTGAGGTGTAACTTTGGTGCGGATTTATTGAAAATCAATCAAGCAATAAATGCCGACACTCAATTAAAAAAATAGGACGTACCAATTAATACGGTATCAGTTTATAAACACTCCGGGAGTCAGGTGATCATTAAATTGGTAAAATTAGTGTAAGACTGCAAATATTTAATGGTTTGGGAGAGTATGGGTGACGTGCAGACGTGGCCACTTTTTGACATCGGTAGAAAGTGTGAAAGAACCGTAGCAAGTGGAAATAAGTGGTCTCTGTCTACCAGTGGCGGCTGGTCAACAGCTGACGTATTGTGCAACATTAGTGCTGTGTATATCTTATAAGTGAAACTGAATGGATTTAGTGAAAAGTTCAATGTGTATATGTGTATATGTGCATTGTTGAAATAGTGTTTTTGTTTGATTATTATTTGAATTGTTTGATTGTAGAGTAGTGAGTACTAAATAAATATACTAATATTTTTAAGATAAAAAATAAATATTTATTTGGGTGTTTGAAAATTTTATATTATTTAAAATTATTTTAAATCGCCGTATTTATTTTGCCGATTGAAAATTTTGTATTATTTATTTTCTAATATTTAACCTCTGTAATGCATCATTTCTAAATGAAACACTTAATTTAAATTTAATTCAAATTCAATGATCAAAAATTCAGTACTACAAAATATAAAACGACGATCGATGCGGTTTATACGCGATACTTAGATAAATTTCAATAAAACATTTTCATTTCTTACTTTAGTTACCATAAGCCTATTGTATATTTTTTAGAACACAATGAAATAATTGAAAGTACAAAAAGTCTAAGTATTGTTGAAATTAATGATGATAATATGTGAAAACCAGATTGATGTTGATAATTTTAATTCAAACAATATGAAATTTCAAACTTTAATACTAAAAGTTTTAAGTTTTCACTTCTATCGGCAGTTTCTACAACTGCCAATTTTTTTATTAAATATAATTTTCGGATATAAATGTGATCACAAATCGCAACACTTCGTTTTAAATTTTATTTACTCTAATTTTAATCCTTTACGACGCCAATGTCTTAAAACCATTTTGCCCCAAGCAGAAGTCGCGATGTCTCCGGCTGGCACCCCAGCTGGCCTTTTCCCCTTTTGTTTGAAATGCGCAGTAGAAGTTTCTTCTCAACGCGCCGTCTCGATTCAATGCAGTAGTAGTACTCCTCCGACCGTCGAGAACGACGTTCGTTCAACAGTATTGTTCCGACAGTCGTAGTGAGCGGCTGTCATACAGATCCTTTTTCCACGGCGATTAAACCTCGCTTGCTATTTGCAATAAGTTGTATTCGTTTTGTTCCTTGCATTTTTAATTTACTAGTCGGTACAAGTGCATTATATTTTTGAAGATAGAAATACCTATATTTTGTGCTAAATAAAAACCAGCCAAATTATGATTACTTCCGGTCCGCTATATTGAAGTTGAGTAATCATTTCTCCCATGTAGGAAAAGGGAAAGTTTAAACCCCCGATTCCTACAATAAATATTTTTATGTTTGCATCTTAGCTTGTAGCTCTAATTTTATTACTGCTGGTTTTAACACAGAAATTACATTAATAATGTAAAAGTAATAATTAATCGTTTAATTTGAATTATTCCGTGAACATTGGTTTGCAGCGATATAAACGGAATCACAGATCGAGAGTTTTAGTTTAGTCAAGTATTTGAAGTAATTATAAAGTGTTATACAACTGTGAATATCTAAGTGATTTGTAAAGTAAAATTTATTGTGTATAAATATTAGAATAAAAATTATTTAGTTATTGTACCGAGTGTTTAGAAACACCGAACCCAAAGAGTAAAAATCGTAAAAATACATAAAGATTTTACAGATTAAATTAAACGTTTTTACTTACAAAGTGTGAAGATGCGTTCAGGGCAATATCGGATAACGTTTAAATCCCATGATTCGGTTTCTCATTATCAGTGATCACGAATTATATTTATCACGGTAATTTCTGGTCAAATTTATTCGATAGACTGGTCATTGACAGATTGTTTGAACTTTAAAACAAAATCATCACTATAACTATTATGGTGAAGGATCTGGAAAGAAAAGGAATAATGGAATAAGGTGTTTGGATATGGAAAAAGGAAAAATGTACTACCTTGTCAACTTCTTCGTCAAATTGTTGTTCCGATTGCGACTCCATTTTTGTGGAGCGTTCCATCAAAGTGGCTCTCTTTGCTGCCAAATATAGACTTCTCTTTATCTTCACATAAAGCACTTCGGTAGTCGCACGAACAGTGTAATCAGGTATGAAAGTATGTCTTAACAACGAGTCGATATTCAACGATTCCAAACTTCCCATTGTTGACTGAGCTACTGAAGGTGATTCTAAAATGAGAAAGAGATAGATTAATATTGCGATTTTATTCTACTATCCATTTGTCGAGGAAATGTATCACTTTGAACATATTTTTAAAAAAGAGTTGAAACCAGTACGCCCATGACTATTAGTTAGAATATTTATATAGTGTCTGATTTGGGCGGTTCTCCCTTTAAATATTTGGTTATTTCCGTCTCACTTCTTCTAGTCGTTTCTCGTAGTTCCTTCTATGTTGTCGATCATGAGGGACACTTCGTGCCGAATGATCGAAAGACATTATCAGCGGCGTGTTTCGGTGATCAGTTGCTTATACCAAATGGCTATTTGATTTTGGAAAATTGGAGGATTGAAGTTGTTAAAAAAAACAAAGTTTTAGAAAGTCTACGTTTCGAAATATGATTGACTTAACTTCAGCACTATTTAATTAAAGTGACTCTTTGAGCTTACAGGGTTAAAAAAATAAATTCGACATAAAATATAAACTAGAAGAGCCACTTTAAATAGTCCTTAAGAGGAAACAATTAGTTTAGGTAAAGTTAGGATTTTTTGTTACATCATTTATGCTACATTTTCTTCATATTTTTCTTTGATATTTTAAATGTGAGTACTAAAACAATTTAAATTTGTGACTAACAATTTCAAACTAAAACGATAACCTATAAACATTTGTCAGCAGTAATTTTCTTCATTTTTTTCGTTAACATCTCATTTTATAGTTACTACAGCCAACGTATTTTGGGTCGGACGGATGACTGACAGTTGCTAAGCTAACAGCCGGTTTAACCACCGGTTCACCCGCCGCATTAGATGTTTTACATTAAAATATGGTCTTTAACATTGAAATCACAAGTAAATTAAAAAAAAAAAGATAAAATAAGATGCAAAACAATTTTGTTTAAACTTACCAATGGACTGGAGAATTTCGAACAGGGCTAGATCTGCCAAAATAGAGAAGTGGCTCGCACCACAATAGTATATACAGTGTGGAACAGCCAAATGGAATAAATTCATTACTTTAATTAATGTGCATTATTTATAAAAAATCCCGAAACACGTCAATTAAGGATTATAAAATGACATCTTGCAAAGAAAAAATGTCATGCCTACATTTAAACGAGTGACAGTTATAGCCTTCAAATTTTTAAATGCGAAATATGGGCTTGTGATACATCATTTAAAAGTTCTCTTTATTGTCTTTTCAAATTAATTGCAAGACTTAACATTCCATAAACAATCTAAATAAATATTTTTTTAGCTGTGTGATTTTTTTTAAACAGTTAAACTTACCTATGCCCACGGTCTGTACCAAAGCTTGGGTACCGAAATATGTGAACGGTCCCCCCTCGAACATTAAGCTTTCTTTGCCGACAGTAACTTCTACGCGTCCTTCGAGGATAATAACAAAGAAGTCTACCGATTTTCCTTGGTTGTAGATTACATTAGCTGGATCCGTACGCCAGTCTTTGTTCTTCCTAATGTGCACTGCGATGTCCTGTTTCAATAGACGACGTAAGATTGTCTCAGATATCACGTTAGGATGGAAGGGTTCCACACCTGCGAGTAAAACATCGTATCGTAACCAATTAAACAAAAAATTAAAAATATGTAGTGTTCGCGCCAGAACGCTCTAATGGTTAGCATTCACTGCCACCAGTTGAATAGTACCTTCATAATCACACGTTTTGATTCTTAAATTTCTATATATGTAGCATCGCTATCATATTGGCGAGGTAATAATTAATTCCGACTACATTATGGCGCTAACGTCGCCAGCATTTTGGGCAGGCACTGATTTCAATTATTACTTTTCAAATCTTTAATTAAGACACATTGTCTTCCATTTTCAAGAAGCATATCAAACGCCGTCGAGACAGTAAGTCTCAATTCATATTCTAGTAATCATCGCCGTTAAAACATCGAGTCTGATTTTTTCGTATTGGCCATTGTTCGCCACGTGTAAGTTATTTTCTTTCAAGACGTGTGATTTCATTGTCTAGTGTTATTATTTAACATTTACAAACTCTCAGTGTTCTCGCAAAATATAGTGAACTTTCAAAGAAAGATAATTCAACCAAATTTATATTAATGTGTATGTGCAAGAGTAGAATTTCAAACTTGGAATTTCAATTCAATCGATTAAGGAGAAATAGAGTAAGAAATCCTGCACACTTGACAGCAGAAACTACAATTCTTTACCCTATGGTAAACCCATTTTTTGTTACAAAGTTGATTAGATCTTTTACTCATTTTTCTGTTAAATGCATATCTCGATTCATTCCTGTATACAGTCCATTGTTACAGAGGTTAAATTGAATTTTATCAAACCCTACAATTTGATCAAATTATTTAACGCTCTTTACTGCCACGCGCTAAAAAGTAGCTTTATAAGAAAATATTCTTGACTAAAAAGATAAAATTTCCAATGATAGGAATTTTGAATTTTTTAATGCAAATAAAACAATCAAAATTCTTACTTGTGCTCAAATATTGGTAAGCTGCTAGAGTTAATTGGGGACTTATCCTCATTTTGTTTAATTCACCACGCTTCTCAGCAAACACTGTGAAATCTTGTCTTCTTTCTGCATGTCTCTTCCTCTTGGAACGATTGTCAGCTGCAAAATGTATTTATACTTTAGCTATACACTAACAAATATTTCGTTACAAGAAATCGAAATTAATATATAAAACAAACATTTATTTGTCTAGATAGGATTGAATACATTCGATCATGTTGTTCAGCACATTTGTTTAATATTATTTTAAAATTTTTCTCACGAAAATATTCTATTAAACAAATAAAATGATTTTGGTCATTTTTAAAGGTATATTCTTTTGTTAAATTTAAACATTACAACAATAACTATCTCAATTAGTGTATACCAGATTGAATTATTTAAGTTTAGAAAAATCAGTTCAGTTATTATCAGTAGATATAGATTGCTAATATTGTAGCATCATATTGTTTAAATAACGACTAAATTTATGTAATATTGCTCAATATTGAAACCAACAATAATGGGGTGTAACAATTAATAGAAAAAATTCTGTAGATATTGACAAGAATAGATTAATTTTAATTAGAACAGATTTATTTTTCGTGTAGTTTTAAGAAAATCTGTACAGTTAACATCTCTAGATATTTATTGCTAATATTGAAACAAACATTAATGGAGTGTAACAACCATAAAAAAAAATTGTATACAGGGTGTTAATAAATAAGTGCAACAAACTTCAGGGGGTGATTCTGCATAAAAAAATAATGACAGTTTGCTATATAAACGTATGTCCACAAATGTTTCGTTTTCAGAGTTGCGGGGTGTTAAGTTTTTCTTAAAAACTGATGATTTATTTATTGCTCTGAAACCGGTCGAGTTATGCAAATAAAATGTGGTGGGTTTTAAGAGGAAGTTATTGCGCATTTTTTGACATACCATTAAGAATTTTATGTTTATCATTGGCGGGTAATGATCTCAATTTTTTTAAAGAAAAAAATGGTACGCCACTAAGATATTTTAAATTAAAAAACATGTTTGAGTTTTTCGTTCAATTTGTGACAAAAAATCTTTCTTGCCTAATTTTCGTATGGGGCGCCGTTTTTATGCAAAAAAATAAAACCTCTTAACGCGCAACCAATAAATTTCAATTGTACATCTCGACCAGTTACAGAGCAATAAATAAATCGTCAGTTTTTAAGAAAAACGCTTAACATCCCGTATCTCTGAAACGAAGTATTTGCGGACATACGTTTATATAGTCATTATTTTTTCATGCAGAATCACCCTCTGAAGTTTGTCGCACTTATTTACTAACATTTTAATTTCAATTTCAATAGAACTAATTACTTGTACATGCTGGTTTCAATATTAAGCAATAATTTCGTTAAGTTAAAATAGAAAGGATTCTGTAGATATTGACAAGAATAAATTAATGCCCTAAACAATCAAAATACGACATTTTCTTGTCACCCATAACAAAAATGTCACATGTAGCACTGAATGTTGCTATTTACTGCCGAACATACAAATCAGAACACTGAAGGTTATTGATATGAATAAGATTGGACACATTTATAAATATTAATATTATTGTGCACAGCGCTAGCTAAGACCTTGTTTTCTTCCAAAGTATTGTGAAATTGCTATTATTTAATCAAAAATAAAAAAGGTCACTCATGAATATACAAGTCAATTTAGATGTTTTTTTTTCATTTTGACCACAATTAATTTAAACATAACACATTTTTTTTAAATAATATTATGCAATAAATTGGTAAATAAAGAAATTTCCTGTCCAATGGTTTAACTGCCTCAAAGAAGTATCTTTATAATTAAATCAAATTCTGTAAAAAAATACATCAAATTTCCAATAAGTATGCATGATTTTTGTGCGACTAAATAGAATAATGGAAAATAGATTTGATCACAAAAAAAGTAAC
The DNA here is from genome assembly GCA_950111635.1 of Agelastica alni. Taxonomy (NCBI): domain Eukaryota; kingdom Metazoa; phylum Arthropoda; class Insecta; order Coleoptera; family Chrysomelidae; genus Agelastica; species Agelastica alni. The sequence continues at coordinate 14,575,356 of OX467711.1, forward strand.
ATAAAAATCAAAAGACAATATTATCTTTTTGTTTTTAGAAATTTTCAATTCATTAGAATTTCGCAGCTACAATTGTCCAGAAGACTCGATGCAGCAAATGCAATATTCAAATGATGACATGTCACAAGTACTTACTAAACACATCAGTTTCATCCATAATTTCAGCTTGAATCAATTCTTCGATGACATCTTCCAATGTAATCAGACCAACAGTTTCATAGAAAGGATCACCTTCGCCTTCATTGTTAACTCTGTGTACGAATGCCATGTGACCTTTGTTACCTGTAAATAAAAAAATTAGATTCTTCGAAATTGTCAACTCGGCTTTCTGCTAAATATTATCAAATGCTGACCACGAACGCAAAAAATAAATTAAAGATATTGCCATAAAACTAATAGCTCATTTTGTGTTATCCTGTTTTTAATGACAATGGAAGGAACTTAAATAAATAGCATCTATCGAGAAGAGAAATAAATCAGCAAGATCAAATCAAATGCCAAAGAAATCCTGGACGCAGAAGAATGTATTAATTGTGAAATTTATAAAAGAATAGCTGTACCAAAAACAAGCACTTTTTTCCAGCTGCTTACTTCAGCTTTTCCTGAGTCTCATATGTGATGGTTCCAAATATAAAATGCATACATACATATATTCACGCCTTTTCCCGTAATGGAAATAAAATAATTGTATTAATACAAAGGACAAAAAGATATAAGACACTTTATACTGAATAAACAACAGGAATATAAAAAAACAACCTAGCTGATACTACAATTACATTTATTACTTTATTACTTAAGCTTGTAATACATATTTCTTTAATTCGATGATAAGCAGTATTTATTTATGATTTAAATTTATTTTTTATTTTAATACATTTATTGTCCTTGTAATACACGGATTTTTTGGATAAATTTGTTTTAAATTAAATGATTTCTGTGTTTTGTTTTCAGTTAATAACATTCAATAATGTTTAAATCTTTTGCATACATACGCACATATAGTCACGCGTTTTTCCCGTAGGGGTAGGCGGGTAGGCAGAGACCACTTCCTTCCACTTGCTACGGTTCTTACACACATCTTTCGCTTTCTCTACTTTCATCAGTGCTCTCATACATGGTCGTCGGTTGTTTGTACTCTTGTACCCTTTTGTCAAAACAATGTCGATCTGATTGAGATGGTTAGGTTAGGTTAGTCGACCTCTACCGATTTGCCCATTAACATTGCCTTATAAATCCGTTTCGTCAATCTTTCATCCATCCTCTGTACAAGTCCAAACCATCCATTCCTTTATCTATCTTTGCAACCACATCTTTCACACCACAGAGTTCCCTTATCTCACTTTGCTGCAAAATTTGCTACGAAAATAGGATTAATGCTGCGGAGATAAGTAGTCTAAGAAGTATAGCCGAAGTGACTCGGTTGGATAAAGTAAAGAATAGTGAGACAAGAGAACGCTGTGGTGTACAAGAAGACGTGGTTACAAAGAAAGAATGGTAAAGCTTGCGTGGGAAACGGCTCCACAAGGAAAACGTCCTATGGATCGACCTCGGCTTAGATGGAGAGACAACATCGCAAAAGACCTAAAAGCCATGAACTTACAAGATGGCCTGGAAATTATGCTGGGTAGAGAAAGATGGAAAAATGTGGTGGAGTCAGCGAAAACCCATCAGGGGTTGTAAAACCAGATATGATCATGATAAGATGAACACGTAGGAAGGATGGATGAAGGAAGATTGATAAAACAAATATTATAAGGCGAGTGTGAATGGACAAGTCGGTAGAGGTCGACCTCGGCGAACATATCTCGATCAGATCAACATTGTTTTGAAGAAAGGCCAGGTAAAGAGTACCAACAACCGACGAGCATGTATGAGAGCACTGATAAAAGTACAGGAAGCAAAAGGTGTGTTTAGGAACCGTAGCAAGTGGAAGGAAGTGGTCTCTGTCTACCCCTACGGGAAAAAGGCGTGACTATAAGTATGTAAAACTTAAAATTTGGGGTAAATATTATTTTAATTAGAATTGATGAGTTTCTTTACGCTATTAAATAATTTATATGTTGAGTTACGCTGTAGATAGTTTGTAAAAAAATAGAAAAATTAACAGCGCAAACTTACCCTCTTTAAATATTTTAAACATGACATCCAAAGTGACATCTTCGAAGACAAAATTGCAAGGATTCTGATAGAATTGGCACAAAGTTTTTAAAGGAGTGTTATCATCGGGATCTACAAATGCCAAATCTTTAATGTAAAGCATTGTAACAATATTTTGACGAGATCCTTCGAAAACGGGTACACGGGAAAATCCGCTTTTCATTATTTCGGATACGGTCTCGAAGTCCAGCACAGCTTCGTAATCCAACATGAAGACGTCTTCTATTCTGGTCATTACTTCGCTAACAGTTTTTTTACGCAATTCCAACGCACCGCTGATGATGTTAACTTCATCTTTGTCCAAGTCGTTTTCTTCAGCTGTCTCCTGTAAATTAAACATTCTTTATTAATAATAATGTTGCAAACGTAAATCAGTTGCAGAATTCCTTTGATAAGTAGAAGAAAAATATAAAAAGGTCAGATTGGGCGAATAAAAACTAAAAAATAATGAAGATCAAGAACCGGCTAACCATTAAAAGCCCAATATTAAAAACACAGAAATTATTAAAATGCTAGGACATTTAGGTAGATTAATGGAGGTATAATGCAAATATAGGGGGAAAAATTATAAGTAGTCCAAAGAAGTGATCAGTAAACAATACAAAGACATTCCATGTCAAATCGACCAATGGTTGGAATTAACCCCTTTCGATTTGGATATGATATGAATACAGCAAAAACCATCTCCGTATTCAAATATAGCAATATACCAATTTTCGTAGGGATTGATTAACCGATAGAGAAGTTGGTATGCTGCAACACCACCTGATTGGGAGCTGCATCTAAGTGGATAACGAAAACGAATTCTCCACGAAAAAATACAAATACATGCCAATTTTTAAGGTGCTTGGTTGAACGGTGCAAATGTTGATATGCTGCAGCGCCACCTAGTGGGGAGCTGCAACAAAGAGAATAGCACAAAAACCTTCTTCACAAAAAAATTCATAGTGATCGGTGGAACGGTGTTGGAATGAAACGATCACAAAATCCATTTTTTATAAATAAAGAAGATTGCGAATCAAAATATTAAAAAATACAAGATACAAAAAAAAATCCCAAATTAACTATTTTAAAAAGAATTAGAATTTTTTTTTTAATAATTTTGCCCCGCGAGTAGATACATTTACATAAAAGCAACTTTGGTGGTAAAATATTCCCTAAAAGTTTTATTTTTTTAGTTAAGTATGTTTTATTATCTTTATTTATAGTTTATATTTTTATAAATATGCGTGTTTGTGAAAACTAAAAATGACTTATTTTTATTCATATATGATTATATGCATATTTCATTATTTATTAACCATGCCTTTTATTTAACTGAAACATATTTGCACCTAAATATAAATAAAGCTTTCATGCAGATGCTTTACAAAAGAAGGCGTTTGTTTGGATCCCTAATCCTTTGAAGCGCCATTCATATTTTAATAAATATTTAACGGAAGTATTTCACTGACCTGTACCGTATCGTAAGTGACGCCGACCAAGATATTCAATATTATTAGGAATTCCTTTCTGTCGCGGCGAAGCGAAGAGTAATCACTCAAAGAGTGATTTAACTGATGGTATTCTTTAAACTGTGACAACATTATGTGCAAAATGTTCATGATTGAAGTTTCGATAGTTTAATATTCCGATATCATAAAAAAAAGAATAATCAATTGCATGGTTATAACTAAATAAAATATAACATCTATTATTATCCATTATCTTTCTATTAAATTATTTAATACAATTGTCATAACTTAATAAAAACATATAATGGAAATTTATGTTTACTTGATTATCTGATTTAATCTTTGTGGTTATTTAATATGGGTTAGCAATGTTAATGTTCATTATAAACTATTTTATTGGAATCACTTTTACTGAAAATTAATGATAAATGTTGCCGCTTTTAAATTTTTAATGAAATAATTTGACACCAGAGCGAAAATTCTAAAAATAAATCTGTTCTGATAATGCAATCGAAATATTTATCAAATTATAGTCACCATATATGGCGTATTACTTATGCGTGTCATCATTTATGAATTTGCTCCTAAATTTATTTGCATTCTGACAATGAGTATAATTAAAGTACCTAATAAACCCATTATTTAGTTATAGAAACATGAAAATTAATAGTCGATTAATTGATTTTCTTTTTGTTAACAAAAAGTTAAAATATACCACCACCAGGGGCGCAGGGGGTCCAGACATCCCCCAAGCTAAACTTTTTAAATTTACATGGCTCAGGGCGCAAAAATTCAAATAGAAGAATCTATCGGTCATAACATAAACGTGAACTATATTTAATAATGCGACGATCCCAAACGTCCTCCAAGAAGCCCTCAACACAGTATACAGATAGCGCGAAAGGGAACAGATCTCTGGAATCTCAGAAGAGTAGGCAGAAAATCTTGGGGAATGAACCCAAAACAGATTTACTGGATTTATCAAACAATGATAATACCTATGGTCATGGTCACTTATAGTTCAGTAGTCTGGTGGAACAAAGGGTTACAACAGACAGCTAAAGCAGAAGAAAACGATCTTATAGAGAAATATTGAAGCTAATTCACTTTTAAAGTATCCGTTCTTTCCAACTTTTAATGTAACCAATGTCCACAAAAAATTATGAAAATCAATTCATTACAGCAATTTGTATGGTTTAATGTTGTTGCATTAATTTGGTCCAAGAGTTTATTTTTGGGTAACTTCCTCTCAGGCTAAGGGGTTCAAATAATTAAGTCACCGTGGAATTAGATTTTTTAAACTTTTTGTAGACCCCAAGTAAAGATTTGAAGCTGTCACTCGCAGTAATGCTTAGGGAGACTAACAGGTTAACAGAATTAATACATACATATAGTCACGCCTTTTTCCCGTGGGGGTAGGCAGAGACCACTTTCTTCCACTACCGCTACGGTTCTTACACACATCTTTTGCTTCCTCTACATTCATCAGTGCTCTCATGCATACTCTACGGTTGTTGGGACTCTTGACAGCTGGCCTTTCTTCAAAACAATGTTGATCACTGATCGAAATATGTTCGTCGAGGTCGACCTCTACCGACTTCCGTCCATTCACACTCGCCTTATAAATTTGTTTCGTCAATCTTCCTTCATCCATCCTTTCTACATATCCAAACCATCTAAACATTTCTTTATCTATCTTTATAACCACATCTTCTTTTACACCGCAGCGTTCTCTTATCTCACTATTTTTTACTTTATCCAACCGAGTCACTCCGGCTATCCTTCTCAAACTACTCATCTCCGCAGCATTAATCCTATTTTCATGCTTCTTCTGCCAAATCCAACATTCACTACCATACATAAGTGTAGGAACCAACACACCTCGATGCACAGCCAGACGTGTCTTTTTTGACAATTTCTGGCTGTTCATAAAGCTATAAAGTGCCCCATTCATTGGTTTTCCTGCCAACACCCTTCGCTCAATGTCACTGTCATACTTTCCATCTCTCGTAAACTTTGAACCCAAGTTCACAAATTCATTTACTTGTTTTCCCTCAAGCGAAACTTCACAGTTTATCATGCTTTCTTTTCTTTTAAAAACCATTACTTTCGTTTTGCTTACATTTATTTTCACCCCTTTGATTTTCAGGGCATCATGCATAACATTTACCATCACCTGCAACTTCTCTTTAGATGACGCTAATATGACTTGATCATCGGCGTAAAGAAGGCATTTGACGATCAAATCATTCATTTTCAATCCATACGTACTCTCTTTCAAATCTTTTAAACAATCGTCTATGTATAAGTTAAACAGTCATGGCAAAGCCACACATCCCTGTCTCACACCTTTTTCGATGTTAAACCAGTCCGTGCAAGCTCCGTTTATCCTGACACAAGCAGTGGAATCCTCATAAAGTAATTTCAGTGCTCGTATTTAACTACCGCTCACCCCATACATAGACAATTCCGACCATAATTTACTCTTTACCACTCTGTCATAGATCTTTTCCAAGTCTGTAAAAGCGCAATAGACCTTCTGACTTCTAGCCTAGAATTTTTCAACTATACCTCGTAATGAAAAGACCTGATCTATACATCTCTTTCCTCTTCTAAATCCTGCTTGCACATCCCATATCATCTTCTTAGTTTCATTCGTTACTCTTTTAATCAATAACTTTGCATACAGTTTGCCGACTATGCTGAGTAAACTAATACCTCGGTATTATGCAAACAAATATTTTATATCAATTAATTAATGATTCATTTAAAGATGTTAGGCCTTCAATTTTTAAAGCAGCTGTACAAAGAATAAAGGGAACAATGCAAGTAATTTTCCACAACTCTTTACGAACTCAACGTAAACATAATATTAATTTAATTCTACGTAGATCGCAAGAATACGATTATGATACGCTTCAGTGACAGCAACTGGTTATTTTTTTTCTTATTTAAAAAAACTAAACGCGTTGACAGCGTACATTATTTAAAATAATAACGACCTCAAACTATAAGCCTCGTTACAAAATGAAAATGTCCACGATTAACACATCCTTTTTCGTCGGGCCGAAACAATTAGATACATTTTTTAATCAACCTCCAACGTGTATTAATGCGCAAACATACTCAGCAGAAATGCTGCACAACAATTTTCTCGATCTATTTTTAACTTGGAAATTTCGAACACTCCCCAGTTTATCGCTGTTTGAGAATTTAATCATAAAACACTATAATTATATTATTGGAAAAGTCACTTTTCTCCGACATGTATTTACAGATTTTACTTGTTATTAAAAAAAGCGTTGGAAATAATTTTTACTTGCAAGTAAATCTCAAAATTTAGAGACCTTGTTCACAAATGACTGCTTAAGTTGTGAAGTCCTATGTATCTAGTGCTACATGAAAGCCCTTCATGATCCTTTTTAGCATATCCAGAAAAAAAAAACATGAAAATTAGAGGTGTAGCAAAATCTTTAGTGGTAGTAAGTACAATAATTTAGATACTAAGTTGAAAAGTACTGGTTATCTAGAACTGCAGGTTCTCTTTGTAATCCTCATTGGCATATCCAAAAAAGAAACTATGGAAATTAGAGGTAGCAAAATGTTTATTTGGTAGAGAGTACCATAATTTAGATACCTTGTTCACGCATTGTGAAGTCCTAATTATCTAGACCTGCAGAAAATACCTTTGTGGTTTTTATTGGCATATCCAAAAAAGGGACTATAGAAATTTGGAGAAGAAAAATCTTCATGTGTTAGTAAGTACCATAAATTGTAAAGCGCTAGGTACATACAGCTGCAAGAATCCATATTGGCAAATTCAGAGAAGGGACTATGGAAATTAAACGTACGAAAATCTAGCGTGGTAAAAAGTTTCATAATTTAGAAAACTTATTCATTAATTGTGAAGTTTTAGGTATCTATAGCGACATAAAAGCCATTATAGGGCATACATACATACATATAGTCACGCCTTTTTCCCGTAAGGGTAGGCAGAGACTACTTCCTTCCACTTGCTACGGTTCTACACACATATTTTTTTGACACTTTCTGGCTGTTCATAAAGCTATGCAGGCCTTATTCATTTGTTTTCGAAGGCCTTATTTGCAAATCCAGGAAAGGGACTTTAGAAAATGGAGGCATGAAAATTCTACGTGGTAATTTAGAGACCTAGTTCACAAGTAAAATCCTAGATGTCTAGAGCTGCTTGGAAGCTTCTTGTGGTCCTTATTAGCTTAGCCAGAGAAATGGCTGTGGAAGACACCTACACAAATTGAAATGGGTTTTTGGTCGGCATTTTAAGTGAGAATACAAACGCAGCGCTCCAAATACTTATTTGAACTTTATACAGTACATTATCAGACGAGTACTTAACATCGGTTGTAATAAGAATTCTAAAAAGGCTGCTAAAGCCATGGCACCTACATGTCTATGCCAAACTAGATCATGTGTTAAAGCAACTGTGGACCAATGAAAAAGGTTTGTTTTATCAGGCCTGGCTTGCGGAATTTTCTTCAAAATATACGTGTTTTTTTTTCTATTAAATATTCTTCGTCAAAATTGATACACTTTTCAAACAAATTGTTAAAGCAGTTACTCCAATTAGCAACGTGAAAAGCAAGAATCATATTTTGGGATGCATTCACTATTATTATTTTCGAATGAAATCAAACTAGTTTTTGTTAATAGCGAACCATTTTCTACACGCTTTCTCTGTAGATCGATATTAGGTTTCTAAAAATACATTACACTTGAACTTTAGCGGAGGATTTTTCAGTAAAAGAAAATGCTGTAGAGGGATCGTTGCTATTTAGGATATTTTACGTGTTTTCGTTCCTGAATCATGAAGCCCCAAAAGTAGATCAATTAATATGTAAATTATACATTTTATTTTAAATTTTTTCTTTAATATGTTATTTAATTTTTGTCTTTTTACCAATTATTTTAATTCTATGAAAACATTATTACAAGGGCTTAAAATAAATTTAAAATTGGTAATGACAAGAAAATTTTGTGTGAATTAGAACAATTATATCATGAGCATGTATTTTGACTTTTTCTAAATTAAAAGTTTAGTTGTTTTTTGACGAATTAATAATGTCCAAGGCCAACACATTTTCAGAATAATACAATTAGTATAGCGGTCACGAAAAAAATGTATTTCGAGACATTATGTGGTGAAATTTTTAAATTTTTTTGTAAAAGTATGTAAAATGAAGTGATCCAAACAGTAAAGACCAAACTACATTTGCGTTGCCAATAAAAATTTATCACCTTGCCAAATAAAAAATACCAAACTAGCGTGATTTTTCTGCCTAAATAAACCGACTTTAATGAAAATCAATGCTGAAATGATTTTACTTTCCAGTAAAATTTTCATCATTTTCGTGATAACGCCGTACAAAAATATTCTTTGGTATGTGGCACGTTAACATCGCACAAAAAAAAATGTCACGATTTTAAGCAAACAGATAAAAAAATCGTTTACAAAAAATTCAACCTTGGAACGTTCGTATCATGCATTTCTGACTAATATTTATAAAAGTGTGAAAATTACAAAACATCTGGACGTGTGCGATAAAACCTGCGCGCGCGTTTCATTACTTTTTACATACATATACGGTTGACCTATTTAAAATACACTTCGCCGCAAAATTAACGCATATAGTTTAAAAAACAAAAAAATATTTACCAAGTATTTTGAAAGTACACCAATGGTCAATTAATATTCATTTATGTTATCTTATCAAGTTTTGAAGGACTTTCTTTCTTTTCTTTCTTCTTCTGCAGTGTTTGTAAAAAGTTGAAAAATGATATTCCGATAGAAATCTGTAGACATTTTAAAACTGGTTATTTTACTTTGTATACTCATATAGTGAGACTAGCAGACTCGGCAGACGTTGTCCAGCCCGAACGTTGGCTTGCCTGCTTTGGATATATCGCTATCAATCTGAGCGACCCCGAAAACTAAAAATTTAACACTTATATTGACATTTTTATTAGTTTTCACTATCAAACTCAGCGGCCCCAAAGACTATGAATTCGAGACTAACATCGGCGTTTTTAATAGTTTTTATATTTCATCTTCTTACCACCCCTTTTGTACGGGTACTAACTTTTTTAAATAAAACGACCGCTGGTATGTATAAAACAACTTCTGAAAATTTTAGCCCAATTGGTCCAGCCGTTTGGGAGTTTTAGAAAGACATACATACAAACATTTTTTCATTTTTATATATGCAGATAATTTAGTGATTTTGTTGAGAGCGGTATTTTCACAAAATAAATAACTAAGAACGTGTTACAAAAAATCTTACAAGAGAAGAGTGTGCTGTGTTGTTATAGCTTTCCTCGGAGATGGGTTTACCCAATTTCAAGTGGTACATTTGACCGGGTTCAACATCGCAAAATGATGGAAATACTAAAGAAGACAGAGATCGATACCAATGACCTGAATATCATAAATAGCTTGTACTGGGGCCAGTCGGCAACAATGAGAGTCGACGGAGAAACAACTAAGGCCGTCAAAATAATGCGAGGAGTGAGGCAGGGCTGTGTACTCTCACCCCTGCTATTCAACATCTACTCCGAACAGATTTTTAAAGAAGCGCTCGACGACGAAGAAGAAGAAGGCATCTTAATAAATGGGAAAAAATTGAGTAATATAAGATACGCGGACGACACCATCGTGTTCGCAGATAGCCCACAAGCACTGCAACAACTTATCAACAGAATAGCAAGAGTTAGTAAGGAATATGTTTGGGCATAAACATACAAAAGACTAAAATTATGGTCATTAGCAAAAAAAAGATCGACAACATCCAGTTATCCATCAATAACCAACCAATAGAGAGAGTACCACACACCACGTACCTGGGAACACGTATAAACGAGAACTGGGACACAACTCAAGAAATCAAATCACGAATCGCCAAAGCCACAGCCGCCTACAACAAAATGAGCAAACTCTTCAGAAGCCATGACCTTACACTGGAAACAAAAATGAGACTTCTCAGATGTTACATCTTTTCTATCCTCTTGTACGGGACAGAATGTTGGACACTCAATGAAAACACATCTAAGAAAATAGAAGCCTTCGAAATGCGACTCTACCGAAGAATGCTGAGGATATCATGGACCGAACATATCACTAATGAATAGGTACTAAGAAGGATGAATAAACAAAAAGAAATTATGAACACCATCAAGATCCGAAAACTGCCATATCTGGGCCACATCATGAGAAACGACTCCAAGTACTCCTTACTCCAGACAATCATCCAGGGAAAAACCGATGGAAGAAGAGGTCCAGGAAGGAGAAGAATATCTTGGCTGCATAACCTTAGAAAGTGGACCGGAAAAACATCAGCCGAACTCTTCCGCATTGCCGTAAATAAAAATGGCTTGCCATGCTGGTTGCCAACATCCGTAACGGATAGGAACCACAAGAAGAAGAAGTGGTACAACGCATGGGATTAACACAATCAACAATTTCCAGAGCATTGAGAAGATTCAGAGAAACAGGCATAAACAAAAAAAGACCTGGACAAAGTCGACCAAGAGTTACCACAGATCGTCAAGATCGCCTTTTGCGTCTCGAAGCTCTAAGAACGAGGTTCATTACGGGTACTTAAAGCTACTAGTTTCGAAAACTAGAACTGTTTGAGAACATTTTATGAAAACCCGAACGCGACAACTATGACAGAGTGGTGAGGAGTGAAATGTGGTCGACATTACCCCGAAAATAAAATAAATATTCAACGAATTAAAACTTAAACATTAACTTCTGAAAAAAATTTTGAACCCCTTTTGAAATAGATTTGCCTTATAGTTTTATTGAATTACATTTTAATTTTCTATTCTTTTATTAATACACTTTATTTTAATACCATCATGGCTGAAAACAAAATCAAAACATTTATTAGCAAATATCTGTGCTACCAACCTATCTTTAAATCTACAGACAAAGTCGTAAGTAATTGCAAATTTCTGTTTAGCGAGACGTACACTCATACACCGTCGAATTTCAATACAAAGTTCAACTACGATTTTATCCCTTAAGGTTTTTTGTGTTCTGAAAATATATGAGATAAGCGAAAAAAAAGGGGAATTTAGAGTTGAACCAAGTTACGTTTTTCTGAATATGGAATTTTCCTTATTACAAAAAAATTGTGTCGTGCGACAATATTCTCCCTTATAAACCGATAGAGGAGTATTGATTATCGTGAAAACTAACAAACTTTCAAGTGGCATGAAGGAGAAAATCACGGACACTGACTTATAAACAATACATGTTTAGGTCATAATGCCCGTAGGGCACCAGTAGCCCTTATGCCTAAATTTTTATAAATAGAATTAATACTCCTCTATCTATTCATAAAATGGCATAAGGAAGAAAATCGTAGCACCACATGCGATTTTCTTTACATAAAAAAATTCAATTTTCACGTAGAGGCCACCAGGAAACCCCACAATTTTCTCTCCTTAATTTCATCTTTCAGTACTCTTAAAGGACTCATTAGATCAGATAGTCAAGCGGCACTCAAAGCTTTGGCATCACGGAGAATAGACTAAAAAATTATCCGGTAATGTTCCGGAAACCTACGAACCTTGGCTTACCATAATAAGGTTACCTTGTCGTGGATGCCAGGGCATAAAGGTATTTTTGGTAACGAAGAAGCGGACAAACTAGCTAGGCGTGTCTCTGGAACTCCATTTATTGGGCCAGAACCAATAATAGGGATACCCAAGGCCAGCGTTAAAGCAGCGATCAATGGATGGATCCACTCTCAGCATCAGCTGAAGTGGGCACAGCCAGAGGGAGCTAGGCACAGCAAACTAATGCTAAAAGAATCCTCTCCTAAGCAGGCAGGGAAGCTGCTCTCGTTTAGTAGGGAAAAACTTAGAACAGTTGTAGGGCTTTGTACCGGACACTGGTCTTTGAGGAAACATCTGCACAATATAGGCGTGTTTGACACATAACCTATATGCATATTATGTAATGAGGGGGAGGAAACAGCCACTAATATTATCTTCGAATGTGAAGCCACCGCCCAATGGAGGCACTGCTTGGGTTGTATACAAGACCAAGGGAGTGATCCACCTGCGGCAATAGCAGTACATGAGCTTCTACTCTTTAACAGGAGAATTGAAGAAATGAGACTAAACTAAGAAGCTAAAAAGAAACAAAAAGCAGGCAATACTGAAGTGCCTAGGGAAAAATTCCACAACTCCTATTTACTCATCATTCATTCATTCACTCTCACAGGCATAAGGGATACAATCGTGGTACTGAAAATTCACTTTACCAAATTCCTGTAATGGGTAAAATTCTGCAGTTATCAAAGAAAAAGTGAAGCATTAAAAATACAGAAGGAATGGCAAACGTTTATTATAGAATTAAGAAAAAAAATTTTTAGAATTATTTTCTGAATATAGAGATCTAGCATAGCTTATGTCTACCAGAATGGCACAGCTATTTCGCATTTTTTTTTTCAAATTTTTCACCTAACCCAACCTAATTAAATTGAATAAAAACCCAATTTTTTTATTAAATTAGCAAATTAAAAGGAAAAAGCACATATTATTGACGCACTTTTGCGTTTTCAGTGGGTGAAAAGATTTTCCCATAGGCTTAACATGTGAAATGGAAAGTGGCGTAACTTTTTTCCCTTTCGTTTTTTTCAAGTAAAACTAGCGTTTTTGGACTAACCTCGTCAAGGACTGTCAAATGATAATCTCCATGACCCTGTTTTCGGTTTCCGCGCTAAACCCAAGGGGTGCCGAATTATCATAACAGACAATGATACTAAACGAATTTTACATTATTTAAAAATAAATTAGTATTTTTAATTAAAAAAATTAATAAAAGATGTGTGTGTGTGTGTGTGTGTGTGTGTGTGTGTGTGTGTGTGTGTGTGTGTGTGTAGGATAGGTTTGGCATTGGAAGAGTCCATTTGCTACAGACTTTTGTTATGTTATAACTGTCTCTCTAGATCACTCTAGACCAAAATTTCCTAAAAAAGTTACCAAAATGTCGAATATGGACTTTTCTGGGTATCGAGCAGATATGTTATATTTAACGGAAATGCGATATTATGGTTTTGTAATAGACCCAAAAGTCGTGTGATTTCTAGAGTATGATTCGTGCAATAAAAGAATATGTGATTTAAGTCACAGATAGGTGTTTGGGATAAACCAATTTTGTATAAATGGGCTGGGAATCTGCCGTGATTAAATTTAAGTCGTGTTATGGTAACTGCTTTCTTTCTACTTAAAATGTAATCTGATAAGTGTAGAATTCTCAGTGGTAATTTGGGGTGTATTAGTGTGTAATGATTGGTAGATGTGGCAGTGAAGTCTTTCCAATGCCTCTCCCAATTTATGAGCTTATTTTTTTTCTATTTTGACTACATCATAGAATGGATAAATTTCGACGAGGTTTGTAGAAGACGTTGGTTGCTTCTTTAGCTAACTTGTCAGTTAATAAAAGTTCCGAATTTAATTTATCAAGCATTGCACATTAACCACTACATCAACGTAAGTAATTTTAACACACTATACAAAATCTGTAGGTTGTTAAAAAATGTCCATTTGTAAAAATAAAAAAACAAAAGGTTGACATCGTGATAAATGAATTAAATTGTTAAAGTCTGAGCTAATTGTAAGATAAAATTGAATTATTAGTTGACACGCTGAACTCCTATGTAAATAAAACAAATTAAACAATTCGATTAATAACGAGCCATATCTTAATTTAACTTGCAAGTCGTTTATTGTCTGCTATGATGATTTAATGTTCTTACATCAGTAGCGTAACACACAGTTATTTGATACAAAAATGTTTTCAACTTTTAAAAATCCTCTACCGCAAGAGGATCACGCCAAGTATTTTGGAATATACTTGGATAGACGCCTAACCTGGAAGAAGCATATTTTCACAAAGCGATTAGCTATGGGCCAACAGTTGCGCACTATGTACTGGCTACTAAATAAAAAATCCCGACTCTCACTTCAATACAAACTATTGCTTTATAAATGCATAATAAAACCCATATGAACATATGGCTTACAACTCTGGGGAACAGCAGCAAAATCGAAACATTGAAATAATACAGAGATTCCAGTCAAAGATACTAAGAATAATAACGAACGCACCTTGGTATATCTCAAACATTAGACTCCATCACAAACTCTGTGTCAAAAGTTTTATAGAAAAAATCTCGGAAAGGACAAAACCGTACATAAAGCTAATCATCCAAAACAGTTGCAAGTAGACTAAAAAGAAAGATTCCTCAAGACCTTCTCTGAAAGGTACAGGAATAAACGGAGCAGTTACTGGACGGATTTCGTGCAAGCCCTTTAATTAAATACAATCTTTCACATATCGCTGATTGATAGATTGCAATAATAACAAAAAAAAATTAATTAAAAAAAAAAATAATTAAAAAAAAAATAGTAGTTTTGGTAAGTTTTTAAAAAAGAAACAGACTATTTTTTGAATGGAATACGATCACACTTGAATACTATTTTTTATTCGCAACCATATTCCATTCTTCTGTTGTACTAACAAATACATATATAAAAAATCGCACGTGAACAAATCGGGATTATAAAAGTGATACGAGTTTCTTGGAACGTTTAATTTTACTAACATTAATTTTTTTTAAAAAAAAACAAGATTTGTACCTTAATTAAACAATTTTTCTTCGTAGGCGAGTCATCTTGAAACAATATATTGGCCTCCTTTCATTGTCTGTGACATTCATAAAACCATTTCACTTAATACTGTCAACAAGAGATATTTTCGGGTGACATGTCAAGATTCATAATAAAGTTATAAAATAATCTACGTTTATAGGAGCAATTTGGAGGTTATAAATCGTTATTATGAGACACGCCACATGCAATTAAGAAAGTTATTTTCGCGATTTCGCTCCATTCAGTAAGCTACAAAAGTTTACCAAACTTTTTTGCGCATCTTACAAATTTAACGGAAATAAATAAAGCGAGAAATATTTTCTATTTGCCAGGATTTACAGACAATGTCACAATCGATTGCAAAGTTTTGTTTTGTAAGACAAGTATACCTCTTCACAATTGCTAAAATACTAAAATTGTCCTGCCAACTGCTTTCTTGCTGTGAGTACTCACTGTACGGGCGACTAGAGATGGAATTACAAATATAGGCCGGATAAATTCATTGAAGATAGCAGATTTGGCCAACAGTAACAAGGAAACAGAATAAAATAAAAAGTAATTTGAAAATAAAGGCGATAATTATCATTATTTTTAACTTCCCAGTGGAACTTATAATCTATAGTATGTGTGTGTTACGTATATGCGTATGTTCGTATGTGCGTTCGGAATTATTTTTCGTCTCGATTATCTCGAGAACAAAAAATGATATCAACGTGGGACCAATTGCATTCGACGCATAATTACGCAACTTAGAACTGATTTTTTAGCAAAATTGTTGTTTTTTATGGAGAATCAAAAAAATGAAAAAATGGTAAACTACCTGAATTTTGCAATTTATAAATTATACCATTTTTAATACAGAATTTTAAGATCTTTTGAATAATATGATTATTGCATGTTAGGAATATTTATATGAACAATATGATGACAATATTTCATAAAAAGAAATATTTTTAAAAAACAAAAATAGGAATTGGAGAATTTTAAACTTGTATCAGTATTGAGAGAATAGCATTGAAGACGCTATAACAGTGAAAAATTATTGTTAATATTGTTAATAATCAAGCATTGTTTATCACAATTGAATATTGTTACTAAAAAAAATTTAAATTGTTACAAACAATTGAAAATAGCTCCCGCTTATGAAATGATAAGAAAAAGTTTGAAAGAATGCGGTTGACAAACAGAATAACGACAATTATAATTTGTTATAAACAATTATTTGAAATGTTTTTTTATAATAATTTTAATAATAATAATTATTATAACAAAAAAACATATGGTATTTTTTCATTCTTTCCACTGGGAAGTTAGTCGTGTGGACCTCTAAGGTCGCACCCAGACCACTGATATTTTTCAGAAGTGTTTATTCCTTTCATTTATTAATAATTATATGGTTAAGAGTATATCGAACATTAAAGCATTTAGGTAGGTGAGAAATCATACAGTCAATAATCCACCAAAAATAATCTTTTAATAAGGCTTACATTAAGAAAGAAGACTTACTACAGTAGGAAAATGTTTCGAAAGATTAATCCTTCATCTAAATTAAAAAATATTATAATTACAAGAGGCAATATGAGAGAAAAATTAACATACCAATCTATGTTGTAAAAAATGGCATCACGGCAACAAAAAATTAAAAAAATTGAAAAAATTAAACGTTAAATATTAAAAACAAGACAATATCCCATTGTGGGACAAATCCGGTGTTAATAAATTAAAATGTTCTAACCCCAATTGTGAAACAGGTTACATTGGTCAAACAGGCCACAAGATCAGAACACGACTAGCTGAACAAATTCGACTAATAGATTCTAATTCTGGAAAAGAAACCATATACTCCAATTCCGTTTTTTCTAATCATAATATAAATAAAAAGCACAAGTTTAATCCTAACTCTGACCTCGAAATTCTACACATCTGTAATAAAGGCAAAAAACTCGATCTCTAAAAAACACTATAAATTAACAAATCAACCCCACTACTTTTTTGATTTCCCATCTTTAATTCGAACATAAACACACATCTTCATACTAAACTCAGTTACACTTCTTCGTTTCATGTCAAAGTTATTCTTTTTCTCTGCTTTTTGAAACTCGATGTTCCATCTGTCATACGTTATTGTCAACGTTAACATTTCCACGTTTTGTTAAAGTTAAAAAAATTTGTTATAATACTTTAATAGCTTTTTTTATGAGGATGAGGACCAACCACGGTTTTAATATTTAATGTTCAACTTTTTAAATTTTTTTTAATTTTTTGTTACTGTAACGCCACCCTAGATTGATATGTTAATTTTTTCTCTCTCATTTTGTCTCTTGTAATTATAATATTTTTTTCATGTGCTGAAGATGAAGGATTAACCATTCGAAACATGTCCCTCCTGTTGCAAGCCTTCTTTCTTGATGTACGCCGTTTTGGTGGATTTTTGAATGTATGATTTCTCAATATCAACTCCACCGTTGGATTAAAGCATTTAATTTATGCCGTACCGCAACAGAATAGGGAGGAAGAAAAGAAGAAAACATTGTAGGCAAGCATTATAGTAAGATTGTACTATTTTAAAAATAAAGTAGCTTTGTCGTACCAGTCTTAGTACTTTTTTGTCAGGCCTCGCAGACGCTTGGCAGCAAAAATCATCAACGCTTTAACAGTTTTTTCCAAGGACATATTTTTCGTCGACGATGGTGGAAATAATGAAACGACTATGATAGACCAAGCTTGCGAATATTTATCGTCGAATTGCAAGTACGTTATTTAACGGTTCATAATAAAGAATAATGTAAATATCGATACCAGAAAGAAAACAACTTCATTATGACGTTTTAATTCGATATCGATGTGTGACTAATATAAGATAAATTCGCCATTAAAGTTTCATATTTCTGTCGCTGTATTTATTCTTATCGAATTTTTTTAAGTATTAATAGTAAAGTTATTACAACTGCCAGAAGTTCAGTCATTTGATGACATTTTACTTTCATGGCGATACGAATTCAACTGAACTCGTTTGTTTTAAAAAAATAAGAATATAGAAATAAAATAAATCCAAATATTGTTCCGATATTTTTACTCTTGGGTTCGATGAATTTTAACACTTAGTACAATAACTAAACAATTTATTCCAATATTTCTATACAATAACTTCTTACTAGATAAATCACTTGGATAATTACAAAACTTTATACTTTCCATAACAAAATATCACTTTTTCTATTTACTTAAAAACTAAACTCTTTTAAGAAAGAGCGAATCTGCTGGCCGGAATGTTCAGTTCTAACTCAACCCTCGATACAGATGGAAAACAACCCCCAACGATACCTAGAATAAACTCATCAATGCCTGAGGTGGCTATTCGCCATCGCACTATCAGGCAAATCCTACGAAATCTTAACTCTAACAAGGCAGTTGGACCAGATGAAATTCCGACAATTGTCCTGAAGACCTGTGCTCAAGAGCTCACCCCAGTTCTTCAAGCTATCATACAGCAAAGGAGTATTTCCGTCCATGTGGAAAAACGCTAGTCCAAGCCATTCCGAAAAAAGGAAAGAAGACTATTCCTGCGAATTATTGCCCTATTGCATTGATCTGTCAAATCCAAAGTTATGAAAAAGCGATCAACATAGAACTCATCAAATATCTGGAGAAATTTGAGATAATTCATGACAGACAATATGGAATTCGACAACTTTGGTCTACTAGAGATTTGCTGGCTTATGTCACTCAGCTCTGGAAAAACACTACTGAGAATTTTGGTGAATCCCGTGCAATATCCTTGGATATATCTATAGCCTTCGACCGCCTTTGGCATTAGGCATTTTTAAGCAAATTATCTGCCTACGGTCTCCCAACCAAATTGCGCCGATGGCTTATGAGCTTCATGCAAGATAGTTCCTTACATGTGGCAGTTGACGGTATTTCATCTGATGCATCAACGGCCTCTTGAAAACCACTACGAACCCCATTTACAGTTTCGCAGACGACAGCACACTTGTCTCAAATTTCACATCCTATCGATCACTTTCGGTGAATGATACAAAGAGACTCGGGCAGGAACAGTTTGACTCCATCAATACAGATCTTAAAGCAATCGTTGAGTGGGGAACCAACAATCTTGTTCAGTTCAACGCCCAGAAAACACAAACCGCCACATTTTCCAAGAAAGTGAATTCCTCAAATCATTCCATCACAATGTCCGGAAATACTCTTAAATAAAGTCCCTCCATCCTGAATTTGGGAGTCACGGTGTCTAATAATATGTCTTGGAATTACCATGTCGCAAAGTCAGCAAGCCAGAGGCTGGGCTTTCTATGGAAAGCTGATCAACTGTTGACGACGTACAAGGTTTAAATCCGACCTCTACTGGAGTAGTGCTCGCACATTTGGGGTTCAGCACCAAGGCATTCTCTTCGTCTAGACTCCATTCCGAAAAGGGCCATTCGGTTAATAAATAGCTCAACTCTCACAGATATTTCCATAGCAGATGCTCGAGAAATAAAAACTCTTATACCACCACTGGCCACATTCAGCCGAAGAACTTGGCACGCACGCTGATCAGTCTCACACATTTAATCTCAAGCTTGACACTACAAGGACCAATCTTCATCAAGAATCCTTCTTTTACAGGGCTGCTACGGAATGGAACAAGCTTCCAAAATCAGTTTTTCCAGAGAACTATGACTTGCAACTTTTCAAAAAGCGGGTCCACAATCATCTACTTTCTATAATCCCTCCCTCTTCTAATAGTCGCAGTTTCAGTATAAAAAAAATTTAATTTCTCTGACGATATAAAAACATAACAATGAATGTAACACATAAAAGTTTAAACAAAAAATGTTTTTAATCTGTAGATTATATAAAAAATTAATGTTTGTATATGTTATCGTTTCATTGCAACATCATATATAAAGTACAAGCTGTAATAATACAGAGTGGCAGGACAATGTCTGCCGGGTTCAGCTAGTAATTTGTATTTTTTAAGGATATAAATAATACCTAGATTCATTTGTGATATAATACAGAACTCCATCCTTGTAATCTTCAATGCACATGTTGTTGGATCTACCTTAATCGTAGACCACGATTTCCACAATGTAACAGGGGAAAAAGAAGTGTTCCAAGTTTCTTAAAAAAAAAGGAATAATAGTGGTGTTCTTAAGACATTTTTCATGAGTTTACTTCCATCCTCATAGGTTTGAGGAATTAACTTTCATAATCCTTTTACTTTACTACTAGCTGACTATAAAAGACTCTTTGTACCTTCTGCATCTCCATTTATCCAGGACTTTTCAAAAAAAGCTAAACTTTTTGTACTTAGACATCATCGCTGTCAACAATGTCAACAATGTATTACTCGCAAAAACTACCAATTTTATCGGATTAAAATGTTGTTATCAAGCTTTACCAAATAGGTGGTAGATAATTCTACCAAGTAACGATTTTAAACTTGAACGCACACACAAGATGAAGAACTGCAAAGTTAGCATTATTTTTAGTATTGTTACAAGCCGGACCTGTTGTTTGTCGGCGCCGGCGAGTCAATCACAATTGTGGGACCGCTTTATTATGCCGGCCGCCGCGGTCTGACCGGCAAATTCTAGACTACTGCGTCTGGCGGTTCCGGAATGGTAAAAGGATTATTCGAGCACTTGCTAGATAAAGGTCGAATAGTTTCGAATGATGGCGATTGTTCTAGAATTGTGATTTGGAAATATAAAAGGACAGCGGTCGCGAAGAAGTCAGTTTTAAGTTTAATTAGTTCAAAGTCAAGTATTGTAAATGTAAAGTAAATATCTAAGTGATTTGTAAAAGTAAAATTTATTGTGAAGAAATACTAGAATAAAAGTTGTTAGTTATTGTTCTGTGAGTTTGGAATTACCGAACCCAAGAAGTAAATATCGTAAGAATATTGTAGATGACACTTTCATATTTACGATGCGCCGCTTATGTCTACAGTGTGTACAAATACTGTCCAAATATTAAGTAATTTAGCAGGAATTGTGTTGCATGTTGTGACTCATAACAACATTATCAAGGCGTTATAAGGAATCCTTTTAAAATTACACAATGATTGAAATATACTATAGGATTACAATAACAACGTATTTTTTACAGATTCGGAGTAATGAATAATAATTAAAATTGATCGTCAGAAGTCTTAGAAATGTTTATATAGTCAGTTCTTCGATAATAAAACAACCAAAATTTACAAATGTTAAGGTAGACTAACTCGTATCAGAAAAAAGCGAAATTAGAAAAAATCTATTGTTGTTTCGTGAGGAAATACAGGATGTGTTAAATTTAAAAAAAAATAAAATATTTGCACCCAAGAAATGATACCTTTATTTTTATTAAAAACTTATTTTGTTTGTAGATAAATAATCTTTATAACGCCAATTTTTTAACATATATACATATATTCACGCCTTTTTCCCGTAGGGGTAGGCAAATATCACTTCTTTCCACTACTTACACACGTCTTTTGCTTCTTCTACTTTCAACAGAGCTTTCATACATGTTCGCATCAGTTCCATTCGTCACTCTTTTAATCAATACAGTTTGCCGATGATGCTGAGTAGACTAATACATACATACATAAAGTCACGCCTTTTTCCCATAGGGGTAGGCAGAGACCACTTCCTTTCACTTGCTACGGTTCGTACACACATCTTTTGCTTCCTCTACTTTCATCAGTGCTCTCATACATGCTCTTCGGTTGTTGGTACTCTTGACGTGGCCTTTCTTCAAAACAATGTTGATCTGATCGAGATATTTTCTCCGAGGTCGACCTCTACCGATTTGCCCATTCACACTCGCCTTATAAATTTGTTTCGTCAATCTTCCTTTATCCATCCTTTCTACGTGTCCAAACCATCTAAGCATTCCTTTATCTATCTTTGTGACCACATCTTCTTTTACACTACAGCGTTTTCTTATCTCACTATTCTTAACTTTATCCAACCGAGTCACTCCGGCTATACTTCTCAGATTACTCATCTCCGCAGCATTAATCCTATTTTCATGCTTCTTCTGCCAAACCCAACATTCACTACCATACATAAGTGTAGGAACCAACACACCTCTATGCACCGCCAGACGTGCCTTTTTTGACACTTTCTGGCTATTCATAAAGCTATACAGTGCCCCATTCATTTGTTTTCCTGCCAACACCCTTCGCTCAATGTCACTGTCATACTTTCCATCTCTAGTAAATTTTGAACCCAAGTACACAAATTCATTAACTTTTTCCACTCTTTCTCCCTTAATCGAAACCCCACATTTGGTCATGCTTTCTTCTCTTTCAAAAACCATTACTTTCGTTTTGCTCACATTTATTTTCATCCCTTTGATTTTCAGGGAATCATGCATAACATTAACCATCGCCTGCAACTCCTCTTCAGATAACGCTAACTTGATCATTGACGATCAAATCATTTATTTTTAATCCATACGCACTCTCTTTCAGATCTTTTAAACAATTGTCTATGTATAAGTTAGACTAATACCTCAATAGTTTTATAAAACTGAACGATAACTGCCCTGCACCAGTCTCCTGATACGCTACTGCTCCTACAGCAAAGGTTTATGTGGCGGATATACCGCCCAATTAGAGGTGCAATAAAAACCCTGTTCTGTCTGCTGGTTTATTATAGTTATAAGTAAGTAATCCTTCGCGACAGCTAGTTTAACGACTTTCAATTAGCTCCATTTACTGTAAATTTTCCGAAAACACTGAAAAATTGAATTTTCATTTACTTGATTTTCGAACACGAATATCGCCTGTAATACTGACTTTTTCGATGAAAGAACCTCACGAAAAAACTGCTCCGATCCAAACTAAACTGCTCCCGATCCAAACTAAACTGCTCCGTGGTTATATCATTGAAAGGTGCATGCAAAAATGAAATAACTGTTAAACAATTGATTGAGTAGCTTAGCTACTAAAAACATCAATCGATTAACAAACATCATTGGATGCACACCGTATCGTCCTCCTGCCAAAACTTTATATTAAATCATTCCCGTTTAAAGTATTTGTTATTAATTTAATCATACCCTTACGCATCGACCTGTTTAAGATGGTACAACAGACAATAATAGCAAATATTTTTGAGTAATTACAATATTGTTGTCTCACTAAATTTTCACCAAGTCTATACAAAACAATCACTTAATTTTATAATTACTTAATAATCAGTTAATCTACGTGCATTATCCGTTCAATTAATGGGTTGATTGAAATGTTGCTGGTAAGAATGAGGTTTTTAGCACGATAATCGCATTTACATAAAACGCTGTAAACTTTTATAGACCATTATTTTTTATGCATTACTATTTTAAATAAATTAATCTTAGTTTAAGTGAAAACAGGGGTCAATAATTTTTAATAAAAAAATATTTACAACTATTATTTGGTAAGTTACACAATTACAGCACCATATTTCTTGAAACATAAAAATATATTTACATATTTGCCCAATATAATAACTGGATATACATTTTTCGTGAAATATGTTTCATAAAAAGCGAAAGTCCGATAGTTTTGTAACAATAAACTATGTGGCTCAACAAACAATATTCGGTAGTACAAAAATGTTTTCGCCATGTGTGTGTTTCGTTAAGGAACAGGAAGAAAGGTGTCTCCGCTGGCTCACAAGAGCAACGAAAAACATAATTGGTTCAAACTTATTAAATAATATATATATAAGGTGTTGAACTCGGATTACGAAACCAACATTTGAATTTTCCATTTATTATTTAAAACGGTTGACCATGAAATTCTCAAAATTATGGCTTGCGGTGCATTTTAATCAATTTCCCTAGTATCTTACCTGAGAATAACAACAAACCAACGAGAAGCGGCAAACACGAAAACGAACGTTTTCTCAATGCGCATGACCATAACTATAGTATTCAAGGCCTATTGCAAAAAATACCGGCTCTTTTAATCTCTTCCTTTAAAACATCATAAATCGTTTGCTGCTGCAGGAAGCCTCAAAGCAATAAAAAATCGATTTTACAGCAGTATGCTTTTTAGTCCAGTGCAGCTGAAATTTCGGTCGCATAAAACTTTATTTTTTGACACCCAGTTTTATTATTTGATCACCCTTTTGTAGTCTATTAACGGTAAATTAAAAAATAACCAAAACAAAAGCAAAAACAATCACATTTTTGTAAATTTTGCGGAATTTGAAGCTCAAAGTAATTTATTTTAAGTTTATTAAATAATAATAAACATAAACTTTTCTAAAACAGCATTACTACCACACACAATTTCCGATTTTCTACGTATTTGTCCTTAATATCTAAAACCTAAATTAAATAATGATTAACACAAACAGTAGATCATAATACCTATCATACCCCTTAAAAATATTCCTGTACGCCCATGTTTGCACACCCAATTCATCAAATATTAACAAACGACTAGAAGTCTCTCTACGCTGCCGATGGATTTTAAGCCGATAATTTCTAGCATGATCCTGGCATGGGTTTATAATTTATTTTTAATAAATATCTAACGGAAGCATTTCAGTGACTTGCATCCTTGTAAGTGATGGCGACGAAGTGGGTTTATGTTTTATTATTTAATATTATTAGGTATTCCTTTCTGTCGCGAGAAGCCCTTTATAGCCATAAAAATCAAAGCTTCGACAAAAACTGATACTATTTTTTAAACTAAACTGTGTCAAAATATTAAAACCTTTATAACACGATCGATGCAAGTGTGAACACACCTTTACATCGGCCGATGTAAGTCAAATCTATGTGCAGTATTTGTACATATTATCTCGATTAGATCGAAAGATAAAAACGATGATTGGTAACGTAATTTTTTAGAGATTAGTACAAAAACACTCGAAAAATATACAAGATGTTGAGAAAATTACAATTTGACAATCGCTAGCCATTAGATTGGGACGGATTTCAAATGAAATACAAAGTAGAATTTATCATTTTTATAACACAAAAAACAATTATTATTTAGTCGATTTCTAAACTGAACCAACCGGTTCCCTGTAGGCAACTTTTACACTCCCTCATTAAACCCTATCGACCAGTGTCAGTATTATTTTTTTTGTACCTAAATAATAACTGTGTCCCTGAATAATTTGTATAAGCATGAATTAAACAACCAACCACATTTAGACAGTATAATCCAATGCGATCATTATTTGTGTTTGTAATTTTTGTTTATTTAAAGTTTTACATTAAATTTTTACTTCTTTAAATATGACACTTTGGCGGTAGTTCTTTTGCAAATTTGTTAAATGTTTGTCTGGTTTATTACGGCCACCGAATTTTTTCGGTGACCGTTCAATTAGCGTTTAATTGTTAATTTTATTTAACATGGTAATTTTGAATCATACAAAATTATAAAAACTTGTATTTAGTTAGCTATTCAGACTAAAGGAGGGTTAAGTGCTCGATATAGCAGAGTAGTTTAATATTGATTGGATATTACTCAGACGTTAATGTTGTAAGAAGTAATGCAGTATTAATTACCATCGAGACTAAAAGCACGATGAGACAGCATCGTAGTTGAGGATTTTATCATTTTTCGATGCAATTTACTGCTTTGCTTCTTCTACTTTCTTTAGTGCTCTCATACATGCTCGTCGGTTCAAAACAATGTTGATCTGATCGAGATATGTTCCTTCATCCATTCTTTCACGTGTCTAAACCATCTAAGCATTCCTTTGTCTATCTTTGTAACCACATCTTTTTTTACACCACAGCGTTCTCTTATCTTACTATTCTTTACTTTATCCAACCGAGTCACTCCGGCTATACTTCTCAGAGTACTCATCTCCGCAGCATTAATCCTATTTTCATGCTTCTTCTGCCAACTCCAACATTCACTACCATACATAAGTGACCAACACACCTCTATGCACAGCCAGACGTGCCTTGTTTGACACTTTCCGGCTATTCATAAAGCTATGACCAAACAATGTAAATACAGGTTTTTAGTAATTAAGTGCGACAAACTTCAGGGGGTGATTCTGTATGAAAAAATAATGACAGTTTGCTATATAAACGTATGTCCGCAAATACTCCGTTTCAGAGATACGGGGTGTTAAGGTTTTTCTTAAATACTGACGATTTATTTATTGCTCTGAAACCCTGTATAGTAGCAGTGCCGATTCAACCTCTGTGACCTATAAACGAGGAGGAACGATGAAAGTTTGCTGTACATAAATTAAGCAAAAAATTATTCACTTTTCTGCGAAAAATTACGTCCGATCAACTCAGAAATATGTACAAATTTAACATCGTTTGGTACAAGAGGGTGGAATATTTGAACACTTAATACAACAGATTTACTTTTTGATACGTTTTATTAGTTTTTTATTAAATCATGTTTATTTTTTTTTTAATTTGCATGCGAATACTTCTACTTTTTAATAACGTGTCCAAAAATATAATTAAAATACTAATTTTAGGCTTTACTTCTGTACATTTAACATTACTAAATTCACTCTCCTAACTGTATTCTCACTATAATTACCTACTTAAAGAGTAAATGTGTCGGAAGATTTAGAGATGGGATCACCCTATGTTCGTAAAATTATGTCGTAGGAACTTTTTATCGTAAATCGCGTGTTAAATGATATTTGTTTGTCTTAATCATTTGAAAAATTTTTTTTGGGGTGGCAGGGGTTATAAGCAAATATTTTATTTATTGATAATTTTGTAACACTGCTTCTAGGTAAGAGAGAATGTAGATAAAAAATAACTTCCAATTTTAAGCCATCATATACTCAATTTTTTTAAAATTAGGACCGACAATTAACTTATATATCTACTTAGGTCAAAAAATAGAATTATCAAAAGGTATTTTAAAAGCAGATTTATCTCGAAGGATATCGTTTTTTAATCCTGATCAACTGTTAAAGACGTACAAGGCTTAAATCCGTCCTCTACTGGAGTATTGCTCGCACATTTGGGGTTCAGCACCAAATCATTCTCTTCGTCTTCTAGATTCCATTCAGAAAAGGGCCATTCGGTTGATAAACAGCTCAACTCTCACAGATACCCTTTACCCACTAGAACATAGAAGAATAGTTACAGACCAGACATTACTATACAGATATTTCCGAGGCAGATGCTACAGAGAAATAAAAACTCTTGTACCACCACTGGCCACATTCGGCCGAAGAAATCTGCACGCTGATCAGTCTCACCCATTTACTCTCAAGACTGACACTACAAGGACCAATCTCCATCAAGAATTCTTCTTTTACAGGGCCGCTACGGAATGGAACAAGCTTCCAAAATCAGTTTTTCCAGAGAACTATGACCTGCAACTTTTTAAAAAGGGGGTCCACAATCATTTCCTTTCTATAATCCCTCCCCCTTCTAATAGTCGCAGTGCGGGCCATCCGCAACCCACACGATAGGTCAACCCTTTTGCGACTATTTTCAGTCAAAAAAAAAACTTTCTTTCTCAAAAATTATAGGATTAGGATTATAAGAAATTATAGGATAGGCATGTAATGAGAAACAAAGAAAAAAATATTAGAATAGAGAAGGACAAAATTTTTATTATTGTTGGCTAATTATTAATTATTCCTTTGATAATCATTCGTGACTTTATAATGTTATTCCGTAGTTCATAGAAAAGGGACATTTATGTAATATTTTAAAAAAAAATTTTTGACTATTTATTTCCTTATACTGGACGATGGAACCGTGAAAACACAGTCTCTGGTCTAGACGATTTCAATTCGATTGACTTATGAGAATATCTAAAACGAAGCCAAATCCTAAAATTAGAATCGCCGACCATGTAAAACTAGTTTACTCACAGATATAGGTCGAGTTTACGATTTTAAAACTTGTTTTTAGCGAATGTGCAAAAACTTATTTTTAATTATGTTATATATATAGGAAACGTTGACCGAATAATAAACACGCGATTCCGGAGAACTTTCGATATGCGCGGCGGAAAATTTTCGAGTTATAAAAATAAAATCGAATATAGTACAAACAAAAAGCAATTAAAGCGTTATTATGAAATTATTCATTTTTTCGTTGGCACAATTTAACGCGTGACTTCTTCTATATCTGGAACTTGACGGTATATATATATATATATATATATATATATATCGCGTTAAAACGTGCGTCGGCGTCTTGCGATTCCTAATCTCCATTCCTCTCTATTCGTCCACATGTCCTCTCTCAGATCTCTCTCTTCCATCTCTTTTTGTATGCCTTCTCTCCAGCTCTTTCGTGGTCTTCCTCTTCTTCTTCTTCCTCTGGGGTTCCACTGTAATATTTTCTTTGGGATTCTGTCTGGTGGCATTCTTTGAACATGCCCGTACCATATCAACTGTTTAGTTCTTATTTCGTCTGTGATGTCGTGCTGTACTCCCATTATTTGTTTTATCCTCTCATTTGTAACTCTTTCTAGTCTTGATTTCCCCGCTGCTCGTCTCCAGTAATCCATTTCTGTGGCTCTAATTTTTCTTTCGATCTTTTCTTTCAAAGGCCATACTTCGCAACCGTACATTATTATGCTCTTCACTATCGTGTCGTAAATTCTTTTTTTGTTGTTGTTGCTTGTTGTTCTATCCCACAGTACTCCGTTTAACATTGATATTGCTCTTCTTCCTTTCATATTTCTGTCCAATATTGCTTCTTCGAGTGTCCCATCCTTTGATATTCTCATTCCTAAATAATTGTACGCTGACGTGTGTTTGATTTTTTGTCCATTTGATAATTGTAAGTCCTGTTGCACTCCCCCAATACACATATATATCGTTTTTTCTACATTAACCTCTAGTCCCCAAATTTTATATTCTTCTATAAGTTTTCGTGTCATATACTCTGTGTCGTCTATGTCTTGGCCGACTATAATTTGATCGTCTGCGAATGAGAGTGTGTATAATGTTGTGTCCTCATCTAAAGGTATGCCCATGTTTTGGCATTTCCGTTTCCAATTCGCTAGTGCCCGTTCCAAATATATTTTAAATAATGTTGGTGACAAGCAACACCCTTGTTTCAGCCCTTTTGTGATATTAAACCCTGTTGTTAGGTTTTGTCCAACTTTAATTCTTGATTTGGTTTTATTGTATAATGACTTTACTCCTTTTATCAGTTCAATATTAATGTTGGAAGTTTCCAGAGTTTCCCAAAGTTTAATTAAGGGTACGCTGTCGTATGCTTTCTTTAGGTCAACGTACAGTATATGGATCTCTTGATTGAATGCTAGTTTTTTTTCTATAATTTGTGTTAGTGAGAACAGATGGTCAATCGTTGATCTTCCCGCTCTAAATCCGGCTTGCTCTTCTGCTTCCATTTCCGTGTATTCCCTTTCGATTCTGTTTTTTAAGATCTTGCCATATATTCTACTGATTGTGTTTGTTACGGCAATTCCTCGATAATTGTCGCATTTGCTTTTGTCCCCCTTTTTGTGTATTGTTGACATATGTGATATTTTCCATTCTTCTGGGACTTCGGACTGATTAATACACCTTTGAAATAGATCTTGCAGCATTTTATATAATTTATCTGTTCCGTATTTAAATAATTCTCCTACAATATTTCCTGGACCCGGGGCTTTGTTATTTTTTAAGGTAAACGTTTACAATTACCTCTTTAAAAATTTTAAAATTCATGAAATTTTGCTGGATTTTTAAAAAATAAATTTCATAAGCACGAACACTTATTAACAGAAAGACAGTAACTAACCGAGCCCACTGGTTTGTGATCAAACATTTTTAAAGAAATGCAGCATTAAAACTTACTTTTTTCTTAAGAAGGGTTTAACCTTTACAAACATGTCAGAGTAAATTTGCGGTGTAAGGCGGGAAGTAAAAATCCCGAGCGAAAAGGGCGGAGACCAATGACGAACAAAAAACGCTTAGAGCTGTTTGCGTCTCACTCCAACTCACTGTTGCGTTCATTTCGTAGTAAATTTGGCTTTGCTGGGTCTGCTGCCGTCGCCGTCGGCCGTTAGAATTCTCAGAATAGGCCTCCTTCTGTATTATCAAAAAATTGTCCATAATGATATTAAAAATAAAATGAGTATCCTTTTCATCATAATAAATATTTTGCGTATGATGAATATGGATATGAGTAGGTAGTTAATAAAAAATAGATACACACAGAAAAAAGAAACGCTGCAAAAATGCTGTTTATGAAAAAATTTTATTGAACATTTTTATACATAACGAAATATTTAGATAAAATCTTCTTCGATAGGTATGAATGAATGACATTTGATATATTTGAAAACAAAATATAACAATCTAATTGTAAAGAAATAACTTAAACAATTCTCTTATTTCCATATTTCTCTCGTATCTACTGTCAACTATTTCAGGCAGCAAATATTTCATAAAAAAATCTACTTATTTTGATTTCATATTATTTTGCCAAAATGTATCATTACGATAAATTTTTTTAATTTTTATACCTTTATATGTCCATACCGCGAAATAACAAAGCTCAAAGCCAGTTAAATACAACTGGCCTTGAACTTGGTAATACCAGTTAGGGTTTTCATTGAACTCCCCATTTTTCCTCCAACATCACCTTAATTAGTATTATTCGAGAATGCAATGAATCCCTTTCGCAACTTCTATTGACATCATCACACGTGCTAAAATTTTTGGAATAGCTTCAGTGCTATTTTTGGTTTTTATGAATGAAATTACAATTCATTCAACAATTCATAGTATCCATGTAAAAGTGCTTATTTGGTGCGAGGGCGCTCGAATCAGTCATGAAAAATGCTCCGTAATTGTGTCTGCAGGGGTTTAGCAAAAATTATTTTTGACCTAGTAATTCTTGATGGATCGCGATAATTTTTTTTTTCAATAATGACAACTGTATAATTGAGGCATCTCTCGGAGTACTTTTTCGAAATACGATATATCTTGTGAGATAAAAAATAGTGAATATGGCCGACATTTCGTACTTTTTTTCTATTTTTTTTTTCAAAAAATTAAAAAAGTACTCCGAGAGATGCCTAGATCCAACCTTTCATAAGAAGAAAGTAAAAAAAAATCTCGATTTTTTTCAGCGAGGTCCGAGTAATATGATTTTTGCCATTCCTTGTTTCACAAAGTTTTACTATCAATCCCAAATAAGGTTAAACCCCTCTTAAGGAAAAAGTATTTTTGTCGCAACAAAATTTGATTAAACCCAAATAATTTCCTTTTTTTATTCATTTATGTTCTTAAACATCGTATCTATCCCTTTTCCCTTTCGATGAAACTCGAAAGAATATTGGGTACAGTACAAAAAAAGTATAATTTAGCCATTCATTTAGAGATGAAAAAATCGTAAAATTGTTGATACAAAATGGAATAGATGTTATAAATTTGTTTGCGTAATAAAAATTAAATAGATCACAGCTTATCTTCTCGACTGTAAAAAGATTAATAATAATCAATAAGAAACTTTTTATGTTTTTATGTAACAAGCACTTGTCTCTAATCTTTGAAAGACTATTATCACAATTTATTTACATCGTATAGAACACGTCGAAGTGCTCGCGATACAAAATCTTATTTCGTAATAAATATTAACATTTAGGTCTCGTGATTACTAATTCCTATTATATTATCCCTTTTTAGGAGCTTCTGCATACATTCTCATAGGGGTAGGCAAATACCACTTCTTTTCACTAGCTACGGTTCATACACACGTCTTTTGCTTCTTCTATTTTCATGAACGCTTTCATACATGCTCGTCGGTTGCTGGTACTCTTGACCTGGCCTCGATTTGGTCGAGATACGATCGCCTAGGTCGACCTCTTCCGACTTGCCATTCACACTCGCCGTGTAAATCTGTTTCGTCAATCTTCTTCCACGTGTCCAAACATTCATTTATCTACATCTTCTTTCACACCACAGCGTGATCTTAATCACTCACTTTATCCATCAGAATCACTCCAGCTATACTTCTCAGACTATTTATTTTCCAGTCACAAAAATTTGATCGTGATTGGGCATGTACAGAAATGTTCCCAGTTACGATTTTAAAACTACTTACCTTTGGTAAATATTTCAAAACATTTATCCTATACATACTTGGAAGCATTACATATTTACTGGTTTTATCAAACAATGATAATATCAACGGTCACGTATGGTTTAGTAGTCTGGTGGATCAAAATGTTGCAACAGACAGCTAGAACAAAGTTTGCTGGCTTTCAGCGGCTGGCATGCCTGGCCATAACTGGAGCTATGTTCACCACACCAACGGCAACGATGGAATACCTCCTGAATCTCCCTTCCCTAGATATTCTCTTTAAAAGAGAGGCCAGGATAGTTCCATACATATACCTGTCTCTGGAAAGACAAATTAAAGGAAAGCGATTCAGGAATCACATCGGGATACTGTGTAAAACAAAAAACCAGCTAAACCTCGGAATGATTCCTGACGTGCTAGCTACAAGAATCAACTTAGAAAAGTCTTTCAAAGTCCTTTTTCCGAAAAGAGATGAATGGGTTAGAGGAGCAATCCATTTCCAAAGACTAAATACGTAATGCACACAGATGGCTCAAAAACTCCAGATAGATGTTTTCAGCAGGAAACCAAAGACTGAAATAACTACGAGTCTTGGAAGGATGCTACAATCTTTCAGGTTTCTCTGATTCTCTTTGCTTTAGAATTGTAAACAATAACAAAAGTATCATCTCAGTCAGCCAGGCTGCTCTAAAAACACTGAGCTCCAACAAGATAAGTTCTAAACTTGATGGAATTGCATCGAATCCCTGGAGTGCCTTGGTGCTATGGGTACCTGTGCACGAAACTGCTGGACACACACTATGTTCATGCCCTTGCGTTGGGAGAATAAGGTTTAACATATTTGGTTTTACCAACTTAGAACCTACCGATTTAAAAAAAATCTCTTAACATAGCATCCCTAAGACAAATACTTAAACGTCAAAATTTAAAGGTACGTTCAATTCAATCTTCAATTAAGTATGGCACCAGCTGTTTCGGATGTACCTACTTTTAAAAATAATAAAGTTAATAAATAAGAGCTCAATCGACAAAAACAATTATTTTTACGGTAAGTTTTAATACTATTTTTTCTTTATTTATTTTAATTTTTCTGTCACCTTTATTACCTATATTTTTGAGGTTAGGTGTCTACATATGTTTATTTTCTTGCTTCTTACTGTTTTTTCAGCTTATTGTTTAATTTTATTGTGCGAAATTCTTCGCAAGCGTAAATACAACCTGTCTAAGAAAATTAAATTACAACTTATATGCGAACAATCATTTTACGCAAAAAAAACTAGAATTAGTATTAGTTTACAATGGAAATAAGTCAACCAACCATCTTACCAAATAATTCATGAAATGCTTCTTTTAAAATATTTTAGCAGTGGGCAGTGGACCAAATTAAAGATGTTTGTTTTGATTTAGCTGTACTCGTGAGTTGTTAATTTTATTCGTAATGTGATTGTTTCGTGGTCCGGTAAACATGAAACATAAGTTATCAACAAACAAAGAATCACGAAATCAATGAAATATCAAACGTTCACTCATCAGCACTACTACAATCAATGATACTTGTATTAGCCAGTGTTTTGAGTATGTCTAAACATACCTAATACCCCGGTCAAATTAGACCAAAAAATAGGAGTGAAGGTACAAAAATTCGTACCCAGCTCAAAATTGGTAGGATTGTTCAAAACACCATCATAAATGAAATTTAAAAACTCATCGATTCGATACCTGAAAAAAAATTTACTCGGGGTCAATAGTCACAAAAACTGGTTTTTCGCGATTTTCAGCAAAACGGTAAGTTTTATCATAAAATTAGTTCGACAAAAATTGTAGATCAGTTAATCATCTAAAAAAAATATCCCAATACTTTTTTTTTCAAGAGCCACCGTTTCTGAGATAAAACGATTCAAAAAGTTGGAATATGCACACGTTTCCACGCCACCTTTTGATTAGTTAATTCTCTAATAATTTTGCTTCCTCTTCTTCTACCTCATCACAGGTGCAAGTAAATTGCCTCAATAGTGATACATCGCATGTCTCCTCGTTGATATTAAACGAATCGTCAACTGTTAGTGATTCAACATACGAGCACGACCGGCCTTGACAATTTGTACATGCTAGAGAACAAAACAGTCCAACTTTTTTGCAACCACATTTACAACCCTTTTTACAGTTGCAAAAAATTGTGTTTAGTAGTTTTTCCGGCTCAGGTGGGAGTTAAGTCTGAACTGCTTCTAATGTATTGTCGACCAACTTCCAACCCCGGTTTTTTGGGTCTAGCTGATAACCAAGCCACACTTGAACTTGGTAATATACCCGTAGAAGATGTTGATAAGCAGTCGGTGAGGTTGGAGGAAGACAAGCTAATTGCACTTGTTTTTTAACGAAACATGCATATCGAAACTTATCTAAGCACGTAGTTGTTTTAGGCACTCCATACATACAGAGAAGAAAGCGAATTCCGTTGGTGATAACTTTTTGTGGAGTTGAATTACTCTTTTTAAAAACTTCAGCACATTGAACTGAATCTTGTTTTTCAAACATTTTAAAAACTGTTGTTTTACCCCTCCTGAAAAATGCAGATGTCGTATCACAGCCAGTTATTGCGTGTAAAAAAAGTACATGATTTTGACACTTTGCAAAGGTAGATAAACTTTTCGATGAATATATTTTCGATTGATGTTGAGCTTTTCCAGGTTTAAAAAAAATAGTTTTTCGATTGGAGTTCGAGCAGTGAGTAATACGAGTAAGTCTACATCTTCACCTACAACAATAGTTGAGTGAGTACATACAGGACGATCTCTACTCGAGTGATATTAGATATTGCGGGAACTCCACCCTTACACCTACTGGTCGAGGAGAGAAGCAATATGCAATATGGGATGGATAACAAAACTGCAAAAGTACAGACAACAAGAGTGGCAGGAAGAAAGGACGCTGGACACAAAGGCTGATACCAAACCTAGAAATATGGACAGGACGAAGACATGGTGAAGTAACATACCACCTCGCACAACTATTATCAGGACATGGACAAAGGCAGAAAGATAATGTAGAGAGAGACGCCAACATGATGGAAATACGAAATTGGGAAGAAGTAGCAAGAGATAGGACTAGATGAAGGACGGTGGTCGAGGAGGCTAAAACGCTTAAAGTGTTGTTTGGCCACGTTAAGTAAGTAAGTATAACCAGAGAAATTCATGCAAGAAAAATTGCGGAAAACTTCTCTTATTTCCTTCACACCATATTTTATTTCTATTTTTTTAGCTTAATTGCATTTAACACTTTATTAAGTAAAAAAAAGTCACCATTTTGTGCGTTGATTTTGGACTTTGGATATTAATAATATTTGTTTGAGTTTCCTGTCGATTGCCAAGTATTTATAACCGTCTGGATCTTGAATATGGAATCGGTAAAAATTGTCGTTTTGCCAG
The DNA here is from genome assembly GCA_950111635.1 of Agelastica alni. Classification (NCBI taxonomy): domain Eukaryota; kingdom Metazoa; phylum Arthropoda; class Insecta; order Coleoptera; family Chrysomelidae; genus Agelastica; species Agelastica alni. The sequence continues at coordinate 14,611,087 of OX467711.1, forward strand.
CAGCGCAGCGTGATGCATAACAACGTCAGAATTTTTTATCAGCGAAAAACATTTTCTCAGAATATTATCGAGATTTCCGTTACGCTTTAATCGTGGTTAAGTTTTTTTTTTAAATTCAAGTGGATCGATTCGAATAATTATTTAAACGATTTACGCGTTGCTACTTTTTAAGATTAGATAATAAAGCTGTTAACAGGTAGATACCATTGTAAAAATTAATTAATGATAATTGATCACTTCAAAATTATCACAAAAACACGACAATTACAGTTTTTTTATCTTTTTATTAAAATTACGTAAATTAAATAAAAAATGCTTAATGGATTCTAGTATCATTAACCAATTCTGTAGGGTAAGTTGGGGGTAAAATAATGTGGAAGCTTCGCAGGTTTTTCCTGCCCAAAGTAAATGTAATGGTATATTGTGTGACTAGGGATGAAACAAGACGAGTTCAGACTAGGGTGAACCGAGCAAAGCGGGAGCTTGCATCACCCGACGTCTACATATAGTCACGCTTTTTTCCCGTAGGGGAAGGCAGAGACCACTTTCTTCCACCTGCTACGGTTCTTACACACATCTTTTGCTTCCCCTACTTTCATCAGTGCTCTCATACATGCTCGTCGGTTGTTGGTACTCTTGACCTTTCTTCAAAACAATGTTGTTTTGATCGAGATATGTTCGCCGAGGTCGACCTCTACCGACTTGTCCATTCACACTCGCCTTTTAAATTTGTTTCGTCGATCTTCTTTCATCCATCCTTTCTACGGATCCAAACCATCTAAGCATTCCTTTATCTATAATTGTAAACACATCTTTTACACCACAGCGTTCTCTTATCTTACTATTGTTTACGTTATTCAACCGAGTCAATCCGGCTATACTTCTCAGACTACTCATATCCGCAGCATTAATCCTATTTTTATGCCTTTCCTGCCAAAACCAACATTTACTACCATACATAAGTGTAGGAACCAACACACCTCTTTGCACAGCCAGACGTGCCTTTTTTTTACATTTTCTGGCTGCTCATAAAGCTATGCAGTGTCCCATTCATTTGTTTTCCTGCCAACACCTTTCGCTCAATGTCACTGTCATACTTTCCATCTCTCGTAAACTTTGAACCCAAGTACACAAATTTAATTATATGTTCCACTTTTTCTCCCTTAATCGAACTTCACAGTCTCGCTTTTTTTTTCAAAACCATTACTTTCGTTTTGCTAACATTTATTTTCATCACTTTGATTTTTAGGGCATCATGCATAACATTAACCATCGCCTGCAACTCCTCTTCAGATGACGCTAATTTGACGATTAAATCATTCATTTTTAATCCATACGCACTCTCTTTCAAATCTTTTTAACAATTGTTATGTATATGTCAAACAGCCATGGCGAAGCCACACATCTCTGTCTCACACCCTTTTCGATGTTAAACCATTCCGTGCAAGTTTCGTTTATCCTGACACAAGCAGTGGAATCCTCGTTAAGTGATTTCATTGCTTGTATTAAACTACCGCTCACCCCATACATAGACAATGTCGACCACAATTCACTCCTCACCACTCTGTCATAGGCCTTTTCCTAATCTATAATAGCGCAATAGACCTTTTGACTTCAATTCAAGAATTTTTCGAATATACCTCGTAATGAAAAGACCTGATCTATACATCTCCTTCCTCTTCTAAATCCTGCTTGCACATCCCATATCTTCTCAGTTTCATTCGTCACTCTTTTAATCAATATCTTTGCATACAGTTTGCTGACTATGCTGAGTAAACTAATACCTCGGTAGTTCTTACACTCCTATTGCGAACCTTTTCCCTTGTAAAGCGGCACGATAACGGCCTTTCACCAGTCGTCTGGTACGCTACCACTCCTCCAACAAAGGTTAAACACTAATCTCAAAAATGTAAAACACTTTGGTTCCAAAATTTACGAGTTTGAGTTATGCGTAAAAGAGTTTTAATATTTACTTCGTAACAATTCAATGAATTTTGTTGGCTTGACTAAAGTTTTTTCGATGGTTGACGATCTATTGTTTTTATTTAATTAAATTGTAAATCAAACAACTAAATTTAACGAGTTAAAAGAATAATAAACTTCAAGTAAGAGCTAATGGTGTACTCATGATAGTTGCGGTCAGCTTCGCCATAAATTGCAATCATTTCGCATTTTTCTTCTGCACTGCGAGGTTGTACCAGTTTTTAATTTCACAATAATCCAATTTATTTTGAGGTGGCAACGACACAGTATTTGAGAACCAAAAAAGACTATTAAGTTATTTTACCAGTTCGACAGGTCCGTACTAAAACTCTTTCACGCAAAACTCAAATTAGTAAATTTTAAAACCAAAGTGTTATACATTTTTGAGATCAGTGTTTCAGGAGTTTTCAAACGCGGTGTCGCATGATGTACTTTCTTATTTAAAAAATTGAATGGACGATTGTCCCATGAAGAGGGATCAAGTACGGTTCGAAACTGGTATATCGTAGCATGCTATGATTATTATAAAAATCAACCAGTCCGAGCTTTTATTTGTATGTATGTTTGTTACTGACTCTTTGGCCTCGGTTTTGCACTACTTTAAGCGATCAGATTTAATTCTTTTTGTGCTTTTACTATTTAATACATAATTTTTTTAAATTGTATTAAGGTATTCGCGAACTACATTTTAAAATTGTCTGGCATATCAAAACGGACAGATAATTTTCTTGGTAAATGTAATAGTTTTTAACACGCTTTTATTAGTTTCACCTGTATGTTTGTATTTTGTAGAGTATGCTTTTAGAGTTAATCAAACTAAAAAGTAAAAAATAATTCTTACCATAAGAATAAAATTACTGAAGAGAAAATTAATGTCACTGTTCTAAAAGAGTGTGGTTTGTATAACATTTTTAAACCAACTCTGCTTTTCGGGATAAAAGCACCCCACGCTTTTAGAACAGTGACTAATTTTCTCGTCAGTAATTTTATTCTTATGTTAAGAATTATTTTTTACTTTTTAGTTTGATTAACTCTAAAAGCGTGTTATTTAGTTTTTTTAAACTAAAATTTATTTCTTATTATATAAAAATAGAGAAGTTAATAGTGGTGGGGTAACACTTATTCCAGCGCACCGTATATATTATTATGCAATAAATCGATAATAATATTAAGCGTATAGGGTAGCTTTACGGATAGAAATATCTCTCTTAAAATAATTGTAGATTTCCTTGTTGGCAAGTTTAATGTGCGTGGTAAAACGGTGACGTGACAAACACGTCAGTAAAGTAGATTGATGTACGCCTATGATGTTGGTCAACCGCGTATATTTTTGTATACTAAATGACGTTAAATACGAGTGGAATCTTTATTTTTATACATCGCGCTCGGGCGAGGTCGTAATCGCTTTGGACGATCATTGCCAAACTAACTTCGTAAAAGATTTTACTTCTAGACTACACAACAAAATAATCGATAATAACAAGAAACATATTGGTTTACAGCAGTGTTTCCCAACGTGGGGCCCACGCCCCCATAGGGGGGCAATTTGATTGGTTAAGGGGGGCAATTCGAAAATGGACTCGACACGAGTTTAACCCTTTCGCTACGGGCCATTTAAATGCAATGTTAGATTTCGGTGCCAAATTCAACGAAAAAAGCAAATTCTTAAATAATTGCGGTAAATAATGATAAGGTATAATTTCGCTTGATGAGAGTTATTTAGCCGATATCTTTGAAAAACTAAATATATTAAATAAGCAACTTCAAGGAACAAGTACAATTCTTGTCGATGCAAAAGCGAAGATATTTGGTTTCATTACCCCTATTGAGTTATGTCAGAAACAACAAAAACTTTGAACAGTTTCATTGGCTCCAAAAATGTGAAGTAACTGATACCGCTTTACTTGTTATTGTCAATCATCTGAATGAACATTCTATCGGCTGATTTAAAATCAAATTTTTCTGATTTAAAACAAATTGATTTTCCAACATGGATGATGCAGCCATTGTTAGTGGATTTGTCTGATATATCAAATATACAGTATCAGGAAGAACTCGCAGAATTGCAAATTGATGAGTCAGTTAAAACTTTATTTAATATAGAAGGAGCGATGGCATGGCTTTGTGAGGAAACAGAAATCAAATACCCAAACTTAACCAAATGTGCAAGAAAACTATTGCTACCGTTCCCATCGTTATTTTTAGGTGAATGTGGATTTAGTGCTGTAAATGATTTACTGGTAAAAAAAAGAAATCGGCTGGATATAACACAACGTAGAGACTTGAGACTGAAGCTAACCAAATTGGAACCTAAAAAATCTCTGTGCAGCAAGCATCAAGCGCAAGGATCTTACTAAATTAAAATAATAAATTAATATAAAAAAACCTTTATTAAAATTAATTGGAATTTAAATTTCAGTTTTTCATTATGTGTTTTGAAGATTTACTTACTATGTTTCCTTAACAATTTCCTAGTGATTTTTTCCTAAAACCTATCATCTAAGTTTCTTAAGTGAACAATTTAATTTTTTAATATTAAAAAATTATGTATGTTACATAGGGGGGGCATACGAATTTTAGAAAGGCTAAGGTGAGGCATGGTACAAAAAAAGGTTGGGAAACACTGGTTTACAGTGTAATCAAATCAGTCATTTCAAATTGAACGAAGCACATCATAAATTCGTTGGTAAATGTGTGAATGCATAAAAAATCCCAATAAAGTATTTTAAATATTTTTCAACTGGATTTTTACCACATCAAATTTTTGACAAAATACAATGAATGCCCTTGAAAATGAATTCCGAAAATAAACAATAAATGTAAATACCGATAATACCAAATTTAAAACAAAAAAAGCAGATAATTAAATCTACAGGCAACGCAATGCCAACTAATATTTTATTCATATTATACAAAAATGTTATCCGATTAAGTTTTAAATAATTTTTTTGTAGTACATTCTACAATTAATATTAAATATCTACACAAGTGACTAATGACACTTGTTTTTTGAAAAAATAAAATCTAGATCATAATTATTAATCTTATGCCAAACGAATTGGCGTCCAACTTGTATCAAGTAACTCAAATGTTCATGCGGCAAGTTGTTGATAAGGCAAAGCTGAAGTTAAGCACCAAAAAGTCCATTATAATTTTTGTATCATGTTTTCTTTAATGGTATAAAAGCTTGTTTACCCTCTAAATATTAAGCTGTCTGCATCTGCTTATTGAGTAACTTTCTACAACTCTACGAAAGCAAAAGACAGATTTTGCACTACATTTTTCCATTCATCTAAAAAGTCTAACACATATTTTTTCCTGTATATACTGGAAAGCATTTTCCTGCATAAAAATAGGAATCAGGACGCCCAGCTGTTCTTACGGAATGACAATTGGCCTCAATATGGTACAATATATAGTTTCGTTACTACGTCTGTCATAATCTCTTAAACTATTTGAATAAATTTATTGTATAATAAATTCATTTTAAAAAAAAAATTTAATGAAAATCTATGTTTTAATAATAAAATAAATAATTATAGAAAAAGAATAAAATTTTATCGTAAACTTTACTTTTTTTTAACTTTTATTCCTCAATCACAAATGATAATAAACATTCAATAAATTTTTGTATTCGATATGTGACTAACTTGCCACGCTCCTTCGTTTAAGCTAATCTCACATTTAGTTTAGTACCTCGTTTACTACAGATTGAAAGTAGACTAGCTGTATACAGGGTGTGGCGCGAAAAGTTTTGATTAAAAGTAATGGCGAATACAGTTTTGTTAAAAATCTAAAATTACGAAGCTGTAGGTTTTAGATCACGCTGAGTTCAATGTTGTCCTAAATGTGGCACTTTCGGTTATACCGGAAGTAGACGTCAACTTCGGTATTTTAAATAGAACCTGATAATTTTTATTTCATTTTCGAATTCTTCATGAAATTTTAGATAAAATTTGCGCACAATGTCCTATACCAAAAATGAAGTATTTTCGAGATATTTCGATTTTTTTCAAAATTTTGAAAACTCCTAGAATTAAAAATCTTAAGCACCTTATCAGAAATGAACGAGGAAGAAATGTTAACAATATAAATATGGACTTAGCAACAATTCTTGAATGGGGATCCAATAACTTGGTAGAATTCAATGCAAACAAAACACAAGCATGTCTTTTCTCTAGAAAATCCGATCTCACTGTGCCTAACATAACTTTGTCAGGAGTAACCATACCACTGAAGTCATCCATATCGATGCTTGGTATTACTATCAGCAATAACCTTTCCTGAGAAAATCACGTGAGGTCCATTGCCAAAAGTGCATCCCAAAAACTTGGTTTTTTGTTTCGTGCCAAGAGCTATTTCACCTCCAGTCAGCTGCTTATGATCTATAAGGCACAGATCCGACCTGTACTGGAGTACTGTTCCCATATTTGGAGTGCACCACCTAAACATGTCCTGAAGCTACTGGATTCTGTCCAAAAAAGGGAAATTCGTCTCGTCGGTGATGCCTCGCTTACAAACTCGCTCACTTGTCTGGAACACCGTAGAAAAGTTGGCGATTTGTCTCTATTTTATAGATATTTTCATGGGCGATGCTCTTCTGAAATATCAACAATCGTTCCTCCTTTGGCAGTCTCTTCGAGATTAACCCGTCAAGTTCAGTCTTCACACCCCTTCGTGGTCACTTTGGAGACCTGCAGAACATCACTTTCCAAAGACTCATTCATCCAACGAATTGCGAGGCTTTGGAACTCATTGCCTAGGGAGGTGTTCCCCGAGGCATACAACCTCCAGAAATTTAAGAAGAACACCAACTCCTACCTTCTCTCCCTTGGTTCCCACGATGTTCTCTGAACATTACAGGATATCCCTTTTCGTGGGAACCAGAACATAAAAAAAAAAAAAAATATAATACTTTGAGTCACTCACTCACAAGTGTTAGATTTTTTTTGTGCCACCTATTTGATATTGATTGCTTTGTTTGTAGATACCATTTAACCACGCACAATAAAGGTGACATAGGTGTAATAGAAAAAAGTTACTTGGAATGTATTCTTTAAAAATTCAAATTATCAACTTAAACGGGGTTCTATTTAATCTTAAATATGTTCAACATTACTAGACTTGTTACAGAAAAGAAAAAATCATTTCGAATGTACCCGCCACCTATCATTCATTAGAATATCATTCGTTTGTCTTAGCAAACTAGCAAAAGGAAACCTTTTATTTTAGGAAATTTTCATTGCTACCTCCATGCCCTATAAAAGTTCAAGGTTAACGGTCAAATCAAAGGATAAACTAACCTTAAAACAAACGACCCAGTTTCCTTGCGATAGAACTGCCGGCACTAGGGCACCTCGACTTTCCGAGTCGGAAGGGTAAGCAGTGTTGCCAACATTAAGAAGCGCGTGTATAATAGTACAAATCGCACGCAAGGCGCGTTGAATTAAAATTAATAACTTTGTCATTACTTTATATCAGCATCGGTTATTACTTCATAATTTTCAAATCAAAGTATTCCGAAAACGGTACACAGTATCGAGTTTTACCAACAGTACCTTTTTGGTGTAAAATTGAATAAAGTTTAAGTTCACTTGAAATTTTAATTAATAAATCTAACCATAAAAAAGTTATGTTCAATACTACTTGGTACGAACCGTATAACTAGCGCCCTCTATCAGATGTAAAAACAAATTCATGGGATGTATCAGCTTCTAAAACATATTCGTATAAAATTCATTACAATGTTTCCAGTAGTTTCGGCAAAATCGTAATAAATGTGTATAAATTTTTTTTCTTCAATGCCCTTTATCTTAAATACGGATGGCATTACAAACATTAAAAAAAACCCTAATTATTTTTCAGTTTATTGCCTATCCTAGAGACGGGGTCACCCTTTTTTTAAACACCCTGTATAAGATGTTAATATAATATTAAAGCGTTTAGAATTTTTGAATATAATAAAACAGAATCGTGAAGAAGGAAGAGATATGATTTACACCGATGAAAAAGATTTCATTCTACGACTTATGGCTTGTTTTTTATCTTAAAATTATCGATACATATATATTTTTTTATTTACTTTCAATTCCAATACATTTTCTGATACATAAATATTCGATAACCGTTACAAAACGTTTAGAATACACTGTAAGATATGTTTGGATCCACCCTGTATGCAAGGAGAGCTTTTTGGGTACACGATCACATCTGGAGATCAGGTATATAAAGAAAAGGACGGGATACGGCGGTTGGCGGCAGTCTTCATGAAGGGTGGACAATAAGTAGACGTATTTTTGTTATCGAGAAATAGTTTATAATTTTCTTACAAAAAAAACCCCAATTATTTTTCAGTTTTCTTCCTATCCTAGAGACGGGGTCACCTTTTTATGAAACCCTGTGTAAGATGATAATATAATATTAAAGCGTTTAGAATTTTTGAATATAATAAAACAGAATCGTTAAGAAGGAAGAGATATGATTTATACCGACGAAAAAGAATCCTTTCTACGACTTATGACTTGTTTTTTATCTTAAAATTATCGATACATATATATTTTTTTATTTACTTTCAATTCCAATACATTTTCTGATACATAAATATTCGATAACCGTTACAAAACGTTTAGAATACACTGTAAGATATGTTTGGATCCACCCTGTATGCAAGGAGAGCTTTTTGGGTACACGATCACATCTGGAGATCAGGTATATAAAGAAAAGGACGGGATACGGCGGTTGGCGGCAGTCTTCATGAAGGGTGGACAATAAGTAGACGTATTTTTGTTATCGAGAAATAGTTTAAAAATTTTTTTACAAAAAAAACCCCAATTATTTTTCAGTTTTCTTCCTATCCTAGAGACGGGGTCACCTTTTTATGAAACCCTGTGTAAGATGATAATATAATATTAAAGCGTTTAGAATTTTTGAATATAATAAAACAGAATCGTTAAGAAGGAAGAGATATGAATTATACCGACGAAAAAGAATCCTTTCTACGACTTATGACTTGTTTTTTATCTTAAAATTATCGATACATATATTTTTTTTTATTTACTTTCGATTCCCATACATTTTCTGATAGATAAATATTCGATAACCGTTACAAAACGTTTAGAATACACCAATGGTAACCAATTCTAAAGTTGATGAGTGCTGCTTTCAATAATGAAATTATTTTACCTCAAACGAAACACCTGCTTTTCATTTGCCATTCTCCCGGTCCCCATACCACGGCAATCCCTTTCTCAACCTCCTTACTCAGGATTCACAAAAATACTCCCCGTTGACCTCGAATCGTAATAATTTTGTCGTTTTGTCGCCGTTCGATTTTATGATTCATTCGTTATGCGTCTGAATTTTAAACTGCATATTTTCTCGTAAATAAAATATCTATTTTAGTTGGGCACAACACACATTCATTTAGCACCAAATTACAATGCTAAACAGCACGGATTTTATTTGGAAAATTAAAATTCAGAATCGATCCGTACAAACAAGATTAGAATTGAAAATCGAGTTATTTGCAAGGAAAGTAGCGATAAGCAATGTTTTGTTTCTTGTCATTAAAAAAGAATGGAGAAGACCACTACTAGTCCGGTCATTTTAGACATAAAAATAGTGGTCAAATAACAAAAATACCCGGAGAGCCAAATATTGGTGGAGAGCTGGGGTTTACCATTACAAATAAAGTTTTAAAAATCCCCATCGATCCTATGTGTGCTACAAAAGTTATTCGGGGTCAAAGGTCAAAATTTGAGGTTTTTTGGATTTTTCTCTAAAACGATAAGTTTTATCAAAAAAAACCTTTAACCAAAGTTGTAGATCTTAAAATTCTCTACAAAAATGGTTTTTATGATTTTTTTCATAAGAATTACCATTCCTGAGATATCGCGATTCTAAGGGTCACATTATACATGATATGCACATACAAGCCACGCATATACATAATCAGGCACTTACGACAAGTATAAATACCTATTTGTGTCTCTTTTATATTGCCTCCCCTCCACTCTACCCACGTAGTAATCTATTGTCCGTAGGTCTCGTTCATATACCTGTTTCTTTTAGTGCTAAAGGTTCAGTTCAAGTGTCTAACATTTAGGTTATTTGTGCTATTTTATAGCTCGAAAAAATGTCTCAGTTTTGCTTTATTTGCAATAAACTTTTAACTGAAGATGAAACAGTTGTGGTTGATCGTGGAATACCAACTTTAATCGAGGCTAGTGACGCGAGATGATGATGATGATGAGTTAACTGAGTATTTAAGAACTCAAAAATCCGTTACAATACACGTGGATTGCAGAAAATCTTACACCCGGAAAACTTCAATCGCTGCAGTAAAAAGACAACGTGAGGAGGAACAGGCTAGTACTTCAAAAATAAGTCCACCTCGTACTAGAACGCGAGTAAGTGAATCAAATTTTTGTTTTAAAAAATACTGTTTATTTTGTGGCAATGAAGCCAATGAAGAAACTGAGAAAAAGAAAGCACAGCATCTTCGAAAAAAATTTATAAAGTGTGTCACGTGCCTATTTTTTCCCTTCTACAGTTCCATTATAATTGTGTCTCTGATGGTTTTGTATTCCTCAGGTACCGTATTTTGTTGTAACTTAAATATATCATTCGTTGTAAATAGTGTTGCATACCTTGTAGTGATAGAATTCGATTGTTAATGGCTGTGGCATTTTTCGTTAATCGATGGAGATTGAGAGGGGGTTTTTGTTATTAGATTTTGCTTTGGTTTTTGGCCTCGATTGTTGTGTGTTGTCGGTTATATTATTGTTTGGTTTGCATTTCTGTGTGGATGGGGCTGACTATCAACACGGACGAGCGGGATTCTGAGTTTGGAACATAGATTTGCGAATATTGTTGGTTGACGGCGGTTCCGTGTCATTTTTCTTGATATCCGGCCTGGGAAGTAGTCAGTCGTTTGGTGGCAGTCTTGGGAGTGGTGTGGGGAGAGTTTTTGTGACGGTGCGATATTAACACGTGTGCAGAACCTCTACGGTTTTTCTTTCATATCTGGCTGTATTTGGGCCATCTTAATTGGATTTTGAAGAAAAGCCATTTAATTTTTAACTTGACCATTCTATCTTACCTTTGTTGTTGATATTTTGGATTTTGGTGTCGAGTTAAAATAACAGCATGCGGGATTTGATTGAGGGAAGCCATCGTTAATTAGCAGGCGCCATTCCATAATCAAACCGGCCACAGGAGTAGTGAATTCGTATACCCAAAGGTTACAAGTGATTTATTTTAGAATATTTAAACGACGTGATTTGTTTTTGACACCACGATCAAGTTTTGTTTTAATTTATTAATATGGTACACTGTGGAAAACTATTTATTGCATTGGATAATATGCCAAGGCTGAACTTTGATTAAAGTAATCTTCTCAATAATTCTTTGTGTCCAAGTAAAAATGTTTTCTTCATACTTATTTGTAAATATCCTACAATTTTGATATTTCAAAGGTCAACCATTGTAAAAATATTTTTAAATAAGCTCGATTGTTTTAACAGTGTAAATCTTTAGGTAAATGGTAAAAACATGAATAAATTAGCAGCCTTATGTGAACGTTTGATTAAGTATTATTAAAAAGTTGACTTGTATACGTTTTTTTTGGTAACTTGGTAAAGTTTGTTACTCTTACCTTTGTTTTGGTTATTTTATGGAATCGTAAACTTTGGATTTTTGATTTATGGTTAGCTGTTGATTATGACTATATTTGTTATAAGTTTATTATTGAACTGTGTACTTTGATTTATTGTTGGCTGTTAATTTTGACTATATTTGTTATAATTTTATTATTGAACTGTGTACCTTGATTTATTGTAGGAGTAAAGTATCTAATATATTTTAGCTATAATTTTATTTATTTAGTTCACCATAATCTCAGTTGTTTATCGTGTGGCTCTGCTAGTGCCTATAAGACCTAGGGGTTTCCGGCTTGAACCGTATTAGTCGGTGGCGCGGCTCACTTTTATATTTATATTTATTTTTCTTCTACCCTCTACGGCTAAGCTCGGGCATAATTTGCCAGTATAGAGACCACTGGCAGAGTACTCTATAGAGAACGAAAAAGACGTGGCAAGTGACTACACTAAAATTCAAAGAATCCCTGTTAAAATTAGCTAAAGATCGTTCCGATGATGTTTCGAAGGATGTTCTTGGACGTATTAATTTTGAGTATGATTTAGTTGCTGCTGATGCAAAATACCATGACAGTTGTTACAAATCTTTCTTAAAAACTAATACTGGTGGTAAAATTGGCCGTCCACAAGATGAAACTGTAAACTCTGCGATGGAGAAAATGTTTCAATTCATAGAAACGAGTGATGATTGCCAGTTTTCCTTGGATGAATTGAAGAATGTTTGTCAAGATGGAGCTTTAGATGACAGAACTATAAAAATACGACTGAAATTGAAGTATGGCAGTAAAATTATTATTACAGAGCAGCCTGGAAAATAAACATTTATTTGTTTTATTGACAATTACCAAGATATTTTAAGTCAAGTCTGGTCTGATAAAAAACACTTGGCTGAAAAAGACAAGCGGTTAAAAATGTCAACAACAATTTCCAGATCGCTTAGTTTTGCCCATATCTCCTTTGTAATTGTAAATTTTATAAAATTCTAAATATATCGCTTTTAATTAACACTACCTCACTACTCTATACGAAAAATTACAGTTCAAAAGTTCCAGTAGTGCTCACCACGAACGCTCGCATCGATATTATTTCTAACTCCGCCCGCTTGCACATACCTATACGAGTACATATTGTGTACTTGGGATAAAAATAAAAAGGTAAAAATATGAGGAAAAATGTTTTTCCTATTAAGTATGTACCTATAATCTTTACCCTGTACCTTTCTAGTGCAAACCATGCACATAAATTCCCCAAGCCACGCTTAATTAATTCCCATAGGGACCGTCTCTATAATAATGGGGAAATACGATCGGGGCCCCAAGAGGCTCGTACAATGGACCAAAAATTTGAAAAAATTTCGATGAAACCATTTGGGATTTCTCATCGATTACCAACTTGATCATTTTAATTTCGTCGGGAATTGGAAAATTTGCAAAATGACTTACCGTAACCAACTTCTTCAATCTTTCTCTGGTATAAACTTGACCGATTTCCTCGCCCAATAGACAATCCAAAAACTTGGCCACGGGATAAGATAACGGAAAGGTAATCACCATCAATCCCTTGGTTAAAAGGATCGTCTTTGCACCGATTTCCAAAGCGTGACGGGCGCAAATGGCCTAAAAATAAGATAAAGACGAATTTCAATCAACAAATCTCGACGAAAATTTGTATCGTACTGACCTGAGGAGTGATTTCACCGACGAGTACGATCAACAGAGTAGAGAAAATAACGGCCACCAAACCGGAGGTCAAATCATCCAAGAGTACAGTGAATACGGAATTGACAGCGACGTTTCCCAGTAGAATGGAACAGAGAAGATAGTTACCGTGATTTCTGACAGGTTGTATAGCTTTTGCATATTTCTTTTCTTCCGGTGTTCCTGGAATAAACAACACAATAAAAAGTCAACCAAGACTAATTTAAAAGGTCGACTTTAATATTACAAATGTTTGTATTGAATTTGTACGAACTACAATTATTACTTTATTGAACCACTTGCAGTTCCCCCACTTTATGCAAAAGATTTTATTGGTAACATTGCTATCTTTTATACCTTGGGTATCTAAGTGGTTACAAAAAATGACCACTACAACTGGAAATCTTAAGGTGACTGGAGTTGCACAGGTAAGCATGGCCATAGCCGGAAAACAATTTCGGGGTGGTTTGGTTTGGTGGAACAGAAAAAAAAATGAAATTGTTTTAATAAAAGAAAGAAAATGGTGCTATCATATATATTTATTAGAAAATCATTAAAGATATATTAATATATTATTACAAAATTAAATTCTTCTAGCTTTATTTGCGGCGAACAAATCAATTACCTACCTCATTGGTGTCGATGTCAATTCTGCGGTGGATTGACATTAACGCCAAACCATTTAGTCTTTCCTAACTTGTGGAGCTTCTTTAATAGGTTAGGTTAGGTATCATGTGAGTGGGGCGTGGTCGCCCCTCCACTGCGACCTTTAGTAGGTCTATTGTGGCTCACCCCTAGAGGTTTACAGTTCACCGCACAATCCAGTCCTTCTCACGAAGTTCATGGTTGTATAGAGTGAGATTTTTTTGAAATCGTTAGGTTCTAGGTTGGTGTAGCCAAATATGTTGAAACTTATTCTTCCCATACCGGGGCATGAACATAGTATATGTTCAGCAGTTTCGTCTTCCTACGCAGCAAAACTGACAGTCCGTTTGTTGGTTCAGACCTATCCTTCCGAGGTGGTATCTTAGACGACAGTGTCCTGTAAGCAGTTCCGTTAGAATTCGCAGGTCATTTCTGCTCAATTCTAGGATCTGCTTAGTTGTGTTTCTCGAGGGTTTAGGTAGAAACGCCTTCGAGTGAGTCAACCCTGGTATATCGGACCAATACGTGAGTATTTTCCTCTCCGCCCAGTCCGAAATGATTGTTTTGGCGGCACTTGTGGTGACTCCGGTTCTGGTCCAGTGAACGCAAATTCGGCCACCTGTTTTGCAAGGCCTTTTCGTTTCTCTCCATCCCCTGGTGTCCAGGTACCCACAGTAGGGCCCCTTGTTGTTCGCACCAAGGTACTCTAAGGATTCGATGCAATTCCATACAAGTTTCTTAAATAAGTTTTGAGGTGTTTTAGAAGATGAGAAAGTCCTCTCAGGGGTACATGTGGAAACAGGCAGTGTCGCCAAGAATGTTTGGAAATAAAGACTGGTTACATTCTCCGAGAGCTTCGAGAGCCATGTTGGTCGATCTAGTTCGGATTTTTTCAGCCATTTTATCCGCCACATGTCCAATTCAGCTTTTACAAAGTCTCATTCTAAATATTTTATTTATTTAGCGTATGGCTACATCACAGCAAGTTATTAATAGAATGAAAAATACGATGAAAAATATAAAAAAGATACAATACATTACTTACAATTATAGTAGGTAACAAAAGCACTATTTTTCATGCGCCTGAGATTTTTCTTGCCAGGCGATCCGGAGATTGTCTGGCGCCTCTTGTGTTAGTTTATTTAGCGTTACCCAGGGTGCACTACGAGGAGGCGAACCAACTTTACTTTATAGAACTCCAAACTTTTCTTGATATTTACTTTTAGTTTGTTTATTGCAACACGCAGACGGAATTAAAATGTTAAGAGATGATAATGTGGCTTTATGATTTTGGAATCTCGACTGAGGCTGATGAATGAAATCATCCAAACGTGGAATCATAATAACAATAACAGTAGTAGAGAGTTTTGTTCGTAGTGATTAACTATTATGTTGTGTATAATATAACAACAGAGTGAGACGGGTGCACTGTATTTAACCGCAGTCCCATTAATACTTACTAAAAGAATTTTTTATTACGGTGGGGGGATCAATCCCCCTTGATCCCCCCTTAGCTGCGGCCTTGAGTGTAAGTGTATAAATACAATTCAAAATCTTGTAAGTTCTTATTGACATACCCAAAAGAGATCCTCTGTAAATCAACACCTTCTCCTTCTTCATGTGCCATGTCCGGTCGCCCGGACGTTAGCGATTACTGCAGAGAATGCGTCTCTATCTTCTGCAACCCTGAACAGGTCAACAGCGTTCCGGATGCCTGTCCACTCCCTGATGTTTCTCAGCCAAGAGATTTGCCTTCTTCCAACACCCCGTCTGCCTTCTATTTTTCCTTTCATAATCAACTGCAGAAGATGATACTTTTCTCCGCGTAAGATGTAGTCAAGGTAAGCAATCTTGCGACATTTCACTGTGACCATTATTTGTCTCTCCACCCTGGCTCGTCTCAACACTACATCATTGGACAGCAGGTCAATCCACAGATCTCGCAGCATTTTACAATGAATCCACATTTCAAATGCTTCCACCATACGCTGGCGTAATTAAAGGTTTAGGTTATCGTCACAAAAAAGTTTTCTCCTATTGATTCCTGTCTTTGGAAAAACAAATTAATGGAGAGCAACTCGGGGATCACTCCGGGATACTGAGTAAAACAAAAAAAAAAACAAATTCTCCGGATGGTTCCTAACATGCTAGCCACAAAAATACACGTAGAAAAGTCGTTCAAAGTCCTCTTTCCGATGAGAGACGAATGGGTGAGGGGAGAAATCCTCTTCCCAGAAACTGAATACGTAATGTACACAGATGGCTCAAAAACCCCAGATGGAGTTGGGGCCGCTGTTTTCAGCAGAAAACCAAAGATTGAAATATCTACCAGTCTTGGCAGGTATGCTACAATCTTTCAGGCTGAAGTCTTCGCTATCGAATTGTGTGCAAGAGAGCTGACCAACAGACCTCTAGCAAACAAAAACATAAGTATAATATCAGACAGCCAGGCTATTTTGAAAGCACTAAGCTCCAACAAGATAAATTCTAAACTTGTATGGAATTGCATCGAATCCTTAGAGAACCTTGGTGCGAATAACAGGGTGACACTACTGTGGGTACCTGGGCACCAGGGAGTGGAGGGAAACGAAAAAGCCGACACACTTGCAAAACAGGGGGCCGAATCTGCGTTCACTGGACCAGAACCGGTTTTTGGATCAACCCAAGAGCCGCCAAAACAATCATTTCGGACTGAGCGGAGAGGAAAATACAGGTCCAATATACCAGAGTTGACTCACTCGAAGGCGTTTCTACCTAAACACTCGAGAAACACAACTCAGCAGATCCTAGAATGGAGCAGAAATGACCGGCGAATTCTAACGGAACTGCTTACAGGACGCTGTCGTCTAAGATACCACCCCGGAAGGATAGGTCTGAACCAACAAACGGACTGTCAGTTTTGCAGCGTCTTCTTCTTCTTTAGGTGCCCTGTCCTCCTCTGACGTTGGCAATCATCAGCGCTATCTGAACCTTGTCTACAGCTCGGCGGAACAATGTGGTAGTGCTCACTCCATACCATTGTCTTAAGTTTTTTGGCCAGGATATCTTTCTTCTACCCGGGCCTCTTCGTCCTTCGATCTTCCCTTCTATAATAAGCTTTAAAAGTCGATACTTGTCATTTCTTAAGATGTGACCAAAATACTCCAGTTTGCGCTTTTTTAGTGTAAACAGAACTTCCAGCTGCTTGTCGAGGCGTTGAAGTACCTCGGTGTTACGCACTCTTTCTACCCAGGAGATTCTTAATAGCCTTCTGTACGGCCACATTTCAAAGGCCTCCAATTTTTTGCATATCGCATCTGTCAAAGTCCAAGCTTCCATTCCATAAAACAGTATGCTGAACACGTAACAGCGAAGCACTCGGACGCGCAGAGGCAAGCTTAAATTTCTGCTGCAAAGTACTTTACGCATTTTCAGGAACGAAGCACGAGCTTGTTCTATTCTGGCACGAATCTCCTGCATGCTACCCACTCATTTAGTTGACACCCAAGATATTTAAAAGTTTCTACTCGCTCAATTCGTTGACCGTTAATTGTCAGGTGTCCGTCTACGTTGTTTGATTTGCTAACTGCTAGCCACTTTGTCTTTCTCACGTTCAGGCTAAGTCCGGCCTCTGAGCTTGCAGCCGTCACGCGGCTTACCAGCTCCTGCAGTCCTTCCAGTGAGTCGGCAACAAGAACCTTGTCATCCGCATACCTCAGATTGTTGATATTAATCCCATTGACAGATATCCCCTCGTCACATTCAGCCAACGCCTCTTGAAATATCCTGTCGGAATACAAATTAAATAACAGTGGTGATAAAATGCATCCTTGACGAACGCCTCTCAGGATTTTGATCTCGTCGGACGCGGTGTTATCGATTCTTATTTGAGCACTTTGGTTCCAGTAAAGGTTGGCTATTATTCTAAGGTCTCGTTGTTCCAGTCCTATTTCTTTAAGAATGTTGATCAGTTTTTCGTGCTTTACTTTATCAAAGGCTTTTTCGTAATCGATGAAACATGCGTAAACGGTCACCGACATGTCCCGGCACCTTTGGATAAGAACCTGTATGCTAAATAGTGCCTCCCTTGTTCCAAAGCCATTGCGAAAACCAAACTGAGAGTCCCCCATCATTGTCTCGCAGCTCGCATATATTCTTTTGTGTATTATTTTCAAGAAGAGTTTAAGCACATGGCTCATCAGGCTAATAAGACGATAATCACCGCAGTTCTTGGCCTTCGCGTTTTTGGGGAGCGGGACAAAAGTAGATTTTAACCAATCAGAAGGTATACTGCCGTTTCGGTAAATAAGATTGAATAGCTTTACCAGCGTGTTCAGTGATTCTTCGTTTTGCAGTATTTTTAGAACTTCTATATAGACGTCATCAGGACCACTAGCTTTCCCATTTTTTAATATTGACAGCGCATACTGAACTTCTGCCTTCATTATGTCCAAGCCTTGGCCTTGATTAAAGAATTCTTTCTGAAGTTCTGGCCGGGTATCGTGAAATAGGTGCTCGATGTAGTCGCACCATTCCGTCAGTTTTTCTGAAGTATCCAGTATCAGCCTGCCCTGTGCGTTCTGTAAAGTCGTCGCGTTTCTATTTCTGCAGATACCTGCTGCCTTTTTTTATCTTCTTGTGCATGTTGAAGGTATCGTGTTTTGCTTCCATTGCTTCTATCTCTTGGCATTGCTCTAAAACCATTTCTCTTTTGCTTCTCTTATCTTGTTTTTGATTATGCGGTTTTGCGCCCGGTATTCGTTGCTCTTGCCTTTTGCAGCGTGGAAGACGAAACTGCTGAACTTATACTATGTTCATGCCCCGGCCTGGGAAGAATAAGGTTCAACATATTTGGTTACACCAACCTAGAACCTACCGATTTCAAAAAAATCTCACTCTATACAACCAAGAACTTCGTGAGAAGGGCTGGATTGTTCGGTGAACTGTAACCTCCAGGGGTGAGCCACAATAGACCTACTAAAGGTCGCAGTGAAGGGGCGACCACGCCCCACTCACATGATACCTAAACCTAAAACTTTCTTAAATGTTATTAGACCCACATTAAAAAATTTCAAATACCATCAATTGAATTGAATTGTATTTTCAGACAATAGTGTAGCAATTTATCTAGGTATAAAAATTATATGGAATTATTTTAGTGATTTTTATTTCAAACATGAGCTCATACACAAGTTGCAGACGAGTTGTACTCAGCAAAATTATAATTGAAATATTTACTTTTTGATAAGTTCAATCGTAGTGGATATAAAAACAATGACTTGTTTTAAATAGTTTTTCTGTGATAAGATATTTCCATTGGAATGTTTTAATGATTAAATAACTTTCCGTTCGATATTTAATCAGGTAGGTAGAATTAGAATGAAAACAAGTTGTAAAACGTTGACATAACAAAATATTGTTACGATATTTAGTCTTTGGGTTCGATGATTCTAAACACTCAGTAAGATAACTAAACAATTTTTATTCTAATATTTTTACACAATAAACTTTACTTGACAAATCTATTAGATATTCACAACTGTATGCAATCATTTTATAACACTTTATAATTAATTCAAAAACTTAACTTCAAACTAAACTAAAGCTTCCGCGACCGCTGCCTTTATATATTTCTCCAAATCATTACTAGAAGGAGCGCAAATTTTCGTTCATTATTCTCGACATTGTTAGACGCCTTTCTAGAATTTGTCGGATCTTTTTTTTCAATCGCGCGCGGCCATAAATTATGCATTCCCCTCGACGCGCTGTCGTCTTAAGGATACAATCGACAGGGACGGCTCGCAAATTGTAACATGGTTGAAAAATATTGTACAAAAATAAAAGCGAATAAGAATGTACTTGTCATTACTCCACATGCAATTAGATATTTAGAAGACAGATACCCCCTCTGGCTAATTACTACTACTAATTCTAAAAGACAAAGTGGCTAGCAGTCAGCAAATCAAACAACGTGGACGGACACCTGGCAATTAATGGTCAACGAATTGAGCGAGTGGAAAGTTTTAAATATTTTGGGTGTCAACAAGAAGTGGGACGGCATGCAGAAGATTCGTGCCAGAATAGAACAAGCTCGTGCTTCGTTCCTGAAGATGCGTAAGGTACTTTGCAAGAGAAATTAAGCTTGCCTCTGCGCGTCCTAATGCTTCGCTGTTACGTGTTCAGCATACTGTTTTATGAAATGGAAGCTTGGACTTTGACAGATGCGATGTGCAAAAAATTGGAGGCCTTTGAAATGTGGACGTACAGAAGGCTATTGAGAATCTCCTGGGTAGAAAGAGTGCGTAACACCGAGGTACTTCAACGCCTCGACAAGAGCAGCTGGAAGTTTTGTTTACACTAAAGAAGCGTAAACTGGAGTATTTCGGTCACATCTTAAGGAATGACAAGTATTGACTTTTAAAGCTTATTATAGAAGGGAAGATCGAAGGACGAAGTGGCCAGGGAAGAAGACGGATATCCTGGCTAAAAAACTTAAGACAATGGTATGGAGTGAGCACTACCGCATTGTTTCGCCGAGCTGTAGACAAAGTTCAAATAGCGCTGATGATTGCCAACGTCCGAGGAGGACAGGGCACCTAAAGAAGAATTCTTTTGTAACTTCAATGCATTTCAAAAATCTCATAAAAATTAATTATACATTAAATTTAACGAAACATAATTTGAAATCCCAAGTATTTTCGTCAAGCTTACCAGTATTGCATAAAATTTTTAAATCGGTCTTGTCCAGAGACATTAAACCCAAATTTAATCCTGAGAAACAGGCGGAAAAGCACAGACACACGAAAATGAGGAGCAGGGTGGCCCACAAAGGTATTCTCTTGTCGTGAATCTTGATTTGATGCCATGTATCGACGCCTTGATGCTGGAAAACTTTCGTTGGATAATCTGCACCGTCTATGGCGCAAATGTACAACGTTTCGTCGCTTCTCGATGCCGCCGGAAGGTTGATGGTCACTTTCGCGGTAAATGGTGATACGGAATCGTTATGTACCTGCAAAGAAAGAAGTGTTACTAAAAATTATCCAAATCTGATGAGACAAAATGGATTAAAAAAAAAAAACTATACACCATGAAAAGTTGGAAATCGGGTGATGATGATATTTTATTTGAAGGGAACAACTCATATATTTTTTAACTACTTAACACATTTAAAAAAAATTATTTGCATAGCAATATAAATAACTCGATAAATAAGTATTATAAGTTATAAAGTACAAGAAACGCTATAAAATTAAAAAAACGTTACAATAAACCTTCGGTACCACTTTCATGTTTGGGAGCATCAAGTACAAACGCAATAATTACAATACATGACGTAATCATTTTTTATATCTTTTTCACTAGATTTCAGAAATAAAATATATACAGTGGAGTTGACAAACAACTTTTAATTCAGCTATAGCTAATATTAGAAAATTATTATTACGTCCGTCTTTTTAACACGCTTATATTAGTTTAAAAGAGAGTGCGTATGGATTGAAAATGAATGATTTGATCGTCAATTGCCTTCTTTACGCCGATGATCAAGTCATATTAGCGTCATCTGAAGAGGAGTTGCAGGCGATGGTTAATGTTATGCATGATGCCCTGAAAATCAAAGGGATGAAAATAAATGCAAGCAAAACGAAAGTAATGGTTTTTGAAAATGACAGTGACATTGAGCGAACGGTGTTGGCAAGAAAACAAATGAATGGGGCACTTCATAGCTTTATGAGCAGCCAGAAAATGTCAAAAAAGGCACGTCTGGCTGAGCAAAGAGGTGTGTTGTTTCCTACACTTATGTATGGTAGTGATTGTTGGGTTTGGCAAAAAAAAGCATGAAAATAAGATTAACGCTGCAGAGTTGAGTAGTTTGAGAAGTATAGCCGGAGTGACTCGGTTGGATAAAGTAAAAAATAGTGAGATAAGAGAACGCTGTGGTGTAAAAGATGTGATTACAAAGATAGATAAAGGAATGCTTAGATGGTTTGGACACGAGGAAAGAATGAATGAAGGAAGATTGACGAAACAAATTTATAAGGTGAGTGTGAATGGACAAGTCGGTAGAGGTCGACCTCGGCGAACATATCGCGATCAGATCAACATTGTTTTAAAGAAAGGCCAGGTCAAGAGTACCAACAACCGACGAGCATCCATGAGAGCCCTGATGAAAGTAGAGGAAGCAAAGGATGTGTGTAAGAACCGTAGCAAGTGGAAGGAAGTGGTCTCTGTCTACCCTTACGGGAAAAAGGCGTGACTATATGTATGTACGTATGTATATTAGTTTCACCTGTATGTTTGTTTGCTTGTTTGTAACTGATTCTTTGGCCTCGATTTTACCCTACTTTAAGCGATCAGATTTAATTTAAACTTTGCACACTTATCAAAGACTGATGACAATGCAATAATTCGATCAAAATATCCGATTATCCTGATTAGTTTCGCTAGGATTCATAAATTTCTTCAGGAATCCTTTGCATAAAAGAAAGCGACAGAACTAGTGCGTAAACCACGCATGCGCACAATTCCAATGTCATATTATAATTCACCCAATTCAATATACTGGTGAGAAACGTGCCGAGGGATGAATGGCAAGAGGGTGAGTAAAACAAATCGAACTAAAAAGCGAAAAATAAATTATAGTTTAAAAAAACTAAAAAACACGCTTTTAGAGTTAATCAAACTAAAAAGTAAAAAATAATTCCTAACACAAGAATAAAATTACTGACGAGAATATTAATGGTGCTTTGTATAACATTTTTAAACTAACTCTGCGTTTCGGAATGAAAGTACCCCACGCTTTTAGAACAGTGACATTAATTTTCTCGTCAGTAATTTTATTCTTATGTTAAGAATTATTTTTTACTTTTTAGTTTGATTTTTTAGTTTTTTTAAACTATAATTTATTATTGTTGACCAAATCGTTTGATGACAGTCAGATCCAAGGCTGCCAGATGGTATAATTGATTGCAAAAAGTGAATAATATGGTTATCTTATGTATTCACTTTGTATAACAGATTGCCTTTTATAATTGAATACAATAATAATAAAAAATCATACATAGGTTCATGTTAAAAAAATATGAGAGATTGAACGTTTCTTAACCGTTAATAGCAAGCAGGTAAGCAGTTTTTTACATAAAATAAGACAATTGTTTAATAATTAACTAGTATCGTTTTTTAGCCTTCATCCACTCACAAAATCAATAATTGTATATTAGTCACAAACTATTTATCAACAGAATTTTATTTTAAATAAACCAGCGGTAGATACCAGCGACGATACCCTAGTTATAGCCAAGAGTAGCGCGGACCTACAAAGAATTATGGATAAAATCGTCTACAACACTTAATATCAAGAAGACAAAACACATGATCATCAGCAAAGCACATGTCCAGTGCAGTCTGTATATTCGCAATGAGGAAGTTGGGAGAGTGATAGAGTACAAATACCTGGGTACTATGTTAAACGATACTGGAGGACACTCGCGCATCAAAGCACATTTCCAGTGCAGTATGTATATTCGCAATGAGAAAGTTGAGGGAGTGAGAGAGTACAAATACCTGGGTACTATATTGAACGAGACTGGAGGACACTCGAAAGAAATAAGATGCAGAATAGGACAGGCTAGAGCTGCCTTTACCAACGTACCAAAGTATTCTGCACTCGAGACCTGAGCGTCAAACTTAAGATCAGACTAGCCAAATGTTATATTTTTCCAATACTTCTTTATGGAATGGAGTCTTGGACAACGAACAAAGATGACTTAAATAGACTCCAAGCTTTCGAAATGTGGGTCTACAGACGGATACTCAGGGTTTCTTGGACAAAACGGGTAACAAACGCAGAGATATTGAGGCGAGTAGATAAAGAGGCAGAAATAGTGAACACGGTAAAAGCAGAAAAACTTGCTTGTCTGGGTCACGTTATGCGCGGAGAAAGGTACCACATGCTACAGCTAATAATACAAGGAAAAAACCGAGTAAACAAAGTGTGGGAAGAAGACGCACTGCATGGCTAAAGAACTTGAGAAATTGGTATCACTGTACTTCAATAGAATTGTTCCGAGCAGCCGTATTCAAATAAAGAATCGCCATGATGATAGCCAACCTTCTAAGAGGAGACGGCACGGCACAGGTGAAGAAGAAAATGCGATAGAAAATAAATTGGCTTTACTGGTACTCCTGGTCAGATCAGTGTGCAAACTATTAGTTTGACGCATGCTTGGTTTAACTGACAGTTATCTCTGCCGACAGGTTTGAGAATGTTTTATTTGTATTAAGTTAACACAAAAGAGAATCAAAGATTTATAACTGTTCCTGCAGCAGTCCAAACCGGAAAAATTTGGGAATGTAGTAGCCAAAGGAATGTTTTCAAAATTTTAACAGATCATTACAAAACAGGATAAAATTACTATACTAATAGAAATTTAATCGTTTGGAAAATACATACATATATACATACATATAGTCACGCCATTTTCCCGTAGGGGTAGGCAGAGACCACTTCCTTCCACTTGATACAGTTCTTACACACATCTTTTGCTTCCTCCACTTTCATCGGGGCTCTCATGCATGCTCGTCGGTTGTTGGTACTCTTGACCTGGCCTTTCTTTAAAACAATGTTGATCTGATCATTTGTTTTCCTGCCAACACCTTTCGCTTAATGTCACTGTCATACTTTCCATCTCGCGTAAACTTTGAACCCATGTAAACAAATTCATTTACTTGTTTCACTCTTTCTCCCTTAATCGAAACTTTACTGTTTGTCATGCTTTCTTCTCTTTCAAAAACCATTACTTTCGTTTTGCTTGCATTTATTTTCATCCCTTTGATTTTTAGGGCATCATGCATAACATTAACCATCGCCTGCTACTCCTCTTCAGATGACGCTAATATGACTTGATCATCGGCGTAAAGATGGCATTTGACAATCAAATTATTCATTTTCAATCCATACGCACTCTCTTTCAAATCTTTTAAACAATCGTATCAGTGCTCGTATTAAACTACCGCTCACCCCATACATAGACAATGTCGACCACAATTCACTCCTCACCACTCTGTCATAGGCCTATTCCAAGTTTATAAAAGCACAATAGACCTGGAAAATACTTTTTTAAAAAAAATGCGTAATAAAACTAAAGTATTTGGTAAGTATTTAATATGGTGGCCACTTTAAGAGTATTTTGTTTAACAAGATTTTACCTCGATCAAACACTTAAAATTCATCGTACTCTTTTGCAGCACAATTTACCACACATTTTTTTTATAAAAAGTATTTTCCAAACGTTTCCGCGCTAAAATTTCTATCAGTATAGTAATTTTATCGTGTTTTATAATGACCTGTTAAAATTTTATAAACATTCCCTTGGCTACTACATTCCAGAATTTTACCGTTCAAACCATTTGCAAACAGTGCACAACCACACATGCGCATTCACAGCAGTTTGGTAATTGTCTGAAACTATCAAGATTTGATGATTTTTTTTAAGGAATATACCGTACTTACGCGAAATATTTTGCCGACAGGTATGAGACAATCTTCCGTTTTGGCGGTAAAGCAGATTAGCGTATCGGCGGTGAGACGTTCCCCGAAAATTCGAAAGACGTGGTCGTGATCGGATAGTAATGCAGGTATGCCATCTTCGTCGAATTCCGGTTCCTTGTAAGCGTGTTCTAAACGGATACCCGTAATGAGAGGTGCCGATGAATCTGGACTTTGAGTTGCATTTAGGTCCCTTCTTTGAAGGGATAATCTGTAACAAAAAACGAAATTTTACTCACACGTTTAGTTCTAAACTCCCGTTCAACATTTAAGGAACTTTCAATTATTGTCCGAAATTCTTAACTCAATTATTTACTACACACACAGTAGAAAACGGACATTATATGTATACCTTTAGTATTTATTTTACTTTCAAACAAACAATCCCAACAATACTTACTTTGAGGCATTCCAACTATTGAAAAATTATTCTACAAGAATTAATTTAACTTTTGAGCCCGAAGAAATGGTTAGTGATTTCGAGAAAGCGATACATGTGGCTGTTGAGAACATTTGGCCAGATATAAATGTAATTGGATGTAGGTTTCATTTGACACAGTCCCGGTATCGCAAAATTCAAAATATTGGGTTAGTATCTGAGTACAGAGATGTTAACTCAGCAATAGGTCAGTGGTTGCGATACAGTTTTGGGTTATTAATTCTAAATCCTAACGAAGTAGAGGATTGTTTTGTAGAAGACCTTTACTCAGATATTCCTAAGAACGACTAAGTAATTGAATATGCTGATTATTTAGTTGAGAATTACATATCTCATGATTCTGTAGCAGTACAACAAATGCATGTGAATCGCATTCCAGTCATTTTAATTCCATTTTTTATGTAGCGCATCCAGATATTTTTATATAGTTTATGAATGTATTAAAAGATGTACAAATGAACTCATATATCAAAATAAATAGTGTAAATGTACCTAAGGCTTGTAACAATACAAAGTATAAAAAACGTAACGATTAGGTAACAAAATTTAATTCATTTATATGTAAATAACAGTATTGGAAGATTCGATTTTGTTAAGAGCGTTTCGTATCGTATCAATTTGCAAAAAAATTAAATATATTTTGTTGCCCGGTCTGTAATATATTTTATTATCGATAGGTTTTATATATACATAATTAATCATAGACTGAATTTAATAACATTAACTCACAGCGGATTAAAATTTATTCATTAACCAAAATAAAAAAGAGCTTCATTTGTTGTACTTTAAGATGTGCAAGTTGGAATAACATGGTTAGGTTAGGTTTGGTTAGAAAGATTAACAAAGTATTCTCGGGTGTATGTAAGCATGTAGGTTAACCAATCGTGAAGATAGTTAGTACCTATAATTTTTTGTCCAATTTTAAATATACTGTTACATTCTGGCCCTGTTTATTTATCGGCATCCGAGCATCGACCACATATTAATGTCGGCTTCCGCCTCCGTCGAATAAACTCTCGCCGCGCCTAGAGACTTCCAGATGGTTCTATCGCTTTCGCGAAATGGTCTGGAATTATGATTGAAAAATATAAAGAGGACAGCGGCCGTAACAAAGGACAGTTTTAAAAAGTGTTTATAAGTTATGAAATTTAAATAGTTGTAAAAGTTGTAATTAGTTGAATATCTAAGTGATTTATAAAAGTAAAATTTATTGTGTAAACGTATTGGAATAAAAATTGTTTTGTTACTGTATCGAGAGTTTAAAATCACCGAACCCAAGAAAGAAGTAAATTGCGTAACAATACTAAGGATATAAAATATGATTCTGCAGATGTATGCCTACTAATTACAGGTTTGTAATTAAACTGTTCGTATTCCAGTAACTAAATCTATAGACAATGGTGACGTTATTCAGACAGTTTATAAGTGTCGAAGCGATTCATGTTACGGTTGTGACTGTAATCTTCCATGACACAACTCTTGACAATATTTATCGCAAAATAAAAATATTAGTTCACGTACATATAAGCATAAATACTGCAGCTAGTATTATAATGAAATAGTAGGTACAGCTAGCTAATTGATTATGTAATTCTACTGAAATGTAGCTTGAACGCCGGCGTTAGATCGCGACAGATACTCATGAATACTAACTGCCAATAATTTCCTAACATATTAGAGATGCAATCCACCATTTTTTAAATTTGCATAAAGTACAAAGAGAATTGGTAGATCAATACTTGTCTTAATCAAATGCGAAACAGTGTATCTACACGCTAGCATACTTTTTTAATTAAATATATGGTTACAGATCGTTCCAATACAAAAGAGTAAAAAAGTATCTTACAGAACTTCTGTCTTAGTGCCTTTTCACATGCATACAAAGATTAAAAGGTAGTATTTTTACCTCTGGCTGTTCTTATGGACTTCCAGAAGAGTTTAATATTGTTTTGGAAATAGTCAGATTACCTTCTATCAAATTTATCTTTATCACTCTCCTTCTTTCTTGCCACGATCTCTTGCCAAAATAAACAGTTAAACAGATAGGTATTAAAAAAAACGAGGAAAAATAACCTTTTGGCGTAATTAATAAATAAAATAGCTATTTGTCTTGAAAGAAAATAACCCAAATAAATTACTTGCAAAAATTGAAAGAACGCCAAGAAATTGAATTTCCCGCAGGATACATAATAAACTTAATTTTTAAATTAGAGGCTCCAATTAGGTAAATGTATTGATAGAAATATTTCCTACTCATCATAAGTGATAATAAAATTTAAATATATTTAAAGCAGATCAGGAGGAAATATCTACATTAATGTTGGAAGAAAACAAAATTAATACCAAGATTTTCAAGATTTAGAAGAGGAAACCAAATCATATCGAAATAAATATAAATTCTTTTACAATGATAAAATACATATAAAATACCATTGTTTGTAACTAATTTCATTTGTATAATGGAATGAAATGTGGTCGACATTGTCATTTATGGGGTGAGCGGTAGTTTGATACGAGCACTGAAATCACTTTACGAGGTTTCTACTGCTTGTGATGCAGCATTTGCCGAATCAAAAAACGACCTACAGAGACAACTCTTCCAGTTCTTCCAAGTAAGCAGCCAACTCAATATGAACATTTCTATCAACAAAACCAAATGTATGACAATCGCGAAAGATCCGCTCAGATGTAAGCTAGTGGTGGAGGACAATCCCATAGAACAGGTGATGCAATTCAGATATCTGGGCATAGACATAATTACCATAAATATCAATGAAATGAAAGCCTTTTGCCAAGAAAAGCTAAACAGCTTCTCGAGTTGGACAAACAAGACTTGAAACTGGTGACGGGGCTCCTCACTGAACACTGCCCTCTGAGGTATCAACTTAAAAAGATTGGCAAAACAGAGAGTGATAGTTGCCGCTACTGCGAGAACTTCGCTGAAACTGCAGTACATTTGCTTTGCGAATGCCCAGCGCTTTTCTGCAAGAGGCTTAAGTTTCTGGAAGGGGCCTTTCTAAAGCCCTTTGATGTCAGAAACCAGGAAACTGATTAACTTTGCTCGAAGTCTCGGAATCCCGGGCTCGAATAGATTAAGGGTTATGCACAAAAGATCTGATAGGTCGAGGTGCTTGAGAGGCTGCATAGCCTTTACGACCCCCCCTACAATCTACAATCTAATTATCAAGCACACACGACCCAGTTAAAAATTTGAGGAGCCAGATTAACAAATCATCCGCACTATCAGGATGCCTTCGAGATAAAGTCTGGTCAAACCCGTACATGCAAAGATAGCAAAAGTAGAATCTACTAAAAGACTTGTATCAGACCGATTATGACGTACGGTACAGAAGTCCGCGAAGATACCAACAAGACGAAACACATGCTAATGGTGGCCGAAATGAAAACACTGAGAACAATAGTGGGGAAAACAAGAAAAGACAGAGTAAGAAACGCAGACATCAGAGAACAATGTGAAATACAAGATATTGTGAGATGGGGAAGATAACGTAAGAAGCAGTGGTACAACCATGTAAGACGGATGGACGAGAACAGACTTCCGAAAATAGCCCTAGAAAACAACCCACCCGGCTCAAGACCTCCCGGGAGGCCACCTAAAATTTGGAGAGATAGTGGGCAATCTTTGTCTCAGGAAAAGATGCAGAGGCAGCTTCAGAATTAACAGATCGACAGATCTCCAAGAAGTAGAAGTGTCAGGATAAACGGAGCTTGCACATCGAAAAAGGTATTAGACAGGGATGTGTGGCTTCGCCATGGTTGTTTGGCTAATACATAGACGATTGTTTAAAAGATTTGAAAGAGTGTATATGAATTGATAATGAATGATTTGATTGTCAAATGCCTCCTTTACGCCGATGATCAGGTTATATAAGCATCATCTGAGGAGGAGTTGCAGGTGGTGGTTAATATTACACATGATGCCCTAAAAATAAAAGGGATGACTGAATGTATAAGAGAGACGAAAGAAATGGTTTTTGAAAAAGAAGAAAGTATGACAAACTGCGAGGCGCTAATTGAAGGAGAAAGGGTGGGAGAAGTTAATGAGTTTGCATACTTGGGTTCAAAGTTTACGAGAGACGGAAAGTATGACTGTGATATTGAGCGAAGAGTGTTGGAAGGGAAGCAAATGAATGGGGCACTGTATAACTGTATGTGCAGCCAGAACGTATTAAAAATGGCACGACTAGCTCTGCATAAAGGAGTGCTAGTCCCTAAACTTATGTATGTATAGTAGCGAATGTTGGGTTTGGCAGAAAAAGGATGAGAGTATGATCATCGCTGTGGAGATGAGTAGTCTGAAAAGTAATATAGATAAAGGAATACTTAGATGGTTTGGATACGTAGAGAGGATGGATGAAAGATTGACGAAATATATTTATAAGGAGAGTGTAAATGGGCGGTAGAGCTCGACCTAGGCAAACGTATCTCGATGAGATCGAAATTGTTCTAAAGAAACGACAGGTCAAGAGTACCAGCAACCGACAAGCATGTATGAAAGCGCTTATGAAAGTAGAAGAAGCGAAAGACGTGTGTAAGAATCGTAGCAAGTGGAAAGAAGTGGTCTCTGCCTACCCCTACGGAAAAAAGGCGTATGTATGTAATGGTCACTTCAAAATAATACTACATAGAATAAATATCATAGTAAAAGTTATACAAATAGTTATACTTAAGATAGAAACCATTATTATATAAGAGTAGCAGTAGTAAAGAAATTATTTGTTCTGGATTAAAAAAATATTTATATATACCTAGTTCATCTGATTAGTAATATTTTATCGACCATTTAGGTACATATTTTATAGGTTGATTTTACTAAAAAATTTAGTAATATTTCTTTATTTAAATAGTGAGTCAACTGTTTATTTTATTTATAGATGTCTAAAGATTAATGGGGTGAATTTTATTTTATTAGGGAATAAAATATATGCGAATATGAATGAAAATCTAAAATGTGATCACTATTATTAAGTATAAAAATATACCTATTACTTAAATTGAATTGATAACACTGTTATGATAGTTATATTAAAGGATAAGTTGGCCGTGGGTATATTTAATAAATATCACAATTTTTATATCTTAAGCAAATAATCATATTGAGTAACTATAAACCCACACGACTTTAGTAAAATATAATTGGGAAAAATACTTACTTAAAATTTGATGCAGCTGAAGTAACATCCACACTAATATTAGGTCCTTGGTGAAACCAACTATAAAATACATTATTGTACAAAGGAGGTACTTGTCCACTATTTTCCCTAACTTTTTGGGGTAAGCAGAGGTAAATATTACCCTGCAAACTTTTTGGCACTGTCAACTCATATTGTGCCGACTGAAACTCGAAAGATTGTATTTCACTAATGTTATACGGAACATTTAAGTCCTTACATTCAGTATCTCTTTCAGATTTATTTTTCGTTGCTTTGATTCGAATGCCACTGTTGATATTTCTTCCGCGCACTTCAAAGATAATTTTTTTGTAGTCCTCATATTCAACAGGAGACTTCTGGGTTAAAGATATAAATTCGGGAGAGTAAGAATCTATAAAGGCAGGTAGTGTGGGGTTGACAATTACCAACAGTAATATTACAGAAAAAATCTTTTCGACAGCACGAGGCGAGTATCTCGCCATGTTACACGGAACTGAGAAAGTGAGAACAACAAAAAGCACGGGTGCTTATAACCTTTTCATGTTCAACGTCACTGTCAATCTTTTTATTCAGTTTAGATCGATGAAAATAAAATCCCTATAAGCTTATAGCTTAAAAACAATTGGTAGGTAACCAATACTACACTTAACAGTTATAATTGTTGCCTATACGTTTTCCTTAATAACATTCAAATTATTTATTGTTTGATTTTTAACCAGAATTTTATAACCCGAGTGTATAGAATAATTTGGTTAATATTTATGTTAATAACTAAGTAATTTGAAAACTCATCATAGTTAATAAAAATTAACCCTAAGTAAAAAAAACTCGTTGATTACTTTTCAAAAACAGCTTACGCAACACAAACACGCTTGCGTAGTCAGAGATTAACAAAATGCTATGTTGCAACATGGTAAAAAAAGTCATACACCTTATGATAAATATACATTACACCTAATGCTACTAAACCACAAGGAAAAAAAAATAAATTAAATACGCTGAAAATTCTCAAACTGTCTTTATAAAATATTGAATCTAGTTGAAAATAAGTAAAATACTTTTATCATAAAAATTCAAGACTATAATTTAATACGTCACATTAAACTCCAGTGGTGTAACAACAAATTTTTGGAAACTTATTAGTTAAATCGTAACAATTAAAAAGTTTATTAACCTCCCTATGAAAACCAATCACTAAAATGTTTTGTACTTAGAAAGCACCATTCTATAGTTGGCAGTAAGGTAGGTTGTTCTAAACAAAAGACGTCTACTTGAATTTATATAGTAGGTGTCATAAAAAAATTCATAAAATTATGTGAATATAACTGTTTTACCTTTTCCTTAATCAATTATCTACTTTTAAATTTTTACATACACACATATAATCACACCCGTAGGGGTATGCCAATTCTTTCCACTCCCTACGGTTCTTACACACATCTTTCGCTTCTTCTACTTTCATCAGTGTTCTCATACATGCTCGTAGGTTGTTGGTACTCTTGACCTGGCCTTTCTTCAAAACAATGTCGATCTGATTTTAATTTTGTTGGTAGGGTGAGGTTAATAGAAATAATTTATTTACTTGTATTTCCTACGCCACTGGTTGGTAAACAACTTTGTGCTAATGCAATAATTTTTTTAACCATTTTTAAGATATAATAAACATGTCTTAAAATAATTCAAAACAGTTTGAAAACGACAGAAACAAACGGTATTAAACAAAATAATGTTTTGGGGTCATTTTTCTAGTGAGGTGTTCCCGTTACTTTACGTTCAAAGTGTAACTTCTTTGTTTGACAGTGTGGCAACCTTGCCAAGGCGGCTAGTAGAACTGGTCGCCATTTTGATGTACAGATCCGTTGTTTACTGTTCATGTATAAAATTCAAATATTTCCTTCGGGAATGGAAATTATCGCCCAAAGGTATTTGGAAATAGATTTATGTGTAACGCATATTACTTAATTTATAAAAGAATACGCAGGTGAGCTTTAATTATATAGTTTTCTATCAAATTGGTTTCTTCGGCGCCAACGCGATGTTTGGCAAACAAGCTGTCAATTGTAATATTTTCTAATTTTTATTTTCAGGTTTTTTATTAATCAAGAGATCAAATAGACTTTAATATGTTTTACGCGCATTTTGTATTAGCGAAAAAGGGACCGCTAGCCAGAATCTGGTTAGCGGCCCATTGGGATAAAAAACTTACCAAAGCTCATGTATTTGAAACAAACATTGAAAAATCGGTGGATGGAATTTTGCAACCTAAAGTTAAAATGGCCCTTCGAACTTCAGGTCATCTTCTTTTGGGTGTAGTGAGAATTTACTCTAGGAAAGCCAAATATCTTTTAGCAGACTGTAATGAGGCCTTCGTTAAAATCAAACTGGCATTTAGGCCAGGAATGGTTGACTTACCAGAAGAACATAGGGAAGCTGCTGTTAATGCTATTACTTTACCAGAGGTTTTTCATGATTTTGATACCACTATGCCAGAACTAAAGTAAGTATTATTTCCATAACTAATATTGTTTAATAGACAAGTTCCTTAACAACTAGCCACTGGTGTAGAATAAATCATAAATTATATCTATAGAATTGAATAACATAGGTACTTACAACTAGCCAGGTAGGGCTTAACTTATTAAATAATATCTTTACAGTGATGTTGATATTGAAGCCCAATTTAGTCTTAATCAATCACGAGCAGAAGAAATTACAATGAGAGAAGACTATGGCAACATTTCCTTGGTTAACCATGATGATGGTTTTGGAGACATGGGTTTTGATACTGACGGTCCTGATTTAATGAGGCATGCTACAGGTTTAACCCCATCTATGGATCAGGTTTGTAATTAAAATCCAATCATGGGTATTACAAGATAGTAAGAAAGTAATAATTTTATTCTTCCAGAGTAATTTACTATTTAGTGAACCAGTACTAGACCAAGTAGGATTAGAAAAGGAACCAGAACCTGTTCCATCAACTTCTGGTACACAATCTGATGCTCCCATGGAAATTGATACAAGTGTAAGAGATGATGCTTTTGGGGGTAAGTTAAATAATAAAGTTTATTTAGTTTTATTATAGTGAATAATAACACTGTTCTACAGTGGTTTTGTTGCCCTAGAAATAAGATTAATTTGGATATATTTATGCTCACAATTTTATGAAACTATCAATGATTTTGTAAGATTTGCTCTCAATTTTTTGAAATCTTTATTTTTATTTTACATTACAAAAATCGGAAAACAAAAAAAATAACATATATTTATAATGTCAGTTTTGTTTTAAAAATTGCTTTGCTCTACTGTCCCGCATACAAATGAAGCAAGGGTATTTCGTGTATCCACTTTGTTGACCAAGTAAAAAATTAACCATTTTCAAATCCACACAGATCGGCCATTGATGAGTAATTAATTTTTTCTAAAACTAATTTTACATTTTTATATTCTTCTTTGAGTTTTGTTGAATGGGCAATTGGAATTGATGCAAATTTATTTCCATTGTGCAGTAAGTTGCATTTTAAACTTCTTTTACAACTGTCAATAAAAAGGCGCCACTCAGTAGGTTTG
The DNA here is from genome assembly GCA_950111635.1 of Agelastica alni. Taxonomy (NCBI): domain Eukaryota; kingdom Metazoa; phylum Arthropoda; class Insecta; order Coleoptera; family Chrysomelidae; genus Agelastica; species Agelastica alni. The sequence goes on from OX467711.1 coordinate 14,645,778, forward strand.
TATTCTTTTAAACCCATGTCTAGAAGCAGCTGTGCAATATCATTATTGTGCACCAGTCCTTCATTTTCACTAAAAAATTGTAATAACTCACTTTCTCGCATTCTGTATGTTGTAATTGTTACTGTTGGTGCCAATAAATTTTTTTCTTTCAATCTTGAGGCCTAACACTTCTGATCATTGTTTAAATAAATTGAAATCACATATTAAATCACTGAGTTCATTTTGAAAAAATAACTTTGGCGTAGGTGTTTCACCCTCCCATTCATTTCCACTTATAGACTGTCCCAATTTCTGTGAATTTGGCAACATCATTGTTTCTGAGGGCATGCGAATTACTTTTGAAATGTATGTAGGCCAAGGGAGATTTTCACTGTGTAGAACAGGACATTTTGTAGACTGTAAGTCTGGATATCTCCACATTTGATTTCAATTAAAACCTCTAGCATCTACTAAGCAAAAGTAACAATCATTGAAATGATTCTTAGGCTCCATCCAGATCATAGGAATACCAAAGTCTAATCCAGAACGTTCTCCCTTTTTCCACAAGTCTCCTTAACAAGGTCTGTGATATTTCTTTTTTTTGTTATATAAACACCGCAAATATAACAAAAAAATTTTTTTTTGTAGAGCTGTGTAACCATTAATTATAAAAAACTTGTGTTTGACATAATTGCTTTAATTAGCTTGAAAATCTTTTCAGCTGGTGGTTTATTTGAAGGTGGATTGTTTGATGATGCACCAATGGAAGAAGTTCCTCCAGTAGATGCCTCTATACCAGAACCAACACCCCAAGATTTACCTGAACCTGATAGTGATAATGAAATGGATAACTTTGGTGGACCACCATCTGTAGGAGCCTCAAGGTTAATAGAAAACTGATTAACTTGACTGTTTATTTAATTTCATCACCTTAACATGTGCTAATTATTATTGAGTATTTTTATTAGATATTAATCAACAATAAATTTCAATTTAGTTCTGATGGATCTCGTCCTCCTACGTCGATGCAGCAACACCCTCTTGCTCCTACTCCCACTCCTTCAATTCATCCCGAGCCACCAGCTGAAGAACCACCTCCAGAAGAAGAAGCTGCACCATTAACAGCTGAGCAAACAACCTTATTACACAATGAGGAAGAAAGTTTTGCCTTAGCGCCAGTCGATGCAAGTCAACTAAAAGGTAGGAATCTGTTATTTTTAAATGATACTAAATAAGAATGATTTATTGAATTTCATATGCATTAAATTTTTTTAATTAAATTAATATTTTTTATTTTTATTCTTACTTCTTTATTTTTAAAATATCTATTAGATGTGTGTATTGTGCATTTTATTTAGAATTTAAACGTATTACAAAAAAGTTCAATAAAAAATTCACAACTGCTGTAAAAAACCATTTTTAATCTAACTAGTAACATAACGCTAACGGGTGACGTTCAGCATGTGGCTACTTTTTGACATTGGTAGAAAGGGTGACGTCACTGCTTCAGATGGGTAACTGCATGTGGTACAACAAATGACAATATCTTTCATAAGGTTAACGATTTTGGTTTTCCGAGTTTTTTTGAGTTTAGATTAAATTTTTGACATTTTTTAGGTTTAACAACAACAATATTGTGTTTTTAGTAGTGATTTTTAAAGACTAAACATTAATATTCAAGTGTTTAAAAGTGGGGTTTGTGCTACCTGTAGTTGAGGCCAATTTTTGATAGAGAGAATCTCAAGCTGTGACGTCACACATACGTCACTCTTTCTACCATTGTTAAAAAGAAACGTCACATACGCATTACCCATTTAAAAAAAAGTAAAATATCACTAAAAGTTGTGTAATATATAAAGTTTTATTTTTTTAAAAATGGTTCTTTGCACAATTTGATTAATACATGAAAAAAAGTTTGTCAATTTTGAGTTAAAATAACATTAACAATGCATGTTTAGAGCAGTGTTTTTCAACGTGTGGGTCGCGACCCCCTGGGGGGAAAATGTTAACTAAAGGACATACCATTTGTATCATTTAAACAAAAAATAAAAATCACTTATGAGAACTCTTAATGCGAAGGTTGCACTTGTTTTTCATTAACCAATTTTTCCCATCGTGGATCCATTAAATCGTTTTCCAAATTTAAGCGATTTCTTTCCTTACTTTTTATTTGGGCTATTGATGAAAATGTCAACTTGCACAAGTACGAGGTGGCAAATGGAATCAAACACTTCAAAACCTCTATTGTTAATTCTGTATGCTCGTAAATTGCGTTATCTATTGGCGACGCATTCGATGTAAAAAAAATGTGTTTTACCTACTTAATTATGTATTTATCTGAACCCTAATTATGAAAATGAATAAATATGTTGGATTGAATATTTGTCACAAAATAAAATACATGAAAAAAAGCAAGTCACGAAATATTTCTTTATACTAAAGGGGCCGTGTCATGAAAAAGGTTGAAAAACACTGGTTTAGAGGTATTTTTTTAGTTTAATTCTATTGTAGTGTTCTATATGCATATTAATATTAAGTTCCTCTGTTTTTTGTGTTTATAATTTAATGTGCAAACAACATACTTTCAAAATTGAGAAATTTTTTTTGTGGTTTTATTTTATTTTTGTCTAGTAATTGCAATATTTATTGACTTATTAACTAAGAAAATTAGAAATTGCAATTATTTGAACCAATGAAAGTATAATCTTGGTAGTAAAAAACTAGTCTTCCTAAAAAAGCTTCAAAGCTTTCAATATTTATATTTTGAAAAAAAATTGGATCTTTAAATTGCTTTTTAAATATTTTATGTATAGTACTGACAATTGTCTTTTATGAACAATTTTCAGAAGCTAACAGCTTGTGCATGTTAATGGAGAATTTGATATTTTAATACAATTGCCAGCATGATAAAAGTGCTTAACTGTTGGAATGGATAGCAGTTAGTTTTATAAATAATTTTATAGGTTGGAAAAGCTCTTATTGTAATTATAAGAGGAAAATTATGCTGTATGTATTTCTGATTATAGATTCATCCAGCAATTAGTTACTTTTTAATACTAAAATATTATTAATGTTTTCAGTGACTGTGAAATTACAAATATCTAAAAAAAAAAGTGAAATAAAACTTTTTACTTATCTTAATTAATTTGATTGTGAGCTTGCTTCATATTTTACCAAGATTGTATTTTTCATCGTTAACTTTTCAAAGCCGTTTCTGAGAATGTTGTTGATAAATTTAACATAAAAAACAGATGAATTCTACCTAGGTCTAACAAAGACCAGGAAGAAACGGAAGCTCATCGTCGACGAAGTAAAAAATATTTCCGGCGAGGAAATGAAGAATCAGCTGAGTGACACTAGTGATATTGTGACCACTCTGGATTTGGCTCCTCCTACTAAAAGACTCATGCATTGGAAAGAGACAGGCGGCGTTGAAAAACTGTTTGCTCTACCCGCGAGGCTCATTCCTGCTAGAATCTTGTTTAAGGTGAGATAATTTTTAAATATCTATATATGGATAAAATTGAAGTGTCTGTATGTGATTTTAAAATAAATCCATTTTTCTAAGCTCCTATGACTATTTTTATGTTACCAAAACATAAACACGAGTTTTTTAATTATTTGTCTGTCTGTTTGTCAGGGCACATCTCTGAACGCATTTTAAAGCTGTTTTCACAGGTAGATAGAGCTTAAATAAGAGCAGAATTAATTTCATTTAAATCGAAAATTAAAAAAAAAGTTATTCTCATTTAAAGATCTTTCTAGCCTGAGAAGTTACAAGTGCTATCGTCGAAGTTCTATAAACGTCACAACACGAAAGAACAACGACGTTCAAGAGAAAAAAAAACACAAAATAAATTCGGTTAAATTTTATTAAGTGTTATAGTTTAGTTCCTCAAAAATTCACAATTTAGTTAAAACAGGCACACAAAAAGTCTTTTGTTAGTGGATTTTTCAAAATATGTATTTTCTAATAATCTTTACTTTTCTCACAGAATTATCAGCGGCATTTGTCACTTCGAGCCATCGGAACAGAAGATTTCAGTGTGTTAGGAGATGCAGATTCTTTAGCTTTAGACCAAGCTAGAGATCAAGAAGAATCCCTTCCCATAGAACCTATTACTCCAACGCCTTCGAGGAGAGGGAGAAAACGAAAAATCGTCGAGGAACCTGTGAGTACATATTGTGTGCATTCTACACAATTTTACAAAAATAATTTCTTGAGATTTATTTTTTTGTAATCGTCGCATTAAAATTTTTTAGAGTCAAACTCCCCTTCATGTACAAGAAGAACTGCAGCCGCAACCGATACTTCATCCAGAAGAGTCGATGTCTGGCATGCTACCTCAAACTCCATATCCTCAAGCACACACCCCGTTACCTCCACATTTGCCTTATCCTTCAGCTCCTACTCCCGGATCACAAACTCCTTACCATATGGCACACACTCCTGGTCCACCTCAAACGCCCTACCCCACTTCACATACCCCTGTCCCACCACAGAGTCCCTACCCCACCTCACATACACCCGTTCCGCCGCAATCTCCTTATCCTACCTCACACACTCCTGTGCCTCCTCTCACTCCTTACCCCATGGTACACACGCCAGGACCATCGCAAACTCCTTATCATACACCAACGCCTCATACGCCTTACGACGCATCTCAGTCAATGACGCCAATGATGTCCAGTCAGGAAGTGGGTCAGGATCTGATGCCTCCACATACACCACAAGGTAAGGGGACAGTTCAGTTTGTTAAGTTGGAGAGTATCATCGAAAACGAAATTATTTAATTATTTTTAATAGTTGACGGTTTATTATTTTGCCTTTTCCTTTGTTAGGTATGTTACCACCTTCAACTCCTGGTATGATGTATCCACAAACTCCTGGATATCATGCTCCTCCTACACCGTTGCACCATATTGAAGAGATGCCTCACTTAGCTGCAGATCAGGTAAAAATCCATTAAAATATCAAAGCGTTGGGAATCAATCTGGACCATCCTCAATTGAGTTTAACACCATTATGAATCCCCCTACTTACCATGATTATTTACTTTATTACTTTTTATTTTTCCTAGCATAAAACTATTTTAAGTTACACTTGCCTTCCGTATTTATTGTGGAATGGTCCATTAATCTGCAACAATTTTAAATATTTAAAAGTATCTTAATTGTAAGAGAATATTTTAATAAAAAACCTAAATATCATATTGTTACCCCTATGGATCCTGTTTTGCTTATGTTTCGTGGACCAATGTTATTCACTGGAAGGACCAATGTTTGTTTTACTAATCCGTTTCGGCGGATTAGATTTTTTGTGCTGTTTTTTCGCGTATCCTTGTAATTGGATTTCAAATGAAAGTAAATGTATACACTGAAACTACGTATATTTGCACTATATACATACACTTAATTTGTGAACGTTTGGAAACTGAATGTTTGTTTACTGATGAATGCTAGAAAGCTAAATGTGTAATGATGTAAATTGTCAAACAAAAGCTTATTGTATGACATTAGTGTGTGCCAATTAGCATCAGCGCATTGGTTTGTGTATGTTGAATATTAATTTTTTTCCATTGAGGTGTGCATGATTTTATAAAAATGGACAAAATTGAGATAAAAGGTGCGATAAAGTACCTCTGTAAAAAGGGGTTATCACCGCAAGAAATTTATAAGGACATGGTAGAAGTATTGGGTGACTCTACCCCTTCGTATCAGGTAATCAAGATCTAGTCACGAGATTTCAAACTGGGAAAAGAGTCCTGTCAACATGCAGGAGCCCCCAAAACTGTGGTGACCAAAGAAAATGTGAATTTAGTCCATGACAGAAGAATAACAGTGACGGCTATAGCAGTAGGTTTTCTGTTGAAAGCGTTGAAAAAAAATTTACATCAGGAATTGGGTCTCAAAAAAATCGCTGCACGTTGGGTTCCACAAATTCTGGCGGCAGACCAGAAGCGTGTTCGCCAGGTTGCAGCGGAGACAAATTTGGATATCGTTAACAGGAATTCCGATAAATTTAAGCGAAAATTTTTTACGGTGGACGAAACATGGGTTCATCACTTTGATCCAGAATCCAAAAAACAAAACATGGAATGGCGGTTCTTCTCCCCCTCGAAAATTTCGTGTTGTCCCATCAGTTGGTAAGATCATGGCTACAGTTTTTTGGGATTTTGCAGGTGTTATTTTCGTGGATTATTTACCGCGTGGGCGCACCATAACAGGTGAATATTATGCGAATTTATTATTAAAAGTACGCGAAGCGATCAGTGAAAAGAGAAGAGGAAAATTAAGACGAGGTGTGCTCTTCCACCAGGACAACGTTCCACGGCCCACAAAAGTTGTGTTGGCTACCATTCACAATGCGGGATTTGAAATGTTTAAACAACCCTCTTGTTCTCCATATTTGGCCTCCAGCGACTACCATCTATTCCCAAAATTAAAAGAACATCTTTGTGGAATCCGCTTTGCAGATGATAATGAAGTGATGTCGGCGGTAGACAAATGGCCGAAGACCCGAAAGTTTTGAGTTTTTTTCAAAAGGGTTTGAAACATTTTAACATCAATATACCAAGTGTATAAACGCTGCAGGTGACTATGTTGAAAAATAAATTAGTTTCGTTCTCTTCATGTGTTTGCTTTTATGCTAGGGACAACAATTTCGTGAACTATCCTCGTATAAACACATAAACATCTATACATATAAAATGCTTTGTTCTGAATGACTGACTGACGGATCAACTCACAACCTAAACTGCTAATCGTAGAGACTTGAAACTTGGAGGGTGTGTTTTTTGTATGACGTATGAATCCGTTAAGAAAGGATTTTCCGAAATTCTGCTCCTAAAGGGGTGAAAACGGGGGCAAAGTTTGTATGGGACAACGTGATTTCTTGGTCTACTTAAAAAAATAAACATTCTTTAACAGAATTAATGGAAGAATTGATCGAAGTCGCAGGCAAAAGCTAGTAACATTTAAAATACTAATGAGATTTATGTAATTGTGATTTTCCACTGACAATAGTTTGTAGTTGTGGACCAGTTTTAGTTGTACCAATAATTAAAAGAAATTTAATATGCTTATAGGTTAACTTAGATTTGTAAACATTTTTTGTTTACTTTATTTTCTCTGTACATGTTTTGTCACAGAAGTAAGTAGTACCAAAAACAGTAAACAGCCCAAGCATATGTTCGCTCAGGGCGCGATGGTCCACTATGGTTCCCAACGACTCAATTCTATGAATGAATGCCGATATTCTTAGAACATAAAAAACAACTGAACAACTGATATTTTGGCAGAACTCTGAAAAACAATATTGTTTTCTAGGTTCACTCAATATTACAAGAACAAGAACTTGGAGGTGTGCCCTCCATGACACCTGCACATACCAGTGAAGATCTTTTAGGACATCATATTAATACACATTCATCGGGAATTGACAGCAATCTACCGTTACAATCTTTAGATAATTTACAAAATGATTTTCCTGCGATGGAAAACATGGGCTATGATCAGGTAACTTTAAAACTCTCCATTTGCTTTCAATGTGAACTTAAAAAGTAAGAATATTATTGTTATGGAGAATAATTTTTAGAATCAGATGGCAAATATGGGTTATGATGAACATGCAAATGGTAACATGTCTGAAAGAATGCAATCCCCATGGGCTGGAGATATTGATTATGATACGGGACCGGTAAGAATCATCTCGAAAAATTAGTTTAGTTTGTATTTTATATGTTAATTTTTTATTTCTTTGTTAGCTTGAAGAACAGCAGGTGGATGAAACTGATGAACAGTTTGCAGAGAGGGTGCTAAATAAAAGAGCATATCAAATGTTTCAAGTTGTTAAGCAGAGGTTTAACAACACAGATAAAGTCGCTTTAGACGAATTGTGTCACCGGAATAACAAAAAACAGGTAAATATAAAAAAATATATTTTCAGTTGACAAATACCTATATCGGTAAATTTATCGATGATCAGTATCTTTTTATTTAAAAAAAAATTTAATGAAAAATCTTGTTTCAGGCTGCACAAAAGTTTTACAGTTTGTTAGTGCTCAAGAAATTCCATGTGCTGGAGCTTGAGCAAGAAAGCGCATATGGTACAATTCAAATCTTAAGAGGTCCCAAATTTGACAACCCATCAATGTAAAGAAATATCGCTTTATTAGTTGTTTTAAATTCTAGGTCAAAATTTCTCGTATTTATTTATTTTCATGTTTTAATACATCTATGATGAAAGTACAAAGTAAAAAAATTAAGTCTGCTCTTCGGATAACAAAATCATGGCAAATATTTCCATTTTTGTTAGTTTTTTTTAAAGATATAGTTAAAAGAGGTCATAAATTGGCAGCAAAATATTTTATCGTTTTGACCACCACACAATTTTGGCATTCCTTTTTATTTTACAAAATTTAAAATTCAATCACTTTTTCATTATCTATTTATTAATTATTTTTATTGAATCGGTAGTTTAAATGTCAGTTTCTATACAAAATTTGTTACAATGCATTTAGTTATAATTTCATGGACTATCTGATTGGGTGATAATCTGATAGGCTACCGGCTAATTTTTACCGAAAAAGGGGTGGTTCCTGATCTTGGAATAAAATTTTGGGCCTGCGAGCCTTTAGGCGTCGTATCTTCCCCAAACAAAATTTACCAAACAGGGGTCGAAAAAGGTAACAAAAGTTTACCCTGTGTCAGAAAACAAATGTTTCCAAATATATAAACCAATTAAACAAAAAAAAACAACGTTAAGATGTTAAAATAATAATAACAAAAAGTGCGAATTAAATCCAATGTTTTAAAAATATAATAATGTAGTTTTTTAATAATGAAAATTACATGCAGTAAAGATACATTTTTTTAAAGAAATAATTTAAATAATATTAATTGTCAAGGATGATCCTTAATGATCTTTTAAGGGGAACAAAATTTATAAATAATAAAAAATAATGCTGTAAAAAAACAACAGGCTGATATTTTCAAGAATATGAAAGTAAACCTTACCCATCATGAAGGAAAATATAAATTTTAAATCCTAAACTATATTTGGCTTTGTCGCTTTCCACGCATCAATAACTGAAGAGCAACAAATTAATTCTCTCCTCATAACCTTTATCCCAAAAATATAGACCAGGTTAAAAATAAATTTCCTTAATTACCTAGACGACCGCCTTAAATACAAAACTATATATTCTCGATCCTATTTATTGATCAAGGTAAGGTAACGATGTCAATGTTGTGTGTCTATGCACATTTTATTTATAAATTTTGCGATATTCTCCTTATCATTTATCATATTTTTAATGTTAACTCATTTCCACGATTCTGAACAATTTTTTCCACCTAAGTATGTCTCGATTTCGGTACATTTTTTGTCCCTCATTTCTCTCTGCTATAGGTATTGTCCTTGTTATTCTTTTTATTTCTAGGAATTTATCTCCTATCTTCCTGTTGTTTGGTATCCAGCCATTTTTGATATATTTGTTTCTTCTGGAATACTAATACTTCAATCTCATCGTTCCACCAAGGTGTTGTACTTCACTGTCTAGTTTTCAACCCAATCGCTTTTTCCGCAGCGCTTTTCATACTGTTTACGATGTTTCCATATACTTCATCAAGTGGTTGTTTCTCATCTAACCTACGTTGGTATAGAGTTCATGTGCTTTCGTTGGTCAAGCTGTCTTAGATTATACTGGTTGGCTATTATTTTTTCTCTTTCTCCAAATCTCACTTCTGTTTCGTTTGCACTGGTTTTGGATCTAAACGGAAATATAATTTTTGCTTTAACTATGTAATGATCTGAAATGTTTATAGAATCCGTTTGTTATCTTTAGTTGATGGTGTTCACATATTTCTATCAACCTTTCCCCATTGTCGTTCTGGTTTATTTCTCCATAGAAGCCTACCATATTATCACTAATTTTACAGCCAACTCTACTGTTCAGGTCTCCAAGTGTTATCGTCTCTCTTGAATATCCTATCTTTATAATTTCATCGTTAACCCGTTCAAAAAATTCGTCTTTTGTTGCCAATGGTTCGTCATCATAGATTGCATTGAATCCAAGGATTGTAACTGGTTTCTGATTTAGGTTAAGGTTGACCCTAATAATATTTTCATTGATCACTTGAAGTTAGTTATTTTACGTTGATGTTTTTTATGTATCATAACAGAGTTGTTTATGGTTTCTGTGTCAATGCCTTTTTTCTTTATCTCAGTTAATACCACCACATCTATATCTAAGTTAAGCAACTCTTGGGTGATTTCTTCCGTTTTTCCTTTAATTCCTTGTACATTCTAAGTTCCAATATTCATATTCATTTTCCGTAGCTTGTGTCGTTTTTCTTGTGATCTGTTCGAAATACCGAGGCATTTGTTAGGCTTTTTAGTATGCTAAAATGTTTACAAGTGACAGGGAACTAGCCTGACGCCTTAACCCCCAACCTGGAGGACCGGGTTATTTTGTTTCGAGGTTTTCTTCCTCTAGATCGGTTGTCTTTCAGGAATTCGGAGACTAATCTTCACCTGTACCCTATGCAGTGGCCCTTACAGGGTGCTATTATCCGGGCCAGGTGAACCCTGTTTTGTTAGCGATGTGTTACTCCCTGATTCCTCATCCTTTCTCATATCTTGCGTTACGAGACCCAGGCATGGGGGACTGGTATAGTGGAGTTAGCGAATTACGAAACTACAATAATAATTTGCATTAATATTGTACAAACTGTTAAAACTGCTTTAAAATTAATATTTATGATTTGAGATAGAGTAAACATCTTTAAATTTGTAAAAATTATTCACAGGACAGGATGATTTTTAAGACCTCTTCCTAACCCAGAACTTTGTATCATTTTGTTTTATACCCAAAGGTGCAATTCCACTGAAATAGTTGGTAATTCATTTATGTGTTACAATTCTTCAGAAAGTCACCAACTTCTGTTTCCATTTTGCCCACACCGGATTAAAATAAGTTGTCAACCTGCTGTCTCCAACTAGTTGATGAATTGTCGGTGTAGATGATATGCGTTTATTAATTCAGTTTTGCATGCATCCTTTTTTATTTTAAATTTTCATCATTTTCACACTTCAAGTGTGATATAAATAAATTAACGATTAATTCGTTTGTCCACGTAAAAGACATCTTTTTATTTGCAACTGGTGTTTCCAACTAATCAAGTTTACTCACAGTTCAATTAAATATTCGCAACACGCGTATTCCTTGGATCTTCACCGCATAAAACGGAAATACGATTCTCGACATTTGCTTAAAGTTTTTGTTAATAATTACAGAAACTTTTGTTATCAACATTGTGTCGAAAACACAACAGTTGACAATTTTCATTTGATGGAGACTCAGCTTAAGGTTTGAACGGAAATATTTTATAATTTTACGAATCTTGCATATATAGTTGCATTAATATTTTTGTTTCCTGTATGAAATGTTGATCTGTGAATTTATTTAAGTTAGGAATTATTCTTAATGATAGTACATTATTTGATCTACTATTGTATGGGTTGCCTTTAATGATGTAAATATTTCGTAGGGTTAATGTTTGCCACGATTTTTGGTACAAAATAAATAAAAATATGATATAGTACTTTCAATTTATCTACAAACATTTTTTAGAAGTGTTCTTTATACATATATATATATAAATAAAAAAATTGTACATACACTTTATTTTTTCAAATTTAGGGAACAAAGTGTCCATAGCAAGTATCTACCAAAGTTTTGCATGTTTATTTCTTTTTTTATTATTATGTCCATTTTTTAAAAACTAATGTATTAATTTTAAGCGTTTGTTGCAAAGATAATAGCAATTATAATTTTGGTACATTAGTTGAAATTTATGCTCATAGAGCTTGTCTGTTTTACATTATTTTGATTGTGGGGAGAATAATTTACACTTTATTTTGGAAATTTTATGTACAAACGGCGAGCTTTTGATATCCTCGTTAACTGAAAACATTCTTTCAAGTGCGGCAAGTTGTATTTTCAATTATTTGGTACTTACTTTGTTAAAAATATTTTTATGCTGCATAGATCTTTAGTTTTTCTTGCTAAGTATCAATTTTAGTTTACAAATTTATGTTTAAAATAAAATTTTAGAGATTTGAAAACAAATCTGTTGACGTTTAACTCGTTCCGGTTATGATTTTTGTATTAAATGTTTGTTACAGGTTCTTTAGAAGTAAATATAAAAACGAGCGAGCCTTACAGTAGTCGCATATGATGTGTAACATTTGACATCTCAGCTTAGTAATAAGCAATTTTAAAATTATATTCTGAAAAAAATGGGTTAGGTTTTATTTGAAATGATTTTTCATAGCAAACTATAATTCTTTTTAATGAAAATTGTATTTTATTTTATTGACACTAGGAGTGACAGAAATCAACCTCAAAATTTAAAAAAGCTAAATACTTTATTTGAATAATTATTCATTATTACTTGAATTTTTTATCAATGATCTGCACTTTACTGAGACTTATTACCAACAGTAAATATTTATTTATATAGTTTACGCATATAACAAGCAAACTTTATACACAACACTGTAACTGCTGCACAGCTGATGGCTGACAGTACCGACCTCTCGGAAAATTGGTTGACATCTATCTGACGGCCAACTCTAACCGTGCGCTCATTCGTCAAATCAAATAGCGCGTGCTTCCGCGACTTCCTGTTACTGTTACATATTTCACGAAATCATTCCCACAAATTGCAAGAAAGCGAAACTGACTGAATCTGAATAGCGCGTGCTTCCGCGACTGTTACAAACTTCCGTCACATTTCACGAAATCACTCCCACAAATTGCAAGAAAGCGAGAGAAAGATGTTACACACCAACAGTATTGACAAAAAATTTTTTTTACATCACTTTTACACCGTTTTGTTTAAATTTCAATTTCTGAATTGCTTTATTGGTAAACTAATAATTTTAAAAACAATACCGAATTAGCCACAATGTTGAGAAAAACGGTTCCAAAAACATTGTAAATGTTTGTTTTTGTGTATATAGTTTTAGATGTATATTGAACCGTTTTTCTGTTGATCTCTAGAATTTTTCAGTTACCTAGGTATTTGTTACGTTATTTTGATACTCTTGAAAAAGAAAGTAGCTCATCTTACAAAATTAAATTAAGAGGCTTTGTTTTTATATGTTGGGAAAATGACGGCTTGTTTTTAATTTACAGAAATGTTATATCCTATTGTTAATCTGTCACATAAGAGTTGTTATCAGTTTTAAGTTTAGGCACAATGGGATATGACTTACATTTTTTGTATTTGGGCTACTTTTGTGGAGTGTTAACTTGTTGTTTTAAAATAATTATTAACACGCAAATTTTAATGAAAAATGTATAATACATATTTCGTTAAAATTTCAAATGTATTTTCTCTTCTAGGTTTTGTAAATTTTTCTTTAGGTTAGAGAATAAGAAGATTTAAAATTTGAGGTAATATTTAAATATTGTTACTATATTAATAAACTTTATAGCTATACAAACTTGTCGAAAATAAATTTTCATTTTCGCAAGTTGGGTCTGTATTTTCAAGAAAGCTAGTTTGTCATTTTTTAACTGAATTGTTTGTAAAAAAAAGTAATAAAAATATCGCAGTAATTATGATTTTTATTTTATCAGTAGTAAAATAAAATATTATAAATAAAATTAGTATGCGCTTCCAATGTTTCGTAAAACTTACGAAAAGCCTGTAAACTTGGTATAAGTAAAAAAATATTTTTGGTAATAAGTTAGTGTAATATGAATCCAGTAATTAATCTATTGAAATCTTCTGCATACTTTAAGTGTATATTATGTTTACCATCTGGGTATCTATGTAACCTAAAAAATAATAAAAAAATAATTTGTAAGGGTTATATTGTAAGCATATTTTGGGAATATGTGTTTAAAATTATCGTGGCGATAACTTGGTTAAGGGAAATTTGCATAATTTTCAAAGAACGATAGTATTCTCGAAAAAATTCTTATCTCGTTTGGGATTTGTAAAGGTTTATAATATACAAATTAATTATTCAAATTGTTTCCAAATATGTTTTGGACTTAACCCTATTGGGCAGCACACTTTTTACTCCTCTATCGAGGAAATATTGGAAGTTCCAAATCGATTTATGTTCTACCAGAGAATAGTTTCATTTGATGAATGATAACTAACAAACGTCAAAAAATTTTAACAATCGATGAGCTTCGAAATTCCGTAACAATTTTGACACATTGAATGTTACAGTGATATAGTTCGTTTCTGTCGGTCCTTATCAAAAATTAAAAGTTTCATTTGTAATTAATGCAACAATAGTTTAAAGGTAGAGAATTACAGCACAGAAATATAATAAATACAAGAACGCCAATTATTGATGTATGATTTGGCATAGCTTTATGAACAGCCAGATAGTGTCAAAAAAGGCACGTCTGGCTGTGTATAGAGGAAGGTTCGTTCCTACACTTATCTATGGTAGTGAATGATAGGTTTGGCAGAAGAAGCATGAAAATAGTATTAATGCTGCGGAGATGACTAGTCCGAGAAATATAGCCGGAGTGACTCGTTTGGATAAAGTAAAGAATAGTGAGATAAGAGAACGCTGTAGTATAAAAGAAGATGTGGTTACAAAGAAAGATAAAGGAATGCTTAGATGGTTTGGACACGTAGAAAGTATGGATAAAGGAAGATTGACGAAACAAGTTTATAAGGCGAGTGTAAATAGACGAGACGGTAGAGGTCGGCCTCGGCGAACATATCTCGACAAGATCGGCATTGTTTTAAAGAAAGGCCAGGTCAAGTGTACCAACAACCGACGCGACGAGCATGTATGAGAGCACTGATGAAAGTAGAGGAAGCAAAAGATGTGTGTAAGAACCGTAGCAAGAGGAAGGAATAGGTCTCTGCCTACCCCTCTGGGAAAAAGGCGTGACTATATGACCTATCTCTGAGTATGCGCATTAAATAGTATATTGAGCCAGGACAGGACTTAGGAATTTTGAATTTGTCCAAGCACTTGAGACTACTAAAATTAACTAAAGTAAAAACTTAATGAAACTAAACTACAGGAATGTCAGAAATATACAATGTTTATAAAAACGACGAGGAAACAAAAAACGGAGCACTAATGCAAGCAATTTTCCGAAAGCAAACAGATATCAACAACTCATTAAACCCGAATACGACACTGTTCTTTTCTTTGCTTCATTAAAGGCACGTACGCTTCTGCGGCGGTGTTGCCAAATTTTCTCGATTTTTCCTAATTACTTGCCCTAATAACACATATTCTATTCCTAACTTTATCTGAAACATACCAAAAAAAAAGAACTTGGCAACGATGTGGCAAGATGTTCTGCGCATGTGCAAGTGGTAGGTGATTGGTTCGCTATGTGGGGTCATTTCAACTCAATATGGGATGTATCTATTGGCATTCTAGTATTTATTATATTTCTGAGATTTATAGATTATCGTGTATAGAAAATGTACGTGAAATACAGTGCAATTAAGATGGTGTAGTTGCAGTAAAAGTTTCATATTTAAAAGAAAAAGTCAAGAATTATGCTGATTATTAAATTAAAATTTTTTAACTCAATTAATTTATGAAAAATTATTATAGTTATAGTTATTTTTTAAAATGCCCTACAAATTATACCTACTGAAATATATTAACATACAATTGGTTGGAAAAGACACAGGATGTTGTGCTTTTTTATTTCATATTACCTTCACTTGAGAGCAATGTTTTACTCCACAAACTTAAACTATATTGATAATTTAAAAACTAAAAACTTAAATGTTTAAAATTTTGTATTAAAATCTATTTCATACCTAAATTACTTCATCTATAACTGCCAAGTTCAGATCCTTTACCTTTATTTGTGATTTTTGGAAAAAACTGTTTTAATAAAAGTACCATATAAGATTACTCTTTTTACCTCTACCCAACAGTACAAATATGCGCTTGAATACCAACTATAGAGTAAAGCTTTAAAAAATTAAAATTTATAGATAAATAATGAAACAACTTACTTTACGTTTTTAATATTAGAACACAGATAATCAATGTGTTCCGGTGCAATCATAGGATCTTTGTCCCCATGTAAAATAAAAACGGGACACGTAATTTCTTTTAATCGATCCTTACAAATGTCTCCTCCATTTTCATAAATTTTTAGTAATGTATCACACCAATCATTCCACATATCTTTCAGTCCTTGCTCTGTGTAAAGATCTATCAGTGGAGTTTTCATTTTTGTTGACCATTTACTTATGTCTCTTAAATCTGTAAAAAAACATGTTTTAATAATGCTAAATGTGTTTCCCAAGTACATCAAAGTACCAAAGTATCAAATGGACGTGATTGTTGTTTAGCGCTCCAAATATAGGAACAAAATACTCTCACGCTTGATCTTATTTGAGCAACCTTTTCTGTAGGGAAAGGCTGATCATTCACATGCATAAACATTTCTTTTGTGGATAAGTAAACATGACCTTATTTTGGACCAAATACTGATTTCCCATCATGATATTTTAAAAAGATTCAACCATAAGGAGTTGCTCATTGAAAAACGTCTTTAACACTTATTGTTGGTTCTTTTGTAAATAAGTAAACATGACTATAATTTGGACTAAGATACTGATTTCCCATTGGGATATTTTGGAAAGATTTAACCATAAGTAATTGCTCATCGAACGATGCTTGCCATTTGAGACAAAATGTGCCTATAGCACAGTATACACCAACTCAAGGCTGGTGTATTCTTTGCCTATAGTTTAATGTTGAAATTTAGAGAACCATCATCTGCAAATGACAAAAACTGTAATGTTTTGATTGGTAAGGAAGCTAAAAATTCTAGAAGTCAGTAGGCTCATTGACTAAGTGAGAGAGAACAACAAAATGCTGCTCCTTCAGGGGTATCATATTGGAGGAATTCAACTAATGATTGTTGCGATTATTGGAACTTCTAATGAAAGAAATTTTAAGTCTGAATAATCAAATTTTTTAGTCAATTAAAAGCATTTAAAATTTATTGTACAAAATAGAAAATTAAAAAATACATTTCTGCATTTACAAATAGGTAAATTTGCGTGGTTTGTTTAATTAATAATGAAATAGGTATTTAATTTGTTTTTACTTTCGCAAAGTAAAATACTCACTTTCATAAATCTTTATTTCCCCAGGAACAATGTAACAATTAGATCCCCATATAATTAATTTTTCCACATTTTCTGGGTACTTAGCAGACAAAATTATACTAGATATTCCTCCATCACTCCAACCTAATAGAGAATATTTGTTTATTCCGATTTTCTAAAAAAATGTAAGACTTTTTTCTGATTTCTGTGATTACAAAAATTATGGATATTTTTGAATTATCTAGGTAACACATATTACTATTTACTTTCATAAACTTCTGAGCACAATCAGCATCATTTTCATAAAAATTTATTCCAAAATGTCTATTAGGCGGTCTACTCTGTCCATAACCAGGTGGATCCCATGCAATAATTTTAAGTTTATCTCTATCTAATTTTTCAATCTGATGTTTGAAATCACTCCATATTGTTCCCAGTGCTCCTGGAAAGCATAAGACATTTTTTTCCCCATTACCAACTATAAGGTAATTTATTGTTTGTCCATCAACATCAATTTTTTTAGTCTAAAATAAGAAATTGATTATTATAATCGATTATTTTTACGCCATATAAGTATCTAATGCCATAAAATCATGTTTTGAAAATTAAATTGTTAAATTTAATGTATTAAATATAATAATATCCAGAAGTTAAAAAATTACAAAGCTATGCGATTTTTAAAATTTCATTAAAAATATCATTTTTTGAACATTTATACCAACCAAATTCAAATAATACTATATAAATAACAATTTAACTTAACTCTTAAGTATTGCATTGACTTAACCTGAGTAGCTAATGTAGACATTTTAGCTAATGATTTAAATGAAATGTGCGTAAAACGGATAATATTCTTCCACATGTTTATTTTAAATTAAAAAAATTTTGACCGAAAATACTATCGTTAACTTCACCTAAACTTACAGATTGATAACCTTGCACAAACATAAACTTGTTCTATCTGCGCGTTTTTAAAAGTGTATATACCTCCTTTATTCATTTTAGAGATGAGTGATATTTCACGAAGTCACGAACTGTGATTCAATCACTGATAGCAAAGAATACACCAGCATAAAGTGTTGGTGTGTGTATACTGTGCTGATAGTAACAAATATCAAGTCGTACTTAATTTACGAAAAATATCGTGACGTGATCACAGTTGATTGTATTTTATCGTTAGTATGAAATTGGGTAAAGCTGCTGGGTACGACAGGATAACAGTTGAAATGCTGAAGGCTGGACAAAACGTGGTAGCTAGTCTGCTGTACCGCCTTTTTAACCTTTGTTGGAGAAGTGGTAGCGTACCAGACGACTGGTGCAAGGCCGTTATCGTGCCACTTTACAAGGGAAAAGGTTCGCAGCAGGACTGTAAGAACTACCGAGGCATTAGTTTACTCAGCATAGTCAGCAAATTGTATGCAAAGATATTGATTAAAAGAGTAACGAATGAAACTGAGATGATATGGGATGTGCAAGCAGGATTTAGAAGAGGAAGAAGACGTATGGATCAGGTCTTTTCATTACGAGGTATAGTCGAAAAATTCTTGGCTAGAAGTCAGAAGGTCTATTGCGCTTTTAAAAACTTGGTAAAGGCCTATGACAGAGTGGTGAGGAGTAAATTGTGGTCGACATTGTCAATGTATGGGGTGAGTGGTAGTTTAATACGGGCACTGAAATTACTTTACGAGGATTCCACTGCTTGTGTCAGGATAAACGGAGCTTGTACGGACTGGTTTTACATCGAAAAAGGAGTAAGACAGGGATGCGTGGCTTCGCCATGGCTGTTTAACTTAAACATAGACAATTGTTTAAAAGAGAGTGCGTTTGGATTGAAAATGAATGGTTTAATCATCAAATGCCTTCTTTGCGCCGATGATCAAGTCATATTAGCGTCATCTGAAGAGGAGTTGCAGGCGATGGTTAATGTTATGCATGATGCCCTGAAAATCAAAGGGATGAAAATAAATGTAAGCAAAACGAAAGTAATGGTTTTTGAAAGAGACGAAAACATGACAAACTGTGGAGTTTCGATTGAGGGAGAAAGAGTGGAACAAGTAAATGAATTTGTGTACTTGGGTTCAAAGTTTACGAGAGATGGAAAGTATGACAGTGACATTGAGTGAAAGGTGTTGGCAGGAAGACAAATGAATAAGGCACTGCATAGCTTTATGAATAGCCAGAAAGTGTCAAAAAAGGCACGTCTGGCTGTACATAGAGGTGTGTTGGTTCCTACACTTATGTATGGTAGTGAATGTTGGGTTTGGCAGAAGAAGCATGAAAATAGGATTAATGCTGCGGAGATGAGTAGTCTTAGAAGTATAGCCGGAGTGACTCGTATGGATAAGGTAAAGAATAGTGAGATAAGAGAACGCTGTGGTGTAAAAGAAGATGTGGTTACAAAGTTAGATAAAGGAATGCTTAGATGGTTTGGACATGTTGAAAGGATGGATGAAGAACGCTGTGGTGTAAAAGAAGATTGACGAAACAAATTTATAAAGCGAGTGTGAATGGACAAGTCGGTAGAGGTCGACCTCGGAGAACATATCTTGATCAGATCAACATTGTTTTGAGGAAAGGCTAGGTCAAGAGTACCAACAACCGACGAGCATGTATGGGAGCACTGATGAAAGTAGAGGAAGCAAAAGATGTGTGTAAGAACCGTAGCAAGTGGAAGGAAGTGGTCTCTGCCTACCCCCATGGGAAAAAGGTGCGACTTTATGTATTACTATAAATTAAAAAAAATTCAGTTACACTAGAATCTGAGCGATAACCGAAAGTCGTAATCACGTCACACTTTTCAATGGATGATCAACCATATAATCAGAGACATTCATTTGAATATTACAAAAAAGAATTTTAAATCATGCAACCATAAATATTATAATTCTAACAACGCAACATATTTCCTACGAAGATAGACCCTATCTTTCATCTTTTTTGATATTTATTTTGCTGATTTAGTGGAAGGTTAGATACCTACATAGAGAAAGCGAATATCTTTCTTTGTCTCTGGTTAGATATCAAAGACAATTTCTACAGCAGTGTACCACGATCTGTGGCAGTGTACAATTTCTATCTGGATAGGACCATAAAGAAATTAAAATTGTCTTTGGACACGTGATATTCATTGCCATCAGATGACGCTGCGATATAGGGCAAGTGCAAACAGACAAAGAAATTCCTTGTCTATGTCAAACATTGCTGATTTAAGCTAACTCTACTGTTTTTACACTCATTTAACTATATAATCCTTTAAAAATGGTAAAAGTTCAGGTGATATTACTTTATATCGGTAACAGACAGAGGCCGCTAAAAGAAGTCCTCAGTCTTGTAATTATTAAAGCCAGGAACTGAACAACACTAACTAAAAATACTAATTTTTTCCAAATATTAATAAAAACACTGATATATGTATTAGATATGAACCACAATGTTTCCCTATTTACATCTAGCTGCAGGATTCTAGCACCATTGATGCCATAATGATGACTCACGTTTCGTGAATAACGTTAGATAAAGAAGAAGAAATCTTTTGAATGCTGTCAATGTCAGTTGCAATTAACATCAGCCATTGTCAGTTAATTTTTAGTGAGGATCTGAAAAACTTATGTTATAGAAAATGTCGATTTTAGCAAGCCCACTTTCTGTAGCCGGTTCTAGAACAACTGGAGCATCAATTCGCACTCAAAATGGTATGTGAAAATATAATTTATTCCAATTTTAGTAGATCTAACCTACAACTTAATTCACGAGGTAGGGCGGCTCAAATTTTCATGCAGTCGGTATTTGTATGTCTTTATAATTCCCTATTTAAATTACCAGTTTTATTTACACCAAATTAATATAATGTAATAAATAATAATTTTTTAATTGAGAAACGTTTTTTCTGCTGCTCACCAAAATCTTCGAAAAATAAAAGTTTCTTACCTTTTTAAAAAAGGAATTAAATTGTATTCATATTTAATTTGTTTTTAGTAATGGCAGCTTCAACTATTGCAAATATAGTGAAGAGCTCTTTGGGACCAGTTGGTCTGGACAAAATGTTGGTAGATGACATTGGAGACGTTACAGTTACAAATGATGGTGCCACTATTTTACGTCTTCTTGAAGTGGAGCATCCAGCTGCAAGAGTGCTAGTGGAATTAGCACAATTACAAGATGAAGAAGTAGGAGACGGAACAACATCTGTTGTAATTATTGCAGCAGAATTACTTAAAGTATGTTTTGTAAATTAATTCAAAAAAGAGATTATCAAATAATTTTATTTATAGAATGCTGATGAATTGGTTAAGCAAAAAATCCATCCTACTTCCATCATCAGTGGCTACAGATTGGCTTGTAAAGAAGCTTGTAGATATATTCAAGATCATTTAACTATACCAGTTGAAGAGTTGGGAAAAGAATGCATAGTTAATGTTGCCAAGACATCCATGAGTTCAAAAATAATTGGAGCGTATCCTTTAAAATCAAATGAATTTTCATAACTAACATCACTAAAAATAATATTGCTTTATTATAACAGTAGGTACTGATACTTTGGCAAAAAATTTAAAAGTTAGTAATTAAAAAAAGTTATTTGATTTGTTTAAAAATAATGATCAATATGTTTTGAACAGTTGGTTTTTGTATTTTTCTTAACGAATTTTAGTGACGCGGATCTTTTCTCACAAATTGTTGTTGATGCTGCCAATGCAATAAAAGTGACAGATAGCAGAGGTAATGCTATGTATCCAATAAAAGCTGTCAATGTTCTTAAGGCTCACGGTAAAAGCGTGAGAGAAAGTTTTCTTGTTGCTGGTTATGCTTTGAATTGTACTGTAGCCAGTCAAGCAATGCCTAAGAAAATAGTAAATGCTAAAATTGCATGTTTAGACTTCTCTTTACAAAAAGCTAAGATGAAAATGGGTGTACAGGTAAATATATATTTATTAGGTCAAGATTTTTCTTTAACAAATAGCTATTAAAAGTAACTTTTATTAGTATAAATTTATTATTCGAAAATAGTATTGATTTGCATACTCTATTCATAAGAGATATATGTATATCTTCAGAAATGTTCCACTGTAGACAAATAATAATAAGACTATTTTATTAACACACATGCGCCATGAATATCGGTGTGTATATTTGGTAGGTTGATATGACTGTTGTGAACATCTGACAAATTTTATGACATATGCTTTATTAGGTTAGAAATTGCAGCCTTTTGTGTTTAAAGAAAATTGTTGTCAACAATTTTTAAAATGAAAAATCTGGAATAAAGAATTTGCATTGGGTTTTTATCAAAAAAAATAAAGTTTATTGTTCTGATGCATTGAAAATGTTACAGAAGTATTATGGCGATGAATAATTATCAAAATCTGAATTTTTTAATTGATACAAATGCCCACAAAAACCACGTCAAAGCAAGTCATAAATCAAAATCATTTTGACTGTTTTTTTCAATTACCGTGGTGTTGTCCACAAACAGTTCCTTCCAACTGGCCAAACAGTCAACAAAAAATATTATTTAGTCCTTTTGTGTCATTTACGTGAGTCAATTTATAAAAAATGACCAGAAATATGGCAAAACCATTCATAGTTTTTACATCACTATAATCCACCATCGCTGCCATCATTATTCGTCAGTATTTCAACAAAAATCATGTAAATGTTGTTCTGCAAGCACCGTATTCGCCAGATATGGCTCTCTATGACTTTTTTCTATTTCCTCGATTAGAATTACCATTTCGTGGACATCATTTTGAGTCAATAGAAGCTGTACAAGAGAATAAGCTGGTCGCTTTGAAGGCTATACTAGAAACGTGAGTGTAATAAACGTTTCTGACTGAAAAAATTGAAATAAGTGTAATCTAGTGGGAGGGGATGTTTCCTGTCCCATAATGAGCCCTGATAATGGCCTGAGCTTTTTCCTGTCCAGCTCTTAAGGTCTGAGTAGCAAGTGCAAGGTTTGGTTGTCCCCATCATTCTCATGCTGTGCCTCAGGATATTGGTTTCTAGCTAGCTACGTTTTGCGGACATGTTAGCCAATACTTGGCATTCTTCCTGATAGCAGATTTTGTTAGGTCCATACCGAGTTCAGGCCCCAGCAGCTGGTCTGCTGAACTCAGCCTTGTGAGTGCATGTGCCCTTTTATTCCCTTCAATACCCTTGTGTCTTGGCATCCACCCTAGTTCAACTCAGTTGTGCTTTGCCAGGTTTCTCAGATCATTTGACATTCTTTCACCAGGTTCGATTTGGCAACTTCCATTAGCTGAAAGAATCCTTATGATCCTGTTTCTCAGGTCCATTCCGAGATTCTCTAGTGAGCAAGCCATGATTGCAATAACTTCGGCTTGGAATATTGTGGTATGTTTTCCCAGTAGCATAGTTATGCTATGTTGGACTTTGTGGGATTTGGATTTTTTAATTTTTATATTTGACTGGTATTGTTAACAAATAGTAGCACCTTTAATATAAAACTACATTTATTTTGTACTAGTATTAAATATTGATTATGGACAAATTGTACTGTTTTTTTTTTAAATTAGGTTTTAATTACGGATCCCAGTCAGCTAGAAGCAATACGTACAAGGGAACTTGACATAACTAAGGAACGCATACAAAAAATACTCTCAACTGGAGTTAACGTTATTCTCGTTTCTGGTGGTATTGATGATCTTTGTCTAAAATATTTCGTTGAACATGGTGCTATGGGTGTAAGAAGAGTGAAAAAGGCAGATTTAAAAAGAATTGCAAAAGCTACTGGAGCTACTTTCCTTACATCTCTTAGTAACATGGAGGGAGATGAGAGTTTTGATTCTAATATGATTGGAGAAGCAGCAGAAGTTGTTCAAGAGAGAATTTCTGATGATGAGTTAATTATTATCAAAGGGTAAGATTAGTTAATTCTAAAAAGAAAATTTTGAATTTTTTTTTGATGTGCTTATTTAAGTTTTTAATTTTGTTACAATGATTTCCTCAGTAACAAAAAGGAACCACCTAACCTTACACAATAAAATAAATTAAATAGATAATTTTTTTAAATTTTCAGTATAAAAATTTTACTTCTTTTAGTCCAAAAGCTCGTACTGCAGCTTCCATAATTCTTCGTGGTCCCAACGATTTTTACTGTGATGAAATGGAACGATCCGTTCACGATGCTCTATCTGTTGTAAAACGCGTACTCGAATCCAAGAGCGTTGTAGTGGGCGGTGGTAGCGTAGAAGCAGCTTTGTCCATATATTTGGAAAATTTCGCAACTACTTTGAGTTCCAGGGAACAATTGGCCATCGCCGAATTCGCTAGGAGTTTACTAGTAATTCCTAAAACTTTGGCCGTTAATGCGGCACAGGATGCCACAGATTTGGTAGCCAAGTTGAGGGCATACCAAAATTCAAGTCAAACAAAAAAAGATCATGCACATTTGAAGTATGTTGGGTTGGATTTAATAGAAGGTATGTTGTGTGATACATTTTGAAACCTAAATTATGTGTCTAATTTGTTATCATCTATAATAGTTTTGTTACTTTTACTTTATAAAAAGAATTTAGTTAATAAGTAGATTTTTCGTCATTTTAGGTACAGTTAGAGACAATAGAAAAGCTGGTGTTTTAGAACCTACTATGTCAAAAATAAAATCTCTTAAGTTTGCCACAGAAGCTGCCATTACCATATTGAGAATAGATGATATGATCAAATTGGATTCAGAGCAAAAAGGCGGTAAAAACTATCAACACGCCATGGACAGCGGAGAATTATATGATTAAATTTAATTGCTTTAATGTATTACTAATTTATGTCTTTTGGAAGATTGTTCACAGCTTCTTTTTCACCCATTTTCACTTAATCTTTTTTTTTAATAAAGTATAACAAAGTTTTGGCCAATTATTTTTCGACATTCATTAAATATGACGTCACATTCTCGCCTATGGGTAACATAAGCTCTACTTTAATATTAATGTTTGGTCTTTAAAAATCATCACTAACGCCGCAATTTTGTTTTTTAAACCTAAATAATTGTCAAAAATCTCACTCTAAACTTAAAAAAAAACCTAAATCGGTTAGAAAACCAAAATTGTAAACCTCTTGAAAAATGTCATTTGTTGTAAACGTTACCCATCTCATAATTAAAAAAAAGTGCGTGAGTGTCGTGGAACACTCGGTTGGAACGAAGTCCCTTTCTAGTATATTATTATTGATAAACATATTATATTTTCTCTCACGCTTGTCTATCGTTTTCTCTGCGGCTTTCGAATTGTAATTGGACATAATAGAATATGATAGCTTCTCTATCGTTCGCGATAATTTCTGATGTTAAAAACGATTAAACAATACTCAGTGTCAGTCCAAACAGCCTTTATATTATACGATGCAATTATCGTTTAGTGACTGGTTCACGAACGATCCCAAGTTTGGTTGGAACGATAAACAGACCGTCCTGCATGGTCGGCACGCGTAACCATTTGTTACTTATCTCTGGTTCATCATCATCATATCTCGCTTTACAACCACTGATGGGTTTTCGCCGACTCCACCACACGTTTCCGTCTTTCTCTGTCCAGCATAATTTCCAGTCCATCTTGTAAGTTCATGGCTCTTAGGTCTTTTGCGATGTCTCTCCATCTAAGCCGAGGCAAAAAGCAAAAAGGCATCTGTTTCCAGCTTATATCCTGTTATTTCCTCTGTGATGTCGTTATTTTCACTTGTGTTCGTGCCTAGATATTTAAATTGTCTTACCCGCTGGAAATTGTAGTCTTCAATAGAGAAGTTTTGCCCTATTCTGTCTCATTTACGAACATTCCTACTGAGGTACATATATTTGTTCTTGCCTTCGTTTATTTTGAGGCCTAATGTTTCTGCTTTCTTTTCGAATCTTAGGAAGGCGTCTTTAAGATTAATCCTAAGTTGCCAATTATGTCCACATCATCTGCGAGGGCCAGTAGTAGGTTGGGTCCTTCTTGGTGGAATATAGCTGTTGGTGTCTCAATCTTGGCTTTCCTAAGTGTATATTCTAGGGCTATGAAGAGTTGGGGTGAAAGCGAGTCGCCCTGTTTAATTTATCTCTGGTTAAAACATCTTTTTTATATTGGTAAATCTGAATCGTTACTAGGTGATAACAGTCAAAATTGTCAGTTTGAAGCGCAAATGTTTTATTTAAATATAATTATACGCTCATTATTTACATTTCATTTATGCACAACATGCAGACATACACAGTCGATTAAACCTTATCACATTAAATTGGTGGAGGATAAATTTTATGCACCTTTCAATGAATGCAATTTTACTTTAAAAAATCCCAAAATTGTTATAAATCCGTACAAAGAAGAGGTTCAAAACGTTGTTCAGCCAAAACCTTTTGCGTCTTTATGTTTAAAATGTGCAGCTTGTTTGGTAATTGCAGATGAGGTAAGAGTAGTTTTATTTTAATTAAATGTAATTCTTATTTATAAAAAAAATTCAGTATAGAAATTTAAGTACATCTTAGGTTTGTCCCAATTACTCGATATAGTAAACGGTCCTGTGGTGTACTGGATAAAACTGATTCCAATCATACAGGGGTAGTTTATACGATCCGCTTTCTGTTCTGACCAAACTTATTCTAAAACCAGTATCTGAAAAAAAAGTTTTAACTGATATGCTTATTGTGTATTTTATCAGTAGTCGCTGTAAATTATTTTTAATTGGCCAGAATGAAGTTGGGTTGTTTGTCGAATACGTAAAATGGTCACAAAACCATTCCAACATTCAGATTTTTTGGTATTACAGGTTGTCTCTGGTATTACCATTGTATTACTTGGCAAGTTGCATGAAAATAAAATCGATCCTGAATAGTGTTTCAAGGTCATACAAAAGTTGGTGGTTCGAACAAATCTAAAAGTTGTTGGTTAGAACGAACTTAATTTGTATTTTTTTTCATTGCATAAATATTTGAGTTTTTGACTGAATTAGTTCGTTCATTTTAATTGTATCTTTATTCCTGCTAAAAAAATTTACCAAGACTATGTTCTAAAAAAATGTTTGCATGATCAGAACAAAGTAGATGAAACTGATTAATGTAACGGATAAATCTAAAAATATATTGTTGTTCTTTGAAAAAAACTAACATGTCTTTAGATAACAAAAGCAATGAAAGTCGCTAAAGAAGAAGTATTATATGCTGAAGATAAAAGTCTAGGTAATATGAGTGAAGAAATGGCTGAAAAAATATATTCATTGTGTCACAAGGGTTTTAAAAAGTAAGTTATCCCATTCGGTTATAAAGCCCTTTTTACTGTTTACTATTTCATACATCTTAAATAAATAATTTCCAATATTTATTTGAACAGATAACGCCACTATTATTTCAGATTTGCATTTAACCATTGGAAAAAAAGTAGACATCAACATTAATAATTTAAAAAATATATATATTAAGAAAACGGTTTTAATGAGTATTAGTTTTACATTTATACATTTACGAAATCAAAAATATAACATAACTCTTATACGAGGTATGATAATAAAGATCTAGAACTCGTCGCCAGTGACTCACTGACAATTAAAATGTTATACTTATGATATTATTTAGTATATTTAGTTTTCGAACAAGACTTGTCTGGCTTTGCCAAGTTTAAAGTGTATAAATAACAAGAAAAGAGAATCTGAAATGTCGCGTCGAAAAATGCTGAGTAAAAAAAATCAAGCAGCCTTCCAATTTAAAATTCAGTTTTGGGAATGCCATCTTTATAAAGAAAAACAAAGCCTAGACCACCCCCCACATACAACTGATTTAGCACCCTGTGATTTCTTATTGTTCCCAAAAATAAAGGAATCTATAAAAGAGACCCATTTTCACTTTGAAAAAACGTGATTCAAGCCAAGCGATACGCTCTCTGATGGCGAAATTTAAAACTTCAACAAAGCAGATAGATTTGTAAACAAACCGTGTGTGTGTTTCCATGACCGTTGGTTTTGATTAGCATAGTGTTGGTTATTGATACTGCAATTTATGATGGAGTTCAGTCCAAGAAAAAATAGTGAATCCAAAACAATACTTCTTATTGGAGTGTCCCTGGATGTAAATTCAAAGTTCATACTTAATGAGATATTTAAGCTGACTCTGAAGAACAAAAGATAAAATAGTCACGTTAAAAACAACGAAAAACACTTTAAAAACTAAAAAATTTATATAAAATTAATTGAGCGTACCACTCCTAGTACTTTATTGGCAGACCTCGTATTTTTACAAAGGTGTAAAACATTTAAAGTCGACCATGTCTCAACTAATTCAAAAAACATATTTGTTCGTAGTTTCGACCTGAGAAAATATAATGAAAACATCTTAATAACAAATAAAATGTTATGTTCAGAGCATATCAGAAGCAGGATGGATGGAGGTTGGACTAAAAAGTAATTTACAAATGCTATTAATTATTTGTCTTATACTACTTATCAAGGTGTCTACCGGTATAAAAGCATATTTCACGAATATACGGTGGTTTCAGATTATCGTTAGAAACTCTATAACCAGTATTCAACTGTACATTTAAGAAGTACAAAAGTAAATTCCCCTAATATTTTTAAACAAATTTCGAAGGTAACGAATTTTATATTAAAAGGGACTTCTTGTTTCTTTGTTTGTTAACACGGTTAATTTTGCAACCAAATCTGTTCTTAATGACTATTTATTGTACATAATAAGAGAGGTAGGTAAGTAATCCAAACAAATTTCACTAATTAACTAAGCTATTAAGCTTTAATTTGGCTTGTTGATTCATTTTTGTTATATTTCTAGAAAAGTAAGTAGTAATTTTGCGTTATCATTGTAGTGGGTACCGACATGAAAATCGTATAGTACCGATTTTACTCGCTGTAAACAAGAATGCACTTCATGTTTGACGTGATAACGTCTTATAAATCGATGAACGCTGGCTACATGCACAAAAAAGCATGACGTTCTGCCTGAGCCGAGCGTGCAAGCGAGAGCGCGAAACAAGCGATAGGGAGGCACGATCGGCCTAAGGGTTCGGCTTGTGACGCATCTATCTCTCTTCCACTCCATCGGCCAATGCGTCCGAGTAGAAGAGAGACAGAAAATAATTGAATTAACGAGTACAAATAAATGTTAATTTATCGAAAAATTGTAATATTCAATTAACTCCTTTGTATTATACAAAATAATGATAATTCAGTGATAATAATTCAATTCACAAAAGTATGCAATTTTTTATAAATGTTTTCTTATGACGTTATCACGTAAAATTATCGTCCGTAAACCGACTTTACAACCAATTTTTTTTTATCTGGACAAAACTTGGATTTTTGCTAAAGGTGGAACAAAAAGAATTTGGCAGGACGATAACATAAAGTCTATAAAACACACCGACGGTGAAGGAAAAAGACATTATTGTGCATGCAGGTGGAAAGCATGATTTTGATGATGAGGCAGATCTTTTATTTTCGTTAAAAACCAAAATCGGCCGATTATCATGACAATATGGATACAGAGATGTTTCGTGCTTCGTATCATTCGGAAAATTTAAATAAGCAACCAACAAATTCCTGGACAGTACATAAAATAAAAGAATGGATAATGAACGAAAATATTTCATTTCCACAGTATTGCTTCAAGCTGGAATTATTATCGATAGCTAAAAGGCATGAAAGAGAAATAATAAACAAAGTGGATCAAATTATACCTACTCAGTTATGGTCATTGTGTGCTAAGACTTCTGCCAAATCATTGCCAATTTAATTCCATTGAGTATATTTGGGGACTATGCAAAACTTATTACGACAATCACATTGGATCTAATGGTTACAGTGATAAGGCTGTTTTGGAAACCTGGCAGCAAGCACTTAATACTGCCACTCCTAAAATTTGGGGAAAAAAGTGTCACAAAATATGAAATTTAATAGAAGAATGGTGGGTTCGTGAAAATCGCATCAAAGCAGTTAGTCCTGTTATCATTTACAATCCGAATGAGAATAGCGATGACAGTGATTTCGATTATAATGACCATAAATCTGATGCTTGGTAATACCGTAAGTACTTTATGATTAAACATATTTATTAAATTTGTGCCGATAAATTATTCTTGTTGCGTTAAATATATATTAAATATGTGCCTATTTCTAACGAAAAAACTCATCGAGAGCTACATCAATGATTTCTGTTAACAAAAAAGCAAAAAATAAAATCTCCCAACATAATAATAAACAAATTTTTTTTGGGTTTTAATCTTAGGAGAATTTACTAATGTACCTCTCAATACAGTGCTCCCTTTAAGTCGATGCCTCGGTGACTAATCCGATACCGTCGTATATTGGTGAAATGAGCTATAATTTATTTTTACCAATTTTTGTTTTAATTTTATTTTATTTAAAATATATAGTAATCGTTTATAAACGTAAAAAACTCTTAATATTGCAATCGAAACTGTACGCGACGTATAAAAAACTCATTTTATCACACAATAACAAGCAATTAAGAGAACTGCATGCATTTTTCAGTAAGAAAAACAGTATTTCTTCAAGCCAAGTTTGGTAGATATACTGTTTGTTACTTGTGACGCTTTAACTTATATCTTTGTAGATATCCTGATATTACATACATACATATAGTCACGCCTTTTTCCCATAGGGGTAGGCAGAGACCACTTCCTTCCACTTGCTACAGTTCTTACACACATCTTTTGCTTCCTTCACTTTCATCAGTGCTCTCATACATGCTCGTCGGTTGTTGGTACTCTTGACCTGGCCTTTCTTCAAAACAATGTTGATCTGATTGATATGTTCGCCAAGGTCGACCTCTACAAACTTGTCCATTCACTTTCGCCTTATAAATTTGTTTCGTCAATCTTCCTTCATCCATCCTTTCTATGAGTCCAAACCATCTAAGTATTCCTTTGTCTATCTTTGTAACCACATCTTCTTTTACACCTCTTATCTCACTATTCTTTACTTTATCCAAACGAGTCACCCCGGCTATACTTCTCAGACTACTCATCTCCGCAGCATTAATCCTATTTTCATTTCTTCTCCCAAACCCAACATTCACTACCATACATAAGTGTAGGAACCAACACACCTCTATGCACAGCCAGATGTGCCTTTTTTGACACTTTCTGGCTGTTCATAAAGCTATGCAGTCCTGATAGCAAGAAAATAATTAATTGTTTTGGTAACTTTTAGGTTAAGGGAAATGTGTAATTTATACACTTCTTACATGGATTTAAATAATATCAATCCTGAACTTAATGAAAATATTGAAGAATTAACAAACAGATTGTGTAGGTAAAGGATATTTATTTTCTACTTTCAATTTTTAATGGTCCTATATAGGCTCCAAAAAAAAATAATTATGATTTTTGACTTAACAATACTTTCAGAGGTACTGGTATATTTAGGGATTGCATTAATGTTGACTATGAGAAATACATGAAGATTTTAAAAGAACTAAAAGAGTGTAATATATGTCCTTGCCCAAAATCTTAATATATTTTTATACAAAATAAGATTATACAAAAATACATATTTTATAAAGTATTGACAGTTTTATTTTCAGGTTATTTATGCAAGGGTAAAAATTATTGCAATAAGTGAAGACAATAATAAAATTTGAAAGAACTATTGTACTAAGAAAATACACAAACTTATTAATTGTAATATAAAATCTAAACATAACTAAAAAGGTACTCCGCTTATCCTAAATCAGACGGTTTTACTTCTTTAGTAGTGGCATTCTTTTTCGTTGTTTCTTGCAACAAATTTTTGCTGAACCATGAAGGTCTAGGTTTCTGCATTTCTACAATTCTTTTACCCTGAAAGAACTCTTCTGGTTTATTATCCTTTTCTCCTTCATATAATACCACAATCTCTTTCTCTACAGGTTCCAATTTTAGTTCATTTTGAATTTGGTCTTGCATCAATTTTGTTTCATCAATAACTTTCTTGTAGCAAGTTGCTGTAAACAAATATTAAATTAAAAACAGGCCTGCGTCTATCACTTTTGGCGCCATTGTGAAAATTTAAAATAATACCCCAAATTTGAATTACATTCATATGTGAGTACAGATACAGGTATTATTCACTATTGAAAAATAATTATAAAAAGTATTTTCAGAAATTTATTTTCCTTTTTATATTTTATATGTACAAGCCATACAAGTATTTTCTCATTGAGGTACATAACATAATTATAAACTTAAAGAAAACAGAAATATATTTTAACAGTATTACAATTCAAAAATTTTGTATGTTAGTTTCAAATGTAATACAAAAGCACAAGAAATAAAAAAATATTTAAAACATTAAAAATACTGGTTTATATAACACATGAGGAAACTAATCGAACCTAATCCAACCTAATTCTTTTAGCTGGTCCGATTCTATTGAAATGATACCAAGATTACTTAGTTGGTTTTGCCCCATGGTCGATCTTAAATAATTTTTTATTATTTTGAGTTTTGAAAAAGATCTTTCTGCGGTAGCAACCAAAACTGGCATTGTTAATAAAATACAAAGTATTATGTTCGTGTTAGGGAAAGAATCCACTAAGTTGTTAATTGTTATATAATTTAAAGTTTCTTCTGGAGACGTAATATCATTATCATTATAAATTTTGTTTTGACAATGTTGTTTGTTGCTTTATCTAATTTTTACTTTTGAGTTTTGAGGCATTACGGCGCCGTCGTGCACCACACGACTTTGCCCTTATGTACGGCGCGGGCCTGATTAAGAATGATAAAGTATATTCATCTCTATCAAGTAAACTTTAATACACATAAAAACATAGTTTAAATATGGCTACATCTAACAAAAAAAATATTGAAAAAATTAAATAAATGAATTTATTAAATTTGGTAAAATATACACTAGAGGCAATCCATTTTTTGCACAACCTATAACCTTTATATATTTTTAAAAATGTATTTTATCTCAAATGAAAGTAGAAACTTACGACATAAAATTCCTGCTTCATGATCATCTCCACACACTTTGCATGTACGTAAATCCTTTCTGGGCACAAGAATTTTCATGATATAATAGGGGTCTCCAAATTTTCTTTTCCATCTCTTTTCAATTGTTCTTCTATGTTTGGGGACAGCCCATAAAAATCCATTACCAATTAAGTCTTTAATCGAAATCTTTGGCACATTATGATTTTTGTTTAATTCAACTCCCGTTAGACACAATGCATCTGTCAAAAAGTGTGGTTATGTTAGTGAAACTTCCTTAAATTATGATACAACATAAAATGTTATGTAATGTATAAATGAGTTTATACCTGGTGGAAATCCTCGCCCAAAAGTGTAAATTATAGATTGTTTTAATCTTTGTACAGCGAAATTTATTCTTGATAAAAGTGAGACGGACATTTTCTTATAGGTTAGGTTACTATTGTGAACTTGGTGATGGTAAAATGTGCACGGGGTAGTGGGACTGCGGCGACGTCGTTTACTTGTCGGTAGAAAGGTGCTACACTGTGGTTCTTTGTCGGTGATTGCTGTATCACTACAGTTTAAACGATGGCTTCTTTAGGTTATAGTAGAATTTGTGCTCGTGTTCATGAAAAACTGTGTCAGTGGGGACATTCGCAAATAAATAAAAAATCATCTTCTGTGCGCGCTAAAATTGGATTTTTTACTGTTACTAGGAATTTTTCAGAAGACTCTACTAAGGTCAGAAAATTTACTATTATCGCTTAAATTTTACTAATTCCTTTATTTTTTCACTATTTTTTAAAAATTAATTTCTTGGTGTTTTTTAATCGGCCAAAAAATTAAATAATAAATAAAATGAAAGTATTTTTTAATTTACATAAAAATAACTTTTACTTTTTCGCCTGAACATTCGAAAGTTTATTGATGATGAGTTTATTGTATTAATTTCTCGTCCTACATACACTTGATACCGAGATCTAGCAGAAAACAAGTCGAGCTTGAGACACCTGTTTTATCTTTATTTTCGCTTTTACTTTCCTTGTAATAATCCGCATAACAAGACAGACGTTAGAAGATTTTGAACTTTTTGAACAAATTTCTTTTTAATTTATAGATCAATTATCTATACTTTAAAAAAAACTAAAAACGAAAAACAAATGCACAAGAAAAAAATACTGAGTTTGTATCTTTATTCTGGTGACAAATAATGATTGAAAAGTATTGTTATTTATTGTATTAAAAACAGATGCTTCTTCGTCACTGATCTCACTGATAAAAATTGATATAAAAAAACTTTTTCAATTTTTAAATCAGAATTCCGAATATTGGGTTAGACAAGACCTAATCACCATATACTTACTCATTAAATAGGTACCTATTAAAATTTGTTTTTTATTTTTACAAAAACTTCAAACTTACAGTTTTGGTAAATATTATAAAATTAAACTTTGTTATTTTTACTCAAACAATTAAAAAATAGTAGGTACACTTTACAACTAGCAATATATAGCAAATACTTATACGCCATAGCGCGAGGTACCTATGGATATAAATAGCTTTCTCACCTGAGGCGCATTAGTATAATATATTTTTCACTGCTTACACCGAAATATCAACGTATTTTATTAAATTGGATTTTCATTTCCACTGAAAGAAGTGCAACGCCATTCACCGACTTTACTGTCATTATTTTTGGAATATTTCGAGACATCAAGTAGCCTGGGAGTCCAGTATCAAACTAAAGCAAAATCTTACTTGGCTGTCAGAAAATAGAAGCAGTTTGAAATTTTTGGGCGAAGTTGTAAATAAAAGAGAAATGTGTGCAAGAGAGCTGACTAATAGATCTCTAGCAAATAAAAACATTAGTATAATATCAGACAGTCAGGCTGCTTTAAAAGCACTGAGCTCCAACAAAATAAATTCTAAACTTGTATGGAATTGCATCGAATCCCTGGAGTGTCTTGGTGCGAACAGAGTGACTCTGCTGTGAGTAGGTACCTGGGCACCAGGGGGTGGAGGGCAACAAAAAAGCCAACATCCTCGCAAAAATAGGAGCCGAATCTGGGTTCACTGGACCAGAACCGGTCTTTAAAGTCCCTACAAGTGCCGCCAAAACAATTATTTTGGACTGGGCGGAGAGAAAAAGACTTATGCACTGGTCCGATATACCAGGGTTGACTCACTCGAAGGCGTTCTTACCTAAACCCTCAAGAAACACAACCAAGCAGATCCTCAAATAAAGTAGGAACGACCTGTATATTCTAACGGGACTGCTTACAGGACACTGTCGTCTAAATTACCACCTAGGGAAGGATAGGTCTAAATCAACAAACGGACTGTCGGTTTTGTTGCGTGGACGACGAAACTGCTGAACACATACCAAGTTTATGCCCCTGCTTGGGAAAAATAAGGTTCAACATACAGGGCCGGCCCGAGCATTCTTGGCGCACTAGACAAAAAACTGGAGGGCGACCTACGCCCAACTCACATGACACCCAACCTAACCTAACCTAACTTAACCTTTATAAAAACGTACATAGGTAGTTTTTTATTATCAATATTCACCTTAGGTTGAAAATTACTTAAAAAAATGTCTGGGTCTTATCTAATACGTCCCGCATTTTCTTCTTCACCCAGGTACTGTTGGTGTTAGGTTAGGTTAGGTTATTTTTTTTTACTGCCTCAATTTATACCGATTATTATTAGCCTAACCTAACCTAACCTAACACCAACAGTACCTGGTGGTGAAGAACATTGAAAATGCGGGGACGTATCAGAAAAGACCCGAACTTCTTTAATATTACTGATTTTTCAGTGATTTTTTTTGTGTTCATCTTCAAAAAACAAAAAAAAACCTTAGACAGTCAAGTAGCATAAATGTTGTAATACATACATACATACTGTTACGATATTTTCTCCTTGGGTTCGGTAATTCTAAATTCTCAGTACAATAACTAACAACTTTTATTCTAGTATTTCACAATAAATTTTACTTTTACAAATCACTTAGATATTCACTTTACAATTACAATACTTGACTTTGAACTAATTAAATCTCAAAACTCATAAAAACTGCCTTCCTTCCGCGGCCGCTACCTTTTTATATTTATACAAATTATTACAAGAAGGGACTAGAGTTTTCCACTTTGTTACAATCATCGCGCCGGACGGCATAATAAAGCAGTCCCCTAATTGTGATCGACTCCCTGACGTCGACCGACACAGAGCCGTATTGTAACAATACATATAACGATAAATGTTGTAAACCACGACAAACATCTAATTGAACGGGTTTCATACATACATACATATAGTCACGCCTTTTTCCCGTAGGGGTAGGCAAGGACCACTTCCTTCCATTTGCTACGGCACTTACACACATCTTTTGCTTCCTCTATTTTCATCAGTGCTCTCATACATGCACGTCGTTTGTTGGTACTCTTGACCTGACCTTTCTTTAATACAATGTTGATCTGTTCGAGATATGTTCGCCGAGGTCGACCTCTACCAACTTGTCCATTCACACTCGCCTTATAAATTTGTTTCGTCAATCTTCCTTCATCCATCCTTTCTACGTGTCCAAACCATCTTAGCATTCCTTTATCTATCTTTGTAACCACATCTTCTTTTACACCACAGCGTTTCTTCATCTCACTATTCTTCACTTTATCCAACCGAGTCACTCCGGCTATACTCCTCAGCCTATAGCCATCTCCGCAGCATTAATCCTATTTTCATGCTTTTTCTACCAAACCCAACATTCATTGCCATACATAGGAACCAACACTTCTCTATGCACATCCAGACGTGCCTTTTTTGACACTTTCTGGGTGTTTATAAAGCTATGCAGTGCCCCATTCATTTGTTTTCCTGCCAACACCCTTCGCTCAATGTCACTGTCATACTTTTCATCTCTCGTAAACTTTTAACCCAAGTATACAAATTCATTTACTTCTTCCACTCTTTCTTCCTTAATCAGAACCTTACAGTTTATATTGCTTTTTTCAAAAACCATTACTTTCGTTTAACTTGCATTTATTTTAATCCCTTTGATTTTCAGGGCATCATGCATAGCATTAACCATCGCCTGCGACTCCTCTTCAGATGACGCTAATATGACTTGGTCATCTGCGTAAAGAATGCATTAGACGATCAAATCATTTATTTTCAATCCATACGCACTCTCTTTCAAATCTTTTAAACAATCGTCTATGTATAAGTTAAACAGCCATGGCAAAGCCACACATCCCTGGCACAAGCAGTGGAATCCTCGTAAAGTGATTTCAGTGCTCGTATTAAACTACTGCTCACCCCATACATAGACAATGTCGACTACAATTCACTCCTCACCACTTTGTCATAGGCCTTTTCCAAGTCTATAAAAAGCGCAGTAGACCTTCTGACTTCTAGCCAAGAATTTTTCGACTATACCTCGTAATGAAAAGACCTGATCCATACATCTCCTTCCTCTTCTAAATCCTGCTTGCACATCCTATATCATCTTATTAGTTTCATTCGTCACTCTTTTAACGGGTTTCAAGACTTTGGAAAATATAATTAAGCGTCTTCGCTCGCAAATCGTGTAAAAAGTCATTATTGCAGTAACACTTCTTTCTTTAAAATTAATGCCCCATATATTATAGACAGTGCTTTAATAGTCACTTTCATTCACTAATTATTAAAAACAAATTAAACGACCTTGCTTTTAATTATTGCTTGAA
Source organism: Agelastica alni (assembly GCA_950111635.1). Taxonomy (NCBI): domain Eukaryota; kingdom Metazoa; phylum Arthropoda; class Insecta; order Coleoptera; family Chrysomelidae; genus Agelastica; species Agelastica alni. Next base: position 14,683,528 of record OX467711.1, read on the forward strand.
GTATTAAAATGTATTAAGACAACAAGCACGATTAAACTTTTGAGAAACATTTCTTGATAAATAAAATCAAGTTTTTATTTTAATTATTTATAGCGATGTTAAGATTTGTAAACTTTTATTTTGCCATGTATTGCATAGCGATTATAAAATTGTAATATTTCTACACAATATGGGAAATTCTATTTTAATATAAATAAAATTATTTATATCTAATAGGTATAGGTCACATAATTGATAATTTAAGACATTACAAAATATCTTGATGAATATTTTCTCCTAATTATATAATACGTTGTTGATATATTTATTGCAAACAACTAATTTTTTATTTTACATTTAAATAGACATGTACAATTTTTTGAAATTGTAAAACTCGGAGTTATTTTTTTTTTTAATGAAAATAGTCGCAAAAAGAAGACCTATCGTGTGGACCGCGGGCACTGTGACTATTAGAAGGGGAAGGGATTATAGAAAGGAAATGATTGTGGACCCGCTTCTTGAAAGGTTGCAGGTCATAGTTCTCTGGAAAAACTGATTTTGGAAGCTTGTTCCATTCCGTAGCAGCCCTGTAAAAGAAGGATTCGTGGTGGAGATTGATCCTTGTAGTGTCAATCTTGAGAGTAAATGGGTGAGACTGATCAGCGTGCCGAGTTCTTCGGCCGAATGTGGCCAATGGTGGTACAAGAGTTTTTATTTCTCTGGATCATCTGCCATGGAAATATCTGTAGAGTTATGACTGGTCTGCAACTCTTTTTCTATGTTCTAGAGGGTGAAGGGTATCTGTGAAAGTTGAGCTGTTTATCAACCGAATGGGCTTTTTCTAAATGGAATCTAAAAGACGGAAGAGAATGCCTTGTGCTATCGTCTGCGAAACTGTAGATGGGGTTCGTGGTGGTTTTCAAGAGGTCGTTGATGTGTAACAGAAATAAGGTGGGGGACCCCGGCATTCGTTTTAAACGCATCAGAAGAAATACCGTCAACTGCCACATGTAAGGAGCGATCTTGCATGAAGCTCAAGAGCCATTGGCGCAGTTTGGTTGGGAGACCGTAGGCAGATAATTTACTTAACAATGTCTGGTGCCATATTTGCTCCCTGCTAACAGAAATCGCAGTGGCTACGTTAGCATTATATAGCAAAACTGATTTTTCAAGATACATTATAGCTTGATTCTCAAAAACGGCTGGAGCATCAAATTATCTGTAATCAGCATTATAAAATTCAACAAAAAAAGTTAAAATAGTTGCTTCCTACTAATATAAATTGGAGATGGTACCTTGATTTATATAGAAGAAGTCGTTATAAAAATCGATTGTTCAATAACGCCAAATTGGCACCAAACTAAACAAATTTTTTTTTTCAAAATTTATCACAGTGACTCGAAATAGCACCAAATTATGATATTGTTACGATACTTTCTTCTTTGAGTTCGGTAATTCTAAACTTTCAGTACAAAAAAAAAATTTATTCTAATATTTCTTCACAATAAATTTTATTTTACAAATCACTTAGGAACACTTTACAATTACTTTAAATACTTGACTTTAAACTAACTATAACTTAAACTTTTAAAACTAAACTTCTTCGCGATCGTTGTCTTTTTTTATATTTCCAAATCATCGTTCTAGAAGAATCGCCACCATTCGAAACTATCGGAACTTTTCTCTAGAAAGTGCCCGAATATTCCTTTTACCATTTTGGAACCATTAGACGAAATATTCGAGAATTTGCCGGGCTTTTTTTTGTCTCAATCGCCGCGCCGACAGTCCCCCAATTGTGATCGACGCGCTGTCGCGACAGACAACAGGGCCGGTACGTAACAGATATTTCCATTGCAGATGCTGCAGAGAAATAAAAACTCTTATACCACCACTAGCCACATAATCCTTTTTTTACAGGGCTGCTACGGAATGGAACAAGCTTTTCTGGAGAGCTATGACCTGCAACTTTTCAAAAAGCGGGTTCACAATCATTTCCTTTCTATAATCCCTCTTCCTTCTATTAGTCGCAGTGCGGGCCGTCCGCGGCCCACACGATAGGTCTACCCTTTTTGCGACTATTTTCAGTAAAAAAAAAATATTCTTGAGCAACATATCGTTCGCTATTCAAAAACATTTTTTTTTCAAAAAAAGGTTGAATTGTTCTTAGAAAGTGTTTAAAACATGTCGTTTTGTTTGTGTCTAAGATATTATTATATTAAAACATCACAAAGCATTGCAAATTTAAGTTTGTTTAAAAAAATTCAACTGCTCCGTTTTTCGTGCCGGTGAGCGTATGTGGGTCAAACAAATTTTCGAATCCCGTTCGCGTTTAAAAAAAACAAAAAAAAATTCACATTACGCCGTCGCCCTCGTTAATGGTACGCAACTAGAATATACTTTCCCAATCTTCCATCTTCGTCTGGTAGAATAAATAATACACTTTCTTTTTTACTAATCGTACGTAATGCATTTTATTTGAAAAAGTAAAACTGATTTTGCTGTGTTCAAGTATGAACTTCGCATCTCGGTGGCAATGACCTTGAGCTCAGCGGTTTCGACTGATGTACCAGGTTGGTTCCGGTTTGTTAAACACCATTAGTTTAATTATTGTATTCGATTTTTATATAAGATACTTGCTATTCTTTACAATTTATGTGTTAATTCGAAAGCATGTAATTGTATAAAAAGTATTCATAGGTACTTAAATAAAAAAAATATATGTTAAGAATTTCTCTAGAACTACTGCTCCAGAAACAATGCTCATTCGAGCTGTTTGCGTTGTCGTGGTGCATGGTTTTTTCTAAGAAAACGGTTGTTTACCGATTGGCTGCGACTACGAAGTCTGAGAAGGTACTAGAAGTGGTATAAAGCTCTAGTTGAAGTCAGGAATAATTTTTCCTCTTTCACAAATTCGGTGCCTCAAAGAATTTAACCGATGGCAGGACCACGACCGGACTTTAATTGGATGTAACGAATAGCTCAAAATATTCTATGCCGATAATAGCAAAGAAAACCGTTTTCATTACCGGCATGTAATATTATAATACGTTCTCTTCTATTTAGGAAAAGCTTTCACGAAACATTCAGCAGATTGATCGCTCCATCCTTTTTTCTACTTTGCCGATGAACTTTATCTATTCTACAGAGGTATTCATAACGTAAAATAATTATTTTTTGAGATTCCACAATAGTTTGTCTTTTATTTAAGGCTCGATATCTCAAATTCAAAGAATGGAGCACTTTTCTTTCTTGTGAATCATATAAAAAAGCAAAACAATGTTATTAGAATAAAAATGATACACCTTTTTTCTAATATTTTCATTCATACAGTGATCTACACTGACAAAAATCTCTCTGATTCCGCTTATTTCTCTAATGAAACGTATGAAATTTTTGTCAAAACGTGAATCCTTTTCAGTACACCCCAACTAGACCCATTAGTTTCTAATTTTAGCTGATGGTACATATCTTTAATTACTGTTTAAGTGGAGGTTATTATCCACATAAAAATACCTAATTATTGTTGCACATTCTCCTTCTCTTCCAATTCTTCACTCTCAGAAGAAATTTCAACTCGGATGGAATCTGCATAGAAGTATATCGTATTAATTTAAAAAAGGGGTCGATATTAATTATAAATTTAAAATAAAAACTGTTTTATTCAGTTCAAATATAAGGCTATTCTTAAAAAATTATGTTTGTAATATTCATATTATTTTAAAGTTAAAAATAATATTGAAATTGTTTTAAACTTAATTAAGATTCAGTTTTCTTTTAAACATAGCATAATTATTTTTTAAATCGGGATTCAGGGGGGTATTCAAGTCCAGACGGCGACTAGCAATTTGAATTTATTAGTTTTAATTTGTTTTGTCTTCCTCTTGTCTGTTTGTAAGTGTGAAAACGTGATTTAATTAAAAATTGATGTATCTTTTCTATTTTTGGGTTAATACCGGTATCCATGCCTGATGCCTTAACCTGGTGGTTTACTATTGTTTTATTACGTTCACTAAGTTATAAGGGGTGCCAGGACAAAGACAAGCGAAAAGGCTAGTAAGCCTTTCGCCAAGGAAAGCTAAACAGCTTCTCGAAACAGAAAAGACTTGAAACTGTGACGGAACTCCTCACTGGACACTGCCCTCTGAGGTATCACCGCTATTACGAGAACTTCGCTGAAACTACAGAACATTTTCTCTGCGAATGCCCAGTGCTTTTCTGCAAGAGGCTCAAGTTTCTGGAAGGGGCCTTCCTGAAGCCCTTCGAAGTCAGAAACTTAGATCCCAGGAAACTGATAAACTTTGCATGAAGTCTCGGAATCCCGGGCCTCGAATAGATTAAAGGTTATACACAAAAGATCTAATAGATCGAAGTGCTTGAAAGCCAGCATAGCCTTTACGACCCCCCTACAATCTACAATCTACAAGTTATCAGGGGTACATTGTACAATAGCAAGAAACTCTGGTTGATCCTTTACAGACCAAATATCGTTAAAAGAGACAAGTACTAGCACGTGCATGTGTTAATTAATGATGTTCTTGACCATATGTCTCACATGCTTGCCCTTAATAACGTCCATGAAATAATGAATAGCTTCTCAATCGGTTTGTTTCTTATTTGTTGAAAGTACTAAATTCATGGCTTTCTAAAATGTTTCCATTGTGAAAAGACAAGGGTCTTAAGCAAACAGATTAAAAATATCATACAAAAAAAGAACCAATCAAATATATTAACAAAAGAAAATAAGAAACAATACAAAATCTAAACGTATATACAAATAAATACCTAGATATCTAAACAAATTGTTTTCTCGCAGTCTGAAAATTTCTTGGCATATAATTATGAGTACCATAAACCAACTGGTCAAATCGTTTAATAGCGTTTCTGCAAACGTGTAAAACGTTGAATGTGTAAATATGTATAATCGGTTTAAAAACTGTGCCGCTCATAAAGTTTCTTAAGCGTTATAAAAATGATGTTTACCTACTTACAAGTATGATTTCGTCTTTGTGATATTTCGTCGTTTTCAAAATCGAGTGAGCCTTGAATTATTAATGAAATTTTCACTTTTTAGTCACAATCAAACTGTTAATCTTCTTCAATAAACTCTTCCATATTGTAACTCGCAGTCACTTTGCACGTTGTGAAATATCCGAATAGAGGTTATAATAGATTGATTTATTATTTAAAATGTCAAAGCTACTCACGCAGTTTTTTTTTGAATGCAGCGGTAAAGCAGAAGCAGTTTAAGATGGTAAATCTGTGGGTAGGTCAAGTCAAAATCCGCTAACATAAATTTCTTTGTTACCAACTTTATTTCATATGGGTAACGTGCACGTAACGTCACAGCTTAAGATTGGTGGTACATAAATGACGTTTTTTGATTTTCTAGACATTTTTGAGTTTTTTTGAGTATAAAGTGAGCATTTTTACATTTATTCAGGTTGAAGAAACAATATTGTGGTGTATTAGTGATCTTGACAAAATTCCAGATTGATTAGTTCTTATTAAATCACTACGAGTTATTTTACCATAAAATTTGCACAATTTATGTTAAAAACAACTCAATAAATAACGTAAAAACAACAAACTCCCATAGGAACAAGTATTAAAAAGTAGGGTTGTTATACCACCAATTTCAAAAGGTAGCCAGATGCTTACGTTTTTATTATCGATAAGCATCTAAATTAAATCAATGATTTTGTTTTAAAAAAGATGATACCTAGAGGATTTACGGACGGGGGTCAGTGGTAAGAGTTTCAAAGACAAAAAATAAATTATAGTTTAAAAAAACTAAAAAACACGCTTTTAGAGTTATTCAAAGTAAAAAATAATTCACATAGAAATAAAATTACTGACGAGACAATTAATGTCACTGTTCTAAAAGCGTGGGGTGCTTTGTATGACATTTTTAAACAAACTCTGCGTTGCGGAATGAAAGCACCCCACGCTCTTAGAACAGTGACATTAATTTTTTCGTCAGTAATTTTATTCCTATGTTAAGAATTATTTTTTACTTTTTGGTTAAATAAACTCTAAAAGCGTGTTTTTTGGTTTTTCAAACTATAATTTATTTTAATTTACACACACATTTAGTTGGTTTCATATAAAAACTAACATTCAAACGTATAGAAAACATTATATTGATAACAAGCTATGAGTATATACCTGAGAATAAATTTCTGATATACGAGTGAAATCGAAAAGTTTGCTTTTATTTTTGTTTTATTTCAATTTATTTATTTAATTAAACTATGGTAAATTTAGCTAAGCTTTTTTATGTCTTGTTTATCATTTGCTGTATTTTTTTCTTTTTTTATGTGTATCATTTCTTTAAATGTTAATTTGTAAAAATTTGAGTCTTGTGCTAGTATTTTTAAAGTCGAATTAATGTTTTTCTGTTATTTCATGTTTTGTAAAGCTATAGATGCATTTTTTGTATATTTGTGACTGTTTAGACGACTTTCTAGATATTGGGTTGTCATACCTACATATTTTTTTGGACAATATAAGCATGGTATACAACGTTCGATTTTTGATTGGTTTTTGTTTGGTTTTTTAGTTTGGTACAAAATATTGGGGACAAAGTGTTTTGAGCTTTATGGCATACTTTTATGTTATTTTTGAAAAATATGTATTTTAGTTTTTCTGAAAGTTAGTGGGTGTATGGCATAGCTATGTATTTAATTGGGTCTACTCCAGTTTTTGTAAGGTTTTTTTGGGTTTGTTGTATATATATATATATTTTTTTTAAAATCGTTTATTCATTTTTCCCATCTATTCACGCTGTCGAAAAATGTTTATAGTTTACTAAGTACGATTAGTAAAACAATAACGTAAGCAAAACAAAAGATTTTAGTATTAAATTTTGTTTAGAAAACATAATCGTTACGCGGTTTATACATACAGTAAATTTAGATAGTTAAAAAATTCGTAATGACAAAAAAAAAGATAAGAATAGAAAACATTTTTTAATAAAGTTCTAGTTTTATTTTTAATAATTATAATTATTTGTGTTAATGTTTTTTTGTTTTATTTTCATAGTAATATGTAATCTCTGTTCTTACGTATGTGTCTTTATAAATTACTAATTGTGTTTTAGTCTCTGATTAAGGGAGGAAGAGTGGAACAAGTAAATTAGTTTGGTTTCTTGGGTTCAAAGTTTACGAGAGATGTAAAGTATGACAGTGACATTGAGCGAAGGGTGTTGGCAGGTAAACAAATGAATGGGGCACTGTATAGCTTTATGAACACTCAAAAAATGTCAAAAAAGGCACGTCTGACTGTGCATAAAGGAGTATTGGTTCCTACATGCGCATTCTGAGCTCCAAACTCAAATTGAGACTGGTGAAAAACTGCTTCATTCTGGTGAACATTTTTCTGGCTTGCTCCATTCTAGAACGTATCTCCCGCTTCGAGTCGCACAGCGAGTTGATTATGGTGCCAAGATATCTGAAGGGTGATACCTATATATATTTCTACCATTAATCAAAAGCGTTTCGGTGATATGTGTCTTGGAGAAAGCGATCAATTTGGTCTTGGAAATGTTCATATGTAGTCCGAATCGTTCACTGTGTTATGTAATCTGATCCATAAGTCTGATTTGTTATCGGTTAGGACCACGGTGTCGTCTGCGTATCTTATATTACTGATGCGGACTCCATTCACTTTAATAACAACGATGATAGGGGTGGCTAATTTATAATTGATAATCCTGTACATTTTCTATTGTCAGAAATACACGTGAATGTACGAGAAAACCTTGGCAATTAGGAATCTTTATTGCGAAATGCACGATAATTTTGTATTTCCTTTCATTATTTTTAGAAAAGTTAAAAAAACGTGACTAATTTATATTTAATCGCCATAATACATTTAAATAATATGAATTTAATGAATTTCTTTGTACCTAACTAGTAAATGAATTTGGGTTAAGGTTGTTGCATATTCAACTGACCTGGCTCAAGTTGTCTCTGTAAATTATTGATAAATCCTAAATACCACATTCATTAGGGGTCAATGATCAGTATATGTTCATTGTTTTAAAGTAGGATTAAATATTACACTGTTTGGTAATCACTGTGTGTAATATGCTATTTTCTGCACTTGTTTCACACACTATTTTTTATACTTTAAAATAAATCTTCCAAAAATGCATTTAATCTATTTTTTTGTGTGGATTTGTGTTAGGCAGCTCAAGGTTACCTCTGTAAAGAGGTGTTTCACTTGTAGCTTTATGCTATGAAGTTGCTTCCGTAGCTTGCAGTGTATGTTCATTTCGCAGATATGAAACTCTTGGCAAAGATCTTTGTAGTTTATTGGCTTATTGGCATAATAATTAGTATATACTTATTCTCTCTTGTTTTTTTACGAGAGTATGGTGACATCATATCACAAGACCTTCCTCTTGGTCATTTAACATTGATTTTTCCCTCTACAATAATTTTTTCCAGCCCATTCCTTCTTCTTGCAATGTGTCCAAAATACCGTAGGTATGATTGGTTATATAGGCCCACAATTCAAAAGCATCTATTATTCTTCGATTGGCCATTTTTAAAGTCCAGGTCTCAGAGGCATATGTGGCAATAGGGAAGATCAAGGATTTTAATAATTTCAGTTTGTTGAGTTGAGATATTGCAGAGTCTTTCCATATTCGAGTTAGTTTTATTGTTGAGTTACGTGCTATGACCAGTCTGCGTTTAATTTCTCCGTCACAGCAGCCTTTGTTTGTGATAAGTGATCCTAAATAGTTAATTTTCTCAATCACTTCAAAACCATCGATCTGTCTAACATTGGCAGGGTTGCGGTCTATTATCATAATTTTCGTTTTCTTTTTGTTCTCTGCTGACCCTGTCCAACTTTCTCATAAATTCCGTGAGTTCTTCTTCCGAACGAGCTATTATTAAGATGTCATCTGCATATCTAAGGTTAGTAATTCTTTACTTATACAAACATACATAATTACATATGTATAGTCACGCTGTCCCGTAGGGGTAGGTAGAGACCACTTTTTTTTTACTTGCTACGGTTCTTACACACGTATTTTCCTTCTTCTACTTTCATCAGCGTTTTTATACATGCTCGCTTCGATTGCTGGTACTCTTGACATGGCCTTTTCTCAAAACAATTTCGATCTGATCGAGATATGTTCGCCGAGTTCGACCTCTACCGACTTGCCCATTCACACTCGCCTTATAAATTTGTTTCGTCTCTCATCTCTCATCCATCCTCTCTGTGTCCAAACCATCTAAGCATTCCTTTATCTATCTTTGTTACCACATCTTCTTTTGTAACACAGCGTTATCTTATCTCACTATTCCTCATTTTATCCATCAGAGACACTCTTGCTATACTTCTCAGACTACTCATACACCTTTTTTTTCATTTTTTTTATTTTCCCAATACGGGGGTGGCCAAAATGTAATAAATAACCTTGTACATTTATTTGATTATATCTCGCAGTAAAAATTAAAAATAAAAATACACCGTATACATTTAAGTGGTTAAATTTAGTTAAAATTTTGTTAATTGCAAAATTTTTTTGACTTTCTCATATTAACACTCCACCCGGTATATTTTTGAATAAAGTTTCTTTTTTTTTCTATGACTTATGCAAGTAAAATTTCTCTAAGCGGTTTTGTCGTTTCAAATGTTATCTAAAATATTAAATTTATTTTTAATATATTTACTTTTACTTAAAACCGAATGGTAAATCTTAGAAGGAGCCAAAAACCGAAATACGAAAGGCGTGCTTTATTTAAACAAAAAAAGTGAAAGTTCAGAAAAACGTTCATAATAGATTTATTAGTGAAAATAACATTGGGTTGCCATTTTGTTGCTGTTTTTCAGCATACTTCTCATCAATATTCCGAGCAGCAACAGAGTCCTTTGGTTATTAACGTAAAAAATAACTGAGTATCAAGATGGTATAAACAAAAAAATATTGTTGGCATAAAAAATCGGCTGGTTTTTAGTTACCAATTTATTGCTGTCTTTCAGTATATTTCCTATTAACATTCTGTGCAGCAAACAGTCCTTTAGTTATTAAAATTTAAAATAACTGGGTATTAAGGTGGTATAAACAAAAAAATATCACTGGTCTAAAAACTCGACCGATCTTTAATTGCCATTTTGCTGCATACTTATTATCAACAGTCTGAGCAGCAACAAAGTCATTTAGTCATTAGAGTTTAAAATAACTGTATTAAGAGGGTATAAACAAAAAATTATTACTGGTCTAAAAAATCGGCCGATCTTTTTAGTTGCCATTTTGTTGCTGGGTCTTTGCATACTTCTTATCAATGTTCTGAGCAGTAACAAAGTACTTTAATCATTATAGTTTAAAATAATTGGGTTTCAAGTTAGCATAAATAAAAAAATTGCTGGTCTAAAAAACATTCCAATTTTTTTAGTTGCCATTTTGTTGCTGGGTCTTTGCATACTTTTTATAAATATCTTGAGCTGCAACATTTTTTCAATTATTATAGATTTAAATAATTGGGTATCAAGGTAGCATAAGTAAAAAAAATTGCTGGTCTAAAAAACCGGCCGATCTTTTTAGTTGCCATTTTCTTGCTGGGTCATTGCATACTTATCAATATTTTGAACAGCAACAAAGTGCATCAATCATTATAGTTTAAAATAATTGGGTATCAGGGTAGCATAAATAAAAAAATTTCTGGTCTAAAAAACAGGCCGATCTTTTTAGTTGCATTTTGTTGCTGGCTCCTAGAATATTGCTAATAAATATTCTCAGCCTGCCCTGTGCGTTCGGTTTTGTTCGGTAACTAATAATATTAAAATTTACCCGAATAAGTATTTATAAAAAATAATTTAAGTAATTATGAAAATAGAGAACAAATGAAACCGTTAGGTTGTCACTTCCTTTTATTATCCTTCTAACACTTTTTATGCAATTACTTTAAATTTCTAGAACTATTGTTTTCGTGAATCAAGGGCGCGTTTGTTCTGTTTCGAAATTTTTTTTGTTGCATTAGATTATTATCGTTAAATAATTTTTTTCCAAGTATGCACGTGTTAGTTCATAACAATTTAGGATTAATTGTTTACATACTTATTACTTAACTACATATTTTGTAAGTTCAATTGTTGTATATGAAATGAAGATATTTTTATCGAGTTTCTTTTCTTGCGTTAATTCCGTTTTGAAGTAGTTTTCTTAATATTCAGTTTCGCACTAGTCGTTTTCTTTTTTAAAATATTTATTGCTCTTTAATTAAATTAAATTAAACTGGCACGTAAAAGATTCACTAGTTGGCGTTCTGTACTACGTAATAGAAGTCTTTCGATGAACATCCATCTGAGTATTAAAGTGCTAGGTTTGTCCTGTTTTGCTTTATGGATGTGAAACCTGGACACTGAAAGTAAAGCATCTAAATAAATTGGAAGCGTTTGAGTTACGGCGCTATGGCCGTATGATAAAGATTCCGTGGACAGCACACGTAACTAACGGACATGTGTTAGAATCCCTACATAAAGAGCGAGAATTGACAAACACCATCAAAATAAGAAAAGTCGAATACTTTGGACATATGATGAGGGAGCTTAAATATCACATGCTCCGATTAATTATCCAGGGTAAAATAGAAGGAAAGCGATGGATTGGCAGAAAACAGCTTTCTTGGCTTCGTAATATTGGACATTAAACGGGTCGAACAGTCGAAGAATTGTTTCATGTAGCTACCGATCGAGAAGCTTTCCATCAAATTGTCAACTCTATGATAGCCAACGCCTGAACGCTTAATGATAGCCAACGTTTGAAAACAAGCATGGCACACAAAGAAGAAGAAATTAATTGCAGCAATAATTGCTGCAAGAGGAAATTTGGTTCAAATATTATTATTAATTGTGGATAGGTGCACCAGAAAAGTTTTAACCATTTATACTTGTATTTTGTATGGAAATGTTTTCTCGTTGCACATAAATTCTTGTAAATTTGTTTGTTTTACATAACAAATCAAGTCTGATGTTTAGAAGTTGCAAACGGCAGTCGAATAAATTAAATACACACAGGGTGATTCTGAATAAACTAATAAAATGTTTAGGTACCGCCCTTTTTACAAAAATTATTAGAACTGTTTTTTGTATTTTAAGTTACATATAAGGACCATTTACAAAATGTTAGCTTTTATATTTCTTACTAAAAAACTGTTCAATCCAGATCTAACAAAATATTTGTCTTTAACAGGCTTATCATAAAGTGGTTGTAGACCTTATACCCCAGTAAAATAACTCCAAGATGGCGGAAAAGCTGGAAAGAATTAGGAGCAAGCTGAATTTCACGTATGTTTTAGAAGGTATTAGAAAGTCATTTCCTAAAAACTCGTCAAAAATCCGAGCAGCGGAACCTGTTCAAAATGGCGCCTGAAGTAGCGGTGGGGGATAATTTCTAACACTTTCTTGTTCTTGGTCATAAAAACGTAAAACTACTTTTGTTCGAAGCATAAATAAAATAACTTTCAACTTTTATATGAACAGAAAATCAGAAGAGACCGATACATACATATATACATAGAGTCACGCCTTTTTCCCATAGAGGTAGGCAGAGACCACTTCCTTCCACTTGCTACGGTTCGTACACACATCTTTTGCTTCCTCTACTTTCATCAGTGCTCTCATACATGCTCTTCGGTTGTTGGTACTCTTGACCTGGCCTTTCTTCAAAACAATGTTGATCTGATCGAGATATGTTCTCCGAGGTCGACCTCTACCGATTTGCCCATTCACACTCGCCTTATAAATTTGTTCCGTCAATTTTCCTTCATCCATCCTTTCTACGTGTCCAAACCATCTTAGCATTCCTTTATCTATCTTTGTTACCACATCTTCTTTTACACCACAGCGTTTTCTTATCTCACTATTCTTAACTTTATCCAACCGAGTCACTCCGGCTATACTTCTCAGACTACTCATCTCCGCAGCATTAATCCTATTTTCATGCTTCTTCTGCCAAACCCAACATTCACTACCATACATAAGTGTAGGAACCAACACACCTCTATGCACAGCCAGAAGTGCCTTTTTTGACACTTTCTGGCTATTCATAAAGCTATGCAGTGCCCCATTCATTTGTTTTCCTGCCAACACCCTTCGCTCAATGTCACTGTCATACTTTCCATCTCTAGTAAATTTTGAACCCAAGTACACAAATTCATTAACTTGTTTCACTCTTTCTCCCTTAATCGAAACCCCACAGTTTGTCATGCTTTCTTCTCTTTCAAAACCCATTACTTTCGTTTTGCTCACATTTATTTTCATCCCTTTGATTTTCAGGGAATCATGCATAACATTAACCATCGCCTGCAACTCCTCTTCAGATAACGCTAATATGACTTGATCATCGGCGTAAAGAAGGCATTTTACGATCAAATCATTCATTTTTAATCCATACGCACTCTCTTTCAGATCTTTTAAACAATTGTGTATGTATAAGTTAAACAGCCATAGCGAAGCCACACATCCCTGTCTCACACCTTTTTCGATGTTAAACCAGTCCGTGCAAGCTCCGTTTATCCTGACACAAGCAGTGGAATCCTCGTAAAGTGATTTCAGTGCTCTTATTAAACTACCACTCACCCCATACATAGACAATGTAGACCACAATTCACTCCTCACCACTCTGTCATAGGCCTTTTCCAAGTCTATAAAAGCGCAATAGACCTTCTGACTTCTAGCCAAGAATTTTTCGACTATACCTCGTAAGGAAAAGACCTGATCCATACATCTCCTTCCTCTTCTAAATCCTGCTTGCACATCCCATATCATCTTCTCAGTTTCATTCGTTACTCTTTTGATCAATATCTTTGCATACAGTTTGCCGACTATGCTGAGTAAACTAATTCCTCGGTAGTTCTTACAGTCCTGCTGCGAACCTTTTCGCTTGTAAAGCGGCACGATAACGGCCTTGCACCAGTCGTCTGGTACACTACCACTTCTCCAACAAAGGTTAAAAAGGCGGTCCAGTAGATTAGCTACCACGTTTTGTCCAGCCTTCAGCATTTCAACTGTTATCCGTTAACCGTTGATTTTGATCAGGCGGAACTTCCTACCACCACAGGTTCTACAAGAATGCACATTTTCCGCAGTTACCTTCAAGTGCAGAAATGGTTGGGAAATAACTTAAATCCCTGTGAACGGGGGTGGGAGTTAAGAGACGGAAGCTATGTACCATTAACCCGAGTCACCTCTGTAGCTCCAGAATAAATTTTGTCCTCAATTTTTTGCAACTGAAAAAAAATGTGCAGCATTGTGCACGTGCAAGAGATCCGGACTTAGGTACCTGTACTAACCGGGTGCAAACATTGTGACATTAACGGTAGTAATAACAAAATAGAAATTGTAGAGGAACTTACTATAAATTGAATGAATTACTTTTCTAATTTTATCTTGTTTTTTCTCATTTTTTAAATGTTTTTGCTTTTCATAACTGTAGAAATAAATCAATCAAATGTTAAAGCCATGAAACATTAAAATTTGTATTGATTAAAAAAGTAAAAATGTTTTATTGGAAATTGATAAATCAAAATCGTCATTAAAAAGGCGTTGAAAGCGAACGTTTTTAATGTGAGAGCTTTGTTTTCAATTGTAACGATTATTTGTTATATATTTTAATTTAAAATTTTTTTTACATGCAACCAATTTCATGTCATAAAATTTCATAGTCATAAAACATCGAAATTGGCTTATAAAAATTTAAAATGTTTTTTTATGTTCTATAGAAATTGATAATTCAAAATATTCGATTAAGAAGGCAAATTAACCAGGCTTTTTATTTTAATATCAGGAAAACAAAAAAAAATTATATAATTTATAATTTTATGTTGTAAAGTTTATTTTGAAGAACAAAATTTTTATGGAAACGGTCAGGCGTGCAATGGTTGGGGCCGGATGGATTTGCCGGCTTACTCTTAGAATCCCGATGTCTACGTAAAATATGGGAGTTATTATATCAAAAACAACCAGTGAAATAAAAACTTCATTAACAAGCCTAAAATACTTATTTTAAGGTATTTTGCGATAAACTCATATCTTTTCATTCAAAATCCCTATTTAAAATACATGAAAGTTTTTTCTTGTCTGTTTTTTTCGTTTTTTGACCAAGTGAGCTTTTGTATCTAATAATTAATCAAATAAAAGTTGAAGATATTTTAATCATGCTTCGAACAAAAGTAGTTTTACGTCTTTATGACCAAGAACAACAAAGTTATAGCATTTTTAGAAATTATCCCTCACCGGTTCTTCAGGCGCCATTTTGAACAGGCTCCGCCGCTCGGATTTTTGGGGACTTTTTAGGAGATGATTGTTTTGATACCTTCTAAAACATATGTGAAATTTAGCTTGCCCCTAATTTTTTCTACCTCAAGATGGAATTTTACTGGGGTATTACTCTTTTTAACACGCTTATATTAGTTTCACCTATATGTTTGTTTGTACGTTTGTTTGTATGTTTTTTGTATGTTTGTAACTGACTCTTTGGCCTCGATTTTGCACTACTTTAAGCGATCAGATTTAATTTAAACTTCGCACACTTGTCAAAGACCGACGACAATGCAATAATTCGATCAAAATATCCGATTATCCTGATTAGTTTCGCCAGGATTCATAAATGTCTTAAGGGATCCTTTGCATGAGAGTGGGAGATATAGAACTAATGCGTAAACTACTCATGCGCGCAGTTCCAATGTCATATTATAATTCATCCAATCCAATATAGTGGTGAGAAAGGAGCCGGGGGATGAATGGCAAGAGGATGAGTAAAAAATCGAATTAAAAAGCGAAAAACAAATTACAGTTTAAAAAAACTAAAAAACACGCTTTTAGTAAGTTAAAAATAATTCATAACATATGAATAAAATTACTGACGAGAAAATTAATGTCACTGTTTTAAAACCGTGGGGTGCTTTTATTCCGAAACGCAGAGTTAGTTTAAAAATGTCATACAAATCACCCCACGCTTTGAGTAACTCTAAAAGCGTGTTTTTTAGTATTTTTAACTGTAATTTATTTAAAGATAAATTTATAGACAACGAATATTTGCGAACAGATCTCAAAGATTAAGAATTTTTTTATCTTGACTTTTAACTTTTAAAAATCCATGTTAATAAACTAGTTGTTTCACCTATCTCAATTTTCATGGTTCTTGATTTTACTCGGATAAGTTTTATGTTAATAGGATCAACAAGCGACAAATTAAGCTACATGAAAGAGCTTCACGCCAAATTATGCTTCTAAATTAGAGCTGTACGCCAAATTATACTATTTAAGGAAGCCACACGTCAAAATAAGTTACTTGAGACAAATACGCAGAGGCGACGCCCATTTAAGCCAGTTGAGAGAGCTAGACGTCAAATGAAGCTAATTGAGAGAACTTCACAGATGATACACGCCAAATTAAGCTACTTAAAAGAACTACACAGAGGCTACACTGTAAATTAAGCTACTTAAGAATATGTGAAAATAAGCTACTTGAGATAGAGGTACCCAAAGGCTACACGCTAATTTATTTACTTGACAAAGCTACACAAAGGCTTCATACCAAATACATCTAATTGAGAAAGCTAAACGTAAAATTAAGAGAGATACAAAATAATTATTTGCCAAATTAAACTACACGTCAAATTAAGCTTTCTTAGAGGGCAACAGCCTCTGATAGATTGCGACCAACCATCCTGGTATCGTGTTTTCAAAACTTGAATTATCCCATCGATTTTATCTTATTATTATGAAAGAATTAAAATATAAAATCACCCTATATAGTCAGAATAATGTACTCTTACTTATTACCAAGTACGCGGTTTGCATTTAATGCGTCCATAAGAGGTAGCGGTTTAGTTTTGTAGTTTTCATTCGGTTCCGGATTAGTTCTTTGAACTATTTGAAGATAGTTGTTAGGTGAAATTTTCTTACTAACATTTTCAAAACAGTAAATAAACATGAAAATATTAATTGATTAACTAATAAAATAATAGACCGTTCTTCTTTGTATAGTTCGTGATATATAATTAAGTATTAATATTAATACAATAAGACTAATAGTTTTTATATTTACCATAATACATAATTTATTTTTGTTTCAGGTATGTGGACTTACTTATAAAATGTTATTGGCGTAAGTAAAAATTTATTTACGATAAAATTAATCGTACGTCTAAAATATTGTAAACGCCCCATTTCCACATAATAATTATCTTACATTACTGTGTGAAAAGTAATATTTTGCTATCTAAAGTAGCTCAAATTGGCCTCTGTGTCCAATATCTTATTTTGACATGTGGCTCTCTAAAGTAGCCTAATTTGGCATGTAGCCTCTTTGTAACTCTCTAAAGTAGCATAATTTGGTATGTAACCTCTTTCTAATTATCTCAAGTAGCTTAGTTTGACGTCTAGCTACCTTAAGTATATAAATTTGGCGTATAGTCTTTGTATAGCTCTCTCAAGTACTAAACTTGGCATAAGCCTCTGGGTTGCTCCCTCCAGAACCTTATTTTGACGTTAAGCTCTCTAAAAAACGCTTAAATTGGCGTGTAGTTTAATTTGGCATATAATTGTTTTGTATCTCCCTCAATTTTAAGAAGCATAATTTGGCTTGTAGCTTTTTTAAGAAGCATAATTTGACGTGTAGCAAGTGGGAAATGAATATTCTGTGTAAAAATTTTTTTTCATCAGTGGAAAAAAATTTGGATATCTTCAACCTGTATTCGTTTGATTTTCTCTAGGTTTTGGATAGTTGCCAATGTCTACAGTTTTGTTGAGGCACTGCCTATCATAACTTTTAATTCTGTTGAAACTGAATTGGCAGAGCTGTTTTGTTTAGTTTTCATTGCAATAAATTTGAAAACGGCAACATTTCTGAAGAGTCAATAAAAAAACAAGCCCATACTTCCCTTTTAAAAATTTGGGGGTTGTAACTGTCAATCGAAGGGAGTTCAATGTAGGGATGAAATTTTTCCGTTGCAGAATGTCATTGCATAATCTAAAATTGACGTGTTTAAGGATTTTTCTTAAATGTACACAATAATTGACAAAATGAATTTATTTCATTTGGAATCTGTATTGGGTTTGAAATTTTGATTTTTTTTTCTCCACAAACTTTTTCAGGGTCGGAAAATACCAAATCTGTTCACTAATCGTGAGGTTTTGGTGTAGTAGCGGAAGATCGCAGATTCGCGGCTTACGTAGTAAACGCGTGTTAATTAAATTTTTTTCAAATGTTCTGCATAGTGTGGGTAATGGTATCGAGTGTTATTTGAAGGAGTTCTCTCGGACAAAAATGAGATTTCTGTGTCAAGCTAAGACAGCTTGCGTAACGTTTAAACAACGCTCAACTGGTTAATCAAATTTTTTTTATTACTCAATCTTATTTAGTATATTCGCTGTACCTGATTTAAAATCTCGAGTCGTTGTTTATTTCCAGTATAATTTAGAATATCGATATACTAATCAAATATTGATTTTTTTAATAGTGTTCTGATACCATTCGAGATAAAAAATTCATATTTACCTACATGACGTAACGGATAAACTTGATTAATTGCTTATAATTTTTTTTAATATTGTTAGCAAAATAAAACTTTATTTAATTCCTAAATTAAATTTCAGCACATGCGTGACGTACAGCACGTGGCCACTGGTGGTATAATAATAACCCTACTTTTTAACATTTGTTCATATGGAAGTTTGTGTGTGAAATCACTGTCAGGATAAACGAAGCTTACCCGGACTGGTTTAACATCGAAAAAGGTGTAGCATCGCCATGACTGGTTAACTTATGCATTGACGATTGTTTAAAATATTTGAAAGAAAGTGCGTATGGATTGGAATTGAATGATTTGATCGGCAAATGCCTCCTTTACGCCGATAATCTGGTCATAGTAGAGTCATCTGGAGAGAAGTTGTAGGCTATGGTGAATGTTATGCATACTACCCTGAAAATCAAAAGGAATAAAAATAAATGTAAGCAAAACGAAAGTAATGGATTTGAAAGAGAAAAAAGAATGACAAACTGTAAAGTTCTGATGAAGAAAAAAAGAGTGGAACAAGTAAATAAGTTGGGTTCGAAGTTTACAAGAGATGGAAAGTATGACAGTGACATTGAGCGAAGGGTGTTGGCAGAAAAACAAATGAATGGGTCACTGCATAGCTTTTTAAACAGCAAGAGAGTGTTAAAGAAGGCAAGTCAGGCTGTGCATAGAGGAGTGTTGGTTCCTATACTTATGTATGATAGTGAATGTTAGGTTTGGCAGAAGAGAAGAGAGCATGACGAACTTCGAAGGCTGATTAAAAGAGAAAGAATGGAACAAGTAAATGAGAAACGCAAAGTATGACTGTGACATTGAACAAAGGGTGTTGGCAGGGAAACAAATGAATGGGGCCCTGTATAACTTTATGAGCAGCAAGAACGTGTCAAAAAAGGCACGTCTGTCTGTGCATAGAAGAGTGCTGGTCACTACACTGCAAGATAGTGAATGTTTGGCAGAAGAAGCATGAAAATAAGATTATTGTTGTGAAGATGAGTAGGCTAAGAAGTATAGCCAGAGTGACTTGGTTGGATAAAGTGAAGAATAGTGAGATAAGGGAACGCTGTGGTGTAAAACAAGATGTGGTTACAAAAATAGATAAAGAAATGCTTAGATGGTTTAAACACGTAGAGAGGATGGATATCCCGTAGGGATAGGCAGAGACTACTTCCTTTCACTTGCTACGATTCTTACACATATCTTTTGCTTCTTTTACTTTCATCAGTGCTATCATATATGCTCGTCGGTTGTTAGTACTCTTGACCTGGCCTTTCTTCAAAACAATGTCGATCTGATCGAGATATATTCACCTTATAAACCGATTTTGTCAATCTTCCTTCATTTATCCTTTCTACGTGTCTAAACCATCTAAGCATTCATTTATTTATCTTTGTAACCACATCTTCTTTTACACCACAGCGTTCTCTTATCTCACTATTTTTTACCCTATCCAACCGAATCATTCCGGCTATACTTCTCAGACTACTCATCTCCGCAGCATTAATCCTATTTTCATGCTTCTTCTGCCAAACCCAACATTCACTACCATACATACGTGAAGCAACCAACACACCTCTATGCACAGCCAGATGTGCCTTTTTTGACACTTTCTGGCTGCTCATAAAGCTATGCAGAGCCTCATTCATTTGTTTTTCTGCCAACACCCTTCGCTCAATGTCACTGTCATACTTTCCATCTTTCGTAAACTTTGAGCCCAAGTACACAAATTCATTTACTTGTTTGACTCTTTCTTCCTTAATCAGAACTTCACAGTTTGTCATATTTTTTTCTCCTTCAAAAATCAATACTTTCGTTTTGCTTACATTTATTTGCATTTGAACTTCAGTTTGAGTAATTATGGCCAAAAATATAGAATTTCCTAATAACTTGACTACAGCGCCACCTATTCTATCCTAGCATAGCTATGAACCATCTTCTCGACAATACAAATTTATTTGATGAATATGACCTCAATCGGTCGAGTCGTTCAGAAGTTACACGATCGCTAACAGACTCAATAACGATAATTCATTTTGGTTAGTTTCAACACAGTTGCAACTATGCATTTTTAATAACTGTCTTAACATTTCCTTTTAGAGGAGTTATTAAATGGCAGTTAAAATTTTTACAATAGCTTCTATAATCCATTTATCCAAAAGAGGAGCTACTTTTGTATAATTAGAATTAGTTTGTTTAGTTTGCTCGAACTAAAGTGGATTTAGTTTGCGCAATTTAAATTAAAAAAATGCAACAACGGTTGCAATAGTTAATAAGGTTCATGAAACATAATAATTATTCGTTGAAATTGTACAATAAAATTTGTAATGATTTTTCATGAGAATCTCGAATTAGAACATGCAGCAATGAGATCAGCACAAATTTTTACCTCTTAATTATTTTGTTGTTTTAATTTTTTTTGTCATGTTTTGATATTGTTTCGAAATTTTATTTCTTCTATTGGTAAAACGTGCATTGAAGCGGTGCATTACCCTAAACAGAAAAATTAAACTACATCCTACATAACTTTTTACCTACTGATGTGCATGTTTTTTGGATCTTGTTCATCAATGTGAAGAATAATGCTGGACTAAAATTTCCTCCCTGTCTTATATCTAAATGATTTACAAGGGTGGTCTGAAAAGTTTCCGATTATGACGTGAGATGGCAGCATTCGTCAATAAAAGCTAGGGAATGTGGTTGCGCACCTTTTGACAGGTACTCACCAAAATTTTGGGCCATTTTGGAGGCGCAGTTGTTGTTTGAAAATCGACCAGCTTAAGAGACGACGAACGTTCGGCACGTCCAAAAACTGCAACCACTGATGATAACATCGCTAAAGTATACCAAATGGTGCTACATGACCGTCGAATTAAAGTGAGAGCAACAACAGAGTCTATGAATATGTCCAAAGAACGTGTTTGTCACATACTGAATCAAGAATTAGACATAATTAAGCTATCCGCGCGTTTGATGGCGCGTTTGCGCACGTTAGACCAAAAACGTGTTAGAATGAACATTTCCAACGCTCTGTTAGCGCAGTTGAGGCTCAATAAATCGGAGTTTTGGCGCCGATTAATTACTGTAGATGAAACTCGGATACACCATTATACGTCCGAAACAAAAATACAGTCAAAACAGTGGAAAAAATTGCGTATTTCACCTACAGAATATTACGAACGCCAGAATCGTATGAAAGGTATAGACGAAACCGAAACGAGACAACAGCACTAGTAAGACAAAAAAAAAACCATCACTGGGAAATTTTCTTAAAGCGAATGGAGGAAGACTACTATGGACTCCAATAACAAATCTGGCGGTTTATTTGAACTCAAAGAAAAGAAATTAATAAGCTAGTGGAAACAAATCAGATAGCAAGGGAAACCTGAGTTAATTATCTGACGGAACTATATAAATTAGAAGAATCTGAGGCTGAACTAAATACACCCGAAATCGTAACAAATGACAACGCACAAATTAAGACAGACGATGTAAATATAGTTCTTCGAAAGCTCAAAAATAGGAAAAGCCAGGCAAGATGGTATCCCAAACGAATTACTTAAATATGGTGGTCAAAGTTTCATACAGCAGCTAACGTCTCTTATTCGAAAAATGTTCTACCAACATAAGATACCCGACAAATGGCGAACTAGCATCACTATCCTTATTTTTAAAAAAGGAGATAAGAAATTGCCTTCAAACTACCGAGGCATAAATCTCTTAAGCACTATACTTTAACTAACAAGAAAAGTTATAGCAAACAAAATTAATACCCTAACACCCTTAGCAGATGAACAGCAAGGATTTAGATCGGCCAGATCATGCACAGATGCGGTTTTTGTCATAAGACAGATAACGGAAAAGTCAATTGAATACAACAGACCAGCATACATGTGTTTTATTGATTTGGAAAAAGCGTTCGATCGTGTGCGGTTAAGAGACGTTATACACCTTCTTTACAACAGGCAAATTTCAGATAATTTCATCAAAACCATTGAAAATATATACAAAGCAAATCAGATTCAAGCAAAAATAAATGGAACCATGGCGTTCTATGCTATGCCGATGACGCAGTACTAGTTGCTGAAAATGAAGACGATCTGCAGCTACTATTACATCGATTTAACTGCTCCGCCAAATCACTTAATATGGTGATATGGGCCCAGAAAACTAAATGCATGACGACATCAAAAACGCCATTAAGGTGCAAACTGGAAGTTGAAGGCAAAGTTATCTAACAGGATATAAAATATAAGTATCTGGGCATAGAAATCTCAGGCTATGGTGATGTTGAGACGGAGGTGAGAGAACAGACAACGCAGGCAACAAGAGTAGCAGGATGGCTAAATGACACAATATGGCGAAATAAAAAGATTAAAATACAATCAAATCAAGAATTTACAAGGCAATAGTAAGACCAACTATGACATACACGGCAGAAATTCGACCAGACACAGCGAGACCAAACAACTAGACAACCGAAATGAGAGTACTTCGTAGAATAACTGGAAAGACGATCTTGGACAGAGAAAGAAACGAAAATATAAGAAGGACATACAAGATAGAAAACATTAATGAGTGGGTTCCCGGCAGAAATAGGGAATAGTAGAATGGACAACGAAAGAATAGTCAGAACAGCACGCGACAAATCACCAATGGGTCGCAGGAGTTTAGGACGCCCCCGAAAAGGATGACTACAATTTAGCAGTGCAATAGGCAGAGGGACGATGAAAAAAACAGGCGATCCGCCTAGATTAAAGCAGGAAGAAGAAGAAGAAAACAGTGGATTGCGAAGGAGGAATCGGCTACAAAAAGAGCAAAAACTGTTTTTTCTGCTGGAAAGTGATGGAGACTGTTTTTTGGGATAGTCGTAGAGTTATCTAAATCGATTATCTTCAAAATGAAAAAACCATTACAGGAGCATATTACGCATCTAGCTAAAATTAGAAATTTCAGAAAAACGGCCACATTTGCATCACCAAGACAATTCGCTGTCACACACCTCAGAGGTTACCATGGCGAAAATCCACGAATTACGGATTAAACTGCTTGACCCCACTTCTTACTCACCAGATCTACCCCTAAGCGACATTTCGTTCCCTAATCTAAAAATTGTGTTCGAAGGACAGAGATTTTTGTCACCTTTGTAAACAATTATGTTGCGAAAAAGGATGCCGAGTACTATTTGAAAGTATTAAAGAGATGGGAGCATAGCTAAGAGACTGACAAGGAGACTATGTAGAAAAATAAAAACTTTTCAAACCACCCTCGTTCTACAAATTTCATTGTTGCAGAAAAAAATCTATTATTGATAGTAAATTATCTAAAATATTTTTCGCGTATTTACTTACAATATGAAACGTGTCTATTTTAAATTCAATACATTTTAAAAGATTTCATCATGAATGCAAACGTTTTAATAAATTTTACAGATGATAAAAGATATTGGAAAAATTAATAGGATATTTAAAGATTCAATTAGAGAGCGTTAAAAGAGAAAGCATTAATATTAGTTTTACCATAAGTATGATTATTTTAAAATATTTTTGTTAATTATATTTACTATTTATTATTTAAGTATGATTAAAAATGGTAATATAATCAGAAATTTTTTCAGCCAGGAGTTTTAAATCTGAATTTAACAAATATACCCTGTGATTCGTTAAAACGATATAAGAAAATGATTTTTCGAAAATATATACTTGTGCTTGGAAACAAAAAAATAGTTCATTTTTCACGATCAGGTCTTTTTCTTACGTAGTCGAGAAATTCTTGGCTAAAAGTCAAAAAGTTGCTGCGCTTTCGTAGACTTGGAAAAGGCCTACGATAGAGTGGTGAGGAATGAATTGTGGTCGATATTGTCTATGTACGAGGTGAGCAGTAGCTTGATACGAGCGCTGAAATCACTTTACGAGAAATCCACTGCTTTTGTCAGGATAAATGGAGCTTAAACGGACTGATTTAACTTATTTTTAGACAGTTGTTTAAAATGCTTGAAAGAGAGTGCGTCTTCTTCTTCTATGGTGCCTTATCCGGTCCGGATGTTGGCGATCATTAAGGCTATCATAGTTTTGTTGACGGCTCTCCGAAACAGCTATGTGGATATTACTCCAAACCATTGTCGAAGGTTCTTTAGCCACGAGATAAGACGGCGTACTGGTCCTCTCCTGCCAAATATTTTGCCTTGCATGGCGAGTTGAAGAATTCGATATTTTTCTTCATGGCGCATGGAGGTACTCAAGTTTACGCCGCTTCACTTCTGTTTTCTTTCTCATGCGCGGCAGGACTTTGACGTTGGTGACATGTCCCACCCCAGATATCTTTAATATTCTCCTGTAAATCCACATCTCGAAAGCTTCGATCTTTTTTTCAGTAGCCTGCGTTAGGGTCCAGGCCTCCACTTCGTATAGCAGCACCGGGAGCACGTAGCATCTCACTATCCGCATCTTGGTGTCTAAATTCAGGTCACTCAAGCACCGTAAGGGTCTCATCCTGGTAATGAGATCATATTAGCATCATCTGGGAAGGAGTTGCAGGCAATGGTTAATATTATGCATGATGCTTTTAAAATCAAAAAGATAAAAGAGAAAGTAAGCTAGACGAAAGTATTGAAAGATAAGAGAGTATAACAAACTGTGAGGTGCTGATTGAAGGAGAAAGAGTGAAACAAGAGTTTGTATACTTGGGTTCAAAGTTTACAAAAGACGGAGTATGACTGTGATATCGAGCGAAGGTTGTTGGTAGTGCCCTGCATAGCTTTATGAGCAGCCAAAACGTGTTAAAAAAGGCACGACTGGCTGTGCATAGAGGAGTGCTGGTTCCTACACTTAGTATGGTAGTGCTTGTTGGGTTTGGCAGAAGCATGAAAGTAAGATCAACGCTGCGGAGATGAGTAGTCTGAGAAGTATTGCCAAAGTAAATCTGATGGATAAAATGAGGAATAGTGAAATAAGGAAACGCTGCGGTGTTAAAGAAGATGTGGTATGTATGAGAGCACTGATGAAAGTAGAGGAAGCAAAAGATGTGTGTAAGAACCGTAGCAAGTGGAAGGAAGTGGTCTCTGCCTACCCCTATGGGAAAAAGGCGTGAATTTATGTATGTATGTATGGTAACGAAGATAGATAAAGGAATGATAAGATGGTTTGAACATGTAGAGAGGATGGATGAAAGATGATTGACGAAACAAAATTAACAAAAATAAATATATATATATATATATATATATATATATATATATATATATATATATATATATATATATATATATATACTGCTATCCTACAGGTCTTGTGTAATATAAATATTGTTTATTAGACACAAAAAATGCTTCCAGATGAAATTAATGTTTTCGTAAAACCTGCTAACGGTCAAGTGCACCAATGAAGTGTGAATTATTAAGAATCATTAATTATAAGTCGAATGGAATTGAGCAAGTAGAAAAATTCAACAGCTACATAACGATTGAACAATTTAGTTAAACGACCTATTATTATTCATCATGTTCTTGTCATGTTTTGTAATGATGATGATTGCCATTATTATAGAAAAGGCTCAACTACAAAATATCCGCGCGTTTACTTAGAAACTAAATGCGATTTTCTGCATTGGCATTGGCACGATTTTTTTGACATTTTTTAATAGAGACCTTCTCTGTAGTGGAAATAGAATGTTAAAGCTAAAAACCTTGGCAATTTAAACGTTATGCAATCATTTTCTCAATGCGCTCCATTGCAAATTATTAAATAATTAATATAAATACGTGTAGGGTTAGGTTATGGATGGAGGGTTTGGTACCAAAAAAACTGTGCCTGTAATTACAATGTTAGGAAAATCTTCTGGACTTTAAGCTCCCACTTCGCGCATCTAATTATCCGGCAATGTTGCAAAATTTTGCTCTGAAATCAACGGTCTATTTGTCTATGCCGTATAGTCACCTTAGGCCATATTTTACGAAGTTCTATTCAAGAGGCGCACCCTCTGGCCAATTTTTTTTGTAGGTTGTTTGGACCTACAAAAATATAGTCCTGAGTTTTCGTCCATTGTCGGGGTATATTTTAGCAATAAAAAATTATTGAAAATTAAAAAATGGATATTTTGAGGTAATTTTTTTTGGAACTCGTCCTATCGAAAAAAGTTTCCAATAAAATGTGTTCATCACAACGTTCTCTGTAAAAAAGGTCCTGAAAAAAAAGTGCTCACATTGTTAATTAAGCGGTTAATGGCAAATGAAAATGAAAATTCTACATTTCATTTTTGCAACCGCAATCGGGTGTTTATCAACATATCGGTTTGAAACTAGTACCTTATGTACAGGAGCCAAACCCCAAGAGAATCTTGCAAGATTTATCGATCTGCGAGATATAGTTTAGCAAAAATCTGCGATTATCGAAAAATCTTTACCGTTTATTAGAATTACCCGACGAAGGCCCACAGGGTGAAAAAAAATCAGGGAGCTTCGTATCATCATTCACAAGCGATTTGAAAAAAAAATTGTTAAAAATAGATACCGTTTTTCGGCGATTTTTGCTTATAAACAATTAATAATTCTGACCAAAGTTGCAAAGATATCTGAAAAATTCTTGGACCATTTGATACGTTTTTGGAAATCGAACAATTAAAAAAAAATTTCAATATTTTGATTACCGCCCGAAATATAAATGTGTTTAAGTTTGTTCAATTTTTTATCGTTGTAATAAAGATTTTTGCAAAATTCGAGTCCTATCTGACAGAAAGATACTTCAGAATCAAGCAACAAGAAGCGTATTCTGAAGTAAAGGAAATTAAAGCAGCGGTGCCACAAGGTAGTGTATTAGGTCCAGTACACTATCTGCTATATACTAGTGACATTCCAAAACATGAACACGAGACAATAGCGACATTTGCAGACAATACAGCAGTAATTGCAGTGGGAAAAAATCATGGAGAAGCTGCTGAAAAACTTCAACACTCCATAAATAGAATTAACACCTGGATTGAAACTTGGCGTATCAAGTTATACGAAAGTAAGTCTGTACACGTAGACTTTATCAACAAACAAAAACAGTATATACCTATCAGAATCAATGACGCCCAGATACCCCGTGCTAACGTAGCGAAGTACCTGGGAATGAACTTAGACGCGAGACTACACTGGAAAGTCCACGTAAAAAAAAGAGAGAAGAATTAGGCGTAAAATACAAAAAACTGTATTGGCTTCTTGGAAGAAATTCCAAGTTGTCAATTTACCACAAATTTCTCCTCTACGAGCAAATCCTGAAACCTGTATGGACATATGGCATCCAACTCTGGGGATGTGCCAGCAAGAGTAATATTCAAATCAAACAGAGATTCCAAAACAAAGTTTTACGGGGCATTGTAGATGCACCCTGGTATTTTCGCAACAGTGGCCTACATAAGGACCTTGAAATGGACACAGTAGAATAGACTATCAGTAAATACGCCAAAAGTCATGAACAACGACTTCTAGACCATGTGAACATCGAGGCTATCCAGCTCCTCGACAACACAATCCAGACAAGAAGACTCAAGAGGACGAAGCCTTACGAACTAGTTAAATAAACTGCCAGTGTAAAAGCAGAGCAAAGTGCGGTAGAACACAATCGTATTAGTGTAAGATCTGATTTAGAACCTAAGGACTTCTAATGAGTAAGACTCTTAGTTTTAAGATTGTAGTAAGTTAGGTCAAATTTAATTTGTTCATTGATCGCATTATTTGATCAGATTACAATAACAATAAAACTAAAAAAAAAAAGTTTATAAAAATTTCATAACTCTTTATTTTTTTTTTACTTTACTTAAAATATTTTCACAAATAATAATATTCAACTAACTAACTCAAACTAAATGAAAAGAAAAATTTGTGCCAATAATTTTACAATTTGTTGAACTATTTCAACTGTGCTACGACGATAAAATTTTAAAACAGATTTTATGGTGTTTTTAGAAATGAGACTAAAGAAATTAACTCTACATACATGATTTTTGTTTGTGACGTTGGCGGTGTTGCACGGTCCAACAAAATTTCCATTACCTCTTAATCTGCGTTCACTGGACCAGAACCGGTTTTTGGAGTCACCACAAGTGCCGCCAAAACAATTATTTCACTGTCGTCTAAGATACCACCTCAGAAAGATAGATCTGAACCAACAAACGGACTGTCGGTTCTGCTGCGTGAAAGACGAAACTGCTGAACATATACTTTGTTCATGCCCCGGCCTGGGAAGAATAAGGTTCAACATATTTGGTTACACTAACCTAGAACCTACCGATTTTAAAAAAATCTCTCCCTATACAACCATAAACTTCGTAAGAAGGGCTGGATTGTGCGGTGAACTATAGCCTCTAGAGGTGAGCCACAATAGATCTACTAAGGGTCGCGGTGGAGGGGCGACCATGCCCCACTCACATGAAACCTAACCTAATATTGCAAAGAGTTAAAGTGTGTTTCATTTTATTATTGAATAAAAATAAAATTATTATTATTATTTTTATAGTACATTATTTTCTGGTTCATTACATATCATGTCTTCAAGACAATGCCGACGAAACCGCTACAATAATTTTACTGTTTATTCAATTCAAGCAAGTCTGGTAGTAGAATTCATTAACCACTTTTAATAAAGCTTAGCTTTGTTTGGTGTTTTTATTTAATCGTTGGTAATAATATGGTTGTGTCATAAGTGTATTGGCAGCCATTAACTTCTCGGACTATTAAGACCTGTAAAGACATGCCGAATGTTGCATAACAAAATCATTATTTCTTGCTGGTAAAGATAAATGTCGGCATTAATCACTACATGTTATTCCTTTTGTGGTAGATAAAATGCGGTATATTACGATACCAAATTGTCCATTGGATATTGAATGATTTATTGATGGGGCGAAATAGTCAACATTAACATATCGATAAGCTTCGATCGATTTCTATTCCAGACGTTTAAAGATAGACTGGACAAAAGACACTGGTCAGTAGTGTATTGAGAAAGAATCACACGTCATTAATATGAGCGAGAATGATATTAATCTGTATGGCTAAGACTCAGTTTAATTACCAATAATGACGAAATAACTCCATACCTGCAGGTCAGGTTTTCCTGGATGACCGTCCTTCGATCGTCTTTCCCAATAGTGCAATCACGCACTTGCAATTAAATGTACATAATTATTGTTCTTCTAAATTTTATTTCTTTTCATTTTCATTTTATTACAAACATTTTTACAAAGTCACACACACACACACACACACACACACACACATATATATATATATATATATATATATATATATATATATATATATATATACAAGCTATAAAAATATCAGGAAAACAAAAATAAAAGTATATAGAATTACAATTTTTAACTCTCATTTTAAATGATTCTAAGAATGAAGCAAAAAGATCCAAATATACATAATATGTATTTGCCAATTTTAACATTTTGACCATAGTTAGTAGGATGCAGAGAATTTTTCCATTTCTTGTTTCTCTTGAATTTGTATTTAAAGTTATAAGCTTAACAATTTCTGGAGAATTAATGCTGCCATTTATGTAAATAAGTGTAAGATTAGATTCTAATCTTCTCTGAGCTAAAATATAAGTAAAGAGTATCCAATATAAGTTTATGGGTATATTTACCAATATGATATCTAAGTTTGTGTGCAGAAAACCTTAAACACTTGTTTAGACACTCCCAAATAGATCAATATCCACATTATATGAAGAGCACCAAATTGTGAAGGTCTATTTCAATATTGAATACTAATTAGAAAACTGAAAAAAAATTGGGGTTTGCTTATTAAAAAAATTTTCGTAACGCCATCCGTATTCAAGATAAAGGGCGTTGAAGAAAAAAAATGTTCACACATTTATTACGATTTTGCCGAAACTACTGGAAACATTGTAATGAAATTTTATACGAATATGTTTTAGAAGCTGATACATCCCATGAATTTGTTTCAAAAATCCAATTATTGTTAACTATCAATAAATGTCAGTTTTCCAATGAATTTTTGTAAAACGTTACAGGAAGCGAAAGCCCTCAATCCCAATTTATCGATGAGGTCTCATTTACGCGACAAAAATTTTTTAATTCACATAATGCATACTAATTAATAACTTTATCATTACTTTATACCAGCATCGGTTATTACTTCATAATTTTCAAATCAAAATATTCCGAAAACGGTACACAGTATCGAGTTCTACTAAGAGTATCTTTTTGGTGTAAAATTGAATGATGTTTAAGTTCACTTGAAATTTTGATTAATAAATCTAACCTTAAAAAAATTATGTTCAATACTACATGGTACGAATCATGTAACTAGCGCCCTCTATGAGAGTCAGATATAAAAACAAACATCATGGGATGTATAAGCTTTTAAAACATATTCATATAAAATTTTATTACAATGTTTCCAGTGGTTGTATACAGTGTGTATACATTTTTTTCTTCAACCCCTTTATCTTGAATATCTTCTAAAAAACACAAATGGATACGATTAGGAAATTGCTAATCCGGGTCTGAATACAGTACACGTCAAAGTAGTGGATATCAAATGATTGTAACGTATTTCGAAGTGTTGGTTGGTAGTTTATTTAACGTAGTTTTGAAAATTGAAAACTACGGTATATTCCATTGCGAAAAGGGTGGATATTATTTCGCTTTACTTTACGAACAATAAATGTGCGAATAGAACAGCTCAGCTATTCAATGAACAACGTCAAGATCGACATGTCAGTAGAAAGTATGTACTAGAGTCAGTAAAAAAATTTCAAGAGACAGGAAATGTAGCTAATAAAAAACGAGAAATAGAAAAACCTGTAGTTAATTAAGCTAGTGAAGTTGCAGTTTTGGGACATGTTCATCTTGATCCTACGTTGAGTACGAGGCAGCTAAATATGTGTCTGGGATCAATCGAACTAGCATCCAAACCATTTTGAAGAAGAATAAATTCCATACATATAAAATACGTATAATCCATGAACTTAATGAGGATGATTATGACCGCCGTTTGCAGTTTTGCGAAATAATGGGTGCGCGAGCAGTGAACGATCCACAGTTTCTTTTTAAAATCTATTTTTCCGATTAATGCAGTTTTTTCTTGCACGGAACGGTAAATCGCCACAATTGCCGCTATTGGTCCGATTTAAACCAAAGAGTTTTTCACGAGGTGCATACACAGCAACCGGAGAAATTAAATGTATGAGCTGGCATTTGCGGTGACCGAATGGTGGGTCCTTTTTTTCTACCAGGCAATTTGACTGGCGAAATGTATTTGCAATGACTGGAAGACGCTATGGACCTTACCTTGACTGATATATTATTTGAAAATAATCCACAGTATGACGAAGACCATTTTTATTTCCAACAGGACGGTGCTCCTCCTCATTATGCGGCGATTGTTCGTCAGTATTTAGACCAACGTTTTTCACAGCATTGGATTGGGAGAAGAGGCAGCATTGCATTACCTTCACGATCGCCAGATTTATCGCCCCTCGATTTCTCTTTGTGGGGACATCTGAAAAGTAAATTCTATAAAACACAACCAGCGTGGTTGGAAGATTTGCGTCAAAGAATCATTGACGAGTGCCGTCGAATTACTCCGGAAATTCTTCGGAATGTGCGTGAACGTTTTAAACAAAATCTTTATTATTGTATGGAAGCGGGCGGTCATCAGTTTAAACATTAAATTAGTAAGTAAGCAACTAAAATAATTGTAAAGAGAATTGTCAGAACTTTCAAAATACATCTTATTCGACCCCCGATGCCATTTAAAAATTTTGGGGTAATTCTTACCCTCGCTTGTGGTTGAAAGTAGTGGAGTCAAAAATACCGGAAAAGGGTTTCCCCCTTTAATAAAATATTGACGGGTCTGAGCGTTTTTTTAAAATGTTAACGGGGTTCCTGCAAATGGCTAGGTTTCGTTTTCGGTTGGCCACTTTGTATATTCAGTTGCAGTATATCACACCATTAAAATTAAGTGATAATTTTAGCACGGATATTTAAAAACAGTATTGCTGTTAGAAGTATAAATAGTGGGATGCGGCATTGCATTTTATTAAGGGCTAATTTCACGATTAGAATTTAGGAAAATTGTTGTAACATTTAAGGTAAATGCTTCCTTGTTTATATTATTATATTGTCGTAATTTTTTTAAACATTCCGAATATTAGAATGGTCGAATTATAATAATAGATAAACTGCTCCAATTACGGTCGTTTATTACGTTCATCGACATACCAATCTAAACGAGTGCCTCAGTCTTAGACTGTTTGAACGTATAACGATTCTTTGGTTTTAAGTAAATATTAACCCACATTTGCAGTCGCAACGGAATGTGAAAGTGAATTCACCAACGGCAGCTCTCTAAGGAAGAACTGAACCTGATCGTGTACGCAAGCGTATCCTGTGGGAACGCAAAAGGTAGTAGAAAATTATTTCTTAAAAGTACCCAGAAGTACGTGTTTTTTATTTGTAATTAATTTTAATTGCTCAATTGTATACGAATTTTTTTTCTTGATTTCCATAAAAATTCTTCTAGCAACTGTTTTTTTAAATAAAAATAAAAAATATCCTTTTAATACTACATTTATAGAATTAAATTTTTGTTGCTGAAACACTGTTTTAAATCTACTAAATGTTTCACTAAAAAAATCATTTTCTTTTACCATTTGGTGCACCAACATGTAGAGCATTTACTTCGACCTATCAGATCTTTTGTGCATAACCCTTAATCTATTCGAGGCCTGAGATTTCTAGACTTCGTACAAAGTTTGTCAGTTTCCTGGAAGCTAAGTTCCTGACATCGAAGTGCTTTAAGTAGGCCCTTTCCAGAAACCTGAGCCTCTTGCAGAAAAGCGCTGGGCATTCGCAAAGCAAATGTTCTGCAGTTTCATCGAAGTTCTCGCAGTAGCGGCAACTATCACTCTCTGTTTTGATCATCTTTTTCAGGTGATACCTCAGAGTTTTACCGTCACCAGTTTTAAGTCTTTCTTGTCCAATCAAAATTCCTTTTTTCAGCATTATTTTTATATTGATCAAAGGCAACAGTTAAATATAATTTTTAGCAGTTTATGTATAAAAATATTGTCAAATTTCAACAAATAATTTTTTATTGGCCAACGCCAGACTAATAACTTTTACTTATCTAATAACTAATTTAAATGGTGATGTAATGACCTTTTAAATGTTTTTAAATATTTTATAATAAATAGCATTGTATAATTTAAATATATTATAAAAATGTATGTGAACAGAATTCAGTGTACCTATATTTGTTATTTAAATTTTGTTATTGATTTCTTCTAAAAAACCTGTTTCATTTCAACCTTTTATTTATTAATAATTTGTTGTTACGAGACATTTTATGTACCACATTTTATATACGACTGAAACAGATTTATAAGGCGAGTGTGAATGGGCAAGTTGGTAAAGGTCGTCTTAGGCGAACGTCAGATCGAAATTGTTTTAAAGCAAGGTCGGATCAAGAGTACCAGCAACCGATGGGCATGTATTAAAGCGTTGATGAAAGTAAAAGAAGCGAAAGATGCGTGCAAGAAGAAAAAAGTGATCTTTCTGCATAACCCTACGGGAAAAAGGCGTTTGCATGTATATGTTTGCATGTATATTTGGAAATTAATTGTTAAATGTCACTATTTCATAACTTAATTTCTGTTTTAATCATTACCAACCAAAAATCGCCGTTTTGAACGAAACCAGGAATTTTATACTATTCAAAAATTCGCTTACAATTAAATCCAATTACCAGAGTTGGCCTGATGATTTTGACCAAGTGAATAATTTCCGTTACAATATGTCACTAATAACAAAATTTAAGTTAAAAGTATGTATAAATTATAATTATATTAAATTTACGTAGACAAGAGGTACATACGTAAATACTTATAAATAAAAATATTTTGTCTCCGTTAATCGTTTTACATTTCAAACAGATTTTCAAGAAATAAAGCTAATAGACTGCCTGGCCCAAAAAAACGCCTATGTCTGCCAATATAGGGTTTATTACTCTCTCTTAATACCAAAAAGAGTATATAGTACAGTCAGGTGGTTCTAAAAACAGAGGTTACCTGGAAAGTTTTCCGGAAGTTTTAAAAATGGGTAAATTTATAGATTTCGGTGTGTTCTTTCGTGCCGAAAAGCAGTTTTTTGTCAATATCTCCTTTCCGACTTATTTCACGATAAAAACATTTACATAAAAAATGAAACTAAAAAAAAATTTCTTAAAATTTATGCAATTACCTTTTCGACAGCGTGAATAGATGTGAAAAATGTATAACTGATTTTTTAAAAACCAGCTAATTTCGCTGTATGTCACCTGTATTATAGGTCCATGTGGGTCGATTATGTATCAAAAAACAACTACTCTTTTGGCTATATGCCGCGACAGGCATTGAATTACATCTGATACATAATCGTGGATAATACCCCATTTTTTGTATATATATATATATATATATATATATATATATATATATATATATATATAACAAAAAGTATCATAGATCAAACAGCTGAAAATCATATATTATCCTTGCATGTCTTCAGTGGCTGTCATACAACATCAGCATTATTTTATCAAGGAAAAATGAAATTTATTTATGTACATACTCCGGAAAAATATAGAATTAAACGACGTTATTTAGGTATTAAAAAGTTACAGTAATGTAAAAAGTAAGAAAAGTATGTTTTGAAACAACTATAAATATGCAAGCTTCATAACATCAGCTTATAAAAGTAAATTTAATATTGCGTCGCTAACCCCAACAGAAGCAGCAGCAGCACGACATTCGTTTCGAATCACCAGGTTCAGCAGTGGTATGGGAGGTTTACAAAAACTTAAAAGACCTCTGTATAAAATTCGTTTTTATGTCTTCATGTGTTATCGTGTTGTTTAGGTAAAAATTTATCTTATTATTTTATTTGGATTCCAAAATTTAGATGTCACCATTAATCTCCTCATCTTTATTCTTTATTATGGTGCGTAAAATGCGGCAGTTAGTTACTATTTTTGTTAAAATAATGATTCTTGCTAAAAAATATGCAAGACGTAGACTCGTTCTGTTCTATTTTTTTTTAATTTTACACTTAATAAAGTGAATTAATCACTGATGTGTGCAAGACCAAGGTTCGAAATTTTATAATTAGCTATCGGAGCATTTCAGCTATTACAAAATTCAATGGATAGCAAAATCTGAAATTAAAGTGGGCTCGGTAAATTAGATTCATTAGAATAAAGTTGCAATCTTAAAAATGTAATAAATAAAATATTCAGAGCAGAGAATGCTTGTTTAAAATAGCAATAATTCGAGGGTTGGCGAAAAATTCTGACACCTTTAAGATTGCAAATAAAAATTAAGGTAAATATAAGATAAAAATTACTTGTTAATTTGGGTTTAATGCTAAATAGTTAATTAAAAATAAATACAGGTAATATACAAAGTGTTAATAAATAATTGCGACAAACTTCCGGGGGTGATTCTGTATGAAAAAATAATGACAGTTTGCCATATAAATGTATGTCCGCAAATGCTTCGTTTTTAGAGATACGGGATGTTAAAGTTTTTCTTAAAAGCTGATGATTTATTTATTGTTCTGAAACCGGTCGAAATATGCAAATAAAATGACAGTTTGCTACATAAATATATGTCCACAAATGCTTCGTTTTCAGAGATACGGGTTCTGGTTTAATGTTATTGTATTAGATAGTTCTTGATAATAAATTAAAGAAGAATAGATATTTATTTTTTGCATAAAAACGGCGCCCTATACAAAAAAAAGACAGGAGAGATCCATTGAATCTTGTAATATCTTGTCGCGCTTATTTACTAACACCCTGTATATTTTGTTTTTAATTTTTATTTCATGTCTTATCAATAACACTATTAGCATTTTTTTTAAATTCGTCAGTAATCGCAACAACTTTTCAACTTTAGATGGAATGAAGACGATTTTCGACGTATTATTCCTGTTTACAATGTTGACGCTCTTTTCTATTCAATATAATTTAAACACCTGTGAAAGTTTGATTTATTAGTTATTAACTCGTATGTTGATTTTGTTGATCATCTTTTGTTGTTACCATCAATATCGCAAATTTTCATTAATGTACTATTTTTTTCCAACGTGTAGTGTTTTATTTCAGCTCTCAATCAATTTTTTTGAAGCATAAATGATAATAATACTAAATGGTGAATAATTTAATAATTTCGTATATTAGCTAAATAAATATTTGTTTAAGATGTTAATACTGTATTGACATTTATATCTTAAGTGACTCTAGGAAGCTCTAATGTTGGTAATTTTTTTCCGAGGTAAATAAATAGATCCCATTAAATGTCCACTAATTTATTGGGTAAATATATTAGGATTTTGAAATATCGGTCAAGGTTTTCTTGTTTGTTTTACCAAAAATCGATTGGTAATAATTATATATAGTTCCAGCAGCGTTTAATATTCATTAGTGTTTTTGTTTATATAATTATGATATTGTGCTTGTAACTTAATTTAAATAAAGATAATTGTTTTATTAAAAATTATGAACTTATTTATGTAGACGTTTGTTTGAGATTAAAACAATATAGTACGGGTTTGTACAGGGTTAGTCACTGATTACCCACACCTTATCAACGTTATTATTGTCTATTATACACCCTGTTTAATATTCCTGTCACAGCCAATAAATGATGACCTTAAAGTTACACCAGCAGTTATGGCACACATCAAAAAAACTAGTTCAGAATTTTGTACACATTTATTACAAATTTGCGTCCCAAACCAAATTTTTTTACAGTTTCTGTTTTCCATGAAAAGGACGTCGGCTACCTTTTTATTTAGGTTGCATCACACACTCTGTATTTTTCTAAATATGCAATATATAGTGATCGGACGGGTTCCAGAATTTGTTACACAATTATTACAGATCATTAAAGTGTAGAAATTCCGAAATGTTGATCTCCAAGTGGTTAAGTACCCCCAAATATTGAATAATCCTTTTAAATATACACCAAAACGTGAACGGTAAGAAAATTTTTCACCAAAGTTGTTATGAATATTGCGAACAATCAACGTAATGAAAATTTCATAATGTTGGTTCCCAAGGGGTTGAATACCACTAAATTCCCAAGGAGTTGAACACTTCATACCATCTCAAATTCTTTTTAAGTAAACATTTGTGTCACGAAGAAGACTCGTTGCGAAATCGGACAAGTACAAATATTTGTTCAGATACGATTATTTAAGACACAACCATCAAAGATGTGTTCAAATACGGTTCGCAAAAATACTATTTGATTTAACGCATTGAAACAGAATTAGAATAATAAATGGGAGCTGGTTAATAACACATCAGTAAAATTTCAGGAGCTCCTAAATACCTCTAAAAAACCAAATATTTCCGAGAACATAGACCAATCCTGGGAGGATATTAAAACATGGATCACAGAAGCTGTACTTAGAAAGTACTTCAGTACAAGCAAGAATCAGGCGCAAACACTGGATGTCAGATGCAACTATCCAACTTATAGACCAGAGGAGAATTTCAAAGATGTCATACGGAAAT
Organism: Agelastica alni; assembly: GCA_950111635.1. Taxonomy (NCBI): domain Eukaryota; kingdom Metazoa; phylum Arthropoda; class Insecta; order Coleoptera; family Chrysomelidae; genus Agelastica; species Agelastica alni. Next base: position 14,721,616 of record OX467711.1, read on the forward strand.
ATAGAATAAAAGAACCGGCATATAAAACAACTAAATCATCAAATTAAACGAGCGTGCAGATATCATAAAAATAACCAGATTAAGGATATATTATGTGCGGAGGCTAAACACCATGCTAAACACAATCTTCTTCTTGTAGTGCTTTCTTCATTTAATGAAGGTTAGCGATTACATTGGCAAATAACTCTCGGTTTTCTGCTACTCTTATTAGTTCTTCGTAGTTTAGACCTGTCCAATTACGAATGTTTCTAATCCATGAAAGTTTCTTTCTTCCAACGCCTCTTCTTCCTACGATTTTTCCCTTCACAACCAATTGAGGCAGGTAGTATTTATTATTTCTGAGTATATGGCCCAAATACGAAGTTTTACTAACTTTGATAGTATGCAGTAACTCTCTATCTTTATTAAGAGTTTGTAGTACTGCCACGTTTGTTACATGATCAGTCCAAGGAATTTTTAGGATTCTCCTATAGGTCCACATCTCGAATGCTTCCAATCGGTTCATGGCAGAGGTCGTGAGTGTCCATGATTCCACCCCATACAATAGCACTGACCAGACATAGCACTTTAACAGGCGAATTCGAAGGTGCAGATTAGGATGAGGGTCACATAAAAATCCTCTTAATCGTATGAATGTAGTTCTTGCCTGTTCAATCCTACATTTAATTTCTTGTTCTGGGTCCAATTTGTTATTAATCCAGCAGCCCAGGTATTGGATTTTATCAACCTGCTCCAGTCTTAACCCATTGGCAGTAATGGGCAAGGTAACGTTTTGAGATCTTGAAATTCTCATTATTTTAGTTTTGGTGCTGTTTATTTTCATGTCAAATTTAGCGATTGTGGTATTTAGTTTGTCGATAAGGCGTTGAAGTCCTAAGTCAGAGTCTGCTATGATGATGGTGTCATCCGCGTATCTTATGCTAGATATCTTTACTCCGTTGATCTTTATCCCATCTTCTACATTTTCGAATGCTTTCTTAAATATGGCTTCCGAATACAGGTTAAACAGACATGGCGACAGCACACATCCCTGTCGAACTCCTCTGTGTATTGATATTTTTTCCGAGAAGGTGTTTTCAACTTTGATTCTCGCCGACTGGTGCCAGTACAGGTTTGTAATCAATCTGATGACTTTGTCATCTAATCCAGTGTTCTGTATTATCTGAATTAATTTTGTGTGGTTTATGGTGTCGAAAGCTTTTTCTAGATCGATGAAGCATACGAAAATGTCCTTTCTTTGGTCATAGCATTTTTGTAGGAGCATTTGTAATGTAAATATTGCTTCTCTAAATATTGCTTCGCTAAACACAATGAGTCCAATGAATTATTCAATAAAATCCAATATTTAGCCAGAGAATTTAAACCACGGACACAAATAATAAAGAATGAAAGGAAAGAAATCATAACAGGCAAATGTGCGATCGCAACCTTGCAAATTCCAAGGTGTATACCAACCTACTGTCTAGAAAAGGAGCCAAACATTCTAAGATCAGAAGTGGTAAAGACGATTAAAAAACTAAATAACCGGAAAGCTGCTGGCACGGATAATATAACATTAGAAATCATCAAGTCAATGGGAGAAAAAAGAGTAGACGTAATACACACTACTGTCTAGAAAAGAAGCCAAACATTCCAAGATTAGAAGTGGTAAGGGTGATTAAATGGCGCGAGTCAATATTCATCCCACTATTAAAGAAAGAAAATCCTACAGAATGCAACAACTATAGAACAGTTGCATTAATATCCCACGCCAGTAAAATTATGCTCACCATAATAAACGAGAGACTGAAACCTTTTCTTCTTCCTCAAATATCGGACGAACAGAGTGAATTTGTCACAGGAAAAGGCACCATCGAACAAATACTGAATATTCGCCAGATCATCAAAAAAGCGCGCGAATATAACGTCACAATGTTTATGTGCTTTGTCGACTACTCCAAAGCGTTCGACTCCATCAAGTGGGATGCCCTCTGGCAGATCTAAGATGAAGTGGGCAAACCAGGCCACCTAATACAACTGATACGGAAACTCTATAAACACAGCACAGAAAGGGTCATAATAGACCAAACTTACTCAAACAAATTTGACGTAAGTGCAGGGGTTAGAGAAGGGTGTATCCTGTCACCAATCCTATTTAACATATATAGTGAGTACGTCATGCGCAAAGTACTCGATGAATGGTATAAGGGGATTGCAGTGGGAGGAAGGCGCATAAGTAATCTGAGATATGCCGATGATACTCTCATATTGGCGACAGATCAATTCGAGCTGGAAATGATCATGATAAGACTGGGATATATAAGCAAAGACTACGGCTAAAAACTAAATATCAGTAAAACCAAAGGAGGTAGCGAAGCCGAAATAAGGCGACTGCTAGCAATAGCACGAACGGCCACAGTTGAACTGACACGCATATGGAAGGTCACGTCAATTAGTAAAACTACGAAAATCAGGCTGGTATCTACTTTCATTTTCCCAATTTCATCATACGCGGCTGAAACCTGGTCGATCAGACAAGCGGACTGAAAGAAAATAGATGCATTTGAAATGTGGATTTACCGACGAATGCTCCGAATATCATGGACGCAGCAACGCACCAATGTATCGATCCTAGAAGAAGTGAAAATCGAGAACAGACTGTTCAAGAGAATAAACCGGAACAAAGTGCGGTATTTCGGCACGTCTTCAGAAGACCGGATGCTTTAGAAAAGCTGGTAGTTCAAGGCAAAGTTCACAAGTAAGATCTCCTACCCGATGGGTAGACTGGACTCTCCCTGCACAAGGCCACAGAACTAGCCCAGAACAGATAGGAGTGGAAAATTGCTATAAAAATGGTAGAAGTATAGTACCACCAAACCCTTGTGAGGGTAATGGGACCGAGGAGAGGGAAAGCATATTTCATAAATATACGGCGGTTTCGAATTGTTGTTAAAAACTTGATAACCAGTATTCAACTGTACATTTAAGAAGGACTAAAGTAAATTCCCCTAATAATTTTAAACAAATTTCGTGGGCAATGAATTTTATTTTATAAGGGACTTGTTTGGAAATTAAGAGTCAGGTTTTTTATTTGTGAGCACGGGTATTTTTTCAACCAAATATGTTCTTAATGACTTTATTTATTGTAATAATAGAGGTAAGTAAACAAATGTCACCAATTAACTAAGGTATAAAGCTCTAATTTGGCTTGTTGATTCATTTTTGTGTTTTTATGTTTACTAGCCCAAACCAATACCACAACTATTAGATTTCTAGAAAAGTAATTATTAGTTATCCTGGGTTATCATTGTAATTGGTACATACATTAAAATCGTATAGTACCGGTTGTGATTTCAAGTAGTGTATGTATAACTAATAGACCGCGAAAATGCCGTGACGTGTTCTAGATGTAGATGCATTAATATTGAATGTAAACGCTTATTTTACTGTGGAAAAGGACGACGGACGTGCGTTGCTACCAGTTTTATCTATCCGTAAGTGTGTGTGTTTGTGATGCGATGGGTATTGGTGAAACAAAATTAATCTCAGCTTTAAAAAGTTTGAAAGATGGAAATGGTGAACAAAAAGTTGAAAAGTATAAACCCCGCCGACATTCAAAGACTGTTGACTTTCCCGAAGCTTACAAATTTGAAACCCGCGACATTGTGTACAAAACCGAAACGCAGAGTTAGTTTAAAAATGCCATACAAAGCCCCCCACGCTTTTAGAACAGTGACATTTTTTTTCTCGTCATTAATTTTATTATGTTAAGAATTATTTTTACTTTTTAGTTTGATTAACTCTAAAAGCGTGTTTTTTTAAACTATAATTTATTTTTCGCCTTTTAGTTCGATGTGCTATTAAATAATCTCTATCTGTCTCCGTTTTGATATGCCAAACAATTTTAAAATGTAGTTCGCGAATACCTTATTACAATTTAAAAAAATTATGTATTAAATGGTAAAAGCACAAAAAGAATGCATCGGCCGCGAACATTCTACCACTGAACCACAGATGCAAAGAACTATGTTAATATTTGTTCTGCGCGCATGCGTAGTACAAGCAAGTAAACAAACAAGATACAGGCGAAACTAATTTAAGCGCGTTAAAAAAAAAATAATTTGGAGTAACATTTGATTTAATTTGACATTTTTGTTGCAGGCACAGGCTCTAAAAAACGCGATCGCCGCAGCAGCTGCTGCTGCATTGCAATCGTCTCAATCGGGATGTTGGCATCCGTGCGTAAGGCCAGAGATACCGGGAACCGCTCGTACTTTTACGACAATGAGAACCCATCAGCCTGGCTCTCTTCCGGAGTACCAAGTCGATCCATACGCCTTACTGGACGACGATCTAAAAGATGTATACGTCTATATAAAAAATGTAAGTGTTTTTCCAAATCGGTTAGTTAAAATTAACATTAGGGCCATCCATTTATTACGCACGTTAAGGAGTCAACAAAATGTGATATTGTGTGACAAGTGACCGGGGGGGGGGGGGGGGGGGTCAAAAGCTTTGTAACGTCCCATGTTAAAACCTAAAATACTAAAACACGAAATTTATATGTAAACCAAAAACTTAAAAATATTACTAATTCGATTTATGTTTATAAGGCTTATGTAGGTTTAAGTCGTTGGAAAAACTGCCGTTTTGATTTAATTACTTCTAAATATAATATATTCTTCGATATTATTCATCAGCTTAATTTTAGTTGGAAGTTTATCGAACATTTTTTTACAACTATAAAAGGGACCTTTTTCTGTCATATTAACCTATGTCTTGGATAATTATAATTAAAACTACGCGTGTTGTAATTACTCTGTGACTTACAGGAGTCAAATAAATGTTTGTTCCTGAAGAGAAATTGTAAAATCCCCTGTATAAACACTCCAGTGACAGTTAGTAACCTAAGTGGAAGATGAATTTCATTGGGTGTTTCGAAGTGTGCATGATTTGTTTTTAACAGGATGGCACTAGTCTATCATTCAATGTCAGATTATTTCTTCCAAACCACTGATTTGCTCTTGTGATTGCTTCATTTGCTTCCGCAGTAAGTCTAGGAAACTTCATCAGCAAGTTTGTATTATCAGCATAATTCGTCATTTCTCAGTTGTTATTTCTTTCTTTTTAGTACCCTTGCATCCACTTTTTTCCTGAGCCTAACCGATTATCTTTCTCCAGAACTGAAATGGGCATCCCAAAGATCGCCCTTTACCCAATGAGAAGCAAACGAAGTGTTTCTTTTGTAAATATCACACCGACATAGTTAAATAATAGCAAACGTGTCGTTTGCAACCGAGTTACGTACGTGAAGTTGAGAAACCGTTTATATTTACTTACAGTTGCGTCTTTCGTTAACCATATCAATAATTATAAGTAAAAGCAAATTATTACATTCCGATGCGACGTGAGTGTGTCATTGTCATGCATGTGATAAAAATAAAATCGATGTTTATCAGAAAATCATATTCGGGCTACGACAAACTCGAGCTGATGATACTGTTACGATATTTTCTCCTTGGGTTCGGTAATTCTAAACTCTCGGTACAATTACTAACAACTTTTATTCTAGTATTTCTTCACAATAAATTTTATTTTTACAAATCACTTAGACATTCACTTTACAATTACTTTAAAATACTTGACTTTAAACTAACTTCAACTTAAACTTTTAAAACTAAACTTCTTCGCGACCGCTGTCCTTTTTATATTTCCAAATCATCGTTCTAGAACAATCTTCATCATTTAAAATTATTTGACCTTTTTCTAGAAAGTGCTTTGAAATCGTATTAGATATGGATCTCTTAATAAAATTTTAGTTTTGTTTAATGAAGATTTCATTTGAAAGTTAAAATAATAATCTTGATCAATTGAATGGGTTAAATTGCTCTGGAGGTTAACTTTCGCGTTATACATGTGTTTTTTGACGTTGTCTTGTCATTTCTGTGCAGTCACGTGCAGAGATTTTCTATAATCCCTTCCCCTTCTAATAGTCGCAGTGCGGGCCGTCTGTGGCCCAAACGATAGGTCTACCCTTTTTGCGACTATTTTCATTAAAAAAAAAAAAACCTAGGCATGCCATCGGTTCGCGAAAGTTTAGAGATGAAATGTCATAAATAGAGACTGGAAAATATGCACTAAAAAATGTCCAATATATGCATGCAATGTGCATTAAAAATTTTCCCAAATATGCAATATTTAATTTTTGTAGAAAATAAAACACATTCACAATTATTAATAGGTTATTTATTGTAACAAAATACAATCAAATATTTTTCAATATTCTCTATTGTTAAATTATATCTACGATCACTTAAAATATGATCTTTCTACAACGCAAGATGTTATTGGTGCATACAGAAAACTTGTTACTACTGAAGGACTCAAACCAATAGTTTCATTAACATATCATTCAACACTTTATTAATAACCGATTTTAAAAGAACAAATCCCTTATTTTTATTAAAAATCTCAGCCAATTTATCTTTAATTTTGTTCCCTAAATACTGCTTATAATGTCAATACTATCATTTAATGATAATTTTGGATCTTCTAATTGTTTAATACCCTGTACAATTATTTGAAAATTTGCTATTATATATGTCAATTTATTTTGAATAGTGGGGTCGGAAAAAATTTGGTGACAATTTTTCAAAACAGGTTCTAGAATAAAATTGTGTAACAACATTCTCAATACCTTCATACCCTATCTCGTCAAAACAGGTTCAGGTGGGAAAGGATTTCCGGGAAGGATCTCTTTTTATACACCTGCACCCGTAATGGCGCTTGGCCAGAGGAAATTTTTTTTTTGAAAGTTATTCAAAATTCAAAATTTCATTACTTTTCTAATTTTTTTACTTTTTTTTTAAACATCTCGAAAACTATTATGGATACAGAAATGCGCTTGGGTTTATTTTGAAGATGATACTTGGGGCTACAGAAAAAAAAATTTGGAAAACGAATTAAATTTTTGAAAATCGTCAAAATCGAATTTCGACACGAAATTTTGGGCTTAAATTTTTTACTAGAACACCTTTAAATATTATTAAGAAAGGTGTTTTTTTTGTTTCAAAATTATGAATTTTTGAGTTAAGAAAAAAAATTTTTTTTTTCACTCCTAAATCCAGTATATTTAACAAAACATGAAGTTTTGTCATTTTGAGTAAGAGAAAGTTCATTATGTAACATTAAAACGTAAAAAGAAAAACATAATTAAATTCAAACTCTTATTTATGTATTTGGTATTGCGTTTCAAGTTTAAACTTATTTAAAACTTTTTTTTCCTCTTCAAAATAAACCCAAGCGCATTTCTGCATCCATAATAGTTTTCGAGATATTTAAAAAATAAAGTAAAGAAATTATAAAAATGGTGAAATTTTAAATTTTGAATAACTTTCGAAAAAAATATTTTTTATATTTTTTCCTTTTACAAATCTTTGTTTTATGATAAAAGAAAACATTTGACCAAAATTCATCCAAAGTAAAAGAGGTCGATTCTAACTATTGATCGATTTGATATGGAATGACCCATATATGAAATATGGAAGAGATATACCCAAAAATGAAAATATGCATTTTGCATAGAATCCACTCTTTAGTAATGAACCACATACTGGGCAAAAAAAATAAACGGGAAATGAACAGATGCCAAGTTGGCAAGAGATTGAGAGAGAAGAAGGTAATCGTATTTTCTTTTACCGGTGACGGCAGTGGCTTTTTATTACTTGATGCGGACTTCAAACCTGTTCGTGCGATTTATTTGGTGGAGCGATAGTCACGTTGTAGCGAAAATAGGGCAAGTTGCAACTTTTTTAAAACAATGAGTTATATTTTTACGACCGAAAAATCTCTCGACTAGAAATCGTTAGTGAAGATAGTGCATTACGGATTTTTATTTATTAGGCGATTAAAACAACTATTAATAATTGTAAACGAACAATAAAAAATGATTATTTGTTCAAACAAATCATTTCTAATAGCGTTTATCCTTTTTAAAAGTAACCATAAAACTTTATGTATCGGATCGAAATGATTCAGTGAGTTTACTTAATAATTAACTTCACAGACAATGAATAAGTTTAGCAATGCATAAGTTATTTATTTATTTACCAATTGCATAATTCGTGAAGACGCGATTGAAGGACACTTTTCTTAACAAGTTTTGAAATACTCTGGGTTACATTTTAGGCAATTTCTTCAATTTGTTTTCTTTAACAATTTACAGGGTAAGCCCATACTAAACAGATTGAAATAATCGAAATGTTTTCAGAAAGAAAAAATATGTTAATTGTCCAAAATCGTTACACTTTTTGGAGATGAAGTTTACTGTAATGAAAGGTTTGACCTATTGATAAAGATCCAAGTTTATTTGGGGGGTAAAGCGGGAGGCATAAATCTCAACCGATGAAGGCCGGGTCACATGAGAGAGATAAATGTATATTTTCATCGCATGTCCCATAGAACTATAGTAGATATGCCTTCGACATTTTTTACGCATAGACAAAAGAGCCGACATGACATATAATACATAAAATTAACAGCTTATTTAAGTAGCAAAATATGTCGATGATCCCCTCAAAAATATAAAATGAAAAGTATTTGTAAGTAGAAGAATACATACATAATGTACTGGTATACGGAGTGTTACAAAAATACACGATAGACATTCACTAGCATGTTCCCTACGAGGTGATAAAAAAAGTGATATAAGTGATAAAGTGGTATGGTTGTACTTGTTCATATGAGACAATGAAGGGCATTTCTTGAGTAATTTTAAATAATTATATGTAATAAATTGTATGTCCAACGTGGCTCCATAGTGCGTTCTCCTTTGGAATAAACTGAAACATTAAGTAGGTATTTGGAACGTTTTGAATACAATTGAATATGGTCTATATGAGGGGTTATGAAATTTCACATCTGCTTGTGATGAGTTATTTAGAATGGGATACTCATAGACCTATTATCCAGAGGAGACGCAACATCCCATTCATAAAACTGTTTGTTGTGGCCATGAGTATGACAAAGAATACCAATCGATTCCCTTTGGGGTGCCAATTTTGTGTAACATTAAAAGACTTACTAATTTTCCAAATATTGTAATGTATTTTAAATTTTAATTTTAATCTTTAAAATATTTATTAACAGCTAAGTAATCTAAATGAAAAGATTAAAATATTATATTTAAGGTTCCGTGATTCCTTGATTTCTCGATTGGATTAAATTTGAGGTGATGTATAGATTTCTTATGAAGGATAATAACACTAAATATGTGTTGCTGAATAACAGGGAAATAATGACCTTTTTTGAGAATATCTTGAAAATTATTGATTTCGTATCTTTTGGTTTTCAGATTCGTGTTTTACGCCTTAAAATAATACCTGTTTATTTTGATATTAAAATCGTCATTGTCACTGGATGAAAATATAGTAAAAAATGTGAAAATAACTGGGGCTTAATTAGTCCGGTTTTTTACACACTTGGCAATGACGAATCATTTCTTCCACTAAATTTCACTGAATTTGACCAATAATATGCTGAAAATCACCGATAATACTTAAAAATCTCGTTGCAACACCTTCGGCAACAGCGCTACTAATAATAGCCGAAACTGTCAGATTTCGTAGTACGCACGGATTTTTGCACGTAGAACCATGCAGACAAGCCATGCAGCGTTGTCGTTTATTGAGCAACGAAATGAAACAGTTCAATGGTTCAACATTTCATAAAATGGGTTGTATTATTCAGGTTATTATAATTCATAAAATATTAATAAGAGATAGCATTATGGTCACAATATTGTTGCAAATATAATCAACAAATACTATGGACGATTCAATAACAATCAAAAATCTCTTGCCATAAATAAAGAGCAGGCAACATCACAGCACAACGCATTCCAGTCGGCCGTATCAAGATGATACAGTTGACCAGAAAGTGGGGATAAATGATCGTGTTTAAAAGTAAATCGTTCCTTCTCCTTAATAGGTCTATGGGAATACCCGAAACTGTGCATTTTTTTGAAAGTTATTTACCAAAAATACAAAAAAAACTAGGTACTTCCAGAGATGCCTAGAACTGACTTTTTTCACACAGAAGGTAAAAGAAAATCTGAATTTATTTACCTACTTCCGCATTATACACTTTGTTTATCTCTTTAATTCTCCTTACTCTATGCTATGTCAACGATTAAATGAATAATTACTGCTTCAATTTTAAATAGTTAAATTATTTTAATTTTCAACGAAAATGTAAACTAATGAATAATATTGCTTGATTACCATTTAGTACGATCAACACATTTTGTAATTACTTGTGTACTGTTATTAATTTTTGGAATTGTCAATAGTAGTGTGGCAGTTTTAAATTATCATTATTAATTAAGTATTTTTGTCAATAATGTTTTTGTTAATAATTATAATTATAATAAAAAAAGTTGATTTACCGGATTTCGTTTTTATTTTGAAAAAACATCGAGATATTTTCGAGGCACACCCTTCTATCAAAGTTTTTTTTTTGTCATTTTTAAACTAGCCTGGAAGATAGTAGATACAAAAACTTTACCCTAGTCGCTTTCTTTTTTTTTGAAATTTGGAGTGTCTTTTAGCCTGTGAAGAAATACAGTTTAAAATTTACTAATCAATAAGAAGTGTCTTGGCGAACGAACAATGTTTTAAAAATTTGGCGAGAGCGTTTAAATATTTTGGCGAAGGCGAACACTATCGTGTGTACTTATTTTTTTACACTTTTTGTTTTCTTTTATTAGAATATTTTCGAGTCACGTGATGGTAATAAAGAGGGTTTATAATTTTTCAGGCTCTTAGAAGAAATACACTGCAGGATAACTTGTACGAAATCGCAACATACTATTTCGACGGGCATGGGAAAGCCATAAGACCAATGGTAACTATTTTAATGGCGAGAGCTATAAATAGTCACATGTACAAAGAAAACAGGTAATTATTTAACATTTAATTAAACATAAAATCAATTAACATTTATTTTGGCTAATTTAAACATGTTTATTGTTTATTCTAGTTTAATATATTGCGTTAGATTAATATTAACATGGGCGACAATAAACTATAATCTGAAAGTCAAGCGCAGTTTTATTTTCGACAATGTCATAATAATTCCTTATATCTGCAGACTTCCATTTAAGTTAATTGACGGGATTTTTTAAGTTGATTGACGGGTTTTTTTAAGGTTTTCGCTACATAGTGCAATTACACACTTTCAAATTAACGTAACTCCTCCGAAATGTTATTCCAGAAAACTAATAAATAATTTGGTACAAGATTCCTGAATCTAGGTAGTACCGTGTCTGTTCGTGCTGTCTTTTGTTGATAATGACTATCAAGTACCAAATTAGTATGATTCCCAAATAACTCCTACAAACAATGTTTATATAAAACTGATATCCAAAGTTATTATTATTAGATTGCGCTCAATAAAGTGTCAAAAAAGTTGTACTGGACCTGTAAGTTTTTAAAACGTACCTTTTACATGTTTCAACTTAATTAAAGTTTCGTTTGAATACATTCAAAAGCGAGCCTTATAAAAGTTGGTAAGCATCTAAAATACAATATATAAATAAACAAAACATGTTATACGTTATTACATTAAGTATTGTTCTGCTTTTTTAAACAAAAAAAATATATTTAAAAAAATTGTCAAACATTTCTTATAACGTAATAAGCATAACGTTTACCATAATGCACGTCTTAGAGAAATCATTTTATTTTGTTGGCTTATAAATATCAGCTTTTTGCATCAATAACGTTTACCATAAGGCTCGTGTTAGAAAAATCATTTTATATTGTCTTTAATATTATTAGCTTGTTGCATCGATAACATTTACCATAAGGCTCGTGTCGGAGAAATCACGAGATATATCTTTCTGCTTTAAAGAATTTCACGAGATAATAAATTTTGATTTTCGTCCCGTCGAGATATATGGCGATTGTTTTTAAAGGTTGTTACCACCAATATCTTTATGAATGAAAGAATTTTTGTGTAGCTTTGCCCATCGTCAAGTGAGAGGAAGACAAGGTCGCAACATAAAACAACACGCCAAAACATTGATGAATTTCGTTGGTGTCAGGTTAAATCAAAATATCTGATGATGTTCGAAATGTAACGACGGCAGGTAAAATACAGTTATATTTGATAAAATAAAATGGTATTTGTTAAAACATAATAGGTAATACAAAGATGTTACACGAAACAGATATGTAAAACTAACTAACGTCACGCAATATCGTTGACGTCTATCTTAAAAATGTATGATAGGTCGACTGCGCCAGGCACTGACTCAATCAGGATGTAGCTTAAAGATTTCATGGTGTGTAACCTATCACCCAATTTAATGAAAGGTATGCTGGCTGCACAGAAATTTTTCAAGACCATAATTTACTGCTCAAGTATCTTATGTTATGGATCCATTTTTGGAGACAAAAATTCCTATTGGAGTAGTTTTTTTTTATATTTACTGCACCTTACTTATCTTCTAACTTTTTGATTCTTTACATTCCCTGTCTATTCTGATCCTAAGATGTTGTTACTTTTATAAAAGCTTCTGCTGCGTATATATAATTGAATCACCAATATCCAATAATAATATCGCGGTGTCCTCAGTGAACATTTTAAACATTTACTAGTAAGTGAGTCGTTTGAAGACAGATGGAGAAAAAATTCTAGGACGCTACACCTTATAGACAGAAATGAAATTATGAATATTTGATTTTGTACATACATAGAACAAAGATATGATTGTTTAATATTTTAATAAATAAAAAGATATTGATAAGTGAGAATGAGGTAAATTTTTTGTCGTACAGACCTTTGGGACAAACCCTGTACACTTTAAAATTCCAATGGTTGGCAACCTGGCGTTTCTCTTTCACATGCTTCTCATCTTTGGCCGACTACTTTCACATTTTTCGATTATTGAATTAATCATTTTTTGCTTCTGGGGGCTATGATGATTTCATAATTTTAAAATAAATTAATAGCACCTATTATCGACAGCTGCGAAGATGTAGACGAGCTGGTGCCTACTTATAAAGACCATAATTAAAGAATCAAAATGTGGAGTTACGGTACAAAAAAGATGACGTTGGTAAAGTTACTGCCTAAAATCCATCGCTGCCATCGTATCAATATTTCTGTGGCAGTTGTTTCACACGGTTTTTTTTACCTTACTTTAAAATCAAATTACAAAGATACGCAGAATTAACACAACGCAAAATCCAATCCGCCGAAACGGATTAGTAAAACAAACATTGGTCCTTCGAATCGAAATACACACAAAAACACTGGTCCGTCGCAACGGACTAAACACAGTGGTCCGTCGTACCGGATTAAAATTGGTTCGTCGAAACGGACTAAACACCGTTTCACATATTTGTAAGCGAATTTTAACCCTTCAGATTAATCGTCGGATACGCACATGCTTTAAAAAGGTCTTAGTTATTCCGTTTTATTAGTAATAGTTAAACGAATAATTGCCGTTTCAGTGTCACGCTAAAATTACCACTTTGAGTGTGCAATTGAGTTTTATTTCATAACTTTTCGTTAATGTAGTTACTTAATATATATTCTAAACGAACTCGAAGGTTATTCGGATATTGCACTTAAGAATGACGAGGCGACTATTTGATTAATTTTTATGCCGTAAATGCCGTAAATAACATGTTATTTTAATTGCTCGATTTGAACTAGTATACCTGAATTATACTAATTAATAGATGCAATTTTTGTACCTAGTTGTATAGGCTTGGAATTAAATAAATATATGAAAATATTATTTGAAGCAATATTGTGTTGGGAGTAGCCAAAATCGAAACTCAGCTATTCGGGGCCGGTGGATCAAACTTGCTGCTAGCATATGCCGACGATATAGACGCAGTGAGCATAAGCGTCATAAAAGTAAAAGAACTATTTTACAAAATCTAAAAAGAAGCGACATTTATGGGGCTTAAAGTCAACGAGGCCAAAACAAAATATATGCATGTCTCAAGAACAGGCAGAGCTAGGGTAGGACAAAATGTGACCATGGACAGATACAACTTTGAAAACGTAAGACGATTTAAATACTTAGGGTTTCACAATCACATCCGACAACGATATGAGTGAAGAAATCAGAGAACGCCTAAAGTCAGCAACAGGTGTTTATACGCCCTAAAGAATATACTAGAGTCCAAATATGTGACTAGGAGAACGAAAATAAAAACTTACCAGACCATGATAAGACCCGTAGTAATATACGGCTGCGAAACCTGGACTCTTACGGTGCGAAATGAGGAACTCATTTGAAGATTCGAGATAAAAGTGCTAAGGAAAATTTTCGGACCCACCAAAAACCATGATACGTGGAGCTACCGAATCAAAACAAACGCAGAACTAGAACAAATATACAATAAGCCAGAACTGATTAACCTCATAAAGGCACAAATGTTGAGATGGGCAGGGCACGTACGAAGACAGCCAGAGGATAGAATAATCCGCTTAATATGGGACAGAGCACCAGAAGGAAGACGACCACTTGGAAGACCAAGATTAAGGTGGCGTGATAATATAACATCGGACCTCGGAAAATGGGAATCGGGAATAGTTTAGAAGTTATGGAAGACCGAGATAGATGGAGGCAAATTGTTGCCTCAGCCAAGGCCCATCAGGGGCTGTAGCGCTACGGAGTAAAGTAAAGTAATATTGTTTTGAGAATGAGGAAGTTTCTACGATTGATAATTTTATTTTTCTTTATTATTATTATTTAATAATGATGGGGCCAAGCGGCAAAGCCCTAGATTGGTTGAATCGTTTTAATATTATTATTTTATTGGATTTTTTGTTATTTCTATAATTTGTTTCAAGTAAATATACAAAATACACCAAAGTGACGAATATTTATAAATTTATAAATTCCCAACATACAAGGTAATAGTAAATAAGTGCGACAAACTTCAGGGGGTGATTCTGAATGAAAAAATAATGATAGTTTGCTATATAAATGTATGTCCGCAAATGCTTCATTTCAAAGATACGGAGTGTTAAAGTATTTCTTAAAAACTGACGATATATTTATATTATTATATATTATTGCTCTGAAACCGGTCGAGATATGGAAATGAAATTTGGTGGGTTTTAGGAGGTAGTTATTGCGCATTTTTTTACATACAATTAAGAATTTTATGTCTATCTCAATATTTTTAGAGAAAAAAATGGTACGCCACTGAGATATTTTCAGTTTAAAATCTTGTTTGAATTCCTCGTTTAATTTGTGACAACAAATATTTTCTGTTTTTTTATCGTACGGGGCGTCGTTTTTTTGCAAAAAATAAATAAAACGTCAGTTTTTAAGAAAAACTTTTAACACCCCGTATCTCAGAAACAAAGCATTTGCGGACATACGTTTATATTGTTATTTTTTCATGTAGAATCACCTTTTGAAGTTTGTCGCACTTATTTACTAACACGTGTATATTAGCAAGAAACTTGTGACATTTATTGCGAAAGTAAATGTCAGCATCTGTGAAAACATACTCGGTACATTTATTACACAGACTCTAACATCTACTTTTGCAATAATGTCGCATGTTTCTTGCTAATGTATCTATACGCTATAATGTATCAATACGCTAATATTACCGATTCGTCAATATTTTAATATTTTATGCTTTTGCTCCATCCAGTTTTTAACTTCCCAGTGGAAAGTTATAGTAATGGATCCGATTTTGCGAATCCCGAATTTTGACGTATCTTCACATTTCAAGGTCCCCAGAGTCGAATACAATAGTTTTTAAGTGGACGTCTAATCCACTGGGGATACGGGGAAAATAGAATTGATCACAGGTATAGTCTGCCTGGAGTAAAAGGCGACTATAAAACTCCCAATTTAAAGTGTTATGCGACCCGTGCTGATGGATGCATGGCGGTGGGGAAGCACTGTAGCTAACGGAGCCTACAGCAAACCGGGAGCACGCTGGTAGACCGTAATCACGTCAAACTGATACGGTTTCCAGGACGCCAGGAAGTTGCAGGTAATGAGAAAGTAGACGAACTTGCAAAAAGAGGTTCGGAAAAATACAAAAACTACTGAAAAAGCATACCAGGAAACAAAGGACCGTGCCATAAAAGGACGGCAGAACTGTTACCGATGAACAGGAATCAGCTAAGCATCACTAAGGGACTGTATAATGGAGGCCTGGCCTGCGAGTTATGCGGCGGGGATCCGGGGGCGGTGGAGCGCGTGCTGTACTGCTGCGGGGCGCTGGGGAGGATGTGCGGTTCTTGGACGGCTACATTGTTTCCACCCAGTACAGAACTTTTACAAATTTGTACAAGGTACGAATGTACTGAATTGAGTGCAGCGTGGTTCTAGGTCCCGGGGATTGCCTGTCTTTTTTGGTCCAGTGCCTCGCGGCGGCGCAGTGTGTTTTGCTGTTTCCGGCATAAATTTTATCACTTACTATCTGCCAGAGGGAAAAACGTTCCCGTGCGAGTGCGAGCGAGACACTTCATTTCATATCTGTGAGTTGAAAAGAGAGCGCAAATGGACGTAAAATATATACAAATGTAAATATAAAAATTTGGGGGATAGTTTATTTTCTACATCAGAAAAAGGTATTTATGTGCAACATGAATAATTATCATTTTGCATTCATCTTTGTCGTTGTATTCCTCTTCATCTTTCATCACCATTGTTGATATTTCTAGTGACCTTCGGTGTTACTTAGAGACTACCTCTGTCACAGGGACAGGTAATTTTACCGCAATATACATTTTCTATGAGTTCAACTGTTAAACTTTAACAAGGAATTGTTGCATTTCATATAATTTACAATCCATCTTCAATGAGGCCCAATATGCGCTCTTTTCAACTCACAGATATGAATTTAACTGTCTCGCTCGCACTCGCATGGAAACGTTTTTCCCTATGGCAGATAGTAAGTGATAAAATTTATTTCTGGCATTCAATTATATGTTTTCTGTATTATGTTAAAATTTAAAGACTAATGAAATAAAAATAAAACTATTTTCTATAAATATTTATAGCGTTCTGTCAACAATTAGGAGGGACGAAAATGTTCTGGCGAATTTTTTATACATTCAGTATACTTTTAGAAATAATCTGCATAAATTTCATGACTGATACATTAACTAAAATAATTATTTTTTCCTACCCTCTTTAAAATTTTAGGGTAATTTACCCCGACCATTGGGGGCCGCCAGAAGTGGCTTCTATTGTCGAGCAGATATTAAACATTGAGTCAGTAAATTTTCAAGACTTTTGAAATGACAACTAAAAATTGGTCACTGGCTCTTCCTCCGTTAAAGCAAAAAGTACGAATTTTTTGATAAGGATTCATCTGGAGGAAACTTTACCTTTACCTACCCGCCTATGAAATTATTCAATTGTTCCTTTTTAATGTTTATAAAATTAATGTTTTTTCATTTTTGTATTTAAATGGCAAAAAAATATATAATTTGCTATTTTACAATTTCCTTTTGTTTTTCAGCGGTCTTATATCCTCACAAAGAGAAGTAGCGATGATATCGGAAATGATCCATACAGCATCGCTTGTTCACGACGATGTCATAGACCAATCAGATTTTAGACGGGGTAAACCTAGCGTCAATGTCAAATGGAATCACAAAAGAGTAAGAAACATTTATTTCGAGAAATTCAGCTAAATTGATTCCCGGAATATTTCTATTTTTTACCAAATTTTTTTTTATCTAGTTAAATTGCATTGCACATAATCTTAAATTTTAAATTGGTTATTTTTGATCGCGTTTTTTCTTTTCTTTGGCATAAATGTCAATGCATTCACGTCAAATCGACAAATATTTGAATTTTCTTGAAGGTCAAAATATTTATCACAATTTCGGCTTTATGTAAATACCATACGAATGAGCCTTTTTCCTGAGAAAAGTTTGGCAAACTGTCACGAGAGGCAGCACTTGTGGTAGGGACAAATACTAAAGTTTACTCATTTAAGACAGTGTAAATTAAGTGAAGTGAGTGTTAAAATTATTGATCAAATAAATAAAATTTTTGTTATACAGGCTAATTTTTCTCGATGGCAAATTAGACGTTATGGCAAAACTAGTCAGAAAAGAAATCTGAAAATTTATAATAAGGGGTTTTCGGCATTGGTCTATCGAATGAAAAAATTCTCGACTTTCGGCGACTTCCTGTTGTACCGAATGTTGACGTCAACTTCGTTATTTGAATGAATTTAACTTTTTGAATTGCTTACTTAATTATAACTTTTTATAACAAGGTACTATACCTAAATTTATTGGTTCTCGAAATAATAATTATTTTAATAAAAAAATTGACGTTTTACTGTTATTTAGAATTTCTGTTTATTTCGTGATAAATTATAATTAGTCAATTTTTATCATCTACATCTATTACTAATGGACAGCTCAATGTTATCCCAGAAAAATATTTTAAATTTTGTTTTACAGGGTGAAATAAAATCAACGTTAATTTTGGATTATAAAAAATGCTAAAAACTAATTTTATTTAAATGGCACACATATTTTTTTCCCCCTGTACAATTCTATAGTAGATTTAGAAAAAATATTCTTTACATTTTCCTATACCTAGGTTAAACATTTTCCGAGATTTTTTGTTTTTTATTTTTCATTATCTTATGAAATAACTTTTGTCATCTTAGAGCGCCATGAATGTAATTGTCAAGAGTTGTCATTGTTTAAAAGTTCAATTCGTCAGATAATGTTTATTTTTTATTGCTAAAATTAGTAACAATGGCTAGATACCAATAATAAAAATAAAAAAACCAAAAAATCTCGAAAAATATTTGACTTAAGTATAGGGAAATGTTAAGAATATTTTTTCTAAATCTACTATAAAATTGTACAGGGCGAAAAAAATATATGTGTGCCATTTAAAAAATATTATTTTTTAGTATTTTTATAATCCAAAATTAACGTTGATTTTATTTCACCCTGTAAAACAAAATTCAAAATATTTTCCTGGGATAACATTGAGCTGTCTATCAGTAATACATGTACACGGTTAATATTGACTAATTATCATTTATCACAAAATAAATAGAGTTTTTAAATAACAGTAAAACGTCAATTTTTTTACTAAAATAATTATTATTTTGAAAACCAATAAATTTAGGTATAGTACCTTGTTATAAAAAGTTATTCATAATTAAGTAAGCAATTCAAAAAGTTAAATTCATTCAAATAACGAAGTTGACGTCAACATTCGGTACAACAGGAAGTCGCCGAAAGTCGAGAATTTTTTCATTCGATAGACCAATGCCGAAAACCCCTTAATACAAATTTTCAGATTTTTATTATCACTAGTTTTACCATAACGTCTAATGTGCCATCGAGAAAAATCACCCTGTATAACTATAATGTCGACAAAACATTGTAATTTTGCAAATTGCACTTCGGATAATCGATATCTAGAAAAAAACGTGTTTTTTATACCATTTGTAAAACCTCACATTAATGAGGTTAGGTGTAATAAATGGGTACACGCATCGAGCAGAGTGGATTTAACAATAGAAAAAATTAATAAATATACATATTATGTGTTTTTAAAACATTTTATTGGTGGTAAAGGTCCAACTGAGGAAAATCCGGATCCAGTTTCTGCAACAACTTGTAAGGTTAAGTAAATACTTAATTGTCAATTTTGAAGTAAAACATTTATTTTACTTAAGTAATTACCCATGTTATTGTAGATATTATTATCAAGTAAACAACTGTTGATATTTTTTAGTAAATAAACATGAATTACAAAAAAATATGTACTAAAACATTTTAATTTGTAATATTTAATTAAATTTATCTTAATTACCAAGTATTTTCGAGTCATATTTCAGACTGAAATAAATTTTAAATTTGAACATCTGTTATCGGAGTTCTAAAGTCTCTCTCTCTCTCTCTCTTGTCCTTTTACTATCGAACGAGTATGTTGACATCATGTCTCAATTGCTCGGATCGTAGTTCTCCATCCTTCTCTGTCTTGAGCTGTAAGAGAAGCTTCTTGCAGACCGTGACCAATGATTTATTTGGTTTGGTCCACCCAGCGCGTCGGAGACCTTCCTCTTGGTCGTTTACCATTGATTTTTCCCTCTACAATAAGTTTTTCCAGCCCATTCGTTCTTCTTGAAATGTGACCAAAATACCGTAGGTATAATTGGTCTATTCTGGTTGATAGCCTTGTGCTGATTTTAAGTTTTTTAAGAATTGACACGTTAATACGGTGTTCTGTGTATGATATTTGCAGCATTCAAATCATCCCATCACAATGTCCAAAAATACCCTTGAACCAAGTCCCTCCATCTCGATTTTGGGAGTCACGGTGTCCAATAATATGTCTTGGCATGACCATGTTGCTAACATCGCAAAGTCGGCAAGCCATAGGCTAGGTTTTCTGTGGAAAGCCAGAAAGTTTTTTACTCCTGATCAACTGTTGACGACGTACAAGGCTCAAATCCGACCTCTACTGGAGTATTGCTGGCACATTTGGGGTTCAGCACCAAGGCATTCTCTTCGTCTTCTAGATTCCATTCAGAAAAGAGCCATTCGCTTGATAAACAGCTCAACTCTCACAGATACCCTTCACCCTCTAGAACATAGAAGAAGAGTTGCAGACCAGTCATTGCTCTACAGATATTTTCATGGCAAATGCTCCAGAGAAATAAAAACTCTTGTACCACCATTGGCCACATTCGGCCGAAGAACTCGGCACGCTGATCAGTCTCACCTATTTACTCTCAAGATTGACACTACTAGGACCGATCTTGATCAAGAATCCTTCTTTTACAGGGCTGCTACGGAATGGAATAAGCTTCCAAAATCAGTTTTTCCAGAGAACTATGACCTACAACTTTTTAAAAAGCGTGTCCACAATCATTTCCTTTCTATAATCCCTTCTCCTTCTAATAGTCGCAGTGCGGGCCGTCCGCGGCCCACACGATAGGTCTACCCTTTTTGCGACTATTTTCATAAAAAAAAATTCTTCTGTAGGCCCACCTTTCAAAAGAATCTATTATTCTTTAATTGGCCAATTCTAAAGTCCAGGTCTCAGAGGCATATGTGGCAATAGGAAAGATCAAGGAGTTTAATAATTTCAGTTTGTTGCGTTGAGATATTGCAGAGTGTTTCCATATTCGAGTTAGTTTTATTGTAGAGTTACGTGCTATGGTCAGTCTGCGTTTAATTTCTTCGTCACAGCCGCCTTTGTTTGTGATCCTAAATAGTTAAATTTCTTAATCACTTCAAAACCATCGATGTGTCTAACATTGGCAGGGTTGCGGTCTAAAATAATAATTTTTGTCTTTTTATTGTTCAACGTAAGACCAAGTTCTCTGCTGATCCTGTTCAACTTTCTCATGAATTTCGCGAGTACTTTCTAGTTCTAAAGTACCGCTACATAATAACTAGACTCTGTTTACTAACCTGTCAATTAATTCATTTCTTCTGACTGAAATTTTCAAATTACGATAAGCAAGCCAACGTTTTCATGTTGCTACATTATTGTCCTCGACATTTGCGAATTTTAATTCTGCTCCCGAAACGTCGTCTTCCGTCAATAACAATTTTTCGGTTAGGTATTTTTACATGTATGCAAATGGGAATTAGGTAATGTTTGCCTCTACTGTACCAATTTTTCGTACTCGAGGAAAAAGGCTAATTAAAAATTAACATATTTAATTTTCGTCTTAAAACGTCATTTATGTTTATTTATGTCAATAATTTACTAGACGACCTTTAACTCGATTGCGTTCCGCGCGCGACCCCCCTCTAAAAAAAAAACTTTCATCCAACGAAAGTATCGCACGATGAATTTTAATGAAATATCACTTTTAATTCAACTTTATACGCAATCTACGTGTCTGTTTGCCATTGGAATGCTTTCACGTGCGCATCCATTTTCATCATATTTTACACAACTCGATTTGGTCGCATAGTTATGTAAAAATGTTTTGCTCGCGCGACTTTCTCACGAATTTATTCGGATCCCCGAAAACGGTCAACCATCGTGCGTTGTCATGTAGTATCATTTCTGAATTTCGTTGATGTTTCTTATCACAGCCGACCACCCGACACTTATAAAAAGCCCACCTGCTCTTGCCTATCGTAATGTGGTAGGCGATCTGCATCTCTCTGCAAGCTGCTCTAGTCGTCGCACTAGCCACATCGGACCGCCTCCCTAAAATAATGTGACATATCATTAGTGGCATTTTAATTGTCAGTGTGGCAACGAGTCCTAGAGCATTATTATTATACCCCATATTTCTAATTTTGGCGACAGCATCCAATTTTAAAATCAGTTTCTACATTCTAACGAGGCCAAACAACACTTTAAGCGTTTTAGCCTCCTCGACCACCGCCCTCCATCTAGTTCTATCTCTTGCTACTTTTTCCCAATTTCGTACTTTCATTATATTGGCGTATCTCTCTACGTTATCTTTCCACCTTTGTCTAGGTCGTCCTGGTGGCCTTCTTGCGATTGGTCTGCTTCTATAAACGGTCCCAATATCCCTATTATGTTTAGTCATTTCCCTTATTTCACCACATGTGCGTTTCCTCCACTGGGTTGTTATTGGATTTTGTACAAGTCCACATATTTAATTTCGAAGGAGAGTTACCTTTCTCGATCTCTAAGAGTCATGGTCTACGCCTCGCATCCATACAGGACCACAAGGATCACTATTATATTGTATATCTTCATTTTCACTTTTCTTGGTAGACTGCTTGGTCAAAGCAAATTGCTCAGGGCAGCTACGACTCTTTTTCCGCTATGTATACGACATTGTATTTCCTTTCTAACATCATTTGTTTCGTTTATCTGTAAGCCCAGATACTTAAAATCTTTCACTCTTTCGAAAGACCCATTATCTATTGTTAGATTTATATGTCTGTGTGTTTCTCTTTGATCTAATTTTATGTATTTAGTTTTCTCTTTACCTACCCTGATCCTTTTTCTCTTTTCTCTCTCTTCTATTGGCGTATAGAGTCTTTTAAGCCCTTCCTTTGTGTCGCACATAATCCCCAAATCGTCCGCGTATGCTAACGCCTTGAATTTCTTGCTCTTTTTTACACCTTCACCTATATCATAAAGGCCATCATATATTCTAGAGCTACGTTAAAAAATAAAGGTGAGAGCGCGTCACCCTGTCGTAATCCACTTTGAATATTGAAGGGTTCTGACGTTGTTTCCCTTAACTTTAACTCGGGCCTTGGATTCTAGGACGCACACCTTCGTCAGATTAATGAGTTTATTTGGGAAACCAAAGTTTTTCATGATGGTCCATAGGCTTTTGCGGTGGATCACTTGAAACCACACTGATATTTCCCAATACACCTTTCCGCTAAAGGAGTCAGTCTATTTAGCAGGATGTTAGAGAGTACTTTGTATGACACAGACAGTAGTGAGATGCCTCTGTAGTTTTGACACGCTTTTTTTGGACCTTTCTTATGAATTGGTTTTATTACAGCCTCCTTCCATTTGTCTGGTATTGTCTCTTTCCTCCAGATGTGTCTGATAAGATTGTGTATTTGGTTTGTCATATTTAGTCCAATCTGCTTTATAAGTTCTGCTTGAATCAAGGCCTGGTGCCTTTCTATTTTTTAATTTTTTGATGGCTTTTTGGACCTCGTCTACAGAAGGGGAAAAATCACTTTTCACTATTGTATCTTCATTATCCCTTACCTCCTCTAACGGATTATCTGGCTCTTCCATATTCAAGAGCTCTTCAAAATATTGTTTCCATCGCTATTTTTTCTCTTTCTGCGAGTTCATTACGAATATAAAAGCAAATTAATAATTTTTATGATTTTTCAATAATATCAATATCATTTTTTTAAATGCATCGGTAGCTTTCACTTGCTGTTTTAAAATTTAATGTTGTATAACGCTTCTATTTGTAGGTTTTTCAAATTATACAATAAGCTCAGATTGATCTTTAATAATATCCCGTTTTACAGAATCGGCTTCGACATAATATAATGCAATCCACATCCTTGTTACGATTCGCTCATATAATTAGTTGTAATTTTAAAATAATCGGTACATATATTATTTAACGATTTATTATATCATTTAATGCAATCGTACAAATAAGTATGACCTGTTTTTAAAATAAAAGAATTGTGAAAGTCTCGTTACACGAACATAATCAAAACATCAAAAACGAGGTTTCTTCTAGTTAATAGGGTTGATTGGAACTACGGTTTATGCTTCCGAAGCATCATTTCGGTTTTGCGTCACTTGGAAAGCCTGAAATCTCTAGTGATGTTAGAGAGATTCTAATTCATTGACAGTGAACCTTATACATAGACAATTGTTTAAAAGATCTGAAAGAA
Source organism: Agelastica alni (assembly GCA_950111635.1). Classification (NCBI taxonomy): domain Eukaryota; kingdom Metazoa; phylum Arthropoda; class Insecta; order Coleoptera; family Chrysomelidae; genus Agelastica; species Agelastica alni. The sequence goes on from OX467711.1 coordinate 14,745,967, forward strand.
AGTGCGTATGGATTAAAAATGAATGATTTGATCGTCAAATGCCTTCTTTACGCCGATGATCAAGTCATATTAGCGTTATCTGAAGAGGAGTTGCAGGCGATGGTTAATGTTATGCATGATTCCCTGAAAATCAAAGGGATGAAAATAAATGTGAGAAAAACGAAAGTAATGGTTTTTGAAAGAGAAGAAAGCATGACAAAATGTGGGGTTTCGATTGAGGGAGAAAGAGTGGAACAAGTTAATGAATTTGTGTACTTAGGTTCAAAATTTACTAGAGATGGAAAGTATGACAGTGACATTGAGCGAAGGGTGTTGGCAGGAAAACAAATGAATGGGGCACTGCATAGCTTTATGAATAGCCAAAAAGTGTCAAAAAAGGCACGTCTGGCGGTGCATAGAGGTGTGTTGGTTCCTACACTTATGTATGGTAGTGAATGTTGGGTTTGGCAGAAGAAGCATGAAAATAGGATTAATGCTGCGGAGATGAGTAGTCTGAGAAGTATAGCCGGAGTGACTCGGTTGGATAAAGTTAAAAATAGTGAGATAAGAAAACGCTGTGGTGTAAAAGAAGATGTGGTCACAAAGATAGATAAAGGAATGCTTAGATGGTTTGGACACGTAGAAAGAATGGATGAAGGAAGATTGACGAAACAAATTTATAAGGCGAGTGTGAATGGGCAAATCGGTAGAGGTCGACCTCGGAGAACATATCTCGATTAGATCAACATTGTTTTGAAGAAAGGCCAGGTCAAGAGTACCAACAACCGAAGAGCATGTATGAGAGCAGTGATGAAAGTAGAGGAAGCAAAAGATGTGTGTACGAACCGTAGCAAGTGGAAGGAAGTGGTCTCTGCCTACCCCTATGGGAAAAAGGCGGGACTTGTGATAAAAATATCGACGCAATTAGTTTGTCTGTAATTTCACACACATATTGATATTTATAAGAGCGCTTATATTTATACGGGGTGTTTCAAAAAAAGGTGGCTTCTTTGCTAAGATAGGTAGAACACTGCAAAATAGGTTGGGTTTATTCAGTAACCAATTTCCGTAATGGCATCCGTATTCAAGATACAGGGTGCTGAAAGAAGAAATTTTACATACATTTTTTACGATTATGTGGAATCTACTGGCAACATTGTAATGAAATTTTGTATGAATATGTTTTGGAAGCTGACACATCGCATGCGTTTGGTTTATATCTGACTCTCATAGTTACATGGTTCGTAAGGAATTGGTAGTTTTAAATATTACTTTTTTGAGATTAAATTTTCTAGTTTTAATTTTAACATCATTAAATTTAACACCATTGATAAAACTCGATATTGTAAACAGTTTTCGGATTATTTTGATTGGAAAATGATGAAGTAATAACTGATGCCGACATAAAATATTATAAAAAAAATTTCCTATTTATTGAAAACCAAAAACAAATATCAGTGGTCTGGGTGCGACCCGAGAGGTCCACACGACTAACTTCCCAGTGGAAAGAATGAAAAAATACCATGTTTTGTTGTTGTAATTATTATTATTAAAAATATTGTCATCATAGTTTTCATACAAATATTTCTAACATGCAGTTCCGCAAAAAAAAAATCATATTATTTAAAAGATCTTAAAATTATGTATTAAATATAGTCTTCTTCTTCTTCAGCCAATTATTGCCCACTGCAGGACATAGGCCTTTTCTAATCTCTTCCATGCATTTCTGTCTTGAGCTGTTTGCTGCCAATAGGTGCCCGCTGTTCTCTTCACATCATCTAGCCATCTTTTTGGAGGTCTACCTATGCTTCTTTTTGTTTCTCTGGGTCTCCGCTGAATTAACTTTTTTGTTCATCTGCTGTCGTTTTGTCTAGCCACATGTCCAGCCCATTGCCACTTAAGGTGTGCGACACGCTCTATGATATCGGTGACTTTGGTTCTTTGTCGAATGGTCTCATTACGTACTCTGTCCCTCAGACTTATCCCAAGCATTCTTCGTTCTATTGCTCGTTGCGTCGTTCTAAGTCTTTTTACGCTTTTTTCAGTTAATGTGGCGGTTTCTAGACCGTAAGTTGAGACTGGCAGTATGCAAGTTTCATATACCTTCCGTTTCAAGCTTATGGGCATATTGGCATCTTTAAATATATATTGGAGCTTTCCAAAAGCCGACCATGTCAAAGCTACTCTTCTGCCAATTTCCGCCGTTTGATGTTCCTTTCCAAGCTTTACTGCATGTCCAAGGTATATGTACTGATCTACGTTTTCTATTATTTGGCCTTGAATTTCCAAATGTTCTCCTGTTGGACTCATTATTTTAGTTTTGCTGACATTCATCTCGAGTCACACTGTCGACGATATGTGCTTTAGATCTTCTAGCATTGTTTTAAGTTCGTTTATGTCGCAACTAATAAGTACAATGTCATCAGCAAAGCGTAGGTGATTTAGATAAGAGCCGTCGATTTTAATTTCTTTCTTTTCCTACTGTAACTTATTAAACATGTTCTCTAGGGCCAGCGTAAACAATTTTGGGGAAATTATGTCTCCTTGGCGTACACCTCGACCTATCGGGATTGTATTCGTCTTAATATCCTGATCTATTTGGACGGAGAAGGTGGCATTTTCGTATATGTTTTTTATAAGCTGCGAGTATCTGGAATCTATTCTAGCATCATCCATTGATGAGAGGAAGGTCCGTATTTCTAAAGAATCGAAGACCTTTCTATAGTCTACAAAGGCTAGGTAAATATAGTATAATTTATAAATTGCAAAATTCGGGTAGTATACCATTTTTTTCATTTTTTTAATTGTCTACAAAAAACAGTTCGACCGATTTTGCTGAAAATCTAACCAGTTCTAAGTTGCGTAATTATGCGTGGAATGCAATTGCTCCCACGTCGATATCATTTTTTGTTCTCGAGATAATCGAGACGAAAAATAATTCCGAACGAACATACGTATATACACATACGTGGAGACGACGAGGTCTCATAATTGGTAGAGTACCGAATAATTTTTCGAATCGATAGATTGGTAAAGGTGCAGAAGCTTCGATTCATTGGCCTCCAAGTTCATGCGATTTCAATCCTTTGGACTACAGTTTGGTCGTATCTAAAAAAAAGTCTATGCTACCTCATAGCGGATCTTTAATTGTTTAGAAGATTAATGCATTCTTTAGAAAAAAGAAAAGAATTTTGTACCTATTCGTGAAAACGGAGGACATATTGAACATTTACTCTAATTTCTTGAATGTTTCATGTATAATCGAATTTATTTTAATTTCCTTCTTGTGATTCTTTGTTAAATTAATAACTTTATTAAATAATGTTATTGTTTTTGGTTTTATATAAATAGGTTGTAATTGTTTCTTATAACACTTACTTTATGCCGCTACCAGAAACTTGAGCCACTTGCAGAAAAGCGCTGAGCATTCGCAAAGTAAATGTTCTGCAATTTCAGCGAAGTTCTTGCGGTGGCAGCAACTAACACTCTCTGTTTTGCTCATTTTTTTCAGGTGAAATCTCAGAGGGCAGTGTTCAGTGAGGAGTCCCGTCACTAGTTTCAAGTCTTTCTTGTCCAACTCGAAAAGCTGTTTAGCTTTTCTTGACAAAAGGCTTACTAGCCTTTTCGCTTGTCTTTGTCATGGCACTTTATTGCAGGGAGATTTCATTTCATCTGTTTTCCAGCTTCAATCCTCTTCTTTCAAGTGAGCTTTGGAGAGTCCACAGAAGGGTTCTGGGCTTTCCTTAGCTAGGCAGTCTGATTTTTAGTTGCCTCTAACTTCCTTGTGACCTGGAAACCACATCAGCGTGACTTGGTTGTTTGCTGCCAGTTGCTTCAGGGATTGTTTACAGTCCCTAGTCAGCTTAGACTTACAAGTGCTGCCTGGCTATCTGATAAAATCCACTCCTGGGCACATATCGCCTAGAGATGGATTCTAGGATTCGATTTCCTGCTTTAAGATTTGTTGTCTGAAGGCACTGATTGCTGCTTCTTTCATTACACACAAGTGCAATGGCGGATGGTTCAGCATTACCTCTCCGGCTGCAGTAGGGCACGTGAATATTGCCCCTGTGTAGTTAATAAAAACAATTATTAATATGATACATTTCATTGTGACTCGCAGATTTCGATAAACACACAGTTATATTTATTTATTTCTGAAAACACCGGTCAGCAGCAGAGTCATAGTTTTTTTGTTAATATTCGATGGCAGAGTAGTAAGAGTATAAAGATTGAATTCGTCGACAAAGAATATGTACAGTATGTACAGTTTTATCCGGCCATTGGTGATCAGAAAATAGATGCAATTAGTTTGTCTATACGCACTCTGGGGGTGAGCCACAATAGACCTACTAAGGGTCGCGGTGGAGGGGCGACCACACCCCACTTACATGATACCTAACCTAACCTTGTCTATACGCAGGTACCGGTATTTTTTTTAAACAGTGGTTGTTGTTAATTTGACATGACATTTCAAACTCAGATTTCAGCCAGAATTGTACTTATTTGCTTTAGAAATTCAGTTCTTGTGTTATAATTCTCAAAAAGAATTAAAAAAATCAAGACAAATTCGTAAATTCTTTATTAAGAACATCTCATAGCGCATTTTATTCATTTTTGATCGTTATATTCATATTCATAAAAAGAGGTTTCATAAATAGAAATATTTTAAAATTATTCAACTATATGAAACGTTTAATGTAAATTTATAGTTTTTACCGGTCGAAATATCCACTTGGCCGTGTTACTTGCGCCACTCGGTACACTATTAAACAACCGTTTTCATTAAAAAATTCGTAAACAATTTCCAAATATCTTAGCAGTTTTTGGTAATCAAATCGATTTGAACGAAGTCGATAAATAGTTTGGATACGATGAAATCCTTGACACGGTACTGTGCTGTTGTTTTCAACTCCTTCCTGAACGATTATTATTTACTGGTTTTACATAATTTTTGTCAGAAATGTAGTGGTTACGTCAACTTACACATATGTCGTATGTCACACTTTCGTTTATTGGGAGTGCCGGATTCTTCAGTCCTGGATTTTTTGCCACAATAAAAATATATATATATATATATATATATATATATATATATATATCTACATATTTTGCTATACATAATTAAAACATCATTTTGTAACATTTCATCAAAAACGAAGCCTGGATCTCGAAGTCAAATACTTAACAAAAAATTTCATCGTAATAATAAGAATTTTAATAATTTAGACAAAAATTACTAATTTAACCTAAAACTTATTGGAAATACTCGATAAGCAATAAGTTACGTACAATTTTTTAAATGTTAACAATTTGGTAAACAAAATAGTACATTGTGCAACAAGTGCGGAAAGTTCAATTATTATGACAAGTGTGGAAGTTTGTGGCACACGAGTGAAAAAAAGTACTTTCCCCACATGTTGCACACTATACTTTTCCTACAACTGCACAAATTTAAAGAATACAAGTAATGCACCTAAATATTTATTTTTATGGTTAGCAAAACTAAAATAACATTAAAGGATCCTACCTCTTAGCATTTAATTTATTTAAAATTATATTTAATAGTAAAATTTGTACAATTTTGTATGGTAAAACCCGGAATGCAATTTTTTTTAGTAAGTTTTCTGCTATATTAATTGTAGAAGTTGAGGGTTGATCATTCATATACGGTGCATTTTCTGTCTCCATTTCAGTAAAGAGTTCGAGTGGTTGTTCAATAGAGTTGACGATTTTATTAGCAACGTTAATTTTATTTTTAATAGACTCTCCTGTGTATTCTTCTGCTACGGTATTGAATTGCCATCCTCCGAGGCGCTTTAAGGGTAATATGTCCCCTCCTGCATTTAATAAAATTGTTGCTGAAGAACGTTTGAAGCAGTGGACCTGTATAAAGATGGGGATTTTCCAATTTTGAAAAAATTGCAGTTGTCTTAGCCATATTACCAAAATTGTTGATGTCGACTACCTGTCTAGTACATTTTCCTTGCTTCTTCTTTTTTCCTGGCTTTACAACTCTGGGTGAGTCTTAGCCGCATCCACTATTGCTCTCCATCTCCTACGATCTTGTGCTTCCACTTGCTACCGCTGGACTCCCATCCTAGATAGATCTGCTGTGACAGCATTCTTCTATCTTTTCTTGGGTCTACCTATTGATCTCCTGTCATCTGGTCTCTCAAGGAATACTGTTTTATCAACCTGTTGTCTTCTTCGAAAAATTTTTGGCTAGAAGTCAGAAGGTCTATTGCGCTTTTATAGACTTGGAAAAGGCCTATCACAGAGTGGTAAGGAGAGAATTGTGGTCTACATTGTCTATGTATGGGGTGAGTGGTAGTTTAATACGAGCACTGAAATCACTTTACGAGGATTCCACTGCTTGTGTCAGGATAAACGGAGCTTGCACGGACTGGTTTAACATCGAAAAAGGTGTGAGACAGGGATGTGTGGCTTCGCCATGGCTGTTTAACTTATACATAGACAATTGTTTAAAAGATCTGAAAAAAAGTGCGTATGGATTAAAAATGAATGATTTGATCGTCAAATGCCTTCTTTACGCCGATGATCAAGTCATATTAGCGTTATCTGAAGAGGAGTTGCAGGCGATGGTTGATGTTATGCATGATTCCCTGAAAATCAAAGGGATGAAAATAAATGTGAGCAAAACGAAAGTAATGGTTTTTGAAAGAGAAGAAAGCATGACAAACTTTGAAGTGTTGATTAAGGGAGAAAGAGTGGAATGAGTAAACGAATTTGTGTATTTGGCTTCAAAGTTTACGAGAGATGGAAAGTATGACAGTGACATTCAAATGCTCCTTTTGAATTTTTTGGTAAATTGCTTCCCAACCTCTTTAGAAATAAACTTTTACTGCATTAAAGTTTGTGTTTTATTTTGCTAAGGTATAAGTTTTTTTTGTCGTATAAAGATCTATAGAAGGATGGTAACTTCACGTGCCGAATTTTTTTAATTTTGTTTTATTTTTTGCAGGTCACAATGGCAGGTGATTTTATTTTAGCGGTAGCTTCAATGATGATAGCTAGGTTAAGAAACAATGACGTTACATCAGTACTTAGTCAAGTAAGAAATTTTTTCACCAAGCAAGTATACTCATTAAATAAAAATTTAGGATATAACGTGTGATTTTATTGTAACTTTTATTTGTTTTTGTGTAAATCCAATCGCAACGTGATGGCGAAAATATGCAAAGAGGTTTTAAATTTCAACCAAAACTGCAATCGTTCCAAGTTACAGTTAGTTAAAGACATCGACTGCTACTGAAATCGTTGATTTTCTTCGCCACATTTGAAAAAATGGATAACCTAATCACTTTTTATTTACATGAAAATAACACTGGCTCACCAACACTGAAATGTAATAAAATTTGTGTTCATTTTAGGTTGTAACCGATCTAGTCCAAGGAGAATTTATGCAGTTGGGTTCAAAGGAAACAGAAAACGAACGATTCGCACATTACCTTCAAAAAACTTACAGGAAAACTGCCTCATTGATTGCTAATTCATTAAAAGCGGTTAGTGTTCTTTTACTTATAATTTATAATTTTGTGGGCTTTCGTATTAATTATTTTACTCAGTATAGTCGTCAAACTGAATGCAAAGATATTAATTTAAAGAGTAACGAATGAAACTGAGAAGATGATATGGGATGTGCAAGCAGGATTTAGAAGAGGAAGAAGATGTATGGATCAGGTCTTTTTATTATAGTATAGTCAAAAAATTCTTGGTTAGAAGTCAGAAGGTCTATTGAAAAAGGCCTATGACAGAGTGGCGAGGAGTAAATTGTGGTTGACATTGCCTATGTATGGGGTGAGCGGTAGTTTAATACGTGCACTAAAATCACTTTACGAGGGGTAAACGGAGCTTGCACGGACAGGTTTAACACCGAAAAGGGTGTGAGACAGGAATCTGTGGCCACCACTATTGTGCGTATGGATTGAAAATGAATGTTTTGATCGTCAAATGCCTTCTTTACGCCGATGATCAAGTCATATTAGCGTCATCTGAAGAGGAGTTGTAGGCGATGGTTAATGTTATGTATGATGCCCTGAAAATCAAAGGGATGAAATTAAATGTAAGCAAAACGTAAGTAATGGTTTTTGAATGAGAAGAAAGCATGACAAACTGTGAAGTGCTGATTAAGGGAGAAAGAGTGGAATAAGTAAACGAATTTGTGTATTTGGCTTCAAAGTTTACGAGAGATGGAAAGTATGACAGTGACATTGAGCGAAGGGTGTTGGCAGGAAAACAAATGAATGGGGCACTGCATAGCTTTATGAACTGCCAGAAAGTGTCACAAAAGGCACGTCTGGCTGTGCATAAAGGTGTGTTGGTGCACTTATGTAAGGTAGTCAATGTTGGGTTTGGCAGAAGAAGCATGGAAATAGGATTAATGCTGTGGAGATGAGTAGTATAAGAAGTATAGCTAGAGTGACTCGGTTGGATAAAGTTAAGAATAGTGAGATAAGAAAACGCTGTGGTGTAAAAGAAGATGTGGTCACAAAGATAGATAAAGGAATGCTTAGATGGTTTGGACACGTAGAAATAATGGATGAAGGAAGATTGACGAAACAAATTTATAAGGCGAGTGTAAATGGACAAGTCGGTAGAGATCGACTTTGGCAAACATATCTCGATTAGATCAACATTGTTTTGAAGAAAGGCCAGGTCAAGAGTACCATTAACCGACGAGCATGTAGGAGAGCACTGATAAAAGTAGAGGAAGAAAAAGATGTGTGTAAGAACCGTAGCAAGTGAAAGGAAGTGGTCTCTGTCTACCCGTACAGAAAAAAAGCGTGACTATATGTATGTGTGTACATTGCAATAATAAATCTCAAAAGGGAAATATTACTTGCACACACTCCTACTCTTACTCATACTCATACTTGATATTCGACTAAAATCATGAGAGGAATCGTGCGATTATTTTGACATTGGTATCTTGGATTAATAAAAGACGTTTGTATGAATTATTTTAGGTGGCAATATTGGCAGAAGCAGATGAATCGCTGACGGACATTTCATTCCAATACGGAAGGAATCTAGGACTTGCGTTTCAGTTAGTCGACGATCTTTTGGATTTCGTATCTTCATCAGACGCGATGGGTAAACCAACAGCTGCTGATTTGAAATTAGGTTTGGCTACGGCGCCCGTCTTATTTGCTTGCGAAAAGGTATAAACGATCATATTATTTACAAATTTGTTTTGCGATTTTTCCTTTCCAGACAGCTTTTAATCATACGAGGGTGGCCTGAACAATTTCCGACCTAAAAAAGATACAAGATATTTTTCTTTTAAATTTATTTCTGTATTTCTACATAGTCTTCTTGTAAGTCTACAAACTTTACTCAGCGATACTCCATCTCTTTAACCCGTCCAGATAGTAATCGGTGTCTTTCTCTGCAAATTAATTGTTTATTTGAAGAAAATATCTGTCTTTCGAGCGCAATTTTTAGATTATGGAACAAAAAGAAGTCGCTTGGGGTAGATCTGGTGAGTAAGGAGGGTGGTCAAGCAGTTAAAATCGTAATTCGTGGATTTATGCCATGGCAACCGCTGAGGTGTGAGACGGCGCATTTTCTTGGTGAAACAAAATTTTCTTTCTGCATATGTGGCGGTTTTTTCACAATTTCTACCTTCAAATTGTTAAGTAATGATCGTAGTATGCTCCTGTAATGGTTTTACCTCTTTAAACATAATCGCTTAAGATAACTTCACGACTATCCCAAAAAAACAGCCGAAAAAACAGTTTTTGCTTTTTTTGGAGTCGATTTCCTCTTCGCAGTCCACTGTTTTGACAGTATTTTTCTTTCGGGCAAATAATGGTGTATCCAAGTTTCTTTTTCTCCTTCCGTTACCCTGTCCAATTATCTAACGTTGGCAATCATATTGGCTATAATAGCTTTGTTTATCGCAGCTCGGAATAGTTCAGCGGATTTTTTGCAATACCACTCTTGAAGATTTCGTAGCCAAGATATTCTTCATCGTTCTGGACCTCTACATCCGGCAATCTTACCCTGCATTACTAAATAAAGGAGGTAATATTTCTTTTGGAGGTCTCATCACGTGGCCGAAGTATTCGAGTTTTCGGCTATTTATTGTTTTAATTATTTCTGTATTTGTCTTCATTCGTTGTAGAACCACCTCATTTCTTATTCGGTCCATCCAGCTTATTCGTAGGATCCTTCTGTAGACCCAAATTTCAAAGGCCTCCAGCCTCTTCAAAAATGAGTCGGTCAGCGTCCAACTCTCTACTCCATAGAGTAATGTGGAGAATATATAGCAGCGTGTTAATCTGATTTTTAGTTTTGAAAGTGATTCCTTTGTTGCAGAGAATTCTTTTTAATTTAAAGAAGGCGGTTCTGGCTTTTTTTATACGGATCTTTATTTCTTTGCTCATGTCCCAGTTGTCATTGATATTAGCGCCCAGGTATGAGATGTTGTTAACATTTTCTAGCTGTATCCCGTATTCCCTGATTTGTATTGGTGGTATTGGTGTTTTGCTGACAACCATAACTTTAGTTTTTGAAGTATTGAATCTTAGCCCATACTTGTTACATATTTGGTCACTCTGTTTATTATTATTGTTCTTCCTGACTAGCAGCAATTAGCACCGTGTCGTCCGCATATCTCAAATTATTGATGTTAATTACGTTTACCTTAATACCAAGGTCCACTTCGTCAAAGGCTTCTCTGAAGATAGAGTAGATATTAAATATTAAAGGAGACAAAATGCACCCGTGTCTTACTCCACGTCGTATCCAAGTTTCAGCTACAGTAATTAATCTGCGCCAAAAGTCTGATTTATTGCGCCTAAAAAACGCCAACAAAGCGTTAGAAATGTTTATTCGAACACATTCTTTGGACATATTCATAGCATCTGATATCTCTCTCACTTTAAATCGACGGTCGTTTAGCACCATTTGGTAAACTTTAGCGATATTATCGTCAGTGGTTGCAGGTTTTGGACGTCCCGAACGTTTATCGTCTCCCAAGCTGGTACTCTCACGTTTGATGGTGCAGAGTCCCCGTACACAGCGTCCAACTCATCTTTGTTTTGGGTAGGCATATTGCCTTCAAAAAATCAATATTTAATAACAGCTCGATACTTGATTTTTCCTATTTTCACAAAAACACAATAAAATACTCAAACGATTGTCAAACAACAACTGCGCGTCCAAAATGGCTAAAAGTTTAACAAGTACCTATTAAAAGATGCGCAACTATATTTCATAGCTTTCGCAACTTTTGGTTACCAGGATTTTTTTTGGATGAGTGGAAAAACCTTATATAAGGCGCACTGGTCGCCCCTTGACCAGCTAGTGTTGGATTCTCACCGACTAAAAAACCACTCGTTAGTCTGGAATACTTCTCCGGAACCGCCCTCAGGCATTACTTCAAAAAAGCGGACTATATTGGTTTTTATCATTTTCCTCATTTGTTTATTTCCATTTCTCCTCTCTTAGTGGAGATGATGATCTTCAGAGTTCTACTGATGGTTTCCCAATTTTCTTTGTCCTCCAACATTTTCCTTACCATATTTTCAGCCGTTAGACTACCTGTTGTCGCTTCAGCTTCAGCAGTTTCTCCCACAGTACACATTCAAAAATTGTATGTTCCGCGGTGTCAATCAGTTCGCAGTACTGACATTCCTCTGAGTTGCCAACTTTGAAACGGAACAGGTTGAAAGCATCCATGACCCGTTAGAACTTGTGTCAGGAAGAAGTTAACCTCGCCCCATCCATGGTTCTATATCTCTTGTAAGCATTTTTGTCCATATGTCCGTCACTACGTTAGACTCTCAGGATTGTCTTTAATATCTGATATTTTATGATTTAAATATATATGTTTCGCAACTTTCAGTTTCCAGAGTTAAATCCGATGATAATGCGACGGTTTCAAGAACCAGGCGATGTGGAAAAAGCTTTCGAATTAGTCCACAAATCCAGGGGATTGGAGCAAACGCAATTTTTAGCAAGGCAGCACTGTCAAGAGGCGGTCAGGCTTGCCAACCTCGTAGCCGAAAGTCCTTACCAAAAGGGATTGATAGTGGCTGCGGATTATGTGTTAAACCGCATGAAATAGTGCAAAGAAAGTTGTACCTAGCTCTACATTAGATAGCTCTTTATAGTTATGAAATTATATTTTCAGATTTCGGGTAATATTGAAACATTTTATGATATTATCTAAGGATTTTAAATCTTGTTAAAGACGTGGAAGTGTGTATAGTAATTTTTTATTGCTGCACATCCATAAAAATTTAAATTTTTCTTGTAATAAATGGTGATATGCAACTATGGATATTTTTAAAAATTTAAACTTTACAAATAAAACCAAACAGTTTATTAATTGTTAAAAATTATATATATATATATATATATAAACTTTTTGGTTAGGTTTATTTGTTAGTTTTCTAAAAAAAATAAAACAATAAATTCATACCAAAATGTGACGAAAAAAATATTTTAAATCTTTTGGTAATACCCTATTAGAGTTGCATATCCACAATTCAAGCTTATCAAGTTTTTTATTTACGCAATTTGTAAATATTGCAAAAAATGAACTTATGAAAATGTGGATGTGTTCTTTGTTATTGTATTCTTATAAAATTAATATTATACGTTTAAAATGATATTATAACGAACGGTGTAAAAATTATTTTAACACTGAACACAGGATTTATAAAATGTATACTCAATAACCGATTATTACAATGACATCTAAGATTAATGTTCAGGCATTGTTTAAAGTTTTGTACAGCATACACAAAGTGTATAAATAAAGATGTAAAACTTTATAGAATGCGTTATATGTATTTTATATTAGGATAGGTTATCGAATGAATCTATCGGTAAATGATTTAAGAAAATGAGCCATCTACATGTAATTTATTTATTTTCAATTATGTGTTAGCTTGGGGACAAATCCGATTGGGCGCTCCAGAAGTCCACGCCGAATTAACCCGATTTTTAATTTGGCATCAAAAACTTTTTTGTGAGTGCTGCACTAGTCCTAGCAGGAATTTCCCATGAAATAAACTTAAGTGAATTAATACAAAATGGGGTTGATGTAAAATATCTTCATTTTTATGAAACAAAATTTGAAAGATCATCATCAACTTTCACTATAATTTTTTACATACATATATTCACGCCTTTTTCCTGTAGGTCCAAAAGAATATCATTAACGCAACAGTCCTAACTGATCCTATCCTTTCATCCTTATTCCACTACTCCCTCTTCCTAAACCAAATAGGTTACCCCTTTTTTTATTACTTTCCTAAAATTTCCCAAAATTCCCTCTAATTTTATAATTTTCTCTTTCACTCAATACTTTTTCCATATACCGTTCAACATTCCATCAATTATTCCTGCTCTTCAGCATTAGCCTCACCACATTACCTGCGTTCACTCTTTCGCCTATTTCTTCCTCCATTCTCTCTCTATTCATCCTCCACCGATCACAGGTCATTACTGTATGCTCTGCCATGTCTCGTACACCACAGTACGTGCTTTCTTATCCTTTTTTAGAATTACACCAAAAGCACCGTTCCCATTCAAGAAAATACCCGATACTCCGGTGCCCACACTTAACCCAATCTCGTAAGATACGTGTACATTAGCAAGAAACTTGCGACATTAATTACGAAAGTAGATGTCAGCATATATATATATATATATATATATATATATATATATATATATATATATATATATATATAAACATTCCTGAGAGCATGTCAGTTGGTCTTACTACAGTTGGCCTCTGCAGCTAAATACGTTTCAAAGTATACATATTGTATTCCTCTCAGAATTGGTTTTTATTTCCATATCCTAAAGAAATTTTAATGCAAGAATTTTTTAGGTAAAAAATGGTAGAAAGAAAGTGTTAGTCGTAAGTTGAGACATTTTCTTTGACTGCGGAGTGAAAATTATGGGATCTAAAAAGTAAAAATTAAAGAAACAGGATTAAAAAACAAAATGTTTCTGAAGGACTAGTAGTAGTGTATGACTTTTAATAGTGTTTCGTTCAACTAATTTTGAAAGATAGTCATATTCAGCCGTTGACATACGCAAAAATTTTCTTGGATCTAAGGTCTCGTGAAATCCAAGATCACCCATCCATTCTCTTGTCGATAATTTTTTTTTTCTAAGATTTTTTAAAAATGTATGCAGCAGCATATTGTTGCACCACTATTTTAAATGAAATTGTGCTCTACTATTTTTCCAGAAATATAAAAACACTGCAATATAAGTGTAAACACACCAGACATATTTTATGCTTGATATTTCTGTCACAAGTACTTGTCAGGCATGATTTGTGGCAAATGGTTGCTCTACTGTAAACATGCATCCAAGTTTATTGAGAAATAAACTTTGCAGGTTTTTTGCTAATGTACACGTACAATTTATTACAAAAAGAGACCTGTCGAAGGTCCCAAATTAATTCCCAATGAAGCGTATGTCGAGTGCTGTTTTAATAATAATAATCGTTCAAGTACTTTTATTTTTCGGTGGGGAATTTTGTTTAGGGATTAAGTATAACCCAAAAGTAGATTGTTATTTTGGTGTGGAATTCCGGTGCACCGATTTAAATACTTTATTTTTAAGTAAAACTTGTTATAAATTGTAATTTAATATAGATTTCGATTTTTATTTTGGTTAATTTTCAGCGAAATATATTTCTTCCAACATTAACAATGCGAATGTTGTAACTTCTTTTTGATATTAACACAGATCGATAACATTTCTGGAAGTGGTATTTTTACTAAATTAAACATGTGTATGCATTCGCAAATTATTATCTGTATTGGGCTCGATTGACAAAAATATAAAAAGTAAATTATGTGTCCTTGCTCGGAGGAGCGTCTGGAAAAATCAGCAAATGCTGTACCATTACGAAAATTCGGAATGTCTAAACGAAATTTTGTGATAATGGTATACGATTATTTTCAAATGAAAGCTTTTTTATCTATTTCGAAAATAGGTTTAAATAATTGCAATTTCTCGTGGGTTAAAATCAAGGTAGTAAGTATATTATTTGTCCTCACCAAATATCGAAGCAAACAGTTAGTAAACAAGCTACTTTGACTCTATAAGTGTGTAATTTAATTAAACATTACATCAGGTGCATGACAAATATACATTCTTGGGAAAATGTTCCAAAACAATTATTTATCTGGTTAAAAGCAGGGCTATTCCGAGCTCAATAATTTTTCTCTACAAGCCTTATTATGGTGCTCTTAGTAAACATCAAATCAGATCTTACTTTTAATTCTACCATATTGCATCATGTGTCTCTTTAAAAACCCACAAAAAAACGTCTAAAACTTAACTTCACTTAGCTTTCATTTACTACAAAAAACCATGCATTTTTTTATCAAGCAATTGCCAACTTCAAGAAACTCCAATCCACTCAACTCTCTTACCTTACCTATGGCACTGTTGACCAATTTTCTCTCTATCCACATAGGACACGCGCTCAACTGTACTTGGTTTCATATTTTGTAGGCTGTTATTACAGAAATATAATAAAAACTAGAAGGCCAATCAGTGATATATGATTTGGAACCCTATAGGGCGATTAACCTACCTCTGAGTTTGCGTAATAAATAGCGGGATATTCAAACATATCACCGGGGCAGGACTTGGGAACCATGCACTTCATTGCGTCTAGAATTTGTACAAGCACTTAAGAGACTACTTAAGTTAATTAAGTAAATACTTAACAAAACTAAACTACAGGAATGTCAAAAATACACAATGTTTATAAAAACAACGAGGAAACACAAAAAAAGGAGCACTAATGCAAGCGATTTTCCGAAAGCAAACCGATATCAACAACTCATTAAACCCGAATACGACACTGTTCTTTTTTTTGCTTCTTTATAGTCACGTACGCTTCTGCGGCGGCGTTGCCAGATTTTCTCGATTTTTTTCTAATTACTTGCCCTAATAGTACATATTCTATTCCTAACTTCATCTGTAAAATACCAAGAAAAAATAAAACATGTCAACGATGTGGCAAGAAAAGATGTTCTGCGCATGTGCAAGTGGTAGGTGATTGGTTCGCTATGTGGGGTCATTTTAACTCATTATCGGATGTATCTATTGGCATTCTAGTATTTATTATATTTCTGTGGCCGTTACACAAAAAAAACCTTAAGGCTTGGCTTCCACTAGTGATTTTTAGTCGCGGCAGAAAAAAATCGCTGCCGCACACACTGCGATAAATAAATCGGTAAAATAAAAATGTAAAACAGAAGTAAACAGCGCAAACATTGGTACCTCCAATGACAAATCAAAGAATATCGAAAAAGCAGTTTTACAAGTTAAACGAAAGAGAAGTTTTACCAGTATTATCGAATAACTGTTGGGAATAATTGGTGGAGGCAGAGCTTAAAAATTCAAAAAATCTACGAAAGAACGTTCCCATGAATGTTTGTATCAAAAAAGTATTATTTACGATCAAAAAAATATTAATTCGCTTCGTATTCAATACTCTGCGAATATGTTCCCCGAAATGTATTCTTCTTTAGCCACACAAACTAACCACACTTAGTTATTAGTGATCCAGTACATCTACTTATTACTAACTTTTGTAAAGCTAATTTATTCACATGTAACTAATACGACAGTATCATTGTAAAATTAAGAAAATGTAATTAATTTTTTTTCTTGATCCAGATTTATATCTGTTGCTCAATTTTTATGGTCTTGATACTTGGGAGTATGAGATAAGTTGTCGTCATCTGTATAAGTATATTGAATAGTAAATTTGGTTGGAAAAATTGTACTACTGATAAAAAATAATTATAATAGTTTTGGATTATTTTTAATTTTGAAAAAGATAGCAACCATGCATTTTTCCAACCAGAATTAATCCAGCTAAATGCTGGTTAAGTGTGTTTGTATAAGTTACTCTAACGGTAAAAGTTTTTGTATTATTCATGTAATTAATGAATTTTAGTGAAAATGTTGACGAGTGGTTCTGTATATCGCAGGATTTATACATTAATACTCTATTGACAAGTAAAGAGTGTATCCCCTGCACAGTCATTAATAAGTTTAATATAATGTCTATACTTGTATGTACAGTTATAAATATTATTGTGTTTAATGATATTCAGAGTAATTATGGTATTTTCTTTTTGTTAAAATATAGGTAAGTAAAAAATATCTCTCCTTTACTATGATCTGCAAATTTCGTTTATGATTTGATATGTTTTCTGTAGTAATATCACAAGGGAGTGAGAATAAATTGGCATATTTTAGAAAACTTGTTGCCAGGCGATAGACACGAGAGTCCGAAAGGCCCGAGTGGCTATTGCCAAATGGCAACAAGTTTGAGAAAAGGCATGAAGAATTATTATCCAATTTATCGAACTTTCATGTGGTATTCGATAGATTATTTTTTGACGTAACAATAAAAATCACTTTTAAGATTTTATATTTTTATTTCAACAAATTTATATCATTCGACTCAATATAAACTAAATGAGTTATTTAAATTAGGATGCATTGAAGTTATCAACATGAAAAATACAATTATTATAAATGTTGTGCCCTTGGGTGGAGGAATTTTTAACATTGTTTTGTTCTGATGTGTTGAAAATTAATGATACTTCCCCACTCTCTCTTTCAGGTTATTAATTAAAAAATGTGGTTTTCATTCAATAAAAACAATGTACGTGAATAATTCTGTAAAAAGATTATTCCCACTATAATAATGTTTTGATTGGCTAGAACGTATGAATTACTGAAATTGAATTTTTTTATTGGTTTCGAGAAACGTCAAAAAATAATCATCTTTATGCAATCCTTGCAGGTAGTGCATCAGAGAGTGTTAGAATATTCCTTTATACAAATAAACACCGTATTGTAAAATTTTCTTGGTTACAGATTCCTCTGGGTTTAAATTGTATTAGAATAAAACGCAAGCATATTTATCTTTTAAAAATTTAAGATCGATGTATCGATGATAAATCGAAATGAAAATGGTAATATATTTTAAAATTGTGTTTCCTTTATGCTTCCTGTATTTAGCTTAAACCATATCGTATTATACAAGTCATTGTTATCTTCACTCTATTTGTTCAAATTTATAGAAAAAATATATAAACTTGCAGAAAAAATTGTAAATTATTAATGGTAATAAAATGGCCCTTTATTACTTTAGGTACTATATATTCGGAATTTTATCAAAGTAATTTGTTATTTTTTATATTTCATAATTAAATTGTGACTTGTATGGTAAGTTTAGGAATGATATATTTGTTATTTTATTTTACAATTGTATATAGATTGTTAAATTGTATTATTGTTAAATGTAAAATTTAAATAAATAAAATTAATTTTCTGCGATTTTTTTTATTGTCATCTATGTCATTTATTTAAAAATATACAGGGTATCTTTATGAAGAATTGCTCATATAGTAACTAGAGAAAATTCAACACAAAATATTCTTGAAATTATTGATGAAAGTTATAAATAAAATAAAATTAATTAGGAACCTTTGAACGCAAATAACTTGAAAATTACTTACTCTATCACTACGAGACAAGAGGGTGATATTTACGTAGAAAATAATGCATATTTCAAAAATTATGCCTAAATAACTATAATGGCATTAGCGTAGACTGTAAGGGGGGAAACGAGAGTTGCTATCCCTACCACAAGCCTCCGGTAATAGCAGAAAACTTTCTTTTACCACTGTTGTAAGGTAGTTCTGTAGTTTTGTTAAAAAAATTGAGTAACACTTATATGGAAACCCTTTTAAACCCCACAGTTTTTTTAAAAAAACTTAATGTTTTAAATATAGGAGCACAATTAAAAACGTTTTACTAATAGCTAACCAAAAAAATTAATCAAAATTGTGTTTGTGTTTAACTATTTTTTATTGAAAACAAATTCATTTCAATACATACATTATTTTCGTATGGTGTAAAAATTTACTGTCTAGAATATTTATTACATAAAATGATAAAAATTATGAAAATAAAACATAAAATGGTCGTTCCCGATCTCGTACTTCTCCAACTTCGGGCTCCAGATGAGGAAAACTACGTTTCTTCAAATATTGGTGCAACCGCAATTTTCGTCTCAGTTTCTAAAATTTAAATTAATGTATTTATACTATCTCAAGGAAAGGGATAAGTATAACTTTACAGTATTTCAGGCAGAGGTATTTGCCATACTAGGTTGCGCACGGGAAATAGCACAGAGACCTCACAAAGGCAAGAAGATCTGCATCTGTGCGGACAGCCAGGCGGCTCTTAAGTCTCTGAAGAGTCTGGCTATTAAATTCGAGCTAGTTGAGGAATGCAGGAATGCATTAAATACCATTGCCCTCAATAACCGTGTATTGTTGCTCTGGGTGGGGAGGGATCAGCAGAACCTTTCATTGGACCATAACCTGCTATCGGGATAGCGGAGTGCTATGCGAAAAGAAGTATATGAAAATTTTCGGAGGAGGAACGCACAAGACTGCAGCCGGTCAGACAAGTGGCTGACCAACTGATCGATTTGAGTAGAAACACACTAAGAACGGCAATAGGACTGCTGACTTAGAAGGCACATGAAACTGCTAGGAGCATGGGAGAGCAGTGGGTGCAGAATGTGCGAGGAAGGAGAGGAGGAAACTCCGATCCATCTTTTGTATGACTGCCCAGGTACAGCCTGGACAAAATAACAATTCCTGGGGCAGCACATGCTGGAACCAGATGACATAATACAGTTACACCAATGGATGTCCTGGTCGAGTTTATCTGTCATAACTGGGCTTAGAGAGAGGTACAATGGGCCGAAGGCCTGAGTGCCACGCGGGAGGGAAGCAGACCGCGAAATCATACACAAATAAATAAATAAATATTTATACTAATATAATGAAATAGTTGTTCTATGCATTGCTAAAACGTGCTTGGTGCAAAAATAAGCATTGCTCCTATTTTAAAATTATTTTTATTATTAAAAAAGCTTCACATAAACATTTATAAATTATAATACTCAAACTTAAATATTCCTCTATAATAAAAACATTATTTAAAAAAAAAGTTTAAAATTTTCAAATACTTTTTAATTTTTTTACTAACCAGTATAATGTATGTACTTGCTCCCGTCACAATTTAACAAATAAATATCGTTATACAGAAACAGTACTAATATATTGTATTTTAGTTTAAAGTCTCTTGGATTTTGGCTTGTAACTAATGGGACATACCGTATAGAATTTAGGATCTTAAACGATGGGTAACATTATAATTATTGCATTATTTACACATTAGAAGTTATATGGATCATCTTGTGAAAACTTTTTCTGGTTGAACTGAAAGATACTCACCACATGTTAGGTAATTGCCAACCTAATTAGCCAATATTTTTTCATCTAGCTCCACGAATGCCTAGGGTATGGCTTAAGTACACATATTTCGACCTACTAATACTTAGAATCTCTAAAGTTTAGTAAAATATTTGTTCACTTAGAAGTTCGGTCAGAATATTCTAATGAACTCGTTAAATGTTCTTTTTTTGCTTGTTACTCACTGAAAATAATATGAACACTACGATAAAATATGATTAATTTAATAATTGAAATTTTAACTCACAATAAGGTACAGTATAAATGTTTGGTAATAATAAATTTGGTTTGAATTTTGGTTTAAAGAATGTAAATGTTAACTATTTGTGTTAGAAACCAGGTGCGGCTCGTGAGTTATTGTAGAGATGGGTCAAGAAACGTAAAACAAAATAAACAGTATTGCTGCAGCAAAACTAACTTTTTCAAACCAAGGGCTTTTTTCTATTTAATAAAGTTCTAGTTGTCCTAGTGTTATCGGTTCATTAAATTAAATTTGTATTTACAATTTATATAGATATACTGACCAAATTAAATAATCTTGTCCGTCGGTCGGGCTAAACGTAATACCTAAAAGTTTCATCGCTCTAGCTCTCCTTTTGAAGTTATCGTGCAAAAAGTACAAAATGTGGTAAATTTGAGGATCACCTTGTACGGCAGATACCTGAAGGAATGTACCGTTATGGCCCATCTTAGAACTCGGTCTTGTCCTTCGGGCAAAACTTCTACCCTGTAAGATTATCCAACACACACACACACACACACACACACACACACACACACACACACACACACACACACACACACACACACACACACACACACACACACACACACGTACACGCACACGCACACGTACACGTACACGCATACGCACACACACACACACACACATACACACACCCACGCACACGCACACACACACACACGCACACACACACACACACATATACACACATACACACACATACACACGCACATACACACGCACACACACACACACACACACACACACATACACACACACACACACACACACACACACACACACACACACACACACATACACACACATACACACACACACACACACACACACACACACACACACACACACACACACACACACACACACACACACACACACACACACACACACACACACACACACACACACACACACACACATAGCGCACATGCACATAGGCATTTTTAATCTATTTGTCTTTTTTCAGCATCAGAGCGGGCGCGTATGCTGTTGTCTTTGTCTCACTTGCAATGGATTTATCCTTGTGAATTGTCTTAATAACCCGTGAGGTCAATTAAAAATACTGCCCGGCCAGGAGCGTAGCGTACAGGAATGAGTTATTATTAGATTGCAGTAATCTTGGCTCCATTGGTAGTCATTGGGGAGTTTTTGCATGGATATTAATTGCATTTTTTTAAGATAGTTTATGTATTACCCAATATTAAACATTTTAAAAAAATAGGTGGATCATTCACCAATTGATCTTACTGAGCCGCGCCTGTTAGAAATCCTTAAAGAATTTGAATTTTTTCTTTGAAATATGATAAAAGCTTATTTACGACTATTTTTGTGTAAAAGAACCAAATAATTCTTTTTGCATTAAAATAATAAAAATTCAAGCTAACTATGTGCTGTCAAAATACGTAAAAAAAAATCAATTAAGCAAAAAAAATATGAGTGACAATTGCGTCATTTTTACAATACCTTGTTGTTTTTAAGTAGTTTCTTACATTTACAATGTCTCTTGCCCAGTCTGCGTCTGCGCATTTCATAAGATGATGTAGTCCGTTCAACTTGCGTCTGTTCCAAACTATTTTTATGCCTGAATCTTCTAGACAACAAATTGTATGGTGGTGAATGAGTGGAAGTTAAAAAAAAATTGCTTCCCGTGGAACCGTCGTCCGAATTTTTAAGTGCTTCTAGAGCCTGACTAAAATGTTAAATTATTCCAATGTCAGAAAAAAACTCGAAATCGTTATTATTCATCAACTCAATACTTTACAGTATGGTTTCTTAAACGGATTATCTAGAATTACTAATTGCTCGGACTGGTTTAACATCGAAAAAGGTGTTAAACAGGGATGTCTGGCTTTGCCATGGCTGTTAAACTTATACATAGACGATTGTTTAAATTATTTTAAAGAGAGTGCATATGGATCAAAAATAAATGATTTGATCGTCAAATGCCTCCATTACGCCGATGATCAAGTCATATAAGCGTCATCGGAAGAGAAGTTGCAGGTGATGGTGCATAATACTCTGAAGTTAAAATAAAATAGGCAAGACGAAAGTAATGGTTTTTAAAATAGAAGAAAGCATGAAAACTGCGAGGTGTTGATTATAGGAGAAAGAGTGGAACAAGTAAATGAATTTGTATACTTGGGTTCAAGGTTTACGAGAGACGAAAAGTTTGACTGTTACATTGAGCGAAGAGTGTTGGCAGGGAAACAAATGAATGGGACACTGCATAACTTAAAAAGCAGTCAGAACGTGACAAAAATACACGTTTGGCTGTGCATAGAGGAGTGCTGATCCCTACACTTATGTATGGTAGTGAATGTTGGGTTTGGCAGAAGAAGCATGAAAATAAGATTAATGCTGCGGTGATGAGTAGTCTGAGAAATAGATCCGAAGTGGCTCGTTTAGATGGAGTGAAGAATAGTAAGATGAGGAAACGCTGTGGTGTGAAAGAAGATGTGGTTGCAAAGATAGATAAAGAAATGCTTAGATGGTTTGGACACGTAAAGAGGATGGATAAAAAAAATATTGACGAAACAGATTTATAAGGCGAGTGAGGGAATTTGGCTACTTTCATTTAAACCATCATTTATTTCATTGTTTGGACATTATTTTCACTTATTAAGTTTTTAAGAGCTCTTGATGACTAATAAATTGATTTGGTTACTGTATTATTATCTGGAATATTGTGGGGTTAATTTTTTTCTTATTTGTAATACAATAAAATGTAATTATCACTAATTTATTGTACCCGTAAACAAGATAAAATATTTAATTTTTTTTTAAGACACAATAAATTTTCTTTTTCACTCCCATCCCTATTTTTGGTTGATTTTAGGGGAAAGGAAAGGTTTTCGTAAAGGGTTTAATTAAATCCTGACGCCCAAATAAAATTTTCACAAAATAATGTGAAGATGATCGATTAGGTACTCACTTATTGACTGTCTGGCAATAATTTTCCAATAAGTAATTTAATGAGCATTTATTACGACAACATTCGTTCACAATTTGTCGCTTCCGTCTGTGATGGGTACCTACGAAAACAATAAATGTATAAGTACAATCCAAAAGGATAATAAAGAAACAAAGAAGAAGAATAAATTTATGAGCTTTGTTAAGTAGCAAAATATTTTAAACTAAAATCTTGAATGTGGCAATGTCCTATTAATATTTTATATGAAAAAGAAATATAGCAATATTAAGTGTTCAAATAAAATGTACATTTTAGTGTAATGAAAGGTTCATTGCTTGTATATCTAACCGTCAAAAAATAATCCAAAATAATGATTGTGTTGAATCTACAACTTACATAAATAAAAATATCAGTGGTCTGGGTGCGATTATTATTTAAATTATTATAAAAAACGATTTTAAATTGTTTATAACAAATTATAATTGTCATTAAAAATATTCTTAAAATTCTGTATTAAAAATAGTATAATTTATAAATTGCGAAATTCAGGTAGTTTACCATTTTTTTTCAGTTTTTTGATTCTCCATAAAAAACACATCGGCCGATTTTGCTGAAAACTAATCAGTTTTAAGTTGCGTAATTATGCGTCGAAGGCAATTAGTAACACGTCGATATCATTTTTTGTTTCGAGATAATCGACACGAGAAATAATTCTGGACGCACATACGAACATACGCACATACGTATATACACACACACACACACAGACGTCCACTTAAAAACTATTGTATTCGACTCTGGGGACCTTGAAATGTGAAGATATGTCAAACTTTTGGATTCGCAAAATCGAACCCATTACAATAATATCCCACTGGAAAGTTAATAATAAAAACAACGCTTTTTTGTGTGATTATTATATGCTTTTGGAGTTGTGTAAATTAAAGATAAAAGTTTAATATTAAACAATATAGTGTGCTCATTTTGGGGTGGAACTTAAATACATTTTTTAAAAGTTACTGTAATCTTTTAAATAATAAAAAATATTTTACTGTATGCCGGTGACGGATACTCCAAACAAAATTGTTTCAGAATACCAGTAAGTCTGGCTCCACAAAAAGCAATTTTCCTCAATGTTATCTCTTCCCTCTGCGAGTCTACTCTGAAGACGAACATCACAAACAAGCAGCTAAGTACTAGAAATAGTTTGTAGTGCATGATAGTGCGGTATCTTAATCTAAAACAAAATTCAAATAAGAATGAAACTGTACAAATCTAACCAACTGGATCGGAAGTAAAAACTCCATAAAATATAAGTCGTTCGGTTCTCGTTTAAATCGTGAAAAAAAATTTGTTCATTAAAAATATCGTATGCATAAAAAACACAAATAATAACATTCTGAAAAAATCTGCAAGATCTTGTTTTATTGTATTAAAATGGCCCTACACTTTATCATACACATTCATGCAATTGTATGTGAAATAACATTTTTAATCATTTTTCGTCGGCTTCTATTTCAAGCATACCCAGTATTTTATGTTTACATTACCTAAAACTTCTAATGATGGCACTGGCGGCACGCACTTATAGAAAAAACCCCCAAGACCACAAGGAAATAGTAGTCGATTTAACTTCCGCGTACGACACAATATGGCGCCAAGACATGATTCTTAAATTTATTATAGGTATTACTTGCAAAACTTTGGCTACTCTACTTAACAACATGCTTAGCAATGGACTCTTCGAGTTACACTTAAACAGACAAGTAAGCAAGGACTCTAAACTGAACGATGAACTTCCTCAAGGCTCCGTCCTGGCACTATTACTTTTCATCATTTACACAGCAGATGTACCAAACACCAAGGCAAGAAAGTTTATATATGCTGATGACATAGCTCTGGCGTCCCAATGGACTTCGAATCATCAGAGACCATTCTAACAGAAGATTTGGAAAGACTGGACAAATACATTAAAACATAGAGTCTCAGACCAAATATACGAAAAACAGAGATATTCTGTTTTCACTTTAACAACAAAAAGGCAAACTATGCTTCCAGAGTACAGTTTAAAAGACAGCAGCTTAACTATAATGCGCATCCAAAATATTTGTGAGTAACATTAGACCGCTCCCTGACGCACAAGGATCACCTAACTAAAACAGCAGCAAAAGTAAACACATCATGCATAAGCTCTCAGGAACAAGCGAGGGAGCTAACACAACTGTCCTCAGAACTTCCGCCTTAGCACTAGTATATTCAGTAGCGGAATACTGCAACCCGGTTTGAATTAACAGTGTACACACCAGAAGGGTTGACGTTCAACTAAATGATACAATAAGGACAATTTCTGGCACGATCAGTGGTTACCAGTACTGTCCAATATCCCTTCCCCTCACATAGGGAAGAAAGGCTTTTCTGAAAAGTGAATTGCTCAAATGCTACAACAACTTACTGCTGCCCATCCACCAAGACTGTACGAGACAGCACACACAGAGACTATGGTCCCGGAAACCAGCTGAAACACTCGTACGAGAAAACTTCCAGCTGAAGACATCCTGGATGACCGAATGGACTGCTTCAAACCCTGACACCTTCAACCTAATAACAGATCCCACGACTCAGCCAGCCGGATTCAACCTACCAAGGAAAACATGGACAGCGCTAAATCGCGTACTCACTGGCCATGGCACAAACACAAATGGGGCATCTCTGAAAACCCTAAATGCGACTGCGGCCACCCAACACAAACGATCTATCACATTGCATTAGAGTGCCCAATACGAAGGTTCGATGGCTCAATGCACAACATCCATGAAGCCAATGAGAACGTGGTAACGTGGCTGTCAAATTTCAATATATAATTATCATGCTAATACCAAATTTATACATGTGACTGAATAATATTACTATCTGACATAAATTACATATACATATTACACATTTTATTAATACTTTATCTTATGTTAACTTATACTTTGTATTTGTATTTTATCTACATTTTTGCTGTATCTTATTGCCATACGAAATAAATAAAAACAATAATATTTTTAACTTTATACACCTGGTGCAATAAATTGAAGAAAATAAAAAATATAGTAAATTGATACTTTAAAATACATACCAGCGTAGATTACGATAAACTGTGGTATCAAAAAATAGAAAGCATGTTTTGATTTTTTCGCCGACTAAACTGCATCAATTTTATGGTGCACTGTATTTATTTCCGGGAATCGTATCAAATTTATTGCTGTATTTTGTTACCTAGACACAAAATAAGTTGGAAGGGTTATTTTACCGTATTCCTTAAATTTGATATGTAATTTGAGACTATTGTTAAAGAAAATTGGAATGTTTGGTGGAAGAGTACAGTTTCTTTTGAAAGGGACGAATATCACTCTTTATACTAACAATGATTATTCATTATTTATATTTATAGTCATAAAAATTTTAATCCAAGGGGGAAAATATTATTGTAAAGTTAGTGTCAATGTTTTCATTGAATAATGTATAAAGATCTAGTAGTTTCAAAAAAAATTTGAAAGTTGTCTCAAAAAAAAATAATTTTAACAGAAAGCGAATAAATGCTATCCATCAAAAGAAATTCCAAAGTCCTTGTAGATTCCGGGTTGTTGTGATAATATTGTTTTTAAGTTTAGATGTTTACTTTTCAAGTACATTTTATTCGATACAAATAAATATTTTTTAATTGGGACTATTTTTGTCTTTAATTTAGTGTTATCTGTCAACTAAAGTTTGAAATTTTATTTTAATTGTCAAATTAAATAGTGGATTTAAAAGTTATATCTTAAAAATTTTGAAAAAACAACAATAAAACATAATACATGCCTAAATATTTTACAGTGTCCATTTTATTCATGTAAAGTTTTTTAATTTCTAAAAGATGTTTATTTTTGAAAATCTTTTTAATCCTAAGTGAAGGTTCCCTTTGTATCAGTAGGCGTTTTATTAATTGGAAAACGTTAAGATAATAGTCTATTATTAACAAATAAGTAAAAAATAACCAATTTCAAAAATTCGTGATTTCAACAGTAGAATTTTTCTACGAAATTCATTGATTTAAACCCCCTTATTACGGCACAGACGCCGACACGCTATCATCCGCTTTGCACGTGCAAGTAGAAAACAGCTATAACACCGTGAGAAAAAAGACGGTTACGGCGTGGACCAATGAAAACGCCGACTTCAACGCCAGACAAACAAAGCCACGTTTGACCATTTCAAAACCCTCTCTTGCGTCTAGAATCCCGAGCGAAGAGCATGTCGGAACCCCACGAGTTGAAATGTAGCACATTATTTTAGATTTAATCCAAATTTTTATACCTGCAGTTAAACAGTAAAATGTGAATTCGATTATGGATTATATTCAGTTCTAGTCGACAACAAGTGAAAAGATTCTAATGAGTACAAGACCGAAATTGTACAATTAATCATGTTTCGGTGGAAGACAAAATGGAGTCTCCATGTATCAAGTTCAATATACTATAAATGGCAATTATATAGTGTTTTATTTCAATAAAAACAAATAAACATGTAATAACTCAAGATGACCACGTCGATGACCCAAACAACCATCGACAACTTGCAGTAGGTAGAAACAATTGTATTAGCGACTTATGAGCTATCGAAGTTCTTTACCATATTATCAAGGCGCATGGCGAAATCTTCCAGAGAGGCGGATTGCACCAGGTCCAAGTAAGCCAGCCATATCCACTTCTCCTTTCATTTCTGGCCCCGGCGCGACAGCAACATTTTAACTTTTACGCCTATGATCAGGTCATATTAACATTTTTTAAGAAGGAGATGCAGGCGACGGTTAGTTAATATGCATGATGTCTTAAAAATTAAAGGGCAGAAAGTAATTGTAAGCAAGACAAAAGTATTGGTTTTTAAAACAGAAGAAATCAAGACAAGAGATAAAGGACTGCTGTGATGTGAAAGAAGATGTGGTAACAAAGGTAGATAAAGGAAGTAAATGTAAGCAAGACAAAGGTACAGTGCAACAGAAGTAGCTTGGCAGGCGACTAGCCTCTAAAATAACAAATATTTGGCTGAATATATTTAACATTCGTAAACTTCTTCCTCTGATTGTACTTGAGACTCACGATTACTGAAAATTTCGTCGTCACCGATCGGATCGTTATTCGAATGTTTTCCTTGTGCGCAGATTTTGTGTATCTTCGCCCGCCAAGCTACTTCTGTTTTTAAAACAATAGAAATCATGACAAGAAATAAAGGGCTGCTGTGATGTGAAAGAACATGTGGTAATAAAGATAGATAAAGGAATGCTTTCATGGTTTGGACACGTAGAGAGGATGGATAAAAGAAAATTGACGAAACAGATTTATAAGGCGAGTGTGAATGGTAAGTCGGTAAAAGTCGACCTCGGCGAACATATCTTGATACGATCGAAATTGTTTTGAAAAAAGGCCAAGTCAAGAGTACTAGCAACCGATAAGCATGTATGAAAGCGCTGATGAGAGTATAAAAAGCAAAAGACGTGTGTAAATATCAGTGGTCTGGGTGCGACCCGAGAGGTCCAGACGACTAACTTCCCAGTGAACAGGATAAAAAAATACCATATGTTTTGTTGTTATAATTATTATTAAAATTTAAAAAAAAAACGATTTCAAATTGTTTATAACAAATTATAATTGTCATTAACGATATTCTGTTAATGTCAACCGTATTCTTTCAAACTTTTTCTTATCATTTCATAAGCGGGAGATATTTTCAATTGTTTATAACAATTGAAATTTTTTTTTAATTATTATGATCAATAATTATTTGTTAGTAACAATATTCAATTGTTATAAATAATGCTTGATTATTACTAACAATAATTTTTCACTGTTATAGCGTCTTTAATGCTATTCTCTCAATACTGACACAAGTTTAAAATTCTCCAATTCTCCTAAAACTATCTCTTTTTATGAAATATTGTCATCATATTTTTTATACAAATATTCCTAACATGCAATAATCATATTACCCAAAAGATCTTAAAATTCTGTATTAAAAATAGTATAATTTATAAATTGCAAAATTCAGGTAGTTTTTCAGTTTTTTGACTCTATAAAAAACAGCACGACCGATTTAGCTGAAAATCTTATCAGTTCTAAGTTGCGTAATTATGCGTCAATTAGAATAAATAAATAAATAAATAAATAAATAAATAAATAAATAAATAAATAAATAAATAAATAAATAAATAAATAAATAAATAAATAAATAAATAAATAAATAAATAAATAAATAAATAAATAAATAAATAAATAAATAAATAAATAAATAAATAAATAAATAAATAAATAAATAAATAAATAAATAAATAAATAAATAAATAAATAAATAAATAAATAAATAAATAAATAAATAAATAAATCAAGAGGATCCGCAAGCTCATTCTGTCATTTGGAAACCTGCTACTCATGGTCACTTCCTAGAGAGGCCACAGTGTACTCTACAGAGCTCCACGCAATTCTACAGGCGCTACTTTATATTGAATTTATTATCCACCAATCATACCTCATATGTTGTGACTCACTCAGCTCCCTGCAGGCACTAAAAAACCCCTTCACTAAAGACCTCATGGTGAAAATTGTTCTATCAAGACTTAATTGGCTAAAGAGCCAGAATAAAATAGTAATAGATTAAGAATAGGCCACACCCACCTTACAAATTCATTTATGCTCTTGGGGGTAAGACAACCTAGGTGTGAACAATGTGGACACAGGTTAACAGTACATAATATAACACGATGCCCGTATAAAGAAGTGATAAGACAACGAATAGGAATACCAGCAGAATTGCAACAATGCATAACGGAAACCGAGATATCGAAAGAAAACTCCTACAATTTCTAAAAGAAGTCAATATTTACAATCAAATATAGAAAAAAAAAAAAAAAATACAGAACAAAAATGACCTTAGCAGTCGACGCCCTTTAAAATAATAAAAAAAATCATGTTCTATTTTAAAATTTTCACCAGGTTAAAATGAATTAACTATTGCAAACATTGTTAATCCCAGTTTAAGATGCTTTTAAATAACCATGTTATTTAATTTTTTGTCTAATTTTTGTCTACCTGTATCATATTAAAACGACAATCTATGAAGACTATTTTTGAACTTTGTTACTGATAAAATTAAAAGATTGATGTGTTTATTTGAATAAGAAACTATTTATAGTTTCTTTATCACTAAAGCTAAATGGATATTGTCTTCCTCGTTTAAACTGTAATTGTTTATTTGGAGGTCCAGTTTTTGGAACTAATATGTAGAATTATTGATTATTTTCAAATTTGTATGTGAATAATATTTGTGGCCTACAATCATGGTTTAATATAAATATACACGTTTTACTAGGTCATTGAGGGCAAATAATTTAAAAATTTATCTATGCACAGTTTTATTTGAATATTTTCCAAAAAAAAACCGTTTGCTTTTCAATGCATTTAAGCACTTAGGAAATAAGAAATACCCTTGAACCAAGTCCCTCCATCTCGATTTTGGGAGTCACGGTGTCCAATAATATGTCTTGGCATGACCATGTTGCTAACATCGCAAAGTCGGCAAGCCAGAGGCTAGGTTTTCTGTGGAAAGCCAGAAAGTTTTTTACTCCTGATCAACTGTTGACAACGTACAAGACTCAAATCCGACCTCTACTGGAGTATTGCTCGCACATTTGGGGTTCAGCACCAAGGCATTCTCTTCGTCTTCTAGATTTCATTCAGAAAAGAGCCATTCGCTAGATAAACAGCTAAAATCTCACAGATACCCTTCACCCTCTAGAACATAGAAGAAGAGTTGCAGACCAGTCATTGCTCTACATATATTTCCATAGCAGATGCTCCAGAGAAATAAAAACTCTTGTACCACCATTGGCCACATTCGGCCGAAGAACTCGGCACGCTGATCAGTCTCACACATTTACTCCAAGCTTGACACTACAAGGACCAATCTTCATCAAGAATCCTTCTTTTACAGGGCTGCTACAGAATGGAATAAGCTTCCAAAATTAGTTTTTCCAGAGAACTATGACCTGCAACTTTTTAAAAAGCATGTCCACAATCATTTCCTTTCTATAATCTCTTCCCCTTCTAATAGCCGCAGTGCGGGCCGTCCGCGGCCCACACGATAGGTCTACCCTTTTTTCGACTATTTTCATAAAAAAAAAACCTAGTCTTATGTTTAGAATCACCAGCATCTAAGTTTGTACAGTGGACCATGTTGTTTCCTAATGTGTGGCTTTAATTTACAGAAGACAATCAATTATTTATTAAAATTATACATACGCCACCAAATGATTTTTATTACAAATTATTATCATTTTTATTCGGCGTTGCCAGAGGTTCTTAAACTTTGTTGGAACATTCTGAAATGCCGGCGTTGGACACAATTAAAAATGTCAGTATCAAACTCAGCGACCTCAAAGACTATGAATTTGACACTAATATCGACCGTTTTTGTTATTTCTTATATTTGATCCCCTTCCACCCCTTTCGTAGAGATCAACTCTTTAGTAATTGTTGCCAGGTAGTAGGCTGTTTCTTCTTCGAAGAAATAAGAAAAAAAAAACAAAGGTAGTGGACATAATACAGCAAATCGCTGAGCTTGAGTGGCAATGGGTTGGACATGTTGCCAGACTAAGTGTGGGAAGATGGGTATCAAGGCTTGTACACTGGGGACCACGGCAAACAAAGAGGAGTGTCGGCAAGCCACAGAGAAGATGGTTTGATGATGTTAAAAAAATAGCAGAAGGATATTGGTACCATACAGCGAAAGACATAACAGCATGGAAACAAATGAAAGAGGCCTTTGTCCAGGAGTGGACAGATACTGGCTGACAAAGAAGAAGAGAGTAGGCTGTTTTTTGCACAAAGTTTGGAAAATATTGCTCCAGACGTTCCAATGACGTTCGCGCGCGCGCTCACACACACATAAACACACACACACACAAACACACACACATAAACACACACACAAACACACACACACACACATACACACACAAACACACACAAAAACACAAACACACACACAAATACATACATACACACACACAAACACACACACACATACACACACAAACACACACACACACAAACACACACACACACACAAACACACACACAACACACACACACACATATATATATATATATATATATTTATATATATCCTCTTTTAAATATATAGGTTCTATCACTATTTATAATTAAGTATTACTTTGGCCATTGATCGTTTTAGTGTTATATTTTTTGTTTATTTAACATTGACTACTTTTGTTTATGACTACAATTCTATGCTTTTTGAGTGTCCTGTAATTTTTTTCAAGCAGCTACGCAAAAAGACTACACGCATTTACTAAGAAGACAAAAAAGGATCAAACCTATAACTTAGGCTCAGTGTCAATAAGGCAGGGGAAAATTACTCATGAATCAGATTTTATATGATTTGTCACATATTTTATCAGGCCCAATTACCTTCGGATAAAAATAAAAAAAATTACTTACCCTTGACCACAATCAGCCAATTAGCCTATACGACTTTAATAAAACACATTTAACTATACAAGAGTCATAATGCTTGTAACAAAACTTTATCAACTTCGAATTGTCTTCTTAAAATAAGAGAACAACAATACGTATCTAATTATAGGATCAAAAACAAATCAAATCAATTATACAGCCTATTATCGTGTTATTGTAATATATGTAATATTTAGTTAATCATCTTGTAAGTAATAGATACCAAACATTAATTATGCTTGATTAAAGAATTATCAAAATCTTTAATATTTTTTGGAAAGTATACGGGGATATATGTAGACATAGTGTTTGATTGGCTTAGGATTATAGAACTAACTCATTTCTATTGAAGGTTTATGTTTTTTCCATTAATATTCAACATTTTAAGGTCTGTATTAACAAATTAACACCCTTTCTTAGATATTACCTTCGTGAATGTCCACATAAAAGATTCTTAAAAATTAAGCTGAAACTAACTAATGAAAACTTTGTTGGAAGTGTCCATGATCTAAATCATTATTTTAAAAAAAAAAAAACACCTGCCAATTTTTTAATCCTACATTTTACTTGCAACTATGGAGCTTTTCAGGTGACTTGTACAATTTTACACTGGCGGAATTTAAAATAAATGCCTTATTATTTTCGCTTACAATGCAGCTCAAACAAACAAAAAACTGAGGCTGATTTCAAAGTGACGAAACATTTACCTTTATGTAAAAAACAAATATTAAAACAAATGCGAATAAGCTGAAATAACTTATTTAATCGATGTAAAAATGGAAATTTTGCATTATTTGGCAAATAACTTTAAATCTTAATGGATTATTTAAAAATTTTACAAATATTTTTGTTAAAAATCAATAAAACATTCAAAATAAAAAATATTTGGCAATAAATATTATTAATGTATTTTTGATTTATTTTAACGGTGCGGTCATTTTGTGCAATAATTAATAGTCTTAAAAAGAATATTTTATTTTTAATGTGGTGTTTTATTAAATTTATAATAACAACTCGTACAACCCTGTACAACGTAATTAAAATAGCCCGAAACTATTTTATACTTACTTATTATAAACAAACTAAAAAAACTGTAATTTTTTATCATTAAAAAAAAATCAAAGCACTAGGCGTTGATCCCTATCGATTGGATTCCAGACACTACAAAACTATAACTAGTACTTTACGCTCAACGGGCAATGGGTAGTTATAAATAAAGGAGAGAAGGGATGCTTATCAGTTGTGAAGATAACTTAAAACAGCCAAGACTTTCGATAACCGTATTGACAACTAGTTGCTATGGAAAAGGACCTTTAATATTTTTAGTAAATCATAATATCTAACGATAAAAATAATGTTACAATGTTGGTTTGACAATTTATTGTTAAACACAAATAATACACATAAAAATAATCTTATGAGCTGAAAATGTTCAACTAGATTGAGTTAATTTTGAAAAGTTTATTCAAACTGCAACCTATTTTTGTTCAAAAGAAATATCGTTTACAAAAACATAATTAATTTGACCAATAAAACCATTTTCCAAATATTTATAGTTCCACTAAGGTTTAATTTAAAGTCTTTACACTCCGGTATATAATATAACCAAGTCCTTAGCATAAGCTACTCTCGATATCATCTGTGGAAACTCTTCGTTGGCACAAGCCCCTCATTCTTCGACTATTAATCTCTATACGATATCATCAAGTAGCGCGGGACCACCTTAATCCTCCCAGCAGGATCCTCCTCTGCTACTAACACCACTACCACAAAACATGTTTTCTTTAAAGTAGAACGTCCAAGTTTCTTTGCAAAAATTGTTTAAAATCGTATCTTGAGCATTTGCAAGTTTGGCGAATGTCACGTTTGTTACTTTGGTATCCAGTTTTAAGACAGCTACACCTAAGTCGTAGTTAAAACCGTTGTAATTTGGATGGATAAACATATTTGTAATGTTTACTATATCACCTCCCGAAGACCTGTTGAGCTGTGGAGCTTACGCAAACCATTAAACGATTCATTTGTAAGTCTTGGGTACACCTACAGAGAAATGTTGGATAATATTGGAAAGAAACTTGCCAAGAATAATTCGAGATGTCAGTGTTTTTACCTCCTATTATTTGGAGAGGAATACCTTCTGAAAAATACAGAAGACAAAAATTAAAAACAACACAGTATAACCTTATAAAGGTGTGCTGTAAAGAACTAGTTTTGTATATTTCTTTCTGACACTCTGCTCTGCTTAACCAGGTCTGCAACTATTTTACCTGCGTACGGTTTTCCATTATCTCCGGCTCGGTCGGCCCGATAGAAAGGCATGCCAACATGCCATATATCTTTACATGGCCTACCGACCGAAGGATTACTTATCCCTATCATAAAGCAGCAGACAGGACTCGATGATATAAGCGAGTGTGTCTGCTTCACAAATGAATTTTAGGGTTTTTATTGCACCTCCAATTGGGCGGTATGTCCGCCACAATCATTAATTAATATTAACTCATAAATATAAAATATTAAATAAAAACTTACTTTGAAAAAATCAAAGAAGTCACTCAATTACTAAAGTTTCGTCCGCGGGACCAGGGGTTGTTAATATTTTGTAAACAAACTTGAAAACCAATCTTTTACTTTTACACTCAATAAGTTACTGAGTCATACAGGGATTTATCATAATCGGTAGTGGAAGAAATTTCTGGAAATTGTTACTGTAAGGTCCCAGGGACCACATATCAGTACTTAAAAGTAAAATAAAAAAAACGTTTTGTAAAGTAAGTAAAGATGGAGGGGGAATTCCATTAAAAAATGTTCATATTTGTTCAATAGCTAAATATCAGTGGTCTGGGTGAGACTCGAGAGGTCCACACGCCTAACTTCCCAGTGGAAAGAATGAAAAAATACCATATGTTTTGTTGTTAAAATTATTATTATTATTAAAATTATTATAAAAAACGATTTTAAATTGTTAATAACAAATTATAATTGTCATTAACAATATTCTGTTTATGTCAACCGTATTCTTTTAAACTTTTTCTTATCATTTCATAAGCTATTTTCAATTGTTACTAACAATATTCAATTGTTATAAATAATGCTTGATTATTACTAACAATAATTGTTCACTGTTATAGCGTCTTCAATGCTATTCTCTCAATACTGACACAAATTTAAAATTCTCCAATTCCTATTTTTGTTTTCCAAAACTATCTCTTTTTATGAAATATTGTCATCCTATTTTTCATACAAATATTCCTATTATGCAATAATCATATTATTCAAAAGAGCTTAAAATTCTGTATTAAAAATAGTATAATTTATAAATTGCAAAATTCAGGTAGTTTACCATTTTTTTCAGTGTTTTTATTCTCCATAAAAAACAGCTTAACTGATTTTGCTGAAAATCTAATCAGTTCTAAGTTGCGTAATTATGCGTCGAATGCAATTGGTCACAATTCGATATAATTTTTTCTTCTCGAGATAATCGAGACGAAAAATAATTCCGAACATACACACAGACGTATATACACATACACACACAGACGTCCACTTAAAAACTATTGTATTCGACTCTGGGGACCTTGAAATGTGGAGATATGTCAAAATTTGGGATTTGCAAAATCGGATCCTTCACTATAACTTTCCACTGGGAAGTTAAATATTACAAATAAACATTTTTTATAAAAAATCATAAAACTATTTTTAAATTTTCAGAGTAAGCAATATAAAGAATTATTGTCTTATACATTGTGATAAAAATGTATTAGTTTTATTAATTAATAATGATATTATCTCATAAATGTTTTATTCAGAATTGCTAAATGTTTGTCCGGTATACGAGGGAGATAATTTTTAATTTTAAAAACAAAAAGTCGATCTGCTGTTTGGTTCGCTAGTTACATGCAATGGTTTAAAATCAATACTAGTAAGTGACGATTCAGAATGAAATATTTATTTTCTGCTCCTATATCTAATAAAAACTAATAATACACAACTTAAATTAAAATTTTCTATTTTAATAAATAAATATAAAAGATGTCTTTTAAGGTTTAACAAACAAAAAATATTTTATAATATAAATGGTTTTTTCATGCGTTCGAATCAATTCTCGAAAAAAATTTTTTATATAAAGAAGGGAGGGACACTTCTGATAAATCACTTACTGACTATTTAACAATCAAATTTATATTGCTGATTTGAGAAGTAGTGTTGTATTATTTCATTTTCTAGTTTCATCGGAATGCGATAGACCTGCCTTCCAACTACAATTCTCCCTGGGTGTAGTTGTTTAAATCCCGCTTCCCCACTTTACCACAACAAGCTGTGTCTCACCTTAAAGGCACAGCTTAAAGGTTTGTAACGTGCATGCGATTTTTTAATGCGAAAAAAAAAATCAAAACTTTAGGACGAATCCGTAGCAAAGCTACGCCCGCTTTCTCGAAATGCAATGTCTGCTGCTGAGCATTCAGGCGTTTCAATTTTCACGGTTTCGTCGAATTTCGCGTAATCAATTTTGTATCCCCCTTTTTCATTGCACATTGACATCATCGAAATGAATCTGTGACCCCAGAGTATTTCGCTCGCCAAATAACTAGACCTAGCTTGAGTCTTTTGATCGGTACTCTCGATGGTACCCTCCAAGCTAACGACTATCTCCAAATTTAGCTTCGCCAAATCTTTTTTGGAGATTCGATACAGCGGTGACGAATGATTAATTTTATGGACCACGTTCATGGGCCAAATGAAGAGCAGATCGTCTTCACAGTCGTCTATGGTCAATCGAAGCTTGGTCATGTAATTGGACGTAATCTCTCCTTCTGCAGAAACTTTCTGTTTTATCATTTGAGCTTTTACTTTGGTTTCTATTATCCTGCTTTTTTGTCTCATGTCGCCCAGTCGAAATATCAAACAGAGCGTATTTTCCCGCATAGAAATCACAGCGAATTTCGAAAATTGAATCGTTTGCGTTCTAAGTTTGGGTCTGGTGAGCTTTGCGAAAAATATACCGACCAGAGAAGCGTCTACTAATAATCCGACGACGTTCTGTATGCACATGAGTAGGACGGCATCAGAACATTTTTCCGTCGGTCTTTTTTCACCGTATCCTGTCGTTTGTTGCGTTTCCACGGAAAATAGGAAGCACGATGTGAAATCGTAAATGTCTCTGACGCAGGGCGTCCAATTGTACGCCTCTTGGTGCATGGGTAGATGATTTTCCTCCAAATCGCCATGATATACAGCTATCGTCCACCATAGAAAAGCGAAGAAGGTCCAGGAAATGATAAATCCCAAAGAAAATATCATTAGCGTGTACCTCCACTTCATGTCTATGAGTGTTGTGAAAATGTCACGAAGAAATTTTTTCCTCTGTACGTTAGAAGGGAAAATATTGCATTCTCCATTTTTCTTCACTGCTCTAACGTATGACTTTGAGAGAGAAACCGATCTAAAACATATTTAAAGGATTTTGTATTATTTAAGGTGTAATTTATTGTTTTAAATCGTACCTTGCATTTATTCCTCTCAATTTTGTTTTGTTTGGAAACAACAATGGATGAACTGTGTCCTGCTTTTGTCTAATTGTTAATTCAACATCTAAATGAGCTGATTTTTTAATTTTACCGTAATTAACCAATTCTACGGAACCCATTTATCTAAAACAAATACAAGCATATTGATGTGTTTAAAGTACATTCTTGAGCAAATTGTAAACCGTTTATTTACAATTTTTGTAGAAGGTTTAATCTACAAACTAAACATAAAAATAAGCGCTGTTTTATTGCGAACACAATGATATAGGGTTGCCCGAATAACGTCTGTCCTGAATAATGGTTGTCGAATTTTAAATAATAAAATTTTAATGTGACTGTGCGACAAAGAAGTCCAAGACAAATATCTCGTGCGATAGACGAAGACACAGAGTGGTAGCTGCGCTCGGCGCGACCGAAGGATGTAAGAGAGTGCGTAAATAACTGCAACAGAGTAAATGACGCAAGGAATAGAATTTTTATAAAAAAAAGCTGCGAAAGAAGACAACGAACAGTTAAAAAAAAATAAAAAGTTTTGACTCTAACACTATACCGTCATGCTGGATATCTCTACAACAAAAAATTTTGAGAACAATATTTGTTAATTCTATGGCTTAATGTCACTGTCATACTTTTCATCTCTCGTAAACTTTGAACCCAAGTACACAAATTCATTTACTTGTTCCACTCTTTCTCCCTTAATCAGAACTTCACAGTTTGTCATGCTTTCTTGTCTTTCAAAAACCATTACTTTCGTTTTGCTTACATTTATTTTCATCCCTTTGATTTTCAGGGCATCATGCATAACATTAAACATCGCCTGCAACTCCTCTTCAGATGACGCTAATATGGCTTAATCATCGGCGTAAAGAAGGCATTTGACGATCAATCCATACGCACTCTCTTTCAAATCTTATCGTCTATGTATAAGTTAAACAGCCAATGCGAAGTCACACATCCCTGTCCCACACCTTTTTCGATGTTAAACCAGTCCGTGCAAGCTCCGTTTATCCTGACACAAGCAGTGGAATCCTCATAAAGTGATTTTAGTAATCGTATTAAACTACCCCATACATAGACAATGTCGACCACAATTCACTCTGTTATAGGCCTTTTCCAAGTCTATAAAAGCGCAATAGACCTTCTGACTTCCAGCCAACAATTTTTCGACTATACCTCGTAATGAAAAAACCTGATCCATACATCTCGTTCCTTTTCTAAATCCTGCTTGCACATCCAATTTCATCTTCTCAGTTTCATTCGTTACTCTTTTAATCAATATCTTTGCATACAGTTTGCCGACTGTGCAGAGTAAATTAATACCTCGGTAGTTCTTACAGTCCTGATGCGAACCTTTGCCCTTGTAAAGCGGTACGATAACGGCCTTGCACCAGTCGTCTGGTACGCTACCACTCCTCCAACAAAGGTTAAAAAGGCTCAAAGTTCTAAATTTTTTTCAAAAGGGTTTGAAACACCGATATACCAAGTGTATAAACGTTGCAGGTGAC
The DNA here is from genome assembly GCA_950111635.1 of Agelastica alni. NCBI lineage: Eukaryota > Metazoa > Arthropoda > Insecta > Coleoptera > Chrysomelidae > Agelastica > Agelastica alni. Next base: position 14,786,072 of record OX467711.1, read on the forward strand.
TATGTTGAAAAATAAATTAGTTTCATTCTTCTTAGGTGTTTGCTTCTATGTTAGGGACAACAATTCGTGAACTATCCTTATTATTTCTAAATCTTCATATAATTTGTCACTATTGTATCATAACGGTTTATTCAGTATTTTTTTTAAGAATTCTGTCTTTAAATTCGACGCAAATGTAAGGTAATTAGTTTAAAATCAATTGCAAAATTTATACCGAACAGACAGACAAAGCAACAAAGGAAAGCGAGTTAACAAAATAATAAAAACGTGGTAAAAGTGTTATTTTATTGTATGAAAATCTTTACTTAAAAGAAAACTACCTGTACTTTATTTCTTCTACATATATAGAGTACGACATAATTTTAGCTCCTAAAATAATATAATTATTACGGCAATTACACTTTCACCTCTATACGTATAAACGAGGAGTAACGATGAAAGTTTTATGTGTTGCATACATTAAGGGAAAACTTTTTGCAATTATTACGTCCAATCAACTCAGAAGTATTAGAGGAATATTTATGACAAATTTGGCTTCTGTTTAGTGCAAAAGAGATTAGATTTGGTTAGGCTTTTTAAAATTTTATTTTAGCTTATACTTTTTGTGAAAACATCTTTTATTTTTTAACACTGTTACATCTGAAAACAAAAAACAAAATATTAATTTTAGGCCTTTAGCAAATACTTGATATTAGCAGTTTTTAATAGACAAGATTTACAGACAATTTAAATAATTGCAAATTTTGTTTTATAAGACGTATACCCCTTTACAATTTCTATAAAATATTAAACTCTGACTATATTCTTGCTCCAAACACTCACTATTGTGTAGAAGACTGGAGATGGAATAACTAAATTCCCATAGGGAGTAGAATTATATCGTACTTTGTATTATTTTGGCATGAACATATTTATAGTGCTAATTTTTTTCTAACTAGGTACTTATCTACCAATATATTTTTTACAATGCTAATGACTAAGTACTCAAAAAAATTGCTTAATTGGGGTTTCGTTACAATGTTTCCAGTAGTTTCGGCAAAATCGTAAAAAATGTGTATACATTTTTTTCTTTAACTCCCTTTATCTTGAATACGGATGGCGTTACGAAAATTTTTTACACAGCTAACCCCAATTTATTTTTCAGTTTTCAACCTATCCTAGAGAAGGGGTAACCTTTTTTGAAACACCCCGTATAAATAGTTACCCCCGTAATTTCGTAGAATAAAACATTGTTTTTACATATTTTCCTTATAAGTTATCGGTTTTCCTACAGGAAAATTATCCGGGTAATACTTACAATTATTTTTTTCCGAAAAATTATTATTCTATCATTGTTATACGAAATTAGCATTCCAACTGATCCCACTAATCACAATATTCACTCTACAGTCCAAGTTTTTATGCAGTTGCTTCGTAACTGCACGAGTTTCAGCCTTTATTCGTAATAATTTTGCATTCCTTTATTATCTTGTTAACGTAATTTTACCATCAAGTAAATAACGAAAATAATTTGAGGTCGGCTTCTATTAAATTTTGGTGTAGGTTGCCATGTAACAACCAACAATAATAATATTAACACTTCTACAGATGCCATTCTCGTGAAGATTTCTTTTGTGTATTGAGATGTAAAAGAAACCAGTTCAATTTAATTAAAAATTAATTACTATATATGCAGGAGGTTTTGAAATTATTATCGTGCCCATGTAAAAGAATAAAGTTCCAAAAAATACAAGAAAAACATTTTAAAATTATTTATTTTTAATAATTGTTAATAAATAATTGACAAATCTGTTGCTGTAAATTGTGCTGTCTGTACTGACACTAGGAAAAGAATTGAGGGGAGAGAAACAATGAATAATTTTTTGAAGAAGAGATTACCCTCACTTACACCAAATTAAAGGGAGAGATTGCCTACCGCTAGCTAAAATCCGACCTCTACTGGAGTATTGCTCACACATTTAGGGTTCAGCACCAAGGCATTCTCTTCGTCTTCTAGATTTCATTCAGAAAAGGGCCATTTGGTTAATAAACAGCTCAACTCTCACAGATAACCTTCACCCACTAGAACATAGAAGAGTTGCAGACCAGACATTACTCTACAGATATTTTCATGGCAGATGTTCCAGAGAAATAAAAACTCTTTTACCACCACTGGCCACATTCGGCCGAAGAACTCGGCACGCCGATCAGTCTCACCCATTTACTCTCAAGATTGACACTACAAGGACCAATCTCCATCAAGAATCCTTCTTTTACAGGGCTGCTACAGAATGGAACATGCTTCCAAAATCAGTTTTTCCAGCGAACCATAATGTGCAACTTTTTAAAAAGTACAATCATTTCCTTTCTATAATCCCTCCCCTTTCTAATGGTCGCAGTGCGGGCCGTCCGCGGCCCACACGATAGGTCTACCCTTTTTGCGACTAATTCCAGTAAAAAAAAAATATTACTATCTCTTTTTCTTAACTTCAGCCGTCACGTCTACGATTATAAGTCTATAAACAGAAACGATATTGCGTGGGTATCGATACTTTTAGCTATACATACCATACTTGTGTATTTGTAATAAAAAGACAATTGTAATGCTAGGATGGCAGTATTGGGGTTAAAAGGAGAAAAAGGAACGCTTAACAAATTCAAAAGAAACTCATTTATGTAGTTTTGTACAACACATCAAAAGTTTTTAATTAATAAAAAAGTTATTAAGATGGTATAACTTCCCAAAGCTTTTGTAATGTAAATCCTTCCTTAATCGTTTCCACTGCAAGTCCCAACTCGGGACAAAACACAGGTAATCTATCTTTGGAATGTCCATCGTCCGCCAAGTACGCCGATATGGAATTGGATATTCCATTTTTAATTTCGTCGAACGCTTCGAATTCTTCAATAATGTTGTTTTTGTATTCTTTTTCGTTTTGATTCGACGACCATTTGTATTCCACTCCGAAAATTGGTTTTGTGGCGTAGACGGTGTGAAGCGATGACAGCTCTTTAAAGAGAACTTTTAATTTTTCTTCAGGATCTAATTTAAATCCAAGAACGTATAAACCGCTTGATTCTGAGCTCGTTATCACTAGCGCCGTTCCGAACTTCGAGTCCCTTATTGCTATCTGAAAAATAAGAAAACGAATTTATTTCCCAAACAGTGCTCTTTCCTTATGTCGTTGGCTACTAACGTTGGCTGTAAGTGGAACATTTTAGGGTATTAGATCACTTTAGCTACTAAATTCTACCCTCTAATGGGAATTTTCCTTAGGCAGTATCTCTACCTATTCTTAAATGAAAGGCTAACTGGAAAGCCAATGGAGCCTTAGTACTGTAGATTGTCACCAACCTTTCTCTCATTTTAAAATCAAATAATGCCGAATAAGTGATAGTAATAAGCGTCTTTATTATTTTCTTCTAGATTGTATAATAACAATATACATAAATATGATAGGTAATTAAAAAAATAAAAAACCATAGCACTATTATATGAGATTAGAATAGGCAGTACCAGTGCCTCACGGAGTAATTTTTTTAATTTAAACGACAAAATACGACGATCACCATAAATCGTGTGTAAAGAACAATAATCAACAATTATCTTGATAAAGGAGCATATTACATGTAATATACTGATAAGTATAGCCGGAGTGACTCGATAAAATAAAGTCAAAAAAAGTGAGATAAGAGAAAGCTGTGGTGTAAAAGAAGATGTGGTTACAAAGATAGATAAAGGAATGCTTAGATAGTTTATTGACAAAAAAAAATTTATAAGGTGAATGTGTAAATAGTGTAAATGGTAGAGGTCGATCTAGGCGAACATATATCAATCAGATCAACATGTATGAGAGCACTGATAAAAGTAGAGGAAGCAAAATATGTGTGTAAGAACCGTAGTAAGTGAAAGGAAGAGGTATCTGCCTACCCCCATGAAAAAAAGGCGTGACTATATGTATGTATGTTACATGTAATTTAAATCTTAAATTAAAATCTATAACTTCAACCAGGTTCTTAGCTTCATCAACCACTTTAAGTAGATTAGTATTAACTGGTATATTAAAGTTCTCACAAAGTGTTGATCATTTTCTCTGGTCCAAACAACAAACGTAGTAATGAGCTTTGCAATTTGTTAGGCTGTTCAAGAGAACGCTTGCATAGAGGCAGAACATTGTAGGATCCAAAAAAAAAACTGTGGGACACCTGTCTTTAAAGAGATGTAGATTAGGTTAGGTATTATGTGAGTGGGGCTTAGTAAGATTACCCTTAATGGGTTTATTGTGGCTCACCCCTAGAGGTTAAACTTCACCGCACAAACTAGTTTTTCTCGCAATGTTCATGGTTGGATAAGGTAAAATCTTCTTGAAATCGGTAGGTTCCAAGTTGGTAAAGCCAAATATGTTATTCTTCCTAAGCATGGGCATGGACATAGTATGTGTTTAGCAGTTTCGTCTTCCACACAGCAAAACCGACAGTCCGTTTGTCGGTTCAGACTTATCCTTCCGAGGTGGTATCTTTGACGACAATGTCGTGTATGTAGTCCCGTCGTAATTCGCAGAAACGCACTTGTGGTGACTCCAACGACTGGTTCTGGTCCTGTGAATACAAATTCGGCTCCCTATTTTGAGAAGATGTTGGCTTGCTCGTTACCTTTGACCCCTTGGTGCCTAGATACCCATAGTGGAGTCATTTTGTTGTTCGCAAAAAGGTGCTCTAGGGATTCAATGCCATTCCACACAAGCTTAGAATTTATCTTGTTGTAGCTCAGAGCAGCCTGGCTGATGATACTAATGTTTTTGTTCACTAGAGGTCTGTTAGTCAGCTCTCTTGCACACAATTCAACAGCGAAGATTTCAGCGAAGACTGTAGCATAACTACCAAAACTAGTAGATATTTCAGTCTTTGATTTCCTGCTGAAAACACCGGACATCTGGGGTTTATAAGCCATTTGTTATTCTGTCTCTGGAAAGTAGATTGCTTTCCTTATCAACTTATCTCTCGTCGGAAAGAGGGTTTTGAAATATATTTCTACGTGTATTCTTGTGGCTAGCACATCAGGAACCATTCTGAGGATATGGTGGTTTTTTTGTTTCACTCAGTATCACGGAGTGATCCATGAGTCACTTCTCTTCAATTTGCCATGCTAGAGACAGGAATCTGTATAAAACTATCCTGTCTTCCATCTCCAAGAAAATATATAGGAAAGGGAGATTCAGGAGATATTCCATCGCTGTCGTCGGTGTGGTGGACATAGCACCAGTTATGGCCAGGCATGCCAGCCGCTGAAGGTCAGCAAGCTTTGTGCTAGCAGTCAGTTGCAACCCTTTGGTACACCAGACTACTGATTCATACGTGACCTTTAATATTATCATTGTTTGATAAATCCACTAAAAACATTAAAACATCGTCGATACCTTCGAACTAGAAATTAGTTTTGTTCTTAGCCATTGAGATCTTAATAAATATAGACAGGATTTGTTTATGTCAACAAAATAAGGTCAAAAATAAAAGAATTTTGAATAAATACAGTTGTTTTCTATAAATATTTACGAAAAAGATAAAATACTTATAAACAAAGTAAAAATTAAAATACATTTTACTAATTAATAAAATTACTCTTGCTAAGGTATTTGTGTATTAATATTATTATTACTACTTTCTTATGTGTTATTTGTTTAAATAAAAACTCACAGAATCAATCTGTAGATAGGGCAAAGAAATGTTGAATCCTTCGTTAACGTCAGCAAACCAAACGAATCTTACATTCGAAACAATAAAAGTTCCTAGACTGCCCTGATCACTGGACAAATTCCATACACCATGAATCGTTGAAATCACTTGTTCTTGCGGAAGTATTTTCAACTGCTTGTTGTGTACGACAGCGCCTCTTAATTTCAGATCTCTGTATAATTTTGATGAATTGTAAGCTCTGAAAGGTAATTCATATATTTTTTATGTAAAACCTTTGCGGTTTCCTTACCGCAAAATTTACTGACTCCAATAGGATTCTGACCAGCTTTAGAAGTTTGCATAGCACCAATTAATTTATTAATAAAAAATTGGAGCAAAAGAATTTCACATAAGTATTTGAACCTGATCAATAGCATATTAGTAAATAACTATTATTCGAACCCATTTTAATAATTCAAATTTGTTTTAAATATTAAGAGTTACTTTTCTATTGTATTCTTTTAAAAAATATATTTAAAATCTTTGTTTTTAAAATAAACAAAAATAGATAGGTCTCATCATTTTTAAACTAAATTTATTTATTTCATAACTTAGTAAAGAATGATTTAGAATACACCAAGTACTTTCTGATTCTCAAGTACCCTGATAAGAATACAAGTCCATAGAATAACACTATCTATTAGCTTAAATTTTAAAGACAATATTCTACAAGAAAGGGAAACTCCGATCGGTAAAGAATCAATGTGAGTATATTAGTACAGAGGAGCGATACTCTTAGAAATGATATGTCGTTAAAAAGGACACCACGTGCATGTGTTTATTTACGACAATTTTGGCCATACCCCTTAAATGCTTGCACTTAAAAAGACAACGAAGTTATAAATAGCTTAATAATATGTCTTAAGTTTAAACAATCTATTCCTTAGACGCCTTAAATGTTCGTTTATTAGAACGTAATAAATTCATAAGGGTCCACTCATCTTCTTCTTCTTGCTGTAGGACATGGTCCTGTTTGATTTGTCATCCTAGCTCCTGTAATGTGGACGTCCAGCTGTCGTGCCATCTTTTCGGTGGTTTTCCTGGTGGTCTCTTTGTATTGGGTTTCTGTGTTTTTGCCCATTTCGCTATCCTTCCCTATCTATCGACATGGTCTCTCCATCCTCAGCGTCGTGCTCGTCTCTATCTTACCACATCCTGAACTCCAGTTTCTCTCGGTGTGTCCTCATTTCTTATTCTATGTTTGAGTAAGTTTCCCCTTATAGTTCTCAGCACCTTCATTTCTGTTGTTATCATTAGTCTTTTTCTATGTGATGTCAGCCGTGGCCTTACACATGTCTATTATTTTCGTATCCTACTTTTCACGCTCATGTATTTGTTTCTTCATATTATATCCCTCAGGTATCCCAATATTCTGGCCGCTTTGCTGGCTTGTGTCTTTACTTCCTCCGTGGTATGTCTGCTAAACGATACACTCATAAGATTCCTAAAATATGTCAAATATGGCACGATAATGACTCTAAAATAAACAGATGTAGAACCACCCATACTTGACTGTTTAAAAAATTATGTAAAACAGTTACAAAATCTAAACATACATAAAAAATAAATAAATTTTTAAACATTAGCACATTTTCTTATTTTGAGAATACTTACTTATGAACACCCATGACAGACGTAAAATGTCGAGTATTGCCAGGTACTAAATTAGTGAATACAAATTCGTAGCGAGTGGACCTTGATAATGTTAAAATTTGAAGAGCTTGTGTTGTACCCCTTAGTCTCTAAACACAAAAGAATATCAACCCCATCAACAAATAGTTATTTCAAATTTACTTCAAAACAAAGCATTGCTTTATTAAATTCGTTTACTTACAGAATTTACATGTTTGGTATTTGTTGATAAAATACATCCAAAACCAATAGCTAAAATAATAAACACATTTATTTTCTTCTCATTTATTACAAAAATAATACGTACACAAATTTATACGGGGACTTGTTAATGAATACCATAGAATCCTGATATTAGTAATTATTAACCTTCCCCTGTATCCACTGTTGCCTTTAGTATCTTCAATGTTATCTAACTTATCTATTACCTTTTCTCCATTTATGAGTTTCATTCTCCTAAAATGTAGTCAGTAGATAAAAAAATTTGAAAATATAGATTATGATTTATGTATATATATATATATATATATATATATATATATATATATATATATATATATATATATATATATATATATATATATATAAGTTTGTTTGATTTGCATTTTTTTTGTAAACAAAATTAGTATTACCATTTTGTGTACTTTATATAGTGCTAAAATTAATTTTTATTTATGAACACATTCGCATAATATTTTAATTTATAAAATATTTGGTTTTTATTTACTTACGAGTATGGTATATCAAATTTAACTTCTTTATCTTCCCATAACAACGTCATTTTGTATGAAAATTTACAGAAACTCACAAACAACAAAAACTAAGTACTTTATATGTAGAGGTTTATTGATTTCTTTGCTACCTTGACTACTAATAATGACAGGCACAACAAAACTTTAAGCGGACCTTACATGATCGGTATTAATGTCATTACGTTTAAAAATATTTCAATTACTTTTCAATCTTACACGATTATTTGAATGACTGTAACATTGAGCGAAGGGTGTTGGCAGGAAAACACATGAATGAGGGCCTGCATAACTTTATGAGCAGCCAGGACGTGTCAAAAAGGCACGTCTGCCTGTGCATAGAGGAATGTTGGTCGCTACACTTATGTATAGTAGTGAATGTTCGGTTTGGCATAAAAAGCATGAAAATAGGATTCATGTTGCGGAGATGAGTAGTCTGAGAAGTATTTCCGGAGTGATTTGGTCAGATAAAATGAAGAATAGCGAGATAAGGAAACACTGTGGTGTGAAAAAAGATGTGGTTTTAAAGATAGATAAAGAAATGCTTAAATGGTTTGAATGAAGAAAGATTGGCGAAACAGATTTATAAGGCGAGTGTGAATGGGAAAGTCGGTAGAGGTCAACCTCGGCAAACATATCTCGATCAGATCGAAAAAAGCCAGGTCAAGAGTACCAACAACCGACGAGCATGTATGAGAGCACTGATGAAAGTAAAGGAAGCAAAAGATGTGTGTTAGAACCGTAGTAAGTGGAAGAAAGTGGTCTCTGCCGTGCCGAAAAAATTTGAATTCTCTTACCAAGCATCATTCTTATAATTAATAAAAGGTCCGCTTTATATATTTAACAGCTATTAAATATATGTACAATATTAGATTTTCAAAGTAACTTGAAAATCAACCAGCAATTTTCAATATAAAATAAATATTTCTAAATACTTGTAAATAAATACGTAAATAAGTAATATTTTATATAATACATAATATTTAATATGTATAATACGTATATATAATATTTAATGTCCAAAAATAATATTTAAATAAACAAATATTTTTGTGATGCTAGTAAAATCAGCATAATTTACTTGAATAAAACTAATTAATAATTTTTTTTGTCATTTCTTTTTTTTGCACACCTCCATTGTTTTGCAACAAATAGTGAATTGAAAATAAAATAAGAAATTTTAATAACAAAATGTTTTATTCAGATAAGGTTCTAAACACATTTTTTATTGAATAAAATACATAACAAACATACAAATTCAATGGCCAAGATATTTACATGCAAATACTACTTTATAAAATAATATTGGTATTCAGAAATAATTGTAGCAACAATATCTGGTTAGGTCAGTCATCATACTTAAGATTATTTACAACAACTATTATTTGTACATTGGTAATGGAGCATATACAATCAGTTGATTACAATACAATTATTAGTTTGTGGAAAAAATTACTATTTATATGATTGAATTCTGTCAAATAAAAATTCTAGCACACTTAGAAAAAAATTAAATCCAGCTGAAATATCAAATTAATAAACAGATTTATCGTGATTAGTGTTGAAAAAAGATAAAAAAATCTACAATAAATATTAGTACAATGCAGAAAATTAACTGTACTGGATGTCGCATTAACGATGGATATGAGCTTCAGTAGGTTTTTTTAAAAATATGTTCAGCAAAAAAAAACACAAATATCTAATATTATTGTCTAATGATTCTTTATACAAAACTAATAGACATTAAACGTCTTGCTAAAAATATGTATAAAAACCTTCTAATATCTAGATGGCGCTGATTAGATTAATCAATATACAAGGGTGTAAAATAACATCCAAGCATGCAAATATTTCAAGTGCACCAAGACTTTCTTGGATTAGTTTTGAAAAATATTTCAGCTTTGAATGTGTCTGTACTAATATGTTAAGTAAATTTAAAACAATTATCAGATTACCTTGCCAAAAATTATTTTACTAAAATTTTGTTGTTGCACATTTTTACAAAATTCTATGACAGTTTGCTAGGATACATCCAGTGTCCATTCTTAATGGGACAACCGGTACAAAAATAAATTAACTTTGACGGTAGTTAATAATAATTAAATGTTTTTGAAATATATCAATATCGATATAATGTAACTTAAAATAAAAGAAAAAGTATACAAAGAATTAAAGTAAAAAGGAAAAGAAATAAACAATTGCCAACATCTATATTATAATAAGGCACTTTTAAAATAACAATTAACGTCAAATGGTAGGAGAATATGTGTAGGTATAATTTTTTTTTTTTTTGAAGAGAATAAATTTACAATTTTAAAAATAAAGCCAGTCAGAGACGAGAACGTTGTTGACTCGAACAACAAGCCTCAATGATGGCAATCTTATTTTAATTGACTTAATAGTTATGACTATGGTATAACTACATAATAAATAAATAATCTTTCATTTTTTTAAGTTTCAAAAATTTCTTCCGAAAGTTTGCTGAACCTCGGGTCTCAACGAAATTCCAGGGTTTCGTCCCCCAAAGTGATTTAACGATAAAACTTTACTGATTAGACTGATATCTTCGGGCGATTTTCCTCTGAAAGCTCCTGAATTGTAGAGTAGATTACTCAACTGATTATTATTGGACGGGACAAAACCATTGTTAAAATTGTTGTTAGAATTAAAGGATGTTTCCTGATTTGATCTGAAGAACCTATTGTTTTGTACTGGTGATTGACGAGGCGGTTGTAAAAATTGTTCGTTAGATTCTAGATTGGACCTAAAGAACCTGTTGCTTTGAGCGGTAGTATCGAAGTTTTGGGATAGAGCCGGTTGAATCGAAAATGTGTTTGTATTTCTGTTAAAATCATTGACACCAAAGTTTCCGAAACCAGTATTTTGTCTGAAAAATCTGTTACTGTTTTGGGATTGTTGATTGAAGTTGTTGGACGTTTGTTGGTTAAAATTGTTAATTTGATTTAACGGTTGTCTATTGAAATTATTTTGGCTTGAAAAAGGTATTCTAAAGTCTACGGGCCCTTTCACAGGAAGAAATTGAGCGTTTTGGGGTAATTTTTCTGTTTCTATTAGTGAGTTAAAACTCAAGCTAGGTTGGATGGATACTGTTTGGGGTTTAAAACTTTGAGAAGGAGAAGAAATTATTGGAAGCTGCTGAACTTGGTTCAAAAAAGGCGCAGGTGTCGTAAAAACCGTGCTAGAAATAGGAACAAAAGATTGCGCGTTATTTCTAAAACGAAGCTCTTGGTGTTGTCTCAGGAAAAATTCTTGCTGTTGTTTCAAACTCAAGTTTAATCGAAATATTTCCTCTTCTAGTTCTTTTTGCTTTTGTTGCAATTGGAGTTTCTCCTGCTGTCTTCTCAATTCTTCAAGTTTTATTTTTTCTTCTTGTTGTCGAACCAATCTAGCTTGTTCTTGTTGCTTAGCTAATTTTATTTTTTGTTCATTTTCGATGTTCATTTCTTCGTGAGACTTTGTAGGTATCGGAGATTTAAAAATTGGCTCAACTTTTTTTGGTAGTCCCAACTCGTCTTGATGCACTGTAAAAGCTGCAACCAGAGGTGCCGAAAAGAATTGAACGTCCTCGACTTTGGCTTCGTTCTCAGCCGTGGACACTGTTGTAGGTAAAGTAGTCGATTCGAATATTTGTAATTTTGTTGAAGACTTTTCGTTATCAAGAATTGAATTTAGATTAAAGTTTTTTTCACTTTTTTCCGATTGACTTACTTTACCGAACGGTTGGTTTGCAAAACTACTAGAGGCGCTGGTTAAAATACTTTCCGCATCGTCGTTTTCCCTTTCTACAGTTGTAATTGTTTTCTGTTGCACAGCTTGACTTTTTTGAAACACCACATTGTACGCTTCTGAGGTGGCATTTTCGACAGGTTCATCAGTAGTTGATGTAGTTGTTGGCGATGCTGTCACAGATTCCCCGTTAGCAAATACGGATACAGAGGCAGCAGAGGCTTTTTCGACTATTTTTTCTCTTGAATATTCATCTATTTTAAACTTTTCGTTATCTTTTTCTTCGTTTTCTAATTCCGTCAAAGCTCTTAGCAATGCTCTTCTCAAATTTGAGTCTAGATTAACTTGGGATTCCGGTGGAGCTACGTTGTTATCATCGTTTTCATCCGCTGATAGCGCACAATGGATGGTGGAAACCAATATTACCAAAAGTATCTGAAAAAAAAAAGTAAATGTTTAATTTTTTTTCCATCCAAATATAAACTCCTGGTAAGGACAAAACTAACGCAACAACATATTAAATCATGCAAATTGCTATAATAATTATTTAAATAATTTTTTATAAACATTGGTCATATTAAAAGTTAGAAAAAACGTATTCCGATAAAAGTTAATTACCTATTTCTCTAAAAGATTAGAATTAAAATTGTTCTTAAGACTTAATAACAATATTGTAATGTTTAAAAAATAAATTATGGCGTTAAATAATACACTAGTAGCAAAATAAATGGTGTAAGTGCGACATTAGTAGCGTGTGTTGCTGTCTTACTTCGGATCACAGCATTTATGCGTCTAGACATGCTTCTAATTACATTACATTACAATCCGACTAACTGGCTTCTTGGTTCCACCAGACTCCCATTTCTTACCAGTTCATCAGCAACCTTGTTGCCATTTATCCCTGTATACCCAGGAACTCATGTAATAGTGACCTTATTTGCAGTCGCTAACTCAGTGTATTATTATAAATGGCGAAATCATAAACAACCTTCGCTACGCAGACGATACGGTACTGTTGGCCTCTAGTCAGGAAGATTTACAACGGATACTGGATGCAGTCATCAAAAAATGCGCAATGGCCGAACTCGGATTGAATACAAAAAAGACCAATGTATTAGTAATTGGCAGGCAACCTAATATCATAGCTAACATAACAGTTGGGGGTGAACTATTGAAGCAAGTAAATCAAATAAAATATCTAGGCAGCATAATAACCAACAGCGCGGATAGTCAAACTGAAGTGAAATTAAGAATTAAGCAGGTTCGAGCAGCATTTTTTTTTTATGAAAATAGTTGTAAAAAGGGTAGACCTATCGAGTGGGCCGCGGACGGCCCGCACTGCGACTATTAGAAGGGGAAGGGATCATAGAAAAGAAATGATTGTGGACACGCTTTTTAAAAAGTTGCAGGTCATAGCTCTCTGGAAAAACTGATTTTGGAAGCTTATTCCATTCCGTAGCAGCCCTGTAAAAGAAGGATTCTTGATGAAGATTGGTCCTTGTAGTGTCAATCTTGAGAGTAAATGGGTGAGACTGATCAGCGTGCCGAGTTCTTCGGCCGAATGTGGCCAATGGTGGTACAAGAGTTTTTATTTCTCTGGAGCATCTTCCATGGAAATATCTGTAGAGCAATGACTGGTCTGCAACTCTTCTTCTATGTTCTAGAGGGTGAAGGGTATCTGTGAGAGTTGAGCTGTTTATCAAGCGAATGGCTCTTTTCTGAATGGAATCTAGAAGACGAAGAGAATGCCTTGGTGCTGAACCCCAAATGTGCGAGCAATACTCCAGTAGAGGTCGGATTTGAGCCTTGTACGTCGTCAACAGTTGATCAGGAGTAAAGAACTTTCTGGCTTTCCACAGAAAACCTAGCATTTAAAAAAAGAGTAGGATCTTGTGCTGTATAGGTCTGAAGTTAACTCTAAGAATCCGACTATAAACTGGACTATAAATTAGTACGAGATGTGGGCTTACAGGAAAATATTAAAAGTATCATGGACGGGAAAAGTATCCAACTTGGTAATACTTCAGCGTTTGTTTAAATCCACCGAAATTTTTACCACAATCAAAAGAAGGAAACTGCAATATTTAGGGCATGTTATGAGAGACGAAAAATACCGATTACTGCAGAACATCATGCAGTGAAAAATTTATGGTAAAAGAAAGCCGGGTCGCAGAAAAGCATCATGGCTCAAGAATCTACGTGACTGGTATAAACTCAACTCAAGCTCTCTGTTCAGACTTGCCGTCGATAGAGTAAGGATAGCCTTGTTGGTGACCAACGTTTTAGAAGGACATGGTACCTAAGAAGAAGTGAGGGCCTGCATGCAGTCCCACACCACCGATGATATTGTGTGTTTCAATCTCACTGTTGGCCACTCTGTTTTCTGTCAGGTGCATAGCTCACCTGAGTATGGCATATACCTCAGCCTGGAAGATCGAGGCGTATTTCCCCAGGGATATGCTTTTCCTGTGGTTGCGGGATGCTCCAAATACACCTGCCCCGTAGCGTCCCTGATCCTTCTAATTTAATTTTAGATGAAATATCAAGAAGGTTTTTCTTATGCTGTAATAACTGCATTTTCAGGTTAAAAATTTTTCTTGAGGTGATCGGATTTAGATACGGGCTTTTTGGTGGCCACTACATAACTGGTATACCAACTTGATTAAGATAATCGAGTATCTCCCCAGCTATATGAGGTCGAGCGTTGTCTTGCATAAACAAGAAATTGGGTTCCAAAAAAGGACCGGAAGGCATCACATGTTTTAATACAATATTCTCCAGATAGTAATTAACATTCATGGATCTCGTACGGATAAGAACTAATTATGTGCGAGCGTCAAAGTATATATCACTCCAGAACATAACGGAGCCACCACCAAATGGAATTCTTGGAGAGATATTAGAAGGAGCAAACCTCTCTCCTGGTCTTCGCCAGACTCGTTTACGACAATATGGATGTTTTAGGCTAACCTGAGTTTCAACTGAGAATGAAACTTTTGTCCAATTATCCACAGACCAATGTTAATGATTTTGAGCAAAACGTAATCTGGCAGCTCCGTTCTTTCTAGTAAGCAAAGGTGCAGTGTACTGGTCTCCTAAACATAATCCAGCTTTATTGAACTGTCTTCTAACTGTTTTAAAAAAAAATAACATTGCGAACAGTTTAGAGTTCGTTTCTTATCACAGAATTAATGACAGTTCTGTTTTTTAAAGCGTATTGTCCAATAAAACGTTCATCTCGATCGTTGATGCACCGTTTTTGCTCTTGTCCCGTCCTTCTAGAATAATTTTCTACCTCATTCAAGCGTCTTACCATACGACTTATTGTGGAACTATTTTTGCCTAACAAATCGGCAGCATCACTTTGACAATATATCCCTCTTCAAATAAAACTGAAGCCCGCACTACCTTTTGTTCAGTTTGTTTAGTTAAATTTCTTGCTAGATTTATTTTCTAATTTTTTTCGGGTTAAATATTAAACAGTTCACCTTAAGAAACGTATGCTTAAAATTGTTTATCTTTTAACAAATTCTTTAAACGTGTAAACGAATTATTTTGATAGCTGTTATTACCAACGAGTCAAAGTATGCACAGCCTACTTTCAAATACTCGAAAAACGAACATAAGAAAAGAAAAATTATTTTTTTGGATTATTTCATGCATGTTCACAAGTAGGGTTAGGTTGGGTTAGGTATCATATGAGTGGTGCGTGGCCGCCCCTTCACTGCGACCTTTAGTAGGTCTATTGTTGCTCACCCCTAGAGGTTACAGTTCACCGCACTATCCAGCCCTTCTCACGAAGTCCATGGTTGTATAGGGTGAGATTTTTTTGAAATTGGTAGGTTCTGGGTTGGTGTAACCAAATATGCTGAACCTTATTCTTCCCAGGCCGGGGCATGAAAATAGTATATGTTCAGCAGTTTCGTCTTCCTCGCACCAAAACCGACAGTCTGTTTGTCCTATCCTATCCTATCCTTCCGAGGTGGTATCTTAGACTACAGTGTCCTGTAAGCAGTCCCGTTAGAATTCACAGGTCATTTCTGCTCCATTCTAGGATCTTAACGAATTATTTTGATAGCTGTCATTATCAACGAGTCAAAGTATGCACAGCCTACTTTCAAATACAAAACTTTAAAAACGGACATAAGAAAAAGATAAATTATTTTTTTGGATTATTTCATGCATGTCCATGAGTAATTCAGTCAACTAAAACGAACGATTTAAGTTGATTTGGCGATATTTTTTTGTAAGTGATGGATAGCGCCAGCTACAAATTTTAAAACATTGTTTTGTCTGACTTTACTGAGATGTTTTTAATAAAAATGATTGCAATATTAATTTTAGTCTTGAAAGAATCTTTATTCCGGATCTGTCTAAGAAAGTACTCGGAAGACAGACTGGTTTCGACAGATGGAGTGAAGAAAAACAAAACATATGCGACAAAACAAACGAGCATCGTCGGCAAAATGTTCCGAAGATGAAAGTTTTGTTTTGTTCAGTGAAAGTTATTGTGCCCCGCTGTATCGTCTGCTACTTTATAAGTGGACATTATCGGTTTATATATAGTAGATGAACACATATTCAATGCCTTATAAGTACAGGGTGTTCCGGATTCCATCGACTTTTTAAACAACGCGTTGATGAATATTAAAACTCAGTTTAGGTAACGACCTGCAGACATGACGTAACAACGCTGCAGTTTACTTTAATTTTAACTGGTATGGGATTGTACGAAAAACGATTAAATTTTGATGACTTTAATTATCGAAAATAATTTTTTTCCCTATTTATTTGCAATCTATAATAATTATTATAATAAGCAAATTGTGTGATAATACAATTCAGTTGACATGCTCGACAGGAATCCAGTAATTACTATTTCTTACAGCTATAATTAATAACTAGATTAATTTGTTTTGTCTATTGGGGATACACTAACACTAGTTAAAACCTATTAATTAGGTCGTATTGATCATAACGCTAAAGTCTACGCTGGGCTGCTGGTTGTACCATGAGGTTAGATGTCATTCTATTTGGATGATATCTTAATCTATTTTTATAGCTTATGGATAAGTTTTTTATTTTCGCTTTGACCGATTCCACTTGAAGATCACGGGCTATAACAAAATTTGGCACAAACCATGGAGCATCTACAACAATTCTTAGCACTTTCCATAGGAATCGCTCCAGATTTTTAATATTGGAATTGGCTGCTGATCCCCACAGTGGGAAACCGTAGGTCCAAATTGGCTTTGTAGATCAGTACCTTATTTTTTATAGATAATTGAGATTTTCTACCTATCAGCCAGTATAGATCTCTTAGTTTCAAACCCAGTTGTTTGCGCTTGGTAAAGATGTGTTTTCTCCAGGTTAGGCGCTTTGTTATTCTTTGGACCCATGATATTCTTAGTATACGGCGCGGCGGTAAATTTACATTTCAAAGACATCTATTTTCTTTTCCAATAATGTATCAAGAGTCTAACTCTCACATCCGTACACAAGAAAAGAGAAAATGTAGCATCTGTCCATGCGTACCCGGAGCTCCAGGCTCAGATCTGACCTTACAAAAGTAGTCTTATGCTTATAAATGTCTTTCTGGCTTGTTAAATGCGGCTTCTGACTTCATTCATTAGTTTTTGACGTATTCATAAGGCCAGAGATTTTACTATGCCCAACTGTATGACTCATTAGCATTTTCAAGTTCTGCCCATTTTCGGCTAAAACAACGGTGTCGTCGGCATACCTGATATCCATTTAAGCAGTAGAAATTTAAAAAAAAATAAATAAGAATGATAGTGTTGTCGCTGTTTATTTAATTTCTATTTGCCAAGTATTTTAGAGCACTGTACACCTGCTACAAACTTCGAAAAGTAAAGTTTACTTATCAGAATCTACAGGTGTGCTTCGAGCGTTAATAATACATTCAATTAAAATATTATTCTCCTGCTGCTTACGCTCGCTGGTTATTCTAAGCTGCAGGCGCTACTTAGCAATAAGTAAAGAAAATGTTTTGTTTGTATATCAGCAGCAGTGGCGTAGCCAGGAATTTTGCACCCCTACAGAAAAAAGGCGTGACTACCTGTATGTATGTTTGTATATATTTATTAGATAATGCTCCGTATCATTCGGAATTTTAAATAAGCAACCAACAAACTCCTGGATGGTACAAAAAATAAAAGAATGGTTAACGGACAAAAATATTTCATTTCCATAGTATTGCTTCAAGCCGGAATTATTATCGATAGCTAAAAGGCACGAAAGAAAAAAAAATTACTAAGTGGATCAAATTATACTCAGTTATGGTCATCGTGTGCTAAAACTTCCGCCTTATCATTGCCAATTTAATTCCATTGAGTATATTTGGGGAATATGCAAAACTTATTATGACAATCACATTGGATGCAATGGTTACAGTAATAAGGCTGTTTTGGAAACCTGGCAACGAGCACTTAATACTGCCACTCCTGAAATTTGGAAATATGTGTCACAAAATGTGAAAATGTAATAGAGGAATGATGGGTTCGTGAAAACCGCATCGAAGCAGTTAATCCTGTTATCCGAATGAGGATAGCGACGACAGTGATTCCGATTATGATGACTATAAATCTGATGCTTGATTATACCGTAAGTACTTCATGATTAAACATATTTATTAAATTTGTATCGATGATTTATTTTTGTGGCATTCCCTTTTAACATAATTAAATATGTGCCTATTTCTAACCAAAAAACTCGTCGGCTTCATCAAAGATTTATGTTTACAATAAAGCAAAAAATAAAAATAAAACCTCTTAACAAAAGCATAATAATAAACAAATTTTTTTCGGGTTTAGATCTTAGGGGAATTTACTAATGTACCATCGTATATTGGTAAGATGAGCTATACGGATGAATTTATTTAAATCGCATGGACTTTTTTTACAATTTTGAATTCATGCTGCCATAGAAAAGTGAAACTGGGTTGTAAATTCGTCCAAAAATAGTAATAAATATAATAATTGCATTGAATTTGGAAACTTATTAGCAGGTTTGGAAAGCAACACGAATTATTATGAAAGTGAAACCTTCCGTAAAGTAATTTAAAATTTAAGATGAACATGCTGCACCCATACAAAGTGCATAAAACACGTCATAAGATTGTCGCTAAACGCCGATACGTGATTTGTGTATTCTCCTTTTGTTTTATAATAGCTGTAGGTGCGTTAAATTAAATGATAAAAGTAAAAGAATGCAGGATGACAGGCGAGAGATTCAATCGGCCCGAAAACTCAAAAAATATTTTTGTTGCGTATCTAATTAATCTTCTTCTCTAGGTGTCGTCACCGCTTCGAAGTTTGGCAATCATCATAGCAATTCTTATTTTTGAGACCGCAGCTCTAAATAGTTCAATATTACTGCATCCAAACCAATCCCTAAGGTTCTTCAGCCATGAAGTTCGTCTTCTTCCTATAGATCTCTTGCCTTGGATTTTTCTCTGCATAATTATTAGTAGCATTTGATATTTTTCTCCACTTATGACATGTCCCATGTACATCAGTTTTCTTCTCTTAATTGTCGGAATCACTTCTCTCTTCTTATGCATACGTCTTATCACTTTCACGTTGGTTATTCTCTATACCCATGAGATCCCCAATATTCTCCGGTATATCCACATCTCAAATGCCTCCAGTCTTCTTATGTCGGTTACTTTCAGTGTCCAGGCCTCCATCCCATAGTATAGACAGCACATAGCATCGTATCAGTCGTATTTTTAAATCAAGGTTTAAATCTCGGCAGCAGAAAAGCCTCTTCATTCTTGTAAAGGTGCTTCTCGCCTGTTCTATTCTGACTCGTATTTCTTGGGAACTGTCATTGTTCTCATTAATAATCGTGCCTAGGTATTTGTATTGTCTTACTCTTTTAATAGGCTGGTTCCTCACATATATCTTACGATTTTTTTGAGCTGTTATTGTTATCAGCATATATTTTGTTTTGTTTATGTTTAGTGATAGTCCATATACTTCGCTTATTGTGACCATTCTGTTAATTAGCGTCTGTAGGTCTTCGTGTGTTCCAGCTAAATTAACTGTATTGTCAGCGTACCTCAGATTATTTATTGTCATGCCGTTAATTTTAATGCCCATGTCCTGATCATCAAGTGTCCTATTTACTATGTCCTCCGAGTAAAGATTAAAGAGTATTGGTGATAGTATACACCCCTGACGAACACCTCTTTGTATTTCTATTTCCTCTGATGTCATGTCTTCTATTCGTACAGCTGCAATTTGGCCATAGTATAGGTTTGAGATTATTCTTATGTCTCTGAAATCTATCCTTCTCTTGACCATTGTTTCTATGAGTTGGTCATGTCTAACTTTATCATTTATTGTAGTCTATAAAGCAGGCGTATATGTCTTGGTTTATGTCTAGGCATCTTTGTGAGAGGACATTTACTGCAAATAGTGCTTTCCTTGTTCTTGTGCCTTTACGGAATCCAAATTGAGTATCGCTGGTATCTACATCCAGTTTTCTAAATATTCTATTATGGACCACCTTCAACAGGACTTTCAATGTGTGAATCCAGAATCCCGAATATTAAAATGAGAGCGAGTTTGTTAACACGAGTCTTAGAGAATTGAGGATTGGGAAAAGTAGGAAAATTTGGGTTCTTAAATATAAGTCACTGTTCAAGAATTTGATTTTAATTTTGTTTTTTCTATCAAGAAACTATAAACGCTGATAAATAAATCGACAAAAGCACTAAAGTGTTAGCAACGAATAACTCTGTAAACACGAAATAGCGCTTTCACGTAGTTAAAGATAGTTTTCTTGTCCCATAGAATTATATAACAAAGAAAGTAATTTTACCAGTAGCTACGATAATATTTTTAATTTGAGGGTTATTACCGAAAAAATTTAATTTCAAATAGATGAATGAATGAATGAGTAAATGGAAGTTGCTGTCTAATTTTTCCCTATGCACTTCAGCATTGTCTGCTTTTTGTACCTTTCCAGCTCCTTAGTTTTGTCCCATTTTTTCAATTCTCCTGTTAAGAAGTAGAAGTTCATGTACTGCTATTGCCACAGGTGGATTTTTCCCTTGGTCTTATATACAACCCAGGTTGCACCTCCATTGGGAAGTGGCTTCACATTCGAAGATAATATGAGTGGCTGTTGTCTCCTCCTCATTACATAATCTGCATATAGGTTCTGTGTCAAACAAGCCTATATTGTGCAGATGTTTCCTCAAAGACCAGTGTCCGGTACAAAGCCCTACAACTGTTTTAAGTTTTTCCCTACTTAGCGAGAGCAGCTTTTCTGCCTGCTTAGGTGAGAGTTCTTTCAGCATTAGTTTGCTGTGTCTAGCTCCTTCTGTCTGTGCCCACTTCAGCTGATGTTGAGAGTGGATCCAGCCATTGATCGCTGCTTTAGCGCTGGCCTTGCGTATCCCTATTATTGGTTCTGGTCCAATAAATGGTGTTTCAGAGCCCCGCCTGGCTAGTTTGTCTGCTTCTTCGTTACCAGAAATACTTTCATGCCCTGGCACCCACGACACGATAACCTTGTTATGATTAGCCAAGGTTCGTAGGTTTCGGGCACATTCCCGGACAATTTTTGAGTCTATTCTCCGTGATGTCAAAGCTTTAATTGCCGCTTGACTATCTGATTTAATTAGGATCGTTTTCTTTTTATATCCTCTTCTCAGATTTTCAACAGCACAAGCGTTTATGGCATATACTTTAGCTTGGAAGACCGAGGCATGTCTCCCCAATGAGTTTGTTTGCTCATATTTGGGTTCTGAAGAGTAGACGCCTGAGCCAGTTCCTTCGCTGGTTTTTGATCCATCTGTGTACCAGGTGAGTTCACCAGGTTGAGCATCATTTCCTTTGTCATCTCTGAGTTTTTCGTGAACCTCATAGTTTGCCTCAAAGGATATTTCTTCAAATAGATATTACCATTAAAAATAATTATCAACAACCATTACTGTAATATTTTAACCATTTCCGTACATAAACAAAAGAGATATCATTCTAGTAGACGAAATAGTTCACTATTCCTTAACTTTGATACACGTTTTTGTTTATTTAAATTTGTGTCTGGTAGAGAATAATTTTATTCGTTTGATAAATAATTAACAAGATGTAACTATGGGAATTGGTTAAATCCTTATTTAGTAAATCATTCTTAAACAAATCTGACAGTTATTTAACTTTATTACAAATTATTAATAATCAACATTTTTTCAATTTATTTATATAATTTTCAAACAATCTAAAGGTATTTTACAAAGATAACTAAGGACAAAGTTTAGATAGTTTGTGATAACGTTAATAAAAATGAAATCTTGGTTACTTGGATCAACAAATTCAACATTACAAGAAAAATTTACTAAAAAATTAAAAAGACCATATTTTGGTATCTCGCATTAGTAAACTATAGTTATTTCGGTTGGTATAAATTGCACATTTTTTTATCGTTGAAAATTGTTTTAAACAAGGCACAATTTATAAGTTGCTTACTTTAAATAGAACAACCTGAATTTTATTACATTTTCCGCTGTATTTTTTTAAACCAATTCGTTTGGTATCGGTATTTCCTATACCTAAATCCAACCACTTTTGAGATATTTCATTATCTTAGTTAAAACATAACACTACTTAATTATTTCAACATTAGTAAAGGGTAGGCCTTGGCTGTCAAAGATTTGATAGAACGTTAATTGTTTTTGTTGTTTTGACAGTTTTCTTTACCAGTTTGCATTTCATAGTAAATAATGGCAAATGTAGGATTTACTTATGATGATTTTTTTAATCTTATTATTATTTACGGCGAGTTTAATAGAATTGTTGAACGGACTTGCGTGTTTTTGCAGAAATATAACCAAATCGACTAAATGCATTTGGTGATATTGTAAGAAGATTATTTAAAAACTGCCGCCAGTTTGGTCAATTGAAGACAAAAATTAATAAAAATAAACCACTAGTGGACAGTGACATAAACGAAATTAATGTTTTGGGTTATTTTACGGCCTCTCCAAATGCCATCATTAGAGATACTGGGCAGGTGGATTCCATCCACGGCGCATGGGAATCGCAGAGTTACGACACGACTTCTGTAGAAGCTGTCACGATGAGGAATAAGAGGAAGGTACATCTTCTCTGCCACTGCCCTGCCCTAGGCAGAAAACGGCTTTCTATACTAGGGCAACCGAACTTAGATGACTTATCTGATCTCAGCTCAGTTAGCATTAAAGACCTCACACTTTTTATTAAAAGTGCAACTGGTTCTCACGGTAGAAAGGGAAGGCACCGCCGTCCATCACGGTATCACAACAGGCCAAAAGGCCTAAGTGGGTTCCCTCTGAACCGCCGTTTTAACCTAACCTAACCTAACGAGATAGTGTTGAGAGAAATTCAAGAAAGAAGGCAATTAATGAAATCAAAAATAACAAGAAAAATCAAGTTAATGGTCAAATCATCCGACACAATGACTTCTTCAATAACATATTTGAAGGAAAAATGCTAGGAAAGAAAACTAGAGAAAGACCGAGGAAGAGATACTTTGAAGTAATACAAAATATTCGATAAACTGCCGATGAAAAAGGCTGCGAGAGATAGAGAGAAGCGGTTTCACCGACAAGGCTTGGCCTTTAGAAATTGATGATGATGAAATTGTTTCTAAATTTAATAATTTATATTTGAACGTATGCTGTGAGATTCAGTTATGAATGTAGGGGTGTTAACAAACTCGAATCGTTAAAAAACAGCAACATTTTGGGGTGTAAAGCTAGTTCGCGTCCGTAGTAGAATACTACACGTGCACCCTGGGTAACGCTAAATGAACTAGCACAATCCGGCAGCCAGACTATCATTTTCTTTTTGATCTCCTGGCTACAAGACATCACAATGGCTAACCCTAGAAACACTCACGGTTCTTCTCAGAACCTAAAGACTAGAAATATTGGACCCTCAGTCCGTATTTGCCAGTTGAATATTGAGGGCATAAGCAGAGCTAAATGCCAATACCTGTCTAAACTTTTACATGATAACGATATTGACCTGGTCGTTATCCAGGAAACTCATTTGAATAATGATACAGAGCTTCGCACGAGAGGTATGATACCGGGCTATGAAACAATGGCAGCAACTTATGACCGAGCATACGGTATTGCCACCTATATACGTAACACAATTGAGAATGCGGTACTGACAGATAAATCCTCCACCAATAATATCCACGTGATCACTACCCAGATGGGAGAGATAACAGTCACAAATGTTTACAAACCCCCAAATACTCTATGGCCTCAAGACGTACTTCACCAACGCAACCACCCAGCGGTCTACATTGGCGACTTTAATAGCCATCATCAGGAGTGGAAGTATCAAAGCAACGACAAGAATGGTGAGCTCTTAACCAACTGGGCCGAAGACCTTAACCTACATTTAGTATTCGACGCGAAAGATCGAGGAACCTTTAAATCTGCTGCTTGGCAAAGGGAGTACAACCCCGACCTCTGCTTTGTTTCGAAAGACAAAAATAATCTCCCACTAGTGACTTCCCGGAAAGTGCTTCCTGACTTTCCACATAGCCAGCACCGACCCGTCCTCATCGAGGTTGGTACTCAAGTCCCCCTAGTGTCATCTATTCCCCGGCCACGATGGAACTTCAATAAAGCAAACTGGCCCGCTTTCACCACTAACCTTGAAAAATGCCTCAGATTCATCCCACCAACGAGCGCAAACTACGAGCGATTTGTCGACTTAGTAATAAGCACAGCCAAAAAGACCATCCCTAGGGGCTACCGAAAGGATTACATCCCTGGCTGGAGTAATTCAAGTGAAATCCTATACCAAGAGTTCCTTGAGAGTGGTGAACAGGATATAGCGGATGAGCTCTTACATAGCCTAGACGCTGCACGTAGACAGAAGTGGATAGAAACTGTTGAGGCTATGGACTTCAAACAATCCAGCAGGAAGGCGTGGACCCTCCTATGAAAACTTGGAAGTGGAAACGTGCCGATCCGTGACAATCCTGCCGTAACACCAAGTGCTGTTGCCTCACATATCGTCTCCACTTCAAGGGCACCCGGAGACCGAGAGCACTCCACCCAAATTAAGAGGGAGCTTAAACGCCTAAAAGCCGCCGCCGAAATACATTCAACATACTCTCGGACCTTCACCCTCGAGGATATTACGAAGGCACTAGAGGGTGTCAAGTCAGGTAAAGCTCCAGGTTTCGATGGTATACACCCGGAATTCCTAATAAATCTAGGAAAAAGTGCCCGCAACTGGTTGGCAAAATTCTACACTAATATTTTAAACACAGGAATTATCCCACGCTCACTGAAACAAACAAAGATAATAGCGATCCTAAAACCAGGAAAGCCAAATGACAAACCAGAGAGCTATCGCCCAATCGCGCTTTTAAGTGCCAGTTATAAACTATTAGAACGCCTTTTATACAATAGAATAAGCGTGAAGATCCTAGAAAGCATACCAGTCGAGCAAGCTGGATTCAGGCCAAAGCGAAGCTGTACCGACCAAGTCTTGGCACTTACGACTTATATAGAGGCCGGATACCAGAAGCAGCTCAAAACATCCGTCGCATTCATAGACCTGACTGCAGCATATGACACAGTCTGGAAACAAGGACTGCTCTATAAACTCCTACGTCAAATACCCTGTAAAACAACTGTGGGTTTAATCGATAATATGCTGAGCATTGTCGCGTTGTCATGGGAAACTCACTGAGCGATTGGAAAAAACTCAATAACGGCCTACCTCAAGGCTCAGTATTAGCTCCTCTCCTGTTCAGCTGTTACATTGCGGATATGCCCACAACAAGATCTAGAAAATTTGGCTATGCTGATGATTGGGCAATAGCAACCAGAAGCAAATCGATTGAAGAGACGGAAGAAGTGCTAACAGATGACTTGGAAACCCTAGAGAAATACTTTCACAACTGGAGACTCCAACCTAGTGCAAGCAAGACGGAGGTTGCTTGTTTTCACCTAAACAACCGCATGGCCAATAGAGAACTCAATGTGAGCTTTGGTAACAGGCTGCTGCACCACAACCGGTATCCTAAATACCTGGGAGTTACTCTCGATAGAACTTTATCTTTCAAACAACACCTAACTAAGACTGCCTCAAAACTCAAAACAAGGAATAACATCATACAAAAACTCTGTGGCACTTCATGGGGATCCTCCGCAACGACGCTTCGATGTTCCGCGTTAGGGCTGGTCTACTCTACGGCGGAATATTGTGCTCCGGTCTGGCTAAACAGCCCTCATGTCAAAATGGTCGACGTTCAATTGAATCACACGATGCGTTTAATCTCGGGCACAATTAAATCTACACCGAGTTATTGGCTACCAGTTCTAAGCCATATCCCTCCTCCATCGATACGGAGATCCACTGCACTTGTCAGAGAGTACAACAAGGTTATTCAAAACCCACACCTACCAATAAACAGAGACATCGAGGACATAGACAGGAATAGGTTGCGTTCAAGAAAACCCCCCATCAAAACGGCTCTAAACTTGGAGGCCGTTGACTTCAACCCAATAAATGAGTGGAGGCAGAAATGGACCGAAGCAGCCCAACCGGAATTTCTCAACATGCCGTGCATAACAACTCCCCCAGCCGGCTTTGAACTACCACGCAAGACATGGGTAGCACTTAACCGGATTAGGACCAACCACGGCAGGTGTGCCGATGCCTTCTACAAGTGGAACATAATACCCTCCCCACAGTGTGACTGCGGCGCTGAAAGGCAGACGATCCGCCACATCACGGAAGATTGCAACCTGAGGGCATATGGAGGTCAGCCAAATGAGTTCCTGACAGCGACACCAGAATCAATTGATTATATTAACAACTTAGACATTCAACTGTAATTATGCTATATTTTCGTGTTTTTATACTTTACATTTTTACACTGTTTGTACATTGTGCTATATGTTGTCCTGTTAACTTATACAATATTTTATGTGATGTATGCCATACGATAAATAAATAAATAAGCAACATTTTTTAAATTATTTTTTATATTTCCTCTCAATGCAATCATCCATAAAGTATACTTTTTACAATCAAAGTATACAGACGAAGTCGCGAGCAATAGCTAGTAGTACCTATATAATTATTTTATGTTATCATTGGCACAGATCATAAAGATATGATCTCGGTATATTTTACCTAAGTTTTATACATATCTTTAACATTTTCATAGTAACATAAATTTAGTTTTTTTAATTCATTGTTCGTGCTTGTGTATTCTTTTTTTAAGTGAAAATATTTCTTCTGTTATTATCTACAAAATTAATGTACACTTCATGCTTTATGCATCACTTGATATCGCTCTTTTGTACGTTGTACCCACGCCTTGTTGAATATGCACGATCATTTCTTTGACATATCTATGTCAATATCACCACCTACTGATGATGATACAATTATCCTACAAATGTTCAACAACCGTGATCGTTGACCCATCGGCTATTTATGAAACGTTTCCCAGGCGTTATTATTCTTTTTACTTTGATTCCTTCTAGCGTTAACATCTCCATTCGGGGCAGGATACGCGGTAAAGAAAGAAGAAAATCCAATACTTGTTAATTCTTTTATTGCAAAAAAATTATTTGTTTGTCTACAGTTTTTTCTACAATTTATTGCATGTTAAAGATTTATTGTTAGTATTAAAAATAATTGCCCTAATATTTTTGTTTGAATAATTTCACAATAAATCTTCCTCTAAAATGTATTGCGTTTTAAAAAAAATATTTTTATTTTTATTAAAAATAATTGCCCATTATATTTGTTAAAAAAGTTAAACAATTCAATTTTATCAAATGCCAAAAATTCAAAAATGTTCACCAATTTTTATTGCCAATCGGGTAAGATAAATCATGGTTCTGGTTTGTTAACTATTTTTGTAATAAAATAATATTGATATTAATCTTCCTTTTATATTTATTGCGTTTTAAAAAATTATTGTAATTTTTATTAACTTTTGTTAAAAATAAAATAATTGCCCATTTTTCTGTAAACAATTTTAGAAGTAATAAATTTTAATTTTCATTTTACTAAATTTTATAAATCCAAAAATGTATACAAATTTTTAACTATTGCCAATCAGATATTAATCCCGATTACAATCTGTTTATCCTTTTTTACAGCAAAATAATTATGTTGGTACAAATTTTTCAGTAAGTTAACTTCCTCTAAAACCGGCACTGTTTGCCATTGTTTTATTTACATTTTTAATAAACAATTTCTCATCCAGTTCATGACCTTTTTATAAAGAGAATGCCTTCGACATTAGTTTATTATTGCTATTGTTGCAAAATTCGTTTGTTAATCATCCTTGTTTGGCCTTAAAATCTTCAAAAACAATTGAGATTTGATTGAGATTAAATTTTTTGATTTATTTTATTTGTAATAGATATCCATCATTATTACTATAGTATATTTTTATCTGTATAATCTATGATCAAAGAATTATAAATGGATGTAAATAATGTTTTGTACGTCCTCCACATATTGTTCTGTTCATTTTTCTTTTCCACCTCCCCCTTTCTTTGCTGCTCCTTTAATCATTATCCGTAATTTGGATACATATACTGAATTACTGGACAGTAGAATCTTTTTGTTGCTTCCTTTTTGGACGTTAACGAATTCCTCTTTGCTACCGCTACTTTTTTAATCTTTTTTCTTTAAAAATTAACTTCATAGGTGTAAAATAAATACTACTTATGGTTAGGTTAGGTCGAACAACGTTCTTAAGACTTAAAAAACTTAAATCTCAGTCTCAGATATAGGATGGTCCATCTGGTCCGTTCTCTTGTACGGAGTCGAGGCATGGACGTTGAAAACAGCAATTATCAACAAATTTGAGGCCTTCGAGATGTGCCTGCGTCGAATGCTGAGAGTATCGTGGGTTGACCATGTGACGAACGAGGACATACTGAGAAGAGCTAGTTTAGTAGACCATGAACTTTTCGGAAACATCAAAAGAAGAAAAACTGGCTATCTTGGACACATACTACGTATAGAACGTTATCATTTCCAACGTCTTATTCTCCAGGGTAAAATAGAAGGAGGAAAAAGAGGAATAGGTAGAAGAAAATTATCCTGGCTATGAAACATACGACAATGGACAGGAAGCGAAGAGAGAAGCGATGGACGCCTACGCGGGAATCTGCATGGCACTTTAAGAAGAAGAAGAAGGTTAGGTGAGTGGGGCATAGGTCGCCCCTCCACTGCGACCTTTAGAAGGTCTATTGTGGCTCACCCCTAGAGGTTACAGTTCACCGCACAATCCAGCCCTTCTCACGAAGTTCATGGTTGTATGGATTGAGATTTTTTTGAAATTGGTAGGCTCTAGGTTGGTATAATCAAATATGTTGAACCTTATGCTTTCCAGGCCGGGGCATGAACATAGTATATGTTTCGTTTTCCACGCAGCAAAACCGACGGTCCGTTTGTAGATTCAGTCCTATCCTTCAGAGGTGGTATCTTAGACGACAGTGTCCTGCTTCATTCTAGGAGCTGCATAGTTGTGTTTCTCGAGGGTTTAAGTAAGATCGCCTTCGAGTGAGTCAACCCTGGTATATCGGACCAGTGCGTGAGTATTTTGATGTGTAACATCTTTGCTCTCGCTTTCTTGCACGTGTAACATCTTTACTAAGGTGAGATGTCAAATGTTACACATCATATGTGACTACTGTAAAGCTCGCTGGTTTTTTTTCTCTCCGCCTAGTCTGAAATAATTGTTTTGGCGGCACTTGTAGTGACTCCAAAGACCAGTTTAAGTCCAGTAAATGCAGATTCGGCCCCCTGTTTTGCTAGGGTGTCGGTTTTTTCCCCTCCTCTCCCTGGTGCCCAGGTACCCACAGCAGGGTCACTCTACTTATAGTACTAGGTTCTATTTATAATCTAGAAGAAAGAAATGTTGTTCTAGTCATTGTAATAGCTGTTACATTGTTTGATAAAATCTGTTTTTCCTGATAGGTTCTTCAGAAATGAACAGCAATTCACTAATAAGAACAGCCAAGAGCAAAAACGATTTTGCCCAAATTGTTGCCAACCTTCAATGAAGAAGACGGCACCGCTGAAAATAGAAGAGGTTCTTCATAACCGTCGTAACATATTTTATATATTTTATACAATTTTAAATTTAATGTGAGATATTTGTTTATAATTTTAATCATTTTTTATATTTTTTAGCAGTGTCATTTTTATTACCTTACCTTACCTTACCAATAGGCGCTACAGCCCAATTTGGGCCTTGGCCTTCTCCACAATTCGCCTCCAAGAAATGCAGTTCTTGACTTTGGTTTCCCAGCCGAATATCCGCATTGCCCTCAGGTCACCCAGTACTTGGTCCATCCATCTGAGCCGTGGTCTTCCTCTTTTCCTGGTAGCATAGATTTTAATGTTTAGAATTTTCTTTGGCATCCTGGCGTCTTCCATTCTTTGAACGTGTCCAAACCAACGGAGTCTCTGGGATTTTATAAATTTCACAATGTCTTCACCGTTCAGGATCTCTGTTATTTCCCGGTTGAGGCGGATGTGCCATTCTGCTTCGTTGATTCTGACTGCTCCATACATTCTTCTGATTATTTTACGTTCAAACCTTCTTATCTTCTCCTGATCTTGTACCGTGAGTGTCCAATTTTCACTTCCATAGGTTATTACTGGTCGAACTAATGTCTTGTAAATTTTTAGCTTTGTCTTTTTAACCTCTGGGGTTTAAATTCTGGAGAAAGTTAAATGTTAAATTTACGTTGAAATTTAAAACAGCATGCGATATTTTAAAATATAAAAAATGTTAATGTAATTTTATCAAACAATATGAAAAAATATTAATAATTAAATTCTTAAAATATTTACAAACGCAAAGGAAGTCGTACTTTTATTATACAATAAGCTTCCAATGTAGATGTGATTCGAAGATTTTTATAATATAACAGTGAGAAACTTACTTACATCCAGAAACGCAAATACATCTATTATAGGTATATAATAAAACATTAAAATAGAAACTTGAACTAATAGATATTGCCGAAATTACTTTATTATTAAATTCAATGTGGAATAGAAAGTATAACAATCTTTAATAAGTACATTATACATTTTTAGATTGTATCTTAAGTATCGTGCAAATTTGCTGGATTTCAATATGTTTACTGATTATAAATTTCATCCAATTTTATTCAAATGATACACAATACGGTCGTTAATTGCTTTCTTCTCTTCTTGCCAATCCTAAGCGATTCCTAAAAGACATCGCGGGTTGAAAACAATACCTACAGTTAGTGTTAGATGGTGTCTGGCTAGATACCAAGCTCAACTTTAAAGAGCGTATTCAAAAAATAGTAGGGAAGACAGGCAAGACTGCAACTGCCCTCTCAAGCTTGCTTCCGAACACAGAAGGACCCAGGGAATCGAAAAGAAGAATACTTAGTAGTGTCATACATTCGCAAATTTTATACGCACCACCCGTTTGGAACAAAGTAACACCACCCTAGAGCACTATGAAAAACCTACCTATCTTGTAGTTATACTGGATCGTTCCTTAACATACAGGTGCGAAACAGCCTCATGAGAAAACTCAGCAAAAGCAAGTGGGGCGCAAAACCGACAGTGCATGCGTTATGTTTCTCAACGGCGGAGTATGCCTGTCCAATGTGGAACAGTTCCAGCTACGTCAAAAAAGTAAACACTAGCCTGAACGAAACATACAGGATTATAAAGGGGTGTATGAAGGCAACCCCACTGGACAAACTGTATAGAGCCTCAGGCCTATCAGACCCTGACTCACGTAGAAAAGCGCATGAATTCACGGAGAGAACCAGACAGACCCTCGACGAGCGCCATCCACTGTTCGGCTATAAAGCACACCTAGGCAGACTTAAATCAAGAATGCGCTTCATGAATACCCCACTGGACGAGCCTCCCTCCTGCTACCCAATATCGGAGGGCGCTTCAAGCGGTATATCTACCGATCGGACAACATGGCGTATGCTGAATCGCATTTAAACTGGCGTGGCCCGCGTCAAGACTATAACCTCATCAGATGGGGCCTGTTGGATAGAAACGACGACAACTGCGACTGTGGAGCCATACAGGACATGGAACACCTGCTCACATGCCCAAGCTACTCACACAGATGTACCCTCGATGATTTATGAACACACAACCAGCAAGCATTGGACAAAGCCCAATAATGTGCTGAGAAATTATAGTTTCCGGACACGAAAAAGTAAAAAGTAAGTGGAACAAAGTGATAAAAAATAAAGCACTGACACAAAAATCAGATGGCGTCCAGAGAACGATAAATCCATGGATCTGTAGTGCCTACAGAACTGCATCGTCAGATTCACTAAGGGTAATCGTAGTGATACCACCTATAGAAGTATTGGTGTCTGAAAGAGCCGAAAGATACAGAGGAATACTAAAGCAGCCGCAAGAGATGTCATCACAAAGCGGCACGCAAAATGGGATCATAGCGTAAAAGGAAGATGGACGTACGCTGATTCCAAACATCAGAAAATGAATTACCAGACCGAGCGGGGAAACATTCTACTTCCTAACACAAGCTCCTTTAAAAAGTATCCAAATGTATACACCTGTATATACTATGTTTACAGTAATACAGCGAAGCACAAACTTTTTATATGGCAGAAGTAAGAAGCCAACAGAAGAGAGTATATGAACCAAGCTGGCCTATCCTTTAACAAAGAGACGTTAAAAGAAAAACTGGTTAAGAATTAAGCTGGAAATTGGCGTACAACACCTTAAAAGCAATTATACAAACAAAGGAACTAGAATAACGATAAAGAGATAAGCCAAAGACCAGAAGAGGGAGGTGATAGGTTTGGTGAGTAGGCTAATGGGCCGGAGTCCTCTATTGACAACGTCTGTCTCTCGAGGTCTCTGGAGTATTGGAGTCTCACATAAGTGCCCCGCATAGAATCCGAAAGGCTGCAGTAAACATGAGTTTTGCTGTCACACCTCCGAAAAAAAAGATGGTGTTGCATTGCAACTTTGCAGTTTTATTTACTTTTGATGGATTATTTGTTCTGGCAAAAATACAAAAAATAGTACGAGCACAGATATTTAATATTTTACCTACTAATTTTAAGTTTCAAAACATCAAACAAATTAATATTTATCTCGAATACTCTGCATACAAATAAAACCTTCCTAATTTCATGTTATTATTAATTATACCAAATGGGATTGAAATTAATCCGCTGTGATTAAAGTTTAGGTAACATTTTTGTAAGTTTATTGTTTATAATAAAGCGGTCACGATTTAAAAATATTTATGGATGTGGGAATATATTTTCATAACAAATTATGAAAGATTTTTTGTATATTTTATTACCTAGCTAACATGAAATATTGGGAGAGATCTTCTATTAAAAATACATGTGTAATGATGTAAAATAAAATTAAAGCAGGTCCGAAATCTAAAATAATAAAAAAAAATGAGCTACCAAATATTTAAAATCGAAAAAAGAAAATGCCATTGGACATTTTTTGATAATAATTGATTCTATATTAAATGGTTTTTTCTAAAGTTAAGTCTAATTGTTCACTCATAAGCTATACACACGTAAGCTGTACATGTTTACGTTAGGACTACACTTGTCACAAGGGTTTGGTCCTCTTCAGTTTTCAAATCAAATTCTGAATGTTAAACATTTGAAAACTTTCGAGTTGACATGGATATCTAGCCTAACTTTGTGCTTGCCAGTGAACATATTGATTACCTCTTTGACCGAAAGAATAATGAGATTCACATCAATCAGATTGGTTTCTTGCAACTGCTGCAGTAAAAGAGCTACTCAAATACCAAAAAAGAAAACAATGATCCACCATTAACTTAAGAACGATTTATGTGCACTTAAGAATAAAAAAAGTATTTTACAAGGCAAGCCAGATACCAGCGTTGGAGCTTAACACGGACTGGTTTAACAACGAAAACGGTGTTAGGCAGGGATGTGAGGCTTCGCCATGGCTTTTATAGACGGTCTTTTAAAAGAGATTGATGAAAGTGAATGGAGGCAAGATCAAAGTAATGGTTTTTGAATGAGAAGAAAGCATGACAAACTACGAGGTGCTGATTGAAGGATAAAGAGTGAAACAAGTCAATGGGTTTGTAAACTTGGGTTCAAAGTGACGGAAAGTATGACTGTCATAATAAGCGAAGGGTGTTAGCGGAGAAACAAATGAAAGGAAACCTGCATAACTTTATATGCAGCAAGTACGTACACAAAAAGGCTGTTCATAGAGGAGTGCTGGTCCCTACACTTATGTTGTGTTTGGCGAAAGCATGAAAGTGAGATTAAAGCTGTGGAGATTAGTAGTCTGAGAAGTATAGCCAGAGTGACTTTGATGGATAAAGTGAGGAATAGTAAGGTAAGGAAACGCTATGGTTTGAAAGAAGTTTTGGTAACAGAGATAGATTAAGGAATGCTTGGTTGGTTTGGACACGTAGAGAGGATGAATGAAAGAAGATTAATTATACATATTTATAAGGTGAGTGTGAATGGGCAAGTAGAGGTAGGCGAAAATATCTCGATCAGATCGACATTGCTTTAAAGAAAGGCCAGTTCAAGAGTACCAACAACCGACGAGCACGTATGAGGGCGCTGATGAAAGTACAAAAGCGAAATAAATATGTAAGAATCGTAGCAAGTAGAAGGAAGTAGTCTCTGTCTACCACTGTGGGAAAAGGGCGTGACTATATAAATGTATGCCAGAACTTACGTTGCAACTACACGTCACAAATAAATCAAAAATGTTTACTGAGTTACATTAATTGCAGAAAATAATGAACATTTAATGGTAATTATTATAACAGTATTGGTTTTTAGCGCCTCCTATAAAAAATAATAATTAAAATAGAAAGCGTCAATAATAATTTTTGGTGGCCATTTAATGACATGATAGTTACTAGATTTATTATTGTTATTATCAGGCATTTCCGATTGGCCATTAAAATTTTTAAGAAAAACAACTATGAATCCCAGAATCGATTAAATCAACTGTTAGGTCACACCTAAGAACCGAAAGGTCACCGGAGGTCGCTTACGCATAAGAAACGAGAGTGAAAAGAAATTTCAAGAATGGTATTCGCAAGTTCCATACGTGTATAATTGATTGCAATTTCACTTGCTTTCTTGTTCCTTTTGAACACCGTATGGGATCGAAATGTTGTAGAATTTTTTATGAAATATTCATGAACATTAATAATACATTTCAGAAGTTCTTTTAATCAACACTTTGCCGAACCAGACGTTATACACAGGGTGCTCCTTTTACGATAACGTTAACACAAAATAATATAATATATAAAATAATAAATAATATAATAAAATATTTTTTTTATGAACGAAAAAACAATATTTAATAGAAAGTAACAGTGGGTCACTTTAGTTATAAACTGTCGCTTATTTACAGTGGTATCAACTTTGAACGTCGCGTCGGTGTCAGTGGTTTTTTGTAAATTCAATCTTCCCAATGATCATTATCACTTCTGGCATAACCGCTGGGATTTTTGACCTAATCTTTTATTGGTGAAGAAAATGGCTAAGCTACCTCAATATTTATAGATGATGATTTGAAAATATAAATCCGCTGGTATACATAACATTTACTACTACTTTATTCAAAATTTTATTTAATACGTGGTTCTAATATTGCCTGGAGACTGGCTAGTTTCCACCTTCATTCCTCTTCCAAAGAGATGCTCAGACTACAGAATTATAAGCTTAATGAGCAATGCACTTAAAATCCTTCTCGGTATTATTCATTCTCAAATATATAGAAAACTTGAGGAACACATTAGAAATATTCAGTTTGGCTTTAGAAGCGGACTTGGAACCCGAGAGGCACTATTTTTCATTCAAATTTTGATGCAAAGATCTCGGAACGTAAACTGCAACGTCTGTGCATGCTTTATCGATTTCAAAAAAGCATTTGATAAAGTACATCACAAACTGCTTCAAATATTGAGTGAATCTGGTATCGACGACAAAGATTTACGCCTAATAAGAAACCTTTACTTACAGCAAAGGGTGACTGTAAGTATAGGCAACGAAGCCTCAGAAGGATTTATAATAAAACGGGGAGTCCGTCAGGGATGAATTTTATTTTTTTTAATACGTACTCCGAAATTCTATTCAGGAAAGCTATCAGTGGAATAGAAGAGGGCATAAAAATCAATGGTGAAAACATTAACAGCTAAAGCATTAATAGAAGAAGAGTATTTTAGGAAATAAACCAAAATAGTATATTTCATTAGGAGTCGAGAAAATAGGCTTTTTCTGTGCGCGTGCGACAAGTTTCCGTAGGAGGCGCAGCTGAACACGGAAAGTCGTGCAAGCATTTATGGACGTGTAATGAACGATATTTTTCATTATATCTACCTTAAAACCAAAAATTGTTAAGATAGCACTAAAAATATCAAAATATTGTTAAAAAAACAAGCGTTATTTACCACGTTGCTAAGAAAATAAAAAAAAATTTGCGATTTCTATAAAACTGTCAATAACATATTATTTTATTTTGACATGCAGGTACGCAGCCCACTTTCGGTGCGCTAAATAGGCATGTAAATATAGTGTTTTCAGGTAGTTTAAGTGTACTATTCCGGAGTAAACTATGTACAAGTTAGCGAATTTAAAATCCGGACGTTGTAAATATGTCTTTTAAATTACAAAATGTCATTTTGATGTCCGCATTTCAAGTTCATTAACCTGTCCTTTTAAACTACCTTTCACATCTCGGAATACCACAAAGGTGATAACTGGTAATCAAAAAAGTAAAAGTTTTTGTTTATTATTGTTTGAATTGTGTTTTCAGTTTCCATTATTATGCCATAAATAAAACTAACAGAAAAAATTAGATTAAAAAGGACACCTAGAACTGTGGCACAAAAAGTAAGCACGGAACAATAACACGCTAACCTCGTAAGATGTTTATTATACTGCAGAATCTGCGAAAGAGAAAACAGGTTTCCCTGGGTGTGTTAGAACAGCACAAAAGCGCATAAAACAAAGTTTAAACCTGGTGTGAGTCCAAATTACTGGTGGGATGTTGTTTTTACAGACGAAAAGGTATTTTAGTCGTTTCAATAGTACAGTCAAAGTATATAGACCGCCAAACACAAGGTTTGATGAGCACTATACCTAAAATATTGCTTACAGTGGTCGTTTCTCGGTTAATGTGTGGGGATGGATTAGTTCTCATTGAATTGAAATTTGCCCACAAAGAAGGTAAAATGCAGAGGCATACATAAATGTTTCAGAAACTATAATGTAAGGTAGGTACTGTCTGTGAATGCTGTATTTAATGGAAACTATATTTATCAACACGATAACTGTCCCGTTCATACTGCTATAGTTGTTTCTGATTGGTTGCAATAGCAATCAGACTCTTCCTTGGCCTTCGAGGAGTCCTGACTTTTATGTAATGGAAAATGTATGGGGACATATTGTAAAAAATAATATAAAATTTAATTATTTTCTTGCACAAATTGCAGACGAATTATGGCGGAGAGTTTTGGCAGTTTGGCAAGAAATAACCTAGAAGTTTGTTCAAAATTTAGTAGCTTCAATGCCCTTTTTTGGTTTTATTTAAGAATTTATTTATTTTTCGTCTTTCATGTTTCCAACTTTCCCACTTTTTTAAATTAATTAAAGTTAATAGCTTTAGTTACTTTATTTACTTTCACCACCTCTGCACTCAACGACATAAATTAGGTATATCAGCTCAGCTCACCAAAAATAAAGAAAACGTCACAAAATGTCATTTTGATGTCCAGATTTCAAATTCGCTAACTGTGTATGTATGAACTCCCCAAGCCACGTATTTTATTTTAAACAGTTTTATATAAATAAAAACTAACATTAAAATATTTCATTACGCCTCTGAGATCGACTCTAACTGCATGTTCTTCACGTGATACCAAGAACTTTCGGCAATCTCTATCACGTAGACAGTTGTCTTTGACAAACAGTTAATATTTGAAGGAGCTAATTAATACAAAGACATTTTTTTATTTATTTAACCGATTATGAAGTCATTGTAAATGATTCTATTTAAAGCAATAATCACAATAAATGTCCTACCAAATTAAACAAAGCGAATAAATCTGAAAATGTGCAAAAAGTAACAAAAAATTTAGGAAAAAAATTTGTATGATAAATTCGCATATGAGAAACTGCTGAAAATTATTTTCAAGATTCCTACACCACCGCTAGTGGGCGTAGTTCACAATAATAACACAAAAATATCATTTTTCTATATTAAATGCACAGTAATAGTACCACAAAATTTGAAAATTCGTTTCCTCTATCTTGTAAAATAACTGATAGGGGTGAGTGGCAAAGCGAACTCAATAAAACAGTCATAACTTTTGTTCCGCTCTATGGATTTTAACAAACTTGGTATCATTTGAAAGGGAAATCAATGTCTAATAAAATATTATATCCTCGTTTTATTACGGTAGTTTTAACAATCGCTAAGTGGCGTTGATTGAACAATTGTTTTGTTTTTAACTTTTTTTTGGTAAACTTAAAGTGCGATACTATTTTTTTTAACCATTTAATTGAAAGAGCATGGAATTTAAAAAAAATGGTAAAAACCGCATCTCAATATCTATTTTTTAAGCGAAGATACGGAAATGGAATCGAGCAAATAATTTTCAGCAGTTTCTCGAATGCGAATTTAGGAAGGGATGGTTGAGTATGAGAATGATAGCCGATATGGTCAACATTAATAGGAAATTATTTAAAAATATTTTGCACGATTTAAACATGAACAAGTTTGTGCAAAGATGGTTCAAAAAGACACCAGCCAACATTATCCTTGAAAATAATTACATTTTAACTAATATGGAAAAGGGCTTACAGGTCGACTCAATTTATACGGACTTTTCAAAGGCATTTGACCGGGTAGACCATAGTCTTTTTATTTGTAAACTTATGGGAAAGTTATTGAATGGTTGCACAGCTTTCTTACTGAAAGAACGAAATTCATTAAATATTGTTTATTGTTTTATTTTATGTTTGTTTTTTTGAAGTGAAACTACTTAGTCGACTTTGAAGTTGTTTAACGTTACAGTGGTGGAGGAATATTGTCTGTGACATCACCATACCGGTCAGCTTGCTTATATACAGCCACTCATATTATCTTTGAATGCGAAGCCACCGCCAGGGGAGGCACTACCTGAGGTGTATACAAGACCAAAGGAGTGATACACCTGGGGCAATATCAGTACATGAGTTTCTACTCCTTAACAGGAGAATTGAAGAAATGGGACCAAACTAAGGAGCTGGAAAGGAACAAAAATCAGATAATGCTTCAGTGCCTGCGAAAAATTAGACCTCTTCCACAACTCCTATTTATTCATTCATTCATTGCTTATATACGTAGCATATAGGTTAGCTTAACGTCTTCCAAAAATGTATACTTTTTCGCCATGCATCCATCAGCACGGGCCGCATAACACTTTGGATTGGGAGTCTTTTAGTCGCCTTTTACGACAGGCAGACCATACCTGGGATCTATTCTTTTTTTCCCGTTTGCCCAGGGAAGATAATACGAGGGCAGTTTGATAAGTCAGTGACTTTTTGAATTTCCCGCGCAGTTACTCCAAATGCAACAGTGCTGCCATCAACTATAATCTATCAGTGGGCAACTTTCTAATTTTGAGCAAGCTACGTCGTGCAGTTGGTGTTTGATAGCCGTTCAAAGCAGACAACCTCGGGAATTTTTACGAAAATGGAAAAAAGTGAATTTCGTGTGCTGATTAAGCATTACTTTTTACGTTAAAAATCCATCACTGAAACTAAGGAAAGACTTGATAAATACTACGGGGACTCGGCACAATCAATTTCAATGGTTAAGAAGTGGTTTACAGAGTTCCGTTGTGGTCGTACTAGCACTAGTGACGCCGAACGTCCAGGTCGCCCAAAAGAAGTGATCACGCCGGAAATCGTCGATAAAATCCATGAAATGATATTGGATGATCGGAGAATGAAAGTGCGTGAGTTGGTTCATGCTGTAGGTATCTCAACTGAAAGGGTACATCATATTTTACACGAATATTTGGACATGAAAAACTCTCTGCGAGATGGGTGCCGCGATTGCTCACACTCGACCAGCCACAGTTTTTTGGAATGTACGCGGTGTCATTCACATCGATTACCTCAAGAAAGGTAAAACGATCACCGGCGAATATTATTCAAAGCTTTTGAACAGATTCGACATTGATTTGAAGCAAAAACGGCCGCATTTGGCTAAGAAGAAGAATGTGCTGTTCCATCAAGACAATGCACGTGTGCCCACTTGTCTAGTCACGATGGCCAAAATCCACGAATTGGGATACGATTTAGCCCCCTCCGACTATTTTCTGTTTTCAAACCTTAAGAAATAGCTGGGTGGTAAAAGATTTGAGTCGAATAAAGAAGTCATTACCGAAACAAACGCGTATTTTGAGAGCTTTGAAAAAACCTATTATTTGGAGGGAATAAAAAAATTAGAAAAACGCAGGACTAAATGTATCGAGCTAAAAGGTGATTATGTAGAAAAATAAAATGTTTATGTGCCGAAAAAAATTTGTTTTATTCAAAAAGTCACTGACTTATCAAACCGCCCTCGTAATAATAATTTACAGAAAGAGATTCGATTTGCTCATTTCCATTTTTTTGGCATTTTTATTTTCCAAAAAAAAAATAATTCTCGGCTCTTAAGTATTGGCTAGTTAAGTTGAATAAGTGAAAATCTAGAATAGATTATTCCATGAACTGATTTATCTATCCATTCCTCAAGTTGGATCGAACTGAGAGATCAAGATCTCCTCCCAGAGATGAAATCTACAAATTTTTTGGGAAACACATTAACACACTAATTAAAAAAAATCTTAATTTTTCGTAACACATAACAAACGGGAGCACTGTATTTTTTTATATAATATCGTTAGTGAACTAGTTAAAATCGTGACTCAACGTAATTGTTAAATTAATAAATTAATTAAATAATTATAATTTTTTTTTATTAATAGTATCATTAAATGCGCTCGCAAAATTATAGCACGCATTTTAATATCATAAACGCGACCACCCGTGAGATACTCTTGGTCGTTAGGTGAAGACGTTTTGCAACGTACGTTTTTAAAATGAAATAACTAAAAAATTTTGTTAATTTTTGTTTTCGACAGTATACATAACGTGACCATACGTCTCGTTTTGAACAGGACTGTCCCTTTTTTCGATACTCCGTCCGGTGTACCTGAGGAAAATTTCGGGAAATTTTGGTTTTTAATTATTCTTAGTAAAGGGTCTCCCAAATAAATAAATATTCAATAAATTAATAATAATTTCGAACTAAAATTCGTTGTGGAAGTATTTAACCACTTCCACACTAACAATCTGAATCATACAAATCTTATCATTTTAATAGAATATGTTTTTTGCTTTCCCGGAACAAAGGCACCAGTAGAACGTTTTCTCTCTTTAATGCATAAATTGTAGACATCTGAAAAAACTCAGCATCAGTTGTTTGTTCTCAAAGCCCTGTTGATAACGAAGGTGAATGTTAAAAAAACCTGCCGAGAGTTTTATTCTTATTTAAAATCATCACCAACTGTATTAAAACAAATATGTTCAAAAAAAAAACTAGCGAGCTTTACAGTAGTCGCATATTATGTGTAACATTCGACATCTCACCTTAGTCAAATTAACTCTCGGAAAAATGGTTGACGTCTATCTGACGGTTAACTCTAACCGCGCACTC
The DNA here is from genome assembly GCA_950111635.1 of Agelastica alni. Classification (NCBI taxonomy): domain Eukaryota; kingdom Metazoa; phylum Arthropoda; class Insecta; order Coleoptera; family Chrysomelidae; genus Agelastica; species Agelastica alni. The sequence goes on from OX467711.1 coordinate 14,827,713, forward strand.
ATTCGTCAAATCAGATGTTACTGTTACTGTTACACATTTCACGAAATGACCCCCACACATTGCAAGTAAGCGAGAGAAAAGATGTTACACATACAAGAAAAAAAGAGCAAAGATGTTACACATCAAAAATTAAATATAATTAGCTTTTTCCACTTTTTAATTCATTACGTACCTATTATTTATTTGCAGTTTTAAATAAATGTTCTATAAAATTAGCTTTCTTATTATGACACTATCATTGACGCAGTAATTTTGACAATGTTTTGAGTGACATTAAAAATGGTCACGTTAAGTATACACCAAATTATGTTTGTTTAACTGCTAACAACAATAATAGTAGTAATGTCGGAGGTCGGGGATTAATCTCACTGGAAAGCATGTATGACAGGGTTGCCTTGGGCCAAAAATACCCTGTCCAGGCTAGTCTTTACTCACGAAAGAGCTGGTAAAATAATTCTCTCTTTAAAGCAGCAGTAAGAGCTGCACAGAAAATTGGGCTATCAGACATCCATCAGCATATACAAGGATCATCATTACCAAACTAGAAATAAGTCTAAGGACTTTATACAAACAAACAAAGCTAAACAAACTTTAGGAACTAGGGTGTTTACTTTATAGCACCACGTTTATATAACTTCCTTCCGGAAATTTACAAAATTTAAATAAAAAACTTAAACTCAAACTGTCAATTTAAAAACCATTTTCAAAATATACAGTGCATGCTTTCATTTTAAAACCATCCAGTCCAAATAACTTATGTTTTTGCGTAAATGTAAAAAAAAACAAAAAACACGTCGAATTTTAAATCAAGGGGAGGTTTAAAAATGTTATTCTGCTGTTTCCAAGTGGCACCCCTTTAGCATCCCCAACGCCTTCTTTAAAATGTCATATAGTTACCCCTACCTTGTGATACATCAAATGAAAACCCAAGAAAAATGTAAATCGGCCATATAAATAACACTTTATCGATTTATTATGCTAATAACAACAAATTTTGTGAAATAACATGAGACCATCACAAAAACGACCTACACCACTGTTCTATAGTTAAATGTTTTTATTTAGGGATCAATTAACTTCTGAAAACATGTCACATTTTTTGTCATTTTGTATCAAAAATTTTAATAGATTATTTAGTTAGTAATTCGTGATGTTAAATTAGCCATTATTTGTAGCTGTAGCATCTTGAGTTATTTTAAAATGAGGTATTCTCTGCAAAAACGAATAGAATAGTTATTTATTGTATAAGTGTTTTAAAAAGCATTTTATTCACGCAAGAATGTTTAAACGCGAGGACGAACTTTATTCACTGATGAACAGAATAAGCCCACAGTTGATGTATTAAACCACACTCGGAGATTCTTCTTCTTCCTACACTTCTTTTACCTTGTATTTTGCCTTGGAGTATAAGCTGTAAAAGCCGGTATCTTTCAAGATTTTTTATGATGTTTTTCAGCAGTAGGTGAGTATATTGAGAGAATTTAGGCGAGAGTATGATTCCTACACCATTAGTATGCTGGTCATTTTCGCTGCCAGAATGGTACACTTTGTGATCTTCTACCGTACAATGACCGTTTTCGGGCCACCTCATTTTACTAATCCCGAGAATGTCGATGTTCAGTCTGTCCATTTCAAGAATTGTATTATGTATTTTCCCGGCTTGGAACATAGTTTTCACGTTCCACGTGCCTACCATTTGTGTTTGTTTTGATATCTTTAGTTGTGTTTCTCCTTCTTTTTATTTGGGATTTCGTTTGATGACGACCTGAGAAGCCCAATCTCTTCTCCTGCCGGATCTTGGTTTCCGTACAGCATGATCATTAACGTTCTCCTTTACTCGTTCACTTACCATCTTGCTTATATTAAGGATAACCTTAAGGATGTTTAATGTGGTAGTCCTCCCGTGGCTTTCCACATCCGTATGCCGTTGATTACTTAATTATAATTCTTCCGCCTTTGAGACCGATTTCTCAACCCCAGGACAATAGGGTCCTCCACCCGTAGCTGTTAACTGACACGAAGGAAGATTAACGGAACAAATTTATAAGGCGAGTGTAAATGGACAAGTCGGTAGAGGTCGACCTAGCGAACACGTCTCGATCAGATCAACATTGTTTTAAAGAAAGGTCGGGTCAAAAGTACCAAAAACCGACGAGCATGTATGAGAGCACTAATGAAAGTAGCGGAAGCAAAAAATGTGTGTTAGAACCGTAGTAAGTGAAATGAAATGGTCTCTGCCTACCCCAACGGGAAAAAGGCGCGACTATATGTTTGTATGTATGTTTAATAATTTATTATTCTGAAGTAATTAGTAATTGTAGTTGTTTGGCAAATTGTATTGTTCTTCTTCGTCTGCATAGCAGGAAGCAATGCTAATGTGTATTTAACAACTAAGACATTTAGAGAAGCATCTTTTAAAAATAAAACGTTATGCAGAATTTTCACGAATGAAATTAATGTACGACCGGGAGATATATGCAGATTTATTATTGGTAAAACTCATTAAAAAGTTATCCTTAAATTTGAGTACGATTCAAATGCTATTAATAATAATTCTAAGCGTCATGAAAAATCATTTTTCTTACTGTATTTCTGCAGTTATTCTAAACAGATTTTGCCGGTAAGATATTGAGAAATCGACCAGAGGTTAAATGTCAAATGTTAGCTTTCTCCATGATAAAGTTAATTTACTTAATTTTTATTTTATGTATTTTATGTTTTTACCACTCGTGCTGTTGTTTAAATTCTAAATAAATATGGAATTCTGTTGTATTTCCCACGCTTTTAGATATCAAACACAAACTTAACCAAAGATAAAATAATTATTTTTAGAGTAATAATTTCAATATAAATATTTATTACAAATTTTACATTATATTTAATACATCATCTAAATGTTTTTGATTAAAACTATTTTACAAATGCATTAATACACCCGATATTAAATGAGTTTAAAATATCATAAAATCATATTTGGATTCATGGTACCAGAATATTAAAAATCTTTATCAGAATATTTTTTACTATACACCGTAACAAGTTAAGATTTATTAATAACTTTGGCAATGCATCAGAGATACATATACACATATAAGTTTAGAGTTGGGTTCAGATTCCCAATATCAGGATATTATGAGCCCACAACTGGATTCATATTGTTACGGATTGTGGTCAACGAGTACGCCGCTGTAGCATTTATTTAAACCAAAGCGATGTATGATTTTTTTGGGTAGCATTAAACGCCCGACATATTAGCGGATGATTTATAGCCGCGGACGGTAATTGAAGACCTGCGATGTTTAGTGTTTCGTGATAATATCTAGAAAAAAATTGTTCTTTCTGGAACGTTTGGTTGTACCTATTTAACAACCGTGGTTTCGCGAAAAAGTCAAGTTTAAGTTGAAGTATAGTTTTGTGAACATAGAGACTTGTTAAGTGAATAACTAAGTGATTTATTGAATAAGAGTTTATTTATTACATATAGAAGGATTGGAATAAGTTGTTTAGTTTTTGTACTGAGTGTATTAAATTAACTAACCCAAAGACTAAATATCGTAACAATAATATTAGATTATTTTTCACTCTCCACTGCAACATATTTCATTTTCAGTGATAACTTTACTAAGGCACTGTCAATAATTTTGTGTAAACATTTTATTACTTGTTTAATTTCCAGTACTCGTATTAAATAAATAATATTTTTTGCTAGCTTTAACAAGCAGTGTGCAATACAGAAAACGCCCAAAGGATAAATGTCAAGTGAAAGCTTTCTACTTCATAAAATAAGTTGTTTTTTTTTGTATTTTCCTTTACTCGGTATTTTTTGAGGACATTAATCAGTGATGTTTTCATAGTTTCATGAATATTCATTGCGAATAATGTGGCATGTCACTTTGCACTGGTACTTCTGATGTATATTTTTTTTATCTGTAAAATATTTATGACTACTATTTAGATGCTTTTTTAAGAAGCAATAAGAAATAACTTTCGCTATATATTTAGTCAGTAAATTTTATTAAAGTGAAAATATATATTCAAAATCTATTTATTTTAATATAATACGGTTTACGATTTACAATAAATTGTCTTTTAATCTATGACAAGGAACATCTTTATTTGTTGAAAACGTAGCAACTTCTTTTTTCCAACCAGCAGTAAATAGTTTTGTAGCAAATCTATAACGACAAAATAAAAAATAAAGAATTTAATGCGATTAAATCCTGAATAAGCGTCTAAATCTTACCATAAATACGAGAAACGTTTACTAACTCCCAAATAAGCATTTAAAGCTTACCAGAAAAGCAAAGATCGCTGACTAATTCCTGATTAAGCGTCTGAAGCTTACCAGAAAAGCAAGAAACGTTGACTTACTCCTAAATAAGCGTTTGAACCTTACCAGAACAGCAAAAACTGTTAAATAACTCTTAAATAAGCGGTTGAACCTTACAATAAAAGGAAGAAATATTGATAAACTCCTGAAAAAGCATCTGAAGCATACCAGAAAAGCGAGTATCGCTTACCAACTCCTAAATAAGCGTCTGAATCTGACCAGAAAAGCAAGAAACGTTGACCAACTTCTGAATAAGCGTTTAAACCTTACCACAAAAGGAAAGAACATTGACTAGCTTCTGAATAAGCATCTGAAGCATACCAGAAAAGCAAAGATCGCTGACTAACTCCTGAATAAGCGTCTGAATCTTACCAGAACAGCAAAAACTGTTAAATAACTCTTAAATAAGCGTTTAAACCTTACCACAAAAGAAAGAAATGTTGACCAACTTCTGAATACGCGTCTAAAGCACACCAGAAAAGCGAGGATCGCTTACTAACTCCTGAATAAGCATCCAAATCTTACCAGAAAAGCAAGAAACGTTGACCAAATCCTAAATAAGCGTTTAAACCCAACCAAAAAAGGGAGGAACGTTGACTAGCTTTTAAATAAGCTTCTGAAGCATACCAGAAAAGCAAACATCGCTGAATAACACCCAAATAAGCACCTGAACCTTACCAGAAAAGCAAGTAACGTTGACTTACTTCTGAATAAGCGTTTTAACCTTACCAGAAATGGCAGAAACGTTGACTAGGTTCTGAATAAGCATCTGAAGCATACCAGAAAAGTGAGGATCGCTGACTAACTCCTGAATAAGCGTCCGAAGCTTACCAAAAAAGCGAGAATCGCTAATTAACTTCTAAATAAGCGTCTTAAGCTTACCAGAAAAAGAAGGCTAATGATTTTTATTATTATAATTATATTTAAAAGTTTATATTATTATTATTATTATATTTTTCTTTTTGTTCTTACCTTGGACATTAATTAATTACCATGTCTTTAGTCAGTAGCTAACAAAAATGAAAATGAAAAATTATTACCTCTTTTAGAATCTGAAAATTTTGATGAATTTTTTTTTTAATAAAGTGTATTATTACATTTACAAAATCTATTAGTTAAAGGAATTCCAATTAAATTGTCTGTCTCCAATCGAAAATAATAATCTTTGAAACATTATATTTAAACTATTGTTTGTTCATTAACTTTCTTCCTCTCTTGACAACTAAAAATGCCCACATTTTATTGAAAGCACGAACAATTTAACCTGTAAACTACCTTATAAGTTACAAGCGTATACATTAAATGAAAGGTTAAACATTATCTATTCATTAGTTGTCTAAAATCTAATAATTTAAAAAATAATTATTCGTCTAATGGAATCGTTGCTGATACGTTCCGAAATTGCAAACTGTTTACTTTCACAAATCACTATTGATTGTTTTTTACAATTATTGTCTATTATGGATTCTGTAAATTGCAATGTCATAAAATTAAACGTTTTAATGGAATAAATTATTTTGTAGACAAAATTAAACAATTTTTTTAATAGTATCTCGATTATTAGAGATTTTCGACTCTATTCCCCATACAAATAGTCCGCTATTGTTGCTAACCTTATGATAAAAAAAACTATCTAAGCTTTCAATAACATGCTTGGATATATTTGGGGACAAATATTTGTAGGATGCAAACTCATATTAATATTGGTCTAAAATACATTGAATATTGTTAAGAATTTGTTTTACCGCACTTTGACAACGGAAAAAAAGGCTCACAAGCTTTATAGATGTTGGTTAATCAAATTCTGATTTTTAAAAGTAGTTGTGTACGGGGACTTTGCACCATTATTTACCACCGTGAAATTTTGGGCAGCTGAATTTATACGTGGCCGTACCAGCTTTAGATACGATGAACGTTCGGGACGTCCAAAAACTGCAACTACTGACTCGAAAAATTGTCAACCTAATAGTTGACAATTTTTCTCGTTTAATTGCTAGGCAACAGTTTGACATTAAACAACCCAAATTTACCCGATAAAATACAAACCTCTCGTGCAATTATAAGTGATAAAACTACCCTTGTTACAGTCCATTTTTAAAAACCCGAAATTACATTAAAATTTCCGTTGTTCTCGCCCAATTATCTTTAAAAAGGAAAAGCCATTACAATAGCATAGTACGCATTATTACTTGATAAGCTAAAGGCAGATAATGTGAAAAAACGGTCACATTTGCAAAAAAAATAATTTTGTTTCACCAAGATACCTCAGCAGTTGCCATGGCGAAATTTTACGAATAACGGTTTGAACTGCTTGATCCCCCTTTTTACTTACCAGATAAAGCCCCGAAAATAACGCTAGGAGCATGGAGATTTTCTTTAAATTTTTACATTCGTAAGCAATTATTTTGCAGAAAAAGACGCCGAGTAATATTTGGACGTGTTAGAAGATTATGTAAAAAAAAAAAATTTAAAGCAAAAATGTCTTGTATCTTTTTTATGTAGGAAACTTTTCGGACCACCCTCGTTTATTCTTAAACATTTTTGAAAAAAAATTATTGCTAAACCTGAATTTAAATATAATATAAAAATTTCGAGCTGTTTTAATGTAAATTACAAAGAAATATCTCAATATACCAGTGATCATTAGGCAGTGATTATTTCCGCGATTTTCGTGTGAATCTCAAAAGAATAAATCATCGTAAGTAACGTAAAAATGAGGGAGGCCAGGATAGTTTCCTATAGATTCCTGTCTTTGGAAAAGCAAATAAATGGAGAGCAACTCGGGGATCACTCCGGGATACTGAGTGAAACAAAAAACCACCAAATTCTCGGGATGGTTCCTGACTTGCTAGCCACAAAAATACACGTAGAAAAGTCATTCAAAGTCCTCTTTCCGAAGAGAGACGAATGGATGAGGGGACAAATCCTCTTCCCAGAGACTGAATACGTAATGTATACAGACGGCTCAAAAACCCCAGATGGAGTTGGGGCCGGTGTTTTCAGCAGGAAACCAAAGATTGAAATATCTACCAGTCTTGGCAGGTATGCCACAATCTTTCAGGCCGAAGTATTCGCTATCGAATTGTGTGCAAGAGAGTTGACCAACAGACCTCTAGCAAACAAAAACATAAATATAATATCAGACAGCCAGACCGCTTTAAAAGCACTGAGCTCCAACAAGATAAATTCTAAACTTGTATGGAATTGCATCGAATCCTTAGAGTACCTTGGTGCGAACAACAGGGTGACCCTACTGTGGGTACCTGTGCACCAGGGGGTGGAAGGAAACGAAAAAGCCGACACCCTTGCAAAACATGGGGCCGAATCTGCGTTCACTGGACCAGAACCGGTTTTTGGAGTCACCACAAGTGCCGCCAAAGCAATTATTTCGGACTGGGCGGAGAGGAAAATACTCGCGTACTGGTCCGACATACCAGGGCTAACCCACTCGAAGGCGTTTTTACCGTTACAACCCTCGAAAAAAACAACTAAGCAGATCCTAGAATGGAGCAGAAATGACCTGCGTATTCTAACAGGACTGCTTACGGGACACTGTCGTCTAAGATACCACCTCAGAAAGATAGATCCGAACCAACAAACGGACTGTCGGTTCTGCTGAGTGGAAGATGAAACTGCTGAACATATACTATGTTCATGCCCCGACCTGGGAAGAATAAGGTTCAACATATTTGGTAGAACCTACCGATTTTAAAAAAATCTCACCCTATACAACCATGAACTTCGTAAGAAGGGCTGGATTGTGCGGTGAACTGTAGCCTCTAGGGGTGAGCCACAATAGACCTACTAAGGGTCGCGCCCCACTCACATAAAACTTAACCTAACCTAACGTAAAAATTAAGCCTTTCCAAATAAATAGCATCAATTGTTTTTATTATATTTAAAGTAGCTCTCGTAAAATTTTCCGGTCTGTTCTAAAGCCGACTACACAATAAAATCGGACAAAATTCCGAAAAACACCTTGATAGGAAAGAACAATAAAACAAAAATACCAACCAGAAAAGACTGGTTGAAGAAAACACCATTGACCAGCCCAGGAGTAAAACGATGGTACACTGACGGATCAGGGTACCAGGGACGCTACGGGGCAGGTGTGTTTGGAGCATCCTGCAACCACAGGGAAAGCATACCCCTGGGGAAATTCGCCCCGGTCTTCTAGGCCGAGGTCTAGGCTATACTCGGGTGTGCCACGCACCTGCCATAAAACAGAGTGACCATTGGGATCCTTGTGATCCATCATCGGTGGTGTGGGACTGCATGCAGGCGCTCACTGAGTTAGCGACCGCAAATAATGTCACTCTTACATGGGTTCCTGGACACACAGGAATAAATGGCAACGAGGTAGCCGACGAACTGGCAAGATTTGGGAACCTGGTGAAACCAAGAAGCCAGTTGGTCGGATTGCCAATTGCCGAAGCGAAACATGAATTGAAACTAATCCTTGAGCAAGAACATATCGCTCAGTAGACCTCTCCAGAAGAGGGCAGACGCACTCCGGACGATAAACCGGAGTAAGCTAAGCAGCACGCTTGGCCTGCTTACTGGCCACGTCGCACTAAGTGCGCACCTCTTCAAACCTAAGCTGGCGGCTGAGAAAACTGCCGACTATACGGCGAAGAAGAAAAGAACAGCATACACTTTCTGTGTTGCTGCCCGATGCTAGCGGTGTACGGGTACCAAACATGGGGCCGCAATGATAATGGATCCATGCGATCTAAATGAGACAGGGTCAACAGAAATCCTGCGGTTTACCAAAACCAGCGGACTGGAATTCTGATGCCCTAAAGATACAGCGGTAGTTACAGGGGATCAAAGATCTAGGTGACATAGGTGCCTATTCCAATGGCCCAACCTCAAAAATTTAATGTAAAGCCGACTATTTCTACACACTTCTAGAACTCTTTCTATTGACGGGACGAGTATCTCCATTATTGTCGCGCTCTGTATTTGAACTTTAACACAGCCAGTTTTACCATCGTAGCAATAACTTTTTAGTTTTGTCTCACAGAAAAATGATATAGCTATTTTTAGGTCCCTCTTAGTTTTATATCGGAATCAAGTTTTAAATATTTCTCCGGTTCTGTGAGCTGCGTGTTTGTTCTACATCGAGCAGGTAGCTGGCCTTACTCGACAACCCTCCTCCTTTATCCGGGCTTGGGACCGGCAGTGGAGTCGACGTTGAGCTACTCAATCCACCCATTGTCGACAGCACAGGCGGAGTATGCTATGCTAGTATGGTATGCTATGCCGACGACGCAGCAATTTTCGCAGAAAACGAGAACGACCTACAAAGACAGCTATTCAAGTTCCACCAAGTGTGCCGACAGCTTAATATGACCATATCGGTCGAGAAAACAAAAAGCATGACAATCACCAGGGAACCACTCAGATGCAAGCTCGTAATTGAAGATAAGCCCATAGAACAGGTAATGCAATTTAAGTACCTCGGGATGAATATGTCTAGGGATGAATAGATCTAAGGGACAAAGTCAATAAAGCATCAGCAACATCAGGCTGCCTAAGAGAGATTGTCTGGGCCAACGGGTACATGCGGAAGGACAGTAAGATTAAAATATACAAAACATGCGTAAGACCCATAATTACGTACGCGATAGAAACAAGAGAAGACACGAACAAAACAAAGAGCATGCTGCGCGTAGCCGAAATGAGGGTGCTGAGAACAATAGCTGGCAAAACCAGAAGAGACCACGTAAGAAACACTGATATAAGAGAATAATGCGGCGTACAGGATATCGTAAGATGGGGAAGGCAGAGAAGAATGCAATAGTATAACCACGTCAAGAGGATGGACGAAGATAGATTACCCCGCATAGCTCTCGTCGAGGGAATACCAGTAGGAAGCCGACCGCCCGGTAGACCACCGAAGAGATGGAGAGACAGCTGGCAGTCCACATCTCAAGAATTAATACAACGGCAAGCCCGGAATTAACAGATCATATGATCTCAACCAAGTAGAAGAAGAAGAAGTTTTAAATAAACGAATAGATGTAGGTAGCAAAAAATTAGGGTCACGACTTCTAAGTACGATGAAATTATCCGAAAATTGCGCAAGTGTAAATACAATAAAATTAGTTAAAAAATGTTCGGTAGCGTCCGTTATAAGTGAGGTAGCTGACCAAAGTTAAATGAAAGTTTAACTCGGCCGTTTAACTCTGATAAATGAGGAATGACTATCTTATTTGGCGATTTTAAATTAACGTTTTCGTTTCGTACAACATGCGTTACAACAACAATATCTTCGATATAAAATGGGTATTGGTCGATGCCTGCCTACCAGATATCAATATGATTAATAGTTATTATTGAAAAAGCGCTAATAGACAGCAATTTTGTTGTCAAAAGAAAAATAAGAATGATTTATTTTCCGTTGGCACAATGGTTTGGTAAAGCATATTATACAATGACTCTTTAATTTATTTAAGCATTTTTGGGGTATGATATCAAACAGGGAATCGTGAGAAACGTGCTGGATGGCACAATTCCTAATGTGGATCGTAAAAAAATTCCAAAATAGACGCAGAAATGGTATTCAGACAAAATGAATGCACTTTTCAAATTAACAGTAAGAACATAATATACGAAGTGTTTTCAGATTTATTAAGTTTATCGTCTAAAATAAAACGGCAACTGTCGCAGAAAACTCGAGTGTTGTAGAAAATTGCAATTGAGTACTTGTCGCTATCATTAAAGTGGCATTACTTTTATGTGTTTTGTGACGGGAAACATGGATGAGCAATAGGCTAAAAGGATGGCTGAAAATATCATAAACAATTATTTATTGTGTGCACTAAACAGTTGTTATTTTACCTTTTAAATAAATTTAAAAAACTTTCACTAAGTTAAGTGAATTAAGAGGAGTTTAAACTTATTTGGTATTGATAGTAAAACTTTGTAAAACAATAAGTTATTTTGGAGTAACGGTGCACCCTGTATACTTCTAATTGGCTTATGCAGATGGCTTGAATTATTTAAAAAAACTTTTATTTAACATTTTTTTTGTAATCCTAACAAATCGAAATATTAGTTACGTTACTTTATTTACACACTGTATAATATGTTGCAACATTTGATATCCACATTATTTATACTGTGGATTCTCGACATGCAAACAGAATCATTTTATAGTTATAATTTTAAATATTCATTAGACACAATCGTATTTTTCATGTTGTAAACTTTTAAACATTATTATTTTTAAAACCTTATTGAAAGGTAAATGTCAATTTATTTCCAAAGAAGTGTATGTCGAGTGCCGATTTCCCACACAACCACACCTTTACTTCTACGTGATTACATATTCCCGTTAAAAAATATTCACTCTATAAATATTCTTTTGTTTATCGTCAAGCAGGATCATTCTTCGTGTTTTGTTGACGTTTCACCCTACTCTGAGCAATTCAACCACTTTCGATTCCTTTCAATACTTATTCATTTCTATCTTGCCTTTCTTTTGAAAATTCAAAAATATCAGCTTTTTGCATGTCATTAAAAAATTATACGTATAAATGGATAAAAATAATTCGATCAGTTGGTAATCAAGTAAATAGCTGCGTTGTAAAGAAATGTTAACGGATTAAGTTCAAATAACGAGGCGAAGAGAAAGATTGAACTGGAAAGTAATAAAAATTAAACATTATCTAGTCATTAACACTCTTGTCTTTTGTGTGTACTGAGAAATGCTTTGAAGAGTGTAATTTAAACAGTGACATCTTGTTAAAAAAGCAACAAAATGGAAATTACCTGTACGACAATTTTGTTACATGATTTGGTATGTTTTTGCAGTAATGAACATAAGTAAAGACAAAGTAAAAACAATCAATGTAAAATTAAAAAAAAAACAGTTTATATTTGGTCAGTCCATCGAAACAAAAATGTTCTTAACAAGTGTTCACTAATAATTTTGCAATTTTATCAGAAAAAATAGGTCTTTTAAATTTTCATTTTCAATGGCAACTTTTTTTGACAGTAAAATAATATCGAGAAACATCAAAATACCTTAACTAGGAATAAAAAAAAATTTTGTTTAATTTCTTCATGGTTTGAACAACTAGACCAGTTTCATCCGTGTATAAAATAAGAACTAAAATTATGCATTATACATAATTTATTAGGCAATAATTAATTATGTGTACAATAAAAAAATATAAAATAAAACAGAACAACTCAACCAATTAATAGGTTACAGTTAATTGTAGAAGTAAATTTTGATATACAACCATTAAAAATAGGTATATGGAATCTCAGACTTAATACAGAGTCTGCAAATTCAAGTAAGAATTTCCAAGGTATGTATTCATGCCCTATATAGAAAACTTATTTCTTTGAAGCTACCAAAGTAACAACTAAATACGATAGGCTTGACCCAGTATTACAAATGAACAATTAGTACCTACTCGTAGATGACAATGGAATGAAGACAATAGCAAATGGATCCACAAGAAATCTGAGATGTAACAGTAGATGTCTATATCACTACCCCACTTTAAATACTTAATTTTAAGAAATTGTATTATGTATAATTATAATCTAATTTGTAATGAAAAACAAAACAAACTTTATTTTTTTTTAATCCTTTAATGACAATAGTACAGTATTTAAAAAAAACAATCTTCAATGAAAATTAGTTTACTTGATAATCATAGACTGGCAAAATCAATTATAATTTTACAAAAATGTGATATGTGTTAATAAGTAAATCCATCTTGATAGAATGCTTAACTTTTTTCTTAACGATAATGTTAAAAACAAGACAAAAATATGTTTATCCTTTCAATAAAATATCTAATTTCTTTTGCTGGGCTATCACCAAACCGTTTCTGTTTCCTTTTGTATAATGGTTGTTATAATAAAAACACGTCTCGATTTCAAACAAGATTACTAAAGGAAGTATGTGCTCGTTACACGGGATGTAATCATTTCGTGATTTTAAAATTTTCATCTGGTTGATTAAAAGAACGCAGACCTCAATTGGGACATTAGAAATCGAAGTATTTCCAAATATACGTAAACGAAACAAAAACAAAATTAACAATATAAATTATTGGCAACAAAAAAGTCTCATTCAAAAGATTATTGCCTAGTACATGGTACTAGGGAAACTCTTCTTCAAGTGCCATATCAGGTCCTCCACTTTTTCTATTATGATCAGTTGTAGGATTCTGTATCGCTCTCCTTTGAAGACATGTCCAAAATATGAGATTTTCCTGCACCTAACTGTATTTGGTAGCATACGTGTTGCGCAGGTCCTGTTTAGTACCATTTCGTTGGTATGCATAGCTGTCCAGGGTATTCTCAGCATTCGCCGATGTAACCACATCTCGAACGCTTCTAACCGATTAACTTTAGCGGCTTTAATTGTCCAGATCTCTGCCCCGTACAGCAACACTGACCATATCGTTACGACTTTTAGTTCTTCCGTGGATTCGGTAATTTTAAAACTCTTAATACAGTAACAAAACAATGTTTATTCCAATACAACAAATTTTACTTTTATAAATCACTTAGATATACAACTTTTTGTTAACTATTTACATTTCATAAATCATCAACACTTTAAAACTTAACTGTCCCTTTTTACTACCGCTGTTCTTTTTATACCTCTATATCACAATTCCAGATCATTCTACTTGTTTGTCTACCTTCGAGACGCGGTTTTGAGAAGTTGATCGACCTTGCCAGAACGCGCGGCGGCCGGAAAAGCGGTCATCAATACGCACCTCAACCGTGGTCGATCCTCGGTTGCCGACAGGCCCGGATTTGTAACAATATGTAGGATTTTACCATTCTGTGCCGTAATTTTAGGTTTATATTATCATTGCAGAATAGTAGTTTAATTTTTTGGAATTTTGTTCGGGCTGTCTTTATTCTACAACTTATTTCTCTATCTGAATTTAGATGTTCGGTGATATAACATCCAATGTACTTAAACTGGGTTACTCTGTCTATATTGTTCGTATCAATCTGCAGTGAAGCATCAGGATATGATTGTCGACTAAAGACCATAAATTTTGTCTTGTTGATATTTATGTTGAGCCCCATTTCTTGTCCTTCTGCGTTTACACAGTTTAGTAGATGTTGCAGGTCTTCTAGTTTGTCACTTAGGACGACAGTATCGTCGGCATATCGTATCGTATTTATATATTTTTAATTTATTTGTGCTCCCATATCTTGTTCTTGAGTAGCCCGGGAGACTACAAAGTCCATTGTAAGCAGCTACTTATCCACAAAGGTAGTTGAGGACTGCTATCAACGGTAGTAAAAAAGATGAGTTTACAACACTTCTAATTTGCTCAGCCACGCGTGAAGAACAATAAAAGAGTTTTGCATGCATATGCAAGAGGGTGACGCAAAAAACCGACTATTTTTTTTTGAGTCTCGTATGAAGGTTTATGGTGGAATGTTTTAGACCAAAAAAAAATAAATTTCTGAAAGTTTCAGCTCAAAATTTTAATTTTGAAAGGTCACTCATAATTTTTTTAAATTTGTTAGTGCATTACTTTAGATTTTTTTCCAGCTACCTTTGAATATTCGTATTAAAATTCCATACATTTTTTTCTTTTATTTAGTAAAATAATCGATAAAAATATACCACGAGATGAACTAAAAATCAAACACAATACAGATAACACATAATTTTTTAAATACGCCATAATTTTATTTACACTATTTTAACAATATTTATTTTTTAAAAATATTATTAATTTTTTTTATTTAACATAATTATAAATTATTTAACAATAAGATTAATATGATTTATTATTTATTAAAAGTATGTATAAAATTCATTTTATTTGCGTTGGGATATAACTTTCGATTTTCTTCGACTGTTACTTTCTGGATTTCTTCTTCACTTTTTGTAATTTGTAAATAGTTTTGCATCAATGAAACACCACACTCAGCAATGTAATTAACTATATGTAATGCACGAACTGTATTTAAACTTCTTAAGTAGGACTGATTTGAATTCCAGATCGCAGGATGTGTTTCTAAAAACTCGTCACTCAAGTTTAAGGTTTTAAAGAAATATTGTGTATTTTGATTCACGAAATGATGAATTTCCTTATTCATAATATCACATTCTTGAATTTAAATACGATTTAATGGTTGCTGCCCTGATTAAGTTTTTAAAGCTGATACCATTTTAATTTTTGTTTCAATTGAAATTTCACAATCAAAAAATTTAAAAAAATTATGAGCGACCTTTCATAATTCAAATTTTGAGCTGAAACTTTCAGAAATTTTCTTTTCTGTTCTATAACATTCTACCATAAAGAAAAAAAAATTCGATTTCTGACGATTTTTGCAATTTAAAAAAATTTTGAGCGACCTTTTAAAATTTTTTTTTAAACCGTCCTTTGGAGGGGGCTCTTAAAACATCAAAAACTAACATATTTTCATACGAGACTCAAAAAAAATAGTCGATTTTTTTGCGCCACCCTATGCAATTTAATATTACTTCAAACTTTACTAAACTATCTACTCGTACTTTATATTCACGTGAGCAAAGTCAATGTTGTGGGAATGTATAATTTTTCCTCGGGCGTTGAAGATATATTTACTGAACAAATTTTAAACCATGAATTAAAGCGCTTTAATAACATCACTTAAAATAGCGTTTGAAAAAATGTTTTGATGCAATTATAAATATTACTATAATTCATAGCCACGAAACTATTTTGTTATAATTACATCAAATTTTATTTACTGATATTGCAAAAAAACCAGTTACAGAAAGCGTTTAAAATAAATTTGGTGAAGCTATTTTTAAATAGACCAACTTGGAAGCGAGAGTGCTTTGCCCTACAATAAAAAGTATGGTAAAATTAATGTGAGAGAGAAAAGGTTTAACTTTAAATGCACAAAAGTAAAGCTGTCTAAGTGAAATAACATGTTAGGTTATTAATATTGTGCCGCTTTACAAGGGAAAAGGTTCGCAGAAGGACTATAGGAACTACCGAAGTATCAGTTTACTTAGCATAGTCGGCAAACTGTATGCAAAGATATTGATTAAAAGAGGAACGAATGAAACTGAGATGATGATATGGGATGTGCAAGCAAGATTTAGAAGAGAAAGAAGATGTATGGATCAGGTCTTTTTATTACGAGGTATAGTCGAAAAATTCTTGGCTAGAAGTCAGGTCTATTGCGCTTTTATAGACTTGAAAAAGGCCTATAACAGAGAGGTAAGGAGTGAATTGTGGTCGACATTGTCTATGTATGGGATGAGCGGTAGTTTAATAAGAGCACTGAAATCACTTTACGAGGATTCCACTGCTTATGTCAGGATAAACGAAGCTTGCACGTACTGGTTTAACATCCAAAAAAAGTGTGAGATAGGGATAGGGAGAAAAAGTGGAAGAAGTAAATGAGTTTGTATAGTTGGGTTCAAAGTTCACGAGAGATAAAAAGTATGACAGTGACATTGAGCAAAAGGTGTTGGCAGGAATAACAAATTAATAGGGCACTGCACAGCTTTATAAACAGCTAAAAAGTGTCAAAAAAAGACACGTCTGGCTGGGATAGAGGAGTGTTGGTTCCTATGTACGATAGTGAATGTTGGGTTTTGTCAATAAAAGCATGAAAATAGGATTAATGCTGCGGAGATGACTAGTCTGAAAGGTAAAGCCGGAGTGACTCGGTTGGATAAAGTAAAAAATAGGGGAACGCTGTGGTATAAAAAAAGATAAGGTTAAAAAAAAGATACAGGAATGCTTTGATGGTTTGGACACGTAGAAAGGATAGATGAAGGAAGATTGACGAAACAAATTTATAAGACTAATGTGAATGGACAAGTCGGTAGAGGTTGACCTCAGCGAACATATCTCGATCAGATTAACATTGTTTTGAAGAAATGCCAGGTCAAGACTACCAACAACCGACGAGAATGCACGAGAGCCCTGATGAAAGTAGAGGAAGCAAAAGATGTGTGTAAGAACCGTAGCAAGAGGAAGGAAGTGGTCTCTGCCTACCCCTACGGGAAAAAAGCGTGAAAAGCTGGAAAAAGAGTGAGTTTTTATGCCTAAAAGCCACTTATTTCCCAATTGTACAGTTAAAAACTTTAATATCTTGAGGTTCGGGTAGAAAGAGAGCATACAAGAGTCTGGTAGCAAAACAGTCTATTAAAATATGTGCTATATTATATTTAAAAAAATTGTAAATAAAAAATATTTAAAATTTGTAACCAATGACCAAATTTTTTCTATTCTGTGTTCTGCAATACTAAAATTATATTTCTTTTAAAAATAACCATACATTCAAAATCAAAACTATGAATTTCTTCTCGCCCACTTTTTTGAGTGGTCCAATTTGAATCGGTGAAAAAAAATTAATAATAAAATAAAACAAAATCATAAAAAAACCAATGACCAATTTTTTTCTATTTTGTGTTCTGCAATTCTAAAATTTTATTTTCTCTAAAAATAACCATACATTCGAAATCAAAACTATGAATTTCTTCTCGTCCACTTTTTTTGTCTGGTCCGATTTAATTCGGTGATGAAAAAATTAAAAATAAAAAAAACTAAATTAAGAATTAGGAAAAAATGTCTCACCCTACGCATTTCTGTCACTGTAAACTCCTTCAAACTGACAAAGAGATAAAACACTTAAGAGAAAATCACCAACGAGCACCGTTTGCAGAAGACAGAACAACTGAAAGAAACAATGAATCGACTCTTGATTTCACCGGTGAAGATCGCAATCACGATCGTCGGGGAATATTGCATTCTTGAAGAATCTTCTCGCTGCTTCGTCGATGACCTTAATTTTCGGAAAACGTGTAACTCGCAGGTGATACATTGTGTGGTGGTTTCAAAAATTTTGGGGGCGCACCTGAAATATCTAAAATCGAAAATTGTACAGAAAAGGAGCTGCGCACGTTTTAGCGTTAAAAAAACCATCACAACACCATCTAAGTACGTAGATTTCCTTATAAATTATTTATTACAACGAACACTGTTAGACGCCAAAAATGGCTTAACGTTTTTGGCGTCAACTCTTCTTTCCCAACATTTTTTTTGGGTAAATTTAGTCATTCTTTTACGAAGCATTTTAAGTATTTTTTCCTATTAACTAAAAAAATTGAAATATTTTTTTTATTTAAATTTTTAAAGTAATTACAAAACAAAATCCAATGTTATTACTACTTTTTATTTAGTGCAGTGTTTTTCAACGTGTGTGTTGCGACATACTGGGGGGTCGCGAAGCTTCTATAGGGGAGTTGCGAAAGGTTGGGAAAGCTGCTGCAGTAAAAAAAATAAAGTTTAAAAAGATTTATTAGGAAAAATGTTAACTAAATGACATAATCATTTGTATCAAATAAACAAAAAATAAAAATAACTTATGAGAACTCTTAATGCGAAGGTTGCGCTTGTTTTTTATCAACCAATTTCTCCCATCGTGGATCCGTTTTTGCTACATTGAGAATTAAATCGAGTTCCAAAATTAATTTAATTTTTTTCCTTACTAATTGTTTGGGCCATTTATGAAAATGTCAACCCGAATAAGTACGAGGTGGCAAATGGAATCAAACACTTCAAAGCCTTTTTCGTTAATTCTGGGTATTCTGATTTCCTTTTTAACCAAAAGGTATCCAAATTGACAGACTTAAATTTCAATTGCAGCATCCCATCCAACAGATTTTCTTTGAGCTTGGTTGCCAAAGTTGCCTCATTTATAGCTGCTTTTAATCAGGTTTTTTTATTACAAGGTATAGTCGAAAAATTTGTGGCTAGAAGTCAGAAGGTCTATTGAGCTTTTATAGACTTGAAAATGGCCTATGACAGAGTGGTGAGAGTAAATTGTGGTCGACATTGTCTATGTATGGGATGAACGGTAGTTAAATACAAGCATTAAAATCACTTTCCACTGCTCGTATCAGGATAAACTGAGCTTGCATGGAATGGTTTAACATCGAAAAGGATGTGAGACGGGGATGTGTGGCTTCGCCATGGCTGTTTAACTCATACATAGACGATTGTTTAAAAGATTTAAAAGAGAGTGCGTATGGATTAAAAATGAATGATTCTATCGCCAAATGCCTTCTTTACGCCGATGATCAAGTACAATTAGCGTCATCTGAAGAGGAGTTGCAGGCGATATTTAATGTTATGCATAATGCCCTGAAAATCAAAGGGATGAAAATAAATGTAAGCAAAACGAAAGTAATGGTTTTTGAAAGACAAGAAAGCATGACAAACTGTGAAGTACTGATTAAGGGAGAAAGAGTGGAACAAGTTAATGAATTTGTGTACTTGGGTACAAAGTTGGCGGAAGAAAAATAAGGTCGACCTCAGCGAACATATCTCGATCAGATCAACATTGTTTAGAAGAAAGGCCAGGTCAAGAGTTCTATTAACCGACGAGCATGTATGAGAGCACTGATGAAAGTAGGGAAAGCAAAAGATGTGTGTAAGAACCGTAGCAAGTGGAAGGAAGTGGTCTCTGCCTACTACTACGGGAAAAAGGCGTGACTATATGTATGTATATGTAAAAACGGATTTAAGATTCACCTTTGCTCAGTATTTTTTTATATCTCTTGCATTGAGAAGTAATGACACAGTTCTTCTTTCAACTTTTCTAACACCATTTTCATACCAGGTATAAATTCCTTGATGTTTATCTCACATCCGACTGTGTCGAAGAAAATGACTCGAAAGGGTTTTGATTTGGAGACGATGACCACAAGTCAATTTTGTTTGTAAAGCCATGTATTTTGTCTTTAGCAGTGATGACATTTTCATCTCGCCCTTGATGACTTTTTTTCAAGATATTTAAATGCTCAAA
The DNA here is from genome assembly GCA_950111635.1 of Agelastica alni. Taxonomy (NCBI): domain Eukaryota; kingdom Metazoa; phylum Arthropoda; class Insecta; order Coleoptera; family Chrysomelidae; genus Agelastica; species Agelastica alni. The sequence continues at coordinate 14,847,865 of OX467711.1, forward strand.
TAAGTCAGAAAGGAATCCCAATTTCAAAAGAAATTCCGGGTCACAAATGAATTTGGAGTATTCCGACTTGGCCTGCGGCCGTGGTTATACGTATGAGCGTAAATTGCGCTATCTATTGGCGACGCATTCGATGTGTTTTACGTACTTAATTATGTATTTATCTGAATCCCAATAATGGCAATGAATAAATATGTTGGATTGAATATTTATCACAAAATAAAAAACATGAAAAAAGCAACGGGTAGGAAGGTCGCGAAACATTTCTTTATACTAAAGGGGCCGTGTCATGAAAAAGGTTGAAAAACACTGATTATATTATTAAAGAACTTTTTAATTCAAAACGAAAGTAAATTCATATTAAAAATGGCTTCATTTTCGATTGAAAACGCAAGCTTAAATTTTTTACAATTTCTACGTTGTGCTTCGGATTTTTTGGTGTATTAGTATACAGTGGAGTGGAATCGTGGACTATGAAGGCAAACATGATCACTAAAGTGGAGGCCTTCGGGATGTGGACTTACCGACGCCTACTGAGAGTACCTTGGACCGACAGGGTAACAAATGAAGAAATATTAAGAAGAGTTCATAAGAACAGAGAATTGTTTACAAGTATTAAACGAAGAAAAACGGCTTACCTTGGTAACATCTTCAGGCACGACAGATACCAGTTGCTGCAACTGATGTTGAAGTGAAAGATAGAAGGTAAAAAGGGAATGGGAAGAAAACAGATGTCATGGACAAGAAACATCAGACAGTGGACCGGACTAAGGACGATAGAAGAGCTTGTCAGCGTGGCAAGAGACAGAAATCAATTACAGCGTCGCCAACTTCCATTGAGTGGATAGGCGGCTTGATTGATTGAGATCCCATACATCTCTATCCACGCGCTCATTTGTCAAATCAAATAGCACGTGCTTCCGCGACTTTATTTTACTGTTACACATTTCTCGAAATGACTCCCACAAATTGCGAGTAAGCGAGAGGAAAGATGTTACGCATGCAAGAATGCGAGAGAATCAAAAATGATATCTGATGGTTGCATTTTAAGTTTTGGACCGTGCAGAACTTTTTATCAGAAATAAATTTTTTCACAAAACCAATAATAAAAAAGTTTACCATATGGTTCCAACCTAAGTAGTATATATGACAAAAAAAATAAACAAGTTTTGAGAGAGAAAGAATCTAACATTTTTTATATAGATATCTACACTAACCTTTAGCTGGATTAAAAAAGAATATTTCAGGTTTGTAAAGCAACAATACCCTAAAAATCAAAGGGATGAAAGTGAATGAAAGCAAGATGAAAGTAATGGTAATGGTAATGCGAGGTGCTGATTAAAGGAGAAAGAGTGGAACAAGTGAAAGAGTTTTTATACTTGGGTTCAAAGTTTACGAGGGACGGAAAGTATGACTATGATATTGAGCGATGGGTGTTGCCAGGGAAACAAATGAATGGGCCCTAAAATACTTTATGAGCAGCCAAAACGTGTCAGAAAGGCACGACTGGCTGAGCATAGAAAAGTGCTGGTTCCTACATCTATGTATGGTTGTGAATGCTGGGTTTGGCAGAAGAAGCATGAAAGTAACATCAATGCTGTGGAGATGGATAAAATGAATAGTGTGATAAGGGATAAAAAAAGATGTGGTGACAAAGATAGATAAAGGAATGCTAAGGTGGTTTGGAAAGGATAAATAAAAGAAGATTGACGAAAAAGAATTTTAAGGTCAAATCAGCAAATCAGCTAACATTTGCCATATTTTAAGATATTAGTAATTTTTAAATACTATATATTTTGCATCAAAACAATTTTAAATTACTTTTAACAAAAACACAGATACAAAAATATTCGCGTTGAAAATTTAAATATTTTTTAACACTGAAGAAATTTAGATAAAATGGTGTACCTTGTGAAAAATTGATTTGGCAACGAAAATAAATCTTCCTACGAATTAGTGGGTAGTGTTAACTATAAAATATTAAGAAACGTTTTTATAGTCGGTGAAATTAAAATAATATAATATGATTCGTTATTCCAAATACAGATCATACTGTTTTCTAACGGGCACCACACATAAACACAAAACATGTAATCATTTATGATTCGTTAAAATTTACTGTAACAGTCTACAGAGCTTGTGTGTATTCCATTCGGCTAAACGTAGCTGACAAGTCAACACGAGTTTTGTGTACCCGATTTTGATTTCTCATACCTAATTAATAAAAGAAATAATATTTGTATCTCATAAAGTTTGCTTTCGTAGCTATTAGAATGAAATTTCAAATTTTAAAGAAAATCGCTAACGTTTTTTCCTTCAGTTATGTATAAAATAACAATCATTGATTTATTTATTTACATCACTTTCATTCACTAAAGATAGTTAAAACATATTAAAAAAAAAACAAAAAAATAGTAATTAACTTTTAAAAATGGATTTTTTTGGTATTTATTTTGTGTGCAGATTTTTTTGAAAATTATTTATGTTATAGTACCCATTGAAAAGGACCTCCATGATAATATAAATTTTTTTTAAAAATATCAGAAATGTCCGATTTGGCGTGGAATGTCCCATATGCATTTTCAGGGACATTCTGCAACCCATGATTTTAAAGGCATCGACCATATCAGAAATAAGCTTTTTGTAATTTTTTGGCACTTTTATTGCCGAGGAATCCATTTATCACTGACTTAAGACTGTACCACGTTTGTTTCTCATGTGTTCAGTAAATGTGGGAATTTTTCACAAGCCACTATATTTTTTTTATTTGTTGATCGACGAAAATACCAGCTTTAATTTTAGCATCCGACAATTTAGAGAAAAAAGTCTTTAAATATTGAAAAGCTTCAGAATCTTGAAGTAGAGTCTTGACAAATTGCTTTTTTTAAACCTAATTTTATATGCAACGAAGGCATTAAAATTAGCTTGGGGACCACAAAATGTGTATTCTTGATATTATGTTTTTCTAACTGAAACTCAGTCCGTTTAGGCCATGAGTGCTGCTGATAGTGAAGTGCGTCGTCTCTACTGTCTCATAAACAAAGGTAGCATGGATACTTAGTACATCCTCCTTGCATTCCCACTAGAAAACCAACCATCTTGAAGTCCCCTATCACTGACCAGCCATACTCTTCATATTTTATGGTTTGAAGCAACATTCGTGTAGCTAATATTTCTGCTTTCATTTTAGGCAGGTTTAAATCTCTCACTCTCACTCTAAAACGCTTTTGCAGTTATTACATGAGAAATGTGGGCCAATCTTTTATCCCGACTTCTAATAGGAAGTTTAAAATAAGCTTCATAGGCTTCACAAAGTCTTTTATTAGTAGATAAACTAAATTTTTTGGCTCTTACTTTAATAAATTCCCCGCAAATGTAGCAAACAGAGTCTACGTCATTTTTACACAATTTGTAAGACATTTTAACGCTCAGAAAAACAAAACACGTCGTTTCTTTAAAAAGTGCGTGCGCACATTTTGACTGCTTTGCTGCTTAAAGTTCTACACCCGATATCCCCCCGTACCCTCTCTCTTGCTTATTAAGAATGGTAACCTCTAAGCATTTGGCAAAAATCGTATATTTTTATTTATCATCGTATAAAGTACCAAAGCAAAATTTTTTTTTTATAAATTGAGTTTTGGGTTATTTTTCAATGTAAACAATTAGACGATAGTCATTAAATAACAAATCCAAAAAAAAAAGTTTTTTTTGTTGACCTGTGTAATCTTACAACCTAATAAAATCAACAATGTCTCACAGTTTCATTGTCTTTAGTGTTAGTATTCCCAATACAGAGAAATTTTATTCTTCTCAACAAAATCACTTAATTTATTATATATATATATATATATATATATATATATATATATATATATATATATATATATTGGATACCCAATCATTGAGATTAAAATTACTTAATGACATCAATTTTTTTGAGTCCCTAACAAATTTTTCTAATTCTTGTTCGTTATTGAAACTGGCGATATAGTTGTCAATATACAACGATTAAGTATTTCAATTCTTCAGCTTATACTTTTAAACCAATAATGTGGCTAACTTAAGAAAAATAATAACGCTTGTGATTAGGCGGTCACACCACAGATGTTAAATAACCTTAGAAGACGTTCGAAACGAGCACATTGAACATCTGTTATATTTATATTTATGTTTTTGATGTGTAACATGAAAAAATCATCGAAAATATTTACCAGAGAAACAAAATACAAGCCAAAATTAATGGCACAACTACCGAAGAAATTCTTGTAAATAGTGGTTTTCGACAAGGAGATTCCCTTAGCCCCTTATTGTTCAACATCGTTATGGACGAAATAATAAAAAGTACTCGTAACCTGAAAGGGTATAAAATGGGGAACAAAGACGTCAAAATCCTATGCTATGCCGATGATGCTGTTTTGATTGGAGAAAACGAAGATGAACTACAGAGATTAGATTACTATTCAAATTTAGCACAACGGCAAAAAGTCTAAAAATGAAGATATCTGCAGCAAAGACGAAATTCATGACCACTTCAAAAACTCCTATCAGATGCAAACTGGTTGTGGATGATAAAATTATACAACAGGAGATGAAATTTAAATACCTAGGCATAGAAATATCAGGATACGGTGACATCGAGGCAGAGGTAAGAAACCAAGCGGCAAAAGCAGCACGAACCTCAGCTTACCTGAACGATACAATCCTCCGAAACAAATATATCGGAATCGAGACCAAATCCCGAATCTACAAGGCGGTCATCCGACCTATATTAACATACACAGCGGAAACTAGACCAGATACATCGAACACAAAGAGATTATTAGAAACCACCGAAATGAAAATAGTACGCAGGATCGCTGGAAAAACACTTTTTGACAGGGAGAGAAGCGAGGACATTAGAAGAACATGTAAAATAGACAATGTAAATGAATGGATACTGGGAAGAAAGAGAGAGTGGAACGAACACATAGACCGGATGAATGACGACAGAATGGTCAAAATAACTAGGGACAAGTCACCCTTAGGGCGCCGAAGCGTTGGAAGACCCCGCAAGAGATGGAGCGACAACCTGTCTAATAATTAAACGGCAGAGGATAGGAAGAAAAAAAGCAAATTGCTTACATTAAAGAAGGAAGAAGAAGAAGATGTGTAACATCTTTCCTCTCGCTTTCTTGCAATTTGTGGGAGTAATTTTGTGAAATGGGAAGGAAGTGTGTAATAGATGTGTTTCGTGAAATCGGATGGTAACAGGAAATCGGTGTGTAACAGGAAGTCGCAAAAGCACGCACTATTTGAATTGACGAATGAGCGCGCGGTGGTAGAGTTGGTCGTCAGATAGCCGTCAACCGATTTTCCGAGAGGTCGGTACTGTTAGCCATCAGCTGTGCACCTAAGTTACAGTGTTGTGTATAAAGTTTGTTGTTATATGCGTAAACTATATAAATAAATATTTAAATTTTGAGGTTGATTTTTGCCACTGCTTAATGGAAACGTTTCCGAATTTTTTTTTAAATGATGAATTTAACCTCGAAATAAACACAGATCGCAATGTTTCGACAACTATCAGTGGTACTGTTATTGTACAGTTTTTCAGCGTTTTATTAATACTTTCTCATATTTTAGTTATCATAAGTCAATTGTATCTACTCTCCCCCAAATTAAACAATAATAACTGTCTTAAAAAAGATTGCATTACTCCTAGTGTCAATTTAATAAAATTTTTATTAAAAAGAATTATTATTTGTTATGATAAATCCTTTCAAATAATACCTGACCCATTTTTTTCAGAACATAATTTTAAAATTGCTTATTACTAAGGTGAGATGTCAAATGTTACACATCATATGCGACTACTGTAAGGCTCGCTCGTTTTTCTTTTAATTTTTATTTATTATCAAGAACTAAACTGCATTACTTATTAAGTTTTTAACGTGTTTTGCAATAAATTTTAAAACAACAACATTGTTGAATTGATAAAAAGAGATGTTTTAAATGATGTATCACAAGCCCCTAAGGCCTCCCAATAGCTAGAATACTCTAAAACGTTTATGTAACAAATCGCAACTTGCCAGTCATTGTTAAATATCAACAGGAATGTTGGCAAAGTCAAACATTGAGATATTAATATCAATCACATACATATTGTGTAAAAAAGAAAGCTACACACAATCAGCATACGAAAAGCAAAAGCCATTAATTTTATTTAGGCTTAGCTAGAGGGCATGCGTACAAGATAGATTACAATTATGATAAAATAACGTAAAAGTACCAGCGATCAATGATTTAGAAAATGTCACTACCTACATCGGTTTAATATATTCGACTGATCCTTGACCTAATGAATGAAAATGTTTTTTAAATACCTATTATTTTATTTACAATTTCTCCAAATGCTACAGAATTGGAATTTAAACAAATTATGAATATGTATTAAATGCCAAAAGCGTCTTAATTTATATACTAGCTTTTGCCCGCGACTTCGTCCGCGTAGAAGTCGAAAATGGTTCTAATAGGATTTTATATTGGTTTTTTTACGTTAATAATTTTGTTACAACATAAATTATTACGTTAAAATATTTGAATAAGTACTTATAAAATATAACAATCTTTATTATAGTGTAGGGATTTAAAGGTAAAATAAACATGAAAATAAAATAAAATTTTGGTATATTTTATGAACACGAAGCTCGGCCTTTGATCTGGTGAAAGTGACACGGGGGTATAATCTTTTACGACGAAATCAAAATACTCCACCTACCACATTATTTCTTTCTAAACAATATTTTTTGTTTTTCCTTCGGGTGCTAGAATCACCAGGCTACTTTGTGTGCTTACTCTGGAGCATGCCACATACAACTGACCGTGTGAGAAGCAGCTTTCTCTCAAGTGTACTCCCGCTACCTTACGAGTTTGACCTTGAGATTTGTTTATGATTATGGTGAAGCAGACTTTGATGAGAAACTGCACTTTCTTGAATTCGAAGGGGTAATTTGATGGTGTTAGGGGAATCCTAGAAATAAATCCCGTGCAATAGCCTTGGATATATCTAAAGCCTTTGACCGCGTTTGGCACCAGGCATTGTTAAATAAATTATCTGCCTACGGTCTCCCAACCAAACTGCGCCAATGGCTCTTGAGCTTCAGGCAAGATCGCTCCTTACATGTGGCAGTTGACGGTATTTCTTCTGATGCGTTTAAAACTAATGCCGGGGTCCCCCAGGGTTCCATCCTGTCCCCCACCTTATTTCTTTTACACATCAAGGACCTCTTGAAAACCACCACGAACCCTATTTACAGTTTCGCAGACGATAGCACACTTGTCTCAACTTTCACATCCTATCGATCACTTTCGGTGAATGATACAAATAGACTCAGGCAGGAACAGGTCGATTCCATTAATAGAGATCTTAAAGCAATCGTCGAGTGGGGAACCAACAATCTTGTTCAGTTTAACGCCCAAAAAACACAAAGTGCCACGTTTTCCAAGAAAGTGAATTTCTCAAATCATCCCATCACAATGTCCGAAAATACCCTTGAACCAAGTCCCTCCATCTCGATTTTGGGAGTCACGGTGTCCAATAATATGTCTTGGCATGACCATGTTGCTAACATCGCAAAGTCGGCAAGCCAGAGGCTAGGTTTTCTGTGGAAAGCCAGAAAGTTTTTTACTCCTGATCAACTGTTGACGACGTACAAGGCTCAAATCCGACCTCTACTGGAGTATTGCTCGCACATTTGGAGTTCAGCACCAAGGCATTCTCTTCGTCTTCTAGATTCCATTCAGAAAAGAGCCATTCGCTTGATAAACAGCTCAACTCTCACAGATACCCTTCACCCTCTAGAACATAGAAGAAGAGTTGCAGACCAGTAATTGCTCTACAGCTATTTCCATGGCAGATGCTCCAGAGAAATAAAAACTCTTGTGCCACCATTGGCCACATTCGGCCGAAAAACTCGGCACGCTGATCAGTCTCACCCATTTACTCTCAAGATTGACACTACTAGGATCAATCTTCATCAAGAATTCCCAATATAACTTACTACCCCTTTTTAACCCCGTTAGGTAATAATAATATACGAAACACGTCTTCCAACAATTCTGTTAAAGAATGTTTATGCAAAATTTGAAGTAAATTGGACCAAGGAATCACGTTGTACCATACAAACTTTGCCCCCGTTTTTCACCCACTTAGGGGCAGAATTTCGGAAAAACCTTTCTTAATGAATGCCTACGTCATACAAAGAACACACCCTCCAAGTTTCAGATCTCTACGATCAGCAGTTTAGGCTGTGCGTTGATCTGTCAGTCAGTCATTCAGGACAAAGCATTTCATATGTATAGATAGATTGACATATTGACACAAGGGGCATTTTATGTGAAGCGGACAAAAAAATGCGAGGCTCTGAAATTCTTTCCTATTAGACCCAAATGTACTTCTAGATGGCTTGAAAACACAATTTTTTTATTGTATGAGGCTTAGTTGCCCATTTATGAGCTTCTAAAAAACTGAAGTTTTTAATGAAAGAATTTTGTTCTCGTGTTGCAGTATTTCGGCTCCTTCTTGTTGTAAGAGTTCTGTTTCTTCTGCTTGTTGTGAAACTTCGTTTTCTTCAAGTTTTCAACTTCGTTATCTTCTTGCCTGGCAACTTCGTTTTCTTCTTGTTCCGCATCTTCTTTTTTGTTAGTTCAGCAATTTCTTTCGTTTTTAATACTATGGTCTCTAAAAATAAATATAACATCAAACTAAAGTAAACAATTTTTATTATTTTTTTACTATTCTAACTAATTACCCAGAAAGTTATTATAAGCAGTTTTAAAAAAAAGAATAATCCTCAATAATTTCGCGAAATATAAAAAAACTATTACCCGTTTCATCTATGAGCTTAGATGTTTCACAGTGTTCAACATTTTCTTATTCGAGTATTTTCTGATTATCCAGTTGCTCGTCGTTTTCTTGCATTTTATGCTTATGATCTTGCCATTTCTTTATCATCACGAGAAAGATCTGATATTTTCTGGACAATTTCCATTGGCTCTCTTTCCTCTACCAACTGACTTTCTTGTGTAATTTCTCCCACACTTAATTATTGTCGTTTAAAAGATGTATCTTTTATAGTTACCTATGCGCGCTTATATGCAGTTAAAGAAAAATTAATTAGTTTAATTTCAATTTTGGTTACTTTTTACCAGATCTTTTGTAAAATATGTATACCAAAAAATATTCTTTCGTTTTATCCTCCATTATCCTTTCAAATCTCATTAATCCTTACTCTTGATAAAACTAAGTTAAACATAAAAAAAATATTTTGGTTGCTCCAAGGAACTATTTAACTATTAAACCTACAAGTCCTACATCATTTCACAATCAGTTGTTTCAACATATTAAAAATTAAACATATTCATTTCGTTCAATTTTCTCCTGCACGTTTTCAGTGAACCACTTGATGGTAGACTAGAATAAAAAAATGCTAAAGGAAATATAAACAGTAAATACCACGAGTCGACATGAAAATAACACAAAACCTGTGTTTAAATTTATAGAAGTCAGTTAATTTGAAAACTGTGTTGAAACAATGATTTAACTTCTAGAAGTCACGTTTTTGGATGTATTATTTATAAGATACCTTGATGATATGTTACATTGGTTTTAAACTGACGTTTAATAGATTAAAAAGGGCAATATGAAACATTTTATTTAGAAATATAATAGGTATCCAAACAGTTATTAATGTATTAAAATATTAAAGTGTACACTTTATTTACATTTATTTTTTTGCTGTTAATTTAAATGAAAATCTGTGACTATAGCAAACTAATAAAAACAAAAAAGAAAGATCAATTCATTTGGTTTTAAATAATTAGCAAAACTTTTTTACGGTGAACAATCAGAGTTCATGGAAGTAGATATCTGTCTCCACCAGTACATTAGAATAAAGTAATTTAAGACTTTAATGCAGAAAAATGCTATGTCAATAAGTTGTTTGTTTTAGGTATATAATTCATAAAAAGGCATTTCCTATTTGCATTAAATTTTTTAATTAAGTTATTGTTTTGATCTGTCTGGTATTTCCATTAATAACTGCTTTCTTTATCACACGCTCATTGTGTTTTAATTTTATTGAATTTGACACAATCCTTAAACGAGATGCGAAACTGCAGTAATAATGACAAATTAACATTACTTTCAGATTAATTGTTAATAAGCAACTAATTAAATAATTAGTCTTATCGATTATATTATTTAACACTAGCGGACATGGCAGACGTTGTTCTGCCCGAAAGTTTACTTACCTTCTTTGGGAATATCACTATCAAACTGAGCGACGCCGAAAACTATAAATTCGACACTAATAAAGCGTTTTTAAAAGATTTTTGATAGTTTTTAAATTCCATCCCCCTCTCACCACTATCGTTGGGGTTCTAACAAAATTGGAAATGTTATTATCAAACTCTTCACCACAAAAACAATGAATTTGATACTAATATCAGCCGTTTTTAATAGTTTTTATATTTTATCCCTCTCCCACCCCTCTTGTAGGGGTGTTAACAACATTAAAGATAGCACAATGAAACTCAGCGACCTTGTAAACTATTAATTTGACACTAATATTGGCGTTTTTATATTTCATCCCCTACCCTCCCTATTGTAGGAAAGTTTTTTTCACTAAAACCACCCCTGGTATGTATAAAACAACTTCTGAAAATTTCATTCCAATCGGTCCAGCCGTTTGGGAGTTTTTGAAGTATTACACTAATAGTGAAAATAACATAAAAACTGATGTTACAGAAGATCTAGAACAAGCTACAGAAAGTATATAATCTTGCCAAAAACGACATTTTAAGGATCTTGCCCAAAAATTAACTAGCAATGACTGATGTTAATTGCCACTGACATTGACAGCGTTTAAACTATTTTTTCTGAACTGCAGTTTACCGTCTCAAGGAATACCATCTTCATACAGTAGTCTTATATTACGATTATTAATTTGTAATTTTTTTAGATAAAAAAATAATAAGCAAATTTCTCTCATTGAAGAACTTGATGTAAATCTCTTTTCTATTTTTTTTTCAATACACTGGAATTATTTCCATCAAAAATTGTGCAATAGTTTTTTAAGCCTTGTTCAATTTTTTGTTTTTTGGGCAATGATTAAGGATGTAAAACAAGGCAAGAAGGGGTTGTAAGGTGTCGCAAAAAAAGATGTGGCAAGAAAGAAGGAGAATGATTTAGATGAATTTAATAAAAGTTTATCTGACGACTTTTAGAACAACGTTAAATTCTTTTGGAAGTCCATAAGTACAGCCAGAGATAAAAATATCTCGCAACTGGAAAAAATCAGAAACCAAGATGGTAGTATGATGAAAAGAGAGGAATGCGTTCTATAGAGAAGTAAGGAATACTTCAAAAGTTTATTTGATTAAAAGCGTTGAACAGTATGAACAGTATGTTCAGGGTGTGGTAGCTAGTATGCTATATCGCCTATTTAACCTTTGCTGAAGAAGCAGCATGACAGCGTACCAGGAGACTGGTGCAAGGCAGTTATCATTCCGCTTTATAAAAGAAAAGGTTCGCAGCAGGGTTGCAAAAACTATCGAGGTACTGGTTTACTCAGCCTCGTCGGTAAACTGTATACTAAGGTATTGATTAGAAAAATGACAAATGAAACTGATGAAAAGATATGGGATGTGCAAGCAGGATTTGGAAGAGGACAGTGATGTATGGATCAAGTCTTTTTATTACAAGGCATAATTGAAAAATTCTTGGATAGAAGTCAAAAGGTCTACTACGATTTCGTAGACTTAGAAAAGGCCTATGACAGAGTAGTAAGTAAAGAATTGTATCTATGTATGGGATAAGCGGTAGTTTGATACGAGCACTGAAACACTTTTACGATTATTCTACTGCTTCTCTCTCTGTCTCTCTCTTTCTCTCTCTCTCTCTTTTAATATTTTACCTTACCGATTTCGCGTTTGTTTAGAATCCATGTTTTGTTTGCCGATGCTATACGAGCAGCTACACGTCTTTTTCATTTCTATTGTGGTCTGTTATTGTTGCTCCTAAATATTTGAATCGTATTTCTACGACTTGCAAATTGTAGTCATTAATAGTTATATTTTGTCTTATCCTTTGTCTCTGATTCTCAGAGGTTACCATGAATTTAGTTTTGGCCTCGTTGATCTTTAACCTCATTTTTTGAGCTTGAGTTTCAAAAGAAGAAAACACATTCTTAACCCATCTGGTATTATGTGCAACAGCATCTATGTCATCGGCAAAAGCTATTACGAGTTTTGCACCATCTATACCGAAACCCAGTGTTAGTTGCGGGGAGACTTTTTTATGGCCCAGTCCAGTGCAAGGTTAAAAAGTAAAGGAGATATAGGGTCTCCCTGTCGCAGTGTTTCTGATGAAGAATTCCCAACTCGCACCTTTGTTTTCGAGTTTATGACGCACATTCTGCTTTTGTTTATTAACTTTAATGGTATTCCCATCTCCCTCATTGCATACCAGAGCTGATCCCGGTTGATCGAGTCGTACGCCTGTTAAAAATCCACAAATATTTGATGTGTATCTTTTTTGTACTCCCAACATTTCTCCATGATCTGGCGGACTGTAAAATTTTGGTTTATAGTGGACCTACGTGGTCAAAAACCGCACTGATAATCGTTAGCATACGGTATAAGCTTTTGCACTAGGATCAACGATACTATCTTATACGCGGTGTTTACTAACGATATTCCTCTATAAGGTTACACGGACTGGTTTAACATCGAAAAAGGTGCTAGACGAGGATATGTGGCTTCGCCATGGCTGAGGCTGCGTTCGTTTAAAAGATTTGAAAGATATTGCAAATGGATTGAGAATGAATGATTTAATCGTTTACGCCGATGTTCAGGTCATATTGGCTAATGCTAATGCTAATGCCTGCAACTCTTTTTCAGATAATTCTGAAAAAGAGTTGCAGGCAATGATTAATATTGTGCATGATGCCTTAAAAATCAAAGATACGAAAGTAATGGTTTTTGGAAGAGAAGAAAGTATGATAAATTGCGAGGTACTGATTGAAGAAGAAAGACGACGGAAATAATGACTTTGACATCGAGCGAAGAGTGTTGGTAGAAAAACAAATTAATGGGGCCAAGCATTACTTTACGAGCAGCAAAATCGTGTCAAAAAAGACACGACTGGCTGTGCATAGACCACTTATGTATGGTAGTGATTGTGGGTATGACAGATATCTGGTCGATATCTCTAAACAAGGGTTTTTCGGATATACCCTTTTGTCATTTGACGATTTGATTTAGATAAAAATATGTATAGAAGGTTATCTAACCTAACTTAAAAATGTATAATATTAATTTCTCTGTAGGTTTAAGTAATAAATACCATTTTAAGCTGTTGTAACTAAATTTAAATTATTACGGAACCAATTTTTTAATTTATTTACGTAAAAAATATTGAAATCATTTAAATAAGCAATATTAATCATACTACAAAACTACGTTCTGTTCGTAACAGTTTTCAGAATCGAATAAGAAATTCGTAGACGATTTTTAATAACATTAAATGCGGTAATATTACACCAATAGTCATATCGTCTACTCTTAAATTTCGATTTCTTTCACTTTCATGTCCCCCAGCGGTTATTAAAATTTGTTGTTTTATGTGCCATCCGGATTGGGTGAGGCTGAATGTGCTATATGACATTGTTTGATGTCAGTTATCTCTGCTCATATACTTTCCTCGATATTATTATTCTATGAGAACGATAATGTGTACTTAAAATGTATTTGCATTTTTTAAGCAAATATTAATAGTTTTGAAATGGTTTTAAACAAAAACTTAATATAGAACCACAGCAGTTTATACGTTAATAAATAAAATTTAACAAATATACAGGGTGTTTCAAAAAGAGGTGACCCCGTCTCTAGGATAGGTATAAGAATAAAAAATAATAGGGGTTTGGTTTGTAAAAAAATTTCGTAACGCCATCCGTATTCAAGATAAAGGGCGTTGAAGAAAAGAAATTTATACTCATCTATTACGATTTTGCCGAAACTACTGAAAACATTGTAATGAAATTTTATACAAATATGTTTTAGAAGCTGATACATTCCATTAATTTATACTCATCTATTACGATTTTGCCGAAACTACTGAAAACATTGTAATGAAATTTTATACAAATATGTTTTAGAAGCTGATACATTCCATTAATTTGTTTTTATTTCTGACTTTCATAGAGAGCGCTAGTTACACGGTTCGTACCAAGTAGTATTGAACATAACTTTCTTAAGGTTAGATTTATTAATCAAAATTTCAAGTAAACTTAAACATCATTCAATTTTACACCAAAAAAGTACTCTTGGTAAAACTTAATACTGTGTACCGTTTTCGGAATATTTTTATTTGAAAATTATGAAGTAATAACCGATGCTGGTATAAAGTAATGATAAAGGTATTAATTATTATTATTAATTAGTATGCATTATGTGATTCAAAAAATATTTGTCGCGTAAATAAGACGGCATCGATACATGTTAATAAATTGGGATTGAGGGCTTTCATTTCTTGTAACGTTTCACAAAAATCCATTCTAATCGGTATAACTTAATTTTCTCTAAGTTTGCCATAGAAAACTGATATTTATTGATAGTTATGACGATAAGTCAACAATAATTAGATTTTTAAAACCTTGTTATTTGTAAAATTAGATATTGTTAATAAAAATGTACTAAAATGTTAAATACACCAACATGTTATTAACCTTATGCGAGTGTTTAGGAAACTCTATTCATCCTTATCATTACAGACAAGTCCAAGAGCTCTTGCAGGCGATCTACCGGTTAGAGTGGATTTTTGTCAAACATTACAAGAAAGGACAGCCCTCAAGCCCAATTTTTTAACATGTATCCGTTTTATCGATAAGGACTCATTTGCGCGACAAAAAAATTTTAATTCACATAATGCATACTAATTAATAATAATAATAATTAATAACTTTATCATTACTTTATACCAGCATCGGTTATTAATTCATAATTTTCAAATCAAAATATTCCAAAAACAGTACACAGTATCGAGTTTTACCGAGAGTATCTTTTTGGTGTAAAATTGAATCATGTTTAAGTTTACTTAAAATTTTGATTCATAAATCTAACTTTAAAAAAAAGTTATGTCAATACTACTTGGTACGAGCCGTGTAACTAGCGCCCTCTATGAGAGTCAGACATAAAAACAAATTAATGGAATGTATCAGCTTCTAAAACATATTTGTATAAAATTTCATTACAATGTTTTCAGTAGTTTCGGCAAAATCGTAATAGATGAGTATCAATTTCTTATCTTCAACGCTCTTTATACGAATAGCGTTACGAAAATTTTTTACTAAGCAAACCCCAATTATTTTTTAGTTTTCTACCTATCTTACAGACGGGATCACCTTTTTTTAAAACGTGTTAGTATTTAAAAAAAATACTAAAATTACATTAAACGATAATTTTAAAATTTATAATCCTCCAAATCCGTCTATATCTCCAAATCCATCTGGTCGATTGCTATAATAATTAGTTACACTATTATTTGTCGGTTTGGTATCAATATTATTGTTGATCAATACTTGATAACTGTTACCGGCTAAATTAAAATCTTTGGAAGATTGAGCAGTTTCGGTCAACGATTTCTTTCCATCGTCAGTAACGAGATTCGTATTGACATAAACATTAACAATGGGATCAGGGCATTTTCCACAGGAAGATCCTTCCGAACTTGACCATTCCACTCTGGAACCCTTCTTCTTGTTCATCGATACTTCGCACACGAAATACCCCGTTGTATCACAATGTTCTTCGAACCATTTTGCCTTTTCATCTACTAACAAGCAATTTTTGGTGCTCGACCTACTGGGTTTGGATCCAGCCCAATTTTCGAATGTCAGTGGTCGTTGCGATTGAGGCCAAAACCATTCTCCTTGTGATTTTTTAGCAGCCAACCAATAAGGTCCAGAGGTACCTTAAACAAATAACTAGTATAAACGAATAATGAAATAAATGTAATGTGCAGAAATAAAAATCAAAGTAAATGCACTCGATACAGACAAATAAATGCAAATTTAAATTTTAAAAACGGAAGAAGAATAAGCATAATCTAAAAAAAGAAACTTTAAGAAATACATCATAAATTAAATATAGCATATTTCACGAATATACTGTGGTAACGGTACGAATGTAAAAAATGAAGACAACCGAAAGGCTTTGTGTGAAAAAGCTAGAGTCGTGCACAAAAGTATTGAATTTTTAAGAAATTATACTTACTGTAAACAAAATGCTCTTCATTTGTTTATCTGGACAAAACTTGGATATTTGCTAAAGGTGGAACAAAAAGAATTTGGCAGGACGATAACATAAATCCGCCATCGCACTATCAGGAAAATCCTACGAAATATTGACTCTAATAAGGCAGTAGGACCAGTTCTCTGTAGACTTTTCAAGTTATCATACAGCAAAGGAGTATTTCCGTCCATGTGAAAAAACGCTAAAGTCCAACCGATTCCGAAAAAAGGAAAGAAGACTATTCCTGCAAATTATCGCCCTATTGCATTGCTCTCAGTCATATCCAAAGTTATGGAAAAAGCGATTAACACAGAACTTATCAAATATCTGGAAAAATTTGAGATAATCCATGACAGACAATATGGATTTCGACAATTATGTTTACTGGAGATTTGCTGGCTTATGTCACTCAGCTCTGGACAAACACTATTGAAAAGTTTGGTGAATCTCGTGCAATAGCCTTGGATATATCTAAAGCCTTTGACCGCGTTTGGCACCAGGCATTGTTAAATAAATTATCTGCCTACGGTCTCCCAACCAAACTGCACGAATGGCTCTTGAGCTTCATGCAAGATCGCTCCTTACATGTGGCAGTTGACGGTATTTCTTCTGATGCGTTTAAAACTAATGCCGGGGTCCTCCAGGGTTCCATCCTGTCCCCTACCTTATTTCTTTTACACATCAACGACCTCTTGAAAACCACTACGAACCCCATTTACAGTTTCGCAGACGATAGCACACTTGTCTCAACTTTCACATCCTATCGATCACTTTCGGTGAATGATATAAATTTACTCAGGCAGGAACAGGTTGATTCCATCAAAAGAGATCTTAAAGCAATCGTCGAATGGGGAACCAACAATCTTGTTCAGTTCAACGCCCAAAAAACACAAGGTGCCACGTTTTCCAAGAAAGTGAATTCCTCAAATCATCCCATCACAATGTCCGGAAATACCCTGGAACCAAGTCCCTCCATCTCGATTTTAGGAGTCACGGTGTCCAATAATATGTCTTGGCATGACCATGTTGCTAACATCGCAAATTCGGCAAGCCAGAGGCTAGGTTTTCTGTGGAAAGCTAGAAATTTTTTTACTCCTGATCAACTGTTGACGACGTACAAGGCTCAAATCCGACCTCTACTGGAGTATTGCTCGCACATTTGGGGTTCAGCACCAAGGCATTCTCTTAGTCTTCTAGATTCCATTCAGAAAAAAACCATTCGTTTGATAAACTGCTCAACTCTCACAGATACCCTTCACCCTCTAGAACATAGAAGAAGAGTTGCAGACCAGTCATCTCTACAGATATTTCCATGGCAGATGCTCCAGAGAAATAAAAACTCTTGTACCACCATTGGCCACATTCGGCCGAAGAACTCGGCACGCTGATCAGTCTCACCCATTTACTCTTAAGATTGACACTACAAGGACCAATCTTCATCAAGAATCCTTCTTTTACAGGGCTGCTACGGAATGGAATAAGCTTCCAAAATCAGTTTTTCCAGAGAACTATGACCTGCAACTTTTTAAAAAGCGTGTCCACAATCATTTCCTTTCTATAATCCCTTCCCCTTCTAATAGTCGCAGTGCGGGCCGTCCGATAGGTCTACCCTTTTTGCGACTATTTTCATAAAAAAAAAAAAAAATAAGTCGTTGGAATTTTAGGGAATTCACGTTTTGTCCTCTGTGCATAAATTGTATGTATGGTTGCTACAGTATATAAACACACCGACGTTGAAGGAAAAAGACACTTTATTGTACATGCAGGTGGAAAGCATGGTTTTGTTGATGGGGCGGATCTTTTATTTTTGTCAAAATCAAAATCAGCCGATTATCATGACAATATGGATACAGAGATGTTTGTAAAATGGTTAAAAGAGAAACTATTACTACGTTACATGAACCATCTGTCATTGTATTAGATAATACTCCGTATCATTCGGAAATTTTAAATAAGCAACCAACAAGTTCCTGGACGGTACAGAAAATAAAAGAATGGTTAACGAACGAAAATATTTCAATTCCACAGTATTGCTTCAAGCCGGAATTATTATCGATAGCTAAAAGTTACGAAAGAGAAAAAATTTACAAAAAAGATCAAATTATACTTAGTTATGGACATCGTGTGCTAAGACTTCCGCCTTATCATTGCCAATTTAATCCCATTGAGTATATTTGAGGAATGGTGGGTTCGTGAAAACCACAACGAAGCAGTTAATCTTTTTATCATTTACAATTCGAATAAGGATAGCGACGAAAGTGAATCCGATTATGATGACTATAAATCTAATGCTTAATAAAACCGTAAGTACTACATGATTAAACATATTTATTAAATTTGTACCGATAATTTATTTTTGTTGCAATCCCTTGTAACATAATTAAATATGTGCCTATTTCTAACCAAAAAACTCATCGAGAGCTATATCAACGATTTCTGTTCACAATAAATCAAAAAATAAAAATAGAATCTCTCAACAAAAGCATAATAATAAACAAAAAACGACATTTAAGTTTTAAAGTAAGTAAAATATATTTTTTTACCAGTATCGAGCAAAAGCCATTCCAAATCCGCACTTTCTGCGCTATCATTAATTTCTACCAGTTGCATACCATGATATTCACAAAATCTTGCAGCACGCGATTGTGTATCCTAAAAATCAAATATACACTGCTCAACAATTGAAGTGAATAATATAAAAATTATTAAAATTTCGATGTAATAATTTTAAATAAAACACCTTTATTTCGCGGAATGAAAGTTTATATGGGGAAATAACAAAATCAACCTAAAAACTTATCTTTAATAAAGCAAAATGGGTGTTTAAGAAAAAGTAACAAATTGAAGAAAATAACAACGTACAATGTTTATTCATTACGTTACTTCCAACAGCTGTATACGAAACTTAATACCGTGTAGGACCACCTCGGACTCGCCTTAATGTTGTTACTCTATTTGAAAGACTATTTATAAAATTATTGATAAACCGCTAAGGAATGCCTTCTCAAATAACTTGTAATGCGTTAGCTAAGTGCTGCAATGTTCGCGGAGGTTGATGGAGTCGAATTAAATGCCTGGACATTTCAGCCGAACGTGCTTAATGCAATTCATATCTGATGAGCAGGGGGGCCACTCCATTCTTATAATCCCATGATGTTCTATCTGATCCTTTACAAGAGTGGTTGCACCATTAAATTAACATTGTCCTCTTTCTCTCCAGACTAAAATTCGACCATCACACGTATATAAACGAAATCGTGATTCGTCGGAGAAAAGACAATTCTTTCAATTTTGAAGATCCCAATTACTGTGGCTGCGCCGCCGTTAACCGTGGGTGTGTAGCACATCTTCTTGCTTTCAAATTACGTATATGCAAACTTCTTCAGATAGTCTGACTATAAATAACAACTCCAGTGCCTTGTCTAAAGATGCTGTTAGTTCTTGAAGCCGTGAAGCATTGCAGTCAGGACTATGAAACGATCTTGAGCTTGCGTTGTGGCTGTTACTCGTCCACTTCCATGCGTGTACTGTGCAGACCCAGTTACTATAAATCGATTCCATGCTCTACTGACGACGCTTTACGAAATATTTAACCGCACAGCGATTT
This sequence comes from Agelastica alni, assembly GCA_950111635.1. Lineage (NCBI taxonomy): Eukaryota > Metazoa > Arthropoda > Insecta > Coleoptera > Chrysomelidae > Agelastica > Agelastica alni. The sequence goes on from OX467711.1 coordinate 14,867,798, forward strand.
CTTCTCGAGATAAACCTTTACGTATCCAACACACTAATTGCTCGAGCTGCACTACATGTAATCGTCTTAAACGCATAACTTTAACGTAAATAAGAAACCTTCTTACTAATAACAATAGAAATGCAGCCGATATAAGAACTTCTCTTCGACTAAAATGTAAACAACATTCCAATATTTTTCTGTTAAAAAGATAACAGCCGAGGAATAGAAAAAGATTGCAAAAAATATTCACTATATATACAGTAGAAAAAATTGACATTTACCCTGACGTCATACCTACAAACCTCGCGAAAGGAATCAATGTGTCAAAAATGGCTACTGTTACTTTGTGGTGTGCCTGAATATTTCCACTGTTTGTTTATCTTGTCAGTATTTATTTGCGTTATAAATAACTAAATATTGCTGTTGGTTGAAGTCAATTTAAGTAATTTCATATTACTGTTTTAAAATAATCGAAAATTAAGATAAGATTCCTATAATATTCACCAATAATTATTTTGTCTGCTACTAATACACAAAAAAGTATTACTATTAACGAAAGTACAAATTTCTATGAATCTTTCTTTTGAATAAATTTATTTAAATTTAAAAAAGCACATAATTTAGGGCTAACAAAAACAATTGGCTAGCATAATAAAAATATTAAATCATTGATAATGAAGATATTTAATGTACACTATTCATACATTTATTATTATTCTAAAATTTACAATACAATATAGATTAAGTATTTTGAAATCATCGTCAGATTCTGAAGAGTGTTATGTATGTATCTTTCTTACTTCTTGGTTGTTAACGTAATTCCTACTTTAGTTGACTTTATAAATCTACCATAAATAATGTTCCCGTTTTACGAAAGTTTAGCCACCGTCTAAGAAGTAAGGTTGTGTTAAAAATATTTATTAAATGCAAAACAGGGAATTTTGTACTCACCGTAAAATCAAAATAACAAATTAGAGGTTTTGAAAAAAACCGATTTTATAGAATTTATCTGAATGCAAATAATAAATCGCTTAGAACAAAACTCAATGTATCCAAATAATGACGAGGTCAAAATAAATTCTTATAAATACAACCGATTAATCGTTATTGGTGCTATCTCTTTTCAACATTTAGAGGTCATAATTAGAGATACAAAAGAACGTATATCATGGCTTGAAAGACAAGTGTACTTATTGTATGATGTGTTTCTACTGTCAGTAGAAAAGGATGAGGTATACAAAGTTTGTGTTTACTGCTGTTCATTGTTAGTGACGTCAGGGTAAAGATCAATTTATTCAACTGTAAATGTTTCTACAGAGCATTCAGTTTAATCCTTCTGACAACATTTTTAAATGCAATATTTGCAAAAATTATAATTATCCACTTCAATTGTTGAGCAATGTAGGTACAAAAAAATACTTCATTCCATTGTTACGCTTTAATTTAGATAACACACATTGCGCCATTGGTGGAATGATACGATCCTATTTGTTTGTTAGCAGCTATGTCGCAAGCTGTCATTCTTGTCTACAGTGAGTAGGAAAAAGAAATTGTGATAAAATAGTATGATACCTAATTTTGAAATTAAGCCAAGGAATTAATGGAATTGGATTTTTGGGCCCCCGATCAGTATAAAATGTGGGAGGTGGTTGTTTTATAAAGAGCCAATTTATAATGATACTATTTTAGTGAAGGACAATACTTTGACAAGAACATGTTAGTGAAGAACGATAATAGGACGGTATTATTTTTTTTAAAAGGACAAAAATAAGGGCCAGTTCCACAGGTCATACTTTTGTCGTAAACTCAGCTTAACTTAACACATTCCACAAAATGTTAAGCTGCCCTTAAATCCCTCTTAATTTAAACGTAAGAATTGGTTCGGCATAAAAGTGATAAGTAAGCCTTTTTACGTTTATCAACATTGTTATGTAAAGACAATAATTACTTAATTAAAATTAATTACCAACTTATTGTTTAATAGGAATTAAGAAATCGTAGTTTTATATTATCGTAATCAAGTTCATTTTAATTATGAAATTTTGAACAAATATTTAAATTTGTCACTGGGTACTATTTAATTTACCTCCCCGTATTTGATTCGTTTTGGGGGTTGGAAAAATTTAGATCTTTGAAGGCCAAACTATTATAGGATATTTACTGTTATCTTGAAACTCTAGAGAGTTAGACCCATAAAAATACTGTTACAAAAATGGGCCGAGCCGACTCTGCTTTGTTTACGTTCGAGACTTTTCTAAGAAACTGCTAAATAATTCCAGAGACGGAGGTAGGAGTATTTACCGCTTGTCGAGATGCGGAAAGGGACAGTTGCTATTTGGCGAACATTTTTACGAGTTCTGCATTAATGTACAGCGTCTTAATAAACGTACCCACGTTTCGTAGCAATAGCAAGAATGATCCAGGATTCATATTCATCCAGGATAATATTAATATTTATCGAACTACTCATACTAATGACTTACTCTAGTATTACCTCCCAAAAGGTATTTATTTCCCCCATGGTATCTATAAATAAATTGATCTGGAGAAATTTGCTCGAGGGTATCTTCCCATGTTTGATCTTAAAAAAAACATATAGATTAGCACATTAGATATCAAAAAATCACTTTGTACAAAATAATCACCAACTATTGAATAAATAGAATTTTCAGGGTCAACACTTAATTTTGCAATCTCAAACGGTGTGTAAGAATAAATATTAATAAAAAAAATTTCTTTTATTTTATTTTTTATGCTACAGATTATTTTTTTCGTACGATTCTAAACCAATCGGAACGTCTAAACGGGCAAAGCTACCTCGTATCATTTCGAATATACTTGGATATACATCGAGTAGCTCCACCAATCATAAATTCAGAAATATTCGAATTTCCATAGTAACCAGTTCATAATTGTTACATACAAGCAATGCGCATCCAAAAAATTTGACGTTTATTTTATAATTGTCAGAAAATGAGTCGATTCGGTGATTTATCATTAAAAGTGATAGACGAGTGTGTTTAAAACAATGAGCCTCATAATAAATTGAAAACAAAAAAGTACGTATGAACGGTTTCTTACGTTTTGTAGTGAGAGAAACTACGTACTGAATGAATCAATTTCTACTGAACTGATATCAACTATTTTGAAAGGTTGGGCTTTCAATATGCGAAAATTATAAAGAATATGTTGTAAAAACTGTATGGAACGTTACGGCAAAGCAGATACAAGAAAAATATATGTAGGAATTCAGTATTGACCCATTTTCCAGTCCAATATTTTTAGAGACCCGAAACGCGAGAAATTTTAAAAAAATGGGCTCTAATCCTTACCGGATAAGAGAAAAGTCAGTGCATCAGCATTCACAGACAATGAGTATGAAACAATTATCAAAATCTACCAGAAGGGTTGCAATTAAAATTTTTCTTGATTGCCTCTGTAGAACTTGCTTGGAGAGAAAATGAAGGAGCGTCATGCTTGATCCACTATTTTCTAAAGGAAACTGGTAATGATGGTTCTCCAACTGGTAGGATACAGTATAATCCTATTTTCACAAAAACAACGCAGGGTGGAGCAAAATCATGTGCTAATAATAAGTGGCTTGTACCCAACCATACTGAAGTAAGTCGGTGCCCAGTGAGACTTCTGAATAAGTTAATGTGAAAAGAAAGCGAAAACAAGAATATTAAAACAGACAGGTTATTTCTGACAGTCGATTCATACTGGAAGAAGCAAAAAACCGTTGGCTGGTACAAAAATATGCCAGTTAGAGTAAATGAAATTTCCAAATGGACCAAGTCTGCAGAACTGGCCGGTTTAGACATCACAAAAATTTCAAATCATTCTCACCGAGCATCTGCCGTTTCACAATTGGCAAAAGCAGGTGTATCGGAACAAGAACTGATTAAAATTACAGGGCATGGTAATAGTAATTCTACAAAACCGTATCTACAATAAGATCAAGAGCATCACGAACATATCATAAATCAGATGAGAACCAAACTAAGACGCACTCTTGGATCTAGTAGCAACGTCGAAATTTCCAGCAAATCAGCAACCAATAGCCACGTTGAAGTTTCCAGCTCAGAAAATAACACGAATAAAAAAAATGCTGTTTATAATAATTGTAATTTTATGGCACCAATATGTATTTCAATTAATAAATTGTGTATATTGTTCAAATCTACTCAAAAAATAATCGTTTCGAATTCAATTCGTACTTCAAAATATTTAAGGTTATACATCTTAAACTTCCTGCTCAATTACAAATCGTGTCAGTTTAACAGAATAATTTCAACTGACACTCTGAAATTATGCAAAAGTTATCGATGTATAAACCGAATATTTTGAAAATTTGATACCAAAGCACCAGCTGCTAAACAACTAAGAAGAGGATACTAACCTTTCTTTTTCAGATTTAACAAATTACTTTTCAGATGGAAAAACTACATCAAAAGCAAGAACCAAGTGAGGAAAGAAGAACAGGAAGCCGGATCCATAAACACGCCGGACAAGGAAAAAGAAGATTAATAAAAAAAACTTTTCTTTCAGCAAAAGGTGGATAATTGTCTTAATAAATTGAAACTGGCGCTCGGACCTTCAGTCAATAGTAAATTCACTTGAAAGAGAATTCGAAATAGAATTCATGTAACTTCTAGTCTACTTAAGACTTTAACTTTATAGTTCAGCCATTTGTAACTACAAAAAAAATAACTTTAACTTTAGACAATGTTCAGATACCTATGGTATTATCAGTCCCTTTAGAATAGACCACTGTGGAAGGAGAAGTTCCATAATTTCCAGGAGAAGGAGAATATGAACGATCGTAGTCATCGTCTTCTAAACTTTCGCAAATGATGTTTGAACTGGTACTGCAATATTCGTCGGCCCACTTAAGACCTACGTTGTTATCGTGAACTAGCATCAGACATAACTCGTCATCTTTGTCCGGTTGACCGGATAGCCAGTTTGTATATTCCACCGATTTTCCTTTGGTTAACCAAATCCAATTTTTTCCATCGAGCAACTTCGTACCTGAGGACCACCAACGGGTACCGCTATCTAAAAATTATTTAAAAACACTTATTTTATAAGATAACATCCATTGAACTTTTCAAAAATATCTGTTGATCCTGAGAAGGGTTTCTTAAAACCGTCTTTGCCTTCGGCTCGAGATTTTGATCATGCAATTTGCCTCGGGATATTACTCAAGCAACAATCTTTCGATCAAATTTTTCCGGCAAAATAATATTCTCTTGATGTATTGTAACCGAAAATACTTGCACGCAGTAATTTTTAAAAATAATTAAGTTGACTAGTTAATTATGATTTAAAATCATACTTACGTGTGTCCCGAATGTATTTGCTTAATCTATCGTTTTCTTCTTGAGATGATATGGATACGAGCTGCATATTAATTGTTTTACAAAATTGAATAGCTAGTATATACGACGCCTGCAAAATATATTTATTTTAATATTTTAATGAGAGAATAAGAGAACATCAAATCGTGGATTGAGGTTGTTCAGATATTGATGCTCAAGCAGAGGTACTGCACAAATCTCGTGATTGCATTTATTTTGAAATAACCGAAATCCAAAATTCGATTTTCATCTACTTAATCTGTTGAAGTCTTCGTTTTATTCGTACCTTCACTAGCTTACTGAAGAAATATTTCTTATTCCCAAAATGAAGCAGGCCGATATTTGCTGATACACTTGATTTCGACATCAAATCATCCCACCCTGCAACAAAATTAGAAGGGATTGTTACTTATGATGATTAGTTTTAAAATATACAGGGTGTTAGTAAATAAGTACAACAAACTTCAGGGGGTGATTCTGCACGAAAAAATAATGACAGTTTACTATATAAACTTTTTTTTTTATGAAAATAGTCGCAAAAAGGGTAGACCTATCGTGTGGGCCGCGGACGGCCCGCACTGCGACTATTAGAAGGGAAAGGGATTATAGACAGGAAATGATTGTGGACACGCTTATTAAAAAGTTGCAGGTCATAGTTCTCTGGAAAAACTGATTTTGGAAGCTTATTCCATTCCGTAGCAGCCCTGTAAAAGAAGGATTCTTGATGAAGTTTGGTCCTTGTAGTGTCAATCTTGATAGTAAATGGGTGAGACTGATCAGCATGCCGAGTTCTTCGGCCGAATGTGGCCAATGGTGGTACAAGAGTTTTTATTTCTCTGGAGCATCTGCCATGGAAATATCTATAAAGCAATGACTGGTCTGCAACTCTTCTTCTATGTTCTAGAGGGTGAAGGCTATCTGTGAGAGTTGAGCTGTTTATCAAACGAATGGCTCTTTTCTGAATGGAATCTAGAAGACTAAGATAATGCCTTGGTTCTGAACCCCAAATGTGCGAGCAATACTCCAGTAGAGGTCGGATTTGAGCCTTGTACGTCGTCAACAGTTGATCAGGAGTAAAAAAATTTCTAGCTTTCCACAGAAAACCTAGCCTCTGGCTTGCCGACTTTGCGATGTTAGCAACATGGTCATGCCAAGACATATTATTGGACACCGTGACTCCCAAAATCGAGATGGAGGGACTTGGTTCAAGGGTATTTCCGGACATTGTGATGGGATGATTTGAGGAATTCACCTTCTTGGAAAACGTGGCACTTTGTGTTTTTTGGGCGTTGAATTGAACAAGATTGTTGGTTCCCCACTTGACGATTGCTTCGAGATCTCTATTGATGTAATCAACCTGTTCCTGCCTAAGTCTATTTGTATCATTCACCGAAAGTGATCGATAGGATGTGAAAGTTGAGACAAGTGTGCTATCGTCTGCGAAACTGTAAATGGGGTTCGTAGTGGTTTTTAAGAGGTCGTTGATGTGTAAAAGAAATAAGGTAGGGGACAGGATGGAACCCTGGAGGACCCCGGCATTAGTTTTAAACGCATCAGAAGAAATACCGTCAACTGCCACATGTAAGGAACGATCTTGCATGAAGCTCAAGAGCCATTCGTGCAGTTTGGTTGGGAGACCGTAGGCAGATAATTTACTTAACAATGCCTGGTGCCAAACGCGGTCAAAGGCTTTAGATATATCCAAGGCTATTGCACGAGATTCACCAAACTTTTCAATAGTGTTTGTCCAGAGCTGAGTGACATAAGCCAGCAAATCTCCAGTAAACATAATTGTCGAAATCCATATTGTCTGTCATTGATTATCTCAAATTTCTCCAGATATTTGATAAGTTCTGTGTTAATCGCTTTTTCCATAACTTTGGATATGACTGAGAGCAATGCAATAGGGCGATAATTTGCAGGAATAGTCTTCTTTTCTTTTTTCGGAATCGGTTGGACTTTAGCGTTTTTCCACATGGACGGAAATACTCTTTTGCTGTATGATAACTTGAAGAGTCTACAGAGAACTGGGGTGAGCTCTTGAGCACAGGTCTTCAGGACAATTGTCGGAATTACATCTGGTCCTACTGCCTTATTAGAGTCAAGATTTCGTAGGATTTTCCTGATAGTGCGATGGCGGATAGCGACCTCAGGCATTGATGCGTTTATTCTAGGTATCGTTGGGTGTTGTTTTCCATAGGTATCGAGGGTTGAGTTAGAGCTGAACATTTCGGCCAGTAGATCCGCTTTTTCTTTGGAAGATACGGCTGTCGTGCCGTCGGACCTCTCGAGTGGTGGTAATGAAGAAGTTGTGAAATTCTTATTTATGGCTTTAGCCAAACACCAGAAGGTCTTTGATCCAGGAGGGGCATTGACAAGCTTGTTGCATATTACAGTTTATTATTTATTACAGTTTACTATATAAACTTCTTCTTCCGCTGCTATTTATTAATGGATGTTTGCGATCACTGACCATTTTTCCCTATTTCTGGTGGTGTGAATTAATTCTCCTGTGGTTTGATATTTTGAAGCCATGACATCCTCTTTCTGCCTACACCCCTTCTTCCCTCTATTTTTCCTTCTATTAATAGTTTGAGTAAACGATATCTTTCGTTGCGTAACACATGTCCCAGGTACGCTGTTTTCCTGCGTTTTATCGTGCCCAGCAATTCGCGTTCTCTTCCTATCGTCCTCAAAATTTCCTCGTTGGTTTTCATTGCTGTCCATTGGACTTTCAAGATTCTTCGATAGATCCACATTTCAAATGCTTTCAGCCTATTCATTGTGCTAACCTTCGATGTCCCACGTTACATTTGGTGAATTTTATTCTGAGATTGAGGTCAAAGTCAGAGTTCGTGAAGATGTTTTTGAATCTCAGAAATGAGCTCCTCGCTTTTTCTATTCGGCATTTCATTTCTACGCCTGAGGAGCAGTCTTCACATAACCAAGTCCCCAAATATATAAACATATGTCCGCAAATACTTCGTTTTAGAGATATGGGGTATTAAAGTTTTTCTTAAAAACTGATGATTTATTTATTGTTTTGAAACCGGTCGAGATATGCAAATAAAATGACAGTTTGCTATATAAACAAATGTCTGCAAATGCTTTGTTTTCAGAGATACGGGTTTTGGTTTAATGTTATTGGATTAGATAGTTCTTGAAAATGTACATATTAAAAAAATTAAAAAAAAGATTTTTTGTCACAAATTTACTGAGAAATTTAAACATGATTTTTTATTTAAAATATCTCAGTTGCGTACCATTTTTTTTTTTAAATTGGGATCATTACCCGTATGCGCGCCAATGATAAACATAAAATTCTTAATTATATGTCAAAAAATGCGCAATAACTTCCTCTTAAAACCCACAACATTTTATTTGCCCATCTCGACCGGTTCCAGAGCAATAAATAAATCGTCAGTTTTTAAAAAAAACACCCCGTATCTCTGATACGAAGTATTTGCAGACATACGTTTATATAGCATACCGTCATTACTGTCATGCAGAATCACCCCCTGGAGTTTGTCGCACTATGAATACTATGAATTTTAAGTAATGTTAATTCCAGTCGTAGAGAAAATGGTGTGCACAAGAGCTTGAGCAAAATAATTATAAACTTACGCGAAACTTGAGTATTCGTCAATTGGTTGAAATAATTGGGTTCATATCTCTCGCAAATGAAATTATGCGCAAAACTGCAGCCTCTGTTATTCCAGTAAAGTTTTCCTTGTACTGGCACAACTTGCAAACACTGTTCGTCATCACCGTCCGGTTGGTTTGGTGCCCATTTTGTGTAGTCAATACCGTCACCGTAAGACATCCAGATCCAATTGCGCCCGTCCAAAAGTCTGGATCCCGACGTCCAAAATGGTTTCGGCTTATCTACAACAACCACATTTAATTTTTAATTAAAGTTTGCTAATTTTGCTTACTTAAATTCCTAATAAATTTAAATAATTGGTCGTTTTCTTCTTCGTTTCTAATGGTTAGCAATTTCATGTGTATGTTATTGCAGAACTCGGTAGCTTGCATATATGATGCCTAAAAATAAAATAAAAGGTATTAGTTTAAAAATCATGTTTCGGTCCAGTGATAAAAAAGTCGATAATTTTTATACTATAAGTTTAATGTAGTTATATTTGTGATATAATTTCTATCGACTTCTTTTTTTTTTGTTCGTCCACTGCTTTTTCCACTGATGTGGTTGCGTTTTAATTTTCGGACCATTTTCGCCATACGGACATGGATTATTGACGTCCCAACCTTTTGGATTTTTAGTTACTGAACATTTGAGTTTTCGCTGTTGGATGTTAGCTGCCCAGTAACTTTGGATTTTTCGCTACTCAGACCATTGGATTTTTCGCCGATCGGAATGTTCACCATTCAGCTTTTTGGATTTTTCCGCCGTTTGAAATGTTCACCACTCAGATTTTTTTTGGATTTTTCGATTATCTTTGTTTTCGGATCCTTCTATTCGACGGATTCGATTTTCCTTTTGTATTTTTAATTCTGTTCATTTTTATTTGATTTTAATAAAAAAATTTCCAAGGAATGTAAACTGTTTTTTTTTTAATAAACCAGTATTTATATTTCTAGTTTTTAATTGTTTCTAGAAAAAGAGGTGATAACAGCCTTAAAGCCGAAACACGTTGTTTGATTTAAAGTAATTAAATAGTACGGTTGAATTTTTTTTGAGGTTTGATTTAATTTTAGTGATTTTCAAAAAAATTACTTGACGCCTACTCGTTCCGAATATTGGAACCCATCTTGGATATGATGACTTTGTTCACGGCTGCTTTAAATAGTTCGGTAGTAGTTTTTGCGAACCATATTCTTAAGTTTTTAAGCCAAGGTATTCTCCTTCTTCCTGGTGGTCATCTGCCATAAACTTTCACTTGGAGAACGGTGATATTTGCTTTCGTTCCTCATAATATGTCCGAAGTACTCAAGCTTTCTTCTCTTGATGGTGTTCATTACTTCCAAGTCTTTCTTCATTCTCTCCATCACTGCTTTTTTGGTCACTCTGTCTACCCATGATATTTATAGCATCCTCCTGTAAAGCCACATTTCGAAGGCCTCGAGTCTTTTTTGTATTGCCCCGGTTAATGTCCATGACTCCATGTCATAGAAAAGAACCGAGAAAATATAGCATCGAAGGAGTCTGATTTTGATGTCGATGTTGAGGTTGTGACTTTTAAACAGTTTAGCCATTTGGTTAAAGGCGGCTTTTGCTTTCTCTATTCTACACCTGATCTCCTGTGTCTCCTGTCTCCTCAGTTAGTGGAGTTATATGAAAAAAAGGGTGGATAGGTCCGTGAACTGATCTCTCTATTCCCTCAAAATTAATTCAATCGAGAAATCAAGAATTCACAAAACCCTGAGAAAGCATTATTAGTTTTTGAACGGTTGCACAAATTTGACAAGCATATTTCGTTACATCGGACGTAATGTTTACTCAAAAGTAGATTATTTGTGCAACACCGTAAATTTCATCGTAACTCCTCGTCCATAAGTATAGAGGTAGAATCGGCACTGCAATAGCCGTCATAAAAACATTGTTAGTGTCAATAAGATTATGTAGTACTCTCTGTATGTGAGAAAATGTATTTAATGTGTTTGTGACTTCTTTATTTTATAATTTACCTGCAATAATAAATATTATGTATGATCCATGTAGGTATATTACAAACTAGGTAAGAATGTTAAACGTGAAATAAACAAATGACTAACGTTTATTTATAATGAATGTAAGTGTGCAAACAATTTTTTATGGTAAATTTGTGTTTCTCAAAATTATGCGACAATAAAACAATTCAAATATTTACATTGCCTGTAATCAAAATTCTAATTAAGCCGACCAAGATGGTAGTTTGGTAAAGGGAGAGGAATGCGTATTAAATAGATGGAAGAAATACTTAGAAAGTTTATTTGAGAAAGAGGATACACAAGTACAGGCCCCATTCGGAGAAATGAGTGAAAGTTGCAATGAAAGTGAAATTAGCACGACAGAAATTTTGGAAGCGTTGAACAGTATGAAATTGGGTAAAGCTGCTGGGTACGACAGGATAACAGTTAAAATGCTAAAATCTGGACAAAACGTGGTAGCTAGTCTGCTGTACCACATTTTTAACCTTTGTTGGAGGAGTGGTAGCGAACCAGACGACTGAAGCAAGGCCGTTATCGTGCCGCTTTACAAGGTAAAAGGTTCGCTTCAGGACTGTAAAAACTACCGAGGTATTAGTTTTCTCAGCATAGTCGGCAAACTATAGGCAAAAATATTGATTAAAAGAGTAACAAATCAGAAGGTCTATTGCGCTTCTATAGACTTGGAAAAAGCCAATGACAGAGTGGTGAGGAGTGAATTGTGGTCGACATTGTCTGTGTATGGGGTGAGCGGTAGTTTAATACGAGCACTGAAATCACTTTACGAGGATTCTGAACGACTCGACCGATTGAGATCATATTTACCAAATATATTTGTATTGTCGAGAAGATGGTTCATAGCTATGCTAGGATATGATAGGTGGCGCTATAGTCAAGTTATTAAGAAATTCTATATTTTTGGCCATAATTACTCATACTAAAATTCAAAGGGATGAAAATAAATGAAAGCAAAACGAAAGTATTGATTTTTTAAAGAGAAGAAAGCATGACAAACTGTGAAGTTTCGATTAATGCTGCGGAGATGAGTATTAGATATCAGATGGCATATATCAAATAGCAAATACAACTGAATGTAAAATGATGAGTAGTCTGAGAAGTATAGCCGGAGTAACTCGGTTGGATAAAGTAAAAAATAGTGAGATAAGAGAACGCTGTGGTGTAAAAGAAGATGTGGTTACAAAGATAGATAAAGGAATGCTTAGATGGTTTGAACACGTAGAAAGGATGGATGAAGGAAGATTGACGAAACAAATTTATAAGGCGAGTGTGAATGGACAAGTCGGTAGAGGTCGATTTTGGCGAACATATCTCGATCAGATCAACATTGTTTTAAAGAAAGGTCAAAAATACCAACAACCGACGAGCATGCATGAGAGCCCTGATGTAAGTAGAGGAAGCAAAAGATGTGTGTAAGAACCGTAGCAAGTGGAAGGAAGTGGTCTCTGCCTACTCCTACGGGAAAAAGGCGTGACTGTATGTATGTACATGTATATTTTGTGAAGTTTTCGAAAAAAATTCCAAAACCAAAAACTTACCACCATGTGTATTCCAAAAAAGTACGATTTGTCTCCATAGTACACTAAAGGTATAACGGAACTTTTATTGTATGCAAAAATATTCTCCCAACCTATAAAAAAAGTGAAACAAAAATAAATTATTGCAACACGAAATGAAAAAAAATATATAATCCATTATTAGCTAATTCTTCCGAATGTAACTAGGTATAGCTTTTTTAGTAATTTATTTAATATAACAAAGATTCTAAAAATCACACGTGGATAACTCTGTTCTAAGAGGTGGTTGATTTGTTGAAGGGTAGACCAATGCAAATCGGATATCAGTGCGAATAGGATCAAAATAAGAAATTTGTTGATATTTTAAATATTTCATTGACACTTAACGCACCCAACTGGTTCCTTACGCTCCTCAGTTACTCAAATGTTTGTGTGTGTTGTGGTTTTGGTGCTCATTTAGGACATATACTTACAAACAATAAATACACCATAGACACCCTTAAAAAAAAAGCGGGATATACAAACATGCGACCACTGCACAGACACCTACACAGGCAGAACATTTAGACCCCTTCAAAGCAGAATTAATGGACATATTAAGAGACCTAATGAATCAGCATTTGGTTTCCATTTGAAACTTAATAATCATTCTTTCACCTCTAAAAACAACTCAAAAATTATCCACAACATTAACTCCAGGATTAATACCAAACTGGATTTCTACGTGACCTTGAAATTAACAAAGAACTCTTAAGAAATGAATTCTATCTCAATAAAAAAGTAAACTTCAACAAAAAAATTTGTACCTCTACACCATCGACTAAACCATATTCCCTTCGACATACTTAACTAAAACAAAAAACCACACTCACAGGTATCATGAATGAACGTCAGGACGTCAACCGCTCGACAGATGACATTAATATCAAAACAAAAGTTCATTCTAATCTCTCCTCGTAAAAAAACACGAACATTTACCAGGCAAGTCTTTATAACGCTGAAATTTATCGTCGATGTGGATGGAACGGCACGTGGTACTTCACGATGGCTTCACTTCATCAAATCCCACAAGTGGTGATCTTAACTCGACACCAATATCCAAAAATATTCACCACATAGGCACGACAGAATGGTCAAGTTAAGAATTAAATGGTTTATCTTCCTAATCCAATAAAGATGGCCCCAAATTCAGCCAGATATGGAAGAAGAAACCGTAGAAGTTCCGCTCCCGTGTTAATATTAAACCGTTCCCAAAAACTCTCAACCGACTTCCCCCACTGCCACCAAACGAAAGAGACACCTTCCTCGCTCTCAGACCGGACATCAAGAAAATGTCCCGGGACACGCGTCAGCCAACCTTTCCATGTATAAGTCCCTAGTTCATAAACGCGCTCGTTCGCATCAGTTGCCAGCCCAAGCAAACCAACAATAATATATCTCACAAAACACTACAATCGAGGCCAATAATCAAGGCGAAGTCCAAAAAGAGAGACAAAAATGTCACAGCTATTAATAATCGAATTCTATCACTACTACATAGGCAACACTACATACAACGAACCCAAATGCAGACTATTGAAACGGCAGATAGGAGAAGAAAATAATAGGCACGTGACACATTCTAAAATTATTCACCGACCATTGGCTTCAAAATAGGAAATTTTTGAAAAACAATACGTACGAAACAAATTAAGGGAAATTTTAGTTATAGCTTTTAAAAAACTTGACAGGTAAACATCAAACTCATTTATTTTCTAATTGTTCTTTCTTTTAAATTAGATTAGTACTGATGATGGTTAACTAGCCGAAAGCGCCTTACTCAATAGAGAAATATACACGAAATACACAAAAAAACTTTTTTTATTTCATTGATCGTGTACTCAGCACGTCAAGATATTATTTATTTTGCTAACGATTTATTTGTGTTATATTACGAATTTGTGAAAAATTTCGATTGATTTATTACATGATTGGGGTTATGAATTCATATTTATTTCATTATAGATAGTTCGCACATCATGGCAACGTTCATATCCAAATCAAGGAATCACAAAAGTCGCTTTTGGAAGACTTTTCAAACAGGCTTGAAACCAGGCTGTCACTATTGGAAATGCAGTAAAAGGCTTCCAAAAGATTGGAATATTTCCATTAAACTTCTAAGCAATGCCTGATCACAGACAAATTTATCGGGGGTCAAGGGCCAGACATTATGGAGTCCCCAGTCCAATCCAAGAGTACTCAACAGGTGCAACCGTAAGTCCAATCGTCAAGTACAGAATAAGACAGCCACTCATACACAACCACTTGATGATACAGCGCCATCCACAAGTTCACAACTGTCTGCCGAAACCCAATCACCCACCAGTGCAGGGATAATCAAAGAAATTCTTCCATTACCTTTGAAGTCACCAACCACGTTTAAAAAAATCGTGAACATTCAAAACCTCGTCTCAGAATAAGGTTAATCTCGAAAAAAAAGAAAAAACTTAAGACAGACAAGAATGTCCTGAAAATAAGAGAAAAGCTGAGAAGGAAAATATTAAGAGCAAGATAAATAAACTGATATAGGATTTATGTGCCAATAATAAAAATGAATCGTAACTATCTATATTCAAACATCTCAGATACTTGGACATCTACAAAGTTTTTTAAAGAAAAGTTAAATACGAAATATTTAGATAATTTTTCAAAAAGTTAATAGATAAATAGTGTACCTGATGCGCTGTTTATATTCTCTTCTACAGAATAAGCCGAACAACTAATTCCCGAAAACAATAAGATCGATATTATTAGATGGAACATCGTGAATCGAGGAATGATAATTTCAATTACTTGTTCGATCTATTTAAAGGTAAACCCACTTTAAAATTTTAATTTTAATTTGAACTTGACACGACGGTTTCCAAAATTGTTTATTTAAAATCAATTTATGAGACATTTAACATAAAAATGTATACATTACATTGTAAATTCGCTCACAAAAGAATCGATTGAACCCAATAAAACTCTTGAACAGTGCCGTCTATATTATAATTTGTATATAGAATGATTTTAAAACTACAAGTTTCTAAGTATATATATTTGTATAAGCGAGTTTTTTACAGCATCGTTGGCCGTCTCTCGCATTCTCTTCTGCGCTTTCGCCTGTTTTTTAATTACCATTCTAATATCTTTTTGGGCCATCGATCATCTTTCATACGTCTTACGTGTCCATACCATTTAAGTCGTCGTCTCTCAATTTCCTCCGTTATAGGTGTTTCTACTGCTATTCTCTGCCTTATTTCATTGTGACTCTTTGCAACCTTGATACCCTAAAACTCCTCCGTAGTCCATTTCGGCCGCTTCTAACCTTTGCCTATCTCTTTTTGTTACCTCCCATATCTCTGAGCCGTATAATAGTATACTTTGTACAATAGTTTCATAAATTATTTTTTTTTTCGTTTTTGGATATTGTTTAGATTTTAAGTTCTTCCGTGGGTTCGGCGATTAAAACTCTCGATAAAGTAACAAAACAATGTATAACTTCTACTTTTATACATCTCCTAGATATACAATTTTTACATTTCTTTATAACTACATATTAACATTTCTTAATTCATAAACTTTCTTTAATAAAAACTTTGGTTTTACAAGTGATTAAATGACAGAATATTTGATGTTCACACCTCGATTCGACATTCTGTCATTGACAGTCCCATGTCGCGTTACGTGATTTTTCCCTATTGAAAAATGATGGTATCTTCGCGTTAAGGTAGGAAACTTTTCAGACCACCCTCGTAAAATTTGAATATATTTTAAAATTAATATCATCGTAATGTTTAATTACTTTATATGAATGGTTACATAAATATCTATTTTAAAACTTTATTTAAACAAAAGTTAGATGCATACAATGATGTTGAGTCAGTTTACAATCCTGTTCTTGGGATTAAAATTTGGTATTTTATAATTTAAATTATTTTATAAATATTGACAATAAACATCTCATTGTTATTAGGCGTTTTATTGTTGATTGTTGATAAGATAAAAATATCCAACAAAATCCTAATGGTTGGCGATTTCTTTACAGTTTAGTAGTCAACATAGCTATCAGGATAGGTAAGATTTTTCCAATAAAAAAAATTATTATTCAACTTTTTGATTTTTTAATTATACTTTCAATTCAACGTATAAAACTTAAAGATTTTTTTAAAAATAGTTAAATTAATTCTAACATTTTTAGAAAAAATAGTCTAGTTTTGGTTGGGCACTTACTTTAGTTTATTTCTATCTATAAAGATTTGTTCTGGCAAACTTTTTTTGCTTCATTTGAGCTTATTAATTAATTCACCTTTCGCTTTTCGTTAACCTGTCTATCCCTTAGAGTGTTTAGTTTCACTCACTGCTTTTATTCATTTTCTTCGTTTTTTTCTTCCATCTCTGCTTTGCAACAATTGTTTCGTTATTCGTTTATTATTAGTTCTTTCTACATGTCAAAATAAGCAAATACTTCCTGGACACCAAAACAAATAAATGTCCCTCTTCAGCAAAACAAAGAAAATGGCACTGTATTTACTGTTCCGAAATCTTCGTTCATCGACCATCAGAGAATTGGATTCAGTGCTATAAATGCGAAGAATGATGTCATGAAAAATACGCTGGAGCTCACTCAAACAGCGCTAGAGGTGGTGGAAGAATAGTGTAACGAAAGTGGCCTGTCGGTAATTGTAAACTCCGACTAACTCAGTGAAATTTTTGGGCATTACACTGGACAGGAAGCTAATCTGGAAGTAGCACCTTGAAAAACTCTGTAGAAGCGTAAGCGTATATTTCTGGATGTGTAGAACATTTTGGCCTGTGAGTTTCACTCACTGCTTTTATTCATTACGCTATCCCTTAAAGTTTAGAGTTTCACTCACTGCCTTTATTTATTTTGTTCGTTTTTTCTTCCATCCTTGCCTTGCTAAAATAATGTCGTTATTCGTTTATTATTAGTACTTTTTACATGTCGAAATATGCAAAAATACTTCCTGGATACCAAAACAAATAAATGTCCTTACAATTTATTAAAATAACAATATTTTAAAAACAGTTTGATAAATCTCAGGCAAAAAATCTTAGGAAATCACTTCAAATCAGTGGAATAACAACGATCTCTAAAACGTTTTATATTTTTCAAGAACAAAGGATAATTTCCAAAATAAATAACAGTAAAGATAAAAAGCAATAAATCGGTAATTAGATATAAATGAGATCACGCAGTGTATTATTAAAGTATCTTAGTCAATACAGTATCTTACAGTTTTGTTTTAACACGAATTTAAATTATTTGATTAAAAAAAAATGTTAAAATGTCTTGCATAAAAAATTTCGTTATCGTTATTTTAAATACCCAAAACATTGGAAACGTTTTTTGCTTTCAGAAACAATATGTTTGGAATATGTTTGCTATCATTGGTAGTTGCTGTCGTAGCATCTCCACCTGTTCCATTAACGCCAAAGATTGATAATGTGTCCAGTGAAAGCAATGAAAACTATTTGTTACCCACAACTACCTTACCTTCAAAATATCAAATAACTTTAACAGTTCCCGCCGAAGTGTTATCAGGAAGAAGCACAGCGTTTACCGGTTCCGTCAATATAACGTTCCAAGTGACTCAATCAACAAATGAGATTCGTCTTCATTCTTTAGTAAACATCACAAATATTTCCATTTTCACGTCAACAGAAAACGCTTCCATACCAATTATGATAACAAATCATACCGAACATTTCATAACCGAAACAGTTACTATACTGTTACCTACCAATCTGACTGTAAACGCGTCTTACAATCTTGAAATACAATACTCCGGTGTTGTAGATCCAAAAAATATGCAAGGATTATACAGAAGTAAATATGTAACAAACGGAACTATGGAATATTTAGTTACCACACAGTTTCAAGCGACCTACGCTAGAAGTGCTTTCCCTTGCTTCGATGAGCCCCAATATAAAGCTAACTTCGAATTGACACTTATTTATCCGGCGGGATACGAAGCAGTGTCAAATACACCTGTGGCTGGTTATATTACAACGACGTAAGTAAATGTTAATTTAGCAATAGGTAAAGATAACTAAATGAGTACGAGTATAAGAAGTAAGTGTTAAGAGATTTGATCGTGTTAATATCAACTACACATAATACACATAATTTACTTATTGTGTTACGAGGGGGTCTGAAAAGTTTCCGACTTAAACGTAAAGATGGCAGCACTCCTCAATAAAAGCTAACGAATGTGGTTGCGCATTTGACAGATACCTACTAACCAAAGTTTCAGCCATTTTGAACGCGCAGTTGTTGTTTGACAATCGTATGAACGAGAATAGTTCACGAATTGTAACCTAACATAGTTGGCGTTGAATGACAAATGCAAATAAAGTTTCAGGCAAAAGCTTATTGTATCACATTAGTGTACCAATTAGCATCAGCGCATCAGTTCGTGTATGTTATATCTTTTTTTTTTTTCATTGAGGTGTGCGTGATTTTATAAAAATGGACAAAATTGAGATAAGAGGTGCAATAAAGTACCTCTGTAAAAAGGGAATATAACCGCAAGAAATTTATAAGGACATGGTAAAAGTATATGGGGACTCTGCTCCTTCGTACCAGGTAATCAAGAACTGGTCACGACATTTTAAACTGGGAAGAGAGTTCTGTCAACATGCACCAGGTGGAGGAGCCCCAAAACTGTGGTGACCAATAATAATGTGAATTTAGTCCATGAAATGGTATTAAATGACAAAAGAATTGAAGACACGAGTGGATGAAGGTGTTATGTTACAAATCTAAAGTAATTAGAAAATTAGGGTTAAAGTTTTTGTTTTGTTATTTTTTCTGTGTTAAGCTTATTAATAAATTATAATGTTTACGTATTAATAAAAAGTGATATAATTTAAGTCAGATCAGCTCAATTTAAAAAAAAAACTTAAAAAGCAAACATGATTTTAAAAAAAAATTGCATAAAACCTTTATCCAGTAATGGATGTTGCAAAACTGATACAAAATGGTTGTTAAAAAAAGTTTTATTTTTAAATTTGCATACAAAATGTGAAACAAAACGGTAGTAATATAATAATAGGTACTTCATTAACGTAAATAAAAACAAAAAATGTTAGTCTTCCAAGATAGGTTCATAGAAATATCGATATTCTTTTTTAACAAACTAAATCAAGTCACGAAGATTGTTTCGTATTTCTCACGAATTCTCTCAATTTCAATGTCATTTGGTGGAGAAGTATTTTTTTTTTATTTTTAATATAATTTACTTTCTGGAAGGGCATTGTGTCGTCGTATGAAGTAGGAACCATACTCTTCAACCTTTATCCATTTAATCCCATTTCTAAATCTTACTGTTTCCTGCAGTTGATCTTTTTTTTTTATTGGTTGGGACTTTTAGGTTCATCAAACACACACTTTTCGTCTAATCGTTTAAAAACTTTTTGTTTTTCTACAAGCTTTACCATTAATTGACCTCTGGAACACATTTTGCCACTGGGGCAAAATGTAACACAAGAAATCACGATACAAAACGACACGACTGACAGTACATGACATGGAAGAAGGCGGTATGTTCATCACATGACGCCTTCTTTTATTTAAAAAAGTTCCCAAATTATAAGTTTACTGTGATTGCAGAAAAATTCTGTTTCACCAAGACAATGCGCCGTCTCACAACTCAGCAGTTGCTATGGTGAAAATCCACGAATTATGAATCAATCAATGGAAAGACACTGGATAGAGAGAGAAGCGAGAATATCAGAACAGCCTGTAAGGTCAAGAACATCAATAACTGGAAAGCAAACAGGAAGAAGGAATGAAACAAACACATAGGTAGAATGGACAACCGCAGACTTGTGAGAATTACTCGCGACAAGTCCCCCTTGGGACGAAGAGACGTTGGGCGCCCCAGGAAACGATGGAGCGACAGCCTCACGCAAGTGGACGATAATTAAACAGGCGACTCATCAAGAATGAAGAAGAAAAAGATCTAAAAGTTGCGCTCGGAGGACAGAGATTTTCGTCAAATTAGGAGACCATCACCTTCGTAAACAATTATTTTGCAGAAAAAGACGCCGAGTACTATTTGGACGTGTTTAATAAATGGGAGCATCGCTGGAAGAAGTGTGTAGACGTACAATGAGATTAAATAGAAAAATAAAAATAAATTTAAAATAAAAATGTCTTGTGTCTTTTTTGGGTAGGAAACTTTTCAGACCACCCTTGTACTTCTCTATTTCGAGCCCTTTGAATTAAGAAATCAGTGATCCAGCATTAAAACTTCTAAGATCTCCCTAAACAGAAACAACAATATTACTCTTCTTTGTAATAGTGCTTCACATTTTATTAAAATATGGTGTATAGATTATTTGTCTGCAGAAGCTGCAGAAATCATTCTCCAACTTGCCTATATTTTTAAGATGTTCATTCACAGGATAGTGACCAGTAGTGATTCCAACCAGCTGTTTTAAGTCTTTCCTATTTAGGATTAAATCTTTGTTTTTCCCACAAAACTTGTACATCGGAGTAGAATTGATTATCAACAGTACTTTAAATCCTCCTACACTCCTACACTCAGGAAGCATTAACCAGTTAGTCTTTCAGTTTGAATAGTATTGCTTTCTCACAGGAACTGAATTTTTATCGTATATTACCAAAGCAGCCTCTTAAATAATATTGATTCATGTTTACAAAGTTTTTGTTTTTAAAAATTTTTGGTTTAGATTTTCATTTATAAGAAGACTATTTTTTCCATACAGCTGCTTCTATAAAGTTGATCTTCAACGTCTTTTATTTAGCTTCGTAACAACCATACAGTTTCAGATTGTAAACCTTTTACTCTTTCAAATCTTTATTAACAAGCTAAAAGGAACTATTTACTGTAAAAAGTATTTAGTTTAGGGATTGTATTTTTTAAAAAATTTGGCAAACAATTCGGTTTTAATTTTTGTTTTGTTACTATCTCCGTCAACACATTTTCAGAAACACAACTGTGACAAGAACATTTCAACAAACACCTCTAATGTCGACGTATCTATTGGCATTTACGATATCCAAATTTACTTGTACCTCGAATGAAACTGGCGGGGTTCCTCTGGGAGTTTGTTCGAGAACAGATTTTGCAGCAGATAGAACACTTGCTCTGGAATATGGTGTGAAAATATTAGATACTTTAAACGCCTGGACAAACTTTTCGTACAATCAATCTAATATCGGTAAAATGGATCAGTTTGCCATACCGGATTTTAGTGCAGGTGCAATGGAAAATTGGGGAATGGTAACTTACAGGTATTTTAGCTAAAAGAAATGTACTAAATAACAATAAGGACTTTTTTAATATTTTAGGGAGTATATGCTTTTGTGGAATGAGGAGCATTCGTCGAAAATCAATACTCAACAAATATTATCTGTAATTGCCCACGAATTTACGCACATGTGGTTTGGTAATTTGATCACAACGAAATGGTGGAATACAACATTCTTAAATGAAGGGTTCGCCAGATATTTTCAATATTTCATCCTAAATCAAGTAAGTATTTTGTTTAAAATTAAATTCAGCGCAATAATTTATGCATCCTCAAGTCGAAGAAATTCTAGAACATCTCGAAAATATTTAAATATTCCTTATATTATCTAGAAATGTCGCAACAATTGTGTCATCTGTTGGTGCATCTGTGAACCTTCGCCGTGTTTTTTGGAGGTACTCATCGGTAAAAATTAAAAAAAAGTGATTTTGGAATTTTTAATTAATTATAGCCTGGCCAGGATTTTTTCAGTCAACCCATTTTTTTATAATTTTTAACATACTAAATTACTTTTGAAATAATTTTTATTCATTAAACAGATGGGTGAAGGTCGATTTTACTTCGGATCCTCTACCATACTGATATCAGAGCTGATATCATATTATTAAAAAAAAATTAAATCTGTCGTTAACCATATATATCTTTTCTGTCGAGCAAATAGCAGATTCGAAATTCGAATAAATGATACGAGGATTTCACAAGAAATAAATCGCGATTCGAAAGTTTGTTTTTTGTAATACCCATTTCATGTTTTAGCTTTCAAACTTGCAAAGTTACCAAATGGACCAGCAATTTATAATTAATGTACAACAACAGGCGGCATTTCCAGAAGATTCTTCCCTTTTTTCTGAATCTTTAACATCTGATGCTTGGAATCCCGATCAAATCAGAAAAAAATTCGGAAGTATAACTTACAATAAAGGTACGGCACAAATCTCAACAATTACCAAAATATAAATTAACTGGGGAATTTAAAAAAAAAATCGTTACCTCAGCTTATTTGCGTTGTTGATGGTCAGTCCATACAACTCCAACAGGCCAACTTTGGAATCCATCAAAGAACAGAACTCGAGCATTAAACTTCTCTATTATATTTTAGGAGCAAGTATAATTAGAATGATAGAAAATTTGATAGGAACAAGTAGTTTTCAAACGGCACTACAACAGTATATATCTACCAAGTAAGTAACAATTTGTTTACGAAACAATAAAACAAATATTAACTATGTTTTAGTTTTAGAATAACCCTTGTGCTTAGTGTGGTAATGGAAAACAAATGTTACGTACGTATGTGCTGTTTAGTTTTGTTATTTTTTGTTGCTATTTTTTTTGTTGCAAATTCTAAAGGATTATAATGAAATCATAATCAAATCTTTATTCTAGTAACTAGGTACTTTTATTTGTAAATTAAACAGAATATTAATAAGTGTAATAGGGAATGTGCATGTGATTCAAATAAGGGTAATTTTTTTTAATAAACTTTATTACTTAAGAATTATGCCACATCAATATTTTTTAATTTAATTTTGTTTGAGCAAGAAATTAATTTTAAAATACTGTGAAAATTCAATTCAAAATCGACGTCATTGGGCAGAGCGCATGTGACGTAAAAGTATGTATCAACAAGTGTCAATACAATCGAGTATCCAGTGAGTCTGAGTATTTATGTGAGGTATTTGGTATTTGCTTGGAAGTGTTTGGGGTCAGTTTTATTATGATTTTATTGCATATTTAGAAATTACATTTGTTTTGCAAAAAATAACTCGAAAAACTTTGAAAAATTACCGAAAGTGGTTTTGCGCAATCAGATAATTTGTCAAAAATGGATGTGTTTATGATGACCACATTTTTAACATCAAATCCCGATTTCACGTCTGTCGAAATTAAATGAGTGACGACTTTAAAGTAATTACGTATTATTTATTATGTTTATTTTATGTTGCATAGCTTTTCAGCAAATCACAATACTTCTTCAATAATCTTCTACCTAGATTGTAGATTATAGCGGGGGTCGTGAAGGCTATGCTGCGTCTCAAGCACTTCGACCTGTTAGATCTTTTATGCATAACCCTTAATCTATTCTAAGCACGGGAAGCACAAAGTTTATCACTTTCCTGGGGGCTAAGTTCCTGACATCGGAGGGCTTTAGGAAGGCCCATTCCAGAAACTTGAGCCTCTTGCAGAAAGATGCTGGGCATTCGCAAAGTAAATGTTCTGCAGTTTCAGAGAAGTACTCGCAGTAGTGGCAACTATCACTCTCTGTCCATCTTTTTCAGGTGATACCTCAGAGGGCAGTGTCCTGTGAGGAGTCCCGTCGCCAGTTTTAAGTCTTTACTAGGCTTACCTTTTCACCTGTCTTTGTCCTGGCACTTTATGACAGTGAGATTTCATTTCATCTGTTTCCCAACTTTAAACCTTTTTTTTAAGTGGGCTTTGGAGAGTCCACAGAAGGGTTCTGGGCCGGAGGCAGTCTGCTGTTTCGTTGCCTTTAACTCCCTTGTGACCTGAAACCCTCATTAGAGTAAACTGATTATTTGCTGCCAGTTGTTTTAGGGATTGTTTTCAGTCCCAAGTCAGCTTAGACTCACAAGTGTATGACTTTAAAACTTTTAGTTCTACTTGGCTATCTGATAAAATATAGATATCTGCCCTAGGGGTATTCCTTTTGATGCACTCCTAGGCACATATCTATAAGGGATGTAATTCTGCTTGAAAAATAATTGGGGTGTTACCAAGTGGTTTTGAGAGCCTAAAATTCGGCTCTGTAACGCCCACTCCAACCCTTTTATCTATCGTAGATCCATCAGTGTACCACACTAAAGCATCCCTTCCTAGTTGAGGTCTGTTCTCTTTGCAAACTCGGTGGTTGTTTATGACCACTTCAAACTGAATTTCGAAGTCATACCTAACTGGCATATTATCTGTCGGCTTAGACATGGATTATAGGGAAATATTTTCCAAAATCTTCAAATGTCCAGCCGATTTCCTGCTTTAAGATTTATTGTCTGGCTCAGTCTGAAGGCACTTATTGCTGCTTCTTTCATCACACTTAAGTGCAATGGTGGAAGGTTCAGCATTACCTCAACGGCTGCAGTAGGGCACGTGAATGTTGCCCCTGTGATTCCCAGACAAGCTAGCCGCTGCACTTGTGCCGAAATTTTTTGCATTTTTGGCCACCATATCAATGAGGATCTTCTACCTAACCTTTTCACTTGTTTATTTGTTGTTGTATACTATTACGTCACACCAAGCCTAATTCAAATCATTTTGGTAATTTTTCCCAAGAAGTTAGAATAAAAAATGTTACACCAATCAGAACTCTGTTTTTTGTTTCGTTACTGTTGAAATATGAATAAGATGTAATATTTCATTTTTTGTACACCTAGTATATTTGATTCCCATTAGTTCTTAATATTTATACCATGGGAACTAAAAAAATATCTGGGGCAGCAAGAGGTGACACTTTTGATTTGCCTAGTAATTATATTATTTTGCGTCATTGAACAATTTAATTGTCAATTGATAAGCAGAAAAGTATATTTCTACTACCTTCGTTTGTATAAAATTGTGAAAGAAAAATTAGACTATTGCTGTCTAATTAACTTTGCTAGGACTTGGTATTCTTTACAGTTTTAAATCCATTGATTTTACTTAAAAAATAGTTCGACATCTTGAATATTGCTCTGTGAAATGGAACCCCCTTTACAAAATCCACATAGATAGAATTGAACGTGTTCAGCATAAGTTTCTTAATTACGTAAACTTCAAACTACAACTATTCCGTGACCACATTCAAACTGAGCTTACCCTAAACCTACATCACTATCTACAAGGAGAAACCAGAAAGACTCGATATTCTTTCATAATACCCTAAACAGCAAGCTAAACTTTCCTGAGCTACTAACCAAGATATTTCCTATAGTGCCTTCACGTACCACTAGAAATAACAGTACTTTTCATATTCCTCTTTACAGAACCAATTATAGATATTAATAGCTGCTTAACACGTATCCAAGAAACCGCGAATAATCACAGTCAATTAAACTTCATTAATTCGTCCTTAAATGAGTTTAAATCCCAGCTTAAAACAATGTATTACAATGAGCCATAATCATCCACAATCTTTCTCCTCGAGTCTTTCAGTAACAAGTGTTACGTTCTATTATTTCATTATTTATATCTAAATTTGCATTTTATTTTCAACCTTTTATCTTTTACCAATCAACTCAAATATTCTTAACTGCTATGTTTGCTTCTAATTATTTATTTTTTTTTTATGAAAATAGTCGCAAAAAGGGTAGACCTATCGTGTGGGCCGCGGACGGCCCGCACTGCGACTATTAAAAGGGGAAGGGATTATAGAAAGGAAATGATTGTGGACACGCTTTTTAAAAAGTTGCAGGTCATAGTTCTCTGGAAAAACTGATTTTGGAAGCTTATTCCATTCCGTAGCAGCCCTGTAAAAGAAGGATTCTTGATGAAGATTGGTCCTTGTAGTGTCAATCTTGAGAGTAAATGGGTGAGACTGATCAGCGTGCCGAGTTCTTCGGCCGAATGTGGCCAATGGTGGTACAAGAGTTTTTATTTCTCTGGAGCATCTGCCATGGAAATATCTGTAAAGATGACTGGTCTGCAACTCTTCTTCTATGTTCTAGAGGGTGAAGGGTATCTGTGAGAGTTGAGCTGTTTATCAAGCGAATGGCTCTTTTTTGAATGGAATCTAGAAGACGAGGGACTTGGTTCAAGGGTATTTCCGGACATTGTGATGGGATGATTTGAGGAATTCACTTTCTTGGAAAACGTGGCACTTTGTGTTTTTTGGGCGTTGAACTGAACAAGATTGTTGGTTCCCCATTCGACGATTGCTTTAAGATCTCTATTGATGGAATCAACCTGTTCCTGCCTGAGTCTATTTATATCATTCATCGAAAGTGATCGATAGGATGTGAAAGTTGAGACAAGTGTGCTATCGTCTACGAAATTATAAATGGGGTTCGTAGTGGTTTTCAAGAGGTCGTTGATGTGTAAAAGAAATAAGGTAGGGGACAGGATGGAACCCTGGGGGACCCCGGCATTAGTTTTAAACGCATCAGAAGAAATACCGTCAACTGCCACATGTAAGGAGCAATCTTGCATGAAGCTCAAGAGCCATTGGCGCAGTTTGGTTGGAAGACCGTAGGCAGATAATTTACTTAACAATGCCTGGTGCCAAACGCGGTCAAAGGCTTTAGATATATCCAAGGCTATTGCACGGGATTCACCAAACTTTTCAATAGTGTTTGTCCAGAGCTAAGTGACATAAGCCAGCAAATCTCCAGTAGACCGAAGTTGTCGAAATCCATATTGTCTGTCATGGATTATCTCAAATTTCTCCAGATATTTGATATTTGATTTCATTATTGCAAGAAAAAAAAATAAATTAAAAAAATAGAAAAAAAAATTCCTTTTCTAATACTCTAATAGGAACCCTATTTTTGTATCACTCATTTATTTTTTGAATATTTACACCACAATTGACCTTTTTTTCAAAAATTATTTAGTGCTTTTCAACCATCGACTCCTGATCTCCTGTGGAACGCCTTCGCCAACGTAGTGTCTAATGGAATTTTACCAGTAAATGTTACTTTTCCTCAGTTCATCGATAACTGGGCAAACAAGGCAGGTTTTCCTGTCATATCTGCAAAGGTGAATGGTAACAACGTTATTTTAACACAGGTAAAACGTCTTTAGGTCATTATAAACGTGTAACAAGCATACATATTCGTTGAAAAATCTTTCAAGATGATTAACATTTTTATTATAATGATATACGTTCGTTGCAGAAACGTTTCTTATACAACGATACGGATGGTACTCAATGGTACGTACCAATTATTTACGCATTACCTAATGGTACAGTCGTTTCTACTTGGTTAGAGCCTAATGGCTCTATTACACTAAACAATGTCGTGAGCAATAATAATTGGATTATAGTTAACCACAATTCAAAAGGTAAAATATTTTTCATATTTCATATTTTTTTTAAACTAGCTGTAAGAAATAATCAAGCATTATTTATAACAATTGAATATTGTTACTAACAAATGATTATTATTGATCATAATAATTAAAAAAAATTTCAATTGTTATAAACAATTAAAAATAGCTTCCGCTTACGAAATGATGAGAAAAAGCTTGAAAGAATACGGTTGACTGATAAACAGAATATTGTTAATGACAATTATAATTTCTTCTTCTTCTTCTTCATTCTTGATTTAAGGCGAGTCGCCTGTTTAATTATCGTCCACTTGCGTGAGGCTGTCGCTCCATCGTTTCCTGGGGCGCCCAACGTCTCTTCGTCCCAATGGGGACTTGTCACGAGCAATTCTCACAAGTCTGCGGTTGTCCATTCTGCCTATGTGTTCGTTCCATTCTTTCTTCCTGTTTGCAACCCAGTCATTGTTGTTCTTGACCTTACAGGCTGTTCTGATATTCTTGCTTCTCTCTCTATCCACCAGTGTCTTTTAAATGATTCTACGGAGTATCTTTATCTCAGCTGTCTCTACGAGTCTTTTGGTTTTCGCTGTTTCTGGTCTGGTTGGTTTCTGCGGTATATGTCATCACCGGCCTCACGGCGGTTTTGTAGGTCCTCGATTTAGTGTCCGTTCCTATACTCTTATTGCACCATATTGTATTCAGGCAGTCAGCTATTTTAAGTGCTTTTGTTGTTTGATCCCTCACCTCTGCTTCAATATCACCAATGCCGGAAAGTTCTATGCCAAGGTAGTTAAATTTCATTTTCTGCTCGATTACTTTACCGTCAAGTTCAAGTTTGCATCTTAGAGGGGTTTTTGATGTTGTTAAGCACTTTGTTTTGGTCGGTGATATTTCCATATTTAGAGACTTGATTGTTAGGTTGAATAAGTGTAATACCCTTTGTAAGTCATCTTCATTTTCTGCAATGAGAGCGGCATCGTCAGCATAACACACTATTTTGATTTCCGCATCCCCCATTTTGTATCCCTTTAGTCCTCGAACACTTCGAATAATTTCTTCCATTATTAAATTGAAAAGGGTAGGATTTAGGGAGTCTCCCTGGCGAATACCGCTACCCGCTGGTATTGGTTCTGTGAGGTCTTCTTCTATTTGTGCTCGTATTTTATTGTTTGTGAATATATTCTCTATGGTTTTGGCGATATTGTATGGGATTTACCTGTTGTAAAGGAGATACAGGACGTCTTTCAGCTGGACACGGTCAAATGCTCTAGTTAGATCGAAAAAACAAACAAAACGCTGGCTTGTTGTATTCAATCGATTTCTCCATTATTTGACTTAATACTGTGCAAGATCTTTCCGACCTGAATCCCTGTTATTTGTCCGCCAACGATTTAAGATTGTTTATTTGACAATTATAATTTTTATAAACAATTTGAAATCGTTTTTTATAATAATTTTAATAATTATAACAACTAAACATATGGTATTTTTTCATTCTTTCCACTGGGAAATTAGTCGTGTGGACCTCTCGGGTCGCACTCAGACCACTGATATTTGTTCAAACTGTTAATATAATGGAGAAAATTTTCAGGTTACTATAGAGTTAACTGCGATAATACTCTACGTCAAAAAATAATAATAATAATAATAAAAATGTTTATTTGTAATATTTAACTTCCCAGTGAAAAGTTATAGTGAAGGATCCGATTTTGCAAATCCCAAATTTTGACATATCTCCACATTTCAAGGTCCCCAGAGTCGAATACAATAGTTTTTAAGTGGACGTCTGTGTGTGTATGTGTATAAACGTCTGTGTGTATGTTCGGAATTATTTTTCGTCTCGATTATCTCGAGAACAAAAAATGATATCGAATTGTGACCAATTGCATTCGACGCATAATTACGCAACTTAGAACTGATTAGATTTTCAGCAAAATCAGTTAAGCTGTTTTTTATGGAGAATAAAAACACTGAAAAAAATGGTAAACTACCTAAATTTTGCAATTTATAAATTATACTATTTTTAATACAGAATTTTAAGCTCTTTTGAATAATATGATTATTGCATAATAGGAATATTTGTATGAAAAATAAGATGACAATATTTCCTAAAAAGAGATAGTTTTAGAAAACAAAAATAGGAATTGGAGAATTTTAAACTTGTGTCAGTATTGAGAGAATAGCATTGAAGAGGCTATAACAGTGAACAATTATTGTTAGTAATAATCAAGCATTATTTATAACAATTGAATATTGTTAGTAACAATTGAAAATAGCTCCCGCTTATGAAATGATAAGAAAAAGTTTAAAAGAATACGGTTGACATAAACAGAATATTGTTAATGACAATTATAATTTGTTATTAACAATTTGAAATCGTTTTTTTTAATAATTTTAATAATAATAATTTTAACAACAAAACATATGGTATTTTTTCATTCTTTCCACTGGAAAGTTAGACGTGTGGACCTCTCGTGTCGCACCCAGACCACTGATATTTGTTCAAACTGTTAATATAATGGAGAAAATTTTCAGGTTACTATAGAGTTAACTACGATAACACTCTACGTCAAAAAATAATAGACGCACTTCAAAGCAATCACACCCAATTTTCGGACCTTAACAAAGCCCAAATAATAGATGACGCTTTTAATCTGGCTCAAGCTGGTCACATTAAATATTCTGATGCATTCAAACTGTTAGATTATCTGAAAAACGAAACATCCTATTACCCATGGTACGCTGCAATAAGAGGTCTTAATTATCTCTCGAAGAGAATAGGAAACAGCTCTGCTCTGGGACAGCGAATAAACCGCATGGTACTTGAACTGATTGACAACGTTTCGGCTAATGTTTCATCTACAAATTGGACGACGACTGGTCACGTAGATGCTCTTAGATTGCAAATGGTATGGAACGTTGCTTGTCGACGCGGTCAACAAAGTTGCTTGTCAGAAGTACTAAGATTATTCCGGGAATTTAGAGTCAACGAAACCAGGTTTGTTCGAATAAAAATATTTGTTAGTTTTATCGTAAAATCTAGAAGTTTAGATAAGTCGAGATAATCACGTACAAAAGTACCAGTGTCAGTAAAAGGATAGGTCATTTTTATCAATTTCAAAGGTAGACGCTAATTTTAATAACTATGTTATTTATTAAGATAGCAAGTTGGAAAAGAACCATTTTAATCTTTATGAAATGATCTACAAATCAAGTACTCACTATAAATTTGGTAAGTTATTACGAAATAACTTAAAACTCGATTAGAAAATTGTGTTTTAGGTTAGGTTAAAACGAATTTCGGATATTTTTTTGTAGAAGATGCAACTATGTATATGTGTACCACCTAAATATATAACAGATGAATAGATCCTACTTAAATCCGTAACGGTTAGATAGGTACTTTTATCCTTTAGATTTAACAAGCCTTCTGAAAGGAGCAGGAGTTTTAATCCTTTTTTCCGTACACGGGAAATTATACTCAACTTCGATAACAGTGGACTAGATTTAAATCATAGATCGCTGAATTTTTAAAAGGTTTTGACACTAAATATTTCTCTCTTCAAAATACACTATGTACTTGTACCACTAATGAATTGCCTTTTTACGTAAATTCATTCTTACTAACTGGATGACTTGTAAGAAATAACAAACAGTGAAATAATTCGGTGCCATGGATAATCAAGAAAGATCGATCTCTTCGATCGCTGTAAATGAATAGGAATTTAACGACCGTCTATAACGGACGTTCGGGAGATACTACTTTGTGTGTCGATTGCCACACAGCGTCGGCTGCCCGTTGTACCAGGCGGAGACATAGCGAACCAAGGCCATGCTGGCTGGAGACATCGCGAATGAAGAGGGGAGTTTTACAGCCGTTTGCGGTTTACAGCTGATTGCGGTTTAGAAACAAAAAAAACATGAATTGCCTGAGGGCGCTCGGAGACGGTTTAAGACTCGTTTAAAGTGAAACAAAAAAAATTAATTGAGTATTGGAAGTGATTCCAACACTTTCCAATATTGAGATTTGGTTTAAATCGTCGCTCTTTAATGTGATATGTCTCAAAAGAGGCTTAAAAAACATTTTTTTTCATCTAATAATCAACTTCCAGATAGTGGCGAACAAAATTAAAAATATATATCTATCATGTTTTTACGTTTATCTTTTTAGCTTCGACATTTTCCTTAACCATTTAACATTTTACATACATACATACATATAGTTACGCCTTTTTCCCGTAGGGGTAGGCAGAGACCACTTCCTTCGACTTGCTACACACACATCTTTTGCTTCCTCTACTTTCATCAGTGCTCTCATACATGCTCGTCGGTTGTCGGTACTCTTGACCTTGCCTTTCTTCAAAGCAATGTTGATCTGATCGAGATATGTTCGCCGAGGTCGACCTCTACCGACTTCCGTCCATTCACACTCGCCTTATAAATTTGTTTCGTCAAACTTCCTTCATCCATCCTTTCTACGTGTCCAAACCATTCAAGCATTTCTTTATCTATTTTTGTAACCACATATTCTTTTACACCACATCGTTCTCTCATCTCACTATCCTTTGCTTTATCCAACCGAGTCACTCCGGCTATACTTCTCAGACTACTCATCATTTTACATTCAGTTGTATTTGCTATTTGATATGATATGCCATCTGATATCTAATATATTTGATGTATTTGAAATACAAAGTAACCAGATCGACCTTTTCTTCCGTATTAATTATTATTATACATTTCCCGTAGGAGTGGGCAGAGGCCACTTTTTTCCACTTGCTATGGTTCTTACAGACGTCTTTCGCTTCATTTACTTTTTCAGCGCTTTTATACATGCTCGTCGGTTGTTAGTACTCTTGACTTGGCCTTTTTTTAAAACATCGATCGATCTGATCGAGATATATATTCGCCTAGGTCGACCTCTACCGACTTGCCCATTATAAATCTGTTTCGTCAATCTTCTTTCATCCATCTTCTATAAGAATCGAATCATCTAAACATTCTTTCATCTATCTTTGTTACTACATCCTCTTTCACACCAGAGCGTTCCTTTATTACACTACTTCCCAATTTATCCATCGGAATTTTGACACGTTCTGGCTGCTCATATAGTTATGCAGGGCCCCATTTATTTGTTCAACATGTAAGTACTTATCGTAATCTGATCTCGGAAATACTTGCAGTAGCTTTATTGCTTCCGGTATTTAAAACCTGTTTGTTCTATCAGACAAAATTAACTTTTTTTAGCATCAATGCAAATCTGAGAGAAACTGTGTACTGTAATGCTCTTAGATACAGTACGGATATTAACACAGACTGGACCTTCTTGTGGAACAGACTTAATTCTATCGACCAACCCCACGAAAATTTGTACATATTATCCACTCTAGGATGTACCACAAATAAAGATTATTTAACAACGTAAGTTATTCAAGCCTAGTTCTTAATTACAATGTATGTCTCTTGGGATTGGTGTTGTACCTGGTGTTCCATTACCTAATGCTGGATAGCCAGGATATCTGTTTGTGCGATGTCGCTGATGGAGCACCAGGTACCTTCAGCAGTTAACATAAAAAAATGACGATAAATCTACAATAATTGTTGCTATTACTGTTTATTTCGGTGTTTATTTTTTTGTTTCTTGAAGTTTGTTAGAACAATCGTTAAACTCCACATCAGTAATTAGAAATCAAGATTTTGCAACTGTCTGGTCCTCAGTATATGCAACAAGTTCTGTGGGTCTAGAACTTGCTTTCGATCACTTCACTAGTAATTACTCGACTATTCTGGAATAGTAAGTTAATCCCATGAATATTGCAGAATGAACTTTTTTTATTATGTATACCTATTTATTATTTCAGTTATTCAACGGCTGCAACAATTTTTAATAACATTGTAACGTTGTTTACAACGGATGATCAAGTTCAAAAGGTTCGTATCTTCTTTTCTTTTATCGACCGGAATAATTTATGAATCCATTCATTCTCGATTTTCATTTTAGCTTCAGCAGTTTGTCAACCAGCTAGATAAGAATTCTTCGATAATAACTGTGGCAGAATCAGCTTTATTTTCGGCACGACAAAATTTGCAATGGCAATCGGATCTTCAAGATGATCTTAATCAATATTTCGGTATTAGCACTTCTTCGGCTTCGACATTCGGAGTGACATTATATTTATTACTCCTTGTCGTCTTCTTTATTTAATAAATGTTACCAAAATTATATCGATTTGTCTCGTGATTTTTAAGTATATAATCGTACTTTAAATAAAAGTATACAAGAAATGTTTTAATAATTAAGTGTTTTGTAAAAAATAACAAGATTATTCATTAAAAAGTTCAAAATATATTTGCAAAAAAAAATTTATTATTATTCTTCTTCTTCTTACAGTGTCTTGCTTTCTCGAGCGTTGACGACTCCCATATTGACTACTTCTTTGTATCTATCTCTATCTTGAGCTGCGTGGAGAAGTTCCTCAGCAGTTAAATCTGTCCATTGTCGGAGATTTCGAAGCCAGGATAGCTTTTTGCGGCCTATCCATTTTTTCCCTTGATCTTGCCATTCAGAATAAGCCGAAGCAGACTATAACGTGGTCCACGCATCACATGTCCCAAGTATTCCAGTTTGCGGCGCTTGATGGTAGTTAAGAGCTCTCTATCATGCCCTATTCTGATGAGTACATTATCGTTGGTAGTTCGGCTTGTCCATAACACTACATAACACTTGGTAAACCTTTCCCGCAGATGAATGTTAAGTTGCTTGGCACAGAGTAGCGGCTTGAGATTTAGAAATGCTCTTCTAGCTATTTCTATTCTAGCCTTGATTTCTTCGTCTGGATCCATCGACTGATTGATCCAGCTTCCAAGATATTTAAAGTGCTGAACTCTTTCTATATTCTTTTTGACATTGATTTTCAGTCCCCATCTATAACTTTCTTTGTTTATCTTGTCTAACATACATTGTAATTCTTTTAATGATTCAGCTAGGAGCACAGTATCATCTGCGTATCGAATGTTAAAAATGGTTTCGCCTCCAATCTTTATTTCTTTACTAGATTGTGTTGCCCCTTTAAATATATTCTCCGTGTAAAGGTTGAAAAGTGTAGGAGACAAAATACAACCCTGTCTCACACCTCTCTTTATAGGTCTCCTCTCCATCTAGTGTTACTGTGGCAGATTGTTTCCAGTAGAGAGAAAATAACAAACGTATTTCATTATTATCGAGGGGTATATTCTGCAGAGTTTGTGAGAGTTTGTTATGCTGTACGCGATCAAAAGCATTTTCGTAGTCGATAAAACATAGGTACACCGGCTTTCTTATCTCCCAACATCTTTGAAGTAGCGTGTTCATGCAAAATAGTGCTTCTCTGGTACCTAAGCCGCCTCGAAATCCGAATTGTTCTTCACTCATGCTTTCTTCGCATTTGTTGTGTATACGGTTTTGGACAACACGAAGTAGAACTTTTAGAGGGTGGCTCATAAGACTTATCAGTCGAAAATCATTACAAGACGTGTGGCATTACTTTTCTTTGGCAAGGAGATGAACGTGGATTTCTGCCAGCTCTCTGGAAGTTGACTGGTTTCATAAATATTATTGAAGATACGAGTTAGTACTGTAATGTTTTCATCGTCCAGTAATTTGAGCCACTCTCCTGGTATTTGATCTGGTCCCGGAGTTTTTCTGGATTTTAGTTGCCTGATTGCTTGTTTAACTTCGGACCGTATGATGCTTGGGCCCTGTTCAGCTTCATTTTCGTAGACTATGTTATCCTCCCGATTATCTTCAAATAGTTGACATATGTATTGAGTCCATTCCTCTTTTTTTTTCTTTATTATTATACGTTAGTTTAATATTTTATTAACCTTCTCAATAATTTCTCCTCGTAAAAAAACTTTTTTAATATTTACAAAAATGAATTATACGAAAACTTTTTTATTGCGATAATCCAGAGGTGCTCAAACGGTCGAACGCTAGTGCTTTTTGAGTCGATCTCGAGAAAAAATTCCGATGCACAGAATTTGTTTTAGTAGGTAGGTAACTAAAACAAATTTAATGAATGAACTACTAAAATTTATTCGATTCATAATTGGGGCAGAATAGCTCACTCATAACTTTCTTTTATCAAAGGAACGTGCGGTACTGGTCAAAGAAAAGTCGCGTTTTTTATTTTCGTCACTTTTTCTAGAAACTTCGGGAGGCGCGTTTTACGGGAACATTCGAGACTTCGTTCGCGCTGATATAAAGTTGCGCCTGCAGGAATTGGAGTCAGTCTGAGTAACGATAGCGTCATTTAAAATATCTTATATATTGGCGAAACACAAGAAACCATTTGGAGATGGATCGATTATGAAGGAAGCATTTATTGATGCGATTAAGACATTATTTGGAGATTTTAAAAGAACTTAAGCTATCTCGTCCAATTGTCACAAGGCGGGTTGAAGTCATGTGGCAGGACATGGCAGATAAACGTAAACATGATATTATGGAAAGTACATA
The DNA here is from genome assembly GCA_950111635.1 of Agelastica alni. Classification (NCBI taxonomy): domain Eukaryota; kingdom Metazoa; phylum Arthropoda; class Insecta; order Coleoptera; family Chrysomelidae; genus Agelastica; species Agelastica alni. Next base: position 14,904,121 of record OX467711.1, read on the forward strand.
CTGTTACGATTTCTTGAGTCCGTCTCTGTTGACTCTTTCTGTCGCGACAATGCGTCGGCCACAACTGGGACTGTCGGCGCGGAGACCAAAGGAAAGTTCCCGCAAGTTCTCGACAACTCTTACCGTTTCGAAAAGGGGGTCTATCGCCGAGAATAAGATCGAAGTATGATTTACAGGTATAAAAAGGGACAGCGGGCGGACAGAGCTAGTATTAGTTTTAAAAGTGTTTATGATTTAAGAAATGTTAATAGTTATAAAAAGCTGTAAAAGTTGTATATCTAAGTGAATATCTAAGTGATTTATAAAAGTAGAATTTATTGTATTGGAATAAACATTGTTTTGTTACTGTATTGAGAGTTTTAATCGCCGAACCCACGGAACAATACTTTTCTTTACAGCTCGACAAATCCACCGGTATGACAGATACTACGCAGCTGTGTATTTTTATTCGTATGGTATTCAATAAGATGTCGACTAAGGAAGAGTTTTTGACAATAATTCCTCTGAAAGGAAAGACCCCTGGCGAAGATATATATATATATATATATATATGAAGTTTTCTTCAATTTTGTAGCAAACTACAAGCTACCAATACATAAATTAGTGTGCATTACAACCGATGGAGCACCAGCAATGACTGGAAACAAAAACGGTTTTGTGGCATTGTGTCGAGCTAATGAGCTAATGACGATTTCCCTTCCTTTTTCTCCTTTCATTGCATTATACATCAACAAGTTTTGTGTTCAAATAAAGTTCTAAACATGGAGGAGATAATGGGCTTTGCAATAAAAATTGTGGATTCCATCCGTGCACGTATCTTGCAACGTCGGCTCTTTAAATTGCAGTTGGAAGATAGTGAGTCAGCTAAACACACTGATTTAGTTCTTCACACGGACGTCAGGTGGTTGAGTCGCGGAAAATTCCTAGAAAGGTTTCAAGAATTATTACCCCGGATAACAGCTTTTCTGGACATTATCATATTTATGAGGCAGAATTATCAAATATTTTGGGTCAATTCTAAAAACGTATGATTTCAGTAAATTGGCAAATATCACATCATTTATGAGTTATCGTTTTTCGTGTAAAAACATTGAGGAAGTCAATTTAACATGGACTCATGTTCTGTTGAAAATGAGTTATTGCAGATTTCAAAGATATTCATCTCAAAGCATCTGATACAAAATTCTGGTCTTCTATATCTGATGATAAATATCCGAATCTAAGGCAAATCGCCCTTCAACTACCGAACATTTGTCATCATGCTTGCGATTAGCACTCGGTAATTACGTGCCATCTTATGAAAAGTATGCTAAGGACATGCACTGCCACGCTTCAAAATCCAACATCCTTTAAAGTTTAATACTTACTAGAACTCTTTTGTTTTGTAACACCCAATAAACTCGCAATTTCAAATAATTAAGAGGTTTTTCATTGATATTTTAGAGCAGACCTTGACTAAAAAATGCATAGTGTGCGGTAAAACTAATATCTATACCACGTATGCACCCTACCTAGACGACAATCCTGCATCACACATACTTGCGGCCTCTCAGAGTCGATCGATCGTAGTCTAAAAATATTGAGGTAGATCACCAGCAGTTCAAGTTTGACCAACCCTGCGATATACTATCAGAAACCTGCTTGAATCGTTCCTTTCCTCAAAAAAGTAGGGGTTGGAATAGAAATAAAACTTATCCTATGCATGAAAAATATATAAAAATTATTAGATCGATAAGAAATGAAAATAAGAAAATATATGGAAGAAGAATTTGATTTTGTTTGCACCGACCACAGACAACAGCTTTGACGGTAAATTTAATGTAATTTTTTTTACCAAAATTTGAAGGAATCACTGTAAAAGAAGATGTCAATAAAAGATGTTCATGGATCTTCTTCTTTAGGACTGGTCTGTGTTTAACAATTATTTAGCCTAGACATGTTGGAATTGCTGACTGAGTTGTGTGAGTTCTACTTTTCATTTTTTAATAATGATAAAACTAGACGTGTCAACATCAACTGTCACTAATTCGTTTAGAAACAAAACTTATCTGATTTTTCATTGAAAATTGTCATATGTCATTCAGTTTGTTCATGTTCACAATGAATAATTTATGTTTTGTGAACAATACATTTTCTAGTCAAAATTTGCCATTCTTTTATAACTAATTTTTTTTAAAAATGAGTGATATAAGTAGTGATGAAAATGAGACAACTCATGTATTATACAGGCATAGACCAGAATGGAGGGATATAACACCTATAAAACAAGATGATGCTGAAGATCCTGTAGTTGCAATTGATTATACCGAAGCTTGTAAGTTAATCTACTAGCTCAATAGTTATTTTAACTAATTTTAAAATATTATTTAGTTGTGGACTGCTACGATTACTTTCGTGCCATTGTACAAAAAAAAGAGATATCTGAGAGGGCATTAGAATTGACTGAAACTGCTGCAGATTTGAATCCTGCCAATTATACTGTTTGGCAGTACAGGTAGGGAACTTATTTACATGGAATTTAGTAACTTTTTTGGTATTAAATAAAGCTTATTAACCACATTGTAAATTCATTATGTTTAACCCATTTTAAACCAAGTATTTTAGCTCTTCAGGAAATAATAAAAAATTCCAATATATATCTTAAGTTAAACTTGTTCATAAGTTAATAGGAGTGGCCTAATTATTTTTTATTTTTATGGATGTAAAAAAATATATAATTTAATTTTTTTTAGGCGGGATATTCTAAAAGGTTTAAAGGCCGATCTTCATAAAGAATTAGATTATATTGAAAAGATTATTTTAAGACGATCAAAAAATTATCAAGTTTGGCATCACCGAAAAATTCTAGTAGAATGGTTACAAGATCCAACAAAAGAGAAAAGTTTTACAGAAGCTGTTCTAGTTAAGGATGCTAAAAATTATCATGCTTGGCAGCATAGGCAGTGGGTTATTAAAACATTCAAGTAAGTTTAACAATTAACATGTATTTCAATATAGTTCAATGTCCATACATTTTCAAAAAATAACATTTTAGGTTATATGATGATGAACTAAAGTATGTTGATGAATTAATTAGTAGTGATGTGCGCAACAATTCTGCATGGAACCAAAGATATTTTTTTATTAATAATACAACAGGATTTACCAATGAGGTTTTAGATAGAGAAATTGATTATACTCTATTTCATATAAAAGTTGTTACTGAAAATGAAAGTGCATGGAATTATTTAAGAGGGTAAGAAATATATTTATTTTATTTTTCTGAAAAAAAGCAGAGAAAAAAGATAAGTCAGTTTATAAATTATTGTTTGTCTTGTTTCTAATTTCAATTTTATAGGTTGTTGCTTCATGATAAAGGTGGACTCAGCAGGAATAAGAAAGTTACCGAGTTTTGTGAAAATCTTTACGAGTCCGGCAATAGATCTCCATTTCTTCTAGCGATTATCGTAGATATGTGTTATGAACAAATCAGTGAAGGAGCAGGTGATTCCAAATACAATTTAGAAAGAGCCAAAGAACTTTGTGGAGACTTAATAAATAAGTATGATAAAATTAGAGCTAATTATTGGCAGCATATGTTAGACACACTTCAAAGTTCTAATAAATCTGGTGAGGCAGCAGGAACTAGCAATAACTGAATTATTAGAAATTAGTTGAATATCTGAAATTGTTGTGGCAGAAATAATGTTAAGATAACAAAAGTACAATATATTATCCTAAAAATTAACTTTGTGTATTGAATTAAATAATAATAATTTTTTTTTAAAATAAAAATTCTTGAAGTGCATAATTTCTTTTTCGGGAAAAATCATTTAAACTCCTACATACGAACAATCAATTTTTGTCATTGTAATGTCAAGGTGAACAAAACCAATTTTTAGAACCATTTTTTAAAGAAGCGTAATTCTGCCACGATTTTTAATTCCAGATAAAACTAACTACTTGTAGAAGGTAAATATCAGTTCAAAAAAACGGTTTTAACTGATTTTATTTGCAGAAAATCTGTACGCTTTATATTTAGGATATTGCTGCAAGTAGAATGTGAATGTTTTCTATGTGTCTACAAGACTGTATTTGTAGATGTTTTACAGGATGTCCATTCGGGGTATGATTCATTTGATACAGTTTCACATTAATTTTTGTTTAAATTGTTTAAGTAAATGTTCTACAAAATCTTAATGAATCTAGCATTTCATTCTTTTTACTACTTCTTATTTTGATTGTGCTTCTCGAGATTATATTAATGGTCCATTTATATACTAGTAAAATATGTTTATTTTTAAAAATTCTATTATTTTACTAAAATTAAACATCTGCATTGAGGATGATCACAAAAATTGGTTACCCAAATAACCATCCAAACAATGAGCTTACCAATATTAGATCGCCTGAACGATCTACTTAATCGTTTTTGTCTGAAGCCTAAAAAAAAGAAACTACTAGATAGATTTACCCATAGAAAAGACTCACAAATATCATCATTAAAAATTGTTAGGCAGGACTTTGGTCGATGGCTTATTGAATAAAGTTCATTTACTATTTTTATTGACTATTAAAAATTATGGACAGTACTAAATCATACTCATAGTTTTAAGAATAAAAATGCTAAAATATGGGATTGTTACTATATAAAACTGGAAAATACTACATTTTTTTCTTAGTCTCTCTTGTGTATTCAGCACAGGCATAACTCTGGTGTAGTTAATTAACTTATCTTTATAGTTTAACTTGTAGGGCATTTCATGTGAAGTGGACAGCGAAAATATGCGGAGGTTCTGAGATTCGTTCGTATTAGACCTAAATGTACTTATAGGTGGTATGAACGTAAACACACAATTTTTTTGTGTATGAGGGTTAGTTGCCAAGTTATGGGCTTCTAAAAATTGACGTTTTTAATGAAAAGATTTTTTGAAAGCTATTGTCCAAATTAAACATTTGCAAAAAAAATATTTAACTTGGTGATTATATAGAAAATTTACTGTTTCCTTTTAATTTTTAAATTAGATTTGAAATTTTCTTTTTCTGTTTAAAACCGGAAGTAAACATTTCAAATAATTATTTTAATAATTTCGTCCATTTTTTTTTATTATTTTAATTACAAAATAAAGCTAAAAATATATTATTTTCATCAAAAAAGTTTCAAAATGGGATCTACATAAGTTTAGGAGATACATGAATTAAAGTACATACGTCTCGCACTGAGCGTGGTACCTGTCGCTTGCTTAGGTCGGTTGGTTGGCACGAAAACGCATTGAAACGTTGATAATGTTTATTATTTACTGACGTATTTAAACTTATCATGGGTCTAACCATGATATTTCATTATTAAAAATTTAAAATGGAATGTATAATTTTAAACAAAAATAGTGAAAAGCAGTAGCAAGGAGTAATTAACAACCTTACTTAACTGATAATGTTGCACAAATAAAGCTGTTTTTGTAAATGCATTCTTTTCCCGTCATCTACTTTAAGGGAAATAAAATATTTATAACCAGGCATTATTCGACTAATGTCTTCCTGGATATAAAAACATTTTACCAAGTGTTCTGTCTCGACTGGTAGTTTACGGCCACGTCGTGGATCCGGAGTTGATAAGATACCGATACTACTAATGTTTTTGTTAAAATTATACATTTTATTTTAAATTTTTAAGGTAAGACCCTTAATAAGTTTAAATAGGTTAGTAAATAATACAAATAACAACGTTTCAATGCGTAGATCCCATTTTGAAACTTTTTGGTGAAATTAATATATTTTTAGCTTTATTTTGTAATTAAAATATTTTAAAAAAAATGGGCGAAGCTATTAAAATTATTATTTGAAATGTTCCGGTTTTGTACAGGAAAAAAATATTAAATTTCAAATCTGATTTATTTTACAACGAAATTCTAAAAAATGATTTGAAGGACATCCTGAAAATTTATTATGTATTAAAAACACTTTTAAGGTACATTCCATTATTTTATGAATTCATCTAAATCTTATGTATTTGCAAAAAAATATTTCAATAAAATTAAATGGAATTGAATCTGATTGTAACATTTCATACAAAATATTTGTAAGTTGTGCATTTTGATGTAATTATTGCTGATGGAAAAATAAATTTCCTCAAATTTTGGCGTTAATATTTATTTATAATTTTTTTCCTACATAATATTTCAATATGCTGCAAATACTTCCATTTCCAAATCAAAAGGGAAATTACAGTGAGAAGCAGGCAGAACGCTTCCACCAAGATCTAAAAGTGATGTAGGACAGGTATCAGGGTAGATGGAACCGTCACATGATGGCAAATTACTGCTCTTCTTTCAAAGAGATTCTCCCAAAAAAAATTACCAAAGAAAAGCTTATAAAATGTATATCTCTGATTTTTAACATTGTTTTTGATAATTTTTCTCTTTTTACATCTATGTAAATTAAAAAATTAAAATAAAACCATATTTTTCAATAAAAAAGATTTTATACTTGTTTTTCTTTCTTATACTTACTGCCTTTTTATAGTGTAATATGAAAATGAAGATTTAAAGAAAACCAGAGCCAATACTTAAAAAGCATTCATAGTTTCATAAATTGTTGGCATAAATTTACTAGAAATTATTTTTATATCAAGGGCAACAAAACCACTGTTGACCAGTGTTATCAGTAGTAGTTAAACCCTTTTTTTTATTTAACGACCTATTTCATGTACAAAAAAACTATAAGGTAAATAAAAGTAAAAACTAAAAAAACAAAGCATATTTGTTTATTTCTAGTTCAAAAAAATCATTTTTATTACTCATATACATATCTTGTAACAAAATCATATTTTCAATCATTGAAAATTTTATTATGTACAATCTAATTTTAAAATAAAGCCAACAGTCATAGAAATTACAAATATTTCACCATAGTACAACTTTCTAAAAAATAATTTATGAAGATGATTATTTATCGAATTAACACAGCTACTTTATTCTCTTCCTTCAGTTTACCATATACTCCTAGTACTTCGTGCGAACCACATCTTCAAGTCCCCATAGTGTATTTGATCCATAATGCTCCTAGTTTTCATCACCAGACATTTGGTATAACAACCTGAACCCTGAAGCTACGCCGCCGACTGACTTTCGATCATTCGGCTCGAAGGTTCCCGCATGATCTAGAACGTAAAAGCAACTTCTAGAAACTACTGGAAGAAGTGAGAAATAACCCAACTATTCAAGGGGAGAGCCGCCGAAGTCTGACGATATAGATATTCGAACTCATAGTCACGAGCGCACGGATAATTCAGAAGTATTATAAACGAGTGAATACTTTTTGGTTACAAAATAGTGGTGGTTCCCTTTTAGCATCGTGCGTACTTAAGGGTTGAATTATTATGTTATGGATCACTTTCGGTTAAATCAGTCGGAGTATGATGAAACATAAAAAAACCTGACGGTTGCCGAATAACCCTGCTTTATAATGAACAAAGAAGTTCGCGCGTATATTCTTATGCGAGAATATGTAATCATGTTGAAGAAGTAAAGGTGTGGTTGGGTTGTAACCAATTCGGTTTAGATCGGCACTCGACATCCGCTTCGTTGGGAATAGTTTCTTTAATAAATCAATTACAAATCGTTTTACCCAAAAAGGTAGGTAGCTCCCATCAGCTGGCGTGCGTTCCGCAACCATTATGATATTAATCGAAAAAAAAAAAAAAGTGGATTGGAATTGGGAACTTCGAAGAGTCTTGAAAGCTGGGTTGTCATATCGGGGTATTTTTTGGGGAAACATTTTAAAATTATGACTGGAGTATTTTTTCGACGAACACTATTGAGGATGTTGAAATAAAATTTATTTATAAATAAAACTAATACATGAATAATATTTTAAGCGGCGCGCAAATCAGAGCGATAAAGGGCGCGATGGCGGTGTCGTCAAGAGTGCAAACCTCCGCGATCTGGCAAACGCGCCCGCCTCTCTCTGCAGCGAACTATCGCGTACCGCCGTGGCCAAAGAACAGAACGCTGCATGCACCATTTGCCTGTCAGTTCGCCAGATTTGCAATACATGAACATCATTCCTGTTACTAGAAAAAACTATTGAAAAAGTGCGTGAGCAAACCATTCTGTATGATTTGTCACACTAAATATAAAAAAGAGGCAAATATGGGACGAAATTGCTATGTCCATTGGTGGAAAAATTTATTCAAAAAAAAATATGTACTTTCCAATAAAAATTCATCACAAATCTTCGTCCACTAATAAGGCGAAGAGTAAAGCTGTTTCCTCTTCATTCATCGTTGTTAAAAAACTAATTTTTAATAAATTTTTATAAGCGGTACTGAACGCGTTGGTGTGCGGATGTGTTTGGTCGCCTTGTCACCGCTATCGCTCTGGTTTGCGCGCCACTTTTGAATTACCTTTAAATTTTAGTTTTTGCCTTCGTGTTACAAATTTAATTATTAATTTAAAGTTTATTTTTATTGGTTTAATAGCTTTTATTTATTTGAATAATAGTAAAAAATGTTCATACTAATAGTGTTTAAGTTCCACTATTTTAATTAGTTTTTTCGTTTGTGTTTGTAAATTTAGAGTTTATTTTTCATGAATAGTTTTTGAGAATATAATGTATTTATTCAAAAAGTATTTTTTATTTAAACTTAGTTTAATTTATTAAAAATGTTAATTTTAGGGGATTGTAGACTTCGTTAAGTCCAAATTACTAACAACAATAACATTAAATAAATCACAAAGGTTTGATAAAGCCAATAATAAGGTTTTTAAAAATTTGGGGGATTTTTGTTGGAATAGATACGAATTTGGGGTTTTTTTTATGTCAATCGGGGGATTTTTGGTTAGCTGACCAGGCAACCCTGCTTGAAAATTGTTTGATTCATCGAGAATGCTGTGAGACTTAATTAGCAAGTTAAGGGTACGACTGGAGGAGAGTGTACGTTAAAACGAACGTCATTTTAGTTACTTTAAAAAAATAATTTGTTGTTTAAAGTAGTTGTTTCACCAAAGGCACTTTCTTAGGATTTTGTTTTGAATTTGGACAGATTCATCTTCAAATCTGCGTCGATTGGTGCAAGAATGAAATTTTTGTGCAACACAGTTTCGGAGATATTGAATTTAAAAGTTCGAGTTTTTGAGACTCTTATACATTGCGCTATACGGAATACCAAAAATTTTACCAACATATATGATTTTAACTTAGAAACTCTTCTTACGATTGTTACAAAGATCTAAAGCAACATTGAACAAATAATAAAAAATTTAAAAACAGTTTGATCGATAATCAATACAGTTTCGGAGATATTAATTAATAAATAAAAATAAATAATAACATTTAACCCACGAAACCCGCTTCGGCCATTGCCGCAACAGCTTTCAATCGTTTATTTAGCACTTTTTGTTTTATAAATCTTTCTTTATAATGCACTTTATGTTTGTGATATTTATAAACATAAGTCGCAATACAGTATAGACAACATTAGGATGATCCAGAAAAAAAAAAAAAATTTCGGAACAATTCTCAAAAGTTTCTGTTAGGTGCCAAAATGGGCCTTGTAAAATATGAGCCCTTAATACCAATATTAAGAGTGTCCGCATCGCACTTTTCGATTTCTCATAAGTCTTAACACAGGAAAAATTGTTTTTTCGTCTGATTTTTATAACTAATGAATAATATATTGTACTGTAAATGTCTTGGGAGTATTTTTGTAGAGAATTGAACGCTCTACAAAAAAGGTATGAGGTCATTTTTTAAAAAGTCAACTCGGTCAAAAGTTATTCGAGGTCAAAGTCAAATTCACCATCAATTAAGCTGTTTTCTCAAAAAATTCCTATATTTTTTATTTTAAGGAGCTGAATACGAACTAAAATTTCATTTTTCTGACTTTGATTAAACAGTGTTATCAATCAAACCAAATCGATTTTTTGATCGTTGACCTGATAAGAATATCTTTTTATTTTCAGTTAAGTAAAGTAAAAAAAAACAATTTTTCCTGTGTTTTTCTTATGGGAAATCGTTAAGTGCGATGCGGTCACTCTTAATAATAGTATTAAGGGCTCATATTTTATAAGGCCCATTTTGGCACCAAACAAACTTTTGAGCATGGTTTTGAAAAAAAAATTTTTTTTCTGAATCACCCTAGGCAACCTTAGTTCAATACCAATATAAAAAAAGGATATAAGAAGAATTCTAGTAACTACCGTATGATCACCTTGCTTAACACAACACTAAAATTGCTAACGAAGGTATTCGCAAATAAGATCACTAAAGAATATACGATAAGCGAAGAACAAGACTTCCGGCAAAATAGGTCAACAACAGATCCTATTTTCATAAATTGTTGAGAAAGCAATTGAATACAACAATCCTGCTTACATGCGCTTCGTGGACCTGGCTAAAGCCTTTGATCGTGTCAGATTGGGAGATGTGTTAAAATTACTTAAAAAAGAAAACCGGTCCAGCAGTTTAGTAGAGATAATAAGAGACATTAACACAGACAACAAAACTAAAATTAAAGTCGAGAATGAATTGACATTGGAACTAGACATTAAATCTGGAATACGTCAGGGAGACAGCCTAAGTCCACTATTATTCAATTTAGTAATGGATAAAATTATAGGAGAAACAAAAAAGGTAGGACGCGAATATGGGCTTGGAAGAAAATAAAATAAAAATTCTTTGTTATGCAGACGACGCAATTTTGATCTCGGATAATGAAGATAACCTACAGCGCTTGGTGCATACCTTTAAAACAACGGCGGAAACCTACAATATGCAGATATCAACATCTAAGACCAAATTTCTCGTAGTAGCAAGGGAACCCAGACGATGCAAAATCGTAATTAACGAATAAATAATCGAACAAGTTTCTAAGTTCGAATATCTGGGAATAAAAATATCCAGCTACGGAGACATAAAAGAAAGTGTATGAAAGCAGGTTAATAGAGCAGCTTATGTATCAGAATGTTTAAGGGATGTTATCTGGAGGAATAAAGATTTGAAGTTGGACGGGAAAATACGCATATATAAGTCATGTGTAAGGCCAATACTAACATATTCAATAGAAAATAGAGCTGAAATAGCAGAAACAAAAAGAATACTTGGAACAACAGAAATGAAATCAATAGGAAAACATTGAGAGACAGAGTCCCGAACATTCAAATAATAGAACTATGTGGGACACAGGATATCGTACGGTGGGGAAACTCGACTCAATTTTTCTCTTCTCTTTTCTCTGATCGCTTCGCGTACTTTTGCTATTAAATTCGCATATTTACCTGTTATGGTACGCCTATGCGTTAAATAATCCACGAAAGTACCACTTGCAAAATCCCAAAAAACTGTAGCCATGATCTTACCAGCTGTGACAACACGAAATTTTCGAGAGGGTGGAGAACCCCTATGCCGCCATTCCATAATTTGTTTTTTTGATTTTGGATCAAAGTGATGAACACATGTTTTGTCCACCGTAAGAAATTTTCGCTTAAATTCATCGGTATTCCTGTTAATGATCTCCAAATTTGTATCCGCTGCAACCTGGAGAACACGCTTCTGCTTTGCCGTCAACATTCGTGGAACCCAACGCGCAGAGAGTTTTTTGAGACCCAATTGCTAATGTAAATTTTTTTCAATGCTTCTAACAGAAAACCTACATGTCTCTGCTATAGCCTTGACTGTAATTCTTCCGTCATTTAATATCATGTCATGACTAAATTCACATTTTCTTTGGTCACCACAGTTTTGGGGGCTCCTGCACCTGGTGCATGTTGACAGGACTTTCTTCCGAGTTAAAATCTCGTGACCAGTTCTTAATTACCTGTTACTACGGGGCAGAGTCACCCCATACCTCTAACATGTCGTTATAAATTTCTTGTTGTGATAATCCCCATTTTACACAGGTAACTTCATCGCACCTCTTATCTCAATTTTGTCTATTTTTATAAAATCACGCATTCCTCAATGGAAAAAAAATTCATATTTAACATACACGAACTAATGCGCTGATGCTAATTGGCACACACTAATGTCATACAAAAAGCTTTTGCCTAACACTTTATTTGCATTTGTCATTCAACGCCAACTATGTTAGGGACAACAATTCGTGAACTATCCTCGTATAGGTACAAGCTTGGACAGCTTTACCAGATTTTTCAAACTCGAACGGGATTGGCTAGTAATAGTACAGAAACAGCAAAAAATTTTGGTCTTTGGACTACTAACTGAGTGTACTATATACTCCAGCATAAACTTTTTCCTACGACTGTCGTGAAACAACTACCTTAAACGTTATAAGAGGATAAGAACTGGTTGTAATCTTAAAATATCATTGGAGAAATGGTAATGTATCATTTATATTAAAAAAAAAACGCCTATAAGTTAATATAACAATAATAGGTATTAAAAATTGAAACTGTTACAGTTATTTCGACATGTTTCTGCTACAATATAATATTTCATATTTCTTTTACAATGGACAGTATAGCATACAAGATATCTTTTAAAATGATAATTAAATAATAGCCATGACCCTTTTTCCTTTCTACAACTATTAATAAAAGTTTCTTTTTAAAGATCTGTTCCTTTCTATAACTGTCCGCATTTTAATTTTGCAAATTCAGTGCAGCAGAAGAAATTTTAAATACCACACTTAACAATTTACCGATATTAATTCACAATAAAATTAGTCAATGTCGGATTTGTGAACAAAATTCTTATCTTTTGACTTGCTTGGAAGTATAATTTGTTTATTTTTATTCACTGATATATTTGTATTAATCCTTTTTCTCATCTTCTTCTTCTTCATCCCAATCGTCCATTAATTTATTTACATTATCTACAGCAGAACATCCTTCAGGTTGTGAAACCTACAAAATAGTATGCATTGATATATATGAAAATGTTTTTTTTTATTAGTTTGTAGATAGCCCAGTATATAGAGGATCCAAAAAGTGGTTCAGCTTACATTAATTGCGGCAAAAGACTTTTTTAAGTGATAACTTGTTATGTCACAGTGTGAACTTTTCGGGCGCATGGTCGCGTAACGTCGCTATGCTGTCGCGCCAGCCATCCCCTCTCACATTTTAATATTTTTAATTTAAACCTGAATACACTGACGTGCTAAACAGATAGCTGTACCATTCAGCCATCACGTACTCTTACTTCAAACGTCCAAGATTAGATATACAAATTATATTTGCGACGTCATGTTTGTTGAAAATAAAAGTTGCTGGGGGTTTTAAACTTAAACTCACTGCCGTGCTAAACAGACAGCAGTCTCATTTGCAAAGTTGGAAAATAGTTGCTGTTTTTTGGAACCCATGAAAAATTTAACTTCTTCATGTGCCCTGTCAGTATCATCCGACGTTGGCGATCACCATAGCGAAGGCTTCACAGTCTTCTGCCATGTGTAGAAGTTGTCCTGCATTTCGTATACCGGTCTAATCTCTATGATTTTTAAGCCAAGAAACATGTTTTCTTCCTACACTTCTTTAACCTTTAATTTTTCCATCAGTTTCAGGATTCTATAATGACTTCCTCTCAACACATGACCCATATAAGACATTTTACTATGTTTAACAGTCCTTAGTAATTCCCTATCCTTATTGATTATCCTTAGCACTTCTTTGGTTATGCGTGCCGTCCAAGGTATTCTAAGCATTCTATGTATCCACATTTCTAATGCTTCTATGCGATTCATTGTTGACAATTTCAGGGTCCATGCCTTCGCTTCACAGAACAGAACTGACCAAACATAACACTTAATCATTCTTTGTCTTAATTCTAAGTTAAGGTGATCATTGCATGGAAATATTCTCATTCTTGTAAAAGTTATTTACGTCATTGATATTCTACATTTAATTTCTATGTCTGGGTCCAGTTGGTCCGTTATGATGGTCCCCAAAAACAAGAATTGGTGAACCCTTTCAATTGGAATACCATTTAATTGAAGTCTAGCACCCGGGTATGGGTTACAGTTGCAGATTAAAAATTAAAAAATCGAATGTCCAAAAATTTCGAGGTTTTTTAGGCCTGCAAAATTCCCCCCCCTTTCAAGGTCACAAACTTAGATTAAGCATACCCACACCATACCAAACGATCCTAGGAAAAAAATATCTTGCCGCAATTACTGTAAGCTGAAACTCCCCTATATACTGGGCTAAGACTAAACCAAATATATTTATTATTACGAGGTCTGACAATGGGAAACGTGCAGTCACCCTGTGACGTCACGATACAGGTAACACAAACCCTTCTTTTTAACCCTTGAATATTAAGTTTAGTCTTTAAAAATCGCTAACAACACCACAATATTGTTCCTTAAACCTAAATAATTGTCAAAAAGCTCACCAAAATCATTAACCAAACACACAACCTTATGAACGATATGTCATTTGTTGTACCACGTGCACGTTATCCATTTCAAGCAGTGACGTCATGTGTGCGTCACCCTCTCTACGGATGTCAAAAAGTGGCTAAGTGGTGCACGTCACCAATTGAAGAGGAGCATAGTTATTTTATACTATTTTGAAAATAAAGTAGCTTTATCCTAATACTTGATTGTCAGACCTTTTATATTACATAAGATATTTTGCAGTCACGCTAATTTATGCAAATTACCTGAATAGCCTGTGATTCAGATTCATTACAATTCCTTTCACTCTGTTGGGAATCTGTATCATCTGCCCAATCATCAAGGATAGTTTTATTTATATCAGCAGCATTTTTATTGAGCTCAATTTTTCGTACTGGCTCCTGTGGTTTGCTAGATTCGGTAGTTGGCGTTGCAGTTTTTTCTTCAATTGATGATGTTTCCGTTTCTATTTCATTTGATGTCTCCATTTCTATTTCATTCATTTTGTTCTCGTGTTGCAGTGTTTCGGCCCCTTCTTGTGGTAATTGTTCTGTTTCTTCGGCTTGTTGTGAAACTTTGTTTTCTTCGAGTTCTGCAACTTCATTTTCTAATTCTTTCCCGGCTACTTCTTTTGCTTCTGGTTCTGCATCTTCTTTTTCTTCTAGTTCGGCAATTTCTTCTGTTTGTAATACTATAGTTTCTAAAAATAAATATACCATTAAATTAGAGTTAACAATTTTCATTACTTTTTACTATTCCAACTTGTTACCCATAAAGTTAAGATAAGCAGTTTATAAAGATGGGGTAATCCCAAATAATTTCACGAACTTTACAATAACTATTACCTGTTTCTTCCATGATCTGAGATGTTTCACAGTGTTCAACATTTTCTTCTATCGCTGTATTAGATTGCTCTTCGAGTATTTTATGATTATCCTGCTGCTCATTATTTTCTTGCATTTCCTGCTCATGATCTCGCATTTCTTCCTCATCACGAGGAAGATCTGGCACCTGTCCATCAATTTCCATGGGCTCGCCTTCGTCCATCAATTGACTTTCTTGTGTAATTTCTCCCACACTTAATTCTTGTCGTTCAAAAGATGTATCTATATGAATTTTAAGATTAATTATTATAGTCTAGAAACTTAAAATAGTATCAAGTTAAACTGCATTAAAAGTAAAACAATTACTTTGTACAGTTGTGAAGTATTGCTAGATTTTTTAATTCCCATTTACAAAAAGATAGTGGCCGGCGTTTGATTAAATTTAAACATTTGTGTTTAGAAGTACTACAAGTATTTTTATTACCTGTTTCAACAAATGAGGATTCAGTTAAATCTGCTACTTGATGAATATCACTTGTTTCTGGAGGAACATCGACTCCTTCACTTCCTTCATTTTGTACATCTGTTCCTGTCGCGTAAACATTGGCAATAATGTCAGGTTCGTTGGAATTATCTTGTGGTTGTTGAGCAAGAGTGCCAATATTTTCAGTTTGATATTCCTCAGATTCTTCCTAAAATAGTTACAAATTCATTAGTAATCCTGTTCAGATATTTATTTGTTTTATGTTATTTAGATATTTATTTCTTTCATTTTCTAATTTTTGAAGGATTATTTTATGTGAAATAGGTCTTTTGGCTTTAATCAGAATAATGTCGACCAAAATTCATTCCTCGCCACTCTGTCATAGGCCTTTACCAAGTCTATGAAAGTGCAGTAGTATTTTGGACTTTTAGTTAAGAATTTTTCGACTATGCCTCGTAAATAAAAGACCTTCCTCTCCTAAATCCCGCTTGAACATCCCATATCTTCTTATTAGTTTCAAACGTCACTCTTTTAATCAATGCCTTTGCAAACAGTTTGCTGACTATACTAAGTAAAAGTAATGACTCTTTAGTTCTTACAGTCCTGATAAGAACCTTTTCCTTTGTAAAGCGGAACGATAATGACCTTGTACCAGTGTTCTGGTACGCTAACGCTCCTTCAGCAAAGGTTAAATAGGCGGTACAGCAGACTAGCTACCACTTTCTAGCTCCTAATTCTGTCATACCCTGCCGCCTTACCCAATTTCATACTGTTCAACGCTTCCACAAACTCTGTCGTGCTAATTTCCCTTTCATTGCAACTTTCACTCTCTGAATGGGGCCTGCCAATAATCAGATTTTCATTTAGTGAATTCATTGTAGAGTGAAGAAGGTGAAGAACTTGCCCACGTTGATACACCGAAGTACCTGGGTGTTACTATGGACAGAATGCTATCCTTCAAACAGCACTGACTTAATACTCAGCAAAAAAGGACAGCCAGGAATAAAATAATAAAAAAACTTGCTGGAAGTAAATTGGGCGCTAAACCTCAAGTCCTGAGAACACCTGCACAGGAACTTTGCTTCTCTACAGGAGAGTATGCTGCCCCAGTATGGTGCCGATCCAAACATGCAAAACAGGTTGACATTGCTCTCAATCAAACCTGTAGAATTATTACTGGGTGCATGAAAGCTACTCCACTGGTAAAACTTTATAGAGCGGCAGGTTTCTCAACACCAACTGAACGCAGAAAAGGCATTGAACATGTTTAGAAGTTTAAGCAAGTGTTTGATAAGCGCCATATCCTACACGGAAATCAAGAACCAATAAGGAGACTAAAATCTAGAAATAATTTCATTCAGTCTGCTTCACTGGGCCCACCAGATAACTTTCCCCAGTCGGAACTTCCCTCATCAGGTTCTACCCTGGATTGGAAAACATTAAACCAAATAAGGTGAAAACGAATATGATCAGATGGGAGATACAGGAAGACCAATCAAACCTTTGCGACTATGGCAAAGTACAGGATGAGGACCATATCCTGAGATGCATACTGTGCCCTGCGACGTGTTCCATAGATGATATGTGAATGCAGTGAAAAATATTAAAATGTTTCTACTTAAGATATCGAAAATGTTAAAGATATTTTTGAAGAAATTAACCTGAACAATAATTTCGTTTTGTTCTTGAGTCTCTGCAGTTTTGTGATCTACATCAATTTCCATTGCTTCTATACTAACGTCCATGCTACCATCGACATTATCGACACTAGTACCTTTATGTTCTTGAACTTCTGTTTGAATCTGGACAGAATTTTCGTTTGCTTCTTTAGATTGTTCTACGATTTGCTCCTCTGGAACAAAAATTAAATTTTTAAACAATAAAAAAAAAATATCTATACATTGCAATATTATATTTCTTTAAAATATTTCATTATTTATACCTCCTTTAACCATGGCTGTTTCTTCATTGAGATTTAACTCACCACTTTGATTTTCTGGAGGTAATTCTTCAGTATCTTCAGAAATATTTTGAATATCTGCAATAGTTTGAATTTTTGATGCGGCTTGTTCCGGAACAAGAAGCTGAATTTCAGTTTTTTTTTCTTCTTCAAATGCAGGTTCCTGTTTCAGCTCCGATGTATGACTATTAATTTCTCTTTAAAGATGAAAAAAAATCATACATAAATCTCTAAACACAATGTAAGTATTATAAATGCATATACTTAAGCATTTGTCTTTATTTATTGATCTGTTTTTAAATTAGTAAATAAGACAATTACAGCACCACCTGCTTATGATCTCAAAGGTATATATTTTTTTCATTTACTTTAAATTTCATTACATTTTCTTTTGGAAAAATATTCAGTTACAAAATATTTACGATACGCCATTGGTAACCATTCAGTTTCATTCGTTAATTGATGTACGCTTCTTTATGAAAGTGAAGTGGGGACGCTACCTTTCAAAATTAGAACTATTTCATGTAATTAAAAAAAAAAATAGGAGAGAGGGGCTGCACAAAGTGAAGTGACATATACTTATTTTTTTGTAATGCACAGCACGGTAAAATACGTTAAAATACGAATGGGATTAATGCAATGCAAATAAATGGACCACCGCCCATTTGCACAGCACGGCACGGAGAGAAAGCCGACGGAACGGATTACTGGTCCCTGATCCTCGCCTGCAAAAAACGTGCTGGAATGGGCTGGTCAAGTGAGCGCGTCACCGACTGGCGCTGGCCAACATCTTGGCAAAACCTGTCAGGCACAGATCTATTTCGACACTTGTTTAGATTTTAGTAAAATGAATGACGAAAAATTAATTTGCAGGGTTCAGAAATTTAAGGAAATTTATGATTTAAGTGACAATGCTTGTCATACTCAACAGCGGAAGGAAGTTGCAGAAGAAGTAAACATATTCGGTAAATGTGTATCATTTATAAGGTGTGTATCACATAAATGTTGGAATAAAATCTATAAAATTTCATACATGCCACTGCTGGACTTAAACCAACAATCTTCGCACACTGCACTGCACACCGCTTGCCATCGGAAAAGTGGGCGATGTTACTATCTGTCGCCGTCAGGCGATGGACAGTATCGGGCCGTGCTGTGACGGGCAAATGAGCGACAACCTTTAAGCTATTGACACCGAAGGCAGATTATGATTCAGTGACATTGTTGCATTTGATCCTTCAAACCCAAAGACTTACATTATCGATCCGACCATTAGATACGAATGTAATGATGATGATGAATACTAAATTACCATATATACTTATAATTACGTTTTTTGGAACATTTTATACCTAAGTCTATAGTTTCATCGGTACTCTGTGTAATTTTGCAACCTGTGATACGCACTTTAGAAATGAAGTTTTTTATTTATTCATTGAAATAAATATTTAATTTTTTTTACCTCTGAATCATTTCAATTGATTCAATTGGTGAGTCTACTGAATTAGTAACGATCATCTGACTAGCAGCTGATGTAGAAATTGTTGATCCATTTCTGAGTTCCAGCATTCCTGTTTGAGAGTTTACCATCAAATTACCCTAAAATATTTATCACAGTTATACAAGTTATATTAAAATAAACAACTATATGTATATTTACTGAATACAACAACTATAAATACCTGTGAAGTAATGAATTGTCCTTCTTGCCCATCTACTGGATGACTATATAAAACGACTATATTCGAATTATCTGGATTTTCACCTCCGTGCTCATCAGGATAATCGTGATCAGTTAAAACCATAACTAGTTCATCAGTTGAGGCAATGTCTCCTGTACTACTTTGTATCATACCTACAAAATTTATTTATGCTTAATAATTTGGTATTTTTTAGAATAAAGTCATCACTTTTACGGGCAGATAACTGTTTATTCTATGGGATGATTTAATACAGCGAACGCAATTGAAAATCCTGAGAGCATTACCTAACGCTCCTCGGTATGTATCCAACGCTACATCAGGTCCAAGAAACAATACAAAAGAAAAGCCTGAAGCATCATGAGAGATTAAAAACACACCAATCAGCTAATAAACTGGGGTGGCCAATACATGGCCGACCTTGAACATTTTTCCGGTCATCAAACTTTTATAAAATATATTTATTTTATAATGGCCAAAGTAGTAAAAACTAATGTATTAAAAAATTAACTGTCAAAATTATAAAAAAAAAATATCTTTAATTTTTAAATAATATTCTTGTGAATATATAATAGATATTGCCCAATAAATACCCAAAATGAGGTCAATTTGCAAAAGCTAAGTGAAAGAGTGGAGAGACAAGTATGGCATCAGTAAAATAAATATTATTTAATTATTTCATTTTGATGTGTAACATCTTTGCTCTTGCCGTCTTGTAATTTGTGGGAGTGATTTCGTGAAATGTCTAACAGTAACAGGAATTTGATTTGACGAATGAGCGCGCGGTGAGTTGGCCGTCAGATAGACGTCAACCAATTTTCCGAGAGATCGGTACTGTCAGGCATCAGCTGTGCACTTAAGTTACAGTGTTGTGTATAACGTTTGCTGTTATATCGTAAACTATATAAATAAATATTTACTGTTGATAATAAGTCTCAAACAAGTGCAGTTCATTAATAAAAAATTCAAGTAAGTAATAATAAATAATTATTCGAATAAAATATTTCAACATTTAGCTTTTTAAAATTTTGAGGTTGATTTCTGTCACTCCTAGTGTCAATTAAATAAACAATTTTCATTAAAAAGAGTTATTGTTTGTTATGAAAAATCATTTCAAATAATACCTGACCCATTTTTTTCAGAATATAATTTTAAAATTGCTTATTACTAAGGTGAGATGTCAAATGTAACACATCATATGCGACTACTGTAAGGATCGGTCATTCTTTTTTCTCAATGGAGAAAGCCCTTACAGGACAATATCGGGACTAACTAACCAGTCTCTTAGCCAGCCATTATAGTTCATAACATCCAAAATTCTGATTGCTGTTAAATTATAAATAAAACAAAACAAAATCTTTAAGATGCGAGTTCTTTCATGTATTTTATGCATACAGATCTTAAACTTGTGTGTCGTGCATAGGAAATTTTATCCTTTTAACGTCACTATGATAGCTCTATTTCATATTGGATGTGATCAGAGATTATTATCTTTGGCTGTAGCGTGAAATGAATATTTTGACCCCAAAAGGTTTACCCACCTATCTCTAGACATAAGGCACGTAACTAGCCGCTAACTAGAGATAAACCTAGTCAAAGCCTAGCACTAGAGGTGACATAAGAGAAGAACTAAGTAGTCCTAAGTAGTCACTTCTAAAACGTTTTTACCCTACATTCCTCAAGTGACAGATAGGATCGGCCGGATTCTAGAATAGAACATCAAAACTATCTTTAAGTCAGCTAAGAAGATCAAAAACTATCTGAAATCTGCCAAGGATAAGAGAGCCCCACTAAGTTCTGCAGGTGTTTATCGTATTCCATGCACTTGTGGAAGTGTCTACATTGGAACAACTAAATGGTCCATTAATACCAGGGTCAAAGAACACAAAGCCAACTGCCGTCTAGGACATATAGAAAAATCTGCCGTCGCGGAACACACAATTAATAATAATGATCACAAAATTAAATTCGAGGACACCCAAGTTTTATGCACCACATCTGCATATTACCCGAGGCTCTATAGAGAAGCGAAATACATAAACACCATCAATAAACGATGGTCGTGAAAGCCTTTCACAATGTGTAGTCAAACCCCTTACCAACTCCGCGCTCTAATAAATTTATAAGATATAACAAGTTAGGGCAGACGTTCTTAACTAACCGCTCTGAATCGGCGGTGGTAAAAAAAGTAACATTTGCAAAGTTGAAGTAATATTTTACTTTACATTTTATTACAGAAATTGAAAGTTAAGATAAAAAATAATCAACAAATTATTACCTTGTTGTATCACCGAATTATCCTGAGTGGTAATAACTTGTCCCGAAAAAGGCTGCCCGTGTGTCAATTCGGGCAAGATAAATTCGGTTTGTTCACTTTGACCATCTTGCTGCAGGATGTACTGTTGACTATCATCTAAAACGACGATATCCACCAAACCCAAACTCGTAGCTATACCTGTAGCAACATTGTTTAATGCTTCTGCTTCAGAACTGGCTTCCATAGGTACCAATTGAGATTGTTGGGTACTTTCTGATGAGTCTTGTCGATTTGCAGAAACTTTCACATTGGATATTATTTTTACCTGTTAAAAAAAATGTTGTTGACAGTATTACATTTAATAAGTAAGATAAGGTATAATAACATTTTTTTTGGTTTATTTTCTGAAATATTATAATCATGTGTTTTTAGATAACTACTACCTCTGCAAGAGAAAAATTGAAGACCTTTTAAGCGGCATTATTTATTAAATGAACTTTTTTTTATACTAATTAATTTTACAATAATATTGACCGAAAGCTTGTTGAGTTAGACTTGAATTATTATTGTTAGGGACCACTTCCGGTGAAATTAGTCGGAGTAAAATGAAACACATAACCCTGCTTGAAGATAAATAAACAAAGAAGTACCCGCGAATATTTTTAAGTGGGAATATGTAATCATGTAAAAGGATGTTTTAGATGTGGTTTCATTTTAGTAGTTGTATGACTGCGTGGGTGTGCGGGTGTTTTTTGTTGTTGTAATATTTTTATATTTCAAATACAAATTTCAAATAGGTAGACCGAAAAAACAAAAGAGGTGATTGCTGATGTAATTAAATTTATGAAAAACGAGGCAAACATGGCTTGCAAATTTCAATTGATAATTATCGTCGCAGGGTAGAGGTTACAACAGGAATATAGGAAAAGGTGTTTTACAGATGAATGTCAGGTGCAGGACATAGTGAGATGGGGGCGGCAAAGGAAACGACAATGGCACGCTAATGTAATCTGAATGGCAGAAGATCGACTACCGCGGATAGCATTCCAGAGCAGACCAGCGGGAGATAGACCCCCAGGAAGACCACCTAGATTGTAGATTGTAGGGTGGGTCGTGAAGGCTATGCTGCCTCTCAAGCACTTCGACCTATCAGATCTTTTGTGCATAACCCTTAATCTATTCGAGGCCCGGGATTCCGAGACTTCGAGCAAAGTTTATCAGTTTCCTGGGGGCTAAGTTTCTGACATCGAATGGCTTAAGGAAGGCCCCTTCCAGAAACTTGAGCCTTTTGCAGAAAAGCGCTGGCATTCGCAAAACAAATGACTGCAGTTTCAGCGAAGTTCTTGCAGTAGCGGCAACTATCACTCTCTGTTTTGCCCATCTTTTTCAGGTAATACCTCAGAGGGCAGTGTCCAGTGAGGAGTCCCGTTACTAGTTTCAAATCTTTCTTGTCCAACTCGAGAAGCTGTTTAGCTTTCCTTGGCGAAGGACTTACTAGCCTATTTGCTGAAGACCACCTAAGAGATGGAAGGACAGCTGGCAATCGACATTCCAAGAGATCCTAAGGCGACCCAATTAACAGATCGACAGATCAAATTAAAGAAGAACAAGATCCATCAGAGTCACTCCGGCTATACTTCTCAGACTACTCATCTCCGCAACGTTGATACATTCTGTAACCGTTACAAAAATTTTTGATACACCATTGGTACCCAATTCGGTTTGAATCGGCACTGCACATCTGCTGACTTTGGAATCATGGTGGGGTTCGTTGACAGGCCTTTTTCTTTAAAATTTCAAATCTACTAATAAACAAGGCAACCTTAATAATAGCAACAAAAAGGGGAGTTTCAAGTATTTGTATCTTACTTTATCTTTTTGTAATGTAGTCTCATTCATCATTTCTGGTAAAACATATTCAGTACTCTCTTCATCTTCCTCCATATCTTCCAAAGTTTCCAAGTCGTCAAAGCAAACCATGCCGTCGATATTAGCTTCATTCAAGTGGCATTTTTTGACATGACTGAAGAGTGTCATACCAGATTGAAGCTTCTTCATACAATATTGACAGTCATAACTGATTCTACCTGGTTTATTATAATGACCGGTTACTCGAATATGACGGTTCAAATGTTGAGCCGAAACAAAAGCTAATTGACAATCTTGACATTGTATTTCGTTAACATCGTGGAGCTCTTTGTGCTTTGCTAACTTTGCTGCAGACAAAGCTGGAACAGTTTTTTTCCAATGATTATTCAAAATCGGATTTAAATTATACTTATAACATAAAAATAAATAATACGTCTAATCTTGAATTTTGTTTTGAAAAAAATTAATTGATTAATGACTGTTTTTAGATCAATGAAAATAAAGAGATCTCTTGATATCCATAACACACGGATTAAATCAATGTTTGTTGTTTTAAATTGTCAAATATATAATACAGTTTAAATTTTTTTTACTTCTCAATTAACTTTAAGTAAATCTTTGTACTAATAAATATTATATTAAAAAAATTCAAAAAACTCACATATATATGGACACCTATTGCATTTGGGGAAATTATATGAAGTAGGAGGTTTTAATGCATGTTTTGTATATAAATGGTACAACATCAGATTGTGAGTATTGCATCTACGTCCACAATATTTGCATAAACGTACATCAAAAACTTCATCGTGTACATCAGTCATGTGTTTACGGTAGAGATAGTAAAGTACAAATTCTTGAACTTCTCCAGCAGAGGAAACGCATTTCTTACAAGTCCATGGACCCTCGTCGTCCTCCTCAGTGCCTGTAATTTGTTTCTTTTTTTGTATTGATTGTTTTTGAGGTTGAACCTTTGCAGATTTTATTACCACTTCAGTCTAAAATTAATAGAAATAAACCATTAATAAGATATATGGATAGCACTACCTGCAATTAAATCTATTTTTCCAAGAAACTATTTCTTAAAAACCAAGCCTTACAAAATGAAGTTTAAAAATGTTTTAATTTATCAAAAACGGATTTTTATTAGTTATTTACTGGCATATTAAGTATTATTCATGTTTAGAGATTAAATAGAATTTCTTACCGGAGATGCTGGTTGTTTAATTGGCTCTACAATAGCATTAACAATCTTTTTTTCAGTGGTATCCTTATTGCCTGGCATAATTTTTAATTTAATATTTTTATTCTTTTTCACAAGATCTGGATACTTTTTTAAAATCTCAGTAACAATTTTAGTATGATCTATATCACCTGGAGTGACACTTTCCACACTAATTGTTGTCTCTTTATTTTCCTTATTACTGATTTTTATTTTTTTTGTAGGGACCTTTGCTGGTGAACTCAGTTCAGGTTTCCTCTTTTGTCCCATTTCGTTTAATTCATCTACTAAAATATGAAAGAAAAACCTTTAACATTAACAGCAATAAATTACATTTAGATTCACATTTCAAATTTACTGCAAAAACTTGTAATATACTTACAGTCTTCAAACATGCTGTTTCTAATCTTTTGTTCTTTAGCAAACTCTGCCATATCTTTAAGACTTACTGCATTAGTACAAGATTTTGATGTTATTTTCTTAGGGAGCTCCACATTTTGTCTAAGATCGTCAAAATTTGGTTTAATCTACAAAAAATACGTTCTGCTACATTTTTGCGACAACTGTTATAAATAAAAGCTAAACTGCTAATTAAAACAGACGGTTTTTTTATAATTAAAAAATCCTTAAAAATTAAGTGCTTTTTAATATACTATTGGGTAAAAAATCTTTGCAAACCTAAACCAGTGAACTTTTTATAAAATTCTTAAGTAAATATTTAAAGTTGTTTTTACCTTTTCTTCTTCTTCCTTAGTAAGTAAAGGTTTACTAGTATAGGAAATATCTTCAAAACTATTCCCCAACATACAGAAAGAAGGCAAATCCTCGTCAGGCCATTCAAACCTCGTAGGTTTGGGAGTATTTTCAGCAAGAGGATCAGTAGCAGCACCAGACCATTTTTGATCATAATGTAACTGTGAAGGAGGATGTGAAGACAACGCTGGAGCTGGAGAAACAGTTTTTCTCTTCCATGTTGAAACTTTTCTAGCAGGTAGAGGAGAAGGAAGATCTAAAAACACTTGCTTGTGGGAAGGAGGAGGAGGCGGAGGAGGAACTGGTTTCTTGGGTGGCGTAAGGTCAGATCGAGTCTTTGTTACTTTTTTATTTGTAATCTTTTGAGCATCCAACAATTTAGTAAGAATTGTGATATTCATTGATTCAGCTGCCTTGTAAAGTTTCTCAAAAACAGACACATGAAATTCCAATATACCTAAATAGAATGAAAAAAAAAAGTGATAAAATTGTAATTCGTTTTCAAATATTTACAAATAAAACATATTTGCATTTTACAGTTTATTAATAATTAATGTATAGTTACAGTAGCCCCAATAAAAGTTATAGTTTGTGATTTTGTTTCACAATATCATATTTTTTAAAAATATTACATTAAAATAAAAAACTTTTATAAGTTGGGCAAGTAACTTTCTAAAAATAATTTTTAAGCAAGTACTTGTTATGCTTCTGTTATGATTATTTATAAATTGAGCTTTAAGTAAAAGATAAAAATCAAATTAAAAAAAGAACATGTTAAAAACAATAAAAATGATATTTTATAGTCATGTTCACAGGGCATTTTAACGAAAACTTAGCCCTGGAAAATGTTGGTTTAAAACTATTTTCCAACAAGACAGAGCACCCCCATATTATGATAGACGAGTTAAAACAGTTTTTGAACAAACATTTTCCAGTGTGTTGGATTGGCAGAAGTCCAATAGAATGGCCGGCCAGATTACTGGATCTGTCGCCGTTGGATTTTTTTTGTGGGGACACCTAAAATAGAAAATATACGTCACCACGCCTGCAGATCTTACAGAGAAGCAACAGAGAATTGTGACAAAATGCCAATTACTGACACTGGAGGTATTTGCAAACATTAGAAAAGTCTTTGAAAATAGATTGTATGAATGTGTGGAAGTTAGGGAAGGTCATTTCGAACATTTAATATGTTAATTTAGTGAAATTTTTAGTTTTTGTGTTATTGATATTCATTAAATAAATTAGTTAAATCCAAAATATCTTCAAAGTAATTTCATATATTAAAAAAAAATTACAATATTGTGTACAGGATTAAATGATGTGTCACTTGACCACATTTCCTTTTTCAAAAAAAATTGGGGGTTGATGCGGAGCTGCAAGGGGTTGCATTTTTGGGTATTTTTGGTTTCTGAGTTTTGGAGGGGGTCAAGTTTTCGTTGGAACACCCTTTGAATAACATGCTGCACATAAAAGTCCTACATACTTTTTATTTTCTTTAGAAAATTATTACAGATTTTAATGATCAATTATTTTTAAACATTATTGTTCTCTGTTTGTTGGAGAGTGATAATTTTGACAATATCAATACTAACATTGCTTTATCTTTTGCAAGAAATTTTCATATTGTGTTCATTGAGGTGAAGAATGTAAATGAAATATAATTAGTGGTAAAATAGACAGTAGCTAAGACTTTTATCAAAAAAGAAAATATATATTTTTTTATTATTACAAAGTAATTTAATTCATGATTACAGTAAAGGTAGTTGATTATTAACATTAAAAAATTCAAATGAGATAAAACAATTTGTTTATTATATCAGATTATAATAGATTAAGAGCTGGTGACACTGAAAGCTCCATCATCACCAATTGAAATTTTTTTATTTAAATCGATAGTTTAATGTTATAAAAATGTTATAAAATGTTATAAAAATAAGTGGTATGAGTAGATTCAATAAGGTTAAAATATGTTTAATTAATTATTATTGAAAAGCAATAATGTTTCACTGTTATCGTGGATTTTGATTATTTCTTATGTATTTAATACAAAATTTTGTACTTTACTAGAAAACATTGGCAGACAAACTTTATTTGGACTGACAACTCAAGCATAACTATTTGAAGAACATAATAAAGGTTATCTGTTGTAACATAAAACTTTTTTTTTTAATTTTAATCTTCAGAAGTATCTTGGTATGTGGGTCTAAAAACTGCCCGAAGTTTCTGGCATACCATGCATAGTCTAGATTCATATCAATTACAAAAAGCACTAAGTTAAATAAATTCTTTTTTTATACATTGGCAGTAAAATTATATTAGGAACATAAATGGTTCAATGCCCTGATTATGATACTTTTCTATTAACACAGTTATGTTTTAAAAACACTGGTAACAAAATGGAAAGATCACACCATAAACAAATGTGTTATTTTATGTTATTTCCCAGTGTTTTGTTTAAAATATAAAAAGATTTTTATAAGTGCAATATAATTATAAATGTTTAACCTTACCAGTGTACATAAAATTTACAATAGGAACGATAACATCAGATTGTAGGTCCTGAGGCATTATTATAGTGTTTTCTTCAAGTGCAGGACATGTTTCTTCTAAAAATCTGAAGTATTCAGTACAAGCATTCATAACCAATCTGTGTACTTTTAATTGAACGTTTCCATCAAACTGCAATGTAAGGTCGCAGTAATCTGTTTTAGCAAAAAAAACTTGAAGACGTTGGAGAAAAAAAGTTCCCCAATTGTCTACCCTCACTTGTTTATTTCCTTGTTCAACCATGTTTGTTTAAATTCGATATAACCTAAAAAGTGCGTTTAAATTTTACATTTGAATGCATTTGAATGTTTTGATAAAATAATGAAATATTTAGTTATAAAGATATAACGTAATGATCAAATTGTTAAAATGGCATACAAATAGTGGCGTTCCTTGTTTGAGGTGACCATGCAAAAGAGGGGCTGTAATATTTTGTTTCCACGATTTAAAAATCATTGTCGGTATATAAACAAATTCTAATTTCTGTGATTACTTATGTTTCAAAATAACTGACCTTTTTTCTAATGCTAAAATATTAGCTCCATCTTATCACAAGCTTCCAAACATAAGAACTTTAAGACTCGTTCAATGTTATTGTTCATGACTGTTTCCAGGTGGCGCTTTTTAACCCGGTAAATTCAATTTTAGAATTATTCTTAAGGATAATAGAGATGTAGGTAACCTTTATAATCGTGTCACTTAATTACAATTATGACCAATTAACATTTAAAAATATTATTTTTAAAATATAGATAAAAGTGTTTTAAATAAATCAATAAAATTTCCTTTTTGAAATCCGAATCAGCCATTTTGGTAACCGAATGTTAACGATGTGGAAGCACCCCTCTTCATGTTTCGTAATGATTAATACAAAGTAAAGTTCAGAATACAGAGATGGCGCTGAAAAATGAAATAATTAAAATTTTACAAAAAATGTACATACCTAATAGGCTGATGATACAATTTATTATTTTAATTTTTACCTATACTTATCAGAAAACGGCATTATAAATATTTTTAATACATATAGACACAATTTTAAAAACAATATTTAAAAAAATAATTATTTATAGGTAAATAGGTATACTTGATAAAAATATGGTAATTAAAAAAATTACCAATATTTTATTGCTGGTATTGCGGCCATCTTTAAAACGTATGAGATATTTCACATTTCAATTTTATCTCCTTAATTTAAAGGTATATAATGCATATTAATGTTTATTTTATTAAAAATTTAGTTTTATTCAATACCAATTCCACTTGTTAATTTTAATGATACATAAGGACATCATGTTATATTTTTTAATTGATTGAATTTTAAAGGAATATAAATTTCATTTATAAACATTAAAATATATGTAATTTATTTTTTCAAGATTTAAATTTAATCATTAATTTATTGAAATTTTTCCTTTGTTATAATTGAAAAAGAACGCCAATGGTCCATTTTACCTTGATATGCAAAGTAAACAATAAACGGGAGATGGCAGCATTGCAGGTCAACATTTTTTCTCAGTTTTATCAAGTGCTTATCACCATATTCATCATAGAATTTCCAGTTCCTATAACAAGAAGCTGTTTATTGAATAACTTTGTCCCTCACTTACTTAACGTGTTGTTATTGTCACGTGCCAGTGTTTGTGCAAATTGAAGGACATTTAGAATCTGACGTTGTGATCTACGTCAGTCCACGAGCCTCCACAATTTTTATTATTCGCGAATTAACTATTAAAGTGTCGAGGTGAAATTGGTGAATTATCAAGATTTAACAGATTAAAGTGGTGGTAAACAAATTGTGATTATTAAAAAATCAATACGTCTTTGCAATCATAAACGTTATTACGTCAGGCTGAGACAATTGAATCTGTTCGATTATCTTATTTCAATTATTTGATTTTTACACTACAACTACAAGACGGTTCTAGAATACAAAAATATAATACAAAGATTGTCGAGTCACGATAAACTCGATTGAAAGCATGGTGGACTAAAACAATATATTTCATGACTTCAGTGCTTTGCTTGATTATTAATAAACAATTTGTCATTTTAATAAACGTTTAAGTACTTTTCTCTTCAAATTAAATAGGTAAGTCATTTTTAATTTGTAAAATCGAAGGTTGTGTACGAAATAAAACGCGTGTAGAATGTTTTTGTTTACATTCTGTACTCAGCCATGTCCGTAAACGAGACAGAAGATGTTTTAGCGCAATTCATTGATTTTTGTAGCAAATGCTCATTATAATTTACGTTTGTTTCACATTTTCTATTAACTTTGTTTTAATCGGCAATGCCTCGAACCTTGCCAGAAAATATTCACATGTAAACAAAATATAAGAAACAATGAAATGTAGTATGACTGGAATGTTGCTGATCAGTGGCGTGCTTGACATCTTTTCCTGTTACACATTTACAAATAAAAGCAATAATGTCACAGATATAAAAACATTAAGAACCGATTAATTTTTATAACATCGATACAATGGAATTAATGCTATATCAGTAAGTTTGCTAAATAAAAATGTTTTTAAAAAAATATTTACATTGCAGCATTTTAAATAAAGGACATTTTTTTTCTATTTTATTTGTGAAATCATCAGTATTTTTATAAGTAGTACAAAATATATTTAACTATTGCTAGTATATTTACACATTAAGTAAGATTATAGAAACAATAAGAAACAAATCAAGTAGCAAAAGTCATTTTAAGTAGAGTAGCTACAATTTGTTGGTATTAATTAAATGAGTTTGTATAATTGGGTTCAAAGTTTACTAGAGATGAAAAGAGTGACTGTGACATTGGGCGAAGGGTGTTGGCAGGGCAACAAATGAATGGGGCCTTGTTAAATTTAATGAGCAGCCAGAACGTGTCAAAAAAGGCACAGCTGGCTGTGCATAGAAGAGTGCTGTTCCCCACAAAGATAGATAAAGGAATGCTTAGATAATTTGGATTTGTAGAGAGGATGAATGAAAAAAGATTGATGAAACAGATTATAAGGCGAGTGTGGATGGGCAAGTCGGTAGAGATCGACATTGGCAAACCAAGGACAAGTATGTATGAGAGCACTGATGAAAGTAGAAGAAGGGAAAGATGTGTGTAAGAACTAAAGGAAGTGGTCTTTGCCTAGCCTTATGGGAAAAAGGCATGACTATATGTAAGTATGTATGTAATTAAATAGAAGTTTTCTGAACTTTTAAGATTTGATTGATGGTTTATTTGTATACAGTTTTTTTAGATTTATTGGGTATTCCATCATAGACGAAAGTGGGAATTAATTAAAACAATGATTAGATTGTAGTAAAATGAAGACCTATTTTGAATGTAAATAATTCTGTTATGATTGATATCATCAGAACATATTATCATCCACATTACATAATTTAAATTTCTCAGCCGTGACCTTGAAAATATATATAATAAAATAAAAAAGTACTCAGGGTTATAATTTATTATAAATTTTTATTTTTAATTATTTAGAGAATCAAGTTTAAATATTTTGTAATGCCATACTTTAAAGTTTTCTTTAATTAAAAGTTAAAACAAAAAATTTGATTGACTAGTTTTAAAATAGTCACTGGTTTACTGCTTTCTGCTATTTTGTATAGTCATTCATAAATTAAAATAAAATATTGTTTAAAGAAGTAGTAGGTATAGAAAAAATTATTTAAAATATTAAAGATAAATAATTACAAAGCGGAGATAGCAGGGTAAATAATGACAAGATTGAATGTATGATTAAGAACAATGTTAAATGTGGTAAATAAAGCTCTTAAAAAGTATAAGAGACAGATGAGAGCTCATTTTTTTGGCACCAGTAGCATTTTATTGTATCTAAATTGTTTTTAGTTTTGTTAAAAGATAGAACACAGCATAACAATTTTGTATTTCTTGTTTAAAAAAAATTATTTTATCAAAAGTGTTTTCCCAGATATAAAATATAAAAATACGATTTTAATTTTTTACATAAAAAACCATTTCAAGTAGATTAATGAATTGTTCTACCTTAATATAATTTATAGTCTGGGAATCATCTTGTTATAGTGTATTAAAAATATCACTCTTTTTAAGTAACTTATTAACTTGCATTAAATTTCAGAGAATTTAAGACAAAGTTTTAATTTCTGAAAGATAATTAGGAGATTTTTAAGCTTCTATTATAACTTTTTGAGACTCTAAAACATTGTGGTAAAAGTTACTAGGTATTTTGTAAATTTAATTTACCCATTTTATCACTGTATATCCTAGTTAAGTAATTTTTAATACCTTGGTAATCACTGGCAGCTTAAAATGGAAATTAAGCAATTTATGTGTTAAAAACAGCAGTAATAAGATTAGAGCTACAAACTAAGACAGAAACATAAAAATATTTGTATCCGAAAATGCTATTTAATAAAATAAATAAAATAAATTTTTTAAGATATGCATGCAGGGTACTCATTTTTCTTAAAATTGAAAAGGAGGCTTAGCGTCCCGCCTCCCCTTACCAGCCAACATGCATTCATGTAGTTAAAAAAAATTGGTTGTATGTTTTCCTCTGGATCAAAAAAAAAGTTACTGTTAAATCTTAAACATAAATTAAGCTATGATACATTATGAAACTTTTTACTGTTTCTTATTGTGGTAAGATTTAGCTAAAAATAGTGAGATAAACTTAAAAAGTCTTTAAAGCTATTCAGTGTATTTTACTGATTCTTAGAACTGTTATATGTATATACATAATAAAGTACTTACAATCTAATTTAAAATATTAATCAGTAAGTACATAGATTCTTTTTATTAACTTATTTTAAATTAATAAGTTGGTGTTTTCTCTAAAAGCCATTTTAATTCAATTTAAGTATTTAGGAAAACCTATATCAAATGGAAATACTCACCTATTAATGTATTTACTAACATTTTATTTCTTTTCAGTTGATCTGTCATTATGAGTGATTTCAGCAAGGATTTCTTTCTGGATCCTGGAATAACTATAAAACAAGAACCTCTTCTCAACGAAAACACTACCATCAACATGTCAGCAAGTGTACCCATACCTCCGAGAAGAGACCTAGGAGATTATCGTGATTTCAATATTGATTTTGAAAATTCTCAATCCCCCCATTACTCTGATTTAGGTTTAAATGCTCAAATTCAAAATCCCGGAATATATGATTGTAATTCTTGGTCCCTAAATAGATTAATTAATAACGATGAAATGCTAAAATCCGAGGCCTTTATACATATGGATGAAGATGATATTTTTCAAGTTGATAAGGCTGATCTGATACAAGGCCCTACTCTAGCCGAATTAAATGCTAATGATGAAAACTTATTAGGTAAAAATGGTAATTTTGTTTTTCATTTTTTTTGTTTCACAAGCTAGTGCATACCATTTTTTTTAGTTTGTTATTCACTTATAAAAATAATTTTCTACTTAAAAACAACTGTTTGTGTTGAAAATATTAGTATTTAGCTGGTATATGTAGATTTATGGTTTGTTCCTACAGCAGTCAGAAACAGTTGGTGACAATCCTCGGTATATTCAAAGGAACGCTTTTAAATATAGAGATAAATTGCTAATTAAAGTAATTAGTGTAGTAATTCTATATTACTTAAAAAAGGTAAAATTAAAAAAAAATGACGCTGAGAGGAACTTGACAACTATATGTTCAATACATAATGCATAACTACAAAGTGTACCTACTTGATATAACGTAATAAAATAAATAATGCAATAGGGAAAAATCACGAAGAGCACGACATCTATTATTGATTGTATGAACTTCTCGAAGTGTGAGCAACAAACTAACCTCTTTTTGTTTATATGGGTGAAAAGTGAAGTTTATGTATTATTTTGAGCAATTTAAGCATTGAAAGTGTTATATTTAAACGACATTTTGTGAAGAATAGGTGTTAATAAACTACAAAATCTAAAAATGCACAGGATTAAAAAAAGCGATATGGAGATAAAATTGCGAAAAATATGCTCTGTTCCACAATGCTCTACATATGACAATTCGATTATATCTTTGCTTAAATTTTCTTCAAATCGTTGGGCAGTTTAGAAATGGAGGAAGATGATCTTAAAGATAGGAAAACCAATCTGAAAGTTTGTGTTTGTTTGCAGCGAGCACTTTGTGAAAGATGATTTTTCACTGGTAAGTTTGATATTGTTGTCCAATGATCTATCATTTTATTAGTGATTAATTATAGAGAATTCAACAGCACAGAGAAAGCTTTTGAAAGATGAATCTGTTCCTAGCCAGAACCTTCCATTGTTAAAGTATCAACCGAAGTTAATTGGATTATAATATATAATCCTTAATTGGTCGAACAGCGTCACCCACATAATACAATATGTCCAAAATTGATATTTCGAGTTTCATTAGCACTGCAACAAGAATTCCAAGGACAACGGAACTGAAAAACTTCAAAAACAAACCAAAATTGATACTTGAACCCACCTGGTCTTTACTGGCATTTAACAAGAATCAAGCACAATAAAACTGAAACGTTAAAAAGAAATCTTACATCCAGCTTCAATCCAATAGTTTAACACAAAAAATCAACTCAATTCTCTGAGATAACAACTAAAATTACCTTCAATAAAAACTTTATTTTTACAAGTGATCAAATGACAGAATATTTGTTATTCACACCTCTATCCGACATTTAGTCATTTATCATTACTTTATACCGGCATCAGTTATTACTTCATAACTTTCAAATCAAAATATTCCGAAAACGATTAACAGTATCGAGTTTTACCAAGAGTACCTTTTTGGTGTAAAATTGAATGATGTCTAAGTTCACTTGAAATTTTGATTAATAAATCTAACCTTTAAAAATTTATGTTCAATACTACTTGGTACGAGCCGTGTAACTAGCGCCCTCTATGAGAGTCAGACATAAAAACAAATTCATGGGATGTATTAGCTTCTAAAACATATTCGTATAACATTTCATTACAATGTTTCCAGTAGTTTCGGCAAAATCGTAATAAATGTGTATACATTTTTTTCCTTCAACGCCCTTTATCTTGAATACGGATGGCGTTAAGAAAATTTTTTACTGAGCAAACCCCAATAATTTTTAGTTTTCTACCTATCCTAGAGACGGTGTCACCTTTTTTTGAAACCCTGTATATTACATTTTCCAATAAAAAATGTTAAATAACCAGCTGAAATATTGAAAACACCTGGTTTATATGATTAAACTTCCTAGTCTATTTGTTTAAAATACATTGAGCAGAATTAAATATGAATAAATATTACAAATTGGATGTGAAAAATATTAAATAGGTACCATTTAAAATACAATTAAAATTACCATCTGTGCATAATAAAAATTTGTGACAAAATAATTAACAAAATTTTGTTTTATTGTAACGCTTACAATTATTAAAAGCAGATGTACAAAATGGTATAAGTTTAATAATGCAAAAAAATTAAAATAAATATTACAATGGTGTTTACAACTTTAAAACACATATAAAAGCCCCCAAATTGCATTTAACTTCAAAGAAAAATCAAATTATGTTTGTTTGTCCTTTAAGGGTTTTTAAACCGCTAGACCAATATTGATGAAAATTTTCAGACAATTTCTATATTAACCCGGCGGGTTTTCATTTGAAGTTTGGTAGCGATAGGATTAACCAAAGGGGTGGGAAGGGGATGAAATAAGAACACTATTAAAAACGCCGATATTAGTGTCGAATTTATAATTTTTGGGGTCGCTGAATTTGATAGTGACATTTCAATTTTGTTAGGACCTTTACGTAAGGGATGGAAAAAGGATAGAATATAAAAACTAATAAACACGCCGATATTAGTGTCGAGTTCATAGTTTTCGGGGTCGTTGAGTTTGATAGTGATATTCCCAAAGCAGGCAAGCCAACGTTCGGGCAGGACAACGTCTGCCGGGTCCGTTAGTATCTAATAAAACAAACAATCAAATGCTAAAATTATCTGGCCTTTATTTAAAATGTAAAGACCACTATTAAGGTTATTTGGTGTTTGATAAACTCATATATAAAAATAGAGAGGTCTTATTTACTTTTTGAAATATTGAACATAAACAAACGACAATTTCAGTTTGCTTGAAAAAAATCAAAGAATTTATTTTTTTCAAAAGTATATTATTTAGATTATGTATAGTTTTAAGTCGATTACATTTAACAACTAACCAAATATTTTCAGGTGATTTAAACTTTGATGATTTGCTGCTTCCAGAGGAAAACACATACATTATTTTGGAAAAAGGTAATTCACAGAATATGACTCATCATATTAACAATAATCCCATTACATCTTGTCCCCCTCAAGGTATACTGTACCACAGGGATTTGGAGTTACCGTCAAGCGCCCCCACTGGTAAGTATTTTCCTCTAAGTCGTTTAAAATATAAGAATAATTACCTTTGTACTAAAAAAAATTTTGTGCATAATTTCTTAATTTTTCAACGATAAAATAAATTCTTATCTCTATTTTAAGAGTGTAATTTGTTCTAGGCAATTTGGATCTTTACAAATACAAGACACCGGTATCAGCATTTTCGCCAGAGAGCCAGAACAGTTCCAGCTCCTCAATCGTTCAATCGGTGTCGTCGCCTTCGAATGTTTCAAATTTTCCCAAAAAACACAGTACTCTTCAAGAACTTCTAGTCAACAAAGAACCTCATGGTTCGCCCGAACACTCTCTTTTGGGACAGTCATTTCAAGACAGTAATACTGCAGCTCTTGGACAACATGTAAAGTTAGCAAGAACAACAAATTCAAGGTGATATATTTATCCTAAACGTGTAACTAATAGATCTAGGGCCAAGCAAAAAATTTGATGGGTAGACAGAGGCGTATTTCCACAGGGGTATGCTTTCCCTGTGGTTGCAGGACGCTCCAAACACACCTGCCCCGTAGCGTCCCTGGTACCCTGATTCGTCAGTGTACCATCGTTTCACTCCTGGGTTGGTCAATGGTGTTTTCTTTAACCAGTCTTTTCTGGTTGGTATTTTTGTTTTATAGTTTTTTTCTGCTTTTTTATTGCAACATTTGGCTGTGTACGAAAAGAAAAAAATAAATAAATTCTTTTATTTTCAATCAAATCAAGATATCTCTGGTTCAACTGGTCTTATTAGAGTCTATTTAGTCTAGAATTGTAGGCTTTTTTATTGCAAACAACTTTTTTATGACAATGTACATACCTACATCCTCTGAAATTTCTTTTCATTCTGAAATACCTATCAAATCTGCACTTGGCCCTAGGACTATAATAAGCGTTTTTTTTATTGCAGCAGTCTTCAGAATTTTAAGAAGACTAATAAACCACATTTCTTTTTTTTCGGTTATTCAGATCTGGAATTCGGTTTATTTTGTATATTTTATTTTAAGTACCAAAATATGCTAAAAATTATTTAATTGTAAGAGGTTTGTATGTGTACCTAATTCGCAACGGTAATACATTTTTATTGTTCAGCTGCGCAAAAAAAATAATACGAAAATATTGTTTTAGTGTTTTTCCATTCAGTTTAAAATTTGAAGGATATGAGCGACTGAGATCAATAATTCAATAAAGTATTTATAGTTTTTCTGTCCTTAACCGATATTCGCAAGCATGTGTTCTTAACGCAAAATTTAATATTAATTATAACGGAACTCAAAATTTTATGTAAATGTTGTTATTCACCTATATATCTATATACAGGGTGGGGCACCCCATACGACACGGTCTCTGTAAACCAAACCAATAATTTTTTCGGGAATTTTCCCATTTCATTATATGTGTATTAATTAGGGCTGCAAAAGGAAATTATTTTGGAATCTACAGGGTGGCTAAAAAAAGTGTGCCATATCAAAGTTGTGTTTTTTTAAATGAAACACCCTGTATTTCGTTACACTTTTAAATAGTTTGGGAAAAAATAATACGATTTCATAGAAGGTACTATGTAGCTAACTATAACCGTTCTCGAGTTATTGATTTTTTTATAAAAATGCTCAGTACAATTGGAAACTAAATAACATCGAAATGTATAGATATCATCCCTTCGAATTCTGACCAAGCATAAAAGAGGTTTTGGGCTATTGATTTCGATCAAACATATTTCTCAATATTATACAGAATGTTCAAAAATCATTGTCACTTTTTTATAAATTCGGACAAAGATAACTTTGTTAT
The DNA here is from genome assembly GCA_950111635.1 of Agelastica alni. Lineage (NCBI taxonomy): Eukaryota > Metazoa > Arthropoda > Insecta > Coleoptera > Chrysomelidae > Agelastica > Agelastica alni. The sequence goes on from OX467711.1 coordinate 14,942,221, forward strand.
TTCAAATAGAACACCCTGTATTTTTTTGTTCTGTACAATATTAAATTCAATTATCTTTCATTTCATATTGGAATTCCCTATTCCTAACCTAAATAATTTTTCAGATATTGGCGTTTTTAAATAGTAGTTCTTATTTCAATGCATTCTTTTAATCGAGATAGCTTGAAACGACATTTATTTGATTTGCTCACAGAATTCTCATTGACAATTGTTATACTTCACTTCATCGAAAATATTTACTTTTCATATTCTGTTCATTAAACAGACTATACAATTTTTTTTTATTATTCAACTGAAACAACAACAAAATATGCAACACAAATGTATTTAATTTAAAGTATATGCTCAAAATGACGACCATCCTCTTGAATACAAAAAGCCACTCTCTCTATGAAAGACTGCTTAACACTTAATAATATTTGAGACGTCACATTTTAAAAAGCAGTCCTTATTGAGGGTTTTCTATGATTGATCCCATAATAAGAAATTATGTAGGCAATTTTTCGCAAATATGTGTATTTATATGTATGTATATTTGTGTGTGTTTCCTATGAACTCCCAAACGGCTAAACCGATTTTGATACAATTTTCAGACAATCTACAGATTACACCGGCGGGTGATCCTCTAAAGTTTGGTAGCTATCGAATCAACGAAAGGAGTAAAAGGAGGTTGATATAAAAAACTTTCCTATAAACTCCAAATCGATTGAACCAATTTTAATAAAATTTTCAGGCAATATTCATATTATGCCAGCGGGTGATCCTGTGAAATTTGATAGCGATCAGATCAACGAAAGGGGTGATAGAGGGTTGAAATATAAAAACTAAAATATATGACCCTTTAACCCCCTGAGAGGAGGTTAAAATATAAAAAACTTCTAAAAATTGCCGATATTGGTGTCGAATTCATAGTTTTGAGGTGGCCGAGTATGATAGTGACATTCTCAATAGTATTCGGGGACGCTGAGTTTTAAAGTAATATTCCAAAAGCAGGCAAGCTTAAAAAAGGGGTGGCAGGGGGTTGAAATATAAAAACTATCAAAAATTGCCGATATTTGTGTTTTTGAGGTCGTTGAGTTTGATAGTGATATTCCCAATTATGTTAGCACCCATGCAACATGGGTGAGAAGAGGATAAAATATAAAAACTATTAAAAACATCGATATTAGTGTCGAATTTATAGTTTTCATTCAAATCAGATGTCAGAAAAAAAATTATTCTCATTTAAAGATCTTTCTAGCCTGAAAAGTTACAAAGCAAATAATAATTGCTATTTTCAAAGTCCTTCTTTGATGTTAAATCGGATGTCAAGAAAAAAAGTTACCCTAATTTAAAGATATTAAGATAAATCTAAATTCCACTCGGATGAAGTTTAAGTTTAATGTATATATCAATAATTAAAATACTGGATTGTACTGGGTAATATATTAAAGTTAAAGGAAAAAAGAGCTGAAAGGTTCGTTCGAATCCGCGAATTTTCTATAATTTTGAAACGATATTCAGTATAGTTTGGTTCAAATGTATACGCACGGGTTAACTTTGTATTCCCTCCAGTAATACTAGAAAATTGGAACGGTTGGAACGGAAAACGTCTCTGCTGGGTTAGAACTCGTTTTATCTATTGCGTATGCTTGTATGACCGTGACCGTGGCCGTTCAATGTACGGTGTTTTTAGAATAGTTGGAGCAGACGTACATAATTTTATGGATTATTTTGTACCTACTAAGGCGAATTAGGTCGATCAATATTGAATTTACAAAACAATTTCCAGAATTTTTTGTCGACTGACATAGAAATTAAATTAATATGTGGAACCGAACAATATACCTATCGTCTTTTATCAGACGTTGTAGATTAATTGTACTTTTAGATTGTCTTCATCGGCCCCGACACATTTAGGTCTCGAACAAATCTGGCAACGGCGCGAACCAAGGAAACATCTGTTATCGACTAGTTCCTTAGTTGAAGCAGGTTCATCATCGTCTCTATCCACGGGTGGCTTACTGAGTCCAGACCTTCCCGATTTATCTCAAGAAGAAGATACTGATGAAGACAGCGATACACATTACGAGGATTTCTCTTCAGATAATGGTAATATACGATAAAAATAGTAATTTATTTATTCAAATTCGTAGTCTACCAAAGCTCACGCGCTGCTTACATTTTATTATAGAGAAGTTACGAAAAATGTTACTAATATTTTTTAGCATTTAACTTATAACAAACCGATTTTAATTTCCATTTAATTTATTCCCTTTTAAAGATTCTGACGACGATGAAGACCGTCATAATAAACAGAGCAGTAGGAAGGAACGATTCTTCTGGCAATATAACGTACAAGCTAAAGGTCCAAAAGGACAACGTCTAGTAATGAAATCCAAAATGGAGGATCCTCATCGTCTCCATGAAATAACGGATCCCGTATTTAGTCCTGATTGTTCCGTAAGAGGCATCAAACACAGTGGAAAGGCTCGGAAAGGTTAATACATTTTCAGTAGATATATTTAATGAAAAGTATTTAATTTTGTGTTGCACCATGTCTAAATTTTAAAATAAAAAGGACATTATGTTTCTTTAATTGCAGTATGTAACGAGCAGATTCTCTTTTTTGTTACTTGATTTATGGATTACCTTATTTGACGGTAACCCGACAGGGTGTGGGTGCTAGGATTTGGTTTTACCATCTTACGAAAGCCCCTTTAAACTTTCCTTCCCTCTAAAATCAACCAAAAATAGAGGATATAGCAGTAAAAAAAGAAAACCTTTCCTGCATCTTAATAAAATGTATCAAAATTAGTAGCAGAGTAAAAAACTCGACTTAAGATTATCAGTTTTCCGAGTCTCACCGTTTTATATCACCTAAACAGAATATTAAATATTTGATTAAACATTGTATTAGTAGTACAAAAATATAAAGCACAAAAATTGTAAGTGCCAATTTCATAATCACACAAAAGGATTCTTAACACAATGTATTTTATATGTACATAAAGGCTCCTTTTACTTAAGTTCACTTTAATTTAATTAGGAAATTGGCCCTTAATAAAACATTGTGAATAAACTTTGTTTTGGTTAAAGTCCAAGTGACATTTCCCCTAGGAAGAGACCAGTGTCCTCCAGTTTTTCTCAACAACATACAAATTCCACAAGCTTTCAGTATTAAATATCTCGGAATGCATATTAACTTAGGACTTATGTGAAACGAATATATTCCTAGGAAGTGCAAACAAATCGACCTAAGAATGTAAGACTCATATTGGTTAAATGTAAAAAATCTAAACTGGCTCTGGAAAACAAAATTCTCATCTACAAAACTATGGATGTATGCCATTCAGCTTTGGGTATGTGCGAGCAAATCAAATACAAACATTATTCAAAGAAGTCAATACAAATTTCTATGTATAATAACAAATGCACCCTGGTATGAGTTGAATTAGACTCTTCATGAAGACTTAAAAATCCCCTATATACAAGATGTAATCGCAGAACAAAGTGCAAAACACTGCAGTATATTAGAACTACACATTACTCCATCCACTCCTAGAACACCAACTTGACAGAAGACTTAAATGGAACTGGCCAGCTGACCTGAAAGATGGCCGAAGAGGCCCTATCATTGGAGAAGGCCTCACCTCGCCAATAGAAGCCCAACCGCTTTCAAGCCAACCAATTAGCTTATAGAACTATTTTTTTTTGATTGCTAATAAAAAATATTAAAAAGAAAATTCCACACCTGCAATTTTGAACCAATCAAAATACGTTATTTTGACAGATCACCACGGCAACGGAGGTATTTTAGTGAAAAATTTTTCTCGTGGGATACCCAACAGCGAATTATACTGGAAATTTTTTGACGTTTATAATAATATACCATTTTTGTTGGTTCCCCTCTATTGTCAATTTCCTCCACAAAAAATTTAAGTTGAGCTGCCGCTCCTTCATTTCCTCCAGGCCAATTCATGACCAGCAACGTGGAAAAACTATTTCTGCAGTCCTTCCAGAGTGTTTTCGTCCCAAAACTCAATAATTTTTCTCAGCTTGTCTGCTGATAGTGCAGATGAACTTTCCTTTCTCTTGGTTGGATCCATTTGTAGCTTCCGGCGCTTAGGATTTCTTGCAGCTCTTGCGTTCAAAAATTGTGTCAAAGAATGGATTAAATTTGCGATTATACTTTTCAAAAAAATATTCCTGCAACTGCTTGGCTGTGGAATTCCATAAAACTTTAATAACACTCTCCTTGTAGTCTTCGGAGTTCTTTTTTCGCATGTTGAACCCATAGAGAATAAGCGCCAATTCTTCCACAGGTATATCCGCTCTATTGAAATTATACGATTTTTCTGCGCAAAATTTTGTAAATTGCTTTCTTGACAGAAGCGAAACATTTTTTTACGTCGTTCCACTTGACAGCTTCGAAAGTAAAATAATAATTTCGAGGTTAGGGTCTCACTTGGTTACCATGGCCACTCAACAATCAAGTCGACCAAACATTTTATGTTTCGCTGGTGATTTGATGAAGAAAATAATTTGCATTTTTGAGAATCGAAAAATAAATTTTAAAAATATTTGATTCTCCACCACAATTCGGTGTGGAATTTTCTTACCGAATACCACGCGAGGTCAAATTAATATCCGGAATTTTTTTCTCGCTCATGAATATTTTTAGAAAATTTCCGGAAATAATTTGACCTCTAGTGGTATTACTAGTGAAAATTTTTTGACAGTTCTAACAACCATTCAAATTTTGTCATTTTGTGTCATATGAAACAATTACAATCATGTCAACATTACATTGGTAATTGCACTGTCAGTGCAATTATCAATAACTATGACAACACTTTGACAACTTCATTCCAAATAAATTTTGAAATGTCCCGTTTTGGCAATGCGAATGTTCAAGGAAAAAATTCCCAGAATTAAAACCTACAGTCACAAATATATTTGGGGAATATTTATTGAATTTTGCTGCGAACGAGAATATGAGTTAAATGAACATAGAAGCTTAGAAGAATTGGCGTTGATACTAAAAGATTGGGCGGTCACTATGAGAAAGAAAGACGGGACCGAATTTAAAAAAGCAACGGTGAAGACAATGTGGAACGTAGTATTTAAACCAGCCTGAGCTGCCCGCGATGCAATCAGTAAGAAACTACAAGCAGATCTATGTAAATGTAAGTCCAGTTCAGTTTCGTTAAATTTGTCTGAAGTTAACAAAATAATATTGATATAGGATGAAAATACTCCTAAAGGTCTTATGCGTAAATTTTACCATAATTCTGCTGTAGAATTAGCGTCGTGAGGAGGAGAGGCAGTTGCTTGTCTGGTGGATTTTTTTATATCGAGAAAAATAACGATGACTCTTCAAAAAATCGCATTGAATACAATCCGTTGTTTAGTAAAACGTGCCAAGGTGGTTCTAAAAGCTGTACAAGTAGTAAATGGTTTCCATTAGTGAAAGACAAATGTAAAGGACAAAAAGATAACAAATCACTCGAATAGATCAACTGCTGTTAGCGAATTGGCAAAAGTTGTGTAGAAGTACAACAATTGCTGAAAATTACTGGTCATAGCAATCAAAATTCTATAAAATCATACTTAAATCTCGATCAAGATCATAAATATTATGCGTGGTAATAGATCTTCTATAGCAGAGAACAGCAACAAATCTAATGTTAAGTTAAATTTTAATAATACTACTTTCCCTAACTGTACTTTTAATAAATAAATAAATGTTTCGTTGTGTTGAGTTATAAATTTTTTTTTCAAAAAATTCTTCGCCGAATTTCCCTCGGCTATTGACAAATGCCTCATAATTTTATGACAAATTACCCAAGCTCGTTAAGCCGAAGGCTTCGGGCTGTTACCAAGGAACGAGATTTCGATTATCATAAAATTATCTCGTCTATTATCAATGTCCTAGGGATATTTCTACTGAAAATAAATTTTGGAACAACTTTACCAATAAATATTTTAATAGGTGATGGTAACGATTTGACTCCTAACGCAAGAAAATTGTTTAATATTGGTAGAGAATTGGATAAACTTGGCAGGATAATAAACGACATGACACCCGTTAGTGAATTACCATTCAATGTGAGGCCCACATCGCGAAAGGAAAAAAATAAGTTGGCATCTAGAGCATGCAGGCTAAAAAAGAAGGCACAGCATGAAGCAAATAAAATTAAACTCAGTGGTTTGGAATATGAACATAGTGAGTATTATTTTCAACTGTATATTTAAACAAATTAATAAAAGTCGTTATTGTTTTGTGTCAATAATGGTAAATTAGTGAACGTTGTTTTTGTATACGTTTTTAAAAGTGTAAAAAATATATTTTTTTTCAGAACGAATTATACATAGTATCAGCCAAGCTAGATTTATTTTGATTGCAAAGTTATCAGAACAGTCTCAAGAGAGACAGGAAGAGTTTACAGTTGCCATAGAAAAACATTTCAGGAATTCCTCCAGTGAGTACATTTGAATTTTTGTTTTTTTTTTCAGGTTTCTATTAAATAAATGTTTGACTGATAACTAAGTCATTTCTATACTACCAAAATATGAATAATTTTCGTTGTGAGGGTCATAATTCATTTCGAATGGGCGCCTAAGACAAAATGTTAACTTTCCGGAACATGCGCCTCTATTTGTAACATGCTCTGTATCTGTCAGATCCCTATTATATATATTATCCCAATTAATATAACAATAAAATAATCAGCGAAAATGGTTTGTAATATTTCTGACTTTGATTCAATAACTATATTAGTATATTCAACATTTTTTTCAATAATGTCATTGCAAAATATGCAACTCCAACATTCCAACCGTTATTTTTACCGTTTGAAACTATGGTGGTTCAAATATGACATTTAATCTAAATCTATTACTATTCTAGTATCTGGTACATTTAAGAGTATATTATAGACGTATACCATACTTGACCTTGATTTTACATTTTAAATCAAAGGGTATCATTTGGTTCCTTTTTTGGGACCATTCCAAGATAAAAGGTTTATTATTTTCTTCTTCAGTCAACTCCTTACCATTAGTAAGATCTTACTTCGATTTGGAATTTTCTTCCCTAGTTTCGTAAACATTCACATCTTCATTTATAAACTCCTTATCAGTATCATCAGGTTCTTCTTCATCAAACACTTCGTTCATAAGATGCTGTAAGCGACCCTGTTCTATTTCTTATGTACCCATTACATCTATACAGAAAACAAAGCATAAAATATCCGAAACTATTCAAAAATAAAACTTACCAACGAAGCTATAATCGGCTTTAATCAAAATAATTAAATCCACTAGTACACGCACTGTATCTCTCTGATCGCTTTGTCACCTAACTTTTATACTTAACAGCTTAAAAATAAGTGAAAACGCACGTAATATTTTAAAATCGCTCACAAAATGACATCGATGATGCATGTCATAAATACAATTACTTACCTTTAAATATGTAAAACTATGAATTTCTTCTATTTTCTCTTATAGTATCTTCTTGTAAGGCTTGCACCCATGAGTATCTTCGTCTTGACCACTTCTTAAGAACTTATTTTTTGTTACCATTTCATTAATGAAAATCAATTTCATTCGCCTGTGTACTCTTTATTTTAAGGAATTAATATATTCAGTAAATGTCCATGTTATGTTCAATGATTTAATCTCTTATTTTTACATATTTCTCATATAACTAATTTTTTTCTTTTAACTTTTATATAGCTGATGTGGTTTTAATTAAAATACGGTGTCTTGCGACTTTTGGTGGTCAAAAATCTTCCTGATTTGTCACACTTTTTTAAAATAAATGAAACAAAGTATACTGTGATGAAAACTATTTAATGGAACATAAAAATCAATCTTAATTTTTTGTGCTCAATTCCATTGTTCAAAAGGAGTAAAGAATATGTCCAATCAAAAACAACTCTTTCACTTTATCTTAATTTCTAAAATGTGTTTATAACTAATTTAAAACTACCATAGTCGTCTAATGACGTGTTTTTATTATTTTAATCATTACTTTTGACATTTTAACTTAATTGACATATGCATTTGTCACTTTCTGGTGGTTTGCAAATAAATTAGATATTATAGTTAATACAAAACAAAATCTGATGCACGTCACACAATTTGATAGCGTTACAGCTACACGCCATTGCTAAATTGTCAAAATCTAGAAATTGTAAAACAGTTACGTTTTTGCTTTTTAAATATGAAACCAATTTTTGAAGCGAAACTCGATGAAACGAAAAAGCGACACTAAAAAGAGACAAACACATAAATCTATCGGATTATGCCTGCGAGAGAATGTATAGAATATATTATACAGCGTTTCATACTATTCGGTCTCCTCTTTGTGCGCTTCTTCATAGCCTTTCCACTCTTGTCTACCAAGCATTGTAGATATATGTGCGCCTGTACATTGCCGAGTCACGTGAGAGGAAGCGTCGTATAGTGATTGTGTATATTCATCTCATTCTCTCGAAGTTTGGTTTTCTGAAGTTTCACTTCTACTGCTTGTAAGCTTGTAAACAGAACTAAAACACACCGAATCAAAAAGATACTAATTAAAGCAGCAACAAAGCATTTTGATTGTCAATGTCACCAATTAGGCCTTATATAAACAAGTTTCATAATGTTATTTCATCTCATTTGTAAATAAATAATACAGCAGGATTAACTGATAAGAAACTATGTGCTAAAAGTACTTTAAATAATTTATTCTACAAAAATTTGCGCTCGCCGATGGATTAGGGCCAATCTAAATATATCACATGATGGTGTTACTACTTTAAAACATCCCCTAGCATTAGATTTTGTTTTGTTTTTACTGTATTAGGTTTGTTTCTGCAGCAGTTTCAGACAGATAGCAAATTACTGTGAATGCGCTTGTGCGGTTGTGTATTTTACAAATGGTTTGTAAATTGACTGCTACAAAAACAGTTATAAATCTTTTTCTATTTTATGTAAATCCAATACAAATAAAACATAACCTCAAATACTTCGAACCAACCAACCAACCAACCAACCAATAGCTCAGAAACAACGGTTTAAAAATCGTTTGTCAACACTGCAAGATCATCCAATTTTGAACCAGTTTGGCAGAAACAAACCTATTGTTGATTACCTTTTTGTTTGAGTTTTAATAATCGAATAATGTATTCACTATAAATTCCCCACATGTTAACATCGTTATTGCAAAATAAAAAAGTTTTACAAAAAAATTAAGAGGTTGTGACACAATTTTTAAAATGTACTGTAGCGTGCAGATTTCAGGGTATGGGTGACGTGCAGCACGTGGCCGATTTTTGACATTGGTAGAAAGTGTGACGTACACGTGACGTCACTGCTTGACGGGTGGTAAAGTGAACGTGGTACAACAAATGACATCTTTCGTAAGGTTATGTGCGTTTGGTTTGCTGAGCTTTTTTTGGGGTTTTTTGAGTCTAGAGTGAGCTTTTTGACAATTATTGTAGTTAATGGAACACGTTATTAGTGATTTTTAAAGACTAAACATTACTATCCAAGTGTTAAAAAGTAGGGAGTGTGTTACCTGTAGCCGAGGTAACTTTTTAACAGATAGATAGAATCTCAAGCTGTGGCGTTACATGTACGTCACTCTTTCTACCGTTGTCGAGTTAAAACGTTACGTGCACGTTACTCATTGCTTAAAGAAAAAAAATTACCTAAAAATTATGTGATTGTTACTTATTTTTGTTAAAATTCTATTAAAAGTACAGTAGCTTGCAGATTTCAGGGAATGCAAAAATATAAAAATTTATTAAGTGGAATACCCTGTATGCCCTGTTTGCTTACATTTATTTTCATCCCTTTGATTTTCAGGGCATCATGCATAACTCGCCTGCAACTCAGATGACGCTAATATGACTTAATCATCGGCGTAAAGAAGGCATTTGACGATCAAATCAATCATTTTCAATCCATACGCACTCTCTTTTAAATCTTTTAAACAATCGTCTATGTTTAAGTTAAACAGCCATGGCGAAGCCACACATCCCTGTCTCACACCTTTTTCGATGTTAAACCATGTTTATAACAATTGAATATTGTTACTAACAAATGATTATTGATCATAATAATTAAAAAAAAAAATTCAAAATAGCTTATGAAATGATAAGAAAAAGTTTGAAAGAACACGGTTGACATAAACAGAATATTGTTAATGACAATTATAATTTGTTATAAACAATTTGAAATCGTTTTTTATAATAATGATTATAACAACAAAACATTTGGTATTTTTTCATTCATTTCACTGGGAATTTAGTCGTGTGGACCTCTCGGGTCGCATCCAGACCACTGATATATTTTTTTTGTATTCCCTGAACTCTTCACGTTATTTTACTGTTGATAGAATTTTAACAAAATTCAGTCATTACCACAAAACTTTTATTTCTATAGGCATTAGTAGCGATGATAAGTGGTGGGTAATTTATTGTGGATAACCCTGTACAATGAATGTTTGTTTCAGAAGTTAAAATAGCTGGTCACACTACAGAATACGTGAATAAAATCTTGGAAAAATTTAGGGGTAATGGACAACCCGTAGTGCTTACAGAAGATTTATAGGCGTAATAAAGAAAATGTAAACATGTTTACTAAATCTCATTGTGCATTTTCTGTGGTAACTACTTTGTGGTATATATAATTGAAATGTTTCTATTATAACAGAGTTTTATGATGCATGTTAGTGATATATACATTTGTTTCTAATGCCCATACTTACAGTATTGCCAATATATGGTAGATACATTGTAGTTACTTGTGCAGCACACGTTTTATACACATTTTAAGAGGCGTTTTTCGTCATTTATAATTGCTGAACACATTTATCATATACATACATCCAAAATAACAACTTAAAATTCCACAGATACATTTTCGCAATGATAACAATTACGTTTGCGGTATATTAGAATAAATAAAGTTAGTTCTCGACGTGATCGTAGATTTTATTGTTTTAACGATAACCGGTTTTTTATTTAAGTTCTATCGTTATTGCGTTATCACTCAAACTCTTAAACATTACGTTGAAAATGTTCTCGTCTACATTAAGCGCGTCTAAAAATATTAATCTTCCCATCGAATCAAAAATTCAAATCGAATTATAAATTATTCTTAACTGTAATGTTAATTTCGAAGGGAAATTTGTTTACAAAAAATTCCCAAATAAGAAATTTCATAGTTTCGCTAAGGCTCTGTCTCCACTAGCCATTTCTAGTCGCGCGATTTTTCAGTGGCACTCATTGTTTCTCTTGCCAACTTGGCAACAGTAGCGGTAAAAAAAGTAAGAGTCTGAGAGAAAAGAAAATACAATACATGTGTGTTCTCTTTTAACGGCGACGGCCGTGGCTTTTTCTTACTTGACGCGGAAATACGTTTGTAATTGGATCAGTCATTCCTAAAGGTATGTGTCCATAATGGCGCACTGCACATAGTATTGTACCATAGTAGGTACCCTGCCTCGTACAAAGCTTTACTGTCGAACTACTAAGACAAAGACACTGGTTACTAATGTTTCCTTATCCATCATATACAACGCGCAATATGCGATGGTCGAAAAATTATAAGTTTGATTTCAGAGTTCGATGCTCTGATACCAGGCCTAGTTATGACCAAGCGCATTTAACTTTATGATAACATTTTATTCGTACACATATGCTATGGTACTATATTAAGTGCGGTGCGTCGTTATGGCCACCGAATAAGAACGGCTTTAATTTAAAGATTTATGTATTGCCGAGAGTGCACCTTGTAGATTTTCTGGACGGCGATTTTTTGTAGTCGAGACTGGAAATCGTTAGTGGAGGCCAAGCTTAACGTGAGCTAATGTATTAACAATTTTGTATATTTTACGGGTACATATAGCAATAACACATTGATAACATAAATATAATCGTGTCTATGAGGTGTGATAGAAGCTAAGAGCTAAAGTTGGAGAATAATATTCTAGTTTAAATTAAAATTGAATTTAATCGTATGCTTTCGATTAATATTAAAAACAATAGAAAAAAGTGCGTGAATATCGTGGAACACTCGGTCGGAACGAAGTTCCTTTCGTAGTATATAAAAAAATTAGAGAGTCGTAATATAAAAATTTTAGGTTAAAAATAAATTATTGTTGCACTTTAACTCTGACACTTACCTAGCGTCATTGTTATTGTGTTCTAAGCCACTATCACGATGCATTATTGATGCAACAAGAGTTATCCATAGGTGCGCGCTTATTGGTTTAAGGCAGCCAATAAGTTCGCACCGGCTGCGCAGGTATAATTGGTACATGTCATACGCGTTTGATGTTTCGTGTTTCGTGATGGAAAAATCTTACACTTTCTTTCGTCTAGCCCCCATCCGTACCGTGCGATGAGGAACTTCGTTCCAAAAACATTTACATGCTTTAAGCCAACAAGGTTCTAATTCAACCTAAGAAATGTAATTCTACTCCGCATAACTTTTTAATTTATGTTAAAAGAACTAATTCGAGTCAAAGTGTTTTCATAGCTAAATTTTCCCGAATGACTTGCACTATTGCACCCAACTTATTTTATACCGCTGCGCTGGGTCACTGAAATCTTATTATACAAACCAATAATCACAATAATTTGTGATAAATATACAATTATTGCTTCTTGGCATTTGACTTCCTAGACTATGAAAGAAACTAAATAGAGCGTATGGCTTAAGGCTAAAAAAATGACACCAGTTAATTATTGAACAATTGTCTTATTTTATGTAACAACATCCAGTATCAGTTAATTTCACCTTTACGCTAACGAATTATTAACGGTTAAGGGTAATAGTACTTTTTCTAACATTACCGAACTTATATTTTAATTTTCATTTTTGTATCCAATTATACAAGGAAATCTGGATACGGAATACACTTTTTTTTATCTTTATACTTAAGTCTGTCTTTATGTGATGCACGGTTTTTTAAAAGGTATCCTAACAAAAATCTCTGAAAATCTTTGTTGTGCGTTTGTTAACAGTAAATAAGTACTTTCTGGTTTTACAAATATTAATAATGATTATTCCCCCAATCTTAGAGGTAAAGGCAGAGGTAAGTATTTTGTGAAAAAATGTTACCCACCATTTAAATAAGTTTTGGGTTATGTGATTATCATGATGTACATTTTTATTTTTATTCCATTAAAATTGTTATTTTTGAGTATAATTAAGTTTACCAAGCATCTTTTAATAAAAATAGCTAAGACTCTTATGGCACAGGAAGGAATAACTTAAAAATCCACTTAAATTTTCATGTAATTTACAATTTAAAAATTATTATCGGGCTAATAATTGTGTAATAAATAATAAAAACTATTGTTGCTGTGGTGAGACAATGGGGGAGTTAAAGTTCTTAGCTATGCATATTATTATGTTCTCCTTCTCAGTTTTTTTACCCTCGGGGGGGTGTAGTGATACTATTTTAGGTATGTGTTTGAATTTGTTGTTTCCATGAATTCTATCTTGTGCTAGATGTATTGCCTCGTGCATTGAGTGTCCAGTCATTTCTTTTAATCTGTCGTTCCACCTCATTGGATACCGTCCTCTAGGTCTTTTTCCCTCGGCCACGAGGTTTTCCATCCCACCTGTTTTTCTAGCTATGTGGCCAAAGTAACAGAGAAATGTTTTATTGATTTGGTTTAGTAGACGCTTTTTGAATTTTGCAGAACCCATGACACTCTTACGATTCGTCTACACCCATAATACGAAGGCTTCAATTCTTTTTCGATCTGTTTTCGTAATGGTTTGATCTCCATATTTTTATGAGTTAAGTTGTTGCAGATCTGGCCTTCGCCAATCTTCTCTTTATTTCCACTAAACAGCCTCCATCTTTGGTTATCAACGATTCCAGGTATACAAAATTGTCCACCACATATATCTCGCTACGTTTTTGATATTGGATGTCTCATTGGATCGATCGATGATCATTACTTTGGTTTTTGATTTGTTGATTTTTAAACCATATTCTCTACTATAGTTCTCTAATTTGTTCATTATGTTTATTAGTTGTTCTTCGTCTGCTGCAATAATTAAGGTGTCGTCCGCTTACCTCAAGCTACTTATTTTTTTTCATCCAATTGATATTTTACCTTCCCAATCATCAAGGACTTTTCTCATGATGTATTCACTATATATGTTGTGAAGAAGGGGCGAGAGTATGCATCCCTGTCTGGTACCGGCCTTTATCATAAAAGCTCTGGATACGTTTGCGCTGTTCTGACCTTGGCGTTATTGTGTTGGTAGAGTCTCTTAATTAAAAATATCAGATGCTTATGAGCACGCATTTCATCCATCACAGAGTCGAACGCTTTCGTATAGTCCACGAAACACAAAATTAATTTTAAGTTGTGTTCCCTCGCGTTTTCAATGATATATCGAGCATTGCCATTATTGTGTTGGTAGAGTCTCTTAATTAAAAATATCAGATGCTTAGGAGCACACATTTCATCCATCACAGAGTCGAACGCTTCGTATAGTCCACGAAACACAAAATTAATTTTAAGTTGTGTTCCCTCGCGTTTTTAATGATATAACGAGCATTGCCATTATTATGTACATTACGCAAAAAAATATTATTTACTTCAAAACATGGATTTCTCAAGGTTTCATGTTTTAACGAGTTTTTTGACGACAATAATTAAAAGGGAGCGAAATGCCTTGGAATTAAACTGTGTCCTTCGGATGCAATTTGATTTAGTAGGGCTTGTAACTATTAGAGAAGTTTATGCTAGCATGAAAGATAAATTGATAATATTGAGGTAAATAAAATCTTTATCAATAAAGTACACATTAACAAATAAAAATGTAAACAATAATCACATAATGCTTACCTCTGCCTCTATCTCTAATAGTGGAGGGATAATTATTATTAATTTTAGTAATACCAAGCAAGTCCTTATTTATTGTTTATAAATGCATAACCAAGATTTTAAAAATCTCCAATACAACTTATTTTTGTTTGGAAACCTTTTTAAAAATCGAGCATCACGTGAAGTCAGCATTTAGGTAGTCCTACGGATATAGGACAGCCCTTATTGCATAATCCCTGATTGCAGCATGCCTTTTTTAAATATTGTTTCAGGCAGTAATTTCAGAGCTGCAAACATAAGAAAAATTTTAATTCTAAAATTCACTTTTATAGTCAAAGTAATTTAGTATACCTGGATTATTTATTTCGATTTTTTCCTTATCTGGTACTGAATTTTTTCTTCTCTTCTGCCCTATTGAACAAAATAAAAACTAATTTATTTCATTTATTTATTAGTTATGTCAAGTCAAACAGATAATTACTGTGCAGACGAACCTGACATCTTCCACATTTGGCACCTACAAAATTTGTAAACAAATGGCTTATCATGTAATTAATTTACCATTTGAAATATTTTTTAACTGAAAATAGTGGTAAAGTGGTCATATATTATACATCCCTTCGTTGTTCTTTGGGGCAACTAAAAAATGACAGCCCGTCTAGTAACCGATTTTCGCAACCGTCTACACAACAAATGTGTTTACCGCCCATTTTAATACAAAATTAATCACCGAGAAAATCGTAAATTATCGCGAGGCACTGTGTACACTACGCTCTTTAACGATGCATGCACATAAGTGAGCCACTCGGTACTGTTGGCGTACTGCGATCAGTGCGCTCGGGCCGACGGGGTAGGGGACAGGATGTTTTGAACTTTTAGTGAACTTTTAATTGAGATAATACTCAATCGTTTTAAAAATTATGCAATTTTCCCAAAAAAAACGACAAATTATTATCAAAAAATTATTACCTCTAGTGGTATATAATTGACAATTTTAATAAATCTTCCCACTGCTTATCTTGTTTAGATAAATATTTTGTTTGAAAAAATACTGTAAGTATTCAGGGTCATTGGTTATTTGAAAGAGTTTTAATACTTTTAAGACATACATACATATTTTTATAAGCTGACAACTATTTATATACTCGATAAGACATACGCGCTGATTTAAATTATCTGGTTAACTTAAAATAATGCAGGTAACTACAATAATTATGAAAAATTTAAATTGAAACTAATCTACATTAAAAAAAAACAACCTACAATCCCAATCCAATCAAATATTCTTAAAATAATACCCCTACAGGTAACTTTGCCACATGCTGGGTTTGCATTCGCAGGAATAAAATGGGTTTTTGAAGGACGTCGTTGGCACAGACTTTTTCTTATCTTCGACGACTGGTGGCGCCGCACCCTTTTTGGGAATTTCGGTCTGAACGGTTTGTTCGAATTTGTTATTATTATTTTTCAACAGAAGCTGCAAAATGCTGGTTCTCTTAATGTGTTTCTTCTGCGACACCTGATTCGTGAGATCCATTGATTGGCTATCCACCGGTGGCACATTTGTTGGCGCGAATTTAAGTGCTTCTTGATACTTTTCGGTGTTTACTTTTTTTAACGCTTTAAACAACGAAAAGACGTCTGTGATTGTCGAGCTGTTCGTTTTGTTTTTTTTTTGCGAATTCGATTTTTTTTGTAATTCGCTAGTTAAAAGGTGATATTTCGGAGGTGTCTTGATGTTCACATTTAACAACGGAGAAATTTTCAACATCTTCTCGGCAGACTTGAAATAATCATCTTTGTTTATTTGTTGAAGCTTCGTTACATTTTTTTGTTTTGACCATGGAATACCGTTCATGTCGGTTATCCCTTTTAGTTCTTTATTATAACTATTCAAAGCAATGTAATGTGCTAAATAGCAAGCAGAATCTAATAGACGTTTCGGTTGCGAATTATCTATCGGAATTAATTGAGATTCTGAGTTTTTATGTCGATTTAACTTTTTTTTGCCTTGTTTCATTTTAGTACTCCGCACTTTCTTTGTACTGCTTTCTGTTGGGTTGTCAAATATTGTAGCTCCTTTATTTTTGTTTATTTCAGTGTTGTCTGATTGAGGAAAAATTCTAGAAAAACAATTTGCGCTGTCTGATCTTATGAGTTTCGATGCGGCTTTTTTAACTATTTTGGTTTGTTCTAATTTATTAATGTTGTAATTTTTAGGATTTATCTGACCCAAACCGAAAGTTTTGGATGATTTTTCGTGAATGTCTTGCCAATTATCGGATCTTTTTTTTTTATTTTTTAGGCGCCCATAAAAATAGTTGTAATTCTTTGTGCGTATCTTTTTTAACGATTTTCGGTTGTATTCTGATATTTTATTATCGTCCGTTTCCTCCTCCTCCCCCTCTTCTTTTTCTTCTTCGTCTAACGTTGCTAGACTTGTACTTCTGGTATCGCACTTTTTCTTACGTATTTCACAAGGTTCGGAGCCGGGGCGTTTTGTTTTATAATTGATAGTCTTTCTAGTTTCCATGTTTGGTACGGTGCTCTTACTATGTTGTAAAGATTCGCTTTCGATTTCTTCCTTTTTATGCATTTTACAATTTTTGGCAATATTTTCTTTACAATCCTCGTAGACATCGTCGAAATAAGTTTTATCCTCTGTACTAGTAATTTTTTTTTTCTCCGATAACTCATTAACTGTAGACAACGCGCGCATGTCCTTGAAATTTTCTGGGACCATCGAGAATCTGTTGAATTTCTTCGACGAATGCGGCTCTATTTTATCCGGTGACATCGATAAACGCTCTTTGTTTTTCTTTTTCGAAGCTGGAATAACTAATCTCTCATTGGAATAATAAACATCTAACTCGTTCGAATTTTTATTTGGTACATTTGCGATGGCAGTTAACCTGTTCGAATTTTTTTTAATCAGATAATCTACAGAATCCAAATTTTCGATTTTTTGTGCTTCTCCAGCGCTAACAGTGAAATTGCGATGGTTTAATCGGCCATACTTTTTCGAACATTTTTTCCCTCCTGAATTAATTCGACTATTAAAATCTAAAGATTTAAGGATTTGATAGAGGGATTGTGAATCTTTAGCTTTAAGTAGGTACTTTTTTCGTTTGGGTTCAATGCTGCACGAAGAAATACTCGATACAAAGTCGTTCCATCTATCGACATTTCGTTTATATAATACGTAAAAATTTGTTGCGGATTTTCTAAAAAGCATTGCTAATAAATCGAATGAATTTGCCTCAGAGCTTGCGACGAAATTTTACTAGAAAACAGTTATAGTCGAGTTCCCGAAACATTTCATCTTTCACGAACGATCAATTTAACAAGAAGCACGTTTTTTTAAAAATCCGTTTATCTTCTAAATAAGTATGGATTTTAACGTTCTAAATATATTTTATCACAATAAATTTTGACTGTATAGATGTGACTTTTGACGTTAATTTTGATTAACCATAGATCTAAAAAAAATAATCTATACAGGGTTACTCATTAGAATGGCAATGTAAATGCGTGGTGTCGTAGCCAATCAGAGTAGCAGGATTCTTTAACTTGTTATCTATAACGAATCGAAACATTATTTTAACGCTAACGACAAACAATAACGAATGGGTAACGAAAATTCTTATAAATATCTAGTTTTAATAGACCACCTCTAGTTATTGACCAATGGCAAGTATTGTTTTTACGTATTGTGTATCTCTGCCTCCATTGTAAATTGTGGCAAATGGAAGGAGTTCTGAGCATCTCTCAGGCATCTTCTTTCCAAACGTCGTTCTACCCTACGCATCCGCTCACCGAGAAAGACCAATTCGAAAGCCAAATATTGTAGAGCCTTGGTGACCCAAAATTGTAGAGATTATTTAGCAATATGAAAAGATCAAAGCACGAAGATATTGCACATATACATCGTTTTTCGGTATGAATAACGACGAAACTCGTCACTTTCGGCGCACGGAATCGCGTTGGTTGTTACAGTTATCTCTTGTTAGTTCTCGTACCGAAAACTATCGCTTTGAGCGCATAACGGCAGCATAACGAGTTAGAGAATCCAGCTACAGAGATTGGTTCTATCTAACCATCAGCACTACTGTGGCGAAACGTCTCAACTCGGGATGGGCCTCCTTCGTATCAAAAATGTTTGGGAGACCAATGTCGTTATTTAGATTTTAAATTTTTCTTGTGGTCGTATAACAAATTTGAGTCGTTTTGATTGGGTCTGCGATTGAAAAGCTGCAGTACGCAACAAACTTCTTCTAGAAGTGAAATATTTGATCTGCATATTTTCATTTTGTACCGTTTCAAACGAGCGAACAGTTTATTTTTAAATAATTTATGTTAAAAAAAACGGAAAAAATATAAATAAATTCAAAAGTTTTGCATCAACTTGATTCTGAAGTAATATGTTGTCTGTTTTAAAATTGATTACATACTAATCAATGAGTTTTCCGCTTTTAGGTTTATATCGCACATAATTAGTCTCTACATAATGATTCACATTGTAAAACATCTATTCTTTCAGCATCAAATCTTTGACATTGTAAAACATCTATACTTTCGGCAACAAATCTTTCACAAACATCTATTTCTTCAGCAACAAATCTTTGCGAAAGACCCACTTCCAATTTAGCAACAGTTCTAGCGTGTTCGATTTTGTGGAATTACCCATCGATTCATTTATCAAACTGATTATTTCAAATGACATGCATCAACAAAATAACACACTAACAATGTTATCGTAATAGTACAGCCTAAAATCATTTTATTTGCTCGAAATTATTGTACCTGTTTCACTAATACGTTTAAATAAATGTGCAAAAAAAAATTTTGTTCGAGAAAATTATTTTAACAAGTATATATCGGATGATGCTATAACTTCTGAATCTATGTATAAGTAGATTATCTGCAAGCAATTATTTAAGTCACAATGTATCATTAGAAGTAGAATCCAGAGATTTAATATTAGTTTTAAACTACATTTATTCGAATAAAAGTTTATCTGATGTTAGAGTATTTAAAAAAATAAGTTTATACTTTTTAATTTGATAGTTTAAATCGCAATATTTAAATTAAATCATATTTTTTGTTAACAGAGTAGAGTTGAGAATTCTCCAAATAATAAGTTAATAATATTTTTGTGGAATTTTACAAATTAATACAGTCATTGTTAATGGAATAATTTTTTTTTAAAATGTTTTTAATGATATCACGAGGATTATTTGTAGATTTCCTCGTTTACAATTATTGGTTATGGCTTTTTTTGTGTTGATTTTATTATAATTTTTAGAGTGTGTAAAATATTTGATGTATTTTTTTTTTAATTGGGGCGTACAAAAAAAATTTTCTTCCTTTATATTAATAGATATATTATGATGTAATGTAGACTCTACTTAAACCTTCCTTTATATTCAAACTATGATAAGAATTTAATGCCGAGCCACGGCACAAAGATTAATGCTACTAAGTTTATAACAAAATTGGTGAAGTAAAATTTTTGTAAATTTAAAATTTTCTGTTTGGGGTATGAGTATCCATAATTTTTATAGTAAATTTCATATTTTTTCAAATTTTCAAATTTTCCCAGTTTTTTTGCAAGATATACTGGACGATTTTAAAAAAGTTTTTGTTTAGTGGCTCTCAACACAGTCGAATAAAAATATATTTTCTACTTTAACTATGAAAATAAAATTGCAACTTGTAACAATTTATTCCTTAAAATCCATATAGTCGGTCTTGTAATCTCATAACAGATTTATTAAATTCTCCAAAATACCAATACTTTTTCTATTGCATAAATGAAAAATAAAAATTCATCCAACGGATGCATCACATACAGTGGTTTTGATTATGTATGATTTCTATTTATTATGTTATCGAGTTCA
This sequence comes from Agelastica alni, assembly GCA_950111635.1. Classification (NCBI taxonomy): domain Eukaryota; kingdom Metazoa; phylum Arthropoda; class Insecta; order Coleoptera; family Chrysomelidae; genus Agelastica; species Agelastica alni. Next base: position 14,962,958 of record OX467711.1, read on the forward strand.
AAACGTCCTTCGACGTTGTCCGATGCCTAAATTCCACGACTTCCTATCCTCCCATTGATCTTCTCTTAAGTCTCCAGTGTTCATTGCTTTTGTGATACCCTCTTTCCAGGTCTTTTTGGGTCTTCTTTTTCTTTCTCCGGTTTGGTGGTATCCATTATATTATTTTCTTGGGAAGTCTGGCATCATCCATCCGCTGGACATGACCATACCATATGAGTTGCCTCTGTTCAATGTCGGTCATTAGCTATCCATCTACTCCCATTCTCCTTCGAACTTCCTCGTTTCGAATTGTATACCAGTATACCATTCAATCATGCAGTTAATCTGGCCTGTTTTATTCTTTTTTTGATCTCTCTGTCATCTGTTCCTGTAGTGTCAAATTTGACTCCCAGGTATGTATAATTATGTGATTTCGTCTGTGTCCAGTTGGATATTTGATAATTCAGTGCCGAGAGGAAGATATTTTGTTTTTTCCGTATTAAGTTCCAAACCCCACTGTTTATATTCGTCCTCCAATTTTCGTGCCATATATTCTAAATCGTCCTTGTCGTTATCGAGGATAACTTGATCGTCAGCAAATTGTATCGTGTATGATTTCTGACCTACCTAAAATAAAAATTGTTGAAGGAATTTATTTTTACCAAGTTGTAGGACAAAACGGGTGTCTTTGAATCGAATTTTTTATTTACAATTTTTTCCTTCACCCCTTACGTGTTGTTTACTTTGAATTGTTGAGATAAAATTATATTTTTTTAATGATCAGATTCGTGCATGAATATTTTTTACTGATATTTATATACGCAAAAATATATATAAAGTAGTTTAACAAAATAAATATTTATATTATTCGAGTAATCAAAAATATTTCAGATGCGGGATTATTGGAGTTACCTCGATCATGCAGTATTTTAATTGCAGGTTTGGAAGTATAAGACCAGTTCGCAGAGAGATGGCTATTCTGCCTGTAATGTAGTCTTTAAGTTTCTTGTTTTTGTTATGTAAATTTCAAATATGACCATTGAGTCACTAACGTTATTGGCTAAACAGTATACAAAAGATAAAAACTTGTAGTACAAAATTTACAATTTTTTCGTTGCAAGAGATTTTAGGGATCCCACTATATTTTTATACTTTTGTACTAATTACTTTATAATATTTATAATTTTAATTTATAAATATGAAAGTAATGATATTTGACCAAATAAATTACAGTAAAAATTAAGTAATAATGAATAGTGTTAATAAAAGGTAAACACAGGTCACACAAGAGTTGTTTCATATCATGTCATAATACTTATGGTAAAACAAACTCAGATATAAAATTTTATTCCTTTCCATCAAAACCACATTTATTAGAACGTCGACTGTAATTAATAAAATCAGTAAATCGTATAAAGTAAGTTGATATGTATAACAAATAAATTTTTATTATTGTTACGCAAACTTAATTATTTCTTTAGCTCAGATGGTAGGTACAGCATGGAAGCTGAAGTCTAAACTTTCATTGATTGACAGTGATAAACAAGAATTAGTAAATAATTTGTGTGAGGGAATTCAGTTTACAGCATATACAAATGAAACTCTTAATAAATATAATCAGTCAGTGCAAGTGGTGTCAATTGAATCTAGTAGTGATAATTTTATTTTTTCTTGTGACTTTGATCGTGAATCAAATAGTGTTAATTTAATATTGCAAATATAACCTAATTCATCACGTGAATGAGTTATATTATCACTTATAATTGTACGAGAGGTTTGTATTTTATCGGGTAAATTTGGGTTGTTTAATGAGAAACTGTTGCCTAGCAACGTTTTTAGGTTGCCAGTTTTTCGAGGCAAATGGAAACAGTTTAGAATTTGAATAATAAAAATTTACCTGATATCATCAATACAAACATCGAGTGTAATTCGGCAGGACAATTTAATGAATAAGAAATTTAGAAACATATCAATGCAAACTTTATTTATGAAACATTAAAAATACACACACATTTTTATTTGAATGTACAATTATTAAAAACGCAGTTATTGAAATTCATACTAGGAACAATGATGTCGCTGCGGGTGCCAGATCTAATCGTTTCTGTAGTAGATGTTGAAGTTTTTTCTTTTTCCAAACGAATTGATTGAATAATGCTCGAGTGATACTCTTTGTCAACTAGTACGGTTTTATTGATGATGAATTGCTGTTTCATGTTATTTTTATTAGAGCTTGTTCTTCAATTCCGCTTTTACTTAATTCGCTAACTGCTGCCTCTCGATTTAAGTGATTTGTATTTTTACACGTTTGACATCTACACCAATGCGTTGAGCTGAGCATTTAGTCCATTTGGAAATTTCATTAATTCTAATTCATAAATTCTTATACCAACCTTAATTTTTTTCTTTTAAAAGGGATTTAATGTAGGGATTTAATGTTATAAGTGTCGTTTTTATGTTAACTTTTTCAATAAACGTATTGGGCAAATATCTTACTTTAAAATATTAGGCGTAATCCATTTGCTTTCACATAATTTATTGTTACCGCCTTGTCTCGTTTTCGAAAATAGAGGATTATACTCGATAAATTATTTTCAATTTTAGATACGAAATAAGTGGTTTTGCAGTAAGCTGTTTCTTCTCCTCGCCAAGCTAATTTAAACTCCAAAATGTGATATAATTTCTTTTAAGTTCTTCCGATTCGGGTATTAACAATTTGACTAATTTCGTTCGTAGACTCACCGAATTGACTCATTGTTAGTGCTTAGAAATTCAATAAGTTGTTGACAAACATTTCAAACTCAAAGAGACAATTGCACTGTGGCATATGCGATTTTTTATGAATGTGTTGAATTGTGAATATAAAAAATGTTATGCAGAATTTTCTTAAATACCACCGGTTAACAGCAATTTTGCTTATGGGATATATATATATATATATAAAAAACCAGGTAAATATATATATATATATATTTATATATATATATATATATATATATATATATATATATATATATATACCTGATTTTTATTGCTTTAATATCTGGAAATAAGAAAAAAACTAAATCTGAATTTGATTTTTTATACAAAAACTGATATAACAATGATTTAATTGTCATAAAAGTGGGGTCCAAATGATGCAACTTTTAATTTTTTATAAAATATATGTGTACAAAAGGAGGTACAAATGCTTTATTTATTATAGTTTTATATTGTTTATGTATAGTTACATTTGTGACTCAATGGTACATATTTGTAATTTTGCACTAGTTTTTCTTTGAGAATTGGTCACATCAGATGCGTTCAGTTTTAGAATTTAGTAGATACACTTAATTAATTTTTTTTAGAATCTATAAATGGTGACAAACATTTGTTTTTGTCATCCATTAATGTTAAGTTATGTAGATTGTTAGTTAAGTTTACTATTAAATTTTTTTTTATTATTATCCATTAAGTTACCATATTACTATCAAAAGAGATTTTTTCTTAATGTAGTTTGCTGTTGGCACTATGGCATTGCCTTGTTTATTATTAGGAATGTTAGAAAAAAAAATGAGTTTCTATTTAAGTTTCATGTATTTAAAATTGAACGTGTCTTGAAAATGTAAATAGTTATTTGATATTTGTAATATCTTTTGTTAAAGTTTTCTCTCCCATTAAGGCAGTAACTATTTATCGTTATGGTTTTTTTTACTTGTAAATGAAGATATTGTATATGTTGTTTCTTTGATATTTTATGTTTTTGTGAGGCTCATTCAGGAATTGTTCAATAAAGTGATCTGAGATAAAAATTGTAGTTTCAATGATGAGAAACTTAAAATAAATAAAAAAATACTTAAATAATAAATCAATCAAAACTATGACACCACCAATATCCACACAATATTTTATGTTCACTAAATATTGATTAAATGGCGAATCTGTAGAAGTAGCATCTATTGAATAGGTAGACAAAAATAATTTTTTAATGTGTTTTCAATTAAGTCTTTATATCTCCTCTATTAAAATTTGTATTCCATGAACAACTTTGGTTTTGTTAGTCTTACGTGACTGGAACATGCAAAAACTGTTCTGAAGAAAAAGTAATTTTATTGGCTCTAAATAATGGTTCATGTTTACCATACCATTTATCAATATCAAAATCAGGAAAAAATAATGAAATCTCTCTTTTCGCAGATATTTCAGAATCAGAACCATGAGTTGCATTTCTTGTATCTGATAAACCAAACTGTCCTCGAATGCTTTCAGGAGCTTCAAACTGAGCTTTAAATACTTTAGTTGGTCCCATAAGTTGCCTCCATTCTTTTATAGCATTATCTTTAGCTAAAACCATAATATCACTAGGTCCACTAGTCATAAATGTAACCAATCTATTATAAAAAAATTTTAGTTTGTGTTCATTGTAGAAATCTTCAGCTTCATGCAGAGAAATAGTTTTTCTTCGAAATTTAATAACTTTGAAATTTGTAGATAATATAAGGTCTCTAATTTTATAAGTCGAGACTGGATTTTTCACGATATGAGGTTTAATTATAGCAAGAGTTAATTGTAATTTGTTGGATAATATAGTCATTTTTAAATATTAATATAAATATATTTTTTTATATTTATAACCTAACGTTTCTCACATTTTATTGTCAGCAATGAAATTCTTCTTTTCTTTATGTTTCAACAAGGACTAAGATACATTTCGTGACAGACAGTATTAGACAAGGAACTCTTTCCTTGTCTAAGCAGACAGATTGCTTTTTGTGTAAATTATTCAATTATTGCATCAGCCATGGTTCTTTTTTAAATTACATTCAAATACATTATACAAGAAAATTGACTGAATAACTAACTATTCATTACCGTCTAATAAAAATTACCAAAGAAATTTAGATTCTTCTATTTTAATTTGATTTCGTAGCCTTTTATGCAGTATGAAATTTTGCAACTTTCTTATGTACTTTTCATTGTAGTCTATTTATAACTTAGACAAGGAAAGAGAGTTTTGCGTCAAAAATATGTAATTTAAGAAGTGGATAAATTACTAAAATGTTATATTGTAATTAAAATTTAAATTAAATTTCGTGTCTTTAAGATTTTGCACTCCTTTTTAACTCGCCAAAAATACGGTAGATATATAAGATTGTTACGGATGGAACAATTGAATAGATAATTTAATTTATTCGTATGTTTATATTATTTGTTTAACAACCGATACATTCCGAAAATTAAGAAATTGTGTAGTAACTATTGTGCCAAAGGCAGATATTAGTTTATGTATGTTACAATGTATGTTTGGCCTTTTTTATCGATAAATCGTACGTTTAAATATAGACGCTTGAATGCAGTCATGGGGTTTCGACGTCTGACCTATAAAACATAAAATAAACTGTCATAGATTCGCGGAAGATGAGACAGGCGCCCGTCGTCGTGGGCGAAGAGGAGACTTCTCACTTGTCATCGTTTTCGTTTTCAACCTTGTCATAGTCATTGTCAGCATCTTCTGCTTCATGGTTTTCTTCACCCACACTTCGTTGTCTGCTGGCGCCTCGAAGCGTACATTCAGAGCCGGACTAAATAGAAACAAAAGCGTTTCTAAAATTCATTTAAATTATTATTGTACAACCTTAAATATATTTTTTTAATGTATTAAAACAGTATATACTGATGCTTTAATTTAAAAAAAAGTGGCAAACGTTTTAAAACAACCAAAATAAGGAATTATTCTACAAATTTACATATTTTTTTTTATAAATTTGGAACCTGGAAGCTCAAAAATGTAATTTGTGGTTTGTACAGACGAACATTTGCAAGCAAAATGATTTAACAGTTGCAACAACGATGAAACTGAAGAAGTGATCTTTCATACGACCACAAAAGTTGTCGAAAATTTTATTTTGGTAAACTATCATTAGTTAGTCCTGTTGATAGTTGATGATCCCTGTTGATTGATGATTTTACTATAGATAGCATTCAATAGTTATAAGATTGAAATTTAAAAATAGTGCCATTTATTTAACTAACTGCGTTAAATCATAATGGGCAAGCTATTTGAGGCATCTCGCTACTGAGCACAGCCTACAAAATCTTCACAACCATCATTGAAAACAAATTAGAGCCTTTAGCCGAAAATATTTTAAACGAATACCAAGCTGGTTTCAGACCAGGTAGATCCACAACAGATCAAATCTTCACCATGAGGCAAATTAATGAAAAATCCTGAAAATATGATGTCAATCTCTATCAACTCTGCATTGACTTTAAGCAAGCTTTTGATAGTATTAAGAGAGAAAATCTTTATTCACTACTAGTAGATTTTAATATACCACCAAAACTAATAAGGCTAATAAGACTGATCATGAGTAACACTCAATGCCAGGTTAAGATGGACGGAGAAATTGGCTTTTTTAGGGTATCACAGGGATTAAAGCAGGGAGATGGGCCAGCGTAAGCTTAGCCTCAACGATAATAAATAGATCAAATCAAATTATTGGCTATGCAGATCATCTGAATATAATGGCAAGGTCAATACTCTCCGTAAAGGAACCTTTCACAGAAATAGAAAATGCAATAAAGGAAATAGTTCTCGTGATTAATAAACAAAACCCAAGCTATTACTGCAAAGCAGACAACGCAATCGATTAGGCCAAAACATCACATTTGATAATTACAATTTTGAAGTAGTGAAAGACTTTACCTACCTCGGCTCAAACATATCACATGACAACGACGAAACCAGAGAAATTAGAAAAAGGACCAACGCAGCAAATAGAGCATACCACTTAATACTACCCATCTTAAAATCGAGAGATGTACACAGGAAGACCAAAATTATAGTCTACAAAACAATGATCCGCACAGTTTTGACATACGAAGCTGAAACGTGGACACTCTCAGCCAAAAACTCGGAGCTTTTAGACCGATTTAAACGAAAAATCTTTAGAAGGATTCTTGGTCCAGTAAACGAAGGGGATTTCTGGAGGGCACGCATTAACCATAAAATATACCAGTTGTATGAGGAACTCAGAGTTTCAATGCATATAAAACTGACGCGACTGAGAAGGGCAGGACATGCCCAAAGAATGCCGGACGACAGGGTCCCAAAAAAGGTGCTCACAGAAAAACCTGAAGGAAAGAGGCCGGTAGGAAGATGGGGGATCGGGACGGATGGAGAAGAAGGATTGAGGAGGTCACATTAGATAATTACTTTAGGGGAGTCATCTTAACATAGATTGTGCTAACGAAATCAAAAATTCCCTATGGGCTTTGTTAAAACTAAATAAAAATTTATGAATTGATTTGACTATTGGGAGAGACAAATTTGATCATAATAATCAGAATAATCATAGAAGTAAAAAGAAGAAAAACATTATTTACGTTAAATCTTGAAGGGATGTGAAGGATGTGGGATTGCAAGACAGGAGGCGTACCATTTAATACGATCGAGGGTACATTGAAGATCACAATACGTTGTAGTAATGATATTTTATTTTTAAAATGTTTTCTCCAATTTTTAAGAGAACATATCTGTTCATTTTATAGCGGTTTATTTAATCATTGATAATCTAATTTTGATTCTAAATTTGGGTCAACGATTTTGTTCATCTCTTGTGTGGAATGAAATTTGAGATGCTTTCCAAACTTGTATACTTATTCAGAAATGCTGTAGACACACATTAATGAAGTAAAATTATAGTGGCAAATATACCGAAAGAAACGAACGTCCGTTCGAAATAAATTGTTTTTTATGTTGTTCAAAAATAACTTTAGACTGTTTTAGATATTAATATCGAAATGTAATTTGTTGGGAGTTTATATATACCTGCAATATTCAGTTCTCAGGCAAAAAAATTTCTCAGTTACATCTTTTTTTACGACAAGACGTAAAATTTTTTTTGTTTCAAAATTAACACCGACGACTATTAACACCATCCTTCTTCAGAAGCGTTTAGACTCCGGTCGAAAACAATTATCGACCCCACAGATTCCAAGAGAATATTATGACCTCAGGTAGGAATAACTCTGTTCTTTAATTTATTGTTTTTCATTTAATTCAAGGCCTCCTCATTTATTCAACAAATAAGAAAGTCGTAAATTTCACAAAAATAAATGCTCCATAGTCCGCATAAAAGAACCTCTATTACCTTTCATGCATCTCTTATACAGGGCGATCGCGATTTTAATAAGACTCTTTAACTTCAAGAACATTCCTTCAAACTTAAAATTTCGTTGACTCAGACCTGACACTTGTTTTAAACTAATTTTTAGCGTCTGAAGTATCGATATATGCTTCAAGAAGTGTTCTTAGAGCTGAAAAATAGTCCACTTTATAAACATCTGCAGCCGGTTAAGTAAAAGTTGATAGGGCAACAAGTTGGAAACTTTCTAAAGGAAAACTTTGATGAATGGATTAGGAGAAGAGGACCATTGAAGGGCCTGTAAGTTGCCCAGATATCACACTCATGGATTTTCCAGTCTGGAGTACATACTTTAAAAAATGATTCAATATTCGTGATGTTGAGCATTTGACGACATTTTAGAATATGAAAATCAGTCTCGGAATTTTTGCGATAAAATTTGTAAATTAGTAATGCAAACATTCGACTCGGCCGGAACACATCAAAGGAAGTGGAAATACCACGTGGAGCAAGGCGGTTGGGCATTTTGTCTTCTTTAATATTTAATATCTACTCTGAATATATCTTCAGAGAAGCCTTGGACGAAGTGGACCTTGGTAAACGAAATTAACATCAATAATTTGAGATATGCGGACGACACGGTGCTAATTGCTGCTAGTCAAAAAGAACTGCAAATACTCATAAACAGAGTGACCGAGTCATGTAATAAGTATGGGCTTAGACTCAATACTTCAAAAACCAAAGTTATGGTTGTCAGCAAAACACCAATACCACCAATACAAATCGGGGCATACGAAATACAGCTAGAAAAGGTTAACAACATCTCATACCTGGGCGCTAATATCAATGATAACTGGGACATGAGCAAAGAAATAAAGATCCGTATCGAAAAAGCCAGAACCGCCTTCGTTAAATTAAAAAGAATTCTCTGCAACAAAGGAATCACTTTAAAATTAAAAATCAGACCAACACTATATGCTTTATATTCTCCACATTGCTCTATGGAGTAAAGAGTTGGACGCTAAACGACTCATTATCGAAGAGGCTGGATACCTTTGGAATGTTGGTCTACAGAAGGATCCTACGAATAAGCTGGATGGACCGAATAAAAAATGAGGTGGTTCTACAACGAATGAGGAAAAACACAGAAATAATTAAAATAATAAAAGGCCGAAAACTCGAATACTTCGGTCACGTGTTGAGGTATCCAGAGAAATATTACCTCCTTCATTTAGTTATGCAGGGTAAGATTGCCGGAAGTAGAGGTACAGTACGAAGAAGAACATCTTGGCTCCGAAATCTTCGAGAGTGGTATCGCAAATCATCCGTTGAACTATTCCAAGCTGCGATAAACAAAATTAATATAGCCAATATTATTGCCAACGTTCGATAATCGGACAGGCTACCGGAAGAAGAAGAATCAAAAGATGCAATGCTTGCTCACAACTGCATAAAAATACTTTATATGTATCTTGTATCTTTTATATGTTCAACTATACTAGCATTTGTATTGTTACGAAATTTACTTCTTTCTTGGGTTCGGTGATTTTAAACTCTCGATACAATAACAAAACAATTTTTATTTCAATACTTTTACACAATAAATTTTACTTTTATAAATCACTTATATATTCAACTTATTACAAATTTTACAACTATTTAAAATCATAACTTATAAACACTTTTTAAAAACTGTACTTTTTTACGACCACTGTCCTTTTTATATTTCTCAATCATAATTCCAGACTATTTCGCGAAAGCGATAGAACCATCTAGAAGTTTTTAGACGCGGCGAGAGTTTATTAGACGGAGGCGGAAGCCAACAAATTATTTATGCAATTAATATGCACCCTCGTGTCACGTGCCTATTTTTTCTATAGTTTCGTATTCATGGTTGCATACAGTACTCTAGGGATAAGATTCGATAGTTGGTTTGCAATTACTGGATATTCACACGGACGAGACACAGATTTGAGAAGATTGTGGGTTGACGTTTATTCCGCGCCATTTTTCTTGATTTCCGATATAGGAGCGTCAGTCGTTTGGAGAGCTTCATCGAAGTCGGAGGTGTTGGTGAAGGTTGTTGGGGACGGTGCGTTATTAGCACGCGTGCGGAACCTATATGGGATTTCTTTCATATCTGGCTGTATTTGGGCCATCTTAATTGGATTTTGAAGAAAAACCATTTGATTTTCAACTTGACCATTTTGTCTTGCCATTGTTGTGGATATTGTTGGAGTTGGTGTCAAGTTGAATAGCCGTTATCGGGATTTGTTTGAGGAAAGCCATTGTTCACTAACTGGTGCCACCCCCATAATCTAACCAGCCCCCGGAGTAGCACAGGAGTAGGCCACAGGAGTTAAATGAACTCGATTGTTTTGGCAGTGAAAATCTTTATGTAAACAGTTAACTAGTGAATCTTCTTTGCGTTTATGTAAATGTTTGAATTAGTGTTATTAATGAGTTAACTGATATATATATATATATATATATATATATATATATATATATATATATTTTACCTTTTGTTCTTTGCCTTCATGTAAATGTTTGAATTAGTGCTATTAATGAGTTAATTTATATATGTCTTACCTTTTGTTGTAACTTGGTAAAGTCTGTTACTCTTACTTCTGTTTTGGTTATTTTATAAAGTTGTAAATTTTACATTTTTGGTTTGTTTTAGCAAGGAAATTTTACCATAGCTGTTAACTTTGACTATATTTGTTATGATGTTGCTATTGAACTGTGTACCTTAATTATCTATTGTGTGAGTAAAGTATCCACCATATTTTTGCTATAATTTTATTTATTTGGTTCACCATAATCACAGTTGTTTATCTTGTGTCTCTGGTAGTGCCTATAAGATCTAGGGGTTTCTGGCTTATACCGTCAAGTCGGTGGCGCAGCTCACTTTTATATTTTTTTCTTCTACCCTCTACGGCTGAGCTCGGGCATAATTTGCCAGTAGAGAAACCGCTAGCAGAGTACTCGTTAGAGAACGAAAAAGACGTGGCACTCGTTGTGGTCGATGCTCGGATGCCGATAAATAAACAGGCCGGGTTGTAACAGTATGATGATAATAAAATTATTTATAATTAATAAATTGTATTTTTGAAGACTGACTTATGACCTAACCTGTATATCTACATCCTATCTACTCCGATACCGTACTTCCATGATCTTCAAATCTTGGTGGAATTTCTCACCCTGCACATTAATTCTGCACCAATATTTTTTAGTCAGTAAAATGGCTATGCAGAAAATGCATCTTGATGCTTTTTCATGTTGCAAAGGAGCTTGTTGAATCTTTTCTCCACGACCATTAGTGAATGTAATAATTCCTAAACCATTTTTAATAGAATGTAAAAATGCTTACCCCTGTTCTGAAATACTTGCTTCTTGCGTGTTTTGCATGTATTTTCATTCCATAAGAATGAATATTCCGTCTAAGGGAGGCCGCACACCCAGGATGTAAATATTGCGCCAAAAATGTTGAAACACATATTATATCTGTCAACATTTGTTGAATGCAATTGTACATGTGATTTGGATCACATTTTCTTGGCATGTAAAAAATATACCCAGCATAGAGAAGAAATGTATAGAAAACTAAAAAAAATCCATATTCTTTCTCCCTTCAATTTAATGCACCTCCTAGCATTAAAAAAGATACCAGTATACAACATGTTACTGACATTTATCAAAGCATGCAATCTAAAACTGTAGTATTAGCTAGCTGTAAGTAAACCCTTTGTTACCAATCCAAAAGTAAACATTTCCTAATTGAACCGTGGTCTACCTTTTCTGTGAGTTAGTCACCCTGAATGACCCTTGGGTGTGAAAAGTATAGCCTTATCCCATCCAAGTTAAATAATATTAGTACTATACTTACTGGCTTAATAGACATTACGTCATCCCTCGGCCATATAAAAAAATTTTTGTTGAATGTGATAAAAAATGTAAAGACCACGCACAATAGCGATACATATTTTAGTTGATTTTTGCATTTAACTATGGCGTCGTTGTCTGTCGAATATGATTTGGTGATGTTGCAGTTATTAAGTCTACGTATAAGTTAAGCAGCCATGGCGAAGCCACACATCTCTGTCTCACACCTTTTTCGATGTTAAACCAGTCCGTGTAAGCTCCGTTTATCCTGACACAGTGGAATCCTTGTAAAGTGATTTTAGTGCTCGTATTAAACTACTGCTTACCCATACATAGACAATCTCGACCACAATTCACTCCTCATCACTCTGTCATAGGTCTTTTCCAAGTCTATAAAAGCGCAATAGACCTTCTGACTTCTACCTCGTAATGAAAAGACCTGATCCATACATGTCCTTCCTCTTCTAAATCCTGCTTGCACATCCCATATCATCTTCTCAGTTTCATTCGTCACTCTTTTAATCAATATCGTTGCCGACTATGCTGAGTAAATTAATACCTCGGTAGCTCTTACAGTCCTGCTGCGAAACTTTTCCCTTGTAAAGCGGCACGATAACGGATAAAATATATGTACTATTCAAGTATTGCTGGAAAATTTCGTGTTTTTTTTTAGGATAGTCCTTGATAGTGTTTTACTTCTTAAAAGACAAGCTAGGAGATGTCGAGATATTTAAAACAGTTTCATTTATTTGCCAAAGTTTTAATACATCGTTTACGTTGAAACCCAGTTTTTACTGATGTAGAATGTTTGTATCACTAAGCTTGAGATAAAAACTTGGTAAAAAATTCGACTGCACTCAAATGCTCCTCGTGTGCTCTGCTATCCCACTTATAAAAAAAACTGGGATACTTGGTATATCCGCGTTGCGTCACATTAATATAAGCTGTAAAAAAAACTTGACGCGATAAAAGAATTACAGTTATTAAATCAGCCTACCTATATTTAACTTTAACAGTAATGATTAAAAGATTGCAAATAAAGAATTTTTTTTTCATGTTTCGTTTATTTATGGAACAAATTCAAGTGGTACAAGAATATTTAAGCCTCCTAGATTACACCAATTTTTTTTATTTTGTATTTTCTTGTGGTGGACACTTATATTTAAATTGTCTTTGTTTAAATTCCTTCTGCTTCTTCTGAATAACGAATTCTATGATAGTTAAAGCTAGAAAATATAATAATTAGATAATTTATATAATAATTCACAGGTCATTTTCCTAGTACAATACTGATATAATTAATTTATAGCATATTTTTACGTTTTACAACACGAATAAATAAATTAGCTTTACAATAAATGTTATATTCAATAATTTTATCATCATTAGTCATTATATTATTGTAACGATTTTGCGTTACGCCACTGGAATGTACGTAAGCAAGCTGGGCAATTTAGTGACGTCACAGCCTATGACAAGGATGTTCCAGTACCATCCCGACCAATCTGGAATATTCGATAAAACAGTTTGGATACGTCTAGAAGATTCTCGTCTTTTCCCGATTCAACGTTAAGTAAATAAATTGGCCGTTCGCAGAGGAGAGTTAGTCATTTTTTCTAAATTTTATGATTGTGTTCGCTAGTTGACATACATTGTAAAGTTATAAATAAATATGTAAATAATATGTAAATAATAAATGTGTAAATTCGAACCCCGAGTGTTGTTGAAGTAAAAACGTTACATTGGTGTCATAAGTGGGATCAAGAAAATAACATAAATATGGTATGGAATCCAGGCTACAACTTATTGTACCTAGAAGTAAAGTGGTAGAAGTATTGCGTCAGTTACACGATGGTTCTTCAGGGGGACACTTTGGCATTACGAAGACTCTACAGAAGGTTCGAGAGCAATTTTATTGGGTAAACTGTAAAGAAGATGTACGAAGGTGGTGCAAGAAATGCGAATTATGTGCAACATGTAATAGTCCAGTTGGTAAAAAGAGGGCACCCATGAGACGACACAATGTTGGTAGTCCGATGGAGAGGGTAGCCATCGATGTTGCAGGACCGTTCCCAAAAACAGAAGCTGGAAATAAATATATCCTCGTGGCCATGGATTATTTTACAAAGCCTATGTAATCCCTAACCAAGAAGCCTCTACTGTTGCCGACATACTGGTTAAAGAATTCTTTAGCCGTTTCGGTGTTCCTTTAGAGACCCATTCAGACCAAGGGCGAAATTTCGAATCGGCACTTTTCTCAAACGTTGATTGATGTTGATAAGACCAGAACGACATCCTTGTACCATCAGTCAGATGGGCAAACATCTTTGCAAGGTGGTATCAGAACATCAGAGGATAGGAACATTAATTTGTTTTAATCGCCTACCGATCGGCCATCAACGAAACTGCTGGCCAGACACCTGCTCGCTTGATGCTCGGATGTAAAATTCGTTTGCCATGTGACCTTGAGTTCGGCTGTAAACCTTAATATCCAGATAGCCAGTGATCGGATGAAAGATCAATATAATTCTCGCTCCACGAAAGGACATTTTGAAGTAGGTGATCTGTCTAAATTTCATGATTGACTATTTTTCTTAAAAATGTGTCGTGAGCTACCTATACTTTTTAAAAAGTTTTTGTTGGGCTTTTAATTGAGCCTTAAGTTTCATAATTGTATCGCAAAACTTAATTTTCATTACTTATAATTTTAATCTAACGCTGGAAATAGGGCTCCGAACGGCCGGTGAAGTGAGTGAGCAGCACGTGGCGCCTCAAAAGCGCTGCATTGCAATAATATAGCTCCTTTTATTTGGTGCTATCAACTAAATTTTTTGTAACAATTTTTTAACAAAACATTTAAATATTTAGCTTTTTGTCATATTTTTTCTACAAATAAATGTTTTACACACATACATACATAAAGTCACGTCTTTTTCCCATAGGGGTAGGCAGAGACCACTTCCTTCCACTTGCTACGGTTCGTACACACATCTTTTGCTTCCTCTACTTTCATCAGTGCTCTCATAAATGCTCTTCGGTTGTTGGTACTCTTGACCTGGCCTTTCTTCAAAACAATGTTGATCTGATCGAGATATGTTCTCCGAGGTCGACCTCTACCGATTTGCCCATTCACACTCGCCTTATAAATTTGTTTCGTCAATCTTCCTTCATCCATTCTTTCTACGTGTCCAAACCATCTAAGCATTCCTTTATCTATCTTTGTCACCACATCTTCTTTTACACCACAGCGTTTTCTTATCTCACTATTCTTAACTTTATCCAACCGAGTCACTCCGGCTATACTTCTCAGACTACTCATCTCCGCAGCATTAATCCTATTTTCATGCTTCTTCTGCCAAACCCAACATTCACTACCATACATAAGTGTAGGAACCAACACACCTCTATGCACCGCCAGACGTGCCTTTTTTGACACTTTCTGGGTATTCATAAAGCTATGTAGTGCCCCATTCATTTGTTTTCCAGCCAACACCCTTCGCTCAATGTCACTGTCATACCTTCCATCTCTAGTAAACTTTGAACCCAAGTACACAAATTCATTAACATGTTCCACTCTTTCTCTCTTAATCGAAACCCCACAGTTTGTCATGCTTTCTTCTCTTTCAAAAACCATTACTTTCGTTTTTCTCACATTTATTTTCATCCCTTTGATTTTCGCCTGCAACTCCTCTTCAGATAACGCTAATATACTTGATCATCGGCGTAAAGAAGGCATTTGACGATCAAATCATTTATTTTTAATCCATACGCACTCTCTTTTAGATCTTTTAAACAATTGTCTATGTATAAGTTAAACAGCCATGGCGAAGCCACACATCCCTGTCTCACACCTTTTTCGATGTTAAACCAGTCCGTGCAAGCTCCGTTTATCCTGACACAAGCAGTGGAATCCTCGTAAAGTGATTTCAGTGCTCGTATTAAACTACCACTCACCCCATACGTAGACAATGTAGACCACAATTCACTCCTCACCACTCTGTCATAGGCCTTTTCCAAGTCTATAAAAGCGCAATAGAATAGAATAGAATAGAATAAAATTTTTCGACTATACCTCGTAAGGAAAAGACCTGATCCATACATCTCCTTCCTCTTCTAAATCCTGCTTGCACATCCCGTATCATCTTCTCAGTTTCATTCGTTACTCTTTTGATCAATATCTTTGCATACAGTTTGCCGACTATGCTGAGTAAACTAATACCTCGGTAGTTCTTACAGTCCTGCTGCGAACCTTTTCCCTTGTAAAGCGGCACGATAACGGCCTTGCACCAGTCGTCTGGTGCACTACCACTTCTCCAACAAAGGTTAAAAAGGCGATCCAGTAGACTAGCTACCACGTTTTGTCCAGCCTTCAGCATTTCAACTGTTATCCTGTCGTACCCAGCAGCTTTACCCAATTTCATACTGTTCAACGCTTCCACAATTTCTGTCGTAGTAATTTCACTTTCATTGCAACTTTCACTTATGTCTTCGAATTGTGCCTGTACTTGTGTATCCTCTTTCTCAAATAAACTTTCGAAGTATTCCTTCCATCTCTTCAATACGCATTCCTCTCCTTTTACCATATTACCATCTTGGTTTCTTATTCTTTCCAATTGCGAGGTAGTATTTTTACCTCTGGCTGTTCTTATGGACTTCCAGAAAAGTTTAATATTGTTTTGGAAATCGTTTTAAGGAGTTATATAAAGCAAATTAATAAAAGTAAAATTGGTATCAAGCATTTTTAATATAATTTGGTTAGGTTTTCATAGATCTACAATGTAAAATTAAAAGTGGAATATCTTTTTATTAAAAGGGGTGTCATTCGATTTAGTTAAGCCTGATCGAATAAAAAAATATCGCGAAATTCTGGTGGTTGTCTTAAACCATATTTATAGGTACCTTTTTTGAGTCAATTTTACGTGGTTGTATTATTAATATTAAATGATTTCTTGCCTGAAGGTAATAATTAAAATGTGATGATTCCTATATTACCAAAAGTTTGATGGCGTATCATAGCATTTATGTTTAATAATTTTTAAATTTTGTTTATTGCGAATTACACTTAAAATTTTGTTAATCAATATTGTACCTTTATTTTCCTTCGGAGTGTTCTCATCTTCGATAGCACTTTCGGAATCTTGTGACTGTTGAAGACGTATCTTTTTTTTGTCGATAACTTCTTCAGGAATAGTTTTCTTTTTCGATTTTTCTTCCTTTTGGTTTGTTTCCATTAGTGGCGGCATAGATTTTGGTCTTTTGCTCTTGAACAAGGAATATTCCATCAAGGCGTATTTTTGAGTTTTTACGTAACTTTCGAGTTCCTTTTTGAATTTTGCCGTTTGGTAGTAGTGGCACACAGATTTAGCAATTTTCTGACAGTAAAATTTATTGAGTAGCTCCGGGTGGATTGAGTGAATTCTTCTTATCGAGTTTTTTGGCGAAGAGAGTCGCTGCAGCCGTCGTCGAAAAAGTTTGATCCCCTGAGATGATTTTGTGCAAATAGATGATAGTGATTGGGGCGGCAGGGATTTTGATATTGTAAACATGACAATGGTAATTTTAAAGGGAGGTTTTTTTAAAAATCCCTACACCCCAAAAACTGATGACAAAATGTTTGTGATGTTATTTTGACATTTAATTGTGAAGATGACTTTAAACGACTAGATGTTCAAATTAAAATTTAATAATGCAGAAGACCAACATACATGTCCCCTATTTAATAATAATAAAAAACTAGCTTTTGCCGGAGATTTTATCCCCGTATATGTACTCCTTAATTGGCGCTCTATATACAACTTTTGTCCTTGCGAACCCAGGGTACTTTTTATACAATTTTTAAGTAGGTTTATAAATTGTGTATAATTTTGAAAAAATATACCGCTCTCCGGCAAAAAATTGTCATTACATTTTGACATCTTTGTACCACTAGATAGCAAATATTTTATTTGGCCGGTTAAAATTCGTCATTTGGTAGCCGAGAGATGGCACAAAGTTGTCAAGTTGTCGCGAAAATGTAAATACAGCTCGAATATTTACAAACAACTCTCTTCCTCACATAGAAAAAGACAGACCGATGCGCAGAACGATACTACGCAACGAATCGCACTGTCACAGTGGCCGTCCTTCTTATATCTATCCATAGAAGAGTTAAGGAAGTTCGAGGGTCAAAAAAAAATGCAGCCGAATTTTTAAAAACATATATAAGCCTTTAAACTTGGTTGTTATAGTTCTTTATATTAAACTATAATTTTTCGCTGATAAATGTTATCAGAAAAATTAAAAAATTTGTTGCTCTTTTAAAATGGGTTCTTATAAGAAATTATGAGTTTTTGATATTAAAATAAACAAAAACATTGTAAAAAATGCAAAATTTGCTGAAAAAAAATAGGTGTGTGTAGGATATTTAATAACGAAGAGTTTGGGTGCTTCAAAAGTATTATCGACTGTCTAGTTTTTGAAATATTTTATTTTTAACGATGGTCAAATTTGATTTACAGCGTAAGTGAACGTGAGTGTCAAAGAAGAATGCAACGGCGTATTCGTGCAGACGTCTCAAGTCACCCAATGTAAATACTGTTATTATTATAATATTAAAAAAGAAGAAATTGACACTGCTATCACACTTGTTAAAATAATATAATGTCAGGTATGATATGAGAAGTATAAAAGTTGCAAATTTTGGAATAATTATTTTTGTTAGTGAAAACAGTTTAATCTGTTTGATTAGTTGTGTTCTAGTTTGTATTTTAATATCTGGGATTTGATATTTTTTTTGCCACTGCGACCAATCCAACATTCTAACAAATACAAATAACCTGTTTGTTGTGCACTAAACAAGATATAATGATTAGTGAAAGTGAAAAGTTAATAAATATAGTGTATTGTATTGTATTAATATTAGTGTAAAGTTTTCTGTAATTTAATAATAATAAGCTATAATATTGTTGTTTCAATTTTTAATTATAATTCTTGAACACTTTAGTTATCATACAAAGATGATAAATGTTGTAAAACTTTTTCTATGATGGTATTTTTTTTAATCAATGTTGCCTTACCACCTACATCATTTTTGACGTGATAACGTCTTATAAATCGATGAACGCCGGCTGCACGTACGAAAAAGCATGACTCATTGTCACGCCTGAGCTGAGCGTGCAAGCGAGAGTGCACGATCGGCCTAAGCGTTCGGCTTGTGACGCATCTACCTCTCTTCCATATAAAGTGAAGTGAAAAGTTAATGTGGTTTCCATTGTTTATTACAACAATTGCGGCAAAAAAATTGTAATTTTTAATTAACTCCTTCTTTGTATCATACAATATAATGATAATTCAGTGGTTTATTAACACCAACTCTTCACAAAATATCGTTTAAATATAACACTTGCAATGCTTAAATTACTCAAAATAATATATAAAGTTAACTTTTCACCCATATATGCTAGCGGCATCTATCGAGATGAGCCCACATTAACTGTTTAGTTCAAGATTTCTCATTAAAGATAACATGCCATGATGTATCTCTTTTCTGCAGGTCTGTAGATTTTATACGCTTCCATAGGAAAAATCACGGAGCGGGCGACATCTATTATTGATCGTTTGAACTTCTCGATGTGTGAACAACAGACTAAATTCCATTTCTTTAAATGGGTGAAAAGTGAACTTTATATATTATTTTGAGCAATTTAAGCATTGGAAGTGTTATATTTGAACGATATTTTGTGAAGAGTTGGTGTTAATAAACCACAAAATCCGAAAATGCAAAGGATTAAAAAAGGTGATATGGAGATAAAATCTCGAAAAATATGCACTATTTCACAGTGCCCTACAAATGGCAATTCGATTATATCTTTACATAAATTTCCTTCAAATCCTAAGACAGCTTAGAAATTGAAAATTATCTTAAAGATAGGAAAACCAATCTCAAAGTTTATGTTTGTTTGCAGCAAGCACTTTGTGAAAGATGATTTTTTCAGTGGTAAGTTTGATATTTTTGTCCAATAATTTATCATTTTATTTGTGATTATTCATAATGACTTTTAACAACACGGGAATCTAGCGATATTAAAACTAAAACGTTTAAATCAAACCTGAAATCTAACTTTAATCCAATAGTTTAACACAAAAAATTATCTCAAATCTCTGAGATAACTAATATTCCCATTAATAAAAACTTTGGTTTTACAAGTGATCAAATAACAGAATATTTGTTGTTCACAACTCGATCCGATATTTTGTCATTGACAGCGCCATCTCGCGTTACTTGATTTTTCCCTATTAGCCTGCAATTTAGGCCAATAATAATTCTAGAAAGAGACCATTACTGGCCGCATATTCGCTTTAACTCTTTCACACTTTTCCGTTCGATTTAAGTTCACAGCGGGATAAAGAATGCTCATTACTCAGTCTATCGAATTTATTACTTATATAACCTAACCTAACCTATTCTTTGAATTGGGTGATCGTCTCTTGTTGACAAAATTTACCTTCACCGTTTTTATTTAATTATTTTTTTTTAGAATCTTTAACTTATTTTAACGACACTTTGATTTAATGTCGAAAAAGCAACAATGAAACCAAAATTCAATTAACAAATAATAAAACGCAATTTTCGAAAATATTTTTCCTAAACTTGATATCATTATTGTCCATAAATAATAACAAAATGATGAAAATATAAATACGTCGACGCCGACCCACCATAATTAATAACTTCCAAAATACATATTATGATAAATGTAGACAAAACCCATAATGGTTTCTGGAGGCTTGAATATTAATGTATTTTCGTAAGTGTTGTTCATTATTACAAAGGCGCCGCTATGCCAAAAATCGCCGGTAAATAATAAAATCCATAAGGTATTCGAATGAGTCGTGGGGCACCCATGCCCATGATTTACATTTTCGGCACCGCGGGTTGTCTTCAAAACGCAACCTTTGCGAGCCTCTATTCACTTATTTGTTTTTTTTTAATCCTCTCGAACTTACGACCATTGGCAGATGCAAGATTTTGAAGCAAAGATTTTTTTTATTAACGAATTTAAAATTTCCCTGCCAAAAAAAATATGTTCCACACAAAAGTAAAGGGTTTCTCATAGACACTGAAAGCCCCGTCATCGCGAATTGGAAAAATGATCATGCTATTTAATAGTTTTGAAGTATACGAACTCCATAAGCTTGATATGCGTGGTTTTATTAAGCCGAAAAAATTTTTTTTAAAAAAATTTATTATATAAAAAATAAAATGTTTTTCCATCATCGCGGATTTCAACCAGAACCGCCATTAAAGAAAGACTCCAGAGAGGCAACCGAGCCTACTTTGCCAACTTGAAACTCTTAAAAAGTAAACTGATTACAAGAAAGACAAAGCTAAAAATTTACAAGACATTAGTTCGACCAGTAATAACCTATGGGAGTGAAAATTGGACACTCACGGTACAAGATCAGAAAAAGATAAGAAGGTTCGTACGTAAAATAATCAGAAGAATATATGGAGCAGTCAGAATCAACGAAGCAGAATGGCACATCCGGAGCAACCGGGAAATAACAGAGATCCTGAACGGTGAAGACATTGTGAAATTTATAAAATCCCAGAAACTCCGTTGGTTTGGACAAGTTCAAAGAATGGAAGACGCCAGGATGCCAAAGAAAATTCTAAACATTAAAATCTATGCTACCAGGAAAAGAGGAAGACCACGGCTCAGATGGATGGACCAAGTACTGGGTGACCTGAGGGCAATGCGGATATTTGGCTGGGAAAACAAAGTCAAGAACTGCATTTCTTGGAGGCGAATTGTGGAGAAGGCCAAGGCCCAAATCGGGCTGTAGCGCCTATTGGTAAAGTAAGGTAAGCGGTTTTAAATTATTTTTAATGATTTTAATAGTAAAATCTTTCGAAATAAGTCCACGCAAACCACTTTTTCTAGCCGTAAAGGTCTGGCATACCTCTTTAAAGTTTGTGATGACGGGGAAATTTTCTCCACCATATGTGCAACTTTTTTTTTTCGTCGATTAATCGACGTTCTCAAGAACTTGTCCTTTTAATAATGGCAACTTTGGGTAATTTAAGAAGATATTTGGGTTTACATCCCTATGAGACTGTGGACACTCAAGAACTGGAGCTACGTGGCCATCATAAGCGTCGTGTGTTTGCTGAGTGGGCTCTACAGCAACTTGAACTTGATCCAGGTTTTTTCAAAAAAATCATATTTTTAGATGAAGCTCATTTCTGTAAAAAACCAAATTGTTGTTTTTGGTGTGAAAATAATCCACAACAGACTCGTGGAAAGCCTTTGCATCCAGAAGGAGTGATTGTTTGGTGTGGTTTATGGCATGGTGGTATCATCGGACCTTATTTTTTTGAAAAAGCAAATGGAGATGCAGTTACAATGAATGATGAGGATCATTTTTAAAATCTTCGAATACGTCCCTGTGAATTGGTAATATATGTGCTCACTGATACACACATTACCATAACTTACCATAAAATATACTTTTAGGTTTGTTGAGGGTGCAGCTACTCAAAAAGGGTGGAAACTGGATACGTTTAACGTTTGAAGCTACAAGTATTATGAAGTATCGCATATTTATTATCATAACACGACATAACACGCAAAAATTGAATAATGCTTAACTTTAATGTGGTAGTATTATTCCTTAAACTGTTACGAAACACTTTTAATGTAGATTCACTCATTGGTGATTATTATTAGTAATAGTCCAGTATCTACCGCCTGTTTTTTTCAGTGATTAATAACAGGCTGAATCTTCGTGAGCTCGTTCGTTTCGAAGAGACGCCCAAGTTTTTCCTCTGTGGAAATTCTCGAAGAGGTAGCTAATGAAGTGCGCAGGTGTAGCAGATTGGGGCAGTACTCGGCTCTCAACTTAGAGGTACAGTGTTCGATCCCTCGGGGGAGCGAATTTTTTTTTATTTGCTTATAATGTTTGAACAATTGATTTCCTTCAAGTATTGAAGAAATTAGGAACCATTATTTAATTATTAATTATTTTTCTGACAAGTACACACCTAACACCTGATTTCAGTCCGGTAGAAATTCCACGCAGAAGGTTTATAGTTTTGCTTGAACAGTTTTGAGGACTGTCCAAGAAATTGTTTATATCTTAGCAATTTTTGCACATGCCAAGAATGAATGATTTCCTCTCTGATTAATACATTTTTTTTAAATATCAAATAAGAACCAATAACTTAAACGAATAATTGATTATATGAAATTATTGAAGAGGTTGAATATTATTAACTAATAATTATTATTATTTGTTTATTTTTTAAATATTTTTTGTCTATGTATAAGTTAAATAGCTATGTTGAAGCCACACATCCCTGTCCAACACCTTTTTTATTGTTAAATCTGTTCGTGTAAGCTCCGTTTATCCTGACATAAGGAGCGGAATCCTCCTTAAGTATCAAACTACCGCTCACCTCATACATAGATAATCTCGACCACAATTCATTCCTCGTCACTCTGTCATAAGCCTTTCGAGTCTATGAAAGCACAGTAGAACTTTTGACTTTTAACCAAGAATTTTTCGACTATGCCTCGTAATGAAAAGACCTAAACCATGCACCTTCTATATATATATATATATATATATATATATATATATATATATATATATATATATATATATATCTCCATTGATCCCTGTCTTCCCAGAGATCCTCTCCCAAACCTCTCTCTCTCATTTTTTTGTCTATCCCCTTTCTCCAACTCTTTCTAGGTCTTCCTCTCTTTCTTTTTCCTTGGGGGTTCCAGTTGATAACTTTCTTTGGCAAATGGCCTTCGTTCATTCTCTGCACATGTCCATACCATTTAAGTTGTTTTATTCTAATATCCTCTACAATGCTATGACCAATTCCCATAATCTCTCTGATCCTGTCATTCCTAATTCGTTCCAGTCTAGATATTCCAGCCGCAAGCCTCCAAAAGTCCATCTCTGTTGCTTCTAAAGCTTTTTATGACCTTTGTTTTAGTTGCCATACCTCACTGCCATATTTAACTATGCTTTTGACGATACTATTGTATATTCGGTGTTTGTTATGTTTTGAAATATGTTTATCCCACAATGCTCTGTTTAGTAAACCGATGACTCTTCTTCCTTGTATATTTCTTTTTCTTATGGCTTTTTCTTCCGTCTGTCGTGATATACATACCGAGGTATTTGTATTTTTCGCATAGTTTAATTATACTCTGGTTGTTCTCCAAGACCAGATTTTGTTGTGTTCCCCGATGCACATATATATATATATATATATATTCCGTTTTTGTAAGATTGACCTCTAGTCCCCATTTTTTGTCTTTTTCAATTAATTTTCTGGTCATGTATTCCAGATCATCGTAATCTGGGGTTATTTGGTCATCTGCGAAGCATAAGGTTGCACATCATCTACTCATTAGCTTCATTCGTCACTCTTTTAATCAATACCTTTGCATACAGTTTGTCGACGATGCTGAGTAAACTAATATCTCGGTAGTTTTTGCAGTCCTGTAGCGAATCTTTTTCTTTATAAAGCGAAACGATAACTGCCTTGCACCAGTCTCTTGACACGCTTTCACTTTTTCAGCAAAGGTTAAATAGACGGTACAGCAGACTAACTACCAAGCCCTTTTCCAGCCTTTAGCATTTTAACTATAATCCTGTCATACAGCGTAGATTTCCCCAACTTCAACGCTTCCATAATCTCTTTCATACTAATTTCACTTTCAATCATGTTCACGATCGGGCTTACGCTTGGTATCCTATTTCTCCAGAACGCAATCGTCTCCTCTCACCATACTACCATCTTGGTTTCTAATTTTTTCCTGTTTCGAGGTCGTTTTTTTACCTCCGGCTGTTTTTATGGACTTCCAGAAGAATTTAATATTGTTACGGAGATCGACCTTCTTTCTGGCCACAACCTTTTTTGCCACACCTTTTATTCTCATTTCTTGCCTTGTTTACATCCGGAATCAATTAAATGACAGTCTGTCAAATTCAACATGGCCATTCCTATAGTTATTCCTCTACAGCCTAATTTCACTTACAGAAATTTCGAAGAAAACTGCATTCATGCACAAAATGTAAGGCTACTTTTGTATTTCCTTCAGATTATAAATGTTATAATGATAGTTTCTGATATATTTTTAATTATTGTTACAGGCAAATGAACATTTTATTTCCAGTATTATATGGAATTTTCCTTTTTCAAATACATACGATATCTAAACATCTAAATCACAGTAAATCACAAGGAAAATAACCTGTAGATGAAACTAAAATAGACTACGCCCTTGAGAGTCGCTATTGCACGGAGTGCTTTTTTGTAGGTATAATATATTTCTTTAGGAGCAGATGCTATTTTCAACAGCGATAGGTCTGAGAATAGAGCTCTAATGCAGGATGGCCGAGTGTAAGATATATTTGAATCCACCCTGTATGCAAGGAGAGCTTATAGTGTACACGATCATGGTCTGGAGATCAGGTACCTAAAGAAAAGGACGAGAAGGGGTGCGGGATACGGCGGATGGGGTAGTCTTCATGAAGAGACGACTGTAAATAGACGTATTTGTGATCGATTGATAGTTTTGAATACGCTTTACGATAAATATAGTTTTTTGAGTAGAATAAGATATTATTATTTCTTACATTCCCTTAAATACATAAAATTTGTTTACTAGGTTCTAAAATCCGTCTTGAATATTGCAAAAATACTGAGATGATGCACACTGCTGCGCCTAAATCGCTTTCGATTACATTTAACGTTAAAGTCCCACGATTAATATTTTATTATTAATATTTTAACCCACAAACCATAGCAATATTTTCTGTTTTAATTTACTAATACCAACCATCTGTTTTCAACTAACGCAACTGCCATTAAAGTTTCTTATTTCAGAAATGATCAGCAGGTCCTTTAAAAAAAAATAGATGTATTAATATTTTATTTTTATGGCGGTCAAAAGATTAATTAGCCGACAATAAAATACCTTACGCATTACAAAATATATAAATCTTAATAGTAATAAAAAAAAGAGTTAATAAATATTTTACCTGAGTGGAACGGTAAATAGAAAAGATATTTTTGTATTTTATAATGACGTGTCGGTGTGTTTAAGGCACTGTTTTTACGATACTGTTAGAATGTTTTTATTAAATTATTATAAATGGTCCACAGTAACACAAAACGCAAGCTTGACAGCCAGGACGAACACTATAGACGACCTATTTTATCTAATCGACGAAGTTTAAAGTATTCCTTAAAATTTTGATTAATAGATCTAACCTTAAAAAATTTATGTTCAATACTACTTGGTACGAACCGTGTAACTCTATGAGAGTCAGATATAAAAAAATGCATGGGATAAAATTTCATTACAATGTTTCCAGTAGTCTCGGCAAAATCGTAATAAATGTGTATAAATTTTTTTTCTTCAACGCCCTTTATCTTGAATACGGATGGCGTTACGAACATTTTTTACCAATCAAACCCCAATTATTTTTCAGTTTTCTACCTTACTCTTTTTTTAAAACACCCTGTATAGGAAAGCCAATTTTTGAGATAATATCGTAAGCTTTTTCGTTGAACAGTATCTGATAAGACTAAAAGCTATCATTAAACATCCAGACATTTTCCATTAATTTGGATAGTTTTAAGTAAAATAGAACAGAAATAACAATCGTTTACGTCTATACGACAGGCAATATATAACCATCGATTTTCACGACATTTATTATCTCTAAATTACATATATAAATTCTTCATAAAAGAAAAACAACCATCCGATGATTAATTATAAATTCGCAAGAAACAATCTTAAACGGCAATAAATTAATTGGTATTTACTTAAAAGCTTTACATACTGATATCGGTTAATGGCTTTTAATCAAGCAACAAGTTATTAAATAACTATAAAATAGCGGTCATCGAGAACGAGACATATACATATAGGTATGTATACGTATAGAATATACGCCTTGGTGGGCTCGAAAACAAATTGCTGATTACTCTAGTCCAACTTTTCGACGATCATGTATAATTATATTTTTATAAAAAAAACAAAACTAAAAGGATCTAATTTACATGAAAAATCTGACAAAATGTATACAAAGCATATTTCCGATTATCGTTAGAAACTCGACTGTTCATTTAAGAAGTAAATTCCCCTAATATTTTAAACAAAGTTCATGGTTAACGAATTTTATTTTATAAGGGACTTCTTGATTGGAAATTAAGAGTCAATATTTTTATTTGCGAGCACGGGTAATTTTACAACGAAATCTGTTCTTAATGACTTTATTTATTGTACATAATAAGAGAGGTAGGTGAATCATCCAAAAATAATTAATAATTAACCAAGCTATTAAGCTCTAGTTGGCTGGTTAATTCATTTTTGTGTTTTTATGTTTACTATCCCAAACCAATACCACAACAATTAGATTTATAGAAAAGTACCGATTGTGATTTCAAGTAGTGTATAGACCTAATAGACCGCGAATATTCCGCGACGTGTTTTAGATATAGATGCATTAATAATGAATGTACTCGCTTATTTTACTGCGGAAAAGGAAAATAAAGGTCCGTTGCTACCAGTTTTATCTATACGTAAGCGTGTGTGTGATGCGATGGGTATTGGTGAAACAAAATTAACCTCAGTTTTAAAAAGTGTGAAAGATAGAAACAGTCAACAAAATGTTGAAAAATATAAACCCCGCCGACATCCAAAGACCGAAGCATACAAATTTAAAATTCGTGACATTGTGTACCAAACGCGTGAAAAGAAGAACATATTTCTATAGATTTAATATTAGAAAAAGTGAAAGAAAAAAATTATTTAAAATTTTTAGAACGAGTCTTTGGAAATGCCAATCGCATAAGATGGGCAGGACATGTACTAATATCACACAATGAAAGACTCCTCAATACTGCCTTTTGGAGAATTTTAAAACATATTGGGTTTAAGTTTAAAAAAGGAAAACAACCAAAAGGCTTTGTGTGAAAAAGAATGAATTTTTAAGAAATTATACTCACTGTAAACAAGAATGCTCGTCATTTGTTTATCTGGACGAAACTTTTTGTTTGTACAGGGTAAACAAAATTAATATTTTATTACAGTAAGAGAATAACTTTATATCCAACAAAATACAACATTTAATTAAGATGTTCAAAATGCCATCCACCAGTCACTTGACAATAAGCAAATCTACGGACACATTCCTCTTGCACATTGCGCATAACGTCTGGAGTAATTCTGCTGATTTTTATCTATTTTCCAACTCCTGTAGATTTTGCGGCCTATCTATATAGACCTTATATTTTAAATAACCTCGCAGGGATTATAAACTACTGGATTATTGGCCCTTATTTTTTAGGAGGAAATCTCACAGGGGAGCGTTACTTGGAATTTTTAAGAACTTATACCTACCCTTGCCAATATTTTTCCAAACGCCAACAATCGTAACTTACCAAATGAAAATATATGGTTGCAACTAGATCATGCACCCCCGCACTATGCACGTAATGTTCGCGAGTTTTTGAATAACTGTTTTCCTAGGAGATGGATTGGTAGACGCAGACCGATGAAGTGGCCCCCAAGATCTCCAGATCTTACGCCCCTGGATTTTTTTTGTGCTGGATGGCATTTTGAATATCATTTTTTTCCTGAAATAAAATACTAATTTTTGTTCACCCTGTACAAACAAATCAAATTATTTATTATCATTGAATGCAGTATTAAAAGGCTTTTCAGATGAAGTATCCCAAGACATTTTAATTTAAAAAATTACGTCGCCACGCCAAAACCAGTGACATAACCTCTTTAGAATATACATTCAATAATTGGCGTTTAAAACAAAAACCGACCTCTTTCAGGATTTTTGTCAAATGTACATTACTTGCGAAATATCGAATTAGTTCCATAATTTAGTCGCGCACCATATAGTGCAAGTTTAACAGTCGAAAGAGCTACTACTTTTGTGTTAATTAAAAAATATTCAATTACGAGACGGGTGATATAAATTTAAAAAAAGGCATCTCCATGTACGTTTTAAAAAAATATTTATTTCAATAGAGCGCACCCTTAATTTGACAGTCGAAATTAGAAAATCATATTTATGGGGTTCCATCAACGAATCAGGTAATATTTTCACTTGCCTTGGTCGCCGATTCCCAATTAAAAAATAAACAAACTCATTGAAATGAATTTTGCGGGTGACTGTACCTGGTGCTTTCACGCATACCAAAACGGTAGAAAGATAAAACACGTTATGCCGAAATTTGTTAGGGATTTAAAACACTATGGGGTTCCAAATATTTAGATTTAGTTTTTTTAAAGAGGTTCTAGAGGTAGACGAAATTCTTGCAGGTCAAAACTATATTTACGAATCATCTGGGATACTTAATATTTATAAATTTTCGTTGGAAATCAAATTCGTTTTGTCACTGTAATTAATTTTTTACAAGTTTTACAACACATCTTACTTGATTGAGTATTCAGGCATGACTTAAAAACGAGTTAAGGGCTGTTTGCACTGGTCTATCTACTTAATATAAGTTAAACGAAGCTTAATCATAAGTGAACCTTAGATTTACAAACTACTGGACAAAAATAGCGCAATACAATACAATATGAAAGTATTCAAAAAATTATTTTTTTAACATGCTTATATTAGTTTCACCTGTATGTTTTTTGTACGTTTGTTTGTAACTGACTCTTTGGCCTCAATTTTGCCCTACTTTAAGCGATCAGATTGCTTGTGATCAAAAATGATTCCAAAGTAGGTACAGTAGAACAAATTGACCTTTACCCTGTCGTCATACCTGCAAACCTCGCGAAATGAACCAATTCGTCAAAAATGGCTGCTGTTACTTTGCCGTATGCCTAAATATTTCTACTGTTTGTTTATCTTGTCAGTATTTTTTTTGCATTATAAATAACTAAATATTGCTGTTTGTTGAAGTCAATTTAAATAATTCCATATTACTGTTTTAAAATAGTCGAAAATTTAGATAAGAGTCCTATAACATTCACAAATTATTTTGTATGCTACTAATACACAAAAAACTATTCTGCAACCATTAACGAGAGTACAAATTTCTATGAATCATTCATTTGAATAAATTTATTTAAATTTAAAACAGCACATTTATTAGGCCTAAAAAATACAAATAAAATAAAAAATACTTAATAAAAAATATCAAATCATTGGTAATGAAGGTAATTAATGTACACTATTCATACATTTATTATCATTCCAAAATTTACAATACAATATATATATATATATATATATATATATATATATATATATATATATATATATATATATATATATATATATATATATATTAAGTATTTTAGAAATCATCGTCAGACTTTGAAGAGGAACTGTTACCTACGTTAATAGTGATTCCACGTCAATATCACAAATAACTTTTAATTTGATTACAAGCATAACCAATTGTCAATCTGTACGAATTCATGTCACAGTATTAAGAAAGATAAATGTATGTAGACACCACTACCTTTATAAACCTTTTTATAGAAGACTATAAGTGTTTACATGCATGTATCTTTCTTACTTCTTGGTTGTTAACGTAATTCTTACTTTAGTTGACTTTATAAATCTACCATAAATAATGTTCCCGTTTCACGAAAGTTTAGCCACCGTCTAAGAAGTAAGGTTATGTTAAAAATATTTATTAAATGCAAAACAGGGAATTTTGTACTCACCGTAAAATAAAAATAACAAATTGGAGGTTTTAAAAAAAACCAATTTTATAGAATTTATCTAAATGCAAATGATAAACGCTTTGAACAAAACTCAATGTATCAAAATATTGAGTGATCAAAATAAATTCTTAAAAATACAACCGATTAATCGTTATTGGCGCTATCTCCTTTCAACATTTAAAAGTCATAATTAGAGATACAAAAGAACGTATGTCATTGCTTGAAAGACAAGTGTACACATTGTATAATGTGTTTCTAATGTTAGTAGAAAAGGATGAGGTATATAAAGTTTGTGTTTACTACTGTTCATTGTTAGTGACGTCAGGGTAAAGGTCAATTTATTCTACTGTATATCGACTCATGAATATATAAAATACTTGTTAAAGTGGACCTTTCAGTAATTTCTTTGACTAGAAAGTTTATCCTTCAAAAATTTTGGAATAATTCTCATGTGATAAAAAATATATAAAATTAAATTAAATTTTTAAAAACCAAAACCTCAAACTTATTAAAAAATTAAGAATAAAAAGAGAAAAAAAAAGCACCAAATATTTCATACTGCCATATTATGTAGAAGATTTAACACCGCAACTAGTCAAAGTGCTAGGAAATTAGTAATTTTAAAATCAACGAAAACAGTGTAACAAAATATACATAGGGCAAACAAGTAGATACTAAAAACAAAGGATGACTAAACATAAAGAGACTGCAAAAACATACACAATCCACTTAAAACAATGAAAAATCCCTCAAGTCTTAAAGAACATTGTAAATAATCCTTTTATACCTTCTAATTCAATTCAGTAAGTATTATTGTTCAACAAACGATATTGAAAAAAGACTGTCGAATGAAATTATCAAAAATAACTAAGGATGGGGAAAAATGTGTCAACAAAAGATCTGATATTGAAAATTTAAATATCTCTTATTTCAATCTAATACAAAAAATTAAAAATAAAACATAAATTGTTAAGTAGGCAAATTAGCAGATGACTTTTTACTGGTCTTCTTATTTCTTTCAGTAGCAAATCAATAACAGTTTAGTTTATTTCTTTTTTTTCGTGTCTGTGTCAATGCATTTAATGACCCTTTGTATTAACTTAATTTTAATTTACGAATGTTTCTTAAAATTAATTACTATTTTATTTTCACATAAAACTAACGAATTCCATTTTAATATGTGTGTTCTTTTTTTATACTTTAGGGTCCTGAAGTTGAAACAATAAATTTTCTAAACATTTTAACACTCGGTTTTCTTCAATATCTTGACCGAAGTTCTACCAATTCAACAATTTAAATAAATAAAATTTATTCGCGAAATCTTATTGTTTCTGGCGCCAACAGTTTCTGATAAAGGGTTAGTTGAAACTGCAGAATATTGTAATAACAGTGTGAAACTGTGTACAATGTGAACCGAATAATAATTAAGGGGGTGGAAACGAATGGTGAGTTGGTGTCGTTGTGGAGTAAGACCAAACGAAGTAGTAAAATGGCCACTCTCTTTATTACACCAGACTATTAAGAAATTTACTGTGCAATTTATGAAATTTTTTTGATCGTTCATGCGGTACTTTGCATATCTGTCACTGGGTTTTTACCCATAGGTAATAAATATAATTTAATGTTTGTGCAATAGGAGATCACTGGCGCTGAGCGAGTACTCCGTATTTGGCAAGACAAGTCTGCAGTACCGAAGATGAGCACATGTTGTATCGTTCGAAATCCCACGCTAATGCCTCCCAGTCAAAAGAGACTGCTAATATGGTGTATTAATTCGGGATATACCGTAGACCTGTCAAAACGTGTTTCGAAAGGGATGAAATCGGTCACGAACAACCTATATTCCTATTTATACTACTACTACTGCTACTACTAAAGAACTGCTGGTGGATTCTCCAAAAAAAAAAATTGGCTGCTGATTTTCTGGCGGAATTCGGTAAAAAAATAATTAACAGATGAAAAACCAGACAATAATTGCAGAATATCAGAATTAAAAATTAGTATCCATTAGTAAATGACTTTGTGCTCTGTCAAAAATATACGAGCTGTTTACTATATAAAAAAAGAAAAGTTAATTCTCAACAGTATAAGTTTTTACAACAACTTTGGTGGTTTCATTTAATAATGGCTCCTTTTTTGTATTGTTAAACATTAATGGTTTCATTTATACAAATTATTAAACCACCTTATGGTTGCATTTGTATAAATCATTGAGCTGCTTAACTGGTTTAGTTTCTATGCATTTTTAAGCCAATTAAATTGTGCGTTTTCGTATTGTTTAGCTACTTTACTGGCTTAGTTTTTATGCATTTTTAAGTCATTTTAATGGTTAATTTCCGTATTGTATAGCTACTTTACTTCACTTCCTATACATTTTTGAACAATTTAAATGATTGCATTTCTATGCATTTTCGAGCCACTGTAATTGTGTTGTTTATGTAGTGATTAGCTGCTTTATTGGCTTTGTTTTTATGCATTATAGATCTTTTTAAATGGTTAAGTGTCTATGTATTTATAAGATCTTTAAATGGTCTCGTCTATTTATTTTACCATTACCTTATTAATGGCTCTGTTTCTGTGCATTTTTAAGCTACTTTAATGGTTACGTTTTCATAAATTGATGAGTTACTTTACTGGCTCAGTTTCTATGCTTTTTTAAGCTACTTTGCTGACTCTGTGTCTATTCGTTTTTAAACCATTTAAATGGTTGAATTTCTATGTATTTAATGGTTGTGTTTTTGTGTATTGTTGAACCACTTGGTTGCGAGTCAGATACTTTAGTAGTTTTTATTTTATGTACTTATTGCTGGAAAAAATATTATTATTTTTTAATTAGACAAATAAAAGTATTTTTGCTAACTGTTTCCAAAATATTTTAACCATTTTGGATTTTTTTTTGGACTGGCCTATGCAGGTACCTTGACGTATAATATGGTATATTTATCTGTTTCTGCGTTGGGTGGTTAAATAGCGTTATTTTTTTTAACTTAATTGAATCCTATGGTATGTTTGCAATTATTTCGGCACGATTAATTAGGCTTAATTTCATGTTATGCAAATCAAACCGATTTAACAATCATCGTCTTACTTTCACGTTTCACAGGCCATCATTTTGATTGAATGATTAGTAAATATTTCGCTCTTTTAAAAAATCCAGTTTTTTAATTTTTTTTAAATACTACGACGACGAAAAATTGTGTTACGTTCATTAAAATTTTGTGAATATTATTGTATCACCCATAAAACCATTCTTATAAAAAGGTTTGGGACTGGCAAAATTGTTACTGTCCATTTAGCAAAATTAAATTTCATTTTACGTTAGCAGCAAACCGAGAAAAATATTTATTTATCATAAAATCCTAACGAAATCCTAACAAAAAAAATAGTAGGTACATGCTTACTTACTTCTGCAAAAGGCTACTGACTAAAACAATTTCACACCTCGAGATTTTCAATACGGTAGTAGCTCACCGAAGTTGTGATCATGCAGTGCAGTTTTATTACCTTTCAACGGTTTGACCAACTATACCTACGTCTGAATTCGACACTTTAAATAATCATACGAAAGAAGCACATTATTTTAAATAATACTTTACCATCCGCAGTCCATCGACTCTACAATGAGTACTCACAGCGACAATACAGTTGATTTTGTAGATGTAGATTGTAGGGGGGGTCGTGAAGGCGATGCAGCCTCTCAAGCACCTCGACCTATCAGATCTTTTGTGCATAACCCTTAATCTATATAAGGTCTGGGATTCCAAGACCTCGTACAAAGATTATCAGTTTCCTGTGAGCTAAGTTCCTGATATCAGATGGCTTTAAGAAGGCCCCTTCCAGGAACTTGAGCCTCTTACAGAAAAGCGCTGGATATTCGCAAAGAAAATGTTCTGCAGTTTCAGCAAAGTTCTCGCAGCAGAGGCGACTATCGATATCTGTTTTGCCCATGTCTTTCAGGTGATACCTCAGAGGGCAGTGTTCAGTGAGGAGTCCCGTCACCAGTTTCAAGTCTTTCTTATTGTTTAGCTTTCCTTGGCGACTGGCTCACTAGCCTTTTCGCCTGTATTTGTCCTGGCACTTTATTTCAGTGAGATTTCATTTCATCTGTTTCCCAGCGTCGAATCTCTTCTTTAAAGTGAGCTTTGATGAGTCCACAGAAGGGTTCTGGGACAGAAAACGGTGTATTTGCCCTTCCTTGGCAAGGCAGTGTGCTTTCTCGTTGCAACTGATTTTAGTATTGTAGTAGTCGTTGTTAAAACCAATAATTATGGTAAATGTTATCAAAAAAAGCAGTTTTTTTTATGTTAATTAAATCTTAAAATATTATCTAATGAATGATTTGCAAGTTAGCAACAGCGAAACAATTGGACAACAATACATACTTGCAATAAAATTTATCAGTTATCCAATTTTGTGCAAATTCATTTTTAATTTTCAGTGAATTCTAGTTATAACTAGATAGTTCTAGATATAACAAAAGCAATACATATACATTAGAGGTTTTTTTTATTTGGGTGGCAGTTAGTTATGACTAATTCAATAAAAACTCTTAGTTTTTTCAATCAAGCTTTCGAAAATATTTATTTCTTTTTCAATACTTCTCTATAATATTTTTAATTAATATAAGAAAAATCATCTTACAAAATATTTACTTACCAACATGATATTATTAAATTTTCTCTCAAAAAGAAAATTTTATGTCCTCTTTGTGATTTTTTACACTTTTACATTTTTAAACCTTTTTCCTTGATTTAAAATTCGACGTGTTTTTTGTTTTTCTTACATTTACGCAAAATCAAAAGTTATTTAGACTGGCTGTTAGAAATGATTTGTTAACAACAATATTTATTAATAACCTAAAAATAATATGTCGATGTTTTTTTTTGGTATTAACAAATAAAAAAAAGATGGGGTCTATTCTATACGTCTCCGCTTTTTTAATTTCTTTTCTAAAGTCAATGGCTGGACCGATTTTAATGACATTTTCAGCCAATCTTTAGATTAGCCCGGCGAATGATCGTGTGAAGTTTGGTATCAACCCCGCATTTTCAACCCCGAATTTTCAATCTGAACGTGAAACCAACTTATTTATTTGATTTTTTCAAATTTAACAAAAATGATAATAATTTTTATTATGATTTAAGGTTTTTTTTTTGTACTAAAAAAAAGCATTTTCAAACTTCACCAGGTACTGTTGGTGTGAGGTTAGAACGTTAGGTTAGGTTAGGCTAATTTTTTTACTTTTACTGCCTCAATTAATACCGATTATTATTAACCTTACCTAACCTAACATCCTAACCTAACACCAACAGTACCAGGTGAAGAACTTTGAAAATGCGGGAACGTAATAGAAAAAACACAAAAATTGAAAATGCAGGGTTGCTACCAAACTTCACACGATCACCCGCCGAGCTAATCTAATGATTGGCTGAAAATTTCATTAAAATCGGTCTAGCCGTTATACTTATTTTAAAATTTCATCAAAATCGGTCATGCCGTTGGCTATAAAAAGGAAATTTGTATCTACACAAAAATAAAAACTAAAATAAAATTCAAAAAAACGACCTTTACTTCTTCAACGTGTCAATGATTTTTAATTCCAGAAGCCGCAATGACTATATTAAACATATGTATCAAACTTATATTTAAAAAGAATGGTATCAGGAGTAATAAATTTAATCGAATAAAAAATCCTTCTATTTTTCAACAACCATCGACTCACCTATTAGGTAGGTACAAATAATAACCTGTCCTATTTAAGCAGTCAGTACAGTGAACTTCTACGAGTGCATGTGTAAACATTCGAAAAAAAGATGTTTGACTAAATAAATAGTGCACTGGGTACTTCGGTAAATACACGTAAAGATCATTGAAACTTTCGTATTTTTATCTTTGTTAGTAGGGGCAATCGTAACTGCGGAAATTATAACAGATTTTTTACCAGCCTCATTTTAAGTAAACTAGGTGATTTAAAAATAACCTGTCCTTTTTTTATAACATTCTTCATTAAAAATGCAAGCAATGAGTGAGACAATATATAAACGCTCTGTGCCAGAGTGAGTACATTTTAGCGTGTAGGTGCAATAAGGTATAGGTTAAAATTTAGTGTGGTTGTGTTTTTTGCTGCTTTTGTGTTTTTTTTTTTAAAAGACAAATTTAAAATAGACTGACCGAAAGGTAAGAGGAAGTATATATATATATATATATATATATATATATATATATATATATATATATATATATATATACGCCGGTTCTAAAACGTCTTGCGACTTTGTTAGGGAACAATTCTTTTTTCGATCTCTTTGACGTCAGTTCCTTTGCTGTCGAATGTAACACCCAAGTATACGTATTATTGACAATTAATGGGCGATTCAATCTAATCAACCCAAATAGAACCTTAGTTTCCATTCTTTTTTTTTGCCCAATCATACTTTTCCGTTGTTTTCGTTTTTTGGAGCAGCTCCTTTCCCCTTTTATGTAATGATAGAATTCAATGCAAGACATTTTATAATTTAAAATGCATTGAACAGAAAACAAATTGCGCTTATCTGACCACTGAGTTTTAATTAATGAGAACATGCGCATTATGCGGTGGTATGGCGAAAAAATATTGGCACATTTTCAGTAGATTAGCTTTTTATTCTGTCTCTTTAGTCTTTGTGAAATAGTATAACCATTTATCATGCATATCTTTCGTTATCCATTCTTCATTTGTTTTATTTTCGATAAATGACTTAATATACATTACTTCCTTGCGAATTTAATCCGTGAACAATATACCTATTTTACTTAAATATGCAATAATTTTTTGAACATGTTCCCATTTTGGTATTTCGTGGAGAAGTATCCATAAAAAAACATCATATTTCGCCAGTGGAACTGACCACTTTGCCAAATAATTAATTCTAACGTTAACAAAATTCTCTACATCTTTTTCAAATTCTTCTTCTTGTGTCATCGTAATTTCCTTATGTTTTTTCAATTTGTTGTATGTTGCTTCTAATAAACATTTTGGATAAAATTTTGAGGAATTAGTTCCCATGAAGTAATAACTGTATTTTCAAGCTCCTTTAGGTTTCTAGGTGCAGATATTTAATCGAATTTAGATCCAGACTTTTTGGAGGCCACTGTATAACTGGTAAACTGACTTGATTTAAATAATAGAGTACCTCCACAGCTATGTGAGGTCGAGCGTTGTCTTACATAAACAGAAAATTGGGTTCTAAAAAGGAACCGAATTGCATCACATGTTCTATAACAATATTTTCAAGATAGTAATCAGCATTAATGGATCTCGTATGAACAGGAACTAATTCTGTGCCAACATCAAAGCATGTACCACTCCAGAATATAACAAAGCCACCGCCAAATAGAACCATTGCAAGAAGCAAACCTTTTTCACGGTCTTCGCCAGACTCGTTTACGACCATCTGAATGATTTAGGCTAATCCTAGTTTTATCTGTACCTACTGCTCAAAAATGTTACTTACTAACAAATTCTTTGAAACTGTACATTTTAACGTATTAATTTTTATAGCTGTCATTAACAACGAGACAAAAAATGCATAGTCTGCTATTCAAATACTCCGTAAATTTTAAAAACGGACATAAGAAATTTTTAAGAATTTTTTTTGGATAATTTCATATTCTTCTTCTTCTTCTTATAGTAGGACTTGGTCCTGTTTAGTCCGTTGCGTTTAGCCTCCTTCGGAGCTCTTCCTGGTTATCAGTTCTTTAGAGATAACCATTGACTGTGATTTTTCTGTTGCGATGTTCATGTTAAATTTTTGTGCTGTTACGGTTGTCTTGTATAACAGGCGTTGTAGATCGTATTCATTCTCTGCTATGAGGATTACTGTGATTTTTCTGTTGCGATGTTCATGTTAAATTTGTGTGCTGTTACGGTTGTCTTGTATAACAGGCGTTGTAGGTCGTATTCATTCTCTGCTATGAGGATTGTATCGGCTGCATAGCATAATACTTTAAATTTAATCCTATATCCAGCGTTCACTTTTTTAATATTTTCAATGATTAATTAATTTCATATTGTTACGTTAATTTTGAGCGGGAGTTTTTTACATTTGGTACTATTATTTTTTTTACTTTGTTATTGGCGAATGAAAACTTTTTTATAACGCCAGAAGATTTGTAGTTATTACTGGATCTAGCTCGGCATCAGCATACAAGTGGTTCGAACCAGTTTTGAGTAGCTCCAGACATCTATGAGCTCCCAACTAGAAAACTTATTTGTGAAAAGCTAATGCACAAACATGGATCTTTATGATTTTTATCATCTGTTGTTAGTGCGATTTGTTATTACCAATTTTAATTAAAAATAGATTAAAAATTCGTATTTGTTAAATCGTACATGCAACCATTAAACAAAATGAAAAAATCTGTAACTATGAATTCTCAGTCTCCCCTACAGACATATCTGTTTCTTATGTTTAATGTAAGTTTTTTTATAGGCACTAGTAGTACTTAAGGTTATGTGGGAGTGTGAAAATCTCTAGAGACAAATCATTATCATATTTTATTACTTTATTATTTCCTCTCTCAGAGAATATTTTGTAACTAAGGGCAACGACTAAAATATTTCTCTTTTTTTAAGAATATTTCATACAAAATACGAGTGTGCAAAATAAAATTTCTTACAAAGGAAGATGATTATGTACGAATACAAAAAGTGTACATACACTCTTATAACTGTTTTGAAAAATATTTACCCCTCGATAGTTTGCAACATGTTTTAGAATATGTTAAATACCAACTCTTAACTAAGCTAAATGATTTATTTGGGGCGCTGCATCTCCATCATGAGAAATTTTCCCGATCAAAGACTGCATAAAGAGCTAGTTTTCCATCTTACAATGGATATTTCTTTTTTTAATATTAAGGGTCGCAGTGGAGGGGGGCTACTACCCTCTCTTGCATGATACCTAACCTTCATCTTCCTAAAGGAGCTCTGACCACGTGAACTTCTTCACCGTGCAGCTTCTAATACTTTTTTTTATTGGTGGGTGAGAAATCTTCTAAAGATGCCTTTGGTGTTCATTTCTAGCCTAACACCTAAAACTCTCCCTTTTAGCCAAGCTTGGTATCCTGGAATTGTCGTTAAACATAACGTCATAACACCTGGCAAGACTTCTCTGTCTCGTTTGGTTCATTTTGTATTTCAGTTTCTTCCTAGAGCTGCCTCAGCTGACGTTCCTCTTGTTCTTTGGTTTTCATTGTATTCTTGATGTAATCTAGTTCTTTTCGCTCCCTATCGATTTGTGCTCCAAGGTTTGCTCCGTATATAGGGCTAAACTGCTGCCTCTCTCTTATCCACCTGTTGCAGTTAAAAACTGTGTGCGCTGGTGTGTCCACTTCACCGCAGTATAGACATAATTCATCCGTAACCTTTCGAATTTGAAATGTGTAGGTTTGAAATGAGCCATGACCGGTCAAAAATTGTATTAAAAGTACTCCGTGGTTCTATGTCCACTGTCCATCCACCTTTTTATAGTAGGAATGAGTTCCTTGATCCAGCTGGCTACGTCCCTAGTATCGTCCCACCTCTGATGCCTCCTTTCGATTGATCTATCCCGTGCTCTCTTCTTTACCTCGTCTAGAAATTCATTATCCGTGTAGGGTTTTGGTCGATGTTGTTCTGTATGCAGAGAGCATCCTCAGAGGTGTCTTCTTTTGAACGGTCTCCAACATGTTTCTGTATATCTTGAGTTGTGCTACTCCTGACCAAATTGGGGCTCCTTATAAGATGATTGACTGGATCACTTCTCCTAGCATCTTTCTTTTACCTGACATAGGACCTCCTGTATTCGGCATAATACTTAATAGTGTGACAATACTCTCATCTGTCTTTTTTGTTATGTTCTTTGTAGTTTATTTTATCGTCCAACCAAATTCCTAGTTATTTTATTTGCCTTTGGGGAGTAAGTTTCTGATACCTAGGACTTCCTAACTAAGAGGTTTTTTTATGAACCCACTTCAATATAAGGTTTTTATGACTTTCCTAGCCTTCAACTATTTTTCATCACAAAAAATATTGGTTTGATAATTTAATCCAAGACAACAGCGACAAGGAAATCAGAAAATTCTTAGTCTCGTGTTAATAATAAAAAGTAAAGTTCTTTTGACGGATGAAAAGTTACAATTACAAAATTTTACACTGATGGTTTAATTATATAAAAAATGTTATTGCAACCATGTAAATAAATAAAAACGTAACATTAGCCTAACACAGTTCATAATCCGAAACATAGATGTCATTGTAGTTATCCTGCTCACTTTGTGAACATCTTTTTTATCTCCTCTTGGCGAGAGGCGATTAAAAGATACGATCAAAGCTTAATATTTCATAACATTCTGACGCAATAATAAATAATCGCGTACGAGAATGAGCTTCTAAGAATTTTCAGTGTTTCAATGTACTCAGATTTGCAGCTCTCGGATGTGTTT
Organism: Agelastica alni; assembly: GCA_950111635.1. Classification (NCBI taxonomy): domain Eukaryota; kingdom Metazoa; phylum Arthropoda; class Insecta; order Coleoptera; family Chrysomelidae; genus Agelastica; species Agelastica alni. Next base: position 15,004,140 of record OX467711.1, read on the forward strand.
AAAGTAAACATGTCCGTATTGATAAGAAATAAGGAAAATTATTTATAAATTAACAGGTACCAGCGACGCTTTAAAAAATTCATTCGACAATATAATGTACTCGGACTAGAAGGGTCTGTAAATACGATTATTGTTATTATTAGGAGTCCATCCCTGTCGATTGTTGCCTTGAGGCTTTCGGCTAATCTCAAACAAGACATAGGTGTGGTTCGAAATTTATAACTAAATATGAACAGAAAAATTGTTTTGGGTGTAATGATTTAATTTTACCCTATTACAAAAATATCTTTCTCTTCTTCTTCTTTCGCCTTTCAATTCGTTCAACTTCGGACATAGGCCTTCCCTAGTTTTTTCCAATCGTTTCTATTTTGTGCTTTTTGTTTCCAATGTATTCCTCCTATTTTGTTTATGTCGTCTCACAATCTTATCTGGGGTCGTCCTCCTGCTCTCTTTCCAGTCCATTGTCTCCATTGTTGTATCGTGGTATTCCAATGCCTACCCAAAGAAGAAATACCTGAAGAATGGAACGAAAGCCTTACAATTCTGTTAATCAGGACTTAAAAAATTACAGACCCATCTGATTGCTGTTGCAAACCTATAAACTGTTACAAGGATAATCAACAACAGGCTAACAAATAAAATGGACTCATATCAACCAGTGGAACAGCAGGTTTCCGGAAAGGATACAGCACCACTAATCATCTCCTTATAATCGGGACACTAATCTTCTTCTTCTAGGTGCCATGACCGTTTAACGATCGTTGGCGATCATTCTGGCTATCATGTTTGCAATCATTATTTTGTAGGTAGCCGCTCGCAAAAGTTGTATTGTGGTGAGACCAAACCACAGTCTGAGATTTTTGAGCCAGGAAGTTCTTCGTCTGCCGGGGCGTATCTTACTATTAATCTTATTATAAGATGTAGAATGTCAAATGTCACTAATAGAGAAAACTAATTAATATCACCTAGATCTGTAATTAGCGTTCGTCGACTATGAAAAAGCCTTTGATAGCATGGAAATGTGAGCAATGGAAAAGAGCTATCAATAACTGTAGAATAGACTCACGATACAAAATGCTAATACATAATATTTACAAGAACGCAACAATTACAAGAAAATATAATACCGATACCAATTAAGAGGGGAGTGAGGTTGGAAGAGGTTATTTCTCCTAAATTGTTCACATTAGCTTTGGCAGACGTCTTCAGAGCAATGGATTGGGCAAACATGGGGATAAATATAAATGAAAAGAAACTAAACCACCTGAGATATGCAGATGACGTAGTAATACTAGCATCTACTTTCGAAGAACTGGAAACTATGCTAACTGAACTAACAAGGAAATTGTAAAAGTAGGTCTAAAAATGAATGACGCCAAAACAAAAATAATGACAAACACACAAGAAATTGGAAACGTAATACTAAACGGTACCATTATAAAAACGGTCAATGATTATATATATTTGGGACAAACCATAAAAATAAACAAGACAGCGGAGGTAAAAAGAAGGGTCTGATTAGCCTGCATCCTTCCAATTCTTACATAAGCTAAAGCACACATCGATAAAATAAAAAAAAGATAAAAAACAAAATAACTGGATAAGAAACAAAACAAAAGTCAATGATGCAGGTCAACATATTTCCAGGCTAAAATGGGACTTCGCAGGTCATAACGCCAGACAAACTTTACATTCCCAAAAATTAACCAAAAAATAGGGGTTGGTAACAAAATAAATTTTTCTTCATGTCTTAAAAATTATTCTTAGATGAACAAAATTATAGTAAATAAATTTTTTAATGAGCTGTTTATATAGGTGTAGTATCAACTTATTTTTAATATAAATTTGTTTTTGTCGTATAAAAAATATATTCTTACACAAATAAAATCATTTCAAAATAATTTTTGGCTCCTAATTTTATTCCCATTAAGTGTAGTAAATATACAGTGCGTCTATAAAGTAACGCATAAATTCATAATTAGCTAAATAAAGAGTTATATGAAAAAATCCCGAAACAGGTCGATTTTTTATTAATTTACCACATTTAAAAAGAATAATCTATCTTGCAGGGTAAGTAACCTTCGAGTCAGCACCAGTTGTTTAAAAGAAACACCTTTTTTTTTTAATTTGCTGATTTTCCTTGCTGAGCTGATTCCAAAAATGTATCACAAGTTAATTCAAATTGGTATAGGGTGGACAAAAATGTTGTTTATTACAATTCATTATTTACAAAATAATAATTGATGAAGACTAAACGTACACTCTAATAAAAACAAACCAAGTTTAAACTTAACGTTTAATTTGTTCTCCATTGACCACTAAAAAATGACTTAGCCTGGTAACAAAATACTAACAAAATCAAAGCGTACATACAAAACATCAAACAATTTAAAATAATAGCAAATGCAGCCAAATTAAAGTGATACTATCATGTTCTTTTCGATTTTATTAACACCACCTAGTGGTGGTACGTGATTGTCGCGAATAAACTGAGAAGATATTTGTGAAAATATTATTCCTATCCGACTTAATAAATGTTTATAAAGACGAGAATTTGTAGCTATTGTTTTAATATCATACAGTGTAACTTAACACTCATCCATTAAATAATATTTCAATTATAATACCGAGTGTGTCCATTGGAACCGTCAATCATTGTGGGTGGCGAACAATTGTTGACACGGTCGCGGCCTCCCAAGATACGTCGACAATTGATTATTTGATAGCTCGTTGATATTCAGTCTGATTGTAGATATCACGACGGGGTTCCGAGTTACTTGTCAGTAACCGACACATTTATTACCGCTTAACCGACTGTTTTACCGTTATATAACTAGTTACACACGGAGAATCAATCGTTTTTCAGTAATTGATCTGGAGACTACGCGGCAGCACGAACGAAATCCGACGAATGGGTTACTATGAGATTACAGGATGTTTAGGAAAACATTCTTATTCATCTCTTATTAAAGGTAAAGATAAGTCACAGGAAATTGTTTTTCAAATCTGATATAAAAATTAAAAAGAATAGTAAATTTTCTATACAAATCAACACGTTTAATATTTTATTGCAAATTTGTTTAATTCGGAAAACAACTTCTAAAAAATCCTTTTATTAAAAACGTTAATTTTTTGGAAGCCCATAACTTGGCAACTATATGTCTCATACAAAAAAAAATTGTGTGTTTACGTTCATACCATATACAAGTGCATTTATGTCTAATATGAACAAATTTAAGAACCTCGTATTTGTTTGTCTCTGCTTCAGATGAAATGCCCCTTGTGTCAATCGGTATGACAGTCAAAAGAACATTATAGAACAGGTAAATTCATTAGCAACAAAACCATTTAAAATATTTATTAATAACTGATTCTTTAGGAGCCATTCATGGCTTTAAACAGATATACCCGTCCGATCCAGCTCTACATACATACATATTACCATTTAACACATCCTAATAGACTGCCCAGAGAATGCTAAGAATAAGTTGGGTGGAAAAAATCACAAACGAGGAGGTGCTTAGAAGAATGCATAAAGATACAGAGTGGTCAATATTGAAAAACAGCGAAAACTTGAATATTTCGGACATATCATGAGACACCCAGAAAAGTATGACATTCTACATCTAATAATACAGTGTAAGATTAATAGTAAGAGACGCCCCGGCAGACGAAGAACTTCCTGGCTCAAAAATCTCAGACAGTGGTTTGGTCTCACCACTATACAACTTTTCCGAGCGACTACCAACAAAATAATGATTGCAAACATGATAGCCGGAATGATCACCAACGATCGTTAAACGGTCATGGCACCTAGAAGAAGAAGAATAGACTGCCCGTTGTACGTTTTGGAAGGGCAGAAGCCCAAACTTCAAGATAGCTTGAAAGATATTCTACCCCGCAACACAGAACATAATTCACTCATAAACTTTTTAATAGACATTGATATGCTTAATAATATTTAAACCCTACTAACAAACAATGTATTGTAATGCTGATAACCTTAGAGGTTGATAAAGTACTTTTAAATACAAAAAAATTATAAATTATAAAACAACTGGTTGCGAAATATTTTTAAAGTTAAACATATTTGCGTTCTATTGTTAGAATTTTACTACAATGTGTCGCATTCGATCGGTTGTTGTTAGGAAGACAGATGACTTTTTGTTAAACTAGTGTAGGTTAATATTTCCGAGAATTTACTACGACGTTTCGTCAACAAGTTTCCTAGTAACGAATTTTAAACGTTTCGATTTATTGCAGAAGCTCGCAACTTCGATACAATGCGCATAAAAGCGACCATTATGTTTCCGTTTTACGAGAATTTCCGATTAATTTTGTTTTATTATAAATAACCAGTTACCATGATTTACCCGTGGCTAATTAGTATAGCATACCAAATCAAAAGCATCTTAAATCGTTATCTCACACTGGATATCTTTATCTTTAATATCTCCGACAATATCTTATTCATCGATGACATATACTGCAAGAGCAATAACACTAATAAATGCTTCATAAATAAAAAGCAATTTTAAGGCCCAATGTGCGGGCATGGTCAGTTGGAAACATTAATAAGCAGTCTTTATAAGCAATGTTGCAAACTGCTTCAATTGGGTAGGAATTTTTAATCGCCTGAAAATCCAAGCACCTCCAGATATTTTAATAGGTAGGGGCCAAGTTAGTAATAAAAGGGATTTGGTAGCCAAACAACCACCAAATCTTAAATGGTTGTTACTGTTAAACATGTAGTAAGTTATGGTGGTTTAATGACTTTTTCTTGTTATTGATGTTATATAGAGTTCTTTTCTAATTTAAGTGAAGGAAAGATATATTAATAGGTACGAGCTAGGTCAGAAGAATAAATGGGACCTATTTAACTATTAAACCTTGGTTGGCTGTCACTGCTTACCGTGATGTAAGCTGTGGTGGTTCTTCTTTTTAGCAATGTTACGCAGATTTCTTTTAAATTTCTTCTTAAGGTTCCATCTCCATTTAATGAAGGTTGGAAACAATCATGGCAAACCCTATACGATCTTTTGCTGCTCTAATTAAGGAATGGGCATCCAGCCGGTCCAATCTCTGATGTTCAGCCAGGAGTGTTTTTTTCGCACCATACCACACCGTCCTTCGATTTCGCATTCCATTATTAATTTTAAGAGATTATATTTGGTATTACAAAATATATGCCATAAATATGATGTTTCTTGATGTTTAATATTTAGTAATAGCTGCCGATCTTGTCGCATTAGCCGCAAAACTTCTTCGTAGGTGGTATGATCCACGATATTCTTAAAAGCATACGGAACACCCACTTTTCGAAAGCCTCCAATCGATTCATGGTTTTAAGTGAGGCAAAGGTAGGAACCAAGTCAGGAATTAAGAAGATTTAGTAAGCAATCGACCTTTGGTAATTTTATGAGTTTTTATTCTTAGGGATGTTATTTAAAAAGGCATATATATGCGTCTGCCTTTGTTCTACTTTTGTTAACTGCCTTATTTAGTAATTTTTGGGAGTTTAGTTTTTTAGCTAGTTGACTAATATTTCACAACTTTAAACCATAAAACTGATGTAATTTTCTTCGGAGATCTTCTTCGTTTTTTTGTAGTCTACCTAGGATATTCTAAATATTCAATGCAGCTGGTTTCGGTATTTAAGCCCCCCCAGAACTGACCAAACATAACATGCCACCATTCTGCATCAAACCTTATAGCTCAGATTTTTATTTGTATGCAATTTTTTTAGTCTCGTGGAAATATTTTTTTTGAATCATAAATTAAAAAGGAAATACACAAGCCGTGTATTGAATTCTGGTATTAGCTGCTTTAGAGGGTACATCCCGGAGACTTTGCATTTAAAATTGTTTAAAGATTATAGTAAAGAAGTGGGACTTTTCATGGCACGCCTGATATTAACCCGCCTAACAAAAGGCAACACTTTTTCCTCCGGCGGAGAGAAAAGAAAAAACAAAACTGCCGCTGGTGAAAAAGTTGAATTTTTCCGCTGTCAGCTCAGTACTTCTTCTTCTTTAGGTGCCGTCTTCGTTTCGAAGTTTGGCTATCATCAAAGCTATGCGTATTTTTTATACTGCACATCTAAACAGATGGCAATTGTTGCAATTGTACCATTCTCTTAAATTCTTCAATCATGAATTCCTTCTTCTTCCCATGGATCTTTTGCCCATTATGTTTCCCTGGATAATAAGTTGCAGTAATTGGTATTTATCTCACCTTATAACATGTCCCAGGTATTGCAGTTTCTTAATAGTAAGTATCAATTCTTTATCTTTCTGCATTCTTTGCAAAACCTCTACATTTGTCACTCTCTCTGTCCACGATACTCTCAGTATTCTACGGTACATCCACATTTCAAATGCTTCTATCCTCTTGGTATCGATATTTTCAATGTCCACGCTTTCATTCCGTAGAAAAGAACCGACAGCACGTAACATTTCACAAGGCGAATTTTAAGATTAAGGCTTGGATCTCGTCCGCAGAACACCTTCATCATTTTAGTAAATGTGGCTCTAGATTTTTCCACCCTGATTTCTTCAGAGCTATCGTTATTTTAGTTGATAACAGTTCCCAGGTTTTTTTACACTTACAATTTTTTGTCCATGTACGGTTATGTCAAGGAAGTTTTGTGGTGATTTAGATACCACCATTATTTTTGTTTTGCTGATGTTAAGTAATAATCCGTATTCTTCACTGCATTCTACCATTTTGTTAATTAGTATCTGAAGATCTTCTGAAGTTTCTGCAATTACAACCCTGTCATCGGCATATTTTAAGTTGTTTATTGGAATGCCATTTATTTTAATACCTATATCTTTCTCTAACAGTGCTCTGTTTATGATGTCTTCTGAGTACAGGTCGAATAAGATTGGTGAGAGTATACATCCCTGTCTTACGCCTTTCTTAATCTCGATTTCCTCCGTTGTCTCTTGCTCCATTCGAATATTCACTTTTTGGTTATAATAAATCTTGGAAATAATCCTAATGTCCCTTTTATCCAAGTATTTTTCTACCAGCAGTCTTATTGGATGATCCTGACGTACTTTATCGAACGCTTTGTTATAGTTAAAGAAGCATATATATATATATATATATATATATATATATATATATATATATATATATATATATTTATAATTTGGTTCATATTTAGACATCTTTGGCACATGACGTTAAGTGCAAATAGTGCTATTCTTGTTCCAAGTCCGTTCCGAAATCCGAATTAAGTATCTTCAACATTCCCATCTAGTTTTCTGTGAATTCTTGTGTGAATCACTTTGAGGAATACTTTTAATGGGTGTCCCATTAGGCTTATTATGCGATAGTCAGTACACTTTTTTGCGTTTGCCTTTTTTGGTATGGTGAGAAAAGTTGACAGGAGCCATTCCTTTGGTATTTCTCCTGTTTTGTAGATGCAGTTAAAAATGTCAACTAGAGTCTTTACTGAATCACATTCCATAAGCTTGAGAAGTTCAGATGTAAGCCCGTCTGGACCCGGTGATTTATCATTCTTTATGGCCTTCATGGCCTTCATGGCCTAATTATTGAACGTTTAAAAAAAATTATTTTTTTTGTTAAGAAAAATGATTAAATCTAAAGTAAATAAATGGAAAAAACTTTGCAAATTGGCGAAGGTGCCATATTAGTTCCTCAAACCTTAATGAGATGACCACCTTTCTTTAAGTAGGTAAATCGCGCTGGCATTCCCGGTACGAATTACTTTGTAGTAATTTGTTAACGAGTAACATAAATAACTTACTACGGAGTTTTAAAATAAATGAATTGCATTTTCCAATTCAGCACCGGCGTTGTGGTATTTTATAAAAAAAATTACCAAAAACTTGCATTTGTGATAAGTTTTTTCTAATTAATATAACTATTTGCTCATTTTATTACGATACTTCCGGAAAATCAGTAAAATTTTATTTGATTACTTAAAAAAAATAAAAAGTGGCTTTTTTCAAATAATAATTTTTTTTTTAAAATTTTAGTTAATTTAAAAATTATTGTTTGATTTAAATTTTGTTTTAAAAAACATTTTTTACGAACATTATTGGTAAATGGAAAAAAAAATTTTATTTATTTATTTTGTAAATTTTGGGATTGTATGTTAGATATCACTTTATTGATTAAACTTTTAAGTTTTTATTCGGATTACCGTATTTTAATTTAGTTTTTTACAATTTTAATAATTCCTTGTGATAAAACACTATTTAAATAATTATTTCCACTATAAAATATACACTGCTACCAGAAAATAACGCACCACTTGTAACAATCAGTAAAATATTTCATTACCTTTTGCAGGACCACGGTATGTTTTATATTTTGACAACTAAAAACGTGTTATCAGTTCTGTTTATGTTTTTCTTAAAAAGTTTTTTTTGAAGACTGTAAGATAAATAGAATTTTAAGGCAGATTGTGGTTTGATTTGTGCCCGTCAAAATTAAATTTTTAAGCGTTACAATATTCTGTTTAAAATATTAAAATGCAACGCGAATCCAAAAATCTGGCCCCTGCTAAATGTGCCCGAGCCGTTGTATCGCACCAAGAAGGTCACCGAATAGGTGACAGATTCGGGATACATCAGTATCGAGTATGGTTGAACGTATAGGGAAACTGGTGATCAAATCAGAAGAGCTGGAGAAGGCATAAATCGTATCACGACCCCCTTCCAAGATCGTTAGGTAAGGCTTTCTGCTTTAAGACAACGATTCGTAACAGCAAAAATGTTGCAAGCTCAGCTTCAAAACAGCGCACCGCATTCGAGTAAGCAGAAACTGTCCGATAACAACTTATAGAAGTTAATTTGACTGCCCGATGGCCAGCATTAACCCGGAATCATAGTAGAGCCAAAAAACTATTTTCTATTTTGTTTTTTACATTTTAGTTGGTATTTTACAATTTTAATAATTCCTATGGACAAAACACTATTTAAAAAATTATTTCCACACAAAATAAATTTGTAGTACCAATTGTTAAAAAATAAAATTAATTTCTAGTTACAAAACTGTCAAGTAGCGTCCATTCAGTAGTATATGAATATTTGGTGACTAAGTATTATTTAATTCCTACATTATTATTAATAGTTACTGTCAGTATATAAAATTTAAAACATTAATGGCCTTACAATTTGGCTAAAAAATTTTACTAAAAATCCTCAATACATTTGGATATTGTATAACATTAAAAATGTTGTTTAGTGATAAATGTTTCCAAAATCTTAAACATTCCACCGGTCCTGATTGTTTATTAACTGACCTTTCATTGCGAAGGTTAACACCAGCCTGGTATTCCCAGAATGCTAAGAATTACTTCGACATAATACAATGTTAACGAGTTAGTTTATCAAATAACCTATGATGAAAATTATAAAACTAAAACATTTTTTTTATTCATCATCGATGTCGAAATATTCCAGTGAATCCTGACTTAATAGTAACCTAGATTAATAAACTTACAAACAACAAAAAATATGTGGCAATACTTACTGTTATAAAATTTATGACTGACTATTACATTCTCGGTATTTCACACCAATAACTTTCTCACATTTGTACCATGTGACTGGTTTAGTATTTACATTGCTCCACTTACGCATAATTTACTTAAATACCAAAAACAAAGAAAGCGTGGTACGTATAAATCTAGTGTTACTTCATTATTTCCCAATATTTTTCATTCTAGTTTTGTATACCCGATCACTATTTTACCGCAGCAACTACTTAGTAATTAAACATCTAAAAAGTAAAGAAATAAACGTACACCTATGTTTAGTGTGTTTATCTGCACTTTACATTCAAATGATGCAACTACCATTTTAATGTAACTTTTTACATTTTTATGGCCCAAACGAATTTTTAAGACAATTTATTTTTTCAAGCAATATGATTACAAAGATTGGTTGTACCTTTCGAATTAGACCTAGATACTAGTCCTGGATATAATATAGTTAACTTCTCAGTGGAAGTTATTGATGGCCAGTTTTACATAAACGGCTCCCAACTGAAAACGGTTCTATCGATAAACTACCTGGGCACATTTCTTAACAACAAATTGAAACAAATAAAGGACATTTAGATCCGAATTGAGAAGAGAAGAACAGCTTTTAATCGCATGAAAAGCGTGCCGTGCAATTTAAATATAGGCTTGCACCTCAGAGCCTTAGTTCTTGGATGCTACGTTTTCTCGATACTAACATATAAGGTGGAAGCTTGGACTCTGACCAACGCTGCATGTAAACGTCTGGAAGCATTCGAGATGTGGTGCTACAGACGCATGCTTAGAATATCATGGATTTACCACGTAACCAACGAAGCCGTCCTACAGCGTATGAGAAAACAAAAAAAAATTTAAACGTTATCAAAGAACGCAAACTTTCATACTTCGGACATGTTATGCGAAATCAGAAATATAGCCTACTTTAGCTTATTATGCAGGATAAGCTTAACGGCAAAAGAGGTCCTGGAAGACGACAAATATCGTGGCTGCGAAATCTAAGACAATGGACAGGAATGACATCTATGGATCTATTTCTGGTTGCAGCAAATAAAATCAGATGGGCCATAGTAATCGCCAACGTCCGCTGATGATAAGGCACAAAAAAAAAAGAAGTGGAAGTTATAGTAATGGGTCCGATTTTGAGAATCACGAATTTTGACATATCTCCACATTTCAAGGTCCTCATAGTCGAATACAATAGTTTTTAAGTGGACGTCTGTGTGTGTATGTACGTATGTTCGTATGTGCTTTCGGAATCATTTTTCGTCTCGATTATCTCGAGAACAAAAAATGGTATCGACGTGGGACCAATTGCATTCGACGTATAATTACGCAACTTGAACTGTTTAGAATTCAGCAAAATCGGTCAAGCTGTTTTTTATGGAGAATTTTGCAATTTGTATATTATACTATTTTTAATACAGAATTTTAAGATCTTTTGAATAATATGATTATTGCATGTTAGAAATATTTGTATGAAAAATATGATGACAATATTTCATAAAAAGAGATAGTTTTAGAAAACAAAAATAGGAATTGGCAAATTTTAAACTTGTGTCAGTATTGTGAGAATAGCATTGAAGAAAAATTTCAATTTTGATAAACAAAAGTTTAAAAGAATACGGTTGACATAAACAGAATATTGTTAATGACAATTATAATTTGTTATAAAAAATTTGAAATCGTTTTCTATAATAATAATTATAACAACAAAACATAATATGGTATTTTTTCATTCTTTCCACTGAGAAGTTAGTCGTGTACCTCTCGGGTCGCACCCAGACCACTGATATTTATAATAATAATAATCGTCTTTATTGTTTCTCAGCTTTAGTTACATATAATTTAATACGAACTAAAAAAAGGTAGTAAATAACTGAAATACCAAGTTAGCACAAGGGCTATTAAGTTGCTCTTCCACTCGACCTCAAAAAATTATACCTAAACTAAGACAAGACAGAATGAAATAGGATAAAAATTAGGATATGGGAATGGTATAATTAACATGATGCAAGCAAGGAAAAGAAAGGAAAAGACGTACATACAGGTTAATCACTTGGCATGAGTTGTAACTAAATGATCGCTATAAAAATTCTGTATTGAAACTAGGTGGGGTAAGAGTACCTTTAAATCTGAAGTGAAAATTATGAACGTTTGTACGAAAAGTGATTTTCTTATACAGATAAGGAGGCGTTTTGGTTAGTAAATTTTTTTTATATAAATTGGCAGCATTTAATTTTTGTCTATTTTCCTTTGTAACCCAACCCGTTTCACGAAATTTATGGGATACTCTTTGATATTTTCTTATTCCGTGAATAAGCCATAGACATAAATTTTGTACTTTCTGTATTTTCTGAGCATACTGTTTTGTTAAGGCTATATAAAGTATCCAAATAATTGAATCGCGATAAAATCAGTGCATCTCAGAGAGCTGTTTTTGTCTGTTTTGAGAGTACGTGTCTGTTTCCATATATAAGTTTGAACGAAGAATATGCTAATTGTATTTGCTTGTTAATATGTTTTTCAAATCGCAAGTCGGAATCGGTTTTAACTCACAGATTTTTGGATTCATTTTTGAAATGGAATGGAACATTAGTATTGGCGATTCATTTTCGATCCAAAATGGATGGGTGGTGTTCGACTTAGTGGCATTTAATAACAGACAATCTCTTGCTGACTTAACGAAAGACTCAAGATTATTATTCAGAAGTAAGCATGCATTTTCTACATATTTAGGTAAAAAGCTGAAATAGAGTGAATTCTACAATATTCTAGACAACGTAACATATGTAATGAATAAACAGTAAACAATAATGGACCCAGTATAGAACCCTGTGGCACTCCTGATTTAAGTTTCAAATAGCTAAAATAGATACTTTTTGTTCTCTGTTTTTATTATAACATTCAAATAGTCTAATAAACACACACAATGCAAAATTGCTAAAAGTAGATCATAGTTCAAAGTAAAGAAATCTCGACTGAAATCAGAAAGCATAAGTGCAGAACAATGTGGTCCTGATAATATCTTCCACGATGAATTAAAAATATTTGATAAAGTTAATAAGACACTAATTGCACGCATATCTTTATGTTCAGTTGGATTAGATTTCTTGGGTAATACTCTCACCACTGCTCTCCCCCACATCGCTAAAAATACGCTTTGGGTTAAACAAAAGTTAATTATATGGGTGATATATTGTAATGAAGACAGCTCATTTGAATCAGTATAATATTTATATCATCACAACCTTCAGTATTTAGCATATCAAAAAATACATCTACTACGAAATTGTGTCTTTTTTATCCCTTTAAATATAAGCGTTTTTGAAAATAAAATAATCCAAAATAGTGAAAATCATTTTCAAAGATTTTTTGACTTTAGTATTTATTCCATGTTTTATTTCATCACTGTGTACATTGATTTTATTTGTGGTATAAAAACTTTCCTTCTGCAGGTGGTCCAAATTACAACATCAAATAAATTGGACTACAAAACGAATTGATATTAAAAATCGGAGGTAAATGCGTAATTATGAATACAAATAAGCGAATAAAAAATGATTCCAAGTAGTCACTTCCTATTAAGGCAGAGAGTGATGGATTGACGATTCGATGCAAGTCGAACTTATTAGACAAACAAATTTATTATCCTTCTCCATGAAGAGTAAGACGTGCAGTCAAAATCAATTACATGCAGAAAAGTATGCTTCACAAATGTTTATCAATTTTCAAATACCTACTAAAATAACGGTGTACAAAAATAAATTTTTATTAATTAAATGTGGTTAAACATATTTTGGATTCGAGAAAATTTAACTAAATTGGTAATATTTCATGTGCACCTACAATTAAAACAAAAGGAATCCATAAAAAAAGAATTTTAATCTTGATAACTATAAAAATTGACTATAAAATTGATTTTTGTTGAAGCGAATTTATTTTAACACAGTGCAATACATTTTTAACACGCTTATATTAGTTTCATCTGTATGTTTGTTTGTAACTGACTCTTTGGCCCTGATTTTGCCCTACTTTAAGCGATCAGATTTAATTTAAACTTCGCATACTTGTCAAAGACCGACGAGAATGCAATACTTCAATCAAAATATCTGATTAGTTTAGTCAGGATTCATAAATTTCATCAGGGATCCTTTGCATGAGAGTAAGAGAGATAGTACTAGTGCGCGAACTACGCATGCGCGCATTTCCAATGTCATATTAAGAAATTTTATTCTTATGTTCAGAATTATTTTTTACTTTTTAGTTTGATTAACTCTAAAAGCGTGTTTTTTAGTTTTTTTAAACCATAATTTATTTCTCACGATTTAATTGAATGTGATCATTAAACTATCATAATTTCAACTATAAAATGCTACATTTTGCAAAGCTGACAGATTCAGATTCAAACGGTATTTATTATCTAACAATTTGCCTAGCAATCGATGCATTATTATAAACCATGTAAGTGGGGCGGTCCTCTGAGCATTTTCTTTTTTTTTCTTTTGGGGTTGGTATCAACGTCAGTTTTTCCTTGCACCGCATTAGCAAGGTCTAATATGCCCCTGTATGTAAATGGGCTCTCAGCACTGTAACTTTGAAAAATTTCAGGATGTTGACAATGGGAGTATTGCTAAGCATTACAGTTTTCAGTTCTGGTTCGCAGTAGCATAGTTAATAAAGAAAAGTCATATTCTCCTCTTTACAAAACCTACAAACCGAGCTGTCTGCAAGAACTGTAATGTGTAGATGTTTATCCCTGCAGCAGTATCATGTGAGGATAATTCTTGCAAGTATCATTTTCCGTCGCCCAAGCTTCAGAAATTTTTCTGCTATTTTTTTAGATGGCAGGCAGATAAGAGATTTTAAATGTCACATTTCCGGGTATTCTTAGTATTTGTGGTGGTTGTTTCATAACCAGCACCTAGTTGGCTCCATAGCAGTACTCAAAACAATGCTCCAGGTCGGCTCAAAGCCTATCAGCTGTTATGATCCATTGGCTCTTGCCAGCCTGTGTGCCTCCTCGTTGTCATAACCTTCCTCGTGTTCTAGTACCTAAAATTAAGCAGAACTTGTTGTGTTCTTCCAGTTTTACCAGTTTCTGGTGGCATTCTAATACTAGTGGCTATTACTTGTGGTATGACGTGCAGCACACTTCAAGTTTGTGCTTCAAACTTCTACACTTGTGCAAAATAAGCCTCACTTTCTGTTTATTCCATAATATCAGCAAAAGAAAACTCTAAAATTTAAGGATTTACTAAAATCGTTTATTGCAAAAATTTATCGCAAAATTAAATGAAAATGTTAAATGTTTTCTTTACGATTTTTAACTGTCTTCACAAATTTATTATTGACAGAGAAACTTGATGTGTGTGCGTCCCGATCTAAAAAACGCGTTTAAGTTTATAATTATAAAAAAAATTTGTGTATCGTTGAGGTACTATCTTTGAATATTATTGATTGGTATTAAGTGAAGTGTCTGGATTGAAAATTTCTCAAATATTAACTGCATTTCTTTGGTCGAAGTCGAAGATTCGGTGTTTGAAGAATTTCACGTAGGCGGACTAGGACTAAACACTTACTTATCTGTCTACTCTTTAATTATCTGAAAGCCCTATCAAGTTTAATGTTTCTCAGAGTTCGGAACCCATTGTCAACGTTGCCAACAAAACAAAAAATAACTGGAAATACTATTTTTATGCATTTTAAGTTACACGCTTGCTTATTATTTTATTAATAGCTGCTTATTCCGGCATATAGTTTTGGAATGTGCGTTCGTACATTAAAGAAGAAATATGGGGTGTAAAATAAATGTGAGCAAAAGCAAACCAACCAGGATATATTAATGTCAAAGTTCCTATTACCTCAAGTAGTTCAATTCAATAAAAATAATTTTAAAACCAAATTGATTTGT
The DNA here is from genome assembly GCA_950111635.1 of Agelastica alni. Lineage (NCBI taxonomy): Eukaryota > Metazoa > Arthropoda > Insecta > Coleoptera > Chrysomelidae > Agelastica > Agelastica alni. The sequence goes on from OX467711.1 coordinate 15,019,568, forward strand.
TTTTTGTCTTTGTCGCACATAATGTAATTAATGGAGTCCCAATTAAACTATTAAACAATTGTTTATTTACTACATATTGTAAAAAATGTTTGTTATTTTATGTAAAACCTTTTGGGATCCAATGATCTTACAATCTGTTCGTTGATTCAATCAATGAGCCAAAACTACTACAAATGAAACTCAACCAATGTTCTTACTCACCAGTAAAATCCCTAGTATTCAACAAATTACCTACATTACGATTACTAGTACTCTTTCGCACTTTGCTATGTTTTTTACTATTCAATATAATATTCAAAATAAGGGAGAAATAAGAGTGACCTGCGGAGTACCACAAGGTTCTGTCATAGGACCAACGCTATGGAATGTTTACTAAGACGACATTCTATTGCTGCCGGTACCACGCGAGGTAAAAATAATTGGCTACACGGACGTTGTAGGAGTACTAGAAGTGGGAAAAGACGCAGAAACACAACATGCAACGGCAAATAGGGTCCTAAAAAACATCACACAATGGTTGACAACAAAAGGCGTCTTATCGCCACTAAAAACTGAGATGAGTATTTTGGCAGAAAGACGTACTCTTAAAGAAATCAGTGTCAGAGTGCAAGAACTAACTGTAACGAACCAAAAAGAAGTCAAATATCTAGGAGTAACCTTTGACCATAATACGACAACACGTCAAGAAGGTGGCACAAAAAGCGGAAAAAGCTGTAGCGAACATTAGTAGAATCCTACCCAATACTGAAGGACCTTTTTCTTCTTGTAGTGCCTATCCGTTCCAGATGTTGGCTGAGTTGTTGTGTGGTTGAACCAAGCTCTTAAGTTTTTCAGCCACGATATTCGTCGTCTTCCTGGTCCTCTAGTTCCATACACTTTGCCTTGTAGAATAGTTTGCAAAAATTTGTATCGGCTCTCGTTACGCATTACATGTCCTAGATATTGTAACTTTTATGCCTTAACTGTATCGAGGACTTTCTCTTTCCTTGCCCATCCTTATCAGCACTTTTTCATTGGTAACCCAAGGTATTTTTTGAATTTTTAAATTCTCCGGTATAGCCACATTTTAAATGCCTCAAGTTTCTTGGAGGAAGCCTCCGAAAGCGTCCACGATTCGACTCCATAAAATAGTACTAAAAACACGTAACAACGAAGTAAACGTATTTTCGTGGTTAGCTGAATGTCGTGGCTTATGAAGACTTTTTTCATCTTGAGAAATGCAGTTCTTGCCTTTTAAATGCAAGTTATAATCTCAATAGAGTGGGTTCACTCATCATTAATGTTTGCGCCCAAGTATACGTAACTATTAACTCTTTCCAGGGGAGTTCCATCTATTAATAAGTTTCCACGGATGTCTTGGTTTCAACTTATTATTATAAACATCATTTTACTCTTATTTATTTCCAGCCCATACTGTCGGCTGAAAGCTATGATTCTGTCCAACAGAAGTTGCAACGTAGCAAGGCTGTCTGCGAATATAACAGTGTCATTTGCATACCTTATGTTGATTAACCGTTCCCCATTCAGTAGTATTCTGGCCTTAGTATTTTTATGTATTCTGTTCTGTCTCCGTCTATCCTGACACAAGCAACTTGGTTCCTGTAAAGATTTCGGATGATCTTGATATCTTTTCCATCCAGGCCAATTTTTTTCATGACTTCCATTATTTTGGTGTGTCGTACTCGGTCAAACGCATTTTTGTAATCTATAAAACATGCATACACATCACAGTTGACATCCCTGCATCGCTGAAATAATACTTGGACTGAAAAAAGAGCTTCCCTGGTTCCTACGGCGCTTCTGAAGCCGAATCGGGACTAAGATATCTTTTCTTCATAAAGTTTAAATATTCGGTTGTGGATTATTTTCAAAAATACAAAAGAATCCTGTGCAACGTAACTATTTCCATAGTACTCCTTGGGGCAACGGCATGAAAACGAGCTAATATATATATATATATATATATATATATATATATATATATATATATATCTATATAGTAATATTCTTCAATAGGTCCAGAGAAAAATAGAAATAAGAATTGCCTGTGCATATAGGACAACCTAAATAAATGCACTATTGGTCATCGCAATGACACCACCTATCTATCTACTAGTGGAATAAAGATGCGCTATAAGAAAAGAGAAGCTGCTGACCAAGAAACATATAAGAGTCATTGGATGAAAAGTTTAATACCCAATATTCAACCATGAGCTAGAAGAAACCATGAAGAGGTCACCTACTACCTTACGCAGTTAATATCTGGACACTGGTGTTTTCAGGAATACTGACACAGGTTTCATGTCACAGAGAGCAACGAATGTCATAACCGTGGGGAAGTGGACTCAGTAGAGCACACGTTTTTTGGGTGTCCAAAATATAGTCGGTGAAATGTTATCAAACTAAAACAACAGGACGATAAGACGTAAGAAGGAAGCGGATGTCAGGCATGTTGCTTCTTCCTGAAAAATGTAAGTACCATTAAAATATTAGGTGTGTTAATAATTTCGTAACAAGCACGTATTTTCATCTTGTTTTCACAAACTAGCTTTAAAATTAAAATTTTAGTTGTTATACAAACATTTTTTTTGACAAATTATTTATAATATGTACATTCTGTGCAGTTTGCATTCTTTGAAGATGTTATTATTTTGAAAATGGTTGGTATTAAAATATGTAAACACGATTTGACAACATCGAATAAATGTACCTAATGCATTCTTAAGCTATTGGATATTTCGATACACGGCTATTGAACAAACCTGCCGTATAGATTACCAAAGGCCAATGATCGCCTTTACAGTCACTACATAGGTAATCAAAAATTATATTGTTTTCCAATCATTTAATATGTTTTATATGCCTATAGAATTACTTTCTAAAAATTATACTTACTTATAAGCAGAAAAAAATTTAATACAGAAGTTAACGGAATAAAACATTTAATTTATCATCATTATTTATATTTGCAAATTTATCTCAATAATATAGGTACGACGTAGTTTTTTTTTTTTATGTTCTGGTTCCCACGAAAAGGGATATCCTGTAATGTTCAGAGAACATCGTGGGAACCAAGGGAAAGAAGGTAGGAGTTGGTGTTCTTCATAAATTTCTGAAGGTTGTATGCCTCGGGGAACTCCTCCCTAGGCAATGAGTTCCAAAGCCTCGCAATTCGTTGGATGAATGAGTCTTTGGAAAGTGATGTTCTGCAGGTCTCCAAAGTGACCACGAAGGGGTGTGAAGACTGAACTTGACGGGTTAATCTCGAAGAGACTGCCAAAGGAGGAACGATTGTTGATATTTCAGAAGAGCATCGCCCATGAAAATATCTATAAAATAGAGACAAATCGCCAACTTTTCTACGGTGTTCCAGACAAGTGAGCGAGTTTGTAAGCGAGGCATCACCGACGAGACGAATTGCCCTTTTTTGGACAGAATCCAGTAGCTTCAGGATATGTTTAGGTGCTGCACTCCAAATATGGGAACAGTACTCCAGTACAGGTCGGATCTGTGCCTTATAGATCATAAGCAGCTGACTGGAGGTGAAATAGCTCTTGGCACGAAACAAAAAACCAAGTTTTTGGGATGCACTTTTGGCAATGGACCTCACGTGATTTTCTCAGGAAAGGTTATTGCTGATAGTAATACCAAGCATCGATATGGATGACTTCAGTGGTATGGTTACTCCTGACAAAGTTATGTTAGGCACAGTGAGATCGGCTTTTCTAGAGAAAAGACATGCTTGTGTTTTGTTTGCATTGAATTCTACCAAGTTATTGGATCCCCATTCGAGAATTGTTGCTAAGTCCATATTTATATTGTTAACATTTCTTCCTCGTTCATTTCTGGTTTCACGGGCTGATATAGGGGCCCTGGAAGAGAAAGCGGTATGGAGGGTACTATCATCGGCAAAGCTGTGTACGGGACATGAAGTTGCTTTCAATAGGTCGTTGATGTGAAGTAAAAATAGTGTTGGTGCTAGAATGGATCCTTGAATTAAAGGATGTGATTGGGACGCATAATTTTGTTTCTCATTTTATGTTGGAAATTGTGCCGAGAAAAATAGTTTAAAAACCTCTCTAAAAGACTTTGTTTATGACTACAGTGTTTTAAAATTACATCCACAATAAATATTGTTTTTACTTCCAACCTATTTCAGGTAATATTTTATTATCAAGACACAGGATGGTGGTCGCTAGGCATTAAGTTGTTATTCTGTTACTGTTACTTGCCGACGATCAGGTTATTATAGCTAACGACAAGGACGACATGAAGTATATGATGCGAAAACTTATTGAGGATTACAGAGAATGTGGTTTAACAGTAAATACAAATAAAACAAAATATTTATGCAAAAGAAATTAACCCACCCATCTAGAACTTGAAGATGATCAGAAGATTTTGACCTACCGGGAATATGTGTACTTGGATGTCACCTTTGATGATACCGGTACTGATGCAATGGACATAAAAAAACAGATCATTCAAGCAAAAAAAAATCGGATGCCTTAATGGGATAGTATGGAGTAATGAAATAACAAAAAAAATCAAAATTAACATCCATGAAACCGCATCTTCGCATCTTCCGAAGGGACAGAATAAGAAATGACACTATAAAACAACAAGTATGAATTAAAGGCACCATTACTAGTGATATCGAGCAAAAGCAGCTCACAAACAGCTTCCCAAACAAGTCTTGCAATGGCAACCAAGTAAAAGAAGAAAAAGGGAAAGACCTCGATTGGAATGGGAAACCAGTATTCAAAAGTCAATGAGCGAAAGAAACCTAACATCTGAGGATTGCGAAGACCGTAGCGGATGGAAATTAGGCGTCTGACAACGTTGACAGACGTTCTAAACCGTGGTGTTTGTTGTTCCTGTATAGAACTTTGCTGGGGGTTATAAACATAGCGAATTTGATTTGTCCTTGACAATGAATTGAATGTGACAAATATTTCTATTGGTGAAAACTCGCCCGAAGTTCGTTTTATAGACAGAGCATTATGTGAGGGCTGCAATCATAAAGGAAATCATACGTATTGCTCATAAAGCTCTTGGAGTTGAGTTAGAGAAGACCTGGTGTTTGTTGTTCCTGTATAGAACTTTGCTGGGGGTTATAAACATAGCGAATTTGATTTGTCCTTGACAATGAATTGAATGTGACAAATATTTGACTAAATTACAGATTTCTATTGGTGAAAACTCGCCCGAAGTTCGTTTTATAGACAGAGCATTATGTGAGGGCTGCAATCATAAAGGAAATCATACGTATTGCTCATAAAGCTCTTGGAGTTGAGTTAGAGAAGACCTGGTGTTTGTTGTTCCTGTATAGAACTTTGCTGGGATTTATAAACATAGCGAATTTGATTTGTCCTTGACAATGAATTGAATGTGACAAATATTTGACTAAATTACAGATTTCTATTGGTGAAAACTCGCCCGAAGTTCGTTTTATAGACAGAGCATTATGTGAGGGCTGCAATCATAAAGGAAATCATACGTATTGCTCATAAAGCTCTTGGAGTTGAGTTAGAGAAGACCTGGTGTTTGTTGTTCCTGTATAGAACTTTGCTGGGGGTTATAAACATAGCGAATTTGCTTCGTCCTTGACAATGAATTGAATGTGACAAATATTTGACTAAATTACAGATTTCTATTGGTGAAAACTCGCCCGAAATTCGTTTTATAGACAGAGCTTTATAAACCATCTTCGTTTTTATTTAGTTTATTTTAAATAAAATATATTTATCGTTCCTTTATCCGTTGCCTTTTTTTATTGTTGGCATTCTATTCACTTAAATTTTCTTTTGTTTGTAGTCATTTATAGAAGAGTTCTTTCTGTATCTTAAGCATGTGAACACGTTAATAAAGTGTAAATAATTCTCGAATACGCTTCTAACAAATCGTTACCCAAATCACCTTTCAACAAGTTCCCTCCCCATCAACGAATAAAACAGATACAATTATTAAAACGTAAAACGAAAAACTACGACGCTACCAAAGCGGCAACTATAAAGATAAAAAGTAAAACAGAATCGTAAAATATCTAATCGGAGATAGTAACTTCGTACCGTTCGATAACTCTTAATTTTTTTTATAGCAGTTAGGTATATTCGATTACAATCAATCGATCAAAAGAAAGAAGCCCAAAAACTCCTAAATCCAAGCTACCTATCGTTCAAAAAGGCTTCCGTTACAGAAGTCATTAAGTATCCCTAACAGCTTCGAACAAGGATGGGCTACATCTTCGGTACTGCGACTTTATCACCGTTATCATATCTATACGTAAAATATGTAAAAAATAGCTGTACTTTATTATTAAAGATAATTTTGGTTCATTAACTATTGAAGTACAAAATTAACCGCGAATTTTTGTTATCTCACCTAAAACTGTGTGTGTCAAAATTTCGATATTTCAATATCCCAGAATTCCTCTGCCAATATATAAAATGTGTGTCCATATCAACAAATTTCTACGAACACTCACTATTGTAGAAATATTTACTGTAACCTTTAATAGTACTACTTATTGATTCCCATAAATAAACCATTACGTGAGCATGATAATTATATTAGATATAGTAGATCTGGAAAAGAATGCGCAACTAGTGCGGCTCTGACTCAATGCTGTATCCCCATGGACCGAAACGTACTATGGTCACTCTAGAATCCTAAGAGAATACGACCTGTGCACAAAAAACACTGACTACAATAAACCTATCCCTATGTTCGAAAGCGACCTATCCCTGGAAATCCCATCCAGAAAAGATTGGGCCAAGAAACTAGTTAAACCTTAGGGAGCAGTATTTTATACGGACGGCTCTAAACAAGAGGGAAGAGTAGGTTGCGGTGTCTTCTCAGAAGACCCCTCACTTCGCCTGTCGTTTCGTTTGTCTGATTACTGTGGTGTGTATCAAGCCGAAATGACAGCCATTACCGAGGCAGCTATCTGAACACTCCACAACGAACAAAAGTACTGAACTCAGTCTACTTGACCTCTGGGGCAGCGGTGCAATGCTGAGCCGCCCTGAATGAGCTAGCAGCTAAGTTTAGAATTTAAATTGTCTGGGTACCCGGACACAGGGACACACTTGGCAAATGTAAGGCGGACAAGCTAGCAAGAGGGGGTACCACCCTCCCAACTGAATCTGTCTTATCTCAGCAAGGAGTACCGATAGCAAATTGCCGGCTCCTCCTGCACAGCAAAGTAGTTCAAAAAGCCAACTTGTGGTGAAAGAAATGAACCCACATGCACATCATCGAAAAATATTTGGCCTAAACTAGATCTACGTCGAACTAATGATGTTTTAACTCTATCCAGGAAATCCATTGGAAATGAAATCGCGGCCATAAAAGGACACTGGGCAGGTGAATCCCATGCACGGTGCATGGGAATCGGAGAGCTTCGACATGACTTCTGTAAAAGCTGCCATGATAAGAAAGAGGAGGAAACAATGGTACACCTTTTCTGCCACTGCCCTGCCTTGGGAGAAAACGTCTTTCTATACTAGGGCAACCGAACTTTGATGACTTATCTGATCTCAGCTCAGTTAGCATTAAAGACCTCACACTTTTTATTAAAAGTTCCAACTGGTTCTCACAGTAGAGCGGGAAGACGCCGCCATCACGGTATCACAACGAGCCAAAAGGCCGTTTTAACCTAACCTAACCATGATTATTATATATTAGTAATTAGTTTTAATATTTGCTGCATTATTAAAAGTAATTAGGTTTAACACCTGTACGTTTCTTTGATAAATAAATAAATAGTGTCTAAATAGTGTGTTTATTAGTCTACAGTTAACATTAAAATGACAACCGACCAACAATTCTTTATGAGCGAATTTTTGAGAAATTATGAATTATTAGTATGGCTAGCAAAAAAGCAATTAGTAATCACTGCTTACGAAATTAGCGTTCCCACCGTCGGGCCTAGACGAAAATCGCCGCTTTTCTCATCACCAACTTCAAATAGAAAACATCAAATTCTTCTTCGAAAAGAGGCAAAACGATTTATCGGCAGCGATGACGAGATAAGGCGTGAAACAGTGGTATTAACAACTTACCAGTGTCAAGCCATGGCGCCTTCCGATGCTCTTATCGTGCCTCGTAAAAAATAATTGAAATGAGATTTTTTTTCTGAGAAACCCTTAACGATTTTTCAAATTTTTTTTTGAGCGTGCAGCGTGCGTCCATAAGCTATTTCTATGCATCGACAACGGGTACACAGATATGTTTAGATTGTTTCAAAAAAATCGATAAATTTTTTAAAGTAAAAACTTTAAATCAGTCCAACTTTACCGTTAAATAACTTTTGAAAAAATTAATATGTCAAAAAACTGTAAGAAACCTTTTTTGTAGAGCGTTAAATTTTACATAAGAATCTGTTTTAATCATTTTAAAATAATATCTCTAACGTGAGTTACAAAATTCCAAAATCCAAGAAAACGTTTTTAAGAGCTCTAACTTTCACAGTATTTTTTCACCATTTTCAACCATATTTTTGATATAATTAAAATAAAAAAATTTATCGATTTTATTGAAACAGTCTAATATGTATATTTATTAAACTACGTACTTGCGAGAGATAATTTTTGAATCGATTAAAAATTGGACACCAACCATTCTTGTGCCGACGAAGAAATAGCAATAAATACTTTAATCCCTATATATGCAATACTGAATAATACAGGTTTCTATGTACCGCTAAATAATACCAAAATCAGACTAAAACAAACCAAAATTGACAAATTTTTTTATCAACAATCCATGGCTCGAACAACCTCAAATTAAGAGACTAGTCAGTCTCTTAATTTGTATCAAGTAACAAGTGTTAATTTTTTGTTACTTTTTATTCGTATTTTAACAAAATTGCTACTTGAGGATGAAAGAGGTATACAGGGTGTTTCTAAATTCATACGAAAAAATTCAAGTGATTGCCCGTTTGAAATTATGATCGATCTTTCCTATAAAAGGGTGAGGGCGATCATTTCCAACATTGATTATAAATCGTATTTTGTTCTTGCATTTTCCTTATTTACTGTTTTCCACTCTTAATACGTAGTTTATTATTAAAAGAATAAAAATCATGATGTTGTAATTTATTTTTTTTATCGAATCTATTGGTTCCAGGACAAAACTTTTAGATTAAGTTATGTTTTTAAATGAACAGGGACTTTCAGTAATATTTTTAGGAAGTTAAGGAGTTAATTGAAATTACAATTTTTTCGATAAAGTAACATTTATTTGCACTTGTTAATTCAAATATTTTTTTACTTAAATTATACAGATTAATTACAAGTAACAATGTGCTATCAACAATTTATTTACAACTTATATGCATTTGTGATATTTACAGTTTTTGCAAATTTAATTTAAATAATTTGTTTAAATATAATCACGGAGAATTAGTTATAGAAATATACTGAAATCAAATCAATGTCAATAAATTGTTAATTTGAAAAATGACGAAATTGGACAAATAAATCAAATTTTTTAAATTGCTGCTTTTAAAAAGCCCGCCTTAACCTGTTTGATATTATAAAAGATTTTCTCTTACGGTGATTGGACGGTTCAAATTGTCTTATTAGACACATTGATGTGACATGTGTGTAAAGTTAAACATTAATTTTTAATCTTAGATTAACAGCTACGCACGATCAATTTTTTCATTGAATACTAAATAAAAGCATGTGACTTTTTTTACGATCGTTTATATGAGTCATAATAATTTTTTAGTCAAAACCTATTATTACTGCACTCGCCGACTGATGCTACTTTTTTAATAATCAAAGAACAAATATATGAGATTATATATCGCTAATCAAATTCTTAAAATGCAAGAATTAATTACTTTTTTTGCCGCAATTGTTGTAATAAACAATGGAAACCACATTAACTTTTTCCTTTACTTTATAAACAGGGGTGAGCTCTTGAGCACAGGTCTTTAGGACAATTGTCGGAATTTCATTTGGTCCTACTGCCTTATTAGAGTCAAGATTTTGTAGGATTTTCCTGATAGTGCAATGGCGGATAGCGACCTCAGGCATTGATGCGTTTATTCTAGGTATCGTTGGGGGTTGTTTCCCATTGGTATTAAGGATTGAGTTATTATATTGTTAAAAAAATCTGTTTTTAAGTTTTGCTTGCAGCGCCAAAGTGGACGCGATAAATAAAACTACAACTATAGGGAAACCTGTTGTACCTAGGCCAGTTTCTTACATTTTATTTTTAAAAAAATAAATATATATAATAAATACATATATATATATATATATATATATATATATATATATATATATATATATTTATATATATATATATATAAAGATAAACACTGGAGTAAGTTTAATTTTTATTTGTAAAACTACGATAAATGACTGATCTTATTAACACTTGTAATCAACGATGATTACTAACGTAAACTAACTCTTTCTTTTAACTTGGGGTCATTTTTAGGCGCAACTTTCCTAGCTGATTTTAATAGCTCAATCTCATTCTTCTTTGGTGTGTCAGTTAGTATTCTATATTTATCTTTTTGTCTAACTTTTTGTGTTGCCTTTTGTGTTGCCTTTCGCGGTGCAGCTTATTTATGTGGACGAATAGTTTTGGGAGTAATCATTCTAGCAGCAGCCTGCGTTGCGTGTTTTGGAGACTGATGATCAATTTAAGCAATAGTTCCTTGGAGCTGCGGACAATAAGCCTGCGCTGATAGTTCTTCACCCTGCGTAGAATATTCTTGGGTCAACAAACCATCAGCCTGTGCAAAACATTTTTGAGGCAGCAGATGAACATATTTCGAGGATGTTTCTGGAGGTATTGGACGGTCTGAAAAATTTGGTGTCCAAGGTAAAACCAACATGTTGTACCTTGTTTAGTGACCAAGGTACTAGATAGTTAGGGTGCCAAGGTAGAAAATCTCAACAATTTCTTTTTACAAGCTTTAAAGACAAACTCAAAATTGCGGCTAGCTTAAAACACCTACACCATTTATTACCTACATAAATTAAAATTAGAATGTAAATATAAGTTTTTTTATAAATGCATATTGTACTAAATAAATGGGCAGTAAGTAGAGTCGAAAAAACGTACTTTTTGGGCAAGAAATAATGAATAACCTTTTTTTTCTGCCCTGATACAGCACCGGCGAATCAAAACTATTTTCAAATAAGAGTTGACAAATGATGCTTTGACTGCCTAAGAAAATATTATTTTAAAGCGCGCAAGTTTTATAATAATCACAAATGTCCTAAGTACAACACTGTCTAACGTACAACAGGTCCCCTACTATAAAATATGTTCAGTTATTTTGACCAAAGTAATTTTTTATGACTCGAGCTAGTTTTTTTTCACCAAAACTGTTGATTTTTTAACAGAAATAGCCAAAAATGACTAATCTGTAATAGTGCGACAAAGACGTTGGTTAACTTTTCGAAATCGCCCCGTAGATTTTAAATAGGTGTAAAGGCGCCGGAACAAAGTCCGAAGTTAAGTGGCTATTAATTTTGTTTAAAAGCTACCCTTCTCGACCCAAAGCGACCAACATGGAGAAAAAGAAGAAGAAGAAAAGAAGAAGCCAAATTATGCGGCGACACTATAAAAAGGTGGATTTTGCCAGCTTGTTAACTAAATTGCTTTACTTTATTTTCGAGCTAGCTCTTGATGCTTCGCCACTGATAACATAAATTAATAGTAAAGGAGGCTTTTTAATGTTGCAGAACAGTAGCGCGCATCTGGGGCTATTTAAAGTTTCTTTTACATTTTATTTTCGAGCAATTTTAAATAGTCCGTATTTATAAAAATAAAGCATCTACTTAGATAGAAGCAAAAGGTAGAAGTAAAAGATTCCGCTTTAATTCGTATTCATAATCTCTACCTTTTCCTTGCAAGAAAATGCTTCGTATAAATAAAGTAAAAGGTACAGCGATTTCAACAGGTTGAGACTTGCAGTGAGTTTATTTGTTTCATACTTAAAAACTGTTCGCAAGTTAATTAAGTTAAAGTTGATCCTTCTGATAAATTTATGCACTATTGAACGTTAACAAATTTATTATGTCTGATACATGATGAAAGTCAACAGAAAGGTAGTGAAGATGTGACAAATGAGATGATATAAGAATTAGTAGGAAAATTAATTCCTACAAAAAAAAGCAAATTGCTCAGATTGATATTTCTCGAGTTATTGAACCTTGAATTTATTTAACTGTGAAATTTTCACGGATTATTGAGTAAAATTAAAAAAAATATTGATTTTCGCCGCAATAGGCACTTTTGTGGAGCAAACAAATCTTCACACGTTGTAAGCGAGTACTAAATATTAATATTAAGAGCTCAAACTTTCAGGGAATTTTTTTTGAGGTATTTCCAACAAAATTTTGGGATGAAAGCGAAAAAAAAATTGTCGCAAAAAAAACACCCTAAAAATTATACGATTTTAAACACCCAAAAGGTTCTATCAAAATCAGTTCAGCAGTTTTTACGCGATATTCAAGCAAATAGACTGACAAAAAATTTAAAAATTGGCGATTTGGAGTCAAGGAAACAGGTAACGTCTATGGAATAGGCTTGCAATATTACGAAGTATTTTGTATAAGATTAAGCGGTAATTTCATTAGGACGACAGGGTCGCTTGAAAGAGAGATAAGGGCTTTGTTGCTCTCGAGGAATTATTGTTGGATACTAATTTGCTCGTACTTAACACCCAGTGGGTATATGATGGTATACGTCAACTTACATTGTTATATTGTTGAAACGCCGGCCGTTCTTGTCATAAATATAGCTAGGTAATAATTTTTGAAGAGTAAATTGAAATGTATTGTCGTTCTGATAATCATATAGCAAGTTACACGGTAAAAAATCCTTAGCTAAAGGTAAAGAAAGTGACCTCGATATTGTTTTTATAAATGATCCAATACTTTATTTTTAATCTATGTAACTGCTAAACAAATTCATTTTCATCCTTAAATTTTCGTAAACCCAACAAACAAATAGGATAGAAAATATCATCTTAATGAATATTAACATTATTCAATTGTTTTTCATTGGATTGGCTGATAAGTTCAAAAGTGTTTTTTCTCTTTAAGAAGCTTCTTTAAATTTCTCCAACATTAATAATTTTCAAATTATTTGCAAAAACTAGTCCCTCTCTAAAATCGCTTAAGCAACATTTTTCTTCTTTGGCGCATGCAACCAGAAACTAATTAAGAAAAAGTCTTGATCGTCATTTTGATATCATAAAAAATTGTGCAATGAATGACAGATAAGTCACATTCTTAAAGGTTATAACTCTTTTTAATCTAACCATAAAAAGGATTGTATCACTCGCTACTCGCCCAGGGATCGTTCGGGACAAAAAGGCGAATACAAGGTGTACCACGGTGGAGTTGGGTAAATAATACATAAGGAAAGATGTTAAAATTGGTTTTACATACGAAGAGTAGCAAAACATCGATAGTAAGTTTATGATATTATATGGGTGCTCAACCTTCAGCTGTAGAAGAATTTGCACGAGTTTGTGTAAGTGTCGTTTATGTTTACTGCAACTAATAAATATGTGATCCAAGTCCCCAGTCTACTTTTTTTTTCTGTTTTTTTTTGAGAGGTGAAGAAAATTCCTTATGAAGAGGTTATAAATCCGAAAGCTCAAGGTCTACTGTGAGACTACACTGACTGTGTCAGGACTACTCACTAAAAAGTCCACCCCTATTTAGGTCCGTCTGGCTATTGCCTCCGGTAACACTCAGGTTTGTTGGCCCATTGTATCTTGCCTATGTGTTTTTGTATCATTGTACAATGGAGACTCGACCAGCAGACCGCCCGGCAAGGACCCGAAAACAGCAAAACATTCACTGCGCCACCGCGAGGCACTGGTCCGAAAAAGACAGGCAATTCTCGGGACCTAGAACCACGCTGCACCCAATCCAGTACAAGTTTGTACAAGTTCTGTACTGGGTGGGAACAATGTAGTCACCCAAGAACAGCCCATTCCCCCCAGCGCCCCTCAGCAGCACAGCAAGCGCTCTATTGCCCCCGGATCCCTGCCGCACAACCCGCAGGCCAGGCCTCCATTATACAGTCTTAGCTGATTCCTGTTCATCGGTAACAGTTCTGCCATCCTTTTATGGCACGGTCCTTTAATGTATTATTTCCCGTGTTCTTTTTTCCTGGTATACGTTTCCAGTAGTTTTTCCGAACCTCTTCTTGCAAGTTCGTCTACTTCCTCATTACCTGCAACTTCCTGGCGTCCTGGAACCCGTATCAGTTTGACGAGATTACGGTCTACCAGCGTTATTAGTTCTTCTTTGCAGTCAATGAGTATGGGGGAAGGGGTGGTACGGCCCTGAGTTGCCCCCTGCACAAGACTAAGGCTGTCTAGTACAGGATTTCGCCCGGTTTTCTGTAGGCTCCGTTAGCGACGGTGCACAACCACCGCCATGCATCCATCAGCACGGGTCGCATAATACTTTAGATTGGGAGTCTTTTAGTCACCTTTTACGACAGGCAGACCATACCAGGGATCTATTATATTTTCTCCGTATCCCCAGGGGTTTATTTTTACTGCAACTAAAAAATATGTGATCCAAGTCCCCAGTCTACTTACTCGTATCGAAATTTTGAGGTAAAGTCAAGGTGACTACCATAGTATTTAATTTTTATGTCAGTTTGATTTTTTTACCGTGTAGTTATTTAAGTTTAGAAAATAAAAAAAAAGGATTTTCTTGTAGTTAGCTGACGACAGCTACTGTACCAGACGCCAAACAATGGAGGCTTCACACGATCTCTAGCATAAAGTGTTTGACAACTGTACCTTTAATGTTCAATAACTGGTAGAGGTTTTTTTTTTCGCCCAAAATCTACAGGGCTACATGAAAAAGCGTGACCTAACAGATATAACCATTAGTTATTTAATTTGCACACTGGTTAGACAGCGAGATGTGGCTGTACAGGAGAATACTGAGAATATCTTATATGGACAGAATTACAAACGAAGAAGTACTAAAAAGACTCTCAAAAGAAACAGAAATTAATAACGAAATAAAAATCAGAAAATTACAATATCTGGGCCACACTATGAGAGGAGAGAGATACCGAATGCTACAAGTGGTGATGCAGGGAAAGATTGCAGGGAAGCGCAGCGTGGGAAGAAGACGAATGTCGTGGCTCCGCAACCTGAGAGAATGGTTCAATTGTTCATCAAATCATCTTTTCAGATCAGCAGTCAACAAAATGTAAATAATCATGATGATCGCCAACCTTCGACGGAAGACGGCACCATAAGAAGAAGAGACAGCATGGAACATGATTAAGGGCATGTTTTCTCTTGTTAAACATGTATATACAGCAAAAGCCAAATAAAGTTGCATTCACGTCACCAAGTCATAATTCTATTGCATGTGTGGCTACATTTCTATAGAGAAGTGTTACTTGTTCCACTCTTTCTCCCTTAATCAGAACTTCACAGTTTGTCATGCTTTCATCTCTTACAAAAACCATTACTTTTGTTTTGCTTACATTTATTTTCATCCCTTTGATTTTCGGGGCATCATGCATAACATTAACCATCGCCTGCAACTCCTCTTCAAATCATTCATTTTTGATCCATGTGCACTCTCTTTCAAATCTTTTAAACAATTGTGTATGTATAAGTTAAACAGTCATGGCGAAGCCACTCGTCCCTATCTCACTCCTTTTTCGATGTTAAACCAGTCCGTGTAAGATCCGTTATTCATATTTTATGAAAAAGACAAGCCTGTCAATAAAATTTTAAAATAAAATAAAATTAAAACAAAAAGGATACATTCTTGGAAAAACTGAAGAAAACTTCTATTATGTTTTAACAAACAATAAAATGGCTGAAAAAACTAAAAATGTCCATTATTTGTTAAGTAACATGTTTTTACTGACTTTATAGGGACCAAACAAGATAATTGATATACCACATTTCCAACTTTCCTGTCAAATTGACATATTTTTTTTAAACACTTAAGGAGAGTTTAAATCCACCATAATTTACTAAAAGTATTTTTTAATTTCCAGCATCTCCAAAAAACAATAGAGTTACTTCCTCCTTTTTTATTCGAATGTCGAATCCATTTATCGGTAAAAATTATTTATATCGAGAAATTAAAAATGTTAAGTTTCCCGTAGAGATATTGTACCATAAATAAAAAGAAATTGCAAAATTATTATACAACCAGTGGTTTCTTATTTTGGGTATCTTGTTCTCACGCGCGTTTTACCACTGTCTGCGCGTTTGTCTTAAACTTTTTTACATAATTTATTTCGAAAAAGGCGCCCATATCTTCATTCGCATTAGTACGGGCAAATTAAATCTTAAATCAAACCCAAAGTAAAAACACTACCCAAATATAAAAATATAATTAAAGTGGAGTGTGAGTTGGTGCTTTATTTACAATTACTGTAACTAGACATGTTTTTTTAAATAAAAATCACACCATAATAAATTATCCAAGACGTCAACGTAGATTCACACATAGCTCAAAAATTATTTTAGTCATTAAATAAAATACCAAATTCTTTCATTTAGTTCTGTCCCAATAATTATTTCAACTTTCATTGTTTCAGTCGCCAGAACCGCGTGGAAGAAAAATAAAACACGAGATTTCTTCAACTACTCTACTCGAAGGTTCAAGCAGAATAATTACAAAGTTTATATTCTGTTGTATTTCAACGTAATCAGTTCTACAAATATTAAAGACGACAGCATAATAAAAAAAGAGTTCTAATAAGCTTAAGGCTAGCTTACATTGGTGGAGTATCTCGGCCTAGTAGACTGGGCCCAGTATACTCGTCTTTCCCTAGTTATTTTTTTTATATCTTCTGTATGTATTGGGAATACTTCCGCTGACAATTAGTTCCAAAGCTTGGCAATTCGATGAAAGAAAGAGCTCTGAAAGTATTTCAGAACAGGTCATATCTTTGCCTTATAGATCAAAAGCAGCTGATGGGATAAAAAATAGAACACAAATCTTTTGAGAGGTACTTTTAGCAGTAGACCTCACGTGGTTTATCAAAAAAAGTTATTTCTGGTAGTAGTACCGAGCATCGAGATTGATGACTTTATCGGTATAGTTACGCCTGTCACAATAACATTTGGCATTGTGAGATTGGCTTTTTTAGAGAATAAGCATGCTTGGGTTTTATTTTTAATAAATTCCACTAGGTTTTTGGATCCCATGCTAGAATCCTGGCCAAGTCCTTATTTATTTCGTTCACGTTTCGTTTAAATCACATCGACTTGCTACTTGACTAGCCGTTGACTATTTTTAACATGAGTGCTTTCATTGGGCGAGTTATAAGGCAAGTGGTGGGGAAGAGTAAATAGGACGTGTTGGTTTTTTTTTTATTTTTACGCGTTGACCAGACTTTTGCAAAAGTGAATAGTGAGTACAAGTTCTTCATTTCTACTAAAAACTTAAACACCTATTAATCTAAATAAGCTAGCACTGGTCTATAATGCTGCCATCGTTATAAAAATAAATCTGTTCCGAAATGAAAAAGGTAGTGGTTAAATTCATAAAATAAATTCTCAAATATCGTTAATCAATATTACAAAATAAGAATGAAAGTCATTAGGTTACCATAAAAAAGATACAAAGTTTAAAAAAAAGTTTACAAGTAAAAAATATTAGTAATATCGTACTTGGAGTTTTTTTTATCATTTTAAATAATATATCTGACGGGGAGATTTTTTTGTGGTATAAATAAATAGTCTACACTATTTGGTATACAAATATTTTGCTTGTATACATGATTTAATTTTCCTTTATAAAATTTACCAAACAATACGTTGTTTTTATTGTGATCGTAAAATTTATTCTATAGCTTTGAAACTATAACCGACTTTTATTATTCTTCTGGCACCAGTTTATTGTAGCAAATAATAAAAATTGAGCACCTTTAAAAGACCTAAGGCAAATTATGGCAAAGATTTTATAGCCTTGTTGTTGCATGCATTGGATTGTGTGAACGTTTTTTGAAAAATTAAAGAAAAATTATACAAATTATACAGACGATACAGTAGTATTTGCTGACAATATTGAAAGCCTACAAGAATTCATGACAAGAGTCAAAGATACCAGTGAAAAATACAAGAAGCCCTCTAACTGACCTACTGGTAGAAGAGAGAATGATGATAGAAAACGAACAACATTGGAAACTAGCAAAAAGACAGATCATGGACAAATGGCAACAATCCTGTGAGTCCAACGAACGAAATTTCAACAAGAAGGCTTATAAGAAATATAAGACCATGGATGAACAAAAAATGGGGTGATGTGAACTATTTCCTCGCACAATCCCTAACGGGTCATGGATACTCTCAAGCGTATCTGTTCAGATAAAAACTGAGTGACACAGAGAAATGCCAGTACTGCGGACTGATAGATACCGCGAAGCATACAATATTTAAATGCGTCCGCTGGGAAGACGACAAAGAAAGTGCCGAAACGATAGCAAAAAGATTGACGCCTGATAATATCGTAGGAAAAATGCTACAAAGCAAAGAAAACTGGAAAGCTGTCTGTAAATGTGTGAAGACTATCATTTCCACTAAGAGAAGAAAAATGGAGAACTTGAGAGACACCACCAATATAGTCCGCTTCCCTGAAGTAATGCCTAAGGACGGTTCCGAAGAAGTCTTCCAGACTCTTCTTCTTCTTCTTCTTACGTTAGGACTACGTCCTGTGTTTGCCACAAAGGTTGCCCAAAAACAATTGGGACAATGAAGACCAGCTATCATACCATCTTTTTGGTGGGCGTCCAGTTGGGCGTGGTGTGTTGGGCCGCTTCTCTCTCACAATTTTTGCCAGCCGGTCGTTTGGCATTTTGCTAACATGGTCTCTCCATTCTCTTCTTCGGTTTCTTGCCCATCTTACTATGTCTTGGACTTCACATATTTCCCTTATCTCTTCGCTTCTTTTATGGTCAAGTAAGGTATAGCCAGTTATCGATCTAAGAATTCGCATTTCCGTTGATCTAAGAAGTCGCTTTGTAGTCGTGTTCTCCGCTCTGGTCTCTATCGCGTATGTCATAATCGGTCTTACACATGTCTTATATATTCTGACCTTACTTCTGGTACTCATGTGTTTATTTCTCCAGATTATGTCTCTCAAGAATCCTGAGATTAGAGATGCCTTTGTTGTTTGAGCTTTTACTTCCTCCTTAATATTTGTAGTGCTAGTTATATTAGCTCCTAAATATTTAAAGGACATCACTTGTTCTACACTCTGCTCATAGATTGCGAGTTTACATCTTCTCGGTTCTTTGGATATTATTAGCGATTTGGTTTTCTTGACGGATATTTGCATATTGAATTCTTCAGCTTTTTTTTGGAACTTGTGTAAGAGTCTCTGTAGGTTGTCCTCGTCTTCCGATACGATTACAGCATCATCAGCGTAGCATATGATTTTTATTTCTTTATCTCCCATTCGATATCCTCTCCCAGTTACTTTGACTTCATTTGTAATGTGTTCATTTACATATGTGTAGTTGTTCTTGTTCAATTCTTCGATGGTCTTTATTACATTCGGATGAATTCTTCTCTTTTGTAGTAGGGCCAAGACGTCTGTTAACCGTACCCTATCGAATGCCTTGGTTAGGTCAATGAAACACGTGAAGGCTACTTTATTGAACTCAATGGCTTTCTCAGTAATTTGACGTATTATAAATATAGCATCTATAGTAGACCTGTTCTGTCTGAACCCTTGCTGTTCTTCACATATTCCGGTTAGAGATATTTCTTCTGCTAGAATTTTTGTAAACAGTTTTAGTACAGCACTCAATAAGCTAATACCTCGATAGTTTTTAGGGTCTGCTTTCTCTCCTTTTTGGAAAACTGGTATCAGTATGCTCTCTTTTCATTCGGATGGAACAACCTTGACAGTAAGTATTTTATTGAAGAAAATCTGTAATTCGGCCAATAAGCTTTCACCTCCATATTTGATCATCTCATTCTTAATTTCGTCAATGCCCGAGGCTTTTCTGTTTTTTAGTTTTTGGACCATGTATCGTATTTTCTCCAAGGGAATAGTCTTTTCTTGTTGTTCGTTAACATTTCCAATGTCAGGCTGTATTTCCTGTGGTGGTAAGTTGTTTTATGTCGGAGAGTAGAGTTTTCCAAAATATTTTTCCCATTCTTCCGCCGCTATTTTTGTATTTTGTATACACTCATTTATTGGTTTTTTCCTATGTCTTAGCAGGTTCCATATCTTCTTTTGGCCTCCATACAGGTCATGCTCCATATCGTTAGAAAATGTTTCCCAATGTTCCCTTTTGATTTTCCGAATATTTTCCAGACTCAAGAGTGGTTTTTTAGTCGGTATGAATCCGACACTGGCTGGTCAAGGGGCGACCAGTGCGCCTGATGTAAGGTTTTTCCACGCTTTCTTAAAAAAAAAGCTCTGGTAAAATGAAATTTTATTTTGGCCGTAAAGTGTAATATACAAAAGATCTGATAGGTCGAAGTGTTTGAAAGGCAGCATAGCCTTCACGACCCCCCCTACAATCAAGTGTTTGTAGACATGGATAATTGTAAAAAAAAACAAAATGACGTTATTTAGTTTTAACGTTATTTCGCACCTAAATTTTAGCATTAAATTAATAGTGTAGTCGTTACAGAGTCTTACGCAGCAAATTCCATGACATAAACATTTATAAAACGTTACAACGCCGAAGGGGATGGTGTAAAATAAAACTCCAATTACGCAGTCGATTTTCCAACAAAGTCAGTCATCTTATGATGGCAATACGGTGATTTCAAAGAAAGTTAACACCGTGCCGTAAGGAATGACACGTACCACGACGATGCAGAACAATACCGTTTAAATTAAAAACACATTCGCATTGTTAAGTCTACAATTGATTTTATGTATTAACAAGAAAAAATGCAAATGCTTTCTAAAGCCGTTTGAACTCAAACAAGTAATAACAACCGGCCGTGGAAGCCGTAATATTATTATTATAGTTGGAATTGTGCGCATTATCCTGCGTTCATCAGATTTAACTTTTTGTTACGACGGAAAAAATAATTGTTATGCCATTGAAACGTATACTGCGAGCCACATTGCAAATTAAAAATTGTTAATTTTAGTGGTAATAAAAAATATAAAGAAATATAAATACCCTTTTCCAACAGTCGAGCTTTCAGCTTAGTTCATAGAATGTTCAATTTAGATTGGTATAAGAAATTCAATTAAAATCATGGTTGGATAATTTGTACTGTAGAATGGTTTCACTATTGAAAGATACAACTGGCGTATTAAGTTGAATATAAACAAATACGTGTACGTTAATTTTAACAATAAACAAGACCAATATAATCATTTAAAAATGTATAACGCTCACATTCCCTATTTTAACTCTGCGCTAAGTATCTGGGAATGATACTCGATGCTAGACTTCGCTGAAGTTGTAGCGACTGCTAATCTATTTCGAAATGGTACGGAATAATAAATCCTACTTATAAATGCAAAACGCTAACAGAGTGGTCAAACTTTTATGATTTCTAGGAATCGTCACGTAAAGAAAAGCATTGATGGTTCAGTGGTGGAATACTCGCGTGCCACGTAAGCAGCCTGGGTTCGATTCCCGGCCGACGCATTCTTTTCGCATTTAATACATTGAATTTTTTTAGTGAGATAAACAAATCGAACTAAAAAGCGAAAAATAAATTATATTTTAAAAAAACTAAAAAACACGCTTTTAGAGTTAATCAAACTGAAAAGTAAAAAATAACTCTTAACCTAGAAATAAAATTACTGGCGAGAAAATTAATGTCATTGTCAAAAAAAAATTAATGTCAATCAATGTCACTGCTTTGTATGACATTTTTAAACTAACTCTGCGTTTCGGAATGAAAGCACCCCACAGTGACATTAATTTTCCCGTCAGTAATTTTATTCCCATGTATGGGAAGAAACTCCAAGTTGTTCACACACAACAAACTGCTCCTCTATAAACATATTTTGTATTGAATCTGGTATTTTTGTCATTTTTTTTTTATAAATGTTTTACAATTTTAATATAAAATATAAGGAATTACATATTGATCAAATAAGCTATAGCATATATAAACAATTTGGTAACATATTGTTACGATATTTACTTCGTTTTTGGGTTCGTAGATTTTAAACTCTCGATACAGTGACAAAAACCATTTTTATTCCAATACTTTTACACAATAAATTTTACTTTTATAAATCACATATATATTCACTTGGATATTCGACTTATTTAAACTTTTACAACTATTTACATTACATACATTTCATTTAAAACTGGCCTCTTCGCGGCCGCTGTCCTGTTTATACCTACTCGGATAAATAAACAGGGCCGGAATGTAACAATATAATTTGGTACTGCCGCAACAATGATCTCTATAGGAACCTTGATGTAAAAACTGTAGACCAGACCATTTCCAAATTAGCCAGTAGTCACTAACGGCTCCTTAGATAGGGGAACGTTGAGGTTATTCAGCTCCTCTATAATACCAATTTTGTGCGAAGACTTAGATGATAAAGCCTTTTTAGTTACAGTATAGTGATCTGGTTAAAAGCATAATATTGTGCGGATTTTGTGTAACACGTTACCGGCAGTGTTCACTAAAATTTTTATATTCTAAGCTACACTACTGGGTAGGACTTTGGCATTTAAGAGTTTTTACCCTAGATAAGTTAGGTTAAAATAATCAGACTAGATTGTAATTGTAATTATAAAGTATTTTAATTAAAAAAACCAAGAAGTTGTTCTCTTTTAAACTAGAAAAAATTAACATCCCAAATGCATTTACACCCTTACAATTTAACGGAATAATAAGTTTAGAATAAAATAAACCCTTTCAAGAAGAGTATATTAAAGTCGCGGCATCGTTTATTAAGCTGTTTCAAAAAGTCATTACGACTGAAAATAAAAGCATTATAACAATATGTAATAAGACCCATGATTAATGTAAAAGATTGTGATCTGATTACAAACTAACAATAGGCATTGTTAGCGCTTACTCATGTCCTTACACACATCAAAGATGACTTGGAATAGGACCTTCGGACCCCGAAACGCCTTATATGTTACGCGAGGGCGCGACTTGAGTGGTCTTGCGGTGTTGCAACGTATTCCCACCTTTTTCACACCTTTTCATTATCTTAAGTTGGAGGGTAGTGTTCAGCACAGTTACAGTTATTCAATCGTTAAAATATTCTAAATTGACAGTCGGAACTCTAATGGGAACAATATCAGTAAAAGAGAAGCTCCAACTTTAGAGCTAGGTCACAAACATGTTAACGCCATTCTAAATCCTGTGTGAAACCAACTAAATTAAAATTTAAGTAATAGTTGTTATTATTTCCATAAATATTGAAAAACATATATGTACGCCTTTCTCCCGTAGGGGTAGGCAGAGACCTTCCACTTCCACTATGGTTCTTACACACATCTTTTGCTTCCTCTACTTTCATCAGTGCTCTCATACATGCTCGTCGGTTGTTAGTACTCTTGACCTGGCCTTTCTTCAAAACAATGTTGATCTGATCGAGAAATGTTCGCCGAGGTCGACCTCTACCGACTTGTCCATTCACACTCGCTTTATAAATTTGTTTCGTCAATATTCCTTCATTCATCCTTTCTACGTGTCCAAACCAACTAAGTTGTAGTATCCTATTGGCAAGGAGCGAAAAATATGGCGGGGACACATGAATCGCTCTTAGCGCTCGATGCGGACAAAATTTCGTAAAATCATGCTCACGTTTGGAATTTATGAGTAAAAAGAGTACATACTTACATTGAAAATAGTTGTTGTGTAGTCAACTGCAAAAATATTCGCAGAAATAGCGATTTTAAATTTGATACATTTCCAACAGCTAAATGAAAAGCAGAAAAAAGAAAAAATTGATAAATGCAATAAAGAGAAAAAAGTAAGTAAAGTATAACCTATAACCTTATTTTGAAAGATTTACATTTCACTGTTTGGCAACCAACTATCGTGTAACCATGTAATGAACTCATTGCCTAGGGAGGTGTTCCCCGAGGCTTACAACCTCCAGAAATTTAAGAAGAACACCAACTCCTACCTTCTTTCCCTTGGTTCCCACGATGTTCTCTGAACATTACAGGATATCCCTTTTCGTGGGAACCAGAACATAAAAAAAAAATAATTGTAAAATTTCTTCATGCTTTATCATTTAAATAAATTAACGTTTAGATTATTATCTACGTTTAAAACAAATTTTCAAGCTTTCATAATAATTAAACAACTAATAATTATTGTTAACATCAACTACGAAGTTTTAAATACTTAATATAAAATAGACGATATATTTAAAAACTTCTTTTTATGTAATATTTGGACTTTTCTCTTAATAATTTGTTGCTTCATTAACCGTAATTTTAAACGTTATTAATAAAATTTACTCCAGTAAATCTTCGTTGACCCAATAATTCTACATTACCATTCATATTACGTTTAATTGTATAGGATAACTTTTAACAAATTTTCACTTCTCTGACTAGAAATTTACCTATCTTTAGTTTAAAATAATATTTTATGTGATATTGCTTCAAATCCTGTTTCAATTTATAATATTCTTATTAGGCTGAAAAAATTTAAAAAACGTTATTGAAAATCGACAAATTTTTAACCTTGTTTATAAAAGAAATGTTCTTTTTTTAAAATATCAACTCAATTTTTTTAAACTCCGATAAATTCTTTACATTTTTTTTATGTTTATTAATTTTCCTTTAATGTAATGTCATCATGTATTTTAGTCGGTTAACCTAAAATTACTTTAAAAATAGTTGTATTTTTTATACTTCCTGTATCCACTTGCACTTTTTTATTTAAACTGCAACAAAGTTATAGTTTGTTTATTTATTATTTTTAACATATATCTTTCGTGTCTTTTACGGTTGATGAGCATGATTTAATGCAGTAGTCAGATGTCGTTTTCGCACCCTGCCAATAATAAATGGCGTTGAGTTACTACGATTTTTTCGTTGATAAACCTTAAGGTAACGGTACTGGAGGACTTTCCCTTACATTTTTTTCTACTCTATTCGTGTATTCTCAAACAAAACCCTTTTTACTAAACAAAATTAAAAAAAACTACTTACAATTTGTCCACCCTGTAAGTACGTGATTGGTATTTAGAGGCAATGGGTCCGATTACCATTTTTTCTTCGTAGATATAAATTTTTTACGCAAATGCTTCATCTTATGCGCTAAACGGCATTAAATTTGCATACGATCGGCTTATAAATTTAAACTTTCAACGTTTGATAAGATTTATTAAAGTATCATTATCATTCTACACGATATATTTTATTTAACACCTCTCAACAAGCCGTTATCTCTTTTTAAAATATATAATTACATACATATTACTCATTTTGGTAAACCATTTGTTCACCACCAATTTGTCGCGGATCATTTTTTATGTAATGACACGTTGGTTTATTTTTAAAAAAGAAACTGGTACCTATACTGTATTCACTAAATAATTTAATTTGCGTTTTTAATAATACAAATGTATGTAGTTACTAAAAACAAGAGAGTATTGAAAAAATTTTATACTAATATAGAAGTAAGGAAATGAGAAAGTTTAGGTCCACTGGTATTCTTCACATTAATGGACAAGATCCTAAAAAACTGCACTTTATTAAGTAAAAAGCAACGTGTACGTGGTCATTTACAACTACAAAGAGAAAATACTGTAAAATCTAGATAACTTAAACCTCTATAACTTAATGCAGTTTTGTGTTTCTTTCTTCTCAGAGCCAAAAATCCTAGAGGTCCGTCTTGATCAGATCGACATTGTTTTAAAGAGTAACAGCAACCGACGAGAACAATCGATAAAAGTAGAAGGAGCGAAATAAGTGTGTAAGAACCATAGCAATTGGAAGTGGTCTTAGCCTACCACTACTCCATGGCTCTAAAACCCGGGGTGGGTCTTGGCCGACTGTACTATTCGCCTCCATTGTTGCCGATCTTCCATCAATGCTGGGTCGTATTCTATCCCAATTGTCATTAGGTCCGCTTTAATGTTGTCTCGCCACCTCATTCGGGGGCACCCTAAAGATCTTCGTCCTACTGGTGCTCCTTCCCAAGCCAATTTCACCATCCGTGTGTCAGGCTATCTTTGCACATGACCTGCCCTTTACAGCCTTCTTACCTTTATCTCCTTTAAAATATCTGGATCGTTGTATAATTCTGATTTTTTTTTTTGGTTTTTATTCGGTACTGTTGAGTTACTGTGCTTCGCAGTGGTCCAAAATTCTTGCGTAGAACCTTTCTTTCAAAAATTCTTAATTTCCGTTCATTGTCTTTGATCAAGGTCCAGGTTTCGTATAACGGTTTTATAGATTGTGATTTTTGTTTTTACCGAGATGTTTTTTGATGCTTGCACTGACTTTAGTGCATGGAGACATTTGTTTCCATTCGTTTCAAAGTGGTCTTCGCGCCTACCCCTACGGTAAAAGGCGTGAATATATGTATGTATGGATCTCACTAACTTAAAGTTTGTTTCTTTGAAGCTCTACCTAAGGCCTAAGTACAGTAACTTATTTAGACCAATAGCTATAGGTCTTTCTTTAGGAACCTCTGGAAAGTGGTTTCTCTTCTTTATTTAATATTGAACATAAAATTAATTTAAAAAATTTATTTGCTTGAAGGAAAAACAAATCACTCACTTTTTGGTGTAGATTAAATTAAATTAATAAAGATAATTACCTTAAAACCTAAAATAAAATCAAAACTTGTAACGTTTATAAGTAACATTTAAATATAACCTAGCCCTTATAACTATGTTTAATTCTCGAACAAAGCACAAAACGATATTAAGTGAAAAAATAACTAAAAACTCTTTTTTAAACCCTTAGTAACTTAAAACTCATGCACAAAAGATCTGATAGGTCGAGTTGCTTGAGAGGCTGCTTAGCCTTCACGACCCCCCTACAATCTACAAGTTAAAAACTCAGTAACTCAAACTATTTAACATTTTCCTTTACTTTTATCTTATCGAGGTTCTACTGTATTAGATAATGTGATGCTACTGACGAGGAATACGAAAGAGATACGAAGCAAATAAGAATTAGGAATACAAAATGCTAAAAAGTGAAATGAAAATAAATAAAAGCAAGACAAAAAAAATTAATTTTAGGAGAAAACACAGAAAAGGTGAACATAGAAATGGAGCAGGTAAAAATTTTTAGTATCTAGGAATCATAATAGATGGAAAAGAAACGCAAGTAGCAGATGTTGATAGTAAAAAACAATAAACAAATACACTTTAGGCGGGTAACCTGCCCTCTGTTGAGGAAGTTGGGGCGCCTCTCGATCTCAAGTGACTCGTGAGATTGAGGCCTCGTTTTAAAAATTACTATCTTTTCCTGTCCTTCAGTTTTTTTATTTTTTTACCAATGGCTTTAAAATCACTGTAAAATCGAAGCCGAAACGTCGAATTTTACAAAATCGTAGATTAACATCAACTTTAAGTATTTCCAAAGAAAATAAATATATAGTTAATTTTCTTAAATGTTTTTTTGCACCCTGTACAAATAAAAAGTAGTAAATTAAATGGGATATAAATCCATTATTATATTGTTTAATATACTAATTTCCCAATAATTGTCACCCAAAAAATGCTGCCAAATTATTTAAAATCATACGGCTTTTTGATATTTTGAATTTATTTTAAAGGGGCGGTTTCTAATTAGTATATTTAATTTTTTTGTAATATCCTACGTCATCCAAACTTATTTCCAGGTTACTCCTTTTTTTATTTTGTATCCGGAGCGCGGAAATTTTCTGTGGTAAATTCATGAAATTATTCGAAAAATTCATCCATATCCAGCCTGTTTTTTTTAATTTTTTAAATCTATTTTTGTCAATAATCAAATATTCCTTTAATTTATTTTTGAATAAATGGATGCATTATAATACAAATTCTTAAGTATTTATTTTGGTCGGGAATATTTGTATTAAATGATAATTAAATTATTGAAATAATATCGCAGATACTTGATTTTGTATGTTTACACTTTTAAAAATAAGTCACTTTAGAAATAAATCGGGTTTAAAACGTTCTCCGACGTCTTCTAACACCTAGTCTCCATTGTTCTAGATCATTTCAAAGGTCTTCTTCCAAGCCTTTACCTCTTATTTCCTCATCTATTCCCTCTCTACAGCTTCTCCTTGGTCTTCCTCTCCATCTTCTTCCTGCTGGAGTCCACGTCATTAGCTGTTTTGGCAGTCGCTCGTAAGTCATTCTATGGACATGGCCGTACCATTTCAGCTGTTTCGTCTTTATGTTATATACAATATTGTGCCGAACTCCCATAATCTCCTGTATTCGTTCATTACGGATTCTTTCAAGCTTCGACCTACCTGCCGAACGCCTCCAAAAATATATTTTCGTTGCTTGAGTGGACATACCTCGCTGCCGTAAGTAACGATGCTTTTGACAATGGTGTTGTATATACGATGTTTGTTATTTTTTGTGATTTTTTGGTCCCAAATGATACTGTTTAACATCGACACAGCTTTCCTTCCATGTATATTCCTATCTTTAATGGCATCGTCCAAGGTTCCATCGTTTGTAATATTTACGCCCAGATATTTGTTCTTTTGGCAGTTTTTCATTCTTTGACAATTTTCCAAAATTAGGTCATGCTAGCTTCCTCCCAAACTCAGGTATTCTGTTTTTGTAATGTTCACCTCGCAGTTTGTCATGCTTTATTTTCTTTTAAAAACTTTACTTTCGTTTTGCCGGCATTTAGGTACTTTTATGCCCTTGATTTTGGTCCGTCCGGCTATTGCCTCCGGTGATACTTAGACCTGTTGGCCCATTGTATCTTGCCTATGTTTTATATCATTGTACCCAATCCAGTACTATCGTACCTTGTACAAGTTTGTACAAGTTCTGTATTGGGTGGGAGCAATATAGTTCTGGGTCGCCGGTTGGCTGCCTAAAAATTTCCTGTCTTTTGCGGTCCAGTGCCACACAGTAGCACAGAATTTCGCACAATCTGCAGGTCAGGTCACCATTATACAGTCCCATTTTGTTTAGTGGCTCGTTTACTGGTGCGTGACCGGTCAAGAGCCCCGTAGTTATCTTAGCTGATTCCTGTTCATTGCTACCAGCTCTTCCGTCCTTTTGTGACACGGTCCTTTGATGTATTCTTTTCCGTGTTTGTTTCCTGGTTTACTTTCCCAGTAATATTTGCGTTTTTTACAGACACTCTTACTGTACGATTTGGTACCCCTAGCATCTGCCCTTGGTTTGGGTGAGTTTCCGAACCTTTTCTTGCAAGTTCGTCTGCTCTTTCGTTACCTGCAATTCCCTGGTGTCCTGGAACCCATATCAGTTTTACGTGATTACGATCTGCCAGTGTTCTCAGTTCTTCTTTGCAGTGCCGTTTGACTGGATGTTGATATGTGCATTTCCAGGTCCAGCCGTTATATTTTAATGTGTCATTCTTGCGCATAGGCCATGTTAATCTACTGTATCGTTCCAATTTTAGTATAGAAAAAACACCAAAAAAAAAATTTGATAAATCAGTTAAATAAGTTTGGCTCACGTTCAGTTATGATAAATTAAAATCGTTCAGTAATAATTAATAAAAATTAACATGGAAAAAAATGAAAATACGGGGTTGCTACCAAACTTCACACGATCATTTGCCGGGCTAATCTTAATATTGGCTGAAAATTTCATTAAAATCGGTCCAGCCATTGGTTATAGAAAAGGACTTAAAAATGCGGGGACGTATTAGAAAAGACCCGTGTTTGTTAATAAGAAATGACTTCGCAAACAAACCCAACAACGTTGACAGCGTAGAATCGGTAAGTCATTTTGACAGTAGTTTAAATTTTTACTCGACATCATTGTCGTAACTCCTAATATTATTTTTAAACACTTCTATACGAGCGTTCAGCTGATGAGCAGTTTAAAGAGTTCACGAGCAAAATATGCGAGCTGGGTATCGCGGTCTGTCATACGTTTACAAATTACGGACTGTTTAATAGCGGTTTGTTAGTCACAAAGCGGCAGCAATATGCGGCTTGTCGGGCTATCATCCGCTTCAGACGAGCGCATTACCATATCTAATCAAAAACAGAAAGAAGAAAAGAATCACGAGGACTACATAGAGGAGTCTGGACGTCGTTGGTTCTTGACCACCGCGATCGGAGACTTCAAAAGTAATCGGATTGCGGATGAATTTATTTTACAACTAATTATCGTCTGTTTTGAAATATTTCGAGTTTCGGGGTATAATAATTTTTACTTTTGATAAGGACGTTTTATATTATTTACGAATATTTTGCTAACTACTTTAAATCCGTTTTAATTAACAAATTATGTTGTATTTTGTTCGAACATAAAATTATTCTCCTACTGAAATAAAATATTCTGTTTTGTTTACCCCAAACAAATTAAATTATTATAACCTATGAGTGCAGTATTAAAAGACCTTTCAGATGAAGTATCACATGACATCTATTTCAATTTAAAAAAAATACCGATTACGTTACCACCTCAAAACCAGTGACATAACCTCTTTAGGATTTTTGTCAAAAGTACACTGCTTGCGAAATATCGAATTTGTTCCATAATTTAGACAGGCATGGTATATTTGAATGTATTACCACTGATGATAGTGGCTGTCACCTTCTACATCAAAAACACTATGGAGGGTACAGACACAGATTAACTACGCATAGATGCGAAACCCAGTGAATGATCAAAGGATTTTCTGATTTATCTATGGACATTTAAATGGGTTTGATTGCATTATTGCCACTACCGTTGCTCAAATTATTTAATAACGTTTCTGTGTGATCGAGGCTTACGTCTAAACATCCCGAATGCACACGAAAGCTCTTTAAAGACACACGAGAATATTTAAATTCTTTTGAATTTTTATCTTTCTCGCCGTAAGAATTTCTCCCTCAACTTTTACATCTGCACGTGATCTGTGGTGTAGATAAGGAGAACAATCTTAAAGAGCGCCCAAAGTTTTTTATTTCCTTTTTACTTTTACAGTCACTTGAGCAAGTTTTTACTACATAATTGTTTTATTTAAGAATTATTACATATCTTTTTCTATTTAACTTACTTGACTTTATCTAAAACAGCTTAGTTCAGATCCAATCTCACGACTATCAGCGCCACCTTTATATACCACATTTTGGCGGACACTTTTACAATAATATACAAGATTGTTCTCTTTATATCTATCCTCCATATTAACATCATAATAATCATAATAAATAACCTAATAAAAGTGGTCTGTCAGCTCGAGGCAACTTTATAACAGATAGATAAAAAAAGAAGAGTCCATGACGTCATGCATGTCGCTCGTTAGAAACAGAGCAGGAGACACTATCTGTCCCACTTTGTCGAAACGGCATCATGGTTAATGTTTCCACGCATACCAAATTTATGGAACCGATTGAATATCTTTTACCTTTGGATTAAGCAAATTAAATATTTCCCCTTTTTGAACGCCTCTGAAGAAAATGTTACTTGATGATATTCTTACGAGGAATGTCACAGATTGGAATACCATCGGCATTTAATTGGTGGTGGAACGAGTCCTTTAAAACAATATTGACATTCAAGACCGAACATTGCAGATACGGTATATCTGATGAAAATGTTGTGCATTCTCAACGATAAAAGTTGTAATATTGTCAAATCAAACATGGTTGATTAAAAAACTCTCCGATAAATTAACAGATACTATTTTTTTTATTTTCATCTGTACGAAGCTTTGTGCAAATAGTTTGAGAATGAATTTGATATTGTAAAGTATGCAGAAGGTTGATTTGTTGAAATATCCAATTATAATTACTATCTATATAAGGATACATTCCACGAATGACATGCTTAATTAGAAAAGAGTATCGTTGGTATTTAATAAAAAACGGTAGTGTTTTAATACGTTGATTAGAATAATAGGGGTAAAAAAGGAAGCAAAATCTTCAAATAGAAGCAATTTGGTAAATCTGAAAATTTTTCAGGGTGAACTTAAAGATACTATAAGACCTGTTCTATCGGATATGCGGAAGATGGGCATTGAAAATGAGCAGGAAACAATGCTAGATAGAAGTCGAGGCAAATTGTGCCTGCAGCCAAGACCCACATAGGGTTGTAGTGATGATGATGATGAACTCAAAGATGATGAGAGTTGACGAGCAGTGCTGTCTTAAATATGCAATGGCGTGGTCTTTCTTTGTTGGATTTGCAGTCATAAAAATGTAAGGGGGAACACGTTGGTGGATACACTGGTAAGGCTATAGGCGAAAGATGATAGCGTGGAGATGATGGCATCACTGCTGCTTGTTATTTGAAAATTAATATATTTTATTGTTGGTCAGCATAAACTTTCTCTGTTTACAATAGCTTCAATTTCTCTCTTCTCGGTAAATACACTCTTCCTCTGTAACATGTATCAGTGAAAAGTATCACTTTCGATTGGAAATTGTTTATTTCTAGCAGAAAATAGATTTCTGTTAATAAATTTTTGACAATTTATACTCCTTTTTTTTAGTTGTAAATTATACATAAACTCCCGTTCAAAATTAACGAAAACAATATATTAAATCATACAAATTGCTATAATAAATTAATTTTAATAATTTTTTATGGACATTTATTACATTAAAAGATAGAAAAAACATATTCGGATACTTTAAAAGTGAATAAGCTTCAATATTTCTCTAGAAGATTGGAATTAAAATTGTTTTTAAGACAATAAAAATTTTTTACCTAATGTTGAAAAAAATAAATAATAAACCTATTAAATTTTGGATGAAATTTGTTCCCAGGCCGTGATTAACATTTTTCTTGAGGTGATGGATTCTCACACATAACGTAATATCACCTGAACAACACGGATTTGTTAAAGAAAGATCCACTACTACAAATCTTCTCGCCTGTGTGAATGACTGGACTCTTTCTCTTGATAATAAATTACCAACTGATATAATATATCTTGATTTTGTTAGGCTACAATACAAACTTAAGTCTTATGGCATTCGTGGAAAACTACTGCTATGGATTCAAAATTACCTATCAAATAGAAAATTTCGTGTCAGGATTGGTCAATCTCATTCATCTGAAAGATTAGTACCTAATAAGAGGGTGTTCCTCAGGGATTAATCCTTGGCCCACTTCTCTTTACAGCCTACACAAGTTACCTACCTGGCAAATAAAACAAATGCAGAGAAAGATCTGATGTTTTTAACTATCATTCATAATAACGTCGTTGTCTGTAATTTATTTGTTTGTTCTTCTCTTCACTCAAAAATAAAGTTAAACTAATATTTTCAAATACATAATTAGAAACAATTTTGCAAGCAAAAATGCATAGTAAATACTTGAAGCATTTAAAAAAATCTTTTTACTGGTAAACAAATTAAAAGATGAAAAACATGTACAGGTAGTGTAATACAAAATTACATTTGTCTTTGTCTGTACCGATGTTGAACTGTAATTGACTTTGAATAAATGCTTGTATCTCACCTTGAGTTTTAATTATTTTTGTCAGAAAATTATTCTTTGCCAGGATCGGCGCAAGCATTCATTACAACATTAAAGGATCACAAAAATTATACTACTATCCTCAATTAGTTCAATAGTGTTTGTGTGTAGATTCGCTGCTCTTCAATCATTGATTAAGAAAATTTTAAAAGAATTTAGTAGGATGTTGCGTAAGCTAAAAGAAAAGTGCATTAAATCCTTTGTTACTGGACTTGGTCAGCGAGAAGAACTCACAAATGTGAAAATACTTAGATTCAATATGGGCAAAAAAGAAAAGACAAGCTTTGGAGGAAGTAGAAAGGTTAGGCTAGGTATCATATGGTTGGGGCTTAGTAAGGTCGCCACTCCACTGCGATCCTTGTCTGTTGTGTTTCACCCCTAGAGGTTACAGTTCACTTTCTAAGTTGGTTAAACCAAATATGTTGATCCTTATTGTTCCTCAGCAAAGGCATAAACATAGTATGTGTCCAGCAGTTTTGTCTTCCACGCAGCAAAACCGACAGTCCGTTAGTTGGTTCAGTCCTATACTTTCGAGATGGTATCTTAGACGACAGTGTCCTGTAAGCACTCCCGTAAAACTCATAGATCGTTCCTACCCCATTCTGGGATCTGTCTGGTTGTGTTTATTGAGGGATTAGGTAAAAACCCACCCAGTCCGAAATGATGGTTTTGGCAGCACTTTTAGTGACTCCAAAAACTGGTTCTGGCCCTGTGAACGCAGATTCGGCTCCTTGTTTTGTGAGGATGCCGGCTTTCTCGTTACCCTCCAACCCCTGGTACACAGGTAACCACAGCAAAGTCACCATGTTGTTCGGTGTAATACCATACAAGTTTAGAATTTATCTTGTTGGAGCTCAGTGCTTTTAAAGCAGCCTGGTTGTCTCATATTATACTAATGTTTTAGATCGCTAGAGGTCTGTTAGTCAGCTCTCTTTTTTACGTGTATTTTTGTGGCTAGCATGTCAGGAACCATCCCGAGGATTAGGGAGTAAAAGGGGCTGCGTGAAGAGAAAATGCATCAGTATAAAACACTAGAAGTCTTGGAGAAAGAGGACAGATAACGTTGTGGTTTAAAGAAGAGAAAAGTTAGGAAAAAGGACTATCTAATAAATACCTGAATATGTCTAGTTAGTTTTTGTAATATCTATTTTAGTTAAAACCCGCAATTTTCAGCATTTGTTACTTGCTAACGAATAAGCAATTATTAAAAAAATATTTTATTTATTATAGTAGATGTACGTATAATATACTATAGCAGGACCGTCAGAACTATTCATTTTTTTCTTTGATTTGGAAGTTACAAATAAATAATTTAATTATTACTCAGTATTTTTTGTATTAATTATTATGTTCTTACTTTAAATACAGCAATTTTTTTATTTTCGTTACGGTCCTGTGTGATGTTCAATAACTTACTCTTTACCATTAATTCAAAATTTATCTGATGGCGAACAGAAGGCTTTGCGTGCGATTTTTAATAAAACCTACCGACCGTCGTCTTGTCTCGATTTTTGCCGTACGTAATACCTTTTTGTAAATAATAAATGCCAAGTTTTTCGTATTATATGTACGAGCTCTAGTGGCCAAATTCAAAATAAGTTGTGGTTTCGGAAATTCCGCTATGAGAGTTTGGCCCATTTTTATATTTCTTAGATTTACTTAAGTAAATGTACTAATCCTTTTATAAATTGCTTAAACATGTTTTTAATAAATTATAGTATAAAAAAACTAAAAAACACGCTTTTAGAGTTAATCAAACTAAAAAGTAAAAAATAATTCTTAACATAAGAATAAAATTACTGACTAGAAAATTAATGCCACTGTTCTATTTGTCATACAAAGCACCCCACGCTTTTAGAACAGTGACATTAACTTTCTCGTCAGTAATATTATTCTTATGTTAAGAATTATTTTTTACTTATAAGTTTGATTAACTCTAAAAGCGTGTTTTTTAGTTTTTTTAAACTATAATTTATTTTTCGCTTTTTAGTTCGATTTCTTTCACTCACCTTCTTGCTATTCATCCCTGGGCACGTTTATCACCAGTATATTGGATTGGGTGTATTATAATATGACATTGGAACTGCGCGCATGCGTAGTTTACGCACTAGTTCTATTTCTATTACTCTCATGCAAGGGAACCTTAAAAAAATTTATGGATCCTGGTGCAACTAATCAGTATAATCGGATATTTTGATCAAATTATTGCATTGTCGTCGTTCTTTGATAAGTGTGCGAAGTTGAAATTAAATCTGATCGCTTAAAGTAGGGCAAAATCGAGGCCCAAGAGTCAATTACAAACAAACATACAGGTGAAACTAATATGAGCGTGTTAAAAAGGGCAAAAGCTTATTTACAAAAATAAGCATAGTAACTTAAAAAGCACTTTAACGATAAGACATTTATCAAATTTTACTTCCCAAATAGTATAATTTAACAATATGCTTCCACTTCAATATACTATCCCTGTCCATCTATTCGGAGGATGGAAAAATTTAATTTCTGTGGTGGAAATTATTTTAAAAAAATTAAATATATAAAGCTGTATTGAGCTATCACAATGGGCCAAAAGACCTAGATGGGTTTCCTCCGAACCGCCGTTTTAACCTAACCTAAGCTGCATTGCAAAACTTTCCTACTTCCCTTTGTACTTGTTTTTGAAAGGCAATACGTCTTCGTTTGGTCGGTGCTTCTTTTTGGCCAAAAACGATAAAAATTGAAACGACGATTGTAGTGCACCATTATTTACGGCCACATTACAGTTTGAATTGCTTGACCACCCTCCTTACTCATTAGATCTAGCCCCAAGCGACTTATTTTTGTTTTCTAATCCAAAAATTACGCTCGAAAGACAGATATTTTCGTAAACAATTATTTTGCAGAGAACGGGTTAAAGAGATGGTAGCATTGCTGGAAGAAGTGCGTAGACTTACAAAACAAGGGGACTATGTAGAAAATATAAAAATTTAAAGAATAAATGTCTTCAATCTTTGTTAGGTCGGAAACTTTTCAACACCACCATAGTACACACCATTGCAGGCGTTTCTCTCATTGCTCATAACAGTGCAACAAGTCTTCAAACGTTGGGCAGTTTAATAAGGACGTAGTCTGATCCCTAACTTCTAAGGACTAAAAAAGGGTCCCTTTCAAATATTCTTTTATTTTTGGGAACCAAACTTCACAGGAAGTTAAATCAATTGCAGGATAATGAGTTGTTTGCTTCACAGAGACGGCATTGTGGACGAGTGTCCAATGATCCAATTTAAAATAGTTAAAATATCTTTTTGATCTTATTTTTAGTTATTATGCCAGATGTACAATTAATAACAATAAAAATGTAACAATCACAAAAGTCCTCCGGGTAAGATATAAATTTATTAATTTTTAAAAAGTACTTTTGAATCGTTTCGAGATTGGTTCCACAAATTCTCAACGGTATAGAAGCGCTGAAAACGTCCGATATTTCGATAAGGAGTTAGCCAAACAATTATAGCAAACAGCATAACTTTTAATAATTGTAGCTATAAAATTCAATATTCGTTCATTTGAAATAAGTGCCCAGTTGGAAATAAATTAATGCCTTTACTACTTACAGTGTTTGGCACTGAAACAGATCTCTGAAAAGAATAACGGCGTAATAATTTTGTGATAACAATTTTGAAGTGACTATTCGACCAACAGGAAGTTTTACGATGGCCCGTCAGTCTTTTTTATCTTTCAGCTGAAAATCTGGGGCAAAATTATCTACAAAAGAGAAAATGATCACTTCGATAAATGATATTTTTTCGTAGTAACAATGAAAAAGGGTTAAATTAATATATTAACCTCTATTATTCAAATATAACTAAAAAAAACACAGTTCGTGGGAGAATTCGACCTTTTCTTGCATGCTGCCTCTTCCAGTCCATCGTTAGACATTTCTGCTGCACTAGATAAATACCTACATTCATACATAAATATAGTCACGCCTTTTTCCCGTACAGGTAGGCAGAGACCACTTCTTTCTACTAGCTACGGTTTGCTACGGTATACAAACTTATTCACTTGTTCCACTCTTTCTCCTTTAACCAGCACCTCGCAATTTGTCATGATATCTTCCCTTTTAAAAAACAATACTTTTGTCTTGCTTACATTTAATTTTATCCTGTTAATTTTTAGGGTATTATGCATATTATTAACCATCGCCTAGATTAATAAATGTAGAGGTTTTCGGTATATGTCTATGTCTAGCAGGTTTCTTATCTGTTAGCTTCATTGTTTTGTCTTAAGCCAAGTATTTACTGCATCCAAACTAGCTTGAACTTGTGATTACCCTACTTTATAAGTAAACAAAACACACATTATTCCTAAGACGCTTTCCTTGATGTTATTTTAATTTCTTTGGATTTACCTCTTTGTTTAATTTTTGTAATGCCTCCAAATAGGTTGTTCAGTCTTCTTAATTTTTTTTTATGGAACTACTTTTCAAAATATTTCATTCTTCGAATTACCAACACTAATATAAAGTTTCAAGAAAAGTGCTTAGTAAGAATTATACTTAACTGAAAACCACCATTAAGTAAACAAAAGATGCGAAGAAGTGGAAGAAATATATGAGAGTAATGATAAAAAGTAATAAGCAGCTTTAGTACAAGCTACCGAAATTAATTTACAATTTATAAATAATGAATTCATTAATGTTTAGAAATAAAAAAAAAACTTTATACAAAAAGAGAAACTCCAAAAAATGGATAGCTCCGGCAAGAAATAAAGTATTTAGTCAAAATATCGCAAGGAAAAGAAATAAAGAAGTGGAAGAAAAATACGACAGTAATGATAAAAGTAATGAGCAGCTTTAGTACAAGTTACCAAAATTTATTAGTAATTTATAAATAATTAATCTATTTTTGTTTAAAAATATGGAAAACTTGATACACTAGACACAAAAAGAGAAAGGTCAAAAAATAGATACTTACCTCCGATAAGTAATAATTTATTAAGGAGGAAGTCAGAAGAATGCAGTAAAAAGAGATAAAACAATGAAAAAAAAATATAAAAGTAATGAGCAACTTTATAACTAACCACTATCCAAAAATGATTTATAATTTATAAATGATAAATAAATCTATTTTAGTTAAAAATAAAGAAAACTTGATGGTGACAAACTTCACGTGCTGTAGTCACTACCTAAGAGTTATTGCCAAAAAATGGGACTACTATCAAATGAATGGGAGCATTGAATACGAATTTTCGTCGTCGAACGTAGGTGTTATTCAACCCTGTTATTCTATAGAAGGTTATAAACTAGTCAGTCTAGTAAACTTTTTATCTGTATACCGGCGAACAATAGATCTATTTCGTCCCACATACAGTAAAGGAAGTTTTGAGCTATAAATGCGGATAACTAATGTCTGAGAAAAGTTAAAAAGTTTTGCTCGAGAGTTTGAAAAGTACAGGGTAATCTTCATAAATGGCTATTTTTACATTATTGAAACTCGTCTATTCAATCTGTCATAGGACTAACTGCGTCTAATTATGTGCAAACTAAAGCTTTATTTAACAAAAAAATAACGAATACAATAATAATATTTTTGATTTAATTTTTTTTTTTTATTAACAATTACCCTTGTGCAGCATTGTGTTAAGATTACAATCTGATCATAAGATCAATCAGCAACTTACGGCTAACTTAAATTACTACTCTGTAACTATCTAAGGTCTTACTCAACATCATCCTTAGATTTCTAATACATTTTGTACACTTATTAACGTACACTTCAACACGCACATTACTCTGCTTTTGACAATAACTTCACCAACTCGTAAGGTTTAATCCTCTTGAGTCTTCTCGCTATTCCTGCAGTATCAAGGAGCTGGATTACCTCAACATTGGTATGATGATGAAGTCGTAGTTCATGACTCGTGGCAAATTTGACTATAGTTTGGTCAACAGTATCCATATCCAGATCCTTATGGAGGTTACTGTTTCGAATGTGCCAGGGTGCATCCACGATGTTCCTTAGTACCTTGTTTTGAAATCTTTGAATGATTTGAGACTACTTTGACTAGCACATCCCCATAGTTGAATACCATACGACCAAATGGGTTTGAGTGATTTAAATGAAAAAAGAAATAAAAAACGAATAAAAGATTCATAAAGGTACAATGTTTTACTTTTGAGATAGATACAAAGACGAAAACAACGTGGTGTCATAATTAAATAGGTTCCAACAAAAGGAAGCCTTCTTTTTCTTTTTTATGTAACCATGATATTCGGCGTCCTTCGGGACATCTCTTGCGATTCCTTTTACCTTACATAACCAGCTGCAGTATTTCATATTTTTGGTTACGCATTATGTGTCCAAAGTATGCAAGTTTTTTTTCTTTAATGTTGTTCATTAATTCTTTTTCTTTTTGCATACGTTGCAAGACAGCTTAATAAGTTACGTGATAAGTCCAAGTGATTCTCAACATCCGTCAGAAGCCCCACATCTCAAGTCTTTTGCAAGCTGAATCCGTCAATGTCCATAATTTAACACCATACATTAATATTAAAAATATGTAACATTTTAATAAACGAGTTCTAAGATTTAAATTAAGTTTTATATTACACAGGAGAGTTTTCATGCGATTGAAGTAAGATCTGGCTTTCTCGATTCGTATCTTTATCTCTTTTATTTGGTCCCAATCGTTTTTTTGTTGCACTACCAGATAGTTAATGGTTGAGACTGCCTCAATGGGGAATTTCTGACGTGAAACTACGTTCTGAGCGGCTTGTTTTCTTATTATCATTACCTTTGTTTTGTTTGTGTTTAATCGCATATTACATTTTTCGCACATCTCAGTTACTTTCTCTATTAACCTCTGGAGACACTCAGCTGTATCTGCAAGAAGAACAGTATCATCTGCATACCTTAAGTAGTTGATCAGTACACCATTTATAGAGGAAGCCTAAAAATGTAAAATTACCAGTAGTGTTTAAAAAATGTAATTTAATAATTGGTAAGAATTAAAAAAAAATGAGCCGTCATGGGACGCCTGGCAGATGTGAAACATCGGAACTATTTTGTATAGAAAATATGCATGTTTTACTAAAAAAACTAAATACAACTGCTAAATATCACTTAATATAAATCTGCTACATATTCTTTACATTTTTTTTTGGTATTTTAAATATGAGTGCTAAACCATTGTAAATTTGTGCCTAACAATTTCAAACGAAAACAATAACCTCTATAAATCAATAAAAACGCATTGTTTTGACAACTGTCATTTGTCATCAGTTATTTTTCTTCTTTTCTATAGTTAAGATCTCATTTTTAAATTAATACAGCCATTAATATGCCACGGTATTTTTGATCGGACGGAAGACTGACGGTCGTCACGCCAACAAACGGTTAAACCCTACTCACAAACAGTTTTAGAAGAAGACTATGGGGTTTTCTCAAAGTGGGCGGGTTCATTATACAGTTATGTAGCATCAATGTTTGTACGTACACAAGAACCAACTGTGTGCTGTAATCTGTTGATAGTTAGCCGTGTTTTACTGCGAAAAGATATTTCCTCTTTCTCAGAACCAATTCGTAAACCGTTCATGGGGCTGGCCCCTCTCCGTAGTTTTTGCATGGGTGCTGGCTCATTTTTAGTTACTTGACATGGGAGCTAGCACTTTTCCTGAGCATGGAGGTTGGTTTAACTTCACAGATTAAGCTTAGAGGTAATCTATCGACGAAGCTTAGGAGGTGACTCATCTCCACAGAAAAATGTGGGACTAGCCCATTCCCAAAGATTGCGTATCAAGACTGGCCTATTTTCAACGAATTAGTAAAGGAGCTGGCTAGTGTTCATAGACTTAGAATAGAGACCAGCAATCGATCCTCCTTCCAGTATTATATGTAAAGACTACAAATAAATAATCCTCGATATGATATGGAAGGTATGAAGAGCTTTAATAAGAGCTTTTGTTTCTTGTTTTTGGTACCAGCTGAGATTTACTTATTAATGACAATTCTACAGATTCAAAGAAAAATAAACAACTAACAATGCGTTTACTAATTGAGATGTTTTGCAAGATTAATTTTAGATCAGGTTAATTTAAATGAGGCAGCATAATAATTATTTATATGATTTTGCTCTAGATACAAAAATAAGTAGCTAGATAGCGAAAAGCAAAGATAAAACTTTAAATGAATGGTAAAACATCTATTTTAAGTAGGATTAATAAATTTGAAAATGGTCTCAGCTTGCGGCTTAAAAAAATTGTATTTATTCAGAACAGTTGTGATTACACATTATTTAATTAGCTCTTTCAACAAATACGGCACTGCATGTTTGCAATTTTAACTTTGTAAATTATAACTTATGATTGCACGAGAGGTTTGTTTTTTATCGGGTAAATTTGGGTTGTATAATGAGAAACTGTTGCCTAGCAATTAGACGAGAAAAACTGTCAACTATTAAAAACGTGACACCGAAGGTGTAGCGTTTTTGGGTCGACAGTTTTTCTAGTCAAATTGCTAAAGGAAACAGTTTAGAATTTGAACAACACAAATTTACCTTGTATCAATACAAACATCGAGTGTAATTCGTCGGGACAATTTAATGAATAAGAAATTTAGAAACATGTCAATGCTAACTTTATTTATGAAACATTAAAAATAAATACATTTTTATTTGAATGTAATTAATA
Organism: Agelastica alni; assembly: GCA_950111635.1. Taxonomy (NCBI): domain Eukaryota; kingdom Metazoa; phylum Arthropoda; class Insecta; order Coleoptera; family Chrysomelidae; genus Agelastica; species Agelastica alni. Next base: position 15,061,790 of record OX467711.1, read on the forward strand.
AAACCGCAGTTATTGAAATTCATACTAGGAACAGTGATATCGCTGCGGGTGCCACAGCTAATCGTTTCTGTAGTACATGTTTTTTCTTTTTCCTAACGAATTGATTGAATAATACTCTTTGTCAACTTGTAAATATGGTTTTATTGATGATGAATTGTTGTGTCCTGTTATTTTTCCTGGCAGTGTTCCCGGATTATTACATACGGTTTACACGTCAAAAAACTTCCTCCAGAAGAAGTTGTTGTGTATCGATATGTAAGTATGACTCTGTATGTGAAGCGAAATATAGTAAGGGTGGGGGTGGGTGGAAAGAAGATGAACAAGAAGGCATAGCGACGCCGCCGTCGTGGTGTCCGACGTCGACGTTGTTGCAACGGGTCAGTCAGTGTGCCGACGTTTATCGACCTACTCGCTTCTTGTTCCGGTCGAAAAGAGTTCGACCACGCGACTCGGACCAAATGAGGCCTCCATAGACACATGAACCAACATAGAAGGTAAGCATACTCCGTTACTTACCGGCATTTCACAGACTTTCAATACCACGCATAAAATCAGTTTTATCCAGAAAAAACTACCATCACAAAATTAAAAATTATTTAAGTATCTGTTGTACCAAAGTTTTCAAAAATCTTTCTTGGCTTTAAAAAATTTTTAACGAGCAACTCCTTTTTTATGCATAGTTATTTGTTCTTAAATAATTCTACATTTTCTATGTTAATAAGAAGGTGACGATCAAGGTGTAAAGTAGTTGGTAGTTGTTTCTCCTAATATCAGAAAATACTACGTTTTTTTATTGAAGTATGTGCTTAATTAGACTGCTTTGATTTTGACTTTATTATTAACCAAAAATTTTTTTTCAGAAAGATTATTGTATAAAGCAAATTGATTTATTGTAAATATTAATATAAATAAAAATTTTAACGGCCTTTTTTAAACCAAGCTGCAGAGAAATAAAAATTAATTTCGTTTTGCGTTAAAATAAGTAATTTTTTGTTTAAACTTCTTAATGTTATTAAATTTACCTTCCACAAATTATTAAACAGATTGTGGAAATTCTTGGGAAAAATTCTATTTAATTTCCACGATGCTAAATATAATTATACTCATCCACTAATTCTTCTTCAGAATAACCATAAAACTGCCTGGCTACAAAAAAAAAACCAGTACGTATCAAATGGTTTTCTAATCTTTGTAGTCATCGTATAAACCTGTTATTATCAGGAGTTCGAAATAGAAAAACAGAATCATTCTTCATCTCAGCTCGTTGCAATTCTATTCAACATTTTAACATTCAATTGAAAACTACTTATATTTCACTTGTGGCAGTCACTTTAACTGGTTTATTGCTTATGCGACTACTTCAGATTCATAGGCCAGTTTGAAAGGTTGAAACAGATCTTAATACTTTAACGGAACAAAACTTTCTGCACGAAATTCGAGCAAATGTGGACTGTACGGGAAATATGTTAAAAGTAATGACAATGACCACAACCACAACCTTTTTCTTTCCCTGCCGGCGAGATTATGACGGTATGCTGGTTCTGGCTGTTCTTTTTTTCTATGGAAGTCTGAACTCTCGATGTGTACTGCACCTATTTGGTAAAATTTTACCAAATGAACCGTCTTGTCACTACGAAAACTAATAGACGAGGAAAGTATGTCGTAACAAATGTCATTCTTGTCAAAAACTGATTGCAAACAAAAAATTTGAGGTTACGTTCTCTGTTGATGCTTTGCAGACTACCTTTTTTAATACCTTTAACGGAGTGATAAAATCAAAGATAACACAACTATTTTATACATAACAAGATGAACACAAACACCTTCACGAAATTAATATCTGGCAAGCTGATTTAGATTTGACAGAGGTTTGTTTGGAATAACTTTTTGTCAAGTATGACATTTCCGACGTCATGACTATCCTCGTCTATAATAGTCATGGACTAAGTGGGTAATTTGACATTACACCCAGCAAATTTGAAAAATGACCAATTTAAGAGGGCAATGTGATAATAAATATTGAAATAAATAAATTGCCCGGGAATTATATATAATGTCCATCACCTATTGGGCAAAGTAATAAAAAGACATGTTTTATTACTAATTTTTTTGTTATATATATGCTGTAAACTATAATTATAAAACTTGAAATAAACTAAACTTTATACAATGTGAATAATCAGTCTCATAATTTGTACCTATTAGGAAGGGGCTCTACATTTAGAATCCACTAGTTCTTAGCAGTTGAAAATATAAGACAAATAACTCAAAATATAAAATATTCGTTTTACGGACACTTAGATTATGAAACGGAAATGGGCGTAAGTAGTGACATATTTATTTATTGTAATAATTACTGCTTTGATGGAATTTTGAGTTACACAATTTTTTTTCTTTGCGATAACTACTTTTATTAAAAATAGAACCACCTTTACTACTACATCGACTAAAACCTTGCCCTCCACATTTAGACAACATCCGAACACTCTCACTCTCTCAGTAACATCTCTCTATATATGGAACAGCGATACAAATATTTCCTTGCACACTACAAATTGGTTTCTTGAATGAAGTTGGTTCAAAACACTTTTGTTCCCAATTTAAGAAGGTTAGAGGCTGTTAGTGGTAAGTATATAAGTAGGTATATTTTTTGATATATAAAGAAGTTTAGATAATAATTAATCACTTGGTCCGATGAAGCTTGTCATTATTAATAATTTACTCATTTATCACTTGGTCCATAACATATACATTTCGACATCTTGCCGTATGGACCAATTCACCAATAGTTTTCAAACCGGTACAATCAACCATCGTTTTGCTTTCTACCAGTGCCTCGTCTACCTTTAATTCTTCCTTCAATGATTGACTGTTAGAAGTAATTCTTTATTTCTCCGTAGTCTTCTCAACACTTCGACGTTTCACTTTGTCTGTCCAAGGAATTTTTAACAAACACCTGTATCACCATATTTCAAACGCTTCTAGCTTGTTTAACATTGCAACTTTAAATGTCCAAACCTCTACAATGTATAGGAGCACCGAGCATTTTAAGAATCGCGATGAAAGTTTGGTGTTAAGACCACGATTGCACAGTGCCTGATTTGTATTTAAGCATCTTTTTTTAGTCTCATTGGGGGTTACGTGAAAAGAATCTGTGACATTTTAAAATAGCACTTCCAAGACCTAATGTCACTATGTGGTCATCAAATTAAGCGTCATTTTTTGAATATAAGGAATTTTTTATATGTTGGTTTGCACACGTAAAAGCAAAAATCTTAAGGTTTAAACAATTATTTTTAAGAACCTTTCGAAAAACTATCATTTTTGTTATTTGACGTACTGTTACGGACTCAAATTTTTTCTTTAGAGCTACTCGTAAAATTTTTATTTGTATTAGATCAGATGTGGCTAATTTTGTACCTCGAGAAGCACTTTTACACCGAAAAAATTTTTAGTTACAAAAATAAAACTAAAATAATCGAAAAATAAATTCACTGGAGTGGGTACTAGTTAACGGCCTAATGCCGCAGCACCATCGGCAACTAGTAGGTAGCAAGAAGAAGCAGATCTATCAATCTGCATTTGTATTGTGTCGGGAGGCAATACGTTTCAATTAATTGCTTAGTCGATTGCCGATTGTCGATCGCTGGTTCGTTGGTGGGACCGCGGCTGTATTTACGCCTTTTGACTCGAGTTAGTTATTCTTTATTGTAATTCGCATTCCGAATCCGGTCGTGGCGATAGACCAGCGGAATTATTCGAACACAATTTATTGGTGATAACGTTAAATCTACAAGAAACTAACTAAAAGCTATTTACAGGAATTTATCGTAACTAACTATTCTTATAAAAATATTAAGTGTAGTTTGCAGATGTAAAGAATTTCAGTAAATCCTTTGCATTTAAGGGAAAATATCCCATAAAACTTTTATTATTCTTCTAGTTTGGATTAAGTAAAGTGTTTGAACAGCACATTTGGTAACACATGATATCCCAAATAGTTTAATTGATGATAATTCGGTATTATGTACGACAAGCCTGCATTATGTCGCCCATGCTATTCAACCTCTATTCAGAAAAAAATATTCAATGAGGCTCTTACTGATACCACTGAGGGAATCAACATTAACGGGGTCAACGTAAATAATATTATACACGCCGATCTTCAAAACCTAATAAATAAGATAACCGACACTTGTATACAATTTGGCTAAAGAGTCAATGCCAACAAATGAATATTAGCAAAGAAACTAATATTAGGGATAATGGTAAAATGGTCAATGGAACAAAACTGTAAAGAGTTCATAAATTGGTGTACCTCGGTAGCAACATCAACTATCAGTGTGATCCAACTGTGGAGATCAAAACACGAATAGCAAAAGCCTGAGCCGTCTTTATAAACATGATAAAACTATTAACCATTTACGACCTAACATTGGAATCTATAAATCTATATATATATATATATATATATATATATATATAAATGAGTTGCTGTTCGTTTGTCTCGCAAAAACTGAAATACCTCCTGACCGATTTAAGTGAAATTTTTAGGTAATCTTTAGATTAGCCCCGCAGGTATTTCTGTAAAGTTTGGTAGTGATCAGATCAACGAAAGTGGTGAGAAGGGGATGAAATATAAAAAGTATTAAAAACGGCTATTATAAGTGTAGAATTCATAGTCAGATTTTAACTTAATTTAGTTAATATGTATTTATTGCACCAACTTGAGAGATGGGATAGTTTTTATCCCGATTAGTCTCTACGAAAGGGGTAAGATGGGGTTGAAATATAAAAAATATCACAAATGGCCGATATAAGTGTCGAACTTATAGTTTTTGGGATCGCTGAGTTTAATAGTGATATTCCCAATTATGTAAGCACATATACAAAAGGGGAGTGAAGGGGATAAAATATAAAAACTTTTTTTTGCTTTGATAAGACACTAGCAAAACAGAATATTTTAATTGACTTAATTGTTTAGTTACCATAGCATCTAGGTAAAACCTTGACCTAAAATGTACTTGAGCTCCGAATCTGTCAAGCGGCACGACGTAAAAATAAATGTTTCGCTTCGGCCAAGAAAGTATTCGTCAGGAGATTTAGCAAACACCCGCGAATACTAAGAAATTCAAGTCAAGCATATGGAAGCAGTTTAAAAACTTTTACGAAGAAAAATCGTATGATTTTGATAGCGGATATAAACGTCAAAAAATTTCCGCTGTTGGGTCCCAAAGAAAAAAAAAAGTCCACTAAAATACATACGTTGCCATGGTGATCTGTCAAAAAAACCCAATTTGATTGGTTAAAAATTCATCATCATCATCATCAGTCAGCTATACTTGTCCACTGCTGGACGTAAGCTTCCCGTAATAGTTTCCATCCCCTTCTGTCCTGGGTTGCATTCATCCAGTTGGAATGGATACGTTTTATATCGTCCGACCATCGGGTGGGTGGTCTTCCTCTGCTGCGAAATGCATCGGCTCGAGGTCTCCACTCTGTCATATTTTTTGTCCATCTGTCGTCACTAGCCCTGGCCAGCTGTTCAGCCCAGTTCCACTTAAGGTTGGCAATTCTCTCGATGGCATCGATCACTCCACTTCTTTACCTTATATTTCTGTTGGGAACTCTATCTCTTAAAGACAGTCCCAGCATTGCTCTCTCCATAGCTCTCTGGGCAACCCGTATTTTATTTGCGGTACGCCTTGTTAAGGTTAATGTCTCGGCGCCGTATGTAAGTACAGGCAAGACACACTAGTTGAAGATCTTCCTTTTGAGGGAGATGGGAATATCTGATCTTAGGATGTGACTTAGCTTTTCAAGAGCTGCCCAAGTTAGTCCAATTCTTCTTGACAGCTCACAAGATTGTTTGTCTCTACCCAAGCGAATCTCATGGCCCAGATAATTATTCGAGTGTACTTGTTCTGTTGTGGAGTTGTTGAGAGTTAAATTTGTACTTGCAACCAGATTGGTCATGAACATAGTTTTGCTGGTGTTAACACTCAGGCCCACCTTCTTGGAGGCTTGTTCTAGCTCTTGTAACATCATTTGCGTCTCACCCAGGCAATCCGTCATCAGTATGATGTCATCAGCAAAGCGCAAGTGGTTAAGCTTTTCGCCGTTAATGTTGATTCCGCAGTTCTCAATGTTGGCACGTTTGAACATATACTCTAGGAGGGTAGTAAACAACTTAGGGGAAATAACAACTCACTGGCGCACACCTCGTTCTATCCTAAAGTTGAGAGTATCTTCATGCAGCCCAACACAAGCAGTTGCATTTTCGTAAACATGTTTGATGATGTCTGTGTATCGACTGTCAATTCTGCAGTCAGCCATACCTTTGAACATTGCACTATGGTCGATCGTGCCGAAGGCTTTTTTATAGTCGATGAAGACAAGAACTAGGAGTTTGTTGTATTCTACACACTTTTCAATGAGTACCTTGACTGTATGGAGGTGATCATTAACACCGTAATCGGCACAGAATCCTGCCTGCTCCCGTATTTGGTAGAAATCTCATGAACAGCTTATACAACTGAAAAAGCAGGCTGATAGGTCGGTAATTCTGGATCTTTGCTGTATCCCCTTTCTTATGGACCAATACAATAACAGCTTTTTTCCATTTCTCAGGTGTTATACAGTTTCGTATAAACAGTTTCGTAAAAATTACTGGTGTCGAATTTTTAAAATATTTTTTATCATTTTTAAATCGTTTGTAAGTCATATTGTCGGTAAAAAACGCTATATATTTTTATCTCAAAGGTTTTTGGTTAATAAAACTTTTTATTGCATGTATCACTATTTGTTTGATGTACATTCATTATTTACATGGCTTTCCATACATACAGTTATTATCTAATGAAACATTCATCGTTTAGGAAAATATATGGAGATAAAGTTGAAAGTTTTACAGACGTATGGTGCAAATAACCAATAAACAGCTATTTGTTTTTAAGGAGTTTAAGAACTACTAAAATTATTGTCTGCTGCATAAATTATATCCATACCTTACGCACAAACAACGAAAACGCTCAGTGAGCGAAAAAAACAGCGACAACGCGTTGCGGACGGTGCTGAACGACCAAGACGCGTTCTGGAAGATTTAGAAAGATCATAAATATTTCACTAGTTTAACAGAAATAATAACTAAACATTTTAAAATGTTATTTCCACAGGTAACTTTATTTATTAAAGAGGAAAATAATAGAGTAATAAAAAAATGAACCGCATGATGTTTGGAAGGATATTCACTTGTTCTGGCAGACACCATTATTGTGGCATTAAGAATTGCTCGACACCTCATTGGCCCGCAATTGCACTTCTTTGTTTTTCAATAACGTTTGCAATGTCACAAGACAAACCTTTGTTTTGATCCAGACGAAAGAGCTGAAGCTTTTCTTAAATTTAATGAACAAATGGGAAAATCTGATGAGTTTATAAAATTAGAATCAGCGAAGGTAAAATTCGCTATGACTATAAAGCCTTTCCAGCACTTCCTCTTTGGTTTCCAACTTATACAAGCTGGTTTTATTAACGTTTAGAACCGCAGCTAGAACACTTCTAGGCGCAAGTCGCCCTCTGTCGACATCCGGAAGTTTGACTAAAGTCGGTATTTTTTCAGCTTGTTTTTCCATTCCGACTTCAGTATTTTCGCGTTGCTCTCTGACGGCATCATGTCAGCAGCAAAGGCTGCCTACGGATTGTCTTGCAATTTTAACACAACACGTCACGTGTACTATCAAACTGCATGTTTTACATGGTTGGATGATTCCAAAATCTTCACAAATGGAACATGCTACCGCGCTGGATGCTGCATTGATTACATATTCTCTTTATTTCTGGTCTGCTTCGCGTGCCATGCCATCCAAGACTTGCTCTAAATCCTTTTTCGTTTTAAAAATTTCCCTTTCCAGAGAAGAATCTGCCAGTACGATTCTTTGCTTGCTACCAAACATGGCAATTTTCTATCGCTTCGGACAGTAGTATTTATTAAACATTGGTTTATGAGCAGTTATAACGTTACAAAAATGGCACGATTGACTGTGCATAGAGGAGGGCTGGTTCTTACACTTATGTATGGTAGTGAATTTTAAGTTTGGCAGAAGAAGCATGCAAGTAAGATCAATTCTGCGGAAATGAATAATCTGAGAAGTATAGCTTGAGTGACTCTGATCGATAGTAAGGAATAGTTTAATAAGGGAAAGCTGTACTGTGTTAGAAGATGTAGTAACAATGATAAATAAAGAAATGCTTGGATGAACACATAGAGAGAATGGATGAAAGAAGACGAAACAGATTTATAAGGTGAGTGTGAGTGGGCAAGTCGGTAGAGGTCAACTTAGGCGAATATATCTCGATCAGATCCAAGTTTTTTTGAAAAAATGCAAGGTAAAATGACCAGCAACCGACGAGCATGTATGAAAACAATAATGAAAGTAAAAGAAGCGAAAGACGTGTGAAGGAAAAGTAGCAAGGGGAAAGAAGAAGGGTTTTACACTCTTATTTGCCACCTTACAACTTATCTTCGGTGGCTTAATATAAATAGATATTTCTCGATTTATCTAAAAGGCTCGCGTATTTTTTTCTCCGTCTTTATTAAGCGAGAGTGTTCTCGAGAAGTGATAGAATAAGATAGACAGCAACTTGGCTCGAAGCTCAGGTCTATCTGGGAATGAAAAATAGGGGCCCCTTATGGACCAAATGCGCCAAAAAAATTGGTGTAAATTTAAAATTTACCTTGTATAAAAGGTTAATGTAAAAACTTACGAATCCTAACGTATAACAAAAAAATTTATAATACATCAGGCGCACTGACGACCATAAAAAACAAGGACAACTTTAAAAATTATGCAGGATTATGCATTATGTCCATTATTTTACAAGCAGTTTGAGCCTATCCGGAAGAGGAATTTTTTACCTATGGTTAATTTTTTCAATAATTCCTCTTTCTATCAAACCGTTCCCCCTCTTTCTGTCAATCCGTTTTTATGAATTCAATTTATTATCCCTTGTGCAGGATAAATAATTGCATTGCTTCATACGCTTCTCAAATTCACTTTAAACACACATCTAGTTTGACGAATGATTAATAATTGAAAGAAAAAACAATTCGCCGAAAAAAGAGACGCAACGAATACATTCTACTCTAATTTTTTTCTTCGATCTTTTTTACACAAAACCGACCGACAAATTAAAATTTCGAAAATGAGTGGCAGAATTTAATTACCGATGCGTTTTGAAAGGACGAAAGTGAGTGAAGGATTATTGTGAGAAATACCATTTATCATGTAACGAATCGTGAGGTGAGGGTGTCAAAAGGCGCTCTTTACTAATCAGTGACGTGCATTACAATAATTTTTTTTATTTGTTTTTCGTTCGTAGTTGATTTAATGTGTTAAATATTGCATTCATTCGTTTAGTTATGCCGAGTTCGAAGGAAAGATTTTTTTTTAAACTAATTATTATCTCTGCTAAATCCTTTTGGTATCCACAACCTGTCGTGGTCAACAAGAACAACCACAACGCGAAAAATTATCTGATTTCGATGTTTGGTCGTAAAGCACTGTCCAAAACGCGTTGTGGCTGTTTTTTTCGCTCATTGAGCGTTTTCGATGTAACATATACAGGGTGATTCATAACTATTGTGACATAGGCTAAGGGCGGGTGATTTGGACCAAAATATGACGATAGGAGTAAATATCCCTTAATAAACTATTGCTGTGAAAAAAAGCGTTAAATTTGACATTTTTTCATAAACGATCTTCAATGAGGTGGACCGACAGATTTAAAGAAATGACGGGACACTCAATGCACGAGGCAATACATCTAGCACAAGATAGAAACGCATGGAAACAACAAATTCAAACACATACCTAAAATAGTATTACTATATCCTCCAGAGGGTAAAAAGACTGAAAAGAAAAGAAAAAATTTTCCACAGCAATATTTTATCCTATCGTCATATTTTGGTCCAAATCACCCACCCTTAGCCTATGTCTCAATAGTTATGAATCACCCTTGTACTTAAACTTTTTTTAAATACCAAACTAATAATGCGTCATTCAGACTGAGATACGTACCTAAGCTATGGAAAGTAGCAGAGGTTATAATGATACCTAAGCCAGGTAAACCGCCCCAGGAAGTTACATCCTACCGGCCTATCTCTTTGCTGCCTGTTATTTCGAAATTGTTCGAAAAATTGCTCCTTAAGAGATTAAAATATATAATAGAAGAAAATAACATCATTCCTTCCCATTAATTTGGTTTTCGAGAAAAGTACTCAACCATCGATCAAATTCATTGAATAACAAACGTAATCGAAAAGTCCTTAGAAGAAAATAAAGTGTGCTTTACAGCTTTCTTGGACGTGGCCCAGGCTTTTAATAAAGTTTGGCATAAGGGCTTAAATTACAAGTTGAGTATGTTACTACCACGCCAATATTCAGAATTAATAAAATCCTATATATCGAACAGATATTTTAGAATAAAACATGAAGAAGCATACTCTCATCTAACAGAAATCAAGACAGGAGTACCTCAAGGTAGTGTACTAGGCCCTGTACTCTACTTACTGTATACCAGCGATATACCAAATCCTAAACATGATACTATTGAAACGTTTGCGGTTGATACTGCCATTTTGGCTGTTGGAAAAAACCACGAAGAAGCCAATATAAAATTACCAACATCCATAGACCAGATTAACACTTAGACTAATAGATGGCGAAAACGAAAACAAATCTGCTCATGTTAACTTTACCAACAAACGAAAACGAAATATCCAAGTAACAATCAACAATGCTCAAAGTCCTTATGTTGGCACTGCAAAGTATTTGGGAATGACACTTGATGCTAGACTTCGCTGGAGAGACCACGTTAAAAAGAAAGAAGAAGAGCTTGGTATAAAATATAAAAAGATGTATTGGCTGCTAGGAAGAAACTCCAAATGGTCCATACACAACAAACTGCTTCTCTACAAACATATATTGAAACCTGTCTGGACATAAGGTATACAGCTTTGGGGCTGTGCCAGTAAAAGTAATATTCAAGTGATACAACGTTTTCAGAATAAAGTATTGAGGAACATCGATGATGCACCTTGATACTGTCGTAACAGTGATCTCCATAGGGACTTCGATGTAGAAACTGTTGACCAGACCACAGCCAAATTCGCCAGTAGCCATGAACAACGGTTACTACAACATAGGAACGTTGAGGTTATCCAGCTCATCGACAATACCAATCTAGTGAGAAGATCAAATCATTTGAGTTAGTAAAGTAGTTTAAGTGACAGTGTTAGTTAAAAGCAGAGTATTGTGCGAATCTCACGAATCACGTTAACTGTAGTCTTGCTAAAAATATTAGACACTAAGGTATACTAATGAGTAGGACCTTAGAATTTAAAAATTTTCCACCTTAGTTAAGTTAGGTTTGAAAAAAATTGCTTATTAATCTTCATGATCAGATTTTAATCACAGAAAAATACCCTGATTAGAAAATATTTTTAAAGGAAAACGAAAATACACTTATCGTAACTCGAAAACGTACGCCTATGGCATCTTAATTTCTGCCCCATAAAGTTCTTTATTTCCAAGATTTAGCCGACATACTCGGCTAAAACTTCGCTTTTAACCCCTAAGTAAATAGTCGGATGCTTCAGACGTTGACTGTAACGATTATAATGTGAGAGAGTTGGACATAATAAATTTGTGTGTGACTTTAGTGAGTGATGAAAAATTACAGTAGAAATATTATTTTAAATCGTTTTAAAAATCAAAGAAAAGTTCCACAAAAAGTCACATAAAAAATTTGTAAATTGATAATTCAATAATATGTTTCGGAAGCTTTTTGGGAGTTTTGTTGCACCAAAAAAAACTTTTAGTATTATTATTATTATTAACAATATCTATACTTCTGAGGTGGTTCTCGGTTTGGGTACTTCTTGTGCATTCTCTTTGAGAATCAAAAAAGTTTTTGGGTGTCATTAACTTTAAAATGAGGTTCCTCAATATTGGGCAGCCCAGAGATATTCTTTTGGAGGAATGACATAATTATAATTTGTTTATTTTCAATCGACGTCCAGCGATATTATTTATAAACCAATTACCCTGTCAGATGAAATTATTATTAATTATTTATTCACAGTCATAACACTATTATTGATTATTATTAAGTCATAAAATGAATATTATTGATTGTTAATGTAACAATAAAAAAAGTTTCATGAATCAAAACAAATTGTTGTGATGCCATCAAATAATGTTTTCGATAAATAAAGTAAAAAAACCATCTTCAGGGTAAAACAAGAAGAAATATGTACTAAATTAAAAGAAATCGGTGCAGGAGTTCCAATAAGAAATGTCTTAGGGTCTATTTTGTATCTGATCTACACCGCTAAAAAACCGCAACTAGAACTAGACCACGTAACCACATCTTCTTTTAGACCACAGCGTTCTCTTATCTCACTATTTTTTACTTTATCCAACCGAGTCACTCCGGCTATACTTTTCAGACTACATATCTCCGCACCACTATGTACAGCCAGACGTGCCTTTTTGACGCTTTCTGGCTGTTTATAAAGCTATGCAGTGCCCCATTCATTTGTTTTCCTGCCAACACCCTAAACTTTGAACTCAAGTGCTCAAATTCATTTAATTGTTCCACTCTTTCTCCCTCAATTGAAACTTCATGGTTTGTCATGCCTTTTTCTTTTTCAAAAACCATTACTTTTGTTTTGTTTACATTATTTTCATCCCTTTGATTTTTGGGGCATCATGCATAACATTAACCATCGTCTACAACTTCTCTTCAGATGACGCTAATATGACTTGATCATCGGCGTAAAGAAGGCATTTGACGATCAAATCATTCATTTTCAAGCCATACGCACTTTCTTTCAAATATTTTAAAAATCTATGTAAGTTAAACCAAAATAATAAATTAATTTAGAAATTTTTTTATTGTGTTTCGTTAACAATTTCCTAGTGATTTCTTCCTAAAACCTATCATCTAAGTTTTTTAAGTAAACAATTCAATTTTTTAATATTAAAAATTATGTATGTTACATAGGGGGGAAATAGGAATTTTAGAAAGGCTAAGATGGGGCATGGCACAAAAAAGGTTGGGAAACCCTTCTATAGACTTTGCTAGAAAGCAAAAAGCGGAGCAGTTGAATTTTTTGAAACAAACTTAAGTTTTTAATGCTTTGTTATATTTTATTATAATAATATCTTAGACTCAAACAAAACAACATGTTTTAAAAACTTTCTAATAACAATTGAACCTTTATTCAAAGTACAAAATATTTTTGAATAACAATCAACAATTGCAAATCTTATCACATTAAAGTGCATAGTTAGCCATAAACCTTTGGCCAACAATGCTTTTGTTTTTACTTTTTTGAGAAATCTGACAAGTCGACAAACATTCTAAAGTTTTGCTGCATTCATTTAATCTTATGGTTGTTAATTCCGAAATAACGTTGCGTTGCATACGCCGGAAGAAGTAAACGATTATGTTGCCCAAGATAATCACATATCTAATAGCACTGTGCACCGTATTTTTGACCGTCTTTTGGAAACTGTAGGTTATATCAGAAGACCTGGAACTGCTTCATAAAGAAAAACTAACGCTCCTGATGATCACTTTATCATCTCACAAATTGTGTAGAAATCAGAAATTTACGTCATCACGTCCGTAATACCGTAAACGAAAGGATAGTAAGACGAAGACTTGGAGAAGCCAATCCTACAAACCTGTTCGGTATTCAGTATCTTCCAAAAATGAAGTAAAGGAGCCCTGTGATGTGTACCTACATAGGTTTTCCTTTTACGTAAAAAATTATAAAGATAAACACATGTCAAAGTTATTAAAAATCTCTCTTCTACTACTATTAGGCAATCTTGGGAGAGGCAATAATTAAAAATCCGTTGAAAAGTCCCACACATAAAAAAGGAGGCAAGTGCAGCTATTGTATATTCATCCATTATGGAAGAAGAAGTAGAATAGGCGAAGGCATAAAGCGAATATTTTCCATATTTTTATCTTTATACAAATATTCGGAGTAAGACAGGGCGATACGTTATCCCCAAAGCTATTTAACACCGTTCTAGAATATGATTTTAGGACCTCAGACTGGGATAACAAAGGTATCAGTATAGATGGAAAAAAATTAAACAATCTACACTTTGCGGATGACATAGTGCTGATTAACAGATGATAAAAGAGCTGGAGCGGGCAACAAAAAACGTCGGCCTGTGATCAAAAAACAAAAATCATGACTAATTTGGTACTCGATGAAATTATATCTCCAGAGGACAAAATCATTAAAGTGGTTGACAAATAAAAATATCTAGGTCACGAAATTAGAATAAGTCGAGACAATCAAACGCAGGAACTACAAAGAAGAATCTCATACGGTAGACTAAGGGATGTGTTTAAAAGCAGCATACCAATAAGCCTAAAATCAAAAGTCTTCAATCAATGCATATTACCAGTAATGATCTACGGTGCCAAAACGCTTACATTGATAAAGAACACCGTACACAGATTGGAGATTGCTCAAAGAAAAATGGAGAGAGCTATGCTTGGAATTCGAACCCAAGATCGCGTAAGAAATACGTACATCCGGCAAAGAACAAAGGTCCAAGACATTATACAGAGAATCCCGACACTAAAATGGAAATGGGCAGGACATGTTGCGAGATTCAAAGACGACAGATGGTCTCTAAGAATAATAAATTGGAGACCCCGCGCAAACAAAAGAAGCAGAGGAAGTGCCACGTCTTTTTCGTTCTCTATTGAGTACTCTGCCAGTGGTCTCTCTACTGGCAAATTATGCCCGAGCTCAGCCGTAGAGGGTAGAAGAAAAAAAAGAAAATAAAAGTGAGCCGCGCCACCGACTTAGACGGTTCAATCCGGAAACCCCTAGGTCTTATAGGCACTAGCAGAGCCACACGATAAACAAATAAGGTTATGTGAACCAAATAAATAAAATTATAGCAAAAATATATTGGATACTTTACTCACACAATAAATCAAAGTACACAGCTCAATAGCAACATTATAACAAATATAGACAAAATCAACAGCCAACAATAAATCAAGGTACACAGTTCAATAATAAACTTATAATAAATATAGTCAAAATTATCAGCTAACAATAAATCAATGTACACAGTTCAATAATAAACTTATAACAAATCTAATCAAAATCAACAGCTAACAATATATCGAAGTACTCAGTTTTGGCATATATCTAATGCAATAAAATGTTTCCAACAATGTACTATATTAATAAACTAAAACAAAACTTAATCGTGGCGTCAAAAAAAAAATAAGTCACGTCGTTAAATATTTAAAAATAAAACACTTGTAACCTTTGGGTATACGAATTCACTACTCCTGTGACCGGTTTGATTATGGAACGGCACCTGCTACTTAACAATGGCTTCCCTCAAATAAATCCCGCATGCGGCTATTTCAACTCGACACCAAAATCCAAAATATCAACAACGAAGGTAAGATAGAATGGTCAAGTTAAAAAAATTAACTGGTTTTACTTCAAAATCCAATTAAGATGGCCCAAATACAGCCAGATATGAAAGTAAAACCGTAGAGGTTTTGCACACGTGTTAATATCAAATCGTCCCAAAAATTCTCACCACCACACGACTCCCAAGACTGCCACCAAACGACTGACAAGACTGACTCCCAGGCCGGATATCAAGAAATGACACGGAACACGCGTCAACCAACAATCTTCACAAATCTATGTTCCAAACTCATAATCGCACTCGTCCGTGTTGATAGCCAGCCCATCCACACAGAAATGCAAACCAAACAATAATATAACTGACAACACACAACAATCGAGGCCAAAAATCAAAGCAAAATCTAATAATAAAAACCCCCACTCCATCTCCATTGATTAACAAAAATGTCACAGCCATTAATAATCGAATCCTATCACTACAAGGTATGCAACACTATTTACAACGAATGATATATTTAAATTACAACAAAATACGGTAAGCGAAACTATTTACGAGTACCTGAGGAATACAAAACTATCAAAGACCCAATTAATAATGGAACTGTAGAAGGGAAAAAATAGGCACGTGACAGAAGACCGCCAACACGTTGGAGCGACGATATAAAAAGAGTAGACGGACACTGGATTAGAACAGCTCAAGATAGAACCCAGTGGAGCATTTTAATGGAGGCCTATGTCCAGCAGTGGACTCAACACCAGGCTGAGAGATGATGATGATGATGATGATGATTCAGATAATTTCAGAATATCTGTATAAGTAGATAAGCAGTACTAGAACTTCATTGTCAGACTTCGTACGAGTTGAATTTAGAAATAAAAAAAAATATATTTTCTAACTAAGCAGACGACTGTAATAAAACAATAACAAAATGCATATAAGCATAATTATTTATATTTTCGTCGGGCTCTACCCACTTTTGCACCGCAACCGAACATCATTGTTCATATCGTTGAAAATAAACAAATAAATCACCATATATATGTAAATTCGGAGTCGCGGCTCTCCGATCCGTACGATTTGATATGATGTGAATTGATAGCTCCATCGACGAGTTATTGACAGCTGCTCCCAATAATTACGACCGCCACGTATAAACAAGTGCCCGCCACTTATGGAAATGACCGAAATGACTAAAACGTGTTTCAAAACGTCAACACAGACCTCCTGAAATCGATTCCTGTTATTGCCGCTAGTTGGGTTACTCACCTCTGGAATTTTGTAAATACGCGAGAGAAATGGAGCGGCCATTACATTAGGTCAGTCCCAAACGATATAAATTTCATTTTAAAATTAACATTAAATTCGTCACATACTGACTTTTAAAATTTTTCGAAAACACAGCAAGAGTTTATCAATTTAAATGGAAAAAAAGGATTCAAATTGTAATTGTAAAATTAAAATTTCGTAATTTGTAAATTAAAATCATTGAAAAACGTAGCATGGTCTGCTACGCCGACGATGATGCAATATTCGCAGAAAGTGAGAATGACCTACAGAGACAGTTATTTAAGTTCTACCAGATCAGTCAGCAACTCAATATGGATATATTCATAGGTAAAACGAAAACCATGACCATCGCTAGGAAGCCAATGAGATGCAAGCAGGTAATAGATAATAAACCTATAGAGCAGGTCATGCAATTTAGATATAAGGGCATAGATATGTCCAGCGCTCACGACCCGGTAAAGGACCTGAGAAACCAAATTAACAAATCAGCCATAATATCTTGATGTCTAAGAGAAACTGTACGGGCTTATCCTTATATGCGAAAGGAGAGTAAAATCAAAATATATAAGACATGCGTCAGGCCAATAATGACATATGGTATAGAAGCGAGAGAGGATACCAACAAGACCAAAAGGATGCTACGAGTCGCAGAAATGTCAGTACTGAGAACAATAGCCGGGAAAACAAGAAGAGATCACGTAGGAAACACTGACATTAGAGCACAATGCGACGTACAGGATGCGGTGAGATAGGGAAGGCAGAGGAGAAGAGAATTTTATAACCACGTGAAGAGAATGACCGACGATAGACTACCACGCATTGTACTAGAGGGAAAAGCAGCAGGTACCCGTCCACCCGGAAGACCACCAAAGAAATGGAGAGACAGCTGGCAGTCCACATCTCAGGAAATATTACAGAGGCTAGTCCGGAATTAACAGATTATCTAGATCTCTAACAAGTAGAAGAAGAAAAAAGTCATAACATCACCCATCTATTGCTGGCGTAAACTGGAATTTATTTATGTATGTTTGCAATTTGCATGATGATTTTATAAATGACTTGGGATAATTTACAAACGAAAACTTTAAAAATAGACACCATTTATATCCTTTCAAAGTAATTATTAAAAGTTTTCCCAATGAAATTTTAAATACCGGCCTAACGCGGAGTGGCGAGCTTGCAATTGCCGATATGAAAGCAGTATTAACTTTAAACAAAGCCATCGTTTTGATTTGATTTCATTTTTAATCAATGCTAGCTGATTTTTGGAGTTTTTAAAACACGTAAAGAGTTCTGCGAATTTTTAAATAAATTGGATGGATGTTTGAGGCTCAAACGCAATGTCCAAAAAAAAAATATCTTTCACGGTCCTCGATTATAATTGGGAAAATAAAAACGATCAATTTTTCGATGGATTTCTAAAAAATCTTTTCACGTATGCTTTAGTGAGCAATTGTCTGAAGAATTTTATAGAGATATTGCAGCCTGAAATCGTATTTCAAATGCTGAACTCTGAACGATCGACCAGGTCATGAAGCGGCGGAAATCGAAATGACTACGGCACACCCTCGGAAAGAAGCACACCAACATTTTTCACCCATGGTCAGCAAATATTATTTTAACAGGAAAACGAGCCTATTTCGTTTGGCATTTAAAAAGTCTTTTGAGCTGCATTTTAGTCGACTCCAAATACTTTTAAGACGTGTTTGTCAAATTTACGCTCATGAGACCTGGAAAGTCAACGAGCAGGAGACAAAGAAGTTGCAGACTCTCGTTATTAAACGTCTGCAAACCTGAAACCGTTTCTGAACAATCCACTAGGTCATCACCCTCAAGAAAAAGTCCAACGGCATTTTTTACCCATGGTCAGCAAATAACTCTCAAGTTCTTTAATTATAAATGGGAAACGAAAAAGAGCCATTTTTCGTTTGACTTTTAAAAGTCGTTTGAGCCCCACTTTAGTCGATTCCAAATATTTTCCACGATGTCTGTTAAATTTACGCTTATGAGACCTGGAAAGTCGCAGGCTATCGCTATCAAATGTCTGCGAAATTTGAAGGTGTGAAACCGTTTCTGAACAATCGACTAGGTCATCATTCTTAAGAAGAAGCCCAACGACATTTTTTATTCATGGTCCCAATTATCATTGGAAAAATAAAACGAGCCATTTTACTTTGGGCTCCTAAAAAGTATTTTAAGCTGTACTTTATTCAATTCCAAATATTTTTTACGACGGTGGGTGTCAAATTTACACTCATGAAACATGGAAAATCATCGAGTAGGAGAAAAAGAAGTTGCAGACTTTCATTATCAAACGTCTGCAAAATTTGATGGTCTCAAACCGTTTCTGAACAATCCACTAGGTCATCACCCTCAAGAAGAAGCTCAACGACATTTTTTACCCTAGGACAGTAAATATAAGTATATTAACAAACTCTGGAGAAGGAGGTGAGGAGACCTGATTAAAATCAAGCTATGTTTGGCGAAACCTCGTAGCTGCATTATGTCCCATCTGAGGGACACAATAGTTCTTTCTGTGCGTGACTGCAGCGCCATAGTATTAGTGAACTAAAGGACGCTGTCACAGAGTTTTTTAATATATAAATAAATG
Source organism: Agelastica alni (assembly GCA_950111635.1). Taxonomy (NCBI): domain Eukaryota; kingdom Metazoa; phylum Arthropoda; class Insecta; order Coleoptera; family Chrysomelidae; genus Agelastica; species Agelastica alni. The sequence continues at coordinate 15,081,182 of OX467711.1, forward strand.
GGGAACTGTAATAAAATTAATTTTTATTATTAAAAAATTTTTTTGCGTGTCAAACTAAGTGACAATTAATCTTCAATCCTGTGAATTTGTTTTGCAAAAATTACCGATAATATTTAAGTATAAATAATAATTTAAAAACAGTATAAAAGCTGTAGCGTTTACTATAGTAAACAAAATAGATTATAACCACATTAGATCAGAATTTAAATAATAATGGCAAGCAGAAAAAGTACGATATGACATAGTTATGAAATAAATATGTGTATATTTTTGTTAAACTTTCAGATTTAAAGCAAGCATGAATGTAATTTAAATTTTTATTATTTATTATACGCCATTTATAAACAGTTTCATACGTACCTAATTATATCATATGATATTCATTGTGTATCAGCGACAGTTCGACCTATTAAAATTAACAGTAAATTTATATATGTTTTTAATATACCTTATATAAAATAAACTTGATACAAAATGTTACATACTGTGATACCTACCACTATAATGTTTTCTTTAAATATGCAGTGATTTAACACCTGTTTTGTGCAGAACGTATTTATCATAGAGTTTTTTTTCTAGATAATATATTTCGTATACTATATTAAACAATTTTAAAATTCCAAACTCAAAATAAAGTAAATTAATTAATTAGTTTTATAAATGTAATATAGTTGTCATTTATAAACATCTTACATTGCATTGAAAATTTGTTGAAGTTTTAATATTCCTAATACTCAAAAGTAATAAATCGTAAGCCTTTGAGGCTAGATGGTAAGTAAAGCTTACATGTACATTTTTATTAAAGTTAGATACTTTTAGTAATTTGTCTGTCATACTATGAGTCATAATATTATGCGATATATGATTTTTTAAATGTTTTTTTTTATGCATAAATATTGGTTGGGTATCGTCTACCTTTTTTGTAAATAATTTTGAATTTTAGGCAAGGTTTTCAATGAGTTTACATATAGTGCTCCCCAAATCAGTATTCCATATCTTAAAAGGGATTCCACTAGCTATTTATGTACCAAATTTAATATATCTTTATTTAAGATATCCCATTATTGATAAAATTTGTAAATAAGTTTTTTAATTCGCTTTGTTAAATATGCTACATGTTGGTTCAATTTTATGTTTTTATCTATAATAAATCGTAAATATTTAGTATTTTGAATCAAGACCCATGGACCTCAACATTATACAAGTCTATGCACCGACAAGCGACGCAACATCAGAGGACGTGGACACATTCTACGCAGATCTGGAGAATGCGCTCGAGAAACTACCAGCAAGTGATTTGACTCTGATCATCGGGGATTTCAATGCCAAGGTTGGGTCCCCTTCAGAAGACAACGACATAAGAAACTCTGTTGGGAAATACGGGCTAGGCGAGAGAAACCAAAGAGGAGAACGGTTGATAGATTTTTGTGCCAAGAACAATCTATTTATCGCAAACACAGGTTTCCAACATCATCGCAGGCATTTATATACATGGAGATCACCAGGAGAAATCTATCGAAACCAAATTGATTTCATAATTATTAAAAACCGCTTCAGATCATCGATAAAGGACGCAAGAACTTCTCCAGGAAAAGACTGCTGCAGCGATCATTAGTTCCTAGCAGCCAAGGTCCGCTTGAAACTAAAATTTATGCCTCCAATGCATTGCAATTCACTACACAGTAACTGAGGTGGCTGTTTTTACCCATTTTTTAAAAATTATAACAAAATTAATAATCTGACGTGTATTTTGCTAATTCTAACATTAAAAATACCGTCCTTTATTGACTTAGTTATCCGCTGCGTGCGCTGGTATCCACTCAGGCTTTCCCTACCTTGACTTCGCTCGCAGCGAATACTAAGTTATGTGAAACATATCCTATAGGTGCATGTTGCCGCTTGGTTATTCAACCTTATAACATTTTTAGACTATCGGTATAACATTAAATTGATTTGGTTTAATTAATAAGCAATTACCAAATCATCGTCTTTTGGTTATACCAAAAGGGGCAGTCGTTTGTTGCCCTTTAAACACCACGCTTTACCGTCTGATTTATTCGTCCGTCGAATTAAAAATTAACCTTTCAATTCCACGAGTCGATCTATCTTGAAATTACTCGTTGGTACCGCGACATGAGAAATTATTTCCAAGCTACCAACACTCTTTGTGCTCGGCGACTGATTGACAGAAATCTGCCCATATTTTAGCCGACCTTTTTGATTATGCTCGTTAAATTACGCCTCAACCATTTAGCTTGATTGATATTGTATTAATACATGATATAATTTTCATATAAACTCATAAACTCGTGATTATACGACGTTTTAAATACTTTAATTATAGCGTGGTGCAATGGGTGGGTCATGAAAGAAATTATTTTTCCGAACATGAAGAGGGAAACGCCGATTCGATATAAGTACGCGGCTTCCTTCGATTTCTGCTGGCAATCTTTGATCAGAAACTATTTAAGTATTTGAACATTTTGACGTTGGGCTTCGGCAGACACTTTTATACTATTTTTATCATGGCAATACAAAATAAACTGTATAAACTTTTTTACCTTTCAATTGATGAAGTTTGTTCTTGATGGAAATATTTTTATAACTGTAAAATAGGAATATCTTCGGCTTTTAGTACGAAAAGTATTTTATCACAAACTCAGTGAATCTAGCCAAATATTATGAGATGTATAGCAGGAGTCTTGAAAGGTACAAGCTGTAAAAGCCGTTTTAGAATACCAACTAACCGTGCCTGTATATATTTGAATTATGTGTTTTTATATGTGACAACCGTAACTGTTTTATAAGAAAATGTGCATTCTATTAATAGGTGTAAGACAGACTTTCATGTGTCGTTTTGTAAAAATGCACTAAATTATAATTCCCCAATGTAATAGGGCTCAGATTATTTAATTTACTCTCTTTTGAAATGAAACTCTAGTAATATCCACAACTTCAAAATTACACTACAGTCCTTCCTTTGGAAAATAACTATTACTCCCTTCAAGAAGTGATTGACTAATAAAATAAAAATGTCAGTGTTACTCTTAGTAAACTGTCTACTTATTGATGTAAAACATCTAATGGCGCACTTGGGGGGTAACACCGACTGTTGGTGCCGCGATGCCGTGATTGGAAAGATTCGGACAGCCCCGTAACTACTCGGCTTGCTACGTCGCTTAGGCTCCGCCTACGTTACAAATAACACTTTCATTGCTTACATATTACAAAAATAACTGATGATACTGAATTGCAAACTTTATTTGGATTGATATTGTTTTTTATGTATATTTTAATGTAAATAACATTGTCTTGATAACATAAAACTAAAATGTGACGTTTCTTTTTAATTTTAACTGGGAATATTTTTTTGAAAGTAATAACTACAATAAAATATGATTGACAGTAATGGTTTAGAACATGAAAGTGAGCGGCCTTTTGCAAAGAACGTAAAATTATTAAGTCAAGAGTAAGTTAATTATATTTTTATAACTAAGGCGTGCATTAATGTGTGTAAATGAGTGCGTGTATATTTTTATTATTATCTAAATATTTTGTTTTTAATTATGCCATATTTATTTTCTTTAATAAACCACTCTTTTGTGCAAATTTTCTGTATCAAATAGTTTCGATGTTTTTTTAAGTTTTATTTTTAAGCATCTTTATGACCAATCCTACACAATGCACCTTTTGATTTTATTACAGGATAAAAAAAATTATTATAATTATTATTCTTTTCTTTGCACTTAGGTTTGTTGCTCTATGGTTGCGTGGAAGAAATGCTCCTAGGGTGATCCTTTATGATGTAATGGTGTAACCTGTGCCATAATCACACCAGTGTACTATGCTGTCTGTGGTTTATGGTTCTGTGCACTGTTGCAAAATGACATTAAAAAAAATGTATTCTGTTCTTGTTCATGTTGCTCAGCAGTTTTTATGTTCATTACCCTCTTGATGCTACGTTTCAGTTATTATTATTATTATTATTATTACAAGTTCCTTTGAATGAAAAGTTTTTCTCTAGCTCTGTGAAGTCTACATATACTAACTAAAGACTTTGATGACCAGGTTTATAACATCCATATCTAGGCGATCTTCTATTAAAAAACAAAAATCTGTTTAAGGACGGAGCTGCCGCGCGTGTCTTGTTTGAATACGACGAATCTGTTCAGTAGGTGCGTGAGCCAGCTAAATCCGATTGGCTGATTCAGTGTTTGCCAGATGCGCACTATTTATTATCTTTTTTTACATAAAAACTGTAATAAACCAACCTACCTTTTCATACTCTTAATCGTTAAGATTTGTTTCACTATTTACTTTCGAAACCAATTGTATATTGTTTCAACAATCTGATGTTTAACTTTTTGAATAATACTATTTGATAATTTAAAAGCCATTAATTATCTTATCACTTCCTTTCGACTTAATATAAAAATTGCTAGATATTTTCTACCTTCCGACGATACGACAGATAATGCGACCAATAAGTTGTACTAATAATGTCATAAAATTCCTTTAGATAACTAAATTTTATATCTGTTTATAAAAAGTAACTCTGGACTAGGCAGAGACCACTTCCTTCCACTTGCTTCGGTTCTTACACACATATTTTGCTTCCTCTACTTTCATTAGTGCTTTCATACATGCTCGTCAGTTGTTGGTACTCTTTACTGGCTTTTCTTCAAAACAATGTTGATCTGATCAAGATATATTGGCCGAGGTCGACCTCTTCCGACTTGTGCATTCACACTCGCTTTATAAATTTGTTTCGTCAATCTTCCTTCATCCATCCTTTTTACGTATCCAAATTATCAAAGCATTTCTTTATCTATCTTTTTAACCACAGAACCGCACCAATGTATCTATCCTAAAAGAACTGAAAATCAAGGCCCAAGAGAATAAACCGGAACAAAGTGCGGTATTTCGGGCACGTCTCCAGAAGACCGGATGCTCTAGAAAAGCTGGTGGTTCAAGGCAAAGTCGACGGACGAAGGTCACGAGGAAGATCTCCAACCCAATGGGTAGACGGAATCACAAGCTTGACTGGACTCTCTCTGCATGAGGCCACAGAACTAGCCCAGAACAGAGAGGAGTGGAAAATTGCTATAAAAATGGTAGAAGCATAGTGCCATTTTGAGGGTAATAGGACCGAGGAGATAGAACCACATCTTCTTTTAGACCATAACGTTCTCTTATCTCACTATTTTTTACTTTATCCAGCCGAGTCACTCCGGCTATACTTCTCAGACTACTCATCTCCGCAGCAATAATCCTATTTTCATGCTTCTTTTGCCAAACCCAACATTCACTACCTCACATAAGTGTAGGAACCAACACACCTCTATGCACTGCCAGACGTTTCTTTTTTGACACTTTCTGGCTGTTCATAAAGCTATACAGTGCCCCATTAATTTATTTTCCTGCCAACACCCTTAGCTCAATGTCACTGTCATACTTTCCATCTCTCGTAAACTTTGAACCCAACTACACAAATTCATTTACTTGTTCCACTCTTTCTCCCTTAATCAGAACTTCACACTTTGTCATGTTTTCTTCTTTTTCAAAAACTATGACTTTCGTTTTGCTTCCATTTATTTTTATCCCTTTGAATTTATATTCTTATTAAATCTAAACTCACCAAAACAATTATTTCGGACTGGGCGGAGAGGAAAATACTCACGTACTGGTTCGACATACCAGGGTTAACCCACCCAAAAGTGTTTCTACCGTTTCAACCCTCGAGAAACACAACTAAGCAGATCCTAGAATGTAGCAGAAATGACTTGCGTATTCTAACAGAACTGCTTACAGGACACTGTCGTCTTGGATACCACCTCAGAAAGATAGGTCTGAACCAACAAACGGACTGTCGGTCCTGCTGCGTGGAAGACGAAACTGCTGAACATACACTATGTTCATGCCCCGGCCTGGGAAGAATAAGGTTCAACATATTTGGAAACACCAACCTAGAACCTACCGATTTTAAAAAAATCTCACCCTATACAACCATGAACTAGGGGTGAGCCACAATAGACCTAATAAGGGTCGCGGTGGAGGGGCGACCAAGCCTCACTCACATGATACCTAACCTAACCTAACCTAAATCTAAACTCTTGTGATTAAACCAGTCAAGTGGTTAAATGAAGTTTTTCCTCGTGACCCATTACACAACGCTATAACAAAATGTAATTCTTTTACGATTACCTCTAACATCGAAAACCTTTCATGTTTAAAAATCACAGTGGAATTTGATAAAATGCTGCGTTTGATTTTCACGATTATTGCTTTATTAAACAATCGGTATCTTTTTTATTAACGAAGCTTTTAATGTCACGCATGAACTATGAGTAAAACGATTTCCGTTTCTTATTGGATATTGCCCATAAAATTATAAGAAATGTTTTTAATTATGCGGTGGTATGAAGAGACACTACTACCACCCGTCTCAGGGGTCCCATTATTAATCTCTCACGCGATAAAATTAATAAAAGTATCCGGCTTATTTGAAACAACGAACATTTATACTTGAAGCGGTAATGTAAGTAGGTACTTAAGACTTATAGGAATTATAGATGATAATGCTGTAAACTGGCCTTTGTGCTTGCTCCTTTATGGCCACCACCGAAGAAGTTCTCAATTAATTGTGACTTTAAATTGTTATTTTATTTTACCTAATTCCAATTTTTTGACGGCTGTAGTAAAAAGTTAATCATGAAAAATGTGAAGGGCGTAAAATCTAAGATATTGTTTTTTAATAATTGATAATTTAAAATTTCTCATTACCCGAACTTAAAATAAAAAAGCCTCAAAGAACGTCTTTTGAAAAATCAATGAATGTTACAAACATTCTGTTGTCAAACTTGTTTTCAAATCAAATGCGTATGTTTTAAAATATACAGTTGCTGGCTACTAGCCTCTTTGATGGTGTATGAAAGAATATACAACATATTCTCAATGAATCTTTCGAGCACCCACTTTGTCTCTTGACTAAAATACTAATGATCGTGACTATCCAACCAATTTTGAAATATAGGTAAATCTGATAACGGATCATTTAATAGAATTAGAGTGATACTAGATTTTACCTACTTGCAATAGCTATTTTATAAATTATAATTATAGGGATCAATTCTAGCTCCAACACTATTTCTACTTCACATCAACGACTTATTGGAAACAACTTCGTGTCCAGTACACAGCTTCGCGGATGATAGTACCCTTCATACCGCTTTCTCTTTCAGGGCCCCTATATCTGCCCTTGAAACCAGAAATGAACGAGGAAGAAATGTCAACAACATAAATATGAACTTGGCAACAATTCTCGAATGGGTATCGAATAACTTGGTAGAATTCAATGCAAATAAGCATCTTTTCTCCAGAAAAGCCGATCTCACTGTGCCCAATATAATATTGTCAGGAGTAACCATACCACTGAGGTCATCCATCTCGATGTTTGGTATTACTAGCAGCAACAACCTTTTTTGGGAAAATCACGTGAGGTCCTTTACCAAATGTGCATCCCAAATACTTGGCTTTCTGTTTCGTGATAAGAGCTATTTTACTTCCACTCAGCTGCTTATGGTCTGTAATGCACATATCCGACCGGTCCTGGAATACTATTCCCACATTTGGAGTGCGGAAACCAAACATATCCTGATTTTTGGATTTCGTGCTGGTCGGTGATGCCTCGCTTACAAACTCGCTCACTTCTCTGGAACACCGTAGAAAAGTAAGCGATTTGTGTCTATTTTGTAGATATTTTCATGGGCGATGCTCCTTTAGCTGTTTCTTCGAGATTAACCCGTCAAGTTCAGACTTCACACCCCTTCGTGGTCACTTTGAAGACCTGCAGAACATCTCTTTCCAAAGACTCGTTCATCTAACGAACAGCGAGGTTTTAGAACACAATGGCTATGGAGGTGTTTCTTGAGGCATACAATCTCCAGAAATTTAAAAAGAGCACCAATTCCTCCTCTTTTTCACTTGGTTCTCACGATGCTCTCTAAACATTACAGGATATCCCTTTTCGTGGAAACCAGAACATAAAACAAAAAAAAATTTATATAAATTGCCACTTCTATTTTTAACAGTCTTTTCCCCAAAACTCTTTTGTTGAACTACTTTCAGTTTTAATTTGTTTCTTCTTTCTTTGGTTGCTCTATTCGATTTCCAATAATTTAGACCATATATACTGGGTCTGATTACAAAAACTAAATTCTCTTAAAACATACTTTATATTGGCAAATACCAAACTTATGCAGGAAAAGACTTAAACTAAAATACAGATCCTAATTCTTTAAGATCCTTAAGGATGTTTTTTAATTCTTTTAAAGAAATCTTTGACCAACAATATGACTATCTATTGTCAGATGATTTAAAGTTTATTCCTACTAACGGTTCTTAAGTTTAATTGTTTATTTGCAGACGAAATCTCACTTTGATCAACATTAAGACAATTTGCAATTTAATAATCATCACATAAATGTAGTTGTATGCAAGGGAATAAAAATTGGTCACAATGTTTATAATATTGTACGAAAATTCAAGCTTAAATCCAAATGAGGTTAATTGCATATTTTTGTTATATTATCCATGCAAAGGTGCATCAAAATACTCGTATATTACATCGAGGACATTATAAATGGATATTTCAACATATAACAATGGGTTACGTATTTGTATATCTATCTTTCTTTGTGACTATGACGTACGTTTTCAAGTAGTCGGGAATTGTCCTTTAACGCTAAGCAATACGCTATCTGACCGAATAAACTCGCATTAATATGAGCAAGTGTGATTGCTTTGTGTTTATATACCCTGAAGCTCGCGAAGATTATACTTGTTTAAGAGTAACTGATAATTTGTTAATAGTGAAAATGACCAGCAGAGCAAATTGTTGTGTACCTGAATATAACTCGGTGTATAAAAAAACTCCAATTTGACTTTTCATTATTTCCCAAATGAAGGTCAAAGAGTTGAGCATATTAGAGAATCGGGAATGATGACTATGGTTTATAGAAAGAAACTGAAGAAGATCATACTGAAAATAAGAAAGAGAGCACTGATAAAAGTAGAGGAAGCAAAAGATGTGTGAAAGAACCGTAGCAAGTGGAAGGAAGTGGTCTCTGCCTACCTCTACGGAAAAAAGGCGTGACTATATGTATGTATGTATGTATTTTATGTGATTAATAGAATTAGGTACCTATAAATATATCAGGGGGTATTAAAAACCTTACCTGAAAAACACTGCTAGACCAAGTAAAAACTTATAAAGATAGAAGAGGAAAAGAAAAGATATGCAAAACTCATTGAAAGAAAACAGGCAAGTTCTCTTAGTGGGTATTTTTATTGAAGTGAAAAGTAAATAAATACTTATAATTATAATTAAAGTCATGTCATCCATTGATTTCATGAGGATCACTTTTAATAGCACTGGTCTGTAAACAATAAGATCTGATTATCCACTTAAAATCCTTTTTTTCTTTGACACCACAAACAATAATGTAAATTGCTGGAAAAAGAGCTTTACCCTCCACGATGCATCGACTACTTGGAGTAGCAGCCAGATAAACAAAAATTGAGGACAATGGTAGAAACATATCTGAATTCCTTCCAATATAAAATATTGAATTTAATAACGTTTAAATATGGAAATGTTCACTAAATTGTATACTTCTCTTAGTAAACACATATGTTATAGCAAATGCAATCACACTTGTCATCAAACACATATGTTTTTTGATGGAATGACAACGCGGGAAAATGAAGGTTAAAATGTCAATATTGATATTAGCGATATTTAAATGTAGTAGCTATTATATAAACTTCGAGCTCAGGCAAAGGACAGTTAATGTGGAAATGTGAAATTAAGAGTTCTTCTTTACTTCCTTAAACATCTGGCTATTATAATAAATATATCCAAAACATATGTGTTTGTGCTTTGTTTTATTGTATAAATATTGCAATCGCATATTGGTTGCATAATGTTCATTTCTTGTAATTGTTGCTTATTACAAATTTTTGGACAGTTACCTCTAATACTTTTAAAACTTTTCTTCACGTGTACTAATTTTAAGGGGTAGGGCACAATGTACCAGCACAAACTGACAACAATCGATTCATGATCGGAAGTTACACAATTTTCTTGCTACTGCATTTAACATTGTGCTGAAAAACGTAAGGATCTTCCTTCACTAGCGTTTTTTAGTCGTGCGATTTTTTGGTAGTAAAAATTATATCCAGCCATTTGTCATACGGTAAATCTTCAAATACATGTAAAACTGCACTTTTAATTACTTTTAGTCAAGCTAAGTTCAAGCTAACAGAATGGCGAGCGGTACTGTGTGTAATTTTAAACGAACTATTTGGAGCCACTTTTGAACCCCTCATAACTCAAAAAATATTTCACGTAAACATGTTAAATTTGGCCCATATATTAAAACTTGCAAGATACATATGTGCTTTAAATTTCATAATAACAACTTAAACAGTTATTTAGATATTAACGTCCAAAAATCGTCATTTTTACCACAGACTGACCTATAGATCAAAACTCTAACCCAGTTCCAAATGACCTAGAAAGTTCAAATTTGGCATCCAGATAGGTACTTCGGTAAATACAAAGAAATAAATCAGAAACTAGTAAATTTTTATCATTTTATTATAATTTTTCAATTAATTGATTCTATTAGGAACACTTACTTATGGTGTCTCCCATGACTGTTTTAGTAGGTACTTATAATATAATATATATATATATATATATATATATATATATATATATATAATATAATAATATATATAATATAATATATTATCCTAAGTTATTAGAAGTAATGATATTTTATGTTGTTATAAATAAACTTCAGGATTGACCATTGAACTTAGCACTCATTTAGATCTCACTTCTTTTGTCGTTGAAGACAACAACCAAGGCGTATATCATAATATTGAACTTGGCTCTTATTTCACATTTATGTTTTTGATAGTATATTACTTTACATGCTATATTGAATGTATCCAATAACGATGTCATTTACTGCGTACAACAGAAATGAGCGATCTCACAAGTAGTGATTTAGTCGCAACGACTAGAAATTGCTAGTGAAGACCGAGCCTTAATCTAACCGTCAGAACAAGGTAACTTTTGATTGAAGTAATCTCGCCATCTCACGTCGTTAAAAGTTAAGTAGTCGGTTAAGTAGTCACTGCCAGGATAAAGACGCGACGGCCATATTCAATATTCCGGAGACTGAAAGTCATCTCGTCCCACAACACATCTCGGTGGTTATGAAACATGTTTAACTTTCAACAAGTCGTTACCAATTTAAACAATAAAAGAAGTACGAACAGTTAATTAAATATTTACCTAAGATAGGTGCATGTGATACGAGTCGACACTACATCGGTTTTGAATGCTGTTAAATAAGCTCATCTTACACCTTACATTGCGTTGATGTCTTGAGGTCTAGTTCTAATGGTGAAAAAATGAATTTTAACGCACACATACGAGGGGGCTTCTTCGGTAATGTCAAAGGCTGGTGTTTACAAATGGGTCGGTTCGCGCCAACGGTGTCGTTAACAAAAGAATATTTACGTTGGCTCTCAAAAAAAGGAGGAAAAAATAGTTGTTATTAATGGAAGGTACCCATAAATTACTACCAGTCAAAGAGTTGGCATTACTTTTACGATGTGAGTGACATATTAACAGAAAAAATAGTAGTCTATTAGAGTTCTTTAAATCGTATTTCGCACTAGTAATCTATTGACATTAATCGGGTAATAAAATAACGGTCAAAATGTCTCGGGGTGGCCTTACCGATTCTTAGCCTTGATGATGCTTTTGCATCCCTCCCGTAAGTAACTAGGTATTGAAAAATTTACTTTTATTCAATTAAGGTAGTCTCCTGCCGAAGTGATTACATTTATTTCAACACTGTGCCTTATACAACAATATGTCTAGACCTATTGCATATCTTTTTTCTTTAAGTATCTTTGAGACAGGGAAATATGTAGTAGTTTCTGGAGAACAGATTTGGAGAAAAAAGTTTAGTACAAAAGCAATTTGAAGCCTCATTTGTGTAGTTTTTTGGCATGGGCTTGTGATTCATGGTGCATTGTCTTGTTAAAAAAACGGTATATTTGGCTGTTTCACCTCGTTTGCATACATACATACATACATAAAGTCACGCATTTTTCCCATAGGGGTAGGCAGAGACCACTTCCTTCCACTTCCGCTACGGTTATTACACACATCTTTTGCATCCTCCACTTTCATCAGTGCTCTCATACATGCTCGTCGGTTGTTGGTACTCTTGACCTGGCCTTTCTTCAAAACAATGTTGATCTGATCGAGATCGATGTTCGCCGAGGTCGACCTCTACCGATTTGTCCATTCACACTCGCCATATAAATTTGTTTCGTCAATCTTCCTTTATCCATCCTCTCTACGTGTCCAAACCATCTAAGCATTCCTTTATCTATCTTTGTAACCACATCTTCTTTTACACCACAGCGTTCTCTTATCTCCCTATTCTTGTTTGCATCTCTGGAAGGGGTATTCCTAAAGCCATATGATGTAGTGAAATTAGCTCCCAGGAAACTAATAAACTTTGTACGGAGTCTCGGAATCTCGGGCCTCGAATAGATTAAGGGTTATGAACAAAAGGTCTGATAGGTCGAAGTGCTTGAGGGGCAGCATAGCCTTCACGACCCCCTTCCTACAATTTACAACCTACACAACAATGCAAAAAATTCTCCCAAACTGCGCTACGAATTATCAACACGTTGTTGTTTCTGTTTTACTGCAGCTCAATGACTATTTGTTTGAATGTCATCAAATTTTGACACATGGTTTTTTAACGGTTGACATTAACTGATGGATTTTTTAATAGTGTCATCTGTGGGTTAGTACAGGGACTGATTAAGAAGTAAGAGTCATTATTAACAATGGTATCATCGAGATTCAATGATATTGTACCAAATTCTCGAATACTTTTTCTCGAATGGTATGATTGCACCATTCGGGAAGAAGTTTGAAAGGACGGTCGTCCAGGAAAATATCGTCGATCAACTCTCACCTATATTATTGGTACTAGGTATAGTTACAAACATTTTTTTTTAAATAAAATTTAAATTAAACAAAATATTTTCATATTACTCTACACCTCATTTATACATAAATTAAAACCAACAACAGCCATTTTTCGCAACCGTTCGAAATTCACTGTTATATTCACTTATTACAATCATCATAGTTTTGTAATAGAAATTTGACGCCACTTTGTATCTTAATTACGAATTAGTAAGTCATCATCATCATCATCCAGCCTTATTCTCTTGTCCATTGCTGAACGTAGGCCTCCTCGAAATATTTCCATCTTTCCCTATTTTGCGCCTCTGCGATCCAGTTCGTGGTTATCCTTTTGAGGTCATCTGTCCATCGTGTCGGTGGTCTACCCCTGCTTCGCTTATCCGATCTCGGTCGCCACTCCAGAACTTTCTTTGTCCACCTTCCGTCCTTCATTCTAGCCACGTGTCCTGCCCATCTCCATTTCTGCTTTGTAATTCTCTCTATTATGTCCTCTACCCCCGTTTTTCTCCTTATATCCTCGTTTCTGACTCGGTCGTTAAGTGAAAGTCCTAACATGGATCTCTCCATTTTCCGTTGCGCTACTTGTAGTTTTTTAACTATTGTTTTTGTTAAGGTTAGGGTTTCAGCCCCGTATGTCATAACTGGGAGAACACACTGATTGAAGGTCTTCCTTTTCATACTTACGGGAATTTCTGATTTAAATATGTCCCTAAGCTTTCCGTACGCTGCCCATCCCAGAGATATTCTTCTGGACAGTTCGCACGTCTGGTTGTCCCTGCCGATCCGGATTTCATGGCCAAGGTAGGTGTATTTTTCTGTGATTTCGATGATTTTGTTTTCTATTTCTACAGGTTCGCTTGGTACTAGGTTGGTTAACATTTTTGTTTTGTTATAATTTATTTCCAAACCTGCTCTTTGTGTTGCCCGTTGTAGATATTTTAGCATTTCCCTGGCTTCCTGCATGTCATCTGCCATTAGAACTATGTCATCCGCAAATCTTAGATGGCTCAGTCTTTCCCCATCTATCATAATTCCCTTATTTTCCCAATTCAGAGTTTTGAAAACATGTTCCAGGACCGCAGTGAATAGTTTTGGAGATAACGCGTATCGCCCTGCCTGATTCCTCTTTTTATTTTTATTTCCCTAGACGATGTATGCAGGTCAATTGTTGTTGTTGCGTTTTTGTAGATATTGTATATAATGTTAGAGAATCTTCCATCTATTCTGCATTCTTTTATTGCTCGTAATATTGAAACTAATTCAACGGTGTCAAAGGCTTTGTAAAAGTCCACAAAGATTAGGGTAAGCGGTTTGTTGTATTCTACTGTTTTCTCGATGAGGGTTTTTATGCATTGCAGATGATCGTTAGTCCCGTAGCCAAAGCGGAACCCTGCTTGTTCTCTAAGGTTGGTAGAAATCCAGTTTATTCTCTAGCCTGTTGGTGATTATACGGGTGTAGAGTTTGTACAGGTGGTTGAGAAGGCTAATGGGTCTATAGTTATCCAGGTCTGTCATATCGCCCTTTTTATGAATTAGGATAGTAACAGAATTGTTCCATTGGTTCGGGATGGTTTGATTTTGAAGGGCATAAATTGAATTAGTAAGACGGTTCTTACTAAAAAATCCATTTTGTTAACCTGATAGTAATTGAAAATTACAATTAATAAAACATTGTAGGTCGGTAACACACATAATTATTAAATAAAGATAAACAATTACTAGCATTTTATTTTGACATTAAACAGCTAACAATGCCGAATCAAGCAAAAAGGAGGGGCGAAGCTCTTTATGAAGACATTTTACGACTACAGATTGAAAAAGCGAACAGAAACAAAACATGACTCACAATAATTATTATTAAAAAGAACAATAGAGATGAACTTTAAAACAATAAACTTTTTTTTAGCTTTCAGTACTCAATTTTTTAAATATAAAGAGAAATAGCAAGAAGAAATGAAAGAAAAGAAAGTGGCGCTAAGAAAACTAGAGAGAAGTAAAGTGGCGCATACAAAATCGCCGGAGAAATAAGTGTTTCAAATAGGTGATAAATAAAATATTTTTCTCCCGATTTATGCAGGTCAAAAGATTTACCGGTTTCTAAAACAGTTTAACCACGTTGTAAAAAAGGAGTGAACCTAATAAAATTTTAGGGAAAATATAGGATGTACTTAGTCAAAAAGATTAAGTAAATGTCCAACTACACGATAATGCAAATATGAGGAAAAAACATTGCAAAGTTTTTTTTTTTTTTATATGTTTTGGTTCCCACGAAAAGGGATATCCTATAATGTTCAGAGAACATCGTGGGAACCAAGGGAAAGAAGGTAGGAGTTGGTGTTCTTCTTAAACTTCTGGAGGTTGTATGCCTCGGGGAACACCTCCCTGGGCAATGAGTTCCAAAGCCTCGCAATTCGTTGGATGAATGAGTCTTTGGAAAGTGATGTTCTGCAGGTCTCCAAAGTGACCACGAAGGGGTGTGAAGACTGAACTTGACGGGTTAATCTCGAAGAGACTGCCAAAGGAGGAACGATTGTTGATATTTCAGAAGAGCATCGCCCATGAAAATATCTATAAAATAGAGACAAATCGCCAACTTTTCTACGGTGTTCCAGACAAGTGAGCGAGTTTGTAAGCGAGGCATCACCGACGAGACGAATTGCCCTTTTTTGGACAGAATCCAGTAGCTTCAGGATATGTTTAGGTGCTGCACTCCAAATATGGGAACAGTACTCCAGTACAGGTCGGATCTGTGCCTTAGAGATCATAAGCAGCTGACTGGAGGTGAAATAGCTCTTGGCACGAAACAAAAAACCAAGTTTTTGGGATGCACTTTTGGCAATGGACCTCACGTGATTTTCTCAGGAAAGGTTATTGCTGATAGTAATACCAAGCATCGATATGGATGACTTCAGTGGTATGGTTACTCCTGACAAAGTTATGTTAGGCACAGTGAGATCGGCTTTTCTAGAGAAAAGACATGCTTGTGTTTTGTTTGCATTGAATTCTACCAAGTTATTGGATCCCCATTCGAGAATTGTTGCTAAGTCTATATTTATATTGTTAACATTTCTTCCTCGTCCATTTCTGGTTTCACGGGCTGATATAGGGGCCCTGGAAGAGAAAGCGGTATGGAGGGTACTATCATCGGCAAAGCTGTGTACGGGACATGAAGTTGCTTTCAATAGGTCGTTGATGTGAAGTAAAAATAGTGTTGGTGCTAGAATGGATCCTTGCGGAACACCAGCATTTATGAGTAGAGTGTCAGATGAAACTCCATCGACCACTACATGGAGAGACCTGTTTGAGAGAAAACTAGCATGCAGAGCACACAGCTGAGGGGGCAAGCCATAAGATGGAAGCTTGGCGAGGAGTGCCTGGTGCCAAACTCGATCGTACAAGAACATTATAAGTTTTATTTGGTATACCTGTGCGTCAGTTTGTTTTATCTATTTTGATGGCCGTGTAATATAATTGAATCGGTGAGTTCGATAGCCACGTTGCTTAAAATATGTGTTTTCATCGATTGAGCACAAAAACCATACCCTATACTTGGCCGTTACCGTAGTACCTATACAGCTGATTAAATTCGTATAATAAGAAGAAAAACCATACATGTTTGTTACTTGTACGGTTGGTCATCTCAACGACAGTATTTCGCAGTCGTTTGTTTAGCCTATTGTTCACTACTGTTTACAAGTTTATTCCACTCCTGGAGATTTTTTATCTAATGCAGCTTAGGTACACTCATTTCAAATACACAATTTTAAGGAGAAAACTGGTCATTTTGAGACATACCATAAAGGATAAGATCAAAAGAAACCAAATAAAGTGTGCACATTCCTTAATGACTACAATATTCCCTAATATTACCAAACTACACTTAAATTTCGATGAATGTGCAAGGCAAAACCGAAACCAAGCCATGGTCCATTTTCTCTTAGCATTACAGGCAACCAAGAGATTTAACAAAATATATTATTACTTTCCGATAAAAGGTCATTTGTTGTTGCCCTGTGACCGGGATTTTGGCTGTGCGAAATGGAATTACAGAAAAAAATATCGATACTATACTTTAGAAGAATATGATATGATATTAAGTACCAGAAAGAAGCAAACATTATTTACTGTAAAGCAAATGATAGTGATATTTTAGATTTTAAAAATTGGTGGCCGGAGCACTGTAAAAAAAGGTGTACTACTTGACTCTAGGTGCTGGTTTCAAGAAAAAAATGTTTGCTGTATCCAACTACAGTTCCTATATGAAAGTTCAAATTCTAACTAATTCAGTGAAAACATGGGAATTTATACATGGTTTACACTCCAGTACTTTCAAATTACTGAAAGGACACAAGTAAAGCTCACCTCTGCTCAACAGTAGTGCATATAAAGAGCTTATTCCAATTAACGAGAAAAAAATTGCAGACACTAAGAAGATAATGCCTCATATGCATGGTGAAGTATTGGAATTTTATTATCGTATCACAACATCGAAGACGACAAATACTGAAGATGATGATTAGATGGTTGACCTAGCAGTTTAGTACTTGGCGTGTTGGTAGTTTGGTTCCCGTCAGGTTATAAATATAAAAGTTTTTTGAGATGCTTGATAATTTTATTTAATTTAGTTTTCAGTCCTAAAAAGGTCATTGGTAATTTGGTTACCGGGGACTATCTGCGTAATCCCTTGTTCGTTTAAGTTAAATTTGGGAAAACCAAAAATTGATAATTTGCATTGTAATGCTCCTGCGACAGTCAGTTTTGTTTTTGAATCGTGCTTGCTTAGTCACATTTATTAAAGGTACTGTTGGTGTTAGGTTATGCCGTTACGATAGGTAATGCTAATTTTTTTATTTTTACTGCCTCAAATAAACAAATGCTTCAATTGGTTAAAATAATTTTCTTTCCGGGAACCAAAGTACACTTAGACAGCAGGTAAACTGAAAATGTCGGGAACCAAAATACACATAAAAATCAGGTTAACCTAAAATATCGGGTACCGAATTACACATTTTTTCTGACCCTTCTCACTCTGGGAACCAAATTACATGTACCTAGTTCTTGTATTTTTGTCTATGAATTAAATAAATCGAAAATTTTCCAGTTGTTTTTTTTTGTATAGTGTTGAGTTGAAAAACGGTCCATCTGCGGTTTATATCTGTCACTGGTAAATCGTTGTATTTTCTGGTAAACTTATTTAAAATAATACAAAGCATACCTCGAGATCTAAAACTTTTGTATGCATATCAATTAGTTTCAACGTTAAAAGGATTTTATTGATTCGATAAAAACATTTTTTTTTTTGCAAATAAATCTTTCGTTCAAACGTTTGAAAGCAACAAAGATTTTATTATACACACTTGATTGACATGTACGATATTAAAAAATCGCTTTTTATCTGGATTAAACTTTGGTTTACAGAGAATATTTTTTCGAGACTTTTTACGTTATTTTATTCATTTTCAAGTGAAACGTAGATTCTATTTAAATGTCCAAATGGTTGCTTAACTGGTTTCAATAATTTTCTCTAACCATTTCCTTTTCCGATTCATGAATGAACACAATCCGCTTAACGGAAAGGACAGAATAGAATGAAAAATTATTTTCGTTGTCCACTTCAAACACAAATAAATATTTTTATCGTGCAATAAGTGCGTGTATAAATAAATTTGTCTTTTCAAACAAACGCACAGACATTTTTTTCTGAGAATGGCCTGTAGCAGTAAGCTTCTAATATGAAAGCGTAGACAAACACTTTTAGCGGTTTAGAAGTCAAGTCTAGTGGTCAACCGGTGTTAGTTGTGTACTTAACCACCATTAGTGTTTGTCTTCAGCATTCCTTATCATCTGGCACCACCGCTATACAGGGTGGGTCTATAAATATAGTCAATACAGAAGTTCGTATATGTTACAGGTAATTATATTGAAACATTACTATAACAAACAAAATTATAAATACCCAGTTTCTGTCAAAAGACCGTCGGAAGCATTATTGGCAATGACGAACCAACGGTTTCGGGGTGAATTGCCCCTCGTCAGCATAGGGTGGGTTTCCTCGAACAGACACATTCACAGCTCAGACCTAACAAGTACACATGAAGAACCCCGCAAAAAGCCGTAGTCACGACATCTGTACTTTTTAACAAGCACCACCCGGTAAATATATATTTAAAAATGATAACGTCCCTGTAGATAATATCTCTAAGGCAAATAAAATTCGGAGATATTGGTAGCATAATTTTACATACATACATACATACATACATAAATATAGCCACGCCTTTTCCCGTAAAGGTACGCAGAGACCACTTTCTTCCACTTTCTACGGTTCTTCCACACATCTTTTGCTTCCTCTACATTCATCAGTGCTCTCATACATGCTCGTCGGTTGTTGGTACTCTTGACCTGGCCTTTCTTCATAACAATGTTGATCTGATCGAGATTGATGTTCGCCGACGTCGACCTCTACCGACTTTCGTCCATTCACACTCGCCTTATAAATTTGTTTCGTCAATCTTCCTTTATCTATCCTTTCTACGTGTCCAAACCAATTAAGCATTTCTTTATTTATCTTTGTAACCACATCTTTTACACCACAGCGTTCTCTTATCTCACTATTCTATACTTTATCCAACCGAGTCACGCCAGCTATACTTCTCAGACTACTCATTTCCACAGCATTTATCCTATTTTCATGCTTCTTCTGCCAAACCCAACATTAACTACCATACATAAGTGTAGGAACCAACACTGCTCTATGCACAGCCAGACGTGCCTTTTTTGACACTTTCTGGCTGTTCATAAAGCTATGCAGTGCCCTATTCATTTGGTTTTCCTGCCAACACCTGCTCGATGTCACTGTCATACTTTCCATCTCTCGTAAACTTTGATCCAAGTACACTGTGTTCCACTCTTTCTCCCTTAATCAGAACTTCACAGTTTGTCATGTAATTTTATATCAAAGAAAAATCATGTACACATATAAATAGCACAAAATTGTCAAAAAGTAAAAACAAAATTCAAAATATATAACCAAATGGCAAACTCAACATATTCTAGTAAATTGGACAAATAAGATTCAAGCAGTTAAAATATGTTGAGATGGTGAAAAATAAAAAAATAATTGATGTATTTAAAAACGATTAAGTCCCACTTACCAACACCTACATCCAAGGCAAATTAAGTAACAAAATACAATACATAGTAACATGTTATGTAACAAAAAAAATTATATATATAACTTGCTGCATCTATGTGTCCCATAATCTAAAAGCTTAGGATATAAAACCTAATTCTTTCTGCGATTGAAAAAATGTTCGTCGTATTTGGAGCAGGCAGAAAAATAAAAAGTTCTTTGTAGCAATGTCCTTGGCAGAATTTGTGAAAATAAAAAGATCTGATTTTGTCTACGGTGGACCAATTAAAGAAATTTTTTTGTAGATGTTAGTCATTAATTAGGTTAATAGTATTGTTACTATAATTTCTCCTTGGGTTCGGTAATTCTAAACTTTCAGTACAATAACTAAACAATTTTTTATTCCAATATTTTTACACAATATATTTTACTTTACAGATCACTTAGATATTTACTTTAAAATTACTTTAAATACTTGTTTTTAAACTAATTAAACTTCAAAAACTCACTTTTTCGCGACCGCCGTCCTTTTTATAATTTTAAATCATAATTCTAGAAGAATCGTCATCATTCAAAACTATTGGTCCTTTTTCTAGAGAGTGCCAGAATAATCCATTTACCATTTCGGAACCATTAAATGCAGTATTCTAAAATTGGTCTTTTCTTTTGTTACAATCGCCGCGCCGGCATAATAAATCTGTCCCTTAATTGTGATCGACTCGTTGACGCCGATAGACACAGGGCCGGATCGTAACAGTATATTACTGAACAAAAATAAATAAGGATAATGAAGAAAAATGTACGAAGTCAAAAATTAAATAGAATGTAGAATTTAGGCTACAAAGAGAGTAAAGGATGTAACTGGAACAGAAAAAAACTAATTGGTAAGTAAAGAGTTAAAAGTGAGATTGGTGCTAGTACAAATCTGCTTATTTATCAAAATTTAATAAGAAATGCCCGGTTGATTTTACTTACATAGACTTTTTCATAGCATTTTACTCAGAATCATAATTTGCCTAGGTATAAATTACATGTATTTGGTATTCAAGAAAGAATTCTGAAATGGATTGGAAATTTTCTCAATTGTATGTAAGGTTAGGTTGGGTAAAATATGGTAACTCAATATATTTCTTAATTACAGTAACCACAGGGATTTTATTTAGGACTCTTAAATTTTAACCTGTTTTTCAGGTCTTGAATGCTGTTATTTTCTATAGTAAATTTTTCTTTTTTAATGATTAGGTATTTAAAAAAGTCTAAAGTTATTCTCGACTCATCCTATATATTTATTTAATTTTGTAGGCTGATTTGATATAAATTTACTGCAACTAAATATCATAAATTTACCTTTTCCCGAAATAAAAATCACATAAAGAGATAGACATAGGCATACTGGGAGTTTCAAAAAAGTGTTACTTAACTTGGAAAAGTTATATAAAAAGACATTCAGGTAAAAGAATTTTGCACATAAACCCCTATTTAAAATGACTCGTTTTGGCACTGAAGCAATTTTTGACCACATGAGCTAGAAGAACTAAGAGAAAATAAAAATACTACTACACAAATTGGCGCAAAACACAAATTGGTGGTACAGTGTGGTTTAAATTTTACCTGAACATTTTCTATACTTAATATTTCTATCCAACAGTGTCAATGTATATTTCTACTTATCTTCTTGATACAATTAATTGACTTATTTTTCCAGTAGTTTCCTTCTAATTTGTCTGTTCTATTATGTTATTTGGATCTTCTTAATAATTGTTAAAACAGGCGTGGCAAAATACCCAACTCTTTGACATAGAGCGCAAGTTTTTCAAAAAGCTTGACATTTTTTTGGGAGATGTTGATGTAAGCACTTTCTAAATTTAATTTTTTTCATTTTTTCTTACAGTTAATACATACTTCATTATTTGGGTTCAGCGTTTTAGCATGCTGTTTGCTCAGTTTTACACTCTTGCAATTAACAGTAATATGTTTGACTGATTCTTTTAACAATCTTGATTGCCTTTCTTTGCATTTGATGCTACCAATTAATCTATCTCTGATCATTCTCTCTTGATAAGATTGATCACAATCCAGTTTTATGCATACAAAATTGCATATTTTTGCCTGTTTTTAAGCTTTGTGAGATATTAGTCGATTGTACTGCATTCACACTGAACAAAAGAATAGAACTTGAATGTTTTCACCGGAACAAACTTTTTTGGAAAAAAAAATCATGATAAGATTTAATTAACTTCGTCAGTTTATAGTAGATTATAAGATCTTACACTCATCCACCAATGGTAATATTAGTTTTCCAAAAATTGTTAAACTTATAATTGTAAACGCCAATTTAAGAAGAACAAAAAAAAAGAATTCTTTTTTTATCTGAATGACTATGCTCAGAATAAGTCTATAGGTAGAATGTTAAGATTGGCAAAAAAATATTATGTGGATTTAGAACATTTGACCCATAATTAGAATCATTTAAGAAGGGTGAAAAAGATATAATTAACAATATCCGTTTTCCTACCTATGGCTAATAAATAAACAAAAGTAATAAACAATATCACATTAGACAGTTAAAGCTTCTGTGAGGAACGACATCACAATCCAACGATTTAGGACCGGAAGAGGAAGCAACAAAACCATCAGCGACGAATAAGGGTACACAAATAGTGAAAGGTAAGAAGCGATGACCGAAAACAATAAATAACGCCTCCTTAAATGTTAAAGCAAGATAATTTTAAAAATATTTCGACCTAAAGACTAAAAGAAACCTTGTATATCGTACGTGCTACATTTGACTTTTTTATGCAAAGTCGTTTACGCAATCGTCAAAAAGACTATGTATTTCCCGAACTTCCAAAATTGTCGAGACAATCAAGCAATCTCTCGATTTTTCTGTAAGAAGCGTAATTGAGCAGAAGGTTTTTACGTGAATGGAATGATGAATCTTGAAAGTTTCGCAACATTCATACAACTATTTTAAAATGCCTTTATCTAAATGTAAGTCTAGATTGCTTTGGACCTTCGTTTAGAATTGAAACACGGAAGAGAAAATGAGATATACATAGTACTTCAGGGTTATTTTTATTAAAAATTAAGCTGAAAATATACAATTTCTATTCCCAATTAAACCCTATGATGTACAAAATTATCCAAACATTATCAATACCATTTTCAAAACCATAATTTACTCGATAATTCTACTTATGAATAAGATTAAGAGGGGGTGAACCTTAATTTGATTCATTAGTAAAACATAGAACGGTAGCTACTTGAAATAATTTCAGATTTTTTTTAACATCTGTTTGAGAAAGGTCAGATCTCCGGAAGTAGTTTTTTGAATTTTTGGTAAAAAACATTCAGAAAAAATGCAGAGTTTCGGGTAAATTTGCTATTTTTTTTCTTAGAAAATGTTAATGTTTTCAAAAAAGTACTCCCAGAGATACTTTCGTCTATTACCTTACCTTACCAATAGCCCGATGTGGGCCTTGGCCTCCTTCATAATTCGCCTTCAAGCAATGCAGTCCTTGACTTTGGTTTCACAGCCGAATATCCGCATTGCCCTCAGGTCACCCAGTACTTGGTCCATCCATCTGAGCCGTGGTCTTCTTTTTATCCTGGTAGCATAGATTTTAATGTTTGGAATTTTCTTCGGTATCCTGGCGTCTTCCATTCTTTGAATGTGTCCAAACCAACGGAGTCTTTGTGATTTTATAAATTTCACAATGTCTTCACTGTTCAGGATCTCTGTTATTTCCCGGTTGTTGCGGATGTGCCATTCTGCATCGTTGATTTTGACTGCTCCAATTTTCACTCCCATAGGTTATTACTGGTCGAACCAATGTCTTGTAAATTTTTAACTTTGTCTTTCTTGTAATCAGTTTTCTTATTAAGAGTTTCAAGTTCGCAAAGTAGACTTTCGTCTATGCTGAACAAAAAAAATTGTTAAAATCCAACCAAAATTACGCCGCCAAAATTATTTCTGCCAAATCTCTGCAGAACCGATTTTGGAGCATTTTTTTTCACCGGTTCGATTGCCCCCGCACAAATGTGTTGTTTCAAATGAATAGCAGATGCAAATTATTTTAATTATAATTGAACATACTGGCATTAGAATAAATGGGATATATTATTTCTTAATCTGTTCCATTTTTAAGGAATATTCGAAGCAAACATAAATATTACTTTCATTTTATCCTTATCAACCAAATAAAATCAATGTATTCTTAAAAGGAATGATTGGAATCAAAGGCAAACACAATTAACTCTCCAAATCAAAATTCAAAAAAAGAACATGCAAATATTCGAATCGCTGTTTACCATGAATTCTAAATATCTTTTTAGAAAAATAAAGTGGTAATTTCTCTTTATAAATTCACTCTAATTGGTGAAAAAAACCAGAAATTTTTTGCGAGCGGTTGATGCGCTTTGATGCAGCAGGGGTCCGAAATGTTTATTTGTCGTTAGTGTTAAAAATATTGAGTGAGTACAGTTCAGTTTACATTTTCTATTCGACGGTGTAACTGGAATGAAGTATAGTATAATAAGGTTTTAAAAATTAAATATTATAATATTTATCATGTCGAACCCTGGTAACGCCATGAAATCCTCTGACTCGTCATCGAGGGAAATATTGAGGTTAAACTGTCTGTGGGTAGACGGCAGAACTCGTGGCTAAAGGTTTTGAGTCGATAATTCGTACAGATATCTATAGAGATTTTCAGAGGTGCAGTTTCACGTACCATTATAGCCAGTTGGATAGCCAACCCTCGGAAGGAGACGGCGTCCTAAGAAGAAAAACAAATCACCGACTTTTCATGACGAAATTGTCTCTCAGAGAACGGATGGTTAGTCAATTTTTGTGCTGTGTCAAAAATGTATTGCTTAACTTGGAAAAGTTATATAAAAGGATGTTGAAGAAAAAAAATCACACATAAACCCCCATTCGAAATGACTCGTTTAAGCATTGAAGCAATTTTTGCTCACATGAGCTAGGAGAACAGCAACACTGAGGGAAAATCGCCGATACATGTGTCAACTATTTTTTTCCAACTGAGAAATTGAGCAAACAAAATTGGACGGGTTTGGTCAAATAAAAGATTTTTTACGAATTTTTTATTATAACGAAACCATCAGATCGAAAATATGGCCAAAATTAAGGAAACGAAACTTCGAAGTTTGCATGAGTCATAAGAATTTAAAGAGTACGAGGCAGATTTTTACTATTTTATTTACGCACTAGCTACAGAAATAAATTTTTTCTCTCTTATGAGACTCCGCCTGCATCCGTAGAGATTTCTACCTCTCATTTTACCGCCGAATTTAATTTGACCTCTTTACATGGGTAAACCCCTTCTTGAAGCACGGATAAAAAATGTATACCAGGAAACACAAACACACTAATAAAAGCAACGTCTCAGAATCTTAAAAATTGGTGCTCGCAAAAAATAGTGTGGAAATAAACGAAAAAAGTTATTTTTATCACAATGATCCATCTATAAAGGTATTTTTCTAATAATTTTGCAAAGTATAATATGTGTCATATGGGTAACATTTTTATTGTTTATTTCTCAGAAAATTTTATTTGTCTTCAAAGTTGGTGCATTACGCAAAACTTTTATTGGCGCCATCAATTATTTCTTAACGGTATACAGGAGAGAATAAAAAATAGGAATTTTGATAAAGAGTACAATACTCTTGTTTTCGAGATTATCAAAAAAGTTTGTTTATGAAAAGCTGTTTGGAATTTAAAACAATGTTTAGATTATTGTTTTGTTTTTTTTAGAAAATGTCAATGAAGAATTTTTTTAAAATGCTTGAAGTGGGCGGAAAATATGTAGAAATTTAATAAGTAAATTGTTGTGTGGGTATTCCAAAATGTTTGTTAGTTTGTTTTTATTTATGTTTAATATTTTATTAAGTACAACGTTTCAGCTACCAGTATGGTTATATTATCATCAATCAACCAAGTTGTGTCCACTGTTGAACTATCATCGGTCCACCGAGTAGGTGGGCGACCCCTGTTTCGAAGAGCATCTTGTCACGGTCTCCACTCTAGGATCAGCTTTGTCCATCGTCTGTCTGTTGTTCTTGCCACTTGTCCAGCACAGTTCCACTTTAACCTTGTTATGCGTTCTATCGCATCATTCACTCCAGACATTTGGCGAAGTCTGGTATTAGAAACTCTATCTCTCAGGGATATTCTCAGCATTGACCTTACCATGGCTCTCTGTACAATACGAATTTTGTTTGCGATTTTCTTTGTTAGTGTTAATGTCTCTGCTCCGTAAGTTAGCACAGGAAGAACACACTGGTTAAAGACCTTTCTCTTTAAACAGATTGGGATGTTTGATTTTGGGATGTTGCTTAGTCTTCCAAAAGCTGCCCAACCAAGGCCGATTATTCTCTCTAGTTTCCGGGTTAGGTAATCTCTGCCTATGAGAATTTCGTGCCCTAGATACTTGTATGAGCCTACTTGGTCCACATGATTTCTACCCAGTGATATATGCTTTAAAAGCGCAAACTGGAATTAGCCCATTTAATAAATTCACAAGCTTCTTCTGATCTATTGGGTAATAAAAAAAAATGTAAGTCAATGAATTTTAAACCATTTTTAGCTTTGTGGTTTTTGTTTGCGACACTTTTAACTTTTTTAGAAAAGTTTGAATGATTAACTTAAAAATTGTGTTACACGGTTTAAATTTAAACAAAAAACTCAGAACGGTAAAATACGCGATATAAAAACGATCATTTATTTTTTTATTATTGAATTAATGTGTGTAAAAACATTGTGCAGTAAAACATAAGGCGAATTGTAAAGATGTATTCTCGTTAAGGTCCTGTCAAAAGTAAATAAAAATTGTAAATCAATTGATTGTGAAAAGGACCACCTTGTATGTTTGCTTTATTTGTGTTGTTTCTAGCGTATGGGTCAACATTGTGTCATTACAAAAACTCACAGTCCATCAATGACGAGGTGAGGTATGCTGCCCGCTTGTTTGTCGATTGTTATCAGATACACTCCAGAGAAAATTACGGTGACATTAAAGTGAATATATACAATTAATTTTGTTTATTTTTACTGGTCCAAAACCTATTTCGATTATTGGAAAAAATATTTAACTTAAGCAGGTAATTCTATTTTGACGATTTTTCAAGTGTTTATTTTTGGTTTGAGGATGTCGTCAACAATCCGGGATAATATGTTATTGTGTGAGTTGAGTTTCGGTTGACTGTCCTTTTTTACTGAAAATTAACTTAGCGTTGCTTAATTTTTCACCTTTACTTAAAGTACTAAGAAAGTAATACGTGCCAGTAATGTATTTAGATAATCAGATTTAAATTTATTGAAACAATTCAGTTTACATATTTTTTACACCATTTATTTTTTAAGCGGTTAGTAATAAAGTTAACGATAGGAGGTAGATCTGGCTTCAGGAATGCACTAGGCACCCGGGAGGCACTTTTTGCCCTAAACATACTTCTCCAAAGGTGCCGTGATCAGCGCAAGGATGTTTATGTATGTTTCATAGACTATGAAAAAGCTTTCGACAAGGTACAACATGGAGAACTAATGAACATATTAAGAAACGTGGGTAGAGATCTGAGAATTATAGAGAACATGTATTGGAAGCAGAAAGCAGTAACCCGTATTGATGGATGATTGACCGATGAGTGTAGCATTCAACGAGGCGTCAGACAGGGATGCATTCTGTCCCCACTATTATTCAACATCTACTCGAATATAATCTTCAAACAGGCTTTCCAAGATAAAAACCTTGGAGTAAAGATCAACGGGGAACTGATTAATAATATTCGGTATTCCGACGACACGGTCATCTTGAGCGATAGTATTCAGGGCTTTCAAAAATTGTTGGACTGTGTAAACACGACAGGAAGAGAAATGGGTCTGAAAATGAATGTCACTAAGACAAAATTTATGATATTCAGTCGCCAACCGCACACCGATGCTTTCCTACAGATAGACCAACAAAACATTGAGAGAGTTACCCAAATGTCATATTTGGTCAACGTTGTTATATGGAGCTGAGACCTGGACTCTTAAGGCTGCTACAATCAATCGCTTGGAAGCGTTTGAAATGTGGTTACATAGAAGAATGCTTCGAATACCCTGGACAGCTAGGCAGAAAAACGAAGCAGTGTTAAATAGAACACATGCGTTCCGTGAGTTATTTGTCACTATAAAGATCAGAAATATATCATACATGGGGCATGTTCTCAGAGGAGACCGATACAGGGTGCTTCAACTTATAATGAAGGGCAAAATCGAAGGCAGCCAAGGAATCGGAAGAAAACAGATGTCATGGCTGAAGAACATTCGCTATTGGACTGGAATACGCGATGCCGAACAACTATTCAGACAAGCCGAAAACTGCGAACAACTCGCCAATGTAATTGCTAACGTTAGGGGGACCTGATATGGCACCGAAAGAAGAAGAACAAAGTTATTCAATAATGAGTTGGCCCGCCGCGGCTTTTTATGCATTCGATAACTCCTCAAGGTATGCTTGAAATTAACGGTTCGGTATCAGAGGGGATGATTTTTCAGGCTTTTTAAATTCGGTCACGAGGGTCAACTAGGTTGTTTGGAGCTTGGAGTTAATTACCCACTCGATTGCCGATTATATTCCACACATGTTTGATTAGTGAAAAGTCTGGGGAGCAAGTAGGTCATGGAAGCAGGGGTTTATGTCGTTTCACAGCAATTTCTAAATTTCTAATGACTTAATAAATTAAACATTACAAATTGATATGAAAAATTCTTTCATATTAAAAAATAGCACTTTTTTAAGGATCCTTTTTTTAATCAAATTGTACCCTTATTTTGGTTTGTTTCAGAAATATTTTCTCTTTCATTGAAAAGCTCTGGTTGACAATCCATTGAAGAAAAAGTTTAAGATTTAGAGATGTTTGTGTTCGACTTCAACAAGTTCAAGAGGTTCTATATTTTCTCTATCATTAAAATGCCGAATGGTCCGACGGCACCTATATTGCGAAAATCGGGGCGACTATTTTTTTTATATGGATAGATGCCCTTTTAGGTAAAAAAAAATAAATACAAAAGATCGATTCTAAACACTTGGGTATGTAAATAATGATATAATTGATTTAATAAAAATAGAACAGAATTTATTACTACTTATAAAGTTATCCAACAGTAAATACTTACCTCTGAAATTTTAAAGCGTTTGCTGCAGATAAATCACAAGCACAAGCGAGACAGTAATGTCACTCAGGATGACCTACGTGAGACTGAGTTATGTAGTAACTATGCTTCTTATTTAAACTATTAATTCTATGTTGCGATTTAGGGAAGTAAGGTTAATGAAAACGATGCGCCTATCCCACTGGCGCATCCATCCTGGTTTTACCCTATACATGGCTTGGTCACTTGATTGAACCCTTTCATTTAAGAAGCACTTAACGAAACCAGTTAAAAATGAGAAACAACATTACACAAAAATTTTGTGAAACAACATGGGGAGCATCGGCTTTCACTTTACCCTCACCAACTTTGAATTTCGTCTTCTTAGCTACTGAATATTGTACACGAGTATGGCTTAGCAGCCCTCATGTTCATAGAATCGATGATCATCTCAATAAAACTATAAGAATGCTCACTCAGGTTATCATTTTTACTTCTGCGGAATGGCTTTCAGTACTGAGTCACTTACCACCCCCCAAATTTGCGACGTATAAACGTTTTTAGAAGAGATTACAAAAATTTTATGTGCAACCGAAACCTACCAATACACGATAACAATAAAGACTCGAACAAGAACCAATTTTGATCTAGAAAATCAACTATCAAAACAGCAATAGCTGCCACAGATGAAGAATTCATCTTAACTAGTATGCCTGGCATCAAGAATTAACAATTATTGACGTCACTGCCAAGATGTTTTTTTCAATGTGTTTATTTCAAAATTAAGAAAACGTTTTGCGTTAAATTACGAACAAACTATAAAAATTGAGAATTAGCAAACTGTACGAAAACCCAGAGTGTACACGTCTTAAAAATTATTTTAATGTAAAAAACGACGAACTTTCTTGGCGCCACAATAAACATGCAAACGTCATTACGGCTATATATTAAAAATGACATTTAAAGTGAATGAATTTATAAATTAAATATAATTTACGACGTCTCTAATGAATTTATTAAATTTCGTAAATCCGGCTGTTAAATATTTCCGTGTGAATTTTAATATTCAGGCAATCGATCCTCGTTTCGACAAAAGGTGATAAATAATTCGTTTTCGCAATTAAAAAATAAAAATACCCGAAAATTGTTAAAATACATTCCAATTTTTCCCCGACGTTGACGCTTAATTCTGAAAACAAATAGAAATGATCGGAAAAAGAAAAGTCGTCCGAATAAAAATTATTGTTTGCGTAATTTAACTCCTACTTAGTAACTCGCAATGCTAAAATATGCATACATTACAGCTTGTTATTGTTTGATGTTTGTATATTATTCAAATAAAACTCTTCAAGGCCGTTTAAGCCGCCAAGAGGTATAATTCAAATATTGATATGCGAAAAAAAAATAAGAACTTGAAGAATACTATTATATTTTCACATGGGTGTTAAGTGATGTGTTACCGGATGAAATAATACGGACGTTGTTCAAATTATCGGTTTTATTAGGATAATTACGATTATAATGAATATTAGAACGGAATTTTTCAGGTATCGATAACTCAATTTTCAGTAGTAATACCACAAGTGATTGAATTTTCGCGATAAGTCTGTCGATTTATTTCATAACGAAACTGAGTTGCTTAAAAACACCACGAGTCCGCAGGACGAGAGTCAAGTTTGGTGTTATTGATAATCTAAACTTGACTAGAGCTTCTGATTGGTTCATTTGATAGGTGCGTGAAATAGTCAGTAGTAATACCACAAGTGATTGAATTTTCGTGATAAGTCTGTCGATTTATTTCATAACGAAAACACCGAGAGTCCGCAAGACGAGAGTCAAGAGTGGTATTTTCTACAAGCAACTCAGTTGAGTTATGAAATAAATCGACAGACTTATAAGATAAATTTAATCACGAGTGAAATTTATTTGACTATTTCACAAAAAAATTAAAGTTAAGAAATCTGAAATTCGGTAGAATTTGAGGAAATTAACAAATTGAGAAATTAATAAAGTTTAATAAACAGAAAACATTGGCATGCAACGAAATACATATTAAATTAAACCAGTATTAAGTGTCAAAAAGGCACGTCTGGCTGTGCATAGAGGTGTGTTGGTTCCTACACTTAAGTATGGTAGTGAATGTTGGGTTTGGCAAAAGAAGCATGAAAATAACTGTCACATACACAAATCTGAAAACTTGAAAGGACAATCAAAGTCAAGAGTCAAGTTTGGTATTATCGATAATCCGAACTTGACTAAAGCTCCTGATCGGTTTATTTGATAAGTGCGTGAAATAGTCAAGTGAAGTTCTTATTATTATTAATATTTAAAAAATATAACAAGCAACTTATATTTTAACTTTTAAATTGACAGCAAGTCGGGAAATAAACAGGATATACATGATTTAAGACGATTATAAAAGCAGCCCCAATTTATGAGAAATGAAGAAATATCAGCAGATGAAAACGAACAAATTACTCTAACATTACCGGAAGTCAAACGTGCTATAAAATCTATAAAGAACAGGAAAGCTAGCGGTCCAGGAGGAATACCACCGGAATTAATTAAATACGGAACTGAGAAGTTGGGGCGAATGATACACGCAATGTTCCTCCGAGCACTAAATGGAGAAGAACTACCAGATGAATGGACGGAAGCCTACATAACGTCTATCCATAAAAAAGGAGAGAAAAAAAAGTGCGAAAACTACAGGGGAATCAGCGTAATAGCTTCGATGGGCCGACTATTTGGAAAAGTCGTCAAACAAAAATTAGAAGAAAAAAATTAGAAGAACAGATACAAGGAAAAGTTGATGAAGATCAGGCATGATTTACGGCTGGAAGATCATGTATGGACCATATATATACAATTCAACAACTCATAGAGAAAAAAATGACCAAGAACAGAGGGGTACATTTTGCATTTGTGGATATCCGAAAGGCCTATGATTCTTTCCCTCGGTCTAAAATCTGGGAAGCCATGTTAGAAATGGGTATAACGCAGAGAATTATCAGAACAGTCCAAAATATGTACAAAAAAAATACCGTAAGGATTAAAGAGGGAAATAAACTATCAAATGCCTTCAAAACAACTAAGGGTCTCCTCCAAGGATGCTCAACATCACCCACACTATTCAAAATATTTCTACAACAGACACTAAGACCATGGAAGAGAAAATGTGCAGGAATGGGAGTACCAATTAGAAATGATCATCTGTATACTCTAAGCTTTGCCGATGATCAAGTAATCATAGCTCAAGATGAGGAGGATTTAGGTTTTATGATGCGGAAACTAGAGGAGGAATATGGGAAAAATGGAGTGGAAATCAACCTCGAAAAGACCCAATATATGTCAACGGCACAAGACAGGATATATCACCTAGAAATAGATGATAACCGACAGATCTCAGGAACAGACAAATTTAAGTACCTAGGGTTTATAATATCAAAAAGTGGAACAACAGAGGAAGAAATAAAAAATAGACTAGGTCAAACGAGGGCATGTATTAATCAATTAAACCCAATATTATGGGACCGCCACATAACCAAGACAAATAAAACGAGAATATTCAATTCAATAGTTCGCAGCATAATGACTTATGGAGCTGAAATGTGGGTGATCAACAAAAAAAACAAAGGGAAGATTGTAGCCACAGAAATGGACTTTTGGAGAAGGAGTTGTGGAGTGAACAGATTAGATCGAATAAGAAATGAGGAGATCAGGAGAAGAATGGAGGTAAAAAAAGACATACTAGAACACATAGAGGAAAAGAAACTAACTTGGTACGGACATGTTAGAAGAACTCCGGAAGATCGCTGGATACACCGGGTAACTGAGTGGAGTCCATTAGGCAGACGAAAGAGAGGTCGACCAAGGCGATCATGGAGAGACGAAGTGGATGAGGCGATGGAATTAAGAAACCTGCAGGACGGAGACTGGCAGGACAAGGACAACTGGAGACAAGGGCTGAAAGCAGGAAGGCAGCGACAGCTGTAGATATCCTGGATTTTATATATATATATATATATATATATATATATATATATATATATATATATATATATATATATATATATAAAAGTAGCCTTTTGTTAGAAGATCCGTACCGTATACAGAAGTTAGAATGGACCACACTGTTTTTGCGCTGCATTGGTATCTATAAGGTTAAAAGACCGTCGTGAAAAGTAGTGTTTCCTTTAGAATCGAAATACTGGTATGGTTACGTAAAGCTGGCGCTGAATTTACTTCTGATGAAATCTTTGTCGCTTTTATCTCTTTTGACTAGACAGCTGCTGGCTTTGTTTTTTTGACGAGATGGATGTCGAAAGGGCCGTAAATCATCCAATGTATCGCCCGAGTAGGCTGGCGCCTTTAATTTTTGATTTTGTTTTGTACGTTTTGTCACTATATTCTATAGTCTATAGTCTATATTCACTATTATTCGTGCAATTAGTAGCATCAATATGTTTTTAGTTTTTGTTAAATTTAAACAAAAAGAGCACACTACTATTGACAGATAATAAATTGATGTGAATAATTCTACTAAAATTATAAAAGCGAAAGTTTGTAAGTATGTATAGATGTTTGTTACTCTTTTACGCAAAAACTACTGCTTGGATTTTAATAAAACTTTACAATAATGTAGCTTTTACATCAGAATAACACATATGCTAATATTTATAAAGATACTAGCTGACCCGGCAAACGTTATTTTGCCATATAAATAATTTCCTAGTAATTTCTAGTGTAGACAAAAAATAGCTTACTTATTGTAAGTATGTATGTATGTTAGAATGTGTATATTGTATGTATGTAAGAATGTGATTGTCGTTGTTCTAATCTTCTGACTTCATTGCGTGCAGCTCGTGTATCTACTGGCTCTTCTTGATGCAATTGCACCATTCTGACACGTGCATCAGTATTTTGTTGCTGGATTTGTTCTTCTGTTCTTTCGGATCATTTCGCAAGTTTCGAGCTTTACTTGTACTGCGGCTCAAATCAGCCCCTTTGCGTTTTCTTGGCATTGCTCACCGTACAAAAAATACATAAATAGAATTAATGAAATTATTTAATGATGAAAAATGTTAAAAGTATAATTAGGGCCAGGATTTTTGCCGCAGTTTTGAAATGATTAGTTTTAATTTATGAAATTATAACAAAAATATAAGTTTTATGAAAAAATTTTTCAAACAAAAGTAAAAAATTAAATTTTATGAAAACATTGTCTCTTATAATTTTTTCATACAACCAATATTTCCATTGACATTTCAAAATAAAGATTTATAATGATTGATTTTTTGGAAACTATGAAAATCTTAATTGTTCAATTACATTTAATTACATTACATTAATTTTATTACATAGGAATGATTAAAAGTTAATATGAGAGTTACACTGAGATAGCAAAATAATAATTGTCAACGTTACTACTACACTTGATGCATAAACAATAATGATGGCCGACAACTGTGTAGGGAATGATTAAATTACTAAAATGGCTGTTAAAAAATAAGGGTTGATCGTAGAAGGGTGAAAATTGAGGATTGTATGTATTTTTGTATGTTGTATCATAAAAAAATAGAAATTAAAAATTTTGTCTAAAAAATAAAAAAAAAAATTTAGGGGTGGACTACCCCTAACATTTAGGGGGATGAAAAATAGATGTTGGCCGATTCTCATAGATACCGGATAAGCACAAAAATTTTTATCAAAATCGGTCAAGCCGTTTCGGAGGAGTATGGCAACGAAAACTGTGACACGAGAATTTTATATATTAGATTGTGTGAACCTACTACTATTATAAACGCGAAAGTTTGTGAGTATGTATGTATAAATGTTGGCAGCAATCAGAATAAAAATTACATTAGTTAAAATCAAATAAGCTACATAAATTTCTAACTGACCTCAGTCAATTTCAAATTGGCAATAAACTAAATTAAATTGACACCTGTCAGTTTTAAGTTTCTTTGTTAGTGACAAGTGTGTATTATGTTATTTTGTAAAAAAATACATTTTAGTTATTTACTATCTAAATGGGATAAAGCCATCATTATTTGTAGTAATATCACAAGAGAGTGAAAATAAATTGACAGATTTTAGAAAACTTGTTGCCAGGCGATAGACACGAGAGCCCTAATGGCTCAAGTGGCTATTGCAAAATGGCAACAAGTTTTAGAAAAGGCCTGGAGAATTATTATCTAATTTATCGAACTCCCGTGTGGTATTCGATAGATTATTTTTCGACGTTACAATAAAAATCACTTTTAAGATTTTATATTTTTATTTCAACAAATTTATATCCATCGACTCGACTAAATGAGTTATTTAAATTAGGATACATTAAAGTTTTGAACATAAAAATACAATTATTATAAATTTTGTGCCCTTGGGTGGATGATTTTTCAACATTGTTTTGTTCTGATGTGTTGAAAGTTAATTATACTTCCCTACTCTCTCTCAGGGTAATAAATAAATGTGGTTGTCATTCCATAAAATCAATGAATAATTCTCGCTGAAATAATTTAAGTAGATTATTTTCAGTATAATAATGTTTTGATTGGCTAAAACGTATACGAATTGAAAAAAATTGAAATTGAAAATTTCTATTGGTTTCGAGAAACGTTAAAAAATAAACATTAGTGTTTAAACTCACGAATGAGTATTAAATTTTAGTATAAAGATAGATGGATGAATTCCTTGGAGAAGAAAATGAGCTACACGAAGTACTAATCTTACGCAGACCAAGTCGCGGGTACCATCTAGGATAATATTGTTAAAATAAGACTGATTCCGTTACTACTTTTGTAAATGAAAAAAAAAACTTATCCAATGATCCATTAAAATAATTGGTTATGGATTCGGAAATCAAATTTCTTGTACTACATATCTCACACACACACACACACACACACACACACACACACACACACACACACACACACACACACACACACACACACACACACACACACACACACACACACACACACACACACACACACACACACACACACACACACACACACACACACACACACACACACACACACACACACACACACACACACACACACACACACACACACACACACACACACACACACACACACACACACACACACACACACACACACACACACACACACACACACACACACACACACACACACACACACACACACACACACACACACACACACACACACACACACACACACACACACACACACACACACACACACACACACACACACACACACACACACACACACACACACACACACACACACACACACACACACACACACACACACACACACACACACACACACACACACACACACACACACACACACACACACACACACACACACACACACACACACACACACACACACACACACACACACACACACACACACACACACACACACACACACACACACACACACACACACACACACACACACACACACACACACACACACACACACACACACACACACACACACACACACACACACACACACACACACACACACACACACACACACACACACACACACACACACACACACACACACACACACACACACACACACACACACACACACACACACACACACACACACACACACACACACACACACACACACACACACACACACACACACACACACACACACACACACACACACACACACACACACACACACACACACACACACACACACACACACACACACACACACACACACACACACACACACACACACACACACACACACACACACACACACACACACACACACACACACACACACACACACACACACACACACACACACACACACACACACACACACACACACACACACACACACACACACACACACACACACACACACACACACACACACACACACACACACACACACACACACACACACACACACACACACACACACACACACACACACACACACACACACACACACACACACACACACACACACACACACACACACACACACACACACACACACACACACACACACACACACACACACACACACACACACACACACACACACACACACACACACACACACACACACACACACACACACACACACACACACACACACACACACACACACACACACACACACACACACACACACACACACACACACACACACACACACACACACACACACACACACACACACACACACACACACACACACACACACACACACACACACACACACACACACACACACACACACACACACACACACACACACACACACACACACACACACACACACACACACACACACACACACACACACACACACACACACACACACACACACACACACACACACACACACACACACACACACACACACACACACACACACACACACACACACACACACACACACACACACACACACACACACACACACACACACACACACACACACACACACACACACACACACACACACACACACACACACACACACACACACACACACACACACACACACACACACACACACACACACACACACACACACACACACACACACACACACACACACACACACACACACACACACACACACACACACACACACACACACACACACACACACACACACACACACACACACACACACACACACACACACACACACACACACACACACACACACACACACACACACACACACACACACACACACACACACACACACACACACACACACACACACACACACACACACACACACACACACACACACACACACACACACACACACACACACACACACACACACACACACACACACACACACACACACACACACACACACACACACACACACACACACACACACACACACACACACACAC
Organism: Agelastica alni; assembly: GCA_950111635.1. Taxonomy (NCBI): domain Eukaryota; kingdom Metazoa; phylum Arthropoda; class Insecta; order Coleoptera; family Chrysomelidae; genus Agelastica; species Agelastica alni. Next base: position 15,119,495 of record OX467711.1, read on the forward strand.
ACACACACACACACACACACACACACACACACACACACACACACACACACACACACACACACACACACACACACACACACACACACACACACACACACACACACACACACACACACACACACACACACACACACACACACACACACACACACACACACACACATATATATAATTAATTGATTCTTACTGTTCATTTTTTGCAGCCCCCACATAAACAATAGATTTAGTACTAGTAAAAAAAAACAGATAATGTCCTGAGTTATAGATAAAGGAAAAAAGATCCGGCTTAAAATGAATAATGGCAAAACAAAAATAATGAGAGTTGGAATAAAATAATTAAAGTGGGAAAACATTTTCTTGAAGAAGTCAATAAATTTAAATATCTAGGCATAATGCTATCCAGCAGTAAAGATAGCACACAGGAAATTAATGAAAAAAATTCTATCGGCTAGTAAAGCATTTCATTCAAATAAAAAACTGCTAAACGGTAAGTTACTGATACGGACAACAAAGATGATTTATAAAACCCTACTAGTAATCAAAGGTAAAATTGAGGGAAAACGTAGACCTGGTCGCAGACAACATTCGTGACTAAAAAATATACGCACACATCAGCTTTAATTCATGCCACTAAGTATTGCAATAAGTATGCCGAAATTGTTGCCGATCTTCATTGAATGGAGATGACTGCTGAAGAAGAAGAATGGGACCTTTATTTAACCCTATACAGCTGAATCTATGACCATGACCAAAAGATAGGAGGACAGATTAAGGGTGACAACATAAAATCATAGGAACAATACCAGGATTTTTAATTTAGAAAAAGAACAAATAAATAAATGTTACAAGTACTTAAAGGCAAAGACTTGGGAAATAAAATTAAAGAGCAAAGGCTAAAGTGGTTGGGCCACGTATGGAAAGCTAGTCCTTAAGATACGATAAATACTGGGTCCTAGCAATAAAGAGAAAACGGGGCAGACCACGATCAGCATGGTTGCAAGAAGCTAAAAAGGATTTTAAAAGAAATGGCAAGTGCTTGGGAATCAGCACTGAAAATATGATATAAAGAGCCAACCTTACTTGGGGTGTTAAGCCATAAATACATACATACATACATACCTAAACATAAACAATAAATATTAATAAAGATTCATTCTGTTACTAATGTAGTTTATTTATATCGAGTTTCTTCATATTCATTGCCACTCAGCAGCTGGCTCGTTAACTACCTGATCTTTATAATATAACCCTCAGAACGAATACAACAAATAATTGCATGAAAGCTGCTTCTATCACATTTTATTTCAATTATGTCACTAGAATTACTAGAAATTTCATATTTTAAATAGTTTAAACCTTTATGTTTTTGTTAAATTTGAAGAGCACACTATTATTGACAGATAATATATTGATGTAAATAGTTGTTTACATAAATTATAACGCTAAGATTAAATAAAAAATATCGTTTTTGCTTGTCCAATAATCTTATTAAAATAATTGGTTGTGGATTCAGTTTACGAAATGGAAATTATGACAGTGACATTGAGCGAAGGGTGTTGGCAGGAAAACAAATTAATGGGGCACTGCATAGCTTTATAAACACCCAGAAAGTGTCAAAAAAGGCACGTCTGGCTGTGCATAAAGCAGTGTTGGTTCCTACACTTATGCATGATAGTAAATGTTGGGTTTGGCAGACGAAGCATGAAAATAGGATTAATGCTGTGGAGATGAGTAGTCTAAGAAGTATAACCGGAGTGACTCGGTTGGATAAAGTAAAGTAAAGTAAAGAGTGAGATAAGAGAACAATGTGGTGTAAAAAAAAATGTGGTTACAAAGATAGATAAAGGAATGCTTAGATGGTTTGGACACGTAGAAATGATGGATAAAGAAAGTTTGACGAAACAAATTTATAAGACGAGTGTGAATGGACAAGTCGGTAGAGGTCGACCTCGGCGAACATATCTCGATCAGATCAACATTGTTTTGAAGAACCAACAACCGACGAGCATGTATAAGAGCACTGATGAAAGTAGAGGAAGCAAAAGATGTGTGTAATACCGGTAGCAAGTGGTAGGAAGTGGTCTCTGCCTACCCCTACGGAAAAAAGGCGGGATTATATGTATGTATGGATTCAGAAATCAAATTTCTTATATAACAAATAGAAATATAACTTTAATATTTATAAATATTAATAAAGATCCATTTTGTTTTCAATAAGGTTTATTTAGATGGAGTTTCTCCCTTAAATACCTGAACATCATTATAAAACCCCCAAAACGAGTACAACAATTAATTTTATGGAAGCTATCACATTTACCTACAGGAAATTTTGATCGAAACTCATCAAACAATTTTTAGTAAAAATAATTTATCATGTGGACATTTTTTTCAGAAATGTTTCAAAAGAAAAAATTTGTTTCTATATTTTATTAACAGTTCAGTGCCATGCATTTGTAGATAAGTTCACAAATGTGTGAGAATTAGCTGGGATTCCTAGAATAACAATAAATAAATATTTGTTGTTTTTCACTATTTTCATGCAACAGTACGTTTGAAAGATATAACTTGGTTCATATGAATAGTGTTGTATCTAATATTAATAGTATTTATTTATTGGCATGTTTATTATATTTTTCAATAATCAGTTAAAGATTTTATCGAAAATAATAAAAATTTAAAAGTGTATTTTGTTTTTCAGATCTCTCATAGATGGTCTGGGCCTTAGATTTTGCAAATTTCACCTAAAAAGGTAATAAATTTAGTTACAATTAGGACCTGCGTAGAGTGGTAATAATTTTTTTATAACAGTATCGTTTCATAAAAAATGAAGGACCATATTTATATTTTAAAAAAAAAATGATTAAAAAAAGAGCTGAACATCTGTAAAATTTAGTTTTAGTATAAATCTTTGCTTAAATTTTTAATTTCTTTACGTTTTATTATTTCGTACACAAAACATAACTTATTTTTTCAAACGTAAATCAGAGTTTAACTTTCCACATGGTAATTATGAACAAGCACCTACTTTAACAAATATTGGCTGCGGTACTAATTTTTTATTTACTGCATGGTAATATTAAATAATTCAATGAATATTGACTAATGACAAAGTTCAAGTAATGAGTCGCAATTGAATGCCGTGCTTCAATTCTCTTTAACTTTTTCATGGTTAAGTATCGCATAAATTTAAACACGTTTGCAAGGTTAAAAAGGTAATTCAAAGAGATGCTTAAATATTGGTCGTAATTATTCCATGAAACATGAGGTTAGTTTACCTTGTTGAAAATCATTCGCTTTTTACAATTACCTCTATGCGATCTCAATGTGGTTGAATAATAACACAAAAGATTTATGTCAAACTTTTGTCAAAAATTGCTCTCAACGTCTTGTGTCTTTGTTGCAATACAGGGTGTTTCCAAAGTAATTTTGAAAATTGTTATGGGCGATTCATCATTCAATATTAAGACTAAAAGTTCCCATAAACATGTGTAATAAGTTATTAAGAAACCGGGTGATGAATTTTTTTATTATTTCAATAAAAATAATTACATTGTAATAATTATGACATAAAAGTAGTAGCAGATGTTCAAAATGTGCACCTCTAGCTGAAATTCAAGCTACAGTATTCTGCGAATTAATGTGAACAGGGGGAATTTCTGTATTATTTGAACTTGGCAACACTGCTGTGACAGTTTTGACAGCTGTTGACAGTTCAGTATTGTGCTAATTAATGTAAAAATCGGGAGTTTCTGTATGACTTGAGCTTGGCAACACTGCTGTGACAATTTTGACAGCTGTTTCTTGACGTATCACATAACTTATCATTCTGCATCAAGGCGTTGTTGTGATAAAGTTACACATATTTTTATGATTTTAAGAGAAATAGTATATTTTACTTGGTTTTTTCGAGTTTCTGGCATCATGGACATTACGCCAAAGAAACGAGAAAAATAATAACCCTTAGTGACTACACATCCATGACGAAAAGAGACATTGCTAAAGAGTGTTACGTAAGCTTGGAGCTGTAAATAAAATATTTCAACAAAAAAGGAAGACTGGATCACTTGAAGTTCAGAGAAAGGGGAAATGTGGAAGAAAAATGAAGACCACTTCCCAAGATGACTCGTTTTTTTTAAGAAACAGCTAGCCGAACCCTGGAAATAACTAAATCTGAAGTGGAACATGATCTCAAATCCATGAAAAATAAGAAATGTGCAGGTCCAGATGCAATACCAAGTGAGCTGCTCCAGTAAATCAACGACAAAAACAAGAATATATTATGGGAGTTATTTAACACAATCTACAATACAGAAATTGTTCCACAAGAAATGTTAACATCAACATTTATATGTCTACCAAAAGAAGTAAATGCCAAAGAATGTAGTGATCATCGAACCATTAGCTTATTGTCACATACGTTAAAAATTTTCCTAAAAATTATCCACACCAAAAAACATCACAAGCTAGAACTGGATATAAGTGATACACAATTTGATTTTCGAAATGGTGTGGGTACAAGGGAGGCATTATTTTCTTTCAACGTAATAAATCAAAGATGCTTGGACGTTAATCAAGACCTTTATATCTGCTTTATAGACTATATTAAAGCCTTCGATGAGGTAAAGTATGACCAATTTATAGACCTTTTAAAAAAAAGCTGGATAGACAGGATGTAAGATTAATTTCAAATCTATATCACAATCAACGAGCAACAGTAAAAATTGGACTGGAAAAATCCAAAGAAATGGAAATAAAGAGAGGAGTCAGACAAGGCTGCATATTATCGCCATTATTATTTAATGCATATTCGGAGCAAATTATATAAGAAGTCTTAGAAAATGAGACCGATGGTATAAAGGTGAATGGAGTTCTGATTAACTACATCAGATATGCCGACGACACAGTAATAATAGCCAATAATTTGGAGAATTTAGAAAGAATTATAAACAAAATAGTAAGGTTTAGTGAGATTTACGGACTTTCCCTCAAAATAAAAAAAACCAAGTATATAAAAATATGTAAGAACAACAACCCAAATGAAATCTTAATGGTTGGAGGTCAACAGATTGAAAAGGTAAAAAGATACAATTACTTAGGAACACTTATTACTGAAAATAATAACTAATAATAACCACAGAAATAAAAACCAGAATTTAAAAGGCTCGTACCAACTTTATAAAAATGAAAAAAGTACTATGTAGCAGAGATTTGACGTTAGGCCTGAGACTACGTTTGGCAAAATATTATGTACTCAGTGTGATCTACTATAGTGCAGAATCATGGACGTGGATAAATAGAATAATCTTAAGAATTTCGTGGGTAGTGCTAAGAAGAATCGGTAAACAAAAAGAAGTTGAACGTTCAATTAAGGAGAGAAAGCTACAGTATTTGGGACACATAATGCGCGGCTAAAGGTACAGCCTCTTACGACTAATAATGCAAGGAAAAATAAAATGCAGAAGAAGCATAGGAAGGATTAAAGCAGAAAGAGTAGAACAAGTGAATAAGTTTGTATACTCGGGTTCAAAGTTTACGAGAGATGGAAAATATGACTGTGTAATATTGAGCAAATGGTGTTGGCAGGAAAACAAATAAATAGGGCCATGCATAACCTTATAAGCTGCCAGAACCTGTCAAAAAAAGGCAAGGAGGACCTTATATTTATGTATGGTAGTGAATGTTGGGTTTGGTAAAAGAAGCATAAAAGTGAGATCAATGCTGCGGAGATAAGTAGTTGGAAGAGTATATTTGAAGTGACTGATGAATAAAGTAAGGAATAGTGTGATAAGAGAACGCTGGGGTGTAAAAGATAGATAAAGAAATGGTTCGGACACGTAGAGAAGATAGTTGAAAGAAGATTGACAGATTTATAAGGCGAGTGTTAATGGTGAAATCGGTAAAGGTTGACCTAGGCGAACGTATCTCGATCAAAACGAAATTGTTTTGAAGAAAGACCAGGTCAAGAGTACCAACAACCGACGACCACGAATAAAAGCGCTGATAAAATTAGAAGAAGCAAAAGACGTATGCAAGAGCTGTAGCAAGTGAAAAGAAGTGCCTACCCCTATGGAAAAAAGGGGGACTATATTTATGTATTTTGTTGCTGACTTTTTCGGAAAGTCATGAAAAACTATATTTAGAAACGAAAATTGGAGATAATTTTTTTCACCTAAATATAACCGAAATAAATGGTATTTTGACCACGACTGTAGATTTAAACATAAATAAATTACTGCGATCTTAAAGGAAATAAAGTAAGTTGGAGAAATATAAAATATAAAAGTGAAATTTTTTTGGTTCCCAAAACTAACAAAAAATAATACAAGTGACCTTTCGATTTTTGACAATTAATGTGTTATTACTTATTGCTTTTGTTTGTGTCCAGCTTTATTTTTTTTACAATGCCTGCGTTTACTAATGAGATGGCTACTGTATTATTTAATGATGAAGCCAACTCCTCGAAAAGTGACATTATAAATTTTCATAATGACCACCACATATGTGCTAATGAAAATCCACATGCTACAGTTGAAGCACGATTCCAACAAACCTTCTCCGTCAACATTTAAATTGGACATATCAATGATTAATTCTTTCTTCAACGAATGAACGGTGACACATATCTTCATTTTCTAGAAAATGAATACGATATTAGAAATTCGATCTACCCACGAAATTCTTAAGATTTTTCTATACATCCATATTTCAAAAGAGTTAAGCCGTCTAATTGCATCTGCATTTAGCGTCCATGATTCTGCACCATAGTAGAGCACACTAAGTACCTAGCATTTTGCTAATCGCAGTCTCAGGCCTAACGTCAATTTTCTGCTACATAGTACTTTTTTCATTTTTATAAAGTTGGTACGAGCCTTTTTAACTCTGGTTTTTAAATCTGCGGTATAGTCATTGATTGCAGTAACAAGCGTTCCTAAGTAATTGTATCTTTTTACTCTTTCAATCTGTCGACCTTCAACCACTAAGATTTCATTTGTGTTGTTGTTCTTACATATTTTCATGTGCTTGCTTTATTTTAAGAGGGAGAGTCCGTAAATCTCACTAAACCTTACTATTTTGTTCATAATTCTTTCTAAATTCTCCAAATTATTGGCTCCATTCACCTTTATACCGTCAGTCTTACTTTTCAAGGCTTCTAATATAACTTGCTCCGAATACGCGTTAAATAATAATGGCGATAATATGCAGTCCTGCCTGATTTCTCTCTTTATCAATTTTTACTATGGCTCGATGATTGTAATACAGATTTGAGATTAATCTTACATCCTGTCTATCCAGCTTTTTTTAAAAAGGTCTATAAGTTGGTCATACTTTACCTCATCGAAGGCTTTAATATAGTCTATAAAGCAGAGATAAAGGTCTTGATTAACGTCCAAGCATCTTTGAGCTAACACGTTGAAAGAAAATAATGGGCATCATCATAATATTAACTATCGCCTGCAACTCCTCTTCAGATGAGATACGACTTGATCATTGACGTAAAGGAGGCATTTGATGATCAAATCATTATATTTTAACCCATACACAATCTCTTTCAAATCTTTTTAACAACCTTCTATGAATAAGTTAAAGTTGTGTACTTTATCAAGTAAACTAGTCTGTGTATGTTTTTATATATTTTAAATTAATTCAGACAGTCAAAAAGTTGTTTTTTTTTTAAATCAACAATTTATTTTTGTTATTTAACGCTCTAGTCGTCGGACGACAATAAATTATTGCTACTTCTCCCCAAATGAAATGAAAGATCACCCAGTCACGCAGCATTCGCAGCTAACGTGTTATTAAAATAATGGAACGTGATCTGGGCGGTAAACTGCGCATCAATTTAAAGCTCACCGGTCGCATTTTTGCAATTACGACGTTTAACAAATTTCCGTCGTGTTAACTCCGTCCCTGGACAAATTGAATGGCATTAATTAAGGAGTGTTGTGCCAACGGCGGCCATTACATTTCGCATGGTGGACTTGATAACGTGTTAATAATTCCAACTTGACATTATTACTACTATTAAGTACGTTGTAGAGTACTCAGACTTCTTTACCTTGATGAAGAATCACTTTACATTTGTCTCACCGCCACTCCTGTTTACATCTTTTTCATTTGCACTCTCGTGTATTGTTATTCGAAAAAGGAACTATCCCCCGCAAAAATATACGGGACGGACCATTATCTAATCGACAGGATGAAGGAATTTTCGAAATTTCATTGCTCGACGTAACGGCTTCTTTCAGCAACGAATTAGACGCAGCAACTGAAAAAATTTCAATATTTTACTGTAAAATATTTTTAAGGGTTTTTATTAATACCAGTAACTACAGTAGACTCTCTATAATCCGACCGCCAGTCCGACACAACGATTGACGACTTCATATCATAGAAGCCGATTGATGAAAATGAACGTATACATATTAAAAATTAAACTATTTTCGTTTTTCAATTATTATTTTTGATGCTGTAAATATGTAAGTACATAAAGTATTGTTTTTTTAACATTAGATCTGAGCTGTTCATAGTATTTTTATTTTGTTTTGGAAGTCAATTAAATGTTTAAAAATAAAAAAAACTGAATTTTTATTGAAAATCAGGCAATCCGACAATTTCTATATTCCGACATATCCCATATGTGTCGGACTAAAAAGATTTTACTGTAGGTACGAGGGCAGTTTTATAAGTCAGTGACTTTTTGAATTTCCCGAGCAGTTACTCCAAATGCAACAGTGCTGCCGTCAACTATAATCTATCAGTGGGCAACTTTCTAATTTTGAGCAAGATACGTCGTGCAGTTGGTGTTTGATAGCCGTTCAAAGCAGACAACCTCGTGAATTTTTCCGAAAATGGAAAAAAGTGAATTTCGTGTGCTGATTAAGCATTACTTTTTACGTAAAAAATCCATCACTGAAACTAAGGAAAGACTTGATAAATACTACGGGGACTCGGCACCATCAATTTCAATGGTTAAGAAGTGGTTTACAGATTTCCGTTGTGGTCGTACCAGCACTAGTGACGCCGAACGTCCAGGTCGCCCAAAAGAAGTGATCACGCCGGAAATCGTCGATAAAATCCATGAAATGATATTGGATGATCGGAGAATGAAAGTGCGTGAGTTGGCTCATGCTGTAGGTGTATCTCAACTGAACGGGTACATCATATTTTACACGAATATTTGGACATGAAAAAATTCTCTGCGAGATGGGTGCCGTGATTGCTCACACTCGACCATAAGCGCAATCGTGTGACCACTTCAAAAGAGTGTTTAGCGATGTTCAGCCGTAATCCGGACGAATTTTTGCGTCGTTTTGTTACTGTCGATGAAACATAGATCCATCACAACACGCCAGAGACCAAAGAACAATCGAAACAGTGGGTTGCTCGAGGTGAACGTGGACCAAAGAAGGCGAAACAGAGTCTGTCAGCCAACAAGGTCATGGCCACAGTTTTTTGGGATTTACGCGGTGTCATTAACATCGATTACCACAAGAAAGGTAAAACGATCACCGGCGAATATTATTCAAAGCTTTTGAACAGATTCAACGTTGATTTGAAGCAAAAACGGCCGCATTTGGCTAAGAAGAAAAGTGCTGTTCCATCAAGACAATGCACGTGTGCACACTTGTCTAGTCACGATGGCCAAAATCCATGAATTGGGATACGAACTGCTACCCCATCCAGCATATTCTCCAGATTTAGCCCCCTGCGACTATTTTCTTTTTCCAAACTTAAAGAAATGGCTGGGCGGTAAGAGATTTGACTCGAATGAAGAAGTCATTACCGAAACAAACGCGCATTTTAAAAGCTTTGAAAAAACCTATTATTTGGAGGGAATAAAAAAATTAGAAAAACGCTGGACTAAATTTATCGAGCTAAAAGGTGATTACGTAGAAAAATAAAATGTTTATTTGCGGAAAAAAATTTGTTTTATTCAAAAAGTCACTGACTTATCAAACCGCCCTCGTATATACATTAGGGTGGATTGGTTGTATGCTAAAAAAACAATTTTTGCTAATCTTATTTGCTTGCTGCAAAGTCAGTGCTCTGTGACAATAAAAATGTTCTGGCAAAATTTAAAAAATATATATTAACAGTACTGCCCCAACTCGATTAAAAAAACTGAGTGCCAAAAAAAAATATTTGCCAATCTTATTTGCTTGCTGCAAAGTCGGTGCTCTGTGACAATAAGAATGTTCTGGCAAAATTTGAGAAAAAATATTAACAGCGAGTATAGCCCCAACTCGATTAAAAAAACAGTACGAAAAAAAATATGGTTTTGAACACTTTTTGCCAAAAACTTAATATATTTACAAAAAATAATTGACGGTACTGTGACGAATACCAGTCAAAAAGGTGGTCTAATCCGACTTGCGGGAAGAGCAAATGAAAACACCACTGCAATGGTCTATTTGCCTCCTGCACGCTAACGAACTTCCACTGAGGCATTTCTTCGACCGTTTGGATGGAACAACAAGTGGTCCACGAGCTTTTGCTGGGCTTGTTGGAACAGCTTTACAGAAATGCGAAAATCAACCACCGATAAGATTTAAAAAATTGTACCAGTGGATCAACACATTTGCATAATTTAATAGTTCTATCTCGGTATCTGCCACAAGAGCTGAAAGATATAATCGGTCCAGTTATCCAACGAAATGGATTCTTTGGCCATCCCGAAAATATTTTGTTATCGATGTTACACGACTCATGGTATGAAATACGAGAGCTATCATTGAGACGTATTATGAAAAGCTAGAAAAAATTTAACAACAGGGAATGTTCCAAACTCTGTAAGAATATTTACTATGCTGAAATTTAATTTTGAGGCAAAATATTAAATTGGCTTGGTAGATTGGCAAAATTTTCTCCCACATAATACAATATGTCCGAAATTAAAATTTCGACTTTCAAAGACATTGCAACAAAAATTTCGGGGACAACAGAACTGAAAATCTTTGAAAACAAACCAAAATTGATACTTGGACACACCTGGCAATTAACAAGAATCCAGCGACAATAAAACTGAAACGTCGAATACAAACCTTAAACCCAGCTTCAATCCAATAGTTTAACACAAAAATTCAAATCAAATCTCTGAGATACCTAAAATTCCATTCAAGTGATCAAATGACATAATATTTGTTGTTCACACCTCGATCCGACATTTTGTCATTGACAGCGCTATCTCGCGTTACGTGATTTTTCCCTATTGCCTGTAGGTGGAAGTGTCACGGAGTAATTGAGACAGCAGACGACTACTTCTATCTATTTTAAGACTGCTCGACCCGTTGTGCGTAAGCGTCACGAGTCTGGTGGGGCAATTGGCAAGTGTGTGGGGACAAGCTTTCTTCACGTAAAGCTTTAAATCTAGTTTATTCTTTAAATTATAAATCAAGTATTTCTTCTTCTTCTAGAACGTTGGTCACCAACAAGGCTATCGACGGCAAGTCTTAACAAAGAGCTTAAGTTGAATTTATACCAGTCACGTAGATTTTTGAGCCAAGATGCTTTTCTGCGGCTGGCTTTCTTTTACCAAAATTTTTTTCCTGCATAATGTTTTGCAGTAATCGGTATTTTTTGCCTTTCATAACATTCCCGAAATATTGCAGTTTCCTTCTTTTGATAGTGGTAAAAATTTCGATGGATTTATTTTGACGTTGAAGTATTACCAAGTTGGATACTTTTCCCGTCCATGAAACTTTTAATATTTTGCTGTAAGCCCACATCTCAAAGGCTTCAAGTCGTCTTTCTTCGTACTTGTTTACTTGTTTATAGTCATCTCTCCTGTTGAAATGCTTTTAAATATCTTCTTCTTCTCAAGTACCTTTCAGAACGTTGGTGACATCATGGTTATTCTTATCTTGTCAAATGCCAGTCTAAACAACGTGCTGGACCTCACGTCAAACCAGTCTCGGATATTCTTCATCCAGGATGTCTTTCTTCTACCTGGAGCTCGTCTACCCGCTATCTTGCCTTGCATTATGTTCTGGAGCAAACGATATTTTTTGCCTCTCATCACATGCCCAAAATATTCTAATTTCCGTTTCTTAACGGTGACAATAATCTCGGTGTTCTTCTGTACTCTCGCGAGTATCTCGGAATTGCGAACATTTTCTGTCCACGCTATTTTTAGTATTCGCCTGTAGGCCCACATCTCAAATGCTTCAAGACGTTTCACGTCTTTGTTGTTAAGTGTCCAGGCTTCTACGCCGTATAGGAGAGTAGAGAACACAGCATCTCAGAAGACGGATCCTCAGGGACAATCCTAAATCTTTACAGCATAAGACTTTACTCATCTTCCTAAAAACAATACGAGCCTGTTTAACTCGTGAACTTATTTTAGATTGGCTATCAGCGTTATTTGTCAGAATACTGCCAAGATATTGGACAGCTCACGTTACAAATATAAAAGTGCTGAAGAGAATAAAAAAAATATCTAAAAATCATGTACATCATTAAAAAAGGAAAACTAGAATACCTAGGGCACGTTATGAGAAATAAGGATCGATACTCCCTACTGCAAACCATAATACAGGGAAAGATGCTGGGTAGGAGAGGACCCGGAAGAAGAAGAATCTCATGGTTGAGGAATTTACGGACTTGGTTTGGGAAAACCTCAGCAGAACTGTTTCGAGCGTGTGCAAACAAAGTTATAATTGCCAACATGATTGCCAACATCCGAAACGGATAGGTACCCGAAGAAGAAGATACAGGTAGAAAATGATTTAACCTTTAACAAGCCAAGATTATTAATAGCAAAGTTGGTATTTTTTGTTACATTTTATTATCGGTAAAAAATGGCTTGATCCAACCCTGCGTCTGATCCACAATGTGGATTGGTTTGTTCAGAAACAAGAAAAGAGGAGGAGTTTATTAATTCATTGGTTTCGCGTGATTTGAATTCAATGTACAGTATAATAATTAGTTTTGATTTAACATCGTACTATCATTAGCCATGAATGGCGACAGAGCCGACTTTGCGCTTTTTAAATAATAAAAAGGTTCAACCGTGATTTTTGTATAAAACGTCTGCACATTAATAATTCGAGGCAATTGTTTTCGTATGTGTGTAGGAAACTATCGTGCCATTTTGCAAGATAAATTTTCTGTTTGAGCTCAATTATTTCGTTTTTTGTACGGCTATTATAAGTCAGTATTGCATTAAGTTAAATTACTTGTGATTAGACTATTCACATTGATACATTTACATTTTTACCGTAATAAGACTATACATTACAGGAAATGCGTCTTCTTTTTCTGCTTTTTTTGTCTAATACATTTATACAATTACCTATAAATCAAATTTGAAGATAAAGCGAGCAAGCGCAAAGCAGGACTAATAATAATTATTACCAAAAAGAACATGGACGAGATGCAAATTTAGTGGACTGTATTAAATTTGAGAGACTAAACGTAAATGGCAAATCGTAAATGGTACATACTTCGGATTTATCCGGAGTCCCTTTTTCTTAGATTGATGAAACTGGGATGGGAAACAGAGATAGAGCTTTCCACCATTAGCTTGCGAGAGAAACTTTAGTTGTGCTTGACCTTACTTTTTCTACTGCTGCGCTATCCAGTGCTATTATGATGGGTCTCGTATCTAGACCTACCATTGGACACGCAAAAATTTAAAAATAAAATGCCATTTGAAAATAAAACATATACTGGGCAAAGAAAATAAACGGAAGCTGAAGAGAACAATAAAAATAAACTTTACCACAATAAACTTTTTAAACTTTCAGTACACAATTAGAAGTAGTAAAAAAAAAGGAAAAAAGAAAGTGGCACTAAGAAAACTTGAGAAAAATAAAATGACGCAAACATACATAAATACATTCATAAAGTCACGCCTTTTTTCCGTAATGGTAGACAGAGACTACTTTTTTCCACTTGCTACGGATCTTACACACGTCTTTTGGTTCTTCTACTTTCATCAGCGCTTTCATACATACTCGTTGGTGGGCTGTACTTCTCAGACTAGGTACTCATTATTTTGCTAAATGGATAACCCTTAACTAAAAAAGTTATTTTGTTCAAAGTGAATCATTGACTGAGTTACAAGGTGTTAAAGTAATACTTTATTATGACAATTAGAATTTCAATACTTTGTTTTAGTAACTATGTTTAAAAAAAACTTCTTATTTTCTGGTTAAACCCAAAATATGTGCATGCACATTTTTGTGATAATGAGTCGTACAAATTGAGGTATAAAAATACACATTAATGCATAAAACACCAAATTTTCAAAATAGTCAAAATTCAATACTAACATAACGAAAATAGATTGGTTTTTATCGGGTAGTCTGATTAAAATTTCGGTATTTCCGAAGACGCAAGCAAAGACTTTAAATAAACAATGAATAAAGAAGCTCTTAAATTTTATTTTTAGTTGATTCATAAAATATCGTTAGTTAACATTTTTTATTGATGATAAAAGTCGTAATTTGTTGACGATCCTCTTACACTAAATAATTATTTTTCACTACCTACTTAATTTGACATCGTATTTTTAACATCCTGTTAGTGATATAACTCATCAAATATTTCGGTAAATAAATGCTACGATTATCGATAAATGGTTGGTTAAATGACGATATAGTTCGCATTCCCTCTTCGACAAAAGCATTTTATTGTCAACTAATTTCCCATATTTGTGTATCATTCTCATTTTCCCCACAAACGACCGAAACTGTAACAGAACTTTCTATATCGGAAATCTCCATTGTATCCCTTGTCAACCGAATATAATGTATCGTTACAGAAGATCGGATATAATGCGTTAAAATAGAATCGGTAAAAGGTAATTTGGGCTTTATATATTTCACAATTCTATAAAAGTCACTCGTGCCTTGCCCTTTGTAATGGTAATACGACCTCGACCCGCTCAAGACCACCTTTTCTGGACCCCAGCCAATTATAGATTTGTTATGCTTTGCTTTCCATCCAACATTTGCACCTTTATGTCTTTTATGATCTATTTTTGGAAACACTGCAAGTAGAAAGTTCAATGTTGCATAATTCTTATCTTTCGTCTGCTCTAAAATGGGTTAAACCACAGTCATTGTAAGTACCAATCTCAATAATTAAAAACAATATTGAAAAATATTTTAAAACATGTTTTAAAAATGTATCTATTTTTTTAAACCAAAAAATGCAAGTAATATCTTAAGAGTTCTGATTTTTGTGTTTAACCTGCCACAATGCAATACAATATGCAGTTCGACTGAGTCGTTTTAACACCCTGTGTTACCTAAAATATTACATAAATATCTCTAACACTTTTAAAAAATATTTAATTTATCGTACACATAAACTATTGTAGCAAATATCTAAACCGTATTTTATAAAATACTTTACTTAATGTTTCAACCCTACAAGTAATGAAAATGATAGTAAAATTGGATACAAAACAGTGAGGACATTATCTATAATCAGTGCTATTTTTAAAATAGATCTGGAAAATATGAATTAAATCTGTATAAAATCCGAGATTAATAAAATGAAGTGGTGTTGATACTGTTAATTTGAAAAAACACCTTAAAAACCTTTTTATCTAATTTAAAGGTGTTTAATGGTATTTTTAAGAAGGTAGAGGGTAAAGGGGTACTCTATGCTTTAACATAGACCATCAGCAGGGTTGCAAACATTTATTTAAAAAACAAAATGTATCTTAAACGTTTTTAAATAATAACATTAAAAATTTTAATAAAAACTATTTAATTAATCGTCTTTTAAATAAATAAAATGTTTTTAACAATTATTTCAATAAAATATTATTTTTAAACTCGGATATGACGTTCTAAATGTGACAACAGCGCAAGCATTTGAATGTTGATAGAACTTTTTACTTAAATAACCTTTTAAATTACACATTCTTTTTTTAAAATCTTTACTATTCTATCAAATTATATTCTTATTAACCTTCTTTTCATTCTGGTACCATGACCGTTCAACGATCGTTGGTTATCATGTTGGCTATAATGTTAATAATTATTGTTTTATTGACAGCTGCCCGGAAAAGTTGAACTGAAGATTTTTCGTACCACATCCTCAAATTCTTCAACCACGATGTTCTTCTTCTCCCTGGACCAAGCTTGCCTAGGATTTTCGCTCTATGATAAGTTGTAAGATCTCATATTTCTCCGGATGTCCTATAATATGACCAAAATATTCTAGTTTGCGTCGTTTGTTAGTTTTAACTATTTCTAGATCTTATTAACCTACAAATTTATTGTTTATATTGGACAGATAATTCACAAACTAATTCTTTCATATTAAACAAAGCACAATTCTTCTAGCACGATGGCGCAGCCTAAATAGAGCAAGTACTTAAAAGACCAGTACCATCAGTTATTGGTGCAATTTGAAATAATAAATACTGGTTTTATTACTACCAAAAGTAGTCAGAACAGTATAAAATGGTGTATTTATGAAAACCACTGAAAAATAAAATTCACCTTTTATTATCAGATACTATTATTACATTTTATACAAAACTTATAAAAGAAATATGTATAAACATCAAAAATTTGGAACAAATTATTCATTATTTGATAGACATAAACAATCAACTCGTTTGACAAATGACAGTCTTTTAAACTCGTATTTGGAATTACGACGTTGCCAGAGTGCGCGTATATCTTTCTTTAAAAATGATGGATTCGACTGTTAATCGATGATGAACACAAAAAAAACCTAACCTAACCTAACACAAACGGTACCTTTTTTTAACTAGTTAAAACATCTGATTATTTGAGGCAGTAAAAGTATAAATATTGATACTAAACTAAACTGTGCATGTGCGTTACGTTTATTTATCTGTTATTTTTTCACGCGCGCGAATTTGTGAAAGGTACATACGTACATACATGTAGTCATGCCTTTTTCCCGTATGGGTAGGTAGAGACCACTTCCTTTCACTTGCTACGATTCTTACATATATCTTTTGCTTCCTCTACTTTCATCAGTGCTCTCATGCATGCTCGTCGGTTGTTGGTACTCTTGATCTGGCCTTTCTTCAAAACAATGTAGATCTGATTAAGATATGTTCGCCAAGGTGAACCTTAACCGACTTGTCCATTCACACTCGCCTTAAAAATTTGATTCGTCAATCTTCCTTCATCCATTCTTTCTACGTTTCCAAACCATCTAAGCATTCCTTTATCTATCTTTATAGCCACATCTTCTTTTACATCACAGCGTTCTCTTATCTCACTAGTTTTTACTTTATCCAACCAAGTCACTCCGGCTATACTTCTCAGACTACTCATCTCCGCAGAATTAATCCTATTTTCATGCTCCTTCAGCCAAACCCAACATTTACTACCGTACATAAGTGTAGAAACCAACACACTTTTATGCACAGCCAGAGCTATCTTTTTTGACACTTTCTGGCTGTTCATAAAGCTAGCAGTGCCCCATTCATTTGTTTTCCTGCTAACACCCTTCGCTCAATGTCACTGTCATACTTTCCATCTCTCGTAAACGTTGAACCCAAGTACACAAATTCATTTAATTGCTTCACTCTTTTTCCCTTAATCGAAACTTCACAGTTTGTCATGCTCTCTTCTCTTTCAAAAACCGGTATAATTCTGGAATAAGGGTGCCAAAGGAATTTTCATAAAACTTTCACAGGACATTTTTTATAAAAATTTAGGACGCCTAGTCAGTCTTTAAGGGTTATTTAATCGTCCGGACGATTAATTATTCGTCCGACTATCGGACTATTCATTATTTTTTATTCATCCGTTTTATGGACGACTAGACACTATGCAGATATAAATGAACGAGTTGTGCTTGCTTACCTTCAGGTAATGTCGATATAAAAACATTTGTAAAAGTGCATGCATTATTGAAAGAAATTAGTAGAATGAGGTAGCCAAGAAAGCATAGATTACCAGACATTAGGTATTTATTTTTGAAGAAGAAGGAAGGGTTATTACTATCCTACCGTCTAAGACAGCGAAGGCTCGAAGTTTTACTGTAGCCGACAGTAAAGCAATTAGTTATGTGCGTTTGGTGAAGAAATATTTATCATTGCGCCCCCAAAATATAAGTACAGACCGAGTTTACTTACGATACGATAAGAGGAAATGTACCAATCAAGTTGTTGGTATTAATACATTTGGATCGTGTCCCTCTTGCAAATTGCACGTTATCTTAAATTTGATGATCCTGAGAAATACACGGGATATGCTTTTCGACATACGTCCGCTACCATTATGGCAAATAGTGACATGACAATAGATCAAATCCAACGACAAGTAGGATGGAAATCGGCAGATGTGGCGACTGATTACGTTAAAGAGACCAAAAGCAATAAGAAGAATGTTTGAAACATTATTGGGAGTGCTAATAATAGAAGTTCAACCTCATCGAGTTCTGAGAATGTTAACAGTACATTTTCTCCGATTTAAAAAATCGAAATATTCATCTCTCAAACAATACTAACTGTTTTTCCCATTTTCATTTGTAAAATTAAAATTGGTAAATAATTTTTGAATAAAGGTATTGCATTTTTTAAACAAAAACAAATTAATAAAAAAAAAACAAAAAAAAATAAAAAAAGGGAACAATTCTTATATTAATCCTTTGGACCAGATTACAGTATGTTGTAAAAAAAAGGGAAATTAAACTGTGAAATATACGAGGGCGGTTTGATAAGTCAGTGACTTTTTGAATAAAACAAATTTTTTTCCGCAAATAAACATTTTATTTTTCTACATAAACACCTTTTAGCTCGATACATTTAGTCCAGCGTTTTTCTAATTTTTTTATTCCCTCCAAATAATAGGTTTTTCCAAAGCTCTCAAAATACGCGTTTGTTTCGGTAATGACTTCTTCATTCGGCTCAAATCTCTTACCGCCCAGCCATTTCTTTAGGTTTGGAAACAGAAAATAGTCGCAGATGGCTAAATCTGGAGAATAAGCTGGATGGGGTAGCAGTTCGTATCCCAATTCATGGATTTTGGCCATCGTGACTAGACAAGTGTGCACACGTGCATTGTCTTGATGGAACAGCACTTCCTTCTTCGCCAAATGTGGCCCTTTTTGCTTCAAATAAACGCCGAATCTGTTCAAAAGCTTTGAATAATATTCGCCGGTGATCGTTTTACCTTTCTTGAGGTAATCGATGTGAATGACACCGCGTACATCCCAAAAAACTGTGGCCATGACCTTGTTGGCTGACAGACTTTGGTCCACGTTCACCCCGAGCAACCCACTGTTTCGATTGTTCCTTGGTCTCTGGCGTGTTGTGATGGATCCATGTTTCATCCACAGTAACAAAACGGCGCAAAAATTCGTCCGGATTACGGCTGAACATCGCTAAACACTCTTTTGAAGTGGTCACACGATTGCGCTTATGGTCGAGTGTGAGCAATCGCGGCACCCATCTCGCAGAGAGTTTTTTCATGTCCAAATATTTGTGTAAAATATGATGTACCCGTACAGTTGAGATACCTACATTATGAGCCAACTCACGCACTTTCATTCTCCGATCATCCAATATCAATTCATGGATTTTATCGACGATTTCCGGCGTGATCACTTCTTTTGGGCGACCTGGAAGTTAGGCGTCACTAGTGCTGGTACGACCACAACGGATATCTGTAATCCACTTCTTAACCATTGAAATTGATGGTGCCGAGTCCCCGTAGTATCAAGTCTTTCCTTAATTTCAGTGATGGATTTTTTACGTAAAAAGTAATGCTTAATCAGCATACGAAATTCACTTTTTTCCATTTTCGTAAAAATTCACGAGGTTGTCTGCTTTAAACGGCTATCAAACACCAACTCCACGACGTAGCTTGCTCAAAACTAGACAGTTGCCCACTGATAGATTATAGTTGACGGCAGCACTGTTGCATTTGGAGTAACTGCGCGGGAAATTCAAAAAGTCACTGACTTATCAATCTGCCCTCGTACGTATGATTGACAAAGCAATATTATAATAATATTGAGATATTGGCCTGTTGGCTCTTCCAGTGCCATTAAACGAGAAAAAAAAGTAATACTCGTATTTTATTTGACGTTACAGGTTTATACTGTCGATCCAAAAAAAGAAAAATTGTCATTTAGGCTTCACGTTTCTCGAGTTGTTGATGTTGCCAATCTTCTTCTTATGGTGCCGTCTCTGCACGGAGGTTGGCTATCATTATGACTATTTTTACTTTTGACGCCGCGACTCTGAAAAGCTGGAGGGATGTGCATCCAAACCATTTTCTTAGATTTATTAGCCAGGATATACGTCTTCTTTTCACCGATCTTTTTACTGCAATCTTTTTCATCATTATCAGTCGTAGTATACTTAACGTGACCATTTATTTTTGACTCAAAACGGGACATATTTAGGTCAATTAACAGGTAGTCAAGTTATTTATTCAGAAAAAGTCAGTTAGCTTAAAAGTTACAAATTAAAAACTATATATACCCGAAACGTTTAGTTATATTCATATTTATCAGAGAAACAAATTTTCTTTACTATAGCTGGTAATGATTTTAAGTAAGAATAAAACTCTTAGCACGTTTTTAAAATTTACCTTAATTATCATCTCAACATCTCCTTTAGAACTGAAATTTATAACTGGGTTTTCCAGGATATTCACAATTTGTTCATCAAAGAAAATAATCTTTTTACTGGAGCATTTGTAGCAGGCAAACATAAAATATATTTAATAAAAATAAAAAAGTTTTCGTGCTGAAGATTGTTAGCTTGAATACTTCCACCCAACGAGTTTCCGTGGAAACATTTAGATTATTCCATTTGGTTACTTCTTGCGATGTAATGTAGTTACAAATTATTGCAAATTTGTCAAAATCTTCTGTATCTTTATTACAGTCAATATATTCCTTTTCAATTCTTACATACAGAGATTTTTGAACGTCTTCCCATGCGGGGACTTTTTTTAAATCTGCTCAATAAAATATCCTGCTCCAGATATTTACGGCTTGTTTTTTAAAATTCTGTAGCCGTCCTTTTCACAAACTCTTAATCTATGAGAATAACATTATCTTTCGATTTCACCATTAAATGACGGACCATAAATGGAAGAAACTGATTGGTCTGTTTCTGAGTCAAATTGTCTTTGAGTTGATCGATTTCTTTTACAGCATCAATTGGCGATACAGCCTAACCTTCAAGTTGTTATACAGCTTGTATATTTTTTTGTTACCGTGGTGCGTCGTTTAGTATTGAAATACAATTCGACTTATTTAGATCATCTTCTAATTCTTTCATCGCTGTAGGCGTCAAAACATTTGTCACGTGCCTATTTTTTTCCTTCTACAAGTTCCATTATTAATTGTGTCTCCTTAGTTACTCGTAAGTAGGATTGCCAGGATTTGAAATACTTTTAAGTTTAGGTCTAAAACTCATTAAATTTATTTTCTTTCTACTTATTTGTAAATATCCTACAATCTTGATATTTTAAAGGACAACCATTGTAAAAATATTTTTAAATAAACTCGATTGTTTTGGCAGTGAAAATCTTTATGTAAATGGTTAAAACGAGTAAATTGGCAGCCTTATGTAAACGTTTGAATTAGTGTTATTAATGAGTTAATTTATATATGTTTTACTTTTTTTTGATAACTTGGAAAAGTGTGTTACTCTTACTTCTGTTATGGTTATTTTATAAAGTTGTAAATTCTAAATTTTTGGTTTGTTTTAGCAAGAAAATTACCATAGCTGTTAATTTTTGACTATAGGTGTTATAATTTTATTATTGAACTGTGTACTTCGATTTATTGTGTGAGTAAAGTATTCAATATATTTTAGCTATAATTTTATTTATTTGGTTTACCATAATCTTAGTTGTTTATCGTGTGGCTCTGCTAGTGCCTATAAGACCTAGGGGTTTCCGGCTTGAACCGTCTAAGTCGGTGGTGCGGCTCACTTTTATATTTTTTTCTTCTACCCTCTACGGCTGAGCTCGGGCATAATTTGCCAGTAGAGAGACCGCTAGCAGAGTACTCTTTAGAGAACGAAAAGAAGTGGCACATTTACTACAATAGCTTTTGATTACGTGGTTTCAGAAAACGGGACAATTTTGCGTCCCAGAGTTTAATTCGGGGACACCGGTACTCGTTATTATAAAAAGGGACAATCCCGTTCAAATCAGGACGTCTGGTCACGTTAAGTATACTGTATCTCTTTCCACGCATAATGTAACCGAGATATTCCAGTTTTCTGGCATGTTACCATAATAACTTTAAAAACCGCGCGTTTTTGGAAGTTCGATGGGTAAAATGGGGCACCAATAAAAAATTAGAAAAAACATACGGTAAATAATAATAATAAAAATCTTAAGTACTATATAACACTATGTTTAAAATACACAAATATTTGTATATAATTTTGTAACCATAAATTTAATCTGCAAAAAATGATGCATTAAAAACTTTATTAAATGGTAAAACAGCCAAGCAGCTATCAAGAAAAGTGTTCTAAATTGAAACAATTGTAAATATTTGAAATAAAAAATTGCCTAAATTTAAAATTTGCACGCCCATGAAAAGCAATTTACCGTCTGTATCTTAACGTTATTATTCCTAATAGATTCTTCAACTTTTTTTTTATGAAACAAATAACATAAAATTAACATCCCTTCCTCGAAAACGTTAAAATCTCTTCACTTTCATGTCTACGTCTACGTCCATAAATCTGATGGTTACCTTTTTACCTTTTGCTAGATGTCAAGTGGCAGCAGATCACAGAAGACCACCTTGAAGAAGATGTTGCGAGTCAGAAAAACGGCAACCCATCGAGTGACAGCTGTCGATCCCGGTTTTCTTCTTTCTATTCTTCAAATTTTGCGTTCCGACGTTGTCAGACGTAGAAAATGGTAACAAATGTGTTGCAATACGTGCATTTTTTCTAAGAGTTTTCTGACTAGTTACTGTGATTGGTGCTAAAAATGTTAAATATTTGTTGTTAAGGTCAAGAATTATACTTTTGTGAGTATTACTCACTATTTGTATTCTTGAAAGTATATGGGATAATTTTTAAACAAAAAAATCATAATGGGCACCCGTAAGGAGAGTACTAAATTTTTTAACAAATAATGACCTTTAATCTAAGAATGGGACTTTTGTCTAAAAAATATGAAGGATTAAAACCTCGACCGTGTCACGTTGAAAGTTTAAACAATACTTAAGTTCCTAACATTAAACAAATTTGTTCTTTATCTCATCTCAGCAGGAAATTCTTCTTTTGCCCCTGCTTTTTGTCAATAAATTTACAAAGTTTTTTTCAGAAAGCAACTAAAGTGAGATTCTACAAGTACTTTTTCGCTGAATAAAAAATATCCCCAACATTTTTCTATAACCCTCTGTTTTGTTGTTATGCTCTATTTATCTTTATATATTTGTATTATAGTGTTCATAATATCGTTATGCATAGGTGACAAAAGTAGTGATGACAAAATAATATTAAAAATATACCAATGATTGATCCAAAAAAGTGGATGCCTCAACTTCACGTACCTAATACTCTGTCTTTGGAAGAATTTTGTCAAACCTGTGGATCGAAATGGGTGAGAATTTGCAAATTTAAAAAATTTCCCAGAATCATTGATTCCCACATATAAGAGACAAAAGATAATAACTTTAACAGTCAAATGAATAAGGCTTAAAAATCTGCTTAGACATCGTTCTAGAGTGTCTGCAAAAACTTTTTAGGAAGTCATAAGTAAGAAAATTACAAAGATATGGCAGATAATCTTTTAAAATTATACACTTATTGGGTACAATACGTCACTGAAAATCCATTCATGTACTGGTCCGATATACCAGCATTGACTTACTCGAAGGCGTTCTTACCTAAAACCTCGAGAAACACAACTAAGCAGATCCTAGAATGGAGCAGAAATGACCTGCGAATTTTAACGGGACTGCTTACAGGATACTGTCCTCTAAAATACCACCTCGGAAGGATATGTCTGAATCAACAAACGGACTGTCGGTTTTGCTGCGTGAAAGACAAAACTGCTAAACATATTCTATGTTTATGCCCCGGCCTGGGAAGAATAAGGTTTAACGTATTTGGTGGATATACCAACCTAGAACCTACCAATTTCAAGAAAATCTCACACCATACAACCATGAACTTCGTGAGAAGGGCTGGATTGTGTGGTGAACTGTAACCTCTAGGGGTGAGCCACAATAGACCTACTAAAGGTTACAGTGGAGGGGCAACCTACGCCTTACTCACATGATACCTAACCTAACCTAAGTATTGATAACAACATTCTAACTGATTTTGAAATAAGTCTTCCACACAGCACCTAGGCCCTCATGTATACCCTCTCTCGAGGGGTCCTCTATTAGGTATTCAGCCAGCCTGTTGTTCTGATATAGGTGATAATATTGCACAAGGGAGATTTCTTAGATCAGCCAAGACTGAATTTTGATATATTCTTTACTAAATATTTGTAAATTAATGCGCTTTATGTATGTTATTATATAGATGATGAAACTTATGAAATAATTAAAATAATTAGATAAAATTATTTAGTTACGAATATATGCAGGTAAAGATTAAATAAAGACAAGGTAGGATGGAGCAGGCAGGTTAAAACATTTATCGGCAACGCTGTCTTGTCATTCTCATATCAGTTAAACAAAGCGCCTCATCTGACACCTTTGTTTCAGAACGAATTAAAATCGTTTTTTAATTATTTCTTCCCACGGTTTCTGCGCCTGAAATCGCTGAAATACTGTTCTTTCACTGTCATATTGTTAACAAGCTTATGAAAAATGAAAAATTACAAATAAAACAATTTTATTTTTAGAACACTTATATTTAATTTAAAAACATTAAAAATAAGTATTAAAGTAAAATTTGAAAATAACATTAAAAAAGTTTGGCTTAAATTTTTATAAAAAAATTCTAAATCAATTAATTTGTCATATTTTTGGTTAACATCCTATTTTGGTTCTAGTATAAAAAAGTAAATTAAGTGATCATCGGGATAATAAAAGGCTGTGCTCATCGTTTTAGTAACAAATAAAATTAGAATTTAAGTCACAATAAGTAAATATTTAACATACCTTTCTTGATTACATTGTTGTGTCAAGAAGAGACACAGTTTACTATATAATTAGCTGTGACAGGACATTTTTTTAAAAAAATCTGATTAAGATATTAATGTTAATCATTCGTGGGTTTTCAGAAAAAACCATATCCTTTTACCAAATTGTGAAAATCATTTGTTCGACAATGATATCATTAGAAAGGTCGTCACTTATTATTTTGATTTGGTAGTGTAGCTATAAAAGGAATGTAACTGTAAATAAGAAAAAGTATGGTATATTGGACCGGCAACTAATTAGCCTGTTTCTTCTGAAGATTTAAAAAAGATCCACTATGGCAGTACCGATGCGGGGGTGATAGTAAAGATAACGTACTTAATAAAAATTGAAATTGAAATTTGTTAAAGTTCAAGACCACCTTGTCCGGGATTTAAAACGACGGCTTGCATGCTGTTGTTTACCACAGCATGATTTTAAACAATTAAAATTTTTATCTAAATAATAATAATATATATATATATATTTATATATATATATATATATATATATATATAAATGTAAATTTTTTTGGGTATGCAGCTATTTTTAATAAAACTCTTTTTTTACTTTTTTGTAAAAGCTTTCGAAATAATTTTTATTTAAAATTTTTATCTAAATAATCATCAGTTACTAGCATATAAGTCAAAGATTGACTTTTCATTAATTACTGTCAAATTTTTTTTTCATTTTCTGGATGTTAATTTATATTTAACTCATATACTAGTAACTGACGAAGAAATAAAAATTATTTCGAAAGCTTTTACAAAAAAGTAAAAAAGAGTTTTATTAAAAAATAGCACACGAATTAAAAATCAGCAGGGACAACTAAACTTGTGAACTTTTAAGGCGCATAAACCTTGGATGTGCAGTATATGGCAAATTAAGACACATATTTAAGGACAAAATTCCTATAAGTCGACACACGACAAACAGATCAGAGATGGACGAAAAAACTGGAATGGAGGCCATGGTCAGACAAACGAAACCCCGGAAGACCACCCACCAGATGGATAGATGATTTAAAAAAGATCAACACCAACTGGATTGCAGCGGCACAGGACCGAGAAACTTGGAAGAAACTTGAGGAGGCCTATGTCCGACATGATATGATGATGGTTCTTAGATATTGAAAAAATTTAATTTGTTTTATTTTTTTGCGTTTATTTATATTAGTTTTGTCTTGTTTTTGTTTATTTTCATCTAGCATCTTTGTATTTCAAATTACCTCGTGGTCTTTTCCCATTCTTCGTCATTAGCATCAGATCATCTGTGAATCTCTTCTTAGTCCTTTTACCCTCTGGAGGGTATAGTGATACTATTTTAGGTATGTTTGAATTTGTTGTTTCCATACGTTTCTATCTTGTACGAAATGTATTGCCTTGTGCATTGAGTGTCTCGTCATTTCTTTTAATCTGTCGGTCCAACTCATTGGAGACCGTCCTCTAGGTCTTTTTCACTAAAATTTTTTCCTTGACCACGAGGTTTTCTATCTCACCTGTTCTTCTAGCTATGTGGCTAAAGTAACTGAGATACGCTCTATTGATTTGGTTTAGTAGACGCTTATTAATTTTTAGTTCTTGTAGAACAGAGGCGTTTGTTCTATGTTCCACCCATGATACTCTTGGGATTCGTCTGTACACCCATCAAAGACTTTAATTATTTTTCGATCTGTTTCCTTTGGTGTCCGTGTTTCAGCGGAGTAAACAGCAATTGGAAAAATCAAGGAATTGGCAGCATTACTTTCACTGTTTTTGTAATGGTTTGATCTCTCCATATTTTTATAAGCTGAGTTGTTGCTGATCTGGCCATTACCAATCTTCTCTTTATTTCCTCTGAACAGCGTCCATCTTTGGTTATCAACGATCCCAGGTATATAAACTTGTCCACCACATCATATCTCGCAATGTTTTTGAAATTGGATGTGTCATTGAATTGATCGATGATCATTGCTTTGGTTTTTGTTTTGTTGATTTTTAAACCATATTCTCTACTATAGTTCTCTAATTTGTTCATTATATATATATATATATATATATATATATATATATATATATATATATATATATATATATATATATATATCAGTTGTTTTTCGTCTGCTGCAATAATCAAGGTGTCGTCCGCATACCTCAGGTTACTTATTTTTCTTCCTCCAATTGATATTCCACATTCCCAATCGTCAAGGATTTTTCTTATGATGTATTCGCTATATATGTTGTAAAGGAGGAGCGAGAGTATGCATCCCTGTCTGACACCGGCCTCTATCTTAAAAACTGTCCTGTTCTGACCTTGGCGTTATTGTGTTGGTAGAGTCTCTTAATTAAAAATATCAGATGCTTGGGAACACCCATTTTACCCATCACTCTCCACATAAGTGACCAGTTCCCAGAGTCGAACGCTTTCGTATAGTCCACGAAACACAAATATAATTTTAAGTTGTGTTCCCTCGCTTTTTCAATGATCTGTCGGGCATTAAGTAGCTGCTCTCGTGTACCTTTACCTGGCATGAACCCTCTTTGTTTATCCGATATTTGTGGATGTAGAAATGTTTTCAAACATTTATTAATGATGTGGAGTAATACTTTGCTTGCGTGTGGAATGAGAGTTACTGTTCTCTAGTTATTACATTCCGTCGGTGATCCTTTTTTATGGATGGGGGTGAATATAGATTCGCACCATTCCATTGGCCATTCGCCCGTATTTTAGAGCATAACGCGTGCATTAAATCTATTCCGTAGTGTCCCATGGCTTTAAGTATTTCAACTGTGATACCGTCTGCACCAGTTGCCTTTCTGTTTTTAAGTGTTGTTATAGATTTTTCTACTTCTGATTTTAAAATCTCAGGTTCTCTTTCTTGTGGTGTTGCTTGTTCTTTGGATGATGTCGGGCTAACTGACTTATATAAATCTTTGCAGTGTTGTCTCCATACTTCCGCTATTATAATTGGATCTACTATAACCTTTCTGTTTTTGTCCTTTATAATTTGTGTCCGTGGTTTAAATTCTCTAGCTAGATATCGTACTTTATCATACAGATCGCGAGACTCTCCGTTTGTTAAGATGTTTAATTACTTGTCTTTTTTCTTCTTCTTGCATGTTTGAGTTGTTAATTTGTCTTCTTTGGTCTATCAATTTTATTGTGTCATTGGATATCCAGTGATTTTTCTTAATTGGTATGTTTCGGATGTGCAAGACTTTACTGCAGTTTTTATCCAATTCTTCGGTGACATCCATAGAGTGTTGGGGTCTGTAGAGGTGTCAGGCCTTTGGGTTGTTCTTAAATATTCTTGAAAAGTTTTTATGTTGGGAGTTTCTAATTTGGTATTTTTGGTTTCTGATGTTTTAGGTGTTCGTAGTTTGAGGAATAGTGAGGCTAATATATATATATATATATATATATATATATATATATATATATATATATATATATATATGCTACTATTTGAGGTTTCAAAATGATGTCACTTGTCCCTCCAATGAGTTTCCGAAGCTCCACAGATTTGCACTTTGAGTCTTTCTAGTTCTGTGTATGCTTCTACACTAATATTTGTTCTGTAAATGTCTTACACACAGCTTTTTACTTACTGATATGTACTTTTTTAGGGTCTTATCCATGAATGCGATGAATAATAGTGGAGTTTCTTTATTTTTATATCAGCGATAAAGTAAAAGTAAAAATTATTTATAATTTTAAATTTCGAACGAAAAAAGTCTTCTAAATTTTAAAATATCTTTTTTTTCATTAGACATCTTTGAGTTGAAATTGTTTTAAGTTTATAAATTTTGCTCACATAATTGTGATGCTAATTTCGAAAAAGTGGTAATTTTTTAGTTATGCAACAATGATAAAATTTTAATTTGCTCACTTCTGTCTTAGACAGGCGTCAATATAATTTTGATTACAAAGATACTGTTCTAGTATCTTACCTTCGTGGAAACATGTTTATTGATATTGTAATTTTGTTTCAATAGCATAAAAAAACAAATGGGAGATTTATATTTTTGAGAATATAGGATTCTACGAAGATTACATAGATTTACCTAAGGATCAGTAACTTATTGGACAAAAATCGACGATTAACGCTAAATGATATGAAATATTCTTTCGATTATTTTCTAAAAAAAGTTTCAATCATAACTAAATAATTTTGAATATAAATCCTAAATTATAGATAAAAAAAACGAGCGTGCATTACAGTAGTCGCATTTGACATCTCACCTTAGTAATAAGCAATTTTAAAATTATATTTTGAAAAAAATGGATCAGGTATTACTTGAAATGATTTTTCAAAACAAATAAAAATTATTTTTAATGAATATTGTATTTTATTTAATTGACACTGACAGTGACAGAAATTAACCTCAAAATTTAAAAAAGCTAAATACTGAAATATTTTATTCAAATAATTATTTACCTACTTGAATTTTTATCAATGATCTGCACTTTATTGAGACTTATTATCATACATACATACATACATATAGTCACGCCTTTTTCCTCATAGGGGTAGGCAGAGACCACTTCCTTCCATTTGCTACGGTTCTTACACACATCTTCCTCTACATTCATCAGTGTTCTCATGCATGCTCGTCGGTTGTTGGTACTCTTGACCTGGCCTTTCTTCAAAACAATGTTGATCTGATCGAGATATGTTCGCCGAGATCGACCTCTACCGACTTGTCCATTCACACTCGCCTTATAAATTTGTTTCATCCATCCTTTCTACGTGTCCAAACCATATAAGCATTCCTTTATATATCTTTGTAATCACATCTTCTTTTACACCACAGCGTTCTCTTATCTCACTATTTCTTACTTTATTCAACCGAGTCATTCCGGCTATACTTCCCAAATTACTCATGACCGCAGCATTAATCCTATTTTTATGCTTCTTCTGCCAAACCCAACATTCACTACCATACATAAGTGAAGGAACCAACACACCTCTATGCACAGCCAGATGTGCCTTTTTTGACACTTTTTGGCTGTTCATAAAGCTATACAGTGCCCCATTCATTTGTTATCCTGCCAACACCCTCCACTTAATGTCACTGTCACACTCTCTCGTAAACTTTGAACCCAAGTAAACGAATTCATTCACTTGTTCCACTCTTTCTCCCTTAATAGAAACTCCACAGTTTGTCATGTTTTTTTCTCTTTCAAAAACCACCACTTTCGTTTTGCTTACATTTATTTTTATCCCTTTGATTTTCAGGGCATCATGCATAACAATAACCATCGCCTTCAACTCCTTTTGAAGATGACGCCAATATGACAGAATAAGGTTACCACTGTTCTTATAAGTGTTTCATAGATTGTGATCTTGGATTTTCTGTATAGTATACTGCTCCTTATTAGTTTTAGATAGGCATAATACGAGAGCGGTTTGATAAGTCAGTGACTTTTTGAATAAAACAAATTTTTTTCCGCAAATAAACATTTTATTTTTCTACATAATCACCTTTTAGCTCGATACATTTAGTCCAGCGTTTTTCTAATTTTTTTAAATCCCTCCAAATAATAGGTTTTTTCAAAGCTCTCAAAATACGCGTTTGTTTCGGTAATGACTTCTTCATTCGAATCAAATCTCTTACCGCCCAGCCATTTCTTAAGGTTTGGAAACAGAAAATAGTCGCAGGGGGCTAAATCTGGAGAATATGCTGAATGGGGTAGCAGTTCGTATCCCAATTCATGGATTTTGGCCATCGTGACTAGACAAGTGTGCACACGTGCATTGTCTTGATGGAACAGCCCTTTCTTCTTCTTAGCCAAATGCGGCCGTTTTTGCTTCAAATCAACGTCGAATCTGTTCAAAAGCTTTAAATAATATTTGCCGGTGATCGTTTTACCTTTCTTGAGGTAATCGATGTTAATGACACCGCGTACATCCCAAAAAACTGTGGCCATGACCTTGTTGGCTGACAGACTCTGTTTCGCCTTCTTTGGTCCACGTTCACCCCGAGCAACCCACTGTTTCGATTGTTCCTTGGTCTCTGGCGTGTTGTGATGGATCCATGTTTCATCCACAGTAACAAAACGGCGCAAAAATTCGTCCGGATTACGGCTGAACATCGCTAAACACTCTTTTAAAGTGGTCACACGATTGCGCTTATGGTCGAGTGTGAGCAATCGCGGCACCCATCTCGCAGAGAGTTTTTTCATGTCCAAATATTCGTGTAAAATATGATGTACCCGTTCAGTTGAGATACCTATAGTATGAGCCAACTCACGCACTTTCATTCTCCGATCATCCAATATCATTTCATGGATTTTATCGACGATTTCCGGCGTGATCACTTCTTTTGGGCGACCTGGACGTTCGGCGTCACTAGTGCTGGTACGACCACAACGGAACTCTGTAAACCACTTCTTAACCATTGAAATTGATAGTGCCGAGTCCCTGTAGAATTTATCAAGTCTTTCCTTAGTTTCAGTGATGAATTTTTTACGTAAAAAGTAATGCTTAATCAGCATACGAAATTCACTTTTTTCCATTTTCGTAAAAATTCACGAGGTTGTCTGCTTTAAACGGCTATCAAATACCAACTCCACGACGCAGCTTGCTCAAAACTAGACAGTTGCCCACTGATAGATTATAGTTGACGGCAGCACTGTTGCATTTGGAGTAACTGCGCGGGAAATTCAAAAAGTCACTGACTTATCAAACTGCCCTCGTAGCATTTTTTTTATCACAACTAAATAAAATCAGTTTTATATCTAATGCTTAAATATATAAGTTAAAATATAAACGAAAAAATAATCATAGGTACTACTTAAACGTATAAATTAACTTATCAGTTTTTTATGGAATCCAAATTGTGTAGTATCATTTTTTTGAAAATATATTGATATAAAAAAAATGTAATGTGCAGGTATATTTCAAATGGAATTTCCCAAGTTATTTTATCTGTTTATGGATTGAAATTTCTTAATTAAGATGGATTTGTAGGGATTAACTACGCAAAATTGAGAACGAGGACACTTAAAAATTCACTTTGACGTAGAGTTCATGATAACTTGAAACGTAGAGTAAATTATCGTAATAAAATTGTCGTGGCTTTTCCATTTCTGTAGGAATAGATTAACGTACATTTCCTGGTAAACGGCCTTCCACTTTTTCTATGAGCACCCTTGATCCTTTCACCGATTTTTTTTTACTCGCTTAAAATCGTCGAATTTTCGAGGTTATATCTGATCAAGAAAGTTAAACATTTTATAGTTCGTGAATAGTTTGGCTCTTCTGTAATTAAACATGTCTCCCCGATTTTAAAAAAAATGTTTATAATTTTAAACCGTAACCATGAAAATAAACTACCCAAATTATAATTTTTAATCTGCCTCAGGTAATTTTTGTTAACAAAGACTGTGTTAACTGCTTACAATTTATTTGTACTATTTTTTTTTCTAAAAAATTTAAAGCTTTTCATTATTCATGTTGAAAAATTCTTGGCTAGAAGTCAGAAGGTCTATTGCGCTTTTATAGAATTGGAAAGGGCCTATGGCAGAGTGGTGAAGAGTGAATTGTGGTCGACATTGTCTAAGTATGGGGTGAGCGGTAGTTTAATACGAGCACTGAAATCACTTTACGAGGATTCCACTGCAAGTGTCAGGATAAACGGAGCTTACACAGACTGGTTTACATTGAAAAAGGTGTGAGACAGGGATGTGACGCTTTGCCATGGCTGTTTAACTTATACATAGACGATTGTTTAAAAGATTTTAAAGAGATTGATCGTCAAATGCCTTCTTTACGCCGATGATCAAGTCATATTAGCATCATCTGAAGAGGAATTCCAGGCGATGGTTAATGTTATGCATGATGCACTGAAAATCAAACGGATGAAAATAAATGTACGAAAAACAAAAGTAATGATTTTTGAAAGAGAAGAAAGCATGACAAACTGTGAAGTTCTGATTAAGGGAGAAAGCGGAAGCTGCACACAAAAGACGAGAAAATCGAATATTCTGCAACTGTTCTATTTAAGGACAACATGCTGCACCACTCTACTCTATATTTTAAGTATTTTAAAAAGTATTTAATTTCTAAATTTTCCCAAAAAATTGTTCTTTATTTAATGAGTCTTCTTCGAAACAAATAAGTATTTCCAAGAATCCTTTTACAAGGACGCATTTTTAAATTGAGACGTCACATTCCAAAAATTGTATCATTAATGTTTTACCAAGTATTATCGATAATAAAAGAAGGTCGATAGTGACCTGATTGTAAAATTGCAACATCTTCGCGAATTTAAAACAACTCAATTCGAGTAATTCTGTATGAGTAATTTGATGTAAAAAACTGAAATTTATCTGTTTACTGTTTCCGCCAGACATACACAAAAGTAAATATTTGTGTATAATAAAGAGTCACGACTTTTTCCCGTAGGGGTAGACAGAGACCACTTCCTTCCACTTGCTACGGTTCTTACACACATCTTTTGCTTCCTCTACTTTCATCAGTGCTCTCATGCATGCTCTTCGGTTGTTGGTACTCTTGATATGGCCTTTCTTTAAAACAATGTTGATCTGATCGAGATATGTTCGCCGAAGTCGACCTCCACCGACTTGTCCATTCACACTTGCCTTATAAATCTGTCAATCGTCAATCTTCCTTCATTCATCCTTTCTACGTGTCCAAACCATCAAAGCATTCCTTTATCTCTCCATGTAAACATATCGGTGAAAATTATTTAATTTATTAATATAAATAATATAAAATAAGCAGTTATATAAATGTTTGTTACAGTTTGTTACAATTTTGTTTTTATATTACTGTGTGTATTACACAATATTTCTTATCAAATGTAATAAAATTTTTATGACGTAAACTAAGCAGATGTATAGATTATTGTAGAATTTAATTTCTTGTTAGGTAAATAATGTTCTGATTATTTTTGTTCGTGCATGTGTCCATTGTCCTAAATTTAAAACTAAAGAATTTATAGCTGTTAATGAAACTATAATTTTAACATTTTCGTAAAAGGCTTAAGTAATACGATAATTTATTTACTAGAATTAGATTTTTTCTAATTCATAAAAAAAATTTATGTGCTGAATGTCTGAAATTTATATGCGAATATACGAGGTTCGCAAAAAATGCTTTTCAACGACCACGATAGAGCTACGGATAAAAACAGTAAAACTTTTATTTTATCATTATGGGGTAAAGTATGCTGCAGGTATTTTAATTCCAAGCTTATAATTTACAATCCTCAATAAATTTTGAAGCTAGTCACCATTATAAATTATTATTGTATAATTTGCATTTGAACAGCTTTTTAAACATATGTAGTGGGAGTGCAGATATGCACTTGCTAATAAAACTTAAAATTTATGGTTAAAAAACAATATTTTAAAATTACATCACGGCATCCATATTTGGGATGTAGGTAAACTAGCATTTAAATACTTAAAAAAACTCAAAACGTTCTCGTTTGACGTCGAACCTTTTGAAGTAATTGTTAAGAGAATTTCTATTACATGTGTTTAAGAAGAAATGCTGGCTATGAAAACGCATATAACTGAAAATAAAATGTAAAAAAATTTGATCACAACAATAAATAGAATTTTTTATTATTACATGACTATAATAAATCATGCTAAATTAGCGTTATATTACTTTTTTTAACGAGATTCAATTTAACATACATATAGTCACGCCTTTTTCCCGTAGGGGCTGGCAGAGACCACTTCCTTCCACTTACTACGGTTCTTTCACACATTTTTTGCTTCCTCCACTTTCATCAGTGCTCTCATACATGCTTGTCGGTTGTTGGTACTCTTGACCTGGCCTTACTTCAAAACAATGGTGATCTCTTCGAGATATGTTCGCCGAGGTCGACCTCTATCGACTTGTCCATTCACACTCGCCTTATAAATTTGTTTCGTCAATCTTCCTTCATCCACCCTTTCTACGTGTCCAAACCAAATAAGCATTCCTTTATCTATCTTTGTTACCACATCTTCTTTTACACCACAGTGTTCTCAGACTACACATCTCCAAACCCAACATTTACTATCATACCTAAGTGTAGGAACCAACACACCTCTATGCACAGCCAGACGTGCCTTTTTTGACACTTTCTGGCAGTTTATAAAGCTTTACAGTGCCCCATTCATTTGTTTTTCTGCCAACACCCTTCGCTCAATGTCACTGTCATACTTTCCATCTCTCGTAAACTTTGAACCCACGTACACAAACTCATTTACTTGTTCCACTTTTTTTCTCTTAATCAAAACTTCACAGTTTGTCATGCTTTCTTCTCTTTCAAAAACCATTACTTTCGTTTTGCTTTTTACTTCAATTTAAATAAGTTATTAAATTTAAATTTAAGCGAAATGTGACAGAAATAAGTAGGATAATAAAGTATTCAACTAATCATTTTGGCTCTATTTTATTTTTGATAATTGACCCATTGTAATAAAACAAAAAAGATTTATTTATTATGGTATGTGGAATGAAAAAAAATTTATTGATACGAAGCCAGCAATAAGTTGGGTAAATTAAAAATAAACCTAAAATCTAAATAAAATATGGGCAGCATCTGTTAACAAAGCAAATATTTTAATATTTATCTCCATTGAGATCTTTTCCTACCGTTTTACCGTGTTACTTAAGGTGATCGAATAAAATATAAGTAGTCTCAAGTTACATACGAAAGCTTAATTTATCGCAGATCGGTTCATCTATGATCATAAATTACGACAACAATTCATACAAAATGTCATCAGGTTTTAAATAAAATATGAGCTACCATCAGCGTCGAAGTCGTTTATTTACGTCTAATGACAATTTAAAATTGCAACAGTAAACAAATATTTCAATTTATTTATTTATCGTATGGCTTTACAAGTGCTATATAATAAGTTACAAACAAAATTCTTATAAAAGGTAGGTACAAATGACAATTAATACAAGTAATGTAAAACACATTAGTACACATTAAATATGACACAAACAGTACATATAACAGGTGCATGTGAGCAGACTAGTGGTATGGGGAAACCAAATCTACAGGTCCAAATCCAGTTCAGATAACCATGTAATAGCGGCGGGGCTTGCATCAGTAAAGTCTTTCCATTGGCCAGTAAATCTTCTCAGTGGGCAGTCTTGGACTATATGTGTTAATGTTTGCTCCTCAGCTCCACAGTCACATTCTGGATTGTCGGCAATTCCCCATTTGTGCATCGCTGATCTCGTTTTTGCATGTCCAGTTCTAACTCTGTTTAATAGGGACCATGTTTTACGAGGTAGTTGCATCCCTGGGAGCTGTTTATTAGGATCTTCTATGTTGTGTTTATTGACATTGCTGTTATTCCATGCGGATGTCCATGATTCAGAAGCGTCGTAGGTTTTTCCTGGAGCAAGTGCTTCCAAGTTCCATATTGGGGCCCTTGATTTCAGTCGATTCACACAGGGCTCATCGATTACCTTGTGGATGGGCCAGCCAAATATTTCAATAATAAAATTAAAAAATTTTTAAAGTCAACTACATCACTTGACGCAAGTACAGATAATGCCTCGGATCAGATTAAACAGGCAATAGTAAGAGTGGAACAAGAGGAAATAGGATATGCTAACCCAAAAACTAGTAAAGAATGGATGACAAAAGACATGATGGACGATTGGAAAATACATAAACATAAAAACATCGAAAGATATAAAGAAATAAACAGAGAAATAAGAAAGAAGATCTGAATGACAAAAGAGGAATGGATGAAAGCAAGATGAAGAATAAACATGACAGCTACGAAGTTCGTAAGAAAATAAAGGCGTTGATGCATTCCAACAAAAAACAATCCGCATTAGGTATAATAAATAAAAATAATCGGATGATAACGGAAGAAAAGGAAATACTAAAAATACGGCAAACATATATACAGACGACATTCGCTAGTAATACGCTACGAACATATGACAAAAATAATGAATGTGATCAGGCCCAACAATTCTAAAATTAGAGATAGTGATGGCACTTAAACTAAGTAAAAACGAAAAAGCAACGGGTCCAGACGATATCCACATAGAAACTCTAAAACTGCTGGAAGAAAAGAACTTGGTCCCATTGCTTCAGTTAGATTGATAAGCCTGATGACTCAAGTACTGAAAATCCTACTTAAAATAATACAGGCAAGAACATATTGCTCAGTGGGATGCAAATACTGGCTGCAGAACATCAAAACAGCTGATGAAAAGACCTCTCCAGAAGAGGGCTGACGCACTCTGGACGATGGACCGGAGTAGACTAAGCAGTACGCTTGGTCTGCTCACAGGACACATCGCACTAAGGGCGCACCTCTTTAAACTTAAGCTGGCGGCCGAGAAAAACTGTCGACTATACGGAGAAGAGGAGGAGAGCAGTATACACATTCTGTGTCACTGCCCGATGCTAGCGGGGTACAGGTATCAAACCTGGGGCCGTATGATTATGGATCCAAGCGATGTAAAAGATACAGTGCCAACAGAAATCCTAAGGTTTGCCAAAATCAGCGGACTGGAATTCTGATGCCCTGAAGACACAGCGGTAGTCACAGAGGATGAAAAGATCTAGGTGACTTAAGTGCCGACACCAAAGGCCCAACCGCAAAATTGTAATGTAAATGTACCACAAATGTGAAATCGATCAAAGCGACACTCAGTTTGGATTTAGTGAAGGCCTAGGAACAAGGAAAGCACTAGCCAGTTTGTCAATACTCTTCCAGAAATGTCGAGACATAAGAAAAAATGTCTATGCCTGTTTCATAGATTATAAAAAGGCTTTCGATCGCGAGAATCATACCGTCCTTTTGTGATTACTAAAGGAAAAAGGGTTAGACAAACAAGACATCGAGTTCATCAGAAATCTCTATTGGAACCAAGAAGCAAAAATTAGATATGGGCAAGCGACATCAGAACCCATAAGCATAGAAAAAGGAGTAAGACCGGGCTGTGTGCTATCGCCCATACTGTTTAATATGTACTCTGAATACATATTTAACCTAGCAATGGGCGATGACGAGGATGGGATAAAAATTATCGGAAAAACAATAAATAATATACGTTATGCAGACGATACAGTTATCACTGCGTACAATATACAAAATATACGTGATTGGACTGGTATGAACACATCGCCTTTGATTCGTGCAGCCCAGGATCTCAATAAGTATGCCGAAATTGTTGCCGACCTTTACTGAACGGTAATGGAACCTGAATAAGAAGAAATTTTTAAAGTAAAAACTTCTTTAGGCGCGTTGAACAAAATTTGATAGAGGGCAAACATATGGATTCACGTCACCTGACGTCAGTGACATTTAGGTGATGTCATGGCTTCTTCTTCTTCTTCTCTTTATCTCTCTGGTCCATTTCCCTAAAAAGGGATTAGTGACTGTGATGCTCCTGTAGCAGCACTTATAGTATTGTGCCATTCCTCTCTATTCTGGGCCATATTAACAGTTTCATGTAGGCCTTGGCCGATTAGATCTTTAGTTTGGTCCACCCATCTCTTGGGTGACCTTCCGCGCGGGCGCTTCCTCTCTACCTTTCCTTCAACAATTAGTAGTTGCAATGAGTCTGTTCTTCTTGCAATGTGACCGATATATGTTAAAAAGCTTCGGTTTATCTTTTTTGACAGATTTAGTTGAATATTTAGTTCTTGAAGAACAGATTCATTTGTACGGTGAGCCGTCCGTGGTATTCGCAGTAGCCGTCTGTATGCCCACATTTCGAAGGCATTTATCCGTCTGGTATCGCTTTTCTTGAGTTTCCAGGTTTCTACTCAGTAAGTGGCAATAGAAAACACAAGTGAATTCAACAATCTTAATTTGGTGTTTTTGGTGATGGCTTCTTTTTTTACCTGTCTGTAAAAAAGTGATCTCAAATAGACAGCCCACTTTTATTAGGTTATTTATTATTTATTGATAATAATATGGATGGTAAAGGTACGGAGAACAAT
Source organism: Agelastica alni (assembly GCA_950111635.1). Lineage (NCBI taxonomy): Eukaryota > Metazoa > Arthropoda > Insecta > Coleoptera > Chrysomelidae > Agelastica > Agelastica alni. Next base: position 15,158,503 of record OX467711.1, read on the forward strand.
CTTATATGGGACTTTTATTAAGAAAGTCTCTACCAAAATGTGGTAAATAGAGGTAGCGTTAGTAGACGTGGAGTAAGATCTGAACTTGTCCGTTTTAGATGAAGTGAAATGAAGTCAATTTTTAAACTAAAACAATTATGCAGTAAATATTGAACGTAAATAGTAGCCATAATGATAGCCAACCTCCGTGTAGAGACGGCCCTTTAAGAAGTGCCAATATTTTGGCCGGGCCGCAAAAATGTTCGTTTCGAGTTGCGAGTTTGACACCCCTGCTCTAAACGTATGAATATTTGTTTAACGCAGGTTCTGATTCCTGCAGCGGTTTGAAAAAGATTCACTTATTGCTAAAGAAGTCGTTTGCAGTTTATTTTAGCAATAAAACTAGCAAAATGTCGTGATTAAAATCAGGAACACGCTATATTTAAAAGTATCAGATCTCACCAGGTATTTCATTGTTGTATCATTGTGTATCCCAAGTATAATAAATGATTTTTTTAAAGGAACTTTGGAGATAAAAGTACGAGTCCTTAAACATGATGTATTTTAGAAAAATGAAACTTTAAAAAATAAGCGACAAGATATGTGTAAGATATATTAATCATCCTCGTATCAGTCAGTCGATCTTTTGTTTCTTCATTTAACGAACTTATTATCTCAATTTATTTACATATTTTAATGATATTTCTGTTTACTGTAAATAATATTTAAAAAGCGCATATCTTATTAATTCGGTTACCTCCCAGCAGGTTATAATAAGGTAACATTAAATATATTCCTTCTTTTTTTTTTATTAATTCGAAATTAATCACTATTGTCGTTTATTATTTTTAATTATTAATATTTATTACATTTTCTAAATAATTTTTACCTTGCATATCATTAAACAATTATTCTTTTAATTTTCATGCTACCTTCTATACCCTTTTGGGAGTTTTAAAAGATATAAAAATTATAGTAAGGTTGAAGCAGTTTATTAAAAAAATATATAGAATTTGCTGGTGCAATTATTTGAATACATATTTTAGGTAAAGATAAAGATATATTGGCAGCACTATTGGATTTTCTTCTCATTGCACCGTCTCCCTTCGAAGGTTGGCGATCCAACTGGTAATAATTATTCGTGACACAGCTGCTCTAAAGATTTCGGATGATGTTTTACTTAGTCATCGGCGTTGGTCCTTGAGCCAGGAATTCTGCCTTCTCCCTATTGACCTTTTTTCCCGAATCTTTTTCTCGATGATCAACCGAAGTATTTCATATCTATCTCCTCTCATTATATGTCCAATATACCTTAGTTCGCGCTCTTTGATTGTTAGCATTAGCTCCTTGTTTTTCTGCATTCTATTGAGAACTTTGGTGTTTCTCACTTTTTCTATCCAGGCTATGTGTAATATTCTTCTATAAAGATACCTTTTCAAAGCTTTGATGTGTTTTTATAGCGAGGGGTTGGGGGTCCAGCTTTCCGTGCAGAAGAATACGTAGCAGGGTAGCATTCAGATTCTAAAACCTAAGTCTAGGTCACGCCTAAATAAAAAAGTTCTTTCTCCTGCCCTGTTCAATTCTTGATAGTACCTCTTTCGTCGAATCACAACTATTACACACTAGTGCCCCTAGATTGTATGGTCGGCATATCTTATATTGCTAATTGTTTTGCCATTGATTTTGATTCCAGCGCTAGTGTATTCGAGAGATTCCGCGAAAATGTTTTCCGAGTACAGATTAAAGAGCAGCGGGGATAATATGCATCCTTGTTGCACTCCTAATCTTATAGCTATCTCCTCCGACATTTTGTTTTCTACCCTTACTCGAGCTGTCTGTTGCCAATAGAGTTCTGTAACGATTCGTAAATCACCTTCGTCTACGCCTGTTTTTCTGAGCATTTTTGATGTTGCACGCAGTGCTGGGGCTTGACAGAAAAAACATGAATCGGTTGGATAAAGTGAAGAAAAGTGAAATAAGTGAAAAAGAAGATACAAAAATAAATGCTTAGATGGTTTGGACACGTAGAGAGAATGAATGAAGAAATATTGAAGATTAAAGTCGGTAGAGGTCGACCTCGGCGAGCATATCTCGATCAGATCGACATTGTTGTGAAGTAAGGCCAGGTCAAAAGTATCAACAACCGACGAGCATGTATGAGAGCTATGATGAAAGTAGAATTAAAAGATGTGTGAAATAACCGTGGAAGGAAGTGGTCTCTGCCTACCCCTACGGGAAGAAGGCGTGACTATATTTATGTATGAATCAATAAATAAATAACAAAAAAGTGGTTTGTAATTAACCAATTAATAAATGTCAATGATGTAAAAATTTACAATCAAAAATTATTTTTAACATTTAATACCAAACGATAAATTTTTTAAAGACATATGAACTAAATTATTAGCAATAAATTCACGATGATAATGAAGGAAGTTGAACATTTGCATAAATATATAATTTATAATTTGGAGAAAAATATTTTTGAACTTGGCGCAGCGTCTGATTTAAATTTAGACATTTTTATTCGATAATTGTTTATAAATTTTTATGTTAATAAAGTTTGAATCAATTAAATCTATCAATTATCAACATTTCTAATGATGCAACCCTCTAATAACAAAAATTTAAGTTAATATCTTGCGAACCAGTTATTATGTTTTAATCGCATACAAAGTTTTCCATCACTAACGTGGAAATATTGTTTACACTTGCCGCCTAAAGTTTACGGTACCCCTTATACCCTAAAAATGTCCAATGGTACTTTTAGGGGGGTAGAGGGTAAAGGGGGTACTGTATGCTTTAACATAGACTATTAGCACGCTCACCAACAATAATTTAAATAAAAATGTATTTAAAACATTTTTAAATAATAACACATTAAAAATTTTTAAAAACTATTAAATAAATAAAAAAAATTTATTAGTATTTTAATAAAATATTAATATTTTTAAACTAGTAGGTATATGTCGTTGTAAATGTGGCAACAGCGCAAGCATTTGAGTGTTGGCAGAACGTATAATGTTATATTATTGTCATTTTAGTCAGATAGTCAGTTTAGTCATTTTAGTTAGATAAATTATTCGAATAAATTTTGTTTTTTATCCACATAAACTTCCTTTTAAATCATTCATAAAATAATCATACATTTTTCTTTAAAAATATTTACTATTCTGTCAGATTATATTCGTATTAACCTACAAATTAACTGTTTACATTGGACAGATAATTCACGAACTAATTGTTTCAATAAACAATGTTGCAAAATGTAATTTTTATAACGCTATAATAACTTTTGTAAAATCTATGACACAGTTATTAAAATGAATATTTTTTACGTAAAATTATTGGTTAGATCGGTGATTCCCAAGGTGTGCGCCGCGGCTCCCTGGTGCGCCGCGATGCCGTTATAAGGGCGCCGCGAAATATTTAATTAAAAATTAAACAATTTGGCAATTTTTTTAAAATTTCCAATTCTCGGAATTTTTGCGTCAACGATCGTGTATTCACGGTTTCCCCGCCCATGCTTTAGTCGGTTATCGCATTTGAAAAAGAAAGTTTTCCAATTTTTTAAGAAAGTCAAAAATTTAGAAAAAAATATGATGTATTAAGGGCGCCGCGATAAAAATTCCGATTATTTAGGGAGCCGCAAACCGAAAAAGATTGGGAACCTCTGGGTTGGATGCTTAAAAAAACTTGCGAAATTGTTCCTAAAAAAAAAAATGTACTGTGTTAGTAAAAATTGTTTGAGAAACACCAAAATTGGGGACTTGCCATAAGATCGCATGCTAAATAAACCTTTTTTTAAAATTATATTTTTCGAAAAATTATACGGTAAAAACATACATACAGTGCAACAGAAGTAGCTTGACGGGCGACTAGCCTCTAAAATAACAAATATACTTCACATTCGTAAACTTCTTCCTCCGATTGTACTTGAGACTCACGATTACGGAAATTTTTGTCGTCGCCGATCGGATCGTTATTCGAATGTTTTCGTTGTGCGCAAATTTTGTGTTTCTTCGCCCGCCAAGCTACTTCTGTTGCACTGTACATACGTGCATACAGTCACGCCTTTTTCCCGTAGGGGTAGGTAGAGACCACTTCCTTCGACGGTTCTTACACACATCTTTTGCTTCCGCTACTTTCATCAGTGCTCTCATACATGCTCGTCGGTTGTTGGTACTCTTGACTTGGCCTTTCTTTAAAACAATGTTGATCTGATAGAGATTATGGTAAAAAATAATGAAAAAAATTCATGTAGTTTCTTTAAGTACCTACTACGTACATAACACTATGTTTAAATTTCACAAATATCTGTATCTAATTTTGTAACCATTGAAAATCCTTAACGCTACCCCCTAGATTTATAATATTTAATTCTCAACCAATCATTTAACTACGTTTCCAAGTTAAAAAAATATCCCTACAGGGTATTTATTCTAATAAAAAGTTTTGATGCGAATCACCACAAAAAGTCAATGAACGTTTATTTTCCAATACCAATAGTGAATATTTTTTAGTAAAATGACACATCGTTTTCGTGGATATTAAAAAAAATCAATTGCCATAAATTTTAAAAATAAAAATATCATAACGGATAAGAAAAGAAATTTTCAGAATAGTGAATAAAATAAATATAATCACTTTCGTAAAGATAAGCACAGATTTATGTGTGCGATAATCGAATAACTTATGTAAAATTATTCTCTTATATATTATGTGATTATCACTGTAACTACAAGTCAAGATTTTCAAGAATTTCGTGACAGTGACGCCAAATTTTTTATATTTAAACTAATGATAACATATTTTAAGGAATTGTTTTATTTTATTCTTTATCAAAAATGTTGGCTAATTTTAGAATTGTCTAATTTCAAAGTTCAATAGCCATTTTTTACATAACAAAATGTTCGCCCGCTCAGGCGCCTATAGCGTTACGTTTAGTTCATAGTAGGTACAAATATTCTATTAAAATACAACCGTGACAACAGAATACTAGCTTTTGTCCACAAGGAAAAAATACAATGAAAAATGTTGCAGATGAGAGTAATTGAACATTTGAGTTTGTATATATACTTGTGCTCAAAGTTTTCGAGAGGCGAAAAGTATAACTGTAATACTGAGCGAAGCGTGTTGGCAGGGAAACAAATAAATAAGGTCTTGCATAAAGTGTCTAAAAAACCACGAATGGCTGTGCATAAACGATGAGTTTGGCTGAAGAAGCATGAAAGAAAGATCAATGCTGCGGAGATGAGTAGGGTGAGAAGCATAGCTGGAGTGACTCTGATGAATAAAGTGACGAAAAGTGTGATAAGGGTGCCACGTCTTTTTTTTGGTTCTCTAAAGAGTACTCTGCTAGTGGTCTCTCTACTGGCAAATTATGCCCGAGCTCAGCCGTAGAGGGTAGAAGAAAAAATATATATAAAAGTGAGCCGCGCCACCGACTTAAGACGGTACAAGCCGGAAACCCCTAGGTCTTGTAGTCACCAGCAGAGCCACGCGATAAACAACAAACAGTTATGGTGAACTAGATAAATAAAACTATATTTACAATTACTGCAATATATTAATTAAGTAAAAATGATGTTCTGATTTTTTTCAATAAATTCTGTATTTTCGTAAAGTGGTTTAAACGAATTTAATACACTTTTCTTAAAATGATATTTAAATTAATTATAACAATCTTCCAGACAGTAATAAAAACCTAATGAGGTACAAAAGAGAATTAAAAAAACAAAAAAAACAACAAAAAGAAAATGTTCACAATATTTAAAATTTCGAAAATAATTGGTTTTATATAGAATTCCTGATAGCAAAAGATTAACACAAAAAAAAGGAATACAAAATAAATGGATTGCAACAAGAATAATATTTTAAAACCCTCACAATAACCACATAAATTATATTCAGTAATATATAAATTCAGATTCAACTTGGAGCCGGTACAAATTTAACGAAAAATAATTTGTTACTTTTAAACTATTGAAAACTTCACTGAGACGTCACGGTAACATCGATGATCCAAGAACCGAAGCACCAAGTAGTATTATCATAATAATTCCTGCTAAAAATACCAGGCAAGTCTTTATAACAATGAAATTTATCGTCGAAGTGGATGGAACGGCACGTGGTACTTCACGATGGCTTCACTTCATCAAATCCCACACGTGGTGATTTTAACTCGACCCCAATAACCAAAATTATCCACCACATAGGCACGATAGAATGGTCAAGTTAAAAATTAAATGGTTTATCTTCCTAATCCAATTAAGATGGCCCAAATACAGCCAGATATGAAAGAAAAACCGTAGAAGTTCTGCTCACGTGTTAATATCAAATCCTTCCAAAAACTCTCAACCGATTTCCACCACTGACACCAAACGAATGATCACCACTCCTCGCTCCCAGACCGGATATCAGAAAATCTAAGTTCCTAGTTCATAATCGCGTTCGTCCGTGTTAATTGCCAGCCCATTCACACAGAAAAGCAAACCAACAATAATATATCTGACAACACACGACAATCGAGGCCAATAATCAAGGCGAAGTCTAATAACAAAGACACCCACTTAATCCCCATCGATTAGCAAAAATGTCACAGCTATTGATAATCGAATTCTATTACTACTAGATAGGCAACACTATATACATCGAACCAAATACGGTATGCAAAACTAATTACGAACGCCAGACTATCATAATAATGAAACAGTAGATGGGAAAAAATAGGCACGTGACAAGGGAACGCTGTAGTGTAAAAGGAGATCAGACCGAAATTGTTTTAAAGAAAGGCCAGGTCAAGAGTGCCAGCAACCGACCAGCATGTATGAAGGCGCTGATAAAAGTAAAAGAAGCGAAAGACGCGGTAAGAACCGAAGCAAGTGAAAAGATGCATAAGCATTTATTTATTTAGGATTTTCTATAAACAATTTTCTTCCTCATGGTTCATAGGTATTTTTTGAACAGTTTCTTAAATAGCTTGGATGATGAATTGTGAAGGATTTAAAAAAAAACTTGTATCGGTAATATAAATAGTCAGGAATACCTCAACACCACAAATTTTACCTTTTTTTTGTAAATAATTTTATCTGCTCCGTAACCGCCGTAACCGATTAATTTATTTATGTGGTCCATTATAACACAAATGTTTATTATGTGTTAAAATTTGGCTAATAAATACATACACGTACGTAACTAATTTTTGGTTTACTAATATTTCTATCGACAACTAAACCCAATGCATCAAAAGTAAAACTAAAATCATAACAATTAATAAAGAGTTATCTTGTCCACCACCAGAAATTTCTGTTTATATAGCAAACTGTCATTATTTTTTTATGCAGAATTACCCCCTGAAGTTTATCGTACCTATTTACTAACACCCTATATATGTACATATAATTGTGAAATTTAGACATATGGTGTTATATACTTACTACTTCACCCCATGAATTTTTTCATTATTTTTTCGAAAAATATGATTTTAAAAATTGATTTATTTAGCATGGGTTCTTATGGCAAGTTTCCGATTTTGTTGTTTCTCTAATAATTTTTGCTTATACCCTACACACCCTTATCTTTTTGGGAACAATTTCGCAAGTTTTTTTAAGCATCTCACCAATAATTTTATGAACAGAAATATTTATTTTAATAACTGTGTCATAGATTTTGCAAATATTACCTATAGCGTTATAAAAAGAACATTTTGCAACATTGCTTATTGAATCAGTTAGTTCGTGAATTATCCGTCCAATGAATTTGTAGTATAATTTGACAGAATAGTAAATAAAAATGTATGATTATTTTATGTGTAATTTAAAAGGAAGTTTACGTGGATAAAAAACAAAAATTTTTGAATAATACTTGACTTTAAACTTATATAACTAATAGGTATAATATAACATTAGACGTCAACTATAAGTAAAAAATTCTACCAACATTTAAATGCTTGTGCTGTTGTCACATTTAGAACGTCATATACGAGTTTAAAAATATTTATATTTTATTTAAATAATAACTAAAAACATTTTATCTATTCAAAAAACGATTAATAAAAAAGTTTTTAATAAATTTATTATTTAAAAACATTACATTTTATTTTTTAAATTAATGTTTATAACCCTGCTGGTCTATGTTAAAGCATAGAGTACCTCCTTTAATAATTAATTAACCCCTAAAAGTACCATCCCTAAGAGCTAGTTAAGGTACAGTAGAAATTTGGTCCAGTACAATATTGTAATGTATATTAGTACATGTTGAATAAAATTAAATTTTTTTTTGAGTAAAAAGTTTATGTACCTTAATATCGCTTTGCGTTATTTATTTTATTGATAAGTGTTGTCGTAAAAAAATGTCCAGCCCGATTGTAGGTAGAGCTCTACTTCAGAAATTAACCAAATTTATTTTTGTGCAAGTTAAATTCAGTTGCTTCCTCGAATTTTATTAATTTATCTTATAATTAATAGTTTCAAAATGAGCGTTAAAATTCGAATCAAACATCGTTTTTCCAACGAGATCGGTAGCGTACCTAAAATAACAGTTCTAACGCCCTCCTCGATGATCGAAAGATAATAAAAATCCTTCCAGATCGATCAGTTCCAGATAATCAGCGACTAAACTCTAAAACTCTATTAACTTGTTAATCCGATAAAAATTTTAATTCGTAAGCTTCGAAAAAGATTCCGAAACGTAGGCATGCGCAATCGCCGTCGCAACACAGGTAAGGGTAGGTGTGTTTACGTCTGTCTGTGTGTATGTGTGTGTGTGTGTGTGTGTGTGTACGAGTGAGTACAGAGTGGGGCAATGATTCGTTTGGTTGCACGGCCGCCTAGCATTGTGTTATCACCGTTTACGGTGGAACGTGTACGTACGTCGTAGTTTTGTACGCTCTATCTGATCTTCAACTGTTTCTGTCGAGCTTTTCCAAGTGACCGAGTGGACAGGACGCCGCTTTTAAATGTTGAAGTTGCGTCTTTTGGTGAGATTTTCGTTTTGTAGAAGAGTGCGCTGCGGTGCTTCTTCGTCGGCGCGACGGCTAGTTTGAAAGAGTGCGAGGCGCCAGTTAACCGCCGGACGTGTTTTTCTGTGGTTTTTCTTTTTTGGGCGATTTTTTAGGATGTGCTTGGGTGATGCTGCCACTGGCACCACTCGCCCTTGATCTACTGGATGCAACCTAATGTGTAAGTGAATAATTTCATTAAAATGATCGTCAGATTTTTTTCATCAATAGCGCGAAAATATAAAAAAAAAACAATTGACCGAAACGTTATTTTAAATACCCCAATGCAACAAACGATATTGAATTTACCAAAAAGCCCCCACATCTTTCGACACATATTTACTGCAACGCGAGAAATAGTGAATACAAATTGATTAACCAAATAATAAAAGATAGATAATGTTAAAAAGTAGGTCGAGAGGTTAATCGATGTGAAGAAAATCTCTAAATAGTTTTCTAATAACTAAAAACATAATTTAATCAATCCATTTTTTTCACTGTTTTTACGATCTTGCAAAAAAATTAAATTTATGTAAATAGTAGTTTTGTGGAAAATAACCTAATGAAATTATTCGTCGAAATATTTTTTGTTTTCCAGTGAAAAATTTTAAGGGGACGCACTTCCTTAAAGACCTACCTTTTAATTTATTTCGTAAGAACTTTAAACTTTCTCTCGAATTTAAAAACCAATATATTTTACGATAAATTGTATTTATAAAATATAAAATGGGACTTCCGATAAAATGTTTCATCTCTTATGTTTTAAGATATTTTTCAACGGTAATAATTATCATAAAATAAAAAAAAATTGGATTTTCGCTCGATAATCGCTTTGTCAAAAAATTATCACCGAATTATGACCAATAAACGAATTATTAAATTAAATAAAATCAATGAAAAATTATCTTATTAGGAAGTTTGGGCATAATAAAGTAAAATTCCAAGACGTGTGTTTTGCATGAATTAAATTCAAAATAACAACATATCCATTAATTTTATTAATACAAATATTTAACAAGAAATTGCCTGTAATCATTTTTGCGTTATCAGTTTGTGATATCTAATTATCAGTGTTCCTTTATAATATATTAATATTAAAATTATTGTACTAGTTCAACATATTTCATAACAAAATAAATCACAATGCTACACGAAATTTATAAATATATGCATTTTTCTGTTTATTTATTAAGTGAATTAACATATTTCAAATAAAATAATATATTTAATTACTATATTTATTTAAAAAAAAATTATTGACACATTTAAACGATATCAAAGTAACCAGATTCTTGAAACTGGACTTAATTAACTCAAACATTCCGATTTAACAAAGATATTGATGCTGCGAAATTATTGTTACAGTTAATGCGTTCATTAAAAGTCCGATGGGATTTTAAAGCTTCCATTTATTTTCAATTATTGTAAATAAAGTCGCTACGCAGTTTCTAGTGCTCTTACTAGTATAACCTGTATTCTGACGATGATAATTTTTAGTTTTTAGTATCGGATCCGATTTAATGTTTATTAATTTCAAATTCCGCTACTGCATTTTCTCTGTCCTTCGTTTGTTGTAACGAAACAATAAAAAAGAATACAGATTGAAATCGATTCTTTTAAAAACTATAAGCAATCAGATAATTCCGATTTAAACAATCGGGATTAAATGATCATCGAGAAAATCCGATATCTACGGAGAATAAAGTACAGATGTTAGTTTAAATTTGCGTATCTGGAGTTGCTGAAGCTGTTACAAAGAATTCAATCAGATTTCTTTTTGGTCCTTGCGAGAGAGCTAAAGAATTTTCTATGAAAGAAATTCAGCAGCCCAAGAGATGATGGAGAGTCTAAAATATGAAAAAGTACTCTAACTTCGGATTCATCTAAGCTCTGTACAGTAAATTACAAATCTCATGTAAGACCTAGGTACCAGGAGCTGCTGCAGGTTTTAAGAAGAATGCAATCTAATTTCTTTGTAAGAAATTTAGCAGCCCAAGGGATTATCTTCTTCTTGGTGCCATGATCATTGGCGATCATTCTGGCTATCATGTTTGCAATCAATATTTTGGTGGTAGACGCTCGGAAAAGTTTTATAGTGGTGAGACTAAACCACTGTCTGAGATTTTTGAGCCAGAAAGTTCTTCGTCTGCCGGGGCGTCTCTTACTATTATTCTTACCCTGTATTATAAGACGTTAAATGTCATACTTTTCTGGGTGTCTCATGATATGTCCGAAATATTCAAGATTTCGTTGTTTTACAATATTGACCACTTCTGTATCTTTATGCATTCTTTTAAGCACCTCCTCGATTGTGATCTTTTCCACCCAACTTACTCTTAGCATTCTTCTGTACAACCACATCTCGAAAGCTTGTAGACGTTTGAGCGTGGCTTCTGTTAGTGTCCAGCTTTCGACTCCATACAAAAGGGATTATGGAGAGTCTTAAATATGGGATCAGTACTACTAATTGACAACAACGTTTAAAATTTAAAAAATGCAAGAGTATTTCAATACAATCTTCTATTAACAACTTGCAAAAATAAGTTTTAGGCCTCGAACATATTAGTCCCAAAAAATAATAAATAAATAAAAAAATTTTTTCAATTCTTCGTATATCATTTTTTATTAGCCAATACTTTTCTTAAATAGAAATGAATAAATTTATGTTTTTAATTTTTTAACAACAAATAATCACCAAATAAATTTTTTTGAAAACTGTTCTGATAAAAATATTAGTATTTTATTGTTACGTTAAATTCACAGTGTATGAGAAAATCTGCCAACCGATTATTTTAAATGTTAAATACGATGTATATATTAATACAAAATAAAAAATATTCCAAATGACATAATTCTCCCATTAACATTTCATTTGATGATATAAATACATCCTGATGAACGGTTTGAGAGTTTCTATATCAAATTTGAATACATTTAGATTCTGATTTGATAATCGACGTTCTTGTATACTACAATTAACTACAACACCCCTCAAAAAAGGGGCGGTAATCTTCCCAGCTCCTGGCTCACGGGGTGATACTCTATAAAATTCTATGCATTCGTACATTGCCAGTATGCAAATTCCCTATAAGAAACTTCAACCCTTTCCCTTTATCCGGATGATTTAAGGCATAGCCGTACTGTGCTTTTTTAATTATAGAATCTTACCTTTTTACAAATTGGTCGTTAAAAAATTTAACAGTGTGTTGTAGTCGGGCTTAAATAATATATTCCGAGATTTATAATACCCAAGCATCTTTTTTAAATAATGGAACCAAAAGATAAAATCTGTAACGTTGAAAATAAATAGGTATTTGTTTTTGAAACAAAATACAATTTATAGGATATTATACGAGGCAGAGTCTAGCAATCAACGAAATATTTTATACTATCCTTTGAAAGAAATATCATTGTTTGGAAACAGAAGTCATAACTTATATTGTATTGTAGTAAAAAAAGCTACATAAAAAGTGTGACAACTTTACTGAAGTTGTTTTTGAGTGTCTAATTGTGTTAGCATTATAGCTTTTGTATTTCCTAAAGATTGAAACAATGTAATGATGCTCTAGGACATAATTTCAATTTTCACCGCCAAAGTATAGTATTGGCTTTCTTTCTTCAAATATACGATCAGGTGAATACCTTAGTCCAAAGTGGGGGGCGCAAAGCTAGATATTTAAAAAAAAAAATAAACTTTTGTGCGGAAAAATAAATGTAGTAAAATATTTTTTATTTTTCCAACATTTTAACAATTTTAATTTAAAAGTGGTCGTTTCAAACAAAGTTTGCAATGGACTGACAAAGTCCAAAGATTTAAAAAGAAACTTAGTTTGTATGAGTCTGGTCTAAAAGCGACTACTTTGAGCTATTTTAAAATCTACGAAGCATGGCTAAAGAATCAGACCTCAATGCAATTCTTTCTAGTGAGAAAACATGCTTTGTTAATCACGTAAAAATACTTAAATCTCGTTTTACACATTATTTTTAAGAGGATCTGGAAGACTTAGTATGGATACAAGATTTATTCAAAACCTCAGTTAAAAAGTACTACCTTATTATGATGGGCTACCTCACTGATCTTTAAAGTAACACTGCCTTAGTAATAATATATAAGGAATGTTTGCCAACGTTTATCTGGATCAGTTTTAAAAAAGAATACTCTTTTTTGAGTGAAAATAAATTAAAAGAAATCATTCCTTTTGCTACTACTTATTCTAGTGAAACTGGATTTTTTACTCTTGCTGTCATATCGTTTAAAATTAGTTGTGACAACAGAACTTAAAATTGCATTGTTGGAACTGACTCCACGTTTCAGCAAGCTTGTGCCAAGAAAAAAAAAGCTCGTCTATCACTTTAGTAGTCTTAATTTTTATGAACTTATTAAAAATACATGTTCTAATTTATTTGTAATTGTTTTATTTTTATATAATTCATATAATTATTTTAACATTGTACCCATAGTCCTAATAGGAATAAGCTTTGAAGCTGTAACTTAAAAACAAGAATTACCGGTAAAAGTAAAAATTTTATTAAAACATACATACATACATAAAGTCACGCCTTTTTTCCATAGGAGTAGGCAGAGACCACTTCCTTCTACTTGCTACGGTTCTTACACACATCTTTTCCTTCCTCTACTTTTATCAGTGCTCTCATACATGCTCGTTGGCTGTTGGTACTCTTGACCTGGCCTTTCTTCAAAACAATGTTGGTCTGATCAAGATATGTTCTCCGAGGTTGACCTCTACCGACTTGTCCATTTACACTCGCCTTATAAATTTGTTTCGTCAATCTTTCTTCATCCATCCTTTCTACGTGTCCAAACCATCTAAGCTTGCCTTTTTTGACACTTTCTGGCTGTTCATAAAGCTATGCAGTGCCCCACATATCTGTTTTCCTGCCAACACCCTTCGCTCAATGTCACCGTCATACTTTCCATCTCTCGTAAACTTTGAACCCAAATACACAAATTCATTCACTTGTTCCACTCTTTCTCCCTCAATCGAAACTCCACAGTTTGTCATGTTTTCTTCTCTTTCAAAAACCACCACTTTCGTTTTGCTTACATTTATTTTCATCCTCTTCAGATGACGCTAATATGACTTGATCATCGGCGTAAAAAAGCAATTGACGATCAAATCATTCATTTTCAATCCATACGCACTCTCTTTCAAATCTTTTAAACAATCGTCTATGTATAAGTTAAACAGCCATGGCGAAGCCACACATCCTGTCTTACTTCTTTTTCGATGTTAAACCAGTCCGTGCAAGCTCCGTTTCACAAGTTGACACAAGCAGTGGAATCCTCGTAAAGTGATTTCAGTGCTCGTATTAAACTACCACTCACCCCATACATAGACAATGTCGACCACAATTCACTTCTTACCACTCTGTCATAGGCCTTTTCCAAGTCTATAAAAGCGCAATAGACCTTTCGACTTCTAGCCAAAAATTATTAAAACACAGTGGAATAAAGTTAAACCATATAGGGCGGGCTCAAAATTAAATGTTTAAGAATTACTGCTGTAGCCAAAGAATATTGCTAATAAATTATAAATTTAGTTTTAACAACATCAAATGCTAAATTATCTTGCATTGTTTCAATCACACTTTAAAAAATAAAACAAAAGTTATTAAATTCCACGTAATTCTTGTAGTGTATTTTATAAGAAAACCAATTATTAATGTTTGCCAGGAGATGATAATTCAGATATAAATGTTTTTTAAAAAGTTATTTTTATTTGCAATAATATTGTCGAATAGTTTGGCGAGTAGTCATCAAAATAATCAAAACATCCAAACCACCATGAGACATAATCTTGAAACACAGTTCTAGTATTATTGTTTCGTCTTGGGAGTGTGCAAAGTCAAAAAGTTTAAATATCAACCTTCCATTATAATTTTAAATACCTTGTATTTTATAATTGGCATCACTTAAGAACAAGTGGTAATTTGCAGCTTATTTATTCGTAATTGTTTTTAATGTTATCATCAAAAATAACGTTGGGTAATTCGAAATGGGCTGCAGTCTTCACCAGATTTTACCACAGTCTTGTTATTTTGGAACGTTAGCGTATGCAATAACTTGCTTTTAATGAAGTACCTTCGCAACAAATTATAAATGTGTAAAGTTCTAACTGTATACAATGTTTCGTTATTTACAATACAATTTTATGATGATGAAGAGTGTAATAAGTCGGCGTTCGTTGGAGAAAAGTATCAAGTAATTAATTTGTATTTTAGTTAATTGTTGTTTATTTAACATTTGTACAGTGCAACAGAAGTAGCTTGGCGGGCGAAGAACAACAAATCTGCGTACAATGAAAACATTCGAATAACGATCCGATCGGCGACGACGAAATTTTCAGTAATCGTGAGTCTCAAGTACAATTGGAAGAAGAAGTTTACGAATGTCAAATATATTCAGCCGAATATTTGTTATTTTAGAGGCTAGTCGCCCGCCAAGCTACTTTTGTTGCACTGTAACTAATTGCTTGTGTATTTCGCGCTAACTTCTGTTTGCCCAGTTTGAAAAAAAGGATTCGCGCAGCACCGCTTTCCCCTACAACGCACTGGACTTCTAATATAAAAAAAATGAAATTAAACATTCCACACAATAATTTTATATGTTTTTATACGTTTATTACTGCAGTAAAAGAAGTCATTGTTATTTATAATTTTTATATTACATCTTTTGCGAATGGTGGGAATAGCGAGAATTTTTTTTAATATTGGTTTAAAGCAAACATAAATTAACTGAGCAATAATTTATTGTGTCGAATATCATTTAATAGATGGATTAAATAAGTGGTATGAAAATTAAATAATTAAACGCAATTTTATAAAATCTGTCGCAATGCAAGGATTTTTTACAAAAATTACCGACTTTTTTTTGTTTATTTTTAAAACCCTTTTCTGCCCTTCTGGAAGTTCCGCATCTGATTTTGCGTGCTATCGGAGGTTGGCGAACGCGTGCTTGGAACCGAATTTGAATAAATCGCGGCGTGCTTTGAAAGGGTTGCCGTTGGATATCAATTTGTCTGTTCTTATAACCTTTTATATGATTATTATTGTTGCCTTCCCTTTTTAGAATTACCCAACGGCAAAAAAGCGTAAGTTTTTTTTAACCGGTTCAAAGTTGCAGCATAAAAAATGAGTAAAAATATGTCATATTCCGAAAATATAAAAAAAAATTTTCAGTACACATTTTTCTTATTTTAATTTTAGCTTAATGAAAAAAACAATAATTTACTGTTTAACTAAAAACCCATTTTTTATTTTTTTCTGTTCTAGCTAATTTTAAAAAAGAATTCCTTTTAAGGGTGACATTAAAAATAATTATTTTAAAGTCTTTATTAAAAACTCAACTAAACCAGTAAAAGTTAGTCGCAAATAAATAGTACAACCAGAATGTATTTGGAATTAAAAAAAATTAACAAATAATAATACTTTTATTTAAACAATTTATAATATTTTCTACAAAACAAATTACTATCTTACTTTAGGTTACACTATCTACTGTACCATCAATAATGCTCTTGTCAGTGACACCACGTAATGAAATCCTTTCCCAGAAATGTATCCGTAAACGATTGTCACCCAGCTGGAAAGATGCTTCATCTGTAATGAAAACATTTTCAAAAGTTTCCTCTTAAAATGTTTCGCAAAAACGAAGTCTTCTCCGTACTTGCTCGTCACTAACAATTGGTATCCTTCTTGGCCTTCTTGCTCTGTATCCACTGCGCAAGAAAGTTGAGCGAATAGTTTTGGGAGCAATAGGTATTCCACGTTGCCTATTTAATCTGCAGACTTAGACCTCAAATCCGGTCCTCGTAACTTACGTGGTCTTCCTGAAGCTTGGGCATGTTCCAAACCAATACCATTTCTTATGCATTTCAGCACATTATAAACCGTCGACTTGCTTAGTCCTGTCAAACGCACAAATTGTCTCACATCCCTTTTTCATACAATTGTTAAACTAGACGTCTTTTTTCCACTTGCGTTATTATATTGATTTTCGTGTTTTCAAATACTAACAAAACAATTGTTATATTGAATGTAATGACATTCAAAAACTGACTAAAGTATGCAATTATTGACTTTAATCCTTGAATCCCTTGAATGGGACAATTCTATTCGCCATTTGTCTCCAGTTTGGTCGATCCAAACTTAAGCTTTGCGCACAGTGATTGGCGATTGGCTTAGACCATTTGCCCTAACAATAGCAGATACCTTAGGGGCGGGGTTCTTGGATCTGCTCGCAATTTTGGAGAGCGTAAGGGGTTTCCTTTGGCTAAGATTTTCAGTATATAGTAGCTACTTACTTGCCCTTTGTCGAAAGATAGTTAGGCAAACCTTTCGTGGTCAAAAATATTCATTTCATGATCAGTAGATAGCATCTTAGGTGGTGGGACTGTCATCTTAAGGCATCCAAGCCTGCAACCACATCTATTTAATGTTAGCCACTACCGACCTGAGACAAAACTCCAAAGCACCTGGCTCCGATAATATACCATCAGAACTACTCAAATATGGAGGAAACGCACTACACCAGGAAATATATAAGATGATAATGAACATATGGAGAGAGGAGAGGATGCCGACTAAATGGCAAGAGAGTATAATAGTTCCTATCCATAAAGAGGGAGACAAGTCGAAGTGCGTTAACTACAGAGGTATCTCACTGATAAATACTGCCTATAAGGTATTGGGAAATATCCTGTTGGAGAGATTAACACCATTCGTAGAAAACAGTCTGGGGGAATACCAAGCGGGTTTTAGAAGAGAAAGATCAACTATCGATCAGCTTTTTGCCTTAAGACAACTCCTAGAGAAAGGAGTGGAGTTCAATAGAACAATACACAACCTTTTTATAGACTTTAGACAAGCGTATGACAGTGTGGAAAGAACCCAAGTGTGGAACGCAATGGCAGAACTCTCATTTCCAAAGAAACTGATCCAGATGACAAAACTATGTATGGACGGTGGTAGATCTAAGGTACGAGTAGGCTACGTTTTGTCTGAACAGTTCGAAATACAAAACGGGCTTAAACAGGGAGATGCCTTGTCACCCTTATTGTTTAACATCGTCCTAGAAAGAGCCGTAAGGCGGGCAGACATAAAAACTGAACTCCTATCTACTGAAGGCCCCAAACTAATACTGGCTTATGCGGATGACATTGACCTAGTCGGTAACACTATCTTGACAATGAAAGACATATTCAATAAAATAGAAGGAACAACTAGCGAAATGGGATCAATGAAGAAAAAACTAAATATATGTGTGTAAACCGACTCGGAAGAAGAGACAGAATAGGACAAAATGTATCAATAAAAACGTATAACTTTGAAAGAGTGGAACGTTTTAAATATCTAGGCGCAACAATCACAGTAGATAATGATATCACTGAGAAAATAAAAGGAAGAATCCAAGCCACAAATCGATGTATATACTCCCTAAACAACGTCCTTAAATCAAAAAACCTGACACGGACATCCAAAATAAAAATATATAAGAGTATTATTAGACCAATACTTACCTATGGAAGTGAAATATGGACAATGACTAAGGCAAACGAAGAAAAACTCAGACGTTTCGAACGCAAAACACTGAGGAAAATCTTCGGACCTCATTACGACCCAGATTCAACTCAATATCGAATTAGGACTAATGATGAACTCAAACGACTATATAATGACAGTGATATCGTCCAAGAAATAAAATCTCAACGTCCACGTACAGAGACTCCATGAAGAAAGATTGGTGAAACTGATATGGGAAGAGATTCCAGCAGGCAAAAGACCTTTAGGCCGCCCCCGCATGCGATGGAGAGACAACATCCAAAACGACCTGCTGAAAATGAACGTTCCTCTCGACACAAACCTGATGGAAGACCGAGAATATTGGAAGAGAGTAGTAGAGTCAGCCAAGACCCACCCTGGGTTGTAGCGTTAACCGAAGAAGAAGAAGAAGACCTGAGACAGGCTGTCGCGCGCTGCCAGAGCCTCGTTAGCCTACTTAGACTACCCGAAGGTACCCCAAGCGTTTTCCGAGGGACACTACGAGGAAGTGAGGTCGGACTTTGACCCCCAAGTCTGGAATTATATAAATTTTTAAATAAATTCTAACTGTTGAAATTAGAAACATTATTTCGAGCATACCAAAAGGAAATAGTAATGCGTAGTAAAAAAATAAAAAAATTTACTGGCATTATAATTAAAATACTGAATTCACCTGGTATATTGCTCCTTATAGTTTGTTAACTTGTGTTTTGTTGTAAATAATAGTTTTAAATTTTAATTTTACTGTACGTTATAAAAAAATAGATCAAAGTCTAGCAAGTATGTACTTTGTTTTCATCTGATGTTACAATATTTTTTTATTAATTAATTTGCACTTTTCAAAACGTGAGCACTTATTGTCCGATTATTTTTATTTTTAAGTTTTATGATAAAATAACGTCAAATAAGAGCACTTAAGGTGTTACATAAATACTTAATTACATTAGCTACATTTATTTAAAATAGGCATAATTTCCCTTATCTATTTTTATTTAGAAATTAATTTACACAATAAGTGGGATATAAGTACGGTTAAAAATAGATAAAATTTTAAACGACACCAAAAGATTTCATTGTTTAAATAAAAATGTAAAATTAATAAACAAAAAAATTATTTACAATTTGCCAATTTTAATAAACTCTAAATTTGAGATTAGAATTAGACTAGTAAATTGTTGAAATAATAAATAACTTATTTACTCGCCAAATTATTTTAGAAAATTTAAAAAAAAGCCAATATAAAACTTTTACCTGTATTGACAGATTCTTTTAAATATTTTATCTACTATTGTTATCTTCGTTGTATTTCTCTGATAATAAAGATTTTTATCTATCAAGTGTCTATATGTATTACTATCCAACTCTTCAGTAAAAACTTTTCGGTCACTTCATCAATGTCCAATGCAAACATATTTTTTATGACTTTAAATTTACCACAACCAAGAAAAACATTTTAAAGGTAATAACATTATTAAAATGATCGACAATAAAATTACTAACTCATCCAAATATTTATTTCTTAATACAGTTGGAGGTTGGGAAATAAAATGTGTTCTATATTTCGGAGGCCCTGTTCACAAATGACCACCCCGATTAGGAACGTTGTAGCTCATTTGGTGCATAAGGTTCGCGCCTCTTCGAGTTTCTGTAAAAAGGAACAAAAAATTTATGGAATTCTGTTACAAGTTAAATATTTTTTTTTATTAAAGAAAGCCTAGCAGGCTTTCGAGTCTTTTTGAGGAGCTGGATGGCCTCAACAATCACATGTTCTAGGAGTGGCTGTTCATGACTCTTGGCAAACTTCGATCGTCTGGTCAACGGTGTCAATCTCTAGGTCCTTATAAAGGTCACTGTTTTTGGAGTACCAAGGAGAATTGCTGATATTCCTCAGTACCTTGTTCTGAAATCGCTGCATGATCTGGGTATTGCTTTTTTTTGGTGCAGCCCCAAAGCTAAATACCATAAGTCCAAACAGGTTTTAGGATTTGCTTATATAGTAGCAATTTATTGTGTTTAGACAGAGTGGAATTAAACCTCAGTATCCAATACATTTTTCTAAATTTGAGTCCTAATTCTTCTCTTTTTTTTGACATGGGGTTTCCAGCGTAGTTCCGCATCTAATGTAATACCCAGGTATCTGGCTGCGTTGGAATAAGATACCTAAGCATTATATAGTGTATCTGGCACGTGTCGACCTCTCTTGTTAGTAAAATTTATGTGCACTGATTTTGTCTCGTTAAGCTTGATTCTCCATCTTTTAGTCCATCTTTAAATCTGGTAAATTATTGTTTCTAATTTAGCTGTAGCTTTGTCATGACTATTTCCGACTGCTAAGATGGCTGTGTTATTAACGAAAGTGGCTATAGTGTTATACTTAAAATCAGGGATATCACTAGTGTATAAAAGGTATAGGACTGGTCCTAATACATTTTTTTTTTATTAAAATAGTCGCAAAAAGGGTAGACCTATCGTGTGGGCCGCGGACGGCCCGCACTGTGGCTATTAAAAGGGAAAGGGATTATAGAAAGAAAATGATCGTGGACACACTTTTTAAAAAGTTGCATGTCATAGTTCTCTGGAAAAACTGATTTTGGAAGCTTATTCCATTCCGTAGCAGCCCTGTAAAAGAAGGATTCTTGATGAAGATTGGTCCTTGTAGTGTCAAGCTTGAGAGTAAATGTGTGAGACTGATCAGCGTGCCGAGTTCTTCGGCCGAATGTGGCCAATGATGGTACAAGAGTTTTTATTTCTCTGGAGCATCTGCCATGGAAATATCTGTAGAGCAATGACTGGTCTGCAACTCTTCTTCTTTGTTCTAGAGGGTGAAAGGTATCTGTGAGAGTTGAGCTGTTTATTAAGCGAATGGCTCTTTTCTGAATGGAATCTAGAAGACGAAGAAAATGCCTTGGTGCTGAACCCCAAATGTGCGAGCAATACTCCAGTAGGGGTCGGATTTGAGCCTTGTACGTCGTCAACAGTTGATCAGGAGTAAAAAACTTTTTGGCTTTTCACAGAAAACCTAGCCTCTGGCTTGCCGACTTTGCGATGTTAGCAACATGGTCATGCCAAGACATATTATTGGACACCGTGACTCCCAAAATCGAGATGGAGGGACTTGGTTGAAGGGTATTTCCGGACATTGTGATGGGATGATTTGAGGAATTCACTTCCTTGGAAAACGTGGCACTTTGTGTTTTTTGGGCGTTGAACTGAACAAGATTGTTGGTTCCCCACTCGACGATTGCTTTAAGATCTCTATTGATGGAATCAACCTGTTCCTGCCTGAGTCTATTTGTATCAATCACCGAAAGTGATCGATAGGATGTGAAAGTTGAGACAAGTGTGCTATCGTCTGCGAAACTGTAAATGGGGTTCGTGGTGGTTTTCAAGAGGTCGTTGATAAACGCATCAGAAGAAATACCGTCAAATGCCACATGTAAGGAGCGATATTGCATGAAGCTCAAGAGCCATTGGCGCAGTTTGGTTGGGAGACCGTAGGCAGATAATTTACTTAACAATGCCTGGTGCCAATTTCCTGTGGTACTCCCGCGTTGATATCTCTGAGTTCGGAATAAGCTTCTTCCTGTTTTATTCTGAAGACTTTGTTTGACATGTAAGAAATTAAGAGTTGTAAGTACTGTTTTGGCAGGTGATGTCTCATTTTGTACTCGAGTCCTTTATGCCATAATTTTTCGAAAGCCTGTGCTACATCTAGGAAGATTGTAGAACAGACTTTCCTTTCTTCTAGCGTTTATCCTATGATGTTGGTTATTCTGAGGACCTGGTCTATCGTTGAGTGGCTTTCGCGAAATCCAAACTGGTTATCAGATATTAGCTTCCTTTCGTCTATTATTGGCTTTAGTCTTTTGAGTAGAAGTTTTTCAAATAATTTTGATATTACAGGTAACAGTGAGATCGGTCGATAAGATGAAGCTTTTTCAGGTTTTTGCCTGGTTTGGGTATTATAATCATCTCTGCAACTTTTTATATCCTGGGAACATACTCCATTTTAAATGCAGCATTTATCAGGTGTGTCAGTTTTATTATGGCTTTCTGGGGTAATTGTTTCAGGATTTCTCCTGTTATTAAGTTAAGTCAAATCCAAGTTAAATACGCAAATTTTAGTGTGATTCTCACATCACTTCTTTGGTTTACACCTGTCGTCTGAGATTTGAAGCCTGTTTCATTCCGTAGTAGCCTTGCGATTTTGTTTGCATAATATTTTGACAATTTTTACAATAGAGAGTAACAGAATGTGCTAGTTAAATTAAAATTTCAATAAACCCAGCTTTTTCCATTTTTTTTTAAATTTAAAAGGTTCGCTGTTCCAGTTGTAAACTAAAATAGAAATGATATCAGCTTTGAAGAAAATTAAGCGTTACTTCAATAGTGATTTTTTTTTGTTAAAAGACAAAACCTTAAATACACGCTCCTTATACTTATATTTTATATTTATTTATTTATTATTTTATCAGATTGATCAGATTTAATTGATATTATTGTTTTTATATAACCTCATCTTTTGAACAATTACACACTGTTTCTGAAAAATTGTGTCGCAAATTCTGCTCACAAAAGAAATTTTGCAGGAATTAAAAAAAAATATTTGATTGTAATAAATGCACTCTTACTACATTGAATTACAAAACCAGAGTGCATTGACACTTCCAGATATAAAAATGCTTCTGGTTTCCTAAAAATATGTAAGTCAATACTATTATTTGTCACCCATTGACATTTATTTACCTGAAAGAGTTCTTTTCAAACAGAATTCTTAAAAATCTGCTTCCCTACTTAAAACTGCATTACATCATGTTTATCGAACACCAGTGCCGGATTTTCAGATGTTATTGCTATGCTGATCGAAATATTTAAATTTTCTTCAAAATTTTAGTTTGCTATTTCTCTATTACTAATTGAGAAAAATATTACTGGTATCAATTTTTAAAAGGGGTAAATAGAGGGTGCATTAGAAATTTTTATGATATTTGAGCTCCTTTTTCCTAAATATTTTAATATTTATTCCGTTTAGAAGAAATTACCATATGCAACTTTTTAAATTGACATCCTGAAGATTTTTTGCAGCTATTGATATTTTGTGGAATGCACACATTGTTATATTTTATGAAAAATATAACAATGAGATTTTTTCATTAAGGAATGCTTGTCATTTTTGTCGGTAACAGTAAATGATTTGAGAAAAGTAAAGAAAGATTAGTTAAAAGCGTGAGAATTGATAAAGTGAAGACTAGAAAATCGTTGAGGTGAAGAAGAAAATATGCTACTCATTACACTAAAATTTCAACGAGTTTACTATCGAGTTTTGAGGTCTAATCATCAACAAAAACTATTGTTGAAGTGTAAAGCTTAAATTTGACTTACAAAGTTTAAATAGAAGCCAATATTAAAATAATGTTTGTTTTAAAATTATAACTAATAAATAAGTAAAACAAATATTAATGAGCAATGGTATTTTCTTGTTCCGTCTCTGTAAAATTGAGTTGAAAGAAGACAAGTCGCCTTCACAATCTTTACTCGAAATACCTAGTTATTTTCTGTGGAATTTACTAGGAAAATAGCGTGTTGAGAATCTTATAATAATATTTATTTAAAATTAGAAATTTAAACATAGAGGTAAGCATGCATTGAGCATTTATCACCTCTTAACCCTTCAGCAAATGTTCCTCATAGAAGACCACAGTTAAAAGAAATATTATATTCTTTTAACTCTGCACAAGACTTTGAATAGTTGGCAAAATATTCTCTGTTAATTATTATTATTAATATTATTAGGTTTGCGAACATTTTCTTTTAAATACAATATAATTGTACAGACCACAGCAATGTAAATATACATACCTAATAGCTATTGCAGTAGCGATTCCACCTTTACACCTATGAACGAGGAAAGTTGACGTGTTCGCGTGCCTGGTGGATTTTGAAAAAGCCTTTGACAAAGTGCGACATGACAAACTTATGGAGATACTCAAAACAACTGGTATGGTTGACAAAGATATCCGCTTAATGGGTAATTTATATTGGCACCAGTCTGCCAAAGTCAGAATTAACGGTCACCTGACGAAAGATGTTGCAGTGAAGAAAGGTATGAGATAGGGATGTATATTGTCTCCACTCCTTTTTTATTTATAATCTGAAGAGTTATTTGGGCAGGCCCAAGGAAACATGGATTTGGGAGTTGTGATAAATGGAAAAATTCTCAACGACATAAGATACGCGGATGACACCGTAATACTCGCGACCTACAGAAACGTATTAATAGGCTGACTGAAGCTTGCGAAGTATTTGGTTTGAAAATAAACATGGCAAAAACCAAATACATGCTAATAAGCAAAGGAGTTCATAATCAAGTTGCTAATGTCTACGTCAACGAAACACAATTAGACAGAGTCTCAAGTGCGAGCTACCTTGGTTGCAGGATAAACGAGGACTGTGATCCATCAGTTGAAATCAAAATACGTATTGAGTGTACCGGGGCAACATTTATTCGCATGAAAAAACTTTTTACCAGTCACGATCTATCGATTGCTCTGCGATGGAGGATGATTAGAGCATATGTCTTTCCAGTTCTTTTGTATGGACTCGAGAGCTGGACACTAACAGAAGCCACGCTTAAACGTTTACAAGCTTTCGAGATGTAGTTGTACAGGAGAATGCTAAGTGTAAGTTAGGTGAAAAAGATCACAAACGAGGAGGTGCTTAGAAGGATGCATAAAGAAACAGAAGTGTCCAATATTGTAAAAGAACAAAAACTTGAATATTTCGGACATATCATGAGACACCCAGAAAATAATATCTACAGTAGTAAAGACATTAATCGTAACAACGATCAGCTAAAAAAAATTACTATTAATTTTGGTTACAAATACGAAGAGTAGCAAATCATCGAAAATTATTCTGTTATTTGATGATGGTAAGGTCATGATATTGTATGGGTGCTTAACCTTCAGCTGTAAGTTTTGCATGAATTTGTTTGAATGTCGTTCATTTTTACTGCAACTGAAGAATATGTGATCCAAGTCCCCCCCAAGCTCATTGCAGGTATCACAGAGGTTACTACCTATGATTTTTATTTATGTATGTTGGGCAATACGCATGCTCGAACTTCAGTCCAGCACAATTGAAAACATTTACTTAAACAATCCTTTTTTGTCCGTATTCAAAATGTTTAAATGTAAATGTTGATAAAAAAATCAAGATGTTTTAGTATATTTTGTGGCTACAATATATTTACAATATTGTAATATCTAAATTTACGACAAATTTAAATAATGTTTGATGAATAAATTGTAAAAAAACCAGTCACAAAGTACGACTTAAAAGATATTTATGATATCATCCTATATTTTAGGTTGTTAGACAAACAGAACAAAAAAGAACCAATAATTTTAGAAACTTTGCAATAATATTTCACATTAATTAAAATTTTTATAAAAGAAGTGTGCTAAGTTCTAATTTTGACGTAATTTCTTAATTTGCATATACTTCACAGCTTAATGAGAATTTTATAACCCAAAAAAGAATACTTATGCAAATTTAACATTATAAAATTAGCAATAAATCTTTTATACACAAGATATTAATTGCCACAAAATAGTCTTGGTCGATTTGGTTGTGTAGTTAAATAAATTACAACTACAAATTAATTGAGCTATCCTATATAGATGTCAGCACTTAATACAATAACAATCGGTGAATAATCATGATAAAATGGGCCTCCTGCTGCGAAATACTTTTTTTATATTTTAGTGGATTTTAATAGCGATCTTACGTTTAATCGATGACGCCTCAAGCTAATATTTTATGCATTATTAAACAATATTTTAATGTTTTTGTGATATAATCTTGGAATGTATTTTTTTTAATTATGATTTTTCTAAAAATATTTTACTCGTCATTTCATTTGTAAATATTCATGTAAATTTGATTGAATTTTATACAAGAATCTTTTTTTATTAGTAATTTTATAATTCTAACGGGTGTTGGTAGTATGGTTACCATACATACATACATATAGTCACGCCATTTTCTTGTAGGGGTAGGCAGAGACCAATTCCGCTACGGTTCTTGCACACATATTCCGCTTCCTCTATTTTCATCAGTGTTCTTATATATACTCGTCGGTTAATGGTACTCTTGACCTGGCCTTTCTTCAAAACAATGTTGATCTGATCGAGACATGTTCGCCGAGTTCGACCTCTACTGACTTGTCCATTCACACTCGCCTTATAAATTTGTTTCGTAAATTTTCCTTTATCCATTCTTTCTACGTATCCAAACCATCTTAGTATTTCTTTATCTATCTTTGTAACCACATATTCTTTTACACCACAGCGTTCTCTTTTCTCACTATTCTTTACTTTTTCTAACCGAGTCACTCCGGCTATACTTCTCAGACTACTCATCTCCGCAGTATTAATCCTATTTTCATACTTCTTCTGCCAAGGTTAGGTTAGGTATCATGTGAGTGGGGCGTGGTTGCCCCTGCACCGCGACCCTTAGTAGGTCTATTGTGGCTCACCCCTAGAGGTCACAGTTCATCGCACAATCCAGCCCTTCTCACGAAGTTCATGGTTGTATAGGATGAGATTTTTTTAAAATCGGTAGGTTCTAGGTTGGTGTATCCAAATATGTTGAACCTTATTCTTCCCAGGCCGGGGCATGAACATAGTATATGTTCAGCAGTTTCGTCTTCCACGCAGCAGAACCGACAGTCCGTTTGTTGGTTCAGATCTATCTTTCTGAGGTGGTATCTTAGACGACAGTGTCCCGTAAGCAGTCCTGTTAGAAAACGCAGGTAATTTTTGCTCCATCTAGGATCTGCTTAGTTGTGTTTGTTGAGGGTTTAGGTAGAAACGCCTTCAAATGGGTTAGCCCTGGTATGTCGGACCTGTCCGAAATAATTGTTTTGGCGGCACTTGTGGTGACTCCAAAAACCGGTTCTGGTCCTTCTTCTGCCAAACTCAACATTCACTACCATACACCAGTGTGGGAACCAACACACGTCTATGCACAGCCAGACGTGTCTTTTTGACACTTTCTGGCTGCTCATAAAGCTATGCAGTGCCCCATTCATTTGTTTGGCTACCAGGTACACGTTCTCAGAGTGAAAAGGGTCAGAAAAATGTGTAATTTGGTTCCCGACATTTTTAGTGTAAAAAATCGATATGGTGCATTGTATTGCTTCTGTGATAGTCACTTGTGTTTTTGAATCGTGCTTGCTCAGTCACATTTAATAAAGGTACTGTTGGTGTTAGGATAGGCTAATTCTTTTACTTTTACTGCCTCAAATAATCAAATGTTTAAATTGGTTCAAATAATTTTTCTTTCGGGAAAGCAAATTACACTTAGACACCAGGTAAAATGTCTGAAAGTAAATTACACATAAAAATCAGGTAAACCTAAAATATCGAAAACCGAATTACACATTTTTTCTGACCCTTCTCGATCTGGGAACAAAATTACATGTACCCTTTCTAACTATTCACTTTTTGTTATCAATGTTGTAGTAACCCACAATCTAAATGCTGGAATTGAATATGCTTCACATTATAAAAAATTGTCTTTACCGTGCAAATTTTGTTTTGATTGTTTGCTTATATTAGTTTGACCTGTATGCTGTTTGCCCTACTTTAAACGATTAGATTTATTTAATTTAAACTTTGCACACTTGTCAAAGACCAACTACAATGCAATAATTCGATCCGACTATCCTGATTAGTTTCGCCAGGAATTATAAATTTTTTCAGGGGTCCTTTGCATGAGAGTAAGAGAGATAGAAGTGCGAACAAATAAAGTTCATCGCATCAGTGGTTCAGTGGTAGAATGTTCGCCTGTCACGGGAGCAGCCCGGGTTCAATTTCCGGCCGATGCAATTTTTTGTGCTTTTACCATTTAATCCATAATTTTTTTAGTTAGTAAAACAAATTGAACTAAAAAGCGAAAAATAAATTAACGTTTAAAAAAACTAAAAAACACGCTTTTAGAGTTAAACAAACTTAAAAGTAAAGAATAATTCTTAACATAAGAATAAAATTACTGACGATAAAATTAACGTCACTGTGAAGTGCTTTCATTATCTTTATGACATTTTTAAACTTACTCTGCGTTTCGGAAAAGCACCCCACGCTTTTAGAACAGTGCCATTAATTTTCTCGTCAGTAATGTTAAGAATTATTTTTTACTTTTTAGTTTGATTAACTCTAAAAGCGTGTTTTTTAGTTTTTTTAAATTATAATTTATTCTGCAATAACAATAACAACTCGCAACTGTAAATGTTGCATTCGTCACTCTGTATATTAAAAGGCGCCAGAAAAATAGACGTCTGAATCGAGAAATCAAATTTATATGAATAATTTGAATATTTAATTAGCAAAATTGTGTGGGAGCAAATATTTTAAGCACATTTTAAAATCGAATAGTTTTCATAATTTGTCAGCTGAAGTATTTTGAAAAATGTGTGATATATCGATCTCTAAAAACGGGTTTTCTTTTGGTATTAAATTTTTAAATATTTTTGAAGGTCATCTTTATTATCGGTAGTAATTTATCTCGACCTTTTTAAGATTTCTAACTTAGATATGTATGTTAAATATTTGTTATTTATTTTTCTTTAAAATATAACGTGACGTAATTTTAGAATCGTCTTTAACTCATTTATTAAATTTAACGGCTACTGCAGAGCAGAATCCACCTCTATAGGTAACCATGAATGATGAAAAGCTGACGAGGAGAAACGATGAAAGCTTACTGTGTTGCATACACTAAAGCAAAAATAATCTACTTTCGTGTAAACATTACGCAGGATCAATTTAAGAGAAATGTTTGGATGTTGTTTGATTGTAAAGAGTGAAGAGTGAAAATCACATTTTTCTTGCTTTTTTCCCAAAAGTGTTTTGGCTACGGGTTCTTACTGTAGAGTCAATGGACTGGAAATGTATTCATAACAATCTCTTCACAAGAATCGCTAGCAGTTTTTATAGATTCTGTCAAAGAAGGGATTTTGAACGAGAATAATAGTGGAAGAGGAGAAATATACCTCCATATTATAATGAGTTTTAATCTTCGGATGCTGGTCCTATCGTCAGCTACAGCTCAGTCTTTTGGGCTTTTTGTGTCTTCCGGTTTGTTGTCACACCACCCATTTCGTAACTCTAGTTCCCTGTACCAATTTGTACAGGTTCTTTACCAGTTGGCTGTTGTATTTTTCAGTGGTTAACCTGGGTTGCCCGAATATTGTCTGCCTTTTGCGGTCTACTGCTTCGCATTCTAACAATACGTGTTTGGCCGTTTCTGTCTCTTCACTACATTGTCTTACCTGATTCCTACTCATCTTCAGTAGTTCTTCAGTTCTGTGTTTTGCCGATTCTTTGTAATAAATGTTTTCCCGTGGTGCATAAGAGGTGCTTCTTTCCACCGGTCTTTTTGTTTTCGTTTGACCCAGTCCCGTATGCATCCTCGGATCTCAGATTTGGAAACCCCAATTGCGGGTTCTGTGCCAATGTATGGAGCTGCTGAGCCCTTTCTTGCTAGTTCATCAGCTTTTTCAATGCCCTCGATCCCACAGTGTCCTGGCACCTACATCAACGTTATTTTGTTGTGTTTGAGAGGACACTAAGTTCTTCCCGGCATTCCCATATCAGTTTTGATGTCTCTTTAGGGTTCATCAGAGCTTTTAGTAACGCCTGGTTGTCTGTCCATATTTTGATCCGTGCGTTACGTACTTACAACAAGTTGTTTTTTTTTGCGCATTGCAGGATAGCATAAATTTCTGCCTTCTTCTTCTTCTTATGGTGCCGTCTTCCGTCGAAGGTTGGCGATCATCATGATTATTTGCATTTTGTTGACTGCTGATCTGAAAAGATGATTTGATGAACAATTGAACCATTCTCTCAGGTTGCGGAGCCACGACATTCGTCTTCTTCCCACGCTGCGCTTCCCTGCAATCTTTCCCTGCATCACCACTTGTAGCATTCGGTATCTCTCTCCTCTCATAGTGTGGCCCAGATATTGTAATTTTCTGATTTTTATTTCGTTATTAATTTCTGTTTCTTTTGAGAGTCTTTTTAGTACTTCTTCGTTTGTAATTCTGTCCATATAAGATATTCTCAGTATTCTCCTGTATAGCCACATCTCGAATGCTTCTATTTTTCTCATCATGACTTTTGTCAATGTGGCCGCTTCTATGCCGTATAGTAAGATGGTGAATATGTAGCATCTCAGCATACGTATTTTGAGATCGTTATTTAAATTTCTGTTACAGAAAAACTGTTTCATATTTATGAAGGCTCTGCGTGCGATTTCAATTCTTGCTTTCAGTTCGCTAGCATAATCATTGTTGCTGTTAATCCATGTTCCCAAATATTTATATTTATATACCCGTTCTATTATCTGGTTGTTTACTATCAGCTGTGTGTTGTTGTTTCGGGTCTTTGTGAATACAAGGAATTTTGTTTTGCTGAGATTTCTGCCTGAAATATGTTTATATGTTTGTTCCTAGTGAGACACTTATTTAAGAGTTTCTCCACTCACTGTATATTCCAGCACAATGAGATAGTACAGGAGTTGTCCATTCTGTAGTTCTTGCTTTAAAAAAAGTTATCAGTTTGTACATATCAATTCCCTTATATTATTGATACATATCTTTAGCGTTCTCACGTTTTATACCTTTAATAATAATATATTTCCAATTTGTGTACATTTTTATTATTAACGCTATCAATAATATACGAAAATCACCGCCGTAAAAAGTCACAAACTTTCACTGAAAAAGTGTCATCAGCCGAAAAGAAAAATGTTCCAAACACGATCTACAGACCATCTAAATTATTTTAATTGTACGAAGATACAGCGTTGTAAATGACGGGTATATTCAATGAGCAATATAAACTTTCTACTCGCTTATCTACTTCATAATGTTAAGTTGGCACCACTTCAAACGTCGAAATCGGCCGTATCTCGAACGAAAACTATATAATAACAATAATAGATTAATTCACTAAGCCCGTCAATTTTACTTCTAATCTATCGAATAGTCCCACAAGAAGATGTACCTTTTATCGAAGGTATTTGATAAAACGCCTTATACGGATATTTTCACTATTAATTAAGATAAGTTTGGTAGCGTGGTAATAGTCGAAATACCCCGGTATCTAAACGATAAGATCAAATGAAATTTTGTGTCTTTATAAAACGGGAACTTACAGAGATTCGTATGTAACTTGTCGACGGTGTAATTTAAAAGTTAGATTAGGAAAAGAAAAAATACTGTTCCAGTTGATATGATCATCGCCGGTATTAAATACATATTGTTTAATTCAAATAACACGGTAATTATTTAAGGGTAATTGACAGAATGTACAATCAGTTGATACAGGATAATCATGCGTGTCATCGAAATGTATAGAACATTCTTTTTTATTTCTTATTATCGACTATTCTTTTTACAATTACATTTATTTGTTAAATTTACGTAAAGAAATCTGTTTCAGTATAAAATTTGGAATACCATACATTAATATGGCCAAGCCACCAATTAAAACCGAAGCATCTTTTTCAGACATACTTGGGCCCATCGTTTTTATTTTTTTATTACTCATGCGTGATAAGTAGTATCTTAGAGCACGCTGTTACGGTTGAAAAATAGCTGTTTGCCCATTTGAGTGCAAAAAGTATGCTTGGCACACGCTTACGTCATATGAGTGTTACTTTGGCACACGCAAATTCGAACCACCAATCTTTCGGTTAACAGCCGAACGCGCAACTGTCAAGTTGACATAACAAAGTTTATATTTTTATTTCAGTTAATATTTTTGGTCTGGACCCCTGTTTTATGCTCGCGTTTATTCGGCATTCGCAATAAAAAATAGTCTGTGCAACCCGTGCGATGTTGTCGATTGCTCACTGCTTGCTCGCTTCGCTCGTGCGTTCAACTTCACCAACAACAATCG
Organism: Agelastica alni; assembly: GCA_950111635.1. Classification (NCBI taxonomy): domain Eukaryota; kingdom Metazoa; phylum Arthropoda; class Insecta; order Coleoptera; family Chrysomelidae; genus Agelastica; species Agelastica alni. The sequence continues at coordinate 15,191,011 of OX467711.1, forward strand.
CCAACTTATCGCACTAGTTGCACAATATACTATTAACAAATTATATGACAATTACATAAAATAATAAATGCCAGAATAAACTATTGATATTGATCCAGAGTTATACAGTGTGATTTTTCCCGATGGCAAATTAGACGTTATGGCAAAACTAGTCAGAAAATAAATCTGAAAATTGTCTATAAAATAAAAATATGCTCGACTTTCGGCGACTTCCGGTTGTACCGGATGTTGACGTCAATTGCTAAAAACTAATATTTTTTAAATGGCACACACCTTTTTTTTCACCCTGTAAAATTCTATAGTAGATATAGAAAAAATATTCTTAATATTTCCCCATACCTAAGTTAAACATTTTCCGAGATTTTTTGGTTTTTTTATTTTTATTATTCGTACCTAGCCATTGTTATTAATTTTAGCAGTAAAAAATAAACGCTATGTGATGAATTAAACTTTTAATCCATGACAACTGTGCTCTTGACAATTATATTCATGGCGCTCTAAGATGGTAAAAGTTATTTCATAAGAAAAAAACCAAAAAATCTCGGAAAATGTTAGGTATAGGGAAATGTTAAGAATATTTTTCTAAATCTATAGAATTGTACATTCAAAAAAAATTAGTTTTTAGCATTTTTTATAATCCAAAATATCGTTGATTTTATTTCACCCTGTAAAACAAAATTTAAAATATAATATAACAGTAAAACGTCAATTTTTTTATTAAATTACTATAACTTCGAAAACCAATAAATTTAGGTATAGTACCCTGTTATTAAAAGTTATTTATAATTAAGTAAGCAATTCAAAAAGTTAAAAATATTCGGGTTGTTTCATTTAAAATAACGAAGTTGACGTCAACATCCGCGTACAAATGAACTTGTTAACTTTCCAGTGGAAGTTATAGTAATGTATCCGATTTTGCGAAACCCGAATTTTGAAATATCTCTACATTTCAAGGTCTCCAGAGTCAAATACAATAGTTTTTAAGTGAACGCCTGTGTTTGTATGTTTGTATGTGCTTTAGGAATTATTTTTTGTCTCGATTACCTCGAGAACAAAAAATGATATCGGCGTGGGAACAATTGCATTCGACGCATAATTACGCAACTTAGATTTGATTAGATTTTCAGCAAAATCGGTCAAGCTGTTTTTATGGAGAATAACAAAACTGAAAAAAATGGTAAACCACCTGAATTTCGCAATTTATAAATTATACTATTTTTATTACAGAATTTAAATTTTTTTTTCTTTTCACTGTGGGAACTGATATATAATGACAATATTTTTCATAATAATAATAACAACAAAACATATGGTAATTTTTTTATTGTTTCCACTTTGAAGTTAGTGGTGTGGATCTCTTGTGTCGCACCCAGACCACTGATATTGTACTTTAATTTCATTCTATGATTCTTAAAATTGGTTTAAGTTTAAAACAGACCTGTAATATTGTAGTGCTCTGATGGGGCTGCCAATTTAAAACGGTCATTGTGTTACTATGACATTTAATTTACAGTTTCTTGCATTTATGACGATTATTTGACTGCGCCTCGTATATACAGACTTTTCGTTTAAAGGTAAGTAAAATTATTAGCATTCTTCACTACAAACGAGGAAAATAGATTTAATTATTATTAGCTCATAAACCATGACTAATTTGTGTGTATAATGAATGTGAGATAGTGTGATTAAACGAACAATTAATGATTGGTTAGGAAGTACCGCGTATATTTGTGTTTCCAAACATTTTGCGTAAAATTACAAACAATAGCATAGTTACTTACTGTTTGATTTACTGATTAACTGTATTGCAAATACTTAAAATTCTTAACTTATTTTGCATTAAATTTTATCGTAATATTCGCATACATGCGTGAATATTACCGTTGAAATTTTGGGTTACAATACCAAAACTGTATAATGAGTAAATATATAACTGTGCTTGAAATTTTTAACTACTTTGCAATAAATAAATCATTAAAAGACTTTAATTTTAATTATTAATAAAATAAATGAAACCAAAACGGATTGTTTATACATTGAAGAATAATAGGAAATGTAGTAAGCACTGCAGCTTGTTCTTTAAAAAAAATTTCACACAATTGTTCAAAGTAGGGTTATTGAAATTTTCTTAATTATAGTAATGCTAACTTAAATCTTTTATGGATATTGGACGAAGAAATGCATCTGACTATGGTAAAGAAAATTAAAATTGGACCACATATACGATTTTTTTTTTTATGAAAATAGTCGCAAAAAGGGTAGACCTATCGTGTGGGCCGCGGACAGCCTGCACTGCGACTATTAGAAGGGAAAGGGATTATAGAAAGAAAATGATTGTGGATACGCTTTTTAAAAAGTTGCAGGTCATAGTTCTCTGGAAAAACTGATTTTGGAAGCTTATTCCATTCCGTAGCAGCCCTGTAAAAGAAGGATACTTGATGAAGATTGGTCATTGTAGTGTCAATCTTGAGAGTAAATGTGTGAGACTGATCAGCGTGCCGAGTTCTTCGGCCGAATGTGGCCAATGGTGGTACAAGAGTTTTTAATTCTCTGGATCATCTGCCATGGAAATATCTATAGAGCAATGACTGGTCTGCAACTCTTCTTCTATGTTCTAGAGGGTGAAGGCTATCTGTGAGAGTTGAGCTGTTTATCAAGCGAATGGCTCTTTTCTGAATAGAATCTAGAAGACGAAGAAAATGCCTTAGTGCTGAACCCCAAATATGCGAGCAATACTCCAGTAGAGGTCGGATTTGAGCCTTGTACGTCGTCAACAGTTGATCAGGAGTAAAAAACTTTCTGGCTTTCCACAGAAAACCTAGCCTTTGGCTTGCCGACTTTGCGATGTTAGCAACATGGTCATGCCAAGACATATTATTGGACACCGTGACTTCCAAAATCGAGATGGAGGGACTTGGTTCAAGGGTATTTCCGGACACTGTGATGGGATGATTTGAGGAATTCACTTCCTTGGAAAACGTGGCACTTTGTGTTTTTTGGGCGTTGAACTGAACAAGATTATTGGTTCCCCACTCGGCGATTGCTTTAAGATCTCTATTGATGGAATCAACCTGTTTCTGCCTGAGTCTATTTGTATCAATCACCGAAAGTGATCGATAGGATGTGAAAGTTGAGACAAGTGTGATATCGTCTGCGAAACTGTAAATGGGGTTCGTGGTGGTTTTCAAGAGGTCGTTGATGTGTAAAAGAAATAAGGTGGGGGACAGGATGGAACCCTGGGGGACCCCGGCATTAGTTTTAAACGCATCAGAAGAAATACCGTCAACTGCCACATGTAAGGAGCGATCTTGCATGAAGCTCAAGAGCCATTGGCGCAGTTTGGTTGGGAGACCGTAGACAGATAATTTACTTAACAATGGCTGGTGCCAAACGCGGTCAAAGGCTTTAGATATATCCAAGGCTATTGCACGGGATTCACCAAACTTTTCAATAGTGTTTGTCCAGAGCTGAATGACATAAGCCAGCAAATCTCCAGTAGACCGAAGTTGTCGAAATCCATATTGTCTGTCATGAATTATCTCAAATTTCTCCAGATATTTGATGAGTTCTGTGTTAATCGCTTTTTTCATAACTTTGGATATGACTGAGAGCAATGCAATAGTATTTAGTAGTTAATTGGTTTGCAGGGTAAAAAGGAAATCGGCACAATTAGCAATTTATGAGACATTATTAGCAAAAATAAAATAACGTACCGGCACTGTACCATCGAGATTCAGTGATATTGTATCACAGTTTATATTACTTTTTGCAAATAAAATTTTAAAAAACAATATTAGATCAAACATACATAGATATAGCTAGTCTTATTGAAAATTCTTAACTTTTATACGCTCTAGTACACTCATTGGTTCCTGCCGCCACTGCTTAAAGAGATCTCTTATTCGACTCATTACCAGGAAGTGGTCTGTGTCAACACCGGCGCCGCGGTATGTCCGAATGCCCATCACTTTCTTTCTCAATCTTTTATCCACAATCACGAAATCAATTATACTACTAGTTTGATTTTACACCGTCTAACAATATTCGGTTTGTGATCTTTGAATTTAAGTTGGCAATTGACATACGCCAGTCTCTCTGCTGTCGTTAGTACAAGCTCACCTGTTGAATAAAAATCACAGGTCTTTGTAAAATGTAATTTAACATGGCTTTCTGCCGAAGCCCTAAATAGTAGCTAATAATTTACAACAATTTATTCCAAATAATCAGATAGCATAATGGATATTTAAAATATGTCGAGTTTGATGTACTATGTTGTTCATGGATGTTTTTATACACATTGATAGTACATATTAAGCATTTTTATAAACATTTTTCTCATATTTTATCAACTTTTTCTCAAAAAAAGAAATGAAATTCTGTTTCATTAACAACTTAAAGCTTCTTAAAATAATTTTCTGTTACTCAGATATGAATGTACCTTCAAAAAATATTTCAACCTTTCAAAATTTATCTTTATAAAAAATTTAACTCCTGTAATACATTATGTGATTTACTTAAGTTTAACTAGAATATTACTTGTAGATTAATGCACTGATGATGATCCTGTTGATAGGATTGAAAACTCGTTCATTGTAATTTAGGAACTGGATAATATTTCCTAAAATCGCACGAAAAATTGTCTATTTATTTTTTTCATTAAATATTCATCGCATACGGTTTATATTTTATACGTAACAGATACTTGTATCTAGCTGTTTATCAAACAATTCATGCGTTGTAAAGATTATTTTAAATAAGCTATTTTGGACTAATCCCTAAATACTCTGAAACATCGAATTTGATTTATGATGCTGTTATCAAAAAAAAATTTAATTAAAGATAGGTTTTATCGTTTTCAATGTTTGTAAACAGTTAATTTTTTAGACACCTCTTAGGTGCAATTGTTCTGATATTTTGCAAAATTTTCCTCAATGCTTAACATTTTTATTTCACATTGGGCAATGCTCACGAGATGTAGTAGGTTTAAAAAAAAATTATGGATATAGAACTGTATCAAACATATCTGCTTTTAAACAAAAAAGTTAAGTCAAGATTACTAAATTTACACAAGTTATTCCTGAATAAATATTACAGATATTAATTACCCAATTTTACATATTATGTAATCTGAAATTTAAAACGTAATAAGTGGTATAAAACAAACCGAATGTGTTCAAAAAAATAATTGAACATACTTTTGGGTCATCAAAAAAACACCCTGTATTTTCGAATTTTCGAAATCCGCTTACATATTTAGGAAGAGCATAAAATGCTGAATCAATCTGTGTGCTTTTTATGTTTCCGCATAATATTTTGCTACTAAATTTTTGTTTTTGTTTGGTGAATTATGTACGAGTATAAGTATGCCATCTTCCAAGAAGCTCTCGAAGGACAATAATTAGGCATCAAAGTAAATGGCACATGGATCAACACATACGGTATGCAGATGACACAGTCCTGAAAGCAGATAATATGAATGACCTCCAAAGGTTTCTGGACATAGTTGGAATACACGGTCGACTTAAGGGAATTAACATCAATATAAAAAAGACAAAATTCCTAGTAATCACCCGCAAATTGGATGAGTTCCAGAATGCGAAATTCTCATACGATAGTAAAGACATAGAACGAATAAAAAAGTTTAACTATCTGGGGACTTGGTTTTGTGAAAAATGGTCTTTAAACGTAGAAATCAAATGCCGGATAGAAAAAGCGAGGAGCTCATTCATAAGATTCAAAAACGTCTTTACGAACTATGACTTTGACCTCAATCTCAGAATAAAATTTACAAAATGTAACGTATGGTTAGTACTCTTGTTTGGTATGGAAGGCTGGATAAAAAAGGTTAGCACAATGAATAAGCTAGAAGCATTTGAAATGTGGCTCTATCGAAGAATCTTGAAACTACCATACATAAGTGTAGCAATACTCTTATGTAAACATATTTAAATAAATTCGATACTATTTATGCTAGCTTGAGACAGGATTATCATTGATAATAAACCGAGATAGATTTTGTTGCTGGCTGATGAGAAATTGGAAAAAAGACAGCAAAATTTTTTTTTGTTTACACAACCTTGATAACCAATTAATGTTATTCAAAATAATTGGTGAACAAGCTGGCATAACCAAAAATAAATATTGCTAGTTGAAAACACCGGTAGATCTTTTTATTTTGTAGGTAGCCTTCAGCATACTTTTCATCAATATTTTTAGTAACAACAAAATCTTTTAATTATCAAAGTTGAAAATAGTCGGTTGTTGAGCTGGCATAAAATTATTGCTGGTAGAAGAAACCGGCCAATCTTTAGTTGCTGGCTTTCAGCACTTTGCGTATTATTAGCAATTACTGTCTTTTAAGCTAGTAAGAATCGCTACCTTCATCCATCCTCTATACGTGTCCGAACCATCTAAGAATTCCTTGCTGCGTTTATATGAAGCAATAATTGCTATTTTAAGATATCGGCTTAAGCAATAACATTGATTTTTCAGTAATTAGTAATAAATTAGCAGCAAATTCTCGTATTTTTTTAAAACTGTCACTGACTTTCTACTGCTAAGTATCACAACGGGCCAAAAGGCATAAGTGGGTTCCCTCTAATCTGCCGTTGTAACCTAACCTAACCTTCTCCTGCTAATTTAAACAGATTTTTGGAAACAATAAAAACACATTTTATAAATCCATTTAGTATTTGCAACATTATAACAAAAGCGATCGGATTACTTTCATCAAATAACGCCGAAAGGTCAATTTCTGAAAGATTCGAATACACACATAATACACAAATAAAAATTATGAAAGCAAACGTTAGTGTAACATATACGAGCTATTTAAACCCACATTATAATTTTTTATATGATTTTATTATACGAGAGTGAAAAACATTTTAAATAAATTTAGTAGCGATAAATTTCAATTTGACGTTCTCGGGAAATGGGCGGGAAGATTTATAGAAATTTTTCTCGTTTTAAAGGGTCGTCATAATTCTGACGTCGTAATTAGACCGGTCAATAAAAGCTGAAAATTGAATAATCTTCAATTATGATATACGACAATTCACCGTCAAAATATTTGGATAACGTATTTTTTACAGACAACTTGATACAAAAATTTGGTATTGTAAATATTAATACTTCTATTACTCAATTTTTTTAAATCTTACTAAACTTACTCTTGGCAATGTTTGGTTTTTTTTATCTAAGTAGATATTGGTAAATCCAACATTAAATAAAGAAGATAAGAATAAAATTATTGTAACAAAAATGTTAACGTTTTCATTAAAAATATTGGTCGTGCTTTTGTTTGAAATATCCTTTTTTTTTAAAAACGTGTCATAGATAATTACTATTATTTTTTTAGGAAGTAAAACCATACAAATATATTTTTGGAACGAAGTTCCTTATCGCACGGTACGGGCTTGGCGGATGGGGGCTAGGCGAAAGAAAGTGTAAGATTTCTGTGTAAGATTTTTTCCGTCACGAAACACGAAAAAAAAAAATACGTTTATCAATAATAATATACTACGAACTGAGTGTTCCACGACACTCACGCACTTTGTTTCTTATAGATTTTTATTGTTTATCCCATTTTAGTAAGTTGCGAGTACCATAACTTGTTTAAACGTCAACCTGATTTCTTCTTAGAACCAGAACCTGTAATTGCTTTGAAAAATGTCTTCTTTCATATTTTATACCTTCATCATTCAAAGAAAAATCCTTCTAATCAACGATTTATTTCTTAAAAAACATATTCCAAATTGGCAAGTCGTTGTAGATCTGTCACTTTACTATAGATATTTTAAAGACTTTAAAAAATTGTTTCTAGAAGCTCCTTCTCTGATTGAACCAATACAGATCATGCATAGAGTGTCTTTGCCTGTGTTTAAATCAAAATTCTGTATTCTTTATGTTAAAATTTATCTTACCACCACGTTAAGCCCCACATAAACAACTATTAAAGTATAAACACACATGGTTTCTTAGCTAAAAATTTTTAAGCTCCCCTGCAGGTGTAATTTGTCCCTGATTGCTTGACTTAAAAAAACTATAAAAACTTACGGTAAGCCCACAACTATACAGGGTTATTGATTAGTGTAATAAAGCTCAGAAGCTCTGTTATGTGGATGACACGGTTCTTGTTGCCGACTCACTGGAAGGACTTCAGGAACTGGTAAGCCGCGTGACGGCTGCAAGCTCAGAGGCCGGACTTAACCTGAACGTGAGGAAGACAAAGTGGCTAGCAGTTAGCAAATGAAACAACGTGGACGGACACCTGGCAATTAACGGTCAACAAATTGAGCGAGTAGAAACTTTTAAATATCTTGGTTGTCGACTAAATGAGAAGTGGGACGGCGGCATGCAGGAGATTCGTGCCAGAATAGAACAAGCTTGTGCTTTGTTCCTGAACATGCGTAAGGTACTTTGCAGCAGAAATTTAAGCTTGCCTCTGCGCGTCCGAATGCTTCGCTGTTACGTGTTCAGCATACTGTTTTATGGAATGGAAGCTTGAACTTTGACAGATGCGATGTGCAAAAAATTGGAGGCCTTTGAAATGTGGACGTACAGAAGGCTATTAAGAATCTTCTAGGTAGAAAGAAAGCGTAACACCAAGGTACTTCAACGCCTCGACAAGCAGCTGGAAGTTCTGTTTACACTTAAAAAGCGCAAACCGGAGTATTTTGGTCACATCTTTAAGGAATGCTTAAGGAATGACAAGTATCGACTTTTAAAGCTTATTATAAAAGGGAAGATCGAAGAATAAAGAGGGCCGGGTAGAAGAAAGATATCCTGGCTAAAAAACTTAAGACAATGGTATAAAGTGAGCACTACCACATTGTTCCGCCGAGCTGTAGACAAGGTTCAGATAGCGCTGATGATTGCCAACGTCCAAGGAGGACAGAGCACCTAAAGAAGAAGCTCTGTTATCATAAGAGATACCAAAAAAAAATTTGTATTAAAATTGTAGGCAGCTTTAAGCTTCACATTTCAAACGGCCTGTATAATTAAGAAGGAGAATAAAAATAATATTATATTGAAGCCAAAGTTTTTTATGATTGTCAAAGTTTATAAACACGAGCGAATTTGCGAATATTTATTAAATCGAATACAGTGTAAGTTGAAACTTGAGTACTTTATTTTTTTAGTAATTTCAAATGGATCACCTTGTATTTTATGTCACTGTCGAAGACTACTGTTTTTTTTTAACCATTCCCTATATCTAAAGTTATTAGTTTTTGAGATATTTCAATTTTTCCATGCAAAGTATTAATTAGGTATCAAAACGTATCAATTGTTAGTTGGCCTTGATTGACTTATCAGAAACTGACACTTCACCATTACTGTTTGTTAATTCATTGGTGTGTTACACTCTAAACTAGCAAATATTTTACTCGTGACGAAATGATAGATATAATCTAGATATTGGAGGGATGTAATAAAAACGCATTACTATCAGTAAGAATTTATCATGAAAGATATCCTCAGAGGCGACAACCTACAACAGCAAGATTCGAAAGATTGAAGGATCAGTTACTTATGAAAAAGAAGAAAGAACAAAAACTACTGTGACAGAGGACAGCGAAATGAATGTACTTGTGGCAGTTAAAGAAAATCCACATACATAGCAATATTTCAAAAGAACAAGAACTTAGTTTCTACTGTGTTCAAAGAATTCCTTCTAAAAACAAAATGCACGCTTACCACATTCAATTGCACCAAGAATTAACTGATAAAAATTTTGAAAAGAGAATAAATAGTATTTTGCGATAGGGCTTTACAAAAAGTTAATCAACAAAGAGATTTTTTTGACTTGGTGCTATTCGGTGATGAAGGTACATTTCATAAAAATGGTATTGTTACCAGATATAACTAATATTTGATACTAGATACCTAATTAATACTTTGCATAAAAATGGGATTATCTAAAAACTAATAACTTTAAGTATATGGAATGGTTAATAAACATAGAAGAATGGTAACAGTAGTGTTTGATAGTAATATGAAATACGGGGTGTTTTATTTGAAAATACTTATAAAATAATGTACTCAAGTTTTGACCATTTGACTTTGGCTTTAATAGATTATTATTCTCATACTATTTTTAATCATACAGGCCGTTGAACTTATTAAGATTTCCACATAGAATTGGTTATAACTTTTTAAATACCCAATATAACATACTATAACCTTATATTGTTGTGGAATGGACTTTAATTTTAAGGTGAAATACGTGTTTTATTTAAAAAAACATAACTTTGATCTGGCACCGCGTTATGGAACATTGTAACTAAATTTGAAATGTAAAGCTTAAAGCTGCCTACAATTTTTATACACAACTTTTTTTGGTATCTCTTATGATCACAGAGTTACTGAGCTTTATCACACTAATAAATAAATATATGTTTAGATAGTGCAGGCAAAAAAATTAAAATGTTTATTTTGAAAAAATGTTCCAAATTTCAAGCTTCCTCCGAACTGGTATTACCTGTTCAAAATTTGATACTTTATTAAGATATCCAAATAACGAATTTTACGGATGTTATTAAAAAAAAATTTAATACAATTATCACCTGGTCGATAATTTTTTTATTTATGGGTCAAATTACTCAAATAGATGGAAACATTCAGAGAAAATTGTAAATTTCAATTAGGATAAACGTACCCACTTTTATTTATTTATTCTGTTTAATTGTTAATCATATAAATAAAAAATAATTATTTAAACGTGCCTGTAAAAAAATATTTCATTCATTTTAAAAATGCTTAAGTAGTTAGGTAGTATTGCAAATACATTAATATATATATATACAAATAAGTAGTCAGGTTTTAAAATTGAATCCTACAATTTTTTATTAATGATCTAGCACATATTTTTAAAGGTAAACAAAATTTAAAAACAGTAAACAAAATGCGTAAAATATCAGATGGTTGATATACTTTTTTACGTGAAATACTGCACGTTGATATTAACTAGTTTATTGTTAATTAGGGTATTTTAAAAAAAAATTATTAAAAAAGTGTCTATAACATAAAACTATAAAACGAAAGGTATGATTAGGGATTTTAACTTTAAAAATTCATAATCAATCATAATCAAATCATCATCATTTAGTTTTATATGTTTCCACAGAATAATTTGTGCTACAAACTGATTCGTTTTCCCTTTTAAATCCACAATTTTTTCGAGCTACCAATATTATACGACATGACTCATAAATAACTTTAAAAAAAAAACTTTTGTGTACGGTGCGTATGTAATTTTAACTGTGCACCTCAAATTGACCTTCCCGAATGAAACTTGATACCGAAACAGATACGGAAACTCAATGGGTTAAACCAACACCTACGACAATTATTTCTTACTTGAATAAAAATAAAAATTATATCGCGAAATGGCTACTTCATTTACACCTACCTTATAGGTCATAAAATTACCGATTTATTCTGTGATGATTCCGAACAAAACGATAAAGTATTAAACACGCTACTACAACCGTAAGTTTATAGATTTTAAGCTGATGCAATGTTACAGGAAACATAGTAAAGAAACTATTTTCATTGATACAACAATATTTTATTAAAACTTGACTTATTTCGGCTTAAAGATGAAATTATAGTCAATTTTAATTATATGAAATAATAGCTAATGTCCGCGACTTCGTCTGCATGGACTTGCAAACCTTTGTCTATAAAAAAGTATGCTTCGCATTGAGATTACATAAAAAGAATCAAATGAAAAATTTAGTTGATCATTTATGACTCGTGACCTCATCAGAGCAAACGCATAGCTGTCTACAGGCTGTCACTTTTTTCTGTGATAACTTTACTACTATTATGATCTTTCTTCTGTTACAGTTTTATATTAGTGTCTTGCAACATTATTTGAAATGCAATCCTTTACTTAATGCCAATGGACAAGCTCTACATAAAAAAGTTCTTTTAAAAACCTTTCAGTAGTTTTAGTTTAATACTCGAACAAATAGACGTACAAAAATCCAGCATTTGATGATTTAGAGTCAAGGTAACCTAAACACCACAGTTTTATACTAGTATAAAAAGCATAGATATATCGTTTTTAGAAATATATTGTAAAATATTAAGCTGATCAAGTGCTAAAACATTAAAAATTAATAGTAATATGTTTTGGAATAAGATTTAAATTAACAATTTCTTGGTTGCTAGTTTTGGGCTCGTTCCAATAAGCTGTTTACACCTCAACACTCACAGTATTCTTCACCTTTTGGTAAATTTAATATCATGAAATTGTCAGATTAAGCTGCTTTTAACTTGACTGTAAAACAAAATATTTACCTCTTGAGACAGCCAAGTATGTATATTTATTCATTTTTTGTCTTAGACTTGTGTAATCATAAAACCACGTTTTATCAACGGCAATAAACCGTCATAAAAATTCTGGGCTACACGATCGTTACTCTGGTACATAGCGTTCTTTTAAGATTTTTTTTTATTCGAAGCAACTACATTTATTATATACGTAAACGTAAAAAGTGTTTACCTTTAAAAAATTGCGAAACTCGAAAACCATACTCGATAAGATAATGTTTTATATATAGAAAGGTAACGACAAATATACTTTGCAAAAAATATAACTGACGCCATCTATGGGTTGTCATTCAATTAATCGATTAACAATGTTTAAAAAGGACCAGTTGATGACTACGTATAAACGAAATTGTAGGAATCGATTTGTTATTGACACATACAAAAAAACCTAGTTCGTGAACTAAAAAAAGAAATTTAAAGGCTGAGGTTTATCACGATCAGCGCGAGACTTCCTCATTCAAATCCGAACAGTTCATTATTAATTTGAGAATATGCACCTGGTAACAATGATTTCTCAAGAAAATAGGCGTTTCAAAGCATTGCATTAATTTACTTAAAATTACACGCTAACATAGACAAACAAAACAAAAAACTATTAATTAATCACTCACAGAAATTATATTTGAAATTATAATCGAGGACTAGCCATTTTATGCAAATCGGTGTAGTTGGCGATGACATGTGTCATATAAATTGAATGCCTACTTGATCAAAATTGCAACACCTCGCACATGAATTCGTTACTTCTGTATCCGAGGTGCAGATCTAATCAGCGTTTACGCTAAGCGAAGGAGCATCTAACAATCCAACTACAACAAAAACTTACATAGTTTGGATAGTTTGTCTTTTAATCATAATGAAATATAGGATCTTTCTCATTTAATGGTTAATGAAGCGATCTCGTTAGTTGTAGCGGGTTTATTAGTAATTGAGGTTTCATAACTAGTTGCGGTCTTATTAATTGTATCGGTCTTGTTAATAGAGTCGATTTTGCTGGTAATTGCGGTTTCATTAGTAGTGGTAGTCTTATTAATAGTAGCGGTTTCGTTAGCAATTGTGGTTTTATTAATAGTTTCGGTCTCATTAAGTGTGTCAGTCTTGTTATTAGAAGTAGTTTCGTAGGTAATTGCGGCTTCATAAATAGTACCTAGTGGTTTTGTTAGTACTTAATTGTAGTTTTATTAATAGTTGCTGTCTTATGAACTGTATTGGTCTGTTTATTATAGGCAGTTTCATTCGCAATTGTGGTTTCATTAACAGTTTTAGTCTTATTAAGTGTGTCGATCATGTTAATAGAGGCAGTTTCGTACGGAATTGGGGCTTCATTAATAGTAAAGGTTTTGTTAGTACTTAATTAAAGTTTCAATAATAGTTGCGATCTTATTAACAGTGTTGGTCTTGTTTATAGAGGTATTTTTGTTAAAAATTGTGGTTTCATTTATAGTTACAATCTCATTAACAGTGTGGGTCTTGTTAATAGTGACGGTTTTGTTCGTAATTGTGATGGCTTTCCTTTTTTTTAATATGAGCTTCTTCCATGTTCACTTACTGTCTAAGTGTAGACCTAAATACTTAGCTTCGTCTGATCTGGGTGTTTCTATGTTATATAGATATAGTATTGGACACTTCTTCTCTTCTTCTTTAGGTGCCCTGTCCTCCTCGGACGTTGGCAATCATCAGCGCTATCTGAACCTTGTCTACAGCTCGGCGGAACAATGTGGTAGTGCTCACTCCATACTATTGTCTTAAGTTTTTTAGCCAGGATATCTTTCTTCTACCCGGGCCTCTTCGTCCTTCGATCTTCCCTTCTATAAGCTTTAAAAGTCGATACTTGTCATTTCTTAAGATGTGACCAAAATACTCCAGTTTGCGCTTTTTTAGTGTAAACAGAACTTCCAGCTGCTTGTCGAGGCGTTGAAGTACCTCGGTGTTACGCATCCTTTCTACCCAGGAGATTCTTAATAGCCTTCTGTACGTCCACATTTCAAAGGCCTCCAATTTTTTGCACATCGCATCTGTCAAAGTCCAAGCTTCCATTCCATAAAACAGTATGCTAAACTCGTAATAGCGAAGCACTCGGACGCGCAGAGGCAAGCTTAAATTTCTGCTGCAAAGTACCTTACGCATCTTTAGGAACGAAGCACGAGCTTGTTCTCTTCTGGCACGAATCTTCTGCATGCCGTCCCACTTCTCATTTAGTTGACACCCAAGATATTTAAAAGTTTCTACTCGCTCAATTCGTTGACCGTTAATTGTCAGGTGTCCGTCCACGTTGTTTGATTTGCTAACTGCTAGCCACTTTGTCTTTCTCACGTTCAGGCTAAGTCCGGCCTCTGAGCTTGCAGCCGTCACGCGGCTTACCAGTTCCTGCAGTCCTTCCAGTGAGTCGGCAACAAGAACCGTGTCATCCGCATACCTCAGATTGTTGATATTAATCCCATTGACAGATATCCCCTCGTCACATTCATCCAACGCCTCTTGAAATATCGGACACTGTGAACGTTTTAACGGATATGTAACATAGGTGATTTTTGTTTTATTTACCGTTAATTTCCATTTGCTTAACCATTCTGTTAGTGTAAATGTATCTTTCTAGCGCATTCTTATGGTGACATAATATTACAGTATCATCCGCAAATTTTCTCAGTTCTGTATCTGGTCTCGTTGGGATATCAACTGTAAACAAGTTATACAATAGGGGACCAGGGACATTTTCCTGTGGCAAAATGAATTATAAAACAAAACAAATATAGACATACAACTAGTGTAAATACTTAAAGTATGTTTTTAAAGGAGGTAAATAAATACGTATGCGCTAATGGGTTTCTTGGCAGATGAATGGGCTAGTTAACATTATAATTTGTAAAATTGTAGAGAACAAAATGAACTGCCAACGATCTTAATAAGTCAAGTAATTAATTATTAACTATATGTTAATTAGCAAGAACTTCAGGATTCCGGTTGGTTCTAAACGTACTAGATTTAAATGGAATAAAAAATTATTGGTTTTAGCACGTAAACACAAAAAAAAAACATCATAATAATACAATTTTAAATTATTTGTTTTTTCCCAATAGGCTTACTGAATAAATTTATAAGGTGTATAAATGGGGTACGCATAGAGGTACATCCAAAATTAAGACTATGAAGAACAATTATTTAGAGTTTTCAAAGTAAAGCTGACAGGCCAAAGAAAGAAAACATATTTTTAGACTTGGCTCTTTTATAAGTCGATTTCAAGATGTAATACACAGCAAAATAAATTTAAGAAGTATAACATTTCAATAGGATAACTGTTGAAATGCTGAAGGCTGGACAAAACGTGGTAGCTAGTCTGCTGTACCGCCTTTTTAACCTTTGTTGGAGGAGTGGTAGCGTACCAGACGAGTGGTAGCGTACCAGACGACTGGTGCAAGGCCGTTATAGTGCCGCTTTACAAGGGAAAAGGTTCGCAGCAGGACTGTAAGAACTATCGAGGTATCAGTTTACCCAGCATAGTCGGCAAACTGCATGCAAAGATAATGATTAAAATAGTAATGGATGAAACTGAGAAGATGATAAGGGATTTGCAAGCAGGATTTAGAAGAGGATGGAGTTGTATGGATCTGGTCTTTTCATTACGAGGTATAGTCTTAAAATTCTTAGCTAGAAGTCAGGAGGTCTATTGCGCTTTTATAGACTTGGAAAAGGCACAGAGTGGTGAGGAGTGAATGTGGTCGACATTGTCTATGTATGGGGTGAGCGGTAGTTTAATACGAGCACTGAAATCACTTTACGAGGATTCTACTGCTTGTGTCAGGATAAACGGAGCTTGCACGGGCTGGTTTAACATCGAAAAAGAAGTAAGACAGGATGTGTGGTTTCGCCATGGCTGTTTAACTTATACATAGACGATTGTTTAAAAGATTTGAAAGAGAGTGCTTTTGGATTGAAAATGAAAAATTTGATCCTCAAATGCCTTCTTTACGCCGATGATCAAGTCATATTAGCGCCAACTGAAGAGGAGTTGCATGCGATGGTTAATGTTATGCATGATGCCCTGAAAATTAAAGGGATGAAAATAAATGTAAGCAAAACGAAAGTTATGATTTTTAAAAGAAAAGAAAGCATGACAAACTGTGAAGTTTCGATTGAGGGAGACAGAGTGGCACAAGTAAATGAATAATTAATGCACTAGTTCACTGCAAGATTGACCCAAAACAAATAAACACAGTACTTGCTTTCTTCGTTTTACTAAAAATAATAAATTGAGACTCGCAGAGACTTGTATAAATAATGACGCAATCTATCGGCAATTGTGCATTTCTAAATTGCGCAATCGGCAAAATTTTAAACTAAAAATAATTATCTGCCAAAACATACTCATATTTGCCATTTGAGCAACTCCGGATAGCTCAGTTCGCGAAATGTGTAAATCGGTTTAAACAGATTCCGAAATAAAAGATTTTTCAGCAACCGACCATCTCGCTTTAATCATATCGCGAAATGAGTATTTATTTCGGCGAATTGACGAATTCGGCATATGAGACTAACATATATATATCTATAATATACTAACAAGGAATGATAGTACGTGGGTGTAGGAAAAAACGAAATATCTATTTACTTGATGGACATCTTATCCTATGGGAGCGATCGGTTAAAAAAAATCCTAAAATAGGTCACAATACCTCGACTAAATAACAAAAGAAACAAAAAAAGTTCAGTGTAAAAGTACACCAATAAAATTAGAATATTAATAGACATTTAAAAAGAGAAATAGAAGAGAAAGTAATCTCGAAAAAATCTCTTTTTATCGAGCACAATGCCATAATACCTCGTAAATAGTGAAAAATAAACAACTGTAAAACCAAATAAGGCGACATCCAATGTTTTTATAAATATTTTATTTAAAAATACCGAAGATAACTTCACACACAAATCTTTCATACACTTGTACATTTTCGATAATTTTGAATAATTTAAAATCGTCGTCGAATACGATCTTAGCATTTTAAAAGGTTGGATTCTTACTTATTTTCAATGCATGTTTATCACCGGTATGATGTTAGAAGAGACTGGTAGATGCCGTATAAACTTGATATTTAAGTAGACAAACCGCACTCAGCGAGTTTTATATTTGTTGCTTGTTTTTAATACACGACATCTAATAAGCCATTTCCGTATGTTACTCCTATACGAGGTTTTCTAAGTAAATAAACAGTATCTTTCCCAGTTTGCCACGTCTTGTTCGTTCTCTATAGAGTACTCTGCTAGCGGTCTCTCTACTGGCAAATTATGCCCGAGCTCAGCCGTAGAGGGTAGAAGAAAAAAAATATAAAAGTGAGCCGCGCCACCGACTTGGACGGTTCAAGCCGGAAACCCCTAGGTCTTATAGGCACTAGCAGAGCCACACGATAAACAACTGAGATTATGGTAAACTAAATAAATGAAATTATAGCTAAAATATATTGGATACTTTACTCCTACAATAAATCAAAGTACACAGTTCAATAATAAAATTATAACCAATATAGTCAAAATTAATAGCTAACAATAAATCGAAGTACACAGTTCAATAATAAACTTATAACAAATATAGTATAGCTATGGTAAATTTTCTTGCTAAAACAAACCAAAAATTTAAAATTTACAACTTTATAAAATAACCAAAACAAAAGCAAGAGTAACAGACTTTACCAAGTTACCAGAAAAAACGTATACAAGTCAACTCCTTAATAATACTAAATCAAACGTTTACATAAGGCTGCTAATTTACTCATGTTTTTACCATTTACATAAAGATTTACACTGCCAAAACAATCGAGTTTATTTAAAAATATTTTTACAATGGTTGTCTTTTAAAATATCAATATTGTAGGATATTTACAAATAAGTATGAAAAAATATTTTTACTTGGACATAAAGAATTATTGAGAAGATTATTTTAATCCAAGTTTAGTTTTGGCATATTATCTAATGCAGTAAATAGTTTTTAATAATGTATTATATTAATAAATTAAAACAAAACTTAATTGTGGTGTCAAAAATAAGTCACGTCGTTAAATATTCAAAAATAATTCACTTGTAACCTTTGGGTAAACGTATGTTGTAGATCAAATATAAAAAAAAAGAATAACTTTAATCTTGAACACCTTAATACAGAGTTCCTGCTACAAACACCAAGCAGGTCTTTATAACACTGCAATTTATCGTCGATATGGATGATACGAATGCACTACTCCTGTGGCCGGTTTGGTTATGGAACGGCACCTGCTAATTAACAATGGCTTCCCTCAAATAAATCCCGCATGCGGTTATTTTAATTCGACACCAAAATCCAAAATATCAACATCGAAGGTAAGATAGAATGGTCAAGTTAAAAATTAAATGGTTTTTCTTCAAAATCCAATTAAGATGGCCCAAATACAGCCAGATATGAAAGACACCCGGTAAAGGTTTTGCACACTTGTTAATATCACACACAAAAATTCTCACCACACCACTCCCAAGACTGTCACCACACGACTAGACTACTTCCCAAGCCGGATATCAAGAAAAAAATGACACGGAACCGACGTCAACCAACAATATTCGCAAGTCCATGCTCCACACCAAGAATCGCGCTCGTCCGTGTTGATAGCCAGCCCCATCCACACAGAAATGCAAACCAAACAATAATATAACCGACAACACATAACAATCGAGGCCAAAAACCAAAGCAAAATCTAATAACGAAAACACCCCACTCAATCTCCAGCGATCAACAAAAATGCCACAGCCATTAACAATCGAATCCTATCACAATAAGGTATGCAACACTATTTACAACGAATGATATATTTAAGTTACAACAAAATACGGCACGCGACACTATTTACGAATACCTGAGGAATACAAAACTATCAGAGACACAATTATAATGGAACTGTAGAAGGGAAAAAATAGGCACGTTACAAGTTTTCAAATAGCCTGATTAGGAATTACAATTGCTGACGATGCGGTAAAAAGGAAATCGCCGACAAACTTAACCAGCCAAATACAACCAGGTTTGTTCCCACAGCAGACAGAAACAGTCCGTGATAGTCCGAATTGTGTGCAGTATACTGGGTATTTTTAAAAAAAAGGCCCCATCACTAAGATAGGTAGAAAACTGAAAAATAATTGGTGTTTGCTTCCTAAAAAATTTTCGTAACGACATCCGTATTCAAGATAAAGGACGTTGAAGAAAAAAAAATATGCAGATTTATTACGATTTTGCCGAAAGTACTGGAAATATTGTAATACAATTTTATACATCCCATGAATTTGTTTATATATCTGGCTCTCATAGAGGGCGCTAGTTACACGGTTCCTACCAAGTAGTATTGAACATAACATTTTTAAAGTTAGATTTATTAATCAAAAGTTCAAGTGAACTGAAATATCATTTAATTTTACACCAAAAAGGTATTCTTGAAAAATAATTGGGGTTTTTTTAGTAAAAAGTTTTCGTTATCCCATCCATATTCAAAATTAAGGGCGTCGAAGAAAAAAAACTTGGTTATTACTTCATAATTTTCAAATATTCCGAAAACGGTACACAGTATCAATTCCTATTTTTGTTTTCTAAAACTATCTCTTTTTATGAAATATTGTCATCGTATTTTTCATACAAATATTCCTGACATGCAATAATCATATTATTTAAAAGATCTTAAAATTCTGTATTAAAAATAGTATAATTTATAAATTGCAAAATTCAGGTAGTTCACCATTTTTTTCAGTTTTTTAAATATCCATAAAAAACAGCTTCACCGATTTTGCTAACAACCTAATCAGTTTTAAGTTGCGTAATTATGCGTCGAATGCAATTAGTCCCACGTCGATATTATTTTTTGTTCCAGAGATAATCGTGACGAAAAATAATTCCGAAAATTTACCATATTTTTCAGTTTTTTGATTCTCCATAAAAAACAGCTTAAATGATTTTGCTAAAAATCTAATCAATTCTAAGGTGTGTAATTACGCGTCGAATGCAATTGGTCCCACGTCGATATCATTTTTTGTTCCCGAGATAATCGTGACGAAAAATAATTCCGAACGCACATACGAACATACGCACATACGTACATTCACACACAGACGTCCACTATTGTATTCGACTCTGGGGACATTGAAATATGGAGGTATGTCAAAATTCGGGATCAGCGAAATCGGACCCATTCCTATAACTTCCCACTGGGAAATTAATAAAGACATCGCATCTTTCTACAATCAACAAAAAATCTAACAGATTTATTTAATACATAAAATGTTCACGGTTTTGCTATAAACTCAACAAAAAGTTAATAACCGTTAAATAATTTACGAATAGTTTTTCTTTAATACTTTAATAGTAAAATAATTGACTAATCGTAAACAGAAAACTTAAATTAAATGTACGCAATCATTTTGACACATTTACAACCTGTTAATCTTGCAGTGAAATTGGCGTTTATCTTTCCTTAACCATTCATCACAAAAAAAACTAGGAACATCATAAAGTTTTTTGAATCTATTAAATATCAATAAACAGACTGCCAATGATTCGTAATCGATGCTGAAGAAAATCAATAAATTTAATTTCATCATAAATCACCGAGAAGGAGAGATTTATGTATGAAAATTAATTTTTGTGTAATTAAAATCGTTAGAGTTTAAAACTTTGTGAACATTTCTTAAGGGATGGGACTTTAATAGTGGTAACTATATATTTACAACTGATACAAAAAGATACGTGTTACCAAGTTTTACGTCTTTCAATAATATTTTCGAAAAAAAATGTATTGATCTCCCAGTCTCTAAGCTCGCCAGACATGGCACCGTGTGAACTTTTTCTGGACCCAAAAATAAAGAGAATCTTTAAGGGCCATTCTATAACAGTTTATTGGACATTCGAAGATTCTGGAAAATATTTCCGTAGAATCCATGTCTAAGCCGACAGATATTATGCCAGTTCGGAACGACTTCGAAATGAAGTTTGAAGTGGTCATAAACAACCACCAAGTTTGCACAGAGAACGGACCTCAACTAGAAAGAAATGCTTTATTGTGGTACACTGATGGATCCGAGATAAATAAAAGGGTTGGAGTGCGCGTTACAGTGCCGACTTTTGGGCTCTCAAAACCACTTGGTATTACCCCAACCATCTTTTAAGCAGAATTACATGCCATAGAGATATGTGCCCAAGAGTGCATCAAAAGAAATACCCGAAGGGCAGATATCTATCTTTTATCAGATAGCCAAGCAGCACTAAAAGCTCTGATGTCACACACTTGTGGGTATAAGCTGACTTGGGACTGTAAACAATCACTAAGACAACTGGCAGGAAACAATCAGGTTACTCTGATGTAGGTTCCAGGACATAAGGGAGTTGAACGCAACGAGGAAGCAGACTGCCTTGCCAAAGGAGCAAATATACAATTTTCCGGCCCAAAACCTTTTTGTGGACTCTCCAAAGCCCACTTGAAAGAAGAGGTTCGACGCTGGGAAACAGATGAAATGAAATCTCACAGGCATAAAGTGCCAGGACAAAGATAATTGAAAAGGCTAGTAAGCCTTTCGCAAAGGAAACAGCTTCTCGAGTTGGACAAGAAAAACTTAAAACTGGTGATGGGAATCCTCACTGGTCACTGCCCTCTAAGGTATCACCTGAAATAGATGGGCAAAACAGAGAGTGATAGTTACCGCTACTGCGAGAACTTCGCCTAAATCTGGAAAACATTTACTTTGCGAATACCCAGCGCTTTTCTGCAAGAGACTCAAGTTTCTGGAAGGGACCTTCCTAAAGCCCTCCGATGTCAGGAACTAAGCTCACAGGAAATCGATAAAGTTTGTACGAAGTTTTGGAATCCGGGGCTTCGAATAGATAAAGGGTAATGCACAAAAGATCTGATAGGTTGAAGTGCTTGAGAGGCGGCATAGCCTTCACGACCCCCCTACAATCTACAATCTATAATCTAAAAGTGCATCGCAGAAAGAGCTAAACACTCTCCGAAAGATTGAGCTCAAGACGTGTTTTGTGGTTTGGAAAAAGTACTGGCGTAAGTGTATAATATCCAATGAGGTTTATTTTAAAAGAAATAAAATTGTTGTAGACGAATAAATAAAACGAAAACTTCCGTTACTTCATGAACACACCTCGTATGTTTATTTGTAAGAAAGTCTTATTTTGTTGTTTAAAATGTATGTTATTTAAACTCAAATTAAAGTAGATTTTAGTAAAATTCCACGCACTTTCTGTACAGTCTTTTATTTACTTGCAGATAAGATTTTTCTATCTATTGCCAATTTAAAAACAAATTGTATGCACAACATGAAGAAGAAAATTCAATCGACGTCAATACGTCGAAAATGCAATAATTTCGTACAGTTATTTTAAAATAAATCAAATGTCGGAGAGATAAAAAATTTAAATAATTTACAATTCAAATTTTGCGGCGGTGTGAAATGTAAATTTTGAATAAATTATTTTAATAGTGTAACATAATATAACTAATTAATTCGGAATCGCATTTAATGTAAAAGCATTAATTTTATGTGCCTTATGAATGCAGATTTACCAGGCGAGCCAACTAAATTAATTATAAAATTTTGTTGAATAAAAAGGGCGAATACATTTTTACTCTGATTGGGAAAAATTGAATTTCGTCTCATTTATGAAATATAAATATATAATATATATATATATATATATATATATATATATATATATATATATATATATATATAATGATGTTATTATTGATACACATTTTTGTAAACTACTACACCAAATTTTTATATTTTCGGATTGTACTATTACTCATATGGATATAAACTAAAAATATTCTTTTCTGAGCTGGAAGTTTTCAACTTAAATGAGATTTTGAGTTAATAAATTAAAACTAACAAAGTTTATTCAAATCATAAGATGTGCCAGATGCTTGCGTTACATCTGTTTATCAAGCACCATTTTCTAGCATGCCAATGGCCCTTTCACTCATTTCACTGCTTGTGTCAGGATAAATGGAGCTAACACGGACTGGTTTAAAATCGAAAAATGTGTTAGACAGGTGTTTGGCTTATAATTGGCTAAGCTAATAACTGGCGTAGACTTTTGGAATACAATCTATTCAATGTCAGTATGACAACCACTTATTAAACAAAAACAACAAATCATCGTTATATCAACCGAAAATATATAAGGTAAGTATTTCCTCAAACAACAGAGATGTGTAGCTTAACTTATTCATTGACGGTTGTTAAAAGATGTGAAGGGAAGTGCGTCTGGATTGGGAATGAATGTTTTAATCGTCAAATACCTTCTTTACGCCGATGATCAGGACATATTAGCATCATCTGAGAAGGAGTTGCAGGGGATAGTTAATATTATGCATGATGTCCAAAATATTAATGAAATAAAAGATGAAAGTAAACGTAAGCAAGACGAAAGTAATGGTTTTTGAAAGAGAAGAAAGCATGATATACTGCGAGGTGCTGATTAAAGAAGAAGAAGTGGAAAAAGTATGTTTGTAAACTCGGGTTCAAAGTTAACGAGACTAAAAGACGCGTGTAAGAACCGTAGCAAGTAGAAAGAACTTGTCTCTGCCTACCCCTACGCGAAAAAGGCGTAACTATATGTATGTATTAATTCGAAAATTCATGAGATTTACTTTGAACTCAATATAAACACACTTTTTCTGCAGAGTTTAAATCCAATAAATTAAAGAACAATAACAAAAACATGTATTTTTAAATGTTTTTAAGCTTTTTTAATGAATCAGCTTATTAATATTTAAGTACAATGTCAGGATCCTAACACGTTGATTTCCTCGCTCCAGATTCGTCCTTGTTAAAAGAATACTATCAAAATTTAAACAAAAATGTCACTCCTTCAGTTCTGGTGTTCTGTGATTAGATAATTTTAAAATATTTATTGTTAAAATACCTTGTTCGGTTCTTCGAATTTTTTGTGAATAACGTCCAACTACAAAAGAAAAAATAATGCTTTGACTCCTTACGAACTGGTCAGAATCTTTAGAAAATCGTGTCAAAAAGAATTTCATTCACAGTCCAAGTCAATTGTTGTTCTTTTACATTTTACCAAGACGTGAAAGTCAGAATGGAAAGTTATAAAAAGATATACAAACCTTTGGGAATTTTTAAATTTGTTCAAAATAACATTTTAAATATTATTTTACTGATATTTTTACCCTAACTAGCCCAGAAAATAACCTTCGCGTAATTGTAATTTTGAGTGAACCTAAGTAACTTTATTAAACCTTGTGTCTGCCGTAAAATCTTCACCGATCCACTTTTCAGATATCCCTAAAAAAGTTATTCAAAACGTTACTTTTTTAACTTCCCAGCGGGAAGTTATAGTAATGGGTCTAATTTTACGAATCCCGAATTTTGACATATCTCCACATTTCAAGGTCTCCAGAGTTGAATACAATAGTTTTTAAGTGGACGTCTATGTGTGTGTATGTACGTATGTGCGTATGTTCGAAATTATTTTTCGTCTTGATTATCTCGTGAAAAAAAAATTATAACGACGTGGGACCAATTGCACTCGACGCATAATTACGCAACTTAAAACTAATTAGGTTTTCAGCAAAATCGGTCTAGCCGATTTTTATGAAGAATAAAAATTTATAAATTATACTATTTTTTAAACAGAATTTTAAGATCTTTTAAATAATATGATTATTGCATGTTAGGAATATTTGTATGAAAATATGATGACAATATTTTATAAAAAAAAATTATAATAATTGTATTTTTGTATGTTCAAAACTTCAATGCATCCTAATTTAAACGATTCATTCAGTTTATATTGAGTCGAGTAATATAAATTTGTTAAAATAAAAATATAAAATTTTAAAATTTTATTGTAACGTTAAAAAATAATCTATCGAATACTACACGAGAGTTCGATAATAATTCTCCAGGCCTTTTCTCAAACTTGTTGCCATTTGGCAATAACCACTCGAGCCCTTTGGGCTCTCGTGTCTATCGCCTGGCAACAAGTTTTCTAAAATCTGTCAAATTATTTATTATATATTATTTATTCTCACTCTCTTGTGATATTACTACAGACAATCATTTGGTTGTTAGTGGTACAATGCCAGGACGAGACGCTCTGATGATAACCAGCGCGCCATGTAACAAGATAAAGCAATTTTGTTATAATAATAACAATTATTGTGAAATATAATAAAATTGCAACCTGTAAGTAGGTACAGATACTAATGTCTTGGCTTTTAAATAGATAAGCGATCAATAATTAATAATAGCGATTTTTTTTAAGATTACACCAATTAATAATGACTTACATACTGATTATAGATTCACCATTGAAAGGCACACTTGCAGCGTCCTCACCCCACTCTTAACATAAGCGCACATCAATTGCCGAATTGAAATATAGAAATATAATAACTTCACAAATTCTAGTTTTGTTAATTAATTTAAAAACTATTGGTTTACATTAACAGAATATTATTTAAAAGTCGTGGAGTTGAGTTTGTTTACCCAACCATGTATCGTAGAATAAGAACTATGCAAAGTTTTATCGAAATAAATGATCCTCACGATATTGCTTTATTCCATTTAAAAATAATAAATACATCCTAACTTTTTATTAATATACGATTATTAGTAAATAAGTACGACAAACTTTAGGGGGTGATTCTGCATAAAAAAATAATGACAGTTTGCCATAAACACTTATGTCTGCAAATACTTCGTTTCAGAGATACGGGGTGTTAAAGTTTTTCAAAAAACTGACGATTTATTTATTGCTCTGAAACCGGTCGAGATATGCAAATAAAATTTGGTGGGTTTTAAGAGGTAGTTATTGCGCATCTTTTAACATGCAATTAAGAATTGTATGTTTATCATTGGCGCGCATACGGGTAATGATCCCAATTTTTTTAAAGAAAAAAATGGTACGCCACTGATATATTTTAAATTAAAAATCATGTTTTAATTCCTCGGAAAATTTGTAGCAAAAAATCTTTCTTGCCTTTTTTTCGTATAGGGCGCCGTTTTTATGCATACGCGTATTAATAATTTCTTTAATACATTATCAAGAACTATCTAATAAAATAACATAAACCAGAACCCGTATCTTTGAAAACAAAGCATTTGCGGACATACGTTTATATAGCAAATGTCATTATTTTTTCAGGCAAGTCACCCTCTGAAGTTTGTCGCACTTATTTACTAACACCCTGCATATGTATTATTATCGGGTGTTGTACTTTTCTAAAAGTTGACTACCCACCCTCAAAATCTACTTATGTATCACGTTGCTTTTGTATTACATGCATATATACATATAGTCACGCCTTTTTTCCGTAGGCGTAGGCAAAGACCACTTTATTCCGGTTCTTACACACGTGTTTCGCTTCTTCTACTTTTATTAGCGCTTTCATATATGCTCGTCGGTTGTTGGTACTCTTTACCTATCATTTTTTCAAAACAATTTTGATCTGATCGAGATACGTTAGCCTACGTCAACTTCTACTGACTTGCCAGTCCTATAAATCTGTTTCGTCAATCTTTATTTATACATACTTTCTAGGTGTCCGAACCATCTAAGCATTCCTTTATCTATCTTTGATACTACATCTTCTTTCACACCATAGCGTTCTCTTATCAAACGTTTTCTTACTTTATCTATCAGAGTCACTCCAGATATACTTCTCAGACCACATCTCTGCAGCATTGATCTTAGTTTCATGCTTTTTCTGCTAAACCCAACATTCAGTATCACGCACCAGCACTCCTCTATGCACAGCCAGTCGTTCCTTTTTTTTGACACACGTTCAGTTTGTATCATTGGTAAATTATTAACAATTTTTTTAATTCTTCGAACACTGCAAAACAACTTTTTCTATATTCCTGTCTCGGCCAACACGATAACTATCAATTGAAATTTGCAAGTTTTTTTTTTCTTGTTTTTTATAAATTTAATTATTTTTCGTTTGAACAGAATAGTTTTTCTCACCATTTCAGTCTTCCCATTTTAAATTTGTATTTTTTTTTAATAAAGCAAAAAACACCCACACTAAATTTTAACCGATACATTATTACACCTTCTTCTTTCGGTGCCATAACTTGCCAATAAACTATTATATACTACTGAAATCATACCTTGTAAACAGACACTTTAGAGTAAAATATGAAAGTGAAATGACAGAACAGGAGTTCCTCAGGGAAGTGTGCTGGGACCTGTCCTCTACTTGCTTTATACTGCTGACCTATCATCAACACCCGGCACAACAACTGCTACATTTGCTGATGACACTGCAATTTTATGTTCAAACACACTACGTATTCCTGTCCAATCGCGAATGTTCTTCAGCCATGACATCTGTTTTCTTCCAATTCCTCGGCTGCCTTCGATTTTGCCCTTCATTATAAGTTGAAGCACCCTGTATCGGTCATTATTACACCAATCTGCTAAAATGTTGGCGCGTATTTCTTTGTTAAGCAAGGTTCTTCGGTAATCGTCGTGTTTTGTAGACGTTCTAATCCCACTACATTGAATTTAACCACGCGGGGTGCCTATCTATAGTAATTCTCTTCTATGTATTTTAATGTTGGCATAAAATCGTTTATAGGAAGCAATCAATATAAGAAACATAAATATAAAATGTCAATACAATATGTAAAGTTATTGAAGAAACATTTTTGTGCAATTATTTATTTACAGGTGTCACATCTTCGACTTATTTTCAAATTATTTCTGTCTGACCGGACTGACACCATAAATTTTTCAAAATTACCGATTAATGGTGTAATATCTACGTTTTTTTCCCTAACACTTTCACTTGTTGTTTAACCTCAGTTAAAAACGAGATACCGAAGATTTTTTCTCCATTGTTAGCTCGACAGATTTTATCTTTTAAAATAACGCAAAAGCCTACGGACCTATATCAACATCAACTATTTGGGTGTCCAGTAAAGTGAACTGTCTTCCGAAAACAATTTATTGGTGTGATTTTTAAGAAAAGGCTATTTGAGGTGTTAGTTAGATTATTTGCCGAAAGAACTATATATAATAAAGTCGTCCGACTTTAGAAGCGCATCCGGTTACCTGACTTTACCTGTGACTAAGTTGACGGTTACTTTTTTTGACAATTAGGATCGTTGCCGGACGGTCGGGTACTAGTTCTTCTCTTTAGTCTGGTGGGATTTGGTAAGTGTGAAAAGAACGTTCGTTGGATCTTTTAAATATTTTAACAACTTTATTGTATGTTTTAAGATGACCCACTCTTTCTGATAGTCATTGCTAAACTTGCGGCTAATTTTAATTTAAAATAATGGAATATGAAGAAAGAGCTTACTAGAAATAATCAATAAAGAATTTAAGAGTGTTTTGTTGATAAATGTATCCATCTACGTTCTTATTTAACAACGATAGCTCGTGATGGAACTGCCCCGAACAATCAAAGCGATTTTACAAGATCTAGGAAAAAAAAAATACAATTTATTCAAACATTAACATAGCCTTAAGAATGTGCGTATCGACAGCAGTCAGCAAATGCAGTGGTGACGGAGTTTTTCCTGTCTAAAAAAAATGAAACATTATCTCAACCGTGACAGATAAGATATTAAATTCGTTAGCATTACTTAACAGTGAATCAAACTTATTGTTATCTTTAAACCATGGTATTGACACCTTTGTATGACAAAAATGTAGACACAGAAATTTTTAATTTCTTTTAACTTTAATTTTTTATTTATCAAATATTAATAAAGTCTTTTAAGATTTTACATAATTAATGATAACACACCATTGTCTGTCAACACACAAACACAGTCAAATCTGTTTCCCAGAAAGGCATAATGGATCGTAGGTGTTTTAAATTTAGAGAAGGAGAAGCATTCTCAGAAGAAAAATTAGTGGAAAGTGGGGTGCCTCAGGGTTCTGTTCTTGGACCTTTGCTATTTATAGCATACACCAGCGATCTTCCCTTTTACGTTTTAAGCAAAATATCTTTCTACGCAGATGACATAAAAATTTATTCAAATCTAATAACGAACCAGTTATCTCTACAGGATGATTTTAACTCTATATTGCTATGGTGTTTCCAATAATTGCTCCCTCTCAATGCTGCTAAGTGCGTAGTGCTTCGAATCGGTAAAAATAACCCACTTCTGTCGTACTTCATAAACGGTCAAACTTTAAACTCCGTATTCTCTCAAAATGACTTGTTAATTATTATTAAGAGTAGTCTTACTTGGTCCGATCATATTTTGTCAATAGCCAAACGTGCTAACAACAGGCTGTATCTTATACAGAAGTGTTTTTCGAGAGTTACGTTTCAAACGTTTTGTAAACTTTACACTTATTCTTAAATATGCGGGGCCCGCCTGGTATCCTCATTTGATTCGTGATATAAGTTTATTACAAAATGTTGCTATGGCCAACTTAACTTCTTTTGAACTTCGACGTCGCCGTGGAGATCTTATCACAACATTTAAAATATTAAAATTCAACTTTGAAAACCTTTCCGTGATATTTTCATTAAACCATGACAACCGGCTCAGAGGACATGAATTAAAACTAAAAAAAAAAACTTTGTGACCAAATCAAGACAAAATTTTCTGAGTAATATAGTTTTTGACGCCTGGAATACTCTCGATGTTGACATTATTTTTGCTTCTTCTACAAACATATTTAAAAATAGACTGGACCGCCTTATATATCAATAACTTTTAATTTAATATTTATCCTGATACCAAGTATTGTACTTTTGTTTCGTTATCTTATCTTTTTTATTTTTGTACATTTCAATTTATGTATTAATTTGCTAGTAGGTAATTGATTTCTATATTATCTACAGTTTTTGGGTAATATAGGGACTTGTGTCTCTGCCCTTGTTTATATGTAATAATAATAATAATAATAATAATAATAATAACAATAATAATAATAATAAAAATAATAATCATAATATAATCACCTCCTGAATTTTGAAGCACCCTGTATGTATAAGTACTAGTTAAAATTTGTAATAAATAGGTTAAATGCTATCTTTTTAAATTTAATTTGTCAAATGCAGCAATAGTTAATTAATTCATTATTAGTACCTGTGAGCACCGTAATGCCCCCGTCAAATCGAGCAAAAAAGAGGCACGGACGTACCATCCTTTTTTTCGAAGCAGTTCAGAACATTTTCGACCTCCCTATAACTTCGTTGTGGATAAAACTAGAAGCCTGAATTTTCAGTAACCAAGCAGGCATTGTATAAACACGGTATATTTCAGATTTCATACAATTTAAACCAGTACTTTAAGAATTATAACTAGTCAAAGTTTCCTAATTTTGGACTCACTGACCGATCATCAAAACTCTAAGGCACTTCTAGCAGACATAGAAGCTTCAAATTTAGAATACAGTTGGTGTTTAGTGTAAAAATCAAGGAAAAACTAAAATATTTTGCAATATCGGTCCAGTTTTCTGGATACACCAACTGCATAAATAACTTTGTAATCCCATATAAATATATAGGATTACAAATTTACATTTGCATTGAATGAATTAGTGTACCTATATATGTATAATTAGGAAAAAAAGTAGGACTATCTACAAAAAGAAATGAGATGCCATTAAAAACATAACTTGTAAAAAACACCAAGTCTCGCAACTCAGTTCTTCTACCGTAAAAAGTTGTGAGATCCATGAAATACCAAGTCGGTTAATTTATTCAGTCCCTACTTAGGTTATTACGTAATTAGCTAACCTAACAACATCTTATATTGACCATATCGACATTAAAAATCTTTTATGTTTTAAATAAATAGATTGACTTGGCCATCGCATAAAAACACAATGTATCTCACAAGTAATACACATATTATATTAAATTAGATTATATTGATTTAGATTAATTAGAATGTTTACCACCAGTTTTTCGTAAAAAGATTTTATGTTAGTACCTATTTTTAAATATATTTTAATATTTTTTTATTTTAACAAGGTAAAACTACTTTTTTTAATCTCTTTACATTTTTGGTCAATTAGGTATGATAACATCGTGGCAAGTATAAACTATTTTAATTTTTTATACGAATCCGTTGTTAATTGATGAAGAACCAAATATAATTCAAAACGTTGGCCAAAAATATCAGTTTTTTCATTCAATCTAGGTACAGATCCAACTTTCGATTAGTCTCTTAAGATAAAATGTAACGCTTCAAAATTTAAGCTTACAAGCCCACTTCTACAGTGGCTGCAATCAGCTTAACCACCTTTACCATATTTGGTCGCGGTTGAATTAAATGAGCAAATTTCAATATTTTTAAAATATCACACCAGAGGAAGGTGCAAAACAGCCTCTTAAAAGAACCATTCGTTTCAAAGAGATCCTGTAAAACATTATATGTATTTATTTAATATTAATTCTTAGAAATGTATTATATTGTTCAAGTTAACAAGGAATTTTTCTCACACTACCGTTTTCTCAAGTACTTATGCGCAGTCATTTCAATCTTATGGAAGTAGGTAGGAATGCAAACAAAATATAAAATAATAATATATAAAATACGACAATTCTTTATTGTTTGAAGTTAAAAGAAATCGCTTCGGTCAATGTATAATGGAAGTTTGGACACGCTTAATATTGAATTATGAATACTCGGAACGTACCGACGATCTTCAAAACAAAACCTCTTCTAATATCGGTACTATTAAATGTTATCAGAAAATCTATAAATTATATTTTATGGGCTATACCACGACTACGACGTCAAATCCGAAACACGTTTACTTCATTTGTGGAACAGGTGCTTTGGTAGAGATGAAATGTGTTATGAAATCCACGATTTTAATACCCAGAGAAATTTTCAAATTATCGGCAGGATAAAATACGCACATCCTCTGCAAAACTACCTATTTTTTATATTTATTACTGACGAAAAAAATTACTTTGCAAAATATTATATTCAAATCAGATGATTCATCGAGACTTAACACTATTACTATCAGCAATAACCTTTCTTGGGAAAATCACGTGAGGTCCATTGCTATATGTGCATCCCAAAAACTTGGCTTTCTGTATCGTGCCAAGAGCTATTTCACTTGCAGTCAGCTGCTTACGATCTATAAGGCACAGATTCGACTTGTCCTGGAATACTGTCCCATATATGGAGTGCCGAGTTTTTCGGCCAAATGTGGCCAATGGTTGTACAAGAGTTTTTATTTCTCTGGAGCATCTGCCATGGAAATATCTGTAGAGTAATGTCTGGTCTGCAGCTCTTCTTCTATGTTCTAGTGGGTGAAGGGTATTTGTGAGAGTTGAGCTGTTTATTAACTAAATGAACCTTTTCTGAATGAAATCTAGAAGACGAAGAGAATGCCTTGGTGCTGAACCCCAAATGTGCGAGCAATACTCCAGTAAAAATCGGATTTGAGCCTTGTACGTCGTCAAAAGTTGATCAGGAGTAAAAACTTTCTAGCTTTGCACAGAAAATCCAGCCTCTGGCTTGCTGACTTTGCGATGTTAGCAACATGGTTATGCCAAGACATATTATTAGACACCGTAACTCCCAAAATCAAGATGGAGGGACTTGATTCAAGGGTATTTCCGGACATTGTGATGGAATGATTTCAGAAATTCACTTTCTTGGAAAACGTGACGATTTGCGTTTTCTGGGCGTTGAACTGAACAAGATTGTTGGTTCCCCACTCGACGATTGCTTCAAGATCTTTATTGATGAAGTCAACCTGTTCCTGCCTGAGTCTATTTGTATCATTCACTGAAAGTAATAGATAGGATGGGAAAGTTGAGACAAGTGTGCTGTCGTCTGCAAAACTGTAAATGGGGTTCGTGGTGGTTTTCAAGAGGTCGTTGATGTGTAAAAGAAATAGGGTGGGGGACAGGATGAAACCCTGGAGGTATGAGTATCAAGCTATGACTTCAATTATTTGTAATCAATTAAGCAATCAATGTAAATGCAGACGTTTCGATTGCGATCACAATCTTCATCAGTTCTAAAGAATATTATCCTAGTGATTTCTCAAAGAGCCCGCGAACTAAGTTTGGTTTCATTATCGTAAGTTTTTTTACCCAATTAATGGTAATATTGAAGACATTTGTTAATTTTATTATACAAACCATCTCGATTTTATTTGAGTGTGAAATATAGCACTTGATTTTTTTCCGGTGTATTGCGATGTTAATAATTTTGAAAAGATCATCAGAAAGATTTTTTATTGTCTAGTTTTTTTTTTGTAAAAAAATTAATTTGATTGTTAAATATTTGACCGGTTATTTTTAATAAAGACAACAAAATATACGGTGGGATAATATCAGAGTTATTTTTAACAAATAAGATGATGAATTAAGTTTGTTGTCGGACATGGTAAAACGATTAGGAATGTGCTATTTGCATATTTTCGACATTATTTTAATTTTTTTTTAAGATTAGACATGTCGTACATCATCTAAATACAGGGTTGTTTGTTTGATTACAGTTATATTTCTGAAAACACCACTAATTCAGATTGTTAATTTTTTAAACTTTACAGAAATGATCACCTCATACGTTGATGTGATTAATTGTTCATTTAAAAACTACATTATTTTTTAAACGTGTTTAAAACTCGTATAAAATCATTTCTCAAGTAACGAAACTGTCTGTGTTCAGACGTCTTTGAGCGATTGCGGTCTATCGCGAGTTAAAAATATTCCATCATCCAAATAGG
This sequence comes from Agelastica alni, assembly GCA_950111635.1. Classification (NCBI taxonomy): domain Eukaryota; kingdom Metazoa; phylum Arthropoda; class Insecta; order Coleoptera; family Chrysomelidae; genus Agelastica; species Agelastica alni. The sequence continues at coordinate 15,225,056 of OX467711.1, forward strand.
ACTCGTCCTTTCATGTTATGCTAAATGCTAATTTTTTCTCGATATAATAGAATAACAATTGGAATCCCACGTGGAAATTAACAAATATTTAATGGAAATGGTGATATATTTATAAAACCCAGCGCAGTAAATTGATTGATGAAATGCGTTCGTCATTATTCGTGAAATTCTCGATTTCATTATGCTTCCTTTTTTTTTCACACTTTCCTTTCATGCCAATTAGCTGGTCGCTTTATACACCTTGTCAGCATTTTTTACGGCTCGAGGGGGTAAGGACCAAAATCAAATAGACAATAAAATATTAATGGTCACCTGCCACCTCAGTGGGGGTCTTTCTTACCTACCAGTTTATTTTACAGTTTTTCTATTATAAATGCGGACCGATGTACTAGAATGGTTTTTTTTGTAGAAGATAGATACTCTTTACTGCATACCTTGCCCTTTAACGCAACCATTTATACAGGGTGATAGAAGGTATGCAGAATTACGTTTTAATCCTTGACACGAAAAACGAAGCCAATATTTTTTTCCCAGCAGCGTTTTTTGTATTAATATTATATCATAAAAAATTATAATGTCATTAATTAAAAAATATTTCGTTTTTATGATTTGCATAAAATCTTTAAATAGAAATGATCACAATTTTGGAAAAAAAATTTCGCATTTATTTGAAAGATTTTTTTTATTTTTAATATTCTTCATGTACACTGCTCAACAACTGATAAGGATCAATTATATTTTTTGTCCGATTTGTTTATAATGGTGACCACCAAATGATTTTTTAGGATTAAAGAGGTAAATAATTTGTTGTTTAGGAACCAAAACATTGAAGTTTTATTTAATTATTGCAAAGGTTTGCACCAAAAACTCCTTATAAAGGGGAACTTTAACATTTAAACAAAAGGTTCTATATCTATACTCTATACATAAATCTATCTATATTTTAAATGGATTCATTTAATAACGTTGTTAGAAAATAAAACGGACAAATGTTAGACCTCATTCCACCTAATTCTGTGATAGTGGTGGACAATGCGAGTTATAGCTTAATATTCTACGAAAGTATGATGAAAAAGAAACTGCTATCCATAGTGCCTTTAAATAAAGCCTGCTTCATGTATTTGGCAAAATTGCACAGAAACAAAATGTTATTATTTTTTGTCTGACTCCCTATCATTGCGAAATAAATCCCATTGAACTCAATTGGGCCCACGAAAAAAGTTTTGTCGCAAGGAGAAACACGACGTTTAAAATGAAAGATATTAAAATTCTCTTTGAGAAATCTTTAAAAAATATAGATCTCAAAAAATGGCGTAAGTGTGTTGAGCATGTATTACCAGAAGAAGAAAAAATGTGGAAACTGGACCATTTTATTAAATATATAATGCTACAACCCAGGTGGGGTGCAATAAACCCCGCGGCGCTTTACAGATGTCTATCTACTTTTTGTAGTAAGTATAACAAGCATTTTAAATTAAAATAATATTATTGCTAAATTTCTATGGTAAAACCCATAGTTACACCACTGCAGATAGGAAATGACCCTTTTAATATGATAGAATGATAGAACCAAATGAGACAATAATTGGTTAAAAATGCGAAATAAGCGATGCCGTTGCCACGTTTATCATTTTTTTTTTATCATCTCGATCAGATCAACATTATTTTAAAGAAAGGCCAGGTCAAGAATACCAACAACCGACGAGCATGCATGAGAGCACTGATGAAAGTAGAGGAAGCAAAAGATGTGTGTAAGAACCGTAGCAAGTGCAAGGAAGTGGTCTCTGCCTAACCCTACGAGAAAAAGGTAAGACTATATGTATGTATGATGTTTCTCTTCGATATCTTGATAATAAAAATATTTCCAAAATATAAATAATGTATATAGTGCAAGCTGCTCAACAATACATGTTGAGCAGCTTGGTTTAGTGAAGTTAATATTTTATTATTTTATGTTAATAATTTAACACAATGTCTATCTGTTGGCAAGCAACTTATTTTGTCTTAATAGCTTGTTTTTATTCCTATCGTATTTAAAATAAAAATGTAACAAGACATTATTCTTTTTCTTCTTCGACTGCCTATCCACTATTCTTAACCATGACATTTGCTTTCTGCCTATCCCTCGCTTTCCCTCTATTTTTACTTCGACATTAAGTTGTAGCAGTTGATATTTTGAGTTACGCATTATATGTCCAAAATACGATGTACGTACGTTTTATATATACATACAAACATATAGTCACGCCTTTTTCCAGTAGATGTAGGCAAAAACCACTTCCTTCCACTTGCTACGACACATATTTTTTGTCTCTTTAACTTTCATTATTTTTTTATACATACTTGTTGGTTGTTGGTACTTTTGACCTGTCCTTTCTTAATGAATACATGTTCGCCGAGGTCGACCTCTACCGACTTGCCCATTCACACTCGCCTTATAAATCTGTTTTGTCAATCTTCTTTCATCCATTCTCTCTACGTGTCCAAACTATCTAAGCATTCCTTTATCTATCTACGACTCGATCTGGCTGCTCATAAAGGTATACAAAGCCTCATTTATTTGTTTCCCTGCCAATACCCTGCGATTAATGTCTCAGTCATACTTTCCGTTCACTTAAAACAATGCGACTATCCCCTTGCAATACAACCAAATTTTGTTAACAAACACTATCGTTAAGCTCAATAATTCTGAATTTTATTTTAACTAACGCATACCACATTAAAAAGTGAATAGTTTAAAAAGTAAGAATTTGTAGAATTTGTTAACTACTCAAAAAAATAGTCAAATTTAAAAAAAATTTAAGTGTGTTTTAGATTTTAATTGACATGATCGACAATAAATTGTAGATATATTGTAATTAATTTTAAATTAGTTTTATTTGGGGATTAATAAACCAATTAGCCTGATATTAGGAACCTTACATTTTAACGTTGATGCTATTAAAGAATTTGGAGCACTTAAAAGAGATAAATTAGCCGATCTTAGGACATCTATTAAGGTGCATCAGATAACCGTATTGCCGTAAAAAGCAAAATATGAACAACCAATTTAATGTAGTGAAAATGTCATCTCATACTTTTAAAACTGGTTACGCCTGTCCAATCTAAATTATAGAAAACACTTTCTGTAACACACTAACAAATCAAAACGAGCATAGTCCGTCATCTTATGTTATCTTCTAATAAATCTTTAAAAAATATATATTTATTGGCTTTCAATTAACAAGCCTTATTAATTTTATAATCAATTCTACACCAGAGGCGAAAACCGTAGTTGCGTATCTGTAATATTTTACGTAATAGAACAGGAAGCAAAAATATAAAAACAAAGTATTGCCAAATACAACATTTTATTTAAATATCTGAGATATACTTCGTGACACATGAATTGCACTGTAACATTAGAAGTAACATTAAAGTCACGTTTGAAGTTCATTTTGCGTGTTCGCAGCTCTTAAGATATTCCATCGAGCCTTAAGAAAGTTGAATCTTCTGGTAGTATACTGCAGTCGTCACCTACTTTATATTATGCAAATGAATTGCATCGATTAAACAAGCCGTTAATAAAACAAAGTTAATCGTTCGGCTGCACATTTTGTATTTTAGTTACTAGAATCTAGAACAGAGGTACTCAAACTTTTTTTACTCGCAAACCACGTGCCAATGTTTTTGAAGTGATAACTTCTTATGGCACGCTGTGAACTTTTTTTGTTATGGGTAAAAAATGTTAAACTCGCGTCAGGACACGTGGCCTGATCGAAAATTCGTAAGACGGATGTATTTCACTGGAGCAATATAAAATGCGACTTTTCTTGACTGGTAACTTGGCAACCTTATTCAACAAACTGACAAATTCAAGTACATTTTTTATGTCATTTTGACAAATTAATTTAGTAGCTAAATTCAAAATTTAAGTGCTTTTCATTAGTTTATTGATTAAGTTCTGCTTTTGCTGCATTAAAATGGTCCAAGGAGAGGTGTCGTTTTTAGCAGATGTTATGGACACCATAGCGTATCTTAATGACTCTAATGGTTCTCCCCCCGACAAAATTTTAGATCAAATAATTTATTTTTTTTTAAACTCCTGGACAAAATTAACCCAACAACATATTATATCATACAAATTGCTGTAATGAATTAATTTTAATAATTTTTTTGGAATATCAATATTTTTAAAAAATATGCTTTAAAATTAAATTAGCTTCAATATTTCTCTTTTAGATTAGAATTAAAATTATTCTTAAGGCTTAATCACAAAATTGTATTGTTAAAAAATATAAATTGTGGTATAAATAGGACATTCCCAGCTATGTGAGGTCGAGCGTTGTCTTGTATAAACAGGAAATTGGTTTCCAAAAAAGGACCGAAAGGCATCATATGTTCAATTCCAATATTCTCAAGATACTAATAAGCATTTATGGATCTCGAACGGACAAAGCATATACCGAGCGTCGAGCGTCAAAGCATATACCACTCCAGAACATAACCGAGCCACCGCCGAATGGATTCCTAGCAAAGATATTGCAAGGAGCAAACCTCTCTCCTGGTTTCAGCCAGATTAGTTCACGACCATCTAGATGTTTTGGGCTAACCTTACTTTTTGTTTCTATTTCTGTTTCTGATTTCGACAACTTCGGTCTACTGGATATTTGCTGGCTTATGTCACTCAGCTCTGGACAAACACTATTGAGAAAACCTCTTGAACCTCTTGAAAACCACCACGAACCCCATTTACAGATTCGCAGACGACAGCACTCTTGTTTCAACTTTCACATCCTATCGATAACTTTCGGTGAATAATACAAATAGACTCAGGCAGGAACAGGTTGACTCCATCAACAAAGATCTTGAAGCAATCGTCGAGTGGGGAACCAACAATCTTGTTCAGTTCAACGCCCAGAAATCGCAAATCGTCACGTTTTCCAAGATCTTAAAATTCTGCATTAAAAATAGTATAATTTATAAATTGCAACATTCAGGTAGTTTACCATTTTTTTTCAGTTTTTTGTTTCTCCATAAAAAACAGCTTGACCGATTTTGCTAAAAATCTAATTAGTTCTAAGTTGCGTAATTATGCGTTGAGTCGAATGCAATTGGTCCCACGTCGATATCATTTTTTGTTCTCGAGATATCGAGACGAAAAATAATTCCGAAGGCACATACGAACATACGAAGTTTGTCAATTTTTTTTTTACTTTAAAAACCAAGTATCTAAGATCCTCGTAGATTAAGGGAGAGAGATAAAGACGCATGTTAACTACACATTAATCTATTAAAATACTACAGCTTACTGGAATTGAGTAAAACTCCTTTGGAATTCGTAAATATCGACGAAATATGGTTAAAAATCGTGTCACGCTTTTATTATTAATTCAAGAAAGTGTATGTTGGTCCCTTTTTACTAATTTATTACATTACGTTTGTGATGGAAAGACCAAAGAAACGCCAGGGAATGTACAATAGGTTTGCGTGTTTACCTGCCAAAGCGCCGTTCTTCATTTAACACCATGACGGAATAAATGACAATTAATGAAGTTGCACAAACATGCAGAGGCGCTGATTATCATCATTTCGACACGCATGTTCTTCATCATACACACATATCGCGATCCGTTAACTAAATGGCTTTATCTCATATAATTTGTTTCGACTGACTTATCTATACAGGATGTCCTACAGCTAATGGACCGTACAGCATTTAGTTCTGGCATAATGCATATTGAAACAACGTATGTGCCGGTAAAGGTTGGATATTATTTGTTTATGGAGACAAAAATGTAATAGTGTTTTCGACCGATGATTCAATAAAATCGGACTGTATCTTATTGTTTAACAAAGTAATTTATGACGATCAAACTTCGGACAAACTAAATAAGACAAAAATATTGGAATAAACAATATAATTACTCAAAAAAAGGACTCACCTCCATCGTCACTTTACCTCTCACCCTGATTCTTGCCGTGGGGTAAAAGGCTCGGGAAATATTGATAACTAGAGGATAGACATCATTCCTCGAATAATTCGGCTTTACATGCAATGATTTTCGGTAAAGTTAAATATTAATTGCCACGACTATGCTAAATCTATTGCTACGACGAAGCTTAGATAATACTATGGCTTTAATCTTCTCGAAAAAACTGAACATATTGTTGTTACAAGCAAGCTGATTGTATTACCACATTTTACACGTGGCCGTCTGAGGACCTGCCTGCCCCTCTCAGCACGTAGGACAAGTGTACTTTTAAAGAGAGCAGTAGCCGACAAAAAGCTTTTATTTCAAAATTCTAATTGAATTCAAAAACAAATCGGATAAATTATAAAAACAAATAATAAAATAACGACAATTTTATTTAGTAATTCTAATTTTTCTTATTAATATTTATTTTAAAATTTAAACAATTGCCAAAATTGAAGTGATTTAATATGTTTAAAATGGTTAGTCTAGCAAGTCAAAACATGACGGTAAGGTATATAATTCATGCTAATAGTTTTTATGTGATAATTTTTTATTGTCTGTAGCAGCAGCTGCTGCATTAAAAGTCAGGTACATTTTTAAACTCGTTTTCACTTCTACATTACAGTATATGTTAACTGCAATATTCGCGACCAAAAACCATAGAAACTTTTAAAAAGCAAAATGTTAATCATTTTAGTGCCAGAATGGTAAGTCAATATTTCGTTGCTATGGTACGAGTTATGGGTCACCTTGTATGTTTATATGAGATTCAAAATTCGATGTAAATATTTTAAGAACGTATTGCTGAGATAAAAATAAGACATTTTTTTAAAAATAAATATGTGTCCTAAAATGCACCCCCTCTGAGCGACACCCACTGTAAATTGCGTAAAAAACGAGTACCTATTTAAAATTGTGATTAAAATACCGGATCTAATCTTTTGATAATTTGCATGCCCCCGTTTTTAGGCATTCTATTCATTTTTGCTTAAAAAATTACGTAAACCCAGTTTTGTGAGAATTGAAGGGGGGTTCACTCTTTTATTGGCCCTATTGGCAACTAACGATTTCTCGTTTCAATATTAAAATATAGTTTTCAGCAAATCTAACTCGTTTTAGATTTTCCATAACGAAATTAACAAAAGAAATAAGCTTCAATTCATTGAATATACATACTTTCAATTTCAACGTTATAATTCACATAGAGCAGGGGTACTAACGAACCTCTAATCTTTGTAATTAATCTGATCTTTGCTTCACAGAATAAAACTTATCACGAAACAATAACATAGAACACCAAATATATATAACGTATATAGTTTAAGGCTTCTCCTTATTTCTTAGCGATGGCGTACGACGTTCCTACCTTAAAAATCTTTGTTTACCGTTTCGCATGCGTAAATGTCATTGTAAGGCATACCGTATGCTTATTGACAAACCCCCGTACAGTACAGATCACGCCGTGTATTCTATGCTCTGAATTATTTGGGGCTTTGCTTGAAGAAAGGCCAGGTCAAAGAGCATGTATGAGAGCACTGATGAAAGTAGAGGAAGCAAAAGATGTGTGCAAGAACCGTAGCGGAAGTGGAAGGTCTCTGCTTACCCCTACGGGAAAAGGCGTGAATATATCTATGTATGTATGTAAGATTATCTCATGTTTTTTTTTTTAATTTAAAATTTTCTTACTGTCCACCCTGTAACGTTATAGGAAGTTGTAATTTGGTGGAGTATTAATTTTTTTAAATTCTAAAACAAAATTTCAAGCATTAAAATGTGCGGCTTTCCTTTAATTTAACCTACCCTGTTTCTCTTCCGAGATCCCCATATCTGTAAGACACTTGATTTTTATCACCTTATAATGGCAGCCAAAACCGCTTAAACTATAATTTGTCTTGGGAAAAAATCCCTAATGACAAATGCATTTTTAGTATCTAATTTATGCGTTTTAATTCTTAACTGTATATTGTCTTATTAAATAAACAAAGTACTGGTTAATTTATAACAGTAAAACTATAATAAATTTTTTGTCATGAATCCTTGTTTCAGCAACATTTTATTAGGAAGGTAGTATTGTCTAACCAAATGCAGCGTCACTCGCAAAGCTCCGAGTGATTCGGAGCATGGAATACACGGCATGCTCTGTATTGCACTTGGGGTTTGCCAACACCAAATGCGCGTTCGTCACTCGCAAAGCCCCGAGTGATTCAGAACATGGATAACACGTCGTGCTCTGTACTGTATGGGGGTTTGGCAATACGCATACCGCATACCCCAGATAATGTGCAATAACTGTCTATTAATTCCTTAAAAATGTTTATTAATGTTGAAACCATTTCAAATATTTGGGAGCAGATATACCGAGCCATGGAAATCTACCTCTCGAAGTAAGAGAACAAACAATGAAAGCGTTTCAAATTTCGGGATGTTTGAGAGAAATTGTCTGTAAGAACAAATACCTAAATACGGAAAGTAAAGTCAAGATATATAAAACGGCAGTAAGACCTATAATAACATACGCAGCAGAAACAAGACCAGATACAAACAAAATGAAGACCTAAAGAAGTATACAAGGCAAAACTCTATACGATGGAGTACGAAATGAGGATATCAGAATAAAATGCGGGATACAGGACATAGGAAGATGGGTGAGACAGAGAAGACGATTCTGGAACAAACATATATAAAGAATGAACGACAACAGACTCGTCTTCTTCTTCTTTCGGTGCCATATCCGGTCCCCCTAACGGTGGCAATTACATTGGCGAGTTGTTCGCGGTTTTCGGCTAATCTGAATAGTTATTCAGCACTGCGTATTCCTGTCCAATCGCGAATGTTTCCAGTAGGAAAGAGACCACCGGGAAGACCACAAAAGCACTGGAGAGAATGCTGGACCTCATCCTCCGGGAAAGACGTGTTGACAATGAACAGGCAGTAGCCTACTAATATGTATCCATATTAGAAAGAAGAAGAAAAAAAGGATTATTTTTAAGAATGCATTTCATACACTGCTTTCACGAGCTTTTGCAATAAAAAAAATAAGCGATTTTTATTGAAAAATAAAAATCGCCCGAGAGGATGATGGTAGAGATGTGATAAAAATATGTTATGTGTATCGTAAATGTGCCCCGATAATATATCAGAGGATAGTTATTAACAACTTCATTACGTTTAATGATAAGCTAACATAATTTTCGGCGTTTTCGGTAATGAAACACTCGATATAACTGCAATTTAAAATCGATTAAAACAGCAAATTGCAACGCGTTTTAACAACAAAAATTTCGTTTTGAAATTACAATATACTCTTCCAACGCCACACACGTCGTCTCTCCACTTGGCGTTAACTAGTTTTTAATGCAGTTTTACATTCATTGGCGTGCTTCAATTACACCTTTCGAGTGGAACAAATTTACTGATAATATTGTGTAAGAGCCGTGGCTTAAAAGGGTTGTTAGATAATTGTTGTAAATCCAAGAATTACGTAACCACCGAGATTAATCGTGGACTGTATATTTAAGGGTAAGGTGTGATTAGCGTAGATCGACTAGAAAGAATGTAACCGGCTTAAATAAAAAAGGGACGTACCATAATATGAATGCTCGTTGGCTTCAATGCAGGTAATAGGAATTCATACTAAGAGTTTCCACGATTCAGTGGGAGGTAGTACTTTATTAGATAAATAAGCTTTATTCATTTCAAATAAACACAAATATTTTAAATACAAAAAATAATATAAGTCAGCATTCAACACGAATCCACTTAAATATATCGGCAGTCAACATGTTAAACTTCACAGGCGAGCGAATAGCAGATACTGATAAAATTATTTACATTATCAAGCTATATGCAAATTCGAAAAATTAGAAACTCATAATTTAAAGATAACTTAGTAAAAGAAATGTTACAAACTTGTTTAAGGGATAATTTAGTTAGCTTAAAGATAATATACCTGGTTTACCCACTTAGGAGAATATTAATAATCTTGTGATTCAGGTTAATTTCCTCACAAGTAATGCATGCAGATTTTAAAAATAATTTTTATTTAAAACTATTAAGGGAATATAGTATTTTTGTAATTAATGTAAATTTTATCTACTCTGAAATATTAGTTACAGTTTTTAAAAAAGATTTTTAAGGGATGCCTTTGCATACTTAAAATTATAGTTTTATTTATACTGCAATTTGTTGGTATTATGTAACTTTAAACTTTAGACTGCAATTTGTTGGTATTATGTTACTTTAAACTTTAGACTTCAATTTGTCATTAAAAAATTTCAAGTTTTACTATGCGATCTGAATATGAAAATTTTAATGCAATTACATGATGTAAAAGTCCAGAAAACTAAACAAACAACAGATGCTGATGTAAATTTACAAAATTGGATAGACAAAAGAAAATTTTAGGTTTACTATGATTTTTTAGTTTTATCTAAATTTTTGTTTGTTTTGACGTTCACGGTGGTCCAACTTGCCAGGTCGTTTTTTTTTATTTTCTGCGAACAATATTACGTTTCTTCACGAACCGACCATGGCGTAGAGAAAATTAAGACATTAACGTTTTTGTGTAAGTCGGATTGAGAGCTTTAACCAACAAATGACCGTTTTCGGTACCTCTTGCTAATTATGGCCGTAATAATTTCTTGTCTTTACGAGCCCTCACAATTTACACTTATTTCAATAAAATAAATAACCTTTTGTTAAGAACTGTAACAATCTATTTCTTGTTACACATCCTTTCACTCGGATAAAATCTGCATAGAAGTATAATACGTATTAATTTAAAAAATGGGTCAATATAAATTATAAATTTAATAACAGTATATTTCATTAGGAGTCGAGAAAATAGACTTTTTCCGCGCGCGCGACGAGTCGTGCAAGCACGGAAAAAGCATTTATGGACATGTAATGAACGATATTTTATATTATATCTACCTGAAAACCAAAAATTGTTAAGATATTATAACAAAAAATTGTCAAAAAACAAGCGTTATTTACCCCGTTGCTAGGAAAATAAACAAAAAATTTGCGATCTCTGGTGAACTGTCAATAACATATTATTTTATTTTGATATGCAGGTAGGCAGCTGATGACACTAGTGCATCGAAAAAAATTTTCGTGCGGGTGCACGGAAAAAGCCCGCTTTCGGTGCGCTAAATAGGCATGTAAATATAGTGTTTTTAGGTAGGTATAATGAAAAACTTTATGGGACTACCTAATTTTCATTACTTTTAAAAGTCCTTCAAACAGCTATTTTAACAAAATTTAATCCCAAATACAACACTGGAATAAGAAAAAAAAATTACTTTAGCTCAATGACACGTGCCAGAACAACGAATTGAGCCAATGGGAAATAAACAAATTCAACCAACAACCATTGTAATTGGTCATTATTCTAAGCAGAATAAAGCGACGTTGCCAGTCATGAATTATTTCTGTGGCATCAGAAGAATAAGTGCGCCAAAAATCCAGTCGCTTAGGAATAACAAATCGCAACGTATTACTTATTTTGGGTTAGGGTATTTATGAATGCGGTGTCTTTGTGAATATATCAGACTGAAAAGTTAGAGCTCTTAAATGCACAAAAGATCTGATAGGTCGAAGTGCTTGAGAGACAGCATGACCCACCCTACAATCTACAATCTAGAGCTCTTAATATTAATATTAAGAAGTGCCTCATCGTAAATTTCAATTTCTCATTTAAATAACATGGGAACAACGTTCTCTTGGATTTTGGAATTTTGTAACTCACGTTAGAGATTATATTTTAAAATGATCGAAACAGATTCTTATAGAAAATTTAAAGCTTTATTTATAGGTTTATTACAATTTTTTGATATATTTATTTATTTAACGTTAAAGTTGGATTGATTTAAAGTTTTTACATTTTTCTTATTTTCCGAAGCAACCATTAACTTTATGAGAAAATATTATAGGACATTTTTTGTAGAGAATTCAATTTTCTATAACTAAGTTTTTAAAAAGTAGCGTTAATTGAACAATACAATATGTGTTTCACTAAAAATGATGAGCAATTACAATACTTATTGCTAGTTATAAGTGAATACAGAAAAAAAATGACCAATTGTAGTAAAAATCTTTTAGCGTAACGATATAAATTGCTTTAATTATAATAAAAAATTAATTTTTTGGTTAAAAATCTATTTATTTAATTAAAATGATTAATTTTAAGCAGTAAAATGACATTTTTTTAAAAAAAATTTTAGTTTTTTGCTGGTAACTTACGATATGTAAAAACTATCAAAAACTTTTTAAAAAATAAGTTATTGTAAATTAAATTTTTTACAAAAAACGTCCAATAAAATTTTCTCATTAAGTTGATGGTTGCTTCGGAAAATAAGAAAAATGTAAAATTTTTAAATTAATCCAATATTAACGTGAAATAGCTTTTGAAAAAATAAATGTATCAAAAAACTGTAGGTAACCTTTTTTGGAGAGCGTTAAATTCTTTATAAGAATCTGTTTTGATCATTTTAAAATATGATTTTAAACAAGAGTTACAAAATTCCAAGAGAACGTTGTTCCCATGTTATTTAAATGGGAAATTGAAATTTTCGATGCGACCCTTCTATATATATATATATATATATATATATATATATATATATATTAAATCTGACCCCAACCATATTCTCGGACTAATCATTTTATGCGATATGTCCTCCGCTCACGGGATGATTTTTTTCGCAGTCAGCTAGCAGTCTTTAATCAAGAAGGTTAAGATAAGTTCAAAAGTGTTTGTAAACATATTTTAATTAAATATGTTTAAAAAGAGTTATTAAACGTGTTCGATACTCCACATAGCACAAAGAAGTAAAAACAAATAATTCAGATAAATGTAACTAATTTAATGAACGAAATAGGCCCTGAATTTCAATTCGACAACAATTAAAAACCGGTAGACTCATCACATTTCATTTTACTAAATTTTCAAACAAAAAAGTGTTTGTTTATCTTAAACAATTTTTTTGTAGATTGACTTTAGTGTGTCAGTGGCTTAGCAAGGCTGGGGTTTAATTATGAATTATTATAAAACAATTTTGTCGAAGGTAGGGCAGATTTAATTTAGTCCTCTTGTGTTTACATAAAAGTTAAAATTAAAATGAAAAAGTATTTTATTACATTAAGTTATCAAGCAATAAAAAAATTGTATTCATTTAAACAGGAAAAAATAATTTTTTTTATTACTGAAAATAGTCGCAAAAAGGGTAGACCTATCGTGTGGGCCGCGGACGGCCCGCACTGCCACTATTAGAAGGGGGAAGGATTATAGAAAGGAGATGATTATGGACCCACTTTTTAAAAAGTTGCAGGTCATAGTTCTCTGGAAAAACTGATTTTGGAAGCTTGTTCCATTCTTTAGCAGCACTGTAAAAGAAGGATTCTTAATGGAGATTGGTCCTTGTAGTGTCAATCTTGAGAGTAAATGTGTGAGACTGATCAGCGTGCCGAGTTCTTCGGTCGAATGTGGACAGTGGTGGTTAGAGAGATTTTATTTCTCTGGAGCATCTGCCATGGAAATATCTGTAGAGCAATGACTGGTCTGCAACTCTTCTTCTATGTTCTAGAGGGTGAAGGGTATCTGTGAGAGTTGAGCTGTTTATCAACTGAATGGACCTTTTCTGAATGGAATCTAGAAGACAAAGAGAATGCCTTGGTGCTGAACCCCAAATGTGCGAGTAATACTCCAGTAGAGGTAATGAAATAAAAAAAAGTTATAATACACAATTTACTCGTCTCGCTCGAATTTCCCGAACAGTTCGAGTCTCCCTCGCTTCCAGTACGAATATCTCTTGCAGAAAAACGCTTCATTAAGGGATCTCTATTCACTTACATAGGAAGTTGAGTGATAAGGGAATCGCTTTGACTTCGAGAGAAGAAGAAACCTCTTCCTTACACGTCTTTTTACAAGTTTTATCATCTGCAATGTTGCCAGGCCTTAAAGCGTACAAAGATTCATCATTCATGGAAAAATATTATTGTTTGCAAATAATAAAAAAAAATCAAAGCAAAAAAATGTACACAAAATGTAGGTCCGTGTACACAGACATGTCTTGTTTACACAGTATTGCATTCCTTGAGTTTTATCAAGACATTCCGTTTGAATTCTGATTGAGTCACTGAAAACTGCAAACAACATCGGGAATCACACTTTGCAAAATTGCATTTTATATTAAAAACTTATTTTTCGTAAGAAGCGTGTTGGTTCGTCTTAACTGTCATTCACCTTTGTTATCGCGTCTGATATAATAATTCTCCAAAAGTAGAACGACGTATAGTTTCACATAATGTTGCCTCTCATATTATTTTATCACGCGATAAACATAATCCGAGTGTTTATCTGTAAAGAAGAAAATGATTTTATGATGAATTGTTGATAGCGTTCATTTTACTTCGCAGTACCTGAGTGTTCAATAAAATTGTTAGTCTTGTAAAATTTAACTGACGCTCCGAACATTCTACTCGTTTTTCATTCATAATACATTCGAAATATGAAGAGATTACTTTTTTACATTTCGACGAAACGAAACAGTTGACACAAAATTTTAATACAAACGCCTTTATTACTATAGACGCTGTGTTCATTTGAAAAGCACCCACCCTTAATATTTCAGAAATCCGACATATTAGAATAAAATGCCGAAACAAGTCAACTTTAAACTTAAGTGGGGCACTTTTTAGCGCTAATGTCATAAACGTCAAATTCACCCCCTCCCTACTGAAGGCGTTAGGTATAAAGTCATACCTCTTTTAAAAGGTCTGGTAAATCTCTATTAAATTATATTGTTTTGCTTCGATATCAGCCTTTCATTATATATTTAATCGTTGTTTAAAATTGGCTCTCTCTTTAAACTTTTCATATGCCTCACAAAACTAAATCCCGTTATTCTAATTAACACTATGACTTTTTTAATTCTCATTATTGTTTTTGTTTTTGTCACTGTAACTATGACCTTTTAAATTTTCAACATAATACGAGGGCATATAAAAAGTTTAAAGAGAGCTAATATTAAACGACGATTAAATAACAGTGGAAGGCTGGTATGCAAAACAATGATCGAATGCAGATACGCACCCACATTCCGTAGCTTTTATTGACGTGTGCAGCCCACTTCACCTCAAGATCGGAAACTTTTCGAATCACTCCCGTATGTTTATTTTCTTATGACCCATTTGAATAATAAACATTTACAGAAAAAAATGAATTCTTGTGACATTTAACGCGCGAGATACTAAGGACAAACGAATATTGTGTAAACAGAATCATATTTTTTTTCAATTTGATACGAGGAATGCATTTATTCGTATCTTTTTTTGAAACAAGGTTCTAATATTGACATTGGATTAATCAATGAATTGAATTATCTAACTAACCAACCAGGCAGATAAAATTTTTTTGCAACAAATTATGTTTACTTACGATATTCACGAGCGTTATATAATTTGAAAAGTATTATCGGTGGCTCGTTTACTGTCTATCAGTTTGAAGAAAATGGCAATGGCTTGTTGGTCTGTTTACTGCGTGTAAATATTTAAATGAATAAAATTGGAATGGAAAATATAAAACGATAAAAAATTATGAATGTATTTTATTTTAACTTTATTTTAGTAAACTGTGCTTAGATTTAATTAACATAGTTAATCAGTTTGCTAAGTAATATAATAAAGAAAAACACTGTTTGAAGAGTGTTAAATATCATGTGAGCGGGAATTAAATAATACCAACAAAGGATAATATGAAGCTAAATATTCAAAACGTCTTTAAATTTTTTTAACACATTTTAATAATTGTTCTCGATGAATAATTAACATACTTAATTTATGCCAAACGTATTTTTCAAACCTAAGCAGAAAGGAAGGTGTAAAAATTAATATTTATTCCTCTACGTTTTCAACAAATAATATCTAGGTATAAGAATTTTAAACAATCCATATAAATTCATACGTAGATTTATACAATTACAGTTGTATCACAAACTATTTTAATTTTTGACTTATTAAATGCAACAATTTCTTTCTCAAATTCACTTGAAAATTTTTCTTGTATCATTTTGATCGTCATAATTTTTACCACAATTTCTTTGAAACCCTCTCCATCTCATTTTTACTTGCTTATAGAACACTACTTTTACTCAGCTCCGGATCTACGATTTTCTTTAACTTGATAGTAGCGTTTGAGGAAAATTGTTTAAAAAACTCACTAATACATGGTTAGGTTACGTGAGGTATCATGTGACTGGGGCGTGGTCGCCCCCCCACCGCGACACTTAGTAAGTCTATTGTAGCTCACCCCTAGAGGCTACAGTTCATGGCACAATCCAGCCCTTCTACAAAGTTCATGGTTGTATTGGGTAAGATTTTTTTAAAATCGGTAGGCTCTAGGTTGGTATATCCACCAAATACGTTAAACCTTATTCTTCCCAGGCCGGGGCATAAACATAGTATATGTTTAGCAGTTTTGTCTTTCACGCAGCAAAACGGACAGTCCGTTTGTTGGTTCAGACCTATCTTTCTGAGGTGGTCTCTTAGACGACAGTGTCCTGTAAGCAGTCCCGTTAGAATATGCAGGTCATTTCTGCTCCATTCTAGGATCTGCTTAGTAGTGTTTCTCGAGGATTTAGATATAAACGCCTTCGAGTAAGTTAACTCTGGTATATCGGACCAGTACGTGAGTATTTTCCACTCCGCCCAGTCCGAAATACTTGTTTTGGCAGCACTTGTGGTGACTCCAAAAACCGGTTCTGGTCCATTGAACGCAGATTCGGCCCCCTGTTTTGCAAGGGTGTCGGCTTTTTCGTTTCCACTACCCCCTGGTGCCCAGGTACCCATAGTAGGGTCACCCTGTTGTTCGCACCAAGGTAATCAAGTGATTCGATGCAATTCCATACAAGTTTAGAATTTATCTTGTTGGAGTTCAGTGCTTTTAAAGCAGCCTGGCTGTCTGATATACACTAAAACATAATAGGTGGCATTGTATTAGATAATGCTCCGTACCATTCGAAAATTTTAAATAAGGAACCAACAAATTCCTGGGCGGTATGGAAAATAAAAGAATGGTTAACGAACGAAAATATTTTATTTTCACAGTATTGCTTTTAGTCGGAATTATTATCGATAGCTAAAAGTCACGAAAGAGAAAAAATTTACATAGTGGATCAAATTATACTCAGTTATGGACATCGTGTGCTAAGACTTCCGCCTTATTATGGCCAATTTAATCCCATTGAATATATTTGGGGAATATGCAAAACTTATTATGACAATCACATTGAATCTAATGGTTTCAGTAATAAGGCTGTTTTTAAAACAAGGCAATGAGCACCTAATACTGCCACTCCTGAAATTTGGAAAAATGTATCACAAAATGTGAACATTTAATAGAGGAATGGTGGGTTCGTGAAAACCGCAGTTCGAAGCAGTTAATCCTGTAATGATTTACAATCAGAATGAGGATAGCGATGACAGTGATTCCGATTATAATGACTATAAATATGATGCGTGATAATACCGTAAGTACTACATGATAAAACATATTTAATAAATTTGTACCGATAATTTATTTTTGTTGCATTTCCTTTAAACATAATTAAATCAGTGCCTAACCAAAAAACTCATCGAGAGCTACATCAATGATTTCTGTTTATAATAAAGCAAAGAATAAAAATAAAACCTCTCAACAAAAGTATACTAATAAACAAAAAAATTTTGGGTTTAAATCTTGGGGGAACTTATTATGTACCTCTTAACACAGTGCGCTTGTTAAGTCGATGCCTTGTTGTCTTATCCAATACCGTCGTATATTGCTGAAATGAGCTACATTAGCTCATCAAAGTCCGTCTCAAAGGCAGTTTTATTTTCAATAGACGTTTCTGACTTATTGTTAAACGCAGAGTTTTAATTTATTTTCAGTTTGCTGTATCTTCGCTCACAGCTTACAGATGTCGCATGTATGGTGCAGTATCTTCTTGAAGCTATACTAACATTAGAAACGCTTCTTGCAAGTCATGCTTGCACAGATGTTGTAACAGGTCGAATGCATTTGATTTTTTTTTAATTTCGGTTACTGGTTCTTTAAATACGGCAAGTTCCTGGCAAAAATTAACTGCATGCAAGTCTTTTAAATATTTAAGAGCTATATCGGCTCATGGATTTGCAGATACTCAGTCGAAGTATATAAAAATGTGTGCGTTCTCTACTCTTGTTTCAATTTCTGCAAAAATTTTGTTAAACACTACTTTTATATCTTTGGAAAAATGCTTGATGTTCGACCGTTCGGGTTTATTAGGCTCAGCTCGTGTAAAATCGACTTGGAATACGTTCCTAAATCCACTTAAGATGTGTATTCAAAAACCAACTGGGCGTTTTAAAATCAAATGAATAATCGATGGAACAACGTGCGCTGAATGCTAGGCGCCTTGTAAAACAATTTTTCTTTCAATTATTATATCATTATTTTTTGCGCCCCCTGAAATTTCTGCACGGGGCAGTTGCTCCGGTTTGCTCATTCCCCCTAGATCTGGGGCTGCTTTTATTCTAAAAGTATTTGAACGTAATCTATCGCGCTTTTTTCCTACTAATTTATTGTCACTTAACATTCAGATTCGAAATAAAAAATTCAACCTATATAATTCACATGAAACTAACGGGTTTTAAAAACATCTGTTTTCTAGAATAATTTATAATTCTTAACAATAGTACTTACAAAAATGTTTATATTTATATATTCGTATAAATTTACAACTTGTGTCAAACCACACACCAAGATGTGTTTAATTCGAGACAAAGAGACATCGCCAACTGTATAATGATATTTTAAAAATTGTTGCCTGCCATTGTAAAAGATATAAAATCTTAATCTTAATACATTACAGTTAAAAGAACGTATGTTCATAATTTCTATTGGTGGGATTATTTTTTAGTACACACTATAATGAGTTTAAAAAGAAATAACAAAAACAATCTCAATACCACTTTGTTTTATATTTTTACCAGGTTACTAGTTTCTGGGATTACTTGGATAAACGGCAACAAGGTAGCCGATGAACTGTCAAGAAATGGGACCCTGGTAGAACCAAGAAGCCAGTTGTTCGGATTGCTAATTGCCGAAGTAAAACATTTATTGACATTAATCCTTAAACAAGAACATATTGCTCAGTGGAATGCAAATACTGGCTGCAGAACATTAAAACAGCTGATGAAAATACCTCTCCAGAAGAGGGCTGACGCACTCTGGACGATGGACCGGAGTGGACTAAGCAGCACGCTTGGCCTGCTCACAGGACACCTCGCACTAAGTGCGCACCTCTTCAAACTTAAGCTGGCAGCCGAAAAAAACTGCCGACTATGCGGAGAGGAGGAGGAGAGCAGTATACACATTCTGTGTCCCAGCCCGATGCTAGCGGGGTACAGGTTTCAAACCTGGGGCTGTATGATTATGGATCCAAGCGATCTTAAAAAACAGGGTCAACAAAAATCCTGAGGTTTGCCAAAATCAGCGGACTAGAATTCTGATGCCCTGAAGGCACAGCGGTAGTCACAGAGGATTAAAAGATCTAGGTGACATAAGTGCCGATACCAAAGGCCCAACCGCAAGATTGTAATGTAATGTACTAGTTTCGACCCAAAGCTATCTTCAAAACCAATAGAAAATTTAAAATTGTCTATCTTTAACAATTAAAAATTATGGATAAATTATCGGTAGGATAAAGTAAAGAAAAGTGAGATAAAAGAACGCTGTGGTGTAAAAGAAGATGTGGTTACAATGATAGATAAAGGAATGCTTAGATGGTTTGGACACGTAGAAAGGATAGATGAAGGAAGATTGATGAAACAAATTTAAAAGGGGAGTGTGAATTGACAAGTTCTTAGAGGTTAACCTCGGCGAACATATCTCGATCAGATCAACATTGTTTTGAAGAAAGGCCAGATCAAGAGTACCAACAACCGATGAGCATGTATGAGAGCACTGATGAAAGTAGAGGAAGCAAAAGATGTGTGTAAGAACCATAGTGGAAGTGGAAGGAAGTGGTCTCTGCCTACCCCTACGGGAAAAAGGCGTACATATATGTTTTTCAATATTTATGGAAATAATAACAACTATTACTTAAATTTTAATTTAGTTGGTTTCATTCAGGATTTAGAATGCCGTTAACATGTTTGTGACCTAGCTCTAAAGTTGAAGCTTCTCTTTTGCTAATATTGTTCCCATTAGAGTTCCGACTGTTTTGTCAATATATAAAAGCACTGATGAAAGTAGAAGAAGCAAAAGATGTGTGTAAGAACCGTAGCAAGTGAAAGGACCCCTACAGCATGACTATAATATGTATGTAAAAATTATGGTACCAATGGTAATCCAAATAATAACATCCAGATAGTAATATTAAATAAAATATTTTTACTTAAAATAATGATGTCCAATGAGAAAAATATCGCATAAAATAATGCCAAATAGAACAAACCTCAATGGTTTCCTCTTAAGGGGAACAAAGTAGTTTTTTATCACGAAGAAAAATATTAATTTTAAATCAATTTAAAATCCCAAACTATATATGGCTCTGTTGCTTTCCACACATCAATAACTGAAAGATACAAAAATTAATTCTCTCACAATCTTAATTCCAAATATGTACTAGGATAAAAGGGAATCTCTTTTTTGACTATCGGAGTAATATCGTTCAAAATTAAACTTTAACTCGAAGTCTTTTGATTTAAGACTCATGTTACTAAAACTATACAAGGTGTGGTGAGAAAAGTTTTGATTAAAAGTAATGGTGGATACAGCTATGTTAAAAATCTGAAATTACGCAATCTTCTTACATTGCATTGCATTTGGTCGATTTGAATATTTTTCTGCAAAAACACAGCAAGTCCGTTCAACACTCGCCGTAAATAATAATATATAATAAATTTTAAAAATCATCATTAGTAAATTCTACATTTGCCATTATTTACTATGAAATACAAACTGGTAAAGAAAACTGTTAAAACAACATAAACAATTAACCCTTTTCATGGGTATTTTTTAGGCGACCACAAGAACACCAGTGCAATTATTGATGTACAAAGCTGATTAAGAAACTCACCACTTTGTTACATTTATCCCATTAGGTACTGAAAACGATTTATGTAATCTGCTTGATAACAGACTATTTATTCATAATTTCCTACATTAGTTTAAATTGTTTATAAAGTAGGATTATGATAAATATAAAGTTAATAGTTGTCAGAATTATTTATTTGGGTGTACATAGTATCATGTAGACGTTAAAAACAAGAATATTAATGTCACACGTACACAAATGATTAGATCTTTCGATGTACCTACAGTCAAATAAAGTACTTCGTATAAAAAAAACTTGTTATACTCGCGCATTAACCAGCTTGTAGGTAACCACTCATTTGACGCCTAATTTTTTCTTAATGACATTCTTAATTAATTACGAACACACCCATATTGTCGTTATTTCTTCGGCCGTCCTACCGCGTTTCTTTCTCTTCGATTATTCAAATTGATTCCCATGAATATACACTATAAACATACCATCTTCCACGTTGTTACTCGTCGTTCAATAAGTGTTCCTACTGACTTTTATTTCAAATCGGTAAATTATATCCCAATCAAAATTGTTTGATACACATCGTAATGAGATATCTTACGCTCTAATAGCCATCGAATTCCATAAATTTAAATAACATTTCTTTAGGTGTCAGAAAAACGCTTTAAAAGTAAAAAAATCTATCGGAAGAATGCAGTCGAAATATTAATATTATACAAAAATGTTCTTATACTTGATTTGTGATGCTCCGTTTGACATGATCGGTTTAGATATTTTATTTTGCTTAGGTTAGGTTAAAACGGCGGTTCGGAGGGAACCCACTTAGGCATTTTGGCCCTTTGTGATACCGTAATGGACGGCGGTGCTTTCCCCCTCTAACGTGAGAACCAGTTGGAACTTTTAATAAATATGTAGGGTCTTTGATGCTAACTGAGTTGAGATCAGATAAGTCATCAAAGTTCGGTTGCCTTAGTATAGAAAGCCGTTTTCTGCCTAGAGCAGGGCAGTGGCAGAAAAGATGTACCATTGTTTCCTCCTCTTCCTTATCGTGACAGCTTCTACAAAAGTCGTGTCGTAGCTCTGCGATTTCCATGCGCCGTGCATGGGATCCACCTGTCCTGTTATGGCCGCGATCGCATTTCCAATGGACTCCCTGGATAGAGTTAAAACATCATTAGTTCGACGTAAATCTAGTTTAGGCCAAATATGTTCCGATGATGTATCATTTTCCCATCTCAAGTTGGCTTTATGAACTACTTTGCTGTGCAGGAGGAGCCGGCAATTTGCAATCGGTACTCCTTGCTGAGATGAGACAGATACAGCTGGGAGGGTGGTGCCCTCTCTTGCTAGCTCATCCGCATTACAGTTGCCTGGTATGTTTCTGTGTTCAGGTACCCAGACAATATGAATTCTAAACTTAGTTGCTAGCCCATTCAGGGCGGCACGGCATTACACAGCTGCCCTAGAGGTCAAGTAGACTGAGTTCAAGGATTTGATAGCAGCATGGCTGTCGCAAAGAATGGATATCTCGCTGAGCTTTTGTTCGTTGTGGAGTGTCCATACAGCTGCCTCGGTAATGGCTGTCATTTCGGCTTGATACACACTTCAGTAATCAGGCAAACAAACCGACAGACTAAGTGAAGGGTCTTTAGACACCGCAACCTACTCTCCCCTCTAGTTTAGAGCCGTCCTAAGATTTAACTAGATTCTCGGCTCAATCTTCTCTGGATGGTATTTCCAGTGATGGGTCGCCTTCGAACATAGGGGTAGATTTAGTATAGTATAGTGTTTTTTGTGCACAGGTCGTATTCTCTTAGGATTCTAGAGTGACCATGTTTCGGTTCATGGGGACACAGCATTGAGTCAGAGGGCCGCTATAGCTGCGTATTCCTTCCCAAATAGATCTACTGGTAGTAGATGTAGAATCGTTTCAAGGGCTTTTGTTGGATTGCAAATGGTACTATGCAGTATTTTTTTAATGTCTTTCCTTCTATTATTTGTCCATTTTCTACAAAATAATAAAAAATAACATCCAAATTGCACTTTCCAACTGAACAGTAAAATTCAAATCTCGCTGAGCTTTTGTTCGTTGCGGAGTATCCAGATAGCTGCTTCGGTAATGGCTGTCATTTCGGCTTGATACACACTAGAGTTTTATTTTGCTTAGAACTAGTTTTATATTTCATAATGCTTAAAAAATAGTCATTCTTGGTAAATATAATTTAAAATTATATTAATTTCTAAAAGTAGCAAGTTATAATGATTTTTTACAGGACTAAAGGGACATGCAATTGTTTTATTTTGTTCATTCATTTGTCAAGATGGGAGATGTATCTCCTCAACGCGGCGCCACTAACGATGTGTCAAAATTCTGAGAATGTCTCGATATTTAACACCGCGGATTTATTAGATTCTTCGCGGTTAAGGCGCAATGATTCATTGTTGTCTCGATTTAGCACACTCCAGATACCATCACGTCGTCGAATTAAATGATAGAACGAATCAACAGAATTGATAAAATATTTCCAATATACAACATTTTTTCTTCGACCAAGTACAAATATGAATTTAATTGAAAATAATACGTGTTATTTTTGGGAACCAATTGATTTTAAACGGTTCTAAAAATCTGACCGACTTTTTGGTTTCGGAACAGTAAGCCACGTTACTACAAAAACATTCTTATATCATGTAAGATGGCGCCAGACAGCATTCTGTTTTCAAATCGTAGCAATTAATGCTTTCAACGGTTTTTTATTATTAGACGAATAAATTTCAGAATGGAGGACACACACACAACCGATTCGATACGGTATTTAAAGTAGTGGAATTTAATTAACATTTTTTTTCCAGGTAATTTGATAATGGAAAGTTATATCAAAGTGACTCGTCGTCGAAATCTCCTTTTTCAGTAAATGTTTTTTGTGGAACTAGTTAAATTTATGTAGCGGGCGATGATCACACTTTACGTCTTCGGATAATGATGTTTTTCTTCTTTAAAACGAGATATCTTTAGCCATAAACAACAACAAAGATCGTAAAGAGCATATAATTGAGATAGAAAAAAATACAAAATTGAACCATTGTATTAGTAAATTAATATCTGCTCATTTACGTGTGTTTTTTAAAGGAAGTCTCTAATAATTTATAAGAATTGATACTTTTTATTATTTACTAAAACTTTCTAACGTGGTTGGTAATAATTTTAAAAATTGTTACATTACCGTATATATATATATATATATATATCGCGTTAAAACGTGCGTCGGCGTCTTGCGATTCCTAATCTCCATTCCTCTCTATTCGTCCACATGTCCTCTCTCAGATCTCTCTCTTCCATCTCTTTTTGTATGCCTTCTCTCCAGCTCTTTCGTGGTCTTCCTCTTCTTCTTCTTCCTCTGGGGTTCCACTGTAATATTTTCTTTGGGATTCTGTCTGGTGGCATTCTTTGAACATGCCCGTACCATATCAACTGTTTAGTTCTTATTTCGTCTGTGATGTCGTGCTGTACTCCCATTATTTGTTTTATCCTCTCATTTGTAACTCTTTCTAGTCTTGATTTCCCCGCTGCTCGTCTCCAGTAATCCATTTCTGTGGCTCTAATTTTTCTTTCGATCTTTTCTTTCAAAGGCCATACTTCGCAACCGTACATTATTATGCTCTTCACTATCGTGTCGTAAATTCTTTTTTTGTTGTTGTTGCTTATTGTTCTATCCCACAGTACTCCGTTTAACATTGATATTGCTCTTCTTCCTTTCATATTTCTGTCCAATATTGCTTCTTCGAGTGTCCCATCCTTTGATATTCTCATTCCTAAGTAATTGTAAGCTGACGTGTGTTTGATTTTTTGTCCATTTGATAATTGTAAGTCCTGTTGCACTCCCCCAATACACATATATTCCGTTTTTTCTACATTAACCTCTAGTCCCCAAATTTTATATTCTTCTATAAGTTTTCGTGTCATATACTCTGTGTCGTCTATGTCTTGGCCGACTATAATTTGATCGTCTGCGAATGAGAGTGTGTATAATGTTGTGTCCTCATCTAAAGGTATGCCCATGTTTTGGCATTTCCGTTTCCAATTCGCTAGTGCCCGTTCCAAATATATTTTAAATAATGTTGGTGACAAGCAACACCCTTGTTTCAGTCCTTTTGTGATATTAAACCCTGTTGTTAGGTTTTGTCCAACTTTAATTCTTGATTTGGTTTTATTGTATAATGACTTTACTCCTTTTATCAGTTCAATATTAATGTTGGAAGTTTCCAGAGTTTCCCAAAGTTTAATTAAGGGTACGCTGTCATATGCTTTCTTTAGGTCAACGTACAGTATATGGATCTCTTGATTGAATGCTAGTTTTTTTTCTATAATTTGTGTTAGTGAGAACAGATGGTCAATCGTTGATCTTCCCGCTCTAAATCCGGCTTGCTCTTCTGCTTCCATTTCCGCGTATTCCCTTTCGATTCTGTTTTTTAAGATCTTGCCATATATTCTACTGATTGTGTTTGTTACGGAAATTCCTCGATAATTGTCGCATTTGCTTTTGTCCCCCTTTTTGTGTATTGTTGACATATGTGATATTTTCCATTCTTCTGGGACTTCGGACTGATTAATACACCTTTGAAATAGATCTTGCAGCATTTTATATAATTTATCTGTTCCGTATTTAAATAATTCTCCTACAATATTTCCGTAATATAATTCAGCAAAAAACAAAAAACAAAAAGTAAAATCCCATTTTGGCAGCTGATATTATTATTGGGGGTGTATAAAAAAAACTTATGAATGTTTCTATTAATCACGTGTGTAAAGCGACACCTACATCAGCGTTCCCATCATAATTCATACCGTACCAGCATAAATTCCCCATAAAAATGATTTAGTGTATCACAAAAAAAAAGTATCTCCTTCTCCGAATTAACCTATTAGCGTCCAGTAATACCCTATATCAAGCAATTCCTGCCAACTGACATCTCAATGTCCGTTAAATAAACAAAGTGAGCATAATCCTTTCATCGTGCGACAGTAATAGTCGCGTGAATGACGTACCAAAAGGTCTCACAAAATGATGATTTACTTTATCCTTTTATACGGTCAGGACACAAAGCTTCTAGCTGACAATAATAGGATTACCAAAAATCGTTCACAGATTGTAGAGAACACACAATATGTACGATCTGTCAAAGTGTTGTGAGGGTGAATCGGAAAATTTTTGTTTTGCTTTGCATTTATATTCCAAGAGTGGCAGATATAAAATAATGATCTTATTGAAATTATGAATTACCTATTTCGGAAAAATAGAGAACTAAAAACAATTTCGTAGAAGAGAAGTACGAAGACAATTTTGCTATGCAAGAACATCACAACCAAGAAAAAAGGGCTGGGTAGTCATGAGGATATAGCTCTAAGCAACAATTTTATTCGATTCCATATATATTTTTATTAGTTCTATTAATAGTTTCTGTATTCAATTACCTTTATAAGCTATTTGTACTGTTAATCATTTGATTATATTCTAAAAACAATTAATGGGCTTAAAAAGGGAATTTCAATTAACATGTACCAAAATACAATGTTAGCTAAATCGATAAGAGCATATTTTTCTACACCTATAATTATAGTATGTTGTGGTTTCTTTGATATTTTAGACAGTCTTCTCTGTATCTGGTGAACATTTTCAACACACAGAACCGGGATAATTAATTCTTTTACATATTTTGTAAGTACATGTAATTATCCTCCAAATTAATTCTAAAATCGTATATACACCGTGTAATAAAACATAAAGCAACTTGATGAATACTGGCGACTAACATTTTAGTATTTTTTTAATGTACAAATTCACAAAGTCACAAAGCCTGGCAAAACATATCACAGTTACCACTCCCCTAATGAAAGATAGGTTAGCTGACGTCCTTTAAAAATGTATACACTTTTTAGCGAAAAAAATTTACACTGTTTTTTTGACAGATAAAATTTCCGAAAAAACAATAAATATTTCGTCAATATATAGAATAGTATAATGTAACTTATTTATTTTGTTTAAATATTATTTTGACCACTGCTGTCACCTTCTACATCAAAAATACCCATCTGTCGGTGACGCTGACGTCACCGGATACTTTAAAATTACCCCCATCCAACATGGCTAAAGAAGTTTCAACTGAGCTTAACTACTCTTATTAACATAAAAAAAGTCTCGATTAAGCAAAAATAAAACAAAGCAACAACAAAACAAATAATCTTCCATTAAACGGAGAGAGATCGAACCTATTACGAAAGCTTTTGATTCACTTGATTTTTATGTTCGAGCACACTCTTTAATTTTCCCAAGCTTATGCAGTAGATACATTCGAAGCAGGTATTTGATTAACCTCGTAAATTTGACTAATGAGTGTCTTGACAGGTCTAGATGCTGTTAAACAGGACGGAATTAGATGAATTTCTACAATTTTATTTGAAAAGTTTCAATTTTGTAGATTTTAAGTATCAAAACAAGCAATAGTTTTTCTTAAGAGTTATTTATTTTATTAAATTAGATACACTCTAAAACAGTTCTGGTCAACATAAAAGTTCTATATTTTCATGCAGCACAACCATAGATTTACTTTTAAAATACTAAACTTTAACATTAACAAAAATAATTGTGTCTTCTATTGTTCTCTCTATATCATTGATGACTTCTTTTGATAACTTTATATCAGCGAATACTCCGAGTGATTCTAACATTTTAGAGGAGGAAAATAACTAGTTCGGCCCTGACGGTTAAGTTTGTGTTGAATCAAGATAGAAAAGAAGAGGTTGATGCGTTTCAAACCACCAGCGGACTCCGCCGTCATCTACTTTTCGGTGATGGGTGATGGGTCGCTAATGGCCTACCGCCAACTGAGTGACAACGCGGACAAACGATGATTGGAATGAAAAAGATAGCTGTAATTGATGACAATTAGAACAATCATGACAAAAAGTTCAATCACTGTTACTCACGAACAGTTTTATAATCACACAACGATAAAAAGAAGCGTGGTACTGCAGATAAATCAAGTACATATCACTTAATAGATGTTTTCTATAGATTGTCACAATTAGAACCTCAAGTAGCTCCGAACGTATCCACAGTTACACTGTGCAGTCCTGGACACCCTCGAATGAGAAACTTTCCTTCTGGCAAAACTATTCCTCCTCCCAACCACCATTTCATTAAGACCCACATTAATACTTACTGTTAAAATATCACCTTTATGTATACAAAAATATATCTACGAAAATATGATGAGTGGTCTAAAGAAGTTGTTTAGAGTTAATACTTCAGCAGAGTAATAAAACATGTGCACTTGAAGGACAAGGGATTCATTAAAATCATTTGTAACATATGTAAGTCAAACTTTAAATTTTCGTAGTTATTTCATAGTTATTTAGGACAGTGTCAATAATAACATATATTTCAAAAATGAAGGTTTAATGAAATACAACTAAAGTTAATGGAAGATTGCTGAAAGACTGATGTTAATAATGAATGTTAATAGGTTAAAAAAAGCGTTAATTCTGTTAATAATATTGATTTTCATACTTCTTATTTCAACTCAAACATGCAAACATATAAATGTTTGTAGATTTTTTTAATTACACGATGTCTGCAATTAAAATCGCTCTTATTGTTGTAAAAACTGGGTAGTACAATAATCAAGCTAGAATCATTAGAGTTTGCATTTTTAAATTTAAAAACTGAACGTCTTAAGTTTGTGATCAGTCAATATTCTTCGTTTTATAAGTACCAAGAAGATATTTAATCATTGCATCAGTTTTGTGATACATTTTGCACTCCGATAAGTTTAAAGGTCTTTGGGCATTACAGCCTATTATTCTACTTATGCAAGGATAATTTAAAAAAAAACCTCGTCAAAAAATATTTGAGGTTAACGTCTAAAGTTTGAAACGAAGTCAATGTTTTTTGTTTTATAAGTGCCAGGAATATATTTAATCATTGCATCAGTGTTGTGATAAGTTTTGCACTAAATATCCGATAAATTTAAGGGTCTTTGGTTATTAAAGCCGATTATTCTACTTACGCAAAGATAACTCAAGAGAAATTTTACCAGAAAAAATTGACGATAAAGTATTTAAAATATAATGTATAAAAAAACGTTAGCGGGTGTTGAAATTTTTAATTAAAAAAATTCTTGTTGGTTACAAACCTAAAAATAACAAAAAAAACTGTTCCTCACGTCTCTCATTAATAACATATTCAATTCGAGAAGAGGCAATTTTTAACGATGAAATCCAAAACCACCCATGCAGTCATAAAAGGCCTAATTCTTAGCCCTGCAATTATCTGTGCCATTTACTCCCGACACTAATAACTATAATCGGTGATATCACAATTAAATTTTTTATTTTTGTGGGGTCGTCAAGCATTTTTGCAATGCAACTCAATTTCGGTATCCAAAACCCAAATAATAGAACATTAATTAATAGGCTGCACATTTTTAAATCTTTTAATAAAGATTGATGGAGGTGATCGACAGGTAGATACTGGTACTATTACAACACACCCAGATATTAATCAGATTCTTAGAAATGCAAAGGATTTTTGTTAAACGTTGCTATTTTTATTACTTTTCTTGGGCTTTGAATCTATTGAAAGTTCCTTACAACGTAAAAAGTAATAAATATTCTTGTGATTCTAACCGGTCGGATCAAAGAGGAAAATGTAAAAAGCACTTGGTAATAGTTCAACTATAATAAAAAAAAGATCTATTTATTCGATCTAAGCATCTACCTGTAGGTTTCCTACAACACAGAACAAAAAACTTCCTTGGCTAATAGGTAAAAATTCTTGTAATAAAAACAGATCTAACCAAAAGGGAGACTATTTAAAGCATTCATGGTTTCACTAAAATAAGAAAAAAGATCTGTCTATTGACTTTGTCAACAAAGCAGCTGTAATGGTCATTAGAGTAGAGTCCAAGGAAGCATCTACCTCTAGGTTTCCTACTTCATAGAAAGACAATTTTTCGTAGGTAATAGGTAGATATTCTTGTAATAATAAGAGATATAACCAGAAGGGAGACTTTGGAAAGCACTTACTTATAGTCCCACTATGATAAGAAAAAAGATCTGTTTACTCGACCTGAGAAAAAAATGCTGTTTAAGTGTTCAATAATGAAGAGTACAATAAAGCACCTGCCAGAGATTCTCGTGATAATAACAGATTTAATCAGAAGGGAGACTATGGAAAGCACTCATAGTTCCACTATTTTAGGAAAAAAGATCTGTTTATTCTCAAATAAAAACAGCTGTAATGTTCATTACATTAGTGTAAAGTCCAAAGAAGGATCTACCTGGAGGTTTCCTATAACGTACAAGGCAAAATTTCCATGGGTAATATGCTAAGATTCTTTTAATAATAACTGATCCATCCAGAAGGAGGACCGTAGATGAACTTGGTTATGGTTCAAGAAAAATAGCTGCAGAAAATAGTTCATTAGTGAAGAGTCCAAAAAAGTATCTGCCCTGAGGTTCTCTAAAATGTAGAAGGCAAAACTTCCATGGGTAATAGATATACAAATCTTGCCATACTTACTGATTTGATTCGAAGGGGTGTATGAAAGCATTTAGTTTGGCAAAAAAAAAACTTTAGTGCTCATTAGGTAGAGTTCCAGGATCCATCTGTAAATTTATGAAAAGATGCTGTGGGCAGAAAGAGATTACAAAAAGTGCGCTATTAATTATGTATATACTCCTCTTTTTCATTTAAGCATTGCAAATTCAATTCGCCAATTTGCAGCACTGGGTTTTTCGTATCATTGATAAAGTAATTGGATTTGGGATAAAAAAGATGGTAGGTACTTTATTAAAAATAACTAGTAATAAAACGTGAAAAGTGTACTCGCGATGTATGTAATAAGGAACATAACCCAACATAATTTATAATTAGAAGAACTGCTGCTGCAAAAAAACATTACAAGTGTAATCAATTGCGCAAAAAGTATCCAACAGCCTTGATACAAAGTAACATTAAGCTTGCACAGTCTCGAAAATAAAAAAAAAGTTAACGAATACTGTACGTAATATCATTACCGTTGTCGCCTAGATAACCCGTAATGACGACGATTCGTTTTCGCCTCAAACTCACACTCACACACTGCCGACAAGTTATCTGCCATCTGAAATGATTCAAATACTTGAGGAACATATTAACACTGTCGCCCGAAAAAGACGTCCGAACGCCGATCGACACCGGCGGCGCAACGTCTATACAATTTTTTTTTCGACTAGAACTTATTTACTGGCGTCTATGTGTACTTCAAAAAGATTTTCAGCAGTATTTATCTCATTTGAAATGTCTTCGGCATTTCATAGTTTTGCAAAAGTTCGAACGGATCGACGCTCGGATGAACTGCGAAAAGTTTTTCGAAATTTTTGGTGCGCGCATTTGTGGTCGAGTTTTTTGGAATGAGAGCAGGTCTTTATCATCGGTAAGTTGAGCACAACTTATGGTTGTGATTGAGAAATAATTTATCATTAAAATCTCGTAAAATTAACCGCACCCTTAATATTCCGAAATAGTCACAGCCTATAATTCGAATTATTGCACACATTGCCTATTTTTTACGAAAAACCATTAAAATTAATTTCAATTAATGAAAAAATTTAAATTTTAACATCGTTGAACGTTATTTAAAATTATGGTGAAAACAATAAAACTGTCAATAAATGCAAGCATAAATTTTTAAAACGCAGTTGGTATTGTTTTCTTTTAGGTGCGCGTTCCAAGTTGGCTTAAATAAAATTAATGTTTCAAAATAATTTCGTAACAAGAAGAATAACACAAATATGAAATTTGAAAATTCTAACTTATCAAAACTTCTTCCTACATCTACGTTGGAAAAATTGTTAATGTCCATTTCGATTTGTGTTTGTTTAACTATAAGTTTATTATTAGCATAAAAACGCCATTAAAGTTGTACTGTTGTGTTATTTTAAGAAAAAATTCAATTTTTTCGTAACACTTAAACACTTTAGCTAACAAACTCGTTTTAAAAATAAAAATATCATAATTCAAATAAACTATAAAAGTTTTAATGACAATTCAACCAGTTCGTATATTAAGTGTCAAATATTTTTAGGTTACACGTTTATTATTTGATGCCAAACAGTGCCAGCTATTAAATATACCTAAGTGAATTTCAATGAAATTAATTTAATTTTTTTTTTGTCATTACGTAGTCTTTACAGTATTATTCTCTATGCGTTTTGCAGTCGAACATATTACAATATTTTTTTCTAGTCTCTTTAATTTTAACGCACCTCACATCTGACACTTGACTGGCTGTGTCTACGATTCCGCTTAACCGGAATATTAACACTTATTACAGCGAACCCTACGTAATAAAGAATAGATTATACTTTAAAAAAACTAAAAAACACGCTTTTAGAGATAATCAAACTAAAAAGTAAACAATAATTCTTAACATAAGAATAAAATAACTGACGAGAAAATTAATGTCACTGTTCTGAAAGCGTGGGGTGTTTTCTTTCCGAAACGCAGAGTTAGTTTAAAAATGTCATACAAAGTACCCCACGCTTTTAGAATAGTGACATTAATTTTCTTGTCAGTAATTTTATTCTTATGTTAAAAATTATTTTTTACTTTTTAGTTTGATAAACTCTAATAGCGTGTTATTTAGTTTTTTTACACTATATTTTTTTAAAAATTAACACTATACTTTTATGCCTCTCTTACTCTCATGCAAAGGATCCCTAAAGAAATTTATGAATCCTGGTAAAACTAATCAGGATATTGATAGAATTATTGCATTTTCGTCGGTCTTTGACTAGTGTGCAAAGTTTAAATTAAATCTGATCACTTAAAGTAGGGCAAAATCGAGGCCAAAGAGTCAGTTACAAACATACAGGTGAAACTTATATAAACGTGTTAAAAACAGTTGTAAAATAAAATAATAATGCAATAAACGATAACGTAGACAAAAATATATCATTTATTTAAATATAGTATCTAAATTTGAAAAACGATCTTATTTACATCCTGCAGAATTGTTGAAGTCACAGTTTGCACAAGTTTTATTAAATAAATATTTATTGCCAGAGGTTCTAGTTTTATTATTTTAACAAAATTATTTATAAAACCACATTTAAAAATGCACAATATATTAACTCAGATATCTACTGCTGATAATACCTAAGTTTTCGAAATTCGCATACAGGTGTATATTGTGACACTACAGTCATCTATCAAGAATTATAAATATTTTTAGAACATTTTTAAGTATTACTTATCTAAATGGCAGAATAATGAAATTAAATTATAAACATTATCATTTCCAGAAACTTTAATAAAAAGTTAATTATTTGATTTTTTGTAAACCTCACATGAACATGTAAAAGTATTTTCCTATTATGTTTACGTTGTTCGAAATATTAGTTACGTCGTATTTAGTCTCACAGTACGTACAACTTGTTTTGACTGAAATTTTTAGTTCTATTTCCTATGCATATTAGCATAATAGTCATAACTTATAAAAATTGTTTTGTGATATTATTAAATACTCTTGTACTGTCTTTAGAATAAAATTATTATTTTTATTATCATTATTATTATTATTATTTTATTTGTGGTAGAGCTTCGACTACTAAGGTCATTGGCTCTTTTTGCTGACTAGTTATGGTTTACAATTTGTTCAGCAATCCTGCACCTTTAAGGAAGTTTATTAATTTATTTGTTGCAATGTCTAAGTTTCTTAATGCTACTTCTATTGAAGGGTGGATATTATTTTGGGTACGATTATCTTGAAAGACTGGAAATTCCAATAGATGCGAAACAGTAAGTCGACATTGACATCTCTTACACCGAGGTATGTGTGCACCTAATAAAAGGTAAAGGTGGGTAAGATTTGGGTGCCAAATCCTCATCCTACATACACTGACTTGTCTCTTATTTTTAAAGACTTCGGGTATGTCCATTTTCTTACACTTACTTTTAACTAGTCTTAGTTGACCTAAAAAACCGTTTCACTGGTTTTGCCATATGTCGTGGCTCTTTTTTTATAGTAGATTTAATATCACTATAAGAAATCGGGATTCCATTATCAATTGTGTTTCCGATCGCAACTTTAGCTGCAGAATCTGCTTGTTTGTTACCGCTAATGTTGGCATGTCCCGGGATCCATATAAAAGTGACTTTTTCCAATATTTTTATAACCCAGGGATTTCGGGAAAAACATTTCTTTAAACTTTGATGGTGCTTAATGAGTCAGTGCAGATCAAAAATTTGTCTTTCTTATTAAAAGAGGATAAAAGCAAGGCTTACCAAATTGCATAGAGTTCTGCCGTAAAAGTGAAACACATTGAGTTTATTGATTATTTATTTATTTATTATTTCTTATTAGAGTCGAGAATAGAATATTGTATTGCAACTGGACGAATCTTTCTGGATTTTTTTAAAAATCGGTATAGTTCATGTATGAATAGTTACCTACAGAAGGTATTGTTTCAAATTACTATAGAAATACTCTGTATACGGAAATTATTTTTTTTTGTATTTTTGTTAGCCTTCTATCTTTTTAATTTACATTAAGTGTAGGTAGGTATGTTTTAGTATTTTTTATCGGTTCACATTAATTAGAGCTTGGGTTATCATAATATTCCTTGTACAGGATTATTAAATTAATTACTTTCTATTAAAATTAAACGATAAAACATCTTTTTAACACGAATAACTTTACATGGTAATAAATATTTAAATACTTAGTAGTAGAAGCTAAAATAAACAAGTCTATTATAAATTCCAAAAAAATGTTTCAATCATTTATATTAGTAACAAATGTGTAAATAAGCTTCATTTCTAATTGGATTAATCAGAAACCTTCTAGTTTTATCTAACACAAATATAACTCTGTTAATTTGAGAAGTGTGGTTAAAAACTGTTTTGATATTCAATCATTTGTAAATTGATATCCGCGTAGCGACTCTAACTTTTAGACCAGGATTTAATCGCAAAAACTATACAAATATGACCATTTATATATATATATATATATATATATATATACATTTATTAAAAAAATATTGCAAAACTAAATTTTTATGCCTTTAAGTTTTATCACATACATACAAATGGCCACGCCTTTTTCCGTAGGAGTAGGCAGAGATTTTCTTTCCACTTGCTACGGTTCTTACACGTCTCTTTTATCAGCGCTTTTATACATGCTCGTCGGTTGGTGGTACTCTTGACCTGGCCTTTCTTCAAAACAATGTTAATTTAATCGAGATAAGTTCGCCGAGGTCGACCTCTACCGACTTCCGTCCATTCACAGTCCCTCTTATAAATTTGTATCGTCAATCTTCCTTTATCCATCCTTTCTACGTGTCCAAACTATCTAAGCATTCCTTTATCCATCTTTGTAACCACATCTCCACACCAAAGCGTTTCCTTATATCACTATTCCTCACTTTATTCTGCAGAGTCACTCCGGCTATACACCCATCTCCGCAGCATTGGTCTTGCCAAAGCCAACATTCACTACCATACATAAGTGTAGAGACCAACACTTCTTTATGCATAGCCATTCGTGCCATTTTTGACACGCTATGGCTGCTTATAAAGTTCGTTTGTTTCCCTGCCAACACCCATCGCTCAATAACATCTGTAAACGTCTGTAAACCCAAACTCATTCACTTGTTTTACTTTTACTCCTTTAATCATGCCATGCTTTTTTTCCTTTCTAAAAACATTACTTTTGTCTTGCTTACATTAACTTTTAGCCCTTTGATTTTTCTTCCACCTAAAGTGCCATGCAGTCGTTACTACGTAGGCGTCCTCCATATTTTATAGATATCTGTTAGTTGCAGCATCTCTAAGTGATCCAAAGTAATTCCCGTCCAATGTCGGATGTTGCGCAACCTAGATAACTTTTTACGACTAATACCTTTTTTTCCTTTAATTTTCCCTTCTAATATTAGCCGTGGAAACTCATATTGATTTTTATCATGCATAATATTAACCATCTCCTGTCCTCAGAAGATGCTAATATGACCTGATCGTCGGCGCAAAGG
The DNA here is from genome assembly GCA_950111635.1 of Agelastica alni. Taxonomy (NCBI): domain Eukaryota; kingdom Metazoa; phylum Arthropoda; class Insecta; order Coleoptera; family Chrysomelidae; genus Agelastica; species Agelastica alni. The sequence goes on from OX467711.1 coordinate 15,261,160, forward strand.
AGGCATTTAAACGTTTAAACAAAAATATCTTCTTTAGTTTATTTCTAAAATATTAGAACGACGTATTAAATTTATTTATGTATTAAATAATCGTATCAAAATAACTCAGAAATGCCAATATAAGTGAGAATTTGTTCTTGATTTTCGTAATATCAGTTTTTTAAACTACAATAACTCATTACTCCTAACGAACAATTGATTTAGTCACTAGGTTGAACGGTCAAACTATCGTTTTAAAAAGACGAATAATTTATTATTAAAATATATCTTGTCACAATTTCTTAATAAAAAACAAACTAGCCTATTATGTCTATGTTTCAAATATTTTATATCAGTGCCCCATTTACAGAATAACACATGTCTTAAAGATTTATCTGAATATATAATGTTTATCTATTAAAGTCACTAAACACATGTTTTTGTTTGTTGCAGGATATTAAAACAACCAGGAAAGGCTATTTTCTATTTGTTTACTATCATGGTGAGTTTCAGAATATTTTATTATATATTTGTTTCCTATATAAATTAATTTATTTGAAAAAATATTTACAAATTGGCGTGGGACGAAGCGATGATGCTTGTAACTCATTCTCTAAAAGCGTTGAAGGTCAAAAGAGGAGAAACTATCGCATTAAAGGGAGTTCTACAACCAGAAGGTTTTTTTGTTAATAAATTATTGTCTTGGATGGAAAGACTAGACATTATCATTTGTGATTCTTGAAAAATACAATAAATTTTAAATGTGCATACAGAGAATCAGGTACTTATTGTACTAACAATGTTAGTAACGACTTTGATGAGTAAAATATTGTGTTGTGTGTTGAGATTTTGTTTGTTGAACCACCTTTTCTGTTTGTAGACTGTCGGCGCCATTTCTTAGTCTTCCCACCAAGAACGTACGCAATATATCTCTCACCTTTCTCGGTTTCCCCCAAAGAGTGCAACAACCAATTAACTATCCATTTTCACCTGCGAGCCGTGGCACGGTACATTCTCTCCATTTGCCATTCGCGGCCTGTACCATCGTAATTATAATTGTTTTACTTATATGGCCACTTGTCGGTTATTCAGCAAACATGGCGCCCAATAAACAAAAGATATAATCGCCGATCTCGTTACAAGGACCCGCTTTTACTGATTTGTAACTTTTGCGCAACTTTTTAATTGACGTTGGTCGTTGCCATTCGGTTACATAAAAGGAATAGTTCTGTTTTCAATTGGAAAAAATGTTCGATATTTGTCACATTTATTGATCACTTTTAATTATTTCTTGTCTTTTAAGTGTTTAAGTGTCCTCTTTTTTGATGCTGTGCGCGTTAAGTGAAAAACACATAGGTGATGTGGAAAACTAAAAGGGACCCTATGTCTCAAAATTAAGAAATTGAGATATATATATATATATGTTTCATTACAGAGAATGAAATTCTTAACAATTTGGTGTAAAACTCATTACGGTATCTAAAAAATTGGCAGAGTTATGACAGTTTGAATATTGGTTAAAGAAAAAAGGAGTCTTAAAAAAACGCATTCAAAGTTTTGTAAATTAAAGAATCATTGTATATTGAAAAATTAACATATTTAAGACATGAAATCAGTTTTAAATTGTTGTTTTAAATATCCCTAATGAAACTTAAGACAATGAAAAAAGAACAATATTATTTTAAATAAAAATATGACATGCTAAATGAAACATACAACAGTTTAAATTGATCGCTTTCGCTTGGTGGCACGGATAGGTTTAGGATTCTCAGCTCCATGAGTCTGAACATTTGGATCGTCACAGATGTCATTGTTTACTTCTAAGCAGGTGGTAAGAGCAGGAAACATTAAGTTTTTTAACTCATTTTTACAAAAGGGCCTTATGGCCTTGTATAAATATGCCTTGCGAGCTTCTGTCAGACCTGGTAGTTGGATTGTAGTAGGGTCCGTCTTCGTTTGGAAAGATAGCATGAATAAATCTACTCCATCAAGATCAGATTTGCAGAAAACTTTTCCTTTTTGGACAGATGAAAATTCAAAGTGGTTAAACTTTGTAATATTTTTGACTTTATAGCACTTATTTGCAGCAAAAAAGGCTTGCCAATCATGAACATTAATATTTGTCGGAAATTTTTTAGCTCTCGTAAGATAACAACAGAAAAGGTTTCAAATGTCGTAAGTGTTTAAATCAGTAGAGACAATGTAATAATTCCTGCCAGAGATCCTTTTAATTCCCTTAAACGCCACTAAAAGGCAGTAAAAGCCGTATTCTGAGGCAATTTCATATATGGGAAAAAGGTACCAAATGTCGCTTCAATGCTATAATTCCATAACGACATTCGGTCCCTTTTCGTAACAGTGATAAACCTTTACAAAAATGCATTTTCAATATTAATAAGGATTGTTTATGAACATACGAACACTAATTTTGGATAAAAGAACAAATTCACTACAATAATTGACAAAAAAACAAAAATGGCCATAATTAACCTATTTTGGTTTTTTGCATCTCACGTAAAATGGTCCCTTTTAGTTTTTCACATCACGTATGGAAAAAATTTAAGGGTATTCAATTCTGAGCTAAAAATTTTTGACTAACAGAAGGTTTTGCAGTTGATAAATAAAAACAAGTTTATTTCGACAAAATTTATTTAAACCACAAACCTATTTTTGTACAAACAATAATGTCGAAAAATTTTCAAGTTCTTCTTGGACCAACACTCTTTTATGCACAGCCAATTGTGCCTTTTTTGACACGTTCTGGTTGCTCATTAAGTTATACAGGGCGCAATTCATTTGTTTTCCTGCCAACACCCTTTGCTCAATATCACAGTCATACTTTCCAACTTTGAACCCAAGTATACAAACTCATTAACTTGTTCTACTCTTTCTTCTTCAATCAGCACTATCAGTTGGTTATGATATCTTTTTTTTAAAAAAATACTACTTTCATTTAGCTAACATTTACTTTAATCCCTTTAATTTATAGAGCATCAAGCATATTATTAACCGTCTCTTGCAACTTCTCCTCAGATGATGCTAATGACCTGGTCATTGGCGTAAAGGAGGCATTTGACTATCAAATCTTCATTCTCAATCCTTATGCACTCTTTTACAAATATTTTAAACAATCGTCTATGTATAAGTTAAACAACCATGGCGAAGCCTCACATCCCCCATCTAATAACTTTTTTGACGTCAAACAAGTCCTTGTAAGCTCCGTTTATCCTGATTCAGCAGTGGAATCCTCCTAAAGTGATTTTAAACTTTAACTAATACAATATAACATTAATATTTTTATTTTTATTTTTTATTCATCTGTAATTTATTATGGTAATTGTATTAAATATGTCGTTATCAAAGGGTTTCTTTTTACAGCTAATTACAAAGCGATCTTCACTAAAGGTTGTAGATCTCGTGCGTCCTGCGTGCTCTCAGATATATCTCTAGATTCAAGCGGGAAATTACGCTTTGAGATTTATCAAATACTCGTGCTATATTTTGTTTGTCGAGTGCCATTTTCTAGCATACCAATGTCTCTCAGCTTTTGTTTGCGGTTTGAATGGTTCAAATAAAAAATTCATGTGATTTACTTTGAACTCAAATTAATACTTACTATGTTTCTCTAGTGTTTTAAACCGATAAAATATAGAACAATAACATGTTTCTTAAGTTTGTTTTTTTTACATAGGAAAATTCAGTGGTATTCAATGTGGGTTAAAAATACAAAATAAGTATTTAAGGAACCAACTTATTAATATTTAAATATAAATGAATCTCCTTATCTTATTTCCATGCGTTTATTTCTTCATGTAAGGCATAAGAAGTTCAAGGAGTATTTTCAATGATCCCTATTGACCAATTATACACCTTTGAAGTAAAAATGATAAAGCATCATCGTAAAAACTTGGTTTTTAAAAAATGTATCTGTAAAATTTCTTACAGCTATGAACGTACTTCTGCTGAACAATCATCGTTATGATTTGCACGAATAAACTTACCTTTTTAATAATATGTTTTTTCATTGTTTCAGTTTTTGATCTTGAAGGAATCCCATGAGCATGGTGCGTGCAATCAAAACTGTTTCGGACCTGTAATGAAAATAAAAATTTATAATTACGCCTCACATGGGTATCTTCAAGTCAACGGCTCCACTGTTACATCAAAATCAGAGGATGGTGAGTGTAAACCAAAAATAAAATCATGTTGAGCAATCAATAAGCTAATTATTTCATTTTTTATTTGGTGAAATGAACATTTTTTTGTTAAAAATTATCAAAAATTAATTAGGGATAAAAGTTTCTTGCTAAGAAATATAGTGGGGAAAAATATTAATTTTTAACAATGATGTTACAGTCGAAACTCGAGGGACTCTTAAAATATTACGAATTATCCAGTGTTTAAAATATCAAATGGTTTAAAATTTTTGAGAGAAAATAAATAAAACTTCGAATTATTGAGTGTGAGTACATATTCTGTTATATTGGTTTGCTTCAAAGCACATTGCTGCTGTTCAGACTGCTCAATAACTTTTTTGAGAGAAAAAGTGCCTAAAATGATTTTTCATTACTTTTGTTTTGTAGAGAGAAGCTTTGTAAGGTGGGGGGGTGAGGCTCTTGCTTCTTTAACTGACACCTCTGCTAATGGTTCGTCCTCACCTTCATCGTTGCTTTTTTCATTCGTATCTGTCGCAGATAAAATTATGCAATCTTTCAGTCTCTTTCTCTCTGCAACTTTGAATTGTCGAGTGTTTAACGCCAATGAGTTCGAATCAATGCGTCGTTTTATTACGTAGAAATGCTTTTTTCGTTCGAATTACCAAGTGCATAAAAATTTATTGATTTAGTTCGAAATATAAAGAGATTTTCTAGCGAACTCGTGATAACTCTGAATTATAGAGAGGTTCGAATTATCGCATGTTTGAATTAACGAGAGTCGACTGTATTTCTATAAATAAAAAAGTGTGAGAAAAATTAATTCTAGACTGTTACTGGTCCTTGACAATGAACAGTCAATATTTTATTGCAACAACTCTTGGTATCTAATATTTTGTGATAGCAACGCTTGCAACAATTTTATGGATTATTTTTAAGAGCATAATAGATGCTCCGATACTTTAATTTTTTTATTCAATGTTTTTTAAAAACATTGCGAAAATGCTATAATTATAAAGAACAAAAATAAAAAAAAACTATTCTTTTTAAAATTCCTTGAAGAGTAAAATAAATGGGTCTAAAATATTAAAAAAATAAACTATTGATCCACCATTCATTTCTACCACCGCGCACGAATTAAAATGTTTTTCGTTTTAATGTTGAATAAAAAATACTCTTTTTTGTAAACAACAGCAAATTTATTTTACAAAATACTTATCCACTTTTAAAATAATTTTGAACGATGTGAAATAATGTTTTTTGTTTCAGGTATCATATACAAAATTTCAGCCGGACAAAACTTCTACCTGTATGACATGAAAGCAAAGAAATTTATATGTTGGAAAAGGCCCCACAGAACAAAATCTGGACAGAACCGAAAACATAATAAAAATGCCACTATAATAGCAAGAGTAAGTTCAAAGTGGTTTTTAACAAGTATAAATTATTCTTCACGCAGAATTTTAATAAAATTAGTTATATACATATACATATATATAGGAATCCGGTTTCATAGCGTCCTAGCCTTCCGGTTCCCAGCCTCAAGCGTCTTCTATCCTCCCAGTCTCTTGGATGCAAATCTCTTTCCGACATAGCTCTTTGTATTCCACTTATCCATGTAGTTTTTGGTCTACCTCTGCGTCGTGTTTCGGTAGGTAACTATTGTTGTATTAGTTTTGGGAGCCGTTCATCTGTCATTCTCTCAACATGGTCATACCTTGTTAACTGCCTTTGTTGAATGTCGTCAACAACCATATGTTCCACCTTTATAATTTCTCTTATTCGAGCATTCGATATTCTTTCCATTCTTGATTCCCAGCCGCTCTTCGCCAGAATTCCATCTCCAAAGCTAAAAGACGTCTCTCTAGGGTTCTTGTCATTTGCCATGTTTCACAGCCATACATTACTATACTTTTAAAGACGGAATTATAAAGAAGATGTTTCCTTTCATAAGAGATTTGTTTTGACCATAATATTGAGTTTAGACAGCATATATTTTTCCCCTTTACGATCCTTTGTTCAACTTCACTCTCTGTACGTCCTGTTTTGTCAATTTGTGTTCCAATAAATGTTGCAATAAATATACATACCTTGGAACACAAATAAAATTAGTTATTTTTTGAATATTATTACTAACTTGTTCATCATTTTTATTTGGTTGTGATGGATTTTGTTGCATAAAAATGTTAAAAACTAATATTTTCCCGCACCCTCTGCGTCGGTTCTTAAACTTTTATACTTTTCTCCCTGTTTCGTTTCTTTTTTATGTGAAGTTTTTTAATTTTACCTTCCAACTATTTTTAAAAGGTTTCTTTATTTAATGTTGTTCTTGGTTATTCTTCTTTTCTTTTACTACCAAAACTTACTTGATATTTTTGTAGTTAGTATTCATGTTGATATCATATTCACTAAAGAGGATTTTTTAGGCACGATAGAGAATTTTTAAATAAAAATCCAGTCGAAACTACTTAAAGTACGGTGAATCAAATAAAAATTTAATTTATCACAACGTGTTATATTTCTACAATAAATTATTTTAATGGTCATTTATTTTTTATCTCATAGTAGAATAACACATTATTAATTTTGGTAGTTCCCCTTTTTAAAATATAATTTACAAAGTATTTATTTTAATTTTACTGCCTAATAAATCTAAGTTTGTGCGCCACATGTTTCATTAATTTTTTTTAAATAAATGAATCATTAAATGCAGTAGTTTTGTGTATTATTTCGTTGAATGTCATTAAAATTCTACAAATAAATAATTTACAAAGGAAACTAGGAAAGTGTTGCAATATAGCTCTATTTATTTAATTTTTTCAAAATAATTTCCACCAAAGACAGTACATCACTCCATCCTCCGAAACCAATCCTTAAACCACATCTGCCAGGTCTCGCTAGGAACTATGGCGCACTCGTTATCCCAATCCCTCGAAAGGTCCTTATCACTGGAAAACCGTCTCCGTTCAGATTAACTTTTTACATGGGAGAACAGTGCAAAGTCACAGGGTGCAAGGTCTGGACTGTAAGGAGGGTGCTCGAGCAGTTTCAGTCCTGTAGTGGTCAAATAGTCGGTGCACTCTGTCGTGCGGTGAGATGGAGCGTTGTCATGATGAAAGAACCAGGTGTCCATTCTTGAATTTGGTCGGAAGTTCTTCAGAGAGTCGATGACTTGAGAAAGGCACAGCTAAGTGTACCACTTAGCTGTGACTGTCTTTTGCGTGTTCAACACGACACGATACACGCTCCTGTATTAGAAAAGAAACAGCTATCATTTTCTTCTTTACTGATCGGTGTTTTCTGACTACTAAAGTGTATCTTCGTCATGAAAGACACAAGCTTTGTTTTTAGACCTGGTCGGCACATCATAATAGTACAGCCATATCACGTCACCTATCACAATGTTGTTTACATATCGAGATTGTTCCTTATCAAAGATTTTCGGCGTCTCCCGGCACCATTTCACACGTCGTGTCAGACTATGCGTCACCCAGAGAGAACGAACTTTCGACACTGCCAATTATTGTTAAGAATCGAAGCATTTAGGTGCAAGGTTTCCTTAATGTGGTGTTAAGTCACTCGCCTGTCTGCGTCAAGCATTTTTTCCCAGCAGTAACGTTTTCCTCCTTTACGGACGTTGGTGGCCTTCCCGTCCTCTCAGCGTCCTCCAGACTATAATATCCCTTTGGAATTCTCTGTACCATTTCACTTTCTCTCTGACTATAGTCGTACGATGTGAAGAATCATCATCTAGTGCAAGAGTATTTTCTTCTAAGCACTGGTCTATGTTTAAAACCACGAGCGAAGTTATACAGCAAAACCACCCGAATATCGTTTCGTGATGCCATCACTTACTTTAAACTATCACTGCTGACAAACAAGTGAGCCCACCGGCTTGGCGCAGCGGATAGTATGTAAGTATGAATACGTCTCAACATGCACCAACACTCAGACTCCTGCGCCACGTGGTTGCGTCGTATTGCAAAACTTTCCTAGTTCCCTTTGTATTGCTTAGCAAAGAATGAAACAAGACGACTTTAGAGGGAGAGCTTTGACATCCCATGCAATTTAAATACGTGTTTTATACTACCTGTACGAAAACTGGGATTTTTAATGTCTGGAGCCAATCGAAAAAAAATAAATATAATTTAACATTTGTCACTGGACTGTTTCTACCCACTAACAGTCGCATTGGTCTTGTTTCGATTGGCTAAACAGGTACTGAAACTCTCAAATTCAATGCAGGTAATGTGAATTTTTTTTTATTTTCTGGATTTACTCTATAATTACTTAACTCTATATCTTTCATTAGAAATTATATTTTTATCATTAATACAGATATGGAAAAATAATTGAGGAACATACAAATTTCAATACAAATGGGAATTCTTATACATGCGACCATCACAAAATGTAACAAATATTCGCGTTCATTAATTATTTATTTACATACATACATAAAGTCACGCCTTTTTCCCATAGGGGTAGGCAGAAATCACTTCCTTCCACTTGCTACGGTTCGTACACACATCTTTTGCTTCCTCTACTTTCATCAGTGCTCTCATATATGCTCTTCGGTTGTTGGTACTCTTGGATTAATGTAGAATGTTCCTTAAAAAAATTTATATCACTGATATACATTGAAATCACGTAGGTATGTTCCGCAAAATTTTTCCCATATCTTTATATACTGTTATTTGATTTAGTTAATAATCTAATTTAGTAAGGGGTAAAAAACAAAAATTTACCAAACAATATTTTTTTTTTTTTGGAAATTTTTTGACAAACATTTGATTTGTGACTGTGTAGTCTCCATTTATTCCTTAATAGTCAAATAATTTTAAAATTTACTTAGCATGTTTTTTAATACTTATTTTAACATTAATAACTACTATTTAAATGAATTGCTTTTAATACTGTTGGTTTGCCATAAAGTTTAAAGAAAAACAATTGTTAAAACAAAATTCTAAAAGCCCCTTTTTATTTGTTGCAGACGTTTAGTAGCTACAATTGTCAATTCAAAGACCTGGTAGCCAAAAACGTCGGAGGCTACGTGAATTTAGTAGCAGCTTTCAACAATAATTTAAAGATGAAGTTCAACAGCAAAGGTAAAGTCGTTTCCCAAAAATGCATACCTCCTGTAGACAAAATCAAACTTCGTCATATGTGCCGTCAACAGACTCTATTTTTAATTTCCCCCTACAAAGATAGAAATTTCCAGGACGAAAGGGCCTGCCAATGTCCCGAAGCCAGGTATCATTTTTGCAATGCATCGTTCGCGAAAATGAAAGTATTTAAAAATATATGCAATCTAAGTAACGAAACTTACGATTCTTAGAAAAAAAGTATTGTTTTTAATATAGAGCAGGTCAAAGCAGAACGAAGATGTTTATAATATTAAATTTAGAATATGCCGCTGTTAGTAAACCTCACCACGTAATCGAACGGATGATTATAAAATGTTCTGATAGAAATTAGCAGTCAAGTGTTACGGTGTATTTCACTTCCAATAAAAAATAAACTCAAATTTGAAACTTCGTTTCAAGATTTATTCAGCACTTGTTTCTATTATATTATAGGGTGATTTACTTAGAGGTATTTTTCTTAACAATTTTATTTTATAATCTTTATTGGCATACAAAAGAACTATTCTTTACAATTATTTCTTAAAGATAATTTTTTTCAAATGTTGTCCGCCACTACGGTTAACAAGGTCCATTCTCAAGTTCCAATTTTCAATTACGCGTGATAGTATTTCGAGTGGTATTTGGCCAATGACTCGAGTAATATTGGCCTTCAATGCCTCAATCGTAGCCGGCTTATCCATGTAGATTTTGGACTTTACATAGCTTTAAAGGAAAAAGTCAAGAGGTGTAATGTCACATGATCTAGCTGGCCAATTCACTGGTCCAAAGCGTAAAATGATCTGTTCGCCGAATTGTTCTCGCAGTAAAGCCATGGTTTCACGGGCTGTATGGCGCCATCTTGTTGGAACCACATTTCGTCAAAACCACGGGCTTCAATTTTAGGAATCAGATAGTTTGTTATTATGACGTAATAACGGTCACCATTCACAGTAACATTCCGGCTCGCCTTTGTTTTAAAGAAATATGGACCGATAATTCCACCGGCCCATAAACCACACCAAACAGTTGTTTTGTCTGGATTTAATGGCAGCTCTTGAACCTCTTGAAAGCTCTTGAAAACAGTAGATCTTCTGCAAGCTTGTCAAGAGTCCAACGACTAAATTGAAAACGATTCGGAAGGTTGGTTGGCTTAAGTTCTTGCACTAATTGAATTTTGTATGCTTTCAAAGAAAGATCCTTACGTAAAATACGCCAAGTTGTTGAGTACGACAGGCCAAGCTGTTGAGAACGACGACGAATCGACACTTTACGGTCTTCGCGTACACTCTCCGCTACCGCCCCTATATTTCCTTTACTACGTGCTGGATTTGGTCTATTTGGCCGAGTATTATACAATAATGAAAATTGGGTCTCAAACTTACTGATGGTAGAGCGAATTGTGCGTTCGATAGGCCGATTATGTGGACCATAAGTTGCTCTAAGCGCGCGATACACATTCCTCGGAGAACGCCCATTTTCATAATTATGTTAAACAATTTTTAGACGCTGTGCCGGGCTAAGTCTATTCATTATGAAATATCAAACACTACTAAACAAGAATGCCACTTCAGTTGACATGACGCATGCGCAATCATGCAATTAAATACCCACCACAAAAAGTACCTCCAAATAAATCACCGTTTATTTATCAATAACTGTGGTTTTTTATTATAGCCATTGTAACACATTAGGGTTACAAATAATGCGATAAAGATCAAAATTTAAATTTTTAGTTGAAAGTCTCTTACAAAAACGAAAACAAATGAATTTTTAAAACTTTTAGACCGATTACAGTCTAAAAATATTATTTTAATATCGATAATAATTTTCATTTATTTTAGTTATATTTCTTCGTTTAAAAATATTTCTTGGGCACCTGGAGTGCCGAGGTAAATAGTTTAAAAAACCACCCTTAATTTATTGCTTCGTAGAATAAAATATTGCTACATAATATTTATATATTATGCATTCATAATACATACCAACATCACAAAAATAGAACAAAACAAAATCAGTAATTGAAAAATTATTTGCGGTTTAATAAAATTGTTTTTGTGCAATGAAAAAAATGTCATAAATCTCTGCCTATTTGGAATTTCCAAATTGAATGTTAAGAGGTCGTTTAAATTGCATTTAACTATTACAATTTTTTAATTTTTGTATTTAAATATTTATGTACAAAACAATATTAAAATGAAAATTAGCACAAATAGTTCATAGCATTGTAATTAAAAAAAGTTACAATTTTGTACCAATAATAATCATCAAGAAAATGTTTGTTACTAAGAGAATGCTTGTGGAAATGTTTTCAATAACAGTATTCTTATCTATAGGAAACTTTTAATTTTTTTTAGCATAAAATAAGACGCTGATAAAAATGAAATTACTTTGTCTAAAATGATTTTTAACCAAACACAGTCCATTAATTTGTTCCCCGAAAAAGGAATTAATTAGATAAATACAAACTTTACAACGATTTCATGTTATTTTTGTTTGACTAACAAAATTACCATGAACAGCACAGCGAAATAGAAATTTTAAATTATATCTGTTTAAAAGATCCTTGAGATATAATTTTAATAAAATCTTTACTGACTAGTTTCCTTAGATAAAAAAATGAGTTTATTGAACAATCGAAACATTTGGTATTTATTTTTTCAAATGTTTTATCGTTATAAAAAAGAACTAGATAAATATTATTTATTATTATACAGGATGTTTGTAAATAAGTGCGACAAACTTCAGGGGGTGATTCTGCATAACAAAATATTGACAGTTTGCTATATAAACGTATGTCCGCAAATACTTCATTTCGGAGATACGGGGCGTTAAAGTTTTTCTTAAAAACTGACGATTTATTTATTGCTCTGAAACCGGTAGAGATATGCAAATAAAATTTGGTTGGTTCTAAGAGGTAGTTATTGCGCATTTTCGACATGCAATTAAGAATTTTATGTTTATCATTGGTGCGCATACGGGTAATGATCCCATTTTTTTTAATAACTTTTTTTTAATATATTCTCAAGAACATTCTAATACAATAACATTAAACCAGAATCCGTATCTCTAAAAACGAAGCATTTTCTAACATAAGTTTAAATAGCACACTGTCATTTTATTTGCATATCTTGATTGGTTTCAGAACAATAATGTATAATAATAATTTTAAGAAAAACTTTACACCCCGTATTTATGAAACGAAGTATTTGCGAACATATGTTTATATAGCAAACTGTCATTATTTTTTCATGCAAAATCACCCCCTGAAGCTTGCCGCACTTATTTACTAACACCCTGTATATTTAAAATATATTTATAATAATTAAATATATTTCCATTTGATATAAATGATATTGGACAAGAAATGGATACCTGCGTTTCAAAAAAAAGTAAAACTAAAATTGTGCGCTTCTCGTAATCAGCAACAAAATGCGTATCAGAGAAAGAATTTAACAATGTTAATAAAATAATAATTAGTATTATTATACACTGGTAACATTTTTATCAAAGTAATATAAAGTGAATTCAAAAGTCGAAAATCCTATATTTAATGGTAAAAGTCTATTGCCGAGTTCTTTTATTTTGACAATTGCAAAATTTGCTTTAATCGTTTACATAAGGCACTATAAGTATGAGTATTATCATTCGCTATTTTGTGACCTAATAAAGTGAACTGGAATATTTAAGCATTGCACAAAAAACAATATTTTAGCCATATTTATTTATGTACGGACATCAGAAACTGAAAAAAATAATATACTATATATCATTTTTTATCAAATCACTTTGTACTCGACATGCCATCAATAATATAATTTAAAAAAGCCAACAATAATGAATCTACCTTCAATTACCAGTTACAACACACAATCCAACTCAAATATACGAAAATATATAAAAGATATTGTTTTATTAATTATTTAATAATGTATTATATTTTTTATAATAAATAATAAAATAATAATAATATTTATATTATTTTTTAAAACATAATATTTTTTAGTATTATTATTATATAAACCAAGTTACTAGAGAAAATGTAATCAATAATTGTCAATGGATGTTGAGGTTATCTTTTTCTGTGTCGAAAAAAAAATGTGTGACTGACAATGTCTTTTGAAATAAGTATTAAACAATTGTCGATTAGCATTGCCATTTCATTATAATTTTATTTTAAGATTTTTGGCTGAATAAACTTACAAATGTTTTTACAAAACACAAAATGGAGCATGATCATACCTATATTTTTTAGTGCTCTAGTTTACAGTCTCGCTCTGTAAGTATCGAAACTTTTCCATTATGGACGTAAAGTTTTCCGGGAAACAAGAAAATAGACATTTCTAAATTTAAATAATTTCCACAAGTCGTACTTTTAAGATCTTCACATAAATGTCACCTTCACTTAACTAATAATAAATCCTCTACGAGTTTCTTTAAAACAGAATTAATCCGTTAATATTCTCTCGGTAGAATTATCATTGACATGTTTAATTCATAAGATAGATCCAGTTATAAATTCCAAAAATATAATTTGAAAATGAAGACGCATGCCTCTCTATTAAAATCTTTCAGACTAACATCTTCTTCATGTGACTCTCTGTTCATGCATAGCCGTAATTGATTAGGGCGCTGATACTCTGTCTTCAATAACTCATTTTAAATTTTTATTCTCATTTATTTAATGTTTAATCGAGCCGTAATCGATTTCATTTTAATTATAAGCTAGCTTTTAAAATTGAATGAAGGTCGTTAACAGTAATTAATATTTTAAAATACAAATTTTGTAAACGAGCGTCCATACTTAAAGTTGTGGTAACTTTTTTTTCTAATTGTAAAAAATAAACAGACTGAATTTTAAATAATTAGATATTTAAATAATATTCACCTGATCCTTTGAATAAGTAGGTGTATACTCTCGATTGGCAAAGGATAATGGAGTTAAAAATAGGGTAATTCAATTAAAATAAGATTGTATTTATATTTAACCCTAGTTTGTATTTGAAAATTTATAAAGAACAAAAAACGTTGATGTGGGTATATTTTTTTAAAGATTAGCGTAAGGGTGGGTCTAGCCTTCCGATTTCTTTGCCTTGCATCGTACAGTTGCGAAACTAGTTGTTTTAAGTTAACATAAATGTATGTGGATTCAGAAACTTAATGTGGACAAACTTGACAAACAAAGACATTTGTGTAACACTGTAAACGAACGAGTAAATACTTAATTTTGATGGAGTTTGTCGGTTAACTTACTAGATACGTTTTTACAACAAATTACAAATAAGAATAATAATAAAAAAGTGCCATCATTTTCTTAAGAAAATGTGTTACTTTTAACCTTTATAGATAAGCCTTAAATTAAATCTAATCACTAATGGGCTTATAAATTTTACAAAGCAATATTAGTACTTAACTTTACTGTATCCCCCTTAGGAGTTGTTTTTTTACATTTAATTTTACCAAAACATCTGCTAAGACTTATCATTAAAAGAAAATTGTTTTTTAAATATTACCATTTATATTGTTTTTAATGTTTTTAATTTGTTGTTATTTTTCTGTAAAATAAATTTATTTTAAAATAGTTTATTTAGTAAGTCTGGTAAAAAAATTATGCTGTAAACCCGGTGGGGGTCCAGAAGGCCCGGAAATAGGATTCTACATAAAATGGCTTATTTTATAAAACATGGCAATAGTATTATATTATATAACTGACTAATAAATGCATAATTTAAATAAAAAAATACCTTTCAAGCAAAATATTTAATAATATAACAACCATAAAACTAACTCTTAAACCTTTTTCTGTTTAAACAAACATATTTTCTTTGAAAAACTTTATCTAATTATAACCTAATTGGCTTGCCCTCATATAAATAAAACATAATAAGAACAAGTTTTATCTATTCAGTCATTAAAATTGGTCTTCCTCGATTAATATTTGAGATCGTTAAATAAGGCAAAGTCTTAGGATCTTTGTTGCGAATACAAAAACTACATCTTGTACAACTATTAAGAATCTTCTTAACTGGTTCATTCTCATCACAACCCAAATGTTGAGCAATTCTTTCGTGTAAAAATGTAGGTAGTCTATCATTATCTTTTCTTAAAGATAACTGTTTTTGTAAAAACGAAAGTCCAAGCTTTTTTATGAAATTTAAAGACAATTTAATGCATGGATAACCATACTGCTGACTGTGATGACACGTATTATTTGCACAAAATCACACGAAACACTAAAAATTTGGTGTGGATCGTCGGCGCATAAATCTAACTTCAGCTTCTAATTATTACATTAGTTATAAGATTTTGAAAATGCTTCGGGCTTCTAAGACCCCACCAGGCTCACGAAAGGTTAATTACCATATTCTTTTGTAAATTATCTTAAAAAAAATACATAATTTTTAAATCAATGATACTGTAAAAATTAAAATCAATATCCTAAATTAGATTTTCTTTAAATAAATTACTAGTTTAAAGAGTATATTGCGAGCAGAAATAGCAAAAAGTTGAATTAAGGGTAAATAAAAAATAAAAGTGTAACAATTCTGTCAGTATTATTATATTTATTATACGTTACTTAATAATTGTTTATTATATTTTATACCACTAAGAAAAATAGTTGCCATAAATATTATGATTTATAATTTTATTGAACTGTGTACGGATTAATCTTCATTCTGCTTTTATCATACTATAAAATTATATATATTTATATATTAT
Organism: Agelastica alni; assembly: GCA_950111635.1. Classification (NCBI taxonomy): domain Eukaryota; kingdom Metazoa; phylum Arthropoda; class Insecta; order Coleoptera; family Chrysomelidae; genus Agelastica; species Agelastica alni. The sequence goes on from OX467711.1 coordinate 15,277,136, forward strand.
ACTGTATGTATTTGTACAAATGTTGAAAAATTTTTTATATATTAATTTATTTTTCTATAATTTAATTTTTGTATTATTTTGTGAATTATCTTCATTTAGGTTATGAATGTAAAATGTACAGTATTTCTTATTTTGACCCCCATGGGGTTTTTCCTTAACACAATCTAACTTTTGTATATTATTATTTATTTTTATGAATACGCATGATTTTGCACAATTAATTGTCTAAATAATCCATGTTTTAATGGTACATATATGTAACGAAACGAACAATTGCGAAATACCAAATAATGACTGAGGCTCTGATAATTAGTAACATTTTGATAACTAAATACAAAAAATTATACACGTCTTTCTGTTGTTATATGTTTGCCTCATAATTGTTAAATAAGATCTGTAGGGTAGGCATTGTCTTTAATTTATACAATACATTCCAACTCGTATGCATTTACAAATAAAATTATATGAAATTAAACAATTGTCTGATTTACCTTCATCTTGTACCCCCTTGTTAACATTTTTATTTACTTATTTTGCGTATGGCTACAAAGGCAAGTTATAAATACAATAAAAATATACAACAAAGTAGTTAAAGTACGTTGCAAACAATTGCATGCGCCTGTCATTTTTCCAGCCAGAAGATCCGAAGATTGTCTGTCGCCTCTTGTGTTAGTTCATTAAGTGTTAAAATAATTTTTTGTGACACCCAAAAAAAGAGAACTATTGATACGAAAAATTTAGTGTTTCGTTATTATCATCAAAAAGATTTAAACAACAAATTAGTGCATTATGGGTTGTACTGTAAAATGTACTCTCTCAAGTTGTATTTATTCGTAGTTATAGCATAAATGTCATTTTTTTAATTAGTCGAAAAATTATTAAAACAAGTGGAAGTGATATTTTAAAAACTTACCGAAAACTACACATGAACAAATCGCAGCTGTTGCAACTCAGTAGGTAAGTATGATTCAATTTTTATTTCCAATTCTGTCGATTTTGTATTTTTTTTTACTTATAATAACTGTAACAATCCCTATGTATATCTTCTGTCATTTTGTATTTCAGTCTTTTTTTTGAGAAAGAGTAGAGTATATTACAAATGATTATATACATGCATATAGTCACGCCTTTTTCCCGTAGGGGTAGGCAGAGATCACTTCCTTTCACTTGCTACGGTTCTTACATACATCTTTTGCTTCCTCTACTTTCATAAGTGCTCTCATACATGCTCGTCGGTTGTTGGTACTCTTGACCTTTCCAAACCATATAAGCATTCCTTTGTCTATCTTTGTAACCATATCTTCCTTTACCATTCTAGTGTCGCCAACATAACGAATTTTTCGCAAAATTTTGGAAATTTACGAGTAAGTAGGCCTCGCTCAATGAGCGAAAGGATCCCTTTATGATCGGTGCCCTGGGCGGTCGCACCACCGCGCCCTACCCTAACGCCACTACTTCCTTACAAATAATACATATAATCACAAAGCATTTCAAAAGAAATTGTTGTTTTTTAAATCGCAATTGAAAAGTAATAACTCTCACCACTTTACATTGTTAAAATAATTTAACAAATATGTACAAATATGCAAAAGGAATAAGAAAACTTACAGCTCCAAATGGAACTGGTTGTCTTACAGTTCAATATTAAATTAAAACAAATTTTTGAAACATTAGAATCAAGCTGCAACACCAATTACGATGTGCAATTACCTAAATTTAGATCATTTGCAAAAGCTAATTGAAAGAGCCCATGATGGAAGGTTAGATCAAAGGTAAGATCGAGGGTAGACGCGGACCAAGACGTAGAAAGTACTGCTGGCTTAAGAACATACGAGATTGGACAGGCTTGGGTTCAAACGCTTTGCTAAGAAAGGCCCAAGATAGAGAGGAATTTTCCAAAATTGTTGCCGATCTTCGATAGGAAAAGGTACTCGATGAAGAAGTGAAAGAGATAAATATTTTTTGATGACTTTATTTATTTAATTTCATTTTTAGTGTAATATATTTCTTTACAATGTGCGTTTAGTATCATTATTATTATATTATCTATGTTTACATGTAAGAACAATAGTAAACACAATAATAATAACTCATTATGTTTTTGACTCCAAATTTTTTTTTTATATTGGGTCCAAATCTAATATGGGGGTATATTTTTTATATGTGGCTCGCGGAATTATGATGCATTTACAAATTGGTCCGCAAGATTATTTGGGTTAGCTACCCCTTCTTTGGATAAACTTTATAATATAAAGCTTATCACATTTTTTGTAACTGAATCCGACCTCGCATAAATAGGTTTTCGCAAAAAAAATGAGAATTCACTTTTGATATCCAAAACTCCACTAAACCGAAAGAAGATCATTTTGACTCTCTTTTTTTCTATGAAATAAATTTCGATAGAGCTTAAGCACGGATCTTGGATCCACTTAAATTTCTTCCCCAAACTTTCTAGTGATTTTGAGAGGTGTTTCCTAAAAAGAAACAGCAAGTCTTGTGAAAAAACGACTTTTTATAGGCCACGTCTGTCGTAGGTGTTAATATTCTTTTGTGGGCTTTATCGATTTAACCAGGTACTAAGAAAAACATTTTTTCAGAGCATCATCCTTGAAAGTACCAAAAAAAAGTCTCAATGCATTAGAGATATTTTAGATAGACTAAAAAGATATAACTAAGATTAAATGGCTTCATTTATAAAATTTGCTGTATCATAATTTCATTAAAAGAGAAAACGTATTTTAAAAATATTTTTATCAAAAAAAATTTGCAGAAAATAAAAAAAAGTTCATCTATATCTATATTGTACAATAAAAAGTAATGCTAAATATTAAGTTTTTTTTTAAATTGCACATACTTGTATTGACAAAAAATAAACAAGTCTCGACATAAATACCTGCCATATTTATAAATCAGTCGGAAAGTGAATACCCACATAAAATGTATGATTGTGGATTAACTTTGATGGGAGTCGTATTTTAAATGTTTTATGGAGTTGGTATACGTGCATAACCGTAGAATCGAAGTGCTTTATGGGTGCCAAATTAGTTTTATTCTGAAACTCAACGAATAAGAAGATTATCAGTGAAAAAAATAAAAGTTTGTAGCAGATACTCCACAATTTCCACCCCAGTATAATCCTCACTTGTTTTATTAAATTTTAATTTAACATTTGGGTCTTTTCTAATACGTCCCCGCAGCTTTTTAAATTTAGAACAATATAAAATAGATTAACACCTAATAAAAGAGTACACTATATTTTAATGTTAACATGTGTCATTCTTGCGCAGCGGCCATGCTTATGTATCCTGTATCGTTTTAATTTTAGGTTAAAAACAAACACCACAAAAAATTATAAAAAACTAAAAAACATTTGCCTTCCTTCTTGGGGTAATGTAATTAATAATTTATGCATATTAGTAGTATGATTGCGTAGCAAAATATCTTATTAAAACAGGAAGTAACAATAATTAGCAAATTACATATAACAATTATATACATATACATTTAATAATTAGTTATAACATATAATGTATATTATCTTGGAAACAGATTCATAAGTTTTTATAAAATGTATTCTTACCTGGGTCTATCGAAACAAAATTGAAAATGCGGGGATGTATTAGAAAAGATCCTAAAATTTCAAAAGACCTTATGTGCACTAAAAGAAGTAAATAAAAATATTCCGTCACCTTGAAATTAAAATGACACACTGTATATTTAATTTAAAATTTTAAATCTTCATGCAAGCAATATCCTTTTTAATGTATTGTGGTTTAAAAACGATAAATAAATAAAATTAAAAAAAAAAACAGTTAAGAAAAAACCTAAATTTTAAAGAAAATGTTCAAAAGTTGTCTTTGTTTTTTTAGGCTCGAAGTAAAGTTCACGCTTTAATTTCATTGTTGATTCTATCGTCTAAATCTACAAAACGCGTTTTTTACAGTTTTTCCTTCAAATATCCGCTTAAAAAAATCATCCAACGGTGTAAAATCAGAAGACCTTCCTTACGTGCCGATCCACCGATTTGGAAATATTTTGTTAAATGACCAAGCTACCATTGCAGAATAGTTTGCGGGTGCTCTATCGTTCTGAGAGTACATGTTGACACGCATTTTTAGTGGCAGATCTTCCAATATAACTGACAAACCCGGTATTACAATGATGTAATTTGTCGTTTATAATCCGATTTATTTTTGTCTCTGCTCGTAATTATTTAGCCAAATCAAGCTAACATTTCTCAGAAAACTTCCCATTAAAAAAGTTCTATCTGTCTTACTCTCATGCAAAGTAACCCTGAAGAAATTTATGAATCCTGACAAAACAAATCAGGATAATCGGATTTTGATCGAATTATCACATTATCGTCGATCTTTGACATGTGTGCGAAGTTTAAACTAAATCTGATAGCTTAAAGGGCAAAATCGAGGCCAAAGAGTCAGTAACAAACAAACATACAAACATACAACTAATAAAAAAGTGTTAAAAATTGCCGGGCACGTCTTTCTGCATAATCTATCTCTTTTTGGTTTTGCGAATTATTTTAAGGTCTTGATAACAAAAACGGTTTTTATAGAGAAATAAATAATATCTACGACACTGTGCATTTGTAATGTATTACCGGTACAGCTTTCACGAGTCACACTAGCGACCCTAAACAATAAGAGGCCATGGAAGGTCGCCTCCCGCGATCAGATTCGCCCTGTCACCTATTTCATCCTCACTCAATCCATAAAGACCTTTCGTAAAACCACGAAATATCCAGATATTACATTATGCGACTAAAGCGGTTGATAAGCGATTTCTTATATTTTATACAATAGTGCTTGTTTGTGCATGAAACATGATACGTGGTCCGAGATTACAAATAAGTAGATAACTTTTTCCAGACAGATTACCCAGAGCCGGTTATTTTATAAATTTTATTTAATTTCATTTTTTTTACCAAGCTCATCGTTTTTTACTGCATAGCCCAAGGATGGTCCATTCATTATTTCCTTAAACGCAACCTTAGAGAAAAATCCTAAAACCTGTTGATTTTTATTTGTAAACATTCTTCAGTTTTTTTTATCTACGAGGGTGGTCTGAAATGTTTCCGACCTAACAAAGATGCAAGACATTTTTTTTTAAATTTATTTTTTTTTCTACATAGTCTCCTTGTAAGTCTACACACTTCTACCAGCGGTACTCCCATCTCTTTAACCAGACCAAATGGTACTCGGCGTCTTTATATCTGCAAAATTGTTTACGGTTATGGCCTCCTCATTTAACGAAAATCTCTGTTCACCAAGCGCAATTTTTAGATAAGGGAACAAAAAAAAGTCGTTTACGGCTAGATCTGGAGAGTAAAGAGGGTGGTCAAGAATTTAAATCGTAATTAGTGGATTTTCGCGATGGAAACCGTTGCGGTGTGAGACAGCGCATTGTCTTGATAAAACAGATTTTTTTTTTTGCGAATGTGGCTGTTTTTCTGGTTTTAACTTGTCAATTAATGACGTAGTATGCTCCTGTAATTCAAGCAGAATTACATGCCATAGAGATATGTGACCAGGAGTGTATCGAAAGGAACACCCGCAGGACAGAAATCTATATTTTATTAGATAGCCAAGCAGCACTAAAATCTCTGAAATCTAAGCTAACTTGGAACTGTAAACAATCCCTGAGACAACTGGCAGCAAACAATCAGGTTACTCTGATGTGGGTTCCAGGTCACAAGCGAGTTAAAGGCAACAAAGAAGCATACTGCCTTGCCAAAGAAGGGGCAAATACACAACTTTTTGGCCCAGAACCCTTCTGTAGACTTTCCAGAGCCCACTTGAAAGAAGAAGTGCGACGCTGGGAACAGATAAAATGAAATATCACTGGCATAAAGTGCCAGGACAAAGATAAGTGAAAAGGCTAGTAAATCTTTCGCCAAGGAAAGCTAAACAGCTTCTCGAGTTGGACAAGAAAGACTAAAATCGGCACTCCACACTGTACATTGCTCTCTAAGGTATATCCCGAAAAAGATAGACAAAACAGAGAGTGATAGTTGCCGCTACTGCTAGAACTACGCTAAAATTGCAGAACATTTTCTTTGCGAATGCCCAGCGCTTTTCTGCAAGAGGCTCAAATTTGTAGAAAAGGCCTTTCTAAAGCTCTTCGATGTCAGGAACTTACTAAATGCGCATGTGGTTGTTTTTCCAGATGATATTTCTCAGACATCCTGAAATTGTTCTGGCATTGTTGACCTGTGATTTTATGTCGTTTATCGGGTTGTTGCTGCTTGATGTGTCCGCTCCTAAGTAACAGAAGCTCATTATCTGTTCTATTGGTTTATTGTCTATTACGACTTTACACCTTACTGGTTTTTTGGAGAAGGTCATACATTTTGTTTTATCAATGAAGATTGACATGTTGTATTTTTCACTAGTGTGATAAAACTTATGTGTTTGCCTTTGCAGATCGTTTTCCCTTTCTGCCAGGATTACCGCATCATCCACATAGCACACCATGCTAATTGGTTTGTTGTTCAGTCTGTATCCCCTGTTCATTGTTGTCACACTGTGTATAATTCGTCCATGACGAGGTAAAAAAGAAATGGACTGAGACTCTTTTGTTGTTTGAAGGTCAACTTTTATTCTTGTAGTGTTGCCTGTGTTCAGATATCTGATTATGTTTATGATTGATGTTGGGATTTGTTTCTCTCTCAATATGTCCAGTATATCAGGCAGCTGTACTTTGTCGAATGTTTAAGTTAGGTCAATAAGACACACAATACTCCTGTAATGGTCCAATGTTAATTCCGTGTCCTTAATATTTATATACGTATGTTTGTTTCATACTTTCGTTTTAAATTTTTAATGTGTCACTTGGTACCAGAATTGTCATGAACTGTGTTTTTGTTCGATTTATTTTCAGCCCTATCTTGCTTGCCTCGTTGTTTAGCCTTTCTAGCCTAAGTTGAGCTTCTCGAATATTATCTGATATCAATATAATGTCATCTGCGAAGCATAGGTGATTTAGTCTTTCTCCGTCTTTGTTTATCACTGTGTTTTTTTAATTTATTTTATTTAGCATACTCTGCAATAAAGCTAAGAATAGTTTAAGAGAGAGCGCGTCTCCTTGTCTCAATCCTCGCTCGTTTTTAAACTTGTCTGTATACTGATTTTCTGTAATTTTAACCTTTGCTGTTGCAGTCTTGTATATATATTTAATTGCTGCAAAGTAGCGATGGTCAATGTGGCACTCGGCTAGTGTTTCTAAGAGTTTCTGTTGATGTGTGAAACCAAACGCATTTTCGAAGTCGACGAATGTTCTTTCAAAGTAAAGAAATCTAGTTTCCTAGTCAAACGGTTGGTTATGATTTTTGTATACATTTTGTATATGTGACCAAGAAGACTTATCGGTTTGTAATGTCACCTTTTTTCTATAAATTGGTAATTATTGCATTTTCCTATAGTGAGGGGGTCGTCCCTTCCAGGAGACATTTATTAAAAAGGAGTTTTAGAGCTTCCTTCCTTCTTAATTGTTTCTATTACAAATCCGTCTTCGTCAGGGGCTTTATTGTCTTTTATATCTTTTAGTATAGATGAGATTTCTTGTTCGGTTATCTCGGGGATATCTTCGGACCCTTGATTTAAAAACTTTTTGATTGCATTTGAATATTAATTGCATGGCTTTTCTGGTGCTTTTAAGAATATATTTGCTACAGATATATCAGGATCATCATCATTGTCAGCTAGTCGTCCATCGTCGGACATACGCCTCCCCTAATCGTTGCACTTCTCTCGGTCTTGTGCTTGCGTCATCCAGCTATCTTCAATCAGTCTCTTGACATCGTCTGTCCATCTGGTCTGGGGTCGTCCTCTGTTTCTCTTACTAGTCCACGGTCTCCACTCTATTACTCTACGTGTCCAACGAGAGTCCTCCATCCTAGCTATATGGCCTGCCCAACTCCATCGCAATTTACATAGGCGTTCCACGACATCCGTCACTTTAGATCTACGCCAAATTTCTTCGTTGTTTATTCGGTCTAGGAGAGTTACACCTATCATTTTCCTTTCTATGGCTCGTTGTGCAGTTTGTAATTTATAAATAATCTCTTTGTTAATCGCCCATGTCTCTGTGCCGTATGTTAAAGTTGGGCGAACAAACTGATCAAAGGTTCGTGCTTTGAAAGTGTTTTGATACTATTTTTTTAAATTTCCATTTCTGATTGTGCCCACGAGACAATATATTATTAAACAGTATGTTAATTATATCGTGAAACATCTGGATTTGTATTTTAGTTTTTCTTTAGTGTGGACACCAAATAAATATAAAATAAAAAGTTTTTTGCAAAAAAATCCCGACCATAAATTTTTACTGTAACCAATGTTTATGAATAATTTTAGAAAACTGGTAAATAAACTACTTTTAAAATTTGAGCATCTGCTTCTACAGCGACGATTCAAAATGCCGAGTATTTCCGGTTGATCCTGTGTGTAGGCGATGTTCAGTACATACCGAATAACATGTCACTGAACAAATGTGGAATTTTATACCTTTTGACAACCCTATTTATAAAAAAGCCAAATATTCCTTGCCGGGCTCTTAACTTGATATACGAGATATTTTCAACTTATCTCCTGTAGCTAATAAAAATTTCTAACAGCTTTATTATGGAGGTATAAAACCCCTGAAGGAGCTTAAATTTAAACGTTAAAATTTGAAACAATAACATAGATCATCAATAAAAACTTAAATAAACCGGTTAAGCATAGTAATCTGTTTCATTTGTCCAATTAAGCAACAGTAAAATTTAATTTGGGGTGCGGATAGGAAACACTCTTGGCATGTAATCGAGATTTGTTAAATACAGACATCGACTACAAGTATAAGACTCAAAACAATGCATAGTTTGAACACAAGCTTTAATATAAAAGTATACAAGGTGTACCGAAAATTTTTAATTGAGAATCGAAAAAGAGTAATTTTTATTTATTTATAACCTGAAGACACAAAGGGTCTTCATTGTTATTGTAAACTAGTTAAACAGTACAATCAATGAACAGTTTATTTAACTCTAACTTGACTTTCTACAAGAAATCTTTAAACTAGGGGTTTTACCCATTATCTTACAACTATATATATTTTTGCCATCGATGGTATGCTGCCTGTTTGGAAGCCACAGCTCTAGAGCAGTTTCTGTTAAACCAGGTCTTATCGGATGATGTTCTTCTTTCGGTATTCGGTATGTAAGTTTGCATCCCCAACATGATGATTTCAGAAATTGTCTCAGCACATCGTGTTGGATCTACTGAGGAGAAACAAACTCTCTTCCATGGAAACGCTGAGAAAAACATACGAAGACCTTCCCAGTTGGCCGAATTGTAATGCCACATGAGACGGGGTGGTATTGTGCTGCTCGATGGTAAATGGAAAGAGCATGTTGTGGAGATGAGGGTGTGATCAGAGTTTCCAAGTGGGGCACAAACTTCTATTCTATACGGGTCAGGATTGGTGGTGAGGAAAAGATCTAGTGTATTGGCAGCCTGGTTGTTGACATCAGGGATGCGGGTTGGTAGCTCGACCAGTTGTTCTAGACCATGAGTGATGGCGAAGGCCTCAGCTTGACGACCTGCATCATCAGTTTTGTTAGAGAATTTGAGCCAGGCAGCGTTATGTACATTAAAGTCCCCCATGATTATGGTTTCAGCTGTTGGATGGTTCTCCTGAATGTAGTCCAGTTTGAGTGATAGTTGTTATATGAAGGTTCATTAGGTGATAGGTAAAGGCAGCAGAGGAACTTAGTCACTTTGGTATCGGATAGCTTAAACCACATCACATCAAAGTCTTTTGGTTCCAAACTCTCTTCACGCTGGCATGAAAGGTTAGCCTTAGCGTAAAGGCAGACTCCACCTTTGAACCTGAGTCGAGAATGGAGTTCGTAACCAGGACAAAGCATATGGACCTTGTTGGTGGACGAGTTTACTTGTGTTTCTGTTAGAGCCAGAATATCCGGTTTTTTCGTCTGTAGGTGATGGTGGACGTCATTGATGTTCTTGTTGAGTCCACGGATGTTGCAAAAATTAATCTTTAATGTTGAGTCCCCTCGAGTACCTCTCGCCCGGAAATCCGAATGGAGAGGTATTTTGCTTCCGGAGTGTTTTACTCTAGGAGACTTCATCATCATTACTATTAGGATGCACCTGAAAATAAAGGAGGAATTGGGGAAAAGGAAAGAGGAAGACCGGAAAGTATCGACCGAACACTGAAACATGGAATGATCCATTTCACAGCACACAAAGTCGATATGGTGGTATTTCACCGGGCGATGAGACCATCTTCCACCTACGGTTATCCTTTTAGTCGCCTCTTACGACAGGCAGGATTTACCCTGGGGCTATTCTGAAGCCGACCCCATACAGCACATATATATATATATATATATATATATATATATATATATATATATATATATATATATATATATATATATATATATATATATATAGATATAGATATATAGATATAGAGTAGACTGTACCAATACAGCTGAGCTAACAAACAGGTGACTTACGAAGGAAAGAACGAGTCCATAACGAAATCCCGAAATCATTTATGGAGGGGCCTCTATCAGAGAGACGTTGTAAAAGAACGTTACTGACATGACTTAATCATAAAAACAAAACAAAAAAACGTATCTGCCACTTACACCTTTCTGTCAGAAGAAGAATTGCGATACATCCTTTTCTCGTTGCGGCATATTGTGTTAAATACGTCTGTCAAGCATTTATTGATAAATCAAGTGTGCTTTGGTCAAAATAGCTACCAGTTTAGGTTTTATCCTTTATGTTTTGATATAAATTTATAGAAATAAATAAGTAATTTTTCATTGTCACACACAATTACAAATTTATTTGTGAAACATTTAATTCATCGGGTGAGAGTTAAGGCCCTTTTACACGGTATTTTCAGTTTTCATTTCCGTCTCCGTCTTAGTCGAACTGTTCATTCGTTTTCCGTCTTTCTATTTACACAATCCGTTTAGTTGTCCGTTCTAGTCATTTCATTTCTCGGCAGTTATTTTATTATTTTACTTACCATTTTCTCGCTTTTTTCCTTATCTTCACAATTCGTTGAAATTCAAACTTGTCTGAGAAGGCTGTTGATTAACGATGAACAACAGAAAATCGTAGTACCATAATGATGGCTTGTAAAGTGTAACTTTCCTGTTCCACTGTTTTTGCTGTCTTTGACTTTTTTTATTTTGTGTTAGTGTTTGCGACGAATTGGGCTGGAGTGTATGTGCTCCATTGTAAGTCTTACGCTATCACAGATTTTACAGGTAGGAGGATTCTGTAAAGCCATCAGGTAACCATTGGTGAACCGGGAGTAACCTATTCTGAGTCTTCTTATAACGCTTTTGTCCTTTCTTGTCATTGAAGGCATCTTCTGCATGGAAACTTCGGGATGGATTGTACGTAGTTTTGTGTTACGTGTATTCCAATGTGTTTGCCATGTTTGTGTCATCGTTTGTCGAGCTGCTAATTTTAAGTCTTAATGAAGTTAAATTTGCTCTACTGGCAAGTTGAAGGAACAAGCTTGTTTCGCTGCTTAATCTGCACGTTCGTTGACGTAATTCCTACATAGGAAGGGATCCAGATGATATTCACGTAGATACCTCTAGTGCGATGGTGGTGGCAGGTGTTGTAAGTAATGAATTGTTTTTGGAGTATATTGATGAATGGGAGTCTGTACATGTGGCAAGTTTGCTGTTATCCTGTACTGGAGTCCTCAGAGCTTGTAGTATTCCACATAGTTCAGCTGTGTGTATACTACATAGGTCGAGAAGTTTGTGTGTTACTTTTGTTGTATCTTGTGTAGTAACAGCACATCCGGTATTATTAACTTCTTTGGAGGCGTCAGTAGTCACTTTACAATATTTAAGGACTCACTTGTAAAATATTAAAGAAAAGAATAAAGACAATGTAGCATTATTTATATTAAGTGATATTTAGCACTAGTATTTACTTTTTTTAGTAAACCATGCATATTTTCTATAGAAAATAGTTTCGATGTTTCACATCTGCCAGGCGTCCCGCGATAGCTTTTTTTTGTTTATTAAAAAATTTTGGGGAAAATCTACTAATCGTTTTAATTTATATGTCTGTGATTAACCAAAGATCATTTTCCCTTGTTTCAATAATATTATTAGGTACTAAAAATAAAAATGAATTATAAATATTATAAAGCAGTAATTTTTCTTTGACGACTAAAGTGTTTTTAACTTCCCAGTGGAAGTTATAGTAATGGGTCCGGTTTTGCGAATCCCGAATTTTGACATATCTCCACATATCAAGGTCCCCAGAGTCGAATACAATAGTTTTTAAGTGGACGTCTGTGTGTGTGTATGTTCGTATGTGCGTTTAGAATTTTTTTTCATCTCAAATATCTCGAGAATAAAAAATGATATCGACGTGGGACCAACTGCATTCAACGCATAAATACGCAGCTTAGGACTGACTACATTTTCAGAAAAATTGCTCAAGCTGTTTTTTATGGAGATCAAAAAACTGAAAAAAATGGTTAACTACCTAAATTTTGCATTTTATAAATTATACTATTTTTTATACATAATTTTAAGATCTTTTGAATAATATGATTGGTGTATGTTAGAAATATTTGTATGAAAAATATAATGACAATATTTCATAAAAAGAAATAGTTTTAGAAAACAAAAATATGTATTGGAGAATTTTAAACTTGTGTCAGTATTGAGAAAATAGCATTGAAGACTTTGAAAAATTATTGTTAGTAATAATCAAGTATTGTTTATAACAATGAAATATTTTTACTAACAAATGATTATTGATTATAATAATTAAAATTTTTATTTTTAATTGTTATAAACTTTAAAAAAAAATAGCTACTGCTTATGAAATATTAGGAAAAAGTTTGAAAGAATACGATTGACATAAACAAAATATTGTTAATGACAATTATAATTTCTTATAAACAATTTGATCGTTTTTTATAATAATTTTAATAATAATTATAACAACTAAAAAAATGGTATTTTTTCATTCTTTCCACTGAACCTCTCGGGTAGCACCCAGACCACTCATATTTTCTATTAGTTATCTTCCCATTCTCACAGGATTATAATTTTTGACATGTTGTATCTTTCACCAAGGACCATTGTGGCTGTTATTTTATATAAACCACGATGAATTAGTGATGCTTTTTTTAACTCCAACTGGTATTATGTTAAAGTCAAATTGTTTATGCCATAAAAAAAGAATAAATAACAATTGTAGAAGTGAGTAATTAACAACAACTTAACCTGTCAACTACTCTAATGGCGAAAATCTTTCGTCAGCTATTTAGCTGGTGTATAAAATTTACTGTTATCCTTTATACCAGCAAAATTTAAAAATTATTAAAGCAATGCTAATTGTTCTTTTCAATTCTTACACTCGCTTCTTTTGCTTATGAAATAACCGGTATATGCTACGGCTCCAGAAGTGTAAACTTTTACGATTCGAAATTACTCCTTAAAATAACTGTTTATGAGTCTGTTCGTGTATATCTCAAGTTTTATTTCTTGCAATTAGGTACTTTGAAAGTGTGTAGGTACTTCAAATATTTGTTTAAAATTGACTTTAATGATATTGCTTTAAAAGCTGAATATATTGCTATTATTACTAACACTTTTTATCGACCGTCTTCAGGGTTTTCATGTCTATTTTATGTGTAATCATTCCAATAGTAAAATAATAAACATTTTTTCCAAAATTTTGATACTTGGATTATGCTTGGATTACTTGATCATTTAATTTTCATTAAATTTTTTTAATTAATAAAATAGTTTTACGTTTTTATTCGGAGACGATCAGGCAAGAGAGCGAGAAACAATAAACTCATTACGTACAAACAGTTCTTGTCCGGTAGTCTAGGTAAATAATCACGCGTTCTATGTATTGAAATTTCTTTGAAAAATGTCGACATAGTCGCCCTTATGTAACTTGTATTTGTTTTATTATATTTAGGGTGTTGTAAAACTTGTTTTTAACCCATTTTAAGAGGAATAGAAATTATTAGACGGCGTTACATTTAAATTGTTTTTACCCAAAAAAGTGGTGAATCATTAAAAAACTAGAAGGCTGTGTGCATACATACATACATAAAGTCACGCCTTTTTCCCATGGGGGTAGACAGAAACCACTTCGATCCACTTGCTAGGGTTCGTACACAATTTTTTGCTTCCTCTACTTTCATCAGTGCTCTCATACATGCTCTTCGGTTGTTTGTACTCTTGACCTGGCCTTTCTTCAAAACAATGTTGATCTGATCGAGATATGTTCTCCGAGGTCGACCTCTACCGATTTGCCCATTCACACTCGCCTTATAAATTTGTAACCTGTAATCAAGTAAACTTTAATAGAAAAATGGATATTATTGAAAATATTAACATTGGCGCAGAAAAAAGTTAAAAATTAAAAGTTATCAAAAGTTACTTACTCGTCAGGTTATGCAAGAGTTCCATAAAGGATGTCAATTGTAAAAAGGGAGAAATATCAATCCCAAATTTAAAAAAACATGTGTCTTATTTAAGTAAGAGCACAACCGACTTAGATAAGTCATGAAGTGGAGATGACTGAACTAATGAAACAATTAATCAAGAAATTGGGTTTACTAATTGATACGTTTGACAAGATGTGGTACAGAAACGTGGAACAAGAGAGGTGAAAGAATTCGTTGATAAACCAAACTCACATCAGATCACTGCGATTTGTTGTATACTGAATGGTTGGTTTTTTTTTTATGAAAATGGTTCATAATAAAAGTCTATAATTGCTTAAGAACCAACCATTCAGTATAAAAAAGATCCCAGTGATCTGATGAGTTTGGTTTATCAACGAATTCTTTTAGATATACCACATCTGGTTAAACTTTCAAGTTAGTTATCCCAATTCCTTGATTAATTGTTTCACCTCCACTTCATGACTTAGTTAAGCCGGTTGTGTTCTTACTTGAAGAAAACACATTTTATGTTAATATTTAAATGCAATTTCACCCATCCTATATCGAGGAATTTTTTGTATGCATGTGTTTTAAAATTTAAGATTGATATTTCTCCCTTTTTACAATTGACATCATGTATTGAACTCTTGCATTACCTGACCAGTAAGAAACTTTTAATCACTTTCAATTTTAACATTTACAATAATTTCCATTTTTACAGGTAAGCACTGATGATGGCTGAAATTCCGAAAGCGCTCTGCTATGAATAAATAAAAAAATTTTAAACTAAATACACAGACTTATATGTTTTCTGAATAATAATTGACTTTTTCTGTTTTTCATTGTTTGTTTTTGTTTTTTGTTACATTAAAAAAAATGATAAAAATAAGTTGTTTTATTAGAACTGTAATCAAAAATATAAAATAAGAAAAGTGCAAAAAATAAAAGACTCTACATAGTGGACCAGCTGAACCTATGAAGATATGAAAACCCCTATGGTTCATAACAGGGCTGGTAATATTTTTATATTACTGATGTAAATAGACGTTTAAGTACATTTATTTGAGTTTTTGCTTTGCCATTTTTTTTAAGTTGCTTATGCAGGGTGGCCAACCGAAAACGAAACAGCCATTTGCAGGAACGCTCAGACCCGTAGATTTTTTATTAAAGAAGGGCACTTTTTTCTGAATACTTTTAACCCCAAGCGAGGGTAAGAATTACCCCAAAATTATTAAATGGCATTGGGGTCGAATGAGATGTCTTTTAAAAGCTCTTAGAATTTTCTATAGTCTTTAAATTTTAAAATTCCGCCCATTACTTATTAAGAAATTAGATTTTAAATGTGAAACTTATCTACAAACAATCACAACCTGTAAAAATCCGGGCCTGAATACCAGTACACGTCAAAATAGTGGATATCAAATGATTGTCTAGTAACGTATTTCGAAGTGTTAGTTGGTAGTTTATTTAACGTAGTTTTGAAAATTGAAAACTATGGTATATTACATTGCGGAAAGGGTGGATATTATCCGCTTTACTTGAAAAATAAAGGTACGAATAAAACAGTATTTAGACCAATGCTTTTCACTATCGAGGTATTAGCTTATTGAGTGCTGTACTAAAACTGTTTACAAAAATTCTAGCAGAAGAAATATCTCTAACCGGAATATGTGAAGAACAGCAAGGGTTCAGACAGAACAGGTCTACTATATATGCTATATTTATAATACGTCAAATTACTGAGAAAGCCATTGAGTTCAATAAAGTAGCGTTCACGTGTTTCATTGACCTAACCCAGGCATTCGATAGGGTACGGTTAACAGACGTCTTGGCCCTACTACAAAAGAGAAGAATTCATCCGAATGTAATAAAGACCATCGAAGAATTGAACAAGAACAACTACACATATGTAAGAACTGCAAATAAGCTAAGCAATAAAATACCTATGACAACCGGAATCAGGCAAGGAGATAGCCTTAGCCCAATCCTATTTAACATCATCATGGATGAAATTATAAATGAAGTCAAAGTAACTGGGAGAGGATATCGAATGGGAGATAAAGAAATAAAAATCATATGCTACGCTGATGATGCTGTAATCGTATCGGAAGACGAGGACAACCTACAGAGACTCTTACACAAGTTCCAAAAAACAGCTGAAGAATTTAATATGCAAATATCCGTCAAGAAAACCAAATCGCTAACAATATCCAAAGAACCGAGAAGATGTAAACTCGCAATCTATGAGCAGAGTGTAGAACAAGTGATGTCCTTTAAATATTTAGGAGCTAATATAACTAGCACTAGAAATATTAAGGAGGAAGTAAAAGCTCAAACAACAAAGGCATCTCTAATCTCAGGATTCTTGAGAGACATAATCTGGAGAAATAAACACATGAGTACCAGAAGTAAGGTCAGAATATATAAGACATGTGTAAGACCGATTATGACATACGCGATAGAGACCAGAGCGGAGAACACGACTACAAAGCGACTTCTTAGATCAACGAAAATGCGAATTTTTAGATCGATAACTGGCTATACCTTACTTGACCATAAAAGAAGCGAAGAGATAAGGGAAATATGTGAAGTCCAAGACATAGTAAGATGGGCAAGAAACCGAAGAAGAGAATGGAGAGACCATGTTAGAAGAATGCCAAACGACCGGCTGGCAAAAATTGTGAGAGAGAAGCGGCCCAACACACCACGCCCAACTGGACGCCCACCAAAAAGATGGTATGATAGCTGGTCTTCATCGTCCCAATTGTTTTTGGGCAACCTTTGAGGCAAACACAGGACGTAGTCCTAACGTAAGAAGAAGAAGAGCTTTTCACGGCATTGGACTGGGAGAGGAGGCAGCATTTTATCGCCCCTTGATTTATTTTTGTGAAGACATCTGAAAATTAAAATCTATTAAACACAACCAGCGTCGTTAAAAGATTTGCGTCAAAAATACGTTGACTAGTCCCCTAGAATTACTCCGGAAATTCTTCGGAATGTCCTTGAACATTTTGAACAAAATCTTTATTATTGTATGTACAATTTAAAGACTATTGTAAAGAGGATTGTCAGAGCTTTCAAAATACATTTTATTCGATCCTCAATGCTATTTAAAAATTTTGGGGTAATTCTTACCCTCGCTTGGGGCTTAAGGTAGCGGAGTCAAAAATACCGAAAAAAAATGTCCTCCTTTAATAAAAAATTGACGGGTCTGAGCGTTCTTCTAAAATGTTGACGAGGTTTCTGCGAATGTTTCGTTTTCGGTTGGCCAACCTGTATAAATAAAGTACAAGAAAAGCAAAACGAAACTGGTTAACGCTACTTCTTGTTCAGTAAATAAAGCACCAAAACAGAAGCAGCCAAATGAACGTTTTGTTCGAAGTTTCTGATCCGTGGAACAGCAAAAAAAAGTAATCTACAAGTACAAAACAAACTCTAAAAACAAGCTCAAATTTACAGAGGTCGTACTTTTGCATTATGAGCAAAGATGCTTGAAGAATAATGAGTTCATGGAACTTACTCAGCGTATCCAGATCGAGGATATAATTTTTGTCACAATTGCTTGTGCCCGATCTATGTATTCATTTTACCCGTCGTGGGTGGGCAGTCAATGGAAAAAGTTGGGTAAAGCGAAGAATGATTTCTGCAGATTCTGCAGTAACGACAAATAATATGTGCCCCATCTTTTAGAAAACTTAAAATACTATCTATCACACAAGGGAGTAAGATTGCTTGGTAAGGCAATCTCTTACTAAAGATTTTATAAATTGTAAAGCGAGATTACTGATTTCGTACTTCAAATGGACACAGAAATAACACAAAAAATAACCTTGGGGATGGCATACAACATTTTTTTTCCAAATAAACACTCTGTATATTGTAGTGAGTAGTACCGAAGTGTGGCGCTTAAAATTTTTATGGGACAATAAAGAATGATGGCCGTAATCTTTCAAAATTAAATTTGGTATGTTCGAACTTAAATGTAAATTATTTTATTGCTTAACGAAGTTACTATATCGTCCGAAAATGCTCATAAATGTTGTAAATTTTCGTAACGCAATACCACCTTTTCTTAATATTAATATCTTAAAAAGGCTATGGTGGGCTTTTTAATACAATTCTTCCAAAATGTTAAGGATATTTATTAACTATGTGTCGACAGCTTTTCTGATTTTCTATGGTAAATAGATTTTGGTGTGATACTACATTTAAGCACCCACGCACTGAACTGAAAGGAGTATTTCACGTGGTAACGCCAATGAATCTCACTTTGGTGAACCGTTTGAAAACTGCGGCCTAAAATTAACATTTGCCGTCTTTAGCATCTAAATACCTATCTACCTAGCTGCCGAGTTTTAATCAAAAATTGTTTTCTATTCATATTCCACCCTTCGGTCACGGAATTCTCGCCACTGGTACAATTATTATCTACAGAGTTACCGAGTTCCGAGTAAGCTGTTTATAATGCAGATGAAACGCTAGGTATTTTTACAAAAATGACACAAAATGCACAAATATGCACAGTTAATAGTACAGAAAAATAATATGAAATCCGTTGTGGCTTTTAAAGGGTTTTCGTATAAAATTACCAGCATTAAAACCACATTTACAAAACATCATTTTATTCTACTCTAAACTTCAAAACCCAAAACAGTGTGTTTAATTCATGGTGAAAAGTATATCAACTGAATACCAAAATCATTACAATTCTCCAACATAATTGAAAGTATATGAATACACGACAACTAAGTCATTATATTGGACACTAGCTTCTACCCGCGACTTCATCCGCGTAGAAGTCGAAAATGGTTCTAATAGGATTTTTAATTGGTTTTTTACGTTATTAATTTTGTTATAACATAAATTATGTTAAAATATTATAATGTTTATTATAGGGTAGGGATTAATTGGTTAAATAAACATAAAAATAAAATAAAATTTTGTTATATTTTATGAACACGAAGCTCGGCCTTTGATCTGGTGAAAGTGAAACGGGAGTATTATCTTTTTACAACGAAATCGAAATACTACACCGACCGCAGTTTTTCTTTGTGAAAAATATTTTTTGTTTTTCCTTCGGGTGCTAAAATCACCAGGCTACTCTGTGCGTTTACTCTGGAGCATGCCACATACAACTAGCCGTAGAAGAAGCCGCTTTCTTTTAAGTCTTCTCCCGCTACCTTAAGAGCTTTGTTTATGGTTATGGCGAAAAAGACTTTGATGGGAAACTGCACTTTCTTGAATTCGAAGGGATAATTTGATGGTATTAGGAGAATCCTAGAAATAAATACATACTCTCCTCGAGAACAACTTGTCAGTATATTTGCCCCGATTACATTGCGATGCAATGTTTTTACTTGCAATCTGGTGTCATTGCATAATTTTGGCAACATAATTGGCGCGCCAACTCTCAATTTTAATATGTGAGTTGGGACACCGGGAGGCTTCAATGTATTCATGAACTTAACCGGATAATGAATGGCATCATCGGTGTTTATTACTGAGTCGACGGATTTATATTGATATTCGATTGTTAGGATGGCACGCTCGAATAACCATTCTGTATGTTTATCGTAAATATTATAAATGTTTAGGTAAATTTTAGCTATAAGCTCTTCTACAGTGGAAACAATTGTACCTAACTCTGTGGGGAGAATTATGTTATTATCCAGTTCCGGGAAATCACCATTTTCTATTTTAAGTAAGAGGTCTGAGAATATCTCCCCTAAGATGGACTTTCATATTTGGTAAGACTTAGTTTTGTCACTGAAGGTCACAAATGAGACCGTTTTACGCACGCTTTTACTTTAAAAGCTCGCGTTTCTCTGGGCACTACTGGTAAATTCTGCCAGAAATCGCCTGCTAACAATACAGTTACTCCTCCCGTATGACAATTATTATTCCTTATATCTTGTAAAGATCTACTTAGGGCTTCGAAACCCTACACTACAAAATCGCAATATTAAAACTTTTTAAGGAACTACCTGGTACTTTAGTACTCATGTGTAAAAATACTAATTAATAAAAGGCTATCATAAACTAGTAGACAGTTACAACACAAAAATTCAAGGAGATACAAAGGTTGGTTGTAAATATAATTATTGTGATTTTTATCTGGTACCTAAATCTAGTAAAAGTATGATAAGTTTTTGTGTAAATAAGAAAATATATAATCATTATTTATGCTTAGACAGTGACAGCCGTTTCTGGTAATTGAAATAAAAATAGGAACAATATACATGGTGGCTAACCAAAAACGAAACAGAGCCATTTGCAGAAACCTCGTCAACATTTTAGAAAAACGCTCAGACCCGTCGATTTTGATTAAAGGGGGCACTCTTTTTCAGTGTTTTTGAATCCCCTACTTTCAACCCCAAGCAAGGGTAAAAATACCCAAAAATTTTTAAATTGCATTGGGGGTCGAATAAGATGTCTTTTGAAAGCTATTTACAATAGTCTATAAATTTTACATTTCTCCCCAATACTTTGAAAAAAATTGCCCACTCATTATTTCGCAAAACGTCAAACGGCGGTCATAATCATCCTCAGTAAGTCCATGGATTAAACGTATTTTATATGAATGGAATTTATTCTTTTTCAAAATTAATTAATTTTAAATTTAATCAATTAAGTGGTAGTAAGCAACTAAAATAATTGGAATTTTAACATGTAATTTTTTTCAAAGTTTTGGGAGGAAATGTAAAATTTAAGGACTATTGTAAAGAGAATTGTCGTTTTTCTAAAATGTTGACGAGGTTCATGCAAATGGCTCTTTTTTGTTTTCGTTGGCCACACTGTACTATGAAAAAAAAATAAGACTGAAGATTAGGGAAATGTTCGAGTAAACACGAAATAAATAAAAAGATTGTTTGTAAATTCCGATTAAGTAACCAGTCAGGTTTAAAGCAGAAAAATAATTAAAGAAAAAGTAAATATTTTCAAACCGTTGTAAATGAAAGAAAATTGTAATGAATTTGATAATACTTTGTAAATAAAATGGATGCTATCTGTACAATTACAAAATGTGTACACATTTGAATTGTTTAAAACAGCTATTATTATTTGGTGTTTAGGGTATCCCTTACAAATCATTTATTTTTTGGATTTTTTGTTCGAGCACCAAGCTAAAACTATCTAGCCGATTTTAATAAAACTTTTTTGTTTAAAGACTGCCACGTCTTTTTTTTCGTTCTCTAACTAGTACTCTGCTAGCGGTTTCTCTACTGGCAAATTATGCCCGAGCTCAGCCGTAGAGGGTAGAAGAAAAAAATATAAAAGTGAGCTGCGCCACCGGCTTGACGGTATAAGCCGGAAACCCCTAGATCTTATAGGCACTAGCAGGGCTACAAGATAAACAACTATGATTATGGTGAACCAAATAAATAAAATTATAGCAAAAATATGTTGGATACTTTACTCACACAATAGATAATTAAGGTACACAGTTCAATAGCAACATCATAACAAATATAGTCAAAGTTAACAGCTATGGTAAAATTTTCTTGCTAAAACAAACCAAAAAAGTAAAATTTACAGCTTTATAAAATAACCAGAACAGAAGTAAGAGTAACAGACTTTACCAAGTTACAACAAAAAGTAAGACATATATAAATTAACTCATTAATAACACTAATTCAAACATTTACATAAAGGCAAAGAACAAAAGGTAAAACATATATATATATATATATATATATATATATAAGTTAACTCATTAATAATACTAATTCAAACATTTACATGAAGGCAAAGAAAATTCACTAGTTAACCGTTTACATAAAGATTTTCACTGCCAAAACAATCAAGTTCATTTAAAAATACCTTTACAATGGTTGTCCTTTAAAATATCAAGATTGTAGGATATTTACAAATAAGTAGGAAGAAAATATGTTTTTACTTGGACATAAAGAATTATTGAGAAGGTTATTTTAATCCAAGTTTAGTTTTGGCATATTATCTAATGCAATAAATAGTTTCCAACAATGTACTATACTAATAAACTAAACAGAACATAATAGTGGTGTCAGCATGAGTCACTGCATTATATATTTAAAAATAAATCACTTATAACCTTTGGGTATACGAATTCACAAAGCACTGTATTTATAAACTGAAGCAAGACTTACTCGTGGTGCCGAAATGAGACACAGCGTTATATATTTAAAAATAAATCACTGATAACCTTTGGGTATGCGAATTCACATGTACTTCTGTGGCCTACTCCTGTGCTACTCCGGTGGCTGGTTAGATTATGGGGGTGGCACCAGTTAGCGAACAATGGCTTCCCTCAAATAGATCCCGATAACGGTTATTTTAACTTGACGCCAGAAATCCAAAAGAAATCTCCACAACAAAGGCAAGACAAAATGGTCAAGTTAAAAATCAAATGGTTTTTCTTCAAAATCCAATTAAGATGGCCCAAACACAGCCAGACATGAAAGAAATCCCATAGAGGTTCTGCACACGTGCTAATAACACACCGTCCCCAACAACTTTCACCGACACCTGGCCTCCAAGACTCTCAAAACACGACTGCCGCTCCTATCCGGAAATCAAGAAAAATGGCGCGGAATAAACGTCAACCCACAATCTTCTCAAATCTGTGCCACGTCCGTGTGAATATCCAGTAATTGCAAACCAACTATCGAATCTTATCCCTAGAGTACTGGATGCAACCATGAATACGAAGCTATAGAAAAAATAGGCACGTGACAAGACTTAAAAATTGGTGTATATGTTACAAAAAGTAGCAATGGTTATCTTAAAAATGCCAATATGTGACGCTGCATGTAGTTTAAAATACGCCATTGTTTGGTTTTTTCTAAAGTTGTAGTGGTGGGTTTTATTGCACATATCACCTTCTTAAACTAAAAATAGTAAAAAATTTGTATACATACTACAGAACTATGAGATTTACTAAAAGTTGACTTTTGGCTTAGACTAGGATTTTGATTGCTTTCATTTTGACTGACCAAAGTTGAATTATGATTAATGTTAAGTTTACAATATAAACAATTTTGTGCAGTACTTTCGATAGATCTTGGTTAAAAGTAAACTTATCAATTGTTCCTTTTTTGAAAGTTATACGTTTTGGAACGAAGTTCCTTATCGCAGAAAAAGTGTAACATTTTTTCGTTACAAAACAAGAAACATCAGACGCGTATGCCGTGTAACAATTATACCTGCGCAGCCGGTGTGAATATATTGACTGCCTTGCACCAATAAGCGCGCACCTATGACTGGGCACAGCAAATAGCATACGCGCTATGGATAACTCTTGCTAAGTATTTCTATGCTACGCGTCTCCTCTCTTCTACTACAGAACGCACATGCGAGTTATTTTTGCAATTGTCATTTTGAAAAAAACACGTGGACTACATAAATAGACGTCGCGTTGCTAAGCTACGCGTCTCCTCGTGCATGCGCGTTATGAATCGTTACACATTTCCGTGTGACGATGCGACCTTGAAATTTTACTCACAGCGCACGTATAGAAGTTTCACTTCAAAAATTAAATTACAGGAGGTAAATGTTGATCGTCTAAAATAAATTATTATTTTGTCATTTATTGGGATTATTCCTTTAGCCAATTAGTTGACAAATTGGCTAAAAAAAAAAATCAACAATGCCGAAAAATGCAAAAACAAGCGTGAAAGAAAATATAATATGTTTATCAATAATAATATACTACGAAAGAAACTTCATTCCAAGTTCCACGGCACTCACGCACTTTTTTTGTGGTAGACTGTTTAATTTTTGACCCCAAAAAATTAGAAAAATGTATCGAGAAAGGAATGTACTGAACAATAAAGTTTTATTGAAAGATGAAAATTGTCAAAGTTATATTGTCAATTTGTTAGGCAAAAATCGTTTCACAATAAGTCCTATGGTAACACGCTTGAATGAGGTAGGAAATTATTCTAGAAGGGCGGGGCAAGGGTGAAAACGATGCACTAACGACCGAGATAAATGTTTTATTAGACAACGTGTTAAGAAACAGGACTGTCACTAGTTCTATGATCAGAAACGAACTCAAAGCTGTCCGCAACGTCACAATTTCTTCTAAAACAGTTAGAAGACGGCTTAATGAAGCTAGATTAAACAGTAGGAGACCAATCACTAAACTCTTGCTTACTAGAAAAAACAAAGTTGCCAGGTCACGTTTTGCTCGAAATAATTAAAATTGGTTTGTGGATAATTGAAAAGCAAATTTATTTATAGATGGAACTGGGGTTAGCCTAAAACATCGAGATGGTCGTGAATGAGTCTGGCGAAGACCAGGAGATTTGCTCATTGCAAGAATTCCATTCGGCGGTGGCTTCGTTATGTCCTGGGGTGGTATATGCTTTAACGCTCGCACAGAATTATTTCCTGGCCATACGAGATCCATGAATGCTAAATACTATCCGGAGTAGAGGAGGCAACACACGCTACTAGTGTCGCACTTACACCAGAGAAATATTGATTCACTTTTAAATATCCAAATACGTTTTTTCTAACTTTTTATGAAACCAATGTACATAAAAATTATTAAAATTAATTTAATATAGCAATGTGTATAATTTAATGTGATGTTACGGTAATTTTGTCCGTGTTGTCCCCAATATCAAAACAATTGGTGTATGTTTTTTTTTCAAAATCCTACACAATTTATCCTGTACAAGTTTAAGGACTTAAGTTAACAACAATATTTTTTATTTATTTTTTTCTATTTAGTCTCAATGCAATCAAAAACTACAGACGAAGTCGTGGGAAAAAGTATTATTTATTATCGTCTTTAACCTTTTTTTCAGTGAACATTACACAAAGATATAAATAAGTCGGGTTTAAAACTTTCCCCGACGTCTTCCGACACCTAGTCTCCATCATTTCGAAGTTCTTCTTCCAAGCCTTTATCTCTTATTTCCTTATCTATTTCCTCTCTCCAGCTTATACTTGGTCTTCTTATTCGTCTTCTTTCTGCTGCAGTCCACGTCAATATCTATTTTGACAGTCGCTCGTACGTTATTCTCATACCATTTCAGTTGTTTCGTCTTTATGTAACCTACAATATTGTGCCGAACTCCCATAATCTCCCGTATTTGGTCATTGCGGATTCTTTTAAGCTTCGACCTGCCTGCCGAACTCCTCCAAAAATCCATTTCCGTCGCTTTCAAGGTTTTCTTTGCTCTTTCTTCGAGTGGCCATATCTCGCTGGCGTAAGTAACGATGCTTTTGACAATAACGTTGTATATACGATGTTTTTTATTTAACCCAAAGGATGCTGTTTAACATCGATACAGCTTTTCTTCCCTGTTTATTCCTATCTTTAATGGCATCGTCCAAGGTTCCATCGTTTGTAATATTTACGCCCAGATATTTTTACTTTTGTCAGTTTTTTATTCTTTGGCCATTTTCCAAAATTAGGTCTTGCTGGCTTTCTCCCAAACTCAGGTATTCTGTTTTTGCAATGTTCACTTCGAGTCCCCACTTCTCGTATTCCTCAATGAGATTTCGAGTCATATACTCAATATCATCAGAATCTTGTGCTATAACGATCTGGTCGTCAGCGAAACTGAGTGTATACAATGTGAAATGGTTAAGCGGAATACCCATATTTGAACATTTCCGTTTTCATTTCATTAACACTTTTTCGAGATATATTTTAAACAACGTTGGTAAAAGGCAGCATCCCTGTTTAAGTCCTTTATTTGGAGCAAATCCAGTCGAGGTGTTATTTGCCACTTTGATTTTAATTTGGCAGTTTTCGTATAGGCTTCTTACTGCGTTTATAATATTTATATTTAAGTTTGTTGTTAGCAGAGCTTCGTCGTAAGTGATTCCGTCCGTTCCGAGGCTGTTGACTATGTCATTTAACAGTTGAGTTTTTTCCGAGTAGTGGGAAGTTAACCCATTGCCTCAACCCCCTACTAGGAGGACCAGGAAATTTGTAATCGAGGTTGTCTTCCCCTAGCATTTGATGATCTAACGCCGATAACTGTAAGGTAGCAGTTTTGTCTGTAATCCTAGACAAGGGCCCTTACAGGGTGCTATCATACGGGCTAGATGAACCCTGGTTTTTTAACGAGGGTGTTACTTTTCTCCTTCCTCCTTCTTCATCTCTTGTATGATGAGGCCCCAGGCTTAGGACAGGCATAGCGAAGATCATGCACATAAAAGTATAGTGGATGTCGGAATAAATGAATATTTTCTTGTGAAAGTTACTAATTAATTAATATTAAAGAAAGTGTAACAGCCCTAACGATTTTTAAATAGTTTATTTAAGTTATACAAATTATCAATAGAGAGGCAGACAAGCAATATTTTCAGACTAACCAATAATGTCAATTTTTATCTTTAACGAACAACTCAAAAGAAGACAATTGCCAACACCCCAATACCATCATTTTAAATAATTCAACTACAAAATAAGTCTTCCATCTGTTGTGATTTTACCTTCCAATTTTTCTTAAACTAAACTACAAAGCTGAAATAATAATTAATGGATTGTGAAGAAATTAAATTAACAACCACTTTGACACCCCTAGTACCTTTTATGATCGACGGTACCGTAAAAAAATGTTGGATAATGCTTCAATATAAGTGTTAGAATTAAATTCAGATCAAACGTTTATGAGAGTAGATTATATTAGTAGATTATTAACTTTAGTCACTCACTGAAGCAAGTAATCGCTGAAACGTGTACACTGTCTTTTTTATTCCGACACGATAAAAACATTCTGAAATTTTTAACCATAGTATGTTAACCGCTTGAACGCCAAACATCTCATTAAGTTATACCGTAAATAAATTAACTTATGTACCGGGATTATCCCGCCACACTGACCGACACCGATTTATATCAATCTTACCACCTTTACGGTACAAAAAAATAACAGTACACCTAACAAATGGGGTATCAAAATTCATCCATTCAATTAAATCTTACAATAAATATTGTGAAGGAACCCAGCGCCCGTATCCACACATAAAAATATTATTTATTAATCGAGTTAGGGTATCACCGTTAGCAGTAGATTATCTTTCCGGTGATCAATTCGATGGCTGCTGGGTACACTGGAAAAATGGTCCTTTACCCTCTTACAAAAATGGTACCACCGTTATTCAAATAAAAGGCGAGGTAAGCGTAATAAAGTGTTGAAACAGCAGGAGGATATACGAGGTGCGCGGAAAGTCTGTGTATACAGTAAATGTTTCATAGCTACAAGTGGTCTTTGAATTTTGATACTCCCTTCGCTATCATGAACTACCTAAAACTATTACTATATTTAAAGTTATTAACTTCTTATATTTCCGGATAAAAAAAAATACTTAGTGGTTAAAGAAGAAGAAGAAGTAGAAGAAGAAATTTATTTAAATTTTGGTGAGTAATTGCCAACAAAATTATAAAAAGATTGTTCAAAGAATTTTGATAAAAAGAGGAATCAAATTTGAGGATTACTCAAAGTCAGCATTCACGAATGTTTGTAAATAATTAAAGTAAATAAAAATAAGTTTGTAATTACCGGATAAATAAATTTAAATAAAGATTTTCGTCAAATAATAGAAAGCCCAGTCTGTAATGACAAACGTTAAACTTTTTCACTTGAATACAGAGTTGGCCACAGAGAACAGTCCAGTTTACTTATGATGTGATAGAAAAAATGACACATTATCAAAACATGGGCGTTGCGTTTTATTTTTAGAAGGTGTTGCACTTTAAATTAATTAAGACTTTTTTGCAAAGGCGGTGTAAATATCGAAAAAAAATCATGGATGATCATATGCCTGAATGCTACATCTAACTGCCTTTCTAATGATGAGCCGCACAAGGTACATTCCCCATTTTAAATTAAGGAGTTGAAAAGTGGAAATTCCAATTAATACTGCCAAATATCGGGGTGGACTGTTACCTGTGGCCCATTACGTGAAAAAATAAACCTTAATTAGTTGCGTACTTTAATTTTACTTTAAAAATAAACAATTTAAAAGCCACAAGAACAGTGAATACGTGGGACTACCTGGCAAGAGCTAGTGTCGAAAAAAGAGAAAAGATTGGTCATTTCGTATGTGCAAATGATCTGTTTGCTTACTTTAAAATGCAACAGCATTTAACATGGTCATCCAAAGATCTCGAAGTCATGCTTACACTTAAAAAAACGAAAGTTGGAATACTTTGGACACATTCTCAGAAACGAAAAATACAGACTTCTTAAACTAATAATAGAAGGAAAATCGAAGGCAAAATAGGTCCCGGTCGTCGAAGAATATCGTGGCTAAGAAATTTTCGACAATGCTATGGTGAAACGAAGACAAATATCTTTAGAAAAGCAGTCGACAAAGTACAGATAGCACAGATGATTGCCAACGTTCAAATAGTTGGACTAAATACTTTGTACTCCACTATATATGCACTATTACAACCATCCTTACCTATACATCATTGGCATTCGAATTTTAATATACACTGCAGATTAAAATTCACAACATCTCTTTCGAATAAATATTATCGCCACTTTGATGAAGAAGGAGACCTAGATCATATCTTTCTCGCATGTTCCAACTATTCTGATCAGTCAAATGAACTGTCTGTCAAACTCCATAATTTAAATATGCCAAGTCCTCTCAATCACATATTGATTTTAGCCTTAAACAACGTGAAATTGTATGAATGTTTGATTGAATTCCTGATTATAACAAAAATCAAATTATAGTAATTTATTAAACTGATCACCTATATATAGCTTCATCTGTGTGTTGCATATACGAGTTCTTATCATTCCATGGTATTGTTACGAGCCGGCCCTGTTGTCTGTCGCGAGAGCGCATAGACCACAATTTGGGGTGAATATGAAATTTAAGTTGAAGCGTTTAGCATTTTTTGTGTGGTACAAGAGGTATAAGACTATGAACGTGAGGGACGTCTCTTAACTTAAAAAAAAGATGATAGTGTAAAGAAAATAAAAAAAATAAATAAAAAGATCGACGGCGACGTTTGAGTATCAGATAACTAAAGTTAATGTTAACAGAAAAGCAATAAGAAAGTTTTTGCACGACTTGTGCACAAAAAACAGTAACTACACTAAATCTACCCCTATGTTTGAAGGCGACAAATTCCTGGAAATCCCATACAGAGAAGATTGGGCCGAGAATTTAATTAAACCTCAAGGAGCAGTATTTTATACGGACGGCTCCAAACTAGAGGGAACAGTAGGTTGTGGTGTCTACTCAGAAAACCCCTCACTTAGCCTGTCGTTTCGTTTGCTTGATTAGTGTGTATCAAGCCGAAATGACCGAGGCAGCTGTCTGGATACTTCGCAACGAACAAAAGTTCAGCGAGATATCCATTCTTTCTGACAGCCAGGCTGCTATTAAATCACTGAACTCAGTCTACTTGACCTCTAGGGCATCCGTGCAATACCGAGCCGCCCTAAATGAGCTAACAGCTAAGTTTAGAGGTCACATTGTCTGGATACCTGAACACAAGGACATATTAGGCAACTTTAAGGCGGACGAGCTAGCAAGAGAGGGCACCACCCTTCTAGCCGTATCTGTCTCTTCTCCGCAACGAGTACCGATTGCAAATTGCCGGCTCCTCCTGCACAGCAAAGTAGTTTTAAAAGCCAACTTAAAGAGGCAAAATAAACCCACTGCACATCATTGAAACAGATTTGGCCTAAACTAGATCTACGTCGAATTAATGATGTTTTAACTCTATCCTCTAACTCTGTGCTCAAGAGCTCACCCCAGTTCTCTGTAGACTCTTTAAGTTATCATACAGCAAAGGAGTATTTCCGTCCATGTGGAAAAACGCTAAACTCCAACCGATTCCGAAAAAAGGAAAGAGGACTATTCCTGCGAATTATCGCCCTATTGCATTGCTCTCAGTCATCCAAAGTTATGGAAAAAGCGATTAACACAGAACTCATCAAATATCTGAAGAAATTTGAGATAATTCATGACAGACAATATGGATTTCGACAACTTCGGTCTACTGGAGATTTGCTAGCTTATGTCACTCAGCTCTGGACAAACACTATTGAAAAGTTTGGTGAATCCCGTGCAATAGCCTTGGATATATCTAAAGCCTTTGACCGCGGTTGGCACCAGGCATTGTTAAGTAAATTATCTGCCTACGGTCTCCCAACCAAACTGCGCCAGTGGCTCTTGAGCTTTATGCAAGATCGCTCCTTACATGTGGCAGTTGATGGTATTTCTTCTGATGCGTTTAAAACCAATGCCGGGGTCCCCCAGGGTTCCATCCTGTCCCCCACCTTATTTCTTTAACACATCAACGACCTCTTGAAAACCACCACGAACCCCATTTACAGTTTCGCAGACCATAGCACACTTGTCTCAACTTTCACATCCTATCGATCACTTTCGGTGAATGATACAAATAGACTCAGACGGGAACAGGTTGATTCCATCAATAGAGATTTTAAAGCAATCGCCGAGTGGGGAACCAACAATCAAAACACAAAGTGCCACGTTTTCCAAGAAAGTGAATTCCTCAAATCATCCCATCACAATGTCCGGAAATACCCTTGAACCAAGTCCCTCCATCTCGATTTTGGGAGTCACGGTGTCCAATAATATGTCTTGGCATGACCATGTTGCTAACATCGCAAAGTCGGCAAGCCAGAGGTTAGGTAAATGGATCGTAAATGGCCGGCTTAACGTCTTAAGACCTTCCTCACTGTTATAAACAATGGAACGCAGTGGTGTGTAGAGACAGGAGTATTTTAAAAGGGAACACAGTTGGGTTGTACTATTTTAAAAAGAAAATAGCTCTATCATACCACCCCTAGTGCTTTATTGTCAGACCTCGTAAAAGATGGTGTGTTTATTTTGAAAGAATTTTTTTTTTCAGTGTAAAGCGCGGCCACAAGAGCACCGTGGTTAAACCGCCCGCTGTATGACTGATATCGAGATATTTATCTTAACGTTACCGATATCGCTTCGTGGTAATTATAAGACCCTGGAATAAAAATAAATTAAATATTTTGTTTGAATGAGAAAATTTGATTTAGATAATATATTTACCGTGTATCGTGGTTACAATGCGCTTTCGGATATGGATTTCACGTGGATCGTGCTTTACCTTTGGGCAGTGTTTAATTAAAATCAATATTCCATTTCACTTTACTTTAAATTTATGAGCTGTTTTCTAGATATTTTGAATAAAAAAAATATTAAAAAGACATTTTCCGTAGCTTAAAATTTATACAATGAAAAAGATATTGGCGGATTATCAGTTATGCAACAAAACAAATAAGTTCCTGACCAAATTTTAAGTAAATATATACATGTGACCGGATGCTACTTGTGTATATCATCGGTGAGACTGCAAAACTGCAGTCTGCAATAACGTGTATCTATATTTTCGCATATTTACAGAAGGAAGAAAAAACCGATTATCTTGGCTATTATTAAACATTGTTTTGACTGAACGTACTCGTGATTTCCATGACTATTATTTTATACGAATGTGACTTAAATTTACCAATATTTTTATAAGATTATGAGAAATATTCACAAATCAATAACAATAAATCAGAAACACGCGCCACTCGTGTCAAGACTTTTGCTAGCATTCGGTAAATACGCGGCTTTGCTGCCAAACTCTCGCCAACCCTAACGCCAACTACTGATACGTGGAATTTTTTTAACGGCTAAATAGACGTTCCTTATTTGTTAATTTAAATCGCGTGAGTTCTACTAGGTGCCCACTGGCGCTATACTATGTTTATTATATTTATTTTGCACTTTAAAATTATATCTATAACAATTGTACGAACTCCGTCCAGATTCACGACCACGCGCAAAATTTGTAGTGCTGTTGGCAACACACAATGTAACATCCAAGACAAAATATGCTATTTAGAGAAACATATGAGAGATTTGAGTTTAATAGAGCGTGTAAAAAATCAAAACAATTTCTTAAGAAGATACTGCTAACGGTTTCAAAGAGCGCAAAACATAAATAGCGCTCAGCCATAAAAGAGCGAGGCAGAAGAGCGCAAAGAAATAAAACTAAAATATTTTTATAAAAATGAAACTATAAGCCGGTAAAAATAATTATTAAAATATCAGTGGTCTAGGTGCGACCCGAAAGGTCCACACGACTAACTTCCCAGTGGAAATAATGAAAAATACCGTATGTTTTGTTGTTATAATTATTATTATTACTAAAATTATTATAAAAAAACGATTTAAAATTGTTTATAACAAATTATAATTGTCATTAACAATATTCTGTTTATGTCAACCGTATTCTTTCAAACTTTTTCTCATCATATCATAAGCAGGAGCTATATAACAATTGAATTTTTTTTTAATTATTATGATCAATAATCATTTGTTAGTAACAATATTCAATTGTTATAAATAATGCTTAATTATTACTAAAAATATTTTTTCACTGATATAGCATCTTCAAAGCTATTCTCTGAATACTGACTCAAGTTTAAAATTCTCCAATTCCTATTTTTAGTTTCTAAAACTATCTCTTTTTATAAAATATTGTCATCAAAATAGTAATCCTGTAAGTGCGCTATAAACTGATTAAATTTGGAAACCTCTGCTTTGGAATATTTTATAAGCTTTGAAATAAAATATACCAAACAAACCACATCTTAGAAATTTAATGTCAAATTTTCAGTTTTATTAATAAGAAAAAATCAATTCGGCAAAAAATGTTTCAAATATTGTCCAAAGGTATTCGCTTCTCATGCATGATCGAAAATGAGTTTCAGTAATATTTGGCAGTTGTAAATGGCTTCGCAAAAAAAGTGTACGAAATAAATTGCTAAGAATTAAAATTAAAATCGGGAGCGAGTGCAGTTAACGGGCCAAAGAAAAGAACAAGCCATTTCAAAGCGTCCGAAAATTGCGTTTTAAACTTGTATACACCCAGTGCAATCTACCGCGCTATACGCTATATTATGAATGGAGTTGAATTTTTTATGATTATGTTGATGATGCGGTAATTTTTTACGTTAACTCGGAAAAAAAACGGTCACAAATTCAACTCTGAATTGAATATTGCATTTCTGTTAATTATTTTATTTAAGTCTTGCCATAATTTAGAAACGTTCAAGTAAAAAACAACAATTTATAACAAAATAAAAATTTCCTTTTGATATTTTAGAAATTGTGGTCGACATTGTCGATGTATGTGGTGAGCGGTAGTTTAATACGAGCACTAAAATCACTTTACGAGGATTCCACTGCTTGTGTCAGGATAAACGGAGCTTACACGAAATGGTTTAACATCGAAAAGGGTGTGAGATAGGGATGTGTGACTTCGCCAAGGCTGTTTAACTTATACATAGAAAATTGTTTAAAAGATTTGAAAGAAAGTGCGCATGGATTGAAAATGAATGATTTCATCGTCAAACGCCTTCTTTACGCCGATGATCAAGTCATATTAGCGTCATCTGAAGAGGCGATGGTTAATGTTATTAATGATGCCCTAAAAATCAAAGGGATAAAAATAAATGTAAGCAAAACTAAAGTAATGGTTGTTAAAAGAAAAAAAAACATGACAAACTGTATAGTTCTGATTGAGGGAGAAAGAGTGAAACAAGCAAATGAATTTGTGTACTTGGGCACGGCGCTATGCGCCTTCGGATTTCGTGCTCACAATCGCCGGTGTTCGTCATCCTAGATACTCGAAGCGGTTGACAACTTCGAAGTCAGCAATCCTTAACTAAAACTTTTCTCTTATTGATGTTGACTGACTGTAGACTTCGTGAACTAATTTATGATTATTTCTGCCTTTCCAGTAATATTTCATTCTTTCTCTATGTCGTTTCTTTTTTTCACCCATTTTGCTTTAGCCCTTTTTTAGGCTTTTCTGAAAAACCTTTGAATTTTTTTATTCCATTCCTAAACTCTTTTATGTTCAACACCTATCCATTTCATTTCTTTTAAATCTCTTCTAACCTCCTTGATCCATATGTGTCTTGGGATTTTTGTCGAAATAATTAAATATTCTTTTCGTCTTTTTTCATACATCCGTTTAATGTGTCCATTTTCTTCTCCCCATTATGTCTGTTATTCGTTCTGTGTTGTGTAAATCTCTTTGTTGGTTCTGTGCTTCCACTTTCCATCTTCATACTTTGGTTCCAGGATTTTCTGTACAATTTTTCTCCCTTTTTTTTACCTTTCTTTCACTTGCAACGGTTTTTACACACATCTTTTGCTTCTTCCACTTTCATCAGTGCTCTCATACATGCTCGTCGGTTGCTGCCACTCTTGACCTGGCCTTTTTTTAAAACAATTTCAATCTGATCGTGATACGTTCGCCTAGGTCGATCTCTACCGACATTCACACTGTTTCGTTAATCTTCGTTGTCATTAATACATAGTTTATTATTAAAAATATCTTTTATTTTTAACGAAGATACCGGAAATCAAAATCAACTTATTTTGCAACTTTTATTGCTTATAAAATTATCTAAAAAGAATCTACCAAAGTAATTTTTTTCACCAATCTTATCTATACACTTTTATATTCTCCTATGCTTTGATTTCTCTATATTTTTAAAATATTGTTAGTTTGAAATGCTGATAAAACGATTTGTTAATACCAATACATTTAAATAAATACAAATACGAAACAAAAAAAACAATTATATATAAAATTAGCATTATTTTTTAATATTGAAAATATTTGCGGAATTTCTTGATATTTAAATGGAAATAAACATTTAATTTATCACGTTAGAGAAGAGTGTTTATTTTCATATATTATTTACGTTAAATCAATTTTATCTGTTTACAAATCAGCTTTATTTTATTATAAAAGGAGACACGGCACCGTTTTTTTTTTTTAAATTAGCAACCTATTTCGATTTCGACAACTTCGGTCTACTGGAGATTTGCTAGCTTATGTCACTCAGCTCTGGACAAACACTATTGAAAAGTTTGATGAATCCCGTGCAATATCCTTGGATATATCTAAAGCCTTTGACCGCGTTTGGCACCAGGCATTGTTAAGTAAATTATCTGCCTACGGTCTCCCAACCAAACTGCGCCAATGGCTCTTGAGCTTCATGCAAGATCGCTCCTTACATGTGGCAGTTGACGGTATTTCTTCTGATGCGTTTAAAACCAATGCCGGGGTCCCCCAGGGTTCCATCCTGTCCCCCACCTTATTTTTTTAACACATCAACGACCTCTTGAAAACCACCACGAACCCCATTTACAGTTTTGCAGACGATAGCACACTTGTCTCAACTTTCACATCCTATCGATCACTTTCGGTGAATGATACAAATAGACTCAGACAGGAACAGGTTGATTCCATCAATAGAGATCTTAAAGCAATCGCTGAGTGGGAAACCAACAATCTTGTTCAGTTCAACGCCCAAAAAACACAAAGTGCCACGTTTTCCAAGAAACTGAATTCCTTAAATCATCCCATCACAATGTCCGGAAATACCCTTGAACCAAGTCCCTCCATCTCGATTTTGGGAGTCACGGTGTCCAATAATATGTCTTGGCATGACCATGTTGCTAACATCGCAAAGTCGGCAAGCCAGAGGCTAGGTTTTCTGTAAAAAGCCAGAAAGTTTTTTACTCCTGATCAACTGTTGACGACGTACAAGGCTCAAATCCGACCTCTACTGGAGTATTGCTCGCACATTTGGGGTTCAGCACCAAGGCATTCTCTTAGTCTCCTAGATTCCATTCAGAAAAGAGCCATTCGTTTGATAAACAGCTCAACTCTCACAGATACCCTTCACCCTCTACAACATAGAAGAAGAGTTGCAGACCAGTCATCTCTACAGATATTTCCATGGCAGATGCTCCAGAGAAATAAAAACTCTTGTACCACCATTGGCCACATTCGGCCGAAGAACTCGGCACGCTGATCAGTCTCACCCATTTACTCTCAAGATTGACACTACAAGGACCATCTTCATCAAGAATCCTTCTTTTACAGGGCTGCTACGGAATGGAATAAGCTTCCAAAATCAGTTTTTCCAGAGAACTATGACCTGCAACTTTTAAAAAAGCGTGTCCACAATCATTTCCTTTCAATAATCCCTTCCCCTTCTAATAGTCGCAGTGCGGGCCGTCCGCGGCCCACACGATAGGTCTACCCTTTTTGCGACTATTTTCATAAAAAAAAAACCTTTCTTTTTTATGAATCCGTTAACACGTTAGCTGCTAAAACGCGAATAGTTTAATATTGTCACGTAATAAATTTAATCATTACAAAACCGTTCGGCATCTTCCCGTAAACGATTTGTTTTAATTGCCACAGCAACTCAAACTACGCCCTTTTATCCCTCCAAACGGAGCAGTCAATTTAGGACGTTTAATTGCCCCAATCGCGCTATTACTTAATATATTTAATAAGGTGTGGGTTATAATTATCACCCGGTATAATAAATCAACTGAACTAATTATAACAGTACCTCGAGATGAGGCAATGGCTGTTATAACGACAAAATATTTTTACCGGGAGTTGTCAAAACAAATTAAGACGTGTTAAAGTAACACTTAATACCTTTGACGATGGTTGATATCGGAAACAAATCTAAACGGTAATTAAAAATATTTATTATTTCAGGGACGGACCGAAGCACCATTGGCAAAGTCCGAGTTCATCGATCAGACGGTAATTAACTTCCAAGTTTTAAACTAATGGTTCCCACAAATCATAATTCCGCTAATTCATTTCTAGGCCCGATACGCCTGTTGGATTAAAAAATGCAATTGCAGGATATTTTATCAAATTGCATGATAAAATACTAATTGTTTGGTAAAATTATAAATGGCTCAGAAAAAAAAATAAACTTTGTACTTAGCCACGCGAAAGAGTTTTCTTGGTGCAGTCCCTATGGAGCCACCGGGTATATATAATATACGCCAGAAACCTTCACCAGGCTTTCATCTGGAATGAAAAAATTGGAAAGCTGTGAACCGCCTTAGAACAGGAGTCGCCCCCACAAAGACGAACCTAGCAATATGGGGGATTATTGAAGAAATAGACACCAAATGTGACTGCGGGGAGGTGCAGACTATGGAACAAAGTAAATAAAAGAAAGCTGAGTAAAATTAAAAAATCTTTTATAAATTATATTTAACTCACGATAACAGGAATATAAATGTTCGAAAAAAAAGGATACGCTTTATGAAAACAAAAAATTCGAAGAAAAAAATTATGACTTTAACGAAGTAACTGAAATAGAAGAAAAGGATATAAAAATATCGAGTATAACAAACCAGCCTTCATGTGTTTTATAGAACTGGAAAAGGCGTTTAACCGAATACAACTGGAGGACGTGGTACACCTTCTATACAACAGGCAAACATAACGTTATAAAAACCATTAAAAATATTTACCAAAAAAACAAAATACAACTGGTATTCTACAAAGAGAATCCCTTAGCCCCTTATTGTTCAATATCGTAATGGACGAAATAATAAAAAGCACTCGTAACCTAAAAGGGTATAAAATAAAGAAAAAATACGTTAAAATCCCATGCTATGCCGATGATGCTGATTGCAGAAAACGAAGATGACCTACAGAGATTACTACTCAAATTCAGCACAAAGACAAAAATTCTAAAAGTAAAGATACCTGCAGCAAAAACGAAATGCATGACCACCTCAGATGCAAACTGGTTGTGGATGATAAAATTATACAACAGGAGATAAAATTTAAATACCTAGGTATAGAAATATCAGGGTACGGTGATATCAAAGCGGAGGTAAGAAACCAAGCGGCAAAAGCAGCACGAACCTCAGCTTACCTGAACGATAAATCCTCCGAAACAAATATATCGGAATCGAGACCAAATCCCGAATCTACAAGGTGGTCATCCGACCTATATTAACATACACAGCAGAAACTAAAACAGATACATTAAACACAAAGAGAATATTAGAAACCACCGAAATAAAAATAGTGCGCAGGATCGTTGGAAAAACACTTTTTGACAGGGAGAGAAGCGAGGACATTAGAAGAACATGTAAAATAGACAACGTAAATGAATGAATACTAGCAAGAAAGAAAGAGTGAATCGAACACACATGAATGACGACAGAATGGTCAAAATAACCAGAGACAAGTCGCCCTTAGGGTGCCGAAGCGTTGGAAGACCTCGCAAGAGATGGAGCGACAACCTCTCTAATAATTGAACGGCAGAGGATACGAAGAAAAACAAGCAATTCACTTACATTAAAAGAGGAAGAAAAATAACGTTAAAAAAAACTAGATGTTCGTAACATCTAGCAAACGCACGATTAAAGGAATTGTCGCTCGATAAAACTGTTGGATGCGCAATAAGAATAAAAAATTTTGGTAAAACTATAAGACACCCGATGAAAATGAAGATATTAATGTTCAAAGCAAAAGGTGTTTAAAACTGTTTGTTGTTGTTGGTTACAGATAATCAATGTGTCTAAATATCATGCCAAAACAAACCTCTTAAGAACACGTTAAAAAAATATTTATTCCAAATATAACAAGTTTTTTTAGCACAATGTAGGTATGTTTAACTGAAAAAAATGGTAAACTAACTGAATTTTGCAATTTATAAATTATACTATTTTTAATACAGAATTTTAAGATCTTTTGAATAATATGATCATTGCATGCTAGGAATATTTGTATGAAAAATATGATGACAATATTTTCTAAAGAGATAGTTTTAGAAAACAAAATTAGGAATTGGAGAATTTTAAACTAGTGTCAGTATTGAGAAAATACCATTGAAGACGCTATAACAGTGAAAAATTATTGTACATAATAATTAAAAAAAATTGTTCAATTGTTATGAACAATTAAAAATAGCTCTTGCTTATGAAATGATAAGAAAAAGTTTAAAAGAATACCGTTGACGTAAACAGAATTTTGTTAATAAAAATTATAATTTGTTACAAACAATTTGAAATAGTTTTTTATAATAATTTCAATAATAATAATTATAACAACAAAACATATGGTATTTTTTCATTCTTTCCACTGGGAAGCTAGTCGTGTGGACCTCTCATATCGCACCCAGACCAATGATATTTATTATTTTATTATTTTAATGCCTTCATACTGTATTTCTTAAATAATTTGCACGAAAAACCTTTTACACAGTAGGAACTTCCAAACAAATAATAAATTATGTTGAGGTTATGTTTATTACCAGAATACCTATAATATCGGCTGACGTAGTAATAATAGCGGATATTATAAAATAAACTTGGTGAGCAATTTGATATATTATGTTGAATTGAATGTACTTTGCAGAATATATCAATATATCGCGTAGTGTTTATTAAACATTTAATATTTTTACGAATAAATTTATCGAGAAAATATCCTTTTTATCATGCAAAGCTGATTTCAATATCAAATAGTGCTATTGTTTAATTCTATTATTTTATATAACATTTTTAATTTTTCAATGTGCAAATGTGCTGTAAATATCAAACGCTTTATTTCTACCCTTAAACAAATGTTAGTATATACAAGTGATCCCAGTGAATTGTAAGTTAAAAAGATGACACATGCAAGTCTAATTTTTTCTCATCTTGGATCATCCTCAAAGCCTTTAGTGGCAAAAAGTCTATTTTAGGTAATACAAAACATGTATGTAGAGTTATTATTGTTAAGAATCACTTCCGGTTAAATCAGTCGGAGTAGGATGAAACGTCAAAAACTCACGACGGTTGCCGAATAGCTCTGCTTGAAGGTAAGCAAAGAAGTACGCGCGAAATTTTTAAGCGGGAATATGTAATTACGCAAAAGGAGGTCATAAGTGTGGTTAAGCTTTAGTAGTTGTATAAAGGCGTAGGTGTGCGGGTGTTTTGTGTTACTGTTATATTTTTCTATTTAAAATACCAATTTAAAATGGGTAAACCGAAAAATAAAAACTACTCTGCGAAAACAAAAGAGGGTAAAACATGACTTGCAAGTTTTTATAGATAATTATCGTCGCAGGGCATTAATTTCTACAGGAATATCGAAAAATGGGATTTACAGTGCCCACGATGTGGCTAAAAGAGTAGAGACAGGTAAGCAATCTTGTGTTTCACCTACGAAAACATCTAACGGTAGGCGTTGCTTCAAAAGTTTCATTTCAAAAGGACAGGAACGAATAATTAAAAAAATCCTTAATTATTATCATTTAATACAAAAGCAATAGCTGATTTTAAAAGCAGTTTTACAAGAAGTATGCGATGCACAAGTAGGTTTTGGAGGTGTCAACAAAGTACTTTTTAAATTAGGTTTGCAGAGGCAAAAAACCCCTGATAATAAAGATGAATTAATGGAAAGTTATGATTTAAGATTAAAACGTTTAAAATAGGAGAGTAATTTTTTATTCTTTAACTGGCGAAAAAAATAACCCCTAATGATCTCGAAACTATCAATTATTTATATATTTTTTTATTTACTTTCAATTTTAGTACATTTACTGCTACATAAATATGGTGGAAGTCCATTGATAGTTCACTTTCTTTAATAATTCAAGTCTAAACGCATAATATTTAGGTGTTGTTATTTTTAACTAAAAAAAATTATCCACAAAAAAAATTTGTGATTGTAATTATTGATTTTTTATTTAACCGTCAAATATCAACTATTTTATTTTGTACTTGAAGGTTCACGCTGTAACCAGATAACTTCAGCAGTAGAAATAAAACTAACTTTTTAAGACTATTAGAAAAAAGGGATGTGTGGCTTCACTATGGCTGTTTGACTTATACATAGAAGATTGTTAACAATATTTAAAAGATAGTGCGTATGGATTGAAAATGAATGATTTGATCGTCAAATGCCTTCTTTACGCCGAAGATCAAGTCATATTAGCATCATCTGAAGAGAATTTGCAGGCGATGGTTATTGTTATGCATAATGCGCTGTATCTTTGTTTTTTTACTAATCGATTTTGATTTTAATAATTTCCTATTTATGCCACGGGTTTGGTTAATGTTATGCATAATGCCCTGAAAATCAAAGGGATGAAAATAAATGTAAGCAAAACAAAAGTAATGGTTTTTGAAAGAGAAGTAAACATGACTAACTGTGAAGTTCTGATTAAGTGAGAAAGAGTGGAACAAGTAATTGAATTTGTGTACTTGGGTTCAATGTTTACGAAAGATGAAAAGTATGACAGTGACATTGAGTGAAGGGTGTTGACAAAAAACCAAATGAATAGGGCACTACATATCTTTATGAACAGCCAGAAAGTGTCAAAAAAGGCACGTGCATAGAGGTGTGTTGGTTCCTACACTTATGTATAGTAGTGAATGTTGGGTTTGGCAAAAGAAGCATAAACATAGGATTATTGCTGCGGAGATGAGTGATCTGAGAAGTATAGCCAGAGTGACTTGGTTGGATAAAGTAAAGAATAGTGAGATAAGAGAACGCTGTGGTGTAAAAGAAGATGTGGTTAAAAAGATAAATAAAGAAATGCTTAAATGGTTTGGACACGTAGAAAGGATGGATAAAGGAAGATTGACGAAACAAATTTATAAGGCCAGTGTGAATGGACAAGTCGGTAGAGGTCGACCTCGGCGAACATATCTTGATCAGATCAACATTGTTATGAAGAAAGGCCAGGTCAAGAGTACCAACAACCGTCAAGCATGTATGAGAGCACTGATGAATGTAGAGAAAGCAAAAGATGTGTGTAAGAAACGTAGCAAGTGCAAAAAAGTGGCCTCTGCCTACTCCTACGGGAAAAAAGCGTAACCATGTGTATGTATGTATGTAGAAAAAAGTAAAAGTCCTAAAATTAAAATCTTATTTTTTTCTGTAGTGGAACTAACGAGTATCCTGGAATAAAGTTACCCAATACCCAATAACAATCATCAAGTCCTTTACAAAAAGCTTTGCGTAATGTCAAAATAGAAATGTTGAATCTCAAATCAAATCACTTTAATTAATTACAAATTGTTCTTTAAAACACATAAAAAATACTGTTATTTCTTAATAAACAAAAATATTGTTTTATCTGTAATATAAGTTGGTTTCGGAAAAATTTCGTAGCGATCTTCATCACCGGGCCCGCCCCTGAATAATTATGCATATTAAACTTTTAAAATTAAACGCTTAACATATTAAAAGCTTTAAATGCGAAGAAGATCGGGTTGAAGATAAATAACTAATATGAATATTGATGCTCTACATCTGATTACACTTCTCTTTTTGATAAACAGAAGAAGAAATTCTTTCGTCACGCATTTAAATCGGATCAACTGTTCGAAAGAAATTAAATTATTTCTTGTGGGGCCAGCTGGGAAGGTCGCACAAGATGGATCGAAAATTGGTATTAAAATAACGCCGTCATTTCATCTTTCTTTCAGTTTTAGATAAAAGATTTCTTATATTTTAATACACCAGTGTCTAATATCGTAAATGTTTGGATAAATGTGATCTTGGTGTTTGAAGCGTTATGTTGGCCGTATTGGCACAACCAGGAGAAAGACTAGGAAGGACACCTCATCAGAGTAGGAAGAAAATGGTGAGAACACCTTATTAGAGAGGAAAGAGAGTAGAATGGACACTCATTAGAGTAGAAAGAAAATAGGGAGAACACCTTATTAGAAAGGGAAGAGACTAGGTAGGACACCACGTCAAAGTGGGAAGAGACTAGAAATGACGACTCATTTAAGTGGAAAAAGGCTAGGACGAACACCTCATCATAGTGAGAACAGACTAGGAAGGACACCCCATTAAAGTGGTAATAAAATAGGAAAAACACCTTA
Source organism: Agelastica alni (assembly GCA_950111635.1). Classification (NCBI taxonomy): domain Eukaryota; kingdom Metazoa; phylum Arthropoda; class Insecta; order Coleoptera; family Chrysomelidae; genus Agelastica; species Agelastica alni. The sequence goes on from OX467711.1 coordinate 15,320,330, forward strand.
TTAGAGAGGAAAGAGACTAGGAAGGACATCACGTCAAAGTAAGAAAAGATTATAAAGGACGACTCATTCAAGGACACCACATCAGAGTGGGAAAAGATAAGGAAGGACGACTCATTCAAGTAAGAAGAGACTAAAAATGACGACTCATTAAAGTTGAAAAAGGTTAGAAAGAACATCTTATCATAGTGGGAAGAGACTAGGAAAGACACCTCATTAGAGTGGAAAGAGACTAAAAAGGATACCATTACCAAATCTCTCAGTTCAGGTCAATTTCCTGATACATGGAAAACAGCCTTTATTACACCAATTCATAAATCTAGAAGCAAGAATAGAGTTGAAAATTATAGACCTATTTCTAAATTAAACATCTTTAGTAAGGTGTTTGAAAGTATCATTTTTGATTTTCTTTATCATGACGTAAAAAACCTACTTAACATTGAACAGCATGGCTTCATGAAAAAACGTTCGGTAGATACAAATTTATTCCCATACGTTGAATACATACTTAAAAGTCTAAATGATAGGCATAACGTTGATTCTGTGTATACTGATTTCAGTAAGGCCTTCGACAAAATAGATCATTCCGTCCTTGTCTCAAAACTTTCCGAAGTCGGTATACATGGTAATTTATTAAGATGGTTCGACTCATATGTCAGAAATAGGTCACAACAAGTAATTTTAGGTGCTCTTAAATATAAGGCTGTGGTAACTACTTCAGGAGTACCTCAGGGGTCCCATTTAGGTCCTTTACTTTTTATTTTATATATAAATGACATCTCTAGTTGCTTTCAATTTGCTAAGTTTGTTATGTATGCCGATGATTTGAAAATATATCACTCAATTTCATGTGCTTACGACAGAGTTCGATTGCAAGAAGACTTAGACAATTTATCCGACTACTGTGTGAGAAATAATTTGTTTTTAAATGTCTCAAAGTGTAATTATATACAATTTTCTCGTTGTAATTCATACTTGAACTACAACACATATGAAATTTCTAATAGCGTATTACACGCTGTAGATACGATTAGGGATCTTGGTATTCTTTTAGACTCTAAATTACTTTTCGATCGGCATATTTGTAATATAACTAGAAAAGCTAATCAGCAGTTGGGCTTCATATACAGAACATGTTTTAAACTTCAAAATCCCCTTACCGTTAGATCATTATATATGGCATACGTAAATAGTATATTAATGTTTGGTTCTACTATTTGGAACCCGCGTTATTCGGTCTATATTTCAAAATTAGAAACAGTCCAGAACAAGTTTATTTCATATTGTAAAAGAAAATTTTATCCCGATGTGGATAGACAAAGTATTCGTTCCAACTTAAAGATAATTTCACTAGAGCATGGTAGGCAAATTGCGGATGTACTGTTTATTCACAAAATCCTCAATAACAATATAGATTGCCTTGAACTTACAAACTTCATAACACTTCGTATTCCCAGCCACTCAACTAGAAACAATTATACCTTTAACACACACCAGGCACTCACCAATTATTTTCTAAATTCTCCTGCTCACAGAATAACAAATACTTATAATAAATTGTCCAGTATTGTTGAAATGGATATTTTTTACCACAGTGCAGATTTGATTAAAAAACTACTGAAAGACTATTTTTTGCAAATTTAATTTTCTTTTATTACCTACTCTTGTTCTCTCTTTTTTCTCTCTTTTTTTTATACTAGTATTTACTTTATTTAATGTAGTTATATGATTATATTTATATTTTCTTTTTTACCTAATTTGTAAAATTATGTGTAACTATTAGTGGATACTTTTATGGGTTTGTCCTGTTTGTATCCCAAATAAATAGAATAAAATAAAATAAAATTACGGTGGAAAGAGACTAGGAAATGATACCTCATCTGAGTGAGGTCAATAAAAATATTCGTAATGGAAAAAAGGTCTGCCAACGCTGGGACCAATTAAAATTTTAATTATATCGAAAGGTAGGGATATCTTTATGGACGTACGTCAGTCCCATGTTTTTTAATCCGTTACATATATCTACTCACACTTTTTGATTCCAAAAAAGTAGTAGAAAAACCTTTGATTAAAACACCTTTTTTCGATGTGAAATGCACTAAAAATCTTAAATTTTCTTAAAAGGTTCACGGTTCAAAATGTGTAAATCTAAATATGCATCTAAAATTTTCATTTGCATAATGGGGGCAACCAATAAATTTATCAGTTTTTAACGCTGAATACATTTGAATGTTGATGACCCAATCGAAAATGTTGTAAACTGGTAGTGTCCTTTCTAGTATGCAATCACTTTGATAAAAGTAATTCTCATAACTTGTAATCCTTTAATAACTTTTGGCTTCTTGTTGTGTTTGCTATTGGCGCACGGCAATTTTATGAATAAAATTAATTCAATTTGTGTAATATTTTTTGTCTATTCAGCACAAATACTTTTTATTCAATTTGTACTACTTTTGTATTATGAAAATTGAATAATTGTCGACCTTTTCATTTTTTAATACTACGATACATTCGTTTTAAGCATTAGTGATTGGTTTATGATTATCTGCAAGATAAATTGCATCAGATCAAACTTTTCAAGTTCCCTATGTTATCGATTAAAAAAAGTTTTAATGAAAACTGTAGAGAAGTTGGACACAGAGGTACAAAAATTAGGATTACAAATAAATAAAGGCAAGACAAATTAAAGGACATATGGGGACAAAAAGTCACTGATAGTCACTTAAAAATAAAAAATTAAAAGTTTAAAATTAAACAAAGTTTCAGCTACTTAAGAATATCGAAAGGACAAACTAAGAAAGGCAAGATAAAAAAAAATAAAAAAAGGAAATAAAATTTTTCGCATAAATTAAAATCTAAATCAATTAGCGAAAAAACAAAAATACAATTATATAATACTTTGATCAGACCAGTCATTACTTACACTCTTTAAACAATAACTATACACAAAAAAGAAGAAGAAGAACTAAAAATACTAGAAAGAAAAATACTAAAAACAATAAGTGGACCAAACATAGCAAGAGATAAGGAAAGAAGATTAACAAAAAACATAGAAATGGAAAAGGAGCCAGGTGGAGGAAATATAGTCCGATATATTAATCAAGGAAAATAGAATGGATGGGACACATTATGAAAAGAGCTCCTAATACAGCTTTCCAGAATGCAGATGACAGCATTTTACTAAACGGCGTACTTATTAATAATCTAAGGCACGCTGACGACACTGTCCTAATTGCAGACACAGTTGTGGGTCTCCAGAGGCTAATAGACAGAGTAACAGAAGTTTTTGATACCTACAACATGCACCTAAACACAAATAAAACAAAGGTTATGATAATAAGCAAACAAGATATCGATGGCCAGTTTTACGCAAACGGCTCCCATCTGAAAACGGTTACATCGATAAACTACCTGGGCACATTTTTTGGCAACAAATGGGAACAAATAAATAAAATTAAGATCCGAATTAAGAAAAGTAGAACAGCTTTTAATCGCATGAGGAGCGTGCTGTGCAATTTAAATAAAGGCTTGAAACTCAGAGTCAGAGTTCTTAGATGCTACGTTTTCTCAATACTAACGTATGGGGTGGAAGCTTAGACTCTGACAGACGCTGCATGTAAACGTCTAGAAACATTTGAGATGTGGTGCTACAGACGCATGGTTAGAATATCATGGATTTACCACGTAACCAACGAAGCCGTCCTATAGCGTATGAGAAAACAAAAAAAGGTTTTAAATGTAATTAAAGAACGCAAACTTTCATACTTCGGACATGTTATGCGAAACCAGAAATATATTCAGCTTATTATGTAGGGCAAGCTTAACGGCAAAAAAGGTCCTGGAAGATGACGAATATTATTGCTGCGAAATCTAAGACAATGTACAGGAATGACATCTATGGATCTATTTCGGGCTGCAGCAAATAAAATCAGATCGGCCATAGTAATCGCCAACGTCCACTGAGGATAAGGAACAAGAAGAAGAAGAAGATCTCCAATGTTGTTAGCACCCCTACGAAAGAAGTGGGAAGAGGATGAAATAAAAAACCTTTTTAAAAACGCTTTATTAGTGTCGAATTTATAGTTTTCGCCGTCGCTGAGTTTTATAGTGATATTCCCAAAAAAGGCAAGCCAACGTTCAAACACGACGTCTGCCGTGTTCGCTAGTATTCAATAAATAATAAGCTCAATTTTTTTTACCTGTGTTATTGTTATGGTCAAATGGAGATTATCAGAAGGAAATCTACCTCACTTTTTATTTCGACCATTGCATTTGTGACTACATCTGGCCACTCACAGTGACCAGGTTGCTGATTAATTTTCCACAACTTTCCATTGACATTAGAAAGCGAGTTAGTGCAAATAAATTTCTTATTATCCCCTTACGGCATCGATATCTCGATAAATAAAGTGTTTTCGATTACGAATAATAATCGAAATGCAATAATTTGTCACTGGCGTCAGCGATTTACAAAACGATATTCTAACCGTCGCGTCGACTCGAGAAAATTTTTATGGTAATCGAATAAAACCAATGGTTTAATGTGGGCCGGCTTTAGCCTCCGTTACGGGCAATTACCCGCACATTTAAAACAAGATTTGCCGTAGGAAGTGTTAAATTACGTTCAATGTTAACGCCGATCAATCGGTTTGTACACGAACGCCTCTATCGATCAACTTTCTAAACAGACTGCTCCTTAATCGACCAATTTGTGACACTAATTTTCGTACGATGATCGTACGGAATTTCGGATTTACATATCGCGAGCATGTTATGAATTACCCGATCTTAACGCCGCATATATTTTTAGGTTTTTGTTGTGATATCACATTAACATACATTAAAAATGAGAATGGAACATAATAAGTACAGTTATAAAACCGTAACAGAAGTGTGTCTGCCCATTGAAGATATTTACAACAAAAAGAATACGTTATGGTTTTTATGACTCAAAATAACTGATTTTTCGATTTTAATTGTCTATCTGTTTGTTAAAAACTTTTCTCTAAGACCATTGGATTCTACAAAAATTACATATGCGTAATCTATTGATGAATGAATATGATTCCTTAGATATGTTGAATCCTGATACATTATTCAACAGCTGACAACGAATCACCAAGATCATGATACATAATTCAACAGCTGACAATCAATTACCAAGATCCCAATATATAATTCAACGGCTGACAACGAATCACCAAGATCCTGATACATTATTCAACAGCTGACAACCAATCACCAAGATCCTGATACATTATTCAACAGCTGACGACGAATCACCAAGATCCTGATACATACTAAAATCAAGTTGAATGTTTTAACCTATTTAGGTAAACAAAAGTTCAAATGAAAGAGCTCGTTCTAGCGAGTGTTCTTAGACCAAAACGAACCGCGTACGTACCTCAATTAGAGGAGATATAAAGAAGAAAAGCTATAAAAATATAAGCAATGTACAGAAAAAAATCGCGTCAGAGAAGAATGAAAGTAAGGTGATTTCAAATGATTGATAACAAATCTGTGCATCAATACCTCTCATTAAAAAAAATTTAATCAAATTGGTTGAACAGCCGGACGGAATCGTAATGGATTTCATAATTTTTTTTAATATATAGATAGATGAAAAAAGCATCATTTTTAACAAAACACACCAAGGAAATACGGGCATTAACAGGACTTAAAAACATATTGGGAGTATGAAACATAAAAGTATTTAAAGTGGACGAAAAAGGGTCTTATTTAAAGTGTTGATAAAAGTTGACATAGATACACAGGTATTTTCCTATCGCACATCGCAACGCTTCTGGATTGGAAGGATTCGCCGGTTAAAGGATTTTAACCGTTGTCCAGTAGATGCCCGAGTGTATCTATAACATTTATTTTTTATCTACCTTCTACGTATGTAACAGTTTTAAAAGAGAGTGCGTATGGATTGAAAATGAATGATTTGATCGTTAAATGCCTTCTTTACGCCGATGATCAAGCCATATTAGCGTCATCTGAAGAGGAGTTGCAGGCGATGGTTAATGTTATGCATGATGCCCTAAAAATCAAAGGGATAAAAATAAATGTAATCAAAACGAAAGTAATGGTTTTTGAAAGAGAAGACTGCATGACAAACTGTGAAGTTTAATTGAGGGAGAAAGTGTGGAACAAGTTAATAAATTTGTGTACTTGGGTTCAAAGTTTACGAGAGATGGAAAGTATGACAGTGACATTGAGCGAATGGTGTTGTCAGGAAAATAAATTAATGGGGCACTGCATAGCTTTATGAATCGCCAGAAAGTGTCAAAAAAGGCACGTCTGGCTGTGTATAGAGGCGTGTTGGTTCCTACACTTATGTATGGTAGTGAATGTTTGGTATGGCAAAAGAATCATGAAAATGAGATTAATGCTGCGGAGACGAGTAGTCTGAGAAGTATAGCCATAGTGACTCGGTTGGATAGAGTAAATAATAGTGAGATAAGAGTATGTACGCTGTGGTTTAAAAGGAGATGTGGTTACAAAGATAGACAAAGGAAAGCTTAGATGGTTTGCACACGTAGAAAGGATGGATAAAGGAAGATTGACAAAACAAATTTATAAGGCGAGTGTGAATGGACAAGTCGGTAGAGGTCGACCTCGGAGAACATATCTCGATCAGATCAACATTGTTTTGAAGAAAGGCCAGGTCAAGAGTACCAACAACCGACCAGCATGTATGAAAGCACTGATAAAAGAAGAGTTGTGCATTCATTTACTGAACTAAGCTTTAACTAAATAGGGAATAGGGGGAAAAATTAAAGAAAACTTGAATTTAAAAAATTATAAAAGTTAACTATGTCGAACAAAGATGTATTTAAAATTATTAATGACAAGTAAACAAAAACATTGGACCCTAAATCGTAAGAACATGAAGCGTTGATATGTATTAAAAAAATGTTTGGGAGTATAAAATATAAAATAATTTAAAGTTGTCTTTAACAGGACGAAAATAGTCTTCAAATTTCGAAGCAAAAATATCAGGAATGTTACTACATGTGAGCGAAGCAAAGACATGTAAGTAACATTCAAAAACTTTCGTTAACAGGACGAAGAAGTATTTTCAGAGTGTGACACAACGAACCAGGAAAGCTAGACAAAGGAGCATCTTGTGAAAAATGAACGTAAATATATGTTACTAAAGTTGAGGACAGTACCAAAAACATAGCCAAAAGTATAGGACCTAAAATTATAAAATTTAATTTAATCGAGCAATAAAGCAATAAACATTATCAATAATAGGACGATATTGAATCCTAAATAATGTTTAAAATAATTAAGATCATTTTAAGGATAATATTGACGATGTTATATGACTCCAAGTTTTTAAAACAATACATTGGAAATTTATTTATTGATTCATGGTAGTTATATAGTTACTAATATTTGGTTTATTATTTTCTTTCATTAAAATACTCGACGACTTAATCGTCTAATTTCTCAATTTTTTAGTCCATAACCTCGGTGATTAACCCCAATTTGAAAACTATAAATAACACTTGTCCAGTTAATGTTACCCTTATTAACTTGACAGTTATGATATATATTATTAACGATAAATGCTTCCAAAGAGAGGCATCAGCCGAAAACCACCCCATGAACTCATAAATCCGTCAAAAAGCCCAATTCGGGGTGGGTCTAATTGGACCACCATTCGAATCAAACTCGCCGACTAATTTACGGAAAAATTTCAAATATTTCATTGAAAACAAACAAAGTTAATTAAATTTAATTCCGAGAAAGACTCGTCGTTATTTTAATGTGCACTAGTTTCGAATGAAATTGGTTATTTAATTTTTCTATGAAATTAAGAAAGTTTTATTGAGTACTTTTGTGTATAGCATATTTCACGAATATACGGTAGTTTCGGATTATTGTTAGAAACTCTATAAACAGTATTTAACTCTACATTTAAGAAGTACGAAAGTAAATTCCCCTAAAACATTTCGTAGGTAACAAATTTTATTTTATATGGGACTTCTTGTTTGGAAATTAAAGGTCAGTATTTTTATTTGTTAGCACGGTTAATATTGCTACCAAATCTTTTTTTAATGACTTTATTTATTGTACATAATAAGAGAGGGAGGTAAGTAATCTAAATAAATTTTACTAATTAACTAAGCTTTAATTTGACTTGTTGATTCATTTTTGTTAGATTTCTAGAAAAGTAATTGGTTATCCTGGGTTATCATTGTAGTCACTCTCAAAATACTCTCAAAGCACGAACCTTTGATTAGTATTTTCTCCCAACTTTCACATAAGGCACAGAGACATGGGCGATTAACAAAGAGATTATTTATAGATTACAAACTGCACAACGAGCAATGGAAAGGAGAATCATATGTAACTCTCCTAGACCGAATAAACAACAAATAAATTCGGCATAGATCTAAAGTGACGGATGTCGTGGAACGCCTATGTAAATTGCGATGCAGTTAGGCAGGCCATATAGCTAGAATGGAGGACTCTCGTTGGACACGTAGAGTAATAGAGTAATAGAGTAATAGAGTGGACTAGTAAGAGAAACAGTGGACGACCTCAGACCAGATGTACAAACAATGTCAAGAGACTGATTGGAAATAGCACAAGACCGAGAGGAGTGGCAACGATTAGGGGAGGCGTATGTCCGACGATGGACGACTATCTGACAATGATGATGATCATTGTAGTGGGTACCGACATTAAAATCGTATAGTACCGATTGTAATTTCAAGTAGTGTATGTATACCTAATAGACCGCGAAAATGCCACGACGTACGCGCTTATTTTACTGCGGAAAAAAACAATAAAGGTCCGTTGCTACCAGTAAAATTGATACAAAATTAACCTCAGTCAAAATAGTGTACTTCGAAGGGGGAATCGGCTACAAAAAACCAAAAGACTTTTTTCGAGTACGAAAGTGATAGCGACTGTTTTTTGGAATAGTCGCTTAGTTATCTTAATCGATTTTGTTCAAAAAGGAAAAACCATGAACATACTACGCATCATTACTGGACAAGCTAAAGGCGAAAAATAGTCTTGCATCTTTGTTGGGTCGAAAACTTATCAGACTACTCTCGTACGAAATAATAAAACTTTATTTTTTTAAAAACAAATCATCTAAAAATTCTTTTATTTTATCTTTAAATTTTCCCAAAAATATTAAACCGTTGCCTTACTGTCTTATGACTGACGTTAAATCAAGTATTTTGATTTTTTTTATATCTGATTTTAGGAGGAAATTTTTCTTTCAAGTGCTATCTTCTCTTTAAAGGTTGGCTATCATTATAGCTATTCTCACTTTTAATGCTGAAGTTCTAAAAAGCTCAATGGAACTACAGTTGTACCATTTTCTCAGGTTATTTAACCAGAAAATGCGTCTTGTTCCTCTGCTTCTTTTTCACGGTATCTTTCCCTGCATAATATACTGCAACAATACATATTTCTTTCCCCTCATCACGTGGCCCAGATATTGCAGCTTCCTTATTTTAATTGTGTTCACTATTTCCTTTTTTTTCTTATTCTCATTTTTATTTGTTACCATGCCTACCCAACTTATTCTTAAGATCCTTCTTTACGACCACATCCTAAATTATATTTTTCTTTAACGTCCAGGATTCCATCCCATATAGCAACTTTGAGAAAACGTAGCATCTCAATATTTTGACTGTAAGTTATAAGTTAAGATCTCTAATGCACAACACATTTCTCATTCCATTAAATATGGTTCTAGCTTGTCCAATTCTTGATTTAATTTCTTTAGTGTACTCATTACCTTCATTTACAGTTGTTCCTTAGTATTTGTACTTTCTTTACTAGTTTTCCGTTAATCCATAGATTTTCCTGTTGCTAAACTGATTTTGTTATGGTCATAAATTTGGTCTTTTTGATATTTAAGGAAAGTCCGCTCTCCTCGCTGCTCGTCACTACTTGATCAACCAAGCTCTATAAATCTTCTATTGTTTCGGCAATAAGTACGGTGTCGTCTGCATACCGGATATTGTTAATGGCTAACCCATTAATCTTTAGAGAGGAAATTAAGTCATTGTAAAACATAAAAATTTAAATTTAAATTTATTGAAACAAGTGAGATATGGTGTTGAAACAATATAAATGAGACACACGGTACAACTGTACAAAATTGCTACTGTGTAGATGTTAATAAACTAGATTTCCACTTATAAACAAACTATAAACTCCAAATGTTCTTGTAAACATTCTTTTCTTTTTCTAAATCGTATACGAAAAATTTAAATAAGGCAGCACGCTCGAGTATTGCTTTATTTTAGAATCTTTTATACCGATAATGTTTAATGACACAGAAGTTCGTTTAATGCATGCTGCCTAAAAATTCAAAGCAAGCACGCCAAGTATCTTTTACAAAAGCTCAATACGAAATGTATTTTAGGTAAAAGTACCTATTTTTTTGTAGGTAAACATATTATTTATTTATTAGTTTGAGGCATATTATCGCGAATTAAACTTGCATTAGCATTTTTTCGTTTGTTTGAAATACTGCTTATTCATTTGTAAAGTTGTTGCGTTCGTCTAATAAACGACTCAGGCACGATGACAGTCCTTTTTTTTACGAATATTTCTATTAAACATTGTTACATAGTTTTTCTCGAGCAAATAAAATCTAAATTTTATGTTGCATCCTTACACCACGAACCAAAAGATACTTGGAAGATATTTAACAGAACCTGTTGATTGAGAATCACACCTTCGGATAACGTTAATATTTTATTTTACTTTACTTTTATTTACAAGCTAAAACTTAAACCTTGTTTGACATCGGTTACGGATTATCTAATTTTAATAAAAGTTTTTTAAGTTTAATCCGCTCGCAAAAAACATGCCTTGATAGGCAAGTAGGCAAGTAGTATTTGTTTACTCTTCTTTAAAAGAATTGCATGTTTAATTGTTCTGGAAAAAGTTCGCTGAGTAGCATATATTAAAATTTGGATACTCTCTAAAAGAAAGAATTCTTATTAACCAGTATCCTCATTGTGTTAAGTTGAACTACAAATAAAGGGGTCGCGAGTTTCGGGTGAAACGACTGTTAGTTGGTTGAGGAGTCACAAACTCAGCCAATTTATGAGAACTTCTGCCGTGGTAGAACAAAGACAAATCGGTAACATTTTTGCTGTGACTCAGAGACGGTAGAGTACCAGTCAGAATCAATCAGTTTGCTCGTCTTTGAGCTAAGTCCAGCAATGTCAATGGCTTATATCGACAAATAAAGCATGTGCTATAATTTTACCTATTGTTACACTTTAGGAAAATGCTTTAACCAAACGCTTTTAAGCTCAAACTTTTTAGTTTAGCAAGTATTCTTTTGCTACTACAAAAGTTTTTGGTATTTTCACCTCTAAGCTGATTTAATAATAGTTTTACTGGATAAATTTAAAAAAATACAATAAATCAATGACTGATTTGAGAAAATACGATTTTTTTTATTTACTCTATAATTTGTCTGTTATAGTTTTACCAGAGGCGCAAAAATTATTAAAAATTTAAATCTGCAGGGCTTTTTCTTTTTACTTCCTGTGAAAGAACTATTGTATTTTTCTAAACCATTTTTTTTATAGAAAAAAGAGATTTGTATGAACTGCCTTTACTATGTCGCATTTTTTATTATTAATTTTGAAAGTACTTAAATTTATTCTGCAATTTGACAAATATTAGACAAGTTTGACATTTTTATTCCTTCACTAACATTCAAAATTAAACAAAAAAAAACGATCGAGCCTTACAGTAGTCGCATATGATGTGTAATATTTGACATCTCACCTTAGTCATAAGCAATTTTAAAATTATATTCTGAAAAAAATGGGTCAGGTATTATTTGAAATGATTATTTATAACAAACAATAATTTTTATTAATGAAAATTGTATTTTATTTAACTGACACTAGGAGTGACAGAAATTAACCTAAAAATTTAAAAAAGCTATATACTGAAATATTTTACTCGAATAATTTTTTATTATTACTTACTTGAATTTTTTATCAATGATCTGTACTTTATTAAGACTTATTATCAACAGTTAATATTTATTTGTATAGTTTACGCATATAGCAGCAAACTTTATACACAATACTGTAACTCTAGGAAAATTGGTTAACGGCTATCTGACGGCCAACTCTACCACCACGCGTACATTTGTCAAATCAAATACCCCGTGCTTCCACGATTTCCTGTTACACACTTCTGTCCCATTTCACGCAATCACGCAATCCCACAAATTGCAATATTGAATAAAACTTGCTGATGTAATTTCCTTTAGATTATTTGCCTTGAAAAAATAATATAAAATAAAAATTGATTTAAACAGATTTCATTTCGAATAACATTTGGAGTTGAATAAAAACACAAATTATTTACAGCACAAATTAGTACGAACTATGTCGCATTTTATTTTTTATTTTCAAAGTACTTAAATTTATTTTGCAATTTGACAAATATTAGACAAGTTTGACATGTTTATTCCTAACATTCAAAATTAAAAAAATGCATAGCAAGGGCAGTCTAATTAACCTTCGTCCATAGGCTAAATATTATAAAATCCCAAAAAGTTGCTTTTTGTAACTGTAGGAAGTAGACTTCCAGAGCATTGTATGGTGAAATTATACCTCCCTAACCACTTTAAAGTAAAGACTGTTTATGCGACCACCCCTTGAATATGTTATTAGTTTACTCGATGATGACCCTTTTAATTTTCATACATTTACAACGCCTTAATTATCGAAAAGCACTTACGACATCCCGAACAAGTCAATAAAATTTACAATGTTACACAAAGACATATAAGAATTTATGTGGAGGAGCAAAATGTTCACACATCAAAAATGATTTACACTTCTTTTTATCATAATACACCACAACGGATTCACCGGTAGTAAATACAAGTGTAAATAGGTCCACCAAACTAATACCGTGTTCTTTTGAATAATATTTAATAATAATGGGTACTTCTTCTTCAGTAGTGTAGTCAGAAACTTTTTGTGATTATTTTGTGATGTACAACAATTTTCTAATCATTAAAATTGACTTTTGTTTTACCATGATGTTTTCTTAGATTTAAAAAAATATATCTGTACATAAGGTTTACTGTTAATTTTAAAAATTAAAACCATAAATACATGGTTGGCCACAAATCGGTTGCCAAAATTCAATGTCAACAATTTTTTTATTATCACACAAATACTGGTATGGTTAAATGAACATAAAAAAATGGGCTTACAGAGTTTTCCAAGCAAACATTGCATCTCTGTCCAAATCTTCCAGGACTGTATATTTTTAAATTCTTATTGGATTATTGGATGAATGCTGAATATCACGAATCTTGACGGAATATACCTCATTTTTTAGTATCCCCAGACTGCAAAATCCATGGATATGATATCTGGGAATAGTGAAGGCCACGATGTTCATAGAGTGAATTATTTTCTAGTTCTAACAACACTTCTTAAATGATATCTCGGTTCTTTACAGAACTGATAGTAAACGATTAGCTCTTCGCTTGAAATCACTGTAAGTATAGTCATGTTTCTACCATATTTGCAAAACAAATAAACGCTGCTTTTCGTTTTACTTTTTATTTATTATATAATAGATAAAAATATATCTCAGATAACCACAAACAACATAACCTCAGACTGCTAGTATCAACTATATGTTTGGCAACAGTTGTAAGTTTAAACAAGTAGAGTTTTTGCAGCTTTTCATAGAGTGAAGCTAATAATGTTATTATTGTCATGTAAAAGGACATTGGGCTTGTGAGTGTAAGAAGCGATTTGCTGACAAAAATAAGAATAAGGGGAGAGTCAATATTCTGCTTCAACTTATATTTGTGATGTTTCTTCATTCTATAGGGAAACTTTTTAGTGCGATGAAAGAGTTTGGATAGCTTATTCAGGTGCAAGCATGCATATGACTTCACACCGTAAATACTTTAGTTACCTCAAACACAAAAACAAACTTTAAAATATAACTACTTTGTTTTTTTTTTATTTGCTTTCATAGAGGACACTTTGTTAAAAAATTATGATTTTCACAGTATAATTTCTCTCCACTCAAATTCTTGATTTAAACCACCTTATTACGGTCAAGACGCCGACAAGCTATCAGCCACTAGGCACGTGCTAGTAGCAAACAACTATAAACCGTGTGCGAAACGACGGTTACGCGTGGACCAATAAAAACGCTTACTTCAGCGCCAGAAAAACGAAGCCACGCTTGACCGGTTTCCAAAATCTCTCTTGCTTAAAAATCACCGTGCTAAGAGCATCGCCTTTAAATCTCACCTGTTGATATGTAGCACATTATTTTAGTTTTACTCACATTTTCATAATTGCAGTTAAACAGTAACATGAGAATCCGATTATGGATTGTATTCAGTTCAAGTCGACAACCAGTGCAAAAATTCTAATGATTTATGAGACCGGAAATTGTAAAATTAATCATGTTTTGGTGGGAGACAAAATGGCGTTTCCATGTTTCGAGTTTAATATACTAGAAATGGCAATTATATAGTGTTTTATTTCAATAAAAACGAATACACGTGTAATAAATTAAGATTACCACGGTGATGACCAACACAACCCTTGGCAGCTTGCAGTAGGTAAAACAACTAAATCAGCGACCTATCTACTATCGAAGTACATCACCATCTCCATCGAGGCGAACGGCGAGATCTCCAGAGAGGCAGACGGCATCATGTTCAAGTAAGCCAAGTATCTCCAATTCTCCTCATATCTATCATATCTTCCTGATATCTATGGAAATATACTCGTAAGTCAAGATGTCTACATTTTGGGTTGCGTCCATTGGAACATCCTGAGAAAAACTTCGAAGTCGTTGATAAAAAGAAAGGCTGCTGTAGCCTTTGATAATTATCAATTATTATTTTAAAGAATTATAGATAATTCTTTAAAATAATTAGAGAGTCAACATTTTATATTAAAGGTTTCCAAGTGTGTTTTGTCTGTACACCCACTTCATGTATAAATTTTTTCTAAACAAAATGTAAAGTAATACATTAATTAAACTGAAATGTAAACACACCTGTGATAGTCACAATATCGTAGTTAAACAACAACAACAATTTACTGATGTTTTACTGGAAATAACCGCGATGAAATAAATACTGAACAAGAGTCAATAATTGTAAAAAAATATAATTCACCAGATACAAATGAAAATATTTTACGTTTAATAAATAAAATATATTTCCTGGTACCCAAGACGCCAATGGGTTCGTATATTCTTTGGGTACCTTCGGTGTTTCGTAAGTCGAAAGTGAAAAATATTTGAGAAAGTTTAAAGGAATGCTTATACTGTTCATTCACTAATAATTTATGTTATTCGGGAACAGCCTACATGAAGCTCCGATTTACAGATAACTTTTAAATAGTAAACAGATCTTAGATTCACCGACAAAATTAAACATTATGCTGTTGATTAAATAATAATTATTTACTCACACAGACATGTTAGATTTATGTTGAACAACACTTTAATATAAAATTGTTAAGGAATTACTTTTAGTTTATTGTATTCCGACTTAAATGAAATATATCATTGTTGTTTAACATTTGTAAAGGTGAAGTATGAATGCAAGTTGTAAGGTGTTAAATAAATGTTTCTAATCTACTTTAAAAACTCTTTTCCAGTTCTTTCTGGCCTTTTAAAATCTTTAGCACATTGTGTTAAGTCAATGTTTAGTTTTGAGAGGTCTATATATTTTAAACGTCCGTTTTTATGACAAGTTTTGAATGAAACGAATATCTTTTGATATACGGCGATATTATTAAGAAAGTTTACGAGTTTAGTGGCTCCGTAATTGGTTTTGGCGACGGGCCATCGCAGAGCGAACAAGTAGCACGAATACATAAATATTCGATTTTTAATCGTACAAGACACTTAATTTCAAAATCAAATAAATTTTTATGATCCAAACAATATGGGAAAAAGCCGAACGCCACTTGTCACAACTAAAATTTTTTTATCGCTAGCTGTAAAGACAACCATAAAGCATTTTAGCTTTTTCTTCCTACATGTAGTTGTAAAAAATGTTATGGACCATCTCGCATATTTAACTAAAGGTACGCCGATCGAACACTTAAGGTAAACCAAAATGATAGTAGGGGTAGAATATAATCCAATTGGTATTCTGTCACAAATTTTTAACTTGACAGTGGAAAGTTATAGTAATGGGTCCGATTTTGCGAATCACGAATTTTGACATATCTCCACATTTCAAGGTGCCCAGAGTCGAATACAATAGTTTTTAAGTTTACGTCTGTGTGTGTATGTATGTATGTTCGTATGTGCGTTCGAAATTATTTTTCATCTCGATTATCTCAAGAACAAAAAATTTTATCGACGTGGGACCAATTGCATTTGACGGATAATTACGTAACTTAGGACTGATCAGATTTTCAGCAAAATCGGTCAAGCTGTTTTTTATGGAGATCAAAAAACTAAAAAAATGGTAAACTACCTGAATTTTGCAAATTATACTATTTTTAATACAGAATTTGAAGATCTTTTAATTATATGATTATTGCATGACAGGAATATTTGTATGAAAAATATGATAACAATATTTCATAAAACGAAATAGTTTTAAAAAACAAAAATAGGAATTTAAGAATTTTAATCTTAAAATTTTATAACTTTTAAAAATTATTGTTAGTAATAATTAAATATTGTTCACAACAATTAAATTTTGTTACTAACAAATGATTCTTGATTATAATAATTAAAAACAAATTTCAGTTGCGTTTGTGTGTGTGACTGTATGTGTATTTTAAACTTGTGTCAGTATTGTAAGAATAGCATTGAAGACGCTTAACAGTGAAAAATTATTGTTAGTAATAATCAAGCATTTTTTATAACATTTGAATATTGTTACTAACAAATGATTATTGATCATAATTAAAAAAAAATTTTAATTCATAAACAATTGAAAATAGCCTCCCGCTTATGAATTGATAAGAAAAAGTTTGAAAGAATACGGTTGACATAAACAGAATATTGTTAATGACAATTATTATTTGTTTTAAACAATTTGAAATCGTTTTTTATAATAATAAAAATAATATGGTTTTTCGGGTATATAAGCCGTTGTAGGTCTAAGTATATACTCGACGTTTCGCCATCTCTAGTGGATGACATCTTCTTGAGATATAATTGTCTGCTATTTAAGGCTGACAGTCTATGACATTTCTATGTCGCGATCGCAGGTTGTACACGTTTTGGTGGGCGGGATATATTTGATGGCTGTTCAGAAATTGGTCATGTTTCGGAGATTCATTCTTCTTATTTTTGTAAGGAAGCAGCCTTGTATTTTTAGATACAGGTACCCATGTTCTATTAATGCCCTGCCCACCAAAACGTAAAAAACCTGCGATCGCGACATACAAATGTCATAGACTGTCAACCTTAAAAAGCAGACAAGTATATCTCCAGAAGATGTCATCCACTAGAGATGGCGAAACATCGAGTAGTAACTCAGACCTACGACGGCCTATATACCCGAAAAACCATTCACCAACAAATGATGGCCGCGAAAGCCTTTCACATACATACATACATAAAGTCACGCCTTTTTCCCATAGGGGTAGGCAGAGACCACTTCCTTCCACTTGCTACGGTTCGTACACACATCTTTTGCTTCTTCTACTTACATCAGTGCTCTCATACATGCTCTTCGGTTGTTGGTACTTTTGACCTGGCCTTTCTTCAAAACAATGTTGATCTGATCGAGATATGTTCTCCGAGGTCGACCTCTACCGATTTGCCCATTCACACTCGCCTTATAAATTTGTTTCGTCAATCTTCCTTCATCCATCCTTTCTACGTGTCCAAACCATCTAAGTATTCCTTTATCTATCTTTATGACCACATCTTCTTTTACACCACAGCGTTTTCTTATCTCACTATTCTTAACTTTATCCAACCGAGTCACTCCGGCAATACTTCTCAGACTACTCATCTCCGCAGCATTAATCCTATTTTCATGCTTCTTCTGCCAAACCCAACATTCACTACCATACATAAGTGTAGGAACCAACACACCTCTATGCACCGCCAGACGTGCCTTTTTTGACACTTTCTGGCTATTCATAAAGCTATGCAGTGCCCCATTCATTTGTTTTCCTGCCAACACCCTTCGCTCAATGTCACTGTCATACTTTTCATCTCTAGTAAATTTTGAACCCAAGTACACAAATTCATTAACTTGTTCCACTCTTTCTCCCTCAATCGAAACCCCACAGTTTGTCATGCTTTCTTCTCTTTCAAAAACCATTACTTTCGTTTTGCTCACATTTATTTTCACAAAATAATAATAATAATTATAACAACAAACCATGATATTTTTCATTTTTTCCACTGGGAAGTTAGTCGTGTGGACCTCTCGGTTTGCACCCAGACCACTGATATTTTGTTTTTAAAAAAACGGTTTTGTGAAAATATCTAAATGGTTAATTAAAAATGAATGGTCCAAATAAAAAAAAGTGAATCCTAATGTCCATTTCCAAGCTATCGCAGTTCAAAATCGTTCAAAAAACAGTGGAACACCCAGTATTATCGCACCCAAAAATCTCGCGTGTATTATTTTCACTTTTTGTGTACCAAATGTCTTAATTAAATTAGAAAATGAAAATAATAAACATGATACAAGATGTGACAACAAACGTGAATAAAATGTAAGATATAACATTTACGTAATATCGGAAAACGCTAATTTATACACAATTAATCCAAAAACATTTTCTTGGATGAAATTCGATAACGGTATACGAGGTATTCGATGACATTCCTTTGGAAATATGAAGAAATTGTCAATGATTTGAAGCAAGACAAAAACGACGTTTATACACTGACTTTTAAAAAATCCGAAACTCAGCAAGAGTTAATCAATTTTAACAAAATGTGTACAGACTGTGTGTACACTTAAAACATGATTTCATTTTTAAACTAAAATAATATGAAATATCGAAGGTATTGTAAAGAATTGGTCAACTCTGGTCGGTGAAATCCAAACCAGAGCAGAAAAATTATAAATAAGATCCGAACGTTGTTAAATATCAAGAACTAAAAATATTGTTACAAACCGGCCCTGTTTTTATTTGTCGGCGTCCGAGAGTCGTTCACAATTAGGGCGCATATTAATGAGCGCTTTGTTATGCCGGCCTTCGCGACCCGACTGGCGATATCTCGAACACCGCGTCTAGTGGATTCGAAATGGTAGAAGGACTATCGAGAAAAAGGTGGAATAGTGGCGATTACTCTGAAATTTGATTTAAAAATATAAAAAGGACAGCGGTCGTGAAAAAGTTAGTTTTAAGTTTTTATGAGTCATGAAATTTAATTAGTTGTATCTTGTAAAAGTAAAGTTTATTGTGTAAAAGTATTGGCATAAAAATTGTTTTTTTACTATATCGAGAGATTAAAATTACCGATTCCTAGAAAGAAGTAACAATATGTATGGAGATTTTGTAGGTTCTTGCTAATTTTTAAAAAAATTTAATAATTTTCATGCATCTTGTTTCTTTCTGGTTATAAAGACCACATCAATATCATTTATTTAGGTTTATTATCGCTTTAAGAAATATTAAATGTTAAAGAAATCCTTGATATACCATCCTATTCTTATGGTAAATCATCCGGTTGTCACCCACTCTTATAAATCCTTAATAAAGACGTCAAACCACAGCATTAACATTTCCAAGAAGCCCAATTAAACTTATATTTTCTTATTGAAAATTTGAAATTAAGCTCCATGAGCTTTATTTATAAAATTTTAATATGGACATTCAAAAGCATAAGCCTGACAAGAGTAAATTTATGTTTCACTGAGGAAACGACAAAAACCCTAAATAAATCTCTTCAGTAGCTGCTAAAAACACAATAAGTCACAGTAAGTATGCCTACTGTGGTCTGGACAATGAGGATCGTTATTATTCATTACATTAAAACAAGAAGCAATTTATTAAATCGCTTAAAGGAGTGTTGTTAACTACGCGTCTTAACAATTTTCACATTTTTTAAATGTAGTCCAATCTACTTATCAAGAGCGCAGGAAACCGCTCTAAATGTTAGTATTTGACGAATTTTGAAAATGTGTGTACTAAAGAGCTTAGTGAGAGTTTAAATAAGAAAAACTTCAGCAAACAAAGAACTGAGGTTACTATCAACTGTCTGTACATTCTTTGACAGATGATACAATTATACAGTAAGCAAAATGCGATATTTCCCTAGTTCCCTAGCGCGTCTTACAGGTAGTGAGATTTAGTAGAAATCGTCACGTAACGAAATACATCGGTGGTTCAGTGGTAGAATTCTCGCTTGCCTCGCGGACAGCCCGATGCATTCTTTTTGTGATATTACCATTTAATACAACATTTTTTTTTAGTGAGTAAAACAAATCGAACTAAAATGCGAAAAATAAATTATAGTTTAAAAAAACTAAAAAACACGCTTTAAGAGTTAATCAAAGTAACAAGTAAAAAATAATTCTTGACATAAGAATAAAATTATTGACGATAAAATTAATGTCACTGTTCTAAAAGCGTGGGGTACTTTGTATGACATTTTTAAACTATTTCTGCGTTTCGGAATGAAAGCGCAAACGCCAGGGTAAAAATAAAATACCGAAAACCAATCCTCAACGCCAACAACAATTCCGGCAGAATCAAACTAAAACGACCGAGCCTTACATTAGCCGCTTATGATGTGTAACATTTGACATCTCACCCTAGTAATAAGCAATTTTAAAATTATATTTAAAAAAAAAATGAGTCAGGTATTAGGTACCGACCTCTCGAAAAATTAGTTGACGGCTATCTGACGGCCAACTTTACCACCACGCGCTCATTCGTCAAATAAAATAGCACGTGCTTCCGCGACTTCCTGTTACACACTTCCGTCCTATTTTACGACATCACTCCTACAAATTGCAATATTGAATGAAACTTTCTGATGTAATTCGTTCCTTTAGATTATTTGCCTTAAAAAAATTATATAGAATAAAAATTGAAATATACAGATTTCATTTCGAATTATATTCGGAGTTGAAGAAAAAATGTAAGGAACTTCGTTCTTTACGGGTGTCTCCCGACCGCACAATTTTTTTTTTACATAAAAATTTTTGAACTGGAACTGCAACATTTATTGGCATTCCTGCGGTTTTTGGGGTTAATTTGACATGTTAATTAGTGACATTATAATTGTCAGTGTAATTTTAAAGCGATAGTCTTAGATATTTGTGGTCAGAACTCGTATTAAATATCGTTTAATAAATTGCAAGAAAGCGAGAGGAAAGATGTTACACACTTCCGTCCCATTTCGCGGAATCACTCCCACAAAATGCAATATTGAACGAAACTTTCTGATGTAATTCATTCCTTTAGATTATTTGCCTTAAAAAAATAATATAAAATAAAAATTAAATATACAGATGTTATTTCGAATTACATTCGGAATTAAAAAAAAACGTATTGAACTTCGTTTCTTAAGGGGGTCCTCCGACCGCACAATTTTTGCTTTTACTTTAAAGAATTCCATGTAAAAGAGACCACATTTATATTAAAAAATTAAAAATATCATAATTTATTGCAAAAAACACGGTTTGAAATTTGCAATTTGCGGGCAAAAACAAACCTACAGTTCCGATGACACCACTCCCGTTTACACGCGTTATGGTTGTTCGTCGCTGGCTTTTATTGTTTTTTGTTTTGTATTAATTTCTACTTTTAAGATATTTTTTTGTAAAAGTACATGTAGATACTGTAAACTATGGGAAAATCATAACATAATAATGCTACTAATGCTCTGAATGCTCTTGATTCAATTTTTGTGCCAATGTGACCAGCTACTTCAAGGAAATTTGCAAATAAATTGTATTTAACAGGATCTTCTGATTCAAAAGCAAGCTGCTTAAGCAAGCTGTGTTAAAATATATCATTTTTAAGTTAGGATGATGTAAATTCCTAAAGATTTCTTTAAAAAAAATCTTTAGAACATCATGGCTTCTCAGACATTTGAAAGGATGAAAAAAAAACAATTTCAAAGTATCTTAAACTTTACTGTGAAAACTTTAAAAAGCAAATATAATTTTCTTCATACAGTTGTACTCTAATATCTCTTTATCAAAATATCAAAACATAATATCTTTATTCACAAGAAATTTACTTATCTTTTTATACACTTCAAAGAAGAACTCAGGAACGCTATCAAAAATTTACGTCTTCTCTCCAAGAACGACCAACTACGAAAGAGAACAAGTACCTGTCCTTTTATCCTTTCTCATCAAAATTCTATTTATCGACAGATCTGGGCTGGTAGGTTACTAGTTGTTGGCAGATCTAATTAAATGTATTTAATTTCGCAAAATAATATATTACAATTCTCATAAATTGAATTCTATGATATTCCTGATAACTTTTTTAATATAATTTACCTCTCATATACCTTGTCACAATGCTGAATTACTTTATTTATGCAAAAAAAAAAATAAAACCATTTAATTAGTTATATGAAAATAAGCCAAAATAATCTTAGTTTAAAATAAACGAGGAAAATAAAAAGTTATATCAAAAAGGAACGAAACTCACAAGTGTGAGATATTTCGTTACAATTTGAATCTACCTTATTGCATTTTAAGGACATTATAGGCTTGTTTAGTAATATCACAATATTGTTATATTGGGTTTGGTAATTCTAAATTCTCAGTACAGTAACTAAACAATTTTTATCCCAATATTTTTACACAATAAATTTTACTTTACAAATTACTTAGATATTCACTTTATAATTACATTAAATACTTGATTTCAAACTAACTAACTTCGATCCATGATCCAAATCAATGTTCCAGAAAAATCGACACTATTCGAAATTCCAGAATCACCCAGTGTATTCTAGCGGCTCATTAGTATTCACCCCAGTTTGTGGTCGACGCGCCGTTGCCTCAAGGCAAGTTCGACAGAGACGGACCCAAAAGATCGTAACAATATGTAAACCCTAAATAGTGCTTTCCTATAGAAAATTAAAGCAAAACTCATTGAAATATATTTTCAGAAGACAAAACATTTTCGCCACTTATGCAATACGAAGTAATTCACAAGATTTTTTAATATTTATTCATTAACATCAAAGATTACTATTAACACAACCAATTGAACATTGAACTCATGTACGTCATTCATTTCGAACACAGAAATTATTTTGTACTTTCCGTAAAACTATTTAATATTTATTTAACATAAAAAAGGAGGCGATTCTATTGTTACTATTTTATCAGTTCAATTAACAGAAATTGGATTTATTGACTTCGGAAAATTACTTAAACACACATATAATTCTATTTTTGCGTCGGTTTAGGCGCCAGATAATGTGCTAAAAAATAAGAGTAAACCTTTGTGTGAGATTTCGCAAGTTAGATTGTTAGGTGACAGAGCAAATAAGTAATCAATTTAAAAAATTTGATATCAATATCGAGATCTCTATATTTACTCATGCATGATGCTGGGAATTTACATCCTTTATAAAAAAAAAAGATGAATCAAAACTTCTAACGAAGGTTTTTTTACATGCCCAGTTTAGTATTTCACAAAATGTAAGTCGGACACTATTCTGTGACATTGTAAATTAGTCTTTCAAATTACAAAATGACATTTAAATGTCCGAAATTTAATTTAAGTTTGCTAACCTGTCGAAACCAAAAACGTTATGGCCTTCTCCAGTTGATCCTCCAAGGAAAAGTAAACGGGACCGGAAAGTAGACGCGTAGTTCCTGGCTGCAAAACTTACGGAAATGGTACAACGCAACTACCACTGAACTGTTCCGCGCTGCGGCAAAGAAGATCAAGATAGCCTTGATGATCTCCAACTTCCGGAACGGATAGGCATTATAAGAAGAAGAAGAAGAAGAACCTGCCTTTTAAATTACCTGTCACATCTAAGAATACTTCAAAGATGATAACTGGTAATAAAAAAAGTCAATGGTTTTTTTAATCATTATTGTTTGAATTATGTCGGTCAGTTTCGTAGATAACTATGCCTTATTTAAAACCTACAGAAAAATGAAATTTATAAATTAAATTAAAGAAGGATAATTTATGTGAAGGGTTAAAAAAAGATTTGGTGAACCGAAAAGCACCATCCAAGACATTAAAAACAAGTGGCTCGAAACATTGAATTTGGGATTAAGCCGCTCAGATTTATAGCCCTACGAGGGACACTTCATGTTGAAGAGAATAGGTTCAGGAGACCAACTTCATGCGCAAAGCGAATCAGCCTTACTGGTCTCAGCTGCTTGATGTCGGTGTTATTATTATTATTATTACATATTGATGAGGGCAGAGGAGCTGGCTCCGATCGTGCCCAAAAAAAATACATTCCAAAAGAAATACCTACTAGTAGTAAACAAACAAATAAGAAAAAAATATATAGAAATTACGATTAGGCTCTAAATGTTATTAAATAAGTTACAATGATCTAGTTTATTTTTGAATATATTGACACTTGTTGCAGAGACAATTTCAATGTCTAAATCATTCCAAATATTGAAAATTCTGTTGGGTAAAAAGTTTTGTCTCGATCTAACCGTAAAATTTTTTTTTTAACTTGAGCAGGTGTCCTCTAAGTCTCGTGTCTGTATTTAGGGTGAAAACTGTATTTAGATCACCAAAATTATATTTAAGAATTCGAAAGGCTACAATAAGATCGCCTCGTAACCGACGTAGCTCAAACATGGTGAGATTTGCCATGGATAATCTTTCTTCGTATGAAGGTCTTACACGTCCTAAAGCAACTCTGGTAGCTTTCCGTTGTACACTTTCCAGTAACATTTTATCACGAATTAAGTCCGGATACCAGACTGGACCGGCGGATTCAAGAATATGTCTTACGTAAGTAGCATACAATTTGCAGAAACTCTGAAAGGAAACTTATGGGAAGCATTTACTAATAAGATAAAGTCTAGTATTTGCACGTTTGGATACTGAGAGCACATGATCGGACCACGATAGTTTACTATTCACGATAACACCAAGATCATTATGAGAGGTCACTGTGATTAAAATTGTGACAATATTCAGTAAAAAAAAATTATTAGTCCTAGAACTTTATTGTTAAAGCTCGCCACATTTGCCATGTAAACTTTCAGTGGCGTAAGATTGCGAATCGGGTAGATAAAATAATCATATTTTAAAATAAATACATAAAATATAGAAGTAAACAATAATCTTACTAATGTGAATAAACAAATAGCAATTAATTTTTATCTATTTATTTATTTAACTTTTTTTTCGTATTTGCTATCTTAGAATATTTAATTTATATTATTAAGAAAAAATATCACTCGATAATGCAGTACCACTTTAATAATAATATTACAATTACATTTACATTTTACATTTTTAAAATTTCCATTCAGTTATATAATTTGCCTGTATATACCCACTTTATTCATTAATTAATAATTTTAATCACACTGTTAAACAATAATAAAATAAAGCAATTGTACATAGTTATTTTTTTATGCAAGTAGTGTTAAAAGTTACGTTACTGTCAATAGGAAAATCAAAACATATGTACCCCACATTGGTACTGCCTCTAGTGGATCTTTATTAAATCTTCGGAGAAAACAGGCTAATTGCGAATGTTCTTCTTTCTTCCAGTAAGGATTATCTGAAAACCAGTAGCGGCTTTTGACGATTAGTATGTCCGTGAAATGTAAAAGTGCACTCAACACTAAACAACAAAACATGTACACGTATATTTTTTTTAATTATTGTTTGCAATAAATTTAAAAACATAACATTTTTGTATAGACAATAAAGAGACCTTTTAAATGGCATTACAGGCCCCTACTTCCCGTTTAAAAATGAGGGGTTTTTTATAACTATTACTTGAAGGGGGTTCAATGATATAGGATGAATCTTTTTCTTTGTTATTTAATAATATAAAACTGACGTGTTTCACAATAATTGAAAGTATGAATTTATTTTATGTGTGTATTCCACCCTGTATTCGTACTTTTAAGCAGAAACAATTTTTAATTGAAATAATAAAACTTCGTTTTTTTTTATTCCTGTATCAAAAGTTCGCAGATCTTCAGACCGCGAACGTTACGCGCACTTGAATTTTTATTTGTAAGAGTACAAAGGGCGTAACGCTCCAATAAATAAAATAATGAGCAGCGGGGAGTTGTATAAGAAAAGTAATAGACTTCCCAGTTCCGTTTTCTACCCGAAAGATGTGCATAACTATGCGAAATGAGCATTATGTAAGAGCGGTGTATCGATTTTCGCTCTTTTATATCTTAGAAATTCAAGTGTGTCTCAAGACTTGCCGGATAATAAGGGGTGAAATGCTTTTTAGGGTTGTTAAAAAATCGACAAATAATAAAGAGTAGACTTATACCAGCGTACCCTCTACTGGTCTCTTTATAAATCTTTATATTTGTTCGATTTACATCAATTATTTTTTCTTCTTTTTATGTTTTGTTAAAAAATTGATTTAAAAAATTTAGTCTCTTTTTAGGCATTCGGAATTTTACTTTTGAATATATAGTTCAGTTTACCAAAAGCTGCCCAACCAAGTTTGATCCTTCTTAAAATTTCAGCTGTTTGATTATCTTTACCGAGTCTTATGGCATGACCCAAATATATATACTCTGACGTTTTCGATTCTTTGTCTATTGACAGTAATTAGTTCTTCATTTTTTTTTAAGAATTTTGGCTTGGACAAATTCATTTTTAGGCTTATTTCGGCAAATGCGTAATGAAGTTGTTCGAGCATTATTTGGAGTTCCTCTGACGTTGAGGCAAAGATGACAACGTCATCGGCGAAGCGCAAATGGTTGAACATCTTGCCGTCCACACAAATACCTATCTTTTCCCAATTTAGCATCTTAAAGACGTCTTTTAATGCCAGTGTGAAAAGTTTTGGGGAAATAGTATCTCTCTGTCTGACTCCTCTTTCCATTTTAATTTTCTTCGTTGTTGTTATTTCATCCAATTTGATACTCATTGTAGCTGTATGGCATATGAATAATATTATACCAAAGTATCTATAGTCTATTCTGGCATTATGTTATGCTTCTAGAATGGCATGCAGCTCTATAGAGTCGAAGGCTTTCTCATAGTCTACGAAGGCTACGTATAAGGGAAAGTTGTATTCGGTGCTCTTCTCTATGAGTAAGCGGATCGCCTGAAGGTGGTCGATGGTACTATAGCCACTTCTAAAACCTGCCTGCTCTGGGGGTTGGTAAGAATCAAACTTGTTTGTTATTAAAGATCTTCTTTATCCTTATTAGCAAGAGTTCACCGCCATGTTTAAGCATTTCCGTTGTTAATATGTCCTTCCCAGCTGTTTTATTTGTTTTTATTTAAGGCCGGGCCTTCTTTATTTCGTCGGTTTCCACCTCAGGAAAATCCTCAGAATTCACGTTAATGAGCGGGGGTTTAGATGGGTGATGACTGTTACTTCTTGCCCACTGTAGTGTTTTGTGGAATTTCTTCTATTATAATTAGCATTGATTATGTTGTTGATACGAGCTTGTCCTCAGAATCTTTAAGTTGGTACATTTTTTATTTTTTTGGTTAAAAGATGGTTAAATAAAGCTGGAGAGAGATTTGCAATATCTCTGCAAGGATTTTATTCAGCGATGCTTTTGTTATGTCTTTCGGTCCCATTTGGAACCCAATTTTCTGCTTATGCAAGACAACTCTTAACCTTACATAGCTGAGGAGGTACTTGATGATCTTAATTAAGGTATGCAGTGGCCAAATACCTGCATCTAGAAACCTGAGGGAACTTGAAAATGTAATTATCACAGCATGAGAACCAATTCTTTAGGTAATTACCAAAAATTTAAATAGAATTTTAATGTTATAAAGAAAAATTGAAACTTATTCACTTCTAAAGTATGTGAATATGTTTTTTCTATTTTTTAATGTAACCAATGTCCATAAAAATTATTAAAATTAATTTATTTAGCAAGTTGTATGATTTTGTCTAGTATATTTTTGACAAAACTGGTTTCTAGCAACAATTAAGTGTAAAAATGTGATACCTTATTGTTAATTCCACATTAAAAGCTGTAGCAATAGTCTATAGCTAATCATTAGTAAGCATCTGAAGTATATTAATCCATTTGTACACTTATCTATACATATAAAATGATTTGTCCTGGACAGACTGACGGATCAACGAACAGCCTAAAATACTGATCGTAGAGACCTGAAATTTGGAAGGTGCGTTCTTTGTATCTGAATAAAAAGGATTTTCCGAAATTTTGCCCCCAATGGGGTGAAAAACGGGGGCAAAGTTTGTATGGGACAACGTGATTTCTTGGTTCAATCTACTTCAAATTTTGCATAAACATTCTTTAACAGAATTTTTAAAAGATGTGTTTCATATTTTATTAAAACTCATCGCCTAACGGGCGATTTTATTTAAAATACGTTGAACTTACATAAAAGCTCTTGGTGCAATGCAATACTCTTTAAAACTGGAATGTTAAATATAAAAGAATATTTAAATCGGATTGGAATTCGAAATTTTTGTTCTTGGATATTTGAATGAAAAACTTATCTTACACCTTGACTGCACACTTCACATTTAAACTTCCTCTCGATTTGATACAAACCGAAACCCCGCTCTGCACTTTACCTAAAGAAAGTAATATGGCAAAAGTACCCCGCAAAACGAAATTAATTGTTTGGGATGAGAGTACTATGGCTCATAAATTAAGTTTCAAAGCCTTAAATAGATCTTAAGATTTTTGGAATAATAATTGTCAAATGGGAGGTGTAACTGTATAGTTATCAGGCGATTTTCGGCAGACTTTACCAGTAGTGTCCAGAGGAACGCGAGCGGACGAAGTTAAAGCGTGCGTAAAGCGGTCTCATTTGTGGCCTTGTGACAAAACTGAACTTTACCAAAAATATAAGAGTCAATCTTAGGGAAGATGTTACTGCCAAACAGTTCTCAGACCTGTTGCTTAAAATAGGAAATGGTGATTTCCCGGAACTGGATAATAATATAATTCTTCCTACAGAATAAGGTACAATTGTTTCCACTGTAAAAAAACTTATAGCTAAAATGAATACACTGAAGCCTTCCGATCTCCCAACTTATTAAAATTGAGAGTTTGCGCGCCAATTATGTTGCTGCGCAATATTAAATCAATTGCATCGCAATGTAATCAAGGCAACTATACTGACAGGTTGTTCTCAAGAAGATTCTGTATTTATTCCTAGGATTTCTCCAAACACCATCAAATTACCCCTTCGAATTCAAAAGAGTGCAGTTTCCCATCAAAGTCTGCTTTGCCAAAACCATAAAAAAAGATTAAAGTCTTAAGGTAGCAAGAGTAGACATGAGAGAAAACTGCTTCACCCACGGCCAGTTGTATGTAGTATGCTCCAGAGTAGCCTGGTGATTCTAGATTCTAGAAAAACAAAAAATATTGTTTACACAGAAATACTGTAGTAGGTGTAGTATTTCGATTTCGTTTTAAAAAGATAATACTCCCGTGTCACTTTCACCAGATCATAGGCCAAGTTTCGTGTTCATAAAATATAACAAAATTTTATTTTATTTTCATGTTTATTTAACAATTTAATCTCTACATTATAATAAAGATTGTTATATTTAAATATTTAAACATTTTATTATAATAATTTATACGATATAACTAAACTAATAACGTAAAAAAACAACATATGTCGTATCCCCACAATTATCTTGTACTACTTTTTACTCGTTTGCATTTTCATTAGTTGACGCCTTTCATGGACCAAAAGCCGAATAAGTGCACGCATGTTATCTTTAAGATTAACTGTTGTCAATGTTGTTTTTCAAGTCAATCACGACGTTTAGACAAGAACAAACTGTACATATTTTTAAAAGACGTGACACTAGTACTCGAGCAAACAATAAAAAGAAAATCATGTCTTCGCACAAATTTTTATTAATTAAGTATTCGTAATAAAACGGTGTCAATCAAATTTGGGTGACCTGGCAGAAGAAATGTTAAGTGTGTTGCTACTATAATTATGTACAAAGTATTATTTATTGTCTTGTTTTGGTTACAATTTGTAGCTTTAAATTTTATGGAAAAATACATTTTCGCATAAACTCAGTTTATCTAGTCTCTACGGTTTTCGTCTGGTGAATATGATCCGGTAAACAAGTATATGAATCACCTGAACCAGGTATGCACTATTTCAATGCTTAAATTCGAATGGGGGAGTAAAAATGCGGGATTTCAAAAATGGTAGATGTTAAATAAATTGCGAATGCCCTACAGACTGGAAACATACTCGACAGGGGTGGAATGTAGATAACGAATATTTTTCCTTGTGGTAATAAATTGCCTGGACTGTTTTAACAACTTTTAAAACTCTTAAATAGCTCCAGATAAATTTTGTAACAGGTGTTTGTACAATAGGTCGTTTGCTTTATACCAAGTTTATTTTTTTGCAGCACCCCCTATATTTTTAGTTTACGACATAAAAAATTATCAAACCAAAAAACTTTTTTAACTGAAAATAGTCACAAAAAGAGTAGAACAATCGTGTAGGCCGCGGATGGATTCTTCTACCAGCTGGGTCGCGTTGTGACTTATTGCAAAGTTCTCAGCTCCCAGACCGGCCTTGTCGGTGTGGTTGGATCTCAGCCAGTTCACGTTGTGAACATTGAAATCACTTAAAAATATAACTTCTGTGTGAGGGTGGTTAGTTTGCAACAGCTTCAGCTTGTCTAAAAGATGTTGAAAGAGGTTGCAATGAGGGTTGGTAGGAGAAAAATACAAGCAGCAGAGAAATTTTGTTGATTTTTGTAAGATTAACTTGAACCACATGAACTCTAGGCCCTCCTTTAGTTCTTAGTTCTCCTGTATACAACAGGAAATATTGCTGCGAGTGTAAACACAAAGGCTGGTCTTGAATTTGAATATCGTTTCGAGTTTGAAACCAGGACACAAAAGATGCGTATTGTTGAAGTAGGGTTTGATTTGTGTCTCTGTCAGAGCCAGTAGATGAGGCCTGTTAGTTTGCAGGTGGTGGTTTACTAAAATTATGTTAGAGTTAAGGCCTTGAATATTGCAGAAGTCAATTCTAAAGTTGCTTTTGGGGATATTATGAGCAACCTTCGCACCAATTGATGTGACAGCCTCCCAGAGCGTTGCCAATGGTTTGGGGCCACTGTACTATTTGTACGGCCAGCCTGTGTAACTGTTTCAATGCTGTTTCCCAATTTTGCTCGAAAGTCGAAATTTTTTTCAAAATTGGCCCAATTTAAAAAACTTGGTGCTTTTTGTACTCACAGGGACGATGGATAAAAGAAGATTGAAGAGACAGCTTTATAAGGCAAGAGTGAATGAGCAAGTCGGTAAAGGTCGACCTAGGCGAACATATCTAGATCAGATGAAAAAAGTTTTAAAGAAAGACCAGGTCAAGAGTGCCAGCAACCGACGAGCTTGTATGAAAGCAATGATGAAACTAGGAGAAGCGAAAGACGTGTTTACGAACCGTAGCAAATGGAAATAAGTGATCTCTGACTACCCCTATGGGAACAAGGCGTGACTATAAATGTATGTTTACATGATTTTTTAATAAATTTACTCCTTCAAAAGTTATTCAAGGTTAAACACATTGTAAATTTTTGGATATTTTTACTTTTACAGCAAAATATTTATCATTTAAATAAATCTTGTTGTTTATTCGTAAAAATATCCAATTCTGACGGTTTAAGGGTAAAAAATTGGAAAAATTTTTCGATAAATGGAAAATAGTGTATTGTTTAACAAGTATCTCGTTCAAATTTTAATAATTTTTGGGAATTGATCAATTTATAACATTTAAGAACAGTGAATAAAGAGCTGTAAAGTGAAAGAGCTGTAAAATTAACCGAAGAATATAATTATTAATACTTCCAGCTAAACTTGAAGGTGGAAAACAACATGTGATTCAGATTGTAAGCGAGTATAAAACAAAATTTCTAAAGATAATTAAAATTAATAAATCATGTAAGGAATTTTATTTAATCTACATTTTACTTTACTAATACTTTTACCCCAATACCATAAAAATTAGATCATTTTAAAAATAAAGAACAAAGTTTTACCAAAATAATAATAATTTTAGAGTAAAAGTAAAAAAATCTAATTATTTACAATGAGTTTAATTTTAACCTTGAATAACTTTTGAAAAGAAAGAATTTATCTAAAAATTATAAAAACTTTTTTTGTAAAGCGTTAAATATCCTACAAAAATATTTATTTTTTATTGTCATATATTTACTTGCTCGAGAGAAAGAAATTTAATTGTAAAAAGTAAGAAAAAGTATAAGATACAATGGGCCAACAGGCCTAAGTGTCACCAGGGGTGGAGTTTTTAGTAAGTAGGCCTGACAGAGTCAGGGGAGCCTCACAGTAGACCTTGAGCTCTCAGACTCGTAACCTCTTCGTAGGATTTTCTCCACCTCGGCAAAAAAAAAAGTAAAAGTATGTAATTTAAATGGAAAATTTATCGTCGTTAGGGCAAGGATTTGATGTAAATATTAAGAGCTTTTTTGATCTAATATTTTATTTTAGGCCACAAACCAAAAACTGCGCTGCAAAAAAAATAAACTTTGTAAATAACGGACAACCTTTTATACAACCAAGTAGCAAGTATATAGTTTTGGTTTACTTTTGTCTCTTATAAAACTAACTATGGGAACGATATTTTTTTCTCTCTCTCTCTCACTCTCTCTCTCTGTAGCTTACAACCCTGGGTGGGTCTTCGCTGACATTACAATTTGCCTCCACTTGCTGTTCATCATAAGTTCTTCTGGTCGTTGGTCCTTAATTCTGCTGCAATATTATCTTTTCACCGCATCCTTGGCCTTCCCAGCGGCCGCTCTTCTACTGGGTTCTTTTCATATACCAGTTTTACGACACGTTGGTCTCTTCATATGTCTGGCCTATCTCCATTCTATCTCCTATTTCCAGTTTAATGAACTCTTCCTTAACGTTGATAGTTGTATTTCCTACTATATCTAAATCATCATCGAAAGCTACTACAACGCGCGGACCCTGATTTCCAAATAAGAGCGTTATATGTTTGCCCTTCGTACGATGCCTTCCAAGGCGATGTTCCTTCAAGTTATACTGCACTCTACATAAGCTTTTGTGAGACTGATCAACTTTTTCGGTACGCTCAGTTCTGCCATGGTATTCCACAATTTCACTCTTAGGATGCTATCATATGCTTGCTTAAAATCTATAAAAAGCTGATACAATGATTGTTGTATTCCCAACACTTCTCCATCAACTGCCTTATAGTAAAAATCTGGTCTACTGTTGATCTATTCTTTCTGAATCTACACTGGTAATCTCCTATTAGGTACTCTACACACGCAGTCAGTCGTTTTAATAGAATTAGAGAAAATACTTTATATCCTGTGTAATAAGGGATATACCTCTATAGTTTGCGCAGCATATTTTATCACCCTTTTTATGAATGGGTATTATAATACTTTCTTTCCAGGGGGTTGGTATTTGTTCTTCTTTCCATATCTGGCAGATGAGCTGATAGAAAGCGAGTTCCAAAATTTTTCCTCCATGTTTCAGACATTCTGCCGATATAGTATCGTTTCCTGGGGCTTTGTTGTTTTTTAGTTTGTGCATAGCCCGTGATACTTCTTCCATTGTAGGTTCTTTCACTAAGGGAACGATATTTTTGGTACCATTAAAATTAGAAGAACGTTTTTTTAACACCTAGTACACTATGATAACTCTTATTACCTATTCTGTTATCTCAAATTTAACTCAACTTGTTTTATATATTTTGGTTTAAGTTTTTACATGGATTTCTACTATTTTATTAAAAAATAAACACGAAAAAAAATGGATATTTCTGTTTCTTCGTAAGTAAACCAAATTATACCATACACAAAAAATAATTATTTTTTTAAACGGATATTTTTAAAATAATCTCCCCTTATTTTGTATATTTAATAACTAGATATGTTCTGCCATGCTTTCTATTTAAAATCCGTCCCTGGCTATTGAATATGTGATATTTTATTTAGTTAGAATTGAAAAACTTTGTTATTAGTTCTGAACTTTGATTGGACATTTGTAAGTATTATTTTTGTAATAAATTTTAAAAGAACGAGCTGAATTTGTTTACAGCAAAGTGCAACGACCACGAGAAATCAACTCATAATATACGGTAACTTTAAAACTATTTATTGATGAAATGTTTTCAATTGCTGGAGTAGGTCTTGCGTCTCGTTCTTAAAGAAATTAACTGATAAATTTCAAAAAGTCTATTGTTTGACTTTTGGTATACATATTTCCAATTTATTTATAAAACATTTGAGTTTTTACTATAACAGGCAGTTTTTTTATGAAGGGATACATGGTTTACACAATAGTTAGACAGAGAGTCATCAGTACTGTATCGGGATTCCTTTTTTTTTCGATTAAAAATTTGCCAAATTTTTCAGGTATATTTTTCAATATCTTTGATAGCACATTCTACTTGGGTTTTCTGCAATCACCGGAGTTGGTAAAGAAAAAATTTTCAAAAAAAGAAAGTTTTTCTTTTAGTTCTGCTTGAAAAATAACACTAAAATAAGTTTTTTTGAGTTTGGCTACTAACATTATCCTTTTAAATGATATATCTCACAAGTTCCATAACTTTTCCCTGATTTTTTTAGACTTTCTCTGACCTTTCTAGAAGTGAGAACCCTTTGTATGCAAGTTTTTTTTAATTTAAAAATACCCCTTGGTGTATCTTCCTGTAATTAAAACTATTCTTAGAAGACTAACCATTAATTTGCATTTAAATATTCTTAAAACTAGATAGTTATCATCTAGATTCAATCCAATGATGTCTTTTAGATTTTTCTAATCTATAGTGTACACTACACTCATGCACTTTGCTCTGCTTTACACAAAACACACTACACAAGATCGATTGGCTTGGTTCTTTTAATCTTCGGACATGATGTTTGTCGTCCAGCAGCTGAAGAGCTTCTGCATTCACAAGTAGATGGAGCCTGGCTTCATACTTGCCGGCTAACCTTTTAATCTCTTCCTTGACGGTTGATATTCGAAGATCACTGTGAATATCAGAATTACGAACATACCAGGGGGCATTTCGTAACACTTTGTTCTGGAATGTTTGGATGCTCTTGATATTGGAATCGCTAGCACAGCTCCAAAGCTGGATACCACAAAGCCACACCGGTTTTAAAATCTGATTATAAATCAATAACTTGTTGTTAATTATAAGCTTGAAGTTTCTTCTAATTAGCCAGTAGTGCTGTCTGTATTTAAGGCCTAATTCCGTTGTTTTCTTTTTAACATTTTCTTTCCACCTTAGTTTGGCATCAAAAGCCATGCCGAGGTATTTGGCATTCATTAAATATGGTACAATTGTTCCGCTAATATTTAGAGGTTAGGGTTCTGGTACTCTTTTGTTGGTAAAGTTTACTTGAATAGATTTAAGCTCATTAAGATTAATCTTCCATTGTTTGGTCCAGTCTACTACTGCATTGGTTGCTATCTGCAATTTTCTAACAGAGTTTTCTTACTTTTGATCTACTGCAAGTAAAGCAGTGTCGTCATTGAATGCAGCAATAACTTTATCTTCTAATAATTGTATCTCGCTGGTATATAGCAAATACAGGATGGGTCCAAGGACGCTACTTTGCGGCACACCCACTTTTATCTCTTTCAGGTCGGAGTCTCTTTTAGGTCGGAGCATTCCTCTTCGTGCTTGATTCTAAACCATCTGTCGGATATATATGAGGTTAGGATGTCAACGTATTGTTCTGGAAGCATTTTGTTTGGTTTGTATATCAAGCCTGCGTACCATACTTTGTCAAACGCTTTTGTGTAACCCAAAAATACTGTCGAGCAGACTTGTTTTTCTTCTAAAGCACGTTCAATAATGTTTGTTAGCCTATGCAGTTGGTCTATTGTTGAGTGCTTTTGCCTGAATCCAAACTGAAAATCTGGGGTTAAGTTACCATGTTCTATTATTGGTCGCAGTCATTTTAAAAGTAATTTCTCAAAAAGTTTTAAAACTATTGGCAAAAGGGAAATCGGTTTATACGATTTGACATCATTAGATTGTTTTCCAGGTTTTGGCAACATGATCACTTCTGCAACTTTCCAGCACGTAGGAACATGTTTCATTTTGAAGGATGTATGCAAGATGATAAAAAATATTAACACATAGATTAATAAATTTAATTATCTTCTGGTATCTTAACAAAAAAACATTCGACCTCATCAGAAATGCCAGTAATAACAGCTGTATTTAAAAAAAAATTGACGTAGAACAACAATTTAACTTCCACGACACTTTGTGTTAATAAATTATTCTTATCTCAATGTAAGTCTAATTAAATCACCTGAAACGAACCTCACATTGTTACAAATTTGTGGTAAAAAGCCCTGTTCACACTTGACGTGTCGAGCCGTTATGAGCAAGTCAAAATCGATACTAGGCTGATACACCTTAACGAGACGAGGTTATTTTATGCTCGTTACCCCTCTCAGGCTATTCCAAAACAGTAGTACCAAAGAAATAATATGAATATTAGTGGTCTGGGTGCGACCCGAGAGGTCCACATGACTAACTTCCCAGTGAAAAGAATAAAGAAATTGGTCCCAAGTCGATATTATTTTTTGTTTTAGTTTAGTTTTTTGATTCTCCATAAAAAACAGCTTGACCGATTTTGCTGAAAATCTAATTAGTTCTAAGTTGCGTAATTATGCGTCGAATGCAGTTGGTCCCACGTTGATATCATTTTTTGTTCTCGAGATAATCGAGACGAAAAACAATTCCAAAAGTTTACCATTTTTTAAGTTTTTTGATTCTCCATAAAAAACATCTCGACCGATTTTGCTGAAAATCTAATTAATTCTAAGTTGCGTAATTATTCGTTGAATGCAATTGGTCCCACGTCGATATTATTTTTTTTTTCGAGATAATCGAGACGAAAAATAATTCCAAACGCACACACAAACATACGCACAAACGTCCACATAAAAACTATTGTATTTGACTATAGGGACCTTGAAATGTGGAGATATGTCAAAATTCGGGATTTGAAAAATCGGACCCATAACTATAACTTCTGCTGGAAAGTTAATAACAGAGAAAATGCCTCTTTCATTGGAAGGATTTTTTCAAATTTCCTTAATTTTGGACGAAGAGAATAAAAAAAGCCCTGTAGGAAAAACTAATTCTGAAAAATGAAAAAATATCGTAGATATTATGATTTTATGAACGCAGTTATTCAATTTTTAGTCGTCGATGGTTTTTGATCAACAAAGAAGCCGCTGTCTGTTTATTTTTTACCCTTTCTCAGTTTCCACTAGACGGTCATTAACGATTCCGATCTCAGATCAGACGAAAACAACTGAGATGATCATGGAAACTTTCCATGCACGGAAAATGAATAAAAAAAGATTCCGTTTGATTTTTGATTACTCTTCATCGGCACGTCTAGTGTGAACAAGGCTTAACCGTTCGGCACTGAATGAGTTATAAATTTATTCGCATAAAATAATATCGAGCAATTATCACAAATGAAAATAAACAATAAAATATCCACACCTTGTTCTCAGACAAAGAGCAAACGGCTGATAACCTGCTGCATTCATTTAATATTATCTTTTATACATGCGTTACTCCGATATAATCGGTTAATCAGTTGAAAAACGCAAAAAAAATTGACGTTGACCTCACGTTAAGTTTACCTTCTCTAACATAACCATTTCAGCATATCTAAGTAGATCAGTGTTACGAAACGGTACGATACAAGCCACCCGTCACGAAAAATATCAAGATTTTGAAAAAGTTTTGTTTAATATGTTTAACATGAAGATACATTTTATCTTACCTTGGTTCTCGAGAGGTTGACATCCCAAAATTCGTATACGCAAGCGGACGACGACGACAAGAAAACATTTTGGAATTTTTTAAAAATGCTTTGTGCCAGCGCCGTTTATTAAACGCTTATATTAAGCGATCAGATTTAATTTAAACTTTGCACACTTGCCAAAGACCGACGACAATGCAATAATTTGATCAAAATATCCGATTATCCTGATTACTTTCGCCAGGATTCATAAATTTCTTCAGGGATCCTTTGCATGAGAGTAAGAGAAATAGAACTAGTGCGTGAACTACGCATGCGCGCAGAACAAATATTAACACAGTTTATCGCATCGGTGGTTCAGTGGTAGAACACTTGCCTGCCACGCGAGTGGCCCGGGTTTGATTCCCGGCCGATGCATTCTTTTTGTGCTTTTACCATTTAATACATAATTTTTTTGATGAGTAAAACAAATTGAACTAAAAAGCGAAAAATAAATTATAGTTTAAAAAAACTAAAAAACACGCTTTTAGAGTTAATCAAACTTTTGTCCACTCTTTATATGATCAAGAGATATATTTGAATTTGACGACTGCTCTTGGTTACTTGAAGGCAACACACATTGTGACTGTGAATGAGAATTATTGAACAGCAAATTATTTTATATGAAATTTGTGATGAAAAATCCAATGCATAAAGAATCTATTTAGCCTACAAACCAGAGCTCTTCTCACGGGCAAACCCCATGAGATATCTATGTGGTTAGAGTAAGATGTCTTTAAATAAAGTTGAAATATACTACTACCATTTGCATGTATTTGTAATGCTGGAGCATTAGAAAAATGCAAGCACATCTTTGCATGCTACAGGTTGTATTTATTTTCAATTTAATGGTGGCATATTGTAACATCAGCTGCGTTGTTGTTTGTCGTGATTATTTTTATATATTTTCTCTCTTTTGTAGAATAAAACATTCTGGAAAAGTAATATAATATAAATACACATCATACTAGCATATTGACTAAGTGAAAGTACTGCAAATAATTAAGTTAATAAAACATTTCCAAAACTCCCATTTGACTCTTGTAACTATGATTCCACGTCTAGCTGATACATTTACACTTAACCGTATAGTTTAAAAATCCTATGAAATCGAAAAAACCGATGGCAAAATAAAAGCATACGGAGCCGATAATATGTTTCAACAAAATTATGTACAAACCCATTTATCACATTCTATACCTACATGTGCAATTTGATAACTCAGTTATCTATTATTGATGATACATTAGTTATCAAAATTTACATAAAGGTGTAAAGTGTATTCTCACTTCACAGTCGTCTATCTAAAATAACACATTCCAATACAATATTTATCTAAACGGCAGGTTAATGCAAATTCTTCACAAACAAAGTAGCTGTTTTTTCCACAAAATTAAATGGAAAATTACCTCTTTTAATGAATAATACCTCAATATTTCAAAATTTACCACTTTTCTATTTTTTATACGTAGTTTGAAATAGTTTTGTCATTGTTAATCTTAATTTAAATATTTATTTTTAACGAAATTATTAATTGCTATATAAATTAATATTATGTATACATAAATGTTTGTATATATGTATATGTTATCGTTTTACTCTAACACCGTTTAACATTGGCATGTATATGTATTTTTTGTGTTATCCTTTTTGTTGCAGTTCCCCACCAGGTGGCGTATTAACTTCTGCAACGTTCAACCAATTACCTTGAAATTTTTTTGACAGTTCTAACAACCATTGAAATTTGGTCATTTTGTGTCATATAAAACAATTTCATCCAATTATGTCAACATTACACTGAAAATTTTTTGCTCAAGTTGATATCCAATAAAATCAGTCAATTTGTGGTCATCTGATCGAACACAACCAATCAAAACAAAATTATATTGAAAAGAGCCCATGGGTTCTTTTCACTAAATCATATCATGTTGCTATGGATACATACCTACATTTCCTTTCAATTCCATTTTGACAATTCAAATATTTCAATATGTCACGATTTGATTGTGATACTCAAGATAATATTGATGAAATTATAGCACCGAATATACCGAAGAATAGTGTTCACAATAAAAATTTTGTGTGGAAAGCGTTCATGGACTTTTGTGATGTAAGAAAATATTTTATTTCCATAATCAGCAAAAAAAATTTCCATCCGAATAACCCTCGAAGATTGATGAATGCTCAAAAATTTTATAACATCTATCTCAAGCTTGTTGCTTATAGGCAACAGACCTCCGCCTACGGCGTCGGTCTGTTTTCAAGCAACAAGCTTTCGAAATCTGTTATAAAATTGTTTCGACAATTATCAATGTCCTTGAGTTATTACTACTGATAATTGCATTCAGTGCAATTATCAATCACTATGACAACGCCATTGAGTTTAACAACTTCGTTCCAAATAAATTTCAAAATGTCACGTATAGGCAAAGCAAATGTTCAAAGTATAAATGCGCCAATCAAAGAAAAAACTCCCAGAAATACAACCTACAGTCACAAATATTTTTGGGGAATATTTATGGAATTTGGCTGCGAACGAGAATATGAATTAAATGAACATAGAAGCTTAGAAGAATTGGCGTTGATACCATAAGATTTAAACCAGCCCAAGATGCCCGCGATGCAATCAGAAAGAAACTACGGGCAGATTCATGCAAACGTAAGTCCCGTTCAGTTTCTTTAAATTTGTCTGAAGTTAGCATTAGCATGTCGAGGAGGAGAGGCAGTTGCTTGTCTGGTGGATTTTTTTCATATCGAGAAAAATAATGATGACTCTCCAACAAATCGCATTGAATACAATCCTGTGTTCAGTAAAACGTGCCAAGGTGCTTTTAAAAGCTGTACAAGTAGTAAATGGTTGATTGGTTTTCGTCTTTTTCATAAACTGATATCAAAACGAGGCGACAATATTACCTCACCACGACTGTTCTTAAAACCAAATCGACATTGGATAAATGAAACTGACAAATGGTACGATAATGTACCCGTTGGAAAAAATACAATAAATTGATGGACTAAATCTGCTGCTAAGGCAATTGGCTTGAATGTAAAAAACAAAAAGATAACAAATCACTCGAATAGATCAACTGCTGTTAGAGAATTGGTAAAAAGTGGTGAAGAAGAACAACAATTGCTGAAAATTACTGGTCACAGCAATCAAAATTCCATAAAACTATACTTAAATCTCGATCAAGAACACCACAAGATCATAAATATTATGCGTGGTAATAGATCTTCTATAGTAGAGGACAGCAACGAATCTTATGTAAGTTAAATTTTAATAATTGTACTTTCAGTAACTGTACTTTTATTAAATTAAATGTTTCTTTTTGTTGAGTTATGAATTTTTATTTGTCAAAAAAATTTCCGTCGAATATCCCTCGGACATTAACAAATTCCTCATAATTTTATGATAATTTTCTCAAGCTCGTTGCTTGGTAACAGCCCTCAGCATTCGTCTGTAAACCGATAGTTTTTGATGTTGTTGGATAAAACTAGAAATTTTAAAATTATTATGTATTATATTTAGTACCAATAAATTTTTTATGACCACTGACTAAAAGAGCAACCCCCAATGATCGGAAAAGTATCCATTTATAATTTTAAGGATATGCCAC
The DNA here is from genome assembly GCA_950111635.1 of Agelastica alni. NCBI lineage: Eukaryota > Metazoa > Arthropoda > Insecta > Coleoptera > Chrysomelidae > Agelastica > Agelastica alni. The sequence continues at coordinate 15,361,900 of OX467711.1, forward strand.
TGGTAACCAAGTCGGTTTAATTCGGTGAGCTTCTGTTTTAAGGGGAGTGGGGGAGTTGGAAGTTTGTCTTTCAATAGTAATTTACCTCTATCTTTATATATATATATATATATATATATATATATATATATATATATATATATATATATATATTATTCTTCTGTACGTGAGTACGTCACAGAACTTCTTCAAAACGGTGGGACCGATTTGGATAAAAACAAATTTGTGTGTGTTTAAGTGGTCCCTGAATGGTTTAGATTAAAAATTGTAATATCGACAATATATTATTTATACCATAACGAAAAAAAAGTCTTAAATGTCATTTGGTATATACTTTATAGAAAATTCGAATATCAAAAAACGCATGCTGAACCCGCCATTAGCAGGCAAGCCAACGTTCGGGCAGGACAACGTCTGCTGGGTCCGCTAGTACAATATATAGGGTGATTGATTAGTGTGATAAAGCTCAGTAGTTCTGTTATAAGAGATATCAAAAAACATTGTAGGCAGCTTTAAGCTTCACATATCAGATGTAGTTACAATGTTACTGAGTGTTCCATAACGCAGTGCCAGATCAAAGTTGTTTTTTTTTAAATGAAACACCTTGTATTTTACCTTAAAATCCGCTTTACCTTCCATGACAACAATACAAGGTTATAGTATGTTATATAGGGTATTTAAAAAGTTATAACCAAGTCTATGTGGAACTTTCGGCCTGTATACACGAACGAATTTACAAATATTTATTAAATCAAATACAGGGTATGTCAAAACTTAAGTACATTATGTTCTTAGTAATTTTAAATGGATTTCACTGTATTTTATATCACTGTCAAAGACTGTTACCATACTTTTATTTTTATTAACCGTTTCCTAAACCTAAAGTTATATTAGTTTTTAAGATATTTCCATTTTTCTATGCAAAGTATTAATTAGGTATCTAAACTTATTAATTGTTAGTTGGCCATGATTGATTTGTCAGAAACTGATAATTTACCATTACTGTTTGTTAATCCATTGGTGTGTTACACTCTAAATTAGCAAATATGAATTTTAGGATAGTATCAGAATATTGTGGGGGTGTAACAAAAACGCATTAGCTTGGTGCATTAAATGTGGTAAGCGTGCATTTTGTTTTTAGAAAGATTATGATAACAGAGCTACTGAACTTTATCACACTAATTAACATACATATATACAGTCACGCCTTTTTTCCGTGGCAAGTGGAAGTGGTCTCTGCCTACCCTTACGGGAAAAAGGCGTGACTATATGATTGTATGTTATACTGGATTTCAAACAATTGCTAATATTAAAGAAGTTTAATTTGTTTAAAATGCTAGATATATTTAAATGCCTGTTATTCAATTTACTGCAATAATAATGTTACCAACCGGCCCTGTTGTCTGTCGCGACAGAGCATCGACCACAATTTGGGGTGATTATTTAATAAGCCAATACACAGAAGACACTTGATGATTCTAGAATTTCTTTGAATAGTGCCGATTATTCCAGAACATTGATTTAAAGGTATTTAAACGGAATCATAGATGAGGTTTTTAAGTTTAGTTTTAAAGTTTACGTTGAAGTTAGTTTAAAGTCAAGTATTTTGAAATAATTATTAAGTGTTTGTTAGTTATTGTAAAATAAAATTTATTGTGAAGAACTATAAGAAAAAAAGTTGTTAGCTATTGTACTAAGAGTTTAGAATTACCGAACCCAAGGAGAAAATATCGTAACAATACCGACCGAAAAACTGGACAAACTTTTAAAAAGCAAAATGTCAATTATTTTAATGTCAAATCGGTAACTTATTATTTCGTTGATATGTTAGCGATATTAAAATAATTTAATAGACTTATGAATTACTGTTAAGCTGAAAAAATGTAAAATAATTTTGCTGTCGCCACTTCTGTAATCTCTTAAATAGTCGTCAAATATAAATCTTCAACTGAAGACGTAATGAAATCTCATCTGCCCCGAATACTGAATATCATCCGCCTCATTATATCAAAGGGGTCCAAACATAAAAAAGTAGGCAGGTTCCTAATTGGTGTGCTTCCCGTGCTCGGTTCCCACGAGCGCATATGCACCCACACGACACGTGCTTATTCTTATCTACGAATACTTTGCTCATCTCTCGATTTTTCTTTCTTATCCGGCATTTTTCTTTGTGGTTTTTTAATTAATTGCTTTTTCGGTGTATCGTTTTGCGTTTTGCATGCGATAAAAGAAATAATAGTAGAGCGTTTTTAAGTGGTTTGTGAAATCAAAATGAACTGTATTTTATGTTTGCTAGATTTGAGCAGTGGCGGATCGTGGAAATTCGAAAAAATATTAAACAGCGCTTTATCTTTTCTTTTTCTTAGACCCAAACACTTTTTACGCAATCATACCAATGATTTACAATCGTTAATTGAAGACCATAACTTCAAAACTGTGCCGAAAATTCAAAATATGGGACTGCCAAGTGTCATGATTTTAAGAAAGACATAAATATGTAGAATCTGTATGTGCCATGACTATAAAAAGAAAAACGGTCTAAAATCGTTACCAAAGGGACGCTTAAAAGTATGAATCCGTATATTTAGGGCCAGCATTTACCATTCTGTATGAAACTGATAGAAAACTAGCAACAAGAACTCTAAACTTTAACTCCTCCTCCTCCTTCTCTCAGGTGCCGTCTCCGTTGAGGTTGGCGACTATTATGGTAAATTGGTCTCTATCCTGTGCTTGATGGATGAGCGTTTTTCCGTCAGTTTTGGTCCAATTACGTATATTTTGGAGCCATGATTTCTTCTTCCTGTCTATACCCCGTTTTTCCTCGATTAGTTTAATCTGTTCGTACTCTGCATGTCGCATTAGATGCCCTAGATAAGCTGCTTTTTTTATTTTGTTGGTGTTAATAAGACGTGTATTCTTCTTATGTCTTCTTCATTTGTGGTCTTGCTTGTCCAGCTTATCCGTAACATTCGGAAGTACATCCACATTTCGAAAGCGTTCAGTTTTTCGTATCCTCTGCTTTGAGGGTCCAGATCTCACTTCCATACAAAAGCAGTTTACATTTAAGGGTTCTGAGTCTTGTCGCGACTGGGAGCTTCGGGCGACAAAGTATCTTACGCATATTCATGAAACCGGTTCTGGCAATTTTAATTCCTCTTCCAATTTCTTTACTGTGATCCAATTGGCTGTTGATCTCTCTGCCCAGATAGGTATATCTTTTTACATTCTTCGAGACAACGTAATTTAGGACCACATTAGCTTTGAGGACTTCTCGGGGGATCCTATTGAATATCATAGTCTGGGTTTTAGCTGTGTTTATTTCCAGGTCCCTGTTTCGGCTTTCTGTTATTAGAATGTCCATAAAGCTATGCAGTTGTTCTTTAATTTCAGCCAGCACTACAGTGTCGTCATCGTATCGGATGTTGTTAATTACAAATCCATTGATCTTGGCTCCGTAATAAGAGCATTAGACCCTATGAACATAAGGGACTCTTGTAATCTTTTGTTTTTGTTATGTTTATGGACTTGGACCTTTGTACTTATGTCATATTTCATGTATTTCCAAACAATTATAGTTTTGTGGTTTATGATCTTTTTAGGCCCTTAGTGTTATTGTGTTCAGATTTAAAATAAAAAATTATCAACTATATTTTTAATACTCTAAAATTCGTTAATTCGTTTGTAGGTTAGGTTAAGTTAAGTATTATGCGAGTGGGGTGGAGTAAGGCCGCCTCACCACTGCGACCCTTGATGGGCTCACCCCTAGAAGTCACAGTTCACCTCACAATCTATTTCTGCTCGCGAAGTTCGTGGTTGTAAGAGGTGATATTTTTTCAAAATTTGGTTATAGTTTTATAATAAATTATTTTTTACAAATTATCCTACACTTTATTTACTCTTCCTATTTAACAACACAAAAATTTAGATATGGTTAATTCTTATTTCAAAAACAAAATTGTAGTTCTATTTAAAGTTATTATTAATAAAATTATCAGTAATTTGTTTACAAACGATGAAATTACAGTTTTAATCTCAATATAGCACGTCAAGGATTAAGGATATCCTGTTGTAGGTACTGGAGAGGCAAAAAATTTGGGCGATTGGTTTTTGGAGAAGTAACCATAGGTGTGTTTTTTCGGATATCGGATCAAATATATTAATTTAGAATAAATTACCAACACCATTTATTCGAACCACTCGAACTCACAGAAAACCCGACCATACTAATAATTAGATTCGTTTAAATTAATCATTAAAGCAGTAGACTTAATAAGGACATAACTCTTTAATATTTGACTCGGAAACGTCAACTGAAATATTATAAATTCACGCATAATATTTTTTAAATCTTACACAACTTTTTCCAGCAACGCGTTCTTAATCTGAGCAATAAACAAAACTAATGCTGTGTTACTACATTTCGTGATTGTAAATCAAATCCGGCCTCACGTGATATTATTAATCAAATAAATCATTATTTTTGAATCCAACTTTCGATATGAGAAGATTTAGAAGATTAGTACAGTTTCTTCAGTGCATTTAGGACTTGCATCGAATGCCTTGACCTTTAGGTTGTGCACCGCATTGTACAGTTCAAAAACGAAAAGAAACAATTACGCAACGTTTATAAATTCACGCTCAAAGGATTAACAGGAGGGGATTTTTTTGTTACTCTATAAAAAAAGGCTGTAATATTGTCCTACTAGGCGAAAAGGTATCAAACTAGTAACTTTTATGACGTATTAAGATCTGTAGAAACCGTAAAACTATCTTAATAATAAAACATGTTCGTGACCTCAACCATTTGCATATTTAAATATTATTATTGATAGTTACCGCGGATAAATACTACAACTTTTATCAAATCCTTTTGTAAACGTCATGCGATATCTTAGTTAATATCGACGTACTGTCCATCCAAAATAATAAGAAGGAACAGCAGTAAAATAAAAAGGTCGAGCTTTAACTGCGGACACACATCGGCGCAATAGTCCTTAATGATAAATTTGATTCGAGAAGTTGTCGCTGTCGATCGTGGAAACTAATTGGCCTCAGTGTAGGCTAATGTTTCTCTATTGATGGATCGACTACGGAGAGTGAACCATGCAGCTAGGGATGTGAGCAATGATGGATGACCTGGTCCATATGTGAACTTACAGGGTGTTCCAAAAACAAAATTGTCCAAATTTTTAGCATGTTATGCACGGTATTACAGAGGATATTCACTTAATTCATTCCTTTCAATATCAATTGGGATGCCCTTTCTTTTATTACATTAAATTTAATTTACTACTTTAATTTATTTCTTAAATGGGGAAGGTATTTTTTTCTATATGGAGTTCAGCAGCAAAACCAATAATAAAAGCGCAGCTTCGAATGTCCCCCTTTAACTGAATTGAAAAGTTTCTTGTGATAAGTTGTTTATCGATGAGAAAAAGGAAAACAAAGGATTTTTATGTGACTTCTACATTAGCACGGTGAAGTTTCTTTAATTAAAAATTTTAATGGTTAGATGAAGACAAGTGAAACATACAGGGTTATATTAATCAAGATAAAGGCACAGAAATATTTAAAACTCTATGCCATAAAATTAGCCAAAAACAATAAAGCAACGGAATCAGATAACATTCCAACAGAACTCTCACAAATGATACACGAAGACCACATAGGTGCTCTAACTAAGTTATAAACGATGTTTAGGTATACTACTGTTGAAATACGCGAGGAATGGCTGGATTCTGTTTTTATAGCACTTCGAAGAAGCAGCGGGCACACATTGGCACACATTAAAGGTTTTTGTTTGCATAGTACATGGAAAAACTTAAGGTGTATCAGGCGGTAATTAAACCGATCATCTGCTATGGCTGCAAAACTTGGACCCTTACACCGAACAATATCGAATAAGGACAAATGCGGAAGACCAGGAACTATATCAAAAACCAGAGATAGATAAATCCATAAAATCAATGCGCCTGAGGTGGGCTGGACATGTCCAGAGAGCACCTGATGACCGACTAATCAAGACAGTGTGGAGAGAAAATCCGGTGGGAAAGAGACTGCTGTGGCAACCGAGACTCAGATGGAGAGACAACATCCTAAGAGATCTACAAATTATGCGGCGAATATATGACCACGTTCTTCCACTTGCTACGGTTCTTACACTTATCTTTTGCTTTCTTTTTTTTTTTTTTTTCATGAAAATAGTCGCAAAAAGGGTAGACCTACCGTGTGGGCCGCGGACGGCCCGCATTGCGACTATTAGAAGGGGAAGGGATTATAGAAAGGAAATGATTGTGGACACGCTTTTTAAAAAGTTGCAGGTCATAGTTCTCTGTAAAAACTGATTTTGAAAGCTTATTCCATTCCGTAGCAGCCCTGTAAAAGAAGGATTCTTGATGAAGATTGGTCCTTGTAGTGTCAATCTTGAGAGTAAATAGGTGAAACTGATCAGCGTGCCGAGTTCTTCGGCCGAATATGGCCAATGGTGGTACAAGAGTTTTTATTTCTCTGGAGCATCTGCCATGGAAATATCTGTAGAGCAATGACTGGTCTGCAACTCTTCTTCTATGTTCTAGAGGGTGAAGGGTATCTGTAAGAGTTGAGCTGTTTATCAAGCGAATGGCTCTTTTCTGAATGGAATCTAGAAGACGAAGAGAATGCCTTGGTGCTGAACCCCAAATGTGCGAGCAATACTCCAGTAGAGGTCGGATTTGAGCCTTGTACGTCGTCAACAGTTGATCAGGAGTAAAAAACTAGCCTCTGGCTTGCCGACTTTGCGATGTTAGCAACATGGTCATGCCAAGACATATTATTGGACACCGTGACTCCCAAAATCGAGATGGAGGGACTTGGTTCAAGGGTTTTTCCGGACATTGTGATGGGATGATTTGAGGAATTCACTTTCTTTCGTGGCACTTTGTGTTTTTTGGGCGTTGAACTGAACAAGATGTTGGTTTCCCACTCGACGATTGCTTTAAAATCTCTTTTAATGGAATCAAACTGTTCCTGCCTGAGTCTATTTGTATCATTCACCGAAAGTGATCGATAGGATGTGAAAGTTGAGACAAGTGTGCTATCGTCTGCGAAACTGTAAATGGGGTTCGTGGTGGTTTTCAACAGGTCGTTGATGTGTAAAAAAAATAAGGTGGGGACAGGATGGAACCCTGGGGGATCCCGGCATTGGTTTTAAACGCATCAGAAGAAATACCGTCAACTGCCACATGTAAGTAGCGATCTTGCATGAAGCTCAAGAGCCATTAGCGCAGTTTGGTTGGGAGACCGTAGGCAAATAATTTACTTAACAATGGCTGGTGCCAAACGCGGTCAAAGGCTTTAGATATATCCAAGGCTATTGCACGGGATTCACCAAACTTTTCAATAGTGTTTGTGCATGGCTGAGTGACATAAGCCAGCAAATCTCCAGTAGACCGAAGTTGTCGAAATCCTCTACTTTCATCAGGGCTCTAATGCATGCTCGTCAGTTGTTGGTACTCTTGACCTGGCCTTTCTTCATAACAATTTTGATCTGATCGAGATATGTTCGTCGAGGTCGACCTCTACCGCCTAAAATTGGCTCATCCATTGCTGAAAATTAACCATAATTTTTGGTAATTTTTTTATTAAATATGCGGTCCACCTTGTAGATGAGACAGTTGCCATGAAGACCATTAGATATAGGTACAAATACTGTCAAACAAATCTCCATAAAAGGACAATGGAATGCACAAGATCATTTAAAATAGTTCAATAATTGAGAGGTGATAAATTTTCCCATTAGTTATTAAGAATGTCATTATGGGAGACATTTTTTCTTTTTGATTGAACTCGCCGAAACTTGAATTAGTTCGATGATAATTATTAAAATATTGTCGATAAAAGTTTGTATGGGGATTAACGGTAACACTAATTTGAATTGAAGTAATATACTACGTTATAGGTTACGTATGAAGGTGTATCAAAGACCATTTTTTGTGGTAACATATTTAAATAATTCAAATTAATGTGAATAATTTATGATAATAACAACTAATATTCTTAGTGACAAAATTAATTAGTTTACAAAAAAATTTAAACTTAAAATACAGGACGAGTTTTAGTCGCAACAATAATGAACTCAGAAATAATATTTTCTGTTTTTTCTTTACTCTCAGAAGAATCTTCAACTCGAATGGAATCTGCATGTAAGTATATACGTTTTCATTTAAAAAAAGGGTCAGTATAAATTTAATAAACTTATCCTGTTATTACTTAATTTTGATCACTTTTAAAAGTCCTCCAAAAAGCCATTTTAAAATTTAAAATCCAAATACAACACTGGAATAAGGAAAAAATCACTTTAACACAACGACCCCAGCCAGAATAACGAATAAGATTGGATATTAAGCCAATAGAAAATAAACAAATATAACCAACAACCACTGTAATCGGATAACACTTGTACATGTGGACTATTAAAAACGAAAAATAAGTAGCTGAGTGAGAGTCGGCTCAGTGATTAAATGGGGAGACCTTATGGTGGTATTAACATAGAATTGGACAGTGATGCCCTAAAATCGTTGTCTGGATAGGTGACAGATGCCACACTGCGGTACGTGAGTGTAGTCAGCATAAATGGTTGATTGAGCTTCTAGCTTTCCTATAAAGGCATGGTGAGAGTATTGCCTGCATAGTGTGCTGCGATTTCAAAATTACACCAAATCCATAAGTAAAAGGAATCACTATAAATGATGAAAAACTCTAGTATTGAGCAGTTAAGTAATGTGAGAGGTGCTTGACCTCCAAACTAGGAACTCGCCAACTGTGGATGTGAGAAGCAACAAAACTAATCCAGTCTAGGTATTGTATCTTCATGTCAAACCACCATGACATATTACAAAGATGTGAACAACAACATAGTGAAAAGGAAATTTTTTCGTTTTGTTTTTTGTGTTGAGCAAAAATAATACCAAAGTTAGTCCCATCTATTAATGTTGTTTTTTCTTTATGGAGTGGTGAGAGCCTCCTAAATAAAGCTGCAGACAGTGATGAGTTTTACATAAGAACAAAATAAATACCACATATATTCCTTTTTCAAAAATTTCTTATTAAAAAAATTATATTTTTCAATTTCTGTTATATTTATATCTTATACGAATTCAAATGACAACATTTTTGATCTCTATTAACACACCTAAATACCTGTACTAAAAGTTGTTGGCTTGTCGTTACTTTTTCTTTTTATTTAAATTTTACATTGATAACAACAGTAGTTCTTGATCGTTAAAAATCCTATATTAATTTCGTTTTAACTTTTTAAAATATAAATATAATTTATTTGAAGTTTACTTAAAACCTAATGTCAACCATAAGTTTGAAAGTTGTAAAGTTATAAGTCACCTTACAGTAAGTACCGAATTTGTTAATTATAACAATGAATTATTTAAAATTATATTTTTGCCCTTGATAAAGATAATAAACATTTTCCAGTTTTATTTTGTGTTTGGGGTTTCTTAAAATTGATCTTAGAAACAAGTGAGACCTTGGCGTCGAAGTCATTTTTTTATTTTCATTTTTTAGTACTAACACCTGGTTTGAAAATTTGACTGCTTTTTTATTTTTGCTTAATGGTTATTTATTTTTTAAACAACGCATTTATTAATCATTATCCTCACATGTATATGGTACCCCACGTGTTTTAAAGGATAATTTAAAAAACGTAATAATTTTTGTGTGTTTCTTAATTGGAATATGTAACATTCTTCTGTAATAATGTCAGGTTAACCAAGTTTTTCTTATCTAGTTAAAGAGGATTTACACCGCAAAAGATAACTCAAACATTGTAACGTTTCAAAGAACGAGTTGTGTAGTCAGTATTTAACGACTGATAATGGCACGAGAAATCATTCTCGTTATCTCGAAAAAGAAAAATTCCTGAAAAGATTTAAGTTATTTACCGTAATACGAAGCCGAGCTAACCTCTTTCAAAACAATATAAATAATGAATTTGTCGTAATGCCTTTATTTTACCAACGTAATCTTATCCACGACAAAGAGAAACACGCAACATTGAACATGAAATAAAATAATTTCTTATTTTCGGAACGTAGGAATTTGTTACAAAATAGGCGAAGACTATACAATGCACGTAAATTAATGGATACTTATAGATAGTAGATTACGGGCTGTAAAGGTCGTCCTAGGTGAACGTATCTAGATCAGATCGAAATTGTTTTGAAAAAAGGGCAGGTCAAGAGTACCAACAATCGATAAGCTTGTATGAAAACACTGATGAAAGTAGAAGAAGCAAAAGATGTGTATAAGAACCGTGGAAAGAAGTGATATGTGCCTACCTCTACGAGAAAAAAGCATGATTATAATATGTTTTATGCATGCATACAAAAAAATGTATTGGCTGGACGAAACTCCACTCTGCATAACATTTCTTTATCTCCATCTTCTTTCACGTGTCCTTATCTCACTGTTCCTCACTTTATCCATGAGTGTCACTCGGCTATGCTTGTAAGACTACTCACCTCCGCAGCATTGATCTTACTGTCATGCTTCTTCTGCCAAACCCAACATTTACCCATACGTGTAGGGACCAGCACTCTTCTATGCACAGCCTTACCCTTTTGGATACATTCTGACAGCTCCTAAAGTTATGCAGTGACCCAATTATTTTTTTCCCTGTCAACACCCATTGCTCAATATCACAGTCATACTTTCCGTCTCTTGTAAACTTTGAGCCCAAGTATACAAAATCTTTCACTTGTTTCACTCTTTCTTCTATAATCAGCACCTCGCAGTTTGCTTGCATTTACTTTTATCCCTTTTGTTTTTAGGGCATCATGCATAATATTAACCATCGCCTGCAACTCCTCAGATGATGACCTGATCATCGGCGTAAAAAAGGCATTTGACGATCAAATCATTTACTCTCAATCCATACGCACACTCTTTCAAATCTTTTAAGTAAGCGGATATATACATAAGCTAAACAGCCATGGCGAAACCACACATCCCTGTCTTACACCTTTTTCGATGTTAAATTAGTCCGTTAATCTTGACAAAAGCAGTGGAATCCTCATTAAGTGATTTCAGCGCTCGTATCAAGGTCCAATACAGAAAAATATTTAGCAAAAATTTAGCAAAAATTAAACCAACTGTTTTAAAATGAAGAATAAACCAACAACACAAATTACCAGTTCGAAAAGTACTTTCCAAAGTATAAAAAACGTTAATTAAGAGTTTAATTACTTAATTTAAATGTTATCAGAAAAATTTTTACTTCGCACTCGAAATAAAATGGTTTTGTGTGTTGGATATTTATTTTTTATGACACTTAATGTGATATAAATCTCCGATCAAACGGCATTGGTATAATTGTTGAAATCCTAAAAGCAATTAGAATTGTTTGGAAGAAAATGTTATCCATGTCACATTTAATAAATTAATAAAACAAATAAACACGAAGTAATATTTCGCGAAAATTTCCATAATTTTGTTGTTGTTAAAAATTCTAACAAAAAAAAAACATCACAAATCTTACGTAATAAAGACTTTTATAAACCAACTTGTTGTGGCAAACAATAGCCAAATCTGTGATACAGAGATAATCTCATATCGCTGAGTAGATTTGATGTAATGTTTGCACAAAGTTGGATAATTTTCTGTCTTAATCCATTCATATTTTTATCTTTCTCAAATTCGTGTCGATAAGCGGATTCTTTCAGATATTCCCACCTACCACGTGTAGATATTAAACGATCTGAAAATCTCGTTTGGAGAAATTGTGTCACTGCTCGTGCATTGTGACTTAAAGAGCCATCCCGTTGAAACCAAATGTCCCCAAAATTATTAGAAAGTAGCTGAACTGTCGGAATAATTTGATCTTGCAGAAACTGTTCCAGCATAACTCTAAAATGCTTGGAGCAATATTAACCAAACTTTGCGCATGCAACAGCTTTCTACCTGGCAACAAGTAATAAAGAGATTACCCACTCCAGCACCACCAAAAAAGGTTGGGAAGGAGATGAAAAATAAAAACTATTAAAAACAGCCGATATTAATGTTGAATTGTGGTTGTGTGATGGTTGTGGATGATAAAATTATACAACAGGAGATAAAATTTAAATACCTAGGCATAGAAATATCAGGTTACGGTAACATCGAGGCGAAGGTAAGAAACCAAGCGGCAAGAGCAGCGTGAACCTCGGCTTACCGGAACGATACAATCCTCCGAAACAAATATATCGGAATCGAGACCAAATCCCGAATCTTCAAGGCGGTCATTCGACCTTTATTAACATACACAGCGGAAATTAGACCAGATACATCGAACACAAAGAGAATATTAGAAACCACCGAAATGAAAATAATTCGCAGGATCGCTAGTAAAACATTTTTTGACAGGGAGAGAAGCGAGGATATAGAGGAACATGTAAAATAGACAATGTAAATGAATGGATACTGGGAAGAAAGAGAGAGTGGAACGAACACATAGACCGGATGAATGACGACAGAATGGTCAAAATAACTAGAGACAAGTCGCCCTTGGGGCGCCGAAGCGTTGAAAGTCCCCGCAAGAGATAAAGCGACAACCTTTCTAACAAATGAACGGCATAGGATACGAAGAAAAACAAGCAAATTGCTTACATTAAAGAAGGAAGAAAAAAAGGTTTAAACCAATGTTTTTTGCACTCATTCCTTTTTTTATTTTATGTTATTACTTATTTTATTTTATTTGCTGTAGAACTCGCCTATACATTTTTAAATTGTTAAACTGTCGTAAAATAAATTTAAAACAAAATAAATGGCGAGTGTCTAAAAATGGTTATTGTGTTTAATTTAACAGTGTCGTTAATGGCTAGAAATGTCCCAATTATTTTAAAAGTATTACAACCTATCGAAAAACACATAAAACGGTTTACGAAATAACGTAATTTCATTTTTAACTTGTCTATCCTTCGACAATTAACTAAAAATAAAAACATTAAATGCAGACATAATACACACCATTTGTTGACAATAGCGGAATACTTTGTGAGTATGTGAAACAATCTGAAGGAGATGACATTCTATTTTAGTACCTTCATATATCACGTGGCACGTTAGATCTGGAAAACGACCGTTGAAACAAAGTTACGGGCCACTTTGGTCGAAAAAAATAATGCCAAATATTTTATTAATTATTATTTATTTAAAATACGTATATTACTTTTACAAGATAAATATACGAAGCTTGTTCAACAAAATCTACTGATTTAAAAACATTTAATTTAAGAATATACAGTTTGCAAAACGCATCAACAGAAGGGTATTATATTTCTAATAACTAGTCCTTACAGCAAAACCGACAATTTTATGTAACCCTGGAAGGAAAAAAAAGTCGATGGAGAAATCAAAAAAATGGTCTTGCCCAGTGAAGCGTCCTTGCGCCGATCTTATTTAACATATACACAAACGACCAACCCACACCTAAAGACACGACAGTGTTTCTATACGCAGATGACGCTGGTGTTGCAGCGCAAGGAAAGACCTTTGAAGAGGTGGAAGCAAAGCTTATTAGCTTAACTCCTTTAAATCCAACCCCCTAAAAACTCAGATTTGTGCATTCCACTTTTGCTCACGTCAAGCTAAAATAAAGCCTAACGTTGTTTGGAATGGGGTCACCCTTAAACATACAGAGAAGCCAATATATCTTGGAGTAACCCTCGACAGATGGCTTACATATAGGCATCACTGTGCAAAGACTCGTCACAAAGTGGCCGCAAGGTATAACATCTTAAGGAAACTAACAAATAGCAAATGGGGCGCTAAACCAACTGTCCTCAGAACCACTGCCCAAGCACTTTGTTTCTCCTCAGCTGAGTACGCATGTCCTGTATGGTCCAGATCGGCGCATGCCAATAAAGTCGACATAAGCCTAAATAAAACCTGTAGGCTGGTGACAGGATGCATTAAGCCCACAGAACTGGAAAACCTGTGTAGAGCTGCAGGTTTCAGCGATCCCAAATCAGGAAGAGCAGCCCACGAACATTCGAAAAAGTTTCCTTCGATGATTACCATCCCCTATTTGCCACCAGCTGCCCATCACCTTACAGTTTAAAATCAAGACACCGTTGTCTCAAAGATCCGTTGGATGAACCACCTACCAACTACCTTCTCTTAAAGGACCCGCCCAGTGGTATCTCAAGTGGCTTAAAAACATGGAAGATGCCAAATAGCATTAGAACTGGTGTCGCACCTGTAAAAACAAACCTAATTAGATGGAGACTATCCGAGCCAAATGACGACAAGTGTGACTGTGGCGCAGTACAAACAACGGAACATCTTCTGACATGGACAAACTGCCCCATACGGTATTCCCTCAACGACCTATGGCTAGGCAAACCCGAAGCATTGGACGTGGCCCATTACTGGGCCGAAAAACTTATTCCGGATACGAAAAAGTAAAGTAAAGTCTAATATTGTAATTGTAATTGGTTGCACGTCCGCAGAACTCTTCAGGCGGGCGATTGATAAGGTCCAAGTAGTGGTGATGATTTCCAATCTCCGATAGGAGCGGAATTTCAAGAAGAAGAAAGTCTAATAGCATCCTCAGTATCATTTTAAAAATTCAAAGGTAATACTACAAATTTAGATCGGATTGATATACATCTAATAATGTACAATTATTATACAAAATAACATTAGGAATAGGTACTAGAATACCACCGTGCACTAGATGACTCCTTCCAGTCAAACTGGATCAATTTTCGCTAGGTTAGAGGGCAAAGAGGGTGCTACAACAACATAAAACCTTATAAACATGGCAGGAAGGCAAGCGTTTTTATTATACTCAAGCCTCGCCCTTTCAGTGCACTATCTCTATCGGCAACAATAAAAATGATAAAAAAAAACACAAAAAAATTTAAGGAGCAAAAGGATGAAACAACCAGTAACCAAGTAACTACTAAGTCGATGCTGCTAAGACATATGTGACGATATCGAGATAAAGACGTTGTTTCCTAACTGGAAAAGTTACTGAACACTGCAAGCTATGGAAGCAATTTTATAAAATAAAGCTTAGTAAAATACTTCTATGCTAAGGCTATCAAAAAGAAGACGACTGTTTTGCTTCCACGTCAAATAGATAATTTATATTAAAAAAAACATGAGCAACACAAACTAAACTAATGGAATTTTTTTTTAGCAATATTACCATCTATTTTAGTACAATAGTGAACCTTTCAGAGATGTTTAAAGAGCCCGATGAGACCTAGATGCTGCGGTGCACTCTTTATGTCCTCAGCATGTCCATTCATTTAAGTATTGGGGATATTGAGCTTAAAAAATACTTATGAATAATCCAACAATTGTTTTTTCAAATGAATCACTCTGCAAC
Source organism: Agelastica alni (assembly GCA_950111635.1). NCBI lineage: Eukaryota > Metazoa > Arthropoda > Insecta > Coleoptera > Chrysomelidae > Agelastica > Agelastica alni. The sequence continues at coordinate 15,377,264 of OX467711.1, forward strand.
AAAAAAATGAAGAATTGAAAATAGAGAAACCAAGAGCATGGCAAAAATTATTCTGCTAAACCAAGAGATTGGAAAAATAGAGAATGGTACAATAGAAAAAGGCAGACGTAAACTATTATTTCATGGAGCCTTTTTAGCATAACTACATATATTTCAGTTAAAAGAAACGGATGAAGGTGTTCAAAAAAACGAAACACACATTCGTTACAAGGTTCAGATGGGTACAAGAAAGAAGGCTGGAGCAAACTACAGGACAAATAAAAAACCTGATACACAACATTTTAAAGAAGACAGACATTTAAAAAAATAAGAATAAGAAATATATGAAGAATAACAAGAAAGTCTAATAACAGGCCTAATCTTGCTTTTACCTGAAGTGTTACTCATGGCCATAGAGAAAAAACGAAAACATAACGTGGAATACAGAGGAAGGTTTTTAGTCGGTTTTAAACTACAGCACTGTCAAATAGGCACTTTCTAAAGATTTTACTCACAACCTAACATTACCACAGATTAGTACAAAAACAAAGAGCACGACAAAAGTATTAAAAGGAAGCAATCTGTATATACCTGTATATAATGGTTGATGTTGTCTTTAACACTAAATATATTTGGTTTTAAGTTAATCATTTTAATGACCAAATTTTTGCTAGTATATTGTTAAATTTAGAGAATTATTGTCAAAAATGGTGAATGCGCTGTTATATTTACAGCAGCGCAAAACTCCACATTTCTCTAAGTACTACGTTTAAACATTTAAAGTTATTGGAAATTTTTTAAGTAACTATCTATATTAATCAAACAATTGGTAGTTTATTGAGTGACGTTTTTTAAAACTAGTAAAACTGGTATGCTTGCTTAAGAAACCAAAAAACGCATATGATGTTTGATTATTATCCTCACAATTTTTATTATTAAGTATAGAAGCATTGCTTAGGTATTATTAAAAAATATTTGTGTGTGTGTATATATTTAATTTTTAATACAAGAATTTACGTAACTCTGTCTAGAAGGCGCAGAAGAGACGTTATTCTCAAATGTTTCAGTCGGCAACAAATTGAACAATTATCAACGACGAAATTTCAACAAATTTACATAGTTATTTACCTTTAAGATCCCTAAGGCCATTAGATAACGACATAAAAATGTAATATGAAATATCATATTATCTACTACTTACTCTCTCCTAACATTATCTGAATGTTTTTTTATTATTTACTTACTTTCTTCGATACAAAATATCCCTCCCGAAAAATATGTAATATATGCAAATAACCCATTATTATTAAAATGTTGGTAAGAGTATTCGAAATTTCCATGTTTAACTTCGTGTGTTTTACTAATGATGTACTTTTGTTTTATAGTTTATTTACAGTTAGGTATACCGTCAGGGAATAAAATGCCATAAAATTTTCATAATTAATCCATACGTTTATTTATTTATTGCTATTCCAAAATATACAATCAATTTGAGGTACAAACTATTGCAATCAACTGTTTTTATAATATATTATTGCATTCCAAATAATCAAACAGTAACAGAAAACGTATTTAATTATTATTTTTACATTAAATAAAAATCCTTTCGGCTAAATCCGAGTAAATCCAATATACTATGTCAACAAAAACACACACGAAAGGTCAAAGGGATGAAAAAAACAACTGCAAACTTGCCAAGGATCTACTAAGTTATACCTGAGAAGGCTTCTTCTTCCTTCTTTAATGTAAGCAAATTGCTTGTTTTTCTTCGTATCCTCTGCCGTTCAATTGTTAGAGAGGTTGTCGCTCCATTTCTTGCGGGGTCTTTCAACGCTTCGGCGCCCTAAGGGCGACTTGTCTCTAGTTATTTTGACCATTCTGTCGTCATTCATCGGATCTATGTGTTCGTTCCATTTTCTCTTTCCATTCATTTACAGTGTCTATTTTACATGTTCTTCTGATTTCCTCGCTATTCTCCCTGTCAAAAATTGTTTTTCCAGCGATCCGGTACCTTAGAAGGCGATGACCAGAAATAGGGTAGGGTTCTAATTAGAATAGTGACTGGATACTGCAAACTATAGAAGAATCTTCATGATATGAAACTAAGGTAAGGTTAGGTTAAAACGACGGTTCGGAGGCCAGTTGGCCCGTTGTGATACCGTAATGGACGACGATGCCCTCTCTCTTTGCCGTGTTAACTGAGCTAGGATTAGATAAGTTATCAAAGTTCAGTTACCCTAGTACAAAAAATCGTTTTCTGATTGGCTTTATGAACTACCTTGCTGTACAGGAGGAGCCGCTAGTTTGCAATCGGTATTTCAGGCTAAAATGAGACAGGTACAGCTGGGAGAGTGGTCTTCTCTCTTGCCAGCTAGTTTACCCTACAGTTGCCTAGTATTTCGCTGCGACCGGGTACCCGGACAATGTAAACTCAGAACTTAGCTGCTAGCTTATTTAGGGTGACTCGGCATTGCACAACCGTCTTAGATGTCAAGTAGACTGAGTTCAGTGATTTGATAGCAATCTAATTGTTTTTGTGATGTATCCAAACTGTTGCCTCGGTAACGGCTGTTATTTCGGCCTGATACAAACTGCAGTAATCATCAAACGAAACGACAATCTAAGTGAGGGGTCTTCTGAGAAGACACCAATGCTTACTGTTCTCTCTAGTTTAGAGCAGTCAGTATAAAATACTGCTCCCGACATGAAGCTTAGTTTAACATCTTTATGTAGGAGCTGAAAACAAGAAGACCAGATAATCAAGAAAAATGGTTAACCTTTGCTGACCAGAGTCAATGTTCACTACTAATTTTAGAACAACAAGCTGTTTGAATACTTATAAAAGGAGACTTTCTTCAGAAAGGATGTGCAAGGGGCCCCAATGGGGTCACCTTATTTGAAATTTAGACTTTTTTTTTTAAAAAAAGGCTACCTCTATCTTTGAAGCAATAACCGTTTTAAACAGCTGGAGCTGGAAATTTATAAAAAACAAGTATGATTGAGGACCATGACTCTTAGAGAACAAGAAAGGTTACTCTCCTTCGAGAATAAAGTTTGAAGGAAAATATGTGGACCCGTAGAAGATCCAGTAACAACCCAGAAGAGAAAACGCACATTTGGTGAAATAAGGGAAATGACTAATCAGCCATGAATCACTAGCACAATAAAATCCAGAAGGCTCGCATGGGCAGGTCACGTAGTCAGAGCGGAGATTAGGGATTATGGGACCGTTTATAGAGGCCGACTAAATGCAAGAAGGCCACCAGGACGACCTAGACAAGGGTGGAAAGATAATGTAGAGAGAGAGACGCTAATATGATGGAAATACGAAATTGGGAAGAAGTAGTAAGAGATGAAGGGCGGTGGTCGAGGAGGCTAAAACGCTTAAAGTGTTGTTTGGCTACGTTAAGTCAGTAAGTATGATCAAGCAATGCAAGGTGAGTGTTACAGCAACAATTTCTGTGTGTATACTGACGATACGACTGCCAAAACGCCGATGTCGGCAAGCATCAACAGCGAATTGACTCTCGAAACCGGAAACGTTCCGTTTGACTATGTTTCCGCATTCCGCAGTGGCCGCAAATCGAAGAGCTAATGCACCATTAGTGAATCGGAAATTGAGTTTTTGGGCCGTTTGGATTTGATGATTGAGTTACGCGACTGACGCAGCAGCAAATTTATGTAAAGGAACTTCATAAATATTAGGTAATACAAATTTTGCGTTTCATGTAATAAAGTAAATTATATTTTTGAGCACCACACATTGCATAATTTTTTTTTTAATTTCAATTATACATAATTCTAAAACATTTATGCAACATGTAATACGAGGGCAGTTTGATAAGTCAGTGACTTTTTGAATTTACCGCGCAGTTACTCCAAATGCAACAGTGCTGCCGTCAACTATAATCTATCAGTGGGTAACTTTCTAATTTTGAGCAAGCTACGTCGTGCAGACAGTGTTTGATAGCCGTTCAAAGCAGACAACCTCGTGAATTTTTACGAAAATGGAAAAAAGTGAATTTCGTCTGCTGATTAAGCATTACTTTTTACGTAAAAAATCCATCACTGAAACTAAGGAAAGACTTGATAAATACTACGGGGACTCGGCACCATCAATTTCAATGGTTAAGAAGTGGTATACAGAGTTCCGTTGTGGTCGCGTACCAGCACTAGTGACGCCGAACGTCCAGGTAGCCCAAAAGAAGTGATCACGCCGGAAATCGTCGATAAAATCCAGGAAATGATATTTGATATTTGATGATCGGAGAATGAAAGTGCGTGAGTTGGCTTATGCTGTAGGTGTATCTCAACTGAACGGGTACATCATATTTTACACGAATATTTGGACATGAAAAAACTCTCTGCGAGATGGGTGCCGCGATTGCTCACACTCGACCATAAGCGCAATCGTGTGACCACTTCAAAAGAGTGTTTAGCGATGTTCAGCCGTAATCCGGACAAATTTTTGCGCCGTTTTGTTACTGTGGATGAAACATGGATCCATCACAACAAGCCAGAGACCAAGAAACAATCGAAACAGTGGGTTACTCGGGGTGAACGTGGACCAAAGAAGGCGAAACAGAGTCTGTCAGCCAACAAGGTCATGGCCACAGCTTTTTGGGATGTGCGCGGTGTCATTTACATCAATTACCTCAAGAAAGGTAAAACGATCTCCGGCGAATATTATTCAAAGCTTTTGAACAGATTCGACGTTGATTTGAAGCAAAAACGGCCGCATTTTGCGAAGAAGAAAGTGCTGTTCCATCAAGACAATGCACGTGTGCATACTTGTCTAGTCACGATGGCCAAAATCCACGAATTGGTATAAGAACTGCTACCCCATCCAGCATATTCTCCAGATTTAGCCCCCTGCGACTATTTTCTGTTTCCAAACCTAAAGAAATGGCTGGGTGGTAAGAGATTTGAGTCGAATGAAGAAGTCATTACCGAAACAAACGCGTATTTTGAGAGCTTTGAAAAAACCTATTATTTGGAGGGAATAAAAAAATTAGAAGAATTAGAAAAACGCTGGACTAAATGTATCGAGCTAAAAGGTGATTATGTAAAAAAATAAAATGTTTATTTGCGGAAAAAAATTTGTTTTATTCAAAAAGTCACTGACTTACCAAACCGCCCTCGTAAATTAACTTATTTACTCTATTGGTTTTTTTGCTGACTAAAATTTGACAATAATATTTTAAATTTCTCCCGTTAATATTATTGAAAATTGCATGGGAAAATACATCATTTGTTTTAAATGCAATTTTAATTAGTTTTTTAATCACATTTAATTTAAAATAAATTCAAAGCGAAAAATATCTGAAAAATATCTTTCAAAATATTTTTCATCTAAAAATGTGTGTATTTTTAGTTATTTCAATAATCTGTACGCAAAAACATAAAAAAACCGACTTCAAAGACTTATACGATTTTCTCATGAATACCATTGTAAAAACTAGATCAAATTAAAATGGGACCACACGGGAAGTACCAGCTTTCAAATAAAAAAAGAATCATCAAAATCGGTTTACCCAATCGAAAGTTCTGTGGTAACAAACATAAAAAAAATACAGTCAAAATGAGAACCTCCTCCTTTTTTGAAGTCGGTTAACAAAAAAATCAATTTCTGCTTTAGTTAGTGTTTCATTGAAATAAATTTTTAATTTAATATTTAGCATTAAATAAAATTATATAAAAATCATCTTGTTTTACTGATAAATTTATATCAAGTTAATAGTTTCTTAATCTGGGGATCTCGTTTAGGTAAAATGCAGGTAAAAATATTTTCTTTGGACATTATTTATTGGAACTTATTTTTAATTTAATATTTAACATTAAATAAAATTATTTCAATTTATAAAAATCATATTGCTCGTTTTACTTCGATATAAGTAATACCAAGACCATACATTCTTAACCTTGGGATCTCGTTAAGGTAAAAGAGGGTCGCAAAGTAGTTACTTAATTTTTTGGCTATTTAGGTGATCGCAACACTTAAAGGTAGAGATGCGACGTCTTAGTCTGATTATATAAATAAATATCTTTTTTTTCTTCTTCTTTCTTTATTTTAAGCAATTTGCTTGTTTTTCTTCGTGTCCTCTACCGTTCAATTGTTGGAAAGATTATCGCTCCATCTCTTGCGGGGTCTTCCAACGCTTCGGCGCCCTAAGTCTCTTGTTATTTTGACCATTCCGTCGTCATTCATCAGGTCTATGTCTTCGTTTCACTCTCTCTTTCTTCCCAGTATCCATTCATTTACATTGTCTATTTTACATGTTCTTCTAATGTCCTCGCTTCTCTCCCTGACAAAAAGTGTTTTTTCAGCGATCCTGCGCACTATTTTCATTTCGGTGGTTTCTAATATTCTCTTTGTGTTTGATGTATCTGGTCTAGTTTCCGCTGTGTATGTTAATATAGGTCGGATGACCGCCTTGTAGATTCGGGGTTTGGTCTCGATTCCGATATGTTTGTTTCGGAGGATTGTAGCGTTCAGGTAAGCTGAGGTTCGTGCTGCTTTTGCCGCTTGGTTTTTTACCTCCTAATATTTCTATGCCTAGGTATTTAAATTTCATCACCTGTTGTATAATTTTATCATCCAGAACCAGTTTGCATCTGATAGGTGTTTTTGAAGTGGTCATGCATTTCGTCGTTGCTGCAGATATCTTCATTTTTTGGCTTTTTGCCGTTGTGCTGAATTTTAATAGTAATCTCTGTAGGTCATCTTCGTTTTCTGCAATCAGAACAGCATTATCGGCATAGCATAGGATTTTGACGTTTTTGTTTCCCATTTTATACCATTTCAGGTTACGAGTGCTTTTTATTATTTTGTCCATAACGATGTTGAATAAAAAGGGGCTAAGGGAATTTTCTTGTCGAATACTACTATTTACAGGAATTTCTTCGGTAGTTGTGTCATTAATTTTGGCTTGTATTTTGTTTCTCTGGTAAATATTTTCGATGGTTTTTATAATGTTGTATGGGATTTACCTGTTGTTTGGAAGGTGTACCAAGTCCTCCAGTTGTATTCGGTCAAACGCCTTTTCCAGGTCTATAAAACACATTAAGGCTGGTTAGTTATACTCGATGGATTTTTCAGTTATTTGTCGCAGGACAAATATCGCATCTATACAAGATCTACCTGATCTGAATCCTTGTTTTTTATCGCTCAATGTGGTGAGTTCATTTACTTTATTTGTTATAATCTTTGTTGCTAGCTTTAAGGTTGTATTTAGAAGGTTTATGCCTCGGTAAATTGCGGGTATCTTTTTGACTCATTTTTTAAACAGTAAAATTGTGATACTTATGCGCCATTCGTCCAAAAATTTTGATGTAAAAGGATTTTACGAATTATGGCTGTTAGCTGCTGTTTCAGGCTTCTCCCGCCGTATTTAAGAAGTTTATTTGGAATACCGTCTGGGCCTGGACATTTTCTGATATTAATTTTCATTAATGTCGTTTCTATATCCTTTTTATCTATTTCAATTACTTCGTTAGTTGCGATTTCTGGGGTGTCCGATATGCTTTCCGTATCTTCTTTTTTGTATAGTTCTTTAAGATACTGGAACTAAGTTTCTTTCGTTATGTGGTTTGTGCTAATAAATTCACTTGTTTCTTTTCTCTGGCGTCTGATGAATCTCCACATCTGTTTTTGAAAGCCATAAAAGTCATTTTCTATTTTTCTCGAGTATAAGTGAGAATAAATAAATATAAATATAAATAATTCTTGGAATTCTGAATTGACCCATCAACATATCGTTGACAGACCGGACGATAAAGAGACATCGTCATGCTCGACTAGCAGCAATCTTAAATAGTACCCCATGTCTTCTTATTGATACCTAAACCCTATAAAGACCGCCACATTAGTTTCTCGATCAAGTGGTCTATGATCGTGATAAATCAAGCCTTTAACGCGGAAGGGAACGGTCATATTTAACACTCTGTAACTACCCTTTTATTTTCTTTTTGTTTTATTTTGATCGAAATGTTTCCTTTTGTTTAACGCTTATGTTTATAGGATGTAGTTTGGGCGCTTGCTACATATTTACTACATTTTTTTTGGTGAACAAATAAATATTTCCACAATGACACAAGGTTAAAGCTCCACCAATATTCGTTCTTACATAAAAGCTTGGTCTTGGTCACTTAATCCGCAGAATTCCAGAAGAAAACTATTTTTTTGATCAACGACTCAGACCTGACAAAGAATATTTCCTTACTGGCCCACCGCAAGACGTTGCTCTGGTAGATTGCACTATTAGAACTTAATAATGAGTTAATAATGAGTTAACAATGAGTTAATAAAGGATATTACTTTCCTGCAAAGTATTTCCTTCTTACAATATTCACAAAATAACACTTAATTGAAAAGTTAACATAATGTTACGATTTGCGGAGTCCGTCCCTGTAAATGTTAATAAATGTAAATGTTAGCTGGTCAAAACTAATAAAAAATATGTAGTGTATGGAGACTTTTTAGACTGAGTGTATATTTATTGGATATAAATTAATGATACCTAACAAGCGTTGGACTTACTTATAATTCTTTACATTTGTAGGAAACCAAATTTGTTTTAGCACCAAGAAATATTTTAAATAAGCGGTTAAAAAATTACAACAAGCGCCCTCTCTAACAACCCTGTAATTTTGTGTGTTGTTCCACTCTAGTTGGAGGTTTCTGTTTCACAACTTGTATGTGCAGCGAGGAATGTTGTATCGTTTATTGGCCCATTGGGTTTATCTCAGATGAAATAATGGATCTCACACGATGTCGATGGAGTGTGTGTGTATATGGATGAGATCGTGGGGAGTATTTTTTTTTACTTCAGTTGATAGTCGATTATTTCTTACGAGTCGATAAGTCTCTTTTAGGCGTAAAAAGATAACTTAGAAGGGAGATTGATAGGGGTAAAAGTTTTGTAATACCTATGTAACATACAGTGTGGTTCGTGACTTCTTGTTCACCTTGCAACGATATTCGAAACGTTAACCCTATATGCAGCTAAAAGTATTGACATATAAAATTGCTCTATCCAACCAAAAATTAAAATAAGAACTTTTGTTTATAAAAAGAAATGATAAAAAAAACTGTAACAAGTTACAATCCACCATCCAAAATTTGAGATGCGCGAAAACCAGTCGACCAGCATAAAATATAATAAATATTCGGGACAAACAATCAACGACTCCAATTTGAACTGTCCCCACCTCGTCGACATTGTCTGCGTCGCTTGAAAACTGTGAAATCACTCAGTATGAAACTTTTAGCAAGAGAACAAACAATATCTCTTCTAAAAATGTGTTCACTCTCACCACAACGGCCCTGAAAATAAAATAAATATTCTACGAATTAAAAAACATAACATTAACTTCTACAAATCCAACGAAAAAAAGGTTAAACCAACTACCTTGTTTAGGTTAGGTTAAATCTTTAGCTCAAATAAAGTATGTAGTGTACTGCCATCTGTAGAATTTTGGCAATTGTGAAATCAAAGATAAAAAAAACTTTGGACATTACCAATATCACTGCTTTTTTTGTTAGCTTCTCAAAATACAAATATTTAATATATTTAAAACGTTTCATAATGTCGTTTTGATTGCCCATCAAATAAAATATTTAAATGTGCAGGAAATTAATGAATATTTAAAAACCAAAAATTTTGAAGCTGTAAGTCGTTTCAAATATTAAAAATAATTGATTGAAAATGAAGATGGTGGGATAAGGAAATGTCTTAAATATTATACTATTTATTAAAATTATAAACGAAACATTAAATGTAATAAACATGGAAAAGATGAACACATTTATAGGTTATAAAATTAAAATGGATTATCATAACTATTATATAAATAATTGCTAGCCATAAAATAGATGTTAAAGTCTTTGAAAATATGAGAAATAAATGAATAAATAAATATAAAAAAGACATTTTAGAAGAAATTTAAATTGTAATATGTACTAAAATACAAGCAAATTCTAATAAAAATGTAATCGGTGTCAAAACTATTTGGAAATAAATAAATATTTTGCAAACATTTTTAAAATTCATTAAAAAAATACAAATTTTAAATGCAATATAAATAATACTTACTAAGATACAAGTAAAAATCAGCAAATTTTAAAAATAATTACCTAATCAATTTTAAACATAAATACATTTTTTGCAAAAACTTTTAAAATTCATTTTTTACCAATAAATTCACAACCTATAGTCACACCTTTTTCCCGTAGGGGTAGGCACAGACCACTTTCTTTCACTTGTTACGGTTCTTACACAAATCTTTTGCTTCCTCTACTTTCATCAGTGCTCTCATGCATGCTCGTCGGTTGTTGGTACTTTTGACCTGGCCTTTTTTCTAAACAATGTTGATCTGATGGAGATATGTTCGTCGAGGTCGACCTCTACCGATTTGCCCATTCACACTCGTTTCGTCAATTGTCCTTCATCCATCCTTTGTACGTGTCCAAATTATTAAAGCATTCCTTTATGTATCTTTGTAACCACATATTCTTTTACACCACAACGTTCTCTTATGTGCAAAGACAGCCTGGCACAAGGATGATAAAACTGGCCTGAAAAGAAGCATCAGTAGGATAAAGACCTTTGGTTCGTCCCCGAATGAGGTGGCGAGATAACATTAAAGCTGACCTAAGTACCATTGGGATAGAATACGCGACCCAGCATTGATGGAAGATCGACAATATTAAATGCGAATAGTACAGTCGGCAAAGACCCACTCCGGATTGTAGAGCCATAGAGTAGTAGTAGTAGTTCTCTTATCTCACTATTCTTTACTTTATCCAACCGAGTCACTTCGGCTATACTTCTCAGACTACTCATCTCCGCAGCATTAATTCTATTTTCATGATTCTTTTGCCATACCCATACCCAGACGTTTCTTTTTTGACACTTTCTGGCTGTTCATAAACCTATGCAGTGCCCCATTCATTTGTTTTTCTGCCAACAGCCTTTGCTCAATGTCACTGTCATACTTTCCATTTCTCGTAAACTTTGAACTCAAGTATACAAACTCATTTACTTGTTCCACTCTTTCTCCCTTAATCAGAACTTTACAGTTTGTCATGCTTTATTCTCTTTCAAAAACCATTTCGTTTTGCTTGAATTTGTTTTCATCCCTTTGATTTTTAGGCCATCGCCTGCAACTACTCTTTATATAACGCCAATATGACTTAATTATAGGCGTAAAAAAGGCATTTGACGATCATATCATTTATTTTCAATCCATACGCACTCTCTTTCAAATCTTGTAAACAATCATCTATGTATAAGTTAAACAGCCATGGCGAAGCCACACATCCCTGTCTCACACCTTTTTTGATGTCAAACCAGTCCGTGTAAGCTCCGTTTATCCTGACACAAGCAGTGGAATCCTCGTATGGTGATTCCAGTGCTCGTATTAAACTACCGCTTACCCCATACTTAGATAATGTCGACCACAGTTTCACTCGTCCTCTTTTAATCAATATCTTTGCATACAGTTTGCCGACTATGCTGAGTAAACTAATACCTCGGTAGTTCTTACAGTCCTGCTGCGAACCTTTTCCAATTTAATCAATGTTAAAAAATATAAATATAATTTCTGCAAAACTAAAATCTATTTCTTAAAAATACATATTCAAAATTTTTTTGTGTAGCTTGCGATATTATTAAAGAATATTAATATAAAAAAATTTATCGTATACATTACCTACGTCCCATTTTCTTAAATTTAGAGTTGGTAGTGTTAATTATTATTCTGTCTAATAGAAAGCCAAACATTTTGATTTAATTTGTAAGTATTTTTTCGTAAGCACTGACCGATAATCGATGATTTTAAAATAATTTAAACAATAATTAACATTTTAATGTCCACATTATACTAAATAATTATAAATCTTTTGTCAATTTAGATATATCATCGCGACCCACAACAAAGTGTTTAATAGCTTTTAGCTAATTTTTTTATAAATGAAATGAAATTAGTAATATTATTCCGACGCCAATGGCTACTAACAAGACGATGATAGTGCTATTCGGAGCCATTATTAGGGCACCAAAGGTGTCCGGTGCAATAATTGTGATTAAGGGTTACCTCTACACCGCGGACTTTTGATTCTCATAATGACATGCTTATTACAGTAATCTCGGGGCTATTAGTCATGTGACTGCTTGTTAAATGAAATGGGTGGTCCGATTTTAGCTAGATCAATGTTACGAGTGGTTAGTGATACAATATCGATACAGTTATACGTGCAAAAAGCTCTTTAAACCAAAATTAAATAAAAAAATAACATAATTCAAACAAACACCTAGGAGACTTATAAAAAAATTATAAAGCACAAGAGCAACCAAAATAATCGATGCCGTTCTTATATGAAATCAATCTTACCATACTGCTTGGGACTTGATAATCTTAGAATAGAAGTATTAAAATATAAAAATTATAGAAAACTACTACTAAATACCTCATAGCTTTATGAACAGCCAAAAAGTGTCAAAAAAGGCACGTCTGGCTGTGCATAGGGGTGTGTTGGTTCCTGCACTTATGTATAGTGGTGAATGTTGGTTTTAGCAGAAGAAGCATGAAAATATGATTAATGCTGCGGAGATGAGTAGTTTGAGAATTGTATAGCCGGAGTGACTCGGTTGGATAAAGTAAAAAATAGTGAGATAAGAGAACGCTGTGGTGTAAAAAAAGATGTTGTTACAAATATAGATAAAGGAATGCTTAGATGGTTTTGACACGTAGAAAGGATGGATGAAGGAAGATTGACGAAACAAATTTATAAGGCGAGTGTAAATGGATAAGAGAACTACTACTACTACTCTATGGCTCTACAACCCGGAGTGGGTCTTTGCCGACTGTACTATTCGCAATTAATATTGTCGATCTTCCATCAATGCTGGGTCGTATTCTATCCCAATGGTACTTAGGTCAGCTTTAATGTTATCTCGCCACCTCATTCGGGGATGACCCAAAGGTCTTTATCCTACTGATGCTTCTTTTCAGGCCAGTTTTATCATCCTTGTGCCAGGCTGTCTTTGCACATAAGAGAACGTTGTGGTGTAAAAGAATATGTGGTTACAAAGATACATAAAGGAATGCTTTAATAATTTGGACACGTACAAAGGATGGATGAAGGACAATTGACGAAACGAGTGTGAATGGACAAGTCGGTAGAGGTCGACCTCGACGAACATATCTCGATCAGATCAACATTTTTAAGAAGAAAGGTCAGGTCAAGAGTACCAACAACGGACAAGCATGTATGCAAAAGATGTGTTTAAGAACCGTAGCAAGTGGAAGGAAGTGGTCTCTGCCTACCCCTACGGGAAAAAGGCGTGACTATATGTATGTATGTAAGTATGTAGAAAACTATAATACTATTGTAGAAAACTATAACAAAATAAAATAAATATAAATAAATAAAAATGTATAAAATGGATTTTTAAAGAACCAGATAATTTCGCTGCATGTTTACCTATATTATAGGTATATGTGGGTGCCCCTCATCAGCACAGGGTAGGTCTTGACAAACTCATGTTTGCCCTTTCAAGAGACAAATCAACAATTCCAACTCTTACCAAGTATACAAGAATCTGCATATTACCCGAGATGGGATTATGCATGATTATGCACGATTATGTAGGCCTCTACAACTGAGTGGAGGTCCAGAACAACTTAAAGGAACCCAGGATGACCAAGAAGGAGGTGAAAAGATGACATCCAGAAACTGGTAGGTACCCAATGGATGGGTCAGAGGACTGACAAAAGCGAATGGCGACGAATTGGAGAGGCTTATGTCCAAAGATGGACGGGATTTTTAAATCATATGAAACGAGACCTTAACAAAAGTAACTACATGGATTGAAGGTCAGTAATATTTAAGATTAATAGAGTCACCATACCTCTGTTCTGGCATACCATTGTGACGTTTTAAGTGGATTGCTAGAAAAAATTAAAAATTAAAACAGAGTGCTGGAGAAGGGCCAGTAAAAAAGAGAAATATTCCTACATAAGTTGTGACAGGAAAAAACTCGAAAAGAACAAAGTGAAAAATCTGTAAAAGTAACAGGGGCTTGAACAAATCGACTATCCATAACATATGCAATAGCTTTAATTTCTACATATAAAATTAACATCAGACCAAAAGTATTTTAAACGTTTGGTTAAAGAATCAAAAGAAATTTTTTGAAAACACATCTTACGAAACGAATCACTGAGCGGTAACTTATCACAACTCCCTCGTAGACGGATTGTGCGGATCGATTAACTTTTGTTTACGATCTAACGATTGAAAATTATTTTAAAGTAAAGGGTTATGGACCAGTTAAAAGTGGAATTAGTGTGTATGGAATTTGATCCAAGACTCTTTATATCTATGATTTGTTTAGATTGAATTATGGTTGATGTGTTAAATGATGATATACTATGAGAAGGTAGATATATACAATATAAATTTACAAAAGTCGTTGATTATTAGTTTCTTGGTTGTCTTCAGTTCTTTTTTTGTTTCAACAATTAACTGAAACCCAGCTGATGCACACTTTTAACTATATAGTTAATAAAAAACTTTTTAATGATCGTAATCACAAGGGGTTGCGTTCATTAAAAAAAAACAAATGTTAAATTATCTGCTTAAAATAATCATATTGTTCTTCTTCTTAAAGTGCCGTATTCATTAATAAATGTTGGCAACAACTTCGGCAAAATTATCTTGGTTATCTCTGATATTTTTGAGCCAGGAGCATCTTCTTCGACCTCGTCCCCTTTTTCCATTGATTTTCCCTTCCATGATGAGCTGTAAAACGTTGTATTTATCATTTCGGTATAGGTGTCCCAGATATACGCAGCATTATTCTGAATATCCAGAGTTTAATCTCTTTTCTGTATTTCTGTATGTTATGTAACATTGCATGAGTCTGTATCTTGTTTCCAGTTGGAGGCTGCAGTTGGTGAAAAGCTGTTTTATTCTTAGAAAAGACGATCTTGCTAATTCTTTTTTTGATTTGACCTCCAGATCCGGGTCTTCATCTTCCGTCAACTAGCCACCAAGATAATTGAATTTTGAAACCTTCATGATTTGTTGGTTATATATTGTCAGTTGGGATTGTGCTATTGGTATTTTGCTGAATATCATAAATTTTGTTTTCTTGGTGTTTATTTTTAATCCGACTGAGTCTTCTTCTCGGGTAATTGCATCCATCAAGCGCTGTAAACTATCCGCAATCAATGCCGTGTCGTCAGCATATCGTATATTGTTAAATGACTCACCATTTACTTTTATGTCGTCTTCAGTGATTTCTAATTCCTTTCTAAAGATCTCTTCTGATTCTGATTCCAGTAATTTTTATGGCGTTAATGTCTTCGTAGTCCAGGCCTTCTCCGCCAGTATTCTCATTAATTCGCTATGTTTAACGCGGTCAAATGCCTTTTTGTAATCGATGAAGCAAATAAAGACATCATTCTGTTGGTTTCTATATTATTGCAGTAGTACTGATAAGCTTAATGGTGCTTCTCTGGTTCCAATCCCCTTACGAAATCCAAATTGTGAATCACTTAGGCCATGTTCACATTTCTTGTATATTCTGCGATGTAGGATTTTTAAAAATAGTTTAAGTACATGGCTCATAAGTCTTATAAGACGGTATTCATCGCATTTGGTTTTTTCGGCAAAGTGATGAAAACTGATTTCAACCAGTCTTTTTTTCGTCCAAGAGTTTCAGAAATTCGTTAAAAATCTTGTCTGGTCTGACAGCTTTACCATTTCTTGTGTTTCGTAAAGCACTTGTGATTTCTACATTCAGTATGTCTGGTCCGTGCTCTGACGGAATTGCATGTTGAGGTTCTGTTTTCTCATCTTCGAACATGTCTTTTATGTATTCCATCCATACTTGGTGGAGTTCTTCTTTGTTTGTTATTAGTTGATTGTTTTTGTTTATGATTTATTACCAATATAATTAATCTTCAAAAATAAATATGTTATCATTTCATGCAACAATTTTTTTTTAAAAATGCCCGAGAGCGATCGTGTCATATTTTCCAGAATATTTTTAACTTTAAGAAACTTTATTTAAATCATTAATATGAAAAACTTGAAAATCAACAATGGCGGGCAAACATTATATATTTGAACGTTTCATTTTCGTAATTAGAAAACGAAATGCAGTCAGGAATTTACAACTCGATGGAATTCGAGATATAAACCAAGTTTTTAGTTTATTTACCTTTTTTATTTGTACTTTTAATCCTTACAAAGCGATTATAAATACGAAATGTGAATACCCGAGTGCGTTGTGTATTTTTCAATAAGGATTTCAATTAAAATATTTTACAGGTAGAATCCAAATGGTTTTAAGAAATTTCACTGAATCTTGTAACGATAATTTTGCCGTTGCATCCATTTTTTTATTCGTCCGCTTGGCGGTTAGCATTGCTAAAGCTAATCCTGGCGTTTTTGGATGGATAAATAAAAATCAAATTAGTTCCATTTTTTTCTGGCTTGTGTCATGTGAAATATTATGATTTTTGAAAATATCTGTCTTTTCCAACTTGAGACGCTAGCAAGTAGATAAAGTTCGCTTCTACTGACCGCAATTGTAAATGATAGTAGAAATATTCCAAATCAATATGTGTCTTTTAAAAGTTTTGGGATTCCATTGATTTTGAATATATCTGCTATCAGGTAAAGTTGAAGTCCGAAATAATATTTCCTGTTTCACAAATTCCATACCTCAAAGAATTTAGCCGACGGTAGGATCGGACTTTAATTGGATGCAACAAAAAACTCAAATAATATTCTTTGCAATAACAAACAATTCGGCACAAAACCACTTTTATTACCGCTTGGGTATTTATGAAGGCGGTGTATTTGTGAATATATATAGATATATTATTAATACTGATATATTATAATATAAAATTATAAAAGGAATAAAATAAATCTGACAACTTAACCTACGGAATATCAAGTACGGACTATCAAAATTTGATTAAAACTATATAACTTACCTATACGAAATACCTATTACAAAATATAAGGTAAAGATTACCAAATATGGAATACCAGGCTTGGGTTAAATATTAGTTAGTTTGGTTTAAAAAATATAGTTTTGCGATCTAAAAAATAAGACAAATAGATTACGGTATTTATAGTGATAGTGACACGATTATAATGTATAATCCTTTATTAATAAGCATTGCAACAAGAATTCCAGGGACAACAGAACGGAAAAACTTCGAGAACAAACCAAAATTGATACCTAGACACTCCTGGTCTTTACTGGCATTTAACAAGAATCCAGCGACAATAAAACTGAAACGTCGAAAACAAACGTTAAATTCAGCTTCAATTCAATAGTTTAACAAAAAAAAATCAACTCAAATCTCTAGATAACTAAAATTCTCTTTAATAAAAACTTTGGTTTTACAAGTAATCAAATGACAGATTATTGACACCTCGGTCCGATATATTGTCATTGACAGCGCCATCTCGCGTTGCGTGATTTTTCACTATTGCTTCGTTTGTAATTTTTTCTAGGCAACTAACTGTTTTTTTATTTTCTTTTTTTTCGTTTACGTACGTACGTATTATTTTTTTATTTAATACCCAAATTATAATTTAAAATTATACTTAAAAAAAAAATATTTATAATGAATTATAAAGTACTCTGAAAATTTCCTATACTTTAAATAGTTTACACAAGCAATAATTCTAATCCGTCTTATCTTAAGGGCCAAAGTAAAACATTATATTGTTACGAGACGACCCTGTGTCGGTCGGCGTCAGTGAGTCGATCACAATTAGGGGACCGCAGTATTAAGCCGGCCGGCGCGACGATTGTAAGGATCGGCAAATTCTAGAAAACGACGGCTAATAATTCCGAAACAAAGTAGAAAACTCTAGTCCCGTCTCGTAATAATTTGTATAAATTTAAAAAGGTAGCGGCCGCGGAGGAAGGCAGTTTTAAAAGTTTTAAGTTTAATTAGTTTCAAATCAAGTATTTAATGTAGTGAATATCTAAGTTATTTGTAAAACTAAAATTAATTGTAAAGAACAACTAGAATAAAAATTGTTAGTTGTTGTACTGAGAATGTTGAGTTACCGAACCCAAAAAGTAAACATCGTAACAATATAAGATCTACATCATTTTCTTATCCCAATTGATTAACCTTTATGGGTTTGAATTCGCCAATTTACATGATTAAGGCGAGTTTATACAGCAAATAAAATAAAATAAGGAACAAAATAAAATAAAATAAGAAAGATATACATTTCCAAAACTATGAAAGCGTTTATACAAGAAATAAGATAAAATAAGAAATAAGAATAACAACAAAAGATGGCCAACTTATATCTTTTTGTCTTATTTTATTTTATTTTGTTTAAAAACTGATAATGCGCGTGACCCAAATCTTTTCTGTTCCAAATGTTCCGAGTTCACAATCAACCTAACCTAACCTTATAATATTATTTGTGGAGGTATTTTTGATTTTCTTTCTATGGCCCGTATATTTATTTCTTAAAGCTTCCATCTGTGTTCAGAAGCTTCAGTTACAGAAAAAGCGATTTAAAAAACGTTAAACTATTAGATTTTTTAGCACTTACGTGCTTTCTCCATTATGTTAGCAATTGTGAGCAAAGCATTTTCTCTCAATCGGCTGTTCTTGTATTTTCCATCAGTTTTTGCATATAACTAATTTTATGTTATTTCTTATTTTATTTTATTTGCTGTATAAACTCGCCTTAAATCAATGTTACATATTTTATTTATTACTTAATAACTACAAAAAATATTTTGCATGGTAATTTATAAAAATTATAGTAGCAATTCTATAAAGTCAACTAGTTGGTGAGGATGCCTCCAAACAAAAGAAACAAAATCAGAAGAATACGATAAGCAAAAATACCAAAATTTTAGAAAAATTATCGATATATGGAATACATTATTTTTAGAAATGTTAAGAAACGAAAATGAAATAATGGTAGAGAAATATAAAAAATCTTTTTTGTTATTACTTAAAAATTAAAATTGGTTTGTTAAGTTTTAAAAACACTAAAAATAACACGTAAAAAAAGCAAAAAAAAAGATGGTAGACTTTAAATCAATATTCAGAAGAACATGTTTATAAGAAAATACAACAAAACTTTGATAAATAAATTTTATTAATTTATTGGTCAAAAAATGGTTGAATAACTATTTGGTTTAACCTTCACTGCCATCTTTAAGAAGAAATATAAACCTTAATTAAAGTGATACAGAATTTTATATTGTAGAAAAACCAGTAACATGTGAGATAAATTATTTAAAAAATTTTAATTCTTTTGTTAACTAAAAAAATAATGTTAAAGAAAACCCTGCCGGCGTCGTAGATTAAAATAATTATAAGGATAACTATATTCTAGTAATTTACTTCATATTAATAACTTTTTTTTATTTTGTATAAAAACGTGAACCTTTAATTATAGTTTTTACCAAAAAATAAAAAACATTAACATTGTCTAAAGAATTAGACTATGACATTACTAACAATAAATTAATAAAAATATGGCAATTTTTATAGTATTACTACTGACATCTACTGTTGATATTGCAACTTACAACTTAAGCAGTTTCCAGTTATTTTAATATGATTACTATTAACAATAAATATACAAAAATGGTTTGCAGACTTTTTTTTATTTATTTTCCAAACAAAAAGTTACAAAATTGTTACTAATTTGTGTTGGATATGAATTACAACCACAACTAAATACAGAAATCTGTCTAGTAAACCATACTGAATACTGTAAAAGGTTTTTATATAATCTCACAGATGGCGCATGCAGCGGTAAAATTTAAATTAAGCACGTGCTTTGGGTAACAGATTATATACCGAGTGTTAAAAAGTTAGTATTGTTTTTATGTCGACATATCTCTTTGTTTGTTTTTTAAAAACGCTAGAAAATTTTAAAAAGTGATCTACTTAAAACAAATTTTTAGAATTTAAGTAATAAAAATCTTAATTATTGTTGTAACACTATTAAATTAATTAGATAAAACAACAACGCGAGAAATAGAACATTTAAGTTATTACACGTAATGTATTTAACATTGAACCAATTATTAATGGTAACAAGTAATTATTTAGGTATTAAAAATTACAAAAACGAATCTCGACCAGATCGATATTGTTTTAAAGAAAGGCCAGGTCAAGAGTACAAACAACCGAGGAGAATGTATGAGAGCGTTAATAAAAATAGAAGAAGCGGGAGACGTGTGTAAGAACTGTAGGAAGAAGTGAAAGTGGAAGTGGTCTCTGCCTACCCCTACAGGAGAAAGCGTGACTATTTGTACCTATGTAAAAATTATCAAATTACAATGCTTATTAAAATAGCAACTGACCAACTGGTAATTTAGGAATAATCGACTTTCTTTTTTAACATTTGTTTTTCCTTTTAAAATATTAGCATTCATTTTTAAAGAAACTTTTTAAATTATTTCCATTTATTTAAAAAGTCTGAGGTTTACAAAGCTGTATACCTATTTATTAAAAACCAACAACAATTACATTTTTCTGATGCTAGTTAGTTATTAATTAAACAAAGAATCACACGAAGGAAATAAAAATAAATTTGAATAAATACATGAAATGTTGAATAAGTTGGATTAAGTGTTTAAAATGTGCTCCGTTTTCACAATTCCAGTAACCATTATCTGCATCGATGGTGCAGAAGCACATTGGCCCTCCACTTTAATGCGATTTCAATTCATTGGTTGTATCTTAGAAAAAAAGTCTTTGCTACAGAGGTACATTTACGCCAAGACAGAATTAAACATCACTTTAATGACCTCATAGCTAATCCTCAACCGTTTAGAAGATTAATGATTTTTTTAGAAAAAGGTAGAATTGTGTGTTCCTGAAATTTTATTGAACATTTTATGTATTTGGTCCAATTTATTTTAATTTTCTACTTGCGATCTTTTGTTCACATCCTTATTTAACAAAATATATTGCACTGGTGAAATATCAGAAGACTGGTTAGAATCCTTATTTGTTACTATCCCGAAAAAAAAACCCAAAAGAATGTGGTGACTACCGACTTATCAGTTTGATGAGTCACCCACTCAAAAATATTTTTGAAAATACTGCACCATCATATATATCGACTTTGTGAGAACAGAATCAGTGATGATCAGTTTGGTTTTCGAGGCGGTATGGGTACCCGTGAGGCGTTGTTCTGCATGCGAACACTTTTGCAAAATAGTGTTGAATTTCGTAAAACCATTTACGTATGTTTCATCGATTTGGAGAAAGCCTTTGACAACGTCCCGCATTCACCACTGTTTCAATGCTTAGATCTAATTAGTCTTGACTCATATGACGTAAGACTGCTCAAAAACCTTTACTATAACCAGACTGCTTGAGTAAAAGTGGAACAAGGGGTTTCAGAAAAAGTTCCTATTAAATGTGGCGTTAGGCAGGGATGTGTCATGTCACCAATGCTTTTTTAAGTCTACTCGGAAGCTGAAATATCGCCATTAAGGTGTAAAAATTGGTGGAGAAGTCATTAGCAACATTAGGTACGCTGATGATACTGCTATAATGGCAGAAAGCCTCGAAGACCTCCAAACACTACTAAATGCAGTAAACAACGCATGCAAGGACAAGGGTTTAAGTGTCAACACAAAGAAAACGAAGTGGATGGTTGTCGGTAAAATTAATATCGAGTATCCAAAATTAAAATTAGGTGATAAAATTCTGGACAGAGTACAACAAGGTATTTGGGTAGCTGGATGGATTGTAGAGTTAAAAGCGATAAAGAAATCGCAACCAGAATAGATTTGGCCCGTAAAAGATTCACTAGTTGGCGTTTTGTACTATTTAATAGAAGTTTTTCGATGAACATCCGTCTAAGAGTATTAAAGTGCTACGTTTGGTCTGTTTTGCTTTATGGATGTGAAACCTTGACACTGAAAGTAAAGCATCTAAATAAATTGGAAGCGTTTGAGTTATGGTGCTATCGCCGTATGCTAAAGATTCAGTGGACAGCACACGTAACTAACGAACATGTGTTAGAATCACTACATAAAGAGCGAGAATTGACAAACACCATCAAAATAAGAAAAGTCGAATACTTTGGACATATGATGAGGGGGCATAAATATCACATGCTCCGATTAATTATCCAGGGTAAAATAGAAGGAAAGCGATGGATTGGCAGAAAACAGCTTCCTTGGCTTCGTAATATTAGACATTGGACGGGTCGAACAGTCGAAAAAATTGTTTCATGTAGCTACCGATCGAGAAGCTTTCCAGCAAATTGTTAACTCTATGATAGCCAACGCCTGAACGCTTGATGATAGCCAACGTTTGAAAACAAGCATCGCACACAAAGAAGAAGAAGATCTTTTGTTTTATTAATAATAGCATAAGAATAATATTATTGTATTTGGTTTTTAATAAATAGTTATTTTTGTAATTGTTTTTTATAATACTTAATCATTTTAAAATCAAAATATTCCGAAAATAGTACACAGTATCGAGTTTTACCAAGAGTACTTTTTTGGTGTAAAATAAAATGATGTTCAAGTTCACATAAAATTTGGACTAAAAAGTATAACCACAAAAAAGTTTTGTTTAAAACTATCGGTATGAACCGTGTAACTTGTACCCTCTATGAGAGTCTGATATAAAAACAAACTCATGCTATGTGCCAGCTTTCAAAACGTGTTCATACATTTCATTGCAATGTTGCCAGTAGTTTTGACATGATCGTAAAAAATGTGTGTAAAAATATTCCTTTCAGCACCCTGTATCTTGAATACGGCTATCGTTACGAACATTTTTTACTGAACAAACCTAACTTATTTTGCAGTGTTCTACCTATCCTAGCAACGGGACAACCTTTTTTTGAATTTCCCTAAATTTATTTTATAATTTGCATTTTCTTTTGGATTAAAATTATTCATTTTTAAGGTGATAAAGCAAAGGAGTCTGAGGTTCCTGAAGCTGGACAGTTCAGAGGTGCATACAGTTGAAGCTTACTAATGTTTTTATTAATGCAGCAAATACTATGCAGTTTGTCTGATTAAATCTTGATCTTTTTTTATATAGGTTTTTGATCAAGTAAACAACTCTGTTTTAATTAATTCTCAAATCCACGAACGTCATATGTAAACCCTTAAATTTATTAAAAATATTTAACACCATTAGATTCTTTGTTAAAAATTTCCGCTTAACTATTTTCAATAATTTTTCAATAACTTCCTGTTTTAATTTTTTTTTGATAATAAAAATAATTTTTTGCAAAAAAGTTAGCTGTGTGTTTTGGAAAGGTTAAGATCATTAAGTTTATTTTAAATATTTTATTACCACTCTTAACCTTAATGTTTCAGACTATTGTTAATAAATATTTAAAAAAAAAATAAATTAAAACTTGTAAATCCCATGTTTATGGTGATAAATGTGGACATTTTAAATAAATTAAAACTTATTGTCTACGTGACATTAAATGCTTACCAAACAGTGTGAATCATCAAAAGTTTGTTTTAAATTAATCCCTTTTCTTCCAGTAATCCTTTCAACACTTTAAACGCACTTATTAATGATTTCACTGTAAAAAACTATCACTAACCAAAACAACTAAAATCAAATTTTGTTTTATTAATATTTTTACAACAATATTTAAATATTTTAAATTCGCTTTAAAAAATTAAATTATAATTAAATCTCGGGAATTTAATTATAACGATTAATTTTCAAAAATATTTTGCATTTATTAAACATCAATTTAAAAAAACTCGCGTGATTTTAAATTGCATTGTTTTCGTAAATGCATACAGTCCCCTGCAAGACTGAACGGCGTTACTGAAAAAACTAAAAAAATTTACGATCTGATATTGAAAATAAACATTAGATCATTTCTAAATATATAATTACGTCATTTTTATCTTCTCTCATGCATTGTGAGAAAAGTGCTCGTTTTGGAAAGTAGGCAGGTCTGGACTCACGATCAACAATTATCGAGTCCAAATTATTTGAGACAAAGAAATTCTGTATAAAAAAAATTACATTTAAATATAGACCTGAATGTTTTTCTAGATGGTATGAACGTGAACACACAGTTTTTTTGCATGAGGATTAGTTGCCAAGTTATGTGCATCTAAAAAAAAGTTTTTTGTTTGTACAGTGTTGAGTTGAAAAACCGTTCAAGTCCATCTGTTGTTTTTATCTTTTAATGGTAAATCATTGTAATTTCGGGAAAACAGTACAAAAAAACCCACGAGATCTAGATCTTGTGTATGCATGCCAATTGTCTACAGTGTGTTTCAAAAAAAGGTGACCCCGTCACTAGAATTGGTTGAAAACTGAAAAATAATTGGGGTTTGTTTGATAAAAAAATTTTTAACGACATCCTTATTCAAGATAAAGGGCGTTGAAGAAAAAAATGTATGCACATATATTACGATTTTGCCGAAACTACTGGAAACATTGTAATGAAATTTTATACGAATGTTTTAGAAGCTGATACATCCCATGAATTTGTTTTTATATCTGACTCTCATAGAGTTCGTACCAAGTAGTATTTAACATAACTTTTTTAAGATTAGATTTATTAATCAAAGTAAACTTAACCATCATTCAATTTTACACTAAAAAGATACTCTTAGTAAAACTCCATACTGTGTACCGTTTACGAAATATTTTAATTTTAAAATTATGAAGTAATTACCAAATTTTTTTTCTTCAACGCCCTTTATCTTGAATACGGATGGCGTTACGAAAATTTTTTACTAAGCAAACCCCAATTATTTTTCAGTTTTCTACCTATCCTAAAAAAGGGGGCACCTTTTTTTGAAACATTATTACTTTATACCAGAATCGGTTATTACTTCATTTTTTTTTTTTTTTATGTTCTGGTTCCCACGAAAAGGGATATCCTGTAATGTTCAGAGAACATCGTGGGAACCAAGGGAAAGAAGGTAGGAGTTGGTGTTCTTCTTAAATTTCTGGAGGTTGTATGCCTCGGGGAACACCTCCCTAGGCAATGAGTTCCAAAGCCTCGCAATTCGTTGGATGAATGAGTCGTTGAAAAGTGGTGTTCTGCAGGTCTCCAAAGTGACCACGAAGGGGTGTGAAGACTGAACTTGACGGGTTAATCTCGAAGAGACTGCCAAAGGAGGAACGATTGTTGATATTTCAGAAGAGCATCGCCCATGAAAATATCTATAAAATAGAGACAAATCGCCAACTTTTCTACGGTGTTCCAGACAAGTGAGCGAGTTTGTAAGCGAGGCATCACCGACGAGACGAATTGCCCTTTTTTGGACAGAATCCAGTAGCTTCAGGATATGTTTAGGTGCTGCACTCCAAATATGGGAACAGTACTCCAGTACAGGTCGGATCTGTGCCTTATAGATCATAAGCAGCTGACTGGAGGTGAAATAGCTCTTGGCACGAAACAAAAAACCAAGTTTTTGGGATGCACTTTTGGCAATGGACCTCACGTGATTTTCTCAGGAAAGGTTATTGCTGATAGTAATACCAAGCATCGATATGGATGACTTCAGTGGTATGGTTACTCCTGACAAAGTTATGTTAGGCACAGTGAGATCGGCTTTTCTAGAGAAAAGACATGCTTGTGTTTTGTTTGCATTGAATTCTACCAAGTTATTGGATCCCCATTCGAGAATTGTTGCTAAGTCCATATTTATATTGTTAACATTTCTTCCTCGTTCATTTCTGGTTTCACAGGCTGATATAGGAGCCCTGGAAGAGAATGCGGTATGGAGGGTACTATCATCAGCAAAGCTGTGTACGGGACATAAAGTTGTTTTCAATAGGTCGTTGATGTGAAGTAAAAATAGTGTTGGTGCTAGAATGGATCCTTGCGGAACACCAGCATTTATGAGTAGAGTGTCAGATGAAACTCCATCGACCACTACATGGAGAGACCTGTTTGAGAGAAAACTAGCAAGCAGAGAACACAGCTGAGGGGGCAAGCCATAAGATGGAAGCTTGGCGAGGAGTCCCTGGTGCCAAACTCGTTCGAACGCTTTGGAGATATCTAATGCCACAGCTAAAGTTTCTCCATACTTTTCAATAGATAGCTGCCATATATGTGAGACGTATGCGAGCAGGTCACCAGTTGATCTCTGATGGCGGAAGCCATATTGCCTATCATTGATAATTCCTGAGTCTTCCAGATATTTCATGAGCTCGATGTTGATGGCTTTTTCCATGATCTTTGAAATAATAGATAGCAGTGCGATAGGTCTGTAGTTGCTAGGTAGGGTCTTTTTGCCTTTTTTAGGGACTGGCTGTACTCTTGCAATTTTCCAATTGGACGGAAATACTCCCAAATTGTAAGAGTGGTTGAACAACTTGCAAAGAACAGGTGTTAGTTCAGGGGCACATTTCTTGAGAACAATCGGCGGGATTCCGTCAGATCCACAGGCTTTGTTGGTGTTGAGACCCAGCAAAATCTTTCTGATAGTACGTTGGCGAAAGGTGATCTCGGGCATGTGACTGTCAATAGGTGTAATGTTCGAGGGTTGTTTTCCCGAAGAATCCAGAGTGGAATTTCCAGCAAATAGGTGCGCAAAGATATTGGCTTTTTCCTGGGCAGTCGTTGCTGTTCCATCTTCATTGGTTAGGGAAGGAAAAGAGCTGGAAGTGAAGTTTCTTCCCACAGCTTTGGCGAAAGACCAAAATGAACGGGATCCGTTAGGACATTCAACAAGTTTTGATTTTATTTTGGCATTATGAGCATCTTTTGAACATTCTATTGTCTCTTTGCATATGCTTCTAGCCTCAACATACGCTGCTCTGGTCTCAGGTCCCGGATTTTTTTGCCATCGATGGTATGCTGCCTGTTTGGAAGCCACAGCTCTAGAGCAGTTTCTGTTAAACCAGGTCTTATCGGATGATGTATTTCTTTCGGTATTCGGTATGTAAGTTTGCATCCCCAACATGATGATTTCAGAAATTGTCTCAGCACATCGTGTTGGATCTACTGAGGAGAAACAAACTCTCTTCCATGGAAACGCTAAGAAAAACATACGAAGACCCTCCCAGTCGGCCGAATTGTAATGCCACATGAGGCGGGGTGGTATTGTGCTGCTCGATGGTAAATGGAAAGAGCATGTTGTGGAGATAAGGGTGTGATCAGAGTTTCCAAGTGGGGCACAAACTTCTATTCTATACGGGTCAGGATTGGTGGTGAGGAAAAGATCTAGTGTATTGGCAGCCTGGTTGTTGACATCAGGGATGCGGTTTGGTAGCTCGACCAGTTGTTCTAGACCATGAGTGATGGCGAAGGCCTCAGCTTGACGACCTGCATCATCAGTTTTCATAATTTTTAAATCAAAATATTTCGAAAACGGTACGCATCGAATTTTACCAAGAGTACCTTTTTGGTGTAAAATTGAATAATGTTTAAGTTAACTTGAAATTTTAATTAATAAATCTAACCTTAAAAAAGCTATATTCAATACTACTTGGTACGAACCGTGTAACTAGCGCCCTCTATGAGAGTCGGATATAAAACAAATTCATGGGATGTATCAGCGTCTAAAAGATACTTGTATAAAATTGTATTACAATGTTTTCAGTAGTTTCGGCAAAATCGTAATAAATGTGTATACATTTTTTTTCTTCAATGCCCTTTTTCTTGAATGCGGATTACAAAAATTTTTTACAAACCCCAATTATTTTTTAGTTTTCTACCTATTCTAAAGACAGGGTCACCTTTTTTTAAAACACCCTGTATACCAAGTTGTTTCAACGTTAAAAGGGTTTTTTTGATTTACTCGAATCGATAATTGATCGATTCAATTTATTTTTGTTATTCCGTTTTCTGTTTATTTTTATTTCAACATAAAACATGAAACAACAAAATAAATATTTAATAATATGATACAGCACTATAAAAAAAATAGAAGAAATCTTAAAAGCATAGATGTATGCTAATATTACGATTACCACTTTACATCTTTAAATTATCCGTCAGATGGTATTTATACCGAATTAAAATTTTATTTAAAGATAAAATACTATTTTAAAAATGAAAATATTCTTATTTTAAACAACTAGTTCATTTCATCTTCTAAAAAATATGTTTAAAAACTCTAATCTTCGTAAAAATTAGATATTTGAATTTTAAAATAATAACTGAAATTATCAGAAATTAGTTAAAAAAAATTTTTAAGAATCAAAGGTTATTAAAAAATTAACTTTTTTTTAAACCACCAATTTTCACTAGAATAAAAGCTTCCAAAATACCCCCCTCCCCATCAAATACTTGAGACGTCATAATAAATTTCATCTGCAGAGTTCTTGCTAAGAGATTTTTTTAGTCATGAAATTTAGCTTTAACTTGTTCTTTCACCATAATTCTAAACCGCTTCCTGATACAATTTGTGCGATGACAAACGCGAACAGGATAACTCTTTCAAAATTTTTTGAAAATATGTTACAATTTTTGGATTATGTGACACCATCTGCTCACTTCGGTCCTGTGAATGAGTCAATATTGACTGATAATAATTATACTAATTTTTTTAGGAAGTGTTGAGATTATTTATTAGGCACTATTTGTAATTTCATGGAATTTAGCCGCTTAGGGTAATGATAATTTGTTATTAGAAACTTAGGTGCCTGTCTTGCATTTTATTATTTTCGAAAATTTAACCGCTAGTGTTATGTTCCTACAAATTTGGAAATATTAATGTGATTGTGTTATACGATACAAAAATGCAATACAAAACAAATATAATTATTCTTAAAAAAACTAAGAAAAAAGTGTCTGTACTAGAAGAAGAAAAACTCCAGTGCAAAGTTGCAAACGATCAGATTTGCTTTTTGTACTTATTAATCCATCATAGTTCTCAAAGCAATATTTGAAACGATGAATAATGAAGTGTGATCTTTACAATACCATAAAAATCACCAAAGAGAATCTATCTCCAATTACCAATCAAAAAGTAGTAATAATTCGCAATCAAAAAAGGGGACCGCGTCACCATTGAGTGACGTGATGGTTATGACGTAATTGAACAAATGCACATCGTCGATAAGAATATCAGATTTCCGCTGGCACGACTCCTCTTATATACATTCGAATCGGATTAGCAAGTTGTTATCAGCGCACTCTATCGGAGAAGGACTACTTCCAAATGGTATTCTCCCCTTTGGTAAACAGTGGTGTCTTACGAGGGGCATCACTTGCTTGTTTTCTTGTTTTTTTTAAAAATTCCACAAAATTGGAGATATTCATTAGGTCACCTGGGTTAGGTTAGCAAACCCAGTTATTTCAGCAAAACTGATATGGTTTCAGCAAGATAGATCATCGTCCAAATAAGCGGCAGTACCTCGACCTAATATTATCTTCTATAGAATCGCCATAACGATTACCTGATCATGTACTGTTATGCTTTTTTATGAGGATAGGTGAAAAATATGGTATACAAAACTAAACCGCTAAATTTAGCTCATTTAAGAATAAAAATCTCACCGCAGATGATGTTAAACGTTAGGAGACAGTTTTATTTACAATTACGATGTTGCCAAGACATTCGAGGAGAGCATTTTAAACACCTCCTACATTAAGATTTATGTTTTTTTTTTGACATTATCAAGTACGAACTTCGTTAATTTTTGTAATACATTTGGAAACAATAACATTTTTAAATAGACAATAAAGGAATCTTTTAAGTGATGTATCAAAAACCCATACTTCTCATTTAAAAATGTAGAAATTATAACTCGAAGGGGATAAAATGGATGACATTTTTTTGTTGTAGGATGTCTTTAATTGACGTCATTGACACATATTGTTTTTTTATAAAAAATTAATACAAATACACTCTTTCTTTTTACCAAACATAATAATTCTTTTCGTCTTCTGGTTTTTATGCATCAGGTTACTTGATACTTTTAATTAAAAATTTTTATTCCTTCTTAAAAAATAATTTTCTGTGCCACTGTATTTAGTTGGGCGGATTATAATGTTGAGATAATGGTAATTCTAGAAAGAGCGTGTTAAATTCACCAGTTGATGGTTGTAGAATCGAAAAGATTTTTGTAAATTATGATAATGAGTTCACAAATGAAAAGAGCATTTTTTTGTACAGTTGCATTAGCATACCAATTTTTTTAAAATTTTTAAAAAATTGACACTTAATCTTACCAAAGAATTGTATGAACAATAAATACATGGAGAAACAACTGTCCGATAAGGAGTAATTAAAGGACTACTTAAATATAATGTTAAAACAGCAACAAAAATAAACAAATTGTCCAAATGTTGCAAAAATAAATCGGAAAAAAATGGCTTGTTGTATAGCAATATAAAATACGTACATAAAAAAAATTGACATTCATTGGGACTGCCGACAGAAGTATAAAAACTATGAAATAGCAGTGGTTTTTTTGGAGATTAAATTCCCAGTGGGAAGGTCCGTTTTGCGAGTCCCGAATTTTGACATATCTCCACATTTCAAGGTCCTCAGAGTCGAATACAATAGTTTTTAAGTGGACGTCTGAGTTTGTATATATGTATGTGCGTATGTTTGTATGTTAGTATGTGCGTTCGGAATTATTTTTCGTCTTGATTATCTGGATAACAAAAAAAGATATCAAAGTAGAACCAATTGCATTTGACGCATAATTACGCAACTTAGAACTGTTTAAATTTTCAGCAAAATTGGTAGAGCTGTAGAGCATATGGTATTTTTTCATTCTTTCCACTGGGAAGTTAGTCGTGTGGACTTCTCGGTTCGCACCCAGACCACTGATATTTTTATTTTTTGTAATCAAATTTCGTCCTTATTTAATTTCAAAATGCAATTTTTTCTTTTCAGGCAAATATCGGGTCGCACCCAGACCACTGATATTCAAATTAATTTTAGTATTTAAAATTAAAATTACATAATTTGTAAATTAAAATTATTGAATAATAAATAACCTAATAAAAGTAGGCTGTTAGCTCGAGGCCACTTTTTGACAGACACATAGAAGAAGAGGAATACATGACGTTACCCATCTGTTGCTGACGCTGACGGCAGGTAACGCGAAACCATCAGTATGCCCCTTACCAAATTTTGCTTAGTCTTAGTCTAGCAGTTTTTACTTTAATAAAATAAAAATTTAATTACATGGTGGATGGAAAAGTAGTAATGTTGCAGAAGGTTATATAGAAAGTAAAAGTAAGATTGAAACCACCAAAAAAAAAATAATTTTCAAAACCGCATGTATCCACTTATCTCGTTCT
Organism: Agelastica alni; assembly: GCA_950111635.1. NCBI lineage: Eukaryota > Metazoa > Arthropoda > Insecta > Coleoptera > Chrysomelidae > Agelastica > Agelastica alni. The sequence continues at coordinate 15,408,504 of OX467711.1, forward strand.
ATCGATTTCCAATCTTCGGAAGAATTTATATTGGAAAAATATCCTAATGGACCATCACCATAATTAAAATACAAGTTATATTATGTACTTACTTATTTTGAATAAAGTATTTAGTGTTTTTTTTGTCTAAAAACTTCATTTGTAGAAAAAATTTCGAGCACAAGTGTTACCGCGCTCCGATTCGCGGTAACTCTCTTTGTCGAGCGACAATATATCACTTTGCGCTCTTAATACACAAATAGCTATTCTTTCTGGTTACAGTTCTTGTACCAATACCCCTCAAAGAGTTAAACGAATTTAGAATACCTAAAGAATAAAATTTATCGCAAAATAAAATAAATAAATAAAATAGCAACTGTCATTTCGATCTCCCGAGATCTACGAAAATTATAATGAAAACAAAATTACTTTTACGTTGTAATTGGTTCGGAGCAGTAATTGGAGATGCCTGAGGGGAGCCGTTTGTAATACCATTGGAATTGTAAATCACATTGTCATTTCATTTCGTCGGTATCTGGATGGCAGCGTAGCTGAGACCAGTGCCAGTGCATGTGACATTGTTAGCCGATACCGTTTCTATTCAACGATTTTATTGAATCTGTTTATTCATTTATGGGGCGAATGAGAGGGTATTTGAGTGGCACAGGGAAGCTATAAGCGAAAAAAAAAAGATACGCGAAAATGTATATTTTCCAAACAAATAGCTGGCAAACTAAATTGACCTAAAGATGGCTTATGATACCGAATTCGATATTAAATTAACAATATTGTATTATTCGTATTTCTTTGTTTGTATTTCTTTTTTCTTATTTTAAAAAAAATTCCTTCTAAGGGGATTGGATTTGTCTTATTATTGAATTCAGGAAAAAAACTATTGTAACAATTGTCGGTGGATCAATCACAATACGCGAATGATTTTATTATATAATACAATATGGCTACTAATTAAGAGTACTGTAACGGTAGGCCTACTTGTGCTTAAACCTCTAAATATTGACACTGTTATTTGACATTAACATTGACGTTTGCTTTTGGTTAGATGTACTGTTATGTTTTTAAGTTTGTAAATAATGTTATCTACTAAAGAAAAAGTGTCATTTTTATTTCTCAGGTCGTGTAAATATCATAGACAAAGAGACTAAACTGCGGGTCTAGATGCGTGAGTTTGCTCCCGATAAAAAAGAGACAGTCGCTCGAGAGGTTGTTTCGTGCTCTCTCTAGTCTCAAACCTGATCCTTTCACTCAGCTTGCCGCGTGCCAACTATCAGCACGGGGACCTGCAGTCTAGTCTCCTTCTCCAATGTCTATTGTAAATAGACATAGCAATATTGGTGAATGGTTTTTCAGGTTTATTGGCCGTCGTAGGTCTAAGTTTTAGTTACGTGAGCAAACGTGACACCCTACGCGCGGATCGCTTTCTAACGCCTATTTCTTGATTCAACGTGTGTCAAACACTTTCTTTAAACATATTCATAACCTCTGCTATTTTTCTCTCTCTTTAATTCGACAGTCATTTAGCATTATTTGGTGAACTTTAGCGATATTATCGACAGTGGTTGCAGTTTTTGGACGTCCCGAACGATCATCGCTGGTACGGCCACGTTTAAGTTCAACTGCCCAAAATTTCAACAGATTTCCCAAATAAGGGTCAAATAGTTGAGCGTATTAGAAAATCGCGAATGATGACTATGGTGGTTAGAAAGAGATTAAACTGAAAATAGAAAAGAGAGTTACCAAAAACATAAGAGTTTGTTCTAAACACTTATTGAGAAAGATTTCATAACTCCTAGTGATTGTAAGTATTTTGTTTTCTTTATTTATGTGGTTAATAGAATTACCTATCAATCTGTCAGGGGGCTATCAAAAACTTTACCTGACAATCACTGCTATACCGAGTAAAAACTTACATGTGTCCAGCATTATCACAAAGTCCAAAAGTCTGAAAATAAAAGAGGAAAAGAAAAGATGAAGAACTCATTGAAAGAAGACAGGCAAGTTCTTTTGTTGGTTATTTTTTTTGAAGTCATGTCATCCATTGATTTCATAAAGATCACTTTAAATAGCACTAGTCTGCAAACAATAAGATCTGATTATCCACTTATCATTATTGTTTTCTTTGACACCTCAAAAAATAATGTAGTTTGCTACAGCAACAGCTTTACCCTCCACTATGCATCGACTACTTGGAGTAGCAGCCAGATAAACAAAAATTGAGGACAATGGTAGAAACATATCTGAATTCCTTTCAACATGAAATATTGAATTTAATAATGTTCAAATATCGAAATTTTCACTAAATTGTGTACTTCCCTTAGTAAATACATAGATTATAGCAAATGCAATCATACTTAGCGTCAGAATGACAACGCGGGAAAATGAAGGTTAAAATGTCAATTGCCTTTCAAAAACAAATATTTAATGACAGCACGATATTCGATGTTTTTCATTTTCACAAAAACACTCACATTGACTCACTTAAACGATTGTCAAACAAAAAGTGCGCGTCCAAAATGGCTGAAATTTTGGTGAGTACCTGTCAAAAGATGCACAACCACATTCCCGAGCTTTTATTGACGAGTGATGCCATCTTCCCGTTAGGGTCGGAAACTTTTTAGACCAGCCTCATACAAGTACACTTTTTGTAGTTGTAGACGCCTAAGCAGTATGCACAGAGTTGCTTTTTATAGTAAGCAACTCCACTCGATATGTTCTGTGGTGGCAACGTTTTAAATAGGTCAAATAAGAGTTACCATTACCTGAGCAAGTGAGAAAGTATGACTTTTTATTAAAGTTAAAAACTGACAAAGATTGAGAAAAATTGAAAAAGTGCATTTGGGCTAGTGTGGATTGAAAATTTGGACAATGACGTACATTTTGCTCGGTTCACTTAGTGAAATTTGGAATTTAGGCCATAATGGCGCCAAGCGACTCAAATTAATATTTTATTATTCAGTATTAAAAAAGATCGCCGGTTTCCCACAGCTTTCTCTTCAAAAGCTCACTTAAATGTGTTGAAATACAGATTAAAAAAAATACCAACAAATAAAAGGTTCAATTCAGCATCGTTTTGTTGTACCCGCGATGATCCAAGCTTATCGTCTAATAGCAATATTAAACTGACATGTAATGACAATACACACTCTTGTATACTCGTGTCATTGTCAATTGAACACGTGCCGCAGTTCGCTCAGTCGTTTAATCCGGGAACATCCTTTCTGAGAGCTTTTTTCGGTGCGACGTGGGAAAGGGCTTAATTGGACTGGTGTTTGATTTCGAGTGATTCGTATGTTTATCATTTGAATTTTAATTGTGGTAATATCAATAAAGACGAGTTTTTATTAGCCGTACTTGTAGTTGGTCAAACGAAACTTCTTATACTCGATGCAATAATAGTTATTCGCAGGGGAATATTTAATATTTAAGTAGAAGCTTCTGACAAAGCTTCAGAATACTCTACCCTGTGATTCTATCCTATAAATTCTAGAATCATTTATATCTGAAAGAATGTTTATAGTTTAGGAAGATAAAGATTATTCCAATATAAAAGAGTTGACGTTTATTGTCCCTCCTATATATCCATTAGTTATACAGGGTGGCCCGAAGAGATTGGTAATAAATATCACAACATTTTATGTGGTCAAGCGTAAGTCGATTAAATCACTTTCCTATATACAAAAGTATACACAAAAAAAGTTACAGGGTGTTAAATATAAAAATATGTAACTATCCAAAGTCCTGGATATTTTCTAAATAGAAACGCCTTAACGTCGTCAATAAAATGTGGTAGAGCACCATCGTGCGTAAACCACATACTTTGTCTAATTGCTAATGGTACATCTCCCAAGTAAATTGGTAGATCTTTTCGTAAAAATGACAAATAGTGTTAAAATTTTTAGGAATTAACGATGGCCCTATTGAATAATTTTAAATGATTTCAACCCACACATTTACATTGGATAGGAAAAGGACCAAATCCACCAATTGTATGGCCACCGCGTGGTCCATGTCTGAATCCATTCGGTGTTCCTTTTTAAAACGATGTAGAACTTGTATACAAGAAGGAGAAGTTATGTTGAACACTTGTTAAATTAAGTTACTACTTGTTTGTTTATAAATTATAATTTTAATAATGTCGTCTAAGAAAATGTAGTTTAAGTTCAATATTTTTAAAATGTGGTTTAAAACGATCACTATATCTTTTAAATTACAATGTTTACAAAAAACTACCAAGAGACAAAAAAATGTCAAGAAAAGATGTTCGATTCCAGTGGAGTTTTATATTGTATAAAACGTTACCCTAAAAAAAGTTGGAGGTTAAAGGGTCGTTAACTCCTTCCGAAAACCCATAAAAAATGAAAACAAATGAATGCGACTATTTGAAATTTATTGTTCAATGTATACTAGTATCTTGTATAAATTTTTATAAATTGATGTTTAAACGTTTTCGAGCAACAATAAAAAAAATAGGTACAGATTTTTAAATTAAACACCCCGTAACTTTTTTTTGTGCACTTTTGTATAAAGGTAAGTTAGGTTCGATCGATCTTTTTTTGACCACAGAATATGTAGTGTAATTTATGATCAATTTTTTCGATACACCCTGTTAAATGTCACCACAATTGCCACCCCTTTACTAGGCAATTCTGTATTGATGTCAAACCGAATAATAGGACCTATCTAGACGTATTAGATTTAGCGCTATAGCACCGGATATTCTTATTTAATTTGGTACATTTAATTTTTTTATTTTTCAGGTTTTTCTATTTCGTAAATATTGTGACATTATAACGTATACAGTGTGTCACGACTAGGTTAAACTAACTGTATATTTGAAACTACTCCCACGACATTTATGAAGATTTGTCAACATGGATCACAAATTAGAGTGAATTTAAACAAAATATTTTGACAGACCCGCTACTTCTGAATTTAACACCCTGTACATTATTGTATTTTCGGATTTTAAGTAAAATACCAGTCACTTTGTGTAAAATACCTTATATGTATGCTTTTCAAAATATTCATTTTGTAATAAAAAATTGACAGATGCAGACCTTTACATTAAAAATTCTATGTGAACATCCTCTAGACCAGGGATTCTTAACAGGGTGACAGGGAAAATAAATTAGTTTTTTTTTAAGTTTTAACATCGCTACAAATAAAAAAAATTAAGTAACACGGTTTTATAAATAATATATATAACAGGAATTTATTGACATTATAATATCTAATCCTGTATACGGCAATATTCCATAAAATGTCTTTCGCGCTACCTGTGAAAGTGTCAGTTCGTTTATTGGAATTAAAAACAGAAATGGAAATATTTCTAAATGATAAAAAATCAAATCTGGTCATTTATTTTGACGACAATTAAAAATTGGATTATTAAACTTTTTTAACTTGGCAGTCTTCCCAATTCTAAACCAACTAAATTTATCAATGCAAGGAAATCAACACAATTTTTCAAACCGCGTCGATTGATACTTGTCCTGACATTTTCTGTCAAAAATAAATAACCTCCATAGACTAAAATTAACAAAATTAAAAGTGGCAAAACTTTTTAGAAAAATTTATCCCAAAGTTGCGAGTGTGTTCATTCTACTCGGGAGGTCAAACTATATTGAAAAACACTAATGGCATTAAAAAATGTTAGCTATCCAAAGTCATAGATATTTAAGCCTTTTTTCTCTTCTAAACATTTACTAAAAAGTGATAGTAATTACCTTTTTCTGCAAAGCTGTAAGCCCATTCTTCAATAACAGATGAACACCCTTTTTATATTTAACCGAAACGAAAATATAATATATTTTCCGAAAACGAGTCACTTCAGCCACGCGCGGTCATTTTTAATAAATCGATTTGCAATAATAAAAGTCCCTTACTAGTTTTACTACGCATACAAAAAGCACAAAAACTAATACAAAAAAGGACTAGGTATGACCTTGTCGTTGCAAAAAGAGGCGCGCACTTTCTCGGAGAACATGAATTTGTTATGATTTAGAAATAAACGATAGCGATATATTTAATTCGGACGAATTTCGACGTAAAAGAAATTTAGTTAGTTACGAGTACATTTTTTAAAAATAAAGAGACGTCGTCTAGCAATTTTTATAAAAACTAAACATCAATACGTTCTTAAAAAAATAGGTATTTAACTCGCACAATATACTAAACTTTTTTCAGAGAGCTAAAAAATTTCGAAGCATTAGATTGCACGATGAAAGTTTTATAAACCGCTGCCCAAAAGTTAGGAAAGTTCATAAACATTAGATTTATGTTAAAAATTATTAACTGTTTTATTTACCAAGGTTTTGTCTGTGTAATATATTAAATGTTTACTTGCTTATCTGACTAGTTTTTTTGTTTCCAAGTTGATAGGTTTTTAAGTGGTTTTCTTTTTTCAAGAATTTTACACCAGTTATTGTTTCCACTTTATTTAGTAAACTGTGATTAAAAATTTAGAATTTTGTTTTGAATAATGCCTAGATGTTGGTGCGGATGAAGCTAATAGGGCTATTGACATGATTGAGGCGGGTCGTCCTCAGAGAGAAGTTGCAGACGTTTTCAAAATCAGTGAAAGTATTATTTTGCGGCTTCTCCGTAGATATCGAGCAACTGAAAACATAATAGAAAGACCTAGAGTAGACGACCAAGGGTTACCACCACCGCACAATATCGTTATCTGACTTTGTATACCCGTATAGAACCTCTGAGTACTTGTCGAATCATACAACAGCGTATTTTGAATGCTTCTGGTTTTTCGGTTTCAATTGAAACAGTACAGTGCAACAGAAGTAGCTTGGCAGGCGACTAGCCTTTAAAATAACAAATACTCGGCTAAGGGCCGGTTTATCAATTGCCAATATTATCCATCAGTTAGGTATCCGTCAGATAAAACTAACTAGCAGATAAAGTTCCAGTTTGTTCGGAAGCGGTTTATTAACTCGTTTTTATCCTCTAGTTAGTTAACTGACAGATAATGAAAGTTGGCAATGCTGATGGATGAATATAAGCAATCTCATTGGTTGTTACAAGAACAAGGTCATGTCACATTAACTGAGATGTCACGACCGTTTTGTTAGGTTTTTGTTGATTGTTTTTGTTTATGCAAAAGTTTGTGTTTTTACTTTCTTTTTGATTGTTGATGAACATGCATTTTTTGGATGATTATATTCTGGATAGCGACGAGGACGAGGATATTGTGCAAGTTCTTGAGTACGAACGAAGGCCGTATACAGTTAGGGAAAGAGTAGACAACTTCGAAAAGTGGGATGACCAGGATTTTCATGCAAGATTTAGGATGACAAAAGAGACTGTTCTGTCAATATTAGAACTCATTGAGGATTCACTTTAGTTTTGTACTGATAGGTAGGTGATTTTATTATTTTCATTCCATTTTATATTTCTTAACTTTTTACATTTTCAGGAATAACAGTATAAGACCAATATACCAACTTCTTCTCACACTCAGGTTTTATGCAACAGGAAAATTCCTGATATCATCTGGAGAAATCAAAACAAAACAACTCTTCTGCATAAAGTGAGGTTATATAATAGACCTTAACCTCCAGATATCGACCTAACCGCCAGTTGAAACTAACAGATAAATATTTGACATTTTAGCTGCCGGATAAAGTTAACCTGTTGTTGATAAACCGACCTTTTTAAAATAACTGGTAGTTAAGCATTAACTGACAGATAAATTTGTATTGATAAACCTGCCCTGAATATACTTCACATTCATAAACTTCTTCCTCCGATTGTACTTGAGACTCACGATTACTGAAAATGTCGTCGTCGCCGATCGGATCGTTATTCGAATGTTTTCGTTGGGCGCAGATTTTGTGTAACTTCACCCGCCAAGCTACTTCTGTTGCTTTGTACGTCGAAGATTACATGAGGTTCACGACGACTTATGAGAAGAGTTCCATTAACACAAATTCATATGCGTGCTTCATTGGCATGGGCTAATAAACATTTGAATTGGAATACTGAATGGAGGTCCGCATTGGACACAGATGAGTCAATGTATGGACGGTTTTCTGATAGTCGGCGTGTTCGCATATGAACTCTTTTTCTGGTGCCCAGAAATCAAAGAACAGTGCAGGAAGTTCATCCTTTCAGATGTGGTGCAGTTGCTGTTTGGGGAAGCATTTGTTTTTATGGGCGTACAGAAATTTTAGTGCTTGATGGGATCATGATATACGTACAACAAATTATTAACGATATTTAACGTATGTTTCATGCTGATATTAGACCAACTTTTCTCTTTTCAACCATACTACTCGTGTAAGAGTAGTCGAAGACGCTTTGGACTTCCATGGTATCCCGCATTTGGCGCCCTATATCGCCCGACCTTAATCTCATCGAGCATGCTTGGAGACCAGCTACAAAGAACTTGAACTCTTGAACTCCCATGGATACTTCAAGAACTTAGACAGCTTTAACCCCATGAATGAATGAATAAATGAATAAATAAAAGTTGTGGAAGAGGTCAAATTTTTCTCTAGACACTGTAGCATTGTCTGCTTTTTGTACCTTTCAAGCTCCTTAGTTTACTCCTATTTCTTCAATTCTCCTGTTAAGGAGTAGAAGCTCAGGTACTGCCATTTCCCCAGGTGGATAATTTTTTTGGTCTTAATACACCCCAGATAGTGCCCCCACTGGGCGGTGGCTTTGCATTCGAAGATAATATGAATGGCTGTTTCCTCCTCCTCATTACATAATCTACATATAGGTTCTGTGTCAGATGTTTCCTCAAAAACCAGTATCCGGTGCAAGGCCCTACAACTGATCTAAGTTTTTCCCTACTTAGCGAGAGCAGCTTTACTGCCTGCTTAGGTAAGGGTTCTTTCAGTATTAACTTGTTGTGCCTAGCTCCCTCTGGTTGTGCCAACTTTAGCTGATGCTGAGAGTGGACCTAGCCATTGATCGCTGCTTTAACGCTGGCCTTAAGTTTTCCTATTATTGGTTCTGGCCTAAAAAATGGTGTTCCAGAGACCCGCCTAGCTAGTTCGTTCGCTTCTTCGTTGCCAGAAATACCTTTTTGCCCTGGCACCCGTGACTTTGTTATGGTTAGCCATGGTCGTAGGTTTCTGGCACATTACCGGATAATTTTTGAGCCTATTCTCCGTAATGCCAAAGCTTTAAGTGCCGCTTGACTTTCTGATCTAATAAGACCCCAACTTGGGAGACAAATCAATCAAGGCTACTTCAACTACCTTATTGATAGCATGCAGAGGCGTTGTTTGGCTGTAATTGATATTAAAGGAAAGCATACTCGTTATTACCGTAAGTATTTTAATTTTTAATAAAATTAAAATGGTACACAACCTCAAACTGTTGTTTTTGTTGTTTAGAACTGTACATGTGTTGTGCAAAAGGGCAAACAAAATCATTCAACTTATATTCAATTTATAAACACTCGGTGACCAAAAGTTATAATTTGTTAAAACACAATTTCCGAATTTAGAAATTTCCTTAAACTTTTGTGGAGATTTTTAAAGTAATTCTGGTAAATGTAATGTCTGAAAACAGCTCGAAAAAGTAACACACAACCAAACTTATAAGGAATCATTCAGTATCCTTTGGGTTTCTAATGTGATGAACATTTTGGGGTCAGCACAACTTGTAGAGACACGTGTGGTGGTATCTACAGTAAATGTAGGTAACTCAAAAAGGCCAAATTTGCAAATACGCCCTTTGTCATTTTGCCGACATATGTAAGAAGAATATTCAGAAAGTATATTTAAATTTATATTTATACGAGTACTTGTAATAAAATATTCACTTTTAAATCTCGTTACAACAAATACGATTGTCTGCTCAAAGAATGCGGGAGATAAATTGAAATTGACACCATCAGTCCGTAACAAGCCAGTGCAATAGCAAGAAGCCCATTAGCCCAGGGCTAATAGGGGGTGTGCTGGGATGCGTATATACCCGTGACAGATGGTCTTCTGGTAGTAGCGCATATAAAAGGTCATATTGATGACGTCATGTCGTATATACACTTAATTTTACGTCGCGTTGCATTCGACCGCATTGATTTTTATTACCATTATATTAGCACTGGCAGAAGATAATTTCGTTAGTATTAGTACTGCAAATGTTAGAGTTTATTAAGTTAATTTTAATCTAATGTGTAGAGAACGAAAGCACAATATAATTTGGAGGAAATAATTTTAAATAACGAATTACCATATTTTCAGTGATATTTCATACACAGTATGGATCATCAGGAACCAAGCAATTTAAATAAAAGTTAGTACAGTGTTTGTTAAACAAGCAGCAAAGACGCTTTCTTAGAGAAGAAATGATTAGGGTGCTGAATCAACAAAGGGACTGCCGGTTTTGCTGCGTGGAAGACGAAACTGCTGAACATATAATACGTTTATGCCCCGGCCTAAGAATTATACCGTTCAACATATTTGGTTATACCAAACTAGAACTTACCGATTTCAAGACAATCTCACCCCATACAATCATGAACTTCAGGAGAAGGGCTGGATTGTAGGGTGAACTGTAACCTTTGGTGGTGACCCACAATAGACCTACTTAAGGTCGCAATGGAAGGGCGACCTACGCCCCACTCACATGTTACCTAACCTAACCTAGGGTGCTGAAACATTGCTTATGGCCAAATGAAACCTGGGCAACTGTGTTTTGAAATTTATCTCCAATCCAGAAGTAGTGGAGAGAATCTAACAAAGCAAACAGTCTTTGCAATAATTCGGTAGTGCTCTCTTTTTGAGAAGAAACTATTGTGGATATGGTATGAATCAGTGGAACTTTTTAAAAGGCAGATTGTACGTGTATCAAATACTGGCATTAGTTGTTGTTTAAATCAGTCAATTTCAACACTTTTATTTTTTTTGTTTTCATTTTAAATACATTTTCAAGCAGACTTTGAGCGCCAACGTATTTAAGTTTGCAACCAACTAAAAAAAATTAGCAAACGGCTATAACATTTCCCCTCCAAACGCGCTGTCTCGAGTCGACGCAATAGTTAGTACTTTTCCAACTGTTAAGAGTGACGGTCGTCAATTCCTTTCACTACGACTAAAGATCGCTTGTTTTCTTTCCAAGTAGGATTGCTTCGACCGTCGAGAGTGACGAGTCATTCAGTTCAATTTATGTACACCGTTCAAAAGATCGTTTCTCTTTCTTTGTTCCAAGTTTTAATTCCTATTTATTTCACAGTTTGAATTAAATTCATTGTTTGCAGTAATTCGTTAATTGGTACAAGTGCATTGTGTTTGAAAAAAGAAATATTATTATTTTTGTGTTAAATAAAACTTAATAAAACAGCGAATTGTGATTATTTTCAGTACACTAATTATCAAAGTTGACTAAAATTTCTCTCGTGTAGAAAAAGGGAATTTACAAAACCTGATTTCTACACTTGTTATTGCATATATACCAGCTGATAGTCCCAACTTGTTTTACACGCATGACAATACCAGACCACACAATGAAATGTTGATCATGTTTACATAAACACCAAAGTCTCCAGACTTTAATTTGTTTTTTTTTTGTGTTAGGTTTCCAATAGAAGAGTATTTTTTGCTTTCTTTTATACATTTTCTTATTGGGAAAATTAAATTGTTGTTTGCATGTTTATCTCAACAAACATACACACCTTTTTCCCGTAGGGGTAGGCAGAGACCACTTCCTTTCACTTGCTACGGTTCTTAAACACATATTTTGCTTCCTCTACTTTTAACAGTGGTTTCATATATGCTTGTCGGTTGTTGGTGCTCTTGACCTGGCCTTTTTTCAAAACAATGTTAATCTGATCGAGATAAGTTCGCCGAGGTCGACCTCTACCGACTTGTCCACTTACACTTGCCTTATAAATTTGTTTCGTCAATCTTCCTTCTTCTATCCTTTCTATGTGTCCAAACCATCTAAGCATTCCTTTATCTATTTTTGTAACCACATATTTTTTTACAACACAGCGTTTTCTTATCTTACTATTTTTTACTTTACCCAACGAGTCACTCCGGCTATACTTCTCAGACTGCTCATCTTCGCAGCAATTATTTCTTCTGCCAAACGCAATATTCACTACCATACATAAGTGTAGAAACCAACACACCTCTATGCAGAGCCAGACGTGCCTTTTTTGATACTTTCTGACTGTTCATAAAGCTATGCAATGCCCTATTAATTTGTTTTGCTGCCAACACCCTTTGCTCAATGTCACTGTCATACTTTTCATCTCTTGTAAACTTTGAACCCAAGTACACAAATTCATTTACTTGGTCCACTCTTTTTTTCTTAATCAGAACTTTACAGTTTGTCATGCTTTCGTTTTGCTTACATTTATTTTCATCCCTTTGATTTTCAGAACATCATGCATAACATTAACCATCGCCTGCAAATCCTCTTTAGTTGACGCTAATATGACTTGATTATCGGCGTAAAGAAGGCATTTGACGATCAAATCATTTTCAATCCTTACGCACTATCTTTCAAATCTTTTAAACAATCGTCTATGTATAAGTTAAACAAAACAAAAAACAAAACGTAAAAGATCTAATAAACATTTACAAAATAAGAGGGTTGCAATACCTTGCTAATATAACGGTCGAAAAAATATTTAAGCTGCAAAACATTATTAAAAATGAGGAAAACAACGAGAGGTAAAAGACGTTTTATCCAAGTTAAGATAAGGTTGAAAAAAATGAATGGGTATTTTTAAGTATTTTTTTATTATTGACAATGGCAGTTGTATCATTACGATAAATAATAACTATTGCTGTACCAATCTGGCACCTTAAATCCATCTATCTGGCTATAACATCCACAACCCTCTCGATATTCATATGTTTCGAATAATTCGAGCACCACTCGAACAATATTATCATTACGATCATATATATTCTACAGGGCATCATAAAAACAGTATGTGGTAGTTACACAACCAGGACTGCATCTTCTTCGACATATGGGCATTTTGATAAAACGCAAATCGCGTGCACCCTTTTTCCATTCTGCGAGAGCCACTTCACTAAATTTACCCCCTTTGTCGAACAAAATGAATGTACTTGTGATCGTGATAGATAAACAAAACAACGCTGGGGTGTTCATTAATTATTATCGGGGAGTATACCAGCATTTATTTATCCCTAAAATGGATCAAAATAGTTGACAGTCTACATCTTTTTTAAAAAATTGTACCTCCCATTATTAATGCATTGACTTTTGAGTTAAAAGTTTTGAGATATTATATAGGGTGAGTTATTATAACATTTTATGGTGTACCTATTGCTCAGTATATTTTACAACAAAAAACTTCTTCTTCTCTTCTTCTTCTTCTTTCTTGTAATTAGGCATAATACCTGTTCCTTATCGTAACTCGCTTTATGGAGGTAGATTGCCGCTCCAACGTTTTCGAGGACTTTCTGTGCTTCGCCTCCCCGAAGGTGATTTATCTCTGGCAATCTTCACTTTTCGTTCATCCGTCATACGTGTTATATGGTCATTCCACTCAATTTTTCTACTTAGCACCCAGTCATTTATCTGATTTTCGCGCTTCTTTCTCTGTCCCGTAGTATTTTCCCAGCTATTCTTCGAATTATCTTCAATTCTGTTTTTTCCATAATTTGGCTTGTTTTTTATGTTTCGGATCTTGTTTCTGCCGCATATGTCAGTATGGGTCTAATAGCAGTATTGTGTATACGGGCTTTTACTGTTTCAGGTGCTTGTTACGAAATATTGTGTCATTGATTTGTACAGCCGTTCTTGTTGCTTTGATAGCTTGTGCTTGTTTGCTTTTGCACAAGCAAAAAAAATCTATTTTTATAAATTAAATATTATCTGGGCGAAATTCCATCGAGGGGTACTTTTTGGGGTGGTCGGAAATAAAACAAGATGATTCTATAAATTTTTTTATACATCCATAGATTTGGAAAAAAATCTGATAATTGCACAAAGGTAACGAAATAAATATTTGCACAAAATAAAAAAAATCTCAGAATCAGAAAAAAAACAACAATAAACATACTATTTACAAATTATACACATTGTAATTTAAAGTAAGTATTTTATAAAGAGCATCTTTTTTGAAAATACGTAAATTTTCGTATCTGGCGATTTTCAAAATATTTTCCCGATAAAAACGTTAATTTCGGAAAAGATTTTTGTCGTCATAACTTTTATGAAATGTCATTCGTATACTTGAAGGTATTTCTTTTTTCGAAATTTTAATTACATTGTTGTCACTAAATTGCTTTGTTTCCGTCTAACGTTATTTACAATTCTACAAAAAAAACAATGTAAACAAACTACGATATGGTATTTTACAAAATATATTGATAGTCGTTGTGTAACCTCCATGTTACTATACAAATTTGTACAATATTAAATATTTACATCTTTACTAACATTGGAAATTTTTTTAGTAATCCCAGCTCTACAGCGATATGTATTTTCCGTTACAATATAGATATGATAGTAGTTTAAAAAAAAAGTATTATTTTACGAATGAAGCACTAACGAGATAATTTTCTTTTATCTTGTAATACTTATAAAAAAAACTAAAGCAATCACAACAAAAAGTAAAAAAAAAATTAGCATTACTTCAAAGCAATATTTCAACTTTGAGATAATGTGGCAATCAACGTTAGTGAATTAAAATATCTGAATTGAATTGAACGGAATTTTTTTGGTAATTGTCTAGTTTTTCGGTCACCCGATTTTTTGGCCATAAAAACATCGAAAAATATAGAAATCTCGGTGTTTTTTTTAAATGTTCCTTTTTGCGGCGGATTTGCGGTAAAAATATCAGAATCGTCGACGTTGAAGAATTCTAATATTGTTGTAAACAGATAAAAAAAAACATTTTTAAAGAATAATCCTTTATAAAATCTTTTTACGTAGTCAGATCAACTTTTTATATATTTCTTTCATAATGACAATTAAAAATTAACAAGTAAAACATTTTGGAAAAAACTAATTTTTCGTTGTTTCACAACTAAAAATACGATTAATACCACACGAACTCAATGAGCTACTTCCAAAACAATATGTAGAGATATTAAATTTATATGTCTCAGACAAACTATTTAGAGTCAAATAAAAAGACAAATATCCCGAGTTACAAGAGATCAAATCAGTAGTTTTGGGGTTGAACCTCTTATACAGTGTGTACATAAAGTAAAATAACTAACATTTCAATATCTGTTAGGTTTACAAAAAAAAAATGTTAAATAAAAGTGTAATCGTCGTGTAAAATTGAACTGTACGTTTCAAACAACTTTTTGTAAGCAACTTTGACTGAAGATTTAGTTTCAATAGGAAAAAGACGTAAGAAAAGTTTGACAAAATATTTCTGTTTGAGAAAGCGATCTTGAAGATGAATCGATAAACAGCAAACGTTAAGATAACACTATATAATCTTATACAAGTAGTATTGTATTATTATGTTATGCATTATTACAAATAAGAATATAAAATATTACATATAATAGATCAAAAATGAAAACACGATTTTTTCGGTCATGGGTGGGGGGGTTTGAACTCCCAAAACCCCTCCCTTGCGCACGGGCCGGCATCTTTAGATGTTTTATTAAAAAAAAAACTTGTTTTCATAGAATTTGCATTGAAATATTGAAAATAAATTGGACATTACTCCGCCCCCTATTAATTGATTACCGTATTATGCAACTCAAATGGAATAAAAATATTTTTTTTCTGTTAATAATTGAAAAAATAAATTTAGATGTTTTTTTTTTAATTTACGTTTTTCTATGTAAATTAGAAAAATTTACATTAGTAGGTGATCTGACAACGAAAAAAAAAATCATGAAGGATTTTTGGCAAAATTGAGGTTTTTTTTTAAGAATTTAAAGCTAAAAAACAATTAAAATTATTCTTTTGTTCTGATTTCTAAAATTTTTATCAAAACAAATTATTTAAAAAAAAAAAATAATAAAAAAGTTGATATTTCGATTTTTTCTGGCTAAAAAACCAGGTGACCGTGAAACTAAATAATTTTGTTAGAATAACTTAATATGTTGACATTTAAAGGGTCGCGGAGAATAACGAACAGATTCACTTTTTCATGATACTGCAACATTTAAATTTTAAACTTTTCTTATTATGGGCTTGGAGTAAATAACAGTTAAGTAATTAAAAATAATCATTTCATTGAAAAAAAACACCCCTTAATTAGGAAACCTAAACAAAAATATATTACAGATGTAAAAAGAATGAAAATTACCCATTTATTAAGCTGCTTTATCCCGCGACCCTTCATATTTAAAAATGCCTTTATAGTTTTAAACAATTGTCTGAGCATAATAAATAACTGATTGCCTTTTTGTGTGGGAAATATGAAAAATAAAATCGTCTCATTAGTTTCGTTTCGTAAAAGGATACCGAAAATTATCTACGAGGGAAAGTCAAAAAGTATTTGTGATATGCATTGTTTCCTATAGATTCGATTTACCCTCGTATTGCGGACTTGATTTAAATTTTCATAAGTATTGGGTGATCACAGTTCATTTAGTTTTTTAAAAAAAAAGTATAATTTTTATTTATTCGTTTAGCTCTAGAATTATTATTAAGGTTGAGTTTAATTTCGTTTTGTTTTTTTTGGAAATATCTTAAATAGTTTATAATTTATTTTGTATTTTTTAAACCGTATGTACATGCTTAAAATTGGATACTGGTGTTAAGGATATTTTGGTAGTTTGCCTAAAGCGTTATAAATTTTTATGATTTTAACAAAATTTTAAATTGTTAAAATTGTATTTTTGAAAATAATAAATTTATTAAACTGTTAATAATGAACCCCTTAAAATGACACATTTTTAATAAAGTAGTTAGAGCTTGTTGATTTTCTTATCGACTATGACTCATAGAGTTCTTGTCAGTAGAAGCGACGCGCAGATATTTTCAAGGTCATAGACTGTAAGGAAATCAAATACTTCTATTATTACGTTCCCAATCAACTATTGGAGTTTCAATGTATACGATTAAAGGTCAAAGAAATTTAATCCGAACAAACCAACGAATCCTCTGCCAATATCCAACTTCGAGTTCGAATCTACACCTAAAGTCTTTGGTACGCGTTATGCGGAGTACATTGCACTGGCGACGTCATGCGGTGACGAAACGTTGCTGTGGGGGGTGTTTGGACTGGCGGGGCACACCTCGGGCTACTTGCTTGACCCCACTAGGGTGGTGGAGGAACCGTAACTTTGAGAATTGCACGTGGGTAGAGCGAAGGGATTCATCGATGCGAATGGGGAAGAAACTAGACTCATTCCTGCAAAAAATAAATTAAATAAAAAATAATAATAACACGTTCTAGAAAGACACTTTTCGGAGTAACTCATACAATTAAAACTTTGAAGGTAACTGCACCAACATCAACATTAAAGCTTGTATTCTTTAACACCTATGGAACAACAGTGAAAAATTTGCTGCATTAATAACAATTTACTTAGAATGTACAAAAACATAAATACGACTAAACCCGGAGGACCACATTTATGGAGCTACGCCTTCGTTATCACTCCAACTGCTGGGAACTATCCAAAAAAAAGCCTGATTAACGACCAATGTAGAACAAAGACACTTCGTTGGCTCAGTTTAAAGCGGAACAAACGTTTTTTTTTGCAGCTATTTCTACGACCTATGGTTAGGTGAGGTTAGGTGTCATGTGAGTTGGGCGTAGGTCGCCCCTCCACTGCGACCCTTAATGGGTCTATTGTGCCTCACCCCTAGAGGTTACAGTTTACCGCACAATTCAGCTCTTCTCACGAAGTTCATGGTTATATGGGGTGAGATTTTCCCGAAATCGGTAGGTTTTAAGTTAGTAAAACGAAATATGTTGAACCTTATTTTTCCAAAACCGGGGCATAAACATAGTATGTGTTCAGCAGTTTCGTCTTCCATGCAGCAAAACCGACAGTCCGTTTGTTACTATCCTTCCGAGGTGGTATCTTAGACGACAGTGTCCTGTAAGCAATCTCTGTAGAATTCGCAGGTCGTTCCTGCTCCATTCTAGGATTTGCTTGGTTGTGTTTTCGAGGTTTTAGGTAAAAACGCCTTCAAGTGAGTCAACCTTGGTATACCGGACCAGTTCGTGAGTCTTTTTCTCTTTGACCAGTCCAAAATATTTTTTTTGGCTGCACTTGTAGTGACTTCAAAGACTGGTTTGGTCCAGTGAAACCTTATCGACTCTCCATGCAGTGATGATCCACGACCTTTATTCTGAGATGTTTATACCTGAAGTACCGTGGTTGTTTAAATAAGATCTATTAGAGACAGAAATTTTTATTAAATATGCACTCATCAGCTGTAATATCTCATAGTTAATGTTTCACTAATGGACAGAAGGAGCTATGGTAAAATAAATTATCACATCAAGCAGTTTTAAACACCTAAGACCACCCGAATCGGTCATTTATAAGTAGAACCTTTAATTTATGGAACTAACATCCTTTTGAATCCTTAAAATACCTACTGTTTTACAGATTTATTACAATAAGGTTCTTGCTTAACACAAAAAATGTTCTGTTTTGTGTTTTTTTAAACTCTCTATTGCAATTGTTTGGACGCGTTTAATTTTTGTTTTTCTCAAATTAACTACAACACTCACTCCAATAATAATAGAAAAAAAAGTCATAATTGGATAAAAAACAAGATACCAATAACAATGATTTTTTTTTAATTTTAAAAAAATTAAAATTACTCTGTCTACTTTTACAAAAAAAAACAACACTCACACAAAAAATATACTAACACTGTACAGCCAAATGATGCCAACCTGAAACGGGTTGGTGGTGAAATAATGCAGGAGCGGGTATTGGGGGTGTTTCACCCCCTCTAAATACAGGTGCAAAAGCGCTTTTCTCTTTTTCGGGAGATTCGTGTTTGGCGTAGTAATGATAATTAGTTGCTTCCGAAGAAACTAAAATAAATGGAAAAAAAAAACGTAAATAAGCCGGCACAATCCAAATAACTTGATTTGTAAAAATTCGAAATATTAATGACTGTGACAGGTAAAGCCCAGTTGGTGTTTTTTTATAGAGTTCCACATAATTTTACCGACCGTAGTAATGCAAATATAACAGCTGATTCCTCCTCTATACAAATACTTAACCATGGGGAACAATAAAAGCTTACTGGGTTGGATAAATTAAAGGAAACAATACCACAGTTTTGTGCACGATCAATATAGATTTATAATTAGAAATCATTTGGCTCCTCTTTAGCTCTAGAAGGTGGAATATTTCAACTCTTAATTCATAAGATTTGCATTTTTTAACTTTTTTAAAATATCGTTTTAGTTTGTACCTTTGACAAAATACATCTTGCATTAAAAAAAAGGATTAATTTTAATCTATTAGCGAATATATTTTTTCAAAAAATCCTTTTCAATAGCAAAGATTTACAAAAAATATCGTAAACAATTGCACATTTTTATTTTGCCAAAGGAGAATACTCCTTTACAATAATTCCAATTCTAAATTCACTCTGCATTTGGTATTCTCGCTGTAAGTACTCACTGTAGAGTCAGGGGACTAGAGATGGGATTACCAAATGTATAGGGTCGGTAAAATTGTGTCGTACTCTGTATATATTTCTGCACAACAAAAAAAGAAAAATGTGGCATGTCCATAGCAAAATTCCTTTTAACAATACCAGTGGCTATATACTACATAAAATGTGTTTAGATTTAATGAATGATTGGCTCAAAATTAACTGTTTTGGTGACTTACTTGGAGCGGTATTGAATATTCCAGCAGACGGTGATCCAGGTAACATGTTAGACAATTGCGGTGTTGTGCTGGTTGGTGTAGCTCCACCGTAACCTCCGTTGATGTTTCCTCCACCTCCTCCGCCCGAGTACGAGCCTCCACCGTTCGAAGAATGAGGTGTCGACGCGTTGGAGCAGTAACCACCACCGCGTGGCGACACACTGCTACTTTGCGTCCGCCCCCCGTAGTCTTCTAAAAGAAAAACCCTAGGGTAAGAAATTTACTGTAAGTACGAAATAAATACAACGTATATAATACAGAATGGTGTCGGTATTCGAATTCTGATTGAGGCATAGATTTAAAAATATATCAAATGACTTTAAAATAGTATTTTTACTTTTTAAATGGTCAAGAAAGTAGAACAAATTTTAATTAACGAGAGAAAACATTTTATATTTAACTTTTTTGGGAGTTTTTATAATTTTCAAGCCAATGTACAGATTGTGCCTAAACTTATGCATATAATTATATCTTATAATTTTAACAAAAAATATGTGTGAACTATGTGCGCATATTAGAAGTGAAACTTCTAACCTTTAAATGGCTAGGATTAATTTCAATTATACTGAATATACAGGGTGATTTTTCTTAATGGCACATAAGACGTTATGGCAAAACTAGTCAGAAAAGAAATCTGAAAATTTGTAATAAGAGGTCCATTCAATAAAAATATGCTCAACTTTTGGCGACTTGTTGACGTCAACTTCGTTATTTTAAATGAAACACCCCGAATATTTTTAACTTTTTGAATTGCTTACTTAATTATAAATAACTTTTTATATCAAGGTGCTATTTATTGGTTTTCGAAATAATAATTATTTTAGTAAAAAAGTTTTACTGTTATTTAGAAACTCTATTTATTTCGTGATAAATTATAATTAGTCAATTTTTATCAACTACATCTATTGCTTAATTTCAGATTATAAAAAAGGATAAAAAAGGATAAAAACTATTTTTTTTAAATGGCACACATATTTTTTTTCACCCTGTACAATTCTATAGTAGATTTCGAAAAAATACTCTGAACATTTCCCTATACCTAAGTTAAACATTTTCCAAAATTTTTTGGTTTATTTATTTTTATTATTCGTATCTAGCCATTGTTACTATTTTTAGCAATCAAAAATAAACGTTATCTGATGAATTAAACTTTTAAACAATGACAACTGAACACTTCACAATTATCATGGCGCTCTAAGATGGTAAAAGTTATTTCATAAGAAAAAGAAAAATAAAAACCAAAAAAACTCTAAAAATGTTTAACTTAGGTAAAGGGAAATGTTAAGAATATTTTTTCTAAATCTACTATAGAATTGTACAGGGTGGCAAAAAAAATATGTGTGCCATTTAAAAAAATTAGTTTTTAGCATATTTTAAAATCCAAAATTAACGTTGATTTTATTTCACCCTGTAAAACAAAATTTAAAATATTTTTCTGGGATAACATTAAGATGTCTATCAGTAATAGATCTTCTTCTTCAAATGCCTATCCGTTCCGAATATTGACGATCATCCTGGATATGATGACTTTGTTCACGACTGCTTTAAATAATTCGGTAGTAGTTTTTGAGAACCATATTCTTAAGTTTTTAAGCCATGATATTCTTCCTCTTTCTGGTGATCTTTTGCCAAACTTTCCCTTGTAGAACGGACTTTAAAACTCCACGTCCTTCTTCATTCTTTCCATCACTGCCTTGTTGGTCACTCTGTCCACCCATGATATTCTCAGCATTCTCCTGTAAAACCACCAATTTCGAAGGCTTCGAATCTTCTTTGTGTTGCCTCGGTTGATGTTCATGACTCCAGTAATAGATGTAGATGGTAAAAATTGACTAATAATAATTTATCACGAAATAAATAGAGGTTTTAAATAACAGTAAAACTTCAACTTTTTTGATAAAATAATTATTATAAGGAATGGATTGAAGTATTTATACATACACTGTTTGCATGTGAATATTATTCCTAATTTATTTCTGTTATCTGTACATTAACGGGTGCTTTAATAGCCTGTACATCTTGTGTAGTTTTTTAAATATTTTTAACAAACACGTCAACCACACAAATAGACGAAGTTTTTCTATGGTACGCGTCTCTTCTTTTCTACCACAAAATGCGCATGCTCGTTTTAAAACGTTACACATTTTCGTCAGGCTAGCTCGTGTGACGAGACCTTGAATTTTTACCACCAGCGCGCGTATAGAAGTTTCACTTCCTTCAGAATTAATTAAAAAGCGTTATTTTATGTGCAGGATTTTTGTGTATATACCGTTATTGAAACACTATAATTTTTTGTAGTAAGTATTGTTTTAGCAAAATTCATGTATCCCACATTAAATCTTTTAGGGTTTTTAAAAAAAAAGGCTAAATATACTTTTTATTTATCAAAAAATAACAAAAATATACATGAAAATATATCCATAATATTCATTACATGTTATAACTCATTAAATGAACGAAAGTAATGGTTTTTAAAAGAGAACAAATCATGACAGACTGTAAAGTTCTGATTAACGGATAAAAGAGTGGAACAAGTAAATCAGTTTGTATACTTGGGTTAAAAGTTTACGAAAGATGGAAAGTATGACAGTGACATTAACCAAAGGGTGTTTACAGTAAAACAAATGAATGAGGCATTGCATAGCATAATAATTAATATTTTTATTGGTAAATTTAACAAATCAATTAAATAAGTTAGACTTACGTTAAGTAATAATAAACAAAAATTACCACTTGGTGGTTACAAAAAAAAATTTAAAATGCGGGGTTGCTACCAAACTTAACACGATCATTCGCCGGGCTCATCTAAAGATTGGCTGAAAATTTCATCAAAATCGGTCCAGCCGTTGGCTATAGAAAAAAAATTGTAAATTTGGGGACGTATTAGAAAAGACCAATATTTTCTTTTTAATTACAATTAGATTTGACCGCTGGGTCATGCAAAAATGGTAATAAAAAATTATTAGAAAAAATGATTGCAGAAAATTTTGTATTAATTAATACCAATTTTTAATCAATTCCATAAAACTAAAATAATAAACAATGCAGAAATAAAAACGAAAAAAATTTAAATACCAAAAAAAAAACAGTTTACAATAAAAAAACATTTAGTGTCGGTATAAATTATTTGAATCAACAAGGTAATCTGTTCAACGGCCTAACATACGACTATAACGTATTTTCAACAATACAAATCTTACTCTAGCATCTACTAAGCAAAAATCTGAAGCAAGGAAGGACAAGCACCTTCTGTCCACTGACCGTTTCCGTTGTCCTGAACGCTGACCGCCAGTTGACCAGTGTAAGCATTGAACGTGGACGTCATACCGTTGTTGCCCATCGTCGGTGACCTCGGCGCTGATAGCGTCAATTGATTGTTTCTGGGCATGGAGTATAAAGCTTCCGCTAAGTCTGCTGCTCTCTTCAGTATTATTTCCTGTAATCAATAATTTTATTGTCAAGTATTTGTGATATCGAAAAGAATAAAATACTAGGTCGTGGTATCCTATATTTCGAAAATTGGAACTTTTTTAACTTTTTTTGGTCTGATTGGAAATGTTCCTTCTTCTCAGGAAAGAAATATTCACCTCTTTAAAACGTTAAATTTTTTTAAAGATTTACTTACTTTGGGTAATTTTTCTGGATCACCAGGATGCCTAGGAATAAGTTTTTGTAATCTCTGAAAACCATAGTCTATTGTTGGTTCATTGAGTGCTGTAAATTAAAACAATTATTTTATAAAAATAGTACAGTTTTTATTAATACTAAAAAAGTTATTAAATTAACTAATGGATTTACCAATGATATTTGCGAAATTCATTTGATGAGCTTACTCTTTTAAAATTTAAAAATATTTATATCTTCTTGCACACAAATTACTTATTTAAATACCTTTTTTTTTGTGTGTACATAGTAATTGTTTGAGACAGTTATTTTAAAAAAGATTTTGAATTTTTAATTTAACTAAACTTGTTGCAGCTAGTTAGTTTTTGCAGGAAACATTTTTTTTAAAATATATTTACGTACATTAAATATAAGTAAAGACTACTTACAAACATATACAAATCGTCCTGGTGCTCCTTTACAAAATTGTTTCGACTTATACGATAACGTTACTTCTACAACGCCCGGTATATGTCGTGGAGGTGTTTGGACTCGTATCGCATGGGGTGTTATTAACTAAAATACAAAAAATCTTATTAGACAAACAAAAAATTCGTTTAAAACTATGAATGATTTATACAAAAATTTGATTCAAGGTTCCTAACAAGGATTTGATGTACGAGACACCGAATACTAAAAATCAGTTGAAAAAATTTAATAATCATATGCTACTAAATGAACCGTGGTGCTCTGAAACATTGTGTTTATGATTATCATTTAAAGCCAAAGCTCCGAATTATTGCGACTAAACTGATACATATAATTTCGAGCGAGTGGAGGGAGCACTTTAAATATTTGGGAGCTACAATAACAGCAAATAATAACATGACAGAGAAAATTAACCTGAGAATACAAAGTGGGAATCGCTGTTACTTTGAACTAAAGAAAATAATAAAGTCCAAAATAGTCTCTCAAAGAACAAAAATAAGTATCTACCACACTATTAACAGACCCATTATGACATATGTGCGCGAAACGTGGACCGTAACAAAACAAAATGAAAACCGTCTAAGAATAGTAGAAAAAAGAATCCTTCGGAGTATATATGGGCCAGGAAGGGCCAAAACTCAGAACAGTACCGGATCAGAAATAACAGAGAACTGGAAAACATATACCGTCAACCAAATATCGTCAAAATGGTTAAAGCTAAAAGACTAAGATGGGCCGGACACATTAAAATACAAAATGACGGACGAGTGGTGAAACCAGTATGAGAACACAATTTAACCGGCAGAAGACCACTTTAAAGACCCAAATTGTGTTGGAGGGATAACCTATCGGCAGACTTGAGAACCCTAAATATCGCCAATGCTGAACAGCTTATAATGGACAGAAACCAATGGAGGCAAATCGTAAAGTCAGCTAAGACCCACCCGGGGTTGTAAAAGCTACATAAAGAGAGAGAGAAAAATAGAGAGATAGTTTTTTTTTTATGAAAATAGTCGCAAAAAGGGTAGACCTATCGTGTGGGCCGCGGACGGCCCGCACTGCGACTATTAGAAGGGGAAGGGATTATAGAAAGGAAATGATTGTGGACATGCTTTTTAAAAAGTTGCAGGTCATAGTTCTCTGGAAAAACTGATTTTGGAAGCTTATTCCATTCCGTAGCAGCCCTGTAAAAGAAGGATTCTTGATGAAGATTGGTCTTTGTAGTGTCAATCTTGAGAGTAAATGGGTGAGATTGATCAGCGTGCCGAGTTCTTAGGCCGAATGTGGCCAATGGTGGTACGAGAGTTTTTATTTCTCTGGAGCATCTGCCATGGAAATATCTGTAGAGCAATGACTGGTCTGCAACTCTTCTTCTATGTTCTAGACGGTGAAGGGTATCTGTGACAGTTGGGCTGTTTATCAAGAGAATGGCTCTTTTCTGAATGGAATCTAGAAGACAAAGAGAATGCCTTGGTGCTGAACCCCAAATGTGCGAGCAATACTCCAGTAGAGGTCGGATTTGAGCCTTGTACGTCGTCAAAAGATGATCAGGAGTAAAACACTTTCTGGCTATCCACAGAAAACCTAGCCTCTGGCTTGCCGACTTTCGATTTTAGCAACATGGTCATGCCAAGACATATTATTGGACACCGTGACTCCCAAAATCGAGATGGAGGGACTTGGTTCAAGGGTATTTCCGGACACTGTGATGGGATGATTTAAGGAATTCACTTTCTTGGAAAACGTGGCACTTTGTGTTTTTTAGGCGTTGAACCGAACAAGATTGTTGGTTCCCCACTCGACGATTGCTTTAAGTTCTCTATTGATGGAATCAACCTGTTCCTGCCTGAGTCTATTTGTATCATTCACCGAAAGTGATCGATAGGATGTGAAAGTTGAGACAAGTGTGCTATCGTCTGCGAAACTGTAAATGGGGTTCGTGGTGTTTTTCAAGAGGTCGTTGATGTATAAAAGAAATAAGATGGGGGACAGGATGGAACCCTGGGGGACCCCGGCATTAGTTTTAAACGCATCAGAAGAAATACCGTCAACTGCCACAGGTAAGGAGCGATCTTGCATGAAGCTCAAGAGCCATTGGCGCAGTTTGGTTGGGAGACCGTAGGCAGATAATTTATTTAACAATGCCTGGTGCCAAACGCGGACAAAGGCTTTAGATATATTCAAGGCTATTGCACGGGATTCACCAAACTTTTCAATAGGCTTCAGTAGGCTTATTGCTTTTTAAAACAAATATTTAATGACAGCTCGATATTAGTTTTACCATTGTCACAAAAACACTCACATTGACTCACTGAAATGTTTTAAATGATTGATAACGAGTCTGTGTATTAATTCTTTTCATTTAAAAAAAAATTAGACAAATCGGTTGGATAGAACGGCCGGACGAACTCATAATAGATTTCATAATTTTTTATGTAATGTATAAATAATATTCATGTATTAACAACAAAATTAAGAACAAGAGATTAAGAATTAAATAAACATGGATTATTAAACCTAACGCATTTTCAATTCAATTTTTAGTTCATCTTTTAATGCAACAATCACTACATTTAAACTTTCAAGCACAGATGTTTTGACGCCATTTTAACAAACAATTAGTTGATCAGCTCCTGTTGAAATGTGTGAACAGAAACTGATTCAAGTTAACTTTTATTGATCCTTTCATTAAACCAGACTCATTCGTGAAAACGTGTCCTAAGCCAACATTCAAATAAAATAAATCTGCGGTGTGCTTCAATGATTAAAAAATAATGGACAAGCAAATATACTTATGAAAGTTTAATGCGATTTACTTATTTCAAGCCTATCCACCAAATCATCGACAGTATAAATATGTATAATTTTATTTTCTTTGAAAAAGCTTGCAGCCCTGATAAAGAGTGAATGAACAGGATATACATTCTCTGTTATAAATTCACCTTCATCCGAAAAAATAAAAACATAAAATACCCTTTACTAAGACCGGGCTGATAAACCCATTATGCATCCCCATGAAATATTCTGAGTGCGACGCCTCCATATATTCGACCCTTCGCCAAACACCTTTATTTTCGATTCTTGTTTTTTCTTTTATCTATAGCAGCCAGAGTCGCGAGAAAAAAAGGAAGAAAAAAATGAACTGTTTTCAGAATGTTTAAAACCGTGTTCAAAAGGATTTTTTTCCCCGATAATCACCGCGGAATCCGTGAGATACATTTAGTTTAACAGAAAAATTTTACTACGTAATATTAAGAGCCTTAAACAAAAAATGATCAAGGGTACAACGAATCTAAAGATTTTTCACATTGTAACTCATTTCCCAAGAAGCACTAATAACCATAATCAAATTATTCTTGCAATCAAGTGAGGAGCATCTGAATGATTCCCATAATCGACTGATCATTTGAGTTATTCTGAACTAAAATGAAAAACTGGAGCACGTATTATTGAAAAATATAAGGATTACAACTTTAATTTAGTTATTAACTGATTGAAAGTTTATTAACAAGATTACATCGACGAAATACAAAGTATAAAACTAATATTGACCAAAAGACAATTCAAATATTTTAAATCATTTTTTTTATGGAACCAATAGTTTTATGAGCATCCAGAACGTGTAAAAAAAGGCACATTTGGCTATGCATAGATGAATGCTGGTCTCTACATTTATGTATTTTAATGAATGTTAGGTTTGGCAGAAGAAGCTGCTGCGGAGATGAGAAGTCTCAAAAGTATAGCCGGATTAACTCTGATGGATAAAGTGAAGAATAGTGAGATAAGGAAACGCTGTGTTGCGAAAGGTGTGGCAACAAAGATAGATTTATGAGTCGGTAGAAGTCAACCTCGGCGAACATATTTTGATCAGATCGACATTGTTTTAAAGAAAGGCCAAGTCAAGAGTACCAACAACCAACGTGCATGTATGAGAGCACTGGAAAGTAGACGAAGCAAGAGATGTGTGTAAGAATTTTATCAAGTGGAAGGGAGAAACGAACAAGTAAATGAGTTTGTATACTTGGGTTTAAAGTTTACGAGAGATGGAAAGTATGACAGTGACATTGAACGACGGGTGTTCGCAGTAAAACAAATTAGTGAGGCACTGCATAACTTAATGAACAGCCAGAAAGTGTCAAAAAAGGTACGTCTGGCCGTGCATAAAGGAGTGTTGGTTCCTACACTTATGTATGGTAGTGAATGTTGGGTTTGGCAGAAGAAGGATTAATGCTGCGGAGATGAATAGTTTGAGAAGTATAACAGGAGTGACCCGGTTGGATAAAGTAAAGAATAGTAAAATAATGGAACGCTGTGGTTACAAAGATAGATAAAGGAATGCTTAGATAGTTTGGACACGTAGAAAGGATGGGTAAAGGAAGATTGGCGAAAAAAATTTATAATGCGAGGTGAATGAACAAGTCGGTAGAGATCGACCTCGGCGAACATATCTCGATCAGATCAACATTATTTTGAAGAAAGGCCAGGTCAAGAGTATCAACAACCGACGAGCATGTATGAGAGCACTGGAAAGTAGACGAAGCAAAAGATGTGTGTAAGAACTTTATCAAGTGGAAGGAAGTGGTGTTTGCTTACCACTACAGGAAAAAGATGTGACTAGATGTATGTATGTAACTGTTACACCTATTCTCCAACGCGACTTCACAAAATTAACTGGTTTATGATAATTAATAAACAATCTTTGATATGACAACTTAAAATATTACTTTATTCTTAACACGAATATCACATCACTGTGGATAGTATTTGTGTGATCCAATTATAATTCAAATAATTCTGTTTAAATTGTAGAGATATTTTAAAACCTTTAAATAAATAAATTATCAATTATTTTTTATTTAAATTAGCTTAATATTAACATAAAGGCTATCAGTTATTTACCATTCATCAATAATGCCCATGTATTCAAAACTACTACTTAAAGTACCACCAAATTACGAAAAAAATCTCCTATGATTTCAAGTTGATTAAGCAATGAAATAATATAAATGTAAATATTTCTTGGTTACGCATCTGAGGATTCATAAAATCTTACCTCGCTCCAAACGAGCATAGTGCCAAAAACGACTTGTAGTCCATCAAAGAAGTTATCTCCCACTATAATAACCGTCGATCCTCCTGCCGTCCATCCTTCGCTAGGGCTGATGGCCTTTATACAAGGGGTAGCCACCGGCAGAGGCGGGTACAGTCCTGGAAATTGGCCTGTGCACATCATATTGATGTATCCTTATTATTTAATAAAAATTATGCTCATATTGTTTAATATACAGATGGTTGGCCGTTTTTAATATTTATTATATAGCATAGCGTTTATAGTTAAAATTAATATTTTGGTAAAAAAGTAGGTACGTAAACCAACAATATAAATTGTATAGTTTTCATTCTGTACTGTTATTAATAAAAAAACATTTATTTATGTATTGAAACTTGTAAACAGATTAAATGTTAATAATGTATTACCTTTTATTAATCTATAAATGT
This sequence comes from Agelastica alni, assembly GCA_950111635.1. Taxonomy (NCBI): domain Eukaryota; kingdom Metazoa; phylum Arthropoda; class Insecta; order Coleoptera; family Chrysomelidae; genus Agelastica; species Agelastica alni. The sequence goes on from OX467711.1 coordinate 15,437,873, forward strand.
TTGTACTAAAATATTTATTTTTGGTCCAAAATTAATAACAACAGTTTATAAAAAAAACACTGCTTATGAAATTTTCCTAATTATTTTTCCAACGCAATTCTTCATTATAAGATCTTTGTGAAAAACAATATTTCTAAAATATAATGGTAGATATAAAAAAAGGCCAAACCAAACTTAAATTTATTGTCAGAAAAAACAAGAAATATTTATCAACTAACAATGTAAAAAAAATGTAGCGTAGTAATTTCGCAAGCAAAAATGTATATACATACATAAGTAAAAACTGGTATTGCCAAACAATAAGAATAATAGTGAATTAGGAAATTACCACCATATCAAATTTTATATTTTTGAATTAAACTTGTTGGTATGGAAACAGCCATATTAAACATATTAAATTTAAACATTTTAAAGATTTTCTGAATATAGTTCCTAGTATGTCGGCAACACTGTTAAACCTTAGTAGCTTTGTCCAGATTTTGAGATTTATTTCTGGGCGAAATCTGTACCCACTGGTTTTTAGTTATGCGAGCCATGAGATTAATTGTAATTTAAAAATTGATTGCCCCACTATTTTGTTTATAATATCGGGACTTTAACTGCTCAAAGTATTGACTGTAAATGATGTAGTTAAGGACTTTACAAAACCTGTATAAGGCAATATAAAGTCAACAATAGAGCCTACAAATATCGTGTCAAATGATGGGGTTGTTTTCCTAGTAGCAAACAAATAAAAAAAATTAATTAATAAATAATTATTTGCTAGCAAAAATCATAGTCCAGTTAGAACTACAAAAGACTAGACACAAAATTTTTTGACATTAAAAAATGTTCGCTTGTAATTGTATATTGACGTCGAAAAGTGTATAACAGTGTGTATAAAACAAAATTTAAAATATGATAAGGTTGAATGACATTAGTTACCGTCTCGTCATTCGATAAATCAAGCGTTTCGAGCAAATTTCATCAAGTTGGCGGCGTATAAAATGGTAACGCGAGAGTCTAATTCACGGCAAACTCGATTCCACAAATTTCCAAGTCGAAATCTAAGGATGAAACAACGTAGAATATTAACGGAGTAAAGTAGGCAAAGCACGACGTGTTTTACTTATTTTCCATGACAATCGAATACAGATCTGGACTTGAAACTTGTAACCCCGTAACCTCAGATCACATCATAAGTATCATTATTTTCTCCTGTTCAGTAAACATATTTAAATTTTAAAAGTAATTAATTACAATAAACAACTTTTACTAATAACAATGAGGAATAATTTATGATATTTAGAAACAATTAATGGTAGAAATCCCTACTACTTTTTTAACTAACAATTTTTTTATAATTTTTGTTTCCAACCACTGTAACCTTAAATAAAATAATAAAATAAATAAAAATATTTAAGGTTGAATTATGCGGTCTTGACGGTTGTATTTGTAATTTAATAAAATATAAAAAACTAAAAATATATATAGGGTGTACTATTTAAAAAATTATATTTTTTTTTATGAAAATAGTCGCAAAAAGGGTAGACCTAACGTGTGGGCCGCGGACCGCCCGCACTGCGACTATTAGAAGGGGAAGGGATTATAGAAAGGAGATGATTGTGGACACGCTTTTTAAAAAGTTGCAGGTCATAGTTCTCTGGAAAAACTGATTTTGGAAGCTTATTCCATTCCGTAGCAGCCATGTAAAAGAAGGATTCTTGATGAAGATTGGTCCTAGTAGTGTCAGTCTTGAGAGTAAATGGGTGAGACTGATCAGTGTGTCGAGTTCTTCGGCCGAATGTGGCCAATGGTGGTACAAGAGTTTTTATTTCTCTGGAGCATCTGCCATGGAAATATCTGTAGAGCAATGACTGGTCTGCAACTCTTCTTCTATGTTCTAGACGGTGAAGGGTATTTGTGAGAGTTGAGCTGTTTATCAAGCGAATGGCTCTTTTCTGAATGGAATCTAGAAGACGAAGAGAATGCCTTGGTGTGCTGAACCCCAAATGTGCGAGCAATAATCCAGTAGAGGTCGGATTTGAGCCTTGTGCGTCGTCAACAGTTGATCAGAAGTAAAAAACTTTCTGGCTTTCCACAGAAAACCTAGCCTCTGGCTTGCCGACTTTGCGATGTTAGCAACATGGTCATGCCAAGACAAATTATTGGACACCGTGACTCCCAAAATCGAGATGGAGGGACTTGGTTCAAGGGTATTTCCGGACATTGTGATGGTATGATTTGAGGAATTCACTTTCTTGGAAAACGTGGCACTTTGTGTTTTTTGGGCGTTAAACTGAACAAGATTGTTGGTTCCCCACTCGACGATTGCTTTAAGATCTCTATTGATGGAATCAACCTGTTCCTGCCTGAGCCTATTTGTATTATTTACCGAAAGTGATCGATAGAATGTGAAAGTTGAGACAAGTGTGCTATCGTCTGCGAAACTGTAAATGGGGTTCGTGGTGGTTTTCAAGAGGTCGTTGATGTGTAAAAGAAATAAGGTGGGGGACAAGGATGGAACCCTGGGGGACCCCGGCATTAGTTTTAAACGCATCAGAAGAAATACCGTCAACTGCCACATGTAAGGAGCGATCTTGCATGAAGCTCAAGAGCCATTGGCGCAGTTTGGTTGGGAGACCGTAGGCAGATAATTTACTTAACAATGCCTGGTGCCAAACGCGGTCAAAGGCTTTAGATATATCCAAGGCTATTGCACGGGATATTTTGTAGTAAGGGTGCACCCTGTATACTTTTAAACGACTTTTGCAAAGGACCTGAATTATTTGAAAGGACTTTTATTTAGTTAACCCAACAGAAATAAAAATATTAGTAAGTTGCGTAACTTTATGTACACACTGTAAATATTAATACGTAGAAAAAAGAATAAGAATGTTCTTAATTTTGTTTTACATGTAAATAATGTAAAGAAACGTGCTTTATTAATTTTTTATTCCACACGGTTGCCGAGAATATTTAATAAGCAGCAAGTCCAGAAACTCTTTTTGAAACTCGCGAACTTTCAGAGCTTCCCTAGAGCTCGTCTTGGAATCTTGTATACTGGTCCAAAGAAAATATTTGCTGGACTTGTTACTGTAACGCTTTTGCGGTACATCACTGGAATATGTTACGTAAGTGAACTGGGCGGTAAGGTGACGTCACAGTCAAAGACGAGGATGTTCAGTACCTTCCCGACTAATCACGAATCGATAGAACAGTCTGGATACGTTTAGAAACTTCTAGTCTTCCCTCGTTCTAACGTTTATATATAAATTGGCCTTCGTTCGCCGAAATTAGTCTGTTTTGTTTTCTTTAATTATCGTTGTTAACTAATTTACGTAAATTGTTGTAAATTAATGTGCATATAAGTTCGAACCCTGAGTGTGATTTAAGTAAAAACGTTACGTTAGGTAAATTACTATTTTTTTATCTTAACACGTTAGCTGGTGCACTGATTTCATAGAACAAGCGAATAAAGATACCTGAAAACAATATTAATAGGAAATTTTTGAATTGCTTTTTTATTGTAATGAAATAAGGCAGACACAAAATGTTCGCTTAAGGATCGTGCAGGATGCAACAGTAAGTCGAAGAGCTTTACTAATCCCATTAGTGTATTTGTTAAATAAAGAGGCGCTCAACGAGAGACATAAATTTAAATCCGAAAGTGTCTACCTTCCCTTTTCCACTTCCACTACCCTTGACATTTTCACTTCTTCCTCCACTGAACTGGATCGCGAACCAATTTTACAAAGTTTCGGGATCGCGACTCGGGCCCTGCATACAAACGAGAATTTCGCTCTCGACGTTGTCAAACTTAACAACGGACCTTATAAACGATTTAATTTTATCGGGTGGGCCTAATCCGCGCGAAAATAAATTAATCGGTTTCACACGATTTCGATTCCACCAGGATTATCCAGATATCTTTGTTTATTGCCATAACAATGAGGTAACTAGCTCAAGAATAACGCAATTTTATTTTAATCTGGTCCCGTTTACATGAGCAGTATATCCTAAATTGAAAGAGCGGTATGTTATGTGAACAGTATTATAAATGATCGATCAATTTGGTCAGTATTTTTTTGAGCAGTTTTCAAAATAAACAACCCTTCCGGTACAGTAACCCGGTATTTATAAATACAGTAGATATGTGTGATTTGAAGGATTTACAAACATAAATGAACCGCATAACAAAAGTAAGTAATAGATATGGTTTAGATCTTAATATAAAGAAGACCAAATTTATGACAATCCTAAATGCCTAAATAATGATTAATCATCAGGAGATAGAAAGAGTCGAACATTATGTATATCTCGGCACCAATTTAAATAGCCAATGGGATCACTCAATAGAAATAAAACAACGAATAATAAAAGCAAAAACAGTATTTTCAGGAGCCAAGACATATCATTAAAAACAAAATGCCGTCTGCTAAAATGCTGCATATTCACAGTCCTGCTCTACGGAATGAAAGCATGAACCTTAACTGTGGCATCTATGAATCGAAGCTTTCGAAATGTGGTGCTGTAGGCGCATCCTACGCATATCTTGGACTGACCGAGTTACCAATGTGTCCTGCGCAGATTGGCGAAAGAATGTGAGATTCTGATGACAAAAGTTAGAATATTTAGGACACGCAATTCGTAACCAAAAACGTAATGTTCTTCTCCAGTTGATCCTCCAAGGAAAAGGTGACTGAAAAGAAGATGTATTTTCTGGCTGCAAAACTTACGAAAATGGTCAAGATAGCTATGATGATCGCCAACGTCCAGAACGGTTAGGCACTATAAGAAGAAGAAGAATGTATGACATTGTTACAGCGCATCGCAGTCTTAATTTGTAGATTTCAAAACAAAACTAATTAATGCTGATCATAATCCAAAGACCCCTTATTGGAACAACTGTCTTAATTAATTATTTACGCCAAATATTTTAATGGACTATTTTAGCAAATAATGCTAAAAATAAAAAGATTTAACTCAAAATCAGTTAATTTATTTCTTATTTTGTAACCAAATAAAATATTACCAAATTAAATAAATATATCGATTTTAATTACACGTGAAAAATAAGCTTGCTGCAGAATATAGACTTCATCAGGATTAATTTAATAATAAAAGACATTCTAAAATAGAGGATTTTAAAATAAGCCTGACAGTATTTGAATATTATTTAATAAACATATTCCTAACAGCAACTCAAAAGTTCTACAAAGTATAGACAATAAAAATTATTTAGGAGTGTATCTTTTCGAAGAACTGGAACTCTATAATGAACTTATCAACAATAGTAAAGTTATCTTGTATGGAGATTTCATTTCTCTTTAAGGATCAACAACCAAAATTGAATTAATATTTTTTTGTTTCACTTTTTAATTTTCTTTTACCTTCTGTTTTAAAGACAAGAAATTGTCGACTTCGCAGATACCTTTGTAGGTTAGGAGAGGCTAAGAACAGTGAATGCCGTTTCCGTCTTGAAAAAAAAAACAGCCAGAGAGCTAGATTAGAACCTCCAAGAACCTCTGGAAATTGGTATAACAACTGGAGCTGAAGAAGGAGCTCTAACCACAGGAAGGTCACCATAGATCTTATAAGGTCGAAATGCATACATAAAAAAAGCCTCCCATTAGAATAAAATCTAATCCAACAGTTTTTTAAAATCAAATTCACCCAACTGTTTGTTTTTTTTTGTGATGGCTTAATTTTTATTTACATTACACATTTATTTACATTATTTATTTATTTACATTACACAGACGAAAGATATAGAGATCGGGCGCGGAGTGAGACAGGGATGCGTGCTTTCCCCTTTGCTGTTCAACATCTACTCAGAAGCGATCATGAAAGAAGCATTAGCTGAAGAAGAAGCTGGAGTGCGAGTTAATGGGATACCTATTTCAAATATAAGGTATGCGGACGACACTATGTTGCTAGCCGAAAATGCCATCGACCTACAAAGAATGGTACAAAAGGTACATAATGTCAGTATTCGATACGGGCTAAACATGAATCTCAGCAAAACAAAATTCCTTGTATTCACAAAGACCCGAAACAACAACACACAGCTGATAGTAAACAACCAGATAATAGAACGGGTATATAAATATAAATATTTGGGAACATGGATTAACAGCAACAATGATTATGCTAGCGAACTGAAAGCAAGAATTGAAATCGCACGCAGAGCCTTCATAAATATGAAACAGTTTTTCTGTAACAGAAATTTAAATAACGATCTCAAAATACGTATGCTGAGATGCTACATATTCACCATCTTACTATACGGCATAGAAGCGGCCACATTGACAAAAGTCATGATGAGAAAAATAGAAGCATTCGAGATGTGGCTATACAGGAGAATACTGAGAATATCTTATATGGACAGAATTACAAACGAAGAAGTACTAAAAAGACTCTCAAAAGAAACAGAAATTAATAACGAAATAAAAATCAGAAAATTACAATATCTGGGCCACACTATGAGAGGAGAGAGATACCGAATGCTACAAGTGGTGATGCAGGGAAAGATTGCAGGGAAGCGCAGCGTGGGAAGAAGACGAATGTCGTGGCTCCGCAACCTGAGAGAATGGTTCAATTGTTCATCAAATCATCTTTTCAGATCAGCAGTCAACAAAATGCAAATAATCATGATGATCGCCAACCTTCGACAGAAGACGGCACCATAAGAAGAAGAAGAATTTTTATTTTTTTGCGCAAACCATTACGTTTTCATAAACTAAAAGATTTGTAAGTACTCAAGTATTAAGGAAGCACTGAAGATGACGAGAGTCGAAACCGGTTTGCAATAAAATACAAAATATTTTCTTTTAATTTTAAAATAGCACAATCTGCAATAGGCTCAAAACGAGACTTATTTTGCAAGAGTGCTTTGGTGGAGTGGAAAACTGGAATTCTCTGCGAGTTGCATACTATTAACGTTAAATGTTTTAAAATACATTGATGCAGAGAAATATGAAAATATTGATAAAAATGCTGAGGGCATATTCAAATATACCGTCATTGGTGTAATATTATTTGCTCCAGCCGTCGTACAAGCCCCATCAGAAAGCCCCCTTAACAAATGTGTACAAAAATGCTCGGTTAACATCGAGTTGCAGATTCTGTGGATTTTTATGGGTATTTTTTAAAAACTTTTATTGAGCTTATTTGTGATTTTGAAATCGGCAGCACTGTATCCACCCCTATTTACTTTTCGATTCGCAACACTGGCGTACCGTTAGATGGGAATTAAACGGAGAAGTGGAGTTACTGCATTCGACGATCATGATGATTTGTAGGTAATATCTCACCTGGGCGAACAAGCGAGTCTTTCGTCGGGATCGCGAAAGAGATATCGGAAGTAATTAATTATCCAGAGGGGAGAGCAGGATGGTTGTCGGGAAGAAAACAGCAAAATATAGATTACTGCATTTTTTTTAAAGTAAAAGTAATATGTAATTGTTTTTTCCGTTGGAGTCAAATTGGATGCAGCTTAATTCAAGTAAAATTTAACGGAGCCGAGTTGGTTACGTTTTAGATTCTGGTTATATGTAATTCTAAATATTGTAAAATATCAAGCATTGTTGCCACTTTTATTTTTATTTTAAATACTTTTTCAACTTTTCTTTGAATCGTTGTTTTGAAGTTAATTAATTATAATAAAGGCATCACCCAACTTTCAATACGGCAAGACTAGAATACACTCCATGAGAAAAATGCACAACACCTAATACTTATCACACGCAAAATCGAGCGAATAAACTTCGCTCTCGTAAGCAATCACCAACTTATCGCACTAGTTGCAAAATATACCATATTGTGTGCGCCAAGTAACACTTAAATGACGCACTCAAATGGGCAAACAGCTATTTTTTAAGCGCAACAGCGTGCTCTAGGATACTGCTTATCCCGCATGAGTAATAAAAGAGAATTTACTTACATTCAACCTGTAAACAACTGCTAAGCAAAATAACGTCAGAGGTGCTACAGAATCTAATTTAATTATTAAGTCAATCAAATAATAATTTATTTTATAAGATTTTATCTTCAGAAGTAGGTCAGTTTCTTTAATGTTGTTTATTGGCTTTATTCTATAAGGCAGTTTGTTAAATATTTTTATACCATTATAAAATGAATCTTTTTTTTGTCATGGTTGACCTTTTATTTGGATCGTTACAATTAAAATTACGAGTGTTTTAATTACTTCGTCATTATAAAAGTCGAATATATATTTTCACGTATAGAAAAATAATAAAATATTCTGTAGGTATATATTTTCTTAGGAGTTAGTAACTTATTTAAATAGATTTATCCTTTGCAGGTATCTATATCTACGTTTCAATTTTATCATTGATCAAATACCTCTTTTCTGTATAATAAAATTTTTTTACCAACTCTGCTATATTAAACCAAATCGAATCACAGATTCGAAATTAGCACGATACACAATTTTTAATATTTTCTGATCTACGTATTGCCCTATAACCCTTATGAAGTATGAACCTGCTTCTAATTGTTTACTTATATAATCCACGTGAATATCAGAAGAAAGTTTACTATCAATCCACAAGCCTAAAAATATTTGATATCGTTTGTTGTGTATAGTAAGCTGATTGGAAAAGTAATTTTATTGGATGTTTGGAAGCGTGCGTGATTTATTATAAACAGGATTTAATGTCAGAGTGTTTATTCCAAACCAATAATTTGTCTTGATAAGTGCTTTATTTGTTTCTAAGATAAGCCTTTAAAAATCTTAAACGTTCATTGGTAGGTTTATTACATTTGCATAATTGTCATTTTGCAGTATTTAATTGTTATTTCTTCCAGGTTATTTAACTATAATATAAATTATTGAATGAAAATATATAATATGAATACAAGGTATGCATGAAGTGAGAAAATACTATTAAACTTTAATGCTAAGTAATACGCCATCTGACGGAATGAACAAGTGTCATTGCTTTGTGATTATATATCCTGAAGCTCGCATTTGTGCGAAGATTATAGTTGTTTAATAGTTACTAATAATTTGTTAATAGTGAAAATCACCAGCATAGCAAATTATTGTGAACCTAAATGTAACTCAGTGTGTAAAAAAAACCCAATTTGAGTTTTCATTATTTCTGTATTAAAATGGTATAATTTATAAATTACAAAATTCAGGTAGTTTACCATTTTTTCAGATTTTTATTCTTAACAGCTTAACCGTTTTTGCTAAAAATCTAATTAGTTCCAAGTTGCGTAATTATGCGTCGAATGCAATTGGTCCCACGTCAATATCATTTTTTGTTCTCGAGATAATCGAGATGAAAAATAATTCCGAACGCACAAACGAACATACGTCCACTTAAAAACTATTGTATTCGACTCTGGGGACCTTGAAATGTGGAGATATGTCAAAAATTGGGATTCGCAAAATCAGACCCATTACTATAACTTCCCGCTGAAAAGTTAAAAATATTTTTTAGAAATACGACGAAACTAGGTAAAAAAAACATTTTTTTTTTTAATTTTGAAATTCTCTCAATTAAATAATCAAAATATTTCTTGTTTTTAATTTTGATAGTAAAAAAACTAACGTTAAGATAAACAAAAGAAATTGTCATAAGAGCACGCTAAAGATATACAATTCTAATAAATCTTACCTTCCGTGGGGTCCAGCCTCTTTGCTCTTCTACCATGTTTCGAATTATTATGTACAAACATGTTATCCGATATGGCTAAGAGAGGACCATCTACAGCTACTTGCGTGGATATCACTACCTAGACAATAAAATTTGGGTATTAAGAGAATTTGTGTGAAAAAATAAATTTTATAAAAATATTAATGATTTAATATTTAAAAAATTTTAGACCAATGCGCGCAACTTTTTAGTATCGAACTTATTCAATCGCCAAACAGATTGAATAGTAAGGTAAATAAAATAAAATAACTTTAATCCTTACTAAATTTTACCGAATAAATGTGCAGGAATATTAAAATACGTTAAAATTTGCCGAGTCAAAATTGTATTGTCATAAAAATTAAATATAAATATCTATCGATTGAGTAAAGACGGTTTTAAATGGGAGTTATTTATTAGTGCATTTTTGCTAGAATTTTGTGCCGTTTTCATCACTTCTTTAACATCACCCTTCGTTCGACTAAATATACGCAAAACAACCCCTCGCACCCCACGAACATAGAAACTTTGTTATAATGTTCCGGAGTTCCGAACATCTTCTGCAAATTACTCTGAATCGTCTACAACTGCCTGAGAAACGATATCTGCAGAGTCGAACTGGGGCATCAGTCAAAATTAATTTTTTTTATGTTTGATACTTCGCTAAACGGCAGCAATTTTTTTTGGAAATAACCGTCTATGTGAAAGTAAATCTTTTAATAGGGATCTTTGAGCGTTTGTGCTTATACTTGGCCTTCACTAGCAATTTTTAGTGACATAAAAATCGTTAAATTATGAATATCATTGAAACAACTTGTGTAATCGTTCTTCTGCTTCAAGCAAGAAGAAAAAGACGCTAACATCATTTTTGGGAATATTCAATAACAAGTTAAAGATTATTAAAAGGACACTTTTATGGGTTACTAGTGGACCCGGCAGACGTTGTCCTAAACGAATGGTGGCTTGTCTGCTTTGACCGTTTTTGATAGTTTTTATATTTCATCCCCTTCCCGCACCTTAAAGGTGCTAAAAATACATGAAAGGAGCATCACTATCAAACTCAATAACCTGAAAAACCATGAATTCGACACTAATATAGGCCATTTTTATAGTATTTATATTTCAATCCCCTAACACCCCTTTCGTAGCGGCTCATTGGCATAAAAACTATACTATCTCCCAAGTGGGACCAATCAATATACATTTACAAAATTTCATTAAAATCTGACCATGAATTCGACACTAATATCAGTTATTATTGATAGTTTTTATATTCCATCTCCTTTCCATCCCTTTTTTGGGGGTGCTAACAAAATATGGAACATCACTTTTTAACTCAGCGACCCCAAAAACTATTAATTCGATACTACTATCGGCCATTTTTATAGTATTTATATTTCAACCCCTTATCACCCCTTTCGTAGGGGTTTCTTGGGATAAAAACTATCCTACCTCTCAAGTTGGAGTAATCTATACACATTTACAAAATTTTATTAAAACCTGACCATGAATTCGACTATCAGCCGTCATTGATAGTTTTTGTATTTCATTCCTTTCCCTTACGTTTTGTTGATCCGATCGGTACCAAACTTCACAAAAACACCTGCCGGGCTTATTTTAAGAATGCCTTAAAATTTGCCAGTTGACAAAAAGTAGTTTTGATAATTTGTTGCGAATAACTGGTCCATAAATAACACATTACCGTATTGTGGGTACATTATATACGATAGATTCGTTATCAGACATTTTAAACAATAAAAATAACAAGAACAAAACAAGTTGACCATAAAACTGCGAGTAAACTATTACAAGTGGGTACAAGTTTATGTTTGTTCGTATGATTTAATCGACAGTTTTGGCATTGCAAAAACAGGCCATGTTTAAGCTTTTTAATCATTGCTATTGTTTAGCCCCAAGTTTGTACTTGAAGCAATAAGTTATATTTTAGAAATCGCTAGTGGAGGCCGAGGCTTAAAACGAAACAAAATCGTTTTGAATATAAAAAATATATAAATTTAATGTTTTAATTTAAAAAATCAACTTTCTATTTGCATAAGAAACGCCCTCGCACTCGGAAACTTCTTCTAAATAATTCACGTTTGTAAAATTGCTCACATTTGCCTACTCCGAATGGGATCAGGAGAATAGATGTGACTTTATTCACCATTATTATTCCTTTTTAGTTCTTGTATCAAGTCCTGTATCTTATTCTTTATATGAAAACAAAAAATCTTCGCTGTTTCGCCATTTTCCTGCTACTTTCTGGGGGTATGAAAATTGAAATGAATATCCACCTGGATGTGAACAATTTACTTTAATCAGGACCGGGCGTCTCTGATTTAACGTGCTTAAGAATTAATATTGGCATGAATTCTTTGCTTAAAACCAAAATTTACATTGGAATTGGAAGAAACAAACCGAAAAAATATAATTTTTTTATAATTTTTATATTTAAGAAATAAACACAACACAAAACCTAATACATGTCATTCATGACAGAGATGTGTCAAAGCAATAATACCACTTATTTAAATATCTTTTGTGTTCATGCAAGTTTTTTTTAGAATAAATTATTTAAAATACATTAAACATACAAACAGCATAAACAAAGCACACAGCACAGCAAGGGTCAGAATAGACCAAACTTACTCAAACAAATTTGACGTTAGAGCAGTGGATAGACAAGCGTGAATCTTGTCACCAATCCTATTTAACATATAGTGAGTACGTCATGCGCAAAGTACTCGATGAATGGTATGGGGGGATTGCAGTGGAAGATGATACTCTCATATTGGCGACATATCAACTCGAGCTGGAAGTGATCATGACAAGACTGGGAAATATAAGCAAAAAGTACAGCTTACAACTAAATATCAGTAAAACCAAGGTCAATAGCAAGAACGGCCACAGCTAAACTGACACGCATATGGAAAGCCACGTCAATTAGTAAAGCTACGAAAATCAGGCTGATCTCTACTTGAATTTTCCCAATTGCATCAAACGTGGCTAAAACCTGATCGATAAGACGAGCGGACAGAAATAAAATAGATGCATTTGAAATGTGGGTTTCCCGACGAATGCTCCGAATATCATGGACGCAGCACCGCACCAACGTATCGATCCTAGAAGAACTGAAAATCGAGGACAGGCTGTCCAAGAGAATTAACCGGAACAAAGTGCCGTATTTCGGGCACGTCTCCAGAAGACCAGATGCTTTAGACAAGCTGGTGGTTCAAAGCAAAGTCGATGGACGAAGGTCACGAGGAAGATCTCCAACCCGATGGGTAGACGGAATCACAAGCTTGACTGGACTCTCTCTGCGTGAGGCCACAGAACTAGCCTAGAACAGAGAGGAGTGAAAAATTGCTATAAAAATGGTAGAAGCATAGTGCCACCAAACACTTGTGAGGATAATAGGACCGGGGAGAAACATATAAAAGTTGTTGGGATTATGGGTAAAAGTGACGGTGAATTATTTTAGAATAAATAAATATTTTATTCATTGGAAGATTTTATTTATTGAAATGGAGTTTTCGGAAGTATATCTTAACACCATCAAGGATCAGAGAGAACTAACTGCTTACACTATATTACTACAGTTGTCCTTTTTACACCGTGTAACATTTGGTGTTATGCAGTGTATACAAAATTCTCGAATTGTACCTGGTTTTATGACTCGTAGTTTGAATACTTTAAACTATACTTCTCCGAAATAATAAAATAAAACCTTTTTCAAGGGTGAAATTGTGTTCACCAAATGCTATTTAAAAAGGAAAACTGTAACTTTCAGAATAAAACAAATTTAAAATATAATATTTTAAAAGGGAATGAATCTTGTAGAAGAACTCAATATTTCAACAAAAGTTTATGCCGTTGTACTAAATATTTACTAGTAGAATGAATTAATGTAATTTCATATATTAGTTCCTACGTAACTAGAAATTTTCATGAACTATAAAATAAAATTCCTTCTAACTATAACGCATTATTTTTTACCTAAAACAAACGCGGTTGACGACCCTGTCGATCAAAATGCGTTGTTGTCGAAATAATTAGAATCTTTTAGTTTGGTGTGGTAAGGTTGTTTTTAAATTGTCTCATGTTATGTTATGTTGGCGTTATTTTTTTTTATTTTTAATAAAAGTATAAGGTCTTCACAGTTTGCATAGTGTACACCTTGAGAAAAATGTTACAAAAAGCAAACTCTGATTATTTATGTGGTCTCCTTATAATATTTGCAAATAAATGATTCATTTTAATATTCCAAACAGTAAAATTTTTAAATGTAAACAAAACTTTAACTTTCCGACAATTACCAGATTCTCCTATAATTCTATCAATTTGACAATAGTGCGTAGCTGTGACACTATCAAATTATGTGACGTGCATTGGATTTAGTGTTGTTGCTGCTTCAATAGTAACCTTTGTGTTTAAATATAGCGTACCCTGTATACGCTGACTAACATTTAATAATACGTTTATAGTGCTTGTTTTAAATTTTAATTGTAAATAGTTTTCGCGGTCGTCACGTGTCTTGAAAGGGTTATTATCAAACAACGCAAACAGTCAACTTTCTTTAAGTACTTTTGAAGAAGATCTGTTCATTGAAGATTTGCAGCGAGTAAGTAGATTGGGAGTTGGAAAGCGAGCGAGAGAGAGCAGCCATTTTGCGGCCAAGGTAAACTGCGGAAGTGCATCGCAAGACAGACTCCTCCCTGGGGACGTACGCGCTCCCAAGGGAGTCTTCTCCCCTCGGGCGGCGACGGCGGGCGAACTCACGCGTTCCCATGGGGACGGGACGCGACGTCGGAAACGCGCGAGAATCGGTCGACGGCAGAGCGGCGGCTGAACGCCACGATGGCTAGTAGGCGGCACGACGGCATTCTTTAGATGAGGTCGCTAGTTCAAATACTGTGACGTTCACGACGGCCATTGACCATTTTATAAGATATGGATTCGTCTTACAGGGAAATCATACGAAAGACCGAGTACGTGAAAATTATTATAAAGAAAGAAAACTTAAAAGAATACAAATTGACCATAAGAACGGAAACTTAAACATTTTGTTAAAATAAGAGAAAAGTGTCATTGTACTTAAGCTCAAGACGTTAAATAAATTACATATTTTTTAAATACTTACTTGAAACCTACGCATATCCCGTGGATTTCCAGCATTTTTTAAACAATTCTGGTTGCACTTCAAAAAAAACTTTAGGAAAAATCTGAAACAAAAAAAAATATTTTAGTGATTTTTGCAAAATTTGGCGAAGTAATGGTGATCATTCGCCAAATATTAAAATATAAAAATGGTAACAGTGATTTATTTGTTATGGGTTTTTTTACTTTGGGTGTCCACTAAATTATAACAGGTTTTTTTACATACTTCCAGTGTATTTTTTTGCGTCTTGTTCAGTTAAAACTAACACCTTTGGTAGATTGTAAATTAACTAAAAATTATAAATAAGGAATATTTTTAAAAATTCAAAAAAAATTTTAATCTACCAATAACCCATTGTATATATCATTACTTTTTTAGTTTATAAAAACCTTTTTCTTAATTTCGAAAATAAAATAATGATTTACATTTAACAAAATTACAAATTATTTAAAATAGATGGCAAAAAAATTAATAAAAAAAATCATTTTTCAATATTTTTTGTTACCCTTCGAACATTTTGGGTATTGGAAAGTTGGGGAAAAAGTAATTTTTTAAATTTGTTTGGGTATCTGTTTAAAATACATTTTTACAAGTAAATATTGTTTCTAACAAAAAAATCTTATTTTCTTCTTCTTCTTCTTCTTGCTGCAGGACATGGTCCTGTTTGGTTTGTCATTCTAGCTCCTGTGATGTGGACATCCAGCTGACGTACTATTTTTTCGGTGGTCTTTCTGGTGGTCTCTTTGTATTGGGTTTTTGTGTTTTTGCCCATTTCGCTATCCTTTCTGTGTCCATTTTATCGACATGGTCTCTCAATGCTCGACGTCGTGCTCGTGACCATTTTACCACAACTTGAACTCCCGTTTCTCTCAGTGTGTCTTTATTTCTTGTTCTTTCTCTGAGTGAAATTCCCCTTATAGTTCTCAGCACCTTTATTTCTGTTGTTCCCATTAGTATTTTCGTAGACATATCTTATATATTCGTATCCTACTTTTCACGCTCATGTATTTGTTTCTCCTTATTATATCCCTCAGGTATCCCGTTATTCTGGCCGCTTTGTTGGCTTCTGTTTTTACTTCCTTCATGGTATGTCTGCTGTACGATACATGTATTCCAAAGTAGTTGAACTTCATTACTTGGTTTATTATGAGTTCGTTAACCATTAGTTTACACCTGATGGGGCTCTTGGCTATCACCATTGATTGGGTTTTCTTGTGGGATATTAAAATCTTATTTTATATTTTTAAAAACATTTTGACTTAACAAAAATAAAGTTTAAGTGTAATAATATTTAGAAAAAAAACTTTCTGCACGAAATCCAAAAATTCTTAGCAGAAAAATAAATAACTAAAAAAAGTGTAAAGTATGATTTTGAAGTTAAAATAAAACAAAATTTATAATGTAGGTAAAACTGTTTGTAAAAAATGAATATGCCCTTTTTTCCATTTAGGATTTAATTCCAACCTTTTTTTTTAATGTTTTACATTTTTAAGAAATAAATAAACATACAGTATTTTTTTATTAAATACAAGAAATTTTTTCTACAATGAATCACCTGTCTTAATTATAAAATTTAATCATAGCTTCTTTTAAATTGATTAAAAATTAAATAAAAATATTTCAGTTTTTGGTAAATATTATTTCAAGCATTGGCCTAGCGTTGTTATTATGTATTGGTAAAGTCATATCTGCCTGCCTGAAAACTTTTTAAAAATACGCTTTTATATACACATTTCCGTGGCTGTTAACTGAGTTGTAACCTAAAATAGGAAATTGATTGCCAACGGCTATCACCAACTACATATCGATTGTAAGCAATTTTTTAAACCTTTAAATGAGTTAACGAAAAAAGACAAAAGCGTCGGTTTTAAAAAAACTTGTTTTCCTGATGGAAATAAATGACACAGAGTAGGATAATAATTATTTGTTATATTTAAAAAAGTATTATTAGTAAATAAAAAGTAAAACGTCGTAGTTACAGAATTTTGTCAGTTTTTTGTGTTATCGTTTTGGTCATATTTTGATCACGAGACTTGTTTACTCTTGCATTTATTTTCAGCTTCGTTCTTCCTATTGTCCCAGTATTCCTTCATTATCTCTTACATTCTTCCATTCACTTAATTTCTTTGTTTCTTTGTTTTTTTGCAGATAATAGTTCAGGAAGTAATTTTTAGTGGTCTTTCTAAATTAATTCCTTGGTTTTATTCCTTCTGATATGATTCAGGTGTGTTCAATTTTTTTGCCAACTAAGGTAACTGAGGAAACAGATGTACGAGTACCCTGCACATAAAGGTTTTTAGAGGTGTATGGGTTCTGTACGAAGCAGGGGTTATAATTCTTTTTGCCACCCACGGGAAAATTATACTTTACCTCGATAATAGTGGACTGGTTTAAATCATAGGTCACTGGTTTTTTTTATTTGACACAAAAATATTTCTCACTTTAAAATACACTGTGCTTTTGTATCACTAATGATTAACCTTTTTACGTAAATTCACGTACAAGGTTCAAATCCAACCTCTACTATAGTATTGCTCGCACATTTGGGTTTCAGCACCAAGGAATTCTCTTCGTCTTCTAGATTCCATTCAGAAAATGGCCATTCGGTTGATAAACAGCTTAACTTTCACAGATAACCTTCACTCACTAGAATATAGAAGAAGAGTTGCAGACCAGACATTACTTTACAGATATTTTCATGGCAGATGCTCCAGAGAAATAAAAACTCTTGTATCACTACTGGCCATATTCGGCCAAAGAACTCGGCACGCTGATCAGTCTCACCCATTTACTCTCAAGATTGACACTACAAGGACCAATCTCCATCAAGAATTTTTTTTTCAGGACTGCTACAGAATGAAACAAGCTTCCAAATCCAGAGAACTATGACCTGCAACTTTTCAAAAAGCGGGTCCACAATCATTTCTTTTCTATATAGTCGCAGGCCCACACAATAGGTCTACCCTTTTTGCGACTGTTTTCAGTAAAAAAAAAATTACCACTGATTAGAAATATTGATCTTGTTTTAAAAAAAAAACAAGTAATAAATTTTTTTTCTTTCAACATTTATAATATACTGGCGAACATTTTTACAACCCTTCGATTGTCATTTTTTTCCTCTTCTTCGTCGTTTTCGTTGTCGCGACATAGGAACGCGATGTAAACAAGAAGAAAACCGCAGTCGAATGTCTCGCAGGGACTGTTTCGAGTTAAGTTAGTTACGCAAGAACGTCTTCTCTTTAGAAACATAATTTATAAGCGATTCATAATGCTGGAGTGTCGACAAGAAATTGAGCGAAAGTTTCAAGACAACGTCGAGAAAATACGCGGGCAAATTAAATTTTGCACCGTGCAAACTTTATTATTACTCTCAAGTAAGACGCGAGCTATTAGACGAATTGAAATTATACATTGGCTCGGTTTACATTACATAAAAAGTGATAATTCATTCAGAAATTTTTTTTGCGTTAATATCAGCTTTTCGTTTCTCTCCACGCTGATGAACTTAAACCATGTTTATACTTTGTTGCAATAAAAAATATAAAAAGGTAGAGTGCTAAAAATGTTTTAAAGTTTTAAAAGTATTACCAGCTTAAGTACCAAATTAAAATTTCACTATCATTTACAAACCAAGTCATTTTTATAATGAAAAATCCTCAAGTGGATCCGTAGGGATCGTGAGTGGGATATGAGTGCTAGTTTATTATTAAGAGTATTAAAAAAATGAAAGGAGGTAGTTAATCCAACGATTTATTATTCAACATGAACCGATTATCGTACATCCAAACCTTAAATATACATTGAAAACAATTTATATGCATCCTATTGTTTATTAAAATTATGTAGCAGGCATTTCTATAATAAATATCAATGTATGTGGATGTGCAAATTTTAAAGTTTATTTACAAAAACGTAAAACACCAAAACACGGTTAACATTGCAATGAAATAATCCTAAAATTACAAAAGGCCGTAAACGTTGTGAAGTAAGTGAGAGTAAAGCGGTTAAACAGGAGAGAAAAGTATCCCAGGAGGGTACGATCATATTCATGTCCTGCCATAATGTTATTACGCCCGACGTAAATAACCTCAGGTTGTGTTAGTAATAAGAGTAATGCTGGCAGAAGTGATTTAAAGGACTTTAGAAAGTGGAAGTTATGTTTGGATATTTGCTTGAAAAAAAAATTGCATTTTGAAATTAAATAAGGACGAAATTTGATTACAAAAAATAAAAATATCAGTGGTCTGGGTGCGAACCGAGAAGTCCACACGACTAACTTCCCAGTGGAAAGAATGAAAAAATTTCATATGTTTTGTTGTTATAATTATTAATATTATTATAATTAACATTATTATAAAAAACGATTTTAAATTGTTTATAAAAAATTATAATTGTCATTAACAATATTTTGTTTATGTCAACCGTATTCTTTAAACTTTTTTTGATCATTTCATAAGCGGGAGGTGTTTTAAATTGTTTATAACAATTGAAATTTTTTATTATTTATTATTATCAATAATCATTTGTTAGTAACAATATTCAATTGTTATAAACAATGCTTGATTATTACTAACAATAATTTTTTACTGTTATAGCGTCTTCAATGCTATTCTCTCAATACTGACACAAGTTTAAAATTCTATAATTCCTATTTTTGTTTTCTTAAACTTTTTCTTTTTATGAAATATTGTCATCATATTTTTCATACAAATATTCCTAACATGCAATAATCATATTATTCAAAAGATCTCAAAATTCTGTATTAAAAATAGTATAATTTATAAATTGCAAAATTCAGGTAGTTAACCATTTTTTTCAGTTTTTTTATTTACAATAAAAAACAACTTGACCGATATCGCTGAAAATCTAATTAGTTCTCAGTTGCGTAATTATGCGTCGAATGCAATTGGTCCCACGTAGGTATCATTTTTCGTTTTCCAGATAATCGAGACGAAAAATAATTCCGAATGCACATACAAACATACGAACATACGAACATACGAGCATACGAACTTACGAACATACGTACATACACACAGACATCCACTTAAAAACTATTGTATTCTACTCTGGGGACCTTGAAATATGGAGATATGTCAGAATTCGGGCTTCGGACCCATTACTATAACTTCCACTGGGAAGTTAATAAAATCGATATCGATGTTTATACCTGGCGTAAATTTCGTGACATTTGCCCTATTAGGTTAGAAATTGCAGCGTTTTTTGTGTCTGAAGAAAATTAATTTTAGAAATTTTTAAAATGATAAAATTTGCATTAATTTTTGTTAAAAAAAATAAAAATAAAAATTCTAATGCATTGAAAATGTTATAAAAACAGTTCGACTATAAAGGTTTATCATTTTTTTTAAGTGGTACAAATCAAATCAAAGATTAAAGGTCGTTGACTATTTTCTTCGACCACCAGATCCGCTCTTAAGGATTGTCCTTGGTGTGACCATCTGTCCATTTCCTTCGATCTTATATATTCACTTTGAAGTTAGTGTTACAAAAAGTACACAGGAGACATGTGGTCTACTGGTTTCATTTCAAAAATATTCTCCTCCCACTATTTTTCTTATCTTGTTATGATCCGATCTATTGCTCGTATTTTGTTACCTTAGAAGTTCCATTCTTGATTAAGTTACATCGTCTATGCAAAAAAAGTCATAATTAATTTAAAGAGCATCATCTCTTAAAATGAAACTCAACGCCTATGTTTTGATAATGTGTCAATTTTTCTATCATAGTTCTTGGTTTTATTAGCTAATGACCCTATTTGACTAAATTTTTTTATCAACTCCAATATATATGAGTGATAAAGTTGCTTGTCATCATGAAGCTGATTGAATAAAAACTTGCTATTCTTGCACTGTTTTCAAAAAATATGGGAATAATCTCAACTTGTTCTGAAATTAAATATACCAATTTGAAAGTATTTAAAAAATACCTAAATTAATTTACTAATATTGGTGTTAAACAAAGTGTCTAAGTATTAAATAATTTGACAGAAAAAATTGACACATTATCAAAACTTATAAGCGTTGCGTTTTATTTCTAAAAGGTGTTGAACTTTAAATTAATTAAGACTTTTTTTGCAATGATGGTGTAAATATAAAAAGAAATCATATTTTTTTTTTTTTGATAAAAATAATATTTATTCATTTATCAGAAATTATAGTAATACAATTTAGATAAAAAAACAAAAAAAAAGTCATAAACAAATATAGAGGAAAACCCATAGAAGAGCAAGTCTGTGCATGAGTTCTATGAAAAATTTAAAAACATACATACATACATAAAGTCCCGCCTTTTTCCCATAGGGGTAGGCAGAGACCACTTCCTTCCACTTGCTACGGTTCGTACACACATCTTTTGCTTCCTCTACTTTCATCAGTGCTCTCAATCATGCTCTTCGGTTGTTGGTACTCTTGACCTGGCCTTTCTTCAAAACAATGTTGATCTGATCGAGATATGTTCTCCGAGGTCGACCTCTACCGATTTGCTCATTCACACTCGCCTTATAAATTTGTTTCATCAATCTTCCTTCATCCATCCTTTCTACGTGTCCAAACCATCTAAGCATTCCTTTATCTATCTTTGTGATCACATCTTCTTTTACACCACAGCGTTTTCTTATCTCACTATTCTTAACTTTATCCAACCGAGTCACTCCAACTATACTTCTCAGACTACTCATCTCCGCAGCATTAATCCTATTTTCATGCTTCTTCTGCCAAACCCAACAAAATATATACATAAAATAATTATAAAGATTGGAAGTACAATAATCATTTTTCGTAGATGTAAAAATAAGTTTATAACAATGACAACTTAATAGCATTTATACAAATTGAATATACTTTGTAAAGATAACACACATAAACATAAACAAATTTATAAGCAACTGATCACATTAAGTCATTCAAGTTTTAAATTTTTGTTTACTGGTCAATAAATTCGTGGATATCTAGTCTGTGCGTGCTTCCAATCTATTTCTTAGCAAGTCTGTTGAATAGTGATGTTGAGATTATTTATATTTATATTTTTATATGCCTGAATACTCCATCTAAATGACTTCTTAATGATGTGCCACAAATGGTGCATTTCCTATTTTAAACTATGTGGTTGGGAAAGTGGAAGGAAGGGGGTTGACAAATGACTGATATCTGTATTGTTAAAATGTGTCCTTCTTTGAACAAAAATCGACCTATTTCAGCATTTCCTTATATTATTATAAATACTACTTAATATCGAGGTAGACAGTTTTCTGTTGCCCACTTCGTATATAATTAAAAAAATAGGTCTTATGTGCAATGCATAATAAATTTTGTGAAAAATGTTACTTTTCTCAACTCTAAAACTAACAAAAATA
This sequence comes from Agelastica alni, assembly GCA_950111635.1. Classification (NCBI taxonomy): domain Eukaryota; kingdom Metazoa; phylum Arthropoda; class Insecta; order Coleoptera; family Chrysomelidae; genus Agelastica; species Agelastica alni. Next base: position 15,460,050 of record OX467711.1, read on the forward strand.
GGAGAAATAAAGGGAGAAGTGAATTAGGAATAATACAGCGAAATTATCCAGTTTTATAAACAAAACTTTATTATAGAGAACATAAAAGAAATCCAAATTTGATTATATTGTGTTAAATTCGGAATTTCCAGATCAAGACCGCATAAAACATTCAATGACCCAAAAATAAGAAAACTTTGCCGCCTTCACAACTACCTCATATATCAAAAGTCACATACCGTATCTTATTCATTACCCATTCCCCGCGGTCTAGTTGGCCGCTCGACGTAACTTAGCTACAGATCCTTGCGGTGCACATGTATTATGTAAATCTGCTTCTCCTTGGCTGTCATCAATTAATAAACCCCATATCAAGACGGTTACATAATTGATGGGGTTTCCATTACGTCATAGGCAGCTTGCAGCAGGATGGGGCCGGAAGTCTTCAAGTATGGGTATCGTCTTTTGAAACAGGCACAGGATATTATTAGCTATTTAATTCGGATTATTTTGAATGTAGGCGAAGGATTTTCTGCCCAATTGTTTCGTTCATAATCGCCCCATAATTATTACTTCATTTATTTTGAATGGAAACTAAAATATTAATTAAATCACATATTTTGGGTTCGTAAAAATATTATTTTGAAATAATTTATCCGTATGCAGCTTCGAAAATTGGAATCATCCATTTATAATGAATATTTATGTCCAGATTGTAACACCCGCTTTCAGTTGCAGCTTAAAAGTTCGAATTCTTAGTGAGCGCCGTAAAGTATTCGTGGTCTGTTAATATACTAACTTTGTTTAGCGCTCAAGTATTACCAAGCTTGAATTATTATTTCATATATGCTTTGTTTACATTTTAAGATGCTGTGCCCATCCATATCAATAACAAATGATTTACAAAACATTCATTCTTAGCTGCTAGTAAAAGATGTGTTTCTGACCTGTAGACATCGGCTTAAAGAAGTGTTTTTTTACCTTCCATAATTGTGTCAATGAACCCAAGAAGCTTTAAACTTATGTGCATTTACACAAAAAGCTTCAGAAAACTGAAATTTTTAATTAAATCAGTTAGTTAGGCACATCCAAATTTTAAAATTATGAATATCAATTGCATTTAAGATTAAACCAGTCTTTAATCTAACATCCAATTAAATATCCACCGTATTAAAATAAATTGTTAACATTATAGAAGAGAAAAAACATTTTTAATATGTAATATCTTTGCTCTCGCTTTCTTGCAATTTGTGGGAGTGATTTCGAGAAATACGACGGAAGTGTGTAACAGTGTAACATCAGCTGTGCACTTAAGTTACAGTGTTGTGCAAAAAGTTTGCTGTTATATGCGTAAACTATATAAATAAATATTTAATGTTGATAATAAGTATCAATAAAGTGCAGATCATTGATTAGAAATTCAAGTAAGTAATAATAAATAATTATTCGAATAAAATATTTCAGTATTTGGATTTTTTTAATTTTGAGGTTTATTTCTGTCACTCCTAGTGTCAATTAAATAAAATACAATTTTCATTAAAAAGAATTATTGTGTGTTATGAAAAATCATTTTCAGTATACCCACCTGAAAACAATATATTTACATGTCTTTTTAGCGCACCAAAAGTAAGCTTTTTTACGGTGCACCAGTATCATCAGCTGCCTACCTGCATGTCAAAATAAAATTATATGTTTTTGACAGTTCTCTAGAAATTGCAAATTTTTTGTTTATTTTTTTAGAAAACGTTGTAAGTAAAAGAAGGCAAGGATGCAAGCTACAGAAAATGTGCGTAGAAGTTCAAAAAGCAGTGTCAGAGAAAAAGAAAGCCTGGCTGGATGTGTGAAAGAACCGTAGCAAGTAAAAGGAAGTGGTCTCTGCCTACCCCGATGGGAAAAAAGCGTGACTTTATGTATGTATGTCTGTGTTCGACTGCGCATCCCACGAAGGAAAAAAGCCTATTTTTTCGACGCCTAATTAAATATACTATTATAATAATACCTGACCCATTTTTTTCAGAATATAAATTTTAAAATTGCTTATTACTAAGGTGAGCTGTCAAATGTAACACATCATACGCGACTACTGTAAGGCTCGCTCGTTTTTTTTTAATTGACCATGTAATTCGTTTACGAGAAATAAAAAGTTTGTTTTAGAAACCAACTTAAATTTCGGTCATGCTTCGAAGAATTCACACCGCTAACTAAACAAATGCAGCTTCCAACAAAGCATTAATGCAGTTCCGAGAATGAACACCAAACGACGAAAAAGAAGAATTTAAATTTAAAACGTTTCACGGAAAAACTTCGCACTAATTTAAATGTGAGTAACTACAAATTTTAGATAAAATTTTTAAAAAACGGACGTAAAAAATTTGTTTGAAATTTGTCTACGGATGAAATGATGTTGTCACTTAAAAATACTTTTGTACAGTAACGAAAAATCTCTGACAGTATATTATGCAAAAAGCACAAATAATAATAAAAATTAAAATAGCAGCCAATAAATTTTGTTTTGCTAAATGTATACCCACTCAAGTATACTTTTTCTACAATGGACGTTAAGTATCTCTGAAACTTTTCGAATTAGACAATTCGTATGTTGAAAGATGTTCTCTCCACTTCTACATCTTTTCGTGACCAAAGATCGTTATCGCATCCTAAGAGGTGCAATTTGTCTCAGGTTAGAAAATTACAGAGGGCGTTTCGAAAAAAGATCCGACTGAATCAGCACTAAGGTCCTTCCTTAAGGACGAAAGATTAGCTGACAATCGTGTATGAGAACGTTTGCACGTACATAATTTAGCAACAAAATGGCGGTTCTTAGGATGGTTGGTCGGAAAAGGTTTTAGGTGTTTACAGTTGCAGAAAGAATTTTAAGTAAATCCTCCGATTTAAGGAGTTGGTTTTTCTCTATTTTTGTAACCCATCTATTTTTATTTATTATTTGCACACCAAAACATTAATTGATTTAAAAGCAAAAATGCTATTTTTCATGACAAAACTGTGCGATGCAATAGTGCCAAAAAATATGCGGAGTCTAAAAATGATTCTTGACAACAAATTTTTATTAATCCAGAGTTTATTTTTCTGCTAATGCCACTTTTATATTTTTAATTTATCCTATAAATAGAGTAAATCTAAATTATGAATATTTAAAACCAACAAAACAGTTGACAATAATAATTCCCAAAATAAACAAAATTCGCACCCCAACTAAGGAATATCATACATTTAATCCAGTTAGTCCTTCCTTTTTCTGTAAAAGACCCTTCTATCCTGTTAGTCCTCGTTTCCTTAGGCTATTGCCTCTCTATTTATCTTTGCCCCCGAAAGTCCCGGTTTCTCTGGTATTTGGCATACATTAGTCGGAGTTAGTAACATAAGGCATTTCTGAGAATCGCCTCAGGACATAACAGAAAGGCCATTAATGAGGTACTGCTTCTGCACGCCACCCCATTTAAACGGTCAGTTAAGGAAACTTTCCATTTTCGAGTTTGTTGGTCACGAATAGTCAACTTTTAATACGTATCGTCATTTATGAGGTTGGGTCAGAAAATAACATTTAACCATTACCACACACTAAAGATACCCTTTAGTGAAAAACATTGCCCGAATATGGATTCCTGTCAAAACGTTGTACTGGTTTTTCAAAAAAACATAAACTCAGTATGTAAACAATTATAAAAATGTATCTTTACAATTTATATACTGCATTGGAAAAAAGAGCAGACCAAGAAGAAAATGGTTACAAGCAGTAGAGAAAGATCTGGACAGACTACAAATAAAAAACCGGAAAAAAATACAAGCAAAAATGGAGCACAGTTGCCAACCAAGCTTTTTATATTTTTGCAATTAAGTTTACATATTTGTACTACCCTTAAGTATTTGTTAATGAAATTTTTTTATAAATATATTCCGGGATATACAGGGTGTTTCAAGAAAAGGTGACCCACTTTCTAGGATAGGTAAAAAACTGAAAAAAAAATTGGGGTTTGCTTAGTTAAAAATTTCGTAACTTTATCCGTATTCAAGATAAAGGGCGTTGAAAAAAAACATTTATACACATTTATTACGATTTTGCCGAAACATTGTAATGAAATTATATACGAATATGTTTTAGAAGCTGATACATCCCATGAATTTGTTTTTATGTCTTTCTCTCATGGAGGGCGCTAGTTACACGGTTCGTACCAAGTAGTATTGAACATAACTTTTTTAAGGTTGGATTTAATAATCAAAATTTTAAATAAACTTAAACATCATTTAATTTTACAACAAAAAGGTACTACTGGTAAAACTCGATACTGTGTACCGTTTTCGAAATATTTTGATTTGAAAATTATGAAGTAATAACCGATGCTGGTATAAAGTTATTAATTCTTATTATTATTAATAAGTATGCATTATGTGAATTAAACTTTTTTTGGGTCACGTTAATGAGACCTCATCGATAAAATGGATACATGTTAAAAAATTGGGATTGAGAACTGTCCTTTCTTGTAATGTTTGATAAAAACCCACTCTAACCGGTAGATCGTCTGGCAAGAGCTCTTGGACTTCGTTGTAATGATAAGGATGTAGCTGCTGCTCTTTAAGTATCTTCCAAGTACTTAAAGAAGATGTATTTGTTTGTCTTGCCATATTCATTACGCTAACTGTTGGATCTTAATTAACTAAATTTAAAATAAAAAAAATTTTAATTCACATAATAAATACTAATTAATAATTATAAGAATTAATAACTTTATCATTACTTTATACCAGCATCGGTTATTACTTTATAATTTTTAAATCAAAATATTCCGAAAACGGTACACAGTATCGACTTTTACCAGGAGTACCTTTTTGGTGTAAAATTAAATGATGATGAAGTTCACTTAAAATTTTAATTAATAAATCTGACCTTAAAAAAGTAATGTTCAATACTTCTTGGTACGAACCGTGTAACTAGCGCACTCTACGAGAGTCAGATAAAAAAACAAATTCAAGGGATGTATCAGCTTCTAAAATATATCCGTATAAAATATCATTACAATGTTTCCGGTAGTTTCGGCAAAATCGTAATAAATGTGTATACATTTTTTTTCTCCAACGCCCTTTATCTTGAAGAATACGGATGGCGTTACGAAAATTTTGTACTAAAGAAACTCCATTTATTTTTCAGTTTTTTACCTATCCTAGAGACTTTTTGAAATACCCTGTACAATAGGTACAGTTTAAAATAATGCTTGCGTAAAGATTATCGTCGTTTGTAATTATATATGCGGTTTGCTAAATAATATCCAAATTTTTATTTTTGTGTATTTATGTTCTCAAGAAATTCCAAAAAATATTGGAACTTCGTTATCTTTCGGAACGTAAGAAATGAAAGATATTTATTTTTCATGCTTACTTTGATCACATGATTTAACAATAAATATACTTTTTCCTTTCTTCGCAAAAAGAAAAACAACTTATTGATATATTCACCTACACACACACACGCCGCCTGCCGCCACAGTGTGCTTTTCGCTTTTTCATGCTCCCTATATTCCTGCCTGTTTCGTACGAGGATGAAATTTTATTTCTTATTACACTAAAACGAAATGATCAACCTTTAATGTTTTGCTTTGTAACCTTATGACCAATTTTCAATTGGAAATGTACAAAAAAATATACAAATAGTATTTATTTAATGTGTTTATTGATTTAATAAATATTGTAACTAATTCTCAGCTCTAACTCCTAAACTGTTTTCCTCCACGAGCGTTTTCTAACACTGTTAAGATTTTTAATGAAGTATCCTTTCAAATTAAAAAATTATTAATTTTTCCTTATATTTGCTTTAAAGTCCTCTAATTATTAGAACTCCCATTCCTTTTTATTTATAAATACACAAACCGAACATGATTAAACTTTTTCGATTATATAATTCTGTCGAGAGTGCACTTTATCTCGTTTTGTTTCTAGTCATTTCTAAAAGATGTAAAGATTAATCGAAGATTTCAAATTTCGAAGGAAAACGAAAAAATTCAAACCAACATTCAAGTATGAAGAGAGAGAAAGGCAGTTATCAGGTAGGAAGATAAAACCAAAATAATTCTGTTTAAAATAAAAGAACCGATCCTCGTAAGTGTCGAGCTCTCCCGCGGGGGGATCGAGCCGGTTCCCCAGGGATAGGTATTGACTCTTCTCTCCCCTGAGCTGGTCGTCAATACCGCAGGGAGCTAAACCGAAGGTAGCCGAGACCTATCGAACGTCACAACGTTTATCTACCCGCAAAAGTTTGCTGTTATTCGGTCTGCCTACATATTTACTACTCCGACACTTAATTAGGACTCTTTATGTAACTGGTTTAATGCTCTTTTGCAACTTTTTGATTGACGTTTTTAGCAGGACAATTCCGAATACTTTCAAACCACAATTTTTTTATTACTATATCGGAAGTGTCTTGTATTATCTAGGCATATGCTAATTTTTTAGATTAAACTAAATCAATGGTCAATTGTTTTATTTTTAAGAAAAATTTAGTTGAGATTCTATTATCTTAGCATAATAAGGATATAAACAAAATATTGCAGCGTCTGGAAACACTAGCACAACAGAAAATCACCTCTGCACAAACCTCTTATAATGCCAAGTTTGGAGTACTATTTTCAGATTTAGATTGCTATGCCTGTTGAACTGTTTATTCAGAAGATATTTAATTGATCTTCTGAAGAACAATATGTCTTCTTTACTGTCTACTGCAGAGCATTTTAACAGAGAGTTATATGGACTATGCTTTGAATATGTCGTTTACAGTTCACTGCTGGATCTATCATTTGTTTAGACAATTACTCGACTATAGAGTTTGTTCTTCTTTTCCTAACATTCAATTATTTAAGTGCCCTATTCAGAAACTAATTTTCCCATCCATTAAAAAACATATTTTGTACTGTTGTGTACTATGGTGTTCCTTTCGTAGATTTTCCTTTGCAGGTACATTTTTTAAACTTCCAGAGGCTTTAGTATCTAAACATTTATTTTATTCTTTCTACGTTACTAATTTTTTTTATGTACACCTTAAATGGATATTATAGATTTGTAGGTGACATTAATTTGTTAATAATAACTACCTTATAAATATTTCTAATGCAAAATAATAGACTGATCATAAAGTAACGTTATAACAGTGAACCCAACGTCTGGCACATGAATCAAGTCTCGATGCTGCTTTCGTTCCATAACAATAAATAATATTTGAATGTCTGATAACGCAGAGTGTTTTATCAAATTACCAGTGATTTGTGAAGACCGTATGTTGATTACTGACTCTAATTAACGCTAAGCATCGGCCGATAAATGTTAATAAATTTCTGGTTGATTGTGGTGTGCTGGTTTGAAGATAATCCTCTTCACACGTCAACTCCGGCATTCGTCAAAATCTCGTCTGACACGTGGAAAACACGCTGTTTTATGTAAAATTCGTTTAACGCCTAACGAAACAATTTTTATAAATTGTGTTTATTATTATAAAGTAAATAACAAATTAGAAAAATATTTTTTTTTTAGTAAAGCGAAAAAAAAATGTATAAACTTATATTCTCTGAGGAGATACATGAAGGTTATATTTCCATCATCAGATTACATCAAAAACTACTATATCTGATATTAAAAAAATTTCCATTCCATAAAAAAATGATTAAAACAAAAATACTTATGTTACTAATCCATTTTGGGTATCGATTTGGAGTTTTGGATCTTCGTTGCTTAATTTAATATCAAATTCGTAGAAAGAATAATGGTCGTCAGGATTCTAACATCTTCATTTTTGGAAGAAAATGTTGATTCGATATAAATTTCCATCTTAGCATCGAATTAATAAACATAATTTGTCTAAACCTCAGTCGTCAATAAACTTTATCCCAATCATATCCAGTCCGTCTAAGTTTCTTTTACAAAGCGCTAAGCTCCTTGCAACATTACTCAATGCCGATAGATTGATTTAAGATAGAAAATAAAACTGGAAAATCGAAGGTATGCACTAAGAAAGTTAGGAAACTTAAATGCTGGATCTCGGGAAAATAAAAGAATCAAACATATTGGTCAGACGTAGCCACTTCTGTGATATTCTCCATAAATTAGATAATTGATGCCCAAACTGACTTGATTTTTTTAAATAAATGATTTTTTTATACTGTTTAATGCTTCCATAATCTCTGTCGTACTTATTTTCCTTTTATTGTAATAAACTTTCGAAGTATTCCATCCATCTCTTTAAAACGCATTCCTCTCAATTCACCATACCTCAATCTTGGTTTTTGATTTTTTTCCAGTTGCGAGCTGGAACTTTTACCTCTGGCTGTTCTGAAAGTCGTCAGATAACCTATCAAATTCATCTTTATCATTCTACTTTCTTCTTGCCACAACCTCTTTTGCCACACCTTTTATATTCATTCCTTGCCTTGTTTTTTGAACCTCTACATACATTTTCTTTAACTCACATCCTTTCCTTATTTTAATTACACCACATTTCTCAATAGCAACATTCACGATTCCTTCCTTGAATGGCTTCCATAATTCTTCAACCTCACATGCTTTATCTAAACTGTCAAATTTTTCGATCAATCTACTTACGAACTCCTCTTTTACTTCTTCTTCTTCGTAGACCATTACGTCATACATGATGTGTGGTTATTGTTGTGAATTTCTGTCATTATTCAGTCTGTCAAGGACGTGATTAATAAATTGTTGCAATCTTTGCCTGCTGTTAGCCTCTCTTGTTGCTGTTTCTAAGTTTAGGCCAGTTAAGTTGCGAACGGTGTCGATCCATCTCGTTGGTGATCGGCCTCATCGTCTTTTACCAAATGGCATTCCCTGTACAATGTGGTGCTCCACATTATCGTGTCGAATTATGTGGCCAAAAAACCTTAGAGTCCACGCTGAAGTTTCGCTCGACAAACGGTGCTCTATTCTTACTTGTTTCAATATAAATGCGTTTGTTCTTTGAGCAGTCCATGGGCTTCTTAACATTCTGCGCCAACAGCACATTTTAAACGCATCGATTCTACGTCGATTGGCGGCCTTGATCACCCACGTTTCCACAGCGTACCAAAAAAACTGAGAATCCAGTAATTTTAATAGACCTTTTTTTGTTTGGATCAAGATGTTACAAACTCTGGTGAGTTGGCTCATAGTTGTTTTCCCAATTGAATGCATCCACGAATTTCAGGTTCACAATCTCCATTTGATGTTAATATTGACCCTAGTTACACGATCTTTTCGTCGACTTTGCAATTTGCCACCTTGCGTGGCTGTGGAGCACCTTCTTGTTCTCGGTTAATAATCACCTTCTTGCAAATTCTTAACTTTTCTACGTATCATTTACTTACAGATAATTAGACTTATAGCAGTTGCTAAATCAGTTGATAATTGTACATGTGCATATGCGAGTTTATTTAGTGGAGGTGGTAAAGGGATGTTTAAATATTTACATATTTAACAAATCCAGGATATTTTTAATTTATAATTAAATATTTACATGGGTATTTGTTTCGTATGTCTCTTTCAAAAATTCTTCTCTGAAAGTTGTTTTAAAACCAGAATAATAAATAAATCTATAATAATAAATGCAATTGTAGAAATATTGTGTTATGTGTAATTATAGTCTTTATTCAAACGAGAGAGTCCTCATTAACGAGTTTAGAAACAACTAAATTTTGAATGTTTATTGATTTGATGGTAAAGAACTTTGACCTCAGATCACATGCTGTGTAACACAAAAAAATTCATTTTTAATCCAGAAGATTTTAATTTTATATCATTAAGCGGAGTAGTAAATTTTTTATATCATATTTCTGGAGACGATTTAAAATAAAAAAAAATTAATAGAAGTAGAGAAATAAAACTTCTCGTTTGCTTCGTCTTTTTATGCTTTGTTTGTTACATATCAAAGCGTTGGAAAATAATAATAAAACACTTTAATTAACTTTGTAAAAAGCAGCGTATAAACATTCATGATACATGATATTTCCGAAGATATCACAGCAATTGCATTAGTAACATTTATGTTTATGTTCAAAATAAAATAGCAGTAATAATTAAGTCGGATTTGTGGTGCTCGGTTTTGATATCGGAATAAAATATCTAATGACGCTAGAAAGTGATGACACTAATGGTTGTATTAAACAGATCTGTAAACGTTATACTGTGTAAAGTATTTAGTGACGTACGTATACGTTTTTCAAGATAAAAAATTAAAAAAAAAATTGTTGTTAGCTAATAAAACGCTATAATTACTCTACAGTTTATGTTTGATATTATTTTATATTAAATTTACTTCTATTTTGTATAATTTAATTTCTTAATGCAACGAAGTTAAATATATATTTTTTGGGTTTTTACATTTTATGTTATTTATTTTTTTAATACTTAAAACTTTTCAAATTCTAAAACGGCGAAAAAAGTGAGGTTATTCTTCTTCCATAGATGTATAAGAAGTTGAGAACAATTGCCTGTCAGCAGTTTCCAAAAGCAAAAATGATACGAGTAAATTAAAAAAGGGTTCGTGGAAGTAGAATACAGTTTGTGATTTAAGTCATCTAAGTCTAAGCCAAGCTGTATAAAGCTTTGGTAATTATACACTTTTACGGACACCTGGTTTTTTGGGCATAAAAAATAAAAAAATCACTCATTTCAAAAAAAAATTTATTTGTTTTTGCGGCGGATTTAGGGAAAAATTAAAAAAAATTAATGCTTCTTAAAGGTTTATGACTTTAAATGCAAAAAAAAATCTACTTTTTACAAATAATCCTTCACAACTATTTTTGACGTCGTGAAATCGAGTTCTCAAATTTTTTTTGTGGTGTTTTTGGGTCTTTTTAATACGTCTCCGCATTTTTAAAGTTCTTCACCAGGTACTGTTGGTGTTAGGTTAGGACGTTAGGTTAGGTTAGGCTAATAATAATTGGCAATAATTGAGGCAGTAAAAGTAAAAATATTTCTCTTTTTCGCCAAGATCCTGGTCGTCTGGTTATAAGACCATTCTCCTGATAGTGCTGGAATACATAGGCTTTTACCAACAATTCTGGCGGTTTCACGTTGTCGTTTGACATCTTGTATCAACGATACAAATCGTGCCATAACTGTAGGATGTAGAGGCATTATGGACTGGCAAATAAACACTAAGAAAAGTAAACTGTTACTACTTACAATAAACTATGTAACGAATAGGTTTTAGAGAAAAAAAATAACCACTTAACTAATAAATAAGCAACGAAATGTAAATGTTTAATTATGACTAATTTTTGTTGTTTAACATATCTACGTTGCGAATACGGTGACAGAATGTGACATACGCTAACTATGACAGATAGCATCCATCCAACAAAATAACTTTTACGCCTACTAGACCTATGAGTTAGTTTTATTTTTAAAATTATTTGCAATTTCTTAAGTTATTTAAAGTGACCAAAACTTTTTGCTCGGCAGTGTATTATTGGTTAACAAACTTTTTTAAAGTTAGGTTTTAGGCAAATTAACTTTTATTGTACTTTATTCTAATATTTTTAAATGTGGTAAAAATTAGCTTAAATTATATTTGTATGACTCGACATTTTGATAAAAGTCGACTAACTGTATTATCGTCATTTTTATCATGTATGTAGAGGAATAAATGCATTAAATTTTTCGGTGTAGACAGAAGATTTAACACCACTTAAAATAAGGATGAAAAAAGTTATCTGGTTTAACAAAATTACGATAAAAAAAGTTTTCAGGTCTATCAGAAACAAAAAAGAAACAACACTCGGTTCCTAATCCGGCATATCTATTATTTTTTCTGCTGAATTTGAACGGTTTTCGATAACGAAAACGGCACATTTATATGCATATGTTGTGGGTGTTCTAGTACGTTTAGGACCTTTTGTCAGACCGAATCTGCTGATTTCGCAGGGTAAGCGAACCCCCATTTAAGCGAAACGTCCCCAGGCCGACATCTGTTACGAATTTCTTCATACGTTTACAAGACACTTATTGGTTTGTAGTCCTACGACGATAACCCCGAGATTTTCTAAACAGTTCCGGGCAATCGAAATACGATAAAACAAACGTCAACATTTGCTCGGCAACGTGGGGCATATTCGTAATTTTAATAAATTAATTCCATGGCCACCGGCGGTTCACTCAAACAAGTAAGTTCTCTTTTGTCAACAAACTTTTTGTGACGAGTACTGGATTTTTTGTGTACAGATGTGAAAAAAATATTTGAGGAACATAGAAATGTCAAATTCAAATTAGAGGACTGGAAGAAACCAGTAGACAAAATATAAGTAATATTCGCGATAAATAATCAAGGTTAAACGAGCGGAAAACAAAGTATATGCATGCAACAAGAAACCTCGCACGCGACCGCATACGACAAAATGTGACAATGAACAAATACAATTTTAAACATGTCAAAGCATTTAACTATCTGGGGACAACAATAATAGAGGATAACAACATACATGAAGAGCTCTAATACTGTATCACCCAATGAAACAACCTTTATTAAAGTGTAAAAACCTCAGTAGAAAATCAAAAATTACTTTATACGAGACGGTCGGAGCTTCTTTACGGTATGAAGGGTTGGACATTGAAGGCGACTGTAATTAAGAAATTAGAGGCTTTTGAAATGTGGCTGTATCGCAGAATCCTCAAGATATCTTGGACGGCCCGACTGACAAACGAAGAAGTTCTAAGACGAGTCAACGAACAATGTGAACTGTTTGAGTTGATTAAGAAAAGAAAAACGGCATACTTGGGACGTATAATGCAAAACACGAAATATAAATTCTTGAATCTGTTGATCGAAGGCCGGAGAGGGTTCGAAAGGAAAAAAATGTCTTAGCTGCGAAATATCAGACAGTGGACAGTGCTACACGATATACAGTCGCTAATACATACCGCAAGGAACAGAGAAGCAATGGAAAGTGTTATCGCAAACATCCGTTAGTGGATACGCATTAGAAGAAGATCATAAGACCGATTATAACATACGCAGGCGAAACGGGGACCATGACTGTAAATGACTCCAAAGTACTAAGACGGTTCGAGCGAAAGATATTACGTAGAGTATAAGAACCTCACCGAAACCCTGAAACTGACCGATACAGAACAAAGACGAACGCTGAACTATAACAGTTGTATGACAGCCCAGATATCGTACAGGAAGTAAAGCAAATGCGCTGGGCGGGCCACGACCGGAGGAGTAACAAAACAAGACTAAACAAAGCAGATTGGGAGGAAGTACCGCAAGGAAGAAGACCATTAGGAATACCAAGATTGAGATTGCGGGACAAGAAAGACCTCACAACAATAGAAGTGGACCCCGACACATGAAAGGAAGCCACAGAAGATCGCCCCAAATGGAAAAAAGTGGTGAAGGCAGCCAAAACCCGCCCTGGGTTGTAGTGCTACGGAGAAAGAAAGAATGATAAATAATCAAGCAATTAACCACAACAATCTAATTTAAATTGTCCCCACTTCGTTGTCATGTGTTTGCGCCGTTAGCAATCAGTGTTAAAGTGTTAGCGATGGTGTGTACGTCTGACTTATCAGGAAAGAGACTAAGACGTATACAAGAGATAATTTCTTTTCTAAAAATTTGTTCATTTTTACCATAACGGCTTTAAAAATATAATAAGTATTCTACGAATTAAAAAACATTACATTAACTAAAAATTTGAACTCTAAAAAAAAATGTTTAAAAATCTAATGTAATAAAGGTTCAAGTAAACTACTTTGTTGTACCAAATCTCTAAAAAAGAGATAATCTCATATCGCTGAGTAGATTTGGTGTAATATTGGACCAAAGTTGGATAATTTTCTCCCCAAAATCCATTTAGATTTTTATCTTTCTCAAATTCGTGTCGAGAAGCAGATTATTTCAGATATCGCCAAAGAAAAAAAATCATTGAGAGATAAATCGAAACCACGTGATCGTACCACGCGCAGATATTAAACGATCATGAAACGTTGTTTGGGGAAATTGTGACACTGCTCGTGCATTGTGACTTAAATAACCATCCCGTTGAAAGCAAATGTCCCCAAAATTAATAGGAAGTAGGTAACTGAACTGTCGAAATAATTTGATCCTGTAGAAGCTGTAAATATTTGACAGCGTTTAGGTTTTGATATTGAGTACACACATTAATTCGTAGAACATTTATTTTATTTTCAAAGCCGTTATGGTAAAAATTAACACATTTAGAAGATAAATTATGAGAGGAGAAAGTTACACTCTGTTACAAGTGATTATACAGGGCAAAATTGTTGGCAAACGCAGCATAGGTCGAAAATGAATGTCGTGTCTGCGCAACTTGAGAGAGTGGTTCAACATTTCGTCAGTCCAACTTTTTAGGCCAGCGGTGGATGGAGTTAAAATAGTCATGATGGTAGCTAACCTTCTAAAGGAGACGGCACTCTAAGAAGAAGATACGTAGTAGTCTCTTTCTTGATAAGTTAGACGTGCACACCGTAGCTAATAATTTCATACTGATAGGTAATAGTAACGTCGCAAATACATATCGACAAAGTGGGGACAATTCAAATTAGAGTCGTGTAGTTATTTACTTTATTATTCATCGCGAATATTTATTATATTTTGTGCTGGTCGACTGGATTTCGTGCAGCTCTCTGATTTGCATTGAAATTTCTATGTTCCTTTTAAATATTTTTTCCGATCTGTAGAAACAAAAAGTTTTATTTGTAGATACTTCAAAATTCTTTTTTTTTGTTACAAAAAAACACTCTACAACAAAACCACGTTTTCTAAATATTATACGACCGATTGTCTGACTTCTGTTTAAGAACGTATACGATCGGAATTTCAAACGATTTGTGGTGACAATAAAGCAATCCGAACAGCTTCCGAGAAATCGATGTCTGTTTGCGACAAGTACTGCAGCAGTACTCTTCAGCATCGACAATGAACTTTCCTCAAGCGACCGACCTTGTCGTGACCATTTCTGAAAAATCCCCCTAACGAAATTAAATCAAATCAATGCGCATTTTTTTCACATCTACGAAGAAAAAAAATAAGTACGCCGATTAAAAGAGCGTCTCGGTCTCGATATCGACAAAATAAGGTAAGACGAATGAAGATAAAATCGAAATTATTATATTTACTCAGATAATTAAAGAAAATCAAGAATCGAAAGGTAAAAAAAACCTTTCTGCTCCCCGAACAAAAAATAAAATCGTAACCGGATTATATAACGGGTTCATTGAATTACGAAGAAATATTACCAAAAAATAAATCAACTAAACATTTCTAACGAATCATTGTTCGCTTTTAACTGATTTTTAAAAAAACACCGGACAAAGGATTGACCATTTGCAATGACATTTTTCATACTAAGAATCTAATAAGAAATATTAACGTGTTTTTCAGTCTAAAGCAATATTCACGGTGGAACTTATCTGGATCATAGAATTTAACACAGGAAAAAAACTTCTGTAAATATTGGCTTGCCTAATTATCTTACGATAAAGTGAACTATTGAACTAATTAAAAAAAATTAATAGATCTCGTACACTTGACAAGTTGCACTGATGATGACTTAATTGTCGAAAGCGCTATGCAATAATATTAATAAAAATGTACGAAATACAAGTTTTATTTCTTAATTAGCGTCAGCCTTGATTTTGATAAACAGAGTGGGATTTACTAATTGTTAACATTATCCTTTTTTGGTCTGTTTGAATAAAAAAAAAATACTATAACATTAATAAAATTAAACAAAAACATCAATCATTTAATCACATGTTCGATTAAATCTCCATTGGCAGCTAATCAAAATCCTAATATGTAGATCACGTGTTATCATACTTCGAAATTTCTTGGCAGTTTACTACAATCGCTTCTTTTAAGTCAGCTTAACTTGCGAATAAATAATAATTATTGTAAAGTTTATCCTTTAAGTAGTCTCGTAGAAAGAAATTACATGAATTCAATTTAGGTGATCATACAGGCCAGTTTATAATACCACGACCACTTATTCAATAATCGGGAAATGTAAAATCCAAAAAAATACACACAATTAAACTATTGTGTTATATTGGAGTACCTCAAGGCAGCGTTTTGGGGCCAAATGTGGAACGTTGCGTGCAAACTTCTTCAAGAAAAGTACTGTAATGACTATAATATTATGATTGACCCGTTTAACATTATAGTATTTAAACCAGCTGTTATTAATATTTCGACAATTTTTGTGCATTTTCATAAACGTTCCATCTTACAATAATCTCTTTTTTATCTTGATATTTATTTGAATTACTTTTTTTGGACATAAAGCTTTTTTATTATTTTATTAGCATTTATCTTCTGTAAGTCTATTTTTTAGTTTTCTCTTTAATGCTTTTAACATTTTTCTTGGGATTCCAAAAACATAATTTGTGGGAATTTTTTTGACGTGTAACATATGCGAGTAGACCATTTTAATTTTAATTCTGGTTTTTTTCCTTCTAGAACCACCAAGAAAAAAAGTTTCAACAACACTTTTAGGAAAGATATATTATTGTCATTAACACTTTCGATCGGCGTAATAAATCAGTTACCCAATTATAATACACTAAATGAATTAGTTTTTCAAGTGTCAATAAAGATTAGACAAGGTACTTAAGCCGCTTAATTCGATTGCTCTTAAACCCATCCAATTCTCCAACCATATGTTTTCGGGGGGTTACAGTATCAACTCATAAAGATAATCGAAATAATAGTAGAAAACGCTCTTATTCCAGTCACGTTTGTATGCAGTCATCTAATTTTTTATTCCTCTCGACGTTACTTAGAGAATCAATCGACTCAATTTGCAAATGAGTCTCTCTTACAAATTGGTCACCGATCTCCCCTACATTCAGGGCAGAGGCGGGTAACGAATCAGCTCGAAAGAAGCATGATGGACGACATTTGCTGCATTTAGCAATTTTTTTTATTTTTTTGCAGCAAAGGTTTGATTAACGAGGAAGATGTGACGAAATATTATAATTTTAAAGATACGTACGCTCATTAAATTAAATCCTTTTATTTTTGTAATTATCTTGTATACAAGTTTATAACTAATAGCACAAGTAATTAATCCGAAATATCTTGTGCGTATTAAGTACAAAACATCTACGAAATGCTTTAAAGTACATTTCACATATTTTTTAGGCTCTCTGAATGTATAATCTAATATTTCAGTCGTTCAATATAGCTAGCCAGATCTAAATCAATGCATTTTTTACTTTAAGATATACAAAGTCTGGCAGCCTGACTAGTAAAGCTAGTTTATTTTTAAAAAAGTACTTGCATGCAATTTTACCACTGTGAAAAAAGTCTTCAGACTTAAGGCTGTTGTTCCTTAACTTCTATGAAATAAAAATGTGATTTCCGATGCATGCTATTCTGATACTTAAACGACAAACTTTTTTGACGATTTTTTCGATTTTCTTCACTTCATCGTCATTTTTTAAGAATTATGGACGTTTTTCACGTTCATTAACTTATACTGATGATTCTTGGACCTCTTAAAGTATTTTGTACGACATAAAAACTGCTGAACGGTTTATGTTACTCTACTTGTACACCTGTATCAATATTTATTGGCAATCAGGAAGTTTTTTTATTAAATTTTATTAGGAATTTAAATTAACGCGCTGCTCGATTTTTTACATGGCATTTTTCGACGCGACCCAAGAGTACAGCGTCTGTTTATTTTTATTGCTACGCATTTTATTTGTTCTCTGCTCTTCAACATTATTATTGACGAAGTAATAAGCAAAGTACGTTTACTGAAAGAATACAGAATGGATAACCGTAAAATTACTGTTATATGCTATGCCGATGACGCAGTACTAGTTGCTGAAAATGAAGATGATTTACAGCGACTATTACATCGATTTAACTGCACTGCCAAATCACTTAACATGGTAATATCGGCAGAGAAAACTAAATGCATGACGACATCAAAAACGCCATTAAGGTGCAAACTGGAAGTTGAAGGCAAAGTTATCCAACAGGAAATGAAATATAAGTATCTGGGTATAGAAATCTCAGGCTATGATGATGTTGAGACGGAGGTGAGAGAACAGACAACGAAGGCAACAAGAATAGCAGGATGCCTAAATGACACAATATGGCGAAATAAAAACATTAAAATAGAAACCAAATCAAGAATTTACAAGGCAATAGTAATACCAACTATGACATACACGGCAGAAACTCGACCAGACACAGCGAGAACTAAACAACTTCTAGAGACAACCGAAATGAGAGTACCTCGTAGAATAACTGGAAAGACGATCTTGGACAGAGAAAGAAGCGAGAATATAAGAGGGACATGCAAGGTAGAAAACATCAATGAGTGGGTTATCGGCAAAAAGAGGGAGTGGAATGAGCATATCAGTAGAATGGACAACGAAATAATTGCACACGACAAATCACCAATGGGTCGCAGGAGTTTAGGACGTCCCCGAAAACGATGAAGCGACAACTTAGCAGTGCAATAGGCAGAGATTCTATGAAAAGAAACAGGCGATCCTCCTAGATTAAAGAAGGAAGAAGAAGAAGAAACATTTTATTTGTTATTGTGTCTCTATGGCAACGAGTTATTGGTCATTATTGTCAGACCTCGTACTTTAAATAAAGATATTTTAAAACGTTTTCGCAGAGGAAGAGGTAATGCTCTATAGGATTTCAGCGACTTTTACAATAAACATTTAGCATGACCCACAAATATTGCGATGTTTTCTGTACTGCACTGACTAAGGGTTGTATTACGTCTCATTTGATTTCGATTTTCTTGCTGTGCTATCGAATAGCCGAGAGATTTAAGGATTTCAATGAGGCGAGGGGTGGTAATTCAACCGCCTCCATCTGTTTATGTTGGCACTGGTTGCAGGGATGCAGGAAGTGCTTGCCGAAGGATTCAGTTAATATGTCACTGCTCAATTACTTACTGCACAAGGGATTTTGATAGCAAGCATTATTCGACTCAATTGACCGTTAACTATTCAATTGAAAAGTAATCGAATGGATCGCGAAGAAATTTGGTCAATAAACTCCATAAGAATTCTTCATTTAAAAAAAAATATGTTATCGCTATTTTTAATATCAAAATTAAATGAACAAAAATTTAAATTACCTGCCAACATAATTATAAATCTCGATTTATTCATTTTATGATTTGAGTTAAAAAGGCATGAAAAAAGGTTTTTAAAACAATGCACAAAAATAAAACATTTAACGCGGTTACTGCCATCTGCGCAATTTTCAACTGAAAACAATTGATACATTTTAATACAAACCAAAACATAAAAAAACGTTACAAAATTTTCTGCAATGATGTACATTATTTTAAATAAAAAATCATTTGAATTTTTCTTTGATATTTCAGATGTACCTACGATATAATTTTGTATGATTTTAATAAAAAAACAAATGGATAGCACAAGACCACTTATAAACTCACTTCGACATTTAATGTTTTTAACACAAAACTATACGCCTTATGGAAAGTCTTCGAATATGCAAAAAGTGAAAAATTACCAAACATCCTTATTCTTACTGATTCCCTCAACTCCATAATGAGCCTCTTCCAAATCTACCCACATAATGCAATTCTCCAAACGATAAAAATAGAACTTTAACACCTTCAAATGAGTGAACAGAACATCATGTTCCTATGGATTTCATTCCATTTCCATTAAGGGAAATAAAAAACCAAAAAAAATGCAGCAAATAGTAAAGTACCTCCATGTACGAACAATATTGTTCCGATTTCAAAACAGTCGTAAGGAACATTCTAATCAATAGTTGGCAGCAACAATGAAACACCAGTGGGACAAAGCTGAACAAAATAAAGACGTCAGTAAAACAATAAAAATACACCCCAATGCCCAGGAGACATGAGGTCTTTCTCGCAAGACTTCGTATAGGGCACACACGACTTATATATATAAACAAATTAGAAGAACCACACTGTGAAGTTTGCCAGACAAAGATCACTGCGAAACACTACTATCTCCTAAAGCACAGCAAACTTATAAACAAAATTTAGTATCGTTACATAGTATCAATTTCAAATGAATGCCTTTAATGACTGTAAAGGTTGATGGGACAATAAATTTATAAAAAAAAAGGATATACAAACTTTATCAAATCCGTACACATTTTGTTGATTTTGTAAATAATATTTCAGTTTTAATATTACGCTTATTTATTATTGTTGTTGTTCATTTTGGATTTGTAATTCCATCCAACCAAGCTGGTTGTAACTGATTTTAGTTGTGATAAATTTTTTTTTTTTTATGAAAATAGTCGCAAAAAGGGTAGACCTATTGTGTGGGCCGCGGACGGCCCGCACTGCGACTATTAGAAGGGGAAGGGATTATAGAAAGGAAATGATTGTGGACACGATTTTTAAAAAGTTGCAGGTCATAGTTCTCTGGAAAAACTAATTTTTGAAGCTTATTCCATTCCGTAGCAGCCCTGTAAAAGAAGGATTCTTGATGAAGATTGGTCCTTGTAGTGTCAATCTTGAGAGTTAATGGGTGAGACTGATCAGCGTGCCGAGTTCTTCGGCCGAATGTGGCGGCCAATGGTGGTACAAGAGTTTTTATTTCTCTGGAGCATCTGCCATGGAAATATCTGTAGAGCAATGACTGGTCTGCAACTCTTCTTCTATGTTCTAGAGGGTGAAGGGTATCTGTGAGAGTTGAGCTGTTTATCAATCGAATGGCACTTTTCTGAATAGAATCTAGAAGACGAAGAGAATGCCTTGTACGTCGTCAACAGTTGATCATGAGTAAAAAGCTTTCTGGCTTTCCACAGAAAACCTAGCCTCTGGCTTGCCGACTTTGCGATGTTAGCAACATGGTCATGCCAAGACATATTATTGGACACCGTGACTCCCATAATCGAGATGGAGGGACTTGGTTCAAGGGTATTTCCGGACATTGTGATGGGATGATTTGAGGAATTCACTTTCTTGGAAAACGTGGCACTTTGTGATTTTGGGCGTTGAACTGAACAAGATTGTTGGTTCCCCATTCGACGATTGCTTTAAGATCTCTATTGATGGAATCAACCTGTTCCTGCCTGAGTCTATTTGTATCATTCACCGAAAGTGATCGATAGGATGTGAAAGTTGAGACAAGTGTGCTATCGTCTGCCAAACTGTAAATGGGGTTCGTGGTGGTTTTCAAGAGGTCGTTGATGTGTAAAAGAAATAAGGTGGGGGCATAAAACTCAAGAGCCATTGGCGCAGTTTGGTTGGGAGACCATAGGCAGATAATTTACTTAACAATGCCCGGTGCCAAACGCGGTCAAAGGCTTTAGATATATCCAAGGCTATTGCACGGGATTCACCAAACTTTTCAATAGTGTTTGTCCAGAGCTGAGTGACATAAGCCAGCAAATCTCCAGTAGACCGAAGTTGTCGATCTACTTTACCGTTTTTTTCCTAATTAGTAGGTACACTAAAATGAATACAAATTTCTCAAAATTATAAAAGAAACAACTTGAAGGCCAGTAGTTCTTAAAGTAATAATTGAGTACCTAAGTAGTCATTAGAATTAGATTTTGACATGATACAGGCGAAACATGTCAGACAGCTAGGATTCGCGGAAAGACAATTCAATTATAAACTAGTATAAGATTGCCACAGGAAACTGGTAAAACTGGGAAAACACAACAAGCTTTGTTGATGTGGGTACCAGGTCACCTGGGAGTACATGGCAACAAAGAGGCAAAAGAGCTAGCAATTGCCGAAGAATTACAATAGCTGATAAGCCCAGAGTCAACCTGCTATATTGTTTACAGTACTGCTAGGTGTAACCTTACCAAACTTAAAGCTGGTTACAAAAAAAATGCTGGAAAACGGCATAAAAATTCTTGAAATTTGGGCAAAGGACAATAATCTATGCAACAAAGAAACAGCTACATAAATAAACATCTACACATTAAAAGGGATGAGAATCCTCTTTACTGTCTATGCGATTATGAGGGTCCAATTATATACAGGGAGCACAATAGGCCTTGTTGATTGAAGTTGTTACCAACCAATTACTTTCCAGAAAATAAATTACAATTTAAATCAAAATATTACAACACTTTATGTTGTACTGGTGAAGGTATCAGATTAAAAAAAAATTATGTATTATATATAATCATACCCACTAAGTGAAAAATCATCAGTAAAAAGTACCTACTTAAAAAATTGAATTGAAATTTACATTCGCTGAGTAAAACTCAAAATTTTGATTTCCAACAATCCCGCCGATTATCCCAACTGCAAAAACAGAGAGAAACAAACAAACAAACGTTGATCACTCCAACGAGGAACGGGAGTAACAAAACACCAACACGCGACCGTATTACCAGTCCACGTGTCACTCGTGCTTCGCCTCATGGCCCTCTACGTTTTTGAACAAATTGCCTTTTCGGGTACGTACACTCACGAACATGTACAATCGTCTAGATTGCTTCGATTGAATTTTAATTTAATTTTTATTTCGCCCCCGATAATGCATTATCGGAATTAAGATTTGGTCGGGAATAAACGAAATTGAAGTACTTGCTGCAAAATAGAGGGCGTCGTAAACGAGCCGGCCACCTGGGACGCGACGCAATGACTTGTGTGTGTGTGTGTGTGTGTGTGTGCCATCAGGAGAGGGAATTTCCAGTTGATGGTGGTAGAACAACGTTAGTCATGTTATGTCATTATTTATGTGTCACTGCCAAAATGTTTTTTTTACGCAAGGAAAAACTGCAACAATTTATTGGTAAAGACGTCCAGTCCTTGTGATTCCAGACAACTAATTTGTATCTTTTAGGCCCTATACCTACTTTTCGTAAATCTTACAATTCCTAACAAAAATTTTTGTGGAATATGTTTTGACGAAATATACCTACAAAGTTTTCCGGAAGTTATGACCAGTATTTGGACTTAAGTCGACACAGTAAATAAAAAACAAAATTCAATATTGTTTGATTTGCCATAGGCGACGATGCCTCGCTTTATGAATTTATTATATTTAAAATTACCTGTTTAAATATTCATTGTTAAATTCATATCTGTCTCTATTCTGACTACACTGTGCAATTTCATTATTTTTATTAGCCCATGATCTCGAAAACGCCATATTTCTATGTATTTAATGAGATTTCTAAATTTAGCGCACATTACCCCACTGATAGACTATTTTCCTCGAAAGTTTTCAAACATAAACAAGATTATTTATAGCTTTTTAACCGCGTTACATCCCTCGAACAATTCAGTGCCTTTAACCTTATGATTCGCTGTTTCCATTGGTTGAATAACCTAGTTTGTGAATTTTGACGTTCGCTAATCAAGTCCACGTGAACAGATGCTTTTTTTAGATTTATACCGGATTTTAAACTGATAAAAAACATTATTTTTTTGTTTTTAAATTTGGCACGAGTGCTGTGCGAATATATTAAATATTGATTACTCCTCATATAACTGTGTTCTGCAATTGATAATGAAAGAACTATACCACCAATTGAAATATTTAGTTTTGCCAACGTTCATCGACATTTGTAAATTATTGTGGAATAAATTATATGAAGTACTTTGGACACATCTTTTCATAACAGTTTATGCAGCTGTACTGTTTATTTACAAATGGGATGAAATATTATTATAAGCAGGTACCTATAGAAATTTAAAAGCACGATATTCGATAACTATAAAATGAAATTTTTTGCACACATAAAACACAAGTGACTTCAAACATACGCAGTTAAAAGCCTCTTCGATCAAAATACCATCGTTGCCGCTTTATTATTTTGTACCTATTAACAATAGAAAAAAACACGATAGCGGGGCATGCAGCTTATATTATTTTAACCATTAAAAATTATGCGTTCCTAGAAATTTTACAAAAATATTTTTTTGGGGGGCTAAAAGAGGGTTAACTATAAAAGAAAAAATTAGTTAGACATATTTTTGACAGTCTATTATGGTCTGTCGATATTATTTTGGAATACAAAACAGTGAGTTAAGTTAAAGGTTAATTTAAAGAAAAGTATAATTTAAAAATTGCAGAAAATAATGAGTACTAATAATTAATTTTTAACTTTAGTGAGCCACAAAAATATTTAAAAACTGCACTTGGTTAGTTAGAAATTTCACAAATTTATTTTGGGAACCTAAAAAGGGAGTAATTTTGCAGAAAAAATTAATAAAGATGTCTGTTGATACCATTTTTTACAGCCAATACTTTGTCAGTATTATTTTAAAATACAAAACAGTGAGCTAAGTTTAGTCCCAAATTTAAAGGTATTTAAAAAGAAAAAAATTATTCAAAAATTTCATTAAATAATAAACAAACATGTAATTACATTTCTAAATACTTGGGAGCTCTATAAAAAACTTTTTTATACTTTTTTTTTAATTAATAATAATTTAACATTTGTAACCAAAATAACTCATTGCTCTAAGTAAACCGTTTTATTTTATTATAAATAAATAAATTTATTTGCCTTTATTAAATCAAGCAAATGATATATTTTTATAAGGCTAGAAAACCTCCATCACTCAGTTAAATAAGCCACAATTCTCAGATATACAGAAACATCTTTCCATAGACTTCTTCGACTTACAACAGTGCCGGATTTAAAACAACGAGGATTTGGTTGTATGATTGATTGCTTAGCCGAACGAAAATCCAAATCAGACCGATATAGAAATGGTTATTTAAAACGAAAATTGTGCAAGCAGTATTAGCAGTGTTATCTATAACATTAACATTATTCAGCGTGATACAGGAAAATCTCGACACAACGCGATGGTAAGTTTATAAATAGGTAATCATGTAATTATTTCATACTTTTTTACTGATTTGAACAGCTGAAAATTAAAGTAATAAAAAAAAAGAGAAGAAAAATAAATGATCAAATGCGTTTTGTTAAATTCTGACTCAAACTTTTAATAATTAAAACGTAGTTATGTCTGTACTTTACCACAATTTATAACTTTACTAGTGGTGACCCGTGCGAATACTTTTCACCGATAGCGGTCAGTTACGTAATATAATAAAGTAAAAATAAATAAATGTAAATATTTATTAATTTATAAAATAGTTACAAAATCAGTCTTATATTAATATTATCATCCTAAATGGTACCCGTGACTTAGTCTGCGTAAGATTTGTACTTCGTGTAGCTTTTTTTTTTTTATGAAAATAGTCGCAAAAAGGGTAGACCTATCGTGTGGGCCGCGGACGACTCGCACTGCGACTATTAGAAGGGGAAGGGATTATAGAAAGGAAATGATTGGGGACACGCTTTTTAAAAAGTTGCAGGTCATAGTTCTCTGGAAAAACTGATTTTGGAAGCTTATTCCATTCCGTAGCAGCCCTGTAAAAGAAGGATACTTGATGAAGATTGGTCCTTGTAGTGTCAAGCTTGAGAGTAAATGTGTGAGACTGATCAGCGTGCCGAGTTCTTCAGCCGAATGTGGCCAATGGTGGTACAAGAGTTTTTATTTCTCTGGAGCATCTGCCACGGAAATATCTGTAGAGCAATGACTGGTCTGCAACTCTTCTTCTATGTTCTAGAGGGTGAAGGGTATCTGTGAGAGTTAAGCTGTTAATCAAGCGAATGGCTCTTTTCTGAATGGAATCTAGAAAACGAAGAGAATGCCTTTGTGCTGAACCCCAAATATGCGAGCAATACTCCAGTAGAGGTCGGATTTGCTCATTTGCTCATTTTCTTCTCCAACGAATTCATCCATCTATCTTTATACCAAAATTTAATACTCATTCGTGTGCTTACATAACTCATGCTACGCGCTCGTTTGCAACTTACACACTTATATATTAATGATGCCTTTATCCCATTTATAAAGTAAATAACTAAAATGTATTTTTTTTTAAGTAACATAATGCACACTTGACACTGACAAAGAAACTTAAAACTGACAGGTGTCAATTTAATTTAGTTTATTGCCAATTTGAAATTTACTAATGCCAGTTAAAAATTTGTGTGGCCAATTTGATTTTAACTATTGTCATTTTGATTCTGATTGCTGCCAACATCTATACATACATACTCACAAACTTTCGTGTTTATAATAGTAGTAGGTTCACACAATATCTTTATAATTTTTTCAGCAAAATCAGTTGAGCTGTATTTTATAAAGAACAAAAAACTAAACAAAATGGTAAACTACCTGAAGTTTGCAATTTTAAGATCTTTTGAATAATATAATTCTCACATGTTAGGAATATTTTTATGAAAAATATGATGACAATATTTCATAAAAAAAATAGTTTTGTAAAACAAAAAAGGGTTTTGGAGAATTTTAAACTTGTGTCAGTATTGAGAGAATAGCATTTAAGACGCTATAACAGTGAAAATTTATTATTAGTAATAATCAAGCGTTGTTTAAAACAATTGAATATTGTTATTAACAAATGATTATTGATCATAATACTTAAAAAAAAAATTTAATTGTTATAATCAATTGAAAATAGCTCCCGCTTATGAAATAAAAAAGTTTGAAAGAATACGGTTGACATAAACAATCACAATTATAATTTGTTATAAACAATTTGAAATCTTTTTTTATAATAATTTTAATAATAACAACAAAACATATGGTATTTTTTCATTCTTTCCACTGGGAAGTTAGTCGTGTGGACCTCTCGGGTCGCACCCTGAGCACTGATATTTCATGTATTTGTAATTAGATGAATTTAATTTCGTTTTAAGACATATAGTTTGTAGTAGTAATTAATTTTTAAAAGATTTAATTGCCCAGCTCTGTCACTAATGTCCACAATTACAGCTTATTTTTTATTTAGTTTTATAAGGTATTTTTACTTAGCTGACCATTTTTCTTAGTGTATTGATAACTGGCAACAAAGACGACGCATACTCGCGCATTTATTGCACAAATGTCGCAAAAAATTGTAGCTGAGTTTGTTGTTTTAGTGCTTAAAATATTAATCCGGCACTGACTAGTATGACAGCGAGTCGCCAGCAGCGTTCGAGTTCCAATATCCGACCACTTCATAAATCTGTCACTTAAACACGGCCAAGAAGGAGCCGCCACTTCTTCAAAATTAGTTAGAGCTATTAAGACTTAAACGGCTACACGCTTTTTATTCCACCGTTTTATCGACAAATGTTGAAAAAACTGGATTACACAAATCAAAACAATAAATCCTGGCCGGCAGCAGCTCTCATTCCGATGAAATACTCTTGATAAAGAGGTGTTGGTTTCTTTTACGATACTGCCGTTTTATTGTGCATTATTTAGCTGTCATTTATGAACGCAATAAACGATGAACCATAAATTTTTCAAAAAAAGAAAGAGTATGAACAGTTAGAAGGTTATTTCGACCGTGAATTAGTAAAGGGCATAGTCGAATACTTGTCAAAATCGAATGATCTTTCGAGTGATCCTACGCTCGAAGGCTATAGACTAAACATGTTAACATACAAACTAACAAACATACTAATGCACTTAAAATATCTGTCTCTATACCTGAAATTCATTTGAAATCTCGTATACACTGGTTCACCTTTCATTTCACTCGGGATAGTTTTTGGAATGATCTGATCAAGTTTTCGTGATATCTCTAGACATTTCGATAATGGTCTTATCGATTAATTTTCATTTGAATTAGATCAACACCAATTTCATTATCTATAGGTACTTATAAAATGCTTTGTCCTGAATGACTGATTGACGGATCAACCCACAGTCTAAACCACTGATCGTAGAGACCTGAAACTTGGAGGGTGTGTTCTTTGTATGGCGTAGGCATCCGATAAAAAAGAATTTTCCGAAATTTTGCCCCTAAGGAGGTGAAAAACGGGGGCAAAGTTTGCAAGGGACAACGTGATTCCTTGGTTCAATCTACTTCAAATTTTGCATAAACATTCTTTAACAGAATTGATGGAAGAGGTTTTTCGTATTTTATTAAAACTCATCACCTAACGGGTCCTAGTAGAACCATTTTCGACTTCTGCGTGGACGAAGTCGCGGGTAAAAGCTAGTTTGATACTAAAATTTAGGATTATTTATTTAAAACTGTGATTTTTTATATCTGAAGATAAAATCGGGAAACATTGTTGCCATCAATAGTAATATCGCATAATTATTGAATATTTATATACAATTGGATGAAAAAAATAATGTTGAAAATTTTGTTTTTATTAAACTTCTAAAAGCGCTTTTTTATTAAAATGTTGTACAAACGTGTAGGCGTCGTCAGAAAAATTTTGAGCGGGGTAAAATGTTCTATTGCACAAATTAGCTTTCTTTAACTTTAAAGGTTTTTTTTATAGCAAACCAACAAATGGGTTAAAATAAATTTCTCTGTTTTTTCTCCGACACAAAATATCGCAACCATTTCCAACAATGTGTCTCTGGAGCTGCAAAAAAAGCAAAAAATAAATCAGTCAAGGTAAAAACCCCAAACTCTCCAACGCATCACATTGCCTTTTCACCATTCTGAGTTGTTTTTATTCTCTTCAGCTTAAGAGTTGAGAATTAATTAAAACTGGTAGTGTTTAATCGAACACCAAATTATTTATGAAATTTAGTGTAGCAACAAAAATACTAACTGGGCATCAACTGTTGTGCTACCAAGAAAATACAAATTTCCAGCTTTTTTATGACGCATTAAAAAAATTAACCTCAAAATGTATAAACTTGCAATGAAAGCTGAGCGTAAAATTAAGTAAAAAAAAGGCATCTGTACAATATTTTATTGTCCCCATTTTAATGACGAATCATTAAAAAATGATAAACAACGTTTCTAAATTACATCTGACATTAATAGTATTGCTCTAATAATAATAATAATCTGATATATCGAGATATAATATGAATTCGATAATAATATACTGTACCTACCTATATTTGATTTGGAAAATCAAACCAAATGTGAAGCTGTCGAAAATCAAATCAGCCTATGAAAACGATTCTAAGAATATTTAATGGAAATGTTAAGCTAATTAAAATTTTTTAATATTAAAGAGAACTTGTGGCGTTCAACATGAAAATTAGAAACGCGTCAGGATTTTATGGTGCCGCCTAGTACCTATGGAAATTAGATGCTGTTAGTATTTTTTTTATGCTGGTCATGCGTGTATAATAACTGTTTTCAACACGCTTATACTAGTTTCACCTGTATCTTGTTTGTATGTATGTTTGTATTTGACTGCGTGAACTACGCATGCGCGCAGAACAAATATTAAGACAGTTCATCGCATCGTTGGTTCAGTGGCCTGCCACGCGAGCAGCGCGGGCTCGATTCCCGGCCGATGCATTCTTTTTGTGCTTTTACCATTTATTACATAATTTTTTTAGAGTAAAACAAATCGAACTAAAAAGAAAAAAATAAATTATAGTCTAAAAAAACTAAAAAACACGCTTTTAGAGTTAATCGAACAAAAAATTAAAAAATAATTCTTAACAAAGGAATAAAATTACTGACGATAAAATTAATGTCACTGTTCTAAAAGCGTGGGGTGCTATGTATGACATTTTTAAACTAATTTTGCGTTTCGGAATGAAAGCACCCCACACTTTTAGAACAGTGACATTAATTTTCTCGTCAGTGATTTTACACCTATGTTAATAATTAATTTTTAGTTTGATTAACTCTAAAAGCGTGTTTTTTAGTTTTTACACTATAATTTATTTAGTTCTGTTGCCGTTTAAGAATTATTTTGCGAATAAGGCATTGTTTGGTTTTTCAATTTCGTTACTTTTGATTCCGAATCACGATCGTCCAAAGCATTTAAGTAACTTTTTAGAATATGTTGCGTCGTGAGAATAAATAGCTCGAAAGGAGTAACATCGAATCTCTACTTTTACTTTTACTTTATCGCTACGAAGCCATTCATATTATCCCAACGACCAACATCCCGAACGCTTTGTAAAGTTCCCCGTTCGGTTGTCATGGAGACGATTCTCAAGAACGTAAATCTGCCGTTCTACGACCAAACTCCGTGGGTCATTCTAGTTGGCCATTTCGCATTGCAATCTAGCCGCCCTTAGTCTCGGTTCTGAATTTTCACATTTGGGGAGTCGATACACGATAAAAGATAAAAATAACATCTGATATTTAAAACCGGAAACATCAACACTACCAAACGACTATTAATTGTTGGTACAGGGTACACTATAAGTTACCCACCTGTTTTCATCGTTATTATTGGCTAAGGAAAAACAGTTGTGCGGTTGAGACTGAATTTTGATGAAATGTTATCAAATGTATAGTAACGTGCATACAGCAGGAGAAGACGGGACAAGCTTTAAGAGACCTTAATTTTGAAGATGATACTGGAAAACTGCTGACCTTAGAAGATGCTATAATACAAAAATGGAGGCAGTACTTTTCTAAATTGCTTAACAGACAGATAGAAATAAATGACCAAAACGCATGTTTCTATACGGCAGAGCTGGATTTGGAACCACCTTCACTAGTGGAAGTCAAAAGGGCCATCAGCAATTTAAAGAATCACATATCCACAGGTGAAGACGAAATAAATGCGGAACTTCAAAAGAAAAGAGGAAATGCGTTACACCAAAAGATACACCATATCGTAACAAACATATGGAACCATGAAAAGATGCCAGACGAATGGAGCAGCAGCATAACAATACCCATCCATAAAAAAGTAAGAAAAATGGACTGTCGAAATTATAGAGGAATATCGTATGTAAACACCGCTTATAAGATAGTATCGTTGATCCAAGTGCAAAAGCTAATACCATATGCTGAGAAAATACTGGGCGATTATCAGTGCGGTTTTCGACCGGGCAGGTCCACTATAGACCAAATTTTTACAGTCCGCCAGATCATGAAGAAATGTTGGAAGTACAAAAAAGATATACATAAAATATTTGTGGATGTGGTATGCAATGAAGGAGATGGGAATACCATTAAAGTTAATAAACATAAGCAGAATGTGCGTTGAAAACTCTAAAGCAAAGGTGCGAGTTGGGAATGCTTCGTCAAAAACATTTAACATCCGCACAGGCCTGCGGCAGGGAGACCCTTTATCTCCTTTTCTTTTTAACGCTATGGATGATGCAAAACTCGTAATAGCTTTTGCCGATGACATAGATGCTGTTGCGCATAATACCAGAGATGTTAAGGATGTGTTCTCTTCTTTTGAAACTAAAGCTCAAAAAATGGGATTAAAGATCAACGAGGCCAAAACTAAATACATTGTAACCTCTTAGAATCAGAGGCAAAGGATAACACAAAATATAACTTAATGACTACAATTTTAAAGTCTCAAAAGAGTTCAGATATTTAGGAGCAAAAATAACAGACAACAGAAATGAAAAAAAAAATGCTCGTATTGCATCAGCAAACAGAGCCTTTTATGCACTATTTACATTCTTTAGATCTAAACTACGTGCCTTTTTTGACACTTTCTGGCTGGTCATAAAGCTATGCAAAGCCCCATTTATTTGTTTTCCTGTTAACACCCTTCGCTCAATGTCACTGTCATACTTTACATCTCTCGTAAACTTTGAACCCAAGTACACAAACTCATTTACTTGTTCCACTATTTTATCCGTTAATCAGAACTTCACATTTTGTCATGCTTTCTTCTCTTTCAAAAACCATTACTTTCGTTTTGCTTACATTTATTTTCACTCTTTGATTTTCAGGGCATCATGCATAACATTATCCATCGCCAGCAACTTCTCTTCTAACATGCAGAATTAATGAAATATTAATTTTTAAATGGGAGACCCTGTATGCTTATAAAATTTTTGAAATGATCTTTCTTTCCCCTATTAATTACGTTACCCCTACTTTAGACCGTTTTAAGTTACTGTAAATATACAAAATTTAACATTATTAAAGCAAGAGCTACAAAAATGACAACTATAATTGTATATAAATAATCAAAATAGTTTACAGGAGCAGAAAATATTCTGCAAGCGGATATTATATGTTATATTTTGGATGCGTAATAGAACTATTAAATGGGCATCTTACAGTCCAGATTTGACCTCTTTGGAGCCATTTTTTGGGAATTTTGTAAGGACAGTGTGAGTAATAATCCAAGTCATTAAAGATAGGATTTGACTTAAAAATATACATTTTGAATATCAATAATAAAAACATTTTTGATGCAAATATAAATATAACAAAACACGTTATAATGTATAATTATCTTTTATGAGTTATCATTTATCTATATTTTAATTTATTTAAGTTTCTGGAAAGGGCCTTCTTTTTAAAGCCCTATAGAAAAGTAACAGCCAGAGGTATAAAAGAAAGAAAATGAATTACATAAAACCAATTTAGTACAAATAACTCACTAATTGAATATATCACTTTATTTTACAATCGAAAAATCCATGTGATGATTATTGGAAAAATCCATGTGATGATTATTGGCACTGCTTTTCTGATATAAGTTTATCAATGTCCACTGTGAGTATGGAAGTTTGTCAATATCCACTGTAAGTTGAGTAAAGCAAAGTCTCAGGCTCGTGAAGCACATATTTACTCAAACTTTAATCACTGGTCTAAGATAAAGGAACCTTAGTTAAGGTTTTCATTGAAGTAACTTCGGTAGGAAATAAGTTGCTGATTGATCCATTTTATGATTAGATTGCAGCATTAGAAGTTGTTATATTGTTTTTATTGATAGTGTTAAAAAATTTGTACACAAATCAAATTATTTATTATTTAAAAAACATTTTTTTTTCGTAATAATTGTGATCTAAAGATTGTTTTCGAGAAGGACAGAACGAGCGATAGCCACACATGCTGGACAGACTATCGCAGATGCTGGCCCGTGATGCAGATCCATCGCTGACACTGCCGGTTTCAAAATATGTGTCAGCACTTTGCGACGACATAATTATTCGATTATGCGGGTACAAATCTGTTTCGGGTTTGTGGTTTTCGGTTTCTTCCGGTTTCACACATTGCACGAAGCGAGAAACGCATTTAGCCGCCACTTGCGATGAACAATTTTTGGGGAATTCTCACATTAATTGACGCGTTGACATAATGATTTTTGACACAAGTTTTTGGGGTGCTCGTACGAAATGCCATTAGTGCATCTAAGTTTCTCGGAAGAAATGTTAAACACTCATGTAAGCCTCGCAAATTAGGTGATAAAAATAAAGGTATTTCGCCGAAAATTAATAAACCTTTTGGACCATCTTGGGGTCAAAAGTAACGTAAAAATTAAAAAACGATGTCTCTAAAACATAACAAAATCCTTGAGCAGGTATCATCCTTCAGATATCTAGGGGCACTAGTGAGTAGTAGTTGCGATTCGGCGAAAGAGGTACTATCAAGAATTGAACAGGGAAGGAGGACGTTTATCGACATGAAGAACTTCTTTATTAGGCGTGACCTAGACTTAGGTCTTAGAATCCGAATGCTACACTACTACGTGTTCTCAATCCTCCTTTACGGCTGCGAAAGCTGGACCCTAAACCCCTCGCTAGAAAAACGCATTGAAGCTTTCGTAATTCTCTATAGGAGAATATTGCGCATAGCCTGGACCGAAAGAGTAAGAAACCCCGAAGTTCTCAATAGAATGCAGAAAAACAAGGAGCTGATGCTAACAATCAAAGAGCGCAAACTAAGGTATATTGGACATATAATGAGAGGAGACAGATATGAAATACTTCGGTTGATCATCGAGGGAAAGATTCAGGGGAAAAGGTCGATAGGAAGAAGACAGAATTCCTGGCTCAAGGACCTACGCCGATGGCTCAATAAAACATCATCCGAAATCTTCAGAGCAGCTGTGTCACGAGTAATTATTGCCAGTTGGATCGCCAACCTTCAAAAGGAGACGGCGCAATGAGAAGAAGTCCCTAAAACGCGAAAATAAAAAAAAATCCAATAAATATTCTGATTCAACGTTCGCCCCTTCAACGGTGAGTAATGTTGGAAATTAATTTTTCAAGTTGATCAATAACGGGGGGCTATCTGCATCGGGCATCGGTATGTTTTCTAATAAATTTCATACATAATTAGTATCACTTTACATTCGTAGAACGCCCTGTCTCATGCAAACATTCACCATCTGTACTTTTAGATGAAGACACGCGAGCAAAAACCCAATTTATTATTTACTTTAGTGAGTTCGTGCGACAGATGCATACATTAACACCAAATTAAACAATATTAAAATGGGTTGGTGGGGAGCTAGGGATACGGAGGTCGATATGACACGAAACTGTCTTTTATTTGGACAAACAAACTTTTTCTGGCTTTGTTTGTTAACAAATAGTTAGTCTTGTAGTTACCACTTGGTAAAGTAAATAATCCTGTCGTGATAGTAGCCAACATAGCGAAATAATTCTGATTGGACAACAGTTATCTATGGATCTTTTATGCATTCAAACATAAAGCAAGAATAAATACCAAATTTAGATAAAATATACATATCGAAAAAACACGAGCCAGCAAATTTACTGAAACAAATAAAAAAACAAGCTAAAGGACAAATAAATAACAATATAATTTTTTTACTGAAAATAGTCGCAAAAAGGGTAGACCTATCGTGTGGGCCGCGTTAATGTTATTTCCAATATTATTACCATTACTTCCTACCTACTATTTGCTGATTATTTTTTAAAGATGTTTAGAACAGTTCTATCCATATCTGATGCTGAGAACTTACAGTTTAATCTAAATAAGCTTTCTAGGTTTGGTAACAAGGTCACAAATTTATCAGAGACCAACAAGATCAAATATTTAGGTGTTGTATTCGATACAAAAATGACTTTCAAGTATCACATGATAGAAAACCCCATCTCGTGCACGAAAAATGTTGTGTTTTTCTCTTCGTTCAGCAAGAGAACTGTCTGTAAATTCTGTCAAGACTATTTATTGTGCGCAAAAAAGGTAGATTGTAGATTGTAGGACAGGTCGTGAAGGCTATGCAACCTCTCAAGCACCTCGACCTATCAGATCTTTTGTGCATAACCCTTAATCTATTCGAGGCCCGGGATTCCGAGACTTCGAGCAAAGTTTATCAGTTTCCTGGGGGCTAAGTTTCTGACATCGAATGGCTCTAGAAAGGCCCCTTTCAGAAACTTAAGCAGAAACTTAAGCAGAAAAGCGCTGGCCATTTGCAAAGCAAATTTTCTGCAGTTTTAGCAAAGTTCTCGCAGTAGCGGCAACTATCACTCGCTGTTTTGTCCATCTTTTTAAGGTGATACCTCAAAGGGCAGTGTTTAGTGAGGAGCCCTGGCATCAGTCTTTCTTATCTAACTCGAGAAGCTGTTTAACTTTCCTTGGCGAAAGGCTTACTAGCCTTTTCACTTGACTTTGTCCTGGCACTCTATGCCAGTGAGATTTTATTTCATCTGTTTCCCAGCGTCAAACCTCTTCTTTCAAGTGGGCTTTGAAAAGTCCACAGAAGGGTTCTGGGCCGAAAACTTAAGTATTTGCCCCTTCTTTGGCAAGGCAATCTGCTTCTTCGTTGCCTTTAACTCGCTTGTAACCTGGAACCCACATCCGAGTAACCTGATTGTTCGCTGCCAGTTGTCTTAGGGACTGTTCATAGTCCCAAGTCAGTTTAGACTCACAAGTGTATGACTTCAAAGCTTTTAGTGCTGCTTGGCTATCTGATAAAATATAGCTGTCTGCTCGGGTGTTTCTTTCGATGCACTCCTGGGCAAATATCTCTATGGCATGTAATTTTGCTTGTAAAATGGTTGGGGTATTACCCAGAGGTTTTATGAGTCTAAAATTCGGCCCTATAACGCCAGCTTCAACCCTTTCATCCATCTTAGATTCATCACACTACAACATCCCTTTCTGTGTGAGGTTCGTTCTCTGTGAAAACTTGGTGGTTGTTTATAACCACTTCAAACTACATTTTAAAGTCGTACCTAACTGGCATATCTGTCGGCTTAGACATGGATTCTAGGAAAATATTTTCCAAAGGTATATATTTAAAAAAATTTCTATCATTTGGTCACCATGCTACAAAGTTGTAAATAAACAATATTGAATATTTGAAAATTATTTTTAATCTTCAACATCTTTTCTTAATAAAATTTTTGATGTGGTCAAATACCTATAAAGGTACTTTACGCTTGATTAAAAATCATGTTTTTGACAAACCTCGTATACGACTCATAAAATTTAATATCTAATGGTTGAATTGTGGGTTTTAGAACATGCAGAACTTTTTATAGAAAACAATTTTTTCCTAAAATTAATAATAAAATTTTTTTTTATTAGTAGCTAACTTACGTAGACATACTGTAGATCTCTTGGAGAGTATTGAAAATAAATTCCTAAGATACTGTGGCTTTAAGTTGGGAATAAATGGAGATTAATATAATTATTCACAAATAATAAAAACTCACGTTCCGTTTTTTTTAATTCGTAGTTATGGTTAAAAGTCTATATTTATTAAAATAAAAACGTTGCAATAGTCCTAAATTTACATTTTTTTTACATTTTATTCACAAAATATCCATAAATGTTATCTTTGAATTTTTCCTATTGGCTTGTCCGTTAAATAAATAGATAAATAATATTTTTACAACTAAGAAGCTATTGGTACTTTTCTACTACTTTTCATCCAATGATGTCTGATGATCGTTATTCAGTTTTGATTGAAATTTAAATTACCAGAATTGGAGCTTGCGAGTGTTTCTCTAGTAACGATGATAATATTGGAAAATATAATGTACCGTGGCGTATGTATGTATATACAACTCAAAATCATGATGCATTCATCGTGGACCCGGCGCTTAATTTATTGAATAGAGGGTCATTCGCGACCGCCGTGCAATTCGCAGTCGGTTACCATTTTAATGAACGTATACGCTACAAATGCAATGTATTTTTGTGATAATTCGCGTATTCCATTCGACTTGTATCTGCATATAAAGCCATCATAACAAACGTCCATCGCCTCGTAACAATGCCGATGGTCATAATTCACTGACGGAACGTCGCGCGCGGCGATCCGGGGCTTGCCCTGTGTCACATTTATTCGCCGGACACAATCATCAACTAAATAACTCATTCGCGTCAACGAGCTTTCGCCAGAAACTGATTCGCGTTTATTGTTATTTGTCGGAAATGTTTCCTTTTCGATTCTTTTCGGCAATTTAGTCGGGTGTGCAAATTTTGAGTTTGCCCATTCTGTTTTACTCAATAATTACAAAACGATTTTTAATAGCTTATGCTTTTAGAAAGAATTTTTATCTGTTAATATTAAAAAAATAGATATCTAAAACCGATAAAAAATGGAAAGTTATAGTAATGGGTCCGTGTGTGTGTGTGTGTGTGTGTGTGTGTGTGTGTGTGTGTGTGTGTGTGTGTGTGTGTGTGTGTGTGTGTGTGTGTGTGTGTGTGTGTGTGTGTGTGTGTGTGTGTGTGTGTGTGTGTGTGTGTGTGTGTGTGTGTGTGTGTGTGTGTGTGTGTGTGTGTGTGTGTGTGTGTGTGTGTGTGTGTGTGTGTGTGTGTGTGTGTGTGTGTGTGTGTGTGTGTGTGTGTGTGTGTGTGTGTGTGTGTGTGTGTGTGTGTGTGTGTGTGTGTGTGTGTGTGTGTGTGTGTGTGTGTGTGTGTGTGTGTGTGTGTGTGTGTGTGTGTGTGTGTGTGTGTGTGTGTGTGTGTGTGTGTGTGTGTGTGTGTGTGTGTGTGTGTGTGTGTGTGTGTGTGTGTGTGTGTGTGTGTGTGTGTGTGTGTGTGTGTGTGTGTGTGTGTGTGTGTGTGTGTGTGTGTGTGTGTGTGTGTGTGTGTGTGTGTGTGTGTGTGTGTGTGTGTGTGTGTGTGTGTGTGTGTGTGTGTGTGTGTGTGTGTGTGTGTGTGTGTGTGTGTGTGTGTGTGTGTGTGTGTGTGTGTGTGTGTGTGTGTGTGTGTGTGTGTGTGTGTGTGTGTGTGTGTGTGTGTGTGTGTGTGTGTGTGTGTGTGTGTGTGTGTGTGTGTGTGTGTGTGTGTGTGTGTGTGTGTGTGTGTGTGTGTGTGTGTGTGTGTGTGTGTGTGTGTGTGTGTGTGTGTGTGTGTGTGTGTGTGTGTGTGTGTGTGTGTGTGTGTGTGTGTGTGTGTGTGTGTGTGTGTGTGTGTGTGTGTGTGTGTGTGTGTGTGTGTGTGTGTGTGTGTGTGTGTGTGTGTGTGTGTGTGTGTGTGTGTGTGTGTGTGTGTGTGTGTGTGTGTGTGTGTGTGTGTGTGTGTGTGTGTGTGTGTGTGTGTGTGTGTGTGTGTGTGTGTGTGTGTGTGTGTGTGTGTGTGTGTGTGTGTGTGTGTGTGTGTGTGTGTGTGTGTGTGTGTGTGTGTGTGTGTGTGTGTGTGTGTGTGTGTGTGTGTGTGTGTGTGTGTGTGTGTGTGTGTGTGTGTGTGTGTGTGTGTGTGTGTGTGTGTGTGTGTGTGTGTGTGTGTGTGTGTGTGTGTGTGTGTGTGTGTGTGTGTGTGTGTGTGTGTGTGTGTGTGTGTGTGTGTGTGTGTGTGTGTGTGTGTGTGTGTGTGTGTGTGTGTGTGTGTGTGTGTGTGTGTGTGTGTGTGTGTGTGTGTGTGTGTGTGTGTGTGTGTGTGTGTGTGTGTGTGTGTGTGTGTGTGTGTGTGTGTGTGTGTGTGTGTGTGTGTGTGTGTGTGTGTGTGTGTGTGTGTGTGTGTGTGTGTGTGTGTGTGTGTGTGTGTGTGTGTGTGTGTGTGTGTGTGTGTGTGTGTGTGTGTGTGTGTGTGTGTGTGTGTGTGTGTGTGTGTGTGTGTGTGTGTGTGTGTGTGTGTGTGTGTGTGTGTGTGTGTGTGTGTGTGTGTGTGTGTGTGTGTGTGTGTGTGTGTGTGTGTGTGTGTGTGTGTGTGTGTGTGTGTGTGTGTGTGTGTGTGTGTGTGTGTGTGTGTGTGTGTGTGTGTGTGTGTGTGTGTGTGTGTGTGTGTGTGTGTGTGTGTGTGTGTGTGTGTGTGTGTGTGTGTGTGTGTGTGTGTGTGTGTGTGTGTGTGTGTGTGTGTGTGTGTGTGTGTGTGTGTGTGTGTGTGTGTGTGTGTGTGTGTTCGTATGTGCGTTCGGAATTATTTTTCGTCTCGATTATCTCAATTATCTCAATTGCATTCGACGCGTTATTACGCAACTTAGAACTGATTAGATAATTAGCAAAATCGGTCAAACTGTTTGTTATGAAGAATCAAAATACTGAAAAAAATGGTAAACTTTCTGAATTATTTCTCGTCTCGATTATCTCGAGAACACCTTTCGCCAACGTACTATCAGAAAGATTTTGCTGGTTCTCAACACCAACAAAGCCTGTGGATCTGACGGAATCCCGCCGATTGTTCTCAAGAAATGTGCCCCTGAACTAACACCTGTTCTTACAATTTGGGAGTATTTCCGTCCAATTGGAAAATTGCAAGAGTACAGCCAGTCCCTAAATAAGGCAAAAAGACCCTACCTAGCAACTACAGACCTATCGCACTGCTATCTATTATTTCAAAGGTCATTGAAAAAGCAATCAACATCGAGCTCATGAAATATCTGGAAGACTCAGGAATTATCAATGATAGGCAATATGGCTTCCGCCATCAGAGATCGACTGGTGACCTGCTCGCATACGTCTCACATATATGGCAGCTATCTATTGAAAAGTATGAAGAAACTTTAGCTGTGGCACTAGATATCTCCAAGGCGTTCGATCGAGTTTGGCACCAGGGACTCCTCGCCAAGCTTCCATCTTATGGCTTGCCCCCTCAGCTGTGTTCTCTGCTTGCTAGTTTTCTCTCAAACAGGTCTCTCCATGTAGTGGTCGATGGAGTTTCATCTGACACTCTACTCATAAATGCTGGTGTTCCGCAAGGATCCATTCTAGCACCAACACTATTTTTACTTCACATCAACGACCTATTGAAAGCAACTTCATGTCCCGTACACAGCTTTGCCGATGATAGTACCCTCCATACCGCATTCTCTTCCAGGGCCCCT
Source organism: Agelastica alni (assembly GCA_950111635.1). Taxonomy (NCBI): domain Eukaryota; kingdom Metazoa; phylum Arthropoda; class Insecta; order Coleoptera; family Chrysomelidae; genus Agelastica; species Agelastica alni. The sequence goes on from OX467711.1 coordinate 15,499,933, forward strand.
ATATCAGCCCGTGAAACCAGAAATGAACGAGGAAGAAATGTTAACAATATAAATATGGACTTAGCAACAATTCTCGAATGGGGATCCAATAACTTGGTAGAATTCAATGCAAACAAAACACAAGCATGTCTTTTCTCTAGAAAAGCCGATCTCACTGTGCCTAACATAACTTTGTCAGGAGTAACCATACCACTGAAGTCATCCATATCGATGCTTGGTATTACTATCAGCAATAACCTTTCCTGAGAAAATCACGTGAGGTCCATTGCCAAAAGTGCATCCCAAAAACTTGGTTTTTTGTTTCGTGCCAAGATCTATTTCACCTCCAGTCAGCTGCTTATGATCTATAAGGCACAGATCCGACCTGTACTGGAGTACTGTTCCCATATTTGGAGTGCAGCACCTAAACATATCCTGAAGCTACTGGATTCTGTCCAGAAAAGGGCAATTCGTCTCGTCGGTGATGCCTCGCTTACAAACTCGCTCACTTGTCTGGAACACTGTAGAAAAGTTGGCGATTTGTCTCTATTTTATAGATATTTTCATGGGCGATGCTCTTCTGAAATATCAACAATCGTTCCTTCATTGGCAGTCTCTTCGAAATTAACCCGTCAAGTTCAGTCTTCACACCCCTTCGTGGTCACTTTGGAGACCTGCAGAACATCACTTTCCAAAGACTCATTCATCCAACGAATTGCGAGGCTTTGGAACTCATTGCCTAGGGAGGTGTTCCCCGAGGCATACAACCTCCAGAAATTTAAGAAGAACACCAACTCCTACCTTCTTTCCCTTGGTTCCCACGATGTTCTCTGAACATTGCAGGATATCCCTTTTCGTGGAAACCAGAACATAAAAAAAAAAAAAAAAACAAAAAATGATATCGACGTGGGACCAATTGCATTCGAGGCATAATTACGCAACTTTGAATTAATTAGATTTTCAGCAAAATCGGTTAAGCTGTTTTTTATAAAAAATTAAAAAACCGAAAAAAATGGTAAACTACCTAAATTTTGTAATTTATAAATTATACTATTTTTAATATAGAATTTTAAGATCTTTTGAATAATATAATTATTGCATGTTAGGAATATTTGTATCTAAAATATGTATACAATATTTTATTAAAAGAGATAGTCTTAGAAGACAAAAATAGGAATTGTAGTATTTTAAACTTGTGTCAGTATTAAGAGAATAGCATTGAAGACGCTATAAAAGTAAAAAAAAGATGTTTGTAAGAACCGTATCTAATGAAAAAAAGTAGTCTCTGCCCACCCCTACGGGTAAAAGGCGTGACAATATGTATGTACACACAAAGTGGACCAAATTTAGGGCTGTAGGCTACATGCAATGATGAATAAACAAACAATAACAATAATTAGATTTGTTTAAAGCAGCTGGTCAGCGGATCAAATTAAAATATTTTGAATAATAATTGTCACATATTTTTAACATTTTAACCAAAAAACAAAAGAAAGGGCACAATCAATTATGTATATGTAACTGTATGCCTATATCAGTAGAGATCTTAAAGCAATCGTCGAGTGGGGAACCAACAATCTTGTTCAGTTCAACAGAAAGTTTTTTACTCCTGATAAACTGTTGATGACGTACAAGGTTCAAATCCGACCTCTACTGGAGTATTGCTCGCATATTTGGGGTTCAGCACCAAGGCATTCTCTTCGTCTTCTAGATTCCATTCAGAAAAGAGCCATTCGCTTGATAAACAGCTCAACTCTCACATATACTCTTCATCCTCTAGAACATAGAAGAAGAGTTGCAGACCAGTCATTGCTCTACAGATATTTCCATGGCAGATGCTCCAGAGAAATAAAAACTCTTGTACCACCATTGGCCACATTCGGCCGAAGAACTCGGCACGCTGATCAGTCTCACCCATTTACTCTCAAGATTGACACTACAAGGACCAATCTTCATCAAGAATCCTTCTTTTACAGGGCTGCTACGGAATGGAATAAGCTTCCAAAATCAGTTTTTCCAGAGAACTATGACCTGCAACTTTTTAAAAGGCGTGTCCCCAATCATTTCCTTTCTATAATCCCTTTCCCTTCTAATAGTCGCAGTGCGGGCCGTCCGCGGCCCACACGATAGGTCTACCCTTTTTGCGACTATTTTCATAAAAAAAAAATACCTACTTATTGGCCACTTTGTATTTGTAAAATTATGAACCGATTTAGCCTATCTCGTATTTAATACCCTTATCGATGACCTATTGTAACTATTGTCTTTATTAGATCACTATGTACCCTGTTTGTAGTAATTCCCCAATTAAAGAGACGAAACTGAGCAAGTTTTTTATGTGACATTAATCTAATCGTAAAAAATATAAAAGGAAATAAAAGAGAATGTTCCAAAACAGAATTGCCGGCAAATGCCTTCTGTTGTTTTGACTCTCCTATCCCTACTGCCTAACCATAATTAGACACGAGCTACCTAATTACCCAGCCCATGACATTCCGTATGCGTAAAGCCCATCGTGCACGCGCGGGGGGGCGCCACTATACACCGTCGCTATTTAGGGCCGTTGAAAAAACACTTTCCGACCCAGTGACTTCTGTCAATCCCTTTCTGGGATTACGTCAGTCAAGCGGAGGGCCAGCAGCGGGGCTAATCGCGGTAAGCCGAATTGTAGAATCCACGGCCTGCTTTGTCATCGGCCGCCGCGGATTAGCCGCAGAACACAAGCAAGCATTAGAAAAAAAAGCGCGACTCCCACTGGGTATGTATACCTACTAAAACAAAACAAAAAATGCTCCGATGGGGTTATAGACCAGGGATCGGCGATAAAATTCAGCTAACTACCGTTAAATCTTTTACATTCAATGCATTGTTATCTACACACATGAAAATGATCTGAGAATATTCTATTCTGAGCTGGAAGTTTTCAACTATATTGAGGTTTTGCAGTTGATACATTAAACCAAGTGAATTTTGACAAAGTAATTCGAACCACAATCAACTTTTTTTTAAATATTTTTTTTTTAAAACAAATGTAGAAAAACTTTACAATAGCCAATTATAACTCCATTTTAATTCAAAATAAAACAAATTATTGAGTGTTGTGTCCTTTTAAATAGTTTTTAAGAGATCTACATTGTTCTTGCATGGGTAAAAAGAAGAATAATTGTTGTTGGGGTATAGCAAACCATTTTCATTGCAAAGCCTCAAAAAACACATCTTCTTTACTGTTTAAAACCAATAAAAAATAGAACAAAACAAAACATATTCTTTTTTGTGCCAAAGTAAAAACAAAAAAAAAAAGTAAAAAATTATTTATAAAAAGTTATTATCATTTAATTATTTCCATGTTTTAATAAAGTTATTTCTTAATTTTTTCTATAGTAATTTCAAAATTAACGTAGGCTGAGTCAACGTCGCATTGGCGATTGGGACTGCTTAAAGTTCCCAATACTTCGTACCTGTGATGCATTTATTTAACTTTTAGTGGGGACAATAGAACCGACCCTTATAATTTCTTAAACAATAGGGACTTCTGAAGGTCCCATCTACTAATTTTCCAACATGCAATAAATTTGTAACGTCGCATGGGCGATTGGGACTGCTCAAAGTCTCCAATACTTCGTACCTGTAATGCATTTATTTAACTTTTAGTGGGGACATTAAAACCGACCCTTATAATCCCTGAAATAATAGGGACTTCTAAAGGTCCCATCTACTAATTTTTTACCATGCAATAAATTTTAACGTCACATGTGCGATTGGGACTGCTTAAAGTCCCCAATACTTCGTACCTGTGATGCATTTATTTAACTTTTAGTGGGGACAATAGAACCGACCCTTATAATTTCTTAAAAAATAGGGACGTCTGAAGGTCCCATCTACTAATTTTCCAACATGCAATAAATTTGTAACGTCGCATGGGCGATTGGGACTGCTCAAAGTCTCCAATACTTCGTACCTGTAATGCATTTATTTAACTTTTAGTGGGGACATTAAAACCGACCCTTATAATCCCTGAAATAATAGGGACTTCTAAAGGTCCCATCTACTAATTTTTTACCATGCAATAAATTTTAACGTCACATGTGCGATTGGGACTGCTTAAAGTCCCCAATACTTCGTACCTGTGATGCATTTATTTAACTTTTAGTGGGGACAATAGAACCGACCCTTATAATTTCTTAAACAATAGGGACTTCTGAAGGTCCCATCTACTAATTTTCCAACATGCAATAAATTTGTAACGTCGCATGGGCGATTGGGACTGCTCAAAGTCTCCAATACTTCGTACCTGTAATGCATTTATTTAACTTTTAGTGGGGACATTAAAACCGACCCTTATAATCCCTGAAATAATAAAGACTTCTGAAGGCCCAATCTACTAATTTTCTAACATGCAATAAATTTTTAACGTTACATGGGCGATTGGGACTGCTCAAAGTCCCCAAGACTTCGTACCTGTGATGCATTTTTTTAACTTTTGGTGGGGACAACAGAACTGAGAATTAAACCGACCCTTATAATCCTTTAAACACTAGGGACTTCTGAAAGTCCCATCCACTAATGCAATAAATTGTTAACAAAGGAGACTTTGACTTTAAAAGACTAAAATTTAGCCCATGCCTACGACTGTCGTAGAGTAATAAAAACTATGAAGCCTATGAACGGCTGAATACTTGGTAGCCTATTATTCTAGCAATAGCAGGTAAATACACTTTAAGAATTTATTACTCTACATTATTTTTGAAATATACTATATGGAAGAATGGGAAAAAAATAAAGGGGGTAAAAATAACTTTAAGATCTTTTTTTGGTGTTTATTCTTAACAGAACATGCGTTACAGTAGTAGTATTTTATTTAAGTTAGGGATGGCAAAACACAAACAAATCTTAATCAGTTAACTGGTTAAGGAATGTTGTTATCAATGCGTGTATGAAGATGTCGTATTGTTAATAATCCAACGTTTGCTTGCTCGGTCTATAAAACAAAACAAAAACGGTCCGAAGGGATTAGGTTTTATCGCTACACCGGGGCGCTTCGCTTTTGTCACCGCACGCACTGCAGCTACGTAACTCCGGCGAAATTAGCCTTCTTTGTGTTATACGCACGCCAAAATTGAATCAAAAGTCAATAGAAATACGGGGCACGTGCTGCGAAAAAGAAATTTGAAATTCAATTTCGAAATCTCTATACGCGTTTTGCCACTACGAGGAATAGTAATTTTACCGGTAAAGCCACTCGAATCGGGAATGAAAAATATATTCGACGATTCCCTTTAATTTCATATCTCTGCGTAGCCCATTGAATTAAGAATGAAATTTTTAAAAATATACCATATTTTATAATATTATTATTATTTTAATAGAGTTAGGCCTGACTAAAGCACTTCATCACATCTTAGGTTGTATTGCTTCTGGGTTCATTTAGAGCCCTATAAATTACAAATTCAGTAATCTTGTATCAGAATTTCTATGATTCTTATGGATAGAAGGTAGGAAGTAGGAGATCCCATTAAAAAATGTTGGTAGATTATATCCAATCACGTTTAGAAAAGTTGTTTAACAATCATAGTACGACCAGAAAGTATTTGGAATAAGAAAAAAAATCAACAAATAATAATACTTTTATTTAAACAATTTATAATATTTTCTGTGAGGCGGTAAGCGCCTCACAGAAGGATTTGTAGTGAACAAGGGCCTGAGACAAGGATGCTGTGTCTCACCTACTATATTTAAAATTTATGTTGCAACAGCACTTAAAAACTGGAAAAGAAAAGTTCATGGAATGGGCACTGAAATGAATAATAACTCTATATACACTCTTTAATTTGCCGACGATCAGGTTATTATTGCTAACGAGAAGGACGACATGGAGTATATGATGCGAAAACTTATTGAGGAGTACAGAGAATAGGGTTTAACAGTAAATACATATAAAACAAAAAATTTATCCATAGGGAATCCCCCCATCTAGAACTTGAAGATGATCAGAAGATTTTGACCTGCCGGGAATATGTGTACTTGGGTGTTACCTTTGATGATAGCGGTACTGATGCAATGGAAATCGAAAAACGGCTCATTCAAGCAAAAAGAATTATCGGATCACTCAATGGGATACTATAAAGTAAAGAAAAATTAAAATCTATAAAACCATGATAAAAAGTACCTACTAGTGATATCGAGCAAAAACAGCTCACCTGGTACGGCCACGTTCAACGAATGCCCCATACAAGATTGCCCAAACAAGTCTTACAATGGAAACCAAGTGAAAGAAGGAAAAGGGAAAGACCTCGACTGAAATGGCAAACCGGTATTCAAAAGTCAATGAGCGGAAGAAACCTAACATCTGAGGATTGCGAAGACCGAAGGGGATGGAAATTAGGCGTCGGACAACGTCGAAAGACGTTCTAAACCGGCATATATGTATATATATATATATATATTTTCTACAAAACAAATTACTATCTTACTTGCTAATACACGCAATAATACGCGTGAGCAACAACTTGTCAAACTTTAGGGGCTGTCCGTTCCACTTCGATTTTCATTAGTCCCCAAATGTTTTCGATGGGACTTCAGTCGGGAAAAGCTGCTGGCCATAATATGGTTGCCATCCCGTTATTTTCCATCCGAGTTCTTAAATATAAGGAAGTGTGGCAGCGTACGTTGTCTTGTTGCAATCGTCAACCTTCTGGAAACAAAGTATTCGCTGTGTGTACTGTAATGAAAACATTTTCAAAAGTGTCCTCTTGGAAATTTTCGCAAAATCTAAGTCTTTTTCGTACTTGCTCGTCACTTACAGTTGGTATCCTTGGTTTTCTTGCTCTGTATCACTGCGCAAGAAAGTTTGGCGAATAGTTTCGGGAGCAATAGGTATTCCACGTTGCCTATTAAATTTTTTCGCGATTTTTCGAAAGCCCAGTCGCGGATTTCTACGACCCATCTGCAGCAAAGACCTCAAATTCGGTCCTTGTAATGTACGTGGTCTTCCTGAAACTTGAGCATGTTCTAAACCAACACCATTTTTTATACGTTTTAGCATATTGCAAACCGTCGACTTGCTTAGTCCTGTCAAACGCACAATTGTCTCACATCCCCAACTGCGTTTTCATATAATTTGTGAACTAGACGTCTTTTTTTGTACTTGCGTTATTTTATTGATTTTTGTGTTTTCAAGTACTGGAAAAAAAAACTATTATAATATTGAATGTAATGACTTTAGATAAGTCAAAATACTGTCAGTCAAAGCCTACTACAATAGTTCTCTTAATCGATTTAAAATTAAAATGCTAGTATGCATTAATAAAAATCAGAAAATTCTAGATACTTTTTCGTCGCACAATAGTATTCTATGTTTATTGTTATTTTTATTCAATTACTAATATCGCCAGATTCTCGGACGTTAATATCAAGTGACAAACAATCTATCTCGAGGTCGTAATAAAATGTATTGGTACTGTTTTTGCTATAATTTAGAAGCGCGCACCAAATATTTTATTTTTTAATTAAAAATGTAATTGTCATATCTCGAATTAATGCATTTCAAATGTGGCTAGTAAAGTGAGGCGTACGAAACCAACCGTTAAGTACTTGAGAATGGATTCTTGACTAACCTGAAATAATCTTATGCTCAACCAGGACTTAAACTATGTAAACTTTTAATTGGGAAAAGTAATATTTCAGAAAACTAGCTAAGAAAACCATTTTCTGTTCTTTTGAAAACTGTGGACAACTACAGAAAAACACAAGATTAGTAGTAAAAACCAGGTCATAACAATTACAGGTCTCCTTATTGGCCACATGTGACACCTACACAACATCATTATGTAAAATAGAGAACTTTCCCGCAGACAATACAGCAGAGGAACATAAATAGCGAATGGCAGTATTTGGACATTCAAAAACATTCAAATAAAGGGAATAAAAGTAACGAAATGGGTGTTACAACTGGAATATAGCCTAGATGGTTACGGATAAGTATCTAAGAACAAAAAAAGAATAATAATTAATGCTGCTGTAATGTGAAATATTTAATTAAACACTTGAATTTTAAAATAATGTCACAATAGACATAAAAAATCTACACACTATTAGAATATTTTATTCTTATGGTAAAACTATATTAAACATTCGTCGTCATGCCAACAGATTAACAGCATTATTTGATTCATACTAAAAAAATAAAAAAAAAAGACGTATTGTTTTTAAGTGGCTCAAATCAATACCTTACCTAAAAAATTTTATCTACCTCATTGTTTTGATTTAAATAGTAAATTTAAGGCAATGTTTTAATCGTACCAACTAAATTTATCACCAACGAATAAAACTTTCAACATTTTATCGACATGAAAACCTCCCATTTGATGTTATTCATTAAAAAAGAGCCTAATTCCGGAGTCCGGAATTACAAATCTTAACAGAGCATAATCTCTTAAAAAGGTTAGTAAAAGCAGGAAGGAGCTGTGGGGAGAAAAACGCGCAGCCAGTAAATAACAAGCCCTTGTTTTACAAACAAAAGACACTCATTCTTCGACCTTATCGCCCTTTTTCTCTATCACGCACAAGACCAAGACCACCATCGCTGCCGTTCTATCTCCCGAACATTTTTCTCCTCAACTTCACGTACTTTACATTTTCCTTTGCGGGAACAAAAGCGTCACTTATCGGTTTTATTCAGCAGGAAAAATATCTCTTTAAAAAAAACTACTTTCTCCCGATCGACCAGAAAAGCACAAATACTCCAATTTATTTTAACAGACATTTTTTAAAAGTTTTTTCAAAGAATATATAAATAATTACCAGTTTGACATTACATTTTATCACTATTTTTTATTTGCTTTCAAGGTCCTTATTTTCTTTTCTTGTGCTGTAATTGTTTGTTCCATGTCATCAGACTTCCAGGACTTCCTTTTACCTTTTTAATATACTTTGGACTAGTTGTTGACATTTTGTATTTAATAAACATTATAGTTTTTAAAACATGGTTTACACAAATAAAAGAAGGTTAGGTTAGGGTCCATATTTAAACTAACCGCTATGATATTTTTTAATGACAAAAAATTACTTTAAAGTAAATTACACCCCAAGACATATTGTTTATACATACATGGGATACTTAAAAATTTTAATTAAGGTTTAAATGTCCTTAAATCGAAAGAGATAAATAAAATTTACGTCACAAAACAAAGTATTTGACAACAATAAAGACGCCAGCATCAATCTAGTGACGTAGGTGGCAGCTATTAGATTAATGGAAAGTACTACTAACCCATAATTGGACCAGTGCCCAAATTTGGATCATCTTTATTTTAACCCTTTTAGTCATACTGTCACTCAGGAGTGACATCAACTTTTATAATTCTAATTGTCTACTGTAGTTGTCCATCGCTTACAAAATATGTTGCTTTGTATCTTTCCATGTATAAACGACTGACGTTCATGTTAAGAGTGCGCATTTTGTATATACTTCGTTTAAAACGATAGTTTGACAGTTGTATGTTGGACGGTGTTACAAACAAACTAGTATTTTTTCGTTTATTAAACTACTCATACTATGATAGTTCACGAATTGTTGTCCCTAACATAGTTGGCATTGAATAACAAATGCAAATAAAGTAACAGGAAAAAGCTTTTGTATAAGATTAGTGTGTGGCAATTAGTATTGGCGCATATAATTTTTTTTTCATTGAGGTGAGCGTGATTTTATAAAAATGGACTAAATTGAGATAAGAGGTGCAATAAAGTACTTCTGTAAAAAGGGGTTATCACCGCAAGAAATTTAAAAGGACATGGTAGAAGTATTGAATGACTCTACCCCTTCGTACCAGGTAATTAAGAACTGGTCACGAGATTTCAAATTGGAAAGATAGTCCTGTTAACATGCACCAAGCGCAGGAGCCCCCAAAACTGTGGGGACCAAAAAAAATGTGAATTTAGTCCATGACATGGTATTAAATGACAAAAGAATTACAGTCAAGGCTATAGCAGAGCACCAGGCGCAGGAGCCCCCAAAACTGTGGGGACCAAAAAAAAATGTGAATTTAGTCCATTACATGATATTAAATGACAGAAGAATTACAGTCAAGGCTATAGCAGAGAAATGTAAGTTTTCTGTTGGGAGCGTTGAAAAAAATTTAACATTAGAAATTGGCTCTCAAAAAACTCTCTGCACGTTCGGTAACACGAATACTGACGGCAGACCAGAAGCGTGTTCGCCAGGTTGCAGCGAAGACAAATTTGTAAATCATTAACAGGAATCCCGATGAATATAAGCGAAAATTTTCTTACGGTCGACGAAACATGGGTTCATCACTTTCATCCAGAACCCAAAAAACAAAGCATGAAATGGCGGCATAGGGGTTCCCTTTCCCCTCGAAAATTTCATATTGTCCCATCAGCTGGTAAGATCATGGCCACAGTTTTTTGGGACTTTGCAGGTGTTATTTTTGTAGATTATTTACTACGTGGCCGCAACATAACAGGTGAATATTATGCGAATGTAATACCAAAAGTACGCGGAGCAATCAGAAAAAAGAAAAGAGGAAAATTGAGTCGAGGTGTGCTCTTTCACCAGGACAACGCTCCGGCCCACAAAAGTTGTGTTGCAATGGCTGCCATTCACAATGCGGGATTTGAAAATTTTTGAGCAACCCCCTTATTATCCAGGTTTGGCCTCCAGCGACTACCATCTTTTTCCAAAATTAAAAGAACATCTTCGTGGAATCCGCTTTGCTGATAATAAGGAAGTGATCTTGTCGGTAGATAATGGCTGAAGACTCAAAGTTCTGATTTTTTACAAAAGAGTTTGAAACACTTCAACACCGATATACCAAGTGTATAAACGTTGCAGGTAACTATGTTGAAAAATAAATTAGTTTCATTCTTCTCATGTGTTTGTTTCTATGTTAGGGAGCTATTCGTGAACTATCCTCGTATTAATTGCTGAAATAGGTAAGACAAAACTACTTTTTATTCTACAGTATATGTATTTTAAGCATTAGGCTACTAAAAATGAGTTAGATTAGGGTACCTCATTCTTACTCGTGATGATAAATGTAACATATTTCAGTGTTATGTAAGAAAATAATAACTTTTTCATGTAAGGTTATCTTAATTAAAAGGTTTAAAAAATTGGATATATTCCTTTAGATCATGGCAGGCTGATAGAGAAAATCGGCTTGTTCTTTACTTTCTTCTTTACTTTAGCTCCTATAATCTTTTACAGTACCAAACTTCACGATTAATATAATCTGGGGGCACTATAGGATTGAATCGCTTTTCTGAACCATTATTGCCAACTTATAAAATTCTAAAAAATAACGGGGAACAAGGTGCTACGGAGGTTACACAGATATATACAGGGTGGCCAACCGAAAACGAAACAGAACCATTTGCAGGAACCTCGTCAACATTTTAAAAAAACGCTTAAACCCGTCGATTTTGATTAAACAGGGACATTTTTTTCCGGTTTTTTTTGACTCCACTACCTTCAACCACAAGCGAGGGTAAGAATTACCCCAAAATTTTTAAATTCATTGAAGATCGAATTAGATTTCTTTAAAAAGCTCTGACGATTCTCTTTACAATAGTCTTTAAATTTTACATTTCCTCCCAATACTTTAAAAAAAATTACATGCTAAAATTCCAATTATTTTAGTTGCTTACTTACTACTTAATTGATTAAATTTTCAAACTGATGACCGCCCGCTTTTATACAATAATAAAGATTTTGTTCAAAACGTTCACGCACATTTCGAAGAATTTCCGGAGTAATTCGACGGCACTCGTCAACGATTCTTTGACGCAAATCTGCCAACGTCGCTGGTTGTGTTTTACTTTTCAGATGTACCTAAAAAAAGAAATCTAGATGCAATAAATTTGGCAATCGTGAAGGCCAATTAATGATGCCTCTTTTCCAATCCAATGCCGTGGAAAACGTTGGTCTAAATACTGACAAACAATCGCCGCATAATGCGGAGGAGCACCGTCCTGTTGAAAATAAAAATGATCTTCGTTATACTGTGGATTATTTTCAAATATATTAGTCAAAGCAGGGTCAATAGCGTCTTCCAGTAATTGCAAATTTATTTCGCAAATTGCCTGGTAGAAATAAAGGACCCACCAGTCGGTCACCACAAATGCCAGCCTATACAATTAATTTATCCGGTTGCTGTGTATGCACCTCATGAAAAACTCTTGGGTTTGAATCGGACTAATAGCGGCAATTGTGGCGATTTACCGTCCCGTGCAAGAAAAAACTAGGTTCTAGGTACTAAATTTATACCATTGGCCTACTTAACTTGAATGAATGACTTTTTACCGTTCGTGATTGTTTGCAGATAAGTTTCACATTTAAAATCTAATTTCTCAATAAGTAATAAGAGGAATTTTAAACCTTAAATACTATTAACCTTATAGACTATTGTACCTATAGAGAATTGTAAGAGCTTTTAAAAAACACCTTATTAGACCCCCAATGCCATTAAAAATGTTTGGGGTAATTCTCACCCTGGCTTGGGGTTGAAAGTAGTGGAGTTATCAAAAATCGACTGGTTTGAGCGTTTTTCTAAAATATTAACGAGGTTCCTATAAATGGCTCTGTTTCGTTTTCGGTTGGTCAACCTGTATGTATGGTTACGGAGGTTACAATACAATGTATTATGTTTTCTTTTTATGGAAATGTTATTTTGTTTTTTTTTTCGGAATCTGTGTATTTTTATAAATATATGTATTGTTTATTACTCATGAACATTTTTTCCTGTAGTTTTATATCAGATCCATGAAAGCGGAAAGTCCCTTATGAGGGAAATTTTCCAGCAGTAAAGTGGTGGGGAGATAATTTTTTGTAACGTATTAGTGTATAACTAACACCGTGGAACATATATACCAAGTTTTGTTATTTTTGAAGACCTTGTTCTAGATACTTGTTAGGTACGGGTTAAAAAACATTTTCAAATAATTCATACATTTTTAGAACATTGGAAGAAATACGGGCTTTGATTATTTTCAAATTGCAGTAAGTGATGTAGCAGAAAAAAATCTTCGGTACGTCTATGAAATGAAAAACACTACCGTTTAGATAAAGATAGAATGGGAGTGAGAAGTGGGAAGCAGGAAAATTTCTCTCCTGACCTTTTAGAGTTGAAAAATTTTACTTGGTTAAATTTGGGTTGTTGAGTCGTCATTTAAAATTAAACATAACAAGACACGATCGAATTGATGAAAACTGTAATGCAGTGTGAAAGAGAGGAACTAAAATTTTAAAAGCATTCACGATATTAAATCGACGGAAAGTAATATTAATGCAATTTTAAATGTCGGTTTGTAGAATAGTTTCGAGTTGCGAAAATCACCTTTTTTTGTCATGAATTTGTTTGTCCAGTCAACGATTTTAACAAAACTAATGTACTGAAATTCAATACGCTAAAGGATATACAAGTATGCATATAATTCCAAACACAAGTACGTTTTGCATGGCAAGATACGAATCTAACTAACAAGCAACAAGTGTTATTATGACTTTTACCAATATGTTTGTTTGTTTAAAAAAAATATGTTCATTTATTGTCGGCCAACGACCAAAAAACCACTTATACCAGTCACTACTGATGAATGGTTGAAACATTCGAAACGTGACATCGCATGTTCGCGTGTCGTGTCTCTATTTTCACTGCAGTACACTTTTAAAAAGTGACCAAACGCTTTGTACAATTTATATTTGCTTGCCCACAAAATTCATCAGAAGATTGCATAGCAATATTTATAGCTTAGGTAAAAGTTATTTCGTTACCACTGACTTTTCTTGTTTACCATTTTTACCGGTGTAATTGGCAAATTAAACAACAATTAAAACTTGCACCAACATTTCATGAAGTTAAAATTTGTTTCAATATGCAACAATTGCGAAGAAAGGTGTAAAAGATGTTCCAGAATTTTACTTAGCAAAGAAGTAAAAGTAAATATTTATATATTTGTTATTTTACAACATATAATTCAGTAAAAACCATTAAAGCATCATCAATATTTTGATACTATTTTCTTTTTTTAATAAAGTGTTCGTGGAAAAAGACATTCAGAAATACATTATTGTTTATTTAAAAAAGACGTTTTGTTCTGGGATTTCAGAGTTTCTACACATTTTCATTTGATAATACAATTCTGATTAAAAAGGTTATGTTATATAATAGAGGAAAAATTTCCTTTTTCTTATCTTCCTTAAACACATGTTTAAATGGTCGACTTGCTGATTAGGTTATAAGTTTTTGGGTATTTTGTCCTTTTTTTTATATATATATATTTTTTTTTATATTTTCGGTAGCCAATAGGGTAGTTATGGTGTCAAAGTAGTGATTATCTTTTTATTTTATGGCAATATAACGTTCAGTACATGTTTTGTGATGGTTTTACTTTCAACTGCCAGTAATTTTTTGTCTTCGAAAAGAGAAAATTGGGGCGTATATCTTATGAAAAACAAAAACATTTGACACTTGATATTTATGACTGGTGTAGTGAATGTTGCGTTTTGTTGGTGTTGCTAACTATGTTTATTATTTGATATTGTAATATGGGGGTGGACTTTTAGTTAAATTTATTTTGTTGCTGTTTTTATAAAATTCTGCATCATAGTGAATACAAATAAGGAGATTTGGTTTTCTTGACTATTTTATGGTGTGGTGTGTTTATTTTGCATGAGCTGCCATCTGTTGTTTTTTTTTTGAGATTACGTTGTAACGTTTATTTTGAAATTTAATTTTTTAAATATTGTTATGATATATTTCGCCAAGGTTTTTTATGTCTGTTGATTTTTTGTGTATTTTCAATACTGTTGCAACGTTTTTTGTGAATTTGTATGCGTTTATTCTAGATTCAAGATGTTGGCAGATTTGTCCTACGTAAACTTTGTTGCAATGTTCTTCGTTGCAAGGAATTTGGTATACTTGTGCTTTTTTTTGTTTATTGGACTGCTAATTTTCAATATGAAAAAAGTAGTTTTGTTTTGGGTATTATACCCTTTGTGTCCAACTCGTAAGTTGTAAGGTTTTAAAATATTTGATATTTTTTCAAAGTCAATTAATATAAGATAGTTCTATAATATGGTGGTTTTAATGGTAAAAACATTTTTTTTTTGGTGGATTTCATTTTGAAATAAATCGATATAAAACAGTGTTAGAAATTAAAGCAAGAAATAACTTTTTAAGAGTGTATTCGCGAGCGAATCGGCTGGCTATATGTGATCAGTAGGAATTTCTATTACTATTTGCGATGGAGATATCCGATATAGATATATCCACCGCAGGAATGCTTTCTCTCCCCGTTTCGTTTCCCGTCTGCGCCGATTCCCCAGGGACGCCATTTTCTTGCGATTTCCCCGCTATCAGCGATACAAGGTCCGGGATGGAAGGCTGCCACGGACCATCGATGAAAGTCGATCTCTATTTTATTCCATACGGAGTGAGAAAACTTATCCGCGATTCAGTCTTTTGTTTTTGCAATCTGTTTTACTTTGAAATCGAACAAAGTTACAAGCGATTAAGTGTAATCGAATACTTTATCAATATTTTCGTCTATTTCTTTTTTGTCTTGCTTACTCAGCCTCTATGGCAGGGATGAGCACTTTTTCATTTTGACTTTGAACAATTTCCTCAATGCCATACAGCCTCATTGTACCGCCAATTTAAAGAATTTTTAAAAGATACAAAAAGTGAATGTAATGATATAATTTACAACACAGAAGCGCGTTTGTTAAGTTGAGATATTATGCTAAAAAGAATATCTCATTCTCTCTCTTGTCCTTTTACTCTCAAAAGAGTATGGTGACATCATGTCCGAATTGCTCGAGTCGTAGTTCTCCATCCTTCTCTGTCTTGAGCTGCAAAAGATTCTTTTTGCAGACCGTGACCAATGATTTCTTTGGTTTGGTCCACCTAGGGCGTCGGAGACCTTCCTCTTGGTCGTTTACCGTTGATTTTTTTTTCTACAATAAGTTTTTCCAGCCCATTCGTTCTTCTTGAAATGTGAAATTGGTTTATCCTGGTTGATAGCCTCGTGGTGATTTTTAGTTTTTTAAGAATTGACACGTTAGTACGGTGTTCCGTGTATGATATTCGCAGCATTCTTCTGTAGGCCCACATTTAAAAAGCATCTATTATTGATTGGCCAATTTTAAAGTCCAAGACTTAGAGGCATATGTGGCAATAGGAAAGATCAAGGAGTTTAATAATTTCAGTTGCGTTGAGATATTGCAGTCTTTCCATATTTGAGTTAGTTTTATTGTTAAGTTATGTGCTATGGCTAGTCTGCGTTTAATTTCTATTTCTCCATCACAGCAGCCTTTGTTTGTAATAAGTGATCCTAAATAGTTAAATTTCTCTATCACTTTAAAACCATCGATCTGTCTAACATTGGCAGGGTTGCGGTCTATTATCATAATTTTCGTCTTATTTTTGTTCAACGTAAGACCATGTTCTCTGCTGATCCTGTCCAACTTTATCATGAATTCCATGAGTTCTGCTTCCGTACGAGCTAGTATTAAGGTGTCATTTTCATATCTAAGGTAAAAAAGAATATATAACGTAAAAAATAAGATAATTAGTTGTTTGCGTGAAAAAAAAGATAATCATTACATGAACCCGAAGAAGAAGAATGTGTGATTTTGTTTTTCTCGTCAATAAAACTCAGCATTTGAATGACTTAAACATGAAAAAAAACCACTTTATTTATGAAATTTTTGATAAAATTAATGCTTTAAAAACCAAGCTTAAACTTTGGAACAAACACCCCTTGTTAAAAAAAGTCACATTTTCCAAAGTTAAGAAAATAAACTCCCTTAGAAAAACGAAAATATGCCCATCTTTACAAAAATAATAACATTTTGTGCAAGTTATTCTTTATTGGAGCAGTCAAGAAATTGTAGTTTAATTTGTTATGACAGTTACCCAAACATTTTTTTCTGAATGATTCTCTTATATACAGAGTGTTTTAAAAAAAGGTGACCCCATATCTAGGATAGGTAGAAAACTAAAAAATAATTGGGGTTTGTTAAGTAAAAAAATTTCGTTACACCATCCGTATTCAAGATAAAGGGCGTTGAAGAAAAAAAATACACATTTATTACGATTTTGCCGAAACTACTGGAAACATTGTAATGAAATTTTATACGAATATGTTTTAGAATATGATACATACCATGAGTTTGTTTTTATATTTGACTCTCATAGAGGGCGCTAGTTACACGGTTCGTACCAAGTACTATTGAACATAACTTTTGTAAGGTTAGATTTATTAATTAAAATTTTAAATGAACTTAAACATCATTTAATTCTACACTAAATATGTACTCTTGGTAAAACTAGATACTATGTACCGTCTTCGGAATATTTTGATTTAAAAATTATTAAGTAATAACCAATTTCTTTTTCTTCAACGCCCTTTATATTAAATACGGATGGAATTACGAAAATTTTTTACTTGGCAAACCCCAATTATTTTTTATTTTTCTACCTATTCTAGAGACAGGGTCACCTTTTTTTGAAACACCCTGAATATATTTATTCTTTTTTTCTTAGTTTTTTCTCAAATATGTTCATCTTTTGACAGTTCATCTCACTTTATTTAAATTCTCTTGCATTATTTCTTATTAATTTTTTTTAAATTTCCTTTTTTTTATTGAATATACTAGTAATGTTTTAAAAGCTACAGAAAACAAAAATAAATAAACTTTGTATGGTTGTGTAAATAAATACCGATTTTTTAAACAGTTGTTTGAATAAAAACTGCTCTCTTTGAAATTTTGTCTTTAAGGAATTAATTTTTTTTATTATTTTTCCTGCAGTTAAAAAAATATGTTTCCTGTAGGTACGTGTTTTTTCGTTCATCCCTGTGTACTTTAAAAGAGACATTCCACAGAGTAGGCGCAAAATTAAATTTTCCATTATATTTAACGTTTTTTCAGTGGTCCACATTTTATTAAATTTGTACTTACCTGCTAATGTGTTCTTTTTAAAACCGAAAACAAGCCATTTGATTTTGATAAAATGTCATCCGATTTTGTTGTTGTCTGCTGTAAATCGGCAGTTTTAAGAACTACAAAGAAAGTACAGTTGGTCGACAATATTGCCACCGATTGTATTCAAGATTTTACAGGACTTAAAAATACAGCATTTAATTTAACGAATGGTACATAGTTGTACCTACTATAATCATCTCACTTACCGATCTATTATCACAGGGTCTGAAGGTGTTTCGTTGCGGTTTCCACAACTCTTTTTGTCACAACATCGACTGAAATAAAACAAAAATCACATTAATGAAACTAAACACACATTTTTCCACGTAAAAAAAATTTTTGCCAGCAAAAAGGCATTTGTTTTACATAAAGTAATCTTCCCATAAACAAACAAAAATGTACTCCTTAATCAAAAAAATTTACAAAACGAGCGATAGGTTAGGGTTAGGTGAAACGGCGGTTCGGAGGGAACCCACTTAGGCCTTTTGGCCGGTTGTGATACCGTGATGGACGGCGGTACCTTCTCCCTCTACCGTGAGAACCAGTTGAACTTTTAATAAAAATGTGAGGTCTTTATGCTATATATTCTCCATTCTATTGTATGGAATGGAGGCTTGGACACTTAAATCAGAAAACATCAAGAACATAGAAGCATTTGAAATGTGGTGTTATAGGAGGATGCTAAGAATACCATGGGTTGACAAGGTTTCAAATGAGGAAGTACTACGCCAAATGAATAAAGCCAAACAACAAAAAGAAGAAAATTAGAATATTTAGGACATATTCTGAGTGGAGATACATATAATATCCTTAAGCTAATTATTTAAAGCAAAATAAAAGGCAAGAGAACGATTGGCAGAAAAAGAATCTCTTGGCTGCGCAACTTGAGGGAGTGTTTTGGTGGCACGTCCGCAGAACTCTTTAGCTGGGCGATTGATAAGGTCCGAGTAGTGGTGATGATTTCCAATCTCCGATAGAAGCGAAATTTCAAGAAGAAGAAGTGAGGTCTTTGATGCTAACTAAGATGAGTTCAGATAAATCAGCAAAGTTCGGTTGCTCTAGTATAGCAAGCCGTTTTCTGCCTAGGTCAGGGCAGTGGCAGAGAAGATGTACCATTGTTTTCTCCTCTTCCTTATCGTGACAGCTTCTGCAGAAGCCGTGTCGTAGCTCTGCGATTCCCAGGCGCTGTGCATGGGATCTACCTGCCCAGTGTCCTGTTATGGCCGCGATCGCATCTCCAATGGACTCCCTTGATAGAATTAAAACATCATTGGTTCGATGTATATCTAGTTTAGGACAAATATGTTTCGATGATGTGCATGTGCAGGTTTATTTTGCTACCTCAAGTTGACTTTTTGAACTACTTTGGTATGAAGAAGGAGCCGGAAATTTGCAATCGGTGCAATAAAACTGAAACTTCGAAAACAAACCTTAAATCCAGCTTCAATCCAATAGTTTAACACAGAAAATCAATTAAAATCTCTGAGATAACTAAAACTTTGGTTATACTATTGATCAAATGACAGAATATTTGTTGTTCACACCTCGATCCGACATTTTGTCATTAACAATTCCATCTCGCGTTACGTTATTTTTCGCTATAAACAATAATCACATAATCTAAAACTTTAAATGGTGATAATATTTTTTCACAAAACACTTATCTTTACCTGCCGCTGTAAAAGCGGGGGGATTATTATTAATATAAATGACACCAAGAAAGTCTTGATTTATTGTTTATAAACGCGCAAAATTTTTTACACGGGATTTTCAATGTAACCTATTTTTGTTTGAAAACATTTTTAAAAACCGCGCATTGCTTATGACTAATGTAGAAACAAACCTGTTGTTGCAGCGTTGACAAATGAATTTCAAACCGTTTGATGACAGTTAGTTCAGTTTGTTTTTTGTATCCAAAATATTAGTTTGACGCATGCGCTGCTCGAGGTGAACATTTTACTTACAGTTGTGTCTGTTAATAGGTTATGTTTTATATGTATTAAGTTTACATTAGAGACAGAATCGAAGATTTATAATAATTGTTTCTGCAGCAGTCAATTAACAAAGCGTTTAAAAACAGTACATAACCGCTCATGCGCATTCACAGTAGTTGTTAACTGCTCTATCTGAAATTGCTGCAGAACAAACATATTAATAAAAATAACTATTGCTTAGCTCGACCCGACAATGTTGGTTACAAAATGCTGGCAGCGTAAACAAGGCTTTTAAAAGTTTGAACTTAATATTATTGTTAAACAGTCCGTTTAGTATAAAAAAAACGGCCATGCTATTCGATAAAAGGAAAAACCACGATTTTTCATCAGCCTACGACGGTTTGCGTTCTCCCCCTTCTTACGTCAAAGAAGTTGACGTGGCCGACTCGATGATGTAGTCACGAGATTCCCTAAATATTCTTTCCCCCGATGGTCTTGTATAACGCCAAGGGATGCGAAGGGATGGGGGCGGTACATTCTCCCCGGGGAGTCTGTCTTTTCCCTATTCCCTTGTCTTCTTCCCATAACAAACATCGTTCTCATTCTAGGATCTCGCCTCTTGCACACACACACACACACACACACACACACACACACACACACACCATTTCTTCTATGCAACTTCATCTTCTCGTGAGTACAGGGTGATTCGCTTCAGCTTCTTCCGGTTCTTTGTCGTTTAAGTTGTGGATAAACATCGTACTTAACATTTTTGACAAGTAATTGTTTCTCCGTACATTTTCAAGCTGTAAAAATATGAGTCATTTTCTTTCGAACGTTTTTTTATTCTCTTTTAAGCGGTGCAGTTGTATTAAAATTTGCGCATTGATAACTGTTTTATTGTTAAATAATTTTTCATAAAGTATTCGCGGTCGTTCCAAAATTCGGTCAAATTTGCAAAAAAACTTGTTCCACCTGATTTTTTCAGCGCTTTGGAATCGCCTCGTAATATATCTCGAGCTAAAACGTATTCGTATTTTTACGTCATGTAAACAATCTTCGCTACTGCCTAATATTCTTGAAAAATTATGTTTCCGAGGTCATAAAATAGGCTATGTGATCAAATTTTCAGTCGTAAACGATGAGAGAAGAATTTTCTTCCATAATATTTCTGAGGAAATTGATAAATATGATTAGAAAATTCGGGAGTATGGTAAATTCTTCAGTTCTCATTTGTTTCACGAGTAATAAAAATATTGTAAATAATTTTATGTGTTATTATTTTAACAATAGGGTTGAGCTTGACAAAAACCATTTGGCACCTTGACCTTAAGGTCTTTGGTGCCATCCCTTAGGTTATTTATTTTGTTACTTCTGGGTCCATTTCGAGCCTTTTAAATACGAAATAAGTGAACTTGCAATCACAATTACTAAGATCTTCATAGATAGGTTGTCTTTTCAAGCGAACTTTCTTTTTTTTGTGGTACTCCTTCAGATTGTGTTAAATGAGGGTGTACAGATTCTCTTTTCTTTTTGCAAAATTTACAAAAATCATTCTATACTCTGCTTATCTTGTTCATTGATTGTGTGGTGACCTGTGGTGATTCCTGCTTTAGATACTTTCTATGGAGTAACAGGTTGTTATCGCTACATTATTACCATGGTGCCCAATCTAGATTATTCTAGTGAATAGCTTCAATATTTCTCTATAAGATTAGAATTAAAATAATTCCTAAGAACGTTAGAATGTTAAAATGGTAATAATGGTATAAATAGGACACTGTTAGCAAAATTAATAGTGTAAATGAAACACTAGTAGCCTTCTTTACTTGGGTTTACAGCATTTATGCGTCTGCGCATGCTTCTAATTAAAATTTGAATGAAATCTTGAGAAATTTTTTTGAAAAGTATTTAGATCCGGGCTTTTTGTTGGCCAATGCATAACTGGTATACCGACTTGATTAAGATGGGTTCCAAAAAAGGACCAACAAAAATTACATATTTTATTACAATATTCTCAAGATAGTAATTAGCATTCATGGATCTCGTACGGACAGGAACTAATTATGTGCGAGCGTTAAAGGATATACAACCCCAGAACACAACAGAGCAACCGCTGAACGAAGTTCTTGAAGTGATATTGCAAGGAGGTTTTTTTCCAATTAATCACAGACTCATTTTGATTATTTCAAGCAATATGTAACCTTAAAATTCCATTCTCTCTAGTAAGCAAGAGTACAGTTGCTGATCTCCTACTGTTTAATCCAGCTTCATTTAACCGTCTTCTAACTGTTTTAGAAGAAATTGTGACATTGCGAACAACTTCGAGTTCGTTTATGATCACATAACTAGTGACTGTCCTGTTTCTTAAGCGTATTTTACAATAAAACGTATTACTTTTAAAAAAGAAACAATGTATAAGCTTACTTTTAACAAAAATAAATCGCAAGTACTGCTCAAAGTTGTAAATCTAAATGCATTGTTTTGATAGGTGTCATTAACAACGAGACTATATGTATCATTATCATCATCATTATCATCACACAACCTGTAGTGTCCACTGCTGAACATAGGCCTCCCTCAATGTTTAGTCCACCTAACGTCTCGCCACATGTCTGGCCCAGTTCCATTTTATATGTGCTATTCTCTCTGTAGCATCCTTGATCCCTGTTCTAGTTCTAATAATTACATTTGGAACTTTATCTCTTAGTATTTGTTCCCAACATCGCCCTCTCCATGGTTCGCTGAGCCATTCCAATTTTTTTACAACTCTTTTTAGTTAGTGTTAAAGCTTCTGCACCACACACGAGCAAAGGAAGCATGCACTGTTTATAAACCTTTTCAGGCGTTTCGGTATATTGCTTTTAAATACTTCCTTTCTCAGCTTGCCGAATGCCACCCATGTTAGAGTTATGCGTCTTTGAATTTTGCAGGTTTATTATCTCGGTTTATTCTCAGTTTATGGCCTAAATATTAATAAGATGTTATATCCTCGATTTTAGATTCGTTTGGGGATATGTTGCTACTTGAAACCAAGTTTGTCATATATTGAGTTTTTGTACGGTTAATTTTTAGACCTAGCTACTGTTATGTTTTGGTTATTCAACTTGGGTATTTTTTGTATATTATATTACAAAAAGAACTACGCATATATACTCGACTAATCATTCACTGTCATCACTTGACATAACTGTCACTATCACACTTAAGATGTTATTCTCATCATACACATATATAACACCTTCCCTCCTAAAAAAATAGCATTTCTTTCTAATTTATTTGTACTCTTCCTGAGGTCTTAGTTGATTGAGTCTTAACAAACGTGCCCAAAATATCTTAAAGTGTAAAATTATTTTAAAATAAAAACTTGATCTCTTTGGTATTATTTTCAAAAGTAATACCACTAGAGGTCAAATTATTTCCGGATATTAATTTGACCTCGCGTGGTATTCGGTAAGAAAATTCCACACCTAATTGTGGTGAAAAATCAAATATTTTTAAAATTTATTTTTTCATTTTCAACAATGCAAATAATTTTTTTCATTAAGTCACCAGCGAAACATAAAATGTGTGGTCGACTTAATTGTTGACCAAGTGAGACCCTAACCTCGAAATTATTATTTTACTTTTGAAGCTGTCAAGTGGCACGACGTAAAAAAATGTTTCGCTTCGGTCAAGAAAGCAGAGAAAATATTCGCCAAGAGATTGTCACCCGCGAATACCAGGAAATCGAAGTCAAGCGTACGGAGGCAGTTCACAAATTTTTGCGCAGAAAAATCGTATAATTTTAATAGAGCGGATATACCTGTGGAAGAATTGGCGCTTATTCTCGAAGACTAAGGGTTCAACATGCGAAAAAAGAACTCCGAAGACTACAAGGAGAGTGTTATCAAAGTTTTATGGAATTCCACAGCCAAGCAGTTGCAGGAATATTTGCATCTAAACTACGCAAAATTGAAAGTACTGCATGGGAAAAAGGTAAATAAATAAGTGTCTAAATATTATATATATTTTATTAAAAACATTCAAAGTCCTGCATTTTCTCCATTAAGAAGAGAGGAGGTGTCCAAAGAATATAGAAAACATCTTAATTTTGTAATTAAAATGTATCAAAACTAAATATTATGTGAACAAATAAAAACCAGTCTGTTAAAAATGGTCAAATATTTTTCCAGTATAATTCGCTGTGGGGTATCCCACGGGAAAAAAATTTCGAAAAAAAAACCTCCGTTGCCGTGGTGATCTGTCAAAATAACGTATTTTGATTGGTTCAAAATTGTAGGTGTGGAATTTTCTACGTAAATTTCAACTTGACAGATAAACCAATCCATAAAAAAGTTAATGTTTTTACATAACAAATATATGGCAGTCTTTATTGGGGTGAGTACTCACCTGCACATAATTTCGTGAGTAAGTAAAACCCTGCACATCTCCGGATTTTTATCTTGTCCCTCGTAGATGATGGCCTGCAACAGAAAATTATCGAGTAAAATATAACGTATTCCAAAATTTTAATCGAATTCATGAAATCATTTAATTCTCGCAATAATCCACCGCTCCATAGATCGGTGTTGATTCGTTGGGAAAAATAAATTATGTGCTTTGCAAAATTTATAACGTTTAATTAAATAATTCCAATTAATTTCAAAACTAATTTGCTGTGATGGTTCATTTTCTGTACACAAAATATTATGCGTGTTTTCCTGTAATTTCGTAATCGTTTTAAATTAAAAAGTTTTTAATGTTTTAAATTTAACACGAAAATGAATTTGTTCCGCTACATTGGCTTCAATATTAGCTTTATTATCACGTGAATACCGGAGTATGCAAATGGACTGGTAGATGATCATTATAGAAACATTCGTGTAAGACTACAACAAGACTTATAAACTGATGATGATGATAATGTAAGACTTTTATTATGTTAAGTCTATGTACAATGTAAAAAAATAAAAAAATGACTCTTTTTATAAATAATTATTTTGCATACTACTGTAAGAGGATGGTCTGCAAATTTTCCGACCTAACATAGATACAAGACATTTTTTTTTAATTTATTTTTATTTTTCTGCATAGTCTTCTTGTAAGTCTACACGCTTCTCACAGCGATGCTTCCATCTTTTTAACCCGTTCAAATAGTACTCGACATCTTTTTTTGCCAAGATAAAAAAAAAATGTTTTTGCGTGTTTTATCGACCTCGAAAAATCATTTGACTACGGCAAATACACCCTTCTGATAAAATACCTTAGTGACTTGGGATTAGATGGAAAAGATGTAAGGTTAATCAGCAATTTGTACTGGTACCAAAAGGTAGAAATTAGGATCAGTAAAGCTGGAACAACTGAAGATTTTAAAATTAAAAAAGTGTTCGCCAAGGGTGCATCTTATCACCAATGTTATTTTACCTAAATGTAGAAAAAGGATTTTCCGAGTCAATATCGGATAGTCCCTTTGGTATCAGAATAAACGGAATCCCTATTAATAATATCCGGTATGCGAATGATACCGTAATACTAGCAGACAGTGCACAAGACCTCCAAACCCCACTAAATTAGGTCAATGAAGAAAGCCAAAAACTAGAGTTGCAAATCGACATCAGCAAAACAAAGTGTATGATTATTAGTCGGAATGATATACGACACCTCAAATACATCTTAATGGAGAGAACATAGAACAAGTCACACAATTTAAATACTTGGATGCATGATCAATGAAAAGTTGAAGCCGGATCAGGAGATAAGATGCAGGATCGAGCAGGCTAGAACAACCTTCCTAAAACTCCGAAAATTCTTTACGGACAAGAACTTGAATTTCAGCCTTACATACAGGAAGGTAAAATGTTATGTCTGGTCCGTTTTACTATACGGTGTCGAAACGTGAACGCTGAAGGCATCAATTATAAATAAAATTGAGGCCTTCGAAATGTGGATCCTGCAGCGAATGTTAAAAGTGTCTTGAGTCGATCATGTGAGAAATGAGGAAGTACTCCAAAGAGCTGGACTAGCAGATCGAAAACTTTTCGAAAATATTAGGAAGAGAAAAATAGGTTATCTCGGAAATATATTGCGTGAAGAGCGATACCACATTCAACGCCTCATTCTCCTAGGTAAAATCGAAGAAGGAAGAAGAGGTGTAGGTAAAAAAAAAATTGTCGTGGTTGAGAAACATTCGTCAATGAACGGGAATAAGGGACTTCCAAAAAATACAAAATGCGGTAATAAATAGACTTATCTGATAAGAAAACGATGAACACCTACGCAGTAATCTGTACGGCACTTTTAAAAGAAATTTTTCCCTGCAAAATAATTGTTTACAAAGATGACGGCTTCCTCATTAGACGAAAGTCTCTTTCCTTCTAACGATATTATTAAATTAGGGAACAAATAGAAGTCACTTGGGGCTAAATCTGGTTAGTAAGGAGGATGGTCAAGAAGTTCAAACTGTAATTTGTGGATTTTCGCCATGGCAACCGCTAAGGTGTAAGCGGCGCATTGTATTGGTGAAATACATTTTTCTTCTTCTGCAAATTTGACAGTTTTCCGCAATTTCTGCCTTTAGCTTGTCAAGTTATGATGCGTAGTATTCTCCTGTAATGGTTTCTCCTTTTAAAGATATAGATTAACCACCTTTGTCTTAAATTATTTCTACTACAACAGGGGTTAAAAGCTGATGATGAATTTGTTAGACTTTTAATATATTTTTTATTGTACATTATATTAAAAAATTCGTGCCAAAAATTTAAAATTTACTTTTTTATGTAATTATTTTGCACACTCCCGTTTAAAGCATTACTCCTAAAAAATATCAATGAAACACAGCATGTAATTTCTTTTATACTTGGGATCATGCAGCAGCATGAAATTGTATTTATTTTATTAATTATGTCTTATTTTATATCAGAATATTTCTGTAAATATAAATTTATCGAACATAAAATATATTTTGCAATTTTGCTTCTTTTAATAACTTGTACAAATAAATGTTGCAAAAAATAAATCCACTACTTCTCGTATAATTATAACATAAAAAAAAATCGCATTTGCGTGAAAGCTTCGGAGTGTTTATATATTTTGT
Organism: Agelastica alni; assembly: GCA_950111635.1. Classification (NCBI taxonomy): domain Eukaryota; kingdom Metazoa; phylum Arthropoda; class Insecta; order Coleoptera; family Chrysomelidae; genus Agelastica; species Agelastica alni. The sequence goes on from OX467711.1 coordinate 15,526,925, forward strand.
TGGGCTTTTTGGTTATTAAATTCTAAAAGACGACAAATTGTTTAATCTCTTTGTGGACTTTTACATTAAATACGTATATCGACGCACAGGTCCCATATGCACAACTAACATTTTTCTTTCTTGAAACACATGTTGCTCAATGTCCACTAATCTCGTTTGAGCCCCCCGAACAAAGCCTCGGCGAGGGTCCTACGCGTTACATATTCAATTAAACAAAAATCTATCAACTGCTCTAAACATAAGCACCTTAATCCTGGTACTGGGGACCCGAAATCCTTCGTGTAGATAGATATACGTGTGTACAGTCCTTCTTGCAGCTACTTGCTGCTTCAGTGGCGGCTCGGCGACAATGCCTAAACTACCGATACTGATTTCTAGAAAACTCTTTGAAAAACATCAAAAGAAAGTCACGAATTAAGACAGTCAAAACTTAAAATTAAAAGAAAATTATAATATTTTGAAATCGGACTACAAATCTTTGTATTAAATGTCAGAAACTGTTCGAACAGTCACAATATTTAAACAATTTTTTGTAATTTTAAAGTAAATAATTAGAAAGGAGTTGATATTTATTGCCGTTCTAAATAACAGGTAAGTACTTGAGGTTTAGTAATTCGATTATATCTTTGCATAAATTTTCTTCAAATCCTAAGACAGCTTAAAAAATCTTAAATATAGGAAAACCACTCTCAAAGTCTATGTTTGTTTGCAGCAAGACTTTGTAAAAGATGATTTTTTCAGTGGTAAGTTTGATATCCTCCTAAACCTGCTGTACAGGAACATTCACAAACCCATGTCTCATCTAGCTTAATGGTGATTTTATGAGGAGATTGTAGAATTGTAGAGGACCTCATGCATAAACTTTTTGTAATTTTTTTATTGGGACCGGAAGTTCTACATAAAATGATGTGGCTAGCCTTAAAAACCTCTTCACCTTCATTAATTGGTTAAACAAGTTTACTCACATAATTAATATGTCCGAAATTGATATTTCGACTTTTATAGGCATTGCAACAAAAATTCCAGGGACAACAGAACTAAAAAACTTCAAAAACAAACCAAAATTGATACCTGGACACACCTGGTCTTTATTGGCATTTAAGAAGAATGCAGCAACAAAAAAACTAAAACATCGAAAACAAACCTTAAATCCAACAGTTTACCACAAAAAACCAAATCAAATCTCTGAGATAACTAAAATTCCCTTCAATAAAAACTTTGTTTTTACAAATGATCAAATGACAGAATATTTGTTGTTCACACCTCGATCCGATATTTAGTCATTGATAGCGCCATCTCGCGTTACGTGATTTTTCCCTATAGTCCAGGCAAATTCAAATCATATTTGAGAAATTAAGATTGCAATTAAAAATTTATAATAAGTATTTTTTAAACGTTTTAGTTATTAAAGAAAGTATTAATGTTTAAAAAAATTTAATAATCCTAGTTACAAATTATTGCTACTCTCATGAAGCTAACAAGTAATTTCTTTATCGGGAAAGGAGTGGTTAAAATTAAATACTGTATGTTTAATTGCAATATATAATGATACGTTCTTTCTCTTTATATATTTTTAAATCTTGTATATATTTTGTCCGTTTGGCTTGGATATCATATTATTTAATTGAAATTTACCTGTTATCTTCCAGTTCTTCTCTCCCAAAAACCCATATTTTTTACTAATCTTGCAACACTTATTTAAAAAACACATCTTGACTATTACAGCACGATAAAACCTCGGTATAGATTTCACGAAGTTAAAAAAGATATAAAAAATTGGCAGTCATTGGGACTGCCAATACTGATAGAAGACTAATAGAAGTAAATACTTAAAACCAGCATGAAAAAACAGTGTCTTTTTTTTATTTTTAAAACAATTGTAATATTAAAAATTAAAATAATTGAATAATACATATTCTAAAAAAAGTAGGCTGTTAGCTCGAGGCCACTTTTTGACAGACAGATAAAAGAAGCTGTGACGTCACCGTACTTTAAATATTATGTTAATCTATGAAGGGTAGAGATAAGGACAACAATTTTTGTGTTAAAAAAAATCTCCTGAAAGTGTATTGAATAAAAATGGCATTACTGTACCGTTTTTTTAAAAAACCGCTCAAAGTTTTGAAAAAAAAGGCAAAAGATATTATGCATTTTTTATTTTCTTTTTACTTTTACGTTTAATTGGGCAACTAATAATAATAATAACTTTTTACTGCATAATTGTTTTATTTAAAAATTTCCCCTTGACATACCTTACTTCACCTTCTTCGCGCCTGCCAGCGCTACCTTTATACATTTTGGAAGACACTTTTCAATAAAAGTCCCATGAAAGATTGTTCTTTCAATCTCTACTCTCCATATTAAATTTTTTAAATAATAAATAGCGTAATAAACGTTGTAAAAATAAATTTTCAGTAAATAATTAACATAGAAAATAGTGATGGAACACGCCACTGCTTTATTACTAGAGCCCGAAATAGCCGGATTACCGCAAGAGATGGGACGAAAAGTCCTGGTAATTATAGGGACTTGAGGGTTATTCTATGTTCATTGATGACTAGTAGTACGGCCAGTAAGTCACCGTTCGGAAGGGGATATCTCTCCCACAGAAGCATCAGTCGGTTTTATAAGCCGATTTTATCTCGTATTTCCATTAAAAATGACGACCGGTCTAATCATATCTCGCTTGAATAATGTATATTGTGCATCTTGTTACTGCAAATAATTTAAAAGTTATTTCAAAAGGGGAATCCAAATAGATTCGAGTCAATTTTAAAAGGGTCTTAATAACACGACGGCGTCCGGTTTTTTTGTTTTATTTTATACTTCTCGACATGTGGAAAAACTACAAAACCTATTAAAGTTACAAAAGAAAAATTCCAAAATCTACAAGTTTGTAAATAATCAAGAATGGCCAGCAATTTGTGAACAAATAAAGACAAAAATAACCACAGTAAGTCTCAAAATGGGTCGAATAATGGCAGCACCACCCCATAAACTAAATCAAAAAAGCTACTTTAATTAATAATAAAATAGAAATGATAAATTTCATCACTTTCTTCATTGAAATATAACTCACATATACGAGTAACTTACAAGGGGGTCGTAACTTCTCTAACTTCCTACATTACATGAATAAATTTCAGCGTTAAAGTTTGAAAATATTATTTTAATTCCTCGGAGTATGATACGTTGCTAAACCGCGGGACTCACCTAGGAGAAGTCACCCATCTCTGGAGAGTCTCGCCCAAAAACCCAAAAGACTTGTTATGATATTCCCGTGGGAATTGATTTTCTTACAGCAATGGATCTACAGACGTACGGCGAGTGGTTTATTCTTTGTTATGTAATGAATTAAAGAAATAAAAATAATTAACAAAAGTTATTTATTTGCAGCATTATGCGCAAGTTTACCCGACAAAATTTGAAAACTTTATTGTGGCAACCATAACATTTTTGGAAAATCGTCTAACTTTTTTTGTGATAAATAGGTTAATAAAAAAGAAATTCGGTGGGACTTAATGTCACTTTGTAAAAAATGTAAAAGTTCTAAACAATAATAAATCCAATTTTCAACTAACTGTGTTAGTTTTGGAACTAAAATTGACAAAATTGAATTAAAATATTTATTATTTAATGTTTTTCTAAGAGAATAACTGAAGCATACACTGACAAAACTTTGCACACAATAAAATGGTATAGAAAAATAATCCAAGTACTAAAATTTGTTAAATGAATAACAGCTTTAAGAATTTTTCTTTTTAATTATTTATTAGTTTTATTAAAAACCAGTGGACCCGGCGAACGTTGTTTCGCCCGAACGTTGGTTTGCCTGCTTTGGGAATATCACTATTAAACTCAGCGACCCCTAAAATTTGAATTCAACACTAATATCGGTCATTTTTGATAGTTTGTATATTTTAACCCCTTCTTGCCCCTTTCGTTGGAACTTACATACATACATATAGTCACGCCTTTTTCCCGTAGGGGTAGGCAGAGGACACTTCCTTCCACTTGCTACGGTTCTTACACACATCTTTTGCTTTCTCCACTTTCATCAGTTCTCTCATATATGCTCGTCGGTTGTTGATACTTTTAACCTGGCCTTTCTTTAAAACAATGTTGATCTGATCGAGATATGTTCGCCGAGGTCGACCTCTACCAAACTTGTCCATTCACACTCGCCTTATAAATTGTTTTCGTCAATCTTCCTTCATCCATCCTTTCTACGTGACCAAACCATCTAAGAATTCCTTTATCTATTTTTGTAACCACATATTCTTTTACAACACGGCGTTCTCTTATCTCACTATTCTTTACTTTATCCAACCAAGTTACTCTGGCTATACTTCTCAGACTACTTATCTCCGCATGCTTCTTCATGCTTCTTCTGCCAAACCCAACATTCACTACTATACATAAGTGTAGGAACCAACACACCTCTATGCACGTGCCTTTTTTGACACTTTCTGGCTGTTCATAAAGCTATGCAGTGCCCTATTCATTTGTTTTCCTGCCAAAACCCTTCGCTCAATATCACTGTCATACTTTCCATTTCGTGTAAACTTTGAACCCAAGTAAAAAAACTCATTTACTTGTTCCATTTTTTCTACCTTAGTCAGAATTTTACAGTTTGTCATGCTATCTTCTCTATTAAAAACCATTACGTTTTGCTTACATTTATTTTGATCCCTTTGATTTTCGTTGAAACTTACCGGGATAAAAACTATCCCATCTATCCTCCTAAGTTAAAGTAATCAATACACATTTACAAAATTTCATTAAAATCGGACTCGTTCATCCAACAAACAGCGAGGCTTTGGAACACACTGCCTAGGGAGGTGTTCTCCGAGACATACAAATTTAAGAACACCAATTCCTACCTTTTTTCCTTGTTTTTCACGATGTTCCATGAGCATTTACAGGATATCCCTTTCGTGGGAACCAGAGCATAAAAAAAACCTAACCTAAACACGACAATTTTAAAAGCATAATCTTACTTTGAAAAATCTCGTTTAAATTATATAACGTGTGATAAAATCTGTGCTAACGTTCTTTTAATATACTAACGCTAAAAAGCGTTAATTATTACATCAAAGCATGTTAGCAATCCAATGTTCTACCTGTTAAAATTACACCGGGGAGATCTAATTCAAATGATCTAGATAATGATTGTTCATATGAGTATAATAATAGCCATTCTGGGTAACTTAGGTGCTGTAAAGCTTTAAATATGTCTGCAGAGGGAGAAGTTAAGGTTTAAGTGTACTGGTTTTATCATAAAGTCAAAAACTGGAGTAACGAGGATGATTAACTTTATTAATAAACAACATTCCTACATTAAAATACGTTGCTTTAACTCTTTGTTTTTTAAAACCTTTATCTGCCGTAAAAATATTTATCAACAACTCTTCATAAAATTCAAACATTCATTTTAACGACGGCTTTTTATAATAAAGATGCTCTGCCATTTTCAATTATTTTGAGTAACCCAGTACAAATGGTTCATTACAAAATATCCTTCATTATCTTACCGAACTCATCTCCGTTATCTCGAAATTTTAATGAATTGTTTTGCATTTTATATGTTATAATTTATTCGTAAAATTTATCAATGATCCCTGGGGATAATGAACGACAAACAAAGGAAGAAAAGGGCGGGAGTAGGTATCTGCATGCATATTTTTGATGGGTTACAATTCGTAGTCTCGTTCTGTGTATTAAGATAAAAATAATTAGTGTAAGCTAAATTGAAATATAGGCATGTAATTGATTAAGAAAAATTGTGTTGCTCTTCTATGTTAGGACTCGCAGTATATACTGGTCGAAAGTTTTTGCCTTTAAGGTGCTTGGTATGTTAGATTTAAAAACTGTTTTTAGTCGTCCAAATGCTGCCCATGCTAAGGACAATCATCTGTTTAAATCTACCTTTAGGTTACGTTTGGATAGTTCAATTTTTTGTTCCAAGTATAAATAGGACTCAACCATCTCTATAGTCTTATTGTCTTGAGTAATTTTCCCATAACTATCTAGAAATTCATTTGTGAGGTATTTTGTTTTTGTTAGATTTATTCTTGGTCCAATTTCATGTCATGCGAGGTGAAAAATACCGCTTTTTTCAACTCATCCTACAGGGGAAAATAGAAAGTAGAAGGTCAGCAGGACGCAGTCGAATATCGTGGCTGCGAAATTTAAGAACATGGACCGGAATGACATCAACATCTCTAGTCGGAGCGGCAGTGAATAAAGTAATTTGGGCCAACTTGATAGCAACATCCACAGAGGATAGGCACTCCGTGAAGAAGATATACCAACACAAATTTATGAGGATTATTCACCTGAGAGGGGTGTACAAATGTATTAAAAACATTTTTGTGCATTAAAATTGTTTTGAAGAAAAAATATAAAACTTGCCTTCCATAAAGGATTTAAAACTGCCATACTTAAACCTTTCGTGTCATTGCAATCTTACGTAAAATTGAAAAAAAGTTCAAGTTGAAGGGGTGTTTGTCCAGGTAATCAGCCTAATGAGTCCCCGTTTAGTCTCTCTTTTCCTCAACAACGTCGAAATAAGACGCAGGACTATCATTTACCTAAGTGGTTTACTTACAGACATGCAATCCGCATTTTCCCTCACGCTCCTCCATGAATAATGATGTCTACTTTAATGAATTAAAAATTCTTTAATATAAGAATTAAAAAGAATACAATGTAAGCGCTATCGCAAACATTTCCAACCTTTAAAATTAAATTAAATTTGAGCCCGGCTCAAAATTACATCTTTAAGTTTTTAAAAAGTTGCCTTGTTAACAACGCAAAAACGACAAACCACAATAAATGTAATACAAAATTAAATGGGAATATTTTAAATGGACTAATTATAAAAACGTCTCGTTAATGGATGTTTAATGTTGGTAATGATGGTTAAAAAATGAGGAATAACTCCACAAGGAATTGAGTTCTTTAATTTGGAGTCTCTTTTTACAAATAGTTTTCTGTTCTGGTATAAAATTTTTAGGTGTATGGATATGGGGGGATAAAGGTGCATAATATCAGTAAGTACCTCCTTCTGTCTTTACCGAGAGCTATACGGTAAAGTTTAGCTTTTCCGAGTCCATAAAAATATTTTTTAAAAGGATATAGAACCAAAGAAAAACGCCAAATTACATACATACATATAGTCACGCCTTTTTTCTGAAGGGGTCGACAGAGACCACTTCCTTCCACTTGCTACGGTTTTTACACACATCTCTTGTTTCCTTTACTTTCATCAGAGCTCTCATACATGCTCGTCGGTTGTTGGTACTCTTGACCTGGCCTTTCTTCAAAACAAAGTTGATCTGATCGAGATATGTTCGCCGAGGTCGACCTCTACCGACTTCCGTCCATTCACAGTCGCCTTATAAATTTGTTTCGTCAATCTTCCTTCATCCATTCCTTTATTTATCTTTGTTACCATATATGTCTTTACACCACAGCGTTCTCTTATCTCACTATTCTTTACTTTATCCAACCGAGTCACCCCGGATATACTTCTTAGACTAGTCATCTCCACAGCATTAATCCTATTCTCATGCTTTTTTTGCTAAACCCAACTTTAAATTCCATACGTAAGTGTAGGAACCAACACTTCTCCATGCACAGCCAGACGTGCCTTTTTTGACATTTTATGGCTGTTCATAAAGCTGTGCAGTGCTCCATTAATTTGTTTTTCTGCCAACACCCTTCACTCAATGTCACAGTGATACGTTCCATCTCTCGTAAACTTTGAACTCAAGTATACTTGTTCCAATTTTTTCCCTTAATCAAAACTTCACAGTTTGTCGTAGTTTTTTTCCTTTCAAAAACCATTACTTTCGTTTTGCTCACATTTATTTTTATCCCTATGATTTTAAGGGCGTCATGCACAACATTAACCATTTTCTGCAACTCCTCTTCAGATGACGTCAAAGTAAAAGGAATAATTGTAAAATACTGATAAAGATGTATGTGACTAATACTTATAGGTACATATAAAGTTCAACCGGTATAAATTAATAAAAATTTGAACGATCCATAAACAAGTTAAAATAAAAAGATAATGCACTGGCACAGACATGTAAAATTGAAATAATTAAAAAAATTTCAATTTTAAATGATGTTTTACGTTAAAACTTCCATAAAGTCCACTTAAAAGGAAACAGCTTTCATATCGAGCTGAAATATTGACGACTACCGGTAAAAAAAGCTGCCAACTGAGAAACAAAAGTCATTCGATAGGAAGTTGTTTTTTTACCGGACCACTTTCCGGTAGGAAAAGGGAGAGGGGAGGAGGGGATGGAAAATGAAAATGTAGAAATTGATAAAGCATGTTAAAAATTACGTTAATGGAACGGTAACGTCAATCGGAAAAAGGCGCTTTCCCACGGGATGCATTAGTCACGTTAAAGCGGTTTATACAGTTTATCTCTGATATGGAAACTGGCATTTTAATGTAATTTTAACGAGAACGCAAGTGCATTTTTTAAAACGAAAAGTTTTTCGACCACGAGATCGCGCTGATAGACGATTATTCCTGAAAAGTTGCGGGGTATTTTTAACGGTTTTGTTTTTGGTTAGAATTTCGCTTGTCAGGAAACAATTTTTTCGTTCATGAAACCAAAAAAATTGAGTTAACAGTTAACTTATTGGTAACAAGCGCTTTAAACATTACACCAGTTAATGGTAAATAAATAATATTACTGGAACAACAAAACTATTTCAAGGATTTACTTTTTGTTACATTAATATGTGTTTAAAAGGAAAGAAAGATACAATTTTTATAGATTTTCGGTAAATGCAGGCTCAAAATGGAATGTTTCAATACCGTTGCCATTAAATGTAGATTTTTAAAACTTAAAACACTATAATGAATTTTTTTTATGTACATGGTTACTTTAAAAGTTACAAAAAAACGTATTCGGTTACTTTAAAAGTGAATAAGCTTTATTTTACCCCATAAGATTGGAATTAAAATTTTTTTATGACTTAATTACAAAATTTTAATTTTGAAAAAATAGATTATGGTGTTAATACGATAGTAGTAGCGAAATTAATGGTTTAATACTCGTAGTGTAACTTTGATATTAGTAGCGTGTGTAGTTGCCTCCTCTACTTCGTATCACGGCATTTATGCGTCTGTTTAAATTTTGGATATAATCTTGAGGAATTTGTTCCCATGCTGTGATAACTGCTTTCATGTTCCTCAGGTTTCAAGGTGCAGGTGTTTGACGTTTAAAATTTGTCTTGAGGTAATCCCATAAATGATCGATCGGATTAAAATCCGGGCTTTTTGCTAGCCACTGCTAACTGGTACACATACTTTATTAAGATAACCAGGTACCTCTCCAGCTATGTTGTCTTGCATAAACCTGAAAATTGGGTTTCAAAGAAGGGCCGAATGGCATCACATGTTCTATTACAATATTTTCAAGATACTAATTAGCATTTATGGATCTAGTACGGATCTGTGCGAGCGTCAAAGCATATACCACTCCAGAACATAACAGAGCCAGCGCCAATTGAATTTCTAGCAGAGATATTGCAAGGAGCAAACCCTTGCCCTTGCCCTGGCCTTCTAAAATAATTTTTAACTTATTCAAGCGTCTTATCCTCATCCAATAAAGCTGATGCCTGCAGTACCAGTTAAATTCTTTGTTAGATTCATTTTTATAATTTTTTGGGGACAAAAATTACTACAACAGTCTACTACCAAAAACGTGTTACTTTTAAAATAAATAACAATTTATAAGCTTACTTTTAACAAAAATCTATCGCAAGTGCTGCACAAAATTGTTTATCGAATTCTTTAAAACTGTAAATCTAAAGGAATTGTTTTGATAGCTGTCATTAACAACGAGACAAAATATGCATAGCTTACCATTCAAATACTCGATAATATTTAAAAAACGTTAATTCGGTACAGTAGTTTACAAAAAAACTTTTTAAAAATATTTAAATATAAATGTTCACCCTCAGATTATTTTCACGTTTGTAGTCGTAAAAGTTTACAAAAAGTTTTATGAATTATTCGCTGGTAATTTTCGATCACCCGAAATACGTTTGAAGCTACCCCTGAGAGTATTTGCGCCCTTAAAAAAGTCGGATGCAACAACTAATCACGATCCGCACATGAAATAATCTTCAGTTTTCTTTATGCAACGATATTCAAAAAAATCCTTAAGATAAACAACACGTCGGACAATGTGCGGCCGAGAGGGCGTTTGACAACAATAACCACCGCCCTCTGTCGGCGATGTTATCGGCGTTCGAGAATCGCGAACACGTGGCCGGCACGCGACAGGCAGGAACAGTTACGACCGAAAGAGGAAATCGACGTTTTCCTATTCTACACTCTCATTAGTTGCTTATCAAGAGAGTTGTTTAGCCGATCTACAAACAGTGCATTCAGAGTGAGCCGTGCTCTATTTTCTTACAGGGTCGGCTCCAGCGGCTCATTTACTTCTTTTACAACGGATAAACTTATATCCCAGTATATAGGAGGGTTTCAGCTTCATTATGAGGCTAAGGTATGTTAACTGAATGCATCTAAAAATTGTTTTTAAAGTATTATGAAAATTTTAAAATCTAAATTTCTCATAAATTTGACTTGGTATTGGTTTCTTGTTGTCAGCATATATTCTAATGATTAAAGGCTGTATAAGGTCTAAACGGATTGCATTTTTTATTTAGAAAAGTTAATCATACAAAAGAGATTGTGTGTGATTTTGTTACGATTCACTTCACCTAGTCTTCTTATAAAGTCTATTTTAAAGAAAAAAACTTTGGTTTCTGTACATAAATTTTACATTACATACATTAAATTTTTGCGGTTGGGCTATTGGTATAGGCACCTATGTCACCTAGTCACCTCTGTGACTACCATTGTGACTCCAGAGCATCAGAATTCTAGCCCGCTGGTTTTGGCAAAACGCAGGATTTTTGTTGGCCCTGTCCCATTTAGATCACTTGAAACCATTATCATTTTGAAAAATTGGTAGTTTTTGAACTCACATATTGATACTCTACAACTTTTATGGAAGGGGATATAATAAAATTTGATGTTGTAAAATAACAGCCCATTAAAGAAGGGTAAAACACAGATTTTGTGAAGTTAGAATAAGTTGCTGTTTTTTGGTTCCGCACAAAAACTGTAATCGTTGTAAAATATTGTCCTCTTTAACTTATTATTGTACGATTATTTATAAAATATGAACCGTTTTTAAACTATAAGCGAAAAACTGGTATAAGTTCGAAAATTTTGAGGTTTTTCGGTTGTCAGTTATTTAAAAAAAAAATTGTACAGATCAACAATTATTTTGGTGTGTTGCAAAAGTTTATTTTATTATTTGTAGTATTGTGCTACAAAACTGAAGATTGTTTATTAAAATTCTACAAAAAAAAGAAAAGTCTTAAATACGTGCAACCGGACCTGTATAATCTGCCAATCTGAAAGAAACTTTAACGTAAATATATTACGCAGCAACTTTTGCTTTAATCAGTCGACAAATCCTTGAATTATTACATTTTAATATGATCACTATATTCCATTAATTTCTGATGATTTATAGACATTTTTCTTTAATACATATACGGGGTGTTCCCAATAAATATCAAAGTATAACGGCGATTACTTATACAATTCAAGTAAGTATACATTTTGATTTACAGAGTGTTACAAGTAACCGACTCTATTAATCGTTGCTTCAATATTAACCTCTAGATCTGCCAAACTTGAAATATTATTCCCATAATGAAATCATCTGTTGAGTTGCTGAACTCTATCCAGTAAAGGTCAATTCTGTCCGATCAACAGCCCAAGCTTAATAAACTTTTTTCTTCGATTCACTTTACTGGTAGACTTTTTTACCAATTACTTTTATTGACTATGATTTATTGTGATTTAATGTGTTTTACCAGTAATTCTGCGCTATTTTAACGTAAATAGTTTATTTTTATTGGCTAAATGTGTAATTAAAAAACCTGTTTTATCCAAACTAGCAATGTGACCAACTCTATGCAACAATTCCTCCAAAACTTTTCTTTAAAAATTAATAATTTTATTAAATCGACTGGGCACAATAATTTGGACTGTAACTGTAAAAAAAACGATCATTTATAAATTTCTCGATAGTCCCATGAATTCAAAAGACGAAGCATAAATTTTAGTAACAATTTTCAGAAGGTTCTTTAAAAGATCTTATCATAAAATTAAGATATTTGTGGACATCTTTATAAAAATATCCCTCAAGCTTTACAAACATATTTCTCTTAGTAAATTATTTTTATGTATACGTTTTACTTGTTTCTGTTTTTGTGTTTCAACGAACAATACCATGCTTTATGATTGAAGATTCTCAATCGACACAGATATTTCTATGCATTTTACTTTGACAGTTTTGGCAATTTTAAGCAGTATAAACTGTTTTGGGCTGCGTGCGCGGGCTGCGGGCGTATGATGCAGGGACGGAGGTCCCCCGCACCCACCGCGCGGCAGCCGATTCAGGAAAAAAGTGCAGATTTTAATTGTAAAACACATAAACCGTTGGTGTCCTTTGGCTTTACGTGAGAAATTGTTAGAATGTAGTGACACATTCGTAATGACTTGGTCTTGGACCCCTCGATGACTGTCGGTAAGTTATTTTAAATCATAACTTTCAGTGGGGGGGCTCCTCGCCACTCGATCCCTTTAGGTCTGCCGACAGCCATAGTTGACCACCTTGACGTGGTGCGGAGGCTTGATAACTAAGTAACACACGAAGAACAACTTTGGTCTGACAAACCTTAATATCTCTTTTGTCCCAGCGCTACTTCTAACTTCTAACTGAACCCTACCCAACACCGAATCAGGTCAGTTCAACTAGCCACTTGTTCTATCCACTTTCAAAGAGGAGATGGTAAAAATCGCGCTATAAATTGCGCGTCCACGTTGATGCAGCTCAGTTTGTGACTTTAATTACGCCGGGCAACATACCACCGAACCACTAGGAGGTAAATGTGCAGAGAAAATGAATTTCCATTTTTCTAAGCGTGATCTGCAACCTACGGACTAGGTTCGAAATCCATTCTTAGAGAGCATTCCTTTTGGACACTTACAAATAAATGAGCACGAAGAACTGATTGAAATAAAAACGGATCACGAAGGACAGAGAGATTAGAGCAGCCCTGTCCACGATTACTCCTAAATGTAACCCTTTTTTGTTTAATTAAACAGGCTTATACTTCATATTAAATACTTCTTGTTCATTATAGTTTAGTTTAAGTTTGTTGAATAATAATAAAAAATAATTAAAAGTTGATTTTTCGTTTATGATATACCTCCAAAATATCCCGATTTCCTAGATGTTCCTTAAGCACAAAAAGTTTGCGGAATTTATTTTATGTTCGTGCACGTCGCGCCGATGGACGTTGGTTGAATTGAATATTTCAATAGGTGGTATGACTGCTTTGAACGTACCAGCGGTTTTACTAGCAAAAAAATGTCATTACAACAAACGTCTAAGAGATATAATCACGTCTATTGTTTATTGCAAACTTGTTAGTAAATATCAGCAAGAATTGCCTATCGAAATGTAACACCACCACACATCAAACATGAAATATCTGCTCATTTTCGAGGTAGGTATATAGAAATTAGAAACTTATGGTTTATGGAGAGCTACGAAGCTAATTATCGTGGATTTATTACAACAGGACTAATTTTATGACAAGGCGGCGGCAGGTGTCTCGATTAATGTGGAGTTTAGGGAGGGTAATTTTGCTCTATCGCACGACATTATTATTATTTATATATTTTTGCCTCTTGTATTTCGCAACGCAAAACTTAAAGAGGCTTATTTTAAAAGCTCGTTTAAAATATACAAAAAATCATAGTCAATAAAAAATATGTAGTAATAATTATTCCAATGAATAACAATTAAAATTTAAATGGCATAAAAAATAAATTGTTTTATTACTTTTTGTATAACCTTGTAGTTAATTATTTTACGTTTAAATGCGAATATTAAATATACATTTGCTTGGAAAAAATGATTGCCAAGATATTAAAATTGTTTTATTTCCCAAATATAAATTTTATTAAATATTTAATAGAAAATCAACTTATTTTTATTGCTTGTGAAATAAAGCAACGTACGTAACACACACCTCTGGAATAAGTCAATTGAACTTTATGAAAAATCTAGATTATCTCTTTGACTATATCGCGAACGCAATCGACTAATAAACTTTTCAAGTATGGCGTTTCATCCAAGAGTACGTGAATTACATCAATTCTAGAGTCCCCCAGTCTCCGCGTTGGCTTTCTGCTTTTTTATTTTTTACTTTAATGACTTAACTTTCCTAAAAAATATTCTTTTCAATTGATGACAAAGTCAAATCGATGTGCAGTTTCTAATGATTTGACGTTTCTACAAAAAGGTTCAGCTCGGGAAGTCAAGAAAGACAGTTCAAAGTGAGTATAGAGCACTGATACAAGTTGTATACTGAAACGAATTCCTGTAAACCAGCAGTGTTTTAGTACAGTGTTAGTTAATACAAACTTTCATTTTTACGTGTGACAATTATTTAAGTAGTCCAGAAGCGAAGTATAATTTTTGTCAATAAATTTTTATAACATTAATTATTGTTTTTACATAGAGATGGTTTCAGTAATATTAATAAAATATAATTTTTTTATGACTATTAAAATAAAAACTAAAAATTAGCTCTGTCGATTTTAATGAACTGTTAAACGAAATAAATATTTTATAACATTACAATAAAAAGCATTGTATTTATTACTTCGTTGAAATTAAAGTATCAAAATAATAACAAAAATTCATAAAACATTCACAGCACAAATTCAAATATGTAGATATTATATCACTGTAACAAGCATTAATTATACAAAAATATTGTTTTATTTTCAACGAAATATAATATTGTGATTTTATATTTTTCCAAGTTTTTTTATATATTATTTTATAAATATGCGAAATCAACAAGACATTTTTCGTATTCAAAATCACAACATTAAATAGTTATTAAATTTTATTAAAAAAAAATGGATTTAAAGAATACTTTTATTGTAATCATAGCCAAAACATTTTTTATTTGGTCTTTTATGGAGATGTAGGTTAGGTTTGTATGGTGCTTATGAGCTACCGTGACCTTTGCAGATTGTTGTGGGCCTTCATGTTGCAATAGAGTTTTTAATCTTACACCGTCTTAATTACTGAGGAATATTAATTTGTCTCGTTGAATTGAGAGTTTGTTCTAAACATTTTGTTAAAAAAGATTTCATAACTCCTAGTGATTGTAAGTATTTTGTTTTTTAAATTTTATGTGGTTAATAGAAATACCTATCAATCTGTCAGGGGGCTATCAAAAACTTTAACTAAAAAACACTGTTATACCAAGTTATAACTTACTTGTGTCCAGCATTACAACAAATTCCAAAAGTCTGAAGATAGAGAAGGAAAAGAAAAGATATGAAAAACTCATTGAAAGAAGACATGCAAGTTCTCTTGTTGGTTATTTTTATTGAAGTCAAAAGTAAATAAATACTTATGATTATTATTGAATTCATGTTATCCATTGATTTCATGAGGATCATTTTTAATAGCACTGGTCTGTAAACAATAAGATCTGATTATCCACTTATGGCACCAAACAGTACGAGTCAAAGTCGGAGAAGATCTGAGTGAGGAGATTAAGATATGTCGAGGTGTTAGACTGGGATGTGTATTGTCGCCTCTCTTGTTCAATGTATATAGTAAAGGCATCTTTAAAGAAGCGCTGTCAGAGGAAACCGGTGGTATTGTCATAAACGAGAAAGGGATTAACAACTTGCGATACGCACACGATACCGTTATATTCGCCGACAGTCTGGAAGATCTACATCTGGTTGAACCCTGTCACGTGCCTATTATTTTCTTCTCCTATCTGCCGTTTCATTATTATAATAGTCTGCATTTGGGTTCGTTGTATGTAGTGTTGCCTATGTAGTAGTGATAGAATTCGATTATTGATAGCTGTGACATTTTTGTCTCTCTTATTGGACTTCGCCTTGATTATTGGCCTCGATTGTAGTGTTTTGTTAGATATATTATTGTTGGTTTGCTTGGGCTAGCAACTGATGCGAACGAGCGCGTTTATGAACTAGGGACTTATACATGGAAAGGTTGGCTGACGCGTGTCCCGGGACATTTTTCTTGATGTCCGGTCTGAGAGCGAGGAGGATTGATGATTGGTTTGGTGGCAGTGGTGGAAGTCGGTTGAGAGTTTTTGGAACGGTTGAATATTAACACGGGAGCGGAACTTCTACGGTTTCTTCTTCCATATCTGGCTGAATTTGGGGCCATCTTTATTGGATTAGGAAGATAAACCATTTAATTCTTAACTTGACCATTCTGTCGTGCCTATGTGGTGAATATTTTTGGATATTGGTGTCGAGTTAAGATTACCACTTGTGGGATTTGATGAAGTGAAGCCATCGTGAAGTACCACGTGCCGTTCCATCCACATCGACGATAAATTTCAGCGTTATAAAGACTTGCCTGGTAATTTTAGCAGAAATTATTGATAATACTATTTGGTTTTTCGGTTCTTGGATCATCGATGTTACCGTGACGTTTCAGTGAGGTTTTCAATTGGTCACATGGTATGGAATTTAATTTTATCAACTTATCAGTTATGTGCTTGATCTAAGTGTTTTCAATAATTTAAAAGTAACAAGTTATTCTCATTTAATTTGTACCTGCTCCCAGTGACGTCCCAATAAAGTTTTCAATAGTTTAAAAGTAACCAAATTATTTTTCGTTAAATTTGTACCGGCTCCAAGCTGAATCTGAATTTATATATCACTGAATATAATTTATGTGAATATTGTAAGGGTTTTAAAATATTATTTTTGTAGCAAGTCCATTTATTTGGTTTTTCCTTTTTTTGTTGTGTTAATCTTTTGCTATCAGGAATTTTATATAAAACCAATTATTTTCGAAATTTTAAATATTGTGAACATTTTCTTGTTGTTGTTTTTTTTTTGTTATTTTAATTCTCTTTTGTACCTCATTAGGTTTTTATTACTGTCTGGAAGATTGTTATAATTAATTTAAATATTATTTTAAGAAAGTGTATTAAATTCGTTTAAACCACTTTACGAAAATACAGAATTTATTGTAAAAAATCAGAAGATCATTTTTACTTAATTAATATTTTGCAGTAATTGTAAATATAGTTTTATTTATCTAGTTCACCATAATTGTTTGTTGTTTTTCGCGTGGCTCTGCTGGTGCCTACAAGACCTAGGGGTTTCCGGCTTGTACCGTTTTAAGTCGGTGGCGCGGCTCACTTTTAGATTTTTTTCTTCTACCCTCTACGGCTGAGCTCGGGCATAATTTGCCAGTAGAGAGACCACTAGCAGAGTACTCTTTAGAGAACCAAAAAAAGACGTGGCAACCCAAAGAAAATCAAAGTCATGGTAACTTCAAAAAACCAAAGCACAAATCACAATAGACCATCTATAAATATTAATAACGACAACCTGGAATGGGTATCCTCTTACAAATATCTTGGCACATGGGTAACTGAAACAGCAAAACACAAAAAAAAAATCAAGTGTCGAATTGAAATAGTTTGCAGCGCTTTCATAAAAATGATAAAATACTCTGCAGCCGATGTATAACATTAGAACTGAGAACCAGAATGCTAAAATGCTATATATTTTCCATTCTATTGTATGAAATAAAGGCTTGGACACTTAAATCAGAAAACATCAAAAAATGTGGTGTTATAGCAGGATGCTGAGAGTACTTCGCGGAATGAATAAAGCCAAAGAAATTAGTAACACCATAAAAAGGAAAAAATTAGAATATGTAGGACATGTTCTGAAAGGAGATAGATATAATATCCTTAAGCTAATTATTCAAGCCAAAATAAAAGGCAAGAGAACGATTGGCAGTAGAAGAATCTCTTGGCTACGCAACTTGAGGGAGTGGTTTGGTTGAACGTCCACAGAACTCTTTAGGCGGGCGATTGATAAGGTCCGAGTAGTGGTGATAATTTTCAATCTCCGATAGGAGCGGAATTTCAAGAAGAAGAGATACACTTATCATCCTTTTTTTCTTTGACACCACAAACAATAATGTGGTTTGCAGCTTTACCTACCACGATGCATCGACTGCTTGGAGTAGCAGCCAGATAAACAAAAATTGAAGACAATGGTAGAAACATATTTGAATTCCTTCCAATATAAAATATTGAATTTGATAACGTTCAAATATCGAAATTATAACTAAATTGTATACTTTTCTTAGTAAACACATAGGTTATAGCAAATGCAATCACACTTGGCGTCAAAAACATATGTTTTTCGACAGAATGACAGCGCGGGAAAATGAATGTTAAAATATCATTTGTAAAGCTAAATTTTTATCTTTTTCTTCCTAACCTTTACCTCTTCGAGGCCTGTGTTATAAAACTAACACTAGCATAAATGTTAACGCTTATAATTAAAGAAAGCATTTTTAATTAACTTTCGGCGTATCAAAGAATACTTACCGCATGAAAAATACAAAGTAGTCGCTTTTTAAAGTTTCTCAACAGCAAATGTCGCGTTGACATCATCATCGCGTTAGAAATTTATTAAAGAATATTAAATAAATGTCGGCAATTTATTGCAAGGTTGTTAAAAATTGCCCGCTAACAAAATCAGGTTGAACAATTTATACAGGAGTCAAGTTGATGGAGTGAAAAGGGGAAAGTTTAATGCGTTTAAGTTCTTAAATTTAATTTTAGTCAATCATCTAACTTCAAGATGGTTTGAGGTGGAATTTAATTTTCGTACTCGTCGAATCTTCAACAAGACAGAAAGAGAGATAAAGAGAGAAAGAGGGGGAAAACAAAGTTATTTCGATGTGACGAGGAAAATCGAAGAAAAGTTATGAGGTGCAGAGTTCGAACTTCAACGTTTCAAATTTCATTTTTAATATTTTTTTGGTAATTTTTGGGGTCCACCATAAAACATCGAAAAATTAACATTTTCAAATGTTTTTTTTTAAATTTTACGGCGGATTTATGAAAAAAAAATAACAAAAAATTGTCTGGATTTTTTTTAATAGAAAGTACTAGTCCAAGAGCCGCCAGTGACCAATTTTCAGTTGTCACTTTTAAAGTCTTGCCACTTCTGGCAGCTCCCAATGGTCGGGGTAAATAACCCTAAAATTTTAAAGAGGGTAGGAAAAAAGAATTATTTTAGTTAAAGTATCAGTCATGAAATTCATGCAGATTATTTCTAAAAGTATACTGAATGTATAAAAAATTCGCCAGAACATTTTCGTCCCTTCTAATTGTTGACAGAACGCTATAAATATTTAGAGAAAATAGTTCTATTTTTGTTACTTCATTAGCCGTCAAATTTTAACATAATACAGAAAATATGTACAGAAAACATATTATTGAATGCCAGAAATAAATTTCATCACTTACTATATGCCAGAGGGAAAAACGTTCCCGTGCGAGTGCGAGCGAAACAGTTAAATTCCTATCTATGAGCGCAAATTGACAGTAAAATATATACAAGCAAGTGTAAATATAAAAAATTCGGGGGATAATTTATTTTTTATCATCATCATCATTGTTGATATTTCATAGTGACCTTCGGTGTTACTTAGAGAATACCTCTTCCATCTTCAATAAGGCTCACTCACAGATATGAATTTAAGTGTCTCGCTCGCACTCGCACGGGAACCTTTTTCCCTATGGCAGATAGTAAGTGGTGAAATTTATTTCTGGCATTCAATAATATGTCTTCTGTATTATGTTAAAATTTGAAGACTAATTAAATAACAAAAATAATACTATTTTTTATAAATATTTATAGCGTTCTGTCAACGATTAAGAGGGACGAAAATGTTCTGGAGAATTTTTTATACATTCAGTATACTTTTAAAAAAGCAAGCAAATTGAATCAAATAAAAACTAACGATTTTAATAAATTTTGATTTCTATTTTTATTTATTAATAAATAAATGACTTATTTAATTGATTTTTTGAATTAAATGGGGTGGTTTTTGTTTATACTAAAATTGGAACGATACAGAGAACATTACCATGGCCCCTGTAAACGAATTACATATGTTTTCAATAAAATATATTGTACTCTTTTATTAGGTATTTTGTTTAAAAAATTTGTGGAACGCTTCACGATTTTGCGTGTCATCTATGAGAGGGCTCTTTATCGTTACAATTTAAGTATAAGAAAGCAACCTTAATAAACTATAAACATCAAAGCTATTATTATTATTGCTATACCTACTTATTAACTTGACTTAAAACCACTCCAAAAAACCATTAATCAGAATTATTATTATTATTAATATTTTACATTTAAAAAAAGTTTCAATTAAAAGTTTACGAAAAAAATGTCAATAATAATTTTTTTGTAATTTTAAACTTAAAAAAGAGTCATTTTTATTGAAAAAAAAATTAAAAATGTTAATTTTTTAAAGTTTATTCTTAAAAATGTAGTAAACACTAAATCCTAATAATAACCTTTTTTTAATAAACAAATAATTTTAAAAGACTTTTGAAAACATAATTTTCAAAAAATATATACTCAAAGTTTTTAATCAATAAAATTACCAACTGCTGTAAAACATTTGGGTAATATAAAATTTTTATATTATTCCCAAATTTTTTGTATATTTAAATGTTCCGAAGATTAAAATGCATGGAAAACAAATTAAGCGAATGAAAGCCGAATTTTTAATGATAAAATGCAAACTTCATTTTTTTTTCGTAATCAGTTTTGCTGGTTGCAGCCATCGAGTTAAAAATGAAAAAACCCCGAATAAATTGACGTGAAAAGTGTATAAAAATTAATAACCGTATTACCTCGAAACAAAACTGGATAATTCAACTAGAATATTCAGAGTGATTTGACAATACAAAAATATTTGTCTAGAAAAATATGGCGGAGCGAGCGGGCGATAAAATAACCATCGCGCTGCATTTTATAGTCTGGTAAGACAATGTATAAAAAGAAAAAAAAATTTGACACAATAAAACATCGAAAAAAGGAAAAATGGAAAATAAAAAAAAAACAGTTCAATACATGTAACGTGTCAACTAAAGGTGGCTACACAAGTGCAGTTAAAAAAATGCAATTCGACGAAACAATTTTATCTGTACAGATAACCTACATTCAGTGCACTCTGAATGGAATCCAGTTCACATTTTCCATAGAAGTTAAATATTTGGTCGTAATAATCGACCAAAAACTGACATGGAATAGCCAACTTAACCACATTCTTTCCAAACCTATAGCGGTAAGCTGGACATGCCGCAGAGTCTTTGGTAAGACATGGGGTCTGAAACCAAAAATGATCTACTGGTCATACCAAACGATCATTAGACCCATGGTCACCTATGCAACATTGACATGGTGGCCAAAAATACAACAAATTTCGGCACAAGTCAAGCTGCAGAAAGTGCAGCGGCTAGCTTGTCTGTCAGGGGCAATATTTACGTGCCCTACTTCAGCCATAGAGTTAATGCTGAACCTTCCACCATTGCACTTATGTGTAATGAAAGAAGCAGCAATCAGTACCTTCAGACTGAGCCAGACAAAAAATCTCAAAGAAGAAAATCGGATTGGACATTTAAAGATTTTGAAAAATATTTCCCTAGAATCCATGTCTAAGCCGACAGATATTATGCCAGTTAGGTACGACTTAATGCAGTTTGCAGTAGTCATAAACAACCACCAAATTTGTACAGAGAACGGACCTTAACTAGAAAGGGATACATCAGTGTGGTACACTGATTGATTCAAGATGGATGTAAGAAATGGAGTGGGCTGAATTTCAGGCTCTTAAAACCGGTTGGTAACATCCCAACCATCTTTTAAACAGAATTACATGCCATAGAGATATGTTCCCAGGAATGTCTCAAAAACAACCTGAATGGCAGAAATCTATATTTTATCAGATAGCCAAGCAGCATTAAAAGCTCTTAAATTATACACTTGTGAATCTAAGCTGACTTGGGACTGTAAACAATCCTTGAGACTACTGGCAGCAAACAACCAGGTCACTTTGATGTGGGTTTCAGGTCACAGGAGAGTTAAAGGCAACGAGGTTTCAGTCTTCCTTGTCAAGGAAGGGGCAAATACACCATTTTCCGGCCTAGAACCCTTTTGTGGACTCTCCAAGGTCCACTTAAAAAAAGAGGTACGATGCTGGGAAACAAATAAAATGAAATCTCACTGGACACTGCTGGTACTTAGCTCCGAGGAAACTGATAAACTATATACAAAGTCTCGAAATTCGGGACCTCGAATAGATTAAGGGTTATGCACAAAAGATCTGATAGATCGAGGTGATTGAATGGCTGCATAGCTTCACGACCCCCCTTACAATCTATAGCGCAGTATTGTGTTGAGTATTTGTATAAAATATTCATCATCATCATCATCATCCAGCCTTATTCTCTTGTCCATTGCTGAACGTAGGCCTCCTCGAAATATTTCCATCTTTCCCTATTTTGCGCCTCTGCGATCCAGTTCGTGGTTATCCTTTTGAGGTCATCTGTCCATCGTGTCGGTGGTCTACCCCTGCTTCGCTTATCCGATCTCGGTCGCCACTCCAGAACTTTCTTTGTCCACCTTCCGTCCTTCATTCTAGCCACGTGTCCTGCCCATCTCCATTTCTGCTTTGTAATTCTCTCTATTATGTCCTCTACCCCCGTTTTTCTCCTTATATCCTCGTTTCTGACTCGGTCGTTAAGGGAAAGTCCTAACATGGATCTCTCCATTTTCCGTTGCGCTACTTGTAGTTTTTTAACTATTGTTTTTGTTAAGGTTAGGGTTTCAGCCCCGTATGTCATAACTGGGAGAACACACTGATTGAAGGTCTTCCTTTTCATACTTACGGGAATTTCTGATTTAAATATGTCCCTAAGCTTTCCGTACGCTGCCCATCCCAGAGATATTCGTCTGGACAGTTCGCACGTCTGGTTGTCCCTGCCGATCCGGATTTCATGGCCAAGGTAGGTATAAAATATTGGCAAAGGCTAATTCAATTGTATCTAATTTTGTTAACCTGTATTTGCGGCGCTTTCCAAAAATAAAAAAATATATATATTAAAAAATAAGTGTAGAAACACCAGCCTATAATATAAGCAAATAGAGAACCAATAAAATTTACATTGTACTGCATTTATATTAAACAGGATTAGTCGGCCGTCAGTTCAATGCGCTAATCGAGTTATGTGCGATAAAATTTTAACAGTTGGTAGTAGTGATGTCGAATTTGCATCGGTATTTTGGATTAATGGTAGATATATAAAACGAGTGACAAGCGAGTAATTTATTATTATACTTCATACTATTTTCGTATTTAAAACTCATTGAATGCCACTAAAAGTTATTGCGATACAGGATGTCATTGTAAATTTCTTTTCGACAACAATTAATTGTTACTTTAAAGTGAGGTATACCTAGACTGATTATTCAAGGATTGGAGGTAGAGGTCCTATCGATGACCACCCACTTGATCTTGCAAAATCGGTTCAAAGAATTTTCTTTTTCTTTTTAAACTATCATTCCGTATGTTTAATCCTTAACAACTCGTTTTGTCTAATTTGGTGTTCGTACAATACTTTTTTAAACATAGGAAGGTTTTTCTAATTCGTATATTTCTTTTTGGCATTTTTTGCCATAACAAACTGTCGTCAGCACTTAAGCTGAAAACTGGGTACATAAAAGACAACAGCTGCTTCTTTTATTATTTACCATCGTCGCAAACTGCAGCGTTGTGTAGTTTGCACGACCTCGAGTATGGTAAAATGGTCTCAACTCTAATTTCTGAATTCACGTAAAACCCTAACGTGCATAAAAATAGAAGTGACTACTCCTCATTCTCCAAATAAAACTAATTTTAAGCGATAGAAAGGCTCTGGGCACATTAATATGCTCATTGTGTAATTGTTTGACAAGCAAAATGTAGTTATTAAAAGAATTGGATGAATTTTTTTTTAAAGTAATTGTTTTATACATACATACATATAGTCACGTCTTTTTCTTGTAGGGGTAGGCAGAGACCACTACCTTCCACTTGCTACGGTTCTTACACACACCTTGTACTTCCTCTACTTTCATCAGTGCTCTCATACATTATCGTCAGTTGTTGGTACTTTTGACCTGGCCTTTTTTCAAAACAATGTTGATCTGATCGAGATATGTTTGCCAAAGTCGACCTCTACCGACTAGTTCATTCACACTGGCCTCATAAATTTGTTTCGGTAATATTACTTCATCCATTTTTTTTACGTGTCCAAATCATCCAAGCATTTCTTTATCTATCTATGTAACCACATCTTCTTTCAGACCACTCTTATCTCACTATTCTTTACTTTATCCAACCAAGTCACTCCACCTATACTTTTAAGACTACTCAACTCCACAGCATTAATCCTATTTTCATGCTTTTTCTGCCAAACCCAACATTCACTACCATACATAAGTGTAGAAACCAACACACCTCTATGCACAGCCAGACGATTCTTTTTTGATACATCCTGGCTGTTCATAAAGCTATGCAGTGCCTTATTCATTTGTTTTCCTGCCAACACCTTTTGCTCAATGTCACTGTCATACTTTCCATCTCTCGTAAACTTTGAACCCAAGTACACAAATTCATTAACTTGTTCCACTCTTTCTCTATTAATTAGAACTTTATAGTTTGTCATGCTTTCTTCTCTTTCAAAAACCATTACTTTCGTTTTGCTTGCATTTATTTTCATCTCTTTGATTATCAGGGCATCATGCATAACATTAATCATTCATTTTCCATCCACTCGCACTTTCTTTCAAATCATTTAATTAATCGTCTATGTATAAGTTAAACAGCCATGGTGAAGCCACACATCTCTGTCTCACACCTTTTTCGATGTTAAACCAGTCCGTTCAAGCTCCGTTTATCCTGACACAAGCAGTGGAATCCTCGCAAAGTGATTTCAGTGCTCGTATTAAACTACCGCTCACCCCATACATAGACAGTGTCGACCACAATTCACTCCTCACCACTCTGCCATAGGCCTTTCCAATTATATAAAAGCAATAGACCTTTTAACTTCTAGCCAAGAATTTTTGGACTATACCCCGTAATGAGAAGACCTGATCCATACATCTCCTTCCTCTTCTAAATCCTGCTTGCACATCCCATATCATGGTTTTCGAAAGAAAAGAAAGCATGACAAACTGCTGATTGAAGGAAAGGATTTAATGAATTTGTATACTTAAGTTTAAAATTTACGAGAAACGGAAAGTATGACATTGAGTGAGGAGTGTTTACAAGGAAACAAATGAATGGAGCCTTTTTTAAATTTATAAGCTGCCTTAATTCTCTTTAATAAGTCAATTTTTTATTAAATTTTTTGGTACCAAATCGACTGGGCATAATAATTGGAACAGGAAATTCCACCCTGGATTCTTCGGGAAAACAACCCTCGAACATTACACCTATTGACAGTCACATGCCCGAGATCACCTTTCGCCTGTCCAAAAAAGGGCAATTCGTCTCGTCGGTGATGCCTCGCTTACAAACTCGCTCACTTGTCTGGAACACCGTAGAAAAGTTGGCGATTTGTCTCTATTTTATAGATATTTTCATGGGCGATGCTCTTCTGAAATATCAACAATCGTTCCTCCTTTGGCAGTGTCTTCGAGATTAACCCGTCAAGTTCAGTCTTCACACCCCTTCGTGGTCACTTTGGAGACCTGCAGAACATCACTTTCCAAAGACTCATTCATCCAACGAATTGCGAGGCTTTGGAACTCATTACCTAGGGAGGTGTTCCCCGAGGCATATAACCTCCAGAAATTTAAGAAGAACACCAACTCCTACCTTCTTTTCCTTGGTCCCCACGATGTTCTCTGAACATTACAGGATATCCCTTTTCGTGGGAACCAGAACATATAGAAAAAAAAAATTTTAGTTGTTTTATATGAAAAATTTCAGTTATTTTAATATGGCGTAACATCCCCTCGAGCTTTGATTACGGCATTTATACGCAAGGGCATTGTTGCCGTAAGCTTTTGATATTCTTTAGCAGGAAATGAGTCCTAAATTTCTTGAAGTTTTATACGTAGATCAGAAATAGTACGTTGGGGGAGTATTTTTAAGGCACTGTTTCATTTTATGCCATGGTGTATCAATTATGTTGAGGTCTGGGCTGCTCGAAGGTGTAAATCTCATTATCTGCAAGCCATATTTTTGTTGATTTAGCAGTATGTAAAGATGCACAATCTTGTTAAAAAATTATATTATTTTTGTTAGGATGTAACTCCTGAATGCTTGGTAATAAATATTCTGTTAAAATATTTTGATATTTCTGCGCATTTACTGTACCATCTTTGAAAGTCCTCCAGTCCTCATTAGTCAACAAAACCCTTTCTTTATCCCAAGAAAGACTTTTTTTTTTTTTGCTTTCGAGTTAACAAAGGTTTTTCATTCGCCTGCAAACAAATACTAAAATGTCAAGAAATATTTAAGCAACCTTTAAATATATCAAACCTAATAAAAACTAAGCCCAGATTTATAAATCTACTTCCGACAACACTCTCTTCCAAAATTTAACCCAGTTTGCTGATTCCAAGAAGAGGTAATTTTGCGCAGTGTTTCTTTGAGCCTTGCAAATTTATACCTATAGTCTTCTATTTCTTTCAGTTACTAAATGTGGGCGTCCAGTACTTTTACCACAAACAGTTAAATTACCACTTTCTCTGTGTTTCTTAATGATTTCTACAATTGTTGATTTTGATATTTCAAGATCAGAAGCAATTTTAGAAATTGACTTGCCTTCTTTATATTTTTAACAATCAATTCTCGAATTTTTAACGGTGTGACTAATCCTTGGCCTATTTTTTCTGTTAACTAGTATACAAACCTACCTAAAATTGTGGTTATATTTCACAGCCCACTTTTAAAATATTTAAATATTTTCTTACATTCTAGCTATCCGAACATTTAGAGGTCAATAAATTATGACAGTTTAACATAATTGTTTGACATAATTCTTAATAAAACTAGAAAATGCCAAAACACTTACACCAAATATATATTTATTTACCTAGTTTATAGAAAAAATTTGTTTGGTGAAAAAAAATAATATTTAAAGAATAATAAATTATTGTTCGTCAACAAATTTGTCCGTCCGAACATATAGTGGTTAGGGCTCGTATTCCTGACTATAATTGATGTAATTGGTTTTTCAAAAGGTGCTCACAAAAGTCCAGAGATTAAAATAATAAAAAAAGGTAACAACTCGGATTACATTAACGTTACCTAACTACTTGGAATATTAGTCACTTCCAAAATAAATTCACCCCGTTTCTTCGACTTTTTCTACAGTCCACGCTCATTTACGCCTTAGCTGCGTTATTCTGACTGTGTAGCTGCTCTTTTCGAAGTGGTAGGACAACACATTGGGTGCTAATTTCATTTGCCCTCATTTGTCCGACCTTTTCCTAACCTTAATTTTATTAGTTGCGTCTCGTCGTTTAATTTATTATGTTTTTACAACAGCTCTCTATGTATTTGCTTTACTAATTTTAAATAGACTAGTTGAAGTTGGATCTACTGGGTGTAGATTAATAAAATTAGGTCTTCTTCAAATATAAATGGACGTTGACACGTTACACCGAACGGTATTAAAAGTGCTAAATCTCCATTACAAAGATACTGTTAATTACAATTTTGCGTCGACATTAGGTAATGTTTTTAAACTTAAAATAAATAAATTTAACTTTAAATAACAACAAAACATACCTGCTTCGTGACGGAGTCGATGAGTCTCACGTAAATATCTTGCTCCTGTCGAACACCTGAAAATTTAAATCGGATTAATATTTAGACACATAATTTATTCTTTCAACGAAACATTCGACATTTAATGAAAATTTGATTAATAATAAGGGTGAACGAAGAGAGGAATGTTAACATAGGGTGGTAAATAATTTTAGTAGGTAAGTACTACTCTGCTAAAACAGTAGGATAATAATTTAATAACATTTCTCAAATTTTTCCAAACTAGGAAGTGAGATCAATTAGCTTGGTTTTTTGTTTCTTCGACAGGGGATTTTATATTTTTAAAGTAAAGCATGGTTTATCCCAATTTCTTCTTTGCCTTACGCTATTCAAAGGTTTAAAGTATCAGTACAAAGTATAGTATCATTCAATATTTGTCGAGGCATGTAGCCACGAAAGCTGTTGTTTTTTGATGAATAATCGATCCACCATCCTATAATTGTAGAGGTAATTATCAGTGAATGCATCTGATTTAAAATTAGATTTTTGTACTTATAGCATTCTCCTTTTATTTACTTTTGGTGCAACTTTTATAAGTACTCTATCTTTTACTACTTCTACTACTGCTACTACTACTCCATTTTTATCTTTAACTATCTGATTTATTTTATTGTTATTTTAGTGTTAGGTTACTTACTATCTTTTAATATTTTTTGTTAACATTAATAATGTATCATGCATTGTTTTAACTAATCTGCCAACTGAAATTTGTGAACCAAACAAGATTCTTTATGAAGACAAATGGCCCCTTTGAATAAGCTTAGTATATGTTCAAAGTTTCATAAACACATTTTATAATAATTTAATAGTTAATATCATAAAGTTATGATTTACAACCCTCTCTAACGCAGGAGTGTGTAAAAATTTATCGATTGTAATATTTTCTATATTAACTCTATACCACTTACACACAGCTTAAGAGATTCACCTAAGAAAATAGGTAGAAGTAACGTGTAGTAAACGACCTTATATCTCATTCACCAACACACACACACACACACAAACACACATACACACACACACACACACACACACCTCACTCGACATCATCCCCGTGGAGCACTCTCCCTGTCCTTATTTGTAATAAAATAACTCCGCAAACGCTCTCCGAGGAGTTAAAAGATGGCGGACCCTCAAGGTACGGACGTCTTGTCTTTGTTTCAACGCTACAGCCTTCAGAGGCGCATCTAGTTCTTTTCAACAAGGTATAAAATGTTTGTGATAAGTAGATTATAATAATTTAACACGTTTAAGAAAACATACACATCAATATATTAAATTTCATTAACAATTAAAATTAGTTGAAATTAAAAAAAAATTGTGGTATTAATTTATCATTGGGATCGATAACTAAAAGAAGAAAAGTTTTATCTTTGACGTAGTTACCTCATGATTAAAGAAACGTGTGATTGATTTTCTATTTCAGTTGGTAAAGATAAAAAAAAGATATAAATCCGCAATAGTTAAACACTGAACACATTTAAAGTAACCCCTTATTTACTTTTTGTTTGTATTAAAAGTCTGCCAAATCGGACGTCTGGAGTAGCATGCGAGGTTGCCAGAAGACGGCCCCCCTAAAATTTTCCTGCTCGCATCCGTCAATGACAATTTCTTATCGAATGTGTCTCGCGAAGGGGGCGAACACAGTTACCTTCTTAGTATCGAGATAGTTTGACGGGCCCGTAAACTTTGCTATTATCATTTTAATGTTTTATGGGGAAGGATGAACGACAAGAGGATACAGGAGTAGAAGTATGTGACGCTTTTGATGGGCGAGGGTTACTTATTTTCTGCCTAAAGATAATGCAAAAGAAACTCCAACCGTTTTTTATGTTTTAGGTGTGAGTGATGGTACTGTTAAGGGGGTAAGTAACGAATTTTTTTTTTTTAGGTTAACCAAATTTTTTAGCGTCATGCTTTTTGTTTACCTTTGACATCACACGTCCAACAATTTCCACGAAATATTCTTGTTTCATATATTAGGTATTGTTTCAACGATCTCAGTTGTTTTATTAAGTTTAAATTCAAAATTTAGAGACTGAATGTCCTCTTAAAGAAACATATTAACAATATTCATCTTTCGCTTCTTTTACTTTCATCAGCGTTATCATATACATGCTCGTCGGTTGTTGTACTTTGGACCTGGCCTTTCTGTAAAACAATATCGATCTGATGCGTTCCCCTAGGTCGACCTCTACCGACTTGTCCTTTCATACTCGCCCTATAAATCTATTTCGTCAATTTTCTTTTATCTTTTATTTACTCCGGCTATACTTCTCAGACAACTCATCTCCACAGTATTGATTTTACTTTAATGTTTCTTCTTCCAAACCCAACATTCACCATTATAAGTATATAAGTGTAGGAAACAGCACTCCTTTATGCACAGCCAGTTGACCTTTTTTGACTCGTTCTCGCTGCTCATAAAGTTATGCTGGGCCCCATTAATTTGTTTCCCTGCAAACACCCTTCGCTTAATGTTACATTCATATTTTGTAAATCGTAAACTTTGAACCCAAACTCATACATTGTCATTCACATGTTTCATCCAATCTTTCAATCAGCACCTCGAAATATATCACGCTTCTTTCTTTTTCAAAAATCATTACTTTCAGCTTGCTTACATTTATTTCCATGCCTTTGATTCTAAGAGCATTATGTATAATATTAACCATCGCCTGCACTCCTTTTCAGATGCTGCTAATATGACCTGATCATCGGCGTAAAGGACGATCAAATCTTTTAAAGAACCGTCTATAAACTGCCATGGCGAAGCCACACATTGTTGTCTAACGACTTTTAGATGTTAAACAAATCTGTGTTAGCTTCGTTTATCCTGACACAAGCAGTAAATCCTCGTAAAGTGATTTTAGCGCCCATATCAAACTACTGCTTACCCCTTAGATAGACAATGTCGACCACAATTAATTCCTCACCACTCTGTCATGGGCCTTTTTCGAGTCTACGAAAGCGCAGTAGACCTTTTAACTTTTAGCCAATAATTTTTCGACTATGCCTCGTAAAGAAAAGACCTGATCTATGCATCTCTTCTAAATCCCTCTTGCGCATCCTACAAATATAAGGTGTCTCATTTAAATTTTTAAAGTTACGTTCTTTTGCACTCAAATCGGAAGCGACAAAATTGTGTCTTTAAGATGTCATTAAATATGGCTTTGGAAAAGTATAACTGAGACACCCGGTAGAATGATCCCTCTGATACTGATTAGCAAAATTTTATGCTGTTATAGAAGCGACTTACTTCTTTATGGAATGAAAGGATCTTCCCCCTTTACTATCTAAAGTAACTTCACTTAGACGTAATTGACCAGAGTTGCTTCTTCTATTAAGTAGAAGGATCATCACAAACGATTACTTCTTTATTATTTGCAGAGCATAAATAAGGAAGCATTTTTACGAAATTTTTTTATAGGTTACTTAACTATCATTAACTTTCCAGTAAGAAGTTATAGTAATGGGTACAATTTTGCGAATCCCGAATTTTAACATATCTCCACATTTTAAGTTCCCCACAGTCGAATACAATAGTTTTTAAGTAGACGTCTGTTTGTGTGTATGTACGTATGTGCGTTCGGAATTATTTTTCGTTTAGATTATCTCGAGAAAAAAAAAATTATATCGACGTGGGACTAATTGCATTCGACGCATAATTACGCAACTTAGAACTGATTAGGTTTTCAGCAAAATCGGTTAAGCTGTTTTTTATGGACAATCAAAAAACTGAAAAAA
Organism: Agelastica alni; assembly: GCA_950111635.1. Classification (NCBI taxonomy): domain Eukaryota; kingdom Metazoa; phylum Arthropoda; class Insecta; order Coleoptera; family Chrysomelidae; genus Agelastica; species Agelastica alni. The sequence goes on from OX467711.1 coordinate 15,558,538, forward strand.
ATGGTAAACTACCTGAATTTTGCAAATTATAAATTATACTATTTTTAATACAAAATTTTAAGATCTTTTGAATATGATTATTGCAAGTTAATAATATTTGTATAAAAAATATGATGACAATATTTCATAAAAAGAGATAGTTTTAGAAAACAAAAATAGGAATTGGAGAATTTTAAAGTTGTGTCAGTATTGAGAGAATAGCATTAAAGACGCTATAACAGTAAAAAATTATTGTTTGTTTGTTTTTTGCAAAAATCTTTTCTATATTTCTTATTTTAAAGCCGCTTAAATATCCAATTATTTATCGTTCTTGTGCCACTCGCAAAAGAATCCTCAGTAACTTAATTTTGATCATACTTTGTGGGCTACTAAAGAAAAACTTTTACTGTATAATGTATTTGTTTATACATACATGTTTAAATATTTAAAACAATACTTATAATTAGTTTATTTTAAGAAATTTATAAATATTGAACGAAACATTATTTTTATGCAGATTTTTTAATTTGCACTTTATAGATAAATATTCAAAGTAAATACGTGCATGAATATAATAATTTTTCGCGGTATTTTTTTTCGAATAAAAAAAAGGCAAAAACTTTTTTCAAAGTAATTCAGAAAAAAAGTAATCACCAGGATACGATGTGCCATTTAGGGCTAATACAACAAAGAAGTAAACTGTTTAAAAATAAAGTGCAAGTTAACCAAAAAAATAGATAAAGAGAGCAAAAAACGGCGAATGGAAAATACTACCAAAAGAAAATTAATGCGAAGGAGTTTAAAAATTGGGATACGTACCAACAAAAAAAAAAAGTAAAACTGTAAAGCAGTTGGGTGCATAATTTTGATATGTAAACGTTATATTTTTAAATTAAGTTTTCTGACACAAAATTGAAGATCACTGCATGAAATATAAATAAAATTTTTATGGTAGTTCCTGCTTTGTTACAAAAACTCTTTATTCAGGAACTTACATCTTTAAATTCAATACAATTAACACTGAATGTATTCGTCTATCTAGGTACAAATTTTACTCTTATTTCTCCTACAGATCTAAGTATTAAATCAGCCTTGAATCTCAAATCTTCTCGTCGATCCACTGCCACTAATTTGAACTTTTTCAAAATACCACACAGAGCCGCTTTCATTTCCAAAATAGCGAATTTTTGCCCGATACAATTTCTTCCTCCCGCGCTAAAAGGCAAATATGCGAAAGGATGTCTGCTAGCTACATTTTCCGGCAAAAATCTATCAGGATCAAACTTTTCGGGATTTTCCCATACCTCTGGACAGTGATGCAAATCGTATATGTGCAGATTAACAACTGACCCTTTGGGAATAGTGTAACCAGAAGTGGTGCGAATATTTTCTCCGGTTGTCCTCGAAATTAACGGGAGACTTGGGTACAAACGTAAACATTCCTTAATGCACCGTTCCATGAATTTCATCTCGCACAAATTGTGAAACGAGGGATATTGCTGTTCTCCAACCACTGATAACAATTCTTCGTAAATTTCATCCTGATATTTCGGTTCAGCAGCCAAAGTAACTAGCGTGAAGCAAATTGCCATCGACGTAGTATCGTGTCCTGCAACCATGAAAGTATCTACTTCCTCTCTTATATCTTCATCGGTAATATTTTCACCAAATGCTTTCATTTTTAGCAACAAATCTAGCAATGCTAACCTTTTACCTTTGGAATATGAATAGCTGTCGTTAACACTGCAGCTTCTCTCTTGAATTATTTCGAATGAGAGATCATGAAGCGTCTTGACCACAGCCTTAACTCTTCTATGGGAGGACGTTAGGGCAAACGTAACATCGGGATAAAGATATGGCTTGGATATTCTGAATGCCATTTCTTTTCCGAGTTGGTGAATTGCTTTTTTGTATGAGTAACAGTTCCTTTCGCGCAAATTTATTCCCAACGAAGTCTCTCCGATAGAATACAAAGTAAAGTTCGTGATGGGCTTTACTACATCTATATAGTTTCTGTCGCAATTTTCAAGCAATTCCTTTACCAAAAATTCGGTCTCTTTATTAAAAACTTCCGTAAATTGCTGTAGAATATTGAAGTGGAATGCTGGAGTTAATAGTTTTCTTCTGCTGTGCCATTTCTTACCATTACTCGTCACTAATCCAGTTCCAAGCCAACTATTCACGAATTTGTACATCGCACTTTTGTCATTATGAACGGAATTATTTAAAATTAGCTCCATATCTTCCGGTTTTATTAATACAACAAGATAGTAGTTTAGGCACCAAAGCTTGTATATTGGATAAAAAGTTTTTGCTCTCCATCTGTCGTCTGCAAAAAGTTCTTCACTATTTAAAAACTTTAAAGGACAATTTCCGATTATTGGCCACGCTTTCGGCCCGGGTATCTTCATGATGTATTTCCAGTATCTTACATAATTTACAATTTTAAAAAAAACTATCACCACAGTAACTGAAAATATAAGGATGTGGAGCATCTTCGTGATTTTTACAAACTAAAATTAAGTAAAAGAAACGTTTTAATATTTTAACTTAAATTCCAATTAATTCCACATTAAAAAAATTCTGTTCCTTGACACGTTCTGATAAGAAATTTTTAAATACTGATAGGTGCATAATTTTAATTGGTAATTTTATAGAAGATAAGACTCCTTTGAATAAACATTCATGAAGCAAAATTGTTACTTTTAAAATTCATTTACAAAAAGGGACTATTATAAAAAGCGTAAAGAGCCCCAGATAAAAAAATGTTTACCTGCAGGATATTTAAAGAATTAATGACAAATAAATTTTAATTTTTATTCAAAAAATAAAAATTTTATCTACTCATAGCGAAGCACCTCACTTAAAATACAGTAAACGAGGAATATAATTGACTTTATACGAGGTCTGGCAAAAAAGTACTGGATAAAGGTACTTAAGTGAAACTTAGATTTGCAGATGAGGTTTTAATTTTTTAAGATTTCCAAACAAACTCGTTGTTGGGCATATTTTTGATCCTGAGAAAGATATTTTGAAACCATCTTCGCACAAAATTTTTTTATGTTAAGCCCGTCGTGCAAAATATTTTTACGGGTAGTGCGATTTAGTAGGAATCGTCACGTAACGAAATGAATTGGTGGTTCAGTGGTAGAATGCTCACCTTCCACGCAGCTGGCCCAGGTTCGATTCCTGGCCGATGCATTATTTTTGTGCTTTTACCATTTAATACATAATTTTTAAGTGAGTAAAACAAATTGAACTAAAAAGCGAAAAATAAATTATAGTTTAAAAAAATTAAAAAACACGCTTTTAGAGTTAATCAAAGTAAAAGTAAAAAATAATTCTTAACAAAGGAATAAAATTACTGACAAAAAAATTAATGTCAATCAATGTCACAGCTTTATATGACATTATTACACCAACTTTGCGTTTCGTAATGAAAGCACCCCACGCTTTTAGAACTGACATTTATTTTCTCGTCAGTAATTATATTCCCATGTTAAGAATTATTTTTTACTCTTTAGTTTGATTTACTCTAAAAGCTTTTATTTTACTTTTTTTTAAACTATAATTTATTGTGTTAGATTATACGTGAATGTTGTTTTATAATTGCAATTAAGTTTTAAAAAATGGAAACTGCTGCAAATGTGTGTAATACAGATTTAGAAAAGTAAGTTGATAAAATTGTATAACTTGATACAAGTATTTACTGTTTACATTCGTTTATTGTACGTGTGATTCCGGCAGAATTAAAATAAAATGAGCGATCTTTACAGTAGTCGCATATGATGTGTAACGTTTGACATCTCACCCTAGTAATAATCAATTTTAAAAAATATTCTAATAAAATGGGTCAGGTATTATTTGAAATTATTTTTCATGACAAACAATAATTCTTTTTAATGAAAATTGTATTTTATTTCATTAACACTAGGAGCGACAGAAATCAACCTCAAAATTTAAAAAAGCCTATTTCTGAAATATTTTATTCGAATAATTATTTATTACTGCTTACTTGAATCTTTTATCAATGATCTACACTTTATTGAGGCTTATTATCAACAGTAAATATTTATTTATATAGTTTACGCATATTACAGCAAACTATATACACAACACTGTAACTTAAGTGCACAGCTGATGGCTGACAGTACCGACCTCTCGGAAAATTGGTCGATGGCTATCTGACGGTCAACTCTACCACCGCACGCTCATTCGTCAAATCAAATAGCGCGCGCTTCCGCGACTTCCTGCTACACACTTCCTGTTACACATTTCACGAAATCACTCCCAAAAATTGCAAGAAAGCGAGATGAAAGATGTTACTCATCTGTGACATACTTCCGTACCATTTTACGACATCACTCCCACAAATTGCAATATTGAATGAAACTTTCTGATATAATTCGTTCCTTGAGATCATTTGCCTTGAAAAGATAATATAAAATAAAAATTAAAATATACAGATTTTATTTCGAATTATAATCGGAGTTAAAGAAAAAACGACCACACAATTTTTTTTTTAAATAAAAATTTTTAAACGGGACATGCAACATTTATTGGCATTCCTGCGGTTTTTAGGGTTAATTTGATATGTCATTAGTGACATTATATTTGTCAGTGTGAGTCTAAAGCAAGAGTCTTAGATATTTGTAGTCAGACCTCGTATTAAATATCGTTTAATCCGGCGATAATAAAAGAACGTTTTTGCTTTTGTTGGTGGTGCAAAAAACATCAAGTCTCGGCAGAAAATGCAGATAAAAAGCGAGTTTCACAAACTTAAAAGAATGCTTTTCTCGGTACAATAAAATTTCGTCGCATGCATAAAAATCACATCAAAATCTCCGTATCCGTTTCCAAATTCAGACTTCAAAGACTCAAATATTCCTGAATAAAAAAGCGGAATGCTCGTTCGCCGACTTAAAGCCCTTGTTGTTCCACTTGATCTGATTGACTGATCGGATTAATTATCTATCTAATTAAAAACAACGTCTACTAGATCGATTTGTAATTCTTTCGGCGTTCCTCCAACCAACCAGTTCCTTATATGTGCAACTCCTTACTGTGCTAAAGTGTAAATAAAGTTTTTCTCGACGGTTGTAAAAGGCAATCTTAAGGCATCGCGCTCCGGCAATAGATGTAATTGACAATTGACTTTGCTAATTAATTAATTGCAAGTACAAGCGCTCTTGATGCTATGTGAGCAGTTTCTCATTATTGCGTAAACGGTATGGCAGCGTAAAAGGCCATAATATGGACTGAGCTGTTTGATTTATACTCGCGATAAATATTTCAATAGCACGCGCAACTTTTGCGGTATTGGTCGACCACCTCTGGTACTCGCTGAAACATACTCGTGTACACTCCTTCGTGATTAATATTATTATTATTAGGCCAGTCCCTAAACGTTTTCAACGACGAAAAAAAATTAGGACTCACAAAATATACTTAATTGGGTGTCCGTATTCATTTTCTTGTACCTACAAAATTTGACAAAAAATATCTGCACGAAAGTTTCTTGTCAACATTAATTTTGTTTACATTTTTGCCTCGTGGAGAATTACAAAATATTAGAACTGGTTTTTATTTCTTGCATAAATTTCAGTATAAAGGAAGACGCTTTTGTGAATAGTGGATAATTGGAGGGTTCATCTAAAATTAAGATACAAGGGCAGTTTGATAAGTCAGTGACTTTTTGAATTTCCCGCGCAGTTACTCCAAATGCAACAGTGCTGCCGTCAACTATAATCTATCAGTAGCAAGCTACGTCGTGCAGTTGGTGTTTGATAGCCGTTCAAAGCAGACAACCTCGTGAATTTTTACGAAAATGGAAAAAAGTGAATTTCGTGTGCTGATTAAGCATTACTTTTTACGTAAAAAATCCATCACTGAAACTAAGGAAAGACTTGATAAATACTACGGGGACTCGGCACCATTAATTTCAATGGTTAAGAAGTGATTTACAGAGTTCCGTTGTGGTCGCGTACCAGCACTAGTGACGCCGAACGTCCAGGTCGCCCAAAAGAAGTGATCACGCCGGAAATCGTCGATAAAATCCATGAAATGATATTGGATGATCGGAGAATGAAAGTGCGTGAGTTGGCTCATGCTGTAGGTATCTCAACTGAACGGGTACATCATATTTTACACGAATATTTGGACATGAAAAAACTCTCTGCGAGATGGGTGCCGCGATTGCTCACACTCATAAGCGCAATCGTGTGACCACTTCAAAAGAGTGTTTAGCGATGTTCAGCCGTAATCCGGACGAATTTTTGCGCCGTTTTGTTACTATGGATAAAACATGGATCCATCACAACACGCCAGAGACTAAGGAACAATCGAAACAGTGGGTTGTTCGAGGTGAATGTGGACCAAAGAAGGCGAAACAGAGTCTGTCAGCCAACAAGGTCATGGCCACAGTTTTTTGGGATGCACGCGGTGTCATTCACATCGATTACCTCAAGAAAGGTAAAACGATCACCGGCGAATATTATTTAAAGCTTTTGAACAGATTCGACGTTGATTTGAAGCAAAAACGGATGCATTTGGCTAAGGAGAAGAAAGTGCTGTTCCATCAAGACAATGCACGTGTGCACACTTGTCTAGTCACGATGGCCAAAATCCGCGAATTGGGATACGAACTGCTACCCCATCCAGCATATTCTCCAGATTTAGCCCCCTGCGACTATTTTCTGTTTCCAAACTTAAAGAAATGACTGGGCGGTAAGAGATTTGAGTCGAATGAAGAAGTCATTAATGAAACAAACGCGTATTTTGAGAGCTTTGAAAAAACCTATTATTTGGAGGGAATAAAAAAATTAGAAAAACGCTGGACTAAATGTATCGAGCTAAAAGGTGATTATGTAGAAAAATAAAATGTTTATTTGCGGAAAAAAATTTGTTTTATTTAAAAAGTCACTGACTTATCAAACCGCCCTCGTACCTATGTATACCTCTGGAGCTCAATGCTTTTAAAGAAGTCTGGATGGCTAATATTATACTAATGTTTTTGTTTGCAAGAGGTCTGTCAGTCAGCTCTCTTGCACACAATTCGATAGCGAAGACTTTAGCCTGAAAGATTGTGGCATACCTGCCAAGACTGGTAGATATTTCAATCCTTGGTCTCCTGCTGAAAACACCGGCACCAAATTCATCTGGGGTTTTTGGTTAGCATGTCAGGAACCATACCGAGAATTTGGTGGTTTTTTTTTGTTTCATTCAGTATCCCAGAATGGTCCCCGAGTTGCTCTTTATTATTTTACTCATCCAAAGACGGGAATCTGTAGGAGACTATCCTGGCTTTTCTTTCAAGTAAATAAGTTACTCTTACCTTAAAATGTCTTTAACACGACTGTGTAGTACACAGTAAGCTGACAGATGACAAACGAATATCGACATGCGTAGAAGCGATATTACTTTCCGGTTCCCCTTTATATTTTAATTTTGAACTTATTTCAGTAATGATCTTGTTTTATTTTTTTTTTCATTCTTGAAGTAGTACAGTGCAACAAAAGTAGCTTGGCGGGCTTCTTCTTCTTTAAGTTCCATGTACTCCTAGTACGTTGGTAACCAGTATTTGTAGCCTAATTTTATCTACTGCCGTACGGAAAAGTGTTCTGGTGCTGAGGCCATACCATTGTCTTAAGTTTTTGAGCCATGATGTTTTTCTGCCACCTTGGCTGCGGCGGCCCTCAATTTTGCCTTGTATAATGTTTTGGAGAAGTGAATATTTTTCGTTTCGTAGCACATGTCCGAAATACTCTAGCTTCCGTTTCTTTATTGTTGTTATTATTTCGGTTTCTTTGCCTAGTTGTTGTAGCACTTCCCGATTGATTTTGAGTTCAGTCCATGAGATCTTCAACATTCTTCTATATGTCCACATTTCGAAAGCTTCAAGTCGTATGCTCATACTGTTGGTATGTGTCCATGCTTCCATTCCATATAAGAGTATACTGAATATATAGCAGCGGAGTATTCTTATTCGTAGTGTAATTGGGAGGTCTCGACTTGTTAGTACTTTTCTCATTTTGATGAATGCTGATCTGGATTGTTCTATTCTGCAGCGGATCTCTTGGCCATTATCATTTGACTCATTTAGGTAACATCCTAGATATTTGTAGTGTTTCACTCTCTCTATAATGTCATTGCCAATTCGTAAATTTTGTTGGGTGTTGTTTGGGTTCTTACTGAAAACTAGCCATTTAGTTTTCTTTGTGTTGAGCGTGAGTCCCATTGATGAACTGTGGATGACTACTGTGTTTAGCATGTCTTGTAAGTCGTTGATGTTTGTGGATATTAGTACTGTATCATCCGCGTATCTGATGTTGTTGATGGGAGTACCATTCACTAATACAGCGTTTCTCAAACTGTGGGGCGCGCCCCCTAAGTGGGGCGCGTTTACATGATTAGGGGGGGGCGCAGTACAGATTAAAAATAAAATGGTAATGATAAAATGCTACAGATAGATTTTTAAAAAATCTTTATTGAAATTTTACTTACTTAATGATGACAAAGAAACATTCTAAGGACTAATGGCTAACATGAGCTTGTTTTAAGGCGCACAACTTCTCTAAATTTGGTTCTATGTTAGAGATGGCCACTCTGAGTTTATTTTCTACTTGAAGTTTATTTCTGTATTTAGATTTCACGACAGCAAGTGCAGAAAATCCAGTTTCACAAAGGTAGGACGTTGGAAAAGGCAACAGAATTCTAAGCGCTTTGGCTTTCATAACGGAGTAGTCGTTCGGAAGTTCAGTCCAGAAGTTTGTTAAAGATTTGTTAACAAAGTTTGATTTTTGTAAGGGATTTGTTGAAATATCTATTAGTTGTTCTTCTTCTTGCAGTGATAGTCCGACAGGTCTATTTTCGAATGGATTTAAAACCCAGCTTCAGTCTGACAACTTGATATCTTTTTCTGCAAAGAAGTATCGCTTGAAATTCTCAGTTAAGTTTTCTTCCTATGGTTTTTAGCATCACAGCTTTATGAATATCTTCCAATGGGGAATCTTGCACAAAATCGCAAAATGTGGGAAACATTTCCAAACTGTTTTCTTTCAATTTGTTATGCCATAACTGCAATTTCTTACAAAAAGCATCAATCTTTTGACTTAAATCAAATATATTTACGTCTTTTCCTTGCAGCTGAAGATTAAATATATTAAGTTTTTCAAAAGTATCTACTAAATAAGAAAGCTTCAGTAAAAATAATTTGTCGAAAAAATCTGTTGAATGCTTGTGACCTTCCTCGCTTAAAAATATCGCTATTTCCCTTCTTAATTCAAAGACACGCTTAACCGTCTTACCGCGTGACAACCATCTGGATGAGGAATAAAACAACAAAGATTGATGCTCAGCTCCCATATCTTCACACAGAACAGAGAACATCCTTGTTTTTAGTGGTCTGGTTTTTATAAAGTTAACAACTTCAATAACTACTTTCAAAATCATGTTTAGTCCAGGGCTTAGCTTAGATTTTGATGCTAACGCTTCCCGATGTATCATGCAGTGCGTCCAGATAATTTCTGAGGATTCCTTTTTTACTAGCGCTTGTAAACTGTTGTATTTACCAGACATGGCTTGAGCTCCATCGGTGCAAATCGCAACACAATTTTTCCATTGCAAATTCATTTTAGTAATAGAATCATTTGCAATCTTGAACAACTCGGTGGCTGTAGTTCTTCCTTCAATCTGTTTTCAAAACAATAAATCTTCACATATTTTAGAACATTGACAGAATCTAATGTAGCAAATCATGGGGAATCATTACTAGAGTCAGTTGCTTCGTCAAGTTGTATAGCAAACAAGTTTCCAGTAAGCTCAGATTCAAGCTGCTGCTGCATATCAACTGATATATCGTTAATTCGTCGACAGATTGTCATTTGACAGAGGAATATTGTTAAGTTGTGAAGTAAAATTTTCACCAAACATTATTTCTACAATGTCTTTGCAAGCGGGTAAAATAAGTTGCTCTGCAATAGTGTGCGGTTTTTTGCATTTAGCTACTTTGTATGCCACTTTATATGATGCCAAGAGAGTCTTCTCATTTACTGCCAGTACTCTATGGAAGCTGGATTTTTGTTTTTTAAACAATCTGAGTTTCTCCACAAAAAAATCTCGCGGTTTATTGACATATTCTCTGTGCAGCGTTTCTAGATGCCTCTGTAATTTATTTGGTTTCATGCTATCTGCAGCCAATACTTTTAAACAGATAACGCATTGTGGTTTTTCTTCGCCACCTACTTCAAGGCTAGTAAAGCCCAAATTTAGGTATGATGGGTCATATTTTCTTGTTTTAGATTTCGGACGATTTCCACCTGAACCTGTCGATGTACAAGCCCCGTCATCCTCAAGTTTTCGTTTTAAAAATTTATCCATACTACATCTACTTATGCACTCACACTTCACAATAATGCTTGCTTAGTGTTAAAACACCTTCACTGAGAGACTGAGAATACCGTATGTGCGCTTCTGTATTTATAGTCGCGTTCAGACAGTTCGAGAAAGATCAGGAAGCTTGAATACGTGGCACGAACGCCACGAACTTTCCGACAGCATCTTTGGCGCTCTCGACGAGACAATGTTGCCTATTTTAGTCCAAATTCCTAGGTCTACGGATTGGGGGGCGCAACATTTTTTAAATTAAAACAGGGGGGCGTGAATAACAAAAGTTTGAGAACCGCTGCACTATTACACCAGTGAGAGTGTCTCCAATAGCCTCATTAATAATTTGTTCTGAGTATAAATTGAAGAGTAGTGGTGAAAGTACACATCCTTGCCTTACGCCTCTGATTATATTTATGCTTGGCGGGCGAGAGATCACAAAATCTGCGCACAACGAAAACATTCGAATAAGGATCCGATCGGCGACGACGAAATTTTCAGTAATCGTAAGTCTCAAGTACAATCGGAGGAAGAAGTTTACGAATGTAAAGTATATTCAGCCGAATATTTGTTATTTTAGAGGCTAGTCGCCCGCCAAGTTACTTCTGTTGCAATTTACTACTTAAACAAAAAATATAAAAACGTATTATTAGTAATGGTTGGTAGAAAAATATAGCATGATTGAATTCGTGTAATTAAATTCTATGCGAATAGTGTCAAATAAGCAGAGTTATTTATGCTCGTTTATCTACCCACCGGCCTATTGGAAACACATTGAAAACTGTACATTCTTCGGTATTATTATGTATCTAACGTTAGTAAGATATTTCTTTTCGCGAAGGGTTTTTTTTTGGATCGGTTCTTTGAAATTGATGCCATGACCATAAAACTGCACAGATCGATACCGATAGGATCACTTAAAAAGAAAAAGTGAGTCGATAAAATAAAGAGTTTTTTAAGAAGAAAAACTAGTTTTTGTTCCGCCAAGGTAAAAATATTTATTTGCGCCGTTCTTAAATGGATCATGATAATCACTTACTTTTGCTCTACTAATTGGGTGTATGGAGCTTTGCGAGCATTTTTGTTCCAACATAAAAATTGCCTTGTTTATTTGCTGACATAAAATAGATAATTTAAAAAAAATTCAGATATTACGGATAAAAATATGAAGAAACCTTCCTTATTTAATGTAAATATTGGGTATTTAAAAAATATGAAAAATAGTTATTTTATACAAAAAAAATAAACTTTTTTTTTAAAACTAAATTAAAAAAAGTAATTATTAATTATGTAAGTAGGTAATATACTACAAAATATTGAAACAATGGTAAGTTAAAGGGAAATGGTAAATAACATAATATAAATAAATGTAATTTATGTCATACTAGTTCATTATTGTGTTTTTATTACTTAGTTACCAACTATCTAATGTCGTACTTTATGCCCCTGCCAGCATTCTTGAAACTTCATTTTTTGAAGATAAACTATCCTCTAAATATCCTTCAGCAACCGACATACTCTTCCATCCACCATGGCGCTTCAATGTGGTCATACTGGCTCCAGCCTCTATAAGAAGAGTTACTGACGTTCGACGCATACAATGACCTGTATATTTCTCAGGATCACTCATACCCAGATATTCCGCTATAATGGACGGGATTTTTCCAAACGTGTTTTTTCCTACTGGCTGTACAGTACATCGACCTTGTCTATAGGTCAGAAAAAGCCTTTTTTCTGAGCAACCACGTGGCCGTAGGGACATATAATCTCTTATTAGCTTTAAACTGTTCATTTCACCCTCATCTATAATGGTAAAAATGCGTTTTTTATCGGTCTTTGTCTCTGGTACATTTACCACAAAAACCGATTTTCTATCTTCTACATGAGTAACTAACATGTTCACAAGTTCTTGCCGTCGACATCCACCAAATATTCCAAATATTAATGCAACTTTGTTCATTAAAAACGTCTCGTTCGGTGCCTTATGAATAAATTTTAAAACATCTTCTCTAGACAGAATTTTAGACCTCTTGGTTTGTAGCCTTTCGAAGTTTGCTTCAAATATTCCATTAACTTATAGTAATTAGCAATGTTAATATTTTTATTTACTATTAAAGTCTTCTTTACCATGGAATATTTGGACCACAAGGAACTCGGAGAAAATGTTTTAACGAGATCGCCGAAGTATCCAAGCAACACTGTTTCATTAAAATCTTTTACGTAGTTTTCTTGCATCCAATTTAATAATTTTTCCTATTCCATGTTGTAAGCTTCTTTAGACTTTTTTGGCAACAGATTTTCAGTTGCTTTCTTTGCTTTTTCAATAATTTCGTCAGGAATTCCAAAATATTCGTACATGTTGACTTCTACCTTTGACACATATAAAAATTATTGTGATTTTATGACATTTACGTTTGTCAACATTCACCTAGCATCGATGGTGTCTACTATGATAAAATGGCAATGTTATTAATTCAAACCGGATTTTTAAAATACTGATTTGTATTGAGATTGGATTGCAATATCGAACTAGTATGACATAAAGTTATGTATGTACCGCGGGCATAAACAGATATGTATACCCTCGGGCGACTTACAAACCCTCAGGGCATAAACATCTATTTATAAACTTGGTATATAAATAACTATTAAATATAAAAATATTATATTTATTCCTTGTGTCAGTATAAACGAAGCAATAGGGTTTGACATCGAAAAACAGGGATGTGTGGCTTCGCCATGACTGTTTAACTTGTACATAGAAGATTGTTGAAAAGATTTAAAAGAGAGTGCGTATGGATTAAGAATAAAAGATGTCTCCTTTACGCCGATGATCGGGTTATATTAGCGACTTCTGAAGAGGAGTTGCAGGCAATGTTTAATATTATGCATGATGCCCTAAAAATCAAAGGAATGAAAGTAAATGCAAGCAAGACGAAAGTAATTGTATTTGAAAGAGAAAAAAATATGACATACTGCGAGGTAACAGTTGAAGGAGAAAGAATGGAACAAGTGAATGAGTGTGTATACTTGGATTAAAAGTTTACGAAAGACGGAAAATATGACTGTGACATTGAGCAAAGGGTGTTGGCAGGAAAACAAATAACTGGGACCCTGCATACGTATCACAAAATGGCACGACTGGCTGTGCACAGAGTAATGCTGTTCCTATACTTATGTATGGTAGTGAATGTTGGGTTTGGCAAAAGAAGCATTAAAATAAGATTAATGCTGCGGAGATAAGTAGTCTAAAGTATTGCTGGAGTGATTCTTGTGGATTAAGTGAAAAATAGTGAGATAAGGAAACGTTGTGGCGTTAAAGAAGATTTGGTAACAAAGATTAAGGAATGCTTAGATGGTTTGGACCGAGTCACACAGGCTATACTTTTCAGACTATTTATCTCCGCAGCATTAATCTTATTTTCATGCTTCTTCTGCCAAGCCCAACATTCACCACCATACATAAGACGTGCCTTTTTCGACACGTTCTGGTTGCTCATAAAGTTAAGCAGGGCCCTTTGCATCCTCAGAACCCTTTGATTAATGTCACAGTCATATATTCCATCTCTTGTAAACTTCAAACTTGTTCCACTCTTTCTTTCTTAATCAGCATCTTAAAGTCTGTCATGCTTTCTTTTCTTTCAAAAACCATTCATTTCATCTTACTTACATTTACTTTGACTTTTAGTTCATCATGCAATACATTAACCCAAATTGACTTAAGGATTAAAAAAATGCAGTGGCTGATAGAAAGGGAATCCAAGTTATCCCTAGAAAACAAACTACTACTATACAAAACCATTATCAAGCCAATATGAGTGAACATTGAGGATGTGCAAGCAAGTATAATATGGCAATATTGTAGAGACGCCAATCACAAATTTTATGAATAATCACCAATGTTACTTGGTACGTGTCCAACCAGACGCTTCATATAGTTCTCAAAGTGTCATATGTCAAGGATGTAATCACAGAGAAAAGTAGAAAACACCACACCAAACTTAAAAATCATTCCATCACACTCCTGAACCCACTACCAGAACAACCGCATAACAGAAGACTCAAAGGAAATTGGCCAGCTGATCTTACGAATGATTGAGGGGGACTTGTCATTGGAGAAGTCTTCTAAAAGGCAAGGAAGAAATACACATTAATAAATTTTGAAACTAATTAATAATGATAAAAAAGGCAATATTTATACTATATCGCCAGTGGAGGTCGAGCCTGACACTCATGAATAAGATATTTGAGTGCATTTTATTACAGTGTCATATCTTACGATTTTCCTCTCATTGTCTGTAGCATGTTCCCTTAACTCGTAAAGCTTATCTTCAACAATTTTGTTGATCGACCCTCTATAATTAGAAAAGTTATGGAAGTTCGACAATATCTTTCTCCGCGATAAACCTCGGCCTAACCTGGACACTATCTCCACTAGACCAAGTCCGAGGAGGGCAAAGCCGCAGCGACCGACGCACAAGGAAACTTGTATATGGCCGCAAATTCTTCAAGTTTCCACCGCCTCCTTATCTCTTCCAAGACCCGTCTTCCTGCGGTTTATTCTACAGTTGTGAATGTGTTCCGCACTATTGTTCTTGTTTAAGTAATAAAAATAAAAAAAAGCTAGTATGCATTTAGTACGTGGGCCTCAAAAGTCTTTTCAAATATATTCAGAAAGAAAATAGTTAATTTATGAACCCCCGCAGTTATTCTACACTAAAAACATACCACAGTAATTTTCGGGTAATATTTATTAAGCACTTGTCTAGCAAAAAAGAAATAAAAAAGTAGTTTTATTTAAATGTGGTTAATGGACAACTAGTTATCTTCACTGAAAACACTAAAAGAGATTAAATTTTAACAGGAACATTACTGCCTTATTATTGAAGATGTTCTCTTTTTAAAAGTAGATTTATTAAATTTTGTTATAAAGCTAAATGCATATAAATAAAGAAATTTATCTTATAAATCGACTCAAATACCAAATAAAACTTACCATTGGCGAAAAGTAGTTGCAATCGGTATTGGATTCCATTGTTTGTTTTTTGTCCATCAGCTTCCTGAAATTACAAATCCTGGATTAGAATTAAATCTTTAAGGATTAATTTAAAAAAATTGTTAAATGCTGCTTTACAATAAATAATTCGGACCATTTTTAAATGTTTATAATCCCCCGATAAGGGAACGATGTGGTGTAAAAGAAGTTGTAGTAAAAAAGATAAATAAAGGAATGCTTAGATGGTTCAAACACGTAGAGAGGATGGATAAAAGAAGATTTATAAGGCAAGTGTGAATGTTTCTGTCGGTAGAGGTCAATCTAGGCGAACGTATCTCGACCAGATCGAAATTGTTTTGAAAAAAGGTCAGATTAAGAGTACCAGCAATTGAGGAGCATGTATGAAAGCGCTGATGAAAGTAGAAGAAGCAAAAGACGTGTGTAAGAACATCGTAGCGGAAGTGGTCTCTGCCTACCCCTACGGGAAAGAGTCGTGACTGTATGTATGTATGTATGTAACATTATATTCTGAAAAATAAACTAAAAATTAGAATTTCAAAAATTAAACATTACAAATCCAACGCAATAAAGGTTACACCATCCACCTTGTTGTGCCAAACAATAGTCAAATCTGTAAAACATGGAATTTTGTGAAACCATGATGGAAAAGCAAAATTAAAGTAATTGTTTTTTAAACGTTTTGTATGAACCTTTATTGCGATGGATTGGTAATGTTTTTTTTTTGAGTTTATCAGAAGTTAATGTTACATTTTATTTATTCGTAGAATATTTATTTTATTTTTGGGAGTATTTTGGTGACGGAGAACATATATTAAGAAGAAAAATTTGTTTGATCTCTCGATGCGTCGAAGTCGCTTTCCTGATAGGCCCGATGTGTATACCGGTGCTGAAAGTTTTATACTGAGAGGTTTCATTTATTTCTAGCGGCATAG
The DNA here is from genome assembly GCA_950111635.1 of Agelastica alni. NCBI lineage: Eukaryota > Metazoa > Arthropoda > Insecta > Coleoptera > Chrysomelidae > Agelastica > Agelastica alni. The sequence continues at coordinate 15,574,849 of OX467711.1, forward strand.
ACAATGTCGACAAGGTGGGGATACATTAAATTAGAGTCCTGTAGTTAATAACTTGAGTGTTTGTCGCGAATATTTATTATATTCTTTGCATTGAAATTTCTATATTCTTCCAAACTGTGTACCTATTTGTATTAATAAGTAACTGGTAATATTATTTATATTTTAACCAGAATTTTAAGCAATGACCATAGTTGTAGCAATAATAACATTAAAGGAAAAGAGAGTAAGGGCAACACCTGATAATGGTCTTTGTTGTGACCGTCCGAGCTCAACTCTGGTTTCAGGTTACATGATAAATGCGATGCCCGAAAAGCGCCCTAATCTTCTGCAACACCAACACCACCAACGCAATTGGTCCCCTTTTGCCGCCCCTCGATGCGCTCCCCTAAACAGTAGCGCCGAAACGTGATGTGTAGTATTTCAACTTTGCTAACTTTATGTTTTACATACGAACATATCTAAGTACACAATGAAAATAACCACCATTACCAAATCGAGCACAACAAACCTAAGTGAAGCAGTAAAAACATACTGAATCGATTTCCATGTAATTTTTATTGCAAAAATTAAACCAAAAAAGTAAAATTTTATTTTGTACAATCTATTTTTACTTAGGTACTAATAAATTCATTTTTTGGCTGTCTAGACCATTAAAATATATTTAACAATCAGGCATTAAATGCAGTATTTGACTAAGCTTTAAAAATTAATCAACGACATATACATTTATCATTTTAATAATCGGAAAAGGATACGTAGATATTATATTTAAATATATTCTTGCATTTCTTTATTTTAAATAAATAAATAAATAATTTAGATACGTCACTTAAGTCCGTTTAAATTTTTTGGCTTACCATCATAAAATATTTATCTACAGCAATAAGAAATTAGTAAAATATTAAACATCCTATTTTTATTTAACTATCAACAACTTTTTATTAAAAATGTTTCCATTGGTAAATTTGCCTACATTTAACTGGACGATGCGGTTTTACAACCAAAATATTTGCCGTTATTTATTATATCAAGTCACAAGTTAAATGATCACCGTGAAAATTGAACTTGAACGCCCCTTTTTATGTAGTTCTTTTGCCTAATTTCATCTTTGAACATTTTTTTGTTGATGCAATTTTTTTACAATCTGGCCTCGTTAGGTTAAGCTGCTAACTGTGCTAAAGAGCATTTCGATATTGATATTTACAGAAATGGATGCACTTAGACGAGCAGCAAGAATTTTCCGTGCAGATAGAGTGATAAACGAAGACATACATAAATAAAGTCACGCCTTTTTCACATAGGGGTAGGCAAAGACCACACTGTTTATATATATATATATATATATATATATATATATATATATATATATATATATATTTATATTTCTCTCTACAATTATGACGTATCCAACAAGACGAAGTTTGTTTCGTTTAACAAAGATTAATATCCTGGTAAACGTGCCGACGAATTACTCGTACGTCTCTGGAAACGTGCCACCTTCACATCCTCGTCTACAACTTGCCAGCGAGTCGAACACGCTGTGTATTTATTCATCTCACTTTCTCTCCATTGTGCACTTTAGTAAACGGCTTCGCGGCGCTACCATAGCAACGCATAGCAAACTTAAACGCCGACACTTGCCGCTCGGGTCCATTTTAAAGTTGTATCTTTTCATGGAAATTATATTTCACTACTTCTCATCCGACGTAGCGACTTTGAAGTTGGAGGATTCTTTGATGTTACGTTGATATACACGGACATTAGGATGACTACTGTAGTGTAGAAGTTCGTTAAACGAATTTCCTCTCTCTTTGGCGATGTTCGTTGTTTATTTATCGCCGGATTTTGTATAATTGACAGGATTTTAAGTCCTCAGATCGACCGCTATTTACTAAAATAGGTACCTACCGATTAAAAGATATGGCCGATCTGTAGTTGCAATTTTGTTGCAGGCTCTCAGTATACTGCTAATTATTTTGAACAAAATTTATCGCTACGTATTATTAATATAAACTGCTTATACAAGATATATCAGTACCAGGTATTGTCGATTTTTTGTTTTGTTTTTGTTTGCATTATGTTTCTAACTTTTTGCCAATTCCATTTTGTATGTTCCAAACATCAACAAAATCTATCCTGGCTTATTATCTACGATAATCCTATCTAGAGCTAGCATAAACAGTATCCAATTTAATTGAAGAAAAAATGCCCCGATTTCTTTTTTCAATACTTGTATGACAGTCTTGTAGCCACAATGTCAATAGTTCGTTGCGAAATCACCGACCAACGTAGACGCCCAACAAGATCTAAGACGAGTGCAAGGTTTGTTGTCAGTCCTCAGAAAGTCAGACATGCAAAAGCCAACCTGACACCCAAAGGACTAGCTATAAGTTCAAAAATAAAGGCAGCCCATCGGATAGCCCAAATAAGATTTGTCATCTTGTTTCATGGTGTGTGCAGGCATCTCTTTCTATTAAAATAAACGGATGTTTTGCTGCCTAGCAGGGGTCGTAGTGGTGTTTTAATATCCACAAGATTTTTGAAAGACATATTAGAGAACAACGTCATTCCCTATGCAAGTTTTATCGGTAAGTTATCCATCAGTATCCGTGCAGAATTACCCATGTTGGACTGGTCATATCGCACTCCCGGTCTCAATCCTATACACATGTGGCATAAGCTTACGAAAAGAGTCATAGTAATGAGGATTCTTCTTCTTCGGGTAGCTTTATAACCCTTCGTGCGTCTTGGCTGCGTTAACGAATTGCCTTCACCGTTCTCGGTCGAGCATGGCCTCCTTCCAGTTATATATTCGCATAATTTGTAGGTCTCTTAGGATGTTGTCTCTCTATCTGAGTCTTGGTCGTCCCAGCGGTCTCTTTCTGACCGAATTTTCTTCCCACACTGTCTTGATTAGTCGGTCGTCAGGTTCTCTCTGGACATGTCCAGCTCACCTCAGGTACATTAATTTTATGGATTTAACTATGTCCGGTTTTTGATATAGTTCTTGGACTTCCACATTTGTCCTTATTCGATATTGTTCAGTGTTTGAGTCCTTGACGGAGCCAAATATTCTCATAAGGATCCTCCTTTTAAATCACTTCAGTAGCAGCTCATTAAGCTTTGTAAGTGTCCAAATTTCGCAGCCACAGCAGATGATCAGTTTGATTACCGCCTGGTAGTCCTTAAGTTTTGACAGTCTTGACACAATTTTTGATTGCAAATGATGATTCCATTTCTTATTTTACCTTTTTTTTTAAATTTTAAAAATCCCATGTTTTCTAATAATATCAATAATGTAATGTTTATTTGTTCATTTTTTTAGTTAATCCCTTTAATGTAAGAAAACGAAGTTTAAGATTAATTGGTATTTGTGAATTGATTGTGTCACTATTTTGACCACTGTATGTTGGGTTTGGCAGAAGAAGCATGAAAATAGGATTAATGCTGCGGAGATGAGTAGTCTGAGAAGTATAGCCGGAGTGACTCGGTTGAATAAAGTAAAGAATAGTGAGATAAGAGAACGCTGTGGTGTAAAAGAAGATGTGGTTACAAAGATAGATAAAGGAATGCTTAGATAGTTTGGACACGTAGAAAGGATGGATGAAGAAAGATTGACAAAACAAATTTATAAGGCGAGTGTAAATGGACAAGTCGGTAGGGGTCGATTTCGGCAAACATATCTTGATCATATCGACATTGTTTTGAAGAAAGACTAGGTCAAGAGTACCAACAACTGACGAGCATGTATGAGAGCACTGATAAAAGTAGGGAAAGCAAAAGATGTGTGTATGAACCGTAGCAAGTGGAAAGAACCTATGGGAAAAAGGCGTGACTTTATGTATGTATGTATGTTCTCATTGATTGTGTATGTTATCTTTTAAAGTATTGTCACTTACAAATAGTGTGACCATTTCGATATCAATAACAGTTGTAGTCTGTAATTAATAACGACACGAAATTATACTGAAAATGAAATAATTCAAAGCGAGATACTACGTTACTCTCACGCTAATTACAAAATTACTTACAAACAAAAGGTAAACAACGAATTCACCGTGCATATTACAAAATGATTAAATTCTCGTGTCTTATCGTCATTTGTCATCTCTACGTTATTTCGTTCTTTGTTGGATGATCTTCGCTCGCATATAAAATAATTAAAAATCATAACGGACTGAAAAAAGTAATCGTTGATCCTAACTTATCTAAAAATTATTTAAATATTTTATTCTATAAAAATGTGTTTTGAGTTGATTTTAACTACAATCAAAAGAAATTTATAGTGAAGATAAAAAAATTTGAATGCAACATACAAACCAATGCAACGATACTAACAAAAATAATAGTACTGTAAAATGTTTCTCCAAACCATTCCTTGATATTAAATCTCATTATTACAGCCGACAAACGCGTGCTATAGGGAGCTAATTATTCCCCAAAAAGGCGTGTGCTATAGGCAACCAATTATACATAAAGTTCACAAGCAAACTAATAGAAAAGCTGACAACTTCTTTCTCTTGTAGTGCCCATCCGTTCCGGATATTGGCTATCATATTGGCTATTCGCACTTTATTGACTGCAGCTCGTAATAGCTGAGTTGTTGTCTGGTTGAACCAAGCTGTTAAGTTTTCAGCCATGATATTCGTCGTCTGCCTGGTCCTCTAGTTCCATACACTTTGCCTTGTAGAATATTTTGCAAAAGTTTGTATCGGCTCCCATTACGCATTACATGTCCTTCGTACCTTAACTGTATCGAAGACTTCTTTTTCCTTGCACATCGTTCTCAGCACTTCTGCATTAGTAACCCGGTCTGTCCGAGGTATTTTTTTAATTCTTCGGTACAGTCACATTTCAAATGCCTCAAGTTTATTGGAAGAAGCCTTCGTAAGCGTCCACGTAAGCTGACATCAGCGCCACTATTACTAAAACTAACTCTTGACCGCTTCCGTTTGTGGACTTTGTTGGACTTTGATAAAGGGCGTTAAAGATAAAAGAATGTATACACATTTATTACGATTTTGCCGAAACTACTGAAAACATTGTAATGAAATTTTATACAAATATGTTTAAGAAGCTGATACATCGTATAAATTTGTTTTTATATCTGACTCTCATAGAGGGCGCTAGTTACAAGGTTCGTACCAAGTAGTATTAAAAATAACTTTTTTAAAGTTAGATTTATTCATAAAAATTTCCAGTGAACTTAAACATCATTCAATTTTACACGAAAAAGATACTCTTGGTAAAACTCGATACTGTGAACTGTTTTCGGAATATTTTGATTTGAAAATTATGAAGTAATAAACAAATGTTTTTCTTCAACGCCCTTTATCTTGAATACGAATGGCGTAACGAAAATTTTTAGTAAGCAAACCCCAATTTTTTTTCAGTTTTTTACCTATCCTAGAGACGGGGCCAACTTTTTTTAAAACATCATTACTTTATACCAACATTGGTTATTACTTCATAATTTTCACATCAAAATATTCCGAAAATGGTACACAGTATCGAGTTTTACCAAGAGTACCTTTTTGGTGTAAAATTGAATGATGTTTAAGTTCACTTAAAATTTTGATTAATAAATCTAACCTTAAAAAAATTATGTTCAATACTACTTTGTACGAACCGTGTAACTAACGCCCTCTATGAGAGTCAGAGTTAAAAACAAATTCATGGGATGTATCAGCTGCTAAAACATAAAATTTCAATACAATGTTTCCAGTAGTTTTGGTAAAATCATAATAAATGTATATACATTTTTTTCTTCAACGCCCTTTATCTTGAATACGGATGGCGTTACGAAAAATTTTTACCATGCAAACCCCAATTATTTTTCAGTTTTTTACCTATCCTAGAGACGGGTCACCTTTTTTTTGAAAAACCCTGTATTTTGGCATATTTAAAAAAAGTTCATTTTATAAACAAATTTTGTAAAGAAAAACATTTGCTATCTTTTCTGTTATAAAATTACCAGCAAATTTGTAAAAAAGATATTAAAAATTCGCAATCGTCACAAATAGCCTTTCGGAACAAATAGCAAAATATACAGTCCACAATTAATCTTTGTGGTTACATAATTTTTGGATTTATTACCCTTAAGAATTATCTAACACCCATTTCAAGCCACGGCGATTACAATAATCTTCAAGCAAAGTTATAGAAATGGCTCATTTTCATTATGTTCATATTGACTATGAAAATTAGTATTGCTTATTGCTTATAATTAAGGATGAAAAATGGGAGAAATGATAAACTACAGTGTTAATAAAAGTGAAATTTCCCATTGTTCGACATATACTACATTGAGACTTTCCCGGATCGATAGGGTATCTCGAACCGCAAAAGGTAATAGGTGTATCTACCTGTCAGTCAGGGTCATAAATCGAGTCCTGCTGGCTCTCGCAAGAAAAGAAAAGGGCTCGTAATGGAATAAAAATTGATACGAACCTGGTCCTTTTCGATGAAGCCGATGAAAGCCGTTCGCTCGATTTCCACCGGTTGGCCGGCACGATCGTAGAGAGCGATGACGAAGTGGAAAAAATTCGATTTCCTCAGATTGCTGGGCGGCTGTTTCTCAAAATGGGCTCGACCTACTTGAGACCTGAAAACGAATGTTCGATACTTAAATTTTCTTCTTTATTATGAACATAAAGGCTTTAAAATGGGCTACGTCTAAATAGTATTTGTAAGTGTAGACTATAATCATGTTTCGAAATTGTAACAGTGCCACAGGGAGCCACGAATGGTCCTTTGATTTATATATTTATGAACTTTTAATCGTTGTAACTTCATTTATTTCTATTGTTTACACAGTGTAAAAATTTATGATCAATTTCCTATTAAAAAAATTTAAAAAGTAAATGAAGACTCAGTGAAAGCGATTGGTTGGCCACCCTGTATTTTATTTGACATTTGATGTTAATACTAGTCCTGTAATCTTAAGTAAACGAACGTTTATCAAACACACGAGCCTAATGTGAAAATTTTGGTTGTGTACATGACAATGTTTCGCTAATAATGTTATTTTTAAGCTCGCAAATCAGGCATTCGACGCTGAATAATACTCTATTGTTTACATAAATTGTTAGTTTCCACACCATCATTGTTTGTTATCTGAGTGTTTCATAAACATCGGCTCAAGGTATTCTAAAATGGCACGGATACGATGTTTTACTATTTTGTTCACCCGGTTTATCCCGAGTATTGAAATGGGGTGGCTTACACACCAGCTTTCGATCGTGAGTGTATGTATGTGTGTAAACTCACATATATAGAAACGATATACAGCCAAAGCTTATGTACACAGAACGAGACGAAACTACTAGCTAACCAGTATTTGGGTGATTTCTATCTCGTTCATTTTTAAATAAATATTAACAAATCAATGTGTTGTTTACTCGGGATAAAGCTTTTGGACGTACAGCTTCTCTTTCGTAAAAACAATTTTAGTGAAATATTTTATATTTTTCAGTAACAAAAAACATTTTTGTTGGTAATTGATGAAAAGAAAAATAAACATGAAAAAACTTGCTTCCTAAGGTGATGTTAAGGTACTAAAAATGCAGATAATAAAGGTAGTTACTTTATAAATTAATTTTTTAAAATTATACTGTATGGTAGGGACAAAGTAAAAAAAAGATCCACAATTAAGAAGCCCTGCTACCATTTAAATTATCTTTTTAGTTGAGGAATGCTAGTTATTTTGAACTATCGGTTGTAGGGATGTATATGCTTCCTTGTGATCCTGATTGACACAACCAAGGAAGAAACTGCTCAGGACAGCTCTATAAGAATTCCAACTTAACTACAACTCCTGCAGCTGTTTCGCGCACGAGTGGATGCTTACTTAGATCCAGTGTGAGAGCAATGGCTACCGAAAAAAAAATTAACTGCATAGGAAAGGTACAAAAAATTCTTGAGGATTCTTTTGAAAGCAACGTTACTGATTTCATGGGTGATTTTAAAAAGATCTTAAGGAAAAGGATTTGCTCTTTGAAGAATGTCTGTCATTTAACATCCAGCAATCTTAATTCACATTTGAGAAGCCTTACTACCATTCAAATTATCTTTTCAGTTGAGGAATCCCAGTTTTTTTGATTTGTCGGTTGTAGGAATGTATATACTTCCTTGGGATCCTGATTTACCAAATCAGGAAAGAAACTGCTAAGGACAGCTCCTTAAGAATTCCAACTTATTTACAACTTCTGCAGCTCTTTTACGCACGAGTGGATGCTTACTAAGATCCTGTGGGAGAGCAACAGCTACCGAAAAAAAACTTAACTGCATGGGAAAGGTACAAAAAATTTTTGAGGATTATTTTGAAAGATACGTTACTGGTTTCATGGGTGATTTTAAAAAGATCTTAAGAAAAAGGATCTGCTCTTTGAAAAATGTCTGTCATTTAACATGCAGCCATTTTAATAATTATTTTTGTTGTTAAAACATTGTACCTTTCTTTTAAAAATAATATACAAAGGAACAAACTGATTCACTTTAAAAGTACCTAATTTTTTATAAAAATAATTTCTATGTTTACTAATTTTATTGTACAAATTCTTTGTGCCCATCCAAAAAAACTCATTCTGTTGGGAAATTTTTTATTTATTCGTACCTACACACTATTTTTTTATACTGAAAATCAGATTCGTAAAAACATACAAAATATCTGACTGCTTATAAAGGAAAAATATGGATTATCTTGATTACCTATAAAACATTTTAAAATTAAAAGTGAATAATTTTGCATTAGTTTTAATACTTTAAATAATTGTTCATTATAAATTTTAATGAAAGAAAAAAATTAGCTGTTGCGTCAACTTACACTTTCTAGCTAGTAATTTATCAGGACATACTGTATAAGAAGAACTCAGATATGGAGGCAATACAAAGCCAATATCGCGTATATATACAGTATATTATCGATGAGCCAATACGTGACACGATGCTGGGGAGCTGGTAACAAAACTCAAACTGGCGCGGCGTATAGTATTCGCGCGGCGGCGATACCTGGTGCTTCGAGCATTTACCCAAATATTCGACAAAATAGATTAACATTTTATCGCCGGAATGATCAATTACTGCGGAAATTATTGAGAGCCATTTAACGAGAAATACGCTGCCACTGTTAGCTGCGGCTTTTCTTTTTTACTTCTGTTTCGGTTTTTATGTCCTGTTGCGATGTTTTCAGATACACCTGTTTTATTAATTGCATTTTGTATGAATGTTTACGTTGATACAAACGGACTTTTACAGTTAATATGTTTAAATTTATTCTTTTATCCGTTTGCAATGATACACCGTGGTCAATTTTCTATACAGTTTGTATATTCGTTTTTTAACAAAGTTTCTTGAAATATCGATATCATGTTTTACATTTATCGCTACTTTTAGGATTGAATATATTTTCCATACAGTCGAAGATTTTCATTTTTTAATAAATCACCAAAAAATGCAATTAAAACATTTTCTGAAAAGAAGTCCGTTTTCTTCTTGTTTCCAATCGCTTAACAGTGCATAATACTGTTCATATTTGTCTCAATTTTTGCTGCAGCAGGTTTCCGCTTACATTATTTTCATGATTCGTAATTTCAGGTGAAATAATATCAAATTTCATAAATAAGAATTTTTACATTCTATTATTAAAAATGATTTCGGAAATACTAATGGTCGTGAAGAAAATCCAATTTATATTACCACGTCAAAATAGCGAACAAACTTTGGGGGCATTAACGGTTTTTCCTTATTTATGCAAAAAGCAGAAAAATGCCCTTTGTAAAGTACACGATGGAAATATCAGATAATAGCTATGACAAGTTTTTAATTTCATTAATTAACATCTCTCCATAATGTACCCGATGCCTACGAATTAATATTAAGTTATTTTTAACAAGAATAACATGAAACGACCATTAGGAAATTAGCTAACACTCCTTTGGAATAATAAAAAATTGTCCCCGAGTCAAAACAATACTCAGGAAATTGCATGGGTTTTATCTTCATGAAATCAAGCGATTATCGAATGTGAAAAGTGTTACAAGTGGCTCTTAATGAAAAAGACAAATTAGTATTGGTACTTACATTCTTTACCAGACATTTTTGTCTGTTTTTTTATAATATTTGCACGATATTTATATGTATAAAATGCATGGAATTTCACTGTTCACATGCAATAAATTATCTTACCAAATTCTTATATTACTATGGACCCACACTATTTAGCTTTGTGTAATATAAACATTCAATGTATTTCCCAAGATACGTCAGTACAAAAAACTCCTTGATTGTTTTAAAACTGTGAAAGACACTGCTGGACAAAAAATCACCAAGTTGTGATGTGTCACAAACATTTTTACTGTAATCTAAGAAACTTCCAATGGGTAATATCCTTAGTTTCAAGACCAAAAATGGTAAACTAAATAAAATTAAAATTGTTCATACCGTATCACATTGCATTCAAGGTAAAATCTTTGCGCTTTATGAATTTGTTGTTCTAATTTAAATATAAAATAAATATTTTACAATTTAACCTTCAAATTTAAAAATGATCTATTAAAAAAGCATAGTAATTTGGTATTGTTCATGCAACTTTAGGTTTCATGTTCAAACACGAAATGGATACTATTATTAAAATAAAAATTATATATTTTACAAAAATATTAAAAAAAAAGGATTTACCCACTGAGTCCCAAACTATCCAATATTCTAGATGATCCCTTGTGTACAATTATATTCAAATAAAAAAAAATATTGATGGAAAATGTTTTATTAAGAATATTATTGATGACTAATATCAGCGTTTTTAATAGTTTTTATATTCCATTCCTTTACCACTTCTTTCGTAGGGGTGCTAAAAAAATTGGGAATGTCACTATCAAACTCAGCGACCCCAAAAACTATGAGTTCGGCACTAATATAAGCGTTTTTAATAGTTTTTATATTTCATCCCCTTCCCTACTCTTTGGTATATGTGCTTATTTAATTGGAAATGTCACTATCAAACTCAGCGACCTCAAAACTATTAACTCGTTACTAATATAAGCGTTTTTAATAGTTTTTATATTTCATCCACTTCCTGTATATGTGCTTACATATTGGGAATGTCACTATTAAACTTAGCGATTCCAAAAACTATAAATTCGAAACAAATATCGGCCATTTGTGATATTTTTTATATTTCAACCCCTTCTTACCCCTTTCTTACCCATTGGGATAAAAACTATCCCATCTCTCAAGATGGAGCAATAAATACACATTTACAAAATTTCATTAAAATCTGACTATGAATTAATAATAATATGAATGATCAATGACAGATCAACTTTCAAACCTTTCGTCTGGAAATGTATTTCTGATTCGACAACCAATTGACACTATTTTGCATTTTTAAAATCTAAATACGCGATAATCCGAATGTTGTGGATATATGTTGTAGATGCGAAACCTTTATTTAATACCATATTATATATCTTTAATTTGAGGGGACCCGAGTTTAACGTACTGACGGGACGAACATCAAATGTTTGACAGGTAGGAACAGTTTTTATGGGAAAATTAAATAATCGTTTTTAGTATTTTCCTCGCAATTTTTTTATATTATCTCACCATTTAAACTTTTCCTGAACTTCCACAAATATGTATTTCAAGATCAAAATTAGCCAAATCGATCTAGCCATTCTCGAGCTTTAGCGAGACAAACGAACAGCAGTTCATTTTTATATACAGGGTGTTAGTAAATAAGTGCAACAAACTCCAAGTGGTGATTCTGCATGAAAAAATAATGACAGTTTCAGAGATACGGGGTGTTAAAGTTTTTTTTTTTTAATCAAGAATTTTCTTTTTTTTGCAAGATTGATAATGATTAGAAAAAATATTTACTGCATCTTAATATAACCAATATCTTGGATGATTTCTTTTGAATAGAGGAAGAAATAATTTATTATAATAATTTATTTCAATTGGATAAAAATATTTGTAAGAAAAATTAAAGATGAATGGAAAAAGTATGTGCTACTTCCCACTCTTTACAATATTGTCGATGATTCTTTTTTTAAAAATAGAGAAAAATTAATAATATTAAAAAATAGGTTATTTTAATCAGTAAAAAATGTTTTGCTAAGAAAATTGTAAATCCTTGTAGGGATCTTGTTAAAAAATATATCACTAAAAAATCTTTGAATTAGGAAAAATTAATGATCATTACGAAAAGGATGCACTGCATCCTAATGTTATATCCTTGGTGATCATTTTTTATAAATGAAGAATAAAATTTGAGTTATTCCAACAATAAGAAGAATATATATTTCAGGATTCTTTGAAATTTATAAGTAGAAGACATCAAAAATAAACTACCGGAGGAACAAGCGGGTTTCCGAGCTGGAAGATCCACAATAGATAACCTTTTTACCCTAAAAATAGCTTTGGAAAAGAGTGCCCAGCAAAATAGAGAGACACACATAGCTTTTATAGATCTTGAAAAAGCTTACGATAGCGTCCCAATATCACAATTGTGGAAAAAAAATTGAAAAGCTCGACGTAAGGCCAGCATTAATACGGGGCGTTAAACTTTACTATCGACAAAATTCTGCCGCTATTAAGGTTGGAACATCACTGACTGAATCTTTTCACAGAACAAAAGGACTAAAACAAGGGTGCTGTCTATCTTCTACATTTTTTAAAATGTACCTAAAACAATCCCTTAAAGGGTGGGCTCGTAAATGCAAAAACATGGGCCTACGGGTAGGGGATGACACTCTATATACACTGTAATTTCCAGATGATCAAGTGGTAATTGCGGAGGACGAACAGGATTTAAGCTATATGGTCAGAAAGCTAGATAAGGAATGTACACGAGCTGGTCTCACGATAAATCTAAATAAATTTAAGTACCTTATTGTGGACAGCGATGAATGCAACAACTTATCCTCAGAAAACGGAACAATAAAAAACGTTGAGAAAGCTAAGTAATATTTAACAAACAAGGAACTAGTAAGGACGAGATCCAAAAAAAAATAATCGATGGTAGGAAAACTATTGGAGCCCTAAATTCCGTGCTTCAGAGTATATTGACATATGGTTCGGGAATATGGGATATAAGTAAGATACATAGAAGAAAACTGCTGGTCACGGAGATGAAATTTCTTAGAAGAAGCTGCAGAAGATCAAGACTTAAAAGAATAAGAAATGTGGACATTAGAAGGAGCATAAACATCGAGCGAGATGTATAAGAATAAAATTTATATTGTTAAAAATAATTCATTTTAAATCTGTGAGAAAATGTTATATTAGGGAAACTGTCGTTTTAGAACTTTGCAATTTTTTTATTAAGATGGCTTCTAATACAGTAATTTTTTTTACTATGCAGATTTGTTTTGACTGTAAAATTTACAAACATTTGCCAACTGCAGGTAGTAGTTAAGTGTCACAGCTTTTTTAGAAGTTTTTATCTATTAGATAATGATAGTGTTTATGGGAGTTTTTTGCTCATTTATATCAAGCCAGTCAATTGTGCGTGGTGTGTATAACGAGAATCGACTAAACGACCAATAAAGGGTGATTTCGGGGTGATTATATTGAAATACTGTTGCCTGCAACGAAATATCTCTTTTGATTTATAATAAAATACAACCCCGATCCACACAAAACGAGTCATTTAGTTACGGGGAGTTGTTCGCATTATTGTTATTTTTATTGACGACTTTATTATTTAAAGCTGTCAGCTTTTTTTCGGTTTCATTAAGGAGTAGATAAATGAAATACTATTTATTATACTGGGTAGTCTACGAATTTAGATTGTATCAATAATGGCAGGTATTAATCCAACATTATATAAAATAATGGGCAGTGTTTGTTTCGAAAAATGATTTGCGTCGTTATCCTCACACTTTTTATTTATAATTCTTTGTGAAAAATAAATAAACTTTTTTAAAGACTTACCCATTTTGATCAGATACGGTTCCCTGCATCCAGGACCGGGTTGTCGAAAGGGGTTCCTCTTTGAGACTGGGCCCACGAGGTTGATGGTGATGGTGCAACCCAGTAGCATCCTGATGATGATGCAAACCGAACATCAGACCAGGACCGGCGACTCTTGATGTACCCGTACCTGAAAATAATGTTTTTCATAAAGTAGGTATTTTTTTTCAAGCATTTTCAAGTAGTTAAAGTATGGTTGAACACCATGTAATTTGGTATTCAGCTGATTCCAGTGTTAAAGCCATTTATGAAATATTTTCTGTTTTATATTGGCTCTAAGATAGTTGTGTAATTGCAAGTTTACTGTGGGTAACTTTTTATATTTAATACAATAAAAAAATAAGAAAAAGATTTTATTTTTTTTATTTTTGCTGCATTATTTTTAGTCTGTTTGTATCTACTAATATTTCAAAACACACTTTTTGTGAGAATAAAAAATTAGTAAATAATTTAAATAAAATAATATGAAAGCGATGATGGTAAAATATTTTATTTCTGTTTTTTTTTTCATCGGATTTATGTGAGCCTTGTATAAATTTCTATTTCCTTATTGGGTTATAATATGCAATTTTGTTAAATTCAGAAATTATTTCATAGATAACGTGGTAGAACTCATAAATAACGTAATAGGTTAGTTAGATTTGGTATTAAAAAAAATGGTATTCTTCTAAATTAATTAATTAGTCATTAGTCTAAGATCCGAAGTAAAATCGACCTTCACCCATCTTTTTAATGGATAAAAATTATTTTATTAGTAATTTAGTATGTTAAAAATTATAAAAAAGTTGGTTTCCTGAAAAAATTTTGGCCAGGCTATAATTAATTAAAAATTCAAAAATCAATTTTTTTTAAATTCTACCGATGAGTTTAACGAAAAATTTTTACACCAACCGTAAGAACAAAACCTATAGAATATGCAAACGTAGGGTTGCCTATATTTTTCTCGGTCTAACTATTGTGTTGCCAAGTATATACAGGTATTTTCGTCCTAGTTATTTTCACCTACTTGTTTAATCTATAAATTAAACTTAAAAATAAGCGCTGTTTTATTGCGAATACAATGATATAGGGTTAACCGCAAAAAGTCTGTCGTGAATGATGGTTGTCGAATTTTAAAAAATAAAATTTTTATGCGACTGTGATCGTACGAAAAAGAGGTCCGAAAAAATTATCTAGTAAGATAGACGAAGACACAGAGATGTAGCTGCGCACGGCGAGACCGCAGGATGTAAGAGAGTGCGTATGTTAGTAGTTCATGCAATAGAGAATGATAGCGATAGACTAGAATATTTTGGAACAACTGGTAGTATACGTACGAAAGTAATATGAAATATATAATAATTTGAAAGTTGATATACCTATGTTAGATAAATATAATAATTTGAAAATATTATATATATATATATATATATATATATATATATATATATATATATATATTTAATTATAAATGCTGCATTATAATGTACAAATGTTGTCATGAATAAAAATCAGAAAGCGATGTATAAATTTTATCTTTTTTCAAGAAAGTAAATAATAATGAACAAAATGAACCGTCGAAAAGTTCAAATTAAAAAATAAAATAACCAACACTGAGGAAATTTTTTTCAGTACAAAATTTTATTATACTACACTATAAATATTATTTTGATATGCGCGTACACTTGCATTAAAATTTTATTTTTTTAAAATTCGACAACCATCATTCAGGACAGACTTTTTGCAGGCAATCCTATATCATTGCATTCGCAATAAAAGCGCACTTATTTTTATGTTTAATTTATAGATTAAACAAGTAGGTAAAAATAACTAAAACCAAAATACCTGTTTATACCTGGCAACCCAATAGTTAGACCGGGAAAAATATAGACAACCCTACGTTTGCTTATTCTATAGGTTGTTGTAAAAAATTTTCGTTAAACTCATCGGTAGAAATTAAAAGAAAAAGTGATTTTGAATTTTTAATTAATTATAGCCTCGCCAGGATTTTTTCAGGCAACCCATTTTTTTGATAATTTTTAACATACCAAACTACTTATAAAATAATTTATATCCATTAAAATGATTGGTAAAGGTCGATTTTACTTCGGATCCTCTACTATATGAATGGGAGAGTCCTTAATAAAAAAAACAGTCACGTGAGAGTTAAACCTTTTTAATTTTTTTAACAAATAAAATACCAATATCAAAACATCTATAATTAGTATTTTATACAAAACATAACTTATAACTTATTAACGAAAATTTTACCAGTAGCTAATTAATCCACAAAATATTTAGCTATATATTATTTAACGAATAAATAGTAATAGTGATAGATAATTCAACTAGTTATTCCTTTAAAAAAAATTATATTAGGGGAACAGTTTAAAAAAATCACAATTAATTTTGTACATTCTCGGATTTTGTTGTACCAAGTTTGTTTACGATACTGAGTCTCCTCAAACAAAATGAAATTAAGAATGTGATAAAAATTAAATGCTCAACTTTTTCATTATTTTTTATATAGGTAGTAAAATTGATACCTTTTTTATCTGCAAGATAAAAAAAAACTTGAACAAACATTGTTGAGGGTGATAAAATTGAAATTAGTCAACTACATATTCTTACAAGATAGCATATTTGAGTAATTAAATTAAAAAAACGGACTACTATATAATTTTTTTAACTTAAAAAGATTGAATTATCAAAAAAGATTTTATTTTTTGTAACCTCATTAGAATTTTTAGAACGAATGGTATAGTATTTTAAAAATAGCAAAATATGTTTGGTCTTAATGAAAATTTAAATCCCTTTTAGTAATTACGTTAACAGAAGTTAATTTAAATTATTCGTACTTACCCCAATTATTATTAAATGTAATTACAATAAAAGTCTGTCAAAAATTAATATTATTATCTAACCCTAAACTCGTACCTTTATAAACTTGACCTTGTTCACTTCTAAATTAAAATTATGCCATTAATACATTAATAATGTAACCTGATTTTATTTCAAAAAATTAAAACATTTAGAGGTGACCAAATACTATAAAACATTTTTTATTTTTGAAATAAAATTATTCCAGGATAACAGTTACAGTGTCCATCATTTTGGGAATAAAATGAAACTTTATTGAAGCTGATACGACATGTAAAGAAAACAATACCAAGGATTTTTTGGATAACAACGTTTTATTTTTGATTAATTTATTTAGATAAATGAGTATTTTTCTGTGTCATATTTAGTTTATTATTGTGTGAGAAAAATAGGTTTACAAATACTGAATTAGTGAGTTAAATTAAGTCACTTTTTAAAAATTATAATATTGATTAAGGTTTTGCTATTTGCAGCGGAACAACGACAATTTGTTTAAATATTAATTTGACGTTTATTTGAAAAATGTTTGTCGACTTATTTAAGTAGTTTATCTATAAGAAACGCATGTGGATAATTACTAATTGGTGGTAATGACCCACCTGGGTAGAGTTTCCGTCCCCACGCGGCTGCCACAGGGTCCAGTTCGTGAGCCGTTAGGGAAAGAGCAGGCCAAGGAGACGCCGTCGGATAACCGCGCTCCACGGGATGTCCCTCGTCCGACCTCGTCTTGACAGATTTTCAAGACGATTCACGAAGTCCTGCCTAAGCGGCCACTCACTTCTCAAGCCAAATACAAAAACTCACCCGCACACTTTGTTCCAACGTTGTTTCGATATCTCGCGAGAGTTCCTTCACCGAGTAAGGTCAATTCGCGACTGGGACTGGTATTGATAAGCGGTGAGAATATTTCCGTAGAGCGCCCTCCCTAGGGTGGAGCCACGCCTCACGGGATTACCGTGGCCTTCGTCGGACAAGGGTAGTGGGCGTGGCTTAGGAGGCAACCCCATGAGGCCACGCCAATCGCTAGGGATCGCGGGAGCACGCCGCGGCCAATGGAGTGGCAGAGGTGCCGTGTAGGGATGGTGTTTTCAGTAGTGGTCTCTACTGGGAAAATCGAGAAGTGTTCAGTTTAAATGAAGTGCAGCTTTCCGTCGAGTGGTAGCAGGTTGGTCGCAGGAGAATGCTGCGATACGAACAGCGTGTTTCCTGTTGCTGCAGTTTGCTCGCAGGAATTATTAGGATGACACGCGTGTTATATGAAAGAAATGTACTACTACGTTCACGAACGTAATCGGTTTATATATTTTCACTAGTATCAAAAACACTTATGTCGTGATAAGGTTTAAAGTAAATATAAAATGGAGTCAAATACATCGCTCGCAGCTGCTGATGTACCCAAAGTAGGAAATAATAAAAAATATTATTTAAATTCATTTGCCAACGTGCCTATTTGCTTATAATCTATATTATTTAAATAATGCATTTTGAAAATTGCTATTTTTCTGGTACAGTCTGTTGCATGAAATAGATAATATCTATTTTCTGTTCTATATTTTGGTAATGAAAAAAAATTGGAAATGTTGTTTAATTGGATATTTAACAATTAGCTACACAGTAGAGAATGAAAAATAGTAGGTAGGTACTTGGTACCTACTGATTTTGAAACAACTTATTTTGTAAAATAATTGAATTGGATCTTCAACGTCTAATAATAAAAACATCAATAGGTGATAATGAAAGATACCTATCTATCTATAAAACGACATTTCGTTATTAAACAAAAAAGATTTTGTTTGCACGAAATGTGCATATTAGAATCTTAAAATAACAAATCTAAGATCTAAATCAAATCAAAAATTATTTCGTTTTAATGTACCTAGAAAATTTTATAAGATCATTACGTTAAAATAACTCCCATAGGGGGTAAATCGTAAATAATAATTTTACACCAACATTTTTTGGTCAATCAGAAGGCTGTTTTTCCTTTTATTGTCATTAAATAAATTTAACTCGTTGTAACGCTGCTCTTTTTTTTGAGAAAGAGTAGTCGATATTAAAAATAATTAAACAAAAAATCTATAGACTCTTTCTCAGGAATGTGATCTTAACTTCTCAATAAAATTCAATTTGAGGAAACAAGTACATCAGTTAGCGAAACTATCTGTTCTTCTGGGTTCAGCATCAAGGCATTCTTTTCGTCTTTTAGATTCCATTCAGAAAAGGACCATTCGGTTGATGAACAGCTCAACTCTTACATATACTCTTCACCCACTAGGACATAGAAGAAGAGTTTTAGACCAGACATTACTCTACAGATATTTCCATGGCAGATGCTTCAGAGAAATAAAAACTCTTATACCACCACTGGCCACATTGGGCCGAAGAACTCGGCACGCTGATCAGTCCCATCCATTTACTCTCAAAATTGACTCTACGAGGACCAATCTCCATTAGGAATCCTTCTTTTATAGGGCTACTACGGAAAGGAACAAGCTTCCAAAATCAGTTTTTCCAGAAAACTATGACCTGCAACTTTTCAAAAGTCCTTTCCCCTTCTAATAGTCGCAGTACGGGCCGTCCGCGGCCCACACGATAGATCTACCCTTTTTGCGACTATTTTCAGTAAAAAAAAAGAAGAGTCGGCCTAATGGTTTTGCAACATTTTTCCTGAGACAGCAGGAGAAATTTTTTTGACAGTTGCAAAAAATTAATGTTTGATTAGTTTAATTTGACAAATTATGTTGTATATATTAGGTTAGGTTAGGTTAGGTTAGGTTACTTCATTTTTTTTTTCAATCGATCCTTTTGCAATCTGTAAAAAATTACACGAGAAATTGTTGCTGATTAATTGCCTAGATATTTATTTTGTTTTCAAAAACCATTTTCTAAAAATCACAATTACTACCTACTAGGTTTATATAAAGGCAGTAAAGGCATTTAAATATATAATTATAATAATAATAACTATCGGGTCAATGATTATACAGGAGCTTGTTTCTAATCTGTTACTGCAAGACTGTCACATAAAAATTTAAAAAAAAATCGGAGCACAAAAGTTATTTGGAATAATAATTGTCAAATGGGAGGAGTTACTGTATTGTTAGTAGGCGATTTCCAGTAGACTTTACCAGTAGTGCCTAGAGGAACGCGAGCGAACGAAGTTAATGCGTGCGTGAAGCGGTCTCATTTGTGGCTTTCAGTGACAAAAGTGAGCCTTACCAAAAATAAGAAAGTCCATCTTAGAGGAGATGTTACTGTCGGACAGTTCTTAGACCTGTTGTTTAAAATAGAAAATGGTGATTTCCCGGAACTGTATAATAATATAATACTCCCTACAGAGTTAGGTACAATTCTTTTTACTGTAGAAGAGCTTATAACTAAATTTTATACAATCATTAATAATATTCACGATAAACCTGCAGAATGGTTATGCGAGCGTGCCATTCTAACACCAAAAGTACGAACAAGCCTCAGTCATAAATGATATACTTTTGAGATCATTCGAAGGAGTCGAATATCAATAAAAATCCACCAAAATTATGCAATGGCACCAAATTGCAAAACATTGCATCACAATGTAATCGAGGCAGCTATACTGGCAGGTTGTTCTCGATGAGAGTCTGTATTTATTCCTATAATTTCCCTAATATCATCAAATTACCATTTTGAATTCAAGAGAGTGCAGTTTCTCTTCAAAGTCTGCTTCGCCATAAGCATAAACAAAGCTCAAGGTCAAACTCTTAAGGTAGCGGGAGTAGACTTGAGAGAAAGCTGCTTCTTCCACGGCCATTTGTATGTGGCATGCTCCAGAGTAAGCACACAGAGTAGCCTGGTTATTCTAGCACCTGAAGAAAAACAAAAAATATTGTTTACAATGTAATACTGCGATAGGTATAGTATTTCGATTTCGTTGCAAAAAGATAATACCCCCGTGTCACTTTCACCAGATAAAAGGCCGAGCTTCGTGTTAATAAAATTTAAAATTTTATTTTCATGTTTATTTAACCATAAAATCCCTACACTATAATAAAGATTGTTATATTTTTTAAGTATTAAAAGATTTTAACATAATTTATATGTTATAACAAAATTAATAACGTAAAAAACCAATTAAACATTTTATTAGAACCATTTTCGACATCTACGCGGACGAAGTCGCGGCCAAAAGCTAGTAATACTTATGTGGCAAAAATTCTGTTGCTTCTCAAAATATTGATGGAAAGTATGCTGATAGCCAGCAACAAAATGGTAACTAGAGGACGTCAGATTTTTTTTATGTCAGCTTGACTCCCAATTATTTTGAACTTTGATGATTGAAGGATCTTGTTGCTGCTTAGAACATTGATAAGAAGTAAACCAAAAGTCAGCAATAAAATTGAAATTAAAGATGTGCTGTTTTTTCGACCTACAATTTTTTTTTCTGTATGTAAACTTGGCATCCGATTACTGTGAAACTGGTAGATTAAAAGATTATGTTGCTGCTTAGAATAATGATGATAATTATTCTATAGGTACAAATATGTAGCAAAACATGTCTCTACTATTTATATTTAAATAAAATCATCAAAAAAGTACAAATTAGGCTATAAATTTCAAATCAGCTGACGCTTGGTTTTTTTTTAAATTTTGAATCCAATAATTATAATTAAAGTCTCAGATATCAAAGTCCAAAAAAATTAAAGTATCATTTTGGATTATTAACGATCATACAGCATTTTAACCACAATTTTATATTCTGTGGCCCTTAAATTAATCAGGAAGCAAGTTTCATATTCAGAAGACTAACCGTCTTATTGAATGTAAGTTTAAGCTTATTAATAAGGCTTGTGAAGAGATAAAGATTTGGGGAGAGTTGATTTTGATCGGAAAACCATAAATTTATGCCACTTTGCTGTTGGAAAAATTGAAAGTTATTGAAAAAATAAATATTTTTCCGTATGAGTAGCCTTGAGAAAGATCTAAAATAAAGATCAAACCGTTCGCGATTTAAGAATAGCGAGAAGTTTGTTTTCTTTCGTCTTAAGCCCGCTATCCACCCCGAAAAATAAATAATAAGGTTTAAATTTAAATAACCTCAAATCTTACAAAATTTTAAGTTTATTATTTTAAATAACATTCTTATTTTCTGTCATCTGTCTCCTCACTTCTTTCAATAGCAAATCAAAATCTCTCATGAAACTGTATATTGTTGAAATTATTTATTATTTAAGTACCCTTGTAAACTCGAAAAGCCACTTTTAATAGCCCTAAAGATGAAACAATAAAATTTCGAAACGTCGATTATTTAACACTTGGTTTTCTTTAACATCCTGACCAAAGTCCTACCAATTTAACGTTTCAAATCATTTTTATCGGTCGCTATGCTTTTTTAACTATTCTTATTTCATTCTTATCAGTTTTTGCTGTAAATCCTGCTCTTCGATTCTATATTCCTGCAAAACTTTCGGAACATCATAATCCCCACACTTTTTAAGCGCTCATCGAAACTTTAAAGAAAAATTACTTTCCAGTTAGATAACCCCAGCAGAAAATCGGGTTATTTTAATTTTAGTGTAAAATTTGCAAAGTTAAATTATTCAGCAAAGTTGTAATTGCTAAATTCGGTGTAACGAAGTGGCTGCCGCCTTGGCTGAGTAGGTTTTGTACTAAGTAGAAAGAGAGCGAAAGATTACACTGCGAAAACATTTAACTGTCAACATTTGACTGATTTTATTTTTGGTGTTTAGCGTGATAGCACTGTCCTTTAAGGTTTTTTCCAGGCTTTTAATTGCTCCACTTGCTATTTCTATTCTGCGTTTTATTTCTTGTGTGCAGCCTCCTTTATTTGTTATTGGTTGGTACACCCAGGTAAACGAACTGATGTACTACTTGGCACCGTCCTACTTTTGTTATATCTAGTCTATTATTATTTTCCATGTATACAATTATGATCTTTGTTTTTTTATGGTTAATATCTAGACCATATTCTCTGCTTTGTGTTTTAGGTCTGCTAATCAGGGTATTAAGTTCCTCTGGATCATTTGCTAGTAGGACGGTGTCATCCGCGTATCTGAGATTGTAAGTTTTGATTGAGTTTTGAGTGTCCTACGCATTATATATTCCCCATACACATTAAACAGCAAAGGTGAAAAGATACATTCTTGCCTGACGCCTTTTCGTATTGTGAATCTGTCCGATAAAAAAATCTCCCAACATGTACCACGGCTTCATTAGATGTATATAGTTTGGCTGTAAGGAATATTAGGTGTTGTTACATATAGTAATGCCTTTTTCCTGTATGCTTAGGCAGAGACCACTTCCTTCCACTTGCTACGTTTCTTACGCACATCTTTTGCTTCCTCTACTTTCATCAGTGCTCTCATGCATGCTCGTCGGTTATTGGTACTCTTGACCTGGCCTATTCCTATTCCTCACTTTATCCAATAGATATTTATTGATGATAACATTAAACGTGTACGGGACGCTTTAGCTAATGATTTTTAATTGCGATTTGAAAATTTTTAGACCAATCACATTAAATTTCCCATGCTCTATAACTGGTATTAAAAAATCTGGCGTTTGTAAATAGTTTGATTTTTCTCAGTGTAAAGCAAGCGGCAAGAAAAGGAATTAAAGATGCGTTAAGTCCAATTTTCTTCATTAGGCCCAATCTGCATTCACCCTCCGCAATGCTCGGCTGCTCTTTTACATCCGACAACTAGCATTTTTATGAGCCTTATAAATTTGTTTAATTGCTCTTCCATGTAAAGCAAGCCCGGAGAAATTATTGAAGTCGAAGTCTGCGGATCGACGACAACTTATAAAGTTAAGATCCAATTTTTTTTCTTCCTCAGCAGAGATTTAAACACGACAGCTCATACTATTGTATTGTATTACATTAAAATGTAAAAACTTGACACTTTTTGAGAATGGGTTTTATTTGTTTAAAATTTGCTTCCTCTATTTGTGTGTGTCTATTTGTGACGTATAATTACCCAAAAATAATAACTAATAATAGTATTACAATTATTTTTTATTTTAATAATCACTATGCTGTCAAATGTATTGTATTTTATCAAAAACCATTAAAATAATGCATGATCTTTTGCAATGTGCATGTATAGGGGACGGACGGACAAGAAGGATATGTATGTTAATTTTAAAAATAAATAAAAAATTTGTCTCTATCAAAGAAAAGTATGAAGAAAATGTAGCATATTTATGTTAAGTGATATTCAGCAGTAGTATTTAGTTTTTTAGTAAACCTTTCGTATTTTCTATACAAAATAGTTTCGATGTTTCACATCTGCCAGGCGTCCTGCGACGGCTTATTTTTTTATATTATTATTCTATACTGATAAATTATCCGAGCACCGGTTCTCTAATACTACGAGAACTTTAAAGAATTGAATACTTTTCGATTCTTAGTATTCAACCCATCACTATTCAAAAAGCCATTCTCTACAAATTTTGCATTATGTACACTCAGTACAAAAGGATGAATTTTTTTGCTATGTGTTTATTTTTAAGTTTTGTTTTGTACTTGTTAATTTATTTGTTATTTTTTTACCAGAAACATTACAAAGCAAAAATTTTTTAGCTTCTTCTTACAAGCATTTTGTTCATTAATAAAATATGCATAAGAAGGGCCTGTCTCCTAATATATTCACAAAACCTAACCTCAAACATAAATGTTAAAGCAAAAAATCATGTCTATTTACATTAAAGCTTTTTAGTAATATCAAAATATGGCCAGTCCTAAATATAATAAAAAACACGCGGTACTTAAGGTCATTTTATCGCAATTTTTTAAAAGGGAAAATCGAATTTATTTACATAAAATTGGTAGTTACTACATACATACATATAGTCACGCCTTTTTCTCGTAAGGGTATGCAGAGACCACTTCCTTCCACTTGCTACGTTTCTTACGCACATCTTTTGCTTCCTCTACTTTCATCAGTGCTCTCATGCATGCTCGTCGGTTGTTGGTACTCTTGACCTGGCCTTTCTTCAAAACAATGTTGATCTGATCAAGATATGTTCGCGAGGCGAAAGGAAAAGAGATGTTTAGTAACTTAATAGTCTGAATGTATAATCCAAATTAAATGTAATTGATTCATTTAATCCAAATCACTCTATTTTACTTCCAGTATAATAATAAATATTTTTTATGTCTGTACTCTTAGTAGACTCAATATTCAATATTTAACTTTTTTTTAATGGGTGGATACCGGACAAGTACTTATAGATTGTAGGGGGGGTCGTGAAGGCTATGCAACCTCTCAAGCACCTCGACCTATCAGATCTTTTGTGCATAACCCTTAATCTATTCCGGGATTCCCGGGATGCCCGGGATTCCGAGACTTCGAGCAAAATTTATTAGTTTCCTGGGGGCTAAGTTTCTGACATCGAAGGGCTTTAGAAATGCCCCTTTCAGAAACTTAAGCCTCTTGCTGAAAAGCGCTGGGCATTTGCAGAGCAAATGTTCTGCAGTTTCAGCGAAGTTCTCGCAGTAGCGGCAACTATCACTTTCTGTTTTACCCATCTTTTTAACTTGGAGTAAGTGCATGTTAAGAGTCAAGCGACAGTAGCTCTCTTTTCAACCGACTTCAAAAAAGGTCCAGTTCTGACTATGGCATCCATGAGAAAACCATATGTCTTAAATTTGCATTAAGTATGTGCGCGACAATATCACACCAACCCATTTCAATGACTCTTTTTTTATTGAAAAGGATGTTCTTTAAGGGTAGTTTAATGAGAGTTTGGTTAGGTTCTGATTATGGGATCCATGACAAAGTAACAGAACTCTTCAATTCGTAGCAGCAAATTAACCATACTCGGCCGAATCTTTTATAGGCTATCCGGATATTTGTTGAAGTCGATTTTTTTTTCTAAGAATTATTATCAATTAGGTATCGAACTAAAACAAACATTTCTTTTGCCCTGTAGCCCATTCTCTGCAATCTTTGCATCTTGCCCGTCAATCTCTTACACATTTTTTAAAGATTTTATACTGGGATATTATTTATTATTATAGATATTTATCTACTGTTACTAAAAAAGATATCTTTAAATATTTTTACTCAAAATGGCAGTAAAATTTGCCATTATCGCTGCACGGTGTGTGATCTGTGACGGACACTTGTCGTGAGAGAATTGTCATTTCTTTTTTTCGACAAAATTATCTACGCATTACGCCGAAAAATGTCATTCTTTTCTGGTAACGCAAACCGAATATTTCTCGTCTTCAGTACAATCGTAAGGGTTGTGTCCAAGGGAGGCGACGTCAAATCAGAACAATCGCCTCCTGAGGGCATCCATTTCTGACATCCATAAAATGAATAATGGATTTACAACTTCTTGTAAGTTTCTCTGTAGCGTTAATTATTTGAATAGACTTGTGGTTAGCTACCCATTATGCATGAAATATGTTTCGTGTCATCGACAAGAACGCTTCCTTGTACCATCTGCGTGGGTAAAAATAAGTAAATAATAAATGTTAAATTAGTCAACAACGTTATGATTGTTAAAAGAGGGCGATACACTGCGAAAAATAATAGCTGTCAATATTATTATTACATACGTTTCTTCACTATAGCCCTGTTTTATGGTTTAGAAGTACGGACATTATCCAAAACATTCGAGAAGAAACTAGTGACTTTCGAAAATAAGATACTAAGAAAGGTGTTTAGACCAGTACCTTTGTTAGAAAAAACAAGGAAATCAGAGATTTATTCAATAAGCCAGACATTGTTGCCAATATCAGGAGTCATAGAATGAGATAGACGAGACATATATTGAGAAAAAATAGCGAGACCTTAATCAACAGTATCTGGGAAGCACAAATCACGGAAACACGAAGAAAAGGTCGCCCCAAACTAATATGGAAAGATCAGATTAAGAAAGATATAAACTAAATCAACATCATTGAAAAAGAGGCAAAGGATAGAATACCTTAAAGCAGGAAAAAGACTACTAGACTTGCTTAAAATAGCTCTGGAAGTGGCAGTAGTAGTAGTTTTTTTAGAGAGAGTGGAAAAACCATACATCAAGCGCACTGGTCGCCCTTTGACCAGCCAGTTTCGAATTCTTACCAACTAAAAAAAACACTCTTTAGTCTGGGAAGACTTCTCTGGAACCGTTTTCAGGAGTTACTTCAAAGAAGCGGACTATATTTTTGTCCTTATCATTTTCCTCAATTTTTCATTTTCCACTCTCTCAAGTTTCTTTTATTGGAGATGATAGTCTTCACACATTTACTGACAGCTTCTCAGTTTTCTTTGGTTTAAAGCGTATTATCAATATTATCAAGTGTAAATTTTGCTGTTGTCTATCTATCAGTCCGCAGTACTGGCATTCCTCTGTGACGCTCAGTTTAAATATGAACAGATACGCTTAAAAGCATTCATGGTCCGTTAGGAATTGTGTAAGAAAAAAGTTTATATCGCCCCATTTTCTGTTCATCCATGGTTCTATATATCTTATAAGCCTTCTTGTCCATGTGTTCTTTTCTTCGTTGGACTCCCAGGATTGTTATCATTTGTCCATGATCTGTCTCCTCGCAAGGTTCCTATGCTCTCTGTTTTCTGTCATCGTCCTCTTTATTACCAGTAGGTCAATTGGAAAGATTCTTGCGATCACTAAAAAAAACTTTGCTTAATGCGGCTTTGTAGGCGCATGCTATTCTAATGGCTACTTTTCTCTGTATACTGTATCGATTGGACAGCTGAACATGAGTCCTTCTGTTTTTTTCTCTGGGTCCCCCGATATTAGGCATGAGTCTACTGATTTTTCCTAAAACTTTGCAGCCTTTTCAGCAGCAGCAGTAGTAGTAATACTAGTAGTATCTACATAATAAGGTAGTTTACCAGTCATCTTTTGTCCATGAATTATGTTGTAATCAAAACATATTATTAGAAAAATGGCAGCAGTGTTCTTTGTTACTTCGTTGTTTAGTAGCATTTTTTAATAGTTTTTTAAATAGTTACCACAATAGTAATTATAGATTTACGATTTGCTCATGCCAGATACTTAATTCTTTCCTCGTACTGTGAAGAACTCGTAAACAAGGAATACTTTTAAATGATCATATTTTGTCAATTGGCCAATTTTTTTTACGTATTTTTTTCATTTATAAATGCGTTCTATAGAATTTTGGAGCAAGTAAATGATGAGCACATAAATAACTGACATTTCACGATTTCATCGTGCTGTTTTTTCAGTTGTTTCGTTCCTATAAAAATTTATCCTGCAAAGAACATATTTTCACACGGTGTTAGCATGGCGATATTGAAAAATTGATTTATAACTCTGCCGCTGCCTTTTACACGGAAAATTCGGTTTCATGCATATTTTACAGGTTTTTGAAATCGTGGGGAGCTGGCTGGAGAGCAAATGTTAAGTGAATAAACTCGTAGTCTTGGATACAAAGGTGTTAAAAAGGTTCAAACTAATCGCTAGAAATATTTACTACAATATAAATAAATGTTGATAATATTTATTTGTTAAAACGTAATTTATGTCACCTGCTCTGGTTTTATTTTCCAGCAAAAATAGCCATAATCTCATTTTATCTTTTTTGTCTTCAAGCTTAAATTAAGTGAAATTTAAATATAAGTCTAATAAAAAAAAGTAGACATTCAGCTTTTACTGTTTCTTTTTCGATTGCTACGTTTATCTTAAAATGCATAATTTTATTACAATCTGTCATGTACCAAATAAACAGTAACATTCAATAAAATAAATTAAGAAAACTTGATAGATATAGTTTTTTTCATCTTTACCAGTTAATGTATTTGATGATAAAACATGT
This sequence comes from Agelastica alni, assembly GCA_950111635.1. Taxonomy (NCBI): domain Eukaryota; kingdom Metazoa; phylum Arthropoda; class Insecta; order Coleoptera; family Chrysomelidae; genus Agelastica; species Agelastica alni. Next base: position 15,603,476 of record OX467711.1, read on the forward strand.
TTATTAATGAACAACAAATCTAAAGCTACTCTTAAGTATGTTCAATGATTACAAAAATTTGTGAAATATAAATGTTACAAGTACCTACTTAAATAAATTTTGGTGTTTCTAGGTACCCTACAGACAAATTATATTATATTATATTATAACGTTAAATTGTATTTTTACACCATCGCTTATTAAAACAATTAGTTCGTGAATTATATGTCCAATGTAAACAATAAATTTGTAGGTTAATATGAGTATAATTTGACAAAATCTTCTTCTTCTTCTGTTGCCCTATCCGTTTCGGATGTTGGCTATTAACAAGGCTATTCTAATTTTATGCACGGCATTCCTGTTGTGGTCCAAGCCTTCACACCGTAGACCAAACCAAAAAGACATAACACCTTGCTAGCCTTAGTTTTAGTTGCAGAAAAATATCTTTGCTAGTGAATGGTTTCTTTATGTAAATTTGACAAAATGCCAAAGATTTTTAAAGAAAAATGAATGATTATTTTATGTAGCATTTAAAAGGAATGTGGATAAAAAACAAAATTTATTTGAATATAACTAATACAATATAACATTAATATTTTTTTTCTAATTTATTGTTCATTTATAATTTTTAATGGTATGACCACAGAATTTCAAATAAAAATAAAGGATGAAGATAAATAGTTTCTTAGGCCAAATGGAGAAAAATGAATATAACTGGCTAATTGTAACATTTAGTATAATAATTTCAAAGTAATACAAGTGGTTTACAGCTACGAGGAAAATTTTAAGGATCTGGCAACGCTGTATACAAACAAATCTTAAAAAGTTATTAGTAGTGGTTTTATGACTGCAAGAAAAAATGCAAACATGCAACCAAATAGGCATTTTGTCACTTTCATTTTTTGGTTATTTCTTGTCGGTTGAACTGTCTTAAATAAAGTTATAAGTATGCATATTTACCATTCCCGATACTTACCTGACGGGTTTACAGCGTAAATTCATTATTATCGTTTTTGTCGACTGCTGACTTCGATAATTGACTGGTTGTTAATTTTTGACAAGGGATTTCTGGGTATAATGAGATGATTAACGACCCTTCTGTGATCTCGTTGTAAAATGAACAAACCGCTGGGATTTAGAAATTAGGTATTAAGTAAATATTTCCAAACGAAACGATTCGTTGCAACTAGAAATTCAAAAATTAGTAACCGGCGTATTTGAAAGACAATCGAAAATTATGATTATATCACTAAATTTTGCTTTACTAATAATATGAGGAAAACTTTTTTCGAATGTGTATTTCTTTAGCAATAAACGAAAATATTTACATTGGGAATTATAAAAAAATATTTGCTTAATGAGTATCGCTAATCTAATAAAATGTCAAAGTTCATGTTACAAAACCGGAGGGTGACTTATTACAGTACGAGAAGGAATATAAACGAGTACTGTTACAACAATATTAGTTCTCGATCTAACAATCTAACAATTTTAGCGATGTTATAGACATTGTTTCCATAGCTAATTATAATTGTTTTTTGCTTGTCACTGTTAAATATATTAACGTACATATAGTCACCCCTTTTTTCCGTAGGGTTAGGCAGAGACCACTTCTTTCCACCTGCTATGGTTGTTACACACGTTTTTTGCTTCTTCTACTTGCTTGCTCGTCGTCTGTTAGACTAATAGAAACTATTTCCTCCTTGTTTTCCATTAAAATAGCAAAAAATTGTACTCAGTTGAGTTTTGGGTTTATTTCGTTTTAGTCAATTCCAGTAGTTGTTAATATACCTAGCTGATTGTTTTGGGAACCTTATCCTAGGCACTGATTTCTTCAAATTTATCCTATTACCGTTGTAGGACGCTTCTTTTTCTTATTCCTTCTTTAATGTAAACAAATTGCTTGTTTTTCTTCGTATTCTCTGCAGTTTAATTGTTAGAGAGGTTGTCGCTCCATCTCTTGCGGGGTTTTCCAACGCTTCGTCGTCCTAAGGGCGACTTGTCTTTGATTATTTTGATCATTTTGTCGTCATTCATCCAATCTATGTGTTCGTTCCACTCTCTCTTATAAGCTGAAGAGGACACAGAGGGAGCTAGGCATAGCAAGTTAATGCTGAAAGAACCCTCACTTAAGCAGGCAGGGAAGCTGCTCTCGCTAAGTAGGAAAAAACTTTGAACAGTTGTAGGGCTATGTACCGGACACTGGTTTTTAAAGAATTATCTGCACAATATAGGCGTGTTTGGCACAGAACCTATATGCAGATTATGTAATGAGGAGAAGAAAACAGCCTCTCATATTATCTTCGAATTTGAAACCACTGCCCAGTGGAGGTGTATACAAGACCAAGGGAATGATCCACGTGGGGTCATAGCAGTACATGAGCTTCTACTCCTTAACAGGAGAATTAAACTGAGGAGCTAGAAAGGTACAAAAGCAGCCAATGCTGCATTGCCTAATGAAAAATTAGATCTCTTCCATGACTCCTACTTATTCATACGTTCATTCATTTATTCCACTCTCTCTTTCTTTCCAGTATTCATTAATTTACGTTGTCTATTTTACATGTTCTTCTAATGTCCTCGCTTCTCTCCCTGTCAATAAGTGTTTTTCCAGCGATCCTGCGCACTATTTTCATTTCGGTGGATTCTAACCACCTTTGTGTTCGATGTATCTGATCTAGTTTCCGCTGTGTATGTTAATATAGGTCGGATGACCGCTTTGTAGATTCGGGATTTGGTCTCGATTCCGATTTCGGAGGATTGTTTCGTTCAGGTAAGCTGATTCTCGTGCTTCTTTTGCCGGTTACTTACCTCCGCCTCGATGTCACCGTATCCTGATATTTCTATGCCTAGGTATTAAAATTTCATCTCCTGTTGTATAATTTTTATTATCCACAACCAGTTTGTATCTGATAGGTGTTTTTGAGGTTGTCATGCATTTCCTTTTTGCTGCAGATATCTTCATTTTTAGACTTTTTGCCGTTGTGCTGAATTTGAATAGTAATCTTTCGATTTGAGAATGATAGCTGGTCTTGATTATTATAGTTAATGGAAGTTTTCATTGGAAGCATTACTTTAACACGAAGGATTGTGGTTTATAAGGCAAATTTAACTGATGTTGAATACCAGAATTCAGAATATTTCTTAAGCTTCCTTTTACGAATCAATTACGTATAGAAAGTTTTTCAACAGATGGGGTAGTGGCAAAATCTTTGACGAAAGAGAAGAATACATACTGTAAAAATAAATAAATATTCGTTAAATTCCGGATTTTGTGGAGTTGTTTGTAATAATTCGAAATAATAGATGTTAGCAGTACCTTAACAAATTGTTAAATCGACACATTTTTATGTACTTTACTTTTAATTATCTATCTTTTGAATGACACACGCTATTGTTGTTCTAACAATAAATAAATATAAGTTTCCTCAATTGCTTGTATCTAATATAAAAACCAACAGACCCATATTAAAAATAGATGGTAGACGATGTGTGGCCGAAAGATGTGACTACAGCCATTGGAAAATACGTCGTAGCGGTATTATTTATATCAGTGTAACGAAACAAATACTCACAATTGCAGTTATCATTTTAGTGGCGTAATAATAGTAAATAATTATCGTGATGTAACGTGCGTATACTCGTATGTCGGCGTTTGCAGCATCCCAGCGGACAAATTACGGCCCACCGGCCGCAAAACGGCTAAGCACACGTCGAAGTTGACGTACAGTCGGTCATTCGCTAGTTATTTATCGTCATATCGATATGAGAAAATAAATTATATTGCACAAACGGCCTACTACGACTTTAATCGACATTTGTGTTTACTACTAGCTAATGTAACAGGCACGGACTGAGAATACTCAAATGAAGTTATCCGAAGATAACATACCCGTTGCTCGATGGCCAAAAACAACGACGATAAAACTTGGGCCATTTAGGTGAATAACACTGTGGGCATAATAAATTTTCGATTTCTTAATTACATGCAAACAAGTTGGAAAATGGCAGTATCTGCTAAAAAACGTATTCAAAATTGCGTAAATTATTGTCGAGTATAAAACCAGAGAACTTAAATGACCTAAATCCATCTCTTGAATCTGAAATCAATAATTAACAATACCAAGGAGGCGGTAATTAGGCGTTAAGTAATTATTTTGCAAAACTTACACTATGCAGTTGCAGAGAGGCACTAGTCGGATTGGAAAAAGAGAGATAACCTAGTTCACCTGACTTAGTTTTTTTGAGGTTACCTCTTTTCGATTGTGTAGAGATATTACTTCTACTAGAGTAATAGTGATAAGCAAAAATCCACCTCCACCAAGGCAGTTTTTTATAAATAATATACAGTTATTGAAAAGGTAGAGACTACAACATATTTGGGAACTACAATCAACGAGAGTTGGGATCATTCACTCGAAATACGTTGTCGAATAAAGAGGGCTCGTGCTGCATTCCTTAAAATGACGAAATTGTTTAAATGACACTTTTTGAACTTAACAACTAAAATACGACTTCTCTGATGCTACGTAATTCCTGTGCTCCTATATCGAGTTAAATCATGGACTGTAACAGATGCAGCCAGTAAAAGGTTGAAAGCATTTGAGATGTGGCTGTATCGACGTATACTAAGAATCCCTTGGACAGCCCATGTTACAAACAAAAGAGTACTCGACATTTTAAACAAGAAAATGGAGATAATGAGTACAGTCAAAAGTCAAAAATTGGAATACTTGGGACACATCATGAGAAACAGCGAATGATACGGTCTGTTGCAGCTTATCCTACAGCGAAAGGTGCTTGGAAAGAGGGGACCAGGCAGAAGGAGGATCTCATGGTTTAAAAACCTGAGAACTTGGTTTGCAACCTCCACCACGGGTCTATTTAGGGCCGCAGTTGATAAAATAATTATTGCCAGAATGATCGCCAACGTCCGGTAACGGATAGGCACTGGAAAAAGAAGAAGAAGAGTGAAATAGAATGAAACACAGGGGTAGTTTTAACCCCTTTATTATTAAACTGCATCTCTTCTAGATGTTGTTTGCATGTAACTTTTATAAACTTGTTTATATTTATTACTATTTATGTACAAATGACCATAACTGATCGATATCTGATCTACAGCTGATAATAACTATTTAACATATTTTTATATTAATTATTATTGACTAACATCTCAAGTATATTAAATAAATATCTGATTGATAACTGATATATAACTGGTTTTTGGTACTATCGAGAGTGTATGCAGATATGGAAAATTTTTGTGGAATTTCAATGCAAAAGGTTGAGGTGTACGGTATTCATTCGACCAGCACGAAATATAATAAATATTTGCGATAAATAATAAAGTAATTAATTACAACACTCTACATTATAAAACAAGAAAAGTGTAGTTTTTAAATTACTTTATCAAGAGGTTTTATGGCGGTATGGCCGAGAAAACTGACAGCAAGTAGAATATATAAGCCAGCCAACCTAAGCTATCGAAGATTTAACATAGAATCGAGGCACGGCGAGATTCAACAGAGGCAGAAGGACAAAAGAAGAAGACCTCTCATTTGCCTTAACGAAGGATCATCTAAGACGTCGTGCACAATTAACCAACTTACCAAAAGAAGTGCGATAAAGAAGGCAAGAAGCATCAGGAACTAGTACCACAGAAGCAGAAAACGCTCAGGTTCCAACTGGAGAAAAAAAATGGTGTTACTTTTGCAAAAACGACATTAAAACGCGATATTTTTGTAAAAAATGCAACAAATTCGTATTTCTAACTCATGCATTAATATTTTGTCCAAATTTCATAAATCGGGAACCTTGATAATAAAAAATAATTATAATTTATACTATGTGTTTTTCAAAAAATAAAAAATGCAATACCTATATCATTGACTATCATGTTTTTTTATACTATGTGCCAAAAATGAGTTTAAATTAATTGAAAAATAGTTTTATTTTACATAAAATAGTTTAATTTTCAGAAAGCAATGATAGAAAAAATCGGGTTTATGAGACCTGCCGCGAGTTCTAACGTCATAAAAGGAGGCGCGAGAGCCAGAAGGTTAATATCATAGCGCTTTCGACAATTAAGTCATCATCAGTGCAACTTGAAAGTAAATAATATTGAGCAAGCAGTAAGGAATTTGCTTGATTTGTTAATGTTTAAATATGAATAATGTTACTTACTTGTCAAGTGAGAAAGACCTATTAATTTTTCATTAAATTATTTGATTATTTATCGCGGATATTTATTATATTTTGTGCTGGTCGAATGGATACCGTACACCTCAACTTTTTGCGTTACAATTTTAATTTTTCTCAAATATTTTTCCATTACTGTATATATTAGGTGAATGCAGATGCAACATGACTACCACGATATGTCTTTACAGGAAGTTTATAGTGTCTTTTACTGTTTTCAATTGTTTACAGGTAAAAGTTCATGGGCATTTGTGCTCATTTGTGCTATTAAGCTATTTCCACATAATGTAAGTGATTTGCAATAATACTGATTGCTTATCAAAATAACGGATTGACTCTAAGTATTATCATTGTAATATACAATGGTAATATTATTTTGTGTTAGCCTATAGGACATCAATTGGTTATAAAATTCAATCTACGTAGTTATTTTGCATCAAATAATGACACGATATTTGCCAACGTTCGGAAAGAACTGTACTTCGAATGTATATTCGTATGTTTTAGTAAAAAAGCTAAATAAAGTTATTATTAATATTAAAACGATTTTGGATTGAACGTTTGTGTGACCATAGGCTAGCTAGCTCGCGACCCTTGCCCGTTTACTCCCCACAACATTTTATCGAAAGATTGATGGGGAGATAATTTGACAGGTAAATGTAATGCATTATGTATGTGAGAAGTAAAATCTTTTGTCGAATCAGACGACAATACAAAAACTTTAACATCATTTCGAATGTAATGAGGGCTAAACAAAAGTTACACCGCGATGGTATCAGGATGGGTAAAGTGAACAGTTGGATAAGTGTAATGGAAAGAGAATCTGTCTATAGTATAGTACGATGCGGTCGAAAAATTCAATCTAATCTATCATTAAAATACGACATGGCTAAATATACAGCTTAATATGCAGTATTTTAGCCAGGAAGGCAAAAGATCTCTTTTTCACTTGGGTAAATTTATAGAAAACTAGCTTTTGCCCGCGACTAGAAGTCGAAAATGATTCTAATAGAAATTTTTAATTATTTTTTTTGCAATTATTTTGTTAAAACATACAGAGTGGACCAAAAGTCTGGAAACGGCCAATTTCTCGTAAATTGCTTGTCAAAATTGTACAAAATTTGGGATAAGCCTATTTTGAGATACGGAGATACGGTGCTCAGATAATTGTCCGTTTCCAGACTTTTGGTCCACTCTGTATAAATTAAAATGTTAAAACGTTTGAATACTTATAAACAATCATTATAGTGTAGGGATTTAAAGGTTAAATAAACATGAAAATAAAATTAAGTTTTGTTATATTTTATAAACACGAAGCTGGTCCTTTGATCTGGTAAAAGTGACACGGGGGTATTATTTTTTTACAACAAAATCTAAATACTACACCTACCGCAGTATTTGCTTGTAAACAATATTTTTGTTTTTTCTTCGGGTGCTAAAATCACCAGGCTACTCTGTGCGCTTCCTCCGGAGCATGCCACATATAACTGGCAGTGGGAGAAGCAGCTTTCTCTCAAGTCTGCTCCCGCTACCTTAAGAGGTTGTCCTTGAGCTTTGTTTATGGTTGTGGCGAAGCAGACTTTGATGGGAAACTGCACTCTCTTGAATTCGAAGGGGTAATTTGATGGTGTTAGGGGAATCCTAGGAATAAATACAGACTCTCCTCGAATACAACCTGTCAGTATAGTTGCCTCGATTACATTGCGATGCAATGTTTTTACTTACAATCTAGTGCCATTGCATAATTATGGTGAATTTTAATTGCGTAGCAACTTTAATAACTATGTGAGACCTGGAGGCTTTAGTGTATTCAGGAACTCAACCGAATAATGAATGGCATCATCAGTGTTTACCACTGAGTCGACGAATATATATTGATATTCGACCACTTCAAATGATCTCAAAACTATTTCATTTATGAGGATTTTTTGTACTTTTGGTGATAGGATCGCACACTGGCATAACTATTCTGTAGATTTATCGTGAATATTATTAATGTTTGGGTAAATTTTAGCTGTAAGCTCTTCTACAGTGGAAACAATTGTACCTAACTCTGTAGGGAGAATTATATTATTGTCCAGTTCCGAGAAATCACCATTTTCTGTTTTAAGTAACAGGTCTGAGAATTGTCCGGCAGTAACATCTCCCCTAAGATGGACTCTCATATTTTTGGTTCAGTTATGTCATTGAAGTCCACAAATGAGACCGCTTCACGGACGCTTTAACTTCGTCCGCTCGCGTTCCTCTGGGCATTACTGGTAAAGTCTGCCGGAAATCGCCTGCTAACAATACAGTTACTCCTCCCATTTGACAATTATTATTCCTAATATCTTGTAAAGATCTATTTAGGGCTTTGAAACCCTCTTTATAAGCCATAGTACTCCCATCTCAAACAATTAATTTCGTTTTGCGGAGTACTTCTGCCATATTAATTTGTTTGGGTATATTGCAGAGTGGGGTTTCGGTTTGTATCAAATCGAGAGGAAGTTTAAACGCGGAGTGTGCAGTCAAGGTATAAGGTAAGTTTTTCATTCAAATATCCAAGAACAAATAAAATTTAAATTTCGAATTCTTATCCGATTTAAATATTTTTTATATTTGACATTCCAATTTTAAAGAGTATTGCATTGCACCAAGCTTTTATGTTAGTTCAATTTTTTTAAATAAAATCGGATTGAGTTTTCAAACATGTGTCAAAATAAAATGTAATTTAAATCAAAAGCAGCAAGGATTATTGATATCAACTTCGATAGGGATAACCTTAAAATAATAATGTTAAAATGCTTTATCACTGCTACAATATAAAATAAAAGCAATGGAAATTTTAAAAATAGTTTGGGATGACAAAACTATCAACGAAATAGCAATAAGAAAAATGATAAATAAGAAAGAAACATTGATAATGAAGCAGTGACATTATTAATTTAAAAAATTAAACTTCCTTTTTAAAAATTGTTTATCTTTAAAATTTTGTTGGGTAAAATAAAAAAATAAATTATGGTATCAAAAAAAAACCATAATGACTGCTCTTTATTTTTTTTAATTTTGAAGTTATGCTATTATTAGTAATAGTATTATTTAAATTGGTAAGTTGATTTTAAAATTTAAATTTTTAGTCAAACTCCAACAAATTATTGAATATTTTAGACCCTCATAATATGTCAAATACGGCACCTCTCATTTTACAGTTTATATGTATTAGCGTTAGTTTATATCAGATCCCAAACCCAATTATTGTCATCCGTTTGTTATTCTGACATTACACGTCTGTTCTCTACCTCCGATGTGTCCATTAAGTTTTGGTCAACATAAGACACTAAACCCCCATTAAAATTAGTGAAAACTTGGTAATTTCATGATTTGACTGTTCGTAATCATTTTTGGCTAAAATCTGGTAACATTGTGTTGGTAAAATGTTCGTAACAATATTGATAAAATATTTTTGATTTGAATCCCGTTAATAAAATTAATGTGTCATTTTGTTTTTATCCAATATTAATAAAGTAAAATCAATATGTCGTTACAGCCTTTATGGTATATTGTTATCCATTTTTAATATCCAAACACAATATTACATAGGTATAAAACAAACTACATGAAGACAAACCCCATCTAATAGGGTCGTTTCGACTCCGATATAGCCACCAGCAAACATAATATAACAATTTGTTGAATTAGACCAGTCCTTGGACATATTTTAATTTAAATATGACTGGTGTCCTTTTATGATTAAAAATTATTAAAATATTATTACAAAAACTTTGTATTTCTTTAGATTATTATGAAAATAAGCTTTTTACAACGTTTTTTACAAAATTATAATGAGGACTTGTTTCAAAACTCTTATACGATAGTGAAGACATGGAACGAGGACTTGCTTTTGTGAAGACTGGTCTTTAGACGTAGAAATCAAATGCCTTTAGAAAAGCGAGGAGCTCAATTATGATATTCAAAAACGTCTTTACGAAATCTGATTTTGACCTCAATCTCAGAAAAAGATTCACAATATGTTCTGATAGTCCGTGCTGTTGTATGGTATGGAAGGCTGGACATTGAAGGTTAGCACAATGAATAGGCATTGGAAATGTGGATCTATCGAAGAATCTTGAAAGTCCCATGATCAGCAAGTAAAACTAAGGAGGAAATTTTGAGGACAAAAGGTACCATTTGCTCCAACTATTAATAGAAGAAAAAATAGAGGGAAAAAGGGGTGTAAGCAGAAAAAGGATGTCTTGGCTCCGAAATATCACGTAAATGTCAATAGCAACAAAAACAAAAACTTGTACTGCGCCTTCGAATGAGGAAGACCACCAAGTGATGAAATCGTTACAAATCTCTTCTAATTGATAAATAAGGATGCTGGTTCAGTGTACAAACAATAATCAGTGTTTTAAATCAGTATATAATTTATAAAATTTAAAAATGCCAAAATCAAGTGGACAGTGCTATGACGTAATAGTCTCTAACATTATCTTTGTCTCTCTGTTTCTATTATATACGCTTTGCTAACCGCATTTTCAAACACAGAACTTCAGGACCACGGATATGCACAGATTTACTATGATGAAACAAGTACCTACGATTGGGTAGTTCAAGGTCGATGGGACTGTAGGGACTAGCACGTCACTCTGCATTACACCAATGCGAGCAACCTATACAAATGGCGCTTAAACGTTTATATTTAAAATGGAAACTATTCGTACTACAGAACGAATGAAAAATATAAAATTATATTATACGATAGTTTTTCAGCATAAAGGTTACGATTATACTTTTTCAAATAATTAGTGGTCTTATCCATTGTTACTTCCTTGGAGAGTAAGAATCTCAACTCCCAAAAACACCAAGGATACAAACGGTAAACATAATGTGCAGAAATAATCCATTAAGAGATACTTTTTTAAATCGTCCAAATGAGGTGATGAATATTAAAAATGTTCCTGCCCCAGATCTTGCTAAGAAGTTCTATCACTACCTGGTCTAAGAACAGAAGTTAGAGAGAGAAAGAGAAAGAGTGCACGTCGTCTTGTCGGTTCAAATAAGAGTCGTAGGACTTTTAGGACCGGCAATATCCTTCCGCAGGAGGTAATTTGTTTTCATTGGAGCGGTAGCGTACTGCAATCAGGCTCGCCGACATCATCTGGTGGCCGCCGTGGGAATTACAGATAGTGGTAAATGGTTATTGCGATCGCTAAGACCGCGACTCATATATGTATTGACTTTTGGTATAATATGGCTCGGTATATTGGCAGTTTCGCCAGTAATGGGCCTACACGTATATCCGATCGGCGCTGCCATATACGAGATGACAAGGAATGCTGTCGAATTACAGGGTGATTGCTCAACGCGTATTATGCCCTTCAGATGCACTAACACAAATAATGTTTTTTTTTAAACTATAATTGAGCAATTTAATGCTTCTTTAGTGCGGTATTTCCCTTCCAAAAACAATGAAAGTCATTATTAACAAAAGACAACGCGATCTGGCATAATACCTTCAATAATCTTTTATTAAATTCTCTATCGTTTTTTTTAAATAAAACTTAAAAGGACAATTTTGAAAGGAGGATAGAGGTAAGAAGTTATTTTGTCAGTATCCCTTGACAAAATTATCGCAACAATATGAAATTATCCAAAAAATTAATCTACCTTTTTCAAATGTCCGTTTTTGAAGTTTATATAGAATATACATATTTTGTATTGTTATTAATGACAGCTATCAAAACAATTCGTTTAGATTTACAGTTTTAAAGAATTTTTTAGAAGATAAACAATTTTATGCAGTACTTGCGATAGATTTTCGGTAAAAGTAAGCTCATAAATTGTTCCTTTTTTGAAAATCATATGTTTTTTGTAATAGACCGTTTAATTTATGTCCCCGAAAAATTAAAAAAATTAATTTGGCAAGAAATTTTACTGAACAAGAGGTATTGCGGACATAAGTTTTATTGGATAAGGGATATTGTTATAGTTATGTTGCCAATTTGTTACGCAAAAATCGTTTCATAATAAGACGTAAGGTAAGACGCTTAAATGAGGTGGGAAATTATTCTAGAAAGACAGGGCAAGGGTTTAACGATACACTAACGACCGAGAAGATGGTTTTATTAGACAATACGCTTTAAAAACAGGAATGTTACTGGTTCTGTGATCAGAAACGAACTCGAATCTGTCCGCAACGTCACAATTTATTTTAAAAGAGTTAGAAGACGGTTCAATAAAGCTGGATTAAACAGTAAAATACCAGCCACTACACCATTGCTTTTTTTTTTATGAAAATAGTCGCAAAAAGGTTAGACCTATCGTGTGGGCCGCAGACGGCCCGCACTGCGACTATCAGAAGGGGAAGGGATTATAGAAAGGAGATGATTGTGGACACGCTTTTTAAAAAGTTGCAGGTCATAGTTCTCTGGAACTAGTAGAGAGAACTAGTACAGAGAACAGAGTTTCCAGGTTACGTTTTGGATAAATGGCGAAGACCAGGAAAAAGGTTTGTTCCTTGCAATATCTCTGCAGGGATTCTTCCATTCGGCGGAGGATCTGTTATCTTCTGTGGTGGTATATGCTTTGACGTAGGAGATCCATGAATGCTTATTACTATCTTGAGAATATTGTAATAAAGCATGTAATGCCTTTTGATTCTAATTTTGAACCCAATTTTCTGTTTATGCAAGGCAATGCTCGACCTTACATAGTTGGTAAGGTACTCGACTCGACTCGACTTGGTAAATTGGTATAACTACAAGTTTTGCAGTCGTCACCAAAAAAACCGGATCTGAATCCTATCGACCATCTCTAGGATCACCTCAAGAAAAATGTTAAACGTCAAATTTTTGCACCTAGAAACCCGACGAAACTTAAAAATGTAGTTATCACAGCATAGAAACAAAATCCTCAAGATTTCATTCAAAATTTAATTAGTTGCATGACTAGACGCATAAATGCTGTTATTCGAAGTAGAGAAGGGGCAACACACGCTACTAGTGTCCCACTTCCACCATTTATTTAGACTATAGTAAACTATAAACATTTTTTGACAGCGCGAATAGATGTGAAAAATGTATAACCGATTTTAAAAAAATCAGCCAATTTCGCTGTATGTCACCTATATTATAGGTTCAGATGTAATTCAATGCCTGTCGCGGCATACAGCCAGAGGAGTAGTTGTTTTTTAATACATAATCTACCCACATTAACCTATAGTATAGGTGACAGACAGCGAAATTAGCTGATTTTTTAAAAATCAGCTATACACTTTTCACATCTATTCACGCTGTCAAAAAATGTTTATAGTTTACTACAAATTTTGCAGATATATATATATATATATATATATATATATATATATATATATATATATATATATATATATATATATATATATATATATATATATATATATATAGCATTTTCTGTTAACAAGACTTCAAGAATAAACTTTACAACGCTACAAATTGTTTATTTCACATGACTTAAATAATGAAACCACTCTATTACCAAATATTTGGAATAACAATTGATAATAACATCAAAAGGTATGCTTATATATACGACGTAACTAAGAAAATTAGAAGATTTTTATAAATTTTACCAATAGAGAAACATACTCAACAAAAAAATCTTTTAACAGTGTATAAATCAATAGTAGAAACTGTTATACGATATGGAATCCTAGTGTGGGGTGGACTCTATGATGATATATCACCTGAACACAATTTATAATTTATGTATTAAAAATAATTCTTTTCAAAACAAGAGATTATCCAACGGATTCACTCTTTAATAAAGACATTCTGAACGTGAGATCACTATACTTCCTCGCAAACTACATTTACGTGCAAAAAAAGACAAATAACAGAACTACATAATATCTCATCCATACTCAACTAGAAATAAATAAAAAAATAATGTATCTGCCTACTACTCCTTTTTTTACAAAACACATATGCTAACGGTTTTCTACATTTCAAGGGTGTTTAATCTGCTACCAACAGAATTGAGCAATGTTAGAAACATGAAAACTTTTACAAAATGCAAACATTTCATAAACAACAATTATAATTTATTCCCTAAAATACTTTAACACAATTCAAATTCAACTAATTTCTCATTTCTTATTACCTACAGCTTCGTTTTTCTTTCTATTATTTTTTTCAATGTAAAGTGTAGTAATTATTAATAACCGAACTAAATAAAATTTTATAATTATCTTGTAAATTTTATACATTAGTAAGCTAATTTTAATTTTTTTTTATGTTTTGATTCCCACGAAAAGGGATATCCTGTAATGATCAGAGAACCAAGGGAAATAGGTAGGAATTGGTGTTCTTCTTAAATTTCTAAAGGTTGAATGCCTCCCTAGGCAATGTAGGAATTGTTTTTTTTTTTAATTTTTGGAGGTTATATGCCTCGGGGAACACAATGTGTTCCAAAGCCTCGCTGTTCGTTGCATGAACGAGATGTTCTGCAGGTCACCAAAGTGACCACGATGGGGTGTGAAGTCTGAACTTGACGGGTTAATCTCGAAAAAACAGCTAAAGGAGGAGCGATTGTTGATATTTCAGAAGAGCATCGCCCATGAAAATATCTATAAAATAGAGACAAATCGCCAACTTTTTTACGGTGTTCCAGAGAGGTGAGCGAGTTTGTCAGCGAAGCATCACCGACCAGACGAATTGCCCTTTTTTGGACGGAATCCAATAGTTTCAGGATATGTTTAGGTACCGCAGTCCAAATATGGGAACAGTACTTCAGGACAGGTCGGATCTGTGCCTTATAGATCATAAGCAGCTGACTAGAAGGAAAATAGCTCTTGGCACGAACAGAAAGCCAAGTTTTTGGGATGCACATTTGGCAATGGACCTCACGCTCACGATTTTTCCAAGAAAGGTTGTTGCTGATAGTAATACCAAGCATCGAGATGGATAACTTCAATGGTATGGTTACTCCTGACAATATTATGTTGGGCACAGTGAGATCGGCTTTTCCAGAGAAAAGACATGCTTGTGTTTTATTTGCATTGAATTCAAATTTAATTGTGATTACATGCACATACAGGTATTTTACACTTAGATGCTTTCAAAAATATTTTTTGTAAGCACATGTATTATGTAAAGATAATTTTTGCAATAAATCTGAAATTATATTTCGCTAATAGTGTCCTTTTACACTATAATATATATTTTTTTAACATTACAATTTTGTTATTAAGTGTTAAGAATAATTTTAATTCCAATATTATATAGAAATAATAAAGATGATTCACTTTTAAAGTAAATTATTAAAATTAATTTATTTTAGCATTTTTATGATTAAATATGTTGTTGCATTTTAGTAGAATTTGCATTCGTCTCAACAGGATCAATGTTTCTTACACTTAATTGTTCTTGTAAGAAAAATTATAACGACAAACTACAATCCAAGCTGTTCAGGCTGTTCAATGGGGAGCAGATACGAAATTTACTGACCAGGAATTCTGTTTGATGATCTATCAGGGTCCCCATATCGACTCCAACAGAAATCAGCAATTATCTATGAAGCCCTAACGTCTGTTAACAGTCTATAAATCGTTAGTAGAAACTGTTACACGATATGGAATTCTAGTGTGGGGTGGACTCAATGATAATATATTGAATCACCTAAACACAATTTAAAATTACAGATTACAAATAAGAACATAATATAAGAACCGTAGTAAATGAAAGAAAGTGGTCTCTGGCTACTACTGTAGGAAACAGGCGTTACTATATGTATGTACAGATAAATACATTGAGGACAGCATTGCTTGCAATGTAGTCATAAAGCTGACGCTAATGTTGCTCAAATGCGAGCCTTACCTTAAATTTATTAATTGAAAAAAAAAATAGCTTCTTAGCACGTGTTTATTAAGAGTATCTTTAAAGAAAGGATTTGCGGGTGAATCCATCCTGTACGTCTGAAACTTTGGAATACTTTTAGATCGTGCGTCAGCGCTGCCTTATACGCGACACCAAGGAATGTCATAAAAACACCAAAGTGAACAAATTATCTTAGTCCGGTGAATACTAAAATTTTTAAGAGACTCAATGGTTCGGAGCTTTGATTATGGAGAATTCCTGTGGTTTAGCGTTTACATTACCAAACCAAACTAATGTATGCTTCTTGTCTGATGAGTGTCGGGTACAAAACGCCTCATTAACGGAAAGCATGTGTAAAAATAACGTGATTAAGCAAAGAGAACAAACAACTTTTTTTTTCCGGTAATGAAATCGGCTACATTTCTGTCAACATTTAAAAAAAACAGATATAAGAAAAATAATAAAATTCAAATCAAAGCGAAAACTTTATTTAACTTTGATTCATCTTCAATCTAATAGAAGTTATCCAAGAATATTAATTTACATTTAAATTTTATTAAGTTGGTTCATTAAAACTATTGTATTTTAAACCCACATTGTATGTCGCTGTATTTTCTTATGTTTTTAACTTTAGTACAAAAAAAACCTAACAAAGTTTTTGTTATTGTTCTATATTTGAAGGTATGAGTGCAATAACGAACTAACCCCCATATTAATAAAATGTAGAAAATAAAGCTTCAAAAACCAATTTTTTTTTAGAAATTTTTTTAGTTTAAATTGATTGGATATTTTAGGTGTCAATTTTACGAGTATTTGATGAATTTCTTTAAAATTCAGTTATGGTTCTTTTGTGGGTTATCATAAATAATTCACTGAACATTAAATCACATTAAAAACTTTATTTGACACAAAATTTGAAATAAAAATAAACTTAAAAGTTAGAATTTTTAATCTTCTTCATCGTTAAATGTGTCAATTAATTCCCCGGCAGTAGCAAATTTTTGTAAAATTCCGGGTGTATGAGGGGAATAAATTCCATTAACTGGAAAAGACCTTTCTTTCTATCTTTATTAATGCTATTTCCATTTGAGTAGAGAAGTGGGAGTTTTATTATTTCCTTGTAAACAACTTTGTTTTTACTTACATCCACTGTTTCAAGATGAATCTCTTCTTTGTTTGAATACTTACATTGAAAAGTATCAGGAAAGTCTTTTCTAAACCTTAACCACTAAATTTTAAGCCACTCCACCTTTGTTTTTGCTTCTGAAATTTTTCTGTTAGTTTTATTGTTTTCAAGCATTTGCTTAGAAAAAAATGTTTGACTTAATTATATTGGCTATTAGGTAGACATTCTGAACTGTCAACCCGAAATAAACTGACGATATACAAGTCCGTGTGGACATCGGCATGCAACTTTGTGGGCGTGTCTGCTCGAGCAATATCCAGATCATACAAAGATTTCAGAACAAAGTACTGAAAAGCATTGTCAACGCCTCTTGGTATGTAAGAAACAGCGACCTTCACAAAGACCTGAGAGTGTAGATGGTAGCAGATGAAGCAAGAAACTTTGCGAAGAAGCATGAAGATTGGCTTCACAACCACGATAACGTCGAAGCAATCCAGCTGCTAGACTAAAGAGGATTAGTGACAAGATTCAAGAGGATCAAACATATTGAGCTAGTGTAGTGGTTTAAAAGCAGAGCACATTGAGTGTTGTATAGAAAAACCGAGTGGTAACAAATCTGATAAAACGCCAGGGGATTAAACTCAGTATAAAACTTTAGGTTTTAAGATTGCACGTTACTTTTGATTCTAGATTAGTTGTAATTAGATTTTAATAAAAAAAATAATTTAATAATAAGAGCACTTAAAGGTTATTGATAATGGAAAAACGTTTAAAGTAATTTAGCCTCCACATTTGATGCAAGCGTAATGATGAAAGGCTTGTAATCGCACTTTCTTTAATTCGTACAAATAAGAAACAGTGAGTTAATAAAACGTAGGTTGTTTTGTGGGGGGGTGGGGGTTAAGGAGGGGACGAGAATAGAAAGCAATCGGACAGTCGTAACCGCTCTGGCTGGCCGGCGCGGCGATTGCCCTCCAGGGGGCACCACAGGGAATCGCCACTCCTCCACAACTCGTTCTTTCTATTTTCATTTATGCTATATCGTGTGACTACTGATATAACTATATGTTCTGTTTATTACTGGTATATATTACAGATATTTAACGGTTGTTCGGCAAAAAAATTTTATACGAAAATTAAAATCCCATTTATTTCATCACGCCAAAAAAAAATTGTCATTGCAATAATTATAATTTGCTATCAAACCCAGAGCTTATTTTTTAATGGTTTTGGGTAGATCGAAGGATGTGATATACTTGCCATTAACTAATAGTGCTTATGCCCATTGTGATTGGTTGCAGGGTTTTTATTTTCAATTTTCATTTCCACCACTTTTCTAGTTCATCCAGTGATTATTCTGTTTTATTGTGTGCTTCTCTGGAATCCAGAACAAGCCTTGAGGTAACAACATGCTTGTTCAGAAAATGCACATGAAAATCTTCTAGTTTTTGTAGTTTCTGCAGTTAATCTCCCAAGCACAGGCCATGAGCCTACAAATGATAATATTATGCCACCTTCCCACGCTTAACAGTCACGATCTGTCCCCATTCTTCTCAGAAAAAATGAGGCATTAAATTAAACAATAACAAGCACAAAACGATGACACTTTCATTAATATCTACACTTTTCCTGACAATTACCAAACAACTACGACACATAAAGAAAGTAACTAGTAGTAGATTAAGCTAATAACTACCAACTTAGACATTACTGACAGTTCTTTATATTTAAGTATCGCAGCATCCCCAACGGTAGTTGAAAACGCGAATAGACTTAACAATGTTTTCCCTATTGATGTCGTACCAATCACATGGCACACCTTTCGTGAAAATCGCCAATAGGGATGTGATTTATTTATAACCGCGGATAAATTGTTTATTTAATAAAAAATAATGAGAATTTAAATAAATTTTTTTCACGTAAAATGTATCAACAACTTTTTATAATAAGACGAAGTAACATTTATTTCACTTCAAAAAAGTAACGATCCTATTGTTATTGCAAAACGTATCGGGTACTGTAAAATGTTGGTCGATTGTGCAAAGAGCGGCCGAACAAAAAACTTCTGTACGGTTTACTCCATTTAATGAAGTGATACCTACATGAACCAACAAATTGCGGCTACTTTTGAGTTATTTAACAAAAGAATATTTTCACCTTATAAAAATAACACCCGAAGCGATTGCGACCACGGCCAATCCAGTGGCGTGAAATTATTTTTATTTTTGTATCAGGTTTTTGTAACAAACAGGGGGTTATATTTTTTTCTAATTCACGTTTATTTACTGAAAATTCAATCAACAGTTGTTTAATTGTTATTAATTTCTAAAATAACATGGTAATTGCTCAAGTAAAATAAATGTTTTACTCTAGAATTGACAATTAGGTACTTACTTAACCTTACTAATTGTTGCAGAAACTGGATCCGGATTTTTCTCAGTATGACCTTTACCACCAATAAAACGTTTTGAACACACATAATAAGTAAATTTATTTATTTTTTCTTTTGGTAAATCCACTCTCCTCGATGCTGTCACGTGCCTATTTTTTTCCTTCTACCGTTCATTATAATTGTCTCAGATGAGTTTCGTATTCCTTGTTGCATACAGTACACTATGCTGTAATTCAAATATATCATTCGTTGTAGATAATGTTGCATAACTTGTAGGAGTAAGATTATCGTTTGGTTTGCAATTTCTGTGTGAATGGGACTGGATATCCACACGAACGAGGCACAGATTTGAGAAGATTGTGGGTTGACGTTTATTCCGCGCCATTTTTCTTGATTTCCGGGATAGGAGCGGCAGTCGTGTTTTGAGAGTCTTGAAGGCCAGGTGTCGGTAAAAGTTGTTGGGGACGGTGTGTTATTAGCACGTGTGCAGAACCTCTATGGGATTTCTTTCATATCTGGCTGTATTTGGGCCATCTTAATTGGATTTTGAAGAAAAACCATTTGATTTTCAACTTGACCATCTTGTCTTGCCTTTGTTGTGGATATTTTTGGAGTTGGTGTCGAGTTGAATAGCCGTTATTGGGATTTATTTGAGGGAAGCCATTGTTCACTAACTGGTGCCGCCCCATAATCTAACCAGCCCCCGGAGTAGTTCAGGAGTAGCACAGGAGTAGGCCACAAGAGTACATGTGAATTCGCATACCCAAAGGTTATTAGTGATTTATTTTTTTTTTAAATATATAAGGCAGTGACTCATTCTGACACCACTATTACGTTCTGTTCTAGTTTATTAGTATAGTACATCGTTGGAAACTATTTATTGCATTAGATAATATGCCAAAACTAAACTTGGATTAAAATAACCTTCTCAACAATTCTTTATGTCCAAGTAAAAACATATTTTCTTCCTACTTATTTGTAAATATCCTACAATCTTGATATTTTAAAGGTCAACCATTGTAAAGATATTTTTAAATGAACTCGATTGTTTTGGCAGTGAAAATCTTTATGTAAACGGTTAACTAGTGAATCTTCTTTGCCTTTATTTAAATGTTTGAATTAGTGTTATTAATGAGTTAACTTATATATGTCTTACTTTTTGTTGTAACTTGGTAAAGTCTGTTACTCTTACTTCTGTTTTGGTTATTTTATAAAGTTGTAAATTTTACATTTTTGGTTTGTTTTAGCAGGAAAATTTTACCATAGCTGTTAATTTTGACTATATTTGTTATGATGTTGCTATTGAACTGTGTACCTTAATTATCTATTGTGTGAGTAAAGTATCCAACATATTTTTGCTATAATTTTATTTATTTGGTTCACCATAATCATAGTTTTTTATCTTGTAGCTCTGCTAGTGCCTATAAGATCTAGGGGTTTCCGGCTTATACCGTTTAAGTCGGTGGCGCAGCTCACTTTTATATTTTTTTCTTCTACCCTTTACGGCTGAGCTCGGGCATAATTTGCCAGTAGAGAAACCGCTAGCAGAGTACTCGTTAGAGAACGAAAAAGACGTGGCAATGCGTGTACCCATTTATTACATCTAACCTCATTAATGTGAAGTTTTACAAATAGTATAAAAAACGTTTTCCTCTGGATATCTATTATCCGAAGTGCAATTTGCAAAACTGCAATGTTTGCACTAATAAGGTGCAAACTGGCAGTCGACAACAAGATAATCCAGCAGATGAGAAGATTCAACTACCTAGGAATGGGGGTATCAAGCGAAAGAAACCCTATTTAAGAAGCACAAACACAAGCCATAAAAGCAACAAGAGTCAACGGATACCTAAGAGATATTATATGGCGAAATAAAATGATGAGTACAAAAAGCAAGCTGAGGATTTACAAAACATGTGTAAGATCTATTTTAACGTACGCCACAGAAACCAAAGCTGAAACATCAACAACGAAAAGAATAATGAGAACGAACGAAATGAAAATACTAAGAACCATCAAGGGTGTTACCCTCAGGGATAGAATAGGAAGCCAGGATATCAAAAAAGAACTAGAAATACAGGATGTATTACGATGGGCTAGAACACGCAAGAGGTGCTGGAAAGACCATGTAGAAAGGATGCTAGATGAAAGGTGGGCAAAGTGGGGCATGTCGCAAAAACCAAACTCGCGAAGGTAGGCAGAGCACCTTAGAGATGGTACGAAAGCTGGAGCTCGGAGTCACAGGAAGAGCTCCGAAGAAAGCTAGACGCAACGGACTAAACAGGACCAGGTCCTATTATAAGAAGAAGACAATGTTTTGTCGGCATTGCAGACAGTTATATAACAAAATTTTTATTTATTTGATTAATAATTTTAAATCACTCACTTATATTACTTAATTTACACTGTCTTAAGTGAGTAAAGTTTGGTATTTGTCCCTACCACAAGTGCTGCCTCTCGTGACAGTTTGCCACACTATTCTCAGGAAAAAGGCTACGTTGATGTGGAAAATATCTGTAACTTGTTGCAAATTCCGTTTAGAAATAAACAGTTTGTCGTTGAGTCGCACGCCAATGATCGAATAATAAAAATCGTCCGTGACGAAGTGTGCCACTGCAACATTTTTTGCTCACGCCAAACCGAATATGATAAAGTCGCTTTAAGATCGTATTGTGATCGGCATCGACGCGTCATCGTCGTTAGTTTTTGCATGCACATACCGAAACGCAATAATTAAAGGGAAAACGGCCTTCATTTAGCCCCGCATCCTATGGCAATAAGAGCTAACGACATGTCGACAATGCCGTTTTGCCACGCCGTCTCGTAATCTGATTGTTCATTAAAAAGTGTAAAACGGTCGTTAGTGTTGATTGTTACGGGGACACATATCGCCGACAATTGCGCATTCAGATGCGGAAAAATCTTCTGTGCAGACCGGAATGTGGAAAACTTTAAACGGACGCATTCATACTCATTGAAAACAAAAATAAACGCCCACGTTCTTGATAAATCCGGAGGCCTAAAATTAATAAAGTTTTCGCATTTTTGAAGTAAAAGCTAAACAAGTTTTTAAAATTGGTGAAAACTAAAAACATCATTTTTTAAAACTCGACAATCAGGGAAGTCATAACAAACAGATTTTACTTTTTTATTAATTTAACGGAAATGAAACTAGATAGAGATTTGTTTTTAAATCTTATGAAACGTCAATTATCTCACTACAATTTTTGATAAACTAACTTTGTCTCCCTTGTACATACGTTTTTATATTTAGATATATCTTCTTGTTTGGCTCTACAACTCGTCGTGAGTCTTGGCCGCATTCACTATTGCCCTCCATCCTCTAATTCCTCTAATTCCCACTATCTTCCAAAAAGCTGTATTTATAAGGCGCTGATCGTCGCTCCTTATTACATGACCTACCATCTAAGCCTATTAGCCTTTATATGCCCAGTAAGGCTCTCTTTTCCAAATAGTTGTTGGAGCTTATGATTATGTCGACGTCTCCATTCTTGCGTGTTAGCATCCTTACAGTGACCGTAAATGGCTCGCTTACGTTCCCATACTAGCAGTTTGTTTATTTCTCATTGGTCCAGAGTCCACGTCTCGCTTCTGGAGAAAAGCTTAGATTTTAATAAGTGTTGAATGGAGTAAAAAGCCGCGACTTTTCTGGCAGCCACATCTTTCTCAACTTACTTCAGCGTAAGAGTTGCTGACGCACATCTTCATCATTGTCACCAATTTCTTTGGGATACCCATTTTGGTATTGTTGAACATAGCATTTTCCTGTTGATAAAATCATAGGCTTGTTGAAAATCTACGAAAATCTGGTGTACACCTTGGTTAAACTTCCAATATTTCTCGAGTATCTGTTTAATGGTGAATATCTGGTCAATGGTTGATCTGCTAGGTCTAAAGCCACATTGGTAGTCTTCCAGTGAATGGTGTTAATCTTCTCACTAGTATAATGGCTAATATTTTGTACGTAATATTGATCAGTGAGATACCTCTATAATTTTTACATGATTCTTTATCTCCTTTATTATGCACTGGGATTGTCAGACTTCCAATCCATTCAGCCGGCATCTTCTTTTGTTTCCCAATTATTTTTGTAATTTGGTGTATTTTGACATGTAATTCAGATCCACCCTTTTTTTTTTAAGTTCCGCTTACTTCCTGGTGCCTTTCCACTTTTCAGCGCTTTTATTGCTTCTTTGCTCTATCTTTGCTGTATTTAAATCAATGTTAATAAATATTTTAATTTTTTTTTGAGGTAATAGTCAGTCTTAACTTAGTAGTAATAATGATATTAAAAATAATCTACTCAACAATACAGGGTGGCCAACCGGAAACGAAACAGAGCCATTTGCAGAAACCTCGTCAACATTTTAGAAAAACGCTCAGACCCGTCGATTTTTTATTAAAGAGGGACACTCTTTTCCGGTATTTTTGACTTCAATACTTTCAACCCCAAGCGAGGGTAAGAATTACCCCAAAATTTTTAAATTGCATTGGGGGTTAAATAAGATGTCTTTGAAAGCTCTGACAATTTTTTTTACAATAGTCTTTAAATTTTACATTTCCCCCCGATACTTTGAAGAAAATTACATGTTAAAATTTAAATTATTTTAGTTGTTTACTTACTACTTAATTGATTAAAAATTTATATCACTCGGTATTTATCAATGCTAAATCACCGTAGATTTTTTAAATTACCGATTTCTTGGCCAAATGCCCTGGGCGCCACCATATGGAGGGCGGCAAAATGACTCTTTTTGTACTCTTTAAGTGTAACAGTATTTTGCAGTTTTGATTCCCTGCCGTTTTAATAGTAAGTTTTTTATTATAAGTCTCACGGAAAACGAACGCGACTGCCCCAAAATGAATCACTGAATATGCCAGTTTATTATTTTTACACCAAAAGAATTTTATACTTCAAGGAACAATATAATATCATTCGCAAATTAGTTACTGAACCCAGAATACGAGGGCGGTTTGATAAGTCAGTGACTTTTTGAATAAAACAAATTTTTTTCCGCAAATAAACATTTTATTTTTCTACATAATCACCTTTTAGCTCGATACATTTAGTCCAGCGTTTTTCTAATTTTTTTATTCCCTCCAAATAATAGGTTTTTTCAAAGCTCTCAAAATACGCGTTTGTTTCGGTAATGACTTCTTCATTCGACTCAAATCTCTTACCGCCCAGCCATTTCTTTAGGTTTGGAAACAGAAAATAGTCGCAGGGGGCTAAATCTGGAGAATATGCTGGATGGGGTAGCAGTTCGTATCCCAATTCGCGGATTTTGGCCATCGTGACTAGACAAGTGTGCACACGTGCATTGTCTTGATGGAACAGCACTTTCTTCTTCTTAGCCAAATGAGGCCGTTTTTGCTTCAAATAAACGTCGAATCTGTTCAAAAGCTTTAAATAATATTCGCCGGTGATCGTTCTACCTTTCTTGAGGTAATGGATGTGAATGACACCGCGTACATCCCAAAAAACTGTGGCCATGACCTTGTTGGCTGACAGACTCTGTTTCGCCTTCTTTGGTCCACGTTCACCCCGAGCAACCCACTGTTTCGATTGTTCCTTGGTCTCTGGCGTGTTGTGATGGATCCATGTTTCATCCACAGTAACAAAGCGACGCAAAAATTCGTCCGGATTACGGATGAACATCGCTAAGCACTCTTTTGAAGTGGTCACACGATTGCGCTTATGGTCGAGTGCGAGCAATTGCGGCACCCATCTCGCAGAGAGTTTTTTCATGTCCAAATATTCGTGTAAAATATGATGTACCCGTTCAGTTGAGATACCTACAGCATGAGCCAACTCACGCACTTTCATTCTCCGATCATCCAATATCATTTCATGGATTTTATCGACGATTTCCGGCGTGATCACTTCTTTTGGGCGACCTGGACGTTCGGCGTCACTAGTGCTGGTACGCGACCACAACGGAACTCTGTAAACCACTTCTTAACCATTGAAATTGATGGTGCCGAGTTCCCGTAGTATTTATCAAGTCTTTCCTTAGTTTCAGTGATGGATTTTTTACGTAAAAAGTAATGCTTAATCAGCACACGAAATTCACTTTTTTCCATTTTCGTAAAAATTCACGAGGTTGTCTGCTTTGAACGGCTATCAAACACCAACTGCACGACGTAGCTTGCTCAAAATTAGAAAGTTGCCCACTGATAGATTATAGTTGACGGCAGCACTGTTGCATTTGGAGTAACTGCGCGGGAAATTCATAAAGTCACTGACTTATCAAACTGCCCTCGTACAAGTGTAAGTTTGGAGAAGTGCTCTGTGATATCGATGTGGATGAGATGGAAATCGAGAGGTTACGCAATTTCGGTACTTAAGACAATGCCATGAAAGGATTTTTCGAGCTTTTAGAATTTATTCAGCAATGCAACTATGGTAATTGCGTATATCTAATATCGTAATTATGCTTCGAATTTTTTTTAACTATAGCTATCAGTGTTGCTTCATGGGAGCGTAGCTTCTCAAAACTGAAATTAATGAAAAAATTACCTGAGGTCTACCATGAGCTCCATAAGATTGAGTGATTTTTCTATTTAGCTAATAGAACAAACTGTGACGGACGAAATTAACTTTAACGAAGTTATAAATGATTTTGATCCGCGTAAAGCCCGAAAAGTTGAATTTTAGACTTATACTAGACGTTATTTTAATAGGTTTTGAACACCGACGTACTATATTACATGGTTTTGAAATAAATATTTTTCGCTCGGTCCTTTCATGTGATTACTTTTTTTCTCACCAACCCCAACATCATTATTTTTATGACGTCAAAGGGGCGGCAAAGTATGATTCCGCCCTGGGCGACAATGGCCCACGTTACGCCACTGGTTAGACCTCATACTTGTAATATTTAATTTATACTGGTTAAATATAATAAACAATAGTATTTTTTGTAGTTGGCGGTAATGTCAGTGAAAAATCAAATGTTACTGCTGCACAATCAACGTTAATAGATATTCGATCAATGGTCATCCACACGTAGTATTAGAGCCGTTATCGCGCCCATTACAATAGCCGGCCGTCACCGCCAGAGAGCAAATACCCCGTTGTAATGTGCACGTGGTCGTGGGACGAGCGTCCTGGGACTGACGCCGTCGCCGCTATTACCGCCGCCAAGGTCTCGCCGCCTCCACCTGGGCAAAGGCCTTATTGGCTCTAAAATCACCAATCTCGTTCATCTTACGACGGTAACATGGAAAAATTGATGTATTAAATATTATCAATCTAAGCGGCGGGATTGGCCGCGGACGACCACTAAATACGAAACGTTTACAAAGATTTTTTATTCAAAAACAAGGTAAATTAATGGATAATCATCGAATCGGTAATAACGTCTACGAGGTATTCCGTGTTGATGAACAGAAAATACATTTACTTGTACTGGTTATTAGATTATTTTTTGTGACGTAAATCAGAGCAGGGAATATCGTGAATCTTTTTGTAGAAATACATCTGGGAAATACAGTGTGTGCCACGACGGACTTAAACTATCTGTATACGAGTACATTAATGCAACGCACACGATTTTTATTCTCAAATGTACAGTCCACGATTAATCTCGGTGGTTAAGTAATTCTTGGATTAACAACCCTTTAGAATTATCTTACAACCCTTTTAAACCGCAGCTCTCACAATAATTATATGTAAGTTAGGTAAAAAGCACTTCATTATGATTTCATAGTTATAATCAATCACAGATTTAAGTACTATTGGGATTTCTTGATGACATAAAAAACAAGTTAAAGTGTGGTTAATTTGCCAGGATGTTATTATGGCGCCACTTCATATTTCACACTGCGACAAAGTAATAGGTAAATAAAGTTGGCTTCAATAAAAATTGTATTGGATTTACAAAAGAATATACTAGACATTAAATAAAATGGTAAAAACTACATAATCACATCGTATAAATCGTTAAATAACACTACCAAGTACCTTAGAAATGTTACTCACGTGTACTGGATTAATTACATTTTACTAAATGATAAACGGTTCGGAGTATGCGAACATTCCATTAGTAAACCTAAAATGAAACAAACCCCTTATTCCCCATTCCATCAGCATATCTCATAATTTACTTACTGTAAATAACCCCTTTTATAAATATTAAACTAATCAAGTGACCCAGCACCTCTACTGAAAAAACCCTTACACAATCTTTCAGGGGTCATTTCCTACGCACACGCGGGAGGTATACAGTGTCCTGAAACGAGCAAAATACAATAATGGCATTTTTCTTTTTAACCAAAATAGATTCGGTTATACTGTCGTTGATAATTTATTTTTGCAATTATTTAATGACTTTGTAACCTGCTCTCTTTTTGAGGAAGAGTAGTTAGTCTATATTAATTATTTAGCGTTTGTCTACATCACAGGTAAGTATTAAAAAAAAATTACAAAATTTCACAAACACTAAGGTTACAAATATATTCTATTGACTGTCTTGTCGCAATCAGGAAGTCGGATGGGTTGCCACTGTAGGAACTAATTGGACAGTCCTCTACCAGGTATTTAATAGTATTTCTTTCAGCGCCGCAGTTACAATTTGGGGAAGGTATTTTTCCCCATCTGAAAAGTGAGTCGGAGCTCCTGCCGCAATTCGTCCTTATTCTGTTAAGTGTTGTCCAGATTCGTCTTGGTTGATCAAAACGCTCTGGCTTGCTTGTAACGCATGGCATATCCCGGTTGCCAGGTGTGGCCTTCTTCTTCTATTCTTCTTTCCACCGCTCAATTAGAGGGGGTTTTCGTGAGCATAGCCTTTTTACGGTTCTGCCGATTATTCTTCCAACGTGGGCGTTCATTTTTTCATACTTCCTGACCATAGCATGTTCTCAGCGAATTTGTGGAGAAGCTATGTGGCTCAGTGTAAGTAGCCAATAAGTGGGTGTGGCCTTGATTGTTGATCCACAACGGTGCACAGTATTCCGCGACGGGGTACACTATACTCAGTGCTGTCGATCTGAGTGTGGGCGCTGTGGATACCCATGTGGTGCCGCATAGCTTTTGCAGCGTATTATATTGGGTTCTGAGTTTTGCAGCTGTCTTTTTAAGGTGTTTTTGGAAGCTTAGCGTTCTGTCGAGTATGATACCCAAATATTTGGGTGTCACATATCTTACTAATGAATAACAAAAACTCTTTCTCAGGGATGTGATCTTGACTTCTCAATTAAATTCAATTGGCTCAGGTAGATTAGTTCGCGGATCTATCAATCTGAACTAATTTAACTAAAATTAAAGTGCTCTAAAAATATCTGAACTTAAATGGCATTGACCACCAAGAAATTTTTTTAATAATGAAAATTAATAAAAATAATTATTTAAACCTCGAACAAACAGTATCTGTGCATTTTACTAAAAAAAAGTAGCGAGTTAGACGAACTCCAATGTTGTCACTTTTTTTAAAATAACCAAATTCCTTCGTTTCTCTATTCATTGCTATATTCATTGGTATATTAGTTAGTAAATATGTATGGGGGGAAAAACAAAATAAAAGTTGTCCAAGATACTGACTATGGAGGCTTTTCATTTTCTACAATTAACAAGTGATTAAAAATTAAATAAGCTACTTCTTCTTAGGGTGCCGTCTTCTTTAGGAGGTTGGCTACCATCATAACTATTTTAACTCTATCCACCGCTAACCTAAAAAGTTGAACAGTTGAACCACTCTCTTAAGTTGTGCAGCCACGACATTCGTCTTTGACGTATGCTGCATTTGCCAACAATTTTGCCCTGCATAATCACTTGTAACAAAGTATATCTCTCTTACAACGTGGCCTAGGTACTGTAGTTTTGGGATTTTTGTCTCATTCACAAGCTCTGTCCTTTTTCCTAGTCGCCTGAGTACTTCTTCGTTAGTAATTCGGTCTACATACGATAATCTGAGTATTCTTCTATATAACTACATTTCGAAGGCTTCCAATTTTTTCAACGTTTTATTCAGTGTTGCTACTTTTATGCCATAGAGGAGAATAGAGAATATGTAACATGTTATCATTCGTATTTTTAGTCTTTGATCCAACGATCGGTCATTGCTTGAGTCTATTATAGTTCCTAGATATTTGTACGTAAAAACTCTTTCTATAACTTGGTTTTTTATGGTCAGCTGGACGTTTGTATTTACCGTTTTAGAAAATATCAAAATTTTATTCAGGTTCATTTTCAGGACATATTTAGAACATGTTGAATATACCCTGTGAACAATCCTTTGTAAGTCATCAATGTTCTCTGTAAGCAAGACTGTGTCGTTCGCATATCTTATGTTGTTAATAGGCTTTACGCTTGTCGCACTCCGCGTTTAATTTCAATAACTTCTTATTTGTATTTTTAATCTCAATGTTTGCTTTCTTGTTGTAATACAGGTTTTCAATAATGTTAATGTCTTGAGTGTCAATTTCGTTCTGTCGTAAAATCTCCATGAGCAAATCATATCGAACCCTGTCAAAGGCTTTTTCGTAGTCAACGTCGAGGGAGCGTTGCGTCAGTACATTCAGACTAAACAATGCCTCCCTGGTGCCCAAGCCCATTGCAAATCCGAATTGTCGTTTCAGTGATAAAATGTTTACAAAAACCTTAAAAGCGTTTCTCATAAATATTATTCTTGAGTATATTTTTAAGTTAATAAATTTTTTGATAACTAAAGTTTTACCAAAATCTGTACTACAATCTGTTTTTTCATTCTTTTAATTCAAATCAGAGTTAAAAAAGATATTAATTAAAATAATTTAAATAATAAAGAATTGCATTTTTAATGTGTAGGTTACATTTAATTTCAATAAATAATTAGAAACAATTTTAATTATTTTTTATGAGTCAGTAATTAAAAGTTTTTTTCAATATATGACCAAAATATTTTACAATTATCAATTGTAATTCATTTATTTACAATTAATAAATGTAAATTATTGATAACTTGCAACTCTAAAATTAATTTATTCACCAACATCTTATAATTCTTGCTCACGCCAAAAAAATATAACTTCTAACGTGCGTACATAAGTACTCACACCAGTTTTTTTATGCATGTCTTGCTTTACTTTTTTAATGATACTCATTTTTTCTAAAAGTATAGCTAGTGCCAAAAATTGTATTTTAACATAATGTTAATGCAGCTCCGAAAAACAATAATAATTAATTAAGAATAACTTAAAATTATTGCTGAATACTTTATAATAATGAGGTAATAATTCAGTTGAAAATAAATTAGTCATGCAACTCAATCCCAGGACCCCGTAAAAACTTTCTGGGCCATCTAAATATTCATGGTTGTCCGCCGGCTATTATAATTTTTGTCAAAATTCCACCACCTACTAAATTAAAAATGAATAAAACCCATTCCATTTATACGGTAGCGAATTTTCACACACGTTTTCACGCCTCAAATAAGAAAATACTCACAGACCAAGAGGATTAAAAGTTAGGGATCGTGTTATTTGCATATACTCACAAATGGTGTCACTATCCCATTTTAAACACTGAAATTTTGTTTAAGTAAATTGTAATTTAAATTTTAAACTATTTGTTTTGTTCTGCAATTATTTTAAAAGCCATTCCTTAACGGCATCGAATTGCATGTCGGTTAATTCGGGTACAATTTAAGGCCACGCGCCACGCCACGCTCATCTTTTGATTTTGATAGAAGTAATAGAAATTTTTGTCCATTTCTTATCATTTTTGATAAGAGACCAGTTTTTTAATACATACATATTTTAGTCACTCGAATAATAACACAGTACGAAGCAGTTCGAATTAAGCCGAGAACGAATTAAGCTTTCGAGTTAAAACATTTTGTTCTCATAATATCTGAGAATGTGGGTATCAGTTCCCATATTTCTATCGTGTTTAACCGCTATACGCTTAGTAATTAAGTTCAAACTGCTGTACGATTGTGCAATTACATTTGTGTTTATTCTCATAATACGTTCCCGTGCTCGCATATATATTAAAACGAAAAACATTGCAATCGACTTTAAGTTACATCCAAAAGGGCATACTTTGAGCGGAAACAGTCGATCGTGGAAACTCACAGTAGGGATTCCTAATATATGCATTGGAATCAACGAGCATCATTTTATGGTAAGTCCATTTTTTATTAAAGCCGGTTACATTCTTTCTAGTCGATGAGTTTATCAAAATGTATACCTTAAAATCTACAGTCCACAATTAATTCTGAGTGGTCATATAATTCTTGGATTTACAACCCATAAGAATTATATAACAACAGTAACAATACATTTTAAGCCAGGGCGCTTACATTCCCTATTAATAAAACAAAATTAGAGGTGAAAGCAGATTTTTTTTGCATAATACCTGCAATAGGTACATTGATAAAATATATTGTGACCAATTTTTTATTCATATGCCGCAGTCATACCTAATGCATGTCCACATGTTGTGACACCAGTGGCTAGATTTCCTTGATAATAGTAATAAAGTATTGGCGTGGTCTGCGCAATAACCGGACTTTAAAGAGTTTTGAGAGGTGGCAGAAATTTTCAAAGCCGCTAACAATTATATAAGGCTTTGCAGGTTGCATGTACCGCAACAAGAAATAGTTAATTTGAATACATCCATTCAAAAACAATATAGAGATGGTATAAATAATCGAGGATACACAATTTATTAATTTATTTTGTTTGAGAATAAAATTAGATTTAAATGTGAGTTATATGTTGATATGTTAGAAGATTGTGTTATATGTTTCATGTGTGTATGTTAAAGGATATTATTACCTTCTAAGTTTAACAGACAAATTGTTCAGAATTTTTACGCGGAATTTTTTCGAAGATAATAAATTTGTTTCATAGTTATAAATTGTGTTGAAAACATATCAAGAAAAGTAAAATACTTTAAATGAATAATATACCTAATTGACGTGTAAATTTGGTAAATTTTCCCTTTTGTTTACACTTCTTGTGCAAGAGATCAGGATGGCGGTAATGCTACCATTAAAAGCATGACCAACTTTGATATGATCACATTCGAGAAATGCAAAAGCTTATTCGGGCTTTTATACGAGCCTCGTGCGACCGACTGAGGTTAGGACTCGACACAAAGGGTCACCAGGTGACGATTTGTCACATCTAGGAGGCGGCGAACAAGTTTCAACCATTTCGCGTACATTTCGCAAGAGAATTTCGCCTGAATATGCCGTTTTCATTGATAATTATTATGGTGATATCTCCTACATAAGAGCAAAGTTGGTAGGGTTTCCAGTTGTTGGACCGTTGTATTGTAATTAGGACAGATCTGACTGATGAGAATTTTGTCGACATTAATTTGAAAAGGGTCTCTATTTAACACGTCACTTTGAACTATATGATGGTTTATCATTAATTTAATTATAAATATTTAGACAGAATATTGATTTTTTCAGCGTAGCAAAAATAATTTTGAGCAAATATTGTATTAGATTTTAAAAAAAATTCGCTCTAAAAATTTCAAGTTCTCCAGTTTTTGTCCTAGAAGCGGAATTCTAATTTTTTTGTTGCTGCTGTTGATTTAAAAGGTTTTCAAACAAAATTAAATCCCATAAAAATCTTGGTGGTGCGTTTATATATATATATATATATATATATATATATATATATATATATATATAAATACATATCTCGATCAGATCAATATTGTTTTAAAGAAAGGCCAGGTCAAGAGTACCAACAACCGAAGAGCATGTATGAGAGCACTGATGAAAGTAGAGGAAGCAAAAGATGTGTGTACGAACCGTAGCAAGTGGAAGGAAGTGGTCTCTGCCTACCCCTATGGGTCTTTCGACGTTGTCCGATGCCTAATTTCCACGTCCGGCGGTCATTACATTGGTCTACTCGCAGGTTCCTTTCGCTCATGGATTTTGATACCCCTTCTTTCCAGGTTTTCTTCGGTCGTCCTTTTTTTTTCGACCGTGTGGTGTCCATTCCATTGCTCTTTTTGGTAGTCTCGTATTTGACATTCGCTGGACGTGT
This sequence comes from Agelastica alni, assembly GCA_950111635.1. Lineage (NCBI taxonomy): Eukaryota > Metazoa > Arthropoda > Insecta > Coleoptera > Chrysomelidae > Agelastica > Agelastica alni. The sequence goes on from OX467711.1 coordinate 15,637,020, forward strand.
CCATACCATACTAGTTGTTTTCTGTCGATTTCCGTTGATAGTGATTTTTTTATGCCTATTTGATGTTTTATTTCTTCATTACGAATTCTATCTTTACGGGATATTCCTAAAGATCTTCTAAGCACGTCCATTTATACCGCTTCTATCTTCCTTCTGTTACTTTCATTTACCCGCTAAGTTTCAGCTTCATAAAGAAGATTACTTTTGATCAGTGTGTCATAAATATGATACTTTCGTTGTTTTCCTATTTCGTGAGATTCCGTTGAGGCATCCAATTAGGACTTTCTTATTAATAATAATTTTTTCCCACTTCTACAGCGACAGGTATTGGTGTTTTGTGAAGAATTTTTATTACTATTTAAAAATGTTATAGGTTATGCGATTATTGTTTACATTTTTGTTTTTATTCAAAAAAAAGTTGTTATTTTGAGTACAAGTAATTAAGTTTAATAATCATTTTTTATTATAAATAGTCGAGACTCTTTTAGCAGTTAGTAAGATATAAAAATCCATTTAAATACGATTTATCATTTAAAAAATTTAATTACGTGATTATTGTTGTATATTAAATAATAAGAATTATTAGTGCAAGACACAAGGAACATTATAGATTATCCTTAGCTTCTTAAAACTATATTAAAAGTAAGTAAGGTTACCTAAGTGTATGATACAAAAAAATTTGATTTACTGAATGGCTTCAAAACATGTATCTACTCAAGGTTTCCCTTATAAACGAGTTTTTTAACTATAATAAAATAACTAAAAGCGGTGAAAATGCTTTGTAACCAAACCATGTCCATTAGATGCAATTTATTTCACTGTTTGGACCAAGTGAGCTGCAGTCATCTTTTCATCCACGCCTTTCCGCATGAACTTTGATCGGTACACCTGTACCAAAAACAAAAAGCGGGTCTTATATGAGAACAAGACATTTATCCAGGATTCTTCTGTCCAATGAGCATATATTTTTGCTTAAATCAGTCTTTTTTTTATCATAGCCTCCGTTAATACTGTTTTTTTTTGAGGTCTCACAGTTTTTTTCTCCCTCCAATAGGCGTCTGCGAATTTTACAGTCTTGAATTTTCACTCCAGTCTTTTCTAGTCTAGCTGAAAATCATAGCTTGTATTTCTGGGGTTTATATTTTATTCTAAATTTTCGTATCCACTGAACTTTAACTGATCCAGTCTCTCTTTTTTGTTTAATTATTTGTTTTACAGCTCCCAAGCTTACGGAAATCTCTCTAGCAATGTCCCTTTGCGTGTTCTCACTAAGGGTTATTATCATTTTTTTTTCCATTGGCGTAATGCCCATGATTCCAAGAACACGAAAAAACTAACTAAAACGTACTATTTTGTCAAAACCACAAAATTACGTGTAACTTAATCAGAAAAACAACTCACATTAGCAATAACTTGATGCAGATTGATAAGTTATGGAATACGACAAGAAACAACTGTCAAAATTGTCACAGCAGTGTTGCCAAGTTCAAATAATACAGAAATTCCCCATAATCACATTAATTAGCACAATACTGTACATTACGAGTACAAGTGATATCCAGGATTTCCTTTTTTCTATCTTTACAGGAAATTTAAAAAATCCATTAGATCTAAGCTGCACTATCGATTTCTAGTCGCGCGGTTTTATCCCTTTTCTATTTTCAAACTAAATCGCACAATGTAGTAAAAATTTTACTGTAGCAAATTACCATCAAATATTGAAACAGCCCCACATATAGGGATTGTTTCATTTGGTATAACAGAAGTTCACACCCCTCGGACGCAAAAAGAGACGACATTCTCCATCACGATATTTTGCAAATTTGGAAATTATACCGAAAAAGAAGGGGACGTCGAGCGTGAACAAGAACATTTTGTTAAGGCGAGGAGAAAAACACACATACACACAGGAAGGACAAACCGAGGAGAGTTCCTCTTATTGTACAGTTATTGCCGCATTGTAGGTACATATCCCTGACAGATGTGCTACTGAATAATTGATACACTTGAAGTGCGGACTGATTTATCAGACGACCCCACACGAGCGGGCATAAACGAATTACCCTTTATGCGAACATAAGGCGGTATTGGATTATTTCGCCATAAAAATATGGTGATGCCTGCTGGATTAAAGGTTATTGTAGTATTTATTTTCTATAGAAACAAATTAATCGTGAAACTATAATGAAGCTGTAAAATTATGAAGACCAAGTCGACCAATATCTCATATTGAATAATCACTATTTTTGAACAGTTCAATATAATGGTGAATATTGGGACTTTTTTTATTGACACAGCCTAACAAAGAATTATCGAAGAAGGTCTTTATTAGTAAAAACCATTGCAGTATGTATGAAAGCGCTGATGAAAAAATAGTAGAAGCGAAATACGTGTCTAAGAACCGTAGCAAGTGGAAGGAAGTGATCTCTGCCGACCACTACGGAAAAAAGGAGTCACTATCTGTTTGTACTATCACCAGACTGCGTTCGTCAGCATACAAGGTAGGCCCACGGGCAAAATGCCAATCAAAAGTGGAGTCCGTCAAGGCTGTGTGTTATCACCAGCTCTCTTTAATCTGTTTTACGAGACCATTTCCCAAGAGGCGACCGTATACAAGGACTAAAAATAGGAGCAGAGAATATTAATAACATTCGATATGCGGATGATACCGCACTTATAGCAGAAAGTATTAAAGATCTGCAAGTCCTTCTAAATTTAGTCCAGGGAGTCAGTGAACGTGAGGGGCTGAGGATGAACAAGGTTAAAACAAAATTTCTTATTGCAGGAAAAATTAATAACGGTCCAGTAAACCTAACACTCGAAGGACATAATATTGATCATTTTAGATAACTTGGAAGTTGGCTAAACTCCGCGATTAATTCAGATGAACAAATCATGGCCCGAATTAAAATCTCCAGGAATGCCTTTAGGACATGGAATCAGATTTTAAGCAGCAGAGAACTAGAGATCCAAATACGAGGAAGAGTGCTCCGTTGTTACGTTTGGTCCACTTTAATGTATGGTTGTGAGACATGGACTTCAACAGTCGATTTGATGAATCAAATTGAAGCATTTAAAATGTGGTATTATGTTAAAGATACCATGGACGTCGCATCCAACTAATCTAAAAGTACTGCAGATAATGCATAAAGATTGAGAACTCTTAAACGAAATTACGAACAGGAAACTACAATACTTTGGGTAGGTACATCATGAGAGGCCCTAAGTATCAAATGCTTCGTCTCATAATTCAGGGTAAAATAGAGGGTGAAAGATGGATAGGACGATAGAAACTATCATGGCTTCGTAATGTACGCCACTGCACTATACGCCACTGCACAGATCTAGACGTGGAACAGCTTTTTAGAACTGCCGCTGATCGTGAAGAATACCAAAATATAATTGACATGCTTGAATACAAGTATGGCATCCGAACAAGAGATCTGTATGTATTTTCCATCACTCTCCGATGGACCAATCCAAGTTGGCATCTGCTTAAGTAAAAGTCATTGTGGTGTTCTTTAAAAAATGTATGTTATATTTCTCATGATAATAGCCAAACATTTTAAAGAAGATGCCGTTTAAGAAATAAAATGAAAAAAATTAAAGTTTTTGCGGGGAAATAATAAATTAATAATATTCTTTATGTTGCATATTCACACCAATAAATTACGATCATAGATTCTATGTTTATTGTATTTTCCGTCAGCTACAAAAGACAACGGAGCCATCCGGACAAATTTAAAATACCCCTCTTGAAAATAAGAAATAATGTTTATATCCACTCCAGATAAAGCCTTATCATTGAAAATGATTAGAGATAATGCAGAAAAAGGAATAAATAATCCACATTCAGATGAATCGGTCGTTAGGGTCTCTCCGAAGTGCCATCCCTTTTCCTTTATCTTTGTCTCTCTCGGATTTTCACAGGATAAACAGATCGGAGGCTCTCGACGAAATCCCAATAATTATGATTCATTTCCATACTTTGCTTGAAATGCTTCTGATATAAATCAATCTGTACCGGAGAGAAATTAAGGATATTTTATTTTTTGATTGATGGACTGAAAGTGAAATTTTTTCGCATAATGCGAAATAAATTGTTGTATATTTGAAAGTTTTTTTAATATTGAGGTCTGTATACTTGTGTCGGAACCAAAAAAAAATAGTTGGGAACCATATTTTTCGACTATATTTTTTAAATAAGTTTTGTAAAGGACTTTTTTTCCATTAAGTGTACTTACATAATATTTTTTTGCAAAGCACTATCGTCAAAAAATTTGTGGGTATGAAATTTTGAAAATAGTCATTAAGTAGGTACTTAAAATCAAGGAATAAGGTATAAAGTAATAAAATCAGATCAGAAGGCATTTTGTTTTTTATACCCTAATAGCTTGTGTGAAAAAAAAATTTATAAACACAAAAAACAAATGTTAAAATTAGATGGACATGGTATGTCAAAATATTTCGAATGACAAAACAGGGGTTTCGACAAAATAGATGCAATATTCATTTTAAGACAAATAGTGGAAAAAGCCATTGGGTATAACAAAACTTCCTTTATATGCTTTATTGACCTAACGCAAGCCTTTGATAGAGTTAGACTTTGCGATGTCCTGAAATTATAAAAGGAGAGGGATTTGAATTCCAAAACAATTGATATTAAATAAAATGAACATCGGAAATAGAACCTTTATAAAAGGAAACAATAAGCTTTCCAACAAGACACTTTTAACAGGAATCAGGCAAGGGGATAGTCTTAGCCCAATACTCTTTAATGTCTTAATTGATAAGATCATCATAAAAGTAAAATCTGCGGGGAAAGGATATAAACTGGGCAAGAAAGAATTTAAAATAATCTGCTACGCTGACGACGCGGTGATAATATCGGAAGATGAGGATAATCTGCATGAATGAGTTGCAAAGGAATTAAACATGGTGATCTCTGTCCAGAAAACGAAGTCTCTTACAATATCAAGGGAACCGAGAAGGTGTAAGTTAGCGATCTACAAAAAAAGTGTAGAACAGATCATGTCTTTTAAATACCTAGGCATTAATAGCGTAACTGCGGCCAACTTTCCAACTTTCTTATTTCAAATGCAAACCCTCAATTTTATTCAATTTTTGGATTTTTCAGAAAATTTAAGACATGTTTAATATGCATTGTTTTACACCCATCTTTAACTGTTTCGGAAATATTATAAGTGTTTTCAGATTTATTGCAAAAATTAACAAAAAAAATCATTTCATTGCAGAAATTCGCTACAACACACTCAACACTTATTTTCCAGTTAGGGCACGATGATGAGAAAGTAAGCAAAAACTATTTCAGCGTGCCTTTTTATGAAATAAACAAACCTAGCAAAAACTTTTTTTAACTGTTAGTTTTGTTATTTATTATTGCATAATGTCGAGGTTCTTTTCTTCCGTATAAACTCGACTATTTCTACACTTTGGTGTGTATTCAACCGAACATTAAACATTCGGCATTGAAGATAACTCATCCACATAACTACTGATACACAACATAAACTTCGCATTATGCTGTGCGCTGATCCAAAAGGGTGTTAATACCACAAGCTATTGAAAATTCTACAAAAGGATAATGATCTTGCATTAACACAGTCGTAGTCACTTGAATTTATAGTTATACCATCAGGATATAATAGCGCTGATAGTTAACTTCTGAAAAGAGCTACGAGACATTCCTAAATTTAGGAATAAGATAGTAATTTTTACTTTTATTTTAATAAGCTTTATAATTTGGGATTGCTCAAAATAAACACTAAAAGCATGATTTGATTATAATAATTTATTTCGTAATTATTATAGTTATTTCCAGTAAAAATAATGTTATTAGCTGAATTTTGATACTCCCAATTGATGATTTGAAAGTGTAATTATTACGACATAAATTGTGGAAGCGTTAAACAGCATGAAATTGGGTAAAGCTGCTGGGTACGACAGGATAACAGTTGAAATGCTGAAGGCTGGACAAAGCGTGGTAACTAGTCTGCTGTACCGCCTTTTTAACCTTTGTTGGAGGAGTGGTAGCGTACCAGACGACTGGTGCAAGGCCGTTATCGTGCCGCTTTACAAGGGAAAAGGTTCGCAACAGGACTGTAAGAACTACCGAGGTATTAGTTTACTCAGCATAGTCGGCAATTGTATGTTGACTGTATATTGATTAAAAGAGTAACGAATAAAACACAAGATGATATGGGATGTAAAAGCAGGATTTAGAAAAGGAAGGAGATGTATGGATCAAGTCTTTTTATTACGGGGTATAGTCAAATTATTCTTGGCTAGAGGTCAAAAGGAATATTGCGTTTTTATAGACTTAAATATAGACTATGAATTGTGGTCGACATTTTCTAGGTATAGGGTGAGCGGTAGTTTAATACGAGCACTGAAATCACTTTACGAGGACTCCACTGCTTTTATCAGGATAAACGGAGCTTGCATGGAATGGTTAAACATAAAAAAGGGTGTGAGATAGGGATGTGTGGCTTCGCCATGGCTCTTTGTCTTATTTATGAACGTATGCGTATGGATTGAACATAAATGATTTGATCGTCAAATACTTCTTTACGCCGATGATCAAGTCATATTAGCGTCATCTGAAGAGGAGTTGCAGGCGATGGTTAATGTTATACATGATGCCCTGAAAATCAAAGATATGAAAATAAATATAAGCAAACCGAAAAAAAAATTTTTGAAAAAAAATAAAGAATGACAAACTGTGTAGTTCTGATTAAGGGAGAAAGAATGGAACAAGTAAATGAATTTGTGTACTTGGGTTCAAAGTTTACGAGAAATGAAAAGTATGACAGTGACATTGAGCAAAGGGTGTTGGCAGAAAAACAGATATATGCCCCATAAAGCTATGCAATGCCCCATTGCATAGCTTTATGAACATCCAAAAAGAGTCAAAAAAGGCACGTCTGGCTGCGCATAGAGGTGTGTTGGTTCCTACTCTTATGCATGTTAGTGAATGTTGGGTTTGGCAAAAGAAGCATAAAAAAAGGAGTAATGCTGTGAAGATGAGTGGTCTAGAGAAGTATAGCCGGAGTGACTAGGTTGGATAAAGTAAAGAATACTGAGATAAAAGAACGCTGTGGGGTAAAAGAAGATATGGTTTCAAATATAGATAAAGGAATGGTTTGAACACGTAGAATAGGCGGATGAAGGAAGGTTAACGAAACAAATTTATAAGACGAGTGTGAATGAACAAGTCGGTAGAGGTCAACCTCGGCAAACATATCTAGATCAGATCAACATTGTTTTGAATAAAGGCCAGGTCAAGAGTACCAACAACCGACGAGCATGAATAAGAGCACTTATGAAAGTAGAGGAAGGAAAAGATGTGTGTAAGAACCGCAGCAAGTGGAAGGAAGAGGTCTCTGTCTACCACTACGGGAAAAAGGCGTGACTATATGTATGTAATTGATGATAAACTGAGTACGCACTACAAACTACAAGATAATATTTTTGTACAAGTAGTTTTTGCTAATAACGAATCTTTATATTACATTTACAAATTAGACAGCAATTAAACTTAAGCATGTTCTTTATTGCCCGAAAATGAAACAAATTTTGTAAAAAGTAATTCTAATAGCAAAAAACTCGAATATAAATAGGCATAGATGCATTACTCTGATTTTTTATCATTTTTTACGTTCCTTAGCTGATTGCAAATTAAAAATGATGAGATGAACATTTAAAAATTTTAAGCGTACTTCACTGACTATTACAGTACTGAAGAGGGCGAGTGCCAACCAGGCGTGACGACGACGCCAGATGCACACCTTGCAATGCACATTGATCAGCATCCACATTACAATTAATTACTATATTTTTGACTCTCCAACCTAATGATTTACGACACCCCAACCCTTTTCATTCAATTCGTTCTGCTGGTTTCTATACAATTTGCGGATAGTGACTTCAAAAGACAACATAACTTCTCTAGTATTTTTTTTTTTAATTATTCCTAATTTTCTTTTTTTTTAATTCTGTAATTGATGCTGTCTTTACAACACTCTCGTGTTGTTAGTCAGAAATAATAATTTTTGTTTCACGAATTTGGCACCTCAATGAATTTAGCCAAAACGGCAGGTCTAGGACGGGATGTAACGGACCACTCAAAATATTCTTTGCCGATAATAGCAAAAAATTCGACACAAAATCGTTTTCATTACTGGCATCTAATATTATAAGAACGCTTTGATGACTGAGGAAATACTTGATTTAATGGTACAGAGAAGAGAAGAGATAAGAAACGATATAAAGAGTTAAACCGAGAAATCCTAAAGAAAGTGAAGACAGCAAAAGAAATCTGGCTAAATGAGAAGTGCGCAGAAATAAAGAAATTGCAGAAATAACATGACTCATTCAACATACATAGGAAAGTAAAAGAGTTCGCGGGAAACGTTAAAAAGAAGCAGAACAACATATTAGCCGATGAACAAATATAATATTAGACCCAAAAGACAAATTAAAAAAATGGAGAGAATTGTTATATGACGAGAGACGTGAAACAGAAATAAACGACGTAGAAACAGAATCCGAACCAAAAAACCAACAAAGAAGTGATGTACTGTTTGAAGAATATGAAAAACGAAAAAGCTTTTGGGCCAGACGAACTACCCATAGAATTAATAAAACTAATCAATGAGGACAACATCCAAATACCCCTACAGATCTTTTCAATTTATTGTACTTATCAGGAACTATACCTAAAGACTGGTTGGTATTAACCTTCATCGCGATTCCCAAGAAACAGAATGCCAAAAATTAAAGTGATTATAAGTTTAATGAGTCATACATTTAAGCTCTTTCCTAAGATAATACACAACCGTTTTAATAAGAAACTAGATACTGAAATTAGCAAAACACAATGGGCTTGGCACCAGTGAGGCATTGTTTAATCTAAATGTACTGACGCAACGCTGCCTCGACGTTAATTACAATGTGTACACATGCTTCGTAGACTATGAAAAGGCCTTTGACAGGGTTCGACATGATTTGCTCATGGAGATTTTACGACAGAAAGAAATGGACACTCGAGATATCAACATTGAAAACGTATATTACTATGCAACGTACTCTGATGTGCAGATGAGGCAGATTTTGTTATACCGGGTGCAATGGCAGATTTACTAGAAGGCTGAGTAAGCTTGAGCCTAAGACGGCAGATTTTAGGTGCGGCAAATATTTGGGGACGGATTTTTTTTATTAGAAACTTTCATAGGTTAATTGAATTCTATCTTTTTTTAACTATTTGTAAGCGAAATAACTACGTTTATCAAATGTACATTATTGTGTCAGTTGTACATGATGAGCTTTGATTAGCTCAGAAATATACTCAAAAACTATTTATTGTGCAATTTCAACCACATTCTTGGTAAAAATGTAAAAATAATCTATAGTCCGTACACAATTTGTTGATAGCTCACTGCAAGTTTGACCCTCATTAGAGAACTGAAATACAGAGAGGACAGGTAGTATGATATAATAACAAAAACCAACCTAAAACTGGCAGTTTAAGATGTTTTCGACTAACCCACCTTGTATCTGAATAAATACAATACAGCTATAGAACTTTTAATCCGATTATGTAGGTATTTTGAGTGGAAATGACTGACCAGTGTCTTAGAGTATATGATTAAAACATTACGTTACTTTAAATAAATAAATATATTAATATTCTTAAACTGTAGGTACTGTAAATTGTATTTTTATTTTAATAAAATTTCTTTATTTTATTTAAAAATAAAAAGTTACTTGCAATTTGTAAAAGATACATTTATTTAATTAATACCTATTTTTAAATGATATAAACTACGATTACTTACAAAACTATTCAAATTCAAAATAAACAGGATCATCTTCGGAATCCGAGTCGTCTTGCAGGTTAATAATTAGCGGTTGTGTCTCTACAGTCGCATCAATTATATTGTCAAGATCCCACATTTTTTGTTCTTCTTCTATTACATGTCTTACTGCATCTCGCCAATTTTGTTCTGTAATATGTTGTAAAGACTCATATAACAATTCACGTACAGCTTGTATTTTATATGACGTATTTTTTCTAGCCACATAGCTTTTCATTTGTGCCCAAATGAGTTCAATTGGATTTAATTCGCAGTGGTAGGGTGGAAGTCTAAGGACTGTGATGTTTCGTCTTTCCGCCATTTTGTCAACTACGTATTTCTTGAACTTAGATTTGTGTTGCCGGGCAATTTTTAAAAGTTCTGCTTTAACCATTCCATCTTTGTAAGGCAGGGACTTATTCCGCAGCCATTCAATGATATCCTGTTTCTTCCACGCAGTCGTTGGAAGTCTTTCTACTAGTCGTGAATGATAAGGTGCATTATCTAATACTATAATTGAGTTTGGTGGTATATGTTCAATCATCTGCTCAAAATACTCTTCGAAAACATCAGCTGTCATCTCCTCGTGATAGTCTTTTGTGCTTTTGGATTGAAATTCCAACAAACCATGCTTAGCAAATCCTTTTTCACTGCCAATGTGAGAAACTATTAATCTACTGCCTTTACCAGAGGGTGGGGAAATACCAGTAGACCAACCTTCCATAAAGGCTTGCCTGGAGCTTGATATATTTTTATCTGACCAAATTTTTGTGAGAGTATGACCTGCGTTTACCCACGTTTCGTCCTGATAGTAAATTGGCTTTCCTTCAGCCCGAAATTTTCGTATAGATCTTAGATACTTTCTTCTCCAACATATTATCTCTTCCCGGTCAATCAAAAGTGATTTTCGGTCTGATTTCTCCCACCGGAAATTTAATTCTTTTAAAACTTGCCACAATTTGGTTCGTCCGACATGAGGCAAATCCGGGTCGTCTCTAACTTCTTGTAAAGTTTTGTTTAAGTTGGGTATTTCTTTTTTGTAAAAAAATTCGTGAATTTTCCTTCGAATACCATTTTTGGCAAATTCATCAATTTCAATAGGTTTTCTCCCCCTCTTTAAGTATTCGTTTGTATTTGGGTTAGCTATACCTTGTTTTTTTCTTTCTGATAGGAACCTATATATTGTTGACTCCCCTACGCCCGTCATGTGGGCACAACTCTTGATTATGTTCTGAACAGTGTTTGTGGGATTCTGAGAAAGCAGAGCATCGTGAACATTCAAAACAATAGTCTTCTCTCTTGGTGAATAGACAGACTTACTGACTATACGCAACAGTACCGGTGTAAAACTTGATGATGTTGATGATGATGACGAAGCCATCGCAAGCAATCAAACAAAACAAGCAGGAACGAAAGGTACGTATATGTTTGTAGGAATATGAAAAAAAGTTACTCACGCACTGCACAAAATTCTCAAAATAAATATTAGAGACGTTAATTACTGCCGTAGACGCCGAAACACCAACGAGCCGTAAATTAAATGCGATCAAAAACGTACTAAACCTAATGAAGGTCAAACTTGCAGTGAGCTATCAACAAATTGTGTACGGACATGAATAAACACCTCAGGAACCTCCGCCTATGATTTTACGACTATTACGGCCGTTTTATGACTTGGACGCACATTTTGTGCTATCGACAAATTATGAACGGACTATAGGCTCCTAGTATTTTCAACAAAGGAGGCTTAAAATGTTACCTAACTTAACTTGAAATTGACATTATGAGTACAATTAGCATATTGTCCACTCCCCTTGAGGTGCGTTACTTTTTGTTGTGGGTTGTTCGCCAGTAGTAAATGATATTTAATAAAATAATATACACCCATATCCCCCTACCCGAGGCCTACCTGATCTGTCTGTTAGTTACCCTGATCGGCCCCTGGGTGTGAAGTTTGTGGCCCAAATCCATCTTTTTGATTTTTTCTTCTATATAAGTATAACATAATCGATTAGGGAAGCTTTGACTTACATAATAACTCTTAAGTTACTTATCGTAGTCTTAGATACTGGCTGAATGGACATGGATCTTCGAGTGCCAAAAAAAAAATCCATTTTATCTATTTTTCTATCTCGTTTGTGTCTAATCTAAAACGTTTGCTTGATTATAGCTAGTTATTTACTCGATATACGATAAATTTAACGGGTAAAAGTTCGTCGTTTCATCCTGGTTACATCAAATTACATTCTGGTTCTCGTCGGGGCCACGGCATATCGCATTACATACACGTTATATCGGGTTCGCAAACATCCAACCAACGCCAAATTAAATTATGACATCAAACAAAATTTAATCTTTGAGCAAAAACCGTCGAAAAAGCCACATAATTAAACGGTCGACGTAATGAAATTAGCAGCGAATGCCCAAAGTTTACCGACCATTGTTTGTCAGTCACACCCGTCAATGACGAAGATCAACATTGACTCGTTTTTGCAATTTTGTCGGCTTTTATTCACCACTGAAAATCAATGTCAACGTTTTTTGTTTGTTTTATTAGTAAGATTTGTTTTTAATATTAGTCGTCAAAAAATGAATTACCTCAAAAATGAGCTTTTTACTTTTCTAACTGGTTCTGCTAGCCCTACATGGTCAATCATTTTGATCACACCGAAAAAGACTATATTGAAAAGAAAAAAGAAGTAAATGTTAATGAAGTTGGACCAAACATCACGACAGATGAATTTGAAAAAGCACTAATGAATCTTACTGAAAAGAAAGCCACAGGAATTTATGAAGTTTCATCAAAAGCATTAAAAAATCTAGATGAAACAACAAAAGAGCAATTGTACAATATAATTACTGACTGCTACATCACAGAAGCAATACTAAATGATTTTTTCAAAGAGTAAATGTATCAAAATACCTATAAACCAAATAAATGTTGATGTGGCGGAAAATGATGCAAACAACATGGATAGAAAAGAAGTCGAATTAAAATGTACTGCAAGAAGTCGAAAAAAAAACACATCTTGAAGGAAAACAAAACTAATTAGCCATATTATTAGACACAATTTGTTCATTAAGAGCATATGTAAAGAAAATATTCAAAGACGGCGTTTAAGAGAAAGACCAAGGACCAAGCTACTTCCAGGACGTGAAAAAATTTGATGGGACGCAACATCTACTCCCAAATGAAATCCCTGGCAAACATTAGAGACACTTGAATATTTTAAAAAAGGCTGTGCCTTTAGAACATAATTATGACCAACATAACTCTGAGCTCTGGAAATTTAAAAGTAAGGACTACCTTAACACAAATAAAAGAAGTGCTGCGTTTGAGATAATTTTGGGGGCTTTAAAAGGGATCAATCTGGACTGTTCTATTATTAAACTAAAACAAAATTTCAGGTCGTCCAAAACCATGCCAGAAGCTAGTTAGGTAGGAACTTTATTGTGACGGAAAGTCTCTGAGTTGCAGGAATGGCTTCACACTTATTAGTGTCCTTTTTTTTATTTAGTGCCGCACTAACTTCAATAACTAATCAAAACTTGTAAATTTTCTTAAGTAAAGTGGTTATACTACTCCTTTGAGTGGTAAAATAAACCTAAATCTGCATTTCAAACCATTGTTTTAAAGGTAGGTATATAGTTACACACTGCATAAAAACTCCACAACGAGTGAGTTTTGATTAAAATATTTAAGGGTTAATTGAAGGTCGCGTCAACGGTTGATCGTGATTGGTCAAAAAAGTGGTTACATTTTGTTATTATTGTAAAATAAAAATCAAAAACAAATTTATTTTTATAACAGCAATCCTTGCTCGCTACGTACTTAATTTAAATTATTACAAAATGGGGAAACTATAAATTTAGACATTTATTCCCGTTCGAAAGATAAAACACCCAACTATCGAAAACACATCAACCTCGTGGTTATTATGCAAGTATACAAGCAAAACTTCTGTCACAAAATCACCCTTCGCTTTTTCAACCTGCCACTTTTGGAGGACGACCACCGGCCACTATACACACTGTACCACGAAACAAATTTATCAGATCCACCCTCTGACAGTCCGAAGTGTTCGCTAAGGGGTGTTCTACCCCGTCGCTTTCTTGTTTGGCATACTCTTTTTATCCATCCATTATCATTCTAATTATTTAAGCAGGGATCGCAGGGTGCAGCGCGGTGTATCGAATAACCAAACTAAGTGCCGAGCCCTCTACGTATAGGTACCTTAAAGTTACACACTAAAAAAAATTATTTTTAAGCTGTTAAACGGCACATTTTTAAAAATAACTTACATTCAGTAACACACTATGTAGTACACGATACTGGGTGGTCCATTTAAGGATATTCAACGGTTACAAAATTTTGTACAGATATTTGTGAAATTTAAGCTTAGTGTTATATAATACTTAATAAAACTTAATTTAATTTTTTATTATTTTTTAACATATGTTTTTTCAAAAAATATTTATAAATATATATATATATATATATATATATATATATATATATATATATATATATATATATATATATATATATTTAAAAATTGCTTCTGGATTTTTATGGCAAGTTGCCAATTCCTCGAATAATTTTTGTTTATATCCTAGATTGTCTTTTTAGGAACAATTTGGTATGTTTGTTTAAGCATCTTACCAATAATTTTACAAAGAAAATATTTATGTGTCATGTAGTCATGTAATTTTAAAGAAAAATCTATGATTTAAGAGGAAACTTATGTAACTCCTCACTGGGTACTGCCCTCTGAGGTATCACCTGAAAAAGATGGGGAAAACAGAGAGTGATAGTTGCCGCTAGTGCGAGAGCTACGCTGAAACTGCAGAACATATGCTTTGCGAATGCCCAGCGCTTTTCTGGAAGGGGCCTTCTCAAAGCCCTCCGATGTCAGGAGCTTAGCTCCCAGGAAATTAATAAACTTTGTACGAAATCTCGAAATCCCTGGCCTAGAATGGATTAAGGGTTATGCACAAAAAATCTGATAAGTCGAGGTGCTTAAGAGGCTGCATAGCCTTCACGACGCCTTCTACAATCTACATTCTATGTAAATAAAAACAAAATGTTTTGAATAATATATCTAACTACCATGTCTTTAAACTTTTTCTTCTTCTTAAGGTGCCGTGATCGCTTGTTGATCGTAATATCTCAGATTGCACAGCATACCAACAATCAGTCTTATTTACAGCTGCGCGGAATAATTCACTGGTGGTTTTTTCAAACTACTGGCGTAGATTTTTAAGCCAAAAAGTAATACGGTGGCCCATTCTTCTTTTTCCCATGATTTTGCCTTGTATAACAAGGTGTAGTATGTTGTACTTTTCTGAGTGACGCATTATATGACCGAAGTATTCCAATTTACGTCGTTTAACCGTATTCACGACTTCGATCACTTTCGGTGAATGATACAAATAGACTCAGACAGGAACAGGTTGACTCCATCAATAAAGATCTTGAAACAATCGTCAAGTGGGGAACCAACAATCTTGTTCAGTTCAACGCCCAAAAAACACAAAGCGCCCCCTTTTTCAAGAAAGTAAATTCCTCAAAGCATTCCATCACAATGTCCGGAAATACCCTTAAATTAAGTCCCTCCATTTCGATTTTGGGAGTCACGGTGTCTAATAATATGTCTTGGCATGACCATGTTGCTAACATCGCAAAGTCAGCAAGCCAGAGGATGGGTTTTCTGTGGATAGCTAAAAAGTTTTTTACTCCTGATCAACTGTTGACGACGTTCAAGGCTCAAATCCGACCTCTACTGCAGTGTTGCTCGCACATTTGGGGTTCAGTACCAAAGCTTTTTCTTCGTCTTCTAGATTCCATTCAGAAAAGGGCCTTTCGGTTGATAAACAGCTCAACTCTCACAGATACCCTTCACTCACTAGAACGTAGAAGAAGAGTTGCAGACCAGACATTACTCTACAGATATTTCCATGGCAGATGCTCCAGAGAAATAAAAACTCTTATACCACCACTGGCCACATTCGGCCGAAGACCAATATCCATCAAGAATCCTTCTTTCACAGGGCTGCTATGGAATGAAACAAGGTTCCAAAATCAGTTTTTCCAGAGAACTATGACCTGCAACTTTTCAAAAAGCGGGTCCACAATCATCTCCTTTCTATAATCCCTTTATTTTCAGTAAAAAAAAAATGTGCACAGTTGTCACATTTGCAAAGAAATATACGAGTTTAAAAATCTTAATATTCTATTAAAATAATAGTTAAAGTTATTTATTTATTTAAAATATAATGCTCGATAGATGATTTTTCTCGGTGTAGAAGTGTGTGTACTATGCTCCGTACACTTGTATAGTTCCTGTAATGATTCTGGATGGCTCGTGATTAGGCCATTGTCTGATAAATTATTGGCCCATCATATTTTGCTCTTGAAAAACCTGTCGCAGATGTTTTGAAAAAGGGGCTCGATTGGTAAAAATGTGGCCAGATTGTTAGAGTATCGATGACGGGATGCCGCTCGGACCGTATGGCCGAATTACGAGAATCACAGTTGTTTTTTTTATTCTCGAGTTTTTTTAAAAAGATGCACTGCACCATTTACGCTCGCTTTGATGAACTAGTCCATTGTTGAATGTGAAGGCTCAGAGAGGGTCGTTGAGAGGCGGTTTTTATCAGTTATTGTTAAACATTATTAGTGTTTTTTTGGATTTTGATATTTGATATTTTATAAACATATAACGACAAATAATACGAAGAATATTTTTTTCGTCTATACAAAAATCATTCTTTTTAAGATATATAGGTATTTGAAATTTCTTATTCTGAAAGTAAAAGTTTTCCTTTTTAAGTAACATTTGGTGAACACAATTTTACTGTATTTTATTGTGTTGACTGATAAACACTAAATGTTACAGGATGAAAAAGGACAACCGTGCTAATAAAGTTGCAAGCAGTCAGTTCTCTCCGATCCTTGATGGTGTTAAGACACACTTCCGAAAACTCTATTTCTTCTTCTTCTTTCGGTGCCATATCAGGTTTCCCTAACGTTGGCAATTACATTGGCGAGTTGTTCGCGGTTTTTGGCTAATCTAAATAGTTGTTCGGCACTGCGTATTCCTATCCAATCGCGAATGTTCTTCAGCCATGACATCTGTTTTCTTCCGATTCCTCGGCTGCCTTCAATTTTGCCCTTTATTATGAGTTGAAGCACCCTGTATCGGTCTCCTCTGAGAACATGCCCCAGATATGATATCTTTCTGATCTTTATAGTGAAAAATAACTCACGAACCGCATTTGGTCTATTTAACACTGCTTCGTTGGTCTTCGGAGCATTCTTTTATGTAACTACATCTCAAACGCTTCCAAGCGATTAATTGTAGCAGCCTTTAGAGTCCAGGTCTCAGCACCATATAACAACACTAAACAAATATAACATTTTATCATTCTCTGGCGTAATTTTAGGTTTAGGTTGTCGTTAGAGAGGAATGCTTTCATTTTCAGAAAAGTCGTGTGAGCGGTCTTAATTCTGCACTTAATTTTTTTATCTGGGTCTAGTTGTTCCGTGATATAGCAACCAAGATATTTGAATTGGGTAACTCTCTCAATGTTTTGTTGGTCTATCTGTAGGAAAGCATCGGCGTGCGGTTGGCGACTGAATATCATAAATTTTGTCTTAGTGACATTCATTTTCAGACCCATTTCTCTTCCTGTCGTGTTTACACAGCCCAACAATTCTTAAAGGCCCTGAATACTATCACTCAAGATGGCCGTGTCGTCAGCATATCGAATATTACTATAAATAAAATCTTCCAATGAATAAAATCTTTATTTATTCCAAAATAATAAACCGTCACTTTTATCCCATAATCCCAACCGCTTATTAGTACCTACATTGATACAATTAACTTTTGTAAAAACATTTTCTATGCGGTACTAACATTATTCTTTTTTTTATTCAGAAAAACTTTATTTCGCCGTCAATTCGAGAAACCTTTTTGTCAAAGTTAGGTTACCAAAGTGTCGGACCAAGTAAAAAATGGTCAGCGGTGTTTGTCCGAGTTTTATTAGGAAGGATGTCCCGCTTACACTTACGATCCACTGTAAATGAGGCTGTGTGATCTATTGCCCTAGGACGTCGTAAATTTGTCGTTGGATACGGTGGTCACCTGATAGCAGCCGTTGGACTGGACTGCAGTCAGGCGCGTAGATTAGATTTATAGATTATCACAAGATTTTATTTCTCTTTCTTTCCATATTTTTTACATTACAGGTAATTTAAAAAAATTAGTTGCAATACAAAAAAAAAAGTTTTTATTCACCATCGCGATAGATAAAATCTCTTCTCCAGGAGCTTCCCAAAAATATTTTTTTAAAATTGTGCAAAGTTATTACTTTTTGCACTATTGGACAAAAGTTTAACTAAAGTTTATTCTAAAGATAACATTTTATTTTTGTAATTTGAGTAAAAGAAACTGAAAAAATCCTGTCCCAGGTACGCTGTTTTCCTGCGTTTTATCGTACCCAGCAGTTCGCGTTCTCTTTCTATCGTCCTCAAAATTTCCTCGTTGGTTTTCCTTGCTGTCTATGGGACTTTCAAGATTCTTCGATAAATTCACATTTTAAATGCTTTCAGCCCATTCATTGTACTAACCTTTAATGTCCAGCCTTCCATACCATCTAACAGTACGGACCATACGTAACATTTTGTTAATTTTATTCTGAGATTGAGGTCAAAGTCAGAGTTCGTAAAGACGTTTTTAAATCTCAGGAATGAGCTCCTCGCTTTTTCCATCCATCATTTGATTTCTACGTCTAAAGACCAGTCTTCACACAACCAAGTCCCCAGATACTTAAACTTTTTTACTCGTTCTATGTCTTCACTATTGCATGAGAGTTTCGCATTCTGGAGCTCATCCAATTTGCAGGAGATTACTAGGAATTTTGTCTTTTTTATGTTGATGTTAATTACCATAAGTCGGCCGTGCATTCCAACAATGTCCAGGAGCCTTTGGAGGTCATTCATATTATCTGCTATCAGGACTGTGTCATCTGCATACCGTATATTGTTGATCCATGTGCCATTTACTTTGATGTCTAATTGTTGTCATTCGAGAGCTTCTTGGAAGATTTTTTCAGAGTAAATGTTAAACAGAAGTGGGGAAAGGACACATCCCTGTCTTACACCTCTAAGGATTTTCTATGCCTTTGTAACTTCGTTGTCTTAACTTAAGAATACGATTTATCATGGTAGTTAAGTAGACTACTGCATTAAGTGGTAGCTCTTGTAGTATGTTGTTGTTGATGCCATCGTGTCCTGGGGCTTTTCTTTTCTTCAGATTCTATATTATACTTTTACTGGGGAGGTGGGGATTATGTGTTCTTCCGTTTATTCTTCTCTCAGATTTCTTGTTGCACGTCTGAATTCTTCTGAGTCAAATTGTCTTAGTATTAAATTACTAATTTTTTACAAAACTCGTTTTAATTTACTCTTGATGTGACAGAAAAATTGACACAATTACCAAAACAAAGATGTTGCGTTTCATTTTTTAAGAGGTGTTGCGCTTTAAATAAATTAAGATTTTTTTGCAAAGACGGAGTAAATATCAAAAAATAATCATGAATAACCCTATGCCTAAATACTGCATCTAAATGTCTTTTTTATGATGGTACATTTCCCATTTTTAATTAAGGGGTTGAAGAAGTGGAAGAGAGGGGGTTGACAAATGACAGATATCTGCATCGTAAAAATGTGTCCTTGGAACAAAATTGACGTTTCAGCATTTCCTTATTCTTACGAATACTGCCAAATATCGGGGTATGTGGCCCATTCCGTATATATTTCTACATCCAAAAGTACAAAATGTTATTATACTAAAAAACAAATGTTTCATTGAATTTCAAAATTATCAACAATGGTATTCTGCATATCAAACATCACTGATTTATTAAAAAAACATTATAAATTGCACTTTGTAATGAATAATCGTTTTTAGTTCGTATTTTCAGCACAGCTGAGTTAAATGCCCTATTATATCGAAGACCCTTCGCTGCATAAAATGACCATTCATTTCTCTGTTTTTATAGTAAGTGCGGATTGCAGAATTGTACGTCTATTAAATTTCCATAGCCATTACGATGTGCACCCGCCCTCCAACCCATATAAAATAGTTACCAAACGATAGAAGCAAAAACAGGGTAGCTCAACTAAAAAACAGTTCTACAAAAACAATACCAAAAAAAAAATTGTATAACTTAATGAACCATCTTTAGACGTGTTTAGAAACTTAGATTAAATTAAAAAGTAATCAATTTTTATCGACATTTTGTTACCAGTAATTTACCATTATTTACCAATTAAAACCGTTTAAAATCCTCCTTGAGGATGTTCAATAGATACAAAATTATATACAGATATTTGAAATTTAAACACAGTGTTAAATAGTACTTAAAAAAACATCAGTCGATCAGACGAAGAAATCAAGGCTAGAATACAAAAAGCTAGAAAAGCATTTCTGAAACTCAAGCCGCTACTCTGTACCAAGCAACTTAACATTCATCTTCGAGAAATGTTTACCAAGTGTTATGTATGGTCTATTTTGTTGTACTCTTGCGAAACATGGACGCTTCACCAAAAAATTATTGACCGCATCAGTGCATTCGAGATGTGGCTGTACAGAAGGATGCTCAAAATTCCGTGGACAAGCCGAACTTCCAACGAGAATGTACTCATCAGAATAGGGCACGATAGAGAGCTCTTAACTACCATCAAGCGCCGCAAACTGAAACATGTGATGCGTGGACCACGATATAGTCTGCTTCGGCTTATTCTGAATGGCAAGATCGAGGGGAAAAAATGAATAGGCCGCAAAAAGCTATCCTGGCTTTGAAATCTCCGACAATGGACAGGTTTAACTGCTGAGAAACTTCTCCACGCATCTCAAGATAGAGGTAGATACAAAGAAGTAGTCAATATGGGAGTCGTCAACGCTTGAGAAAGCAAGGCACTATAAGAAGAAGAAGATTTTACAAAAGTTATAGCATTATAAAAAGTACATTTTGCAACATTGCCTATTGAAAAAATTAGTTCGTGAATCATTTGTTCAATGCAAAAAATGAATTTGTAGGGTAATAAGAGTATAATTTGACAGAATAGTAAAGATTGTTTTAAAAAACATGTATATTTATTTTATGCATGATTTAAAAGAAAGTTTATGTGGATAAAAAACAAAATTTATTTAAATAATATGTCTAGCTACAACTTAATTATATTAATAAATGACTAAGACCAGGAGATGGCCTTACCCTGATCCTATTTAACTTGGTCGTTGAGAAAGTAATTAGTGGCACAGGAATTAAAACAGACAGTACCATCATAAACAAATCATGCAAAGTCATAGGATATGCAGACGATCTGAATATAGTGGGAAGGAATGTGTTGGCAGTGAAAGAAACATTTATTCAGCTGATAGAAGAGGCAAGGCCGGTAGGACTGTTGGTGAATGAAGACAAAACGAAATACATGGCCATAAAGTCAAGGACGCGGCTGAGACATAACATAGCTAAGGACAATATAAATATTAAAGTAGTACGAGTATTATATTATTATTAGTAAACCAAATAAAATATCTAGACAGCATAATAACTAACAGCGCGGATAGTCAAACCGAAGTGAAATCAAGAATTGAGAAGGCTCGAGCAGCATTTAAAAACATAAGTAGGGTCTTGTGCTGTAGAGATCTAAAGTTAACTCTAAGAATCCGACTTCTCAGATGTTATGTCTTCTTTACCCTGCTATATGGTATGGAAGCCTCGACTATAAACAAGTACGAAAAGAGACGACTGGAAGTCTTTGAGATGTGGGCTTACAGGAAAATATTAAAAGTTTTATGGACGGAAAAAGTATCCAACTTGGTAATACTCCAGCGTCTGAATAAATCCACCGAAATTCAGCACCATCAAAAGAAGGAAACTGCAATATTTCGGGCATGTTATGAGAGGCGAAAAATACCGATTACTGCAAAACATCATGCAGGGAAAATTTTATGGTAAAAGAAAGCCAGGCCGCAGAAAAGCATCATGGTTCAAGAATCTACGTGACTAGTATAAATTTAACTTAAGCTCTTAGTTCAGACTTGCCGTCTACAGAGGAAGGATAGCCTTGTTGGTGACCAACGTTCTAGAAGGACATGGTACTTAATAAGAAGTACAAAAATTTAATTATCTGGGCTCGACACTGAACGAACGGAACCTAATGTTACAGACAACTAAACAGAGACTGATAGCCGGTATTATGCAGTACAAAATGTAATGATATCGCAAATAGTGGGCGTAAAATCCAAAGCGACAAAAGTTGAAACAACCGTCACGCTGAAAATGGTCTCATTCGACGCGTGGGGCCATGAAACGTGCAGCGCACATGGTTTTGGCGATTTTGATTTTTGGGGGTAATCCAATACTACTTTTCATATTTTACCCTTCGGTTCGGAAAAGTAAATATGAAACAATTGAAAAAATTAAACACCATTTATTTAGCGATTTCTTTCTCTCTTTACGAAAATGAAATACTGAGGACGGTTATTCTTTATGTCCACCATGTATGTTTGGAGAATAGGGCAATAATGAGGGTGCATTCAATACACTTGCTCCGTACGTGTGTTCATCGTGTTTATCGCTCGTTATATACTCTGACCTATGACCAATATTATCATAATGATTCGGAATTTGCACTACAATTGTTATGTTTTTAGAATCAAAGTAAATACTTGATGTTTTTACTTGATAATGACAATGCGTCATCCAGACTTTAATTAAAATTAAAAAAATGCACAAATAAATAAGACAGACATGGTTTCTAAAACATCTATGCTTTTTTAGCACGGTAATTGATTGGCATTGGTTCTATGTCTTGTATTGGGAACAAACAGCATCGATTCGAGTAGAAGATAAACTCACCACCAATATACCCATCAAAAGAGGTGTGAGACAGGGTTGCATACTTTCTCCGACTCTTTTTAATACATACTCAGAAAGGATTTTCCAGAAAGCGCTAGAAAACATCCAAGAAGGCATAAAAGTGAACGGGAGACTCGTGAAAAACATACGGTATGCAGACGACACAGTAATAATAGCCAATAGTCAAGAAGGACTTCAAAACCTTATTGACGCAGTAGTAAGGGAAGGCGACATTTTCGGACTCAAAATAAATACAGAAAAAACAAAAACAATGACTATCTCCAAAAAGGAAAATGTGAACACCTATATAAACATATATAACAAACAAATAGAGCAGGTTCAAATATCTGGGATGCTGGATAACACGGGATTCAAACCCGGAAACAGAAATCAAATGCCGTATAGAAAACGCAAGAAGCGCATTCCTTAAAATGAAGAGACTCTTAACAAACCCTACTTTATCGCTAAACACCAGATACAGAGTCGTAAAAGCTTATATCTACTCAATCCTCTTATATGGTAGCGAATCATGGACGATGGGAATACGATCGATGCGTAGAATAGAAGCCTTCGAAATGTGGGTAATGCGTAGAATGCTCAAACTATCATGGACAGAACATGTCTCCAATGAAACAGTTCTAGGAAGGATGAAAGTGGACAAAGATATCTTGGAAATGGTTAAAAGACGCAAGACAAGCTATCTGGGACACATATAGAGAGGCAAGTGATACGAGTTCCTACAACTGATAATGGAGGGCAAGATTGAAGGTAAAAGAGGACCGGAAAGGAGGCAGATTTTGTGGTTAAAGAATGTTAGGGATTGGACTGGCCTGAATTCATAGTCACTACTAAGAGCAGCACAGGACAGAGAGAGATTTGCCAAAATTGTAGCCAACCTTCAGTGAAGACGGCACGTTAAGAAGAAGAAGAAGAAGACAGGTAATTTATATATTTTATAGATGAAAAAAAAAATTCTCTACGATTGTTGTTTGTAACTTTTTTAAAAAATAAAAAAGGGTCAATTTTTTATATTTTTTTATTAAATTTTCTTTTTTTATTACTCTAAACCGTCTTAGGGGTAAAAGGGTGCGTTTTAGGAGAAAAATGGTCCGAGAGGTAGGCCTATAATTTTATGCCGTGAAACTTTTATTTTAAACTTTTTTTGATATTTTTAAAATATAACCCAAAAATCGTATTTCTGGGCAGTTTTTTTTTAGTAGTTTTCCGGGGGTTGAGAACTTTTATACGTTATCCACGGTTTTATACGTATTTTTCTGATTATTTCCATATAGTTTCAGCCATATCTGCCAAAAACCCGATTTCACTGTCTTTTTGACTGGAATATAATATAAATTATTATTCTTATTATTGCCATGTAAGCATATTTAAAAGGCGATTATATTTTTTTTATAGTAGTTAAATTTTGTCTGTTAGTGATTATAATTTTTAATTTTTTTTGTAATAGTACGTAATAAAATTTCCTTATCTGTATTAATATAAACAAATTAATATAATTTATAATCGTTACAAATATTAAAAGCTTTGAAACTTATACAGTGTGGAACAGCTTATTAAAATAAGTTTATTATTTTAATTAATGTGCATACTTATATAAAATCCTAAAGCACATTAATTTTAGATTATAAAATGACATCCTGAACCGTAAAATTTTTATTCCTATATTGTACCCCCTTCAAGTGTCAGTTATAACCCTCAAATTTTTAATTGGAAAGTAAAGGCTTGTTATACATTATTTAAAACATCTCTTTATTCTCTATTTAAAAATGATATTGTTTTCAAATCTTTTTTTTAAATTATCATTAAAAAAAGAGATAATACGATTTACAAAATTCGCTGCAACACACTAAAAACTAAAAACCATTTCTTGATAAAGAAAAAGTAAGCAAAAACCATTTCAGTGTATTTTTTGGACTGTATAAAAAAATCAAAAAATACCAAGGCAATGTTAGTTTCGTTTACAACGCCTTAGCAAATTGTATGACAGTAATTGTTAGTATTATTGTCGTTTGAATTTCGTTAACTGCAATTTAGAAATATGGTTTATTTAACATATTTGCAGAAGGCTATACAGTTCTTTGGATGATTTGTTACAGAGATTACATACGAACACATATCGAATTTGACAATTAGTAAATTTGAAAAGCAGTTTTGCGAGCTTGAATATATACCTTAAGGAGCCGCTATGCTGACGACACCATCTTATAATCAGACAGTATAGAAGGGCTACAAAAGTTATTAAACAACGTTAATCAAACTAGTGAGAAGTACGGGCTGAGATTAAATGTCAATAAGACCAAATATGTGGTGATTAGTAAAAATCCAATCCAACCAGGTAACTTGTATATAAACAATAAGCCAGTTGAAAGGAGGTCAAAGTTCACTTATCTCGGCTGCACGTTGAACGAAAACTGGAATCACTTACAGGAGATAAAACTATAAATTGATATAGCGAGAAATACATTCATAGAAATGAAACCGCTTCTGTCATGTCGAGATCTGAATCTGGCCCTTAAAAAGATAATAGTCATGTGTTATATATACTCCAATCTTCTACACGGTGTAGAGGCTTGGACGCTGTCAGACGCTATGAAAAGAAAGTTGCAAGCTTTTGAAATGTGGATTTTCAAAAAAATTCTTAAAATTTCTTGGATAGAAAAAATTACCAACGAAGAAGTACTCCGAAGAATGGGATGTGAACCTGAAATCATGCTTACTGTGAAACGTAATATTTTGACCATATCATGAGAAATTGTAAGTACAAAATTCTCCAAAACATAGTTCAAGTCAAAGTTGATGGCCGGCGAGGGCCTGGGAGAAGAAGAATTACTTGGCTGACTAACTTGCGAAAATGGTTTGGAGCAACATCCACTGAACTGTTTCAATGCGCAGCCAATAAGATCCGCATAGTGTCACGTGCCTATTTTTTCCTTCCATAGTTCTATAGTTTCGTATTCATTGTTGCATACAGTACTCTGTGGTAACTCGAATATATCATTCGTTGTAGATAATGTTGCATAACTTGTAGGGGTAAGATTCGATAGTTGGTTTGCAATTACTGGATATCCCCACGGACGAGGCGATATTGGGTTGACGTTTATTCCGCGCCATTTTTCTTGATTTCCGATATAGGAGCGTCAGTCGTTTGGAGAGCATCATCGAAGTCGGAGGTGTCGGTGAACGTTGTTGGAGACGGTGTGTTATTAGCACGTGTGCAAAACCTCTATGGGATTTCTTTCATATCTGTCTGTATTTGGGCCATCTTAATTGGATTTTGAAAAAAAAACCATTTGATTTTTAACTTGACCATTTTGTTGGATTTCTGGCGTCAAGCTAAAATAACCGTTATCGGGATTTATTTGAGGGAAGCCATTGTTAGCTAACCGGTGCCGCCCCATAATCTAACCAGCCCCCGGAGTAGCTCAGGAGTAGCACAGAAGTAGGCCACAGGAGTACATGTGAATTCGCATACCCCAAGGTTATCAATGATTTATTTTTAAATATATAACGCCGTGTCTCATTCTGACACCACGATTTATTTATATGGTACATTGTTGGAAACTATTTATTGCATTAGATAATATGCCAAAACTAAACTTGGATTAAAATAACCTTCTCAATAATTCTTTATGTCCAAGTAAAAACATATTTTCTTCCTACTTATTTGTAAATATCCTACAATCTTGATATTTTAAAGGACAACCATTGTAAAGATATTTTTTTAAATAAACTCGACTGTTTTGGCATTGAAAATCTTTATGTAAACGGTTAACCAGTGAATCTTCTTTGCCTTTATGTAAAACTGCCTTTATGTTTGAATTAGTGTTATTAATGAGTTAACTTATATATATATATATATATATAAATATATATATATATATATATATATATATATATATATATATATATATATATATATATATATATATGTTTTACATTTTGTTCTTTGCCTTTATGTAAATGTTTGAATTAGTGTTATTAATGAGTTAATTTATATATGTTTTACTTTTTTTCTGTAACTTGGTAAAGTCTGTTACTCTTACTTCTGTTTTGGTTATTTTATAAAGTTGTAAATTTTACATTTTTGGTTTGTTTTAGCAAGAAAATTTTACCATAGCTGTTAATTTTGTCTATATTTGTTATGATGTTGCTATTGAACTGTGTACCTTAATTATCTATTGTGTGAGTAAAGTATCCAACATATTTTTGCTATAATTTTATTTATTTGGTTCACCATAATCATAGTTGTTTATCTTGTAGCTCTGCTAGTGCCTATAAGATCTAGGGGTTTCCGGCTTATAACGTTTAAGTCAGTGGCGCAGCTCACTTTTAAATTTTTTTTACTTCTACCCTCTACGGCTGAGCTTGGGCATAATTTGCCAGTAGAGAAACCGCTAGCAGAGTACTCTTTAGAGAACGAAAAAGACGTGGCAATAGCTATAATGATAGCCAACGTCCGTAATCGGATAGGGCAATAGAAAAAGAAGAAGAGAAAGTTGGCACCTTCTAATGTAATAACAAATGATGCCAAATTATATGTCCTAATGCTTGAGTCACATAATTCGAGTCGACAAGTAGCCGCAACATTGGATGTTAGCCATTTATCCTTCGAATATTAAAAGAATATAAAATGGATCGCTATAAAATTATATAAACTCTGAAGTTAAAAAAAGACGATTTTAATAAAAAAATGTATTTTTGTAAACAAATGATGAAAAATATTATATAACAATGTGACAATGTTATTATGTTTTTTTTTTAAATGAAGTTCTGTGCCAATCGTCAAAAATGCCGCTACTGGTCTACAGGATAATCCTCTCTATATGAGAAAAGAATATTCGCACTACCCTCAAAAGGTTATTGTTTAGGTATGTATGGTTGGAAATCATGTCATTGGTTTCTTTCTCATTAATGGGAGTTTGTATGATTATATTTATTTGGCAATGCTACAAAATAATGTTGTGCCAATTTGGCAAACTAATATCCTAATCCAGCAAAAGTTCCAGCGAATATGATATGGTTTCAGTAAGATGAAGCATCGCTACATTAATTAATCAATGTCGGGCAGTAGGTACCTCGAAATAATATTTCCAAAAAGGTAGATAGCGACGCGGGGATCGATAGAATGTCCTGCATGATCAGGACTTGCTCTTATTATGAGGACATGTGAAAACTTTGGTATACAAAATTGAACCACTAGATTTAGCTGAATTAAGAAAAAAAATAATCGTTGCGATTAGGTCGGTTATACCACATATTTTGAATAACTTAAGAAGACAATTTTTTTTAAGTAAAGGAAGTTGCCAAGAAATTCAAGGGGAGAATTTTGAACATCTCCTACATTAATATTAATATTTTTTTACAATATCAAGTACTAAACGGTTTAATTATTTATTTTTTAAATAGTAATTAATAGTAAATTTCGTCCATTAGATGATTTTACTTTTTTTGATGTAAATTTGAAATCAACATTTTTTAAATAGATAATGAAGAGAACTTTTAAATGATGTATTGCAAACCCCCATTTCCCATTTAACATTTGAGGGTTAAAACTATCACTCGAGTGATAGTTACGTAGGGATAATCGATGTAAATTTTTTCGTAGTAGGATGTCATTTTAAAATCTAAAAATGACGTGGTTTTTTTATAAATATGTACAAAAACTGAAATAATGAATTTATTTCATTTTGGATCTCACACTGTATAGCATTGGGCTGCTTTTTATCATTAATAATGTATTTCTCTAATGATAATATTCGTCGTTAAAAGTTAAAATATTAATACATGTGTCTACATAAATTATTTGTATTTGTTGATGACGACCAGAATTTAATTGTGTATATTATTTTCTTATTATAATTAGGTCCCAAGGTTTTTCGGTATTTAAGGTAATGTACATTTTTTTGGACTATTTTAAGGAATTTGTCTTGTTTTAATTAGTATGTGGAGTTATATTCCTTTTTTCTTTAATGCATTGACAATAGGGTACTTTCGGTAGTGAAAAATAATTTATGAATTCGATAAAAATTAAAATTTATGTAGATATATACTTAAATATTCTGATTTTGAGTCATAAAAGCACATTTTTGTTTTATTATATTAAAATTAAAAGTAGTAATCACGTGACCTAAGACACGAGTCGCCATTGTGTGACGTCATATAGGCAAAAACTGTCAGTTCAGTGTTAACAGCTAGGAACATATCTATCAACTTTAACTTTAAGGAGTAATAATATTGTTCTTTCGTCAGTGCATTTTATTTGTACCTATTTATTTATTAAAATGGAAACCGGTTTTGTAAAAGCAGATTTGGTTGGATAAAGTAAAGAATAGTGAGATAAGAGAACGCTGTGGTGTAAAAAAAGAAGTGTTTACAAAGATAGATAAGATAATGCTTAAATGGTTTGGACAAGTAGAAAGAATGGATGAAAGAAGATTGACAAACTGATTTATAAGGCGAGTGTGATGGGGCAGGTCTGAAAAGGCAGAAGCAAAAGTCGTGTGCAAGAACAGTAGCAAGTGAAAAGAAGAGGTGTCTGCCTACCCCTACTGAAAAAAGGCGTGACTATGTATGTATGTTAAAAACACATTTTTTATATATTTTTTTAATTGTTTAATTCTTAATGGGATGTTTTAATTTTTTAATTGTCAGTACATTTTTTGAACTATTTTTAACAATGTTTGTATTTTCATTAAGATACATTACTAGTTGCATGCAAAGAAAGTAAAAGCAGTGACATTATATTTGCATAGCTTTATAAACAGCCAGAAAGTGTCAAAAAAGGCACGTCTGGCTGTGCATAGAGGTGTGTTGGTTACTACAGTTATGTATGGTAGTGAATGTTGGGTTTGGCAGAAGAAGCATAAAAACATGATTAATGCTGAGGAGATGAGTAGTCTGAGAAGTATAGCCGGAGTGACTCGGTTGGATAAAGTAAAGAATAGTGAGATAAGCGAACGCTGTGGTGAAAAAGAAGATGTGGTTACAAAGATAGAAAAAGGAATGCTTAGATGTTTTGGACACGTAAAAAGGATGGATGAAGGATGATTGACGAAACAAATTTATAAGGCAAGTGTGAATAGACAAGTCGGTAAAGTTCGACCTCGGCGAACATCTCATCAGATCAACATTGTTTTAAAGAAAGCCCAGGTCAAGAGTTCCAACAATCGACGAACATGTATGAGAGCACTGATAAAAGTAGAGGAAGCAAAAGATGTGTGTAAGAACCGTAGCTAGTGGAAGGAAGTGGTCTTTGCCTACCACTACGGGAAAAAGGCGTGACTATATGTATGTATGTATTATATTTGTAAATTTTGTTTTTCAGTTCGGATTTAGTTAGTGCTTGCGTAGTTTTGTAAAAGAATAAAATTATCATGAGTAACGCTATGATATTACCGGAATTGTGGAAGAAAAATGCATTGATCACAAGTCACGTTTCAAAAATTTTAATGAACAAGTATAAACACTTGATAGGTTGGAGAGAAAATCCATCAATTCTGGAACTTGGTTTCGCCGAAGGCAGCGCCTCTCAACATAGTTTATATCCATTATTTCCTAAAAATTATAAAGAATTCGTAGCGACCGATGTTTCGTTGCCAATGGTGGAATATTGTAGGAACAAAATAAAAATACCAAGGGCTAATTTTTTACAGTTGGATGTTACAGCTAGTGATGTTCCAGTAAATCTCCACAATAGATTTGACCACGTATTTAGTTTGTTCTTGCTACACATGATTAAAAAACACAAGTAAGTTAATATAAATTATGGAAAATTTTAATTTTTTTCCTCTCATCCACTGACTTTTATATTCTTGGCACAATATTTTTATTTTCCTTTTATTTCCAACCTGCTTACATTTATTTCTATTAAAAATTTCTTACTTTTTTTAAATAAATATTTCTATTTATCTGATTTTTTTTGTACATAACTTCATCTGCTTTCTAACGAACGTAAGTTATTGTAATAAAAAAAAATTAAAATTATGAGTGGTTCTTTAAAAAATAATCACACTCACCTTGTTATACAATTAAAGAATATTAATATTAGTCCGGAGTTATAAACGATTAATGAGTTACAAAAAAACTATCTATGTAGTAAACTTACTCCCGAAGTAAACTAATGAAAAAGGTAAATTGGGGATGATAAAGCAAATTAACCAGTTAAATAGCTTTTCTAAAAGCAAAAGCCAAATAAAGTTGCGTTCACATCATTGTGAACATTTGCAACGTTGTCAGATTGTTCATGAAATATGGAAATTAACAAAAAACGTAAATGTAGAACATTTCACAATATATTAAGAGGAAACTACAAAATTATCGATATTTTTTTTCCATTTGTGTTTTTTTTATTAAATTTTTGAATAGATTTGACAAAGTAAGGAATTCCACAATAAAAGTGGTTATTACTGAGTAATCGAATAATAAAAATAATAAAAACACAAGCAATAAAATAAAATATGTTTTAATGAACGTATTTTCAAAGACAAAAACTGACATTAAAGAAATCAACATCATGTGAAATGTTGACAGAATAGGAACTAGACAGATTCAAATTCTAGTACATTTTCTAAATCTGATTCAACATTAGTGTCACTCTCTTCACTATTAAAATTTATAACTATCGGACTAATTTCTGGACGATCAAATATTCTTTCCCTCTCGTACCATTTAAATATTTCTTTTTCAGTACCTATGTTGCATAGAATTTTTCCACATATCAGGAGTAATCAAGTACAGTACCTTATGCCACATGTTTAGCAGTTTCCTTCTTTTGATGGTGCTAAGAATTTCGGTGAATTTATTCAGACGTTGGAGTATTACCAAGTTAGATACTTTTTCCGTCCATGAATCTTTAAATATTTTCCTGTAAGCCCAGATCTGAAAGGCTTTAAGTCGTCTTTCTTCGTACTTGTTTATAGTCCAGACTTCCATACCGTACATCAGGGTGGAGAGGACATAACATCTGAGAAGTCAGATTCTCAGAGTTATCTTCAGATCTCTACAGTACAAGACCCTACTCATATTTTAAATGCTGCTCGAGCCTGCTCAATCCTTGATTTCACTTCGGTTTGACTATCCGCGCTGTTAGTTATTATGCTGCCTAGATATTTTATTTGGTTTACTTGCTAGTTCACCCCCAGCTGTTATGTAAGCTATGATATTACTCTAGCAATGGGCCTATTGTAATCATTTTTCGCTGTGCCCCAATTTAATTTAATAGGGTTAAATATGCAATGGTTAGGAGAAAGACGTAAAACTTTGTATCCATACCGTTTAGCCATATCATCCACTATATACTTTTTGATGGTTTATTTCTAAAAAAAACCAAAAAATGTTTAAAATAAATGGCAATATGTAAGATTATATCTGTATAATTACTGAGAAATGATGTGCAACAGTTCTGTTTTGAACATCATGTAGGAATAGGGAATGTTTTTTTTGTCAACCACTACTGAATAGCATCTTTTACCCATGCTGTATTCGGAGTTTTAAGCAATAACACGCTGTGATAAGATGCACCATCAAGTCCAATTAGAAAAGGATTCTCTAAGTTTTGCAACAATTGATATTCAAACCATTTCACCTGGTTCATTTCCCATGATATTCACTAAGTTAAACAAAATATTGCTTTAGCACCCTCTATAAATCCGTTTTCGTTTCCAACGTGGAGTATAATATATCTACAATAATATTATTTAAATGTTCATGTAACAACATGTTTTTTAATACAACAAACCTTTTGCTATCCGTTTTAGTGGTTTTAACACTCTTGATATTTTTATTTTGCTCTTCGAGCAATCTTTTTAAGGAAGTGGTACTACCATTAAATAATTCTTGATCTTTCAGTTGGGACCACAATGATTAAATCGTTACGTGTTGTTCTAAAAGCATACAGAAATAAATTTATGTTAAATGTACATTTGTTGTAATTATACTTGCTTCTCTGGTACATATTTGTTTGGGCATTTTGACAATCAAAGAAGAAAATGCTTAGTTGTTATAAAAAAAATATATATAAAATATAATTTTTTTCACAATGAAACCTCAAAAATCGATGACACTACGAGTAGAAATGTCACAAACGAAATGGCATCATGACACTATTTCTGGCAGTGACTATTTAACCGTCATTAATTGGTGGCTTCTTTATGAAAATTTAAACACAAAATTTACATTAAGGGACGTCTAAACCCAAAAAAGCTATATTGCATATACATTATTTTGTTACAAAAGTTTTTTTGTTGATCGGGTTATCTTAATAAGCGATTGATTAGCAAACTTAAGTATATACACATATAGAAATGCAGCCACACATGCAATAGAATTACTGTGACGTAAACGCAACTTTATTTGGCTTTTGTTGTAGAACTATAGTACATTGTTTATCGGGTAGGAAAAGCTTAAAATTCCTGGACGGCTGTAAAGATAGCAACACAGAGTCCAGGAATGTGGCTTTTCCTGCGAGGTTTTATGGACTATCGCAAGAGTAAAAACACCAGTTCTTTCTCGGAAAATGTTGCAATGGCATACTTTCTATACCTTTGTTTAAAGATGAAATCTTTAACATTGTGGGCCAATTATTTAATTTTGAAGTAAACCCTTGCAATGTAGATATATCTACATATTCAAAGCTAGTTTAAAGAGGCATGGCAGATGGAAATCATCAAACGTTGCTGAAGGATATATCGAAGAATCTCTTAACAATAAGGTTAAGGTGGCAAATAAAATTTTCACAGTACAAAATATTCAACAAAATAACCCTACTACCTCGCACGTTGTCCAAAATGTTTCTTATAAGTCTAATAATGTTCCTCCAATTTTTAATAATTGTACTAACTGTGTAATAGCTGTAAATATAACAAAATAATTTAAAATGTATTCTGCAATGCATTGAGCTTTTTAAAATATAGATTAATTCTTTATAACAACGTGTTTTCAATCATTTATGGAGAACACTAACAACTGTAAGGAATTATTATTTCCTTATAGTAAGGAAATAAATATTTCCTAACAGTTATGAAATCTTGACTTTTTCTAAAAGAAATTTTGTCTGGAATGTCAAATTTTCCTAGCGATTTGCGTAAAGCTTATTTGATTGGTAATTAAGCGAACGAATTATATATTTTCATAGTGGCAGTAGATGGCGTCATAGAAAGTGTAACTTCAAATTATAAAATTATGTCCTTAATAGTTTATTAGTACAGTTGTAATCTATTAAATAAATATCAATGCAAGGATGTTTGTTCTCTATGCACTTCAAAACGGCGGAACCGATTTTAATAAAATTTGTATGCAATCTTCAGATTAAATTATGTGAAATTTGGTAGCAATGGTGCTAAAATTATTTTGAGTTTATAATACGCAAATCTATAGAGTAATTTAATTTATTTTTAAAGTTAATTTAAATTGTAAAATAAAAAGTTATATAAGACGCGTCATTCATGTAAAATTCCGTTTATTTTCAACTGTACAAGGTTTCTTCAATCCATTCCTTGATTTAAAAACCTCATTATTACAGCCGATAGACGCGTGTTATAGCCAACTAATTATTCACTTGGTTCCTTAGATAGGCGCTTGCTATCGGCAACTAATTATACATAAAAGTCACAAGCAAAACCAACGGAAAAGCCGACATCAGCGCTGCTATTACTAATCCATTGACCACTTCTGTTTAAGGACTACGTCCTTCGTTATCGTTAAGAGTTCAAGCAGGCTTAGCACCACGTGGTAAAAATGTAGATCAATAAAATTAGATAAAATCAATTAATTTAAAAGCCAAGAGTCAGTGAAAATTTTCTGAAGATACAGAAGGCTTGAAACTCCAAGCTCCTTGTATAAATTCTACAATATATTACCAATGAAAAGTGTATTTGTTTTATTACCTTATAAACGAAATTCACGGTGATAAAGCCAGAAAAACTGACAGCCTACAGCAGATAGACATCTACGAACCAGCCAACTAGCTATCAAAGATTTAACATCTTATCGAAGCACGGCGAGATTCATTAGAGGCAGGAACTTATTATCCTTCATCTTACTTTAATTTCTTCTTCATCATCCATCTTCTATTTCTCCATGTTTGCTTGCCGGCGCGTCGACACATGTTATATTAATTATACTTTTACTCATCCGCATGCAAAGTTTATTTTATTTTTTCAGATTGTTATAAACTTTAATTTTTTTTTGACAGGGAAATGTTTCAAAACATTTATAAAATGTTAAAAAAAGGAGGAGAGACCTTTCACATTTGCTTCGAACATATTCCGAGCGATCTTCATTATTTTAATTTAAGCAAACATCCAAAATGGAGAAAATACAATCAGGAACAAATGATTTCAAAATATTTTGAAGTGCCAAATGCGAAAGACTTAATTGTGAAGGATTTAATGGAAGCAGGTTTTAAAAAGTTCAATTTTGAAATTGAAAATATGACTTACGAATATCCAAGTGAGGAATCTTTCATAGGTAACAATTGAATTTATTATTATTAGTAGCTTTAAATAAGAAACGATAATTTTACTTATTTTGTAAATAAAAAAACAAACACTTTTTTATATTCTTCCTTCAGCATTTTAAAAGTTTGTGATTGTACCGGGTGTAGGTCAATAGCGCGCCTAACCTAACCTAACCTAACCTAACCTAACCTTTCTTCTTCTTCTTAGTCTAACGTCGAGAACAACGTGTTGTGTTCACAAGTTAATGTCAGGTGTTATTGCTCAGAACTCTTCTTACAGTCTCTCGCCTTCTCCCACGGTCAGCAGCAGTTCTAATGGCTTCCACTAGTGGACGCTCGGTTACTTTTGATACAATGTCTCAATGTTGTCGTGACGAGTTATATGTCCGAAGAAGTTCAGTATTCGCGCTGATGTCAAGCTACTGAGACGGTTTGATGGTCCAATCTCGTTCAGCACTGACACATTGGTGCGATGTGCCGTCCACGGTATTCTTAGCATTCTTCGCCATACCCACATTTCAAAGGCATCGACCGACGTCTGTCGGCTGCCTTCATAACCCATGTCTCGGAAGCGTACCAGAAAATGGAGAACACTAGGGCATGGACCAGTGATTTTTTGGTATTGATGGATATATATTGATCTTTCCAAATTTTATGTAATTGGCTCATTGCTGTTCGGCCAAGTTGAATACGACGGTGGATCTCCATCTTGTAGCTGCCGGAGGAGTGGATAAGGGCACCCAGATAAACAAACTGATCTACCACTTCACAGTTGGCAATGTGATGTGGTCTGTTTGCTGTATTATCCGATCTATCAACTATTAATACTTTAGATTTGGCATAGTTGATTTTTAGACCATACTCTTTTGATGTTCTCTCGAGTCGTTGTATTAATTCTGTAAGTTCTTCTGCTGAGTTATCGATCACAAGAGTGTCGTCAGCATATCTAAGATTTGAAATTTAACTTTTACCGATTAGAAAATGAACCCAAAAAGGATGGGTCGATTGCACGCAGACAAGATATTAAGTACCTACCCCTAATAGCTGGAGCTTAGGTTGCCAACATCCGGAACGGACAGGAACTGCTAAAAGAAGAAGATCGAACAAAACTCTACAATTTATATTGAAGCTCGTCGGTAATTTGCAAAAACACATTTATGTCAATTTGTGAACGGCTTTAAAATTAAAATAATCTAATAACCAGCTCTAACCGGCTCTTATTAATCAATATTATAGAAGTTTCAAAAAAAAATCTAAATAGCTACTTTTGTTTCATATTCTATAAATGTTGATAAATCACCCATAACTCAACGATAATACTTACTAGATAAAACTCTTCTACTGTGTTATATCGTATTATATTTTATGATGTATTAGTAGTAATATCAAGACTTGAAAAGATCATTGCTGAAGATAAACTGGAAACGATTCAACATTAAGAGGTGTAAAAAACTAACAGTCTTCTTCTGATCGTATACAGCAGCTGGGATCTTCGGAAGGGCTAGTTTTCAGGTTTCTCGTAAAGGTATAGCAGCCGGCTGGTCGACCCAAATTGCAAGCAAACTCGTACCTATCAAACTTTGCGCACCGTGACCATTCTTGGTTGGCCGTTAAATTAAGATCATTTGGCCGAACAGGCCAAATGCCTACTGGACTGACAAAATTGTGGGGACTAAAACTTTTAACTCCTAAATAGGAAAGACCCAAAATAAATGTAGGTCACCACCCAGTCAATAAACATCTAAACAAGATGGACAAGGTGAAAAATGAATTCTGCTTTTTCGAAAACAAAAAATTTTTACACTAACTTCTGATATAATGTGAATTAAAAAAAGTTACATCGTTTGGTAAGTCAACTCTGTCCTACGAAGATCCCAGAAATTATAACGCAAGATCACTGATCTCGTACTTTAAAGGGCTCAAATTGAATCGAGAAGACACAGGAATGGCAGAAAATATCTTGAAGTGGAGGTGCCCAAGTGCTTTTGTCAGGCCCAACCATATTATTAAATAATAATAATATCTTTTGCCCTAACAATGGTACTTCAAAAGAAGGAAACTAGGATTTTCGTTATATGGAGGCTAGGCCATTGCTTAAAGTCGAAAGATATGAGGGCAGGTATTTCGATGCCGAATTTATACATTTCATGCATTGTCGCGAAAATTACTTGTTTAGATAGGAAAAACTATTTTTTTTATGATTTTTTATTAAAGCAGGTTTTTATGCCATTAGGAAATTTTTGGCTGCTATTGGGAATGCTTTTGCTCTCCATTGTCTACCTTTCATTACTGCTAATGTTTTTTTATTAAAATTATTTTAGACTCATTTTTTGCTGCGAATGGGACTTTACAATATTTTCCAAAGGAAGAAGTTGGTGAATACAGACAATATTTTAATGAAGAAATAAAAAAAATGTTTAACCTCACTGACGGGCAAAATAGTTACATTACTAAATTCAATATGTTCGTTATTTCTGCCAAAAAAATATAATAATAAGAAAAATAAAAAACATTTTCTTACATGATTTTTTTTATTAACTACTTGTGGACCCGGCAGACGTTGTCCTGTCCAAATGTTGGCTTGCCTGCTTTGGGAATACCACTATCAAACTCAACGTTCCCGAAGACTATTTGTAAATTGTCGTGAAGGCTATGCAGCCTCTTTTGTGCTTAACCCTTAATCTATTCAAGGCCCGGAATTCCGAGACTTCACACAAAGTTTAACAGTTTTCTGGGAGCTAAGTTCCTGACATTGGAGGGCTTAAGGAAGGCCCCTTTCATAAACTTGAACCTCTTGCAGAAAAACGCTGGCCATTCCCAAAGCAAATGTTCTGCAGTTTCAGCGAAGTTTTCACATTAGCGGCGACTATCACTCTCTGTTTTGCTCATATTTTTCTTGTGATAACTCAGAAGGCAGTGTCCAGTGAGGAGTCCTGTCACCAGTTTTAAGTCTTTCTTATCCAACATGAGAAGCTGTTAAGCTTTTCTTGGCAAAAGGCTTACAAATGCTTTCATCTCCCACCCACCCCTTTCGTTGTTCCGATCGCTACCAAACTTTACAGCGTTAGTCTTACTTTTATGCTTCTTCTACCAAACCCAGCATTCACTACCATACATAAGTGTAAGGACCAGCACTCTTCTATGCACAACCATAGTCATACTATTCGTCTCTCGTTAACTTTGAACCCAAGTATACAAACTCATTAACTTTTTACACTATTTTTCCGTTAATTAGCATCTAGCAGTATGTTATGCTTTCTTCTCTTTTAAAAACCACTACTTTAATGTTTTTAATTATCAAAATTCTTTATTGAATGACCTCTTTTTATCAGACTTTTATCTTCTAGAATTTTTGATTTTTTAAAATAGGTACATCTTTCAGTTTTGCGTTCTAGTAGGCAATGACACCGAGGAGTGTTAAATTGAGATAAAATAGTCACGCGTCCATCTACGATGTGACACCTCTCTTACATAAAACAAGGACATCACTATGGGAATTACATGCAAACCCACTCAAATAAATATTACTATTGACGATTGCATTGAATATTTCCGTAATTGTGAAAACTTCATAAGATCTAATCGGTAACAAGCCGAACGACTAATGTAATTAAATTATTGAATTTCTTCCATTAGTTCCCTGCACTTTCCATTATTTAAATCTAGAGATGGAAACTGTTTTTTAAAGCACATGAAAACTTTTTTTCAAGTACCAGTTAATCAAATTATATTTATGACGGATTCAATTATTCTTTAACCATGCAGACTTACATTTTTAATAGTAAGCTAATTTTAAAGGTTAAATTTAAAGAATCACCTAGAATTTAATAGACACTAGCCGTCTGAACTATTTTTATTGCGCTTAAAGGTTTGTCTCCACAACAGTCCTTGATAGTCCAATATATATAGAGAAACACTTTTGAATATTTTGGGCAAAAAACAACTTTATGTGACCCTAGCGGCCATAACGTGAACTTCCCGAAACTGATGCAGCTAATGCAGCGCCACCGTCGGTAAATATTTGACCCAATACTACGCACAATCTAGACCTAGACTCTTGACTCATTGAATCGTTATTTGAATGTTTCCTTATGAATGTGTCAATAAAGTAAATTTTTAAAAAAATTTAAGCAGTTTAAAGTTTTAATAAATATTAAAATTAGTGAGACAAGGCTTTGTTGAGTGCATTAGTGTAAATACACGAATTTTATTTAAATAACATTTAAGGTAAAACCCACAAATCACCAAGTATGCACTGTCGTAACTTACGGTAAAATTAAAGGTTTGTGAAAATTTTATATTACATTTACTTTAAATACTTTTACACACAATTTAAATGTATTAAAATTTTAGGTTAGGGTAGGAGCGGTTATTATTCTGGGAAAACAAACGAAGCATTCTTATAAAGGTGAAAATAAAATTTTTGGGGAATAAAAGTAACTAATAAATATTTAATTCACCAATTGTTTCATAAAAGACGTATAAATAATACTTAATACATTTTGATTTCTTGTTGTTTTTTTGTATGTTCTGGTTCCTACGTAAAGGGATATCCTGTAATGCGCAGAGAACATCGTGAAAACCAAGGGAGAAAAGGTAGGAATTGGTGTTCTTCTTAAATTTCTGGAGGTTGTATGCCTTAGGGAACACCTCCCTAGAGAATGTGTTCGAAAGCCTCGCTGTTCATTGGATGAACGAGTCTTTGGAAAGAGATGTTCTACAGGTCTCCAAAGTGACCACGAATGGGTGTGAAGTTTGAAACTGACAGGAACTATAGTTGATATTTCAGAAGAGCATCGCCCATAAAAATATCTATAAAATAGAGACAAATCGCTAACTTTTCTACGGTGTTCCAGAGAAGTGAGTGACTTTGTAAGCGAGGCATCACCGACCGGACGAACTGCCCTTTTTTTGATGTAATCCAATAGTTTCAGGATATGTTTAGGTGCCGCACTCCAAATATGGGAACAGTATTCCAGGACAGGTCAGATCTGTGTCTTATAGATCATAAGCAGCTTTTGGCACGAAAAAGAAAGCCACAGAAAGCCACGTTTTTGGGATGCACATTTGGAAATGGACCTCACGTAAATTTCCCGAGAAAAGTTATTGCTGATAGTAATATCAAGCATCGAGATGAATGGCTTTAATGGTATGGTTACTTCTAACAATATTATGCTGGGCACAGTGAGATTGGCTTTTTCAGATAAAAGACATGCTTGTGTTTTATTTGCATTGAATTTTACCAAGTTATTGAATCCCCATTCGAGAATTGTTGTCAAGTCCATATTTATGTTGTTGACATTTCTTCCTCGTTCATTTCTGGATTCAATGGCAGATATAGGAACCCTGGCAGAGAAAGCGGTATGGAGGGTACTATCATCCGCGGAGCTGTGTACTGGACATAAAGTTGTTTCCAACAAGTCGTTGATGTGAAGTAAAAATAGTGTTGGAGCTAGAATTGATGCCTGAGGAACACCAGCATTTATTAGTAGAGAGTCAGATGAAACTCCATCAACCACCACATAAAGAGACCTGTTTGGGAGGAAACTAGCTAGCAGGAAACACAGCTGAGGGGCTAATCCATAAGATGAAATCTTGGCGAGGAGACCCTGGTGCCAAACTCAATCGAATGCCTTGGAAATATCTAATGCCACGGCTAAAGTTTTACCATATTTTTAAAAAGATAGCTGCCATACGTGTGAGACGTAAGCTAGCAGATTACCAGTTGATCTCTGATGACGGAAACCATATTGCCCATCGTTGACAATTCCTGAGTGTTTCAGATATTTTATATTTTAAGATAGTATATATTTGTTGTAACTTTCCTTTAGAAGGAAAAAGAAAAAAAAAACGATGGACTAATTTCGTAAAAAATCCCAAATTTATTCCCAAATGCAGTAATGTGTTATGTTCCCATCATTTTGCTGAGAATAGTTTTTATCGATCATTTAAGTGAGACTACTTGAATTACCCAAGAGGCAATATAATAGAAATTTGTAAAAAAATAAGAATATTTTTAAAACATGACCAAAGTTGTGTCACGTGCCTATTTTTTTTCCCTTCTACCGTTCCATTGGTAATTGGGTCTCTGATAGTCTGGTGCTCGTAAATAGTTTTGTATACCGTATTTTGTTTTAACTTAAGTATATCATTCGTTGTAAATAGTGTTGCATACCTAGTAGTGATAGGATTTAATTATTAATGGCTGTGACATTTTTGCCAATCAATGGAGATGGAGTGGAGGGTTTTTGTTATTAGATTTTGCCTTGATTTTTGGCCTCGATTGTCGTGTGTTGTCAGCTACATTATTGTTTGGTTTGCTTTTCTGTGTGGATGGGCTGGCTATCAACACGGACGAGCGCGATTATGAGTTTGGAACATAGAACATAGAACATAGATTTGGCTGACGCGTGTCCCGTGTCATTTATGATATCCGGCCTGGAAGTGAGTAGTTGGAGTAGTTGGAGTCGCTTGGTGTCAGTCTTGGGAGTCGGTAGTGAGGATTTTAGTGTCGTCGTGTGATATTAACAAGTGTGCAAAACCTCTACGGTTTTCTCTTCATATCTGGCTGTATTTGTGCCATCTTAATTGGATTTTGAAGAAAAATCATTTGATTTTTAACTTGGCCATTCTATCTTACCTTCGTTGTTGATATTTTTGGTGTCGAGTTAAAATAACCGCATGCGGGATTTATTTGAGGGAAGTCATTGTTGATTAGCACGTGCCGTTCCATAACTATCATCCATATCGACGATAAATTTCAGTGTTACAAAGACTTGCTTGGTGTTTTTGGCAGAAATTATTATGATAATACTACTTGGTGTTTCTGTTTCTTGGATCATCGATGTAACAGTGACGTCTCTATAAAGTTTTCAATTGGTTACATAGTATTGAGTTTAATTTTATCAACTTATCAGTTATTATGTGCTTGATCTAAGTGTTTTCAATAGTTTAAAAGTAACAAATTATTTTCATTAAATTTGTACCTGCTCCAAGTTGAATCTAAACGTATACATTACTGAATATACATTATGTAATTATTGTGATGGTTTCAAATTATTATTTTTGTTGCAAGTCCATTTATTTTGTATTTTTTTAATCTTTTGCTATCAAGAATTCTATATAAAACCAATTATTTTTGAAATTTTAAATATTGTGAACATTCTTTTTTTAATTCTCTTTTGTACATCATTAGGTTGTTATTATTGTCTAAAAGATTGTTATAATTAATTTAAATATTATTTTAAGAAAAGTGTATTAAATTCGTTTAATCCACTTTACAAAAATACAGAATTTGTTGTAAAAAAAAAATCTGAACATAATTTTTACTTAATTAATATATTGCAGGAATTGTAAATATAGTTTTATTTATTTAGTGCACCAAAATTGTTTGTTGTTTATCGTGTGGCTCTGCTAGTGCCTACAAGACCTAGGGGTTTCCGGCTTGTACCGTCTAAGTCGGTGGCGCGGCTCACTTTTATATATATATATATATTTTTTTTTTTTCTTCTACCCTCTACGGCTGAGCTCGGGCATAACTTGCCAGTAGAGAGACCGCTGGCAGAGTACTCTTTAAAAAACTAAAAGACGTGGCAGTTGTATAAAAAAATTAATAAAAATGGTGTATTTGAAAAATTTTAAAACATTTGATTGGCAGAAATATTTTTAAAAATATAACTAACTAATAATGTAACTCCTTTAGAAAATCATAAAGTGTTCATAATAAAATCTATTTGTTATTGTTACACTACCAGACGAATAAACTATTATTATTTTTGTTAATTTTATTCTACTTTAAAACCCTATGCCTCTGTC
The DNA here is from genome assembly GCA_950111635.1 of Agelastica alni. Taxonomy (NCBI): domain Eukaryota; kingdom Metazoa; phylum Arthropoda; class Insecta; order Coleoptera; family Chrysomelidae; genus Agelastica; species Agelastica alni. The sequence continues at coordinate 15,680,118 of OX467711.1, forward strand.
AAAAAAGAGGCAGTAGTCGGCCATATACAACCTTCATTTCGGTCAACACTTAGCTGAGACCGTGCTTCTTTCTGATGTTTAATATTTTAAGATGGCATTTCTGTAGGTATCTCTCTCAACTCTTTAATTTAATCCATCTATCTAATTTATGTCCACGTTATTTATAGTTCTTCAGGTCCATCTCTATGTGGAATTTTGCTAACAATTTATCTTTACTATGAGCATGTTGAGCCGCCAATTTTTGATAAATTATTTATGATTTGTTACTGTATTAATGATATTGATTCGATAATGACAATTTGCTTTTTAGTTTACCTCAGAATCACAATATGTTATTACCTCCTGTGTTTTGGTTTAAATAATTTATTTTGTGGTTCATCAACCAACTATGAATATTATTATTATTATTTGTTTTTTTAAATTAATCAAATTAGTGGATAATAATAAATTATGGACTAAATGGATGTTTTTATTTTAATTAATCACGCCTTTTTCCCGTAGAGGCAGGCAGACCACTTCTTACCACTTTCTACGGTTCTTATACACTTTCGTCGACCTCGACGTCGATCGACCTCTACCGACTTGCCCACTCACACTCACCTAACAAAAAGCAAATCCAATGAACTAAGGATTCAAATATTTCACCATCCTACTAAACAAAGCTAATCAGTGACATGAATCTCTTCCAAACTGATCCTATGTGATGTTTGCTTTAAAGTGGATTATTTTTTTCCTTAATTTATATAACATAGTAAGCTTTTATCAGTTCTCCTCGTTTATAGATATAGAGGTGGAATCGGAGCTGTAATAGCTGTTATATTTACATTGCTATGATAGGTACTATGTTATATTGCAAGAAGAAGCATCCTCAATTTTAGTATTCTTTTTATTAGAGGGAATTTTTCATTACGACAATTCAACTCATGTTTAAAAAATCGTATATACAACAGTGCAAATGTCACTTTGACATCGGCAAAAGTTAACTGCAACTTTTACAGCGACAAATGCACTAGTGGTTTTTTTTATTTATTCCTTTGTTTATCAATTATCGCGGTGTCGGTTGCCAAAATAATTAGTTTGATATGTTTTTCAACAACTTATTGAATTTCTAAGCACTAACAATGAGTCGATTCGGTAAGTCTACAAAAGCCGAAATTAGTCAAATTGTTAATACCTGCGTGCCTACTAATACAGTTGCGACGCAATCATGGCGACAATTTTCCACGTTTTGCGATGCAAAAAGACATTAATTTGAGCCAGATACTTCCATCGAGAAATTGAATGTAATATTGCAAGATGGGGCATTTAATATGCGAAAAGGTATCGAAACACCACCGCTTAAATGCTAAAAAGTAAATATTATAACGAATTCAATATTGTATTTAACTCTTTCACCGACGTTCAGTTTAATTTATCACGAGCTGTACGTAATGCTAAACGTAAAATCCTACAAGCACAACCCGAAAAGAGTAAATCTAATGCAGCTCTTAATAAATCTGTAGTATTTGCAATGACCAGATTATATGACGAAAATGAAACGAAAGGACTTAAAAATAAACTGTATCAAATTTTGGCGTTTGAAAAAGCTTGGCGCGGAGGAGAAGCAGCTTACTGCAAAACCGCTTATTTCGTATTTGAAATTGAAAACATTGGACATAGTATATTTTACACCAATCCCTTTTAGAAGAAGAAAACTTCTAAACGTTGGTATAAGATGTGCCTATTAGAATTAATAAATTTTTTAAGAGACCAGTTGAGAATATTGAATAGGAATATATCCAGAGCCGCACGGAAAGATATCAGAGATTACAAAACAAGATGGGTAACGAAGGTCATAGAGGAAAACAAGAGCATGAAAGTACTCAGAAATAAACTCGCTTTGGGGAAGACAGAAATCATTAAACTGGAAAACGCAGATGGACAAATAGTCACAAATAAACAAGAGATTCTAGAAACTGTGAAAGATTTCTATGCAAATTTATATTGCAATAATGAACAGCTGAGATGCACAGAGGACATCCCTCGAGTTTTAAACCAGGGATCGGAGGAAATACCTGACATAACAGAGGAGGAAGTCCTAAAATCAATGTCGGAAATAAAAAACAATAAAGCTCCAGGGGAGGACGACATCGTGATTGAGGCAGTTAGGGAAGGTGGAGAACAACTGTTAAAGGCCATAACAAAATTATTCAATAAATGTCTTATGGAAACCACAACACCTACGAACTGGAACAATGCAATCATAATCATCATGCATAAAAAGGGCAACATTGCCGACCTGAAAAACTATAGACCAATTAGCCTGCTTTCTCATCTCTATAAATTGTTAACCAAAATTCTAACTAAGCGTCTAACATCGAAATTGGACTTCTACCAGCCGACAGAACAGGCAGGTTTCCGATCCGGATACGGAACAAATGACCATCTGCAAGTTATTAAGACATTGATCGAGAAGTCCGTTGAGTACAACAAGCCACTCGTGTTAATATTTGTGGACTACGAAAAGGCGTTTAATTTCATCAAGCACAGTGAGATGTTTAAAGCACTTGCCGACTGCCGAGTAGACCACAGATACTCTGCTATACTGCAACATATATACGAAAATGCAACAGCGAGCGTAAGACTCCATGAAGAGACAGAGAGATTCAGAGTGCAGCGCGGTGTACGACAAGGCGACACAATCTCCCCTAAACTATTTACCAATTTGTTGGAGTATATGTTCAAGAGTGTCGAGTTGGAGAATATGGGTATAAATATTAACGGTGAAAATTTCAGTCACCTTCGGTTCGCGGACGATATTGTACTGATTTCAGATAGCTTGAATAAGGCAGAGAAACTGCTTATGAGACTAACATCTGCTTCACATAAAGTTGGGCTTAAAATAAATCCATCGAAAACAAATTTCATGACAAATCTAGTCCCAAGCCGAAACTACTTAGTAGAAGGAAAAGAAATCTTCCAAGTTACATCCTACAGATATCTGGGCCATGATGTTACGATTGGCAGGGACAATCAAACCTGCGAAATCAAAAGAAGGATAGGGCTAACGTGGGCCGCCTATGGGAAGCTGAAACACATTTTTAAGTCCGAAACCCCCATATGCCTTAAGCGGAAGGTGTTTGATCAGTGTGTTCTGCCGGTTCTGACTTATGGTTCGGAGACCCTAACTCTAACACGAAAATCGGTAAATAAAGTAGGAGTGGCCCAGCGAGCCATGGAACGCTCCATGTTGGGAGTCACGCTGAGAGACAAGATTCCGAATGATCGAATACGTCAGAGAACAGGGGTTACCGATGCAATCCAGCGAATAACATATTTAAAGTGGAACTGGGCTGGACATGTCGCAAGAATGACCAACGAAAGATGGACCAAAAAGATAATAGAGTGGAGACCTAGGCAAGATGCGTTCAGGAACAGAGGTCATCCGCCGACCCGGTGGACGGATGACATAAAAAGAGTAGCACCAAATTGGATCCAGGATGCCCAGGATCGAAATAAATGGAGATCGTTAACGGAGGCCTATGTTCAGCAGTGGACGAGACAGGCTGTTTGATGATGATGATGATATGTCAAACGTGTCAAAATTACAAATCACTTAAATCGAGAGGCAGCAGTTAGCGAGTTACGTAACAGCGGAATTGAAGAACAAGCTCTTATAAAAATACAGGACACAGCAATTCATCATCAATAAAACTATACGTATAAGTTGACAAAAAGTATCATTCGAGCATTATTTAATCAATTCGTTTGAAAAAAAAAAGTTTAACATCTTCTACAGAAACGATTAGCTGCGGCACCCGGTACATTGTTTGATTATTTTATATTACGAACCAAACAAAAACAATGAAGATATCTTACAAGAGTGGTTTTTAAAAAAGAGAGGAAAAGAAGTAAAAGAAACAAGAAGCTTTCCAGTATGCCAGTTCGATGTTTACGTGGTTAAAACCATCAAACTCTACCTTAGAGACCTCCCGATAGAGGGCCCCTTTACAGGTTTTAGCTGAGGGCCCCAAATAGTCCCAGTCCGGGCCTGTTGCTAGACAACAGTTTCTAATTAAACATCCCAAATTTACCAGATACAATACAAACCTCTCACGCAATTATAAGTGAAAAAGATACAAATAATTAGTTTTAACATTATTAGTTTATACACGTATATTTTAAGATTTTTGTAAAGATTTAAAATGCACTAAATTAGATGTTAGTTTAATAAAGATATAAAAACTGTATCGAGAACTACTCTGCTTGTAAGTGATATTTTATCCACTGGGAGAGCATATATTGATCTACGCTGTAAAAATAAGCTGAGCTTGTCCGCGGAAAAAATTTACGTAATATGGTCGACCCTATGATCAGAACAATTAGTTACAGTGCAACAGAAGTAGCTTGGCGGGCGACTAGCCTCTAAAATAACAAATATTCGGCTAAATATACTTCAAATTCGTAAACTTCTTCCTCCGGTTGTACTTGAGACTCACTCAAGTACAAGGCTGATGAATTTAAATATTATTTAATCATCATTTTCTGTGGTTCTAATACCTACATACATAGCAGACAACTTAATAGAAAATGTGCAGTCATACAAATACCTGGATAGAACAATCAGGTGACCAAACAAGAGAAATAAGAACGAGAATAGAGATAGCTAGGTCATTTACGAAAATAAAAAAGTTGTTCACCAGTCGAGATATCAAGATTGGACTTAGAATGAGGATGCTGCGTTGTTACGTGTTTTCCGCGGTTTTGTATGAAGTGGAGGCATGGACTCTCAAGAAGAATCACACAGAAAAACCACAAGCCTTCGAGATATGGTGCTACCGTAGAATGTGGCGTATTCCCTGGACAGAAAAGATCTCTAATATGGAAGTCCTAAATCGGATGAATAGGGAATGTGAATTCATTAACACCATAAAAAAGAGAAAGCTTCGATATCTAGGTTATATACTAAGAGGACCCAAATACGCACTTCTCCAGCTGATAGTTCAGGGAAAGATTGGTGTCTTGGCTTAAAAACCTAAGGGACTGGTTTAATCGTAGCAATGTTGAACTCTTCCGAGCTGCAGTCAATAGCCCGGATAGCTGTGATGATAGCAAACCTCTGATAGGAGATGCACTATCAGAAGGAGAAGAGGCAAATTAAAAAAAGTTACAAATTATCGTAAAAATGTGAATTTTTCTAAATATTGGTAAACTTTAAAACACATGAAAGATATTGACAATTTAATTTATTTTAACCCCTTTTAAGTCTCCCAGATTCTTAACTTTTCGGCGATATTAAGACTTAAAAAAAATGTTTTTCTTATCATTTATTTAAAATACAGCAGTATTTCTGGTACACATTTCCAATTCAACAATTTTAACTTTTTTCTATTAAATACTATAACAAAATTAAACAAATAGCACACCACTAAACATTATTATAACGCCTGTAAAAATTAATGTTTACAGTGATAATTTATCTTTATAATGCGACAAATGTTCGCTCCTTTAAATCTTTAAAGAAAATTTAAATGAGGACATTTTACAGTGTATAGATGTACATATAGTAAACGAAGCTGCGGCAGCATAATCAGCTGGTCGAGTGGAGGATCCTGTTGAGCATTTCCTAAATCCCCAGTCTACTTGCCCAATCCATCACTATATTCTGCTTTTGTTCTAGCATAACACTTTCCATCGCCTGCCTGTTTATTTATATACGGTGTTATTGTGTATTCAGAATTTTTAGTGAGTAGTGCAGCTATAGTGATGTATGTAACTTGACAGGAGATCGAATAAACTTACGTGGCTGTCAAGCCAGATGTATTTTAAGACAATCATAATTTTTCGCTCTTTATATCATATCAACCAGATAATATATTTGTTAACAATTATTTTGTGAAAAAGAAAATCATGCATTTTAATTTTAAAAATTTGCAAAAGGGATCATGTGTGAAGAGGGTCTCTGGGTTGACAAAATTTTATTTCCACGTGATGTTTTTCTTTCTGTCCCAAAGGTAAATTCTTTAAAACCCATAATAAAATAGTTAGTTAGTTAGGTACGAGAGAGGCATTATGTAGCTAAAACGTTTTGGTTCAACGAAGCCGCGACGTAAATTGTGATGTTTTTGCCTGCTTTATTGACTTTGAAAAAGCTTTTGATCGCGTTAATCATCAAAAGTTAATAGAAATATCAAACGAATACCAACTAGATGATAAAGTTTTAAGAGTTATCTCCAATCTTTGTAGATTGTAGATTGTAGGGTGGGTCGTGAAGGCCATGCTGCCTCTCAAGCAAATCGACCTATCAGATCTTTTGTGCATGATCCTTAATCTATTCAAGGCCCGGGATTCCGAGACTTCAAGTAAAGTTTATCAGTTTCCTGGGGGCTAAGTTTCTGATATCGAAGGGCTTTAGGAAGGCCCCTCCCAGAAACTTGAAACTTTTATTATTTATTATGATCAATAATCATTTGTTAGTAACAATATTCAATTGTTATAAAAAATGCTTGATTATTACTAACAATAATTTTTTACTGTTATAGCGTCTTCAATGCTATTCTCTCAATACTGACACAAGTTTAAAATTCTCCAATTCCTATTTTTGTTTTCTAAAACTATCTCTTTTTATGAAATATTGTCATTATATTTTTCATACAAAAATTCCTAACATGCAATTATCATATTATTTAAAAAAACTTAAAATTCTGTATTAAAAATAGTATAATTTATAAATTGCAAAATTAAGGCAGTTTACCATTTTTTTCAGTTTTTTGATTGTCCATAAAAAACAGCCCGACCGATTTTGCTGAAAATCAAATCAGTTCTACGTTGTGTAATTATGCGTCGAATGCAATTGGTCCCACGTCGATATAATTTTGTATTCTCGAGATAGTCGAGACGAAAATAATTCCGAACGCACATACGAACATACACACATACGTACATACACACACAGACGTCCACTATTATATTCGACTCTGGGAACCTTAAAATGTTGAGTTATGTCAAAATTCGAGATTCGCAAAATCGGACCCATTACTATAACTTCCCACTGGGAAGTTATAACACAACTTAATCATAACAAATCATAAATAAATTACCATTAGGATAAAACTAAAACAGACTCTGCTTTTGACATAACTTACAGTCCGCCATAATTGTTTATATCTCGCAGTGCCCTCAATAGTAATTAAAAACGCGAGTACTTGCTGCTTTAAATTCCTTACTCTTAAAACTTCTAGTTGGTAATACGTTGATCTTATAATCATTCCCATTTTTTTCTTTCCATTAAATGCAATTTTTTTGAAAATTTATAATTTATTTGGGAACTTAAAAACTCATATTCAGAAATGAATTTTATTTGATCATTTTACGTTTTAAATAAAAATTGCGCTAACGAAACATGCATAGGGCGATTTCTATTTGAATATTGGAAGTACAATTAGAAAATTTAGTTTTCCGTTTAGTTCGAAGAATGAGCAAAGGATAAACCGTGACAAATCCAATATAAAAAAATCTACTGCGTAGAGTGAGTTCAACGAAGGACGAAGGAGTGTATTGAGTATGGCGTAGTATCAGTAGAAGATATGACCGCAACCGTGGTGTAATTTGTGTCTTTCTTTCGCTTTCATCCGCACCAGGAATTATAGCGCTTGTCACGGCTGTTCATTTGTAGATGGAGTTTTTATCCCCAAGAGAAAATCCCCAATCACGAGCCGAGAAAATTGCTTATCTCTGCAACCGGTACTTTCGAGGATGATGCCGAATTCAGACGGGATGCACGTGGTAAGGTCGCTTCTACCAAAAAATCTTTCAAATTTCCAAGTGCTGTTGCATAAACATTTTTCGACATTAAAAATAGTATTTCAACAATAATTCAAGATTTATTAATTTTACAAGGTGCGTCAACAATTCCTCTAAGTAATTATTTTCTAGTAAATAAAAATTTATAAAAAATTTTGCCTCATGATATGATCACGAGCTGTGCTTAATTTAATAATATTTAGAACCATATAGATTGTCCCAAAATATAAAAGCAGCATGAAGTTTTATTTTTTAAATGAAATACTTTGTATTCAAGTTGTTTTTTTGGATTCCTAATAGAAATGTAAAACGCTTTTATTATTTGTTTTATATGTGTTGCTCTTGTCGTTTTTGATATATCGAGGATCCTGTGTGAAAATAGTTCGTGCATATTTTTAATGGCACAATTTAGTAAAACAAACGCATCATATATGGTTTTCTAAAAGCATAAAATAAAGCATCTTTTATACAATATTGAGCAATATTTAAATCCAAACCCAAGAAACTTAAAACAAAATCTCGTTATTTTTAAGAACTAGTTTTCTCTAAGCAGATATCTATTCAAATAAATACCCTTTATGCTCTATGCATATCTATATTAATTTTTTTTATTATACCTTTTTTGACACACTATAACATACTGGAATTTATCTTTTTTAATCATATCTTTAAATCTCTGTAATAAACATACGTAAGTAGTAATAGGAGTTTCTTTAATGTCAATTAGACAGTTTAGATAATAAAACAGAAAAACTAAAAAATCTCACTTTGAAAAAGCCCCTTAATCGAAAAAAAAAAAATTCAAAAATAAAAAACTACAAAATTAGCGGCAATTTTTTTCCATTTCTGTATTTTGTTAATTACATTTATGAATAGATTTTACGAAGTAAGGAATTCCTCAGTAAAAGTGGTGAAGTTATTACTGAGTTACCAAATAATAAATATAATAAAAATAAAAACACAAACAATAAAATAAAATATGTTTTAATAATGAACGTATTTTCAAAGACAAAAACTGACATTAAAGAACATAATGTGAAATGATACCAAAATAGGAACTAGACAGATTCAAATTATAGTTTATTTTCTAAATATGATTCAACATTAGTGTCACTCTCTTCACTAAGCACTAGCTTAAGGAATTTTGTTCCTATCGGGTGTCTAATAACACCACACGGTTTTTTTAATGTATTTTTGATTTTTTTACATTATCTTGTTTTTATTGTACTTTGACATCGTTCAGTAATTGTTTCTATAATTGTTGCTTTTGTTTAAAATTTATATTGTACATACCCAATTATTTTTTCTTTCTATAGGTATGTGTTATTATTTCCTGTTAAGAACGTAGCAATAGTAACTAAGGTGGTTTAATTTGATGATTGGTTAGTTAAAAAATGATTTAATTGATTTGTTTTAGGTCAAAAAGTAAGTCTTGTCAGTTTCAAACTACAAGTTCCCAAGCAGAAAACACCCAGAGTTAATAAAGGGGCCAAGTCTGGGCCAGTACTGGAAAACCTAGCTTCGGCGTACCTGTATTGGCCCGTGCGTGGGCCAGGCTGCTTAACTCAGCCATGCCAATGATTATCGGAGCTTTGGACAAGACTGGCTGACCCAGCAAGAGGAAGGTTTTGCGCAAAAGCGCCTGTACTATATACGGAACGAGTGAATGAAACAATACGCAGTTTACTTAGATGCACATAACGCGTTCTTCATCTGTATGTTGAGTTTAACGAGATGTGTCACTTATTCTTAAGTGAAACGACTAATCACTTTAATGATAGTTAAAATCAACTGGATCGCTTCTCTTTATTTGACGTAACTAGTTGGTTTTGAGTAATGGAAACGTAATTTTATATATTACTAGAACGATACAGTTGGCCAAGTGCCATTTGCAGTCATTAAATATAGTTTCCAATGCATTTATTTTAAATTAAGTATTTTACTAAAAAGAATTTATTATGCTAACCTTTAAATAGTATTAATCCAGCTAATAAACGTTTTATTAATTAATTTAAATGTCTTTCATTATTATTCAATTTAAATAAAAAATTGTGTACAACTAAAAAGTTTTAATTCATATTTTACAAATTAGTAGATCTAAGAATGCAAACATTTGAAGAACTTAGGCAGGGGTTACATTGAATAAAAATTTATTTTTTATGATCTGTATTTGTAAAGTGCGTTGCATAACTTTTTTATTTAGCATGAATAGGGAATTGCAAGCGACAATCTCTCAGATCTAGCACTTTTTTTTTCGACCATATTTATTTAACTATATAATGAACTCGCAGTCATTGTAAATTACGAACACCAATAGTGATGAATGAACAAGTTAAAACAAAGATTCTAGGACTAATAAATCTCTTAACCGGAACACGCGATCCACAAAAGAGTGTCAGTCGTTCATGAAGAGCCATAATTTATCCGGTTTGGCTGTAAAAGTGTAGCGGAGTAAAACAAGAAAGAGTTTCCGAAAAGGGAAAACATCCTTCTGGAATATCGTTGGGTCCCTAGTAGGCCAGTACAAAAAGCAGCACGTTCATGCATGTTTTTTTACAAAAAACAAATTATCAATATTATTCAGGCATAAATGGATAGATGCTTGGACTGTGAATTTTTTACTAATATCTTTATATTGGGCATGTTTTGATAAAAAAATGTTTTAAGTTCATATCTACTTCACCGAGCTTTTGGTAATTTTATTAAAAAAATGAGTGAATAACACAGAATATACTTTTCTAATTCTTTCACTTGCTGATAAAAGAGCCCCGAAAATACACTGCGCGTCAGAGAAAACGGGCCATGTCAAAAATATGTGAAATTGGCGATTTTTACTTATTTCTTATTTTTTAATTAAGTGAAATGGGTTAGTATGTGTACTGAGAAGGCATACCGGCCCTGTACAGAGGAGGAAAAATTTTTCGGAACCATGGAAACGATACATGATACACGATAGTGATTTATAGTTCGGGACGTTGCCACGTCTTTTTCGTTCTCTAAAAAATACTCTGCTAGCGGTTTCTATACTGGAAAATTATGCCCGAGCTCAGCCGTAGAGGGTAGAAGAAAAAAAATATAAAAGCGAGCCGCGCCACCGACTTAGACGGTTCAAGCCGGAAACCCCTAGGTCTTATAGGCACTAGCAGAGCCACACGATAAACAACTAAGATTATGGTGAACCAAATAAAAAAAATTATAGCTAAAATATATTGAATACTTTACTCACACAATAAATCGAAGTACACAGTTCAATAGCAACATTATAACACATATAGTCAAAAATTAACAGCTATGGTAAAATTTTCTTGCTAAAACAAACCAAAAATTTAGAATTTACAACTTTATAAAATAACCAGAACAGAAGTAAGAGTAACAGACTTTACCAAGTTACAAAAAAAAGGTAAAACATATATAAATTAACTCAATAATAACACTAATTCAAACGTTTACATAAGGCTGATAATTCACTCGTTTTAACCATTTACATAAAGATTTTCACTGCCAAAACAATCGAGTTTATTTAAAAATATTTTTACAATGGTTGTCCTTTAAAATATCAAGATTGTAGGATATTTACAAATAAATAGGAAGAAAATATATTTTAACTATAACATAAAGAATTATTAAGAAGGTTATTTTAATCCAAGTTTAGTTTTGGCATATTATCTAATGCAATAAATAGTTTCCAACAATGTACTATATTAATAAACTAAAACTAAACTTAATCGTGGTGTCAAAATAAGTTCCCAACAATGTACTATATTAATAAACTAAAACAAAACTTAATCGTGGTGTCAAAATAAGTCACGGCGTTATATATTTAAAAATAAATCACTGATAACCTTTGGGTATACGAATTCACATGTACTCCTGTGGCCTACTCCTTGGCCTACTCCTGGGGCCAGTTTGATTATTAATAATTAACAATGGCTTCCCTCAAATAAATCCCGCGGATATTTAACTCGGCACCAAAATATCAACAACGAAGGTAAGATAGGATGGTCAAGTTAAAAATTAAGTGGTTTTTCTTCAAAATCCAATTAAGATGGCCCCAAATACAGCAAGATGTGAAAGAATCCCATAGAGGTTCTGCACGCGTGCTAATAACACACCGTCCCAACAACTTTCACCAACACCCGACTTCGGAGACTATCACCCAACTACTGACACTCCTAGGCCGGAAATCAAGAAATGACACGGAATAAACGTCAACCCACAATCTTCTCAAGTCCGTGCTCCACAATCGCCTCGTCCGTGCTGTTAGCCAGCCCCGTCCACACAGAAATGCAAACCAACAATCGAATCCTATCCCTACAAGGTATGCAACAAGGAATACGAAACTATCAGAGAACTGTAGAAGGAAAAAATAGGCACGTGACAACGTATCTTTGTACCAAAGTACTCTTCATAGAGTAAAGTTTAAATCTTCACAATGGATGAAAATTATCGGAGAGCTGTTGTGATTGAAACATTGCTGGCAATTGGAACAAGTCAACGGGATATAGCGAGACGTTTGAATGTTAGTTGTTCTACAGTTCAAAGAACACCACAGCGGTTTTTGGAGACCGGCTCATACCAACAGCGGCCCGGTACGGGTGCGAAACGAAAAACAACAGCTCCAAAGCGGCCTTCAGTAAGCCCTTAATACAGCAGTCAGCATGTCTACTGTTCGACGACGGTTAAAAGAAAGTGATTTGACAGCTTACAGTCCAGCTTAAGGACCCTTGGTTACAGCAGCTCACAGAAGACGCAGACTTGAGTTTGCCCATGAACACATGAACTGGACAATTGATAACTGGAGGAAGGTATTGTTCACGGATGAGTTTAGAATGTGCCTTTATGGTAAAGATGAAAGAAATAAGGTGTACAAAAGAGCCGGAGAACGGTATGTTGCCTGTACTCGGTTACCACGGGTTGCTCATGGAGGTGACTCAGTAATGTTTTGGGCAGGTATATCTTTTGAGGTAGGCACGGATCTCGTCATGATTGACAGAGGCGCGCTAACAGCACAACATATTTGGGACCAGCTCAAAAGGCATAATGGACGTCGTATATCTGCTTCAGCAACACGTGAAGAGCTCCGATTGGCCCTTATTGAGGAATGGACCAATTTTTCTCAAGCAAACATTCATAATGTTCTGCGTTTTATATCCACAGTGTCATCCGGAATCGAGGAGGTTATTGAAGAGTGAACCCCGTTATTTCTTGTCGCTTAAGTGCAATTGTTGTGTCAACTAAATGTTAATAAATTTTTGCTTACCTTATGTTAATAAATTTTCAATTTTTTGCTTACTTTCTGTTTGCAACCCTTATAAACATCATATGACATGCTAAATGCATTATTGAATAAATACACAATACATTACATTACAACAAAAATAAGCTAAATTTTAAAAATGGGATAATTTTGAAAATTTTTGGGGTTGCCCGTTTTCTCTGACGCGCAGTGTATTTAGAGCTGCCTTGGTGTTTTCTTTTAATAAGTATCTAAAAGTAAACAGTAAATTCTGGCGATGGTTACTTACATTAACTTTTACAGATTGTGACATATATGATAAATTGGTTTCCTAAATAAAATTTTTTTGTTCGTTTGCGACTATTAGCGTTTTATCAATTTCTGGTTCTTTTAATTGAAGAATAGCAAAACACCTAACCATCGGCCTGAATGTTCTTGAGGAGATCAATAAACAATGAAATAAATTTTCTGGCTCCCTAAGCCGAAAGTACGGTCTTTTATTTCAGTCCTCAAAGAACGACTTTTGTGACCTGCTTACTATTGCGGTTTGAAGTACAGCGCTCTCCCATCAGAGTGGGCTACTTTGCATAGTTGGGTACGACGGTAGTCTACAGAGCTTGTGTATTCATTTGGCTAAACGTAATCTTACATCCTAATAAAATCAACAATGTCTCACAGCTACATTGTTGTTAGTAAAAAATAAAACGATATAATAAATAGAAAAAAAAAGAATAATGAATTAAAAATGGAGTGCGCTACAATTGGCGAGATGGACAGGTGGTGCATCTGAAGCAAGTGAGATATCATTTGTTATGTTAATATTATATATTTAACTTTACTTTTGGCTCGGGGAGCAAGAAAAATAGCATACAGCCCACGGCAAGAATATAAGATGCCCCAACGAATGTAATATAAAAGCCTCGGCTTCGCCTAGGTCTTTATGTCACATCCGCCAGGAAATCTAACTATATGGCCTAGAGACGTAATGTACTATTTTTAAAGGATTTAATAAATACTTTTTTCTTTACACATCAGTTTTAAAGGACAACTTCGTTAATTATTAAAAAATTTAAATGTACAATATCGCAAATTTGGTACCCTGCTGCCAAAGTTTAAAGATGTTTATTTTAAATCGCCCAGTTTGCGATGCTACTGGCCTAAAATCATCCTTGTGGAATAAAACGCAGAGCGCTCCTTTAAGAGAGCAGTAAAGAGCGTATGTAGTGTTGTCCCTTAAGGCTCCAGGTCTTCCAACGTGATGGACTACTGCTTTGAGGCCTGATCTGAGTCTCCAGGAGCACTTTCCATCTGTTGGTTCCGATTTACTAAGCGAACTGTTACGTGGTTAGACAAGTTTTAACGTTCCAGAAAAATTATTTTCAGTCAAAGATATAATGTATCAATCAATAATAGACGAGATGGCTTATTAAACCAACCTAATCTACACTTGGCACAAATAGCTAAAGATTGCGATCTAACTTATACTTGAAAGCAACCCTTAGGCTAAATTCTGCGTAATAAAATATATTTATCACAAATATGAATACCGTAACTTTTGTACCTAAAAAAATAGCGATATAATTCAAAGAAAAAATATCAAAAATTTAATTATCTACTGTTACAAGTCAATAAAGCCACTGTGGAATAATTCAGCTACTATTAAATTTATATGGAAAAGCAAACCAACATAGTAAACATGCTTTAAGGAGTTAGGCAGGGCTGTATCCTGTCACCACTCATATTTAATCTCTACTCGGAGGAAATCTTTAAAGAGGCCCTTGAATATACCGACATAGGAATTTTGCTGAATGGCGAACGAATGAACAACATTAGGTACGCAGATACTACTGTGGTTTTTACTGACAACAAGAACAACTTACAATAACTAATGAACAAAATAAAATACGTCAGCAGTATCTATGGCTTAGAAATTAACATTGGTAAAACCAACTTCATGGTAATTAGTAGAGAAACTGGTGGAAGATGTGGCTTAACGATCAACAACACACCAATAGACAGAGTAACACAGTTCACCCGTTTAGGAAACCATGATCAATGATAATTGGAACCACTCACAGGAGATCAGGTGTAGATAGAATAGAAAAAGCAAAAGTCACAACCTCAACATCAAAATTAGACTCCTTCGATGCTATATTTTCTCAGTTCTTTTCTATTGGATGAAGTCAGGACATTAACCGAGGCAAAGAAGACTCGAAGCCTTCAAAATGTGGCTTTACAGGAGGATGCTGAGAATATCATGGGTGGACAGAGTGACCAATAAGGCAGTGATGGAAAAAATGAAAAAGGACTTGGAAATAAAAGAAAAGAGTAGCTTGAGTACCTCGCTCATATTATGAGGAACGAAAGCAAATATCACCTTTTAACGTTCGTTCTCCAAGGGAAAGTTTATGGTAGAAGACCACCATGAAGAAAGAGAATATCATGGCTTAAAAACTTAAAGACATGGTTCTCAAAAACTACTACCGAACTACTTAAAGCAGCAGTGAACAAAGTCATCATATCCAGGATGATCGCCAATATTCGGAATAAATAGGTATATAGGCAAATAACCTCAACACAGGGTCGTATAGACACGTAGAAATTTTGTAAAAACGCATTGGTTATTTGTGTATTTGTGTTAGATCATACGTGAGTATTGTTTTATTATTGTAATTAAGTTTTGAAAAATAGAAACTGCAGCAAATGTGTATTATACAGATTTAGAAAAGTAAGTTGTAAAAATTGTATAACTTGATACAAGTATTTACTGTTTACATTAGTTTATTGTACATGTGATTTAAGTGTTTACTATTTAAATTATAGGGAGACAATAGTGAAATCATATGGTCAGAGTCCAAAAGAGTTTGGAAAGCGCAAACGTCAGAGTGCAAATAAAATACGAAAATCAATGCTCAACGCTAACAACAATTCCGGTAGAAAAAAAAAAGTAAAACGTTGAATTCGAATCTTGTCAGGTATTATATATCTTTTGTATGAGAATCAGTAACAATTATATTTGTTTTTATTTTACAAAATACAAAAAATACAAAATATTAAGGATACGTCATTATTAATTCGGTTCAATTTGGCAGTTGATATGCGTTTCTTTTAAAAGTGATATGGGGATGCTGCAAGAGAGCTTTTCCCTAGAAAAACTGTTTAAAATTTGAGTGTAAAAATATATTTATCCCAGTGATAATTAAAATTTTATATGTGTTATTGTCGGTGGTTCAAATTTGTCTTGCATTTATTTTACGTACACTAAAATATTATTCGTAGCACGTTTTTGTACATACTTACAATCAGTCCGTCCGCCAAAAAGCACCTTTCAACGTGATTGCCGGCATCTCTCATTGTCTTTTGACGAAAATAAAAGGGAAAGAGTGCAAGAAACAATGAGGAGCTTCCGCTGCATGTTCATCGTCGCAGATTGAAAATACGAGTTACTTGGATTGACTGGGAGGCTTCCATCATCCGCATCGCCGGTCCCCGAGGAGTTCGAGCTTGCTCCCGACTCCGAGGGTTGACTCACGCATACATGTAATGTTTTGTAAGGTATATTATACGCGTATGATGGTACACGATTAGTTTTTTTTTGTCTTCAGCATAACAAATTGCGTTACCAAGTATCGAACAGATCCAAGACGACGTCGTACGATTAAACTAGGCTGATTTTATATTCGTAACAGATTGCAACAAAATCTGACATACGCCCCAAAAATGGACACCTTAATTATATAAATGTCCCTTTACAAAGTTGCTGTTTTATAACTATAAAATTACTTAAATTTTAATCATTACATTTTTAAATATTCTTTAATATAACAGGCTATTTTAAAAAAATTATTATTGTTACAAAAGTATTATTTTTAAATTAAAATTAATTTAATAATTACCCATTTAAATTTATTTAAGGTTCAAATTATTTGTTTGTTTTAGATAAAGTATAATTATTTTTTATTATAATTTTAGTTAAAAAAACATATACTTATATTACCTAAAAACAGACGTAGATACCTACTTATAGGTGTGTTTAAGATAATTAAATATAACATTTCTTTAATTTAAATAAAATCCAATATTTCATTTTATAATAAAAATAAAGTAAAATAAAATATAAGGTTAGCAAAATATTTATGATTTTTATTTAGATCATCCGATTAAATATTAATTAAGGTGGGGAATTTAAGTTTAGACGGTCACTAGTCATTCGAGTTCATTAGTTTTGTTTTGTTTCGTCTTCCTTTCGTGTGTTTGTAAATGTGATAAAGTGATTTCATTAAAAATGGATGTATCCCAAATTTTGAAATGTAATCAAGATAATTTTTTATAAGTTTGCTGTAAACTTAATAAAAGGTACGCTTACGTCGTTTACCAGGCCTCTGTCTGATGTTGCTATGCATGATGTCCTCAAATAAAAATTAGGAAAACATTTGAACGTATTGAATAGTGATAAAAATTATTAACAAACCATACTTTATTTAAACATTAGGTATTTAGGTGTTAGTAGGTCACTTTAGTTAGATTTTAAATTATTTTTAGTAAGAAGCAATGTAAAAATTTTAAATATACTTTTTATAAATTTTTGGTGGGACAGAGAAATCGAGGAAAAAATTCAACAAAAGAAAGAAATATATCACAAATTTCTACAAAACAAAGATGAAGCAACTAGAGCAGAATATAGGAGAATAAACAGACAAATCAAACAAGAAGTAATAAGGAAGAAAAACGGAGCATGGGAAAAGAAATGCGAATATATCGACAGTCAAATCGGCGGCTCCAAAAGCGCTGAAGCCTGGAAAACAATAAGATCGTTGAAAACAACAAGCAAAAGTAGCACTGCACTAAATAACATATCGGACCAGGAATGGATAGAACACTTCAAACACCTACTAACTGAAACAAGATTAGATTTCTTGGAGTACAGGTAATATACACAGCCAGATCAAACAATTAATTTAACAATAGACCAAGTTAAAAACGCAGTAAGAAAAACCAAATTAAAAAAATCCCCAGGACCGGGAGGAATAAGTCCAGAACTAGTCAGGTACGGCCCTATTAAACTATGGTATATGCTTAGAAAGCTTTTCGAGAGGTGTTTAAATGGAGAAAATACCCCGGAAGAATGGAAACAATCCTTCACTTCCCCAATTCACAAAAAAGGTCCGAAGAACCATCCAGGAAATTATAGGGGAATTGCGGTAATACCAACTGTGGGCAGAATATATTCCAGAATATTAAGCAGCCAGAAGAACAAGCGGGTTTTCGAGCAGGCCGTTCGACTGTAGACAACGCTTTCACCCTAAAGATAGCCTTAGAGAAGAGAGTGCAAAGAAATAGAGAGACCCATGTAGCTCTTATAGATTTAGAGAAAGCCTACGATAGCGTGCCTTTGTCTAGGTTGTGGACGGAAATGGGAAACCTCGAGATCAATCCTGTCTTGATTTATGCTACACAAAAATACTACGAACAGAACACTACAAGAATAAAAATCGGAAACAAACTTACTAGCCCCTTTAAGACAACTAAGGGATTAAGACAGGGTTGCTGTCTGTCTCCTACCCTTTTCAAAATTTACCTGGACAGGGCCCTCACGAACTGGGTGAAGAAGTGTAAAGGCATGGGACTAAAGGTGGGGGATGATACGCTATTCACACTTTTCTTCGCGGACGACCAGATAGTAATAGCCGAAGATGAGGATGACCTCAATTATATGATTAGAAAGCTCAAGGAAGAATATGAGGCAGAGGGTCTACAGATGAATCTATCTAAATGCGAATACTTGGTGGTAGGAGATGACCAAATAAATGACCTTGTATTGGATACGGAAAAAATAAGAGGAGTAAAACACAGTAAATATCTCGAAATAATTTTTAATAAAAAAGGTAACAGTAATAACGAAATCCAAGATAGAATCAACAAAGGTAGAGCCGTAACTAGAACCCTGAACTCTCTTCTCTGGGACAAGAAAATTAAAAAAACTACAAAGAAACACATATACAAGAGTCTAGTTCAAAGTGTCACCCTATACGGCTCCGAATTATGGGACGTAACGAAGGCTAATAAGAATAAGCTTCTGGCAACAGAGATGGATTTCTTGAGAAGGAGCTGTTGTAGGTCTAGACTTGAGAGGGTTAGAAATGATGTTATCTGAAATGAAATGCAAATGGACAGAAACATACACGAGGATGTAGAAAAGCGGCAGTTAACTTGGTTCGGACATGTAAAGCGGATGACAACTGACAGATGGCCTAGGAAGGTACTGGAATGGATACCACCAGAACGAAGGGGACGACCACGGAGAAGTTGGAAAGACGATATAGACGGGGCAATGGCTAAAAGAGGTTTGGAAGAAAACGAGGTTTTTAACAGAGCAAGATGGAGATTGGGGACGGAGAGACGGCAACAGCTGTAGACAATCCGTTATATATATATATATATATATATATATATATATATATATATATATATATATATATATATATATATATATATATATATATATATATATATATATATATATATATAAATTTTTGGGAGTCACGGTGTCCAATAATATGTCTTGGCATGACCATGTTGCTAACATCGCAAAGTCAGCAAGCCAGAGGCTAGGCTTTCTGTGGAAAGCCAGAAAGTTTTTTACTCCTGATCAACTGTTGACGACGTACAAGGCTCAAAACCGACCTCTACTGGAGTATTGCTCGCACATTTGGGGTTCAGCACCAAGGCATTCTCTTCGTCTT
The DNA here is from genome assembly GCA_950111635.1 of Agelastica alni. Taxonomy (NCBI): domain Eukaryota; kingdom Metazoa; phylum Arthropoda; class Insecta; order Coleoptera; family Chrysomelidae; genus Agelastica; species Agelastica alni. Next base: position 15,699,879 of record OX467711.1, read on the forward strand.
CTAGATTCCATTCAGAAAAGAGCCATTCGCTTGATAAACAGCTCAACTCTCACAGATACCCTTCACCCTCTAGAACATAGAAGAAGAGTTGCAGACCAGTCATTGCTCTACAGATATTTCCATGGCATATGCTCCAGAGAAATAAAAACTCTTGTGTCACCATTAGCCACATTCGGCCGAAGAACTCGGCACGCTGATCAGTCTCGCCCATTTACTCTCAAGATTGACACTACTAGGACGAATCTTCATCAAGAATCCTTCTTTTACAGGGCTGCTACGGAATGGAATAAGCTTCCAAAATCAGTTTTTCCAGAGAACTATGACCTACAACTTTTTAAAAAGCGTGTCCACAATCATTTCTTTTCTATAATCCCTTCCCCTTCTAATAGTCGCAGTGCGGGCCGTCCGCGGCCCACACGATAGGTCTACCCTTTTTGCGACTATTTTCATAAAAAAAAAAAAAATAAAAAAATAGTAAAATAAAGACAAACCTAATAAAACCATTTTTTTTTTAAATTAGACCTATCGTTCAGGACTTTTAAAATCGCTTTAGTGGAACCAACACAGAGTTATTCCTATCCTTATAATAATTTTGAAATTATTTCTAATTGACAGGGCCGTTACTTAATAAAGATCCATAGTAAATTAAATAAATATACAGAAGATGATTCTATCTTCACAATTTTTTTTATTCTACACACAACATGTTTCGCTAACACAGTAGCTTTCTTAAGTGAGAAACCTCTTTTTTTTTAAATTTTTAGATTTATTTAATTAAAGCGCGCTGTTTTAAGTTCCACATGGATTATAGAATGTAGATTTTAAGGGGGGTCGTGAAGGATCTTCTGTGCATAACTCTTAATCTATTCGAGGCCCGGGATTCCGAGAGTTTATCATTTTCCTGGGAGCTAGATTCCTGACATCGGAGGGCTTGAGGAAGGTCTCTTCCAGAAACTTGAGCCTATTGCAGAAAAGCGCTGGCCATTCGCAAAGCACATGGTCTGCAGTTTCAGCGAAGAACCTCTTCTTTCAAGTGGGCTTTGGAGAGTCCACAGAAATTGTGTATTTGCCCCTTCTTTGGCAAGGCAATCTGCTTCTTTGTTACCTTTAACTCGCTTGTAACCTGGAACCCACATAAAAGTAACCTGATTGTTTGCTGTCAGTTGTCTCAGGGATTGTGTACAGTCTCAAGTCAGCTTAGACTAACAAGTGTATTACTCAAGAGCTTTTAGTGCTGCTTGGTTATCCGATAAAATATAGATATCTGCCCTTAGGGTGTTCCTTTCAAAACATTCCTGGACACACAAAAAATACACACAAAAATTGTTCTTGATAATTAATTTTATCTGTTTATTAAAAGGAAAAGTATACTTGAATTTTTTTTTTCTTTGGAAACTAAATAAACACGGGGACTCTTTATTTTTAATAAACTGGATAAATTTTAATTGTATGTAGGTATAATGAGAACAAGAACAAAAAAAAGTATAAACTTGATGGCTTGATAATGGGAGGATATTCTAGCTATAAATCGAAAATTCCATAAAAATTCTTATGGAATACTAGAAAGTAGAAACCCTGTATAAATACATCTGTGAATTATAGCATACACTCTTATTAATGTAAAAATATTTTTATAACAAAAATGTATTCAATGTAAATCTAAGATGTACTTTCAATAAATAGGTAGGTTTATCTCATATAAATTACCCAAATATTGTTTATACTCTTAATCATTTAAAAATATATTTAACGCAAATTCAAGACGTGTTAATTTTTTTATGTCTGTCTGTCTGTTTGATTATTCGAAGTAATCTCCGAAATTACCAAACGGATTTTAAGCAGTTTTCACAGGTAGATAGAGCTTGGCTGGAAGCAGAATATAGGTTTTATTTTATTAAAATCAAATGATGAAAAAAAAAGTTGTTCTCATTTAAAAATCTTTCCAGTCTGAGAAGTTACAAGGCAAATAATAATTGAAATCGTCGAAATCCTCTAGACGTCACATAACGAACGAAAAACAACGTTTAAAAGAAAAAAGAAACACACAAATAAACTTTTGCTGGATTTCATTCAGTTTATTTCCTAAAAAAAATTGAGTTGCGCTGTTTATTTTTAGAACGCACTGTAGAAATTTTTAAGACAATCCACCTGACCGGCATCATTTTAAAAGTTTAGTTCACTAGATGTTACGGTTCATTTTTAAAACGCATAAGGTGGTCTATAACCATGTTGCTAACATCGCAAAGTCAGCAAGCCAGAGGCTAGGTTTTCTGTGGAAAGCTAAAAAGTTTTTTACTCCTGATCAACTGTTGACGACGTACAAGTATCAAATCTGACCTCTACTGGAGTATTGCTCGCACATTTGGGGTTCACCACAAATGCAACTTTTTAAAAAGTGGGTTCACAATCATCTCCTTTCTATAATCCCTTCCCCTTCTAATAGTCGCAGTGCGGGCCGTCCGCGGCCCACACGATAGGTCTACCCTTTTTGCGACTATTTTAAGTAAAAAAAAAAATAAATTATTTAATGTTAAATCGTTTGTCAAGAAAAAAAGTTATCCTCTTTTAAAGGTATTAATTCCACGCGGACGAAGTCTCGGGCAACAGCTAGGATCTACTTAAAATATATATTTAAATTTAATATCCCATAAAATTTAAAGAAAACAAGCGACCAAATCAAATGTATTTAAGAAACATACTTTTGCATACAAATATATTTTATAATTAAATTAATGAAATCACTCAATTTTTTAATAAACCCAGTCATATGTTTAAAATGTATGTTTAGGTAATTGTTTTATTGTTAAAGATATTTTAGTCTGAGATTAATACCGAATTGGGTACCAGTGGCGTATATATTTTGTAACGGTTACCAAATAATTAGGTAGCAGAAAATTATGTAAAATTTAAAAAAAATTAATTGATAAGTTTCGAGATTATTAGAGATTGCTCTTTTCGCCAGTAACAGAACATATCTTAATTATTATTATTTTATATCGTCACTGCCCACGCTTTAATCTTACATCATAATTTTCCATTAATACATTTCTATTATCGGGTGTTTTTTACCACATAACGCCTAATTTAAATAGTACTTTTCACTCCCAGTTCACTCCCACCCTCAAAACATGTTTATGCATCGCGTACTTCTTGTAAAACTGCTTTTAAAGTCAGCCTTTGTTTTTGTAATAAGTACATGAAAATCAATAACAGTTGTTTAATTCTTTTTCCCTGTTCTTTTAAAATAAAACTTCTGGAGCAATGCCTTCCATTACATGTTTTCGGAGATAAAATGCAAGGTTGCTTACTTGTCTTTACTCTTTCAGCCTCATAGAGGACTCTGTAAAACACATTTTTTGATATTACTATCGCAACCAATACCCTTTGACGATAATTTTTAATTGGAATTTGCAAGCCATGTTTTGCCTCATTTTTCATAAATTTAATTACATTAGCAATTACTTTTTTAGTTTTCGCAGAGTATTTCTTATTTTCCGGTCTAGCCATTTTAAATAAAAAAATATAACAGTAACAAAAAAAAAACGTAGGTACACCTACGTACTCATACAACTACTAACAACTAAAAATAAAACCAAACCACACCAAATTGCCCGTTCTACATAATTACATATTCCCGCTTAAAAATATTCGTGCGTACTTCTTTAACCTTCAAGCAGGGTAATTTGACAACCGTGCGTCGTGTGTTTTTGACATTTCTTTTTATTCTGACTGATTTCACCGGAAGCTATCCTTATCGATAAAAATTCATCTCTGCTTAAATGAGTAACTTGTACTATATAAGTAGTACCTACCTATCATTAGGATTATATCATGCTTCTGAGGATTGAGGATGCTGTCCTTAATTGATATCGAAACGTTCAGCAAGACTTTTAATCGTCATATTAAGTGGTTTGAGTCCTGGATGAAAAAATTAATTATATTTAGTCAAAGTGTAATATTTCTGAATCCATTTAGAAGCACCCATATTTCTGTTTTGTCCTCAATGTATTACTTAACTATGCACAGATGCAAAAACCGATTAATTAGTGCTAGGTCAAAAACCTCACTGCATTGGGGTGAAAAAAACCTAACTATTAATTTTTTTTTAATTTTTTTTTATTGTCAAAAAAGCCTATTAAAGTAACACGATGGATATATTTTTTCGATGCACACCTGACAGATTAATATTCCACCTAATAAAAAAAAATACACGGAAACTCGCTACCGGTTGGTTTCAAATGACGCAAATAAGTCCAGCTTTTCCTCTTTTATAATATTCCTACATTAAAATTGATGAATCCCAAGTGTTGCTTAGACGCAAGCCTTCATTTTTCATAATTGATATGAGGTGTGGACATCTCTGGGGCCCCAATTTATCAGGTCAAAATAATTAAAAATAAATTATGAACAGCAAAATATTCCGAGTCTGAAGGAGAGTGCCGGAATATGCGGCCTAACCAGAGAGGAGTGGCCAGCGTAGGCACGCCCCGAGCGCGTCTAATACGCGACACTCCCCTTCTTAATACATACTTGATACCGAGCTGTGAGACCTCAAATATCAGACGATCCAGGTGGAACGAAATGCTCCGTTACCATGATTTTCTTTTCGAAATTCACGCAACATGCATGCACTAGCAGGCACACTAAAATAATTACGTTAAAATGTTATAAAATATCCTTATATTAATTTAATAGATTTTCTTGCTAAAAAACTTGTTAAATATTATTAAATGCGTTTTTTTTATTTTCAAATCAACGTGAAATGAAAATTTGTGGAAAAAAATCCTTAAACTGTTATCATTCATTATTTTGTCAGTGCTTGGATGAAAATAAATGCGTTTAAATTCCAAAATTACAATCCTACACCTTTTTAAGTTTAACATACATATTTAGCAGGTTACAAAAGATTCATCAGAAGTTATAGATTTGAAATTAGTTAACATTTTTGAGTGTTTTTTTAAATCTTCGTTTTTCGGTGGATTTACGACAAAAATTACGGAAATAAAAAAATAAAAACATATATTAGCTTAGGGCTATGCACTCATTCACGTATAATTGTTGATAACTTTTTTACAAGTAATTGAATGAAGTTTTTACATTTTTTTTCTTAATTTACATAAAAAACGAACAAATTAAAAAAAAATTTACCAAAAATGTTGATTTTTTATGTTTTCACAGTTTAAAAAAATAACAATTTCTCTTATAATTGACCTTTTCTTACATATTATTGTTTGTACCTTTTTTATCAAGTAATCAGCAAAGTAATATAAACAAAAACATTCTTTAAATTGCCTATTAACTAAGCAAGTATACAATACCTACACAGTAATAATTTATTAACTTTAAAAAATATAAAATTACACACTTATAATTTTGTTGACCCTTATACTCAACACATCGAGAGAATTTGAAGAATAGCACAAGCCAGTATTCCAAGATTCGGATGCAAGGAGGAAAATATGTTAGGATACATTGCAGAGTTTATGTTTAGATTACGTTATAGCAATAATTGTCAAAGATTGCATAATTTTTTTGTTCTCTTTCAAGATTCTTTAGACGATAATATAAGTGATTGAATTATTTTTGATTATGATACATAGTTAATTTTTTTTTTCATTTTAACCTATTCATCTGAAATCTTACCTATTTTTTTAATACAAATATATTATGTTTTGTTGCCATTAAACACGAAATTATTAAATTTTGAAATCATTAACATTATTTTAAGTTATTTAACATTGAAGAATCATCAGTTGTGTACAATTATTTTTTGTAAATATTCATTTTTTTGTGTAGATCAAGGAAATAATATTACTTATATTTTTTCTATAAATCCGCCGTAAAAACGAAGATTATAAAAAAAAATCATCGAAATTGGATGGTTTTTCAATTTTCTAGAGCCAAAAAACGAGGGAACCACGATAGTTTAAAATTACCTTTTCATTTAATAAAAAATAATTTTTTAATACCCTTGCTTATTTAGTATTTAGTTCTTATCTGAAATATATATTTAAGTAATATTTTTAGCAAGTTTGTAAACATAAATTTTGGCGGATTGTCGCATTCACCATAAAATAGAAAAAATTTCAACATAAATAAATTGATCCTGTGTTGCAAAACCTGAGATCATAAAGCTCGCAATTAAGTGATGTTTTTTCCCACTTATTTTTTTTTTATCGGTCTGAATAAATATGGATTTTTGCAACGTGGTTGTTTTGGTAATGTAAGACGTTTCAAGGTGCATTGTAGATATTTAGGTAAGCCTCTAATTATTCATAATTAATTTATAAAAAGTACTTTTAAGAACATAAAAGGATTGAACTGGGAATAGTACACATGTTTTTAAGATATATGTAAAATAGCTAGTGGGGGCCACCAAAAAATTAACAGGTTTATCTATTTCCTAAAAGAAGCCACGCCAATAATTTCAATTGGCATGTGTCTTACACAAATAAGGTATTTTAAAAAAATAGGACTCTTCTCATAAATGGTACACGAAAGTTAGTTTTTCCTTTGACCGTGAATTTACATTTAAATTTGACATTGTTTCATTTTTTCTCCATGGCATTTTATAAAAGTGGATTTTTAATAAGGAAACTACAAATTTTCAAACATATTTTTTGCGAAACTTAACTATTTTTTTAACCTTTTTAATCAATTTTTTTGTTCTTGTATAGTATACACTTTTTAAGCTAATTACTGCATTATATTCATTTTTTTGTTTATAATAAATTTCACATCAAGTTTTGAAATATTTGAGTAAAATCATTAAAGAAATTCCAAAAACTTTGAGGACACAAGTATTTACCTAATAATAAAAATGATCACATTTTGTTTTGTTGCACTTGCAAGCTGAATTTCTATTGTAAACCCATTTCGTGTCTACATAACTTCCGCAGACTCATTACATTTTAGAGGGTGTATATTTATTCGAGTATCTCCCGCATAATCCGATCCTTCTAAAACTTTATATCATCCGAAAAATATAAAAGAATATGTCCCTAAACATCTTACCTCTTACCATATCTCGTATAAACGGGGCCATTTTATTTACGACCGGCATGTTTTCATTTTCTTGTATAATGTTTTATTATGTCGTAGTCTCACCCCTTGTAGGTTTTTCTTTCCGGTCTTCGGTCTTTGTTCTTCGTGTCCAGGATGGTATTTACTTCACAAAACTGCAAGGTAAATATTCGCAAACGTTAAATAATTACTAGAATAGATAACTGGTCTACTAATATGATTAAGATAATCGAGTACCTCCCCAGTTAGGTAAGGACGAGCGCTGTCTTACATAAACAGGAAATTGGGTACCAAAAACGGCCGAAAGGTATCACATGTTCTATTAAAATGATCTCATCATAGTAATTAGCATTCATGGGTCTCGCATGGCCAGGAACTAATTCTGTGCGACCTCTCTCCTGGTCTTCGTCAGACTCGTTCACGACCATCTGGATAATTTAGGCTAGTCCTAGTTTTATTTGTGAATAAAACTTTTTTCCAATTATCCATAATTTTGAGCAAAACATAACCTGATGACCTGAAAAACCTCTCTCCTGGTCTTTGTCAGACTCGTTTACGACCATCTGGCTAATTTAGCCTAATCCCAATCATTATCCATGATTTTGATCAAAACGTAACCTGGTAACATGGAAAACCTCTCTCCTGGTCTTCGTCAGACTTGTTCACGACCATCTGGATAATTAAAGCTAGGTCTAGTTTTATTTGTATGTAAAACTTTTTTCCAATTATCTAATTATCCATAATTTTGAGCAAAACGTAACCTGATGACCTGGAAAACCTCTCTCCTGGTCTTCGTCAGACTCGTTTACGACCATCTGGCTAATTTAGGCTAATCCCAGTTTCATTTGTGAATGAAACTTTTTTCCAAATATCCAATTATCCATGATTTTGATCAAAACGTAACCTGGTAACATGGAAAACCTCTCTCCTGATCTTCGTCAGACTTGTTCACGACCATCTGGATAATTAAGGCTAGTTCTAGTTTTATTTGTGAATAAAACTTTTTTCCAATTATCCAATTATCCATAATTTTGAGCAAAACGTAACCTGATGACCTGGAAAACCTCTCTCCTGGTCTTCGTCAGACTCGTTTACGACCATCTGGCTAATTTAGGCTAATTTTAGTTTTATTTGTGAATGAAACTTTTCTCCAATTATCCAATTACTCATGATTTTGAGCAAATCGTAACCTGATAATCTGGAAAACTTCTCTCCTGGTCTTCGTCAGACTCGTTCACGACCATCTGGCTAATTTAGGCTAATTTTAGTTTTATTTGTGAATGAAACTTTTCTCCAATTATCCAATTATTCATGATTTTGAGCAAATCGTAACCTGGAAACCTGGAAAACCTCTCTCCTGGTCTTCACCAGACTCGTTCCCGACCATCTGGATAATTAAGGCTAATTCTGGTTTCATCTGTGAATGAAACTTTTTTCCAATTATCCAATTATCCATGATTTTGAGCAAAACTTAACCTGATAATTTGGAAAACCTCTCTCCTGGTCTTCGTCAGACTCGTTCACGACCATTTGGATAATTTAGGCTAATTCTAGTTTTATCTGTGAATAAAACTTTTTTCCAATTATTCAGAGATCTCTCTAGTAAGCAAGGGCGTAATGGCTGGTCTCCAACTGTTTAGTCCTGCTTTATTTAACTGTATTTTTACTGTTTTAGAAGAAATTTTGACATTGCGGACAGCTTCGAATTTGTTTCTAATCACAGAACTAGTGACAGTCTAATTCTTAAAGCGAATCGTCTAATAAAACGTTTATCTCGGTCGTTAATATTAAGTATAATTAAGTGATATAATTTTAAAAAGATTATGGTAAAAAGTTGAAGTATAGTTAATATCTAGATGATTTATTAATAAATAAAAGTTTATTGTATTACCTAAAGAAAGATTTAAATAAATTGTTTGGACTAAATATCCTAACAATATTTATTTTCTTAACTCTTAGGAATCCTTGTATGTACCTACCTACATATATTAAGTGATCCAGAAATTTTTTTGCCTGCTAATCCATTATTAACTTCTATTCATAGCCAACCTAAATGATATTATTTTTTTTATTACGTTTAATTCCTAATAAATTAAGAAAATTAAAAATTTTGTATTGAAATTTTAAAGATAAAATGGAGTAACGTAATATCGCGGATGCGGATCTGCAACAACATATTGTAGTGCAGTGTATTTCACACTCAAGCTACCGTAATTTTAAAGGCCGTAAAGCAATAATAAAATAAGGTTTTTGATTTGGCGTGATTAAAAAAAGCGAGGGTGGTTGGATAGGAATAATTCTTTATTTAGGTATTCCGCGGGGAGCAACATTGTTTCTGGACCCCTGTGTTTTACTTAATAAGTGCATCGCAAATGTTGGTGAATTTTAAATGAGGGACGTTTCTGTTTACTTTAGAATTTTATTGCGGTGTGAAAATTTAAAAAAAAAATGTAAATAAAATTCTCGGACTGAATTTTTATAATTGCATTTATTCATTCGGAGACATTTCGAATAATTCACTAAATTGACAAGAACTTTTAACTATTCTTCTATTTTTTAAAATTATTTTAAACAATATCTGCTGATGCAAAATAATAACAAATTAGATATTGCTGTGGAATTAAACAATTAAACGTCTTTGAATCTATCGTCAAAACCAGTACGATTAGTTACTTTATTTTTTATAAATTAAGTTAAATTTATGTTAAAAATGATAATTTATCAATTAAAATATATTTTTTTGGCTAAACATCTTGTCGGCAAAGCATCAGAATACAATACAGCGTGAACAAAAACAAAAAAGAGCCATTTGCAGAAACCTCGTCAACATTTTAGAAAAACGCTCAGACCCGTCGATTTTTTATTAAAGAGGGACATTTTTTCCACTATTTTTGACTCTACTACTTTCAACCCCAAGCCCCAAGGGTAAGAAATATCCCAAAATTTTTAAATGGCATTGGTTGTCGAATAAGATGTCTTTTGAAAGCTCTGACAATTTTCTTTACAATAGTTACATTTCCTCCCAATACTTTGAAAAATTTACATATTAAAATTTCAGTTATTTTAGATGCTTACTTACTACTTCATTGATTAAATGTTCAAACTGATAATCGCACGTTTCCATACAATAATAAAGATTTTGTTCAAGACGTTCACGCACATTCCGAAGCATTTCCGGAGTAATTTGACGGCACTCGTCAACGATTCATTGACGCCAACCTTTTAACGACGCTGGTTGTGTTTTATAGATTTTACATTTCAGATGTCCCCACATAAAGAAATTCAAGGTGTTAATAGTTTATTAGTAGTATTTTTTTTATTTCATACCAAAATTGTTAAATCGTATTTTACTTTACAACATTGGCTGTTATCCAGTCATGGATAGTCGAGGTCCTTTAAATTACTTACAATATATTATAAGAAACTTCCAAAATCACAAAAAATTAATTTAAAACATTCGTAAAATCTTTAAACATTTAGAAATAAAGGCAATAAAGGCATATAATCAAAATCAGGTTCTCACAGATATTCCCCGGGGTCACCATTTTGGCAGTATTGTGCCAATATATTCAAATGAACATATTACTCGATAAAGTTTTAATACAGAATTCCTTACAAAATACTTAAACAAACTTTCATAGTGACAATAAATAAATTAAAAACTTCTGTCAAATGTTTGACATCTAGTAAATGCCCAGCACTTTATAAATACAGATATCTATAGTATGATAAAATTCTCACATTTAAACTATATGCATCACCATCTATCGGCAGAGTTAGGAAAACTGCTTCCATAGACAAGAAAAGTGTGACATCACAAATGTCATTCTTGTCAAAAAATGATTCCAAACAAACCTCTGTCAAATTTAAACCAGCTTGTCAAATATTGATTCCATGAAAATGTTTGGTAAAAGATTGTGTTCATCGTGTTATAAATAAAATATGTATATTATCTTTTATTTTATAACTCTATTATGTTAAAGGTATTAAAAAAGATAGTTTGCAAAGCATCAACGGAGGACGTAACCTCAAATTCTTTGTTTGGAATCAGTTTTTGACAAGAATGACATTGGTGACGACACCTTTTTTTGTCTATTAGGTATAGTTTAAAAAATTCAGACAACATATGATAATACTTGAAATGGATATTTACCGTATATTGATTGCTTTTAAATGTAAATATATTTAAAATAAATAAATAATATGTATAAATAATAATAAATCGGCTTTATTTAACAACTGTACAAGCATTTGCCATAAAAAGGCGAAGATTAGCTAGATAGCTACTCTTGTACTCTTGATATTTTCAGTATACAAAAAATAAAATAAAAAAAAGCATTTTATGATGTTTATAATATTGATCAGTAGTGGAGAAAAAATAAAGAAAATAGTATATATTGTATTTGGAAAATCTATCAGTGTGACTATGGTTTAACAGCTCATTTTTAACGACTATTTTAAATATATCAAGTGGTGTTGATAAGTCTGGTTGGAAGGAATTATAAAGTTTTACCTCATTATAGGTAAACTGCGTTCAAACGGAGATGTCGAGTGGTGTAGCATGTTAAATCATATATCCTCAGATTAAATATTAATCCACAGCAAGTATTTCGCACTCGTTAAAGTACATTTATTAGGACATGAATAGAAGACAATGTTACAATAATTCAGAAGGGATAAAAATAAAGATTTTGAAAGTTTTTTTCTTGTTTCGAAATTTAAAATATGTTTATTATTATATCTTCGGCTCTTGTCACTGTAGCGTGATAAATTATACATACCAGTTTGTATGGTCACGCCTTTTTCCCGTAGGGATGGGTAAAGACCACTTCCATCCACTTGTTACGGTTCTTACACACATCTTTACTTCCTCTACTTTCATCAGTGCTCTAATACATGCTCGTCGGTTGTTGGTACTCTTGACAGCTGGCCTTTCTTCAAAACAATGTTGATCTGATCGATATATGTTCGCCGAGGTCGACCTCTACCGACTTCCGTCCATTCACACTCGCCTTATAAATTTATTTCGTCAATCTTCCTTCATCCATCCTTTCTACGTGTCCAAACCATCTAAGCATTCCTTCATTTATCTTTGTAACCACATCTTCTTTTACACCACAGCGTTCTCTTATCTCACTATTCTTTACTTTATCCAACCGAGTCAGTCCGGCTATACTTCTCAGACTACTTATCTCCGCAGCATTAATCAGATACACTATTCTATAATAGTAGAGATTTAAAAAAAAATTATTTAAACGGCAAGTAAAAGCATTATTTGCAACAATTTTTTGTATGATATTGATCTAAAATTAACTTGAAATCATCCTACACGTGTATCCACAGAATTTTTATTTATTTACAACAAACCGCCTCAAAGAATCCATCATTAATAACCCCACTATTCAAGAAAAAATATATCCCTAATACAAGGCGCATCTTTAACTTCACACGCAGTTCTCCACAATATCCTTTTTTAAACATGATTGATGCATCTCCCGAGACCACGGTCAAAACAGAAATGACAAATGTTTTGAGAAATATAAAAAGTTTTCTACTACAAAAGTTTTTTGAAAAATTATTGTGGATTGAATTTACGCGTTCGGCGTTGCCTGTTAAGTTGAAAACTTCGATTCCTGTGGGAGGCCATCAAGCATCAAGTAGGCAAACATCAGCGCGGCTATGCGGCATATAGGGAAATGGTCAAACGGAAAAAGAAACCGCTGCAAACCCGGCCGAACGAAAGAAGTTTGTAATAAATACACCAAGAAATATGATACCAAAACCTTATATTTAATCTTAAAACCTAAAAGATTACTTTCCAAAAGATTTCTCTTTCTGATTTAGAGGCATCATATAAATGTGATGGTAGTCTAGGTATATTGAAATTATTTCCAAAATTTTTTGGATAATATTAAGATGTTTTCTGTAGTGTCACAATTGTGTCAAAATTTGGTGGTAAAATTGTCCAGGATGAGAATAATTATAGGCAAGACATTGAAAGGTGGAAAGTTAAGGTGAGATAGGTACCTATCAGTTACAGATCAGATCAGATACAAATAGACTCAGGCAGGAACAGGTTGATTCCATCAATAGAAATCTTGAAGCAATCGTCGAGTGGGGAACCAACAATCTTGTCAATAATATGTCTTGGCATGACCATGTTGCTAACATCGCAAAGTCGGCAAGCCAGAGGCTAGGTTTTCTGTGGAAAGATAGAAAGTTTTTTACTCCTGATCAACTGTTGACGACGTACAAGGCTCAAATCCGACCTCTACTGGAGTATTGCTCGCACATTTAGGGTTCAGCACCAAGGCATTCTCTTCGTCTTCTAGATTCCATTCAGAAAAGAGCCATTCGTTTGATAAACAGCCCAACTCTCACAGATACCCTTCACCCTCTAGAACATAGAAGAAGAGTTGCAGACCAGTCATTGCTCTACAAATATTTCCATGGCAGATGCTCCAGAGAAATAAAAACTCTTGTACCACCATTGGCCACATTCGGCCGAAGAACTCGGCACGCTGATCAGTCTCACCCATTTACTCTCAAGATTGACACTACAAGGACCAATCTTTATCAAGAATCCATCTTTTACAGTGCTGCTACGGAATGGAATAAGCTTCCAAAATCAGTTTTTCCAGAGAACTATGACCTGCAACTTTTTAAAAAGCGTGTCCACAATCATTTCCTTTCTATAATCCATTCCCCTTCTAATAGTCGCAGTGCGACAAAAAAAAAAAAAAAGAAAAAAGTTAACTCGTTGATAGAAGGAGAGGTTGTTTCTTTTTCTGGTATGATAAAGGTCATTGAATCTGTTTAAAAGCACATGGTGCTTTCTAGTTGTTGCAAATGTTAAAGAAATATATTCTATTCTTGGTGTCAATAAAGGTTTACCGGATTTAATATAGATACAAACTTTCCCTGCAAATGGTATGTAGTGCTTCAAAGGAAAATCGGATTCCGCTATTATGTAAAGGGTTTTGCAAGAATTTTTTACTTTGCTCCATTGTATACGATACTTTTAGTCAATTTTAGATCCAACAAGTATCCTGTCGATATACATTAGTATATTATAGTCAGCGCCCCATGATTTATAAGCAAATGACTTTATTAAGTTTAGTCCTACTTGACAATTTAATTGGAGAGATTTTACGTGTGTTTCCATTAAAGTTTTCGGTCCAATATCATTCCAAGAAATTTTATGTTATTTGTATACCTAGAGGTTGGTTGTGCAAATGACAAATATTTTTAAATACGCTTTTAGTTGTTATTTATTAATAAAAATAATCCTTCCATTTTTCAACATCTTTTAAATATGTCGGAAATAAAATTTTAAATACTGAAGCGTCAATTGTTAAGAAAAATAACGTACCAAAATGTTTTAACTTTTTATTTCTCTCAGTGTAATTCGACCGGACAAACATCAGATAATAAAACAAACTATGAATATGTAAAATATATATACACGGAAACGCGAAATATTGTCTCCTTTTTGCATATCATTTTGCATGAGTGAATTTTAGCCTATTTGCACTCTAGAATTGGATGTTTGGGGAATTTTGAGCAAGCGTCCAAAATGCGTGATTTTATTTACTGTCCCTCGTGTTCCTTAGTTTGGGAATATTAAGTTTACCTACTCGTTTCTTTACTCCGCTTTTGAAACACCGCATGAGAAATAAAAAAAAAGATATTTCTGTTTGATAAACGTATGTGAGCGGGATAAGTTGGTCTTATTTGGATTCACAAACTTTTAGTGGTGCGGATATTCATGATTCAAATAATATTTACAGATCTTAAGGTAGGTCTCCATTAGCGATTTTAAGTTGCGCAATTTTTAAGTCTCAAAAATATAACCTTTTTTTTCAAAGGCACATATACGACCTATTCTGGAATACTGCTTCCATAAACTCCCTTACTTCAGTGGAATACTGCAGAAAGGTTGCTGATCTGATTTTCTTTTACAGATATTTTTGTGAGCGATGCTCTTCAAAAATATCCTCTTTCGTTTCACCGTTGGTAGTTTCTTTACAAATGTTAAACTTTGTCCTTACTAGTGATTTCTAGTCAGCGAAAGTTCTTATCAAGGCATACAGTCTCTAAAAGTTTTAGAAGAACATTTATTTCTATCTTTCTTTTCCATGACTCTTTGGTACATTGGCACTATTGCTGATGATATGAGTTGTGTGGGGCATATAATCAATAAAAATATACATTGATTTTGACAGAGAAACGTGTGTCATTGAATTACCTAAATATTTATTAATATTATCGATAATTATTTAAAACAAGAGAAATAACAAACAATAGAAATAAAACGGGGAGTCAGACAGGGCGATACACTATCCCCGAAATTGTTTATTACAGTCCTCAAACATGTATTTAAAAGATTAAACTTAGAGCAAAAGGGCGTTATTATTGATGGAGAAAGACTTCACCATCTCCGCTTTGCGGACGATATCGTTCTTCTGGCTTACAACATCAGCGAAGTCAAAGATCTTCTACAAGACTTACAAAATATAGCACAAAAGGTGGAATTACATTTAAACTTTAAACAAATACCAAAATGATGACAAACATGGTGCCTAGCGAACCTATAAAGATTGGAAATGTGTGCGTCGAAATAGTGGACAAATATATGTATCTGGGCCACGAGATAAGAATTGACAGGGATAACAAGAAATGTGAGCTGTCCAGAAGAATCACCTTGGGCTGGGCGGCATAGGAGAGATCAATACTTGGTCTAAACCTAAGAGAACGTGTCAAAAATAAAGATATACAGAGAAGAACACAAGTAAATAATGTCGTGGAGTATATACTAAAATCAAAATGGAAATGGGCCGGACACATAGCAAGAATTATCGAATACCGCTGGACAAAGAGGATACTGGAATGAAGAACCGACAAACACAGCAGAGGTCGACCTCCCACCCGATGGAGCGACGATTTAAAGAGGATTGTTACAAACTGGATTGCGACTGCCCAGGACAGGGAAACGTGGAATGACCTTGAGAAGGCCTATCTCCGACAGTGGACGCAAGGGGCTTAAAATAATATATAACACAAAAGTTTGTAATTAGAAATTTTGTTCAAAACACCTCAAAATAACTTCACTAGCAATGTTCGCCACCAAAAAATAGTATCGTATCGAAAATCGGTCACAATCACGATGCGCCAACTTAAATGCGTCCCCTCTCTTTCATTGTCTAAGATATCAGGCATGAAAATAAATAGGAATTGTTTTATTTTTTCCTTTGAACTGAGAGGATTTCAAGGATGTTTGGAGAAATGTCAGGATAACAGTAATTATCTGTTTGACTTGACGTAACGAAACAAATACATAAAATGAAACACACACTTTTTCTTTTGTTAATTTTTCTTATGCTTGCAGCTCTAAAATTACTGCCTTAAACAATCATTAACAGAGGTATGATGTAATAGTGCCAGATATTTGGGGATATTAAGCCACCAAATAGCCATAAACACAAGGACAGTGTAACAAGGGTATAAAAAGTCATGGAAATTATGGGAATGATAAATAACTGAAACAGAAATGTAATAGTTTATAAACCTTATATACATTTTTTACTGCCATATCGAGACAATGTAAACACTTGTAGGGTAGCCATTTTGTTTTGGGGTTTAGTAAGAAGCGCACAGGCTGCACATTGGGTTTTCCAAAAAGATTCTTATGTTCTGCAGATGTTTCCTCAGACAACAGTGCTGTTGACTAGTTCTGTTAACAGCCTGATCTTTTTCCTATCCAGCTCTAAATCCTAAGTAACAACTTTTTAACATTGCAAAATATATAGATTACTAAAATGAATTTTCTAGATTTCAATGCCTGTCATGGAGCCCCCTTACCTCGAAAGCCCCAGTTGCTCCGGCCTACATGTTTAGGTATGTTACGTTTTTTATAAATTGCTTTCATTTTTTTATAAGTGACCGAACTCCAATGGTGTAACAAATTTTTTTGGAATAGCGACAAAGTGACCCATAAAAATCAAGCTAAGCAAATAAATTCTTGTAGCTTGCCACGTCTTTTTCGTTCTCTAAAGAGTACTCTGCTAGCGGTTTCTCTACTGGCAAATTATGCCCGAGCTCAGCCGTAGAGGGTAGAAGAAAAAAAATAAAAGTGAGCTGCGCCACCGACTTAAACGGTATAAGCCGAAAACCCCTAGATCTTATAGGCACTAGCAGAGCTACAAGATAAAAAGCTATGATTATGGTGAACCAAATAAATAAAATTATAGCAAAAATATGTTGGATACTTTACTCACACAATAGATAATTAAGGTACACAGTTCAATAGCAACATCATAACAAATATAGTCAAAGTTAACAGCTATGGTAAAATTTCCTTGCTAAAACAAACCAAAAATGTAAAATTTACAACTTTATAAAATAACCAAAACAGAAGTAAGAGTAACAGACTTTACCAAGTTACAACAAAAAGTAAGACATAAATAAATTAACTCATTAATAACACTAATTCAAACATTTACATAAAGGCAAAGAACAAAAGGTAAAACATATATATAAGTTAATTCATTAATAACACTAATTCAAACTTTTACATAAAGGCAAAGAAAATTCACTAATTAACCGTTTACATAAAGATTTTCACTGCCAAAACAATCGAGTTAATTTAAAAATATCTTTACAATGGTTGTACTTTAAAATATCAAGATTGTAGGATATTTACAAATAAGTAGGAAGAAAATATGTTTTTACTTGGACATAAAGAATTATTGAGAAGGTTATTTTAATCCAAGTTTAGTTTTGGCATGTTATCTAATGCAATAAATAGTTTCCAACAATGTACTATATTAATAAACTAAAACAGAACGTAATAGTGGTGTCAGCATGAGTCACTGCGTTATATATTTAAAAATAAATCACTTATAACCTTTGGGTATACGAATTCACAAAGTACTATATTTATAACTAAAGCAAAACTTACACGTGGTGTCGAACGAGACAAGGCGTTATATATTTAAAAACAAATCACTGATAACCTTTGCGTATGCGAATTCACATGTACTCCTGTGGCTGGTTAGATTATGGGGCGGCACCGGTTAATGAACAATGGCTTCCCTCAAATAAATCCCGATAACGGCTATTCAACTCGACACCAACTCCAAAATATCCACAACAAAGGCAAGACAAAATGGTCAAGTTGAAAATCAAATGGTTTTTCTTCAAAATCCAATTAAGATGGCCCAAATACAGCTAGATATGAAAGAAATCCCATAGAGGTTCTGCACACGTGCTAATAACACACCGTCCCCAACAACCTTCACCAACACCTCCGACTTCGATGATGCTCTCCAAACGACTCACGCTCCTAACCCGGAAATCAAGAAAAATGGCGTGGAATAAACGTCAACCCACAATCTTCTCAAATCTGTGCCTCGTTCGTGTGGATATCCAGTCGCATCCACACAGAAATTGCAAACTAAACGATAATCCTATCCCTACAAGTTATGCAACATCATCTACAACGAATAATATATTTGAATTACAGCATAGTGTACTGTATGCAACAAGGAATACGAACCTCACCTGAGACAATTATAATGAACGGTAGAAGGGAAAAAATAGGCACGTGACAAGCTAGTAGACGTATATTTTGTATTAAAGCTTTCCAAAATTCGTTATAGAGTCGCATCAACAACATTTTCATTAGAAAGTGTCGCAAATGAAAGATCTCCCAAAGAGAGACCACCTAAACTAACCGAGCTCGAAGCCCACCGGGATGCGCCGTAATTGTTCTAATGATATCTATCATGAGTACATTCCGTCAGACAGAAGCAATCTAATTATGCAATTTAGGTTGACACGCAGTTGCCGGCGAGGCCGCATCGCCGGGGAGATGAGTGACAACGCCGCACTAATCATTGATGCTCGACTGCAAATCTCCGGCCGTTTCGGATGCACCTCGAATACAATCTGAGCAATTAGTTTCCATCGATTGCCAATTCCCACAAGTTGGCCGTGCGCATTTTGTTATTCAATTGTTACACTAGGATGTTTATCGGGTAATGCGATTATCCTGTTTGAGCGAACGTTAATCACACGAAGGATGAACTTTAAGCAACGCTCCTCTTTGGCAAAGCGACTCACGGGGTATATTTTGACTGTCTATCGATTTATTTTTTCAAAGGCAAACATTTATAATAATTTAATTTTAATATTTTGGCAATACTTTACAGGACCAACGGAGATCGTGTCTTATTTTTAAGACCAAACACCATTAATTATTGCAATCTTATCACCAATACGATCATTAAGTAAGTTAATATTATCGTAACTTAATCCTACAAATTATTTTAAAGTCAGGTTCACTAAAAACAGAGGTCTACAAAAAATGTGGTCCTGTTTGTTGTTAGACAGCTGAAGATCGTTTTTGAAATGATGTTCTGCGTAGAATCCGAATCAGAGGTCAAAATTGGGCCATCGCGTTGAAATTTTGAAATATTTAAGGTTCCTTATCCTAAGCAGCTTAGTCGTGTCCCCTCTCGAACATAGGCCTCCCCTTCTATTTTTCATCTTTGACGGTCTTGTGCAATGTGTTGCCATCCTCTCCCTGTCTTCCGGTAAATGTCATCCATCCACCTTTTCTGGGGTCTCCCTTTGCCACGTTTGTGTGTTTTTGATCTCCACTGCATGACTATTTTTGTCCATCTGCTGTTCGGTGGCCTGCCCATCTCCACTTTGTTTCTGTAATGCACTGAATTACGTTGTGCACACCACCCGTATGTCGTAATTATTTATCTTGTCCCTCAAACTAATGCCTAGCATTGCGCGTTCTATGGCCCTCTGAGTGACTCTCAGTTTGTTTGCACTTTTTATGGTTAGCGTCATGAATTCCAGACCGTACGTCAGTACAGGGAGTGTGCACATGTCATGCACTTTTATTTTCATGTTTATAGGAATACCTAGATATTTCAGGATAAAGCGCAGCTTTCCAAATGTTGCCCAGGTCATGTTCACTGTTTTGGTAATTTCAGCCTTTTGGTTCTCTTTCCCAAGTTTGATCTTGTGCCCCAGATAGACGTACTCGTCTACCTTTTCTGTTTCTTAGCCTTCGATGGTAATTAGGTTTGCCCCGTTTAGACTCATAAACTTGTTTTTGCAGTGTTCATCTCTGGTACCACCTCCTGCGATGCTTGCTTTAGTTGCTGTATCATTTCTTTTAGTTCTTCGAGTGTTTTACCGATTAGCACGATGTCGTCGGCGAACCTTTCATTCACGCCTTTGTTTTTCCCATATTTAAGGTTATGAACTCAAAAAATGCGTCTAATGGCAACTTTAAAGGTTAGGTGCACAAAATATTTTTGGTCTTCTGTTGTCTTCTGGTTGCTTCATTTTAAACTACTCTTACGCTCCAAAATAAGCTATTACGTGATCAACTACGATGTTTTCTTGTAACGTTACGATCTATTTAAGCTATGAAATATATTCCAACAAAGTCATAAAAATTCACATAAACCCATTGAGGCAAACATTTATTTACTGGTCAAATTTTCTTTAAAATATATATTTGGAGGTTATTGGGATCGTTGGGTATGATAATTAAGTAAAAAATAAATTTTTATTTACAAAATAAATGTAAAAAAAATTATTTTGTTATCTAAAAAATTTTACTTAAGGGTTGTTTTTGGGATCGCTGACTACGAATTTCATGTCTAAAATAGAAAATTATTATTTTTAAGATTGTAAAAAAAAAACGATATTGTTTTTTAAAATAATGTACCCTGGAATTGTTTTGGGTCAATGTGAACACGCATGGCGTTGCTGGGATATATAACATGACTTAAAATAATTGTAACTTTGCAAGAAAGTTGCAAGTGACTGCTTAATAGTTTATTTTGAAGGTTAGGAGTCCGACTAAATGATGAAACTGAAAAAAACCAAAAAAATGTAGTGCACAACTTTAAAAGTACCAAAAAACCCATTTTGGGTATCTAACCTCCAATATTTTAAATTCATTAAGTGGTGTGAGTGTGTAATATGTTTTAGCAGTTTGAAGTTTTAATGATGGTGACAAGGTTTTGTTTTGTGCTTTAGTGTAAATACCATTATTGACATCTAAATAAATTGATGGTTAAAAATTGTAAAGTTGCTGAGAAGATAATGACACAATTATATGGTAAGTTGTTTATTTTGTGAGTGTTCCCTGACACCAATTAACACTTAATTAACCATTGTTCTACAAAACACGTCAAAATAATGTTTTTAATATTGTTTCGATTTAATGATCTTAAGATAGTATATCTTTGTTGTAGCTTTCCTAAATATGGAAGCAGAAAAACACAATGGATTAATTTAGTAAAAAATCCTGAATTCATTTTCAAAAGCATCAGTGTTTTATCTTCTCATCATTGTGCTAAAAATTGTTTTTATCTATCATCTAATATAAAAGTGGGACTATTTGAGTTACCCAAGTGCTGATGATCAAAGAACCCCGCACAAATCAAATGGGAAATGGGTGCTAGTCGAATTGGTTAAAATTTGGATATGTTGTAATTTATACATTTCGGATAAAAAGTCTCCATGTGGCCGAGACCTAAAAATGGACAGTTTTTTCGGTATCGAAGGTCGAAAGTTGCAGATCTGAGAAGTACGGCACTTGAATTGCAAGTATATATCCATCCGAAACGACTACTAGAACTGGTTTTACCAAGTGTCGACCTTTATGAGTACAGTAGGATTGTCGGAGAGCTCTAAAATTGCTACTTTTTGGAATAGAGATTATTTGGCTCTGGATTATATAGATTGTTGGCGAATTCTGTAACGTGTCTTTCAATATAAAGATTTCTTGTTATAGCATCAAATCCTATATTATTAGAAACAAAATGTTGCGTTAGTGATTGTCTAACCGTAGCGATTGTTAAACTTGTTAACTGTCTACTTGCATACATATTTTAACATGCCAATGAGAAAATCGTCCGAAAGGCCATGACATAGTTTACATAGAAACAGTAACAGATCTTTTTTATTGATATCTCTCGAACCGTTTTGACAAGGTACTTTGTCACAATAAGTAAACGGATCATGAAACTATTGTTTGGTCGCAAGAAAAAAACTTTTGAACTTCTGTTAGGAAAAACTATTCTCATTATCAAATCTTGCAAGACTCTTGGCCACAGTACGAAGTCCTTGCAAGAAATTGTAGTTGAGGTCCCCTGATAAGGTCTGTTAATTTAACGTAACCCGTTGATGAAGGGTTTTAAAATACAACCTCGGTCATCTAAATGATGTTGACATGACTTCACATTTTAAAGAATATAAATATATGCAATGATAAAAACCTCAGCTTTACAATCCACTGACAATCTATGTAAATCATCAGACAAGTACTATTTCTGGTTTGCTTAACATCAAATGGTGGTCTTTCTTATCCCTCCTGGCTACGTATGGCGATTTCACATTTATCGGCATTTTCTTTTCCATCTATTTTAGTCATGAGTCTAGGGGTAAACACGTGTTTTTGAAAATTTAAACCATTTTATTGATAAAAGTATTATAAAAAAATATAATTGCTCATAACTTAAATCTATAATCAAATCATAGAGTGCCAATAAAATTTATTTGTTACTGTTACCGTAATAAATTATTATTTATTAATATTATTTTTAGTTTTTTTTAATTTATTTTTTTTATTTTAAAAGCCCACGCCTCTGCCAAAACGAATAGTCGGCCATATGCCACCTCCATTCCGGTCAATACTTATCTGAGACTAGGTATGCTCATTCCCGAAGTTTTATATGAAAGGCATATATTTATTCAAAAAAGAAACCTGTTGGGGCAGTATCACAATCTTTTCCTACATTTATTTATTTATCGTATGGCATACATCACATAAAATATTGTATAAGTTAACAGGACAACATATAGCACAATGTACAAACAGTGTAAAAATGTAAAGTATAAAAACACGAAAATATAGCATAATTACAGTTGAATGTCTAAGTTGTTAATATAATCAATTGATTCTGGTGTCGCTGTCAGGAACTCATTTGGCTGACCTCCATATGCCCTCAGGTTGCAATCTTCCGTGATGTGGCGGATCGTCTGCCTTTCAGCGCCGCAGTCACACTGTGGGGAGGGTATTATGTTCCACTTGTAGAAGGCATCGGCACACCTGCCGTGGTTGGTCCTAATCCGGTTAAGTGCTACCCATGTCTTGCGTGGTAGTTCAAAGCCGGCTGGGGGAGTTGTTATGCACGGCATGTTGAGAAATTCCGGTTGGGCTGCTTCGGTCCATTTCTGCCTCCACTCATTTATTGGGTTGAAGTCAACGGCCTCCAAGTTTAGAGCCGTTTTGATGGGGGGTTTTCTTGAACGCAACCTATTCCTGTCTATGTCCTCGATGTCTCTGTTTATTGGTAGGTGTGGGTTTTGAATAACCTTGTTGTACTCTCTGACAAGTGCAGTGGATCTCCGTATCGATGGAGGAGGGATATGGCTTAGAACTGGTAGCCAATAACTCGGTGTAGATTTAATTGTGCCCGAGATTAAACGCATCGTGTGATTCAATTGAACGTCGACCATTTTGACATGAGGGCTGTTTAGCCAGACCGGAGCACAATATTCCGCCGTAGAGTAGACCAGCCCTAACGCGGAACATCGAAGCGTCGTTGCGGAGGATCCCCATGAAGTGCCACAGAGTTTTTGTATGATGTTATTCCTTGTTTTGAGTTTTGAGGCAGTCTTAGTTAGGTGTTGTTTGAAGGATAAAGTTCTATCGAGAGTAACTCCCAGGTATTTAGGATACCGGTTGTGTTGCAGCAGCCTGTTACCAAAGCTCACATTGAGTTCTCTATTGGCCATGCGGTTGTTTAGGTGAAAACAAGCAACCTCCGTCTTGCTTGCACTAGGTTGGAGTCTCCAGTTGTGAAAGTATTTCTCTAGGGTTTCCAAGTCATCTGTTAGCACTTCTTCCGTCTCTTCAATCGATTTGCTTCTGGTTGCTATTAACCAATCATCAGCATAGCCAAATTTTCTAGATCTTGTTGTGGGCATATCCGCAATGTAACAGCTGAACAGGAGAGGAGCTAATACTGAGCCTTGAGGTAGGCCGTTATTGAGTTTCTTCCAATCGCTCAGTGAGTTTCCCATGACAACGCGAAATAATCTATTGCTCAGCATATTATCGATTAAACCCACAGTTGTTTTACAGGGTATTTGACGTAGGAGTTTATAGAGCAGTCCTTGTTTCCAGACTGTGTCATATGCTGCAGTCAGGTCTATGAATGCGACGGATGTTTTGAGCTGCTTCTGGTATCCGGCCTCTATATAAGTCGTAAGTGCCAAGACTTGGTCGGTACAGCTTCGCTTTGGCCTGAATCCAGCTTGCTCGACTGGTGTGCTTTCTAGGATCTTCACGCTTATTCTATTGTATAAAAGGCGTTCTAATAGTTTATAACTGGCACTTAAAAGCGCGATTGGACGATAGCTCTCTGGTTTGTCATTTGGCTTTCCTGGTTTTAGGATCGCTATTATCTTTGTTTGTTTCAGTGAGCGTGGGATAATTCCTGTGTTTAAAATATTAGTGTAAAATTTTGCCAACCAGTTGCGGGCACTTTTTCCTAGATTTATTAGGAATTCCGGGTGTATACCATCGAAACCTGGAGCTTTACCTGACTTGACACCCTCTAGTGCCTTCGTAATATCCTCGAGGGTGAAGGTCCGAGAGTATGTTGAATGTATTTCGGCGGCGGCTTTTAGGCGTTTAAGCTCCCTCTTAATTTGGGTGGAGTGCTCTCGGTCTCCGGGTGCCCTTGAAGTGGAGACGATATGTGAGGCAACAGCACTTGGTGTTACGGCAGGATTGTCACGGATCGGCACGTTTCCACTTCCAAGTTTTCGTAGGAGGGTCCACGCCTTCCTGCTGGATTGTTTGAAGTCCATAGCCTCAACAGTTTCTATCCACTTCTGTCTACGTGCAGCGTCTAGGCTATGTAAGAGCTCATCCGCTATATCCTGTTCACCACTCTCAAGGAACTCTTGGTATAGGATTTCACTTGAATTACTCCAGCCAGGGATGTAATCCTTTCGGTAGCCCCTAGGGATGGTCTTTTTGGCTGTGCTTATTACTAAGTCGACAAATCGCTCGTAGTTTGCGCTCGTTGGTGGGATGAATCTGAGGCATTTTTCAAGGTTAGTGGTGAAAGCGGGCCAGTTTGCTTTATTGAAGTTCCATCGTGGCCGGGGAATAGATGACACTAGGGGGACTTGAGTACCAACCTCGATGAGGACGGGTCGGTGCTGGCTATGTGGAAAGTCAGGAAGCACTTTCCGGGAAGTCACTAGTGGGAGATTACTTTTGTCTTTCGAAACAAAGCAGAGGTCGGGGTTGTACTCCCTTTGCCAAGCAGCAGATTTAAAGGTTCCTCGATCTTTCGCGTCGAATACTAAATGTAAGTTAAGGTCTTCGGCCCAGTTGGTTAAGAGCTCACCATTCTTGTCGTTGCTTTGATACTTCCACTCCTGATGATGGCTATTAAAGTCGCCAATGTAGACCGCTGGGTGGTTGCGTTGGTGAAGTACGTCTTGAGGCCATAGAGTA
Source organism: Agelastica alni (assembly GCA_950111635.1). Taxonomy (NCBI): domain Eukaryota; kingdom Metazoa; phylum Arthropoda; class Insecta; order Coleoptera; family Chrysomelidae; genus Agelastica; species Agelastica alni. The sequence continues at coordinate 15,725,476 of OX467711.1, forward strand.
TTTGGGGGTTTGTAAACATTTGTGACTGTTATCTCTCCCATCTGGGTAGTGATCACGTGGATATTATTGGTGGAGGATTTATCTATCAGTACCGCATTCTCAATTGTGTTACGTATATAGGTGGCAATACCGTATGCTCGGTCATAAGTTGCTGCCATTGTTTCATAGCCCGGTATCATACCTCTCGTGCGAAGCTCTGTATCATTATTCAAATGAGTTTCTTGGATAACGACCAGGTCAATATCGTTATCATGTAAAAGTTTAGACAGGTATTGGCATTTAGCTCTGCTTATGCCCTCAATATTCAACTGGCAAATACGGACTGAGGGTCCAATATTTCTAGTCTTTAGGTTCTGAGAAGAACCGTGAGTGTTTCTAGGGTTAGCCATTGTGATGTCTTGTAGCCAGGAGATCAAAAAGAAAATGATAGTCTGGCTGCCGGATTGTGCTAGTTCATTTAGCGTTACCCAGGGTGCACGTGTAGTATTCTACTACGGACGCGAACTAGCTTTACACCCCCTTTTCCTACAACTAAAACAGCATAGGTACCGATACTTTTTTGAATATCTACGAATGCAGGTAAAGCATTTGCTTTCCAGCCATTTCTCGAACGGCTTCGTTCTCTTCAGTTTTTTTAGCTAGTTAATGTTGTCAAGGAGTTGGATGGTCTCTACATTCACATGGTTAAGAGCCGTTGATCATGTCTTTCACCAAACCAAGATATCTATTGTCTGGATAACAGTATCCATCTGATGCTCTAGCTGTTTCTGAAGAACAAGGAAGCTCTTTAACACTTTTTTCTGAAAGCGATGTATAATTTTAATGTTAATTTAATTTGCTTAGTCGCAAAGCTGAATTTTATAGGTCCACACCAGTTTACTTACTAATAACAATTTGTTGTAAGAATTTAGAGTAGAATTTTTTTTTCATCAACCAGTAGCTTGGCATCTAGTCATTTCCAGATATTTTGCTGTATTTGTATAATTTATCTATTCCGACTGGAATATTTTGTTACTTTTGTTTCGTTTAGTTTGATACACCAGTGTCTGGTCAAGCTATTGATTTGTTTAGCAGAAGTTTGCAGATTGGGTGCTGCTTCTTTTTAATATCTTTCTACTGCTAAAATAGCTGTGTTATTGCAAATGTTGCAATTGTGTTATATTCCCAAGCTGTGATATCACTTGTGTAGAGCACAGTACGCTTTCTTGCGGTACTCCAACTTAAACTTTTCTTAATACTGTACATACTTCCTCATATTTTACTTAAAAGTAAGTGTCAGATATATAAGATTCCAGTGGTTAAAAATATTGTTCTTCCAAGTATCACCTCATCTAAAGTCTTTAAGCCAGACTTTGTTAAAATCATGTGCCATATAGAAGAAAATTGCAGCACTTTATTTTCTGACTTCTAGCGCTTGTTTTACTTTATCTATTTTCGAATGGCTTTCTCGGAACCCAAGCTGAAGGATAGGAATTAAATTTCTTTCTTCTTTTATTGGTTTTAATCTTGTCTTTAATTGAATGGACAAGTCGGTAGAGGTCGACACCGGCAAACATATCTCGATCAGATAAACATTGTTTTGAGAGAAGGCCAGGTCACGAACACCAACAACCGACGAGCATGTATAAGAGCACTAAAGAAAGTAAAGGAAGCAAAAAATGTGTGTAAGAACCGTAGCAAGTGAAAGGAAGTGGCCTCTGTCTACCCCTACGGGAAAAAGGCGTGACTACATGTATGTATGTATTTGTCATTTTTAAAATATGATAATAAAGTAATTAATAAGGATAATTAAATATTTATATACCAAAAAAATGTACTCACACGATGTCAATGCAATAAATGATCGAAATTATTAGTTTGTAGGTGAGATTTAAGAGGAAAACAACAACCCCTTCTCTGCGATGAGCGTCAATTTCACAAATTAAAATATTCGAATGAAGTTTTGAACCAAACGATGGTTGACAGCATCAACGACACGGGCATTAGCATCTAGCGAGCTGTCCTGACTGCTTCAAATCCTCTCGACCCGCTACCCGCTCGGATGCTGCTGTCGGCGCGTCCCCAGAGTATGCAACATCCTCTCGGCTTGAATAACGGGAATAACTTTGTTTACAACACCTCCAGATCGTCGTTGTCGCAAGCTTTTTCGAAGAGCTTTCTTTTGTATCGATATCACGGTAAAGGATATTCTCAATGTAAAAGCTTCTTTTTTTCTGTTTCAGGGCCGTTCAAAGGAATATTTTACGAGGAAAAACACACTGGTGACTACAAAAAAGAGACACTTTCGTTTAAAAGGAGAACTTAAATTTATATGAAATACCAAGCATAACTCGACAGAAGTTTTCAATTTTCCAACTTTGAAAATGTTTACGTAAAGGAGATCTTACAACAAAGTACTAGGATCGAAAGAAACACCCGAAGGGCAGAAATCTATATTTTATCAGATAGCCAAGCAGCACTAAAAGCTCTGAAGTCATACACTTGTGAGTCAAAGCTGACTTGGGACTGTAAACAATTCCTGACACAATTGGCAGCAAACAATCAGGTTACTCTGATGTATGTTTCAGGTCAAAAGGAAGTTAAAGGCAACAAAGAAGCGGACTGCTTTACCAAAGAAGGGGCAAATACACAATATTCCAGCACATAACCCTTTTGTGGACTCTTCAAAGCCCACTTGAAAGAAGAGGTTCGACTCTGGAAAACAGATGAAATGAAATCTCACTGGCATAAAGTGCCAGGACAAAGACAAGCAAAAAGGCTAGTAATCCTTTCGCCAAGAAAATAAAAAGAACATTTGCTTTGCGAATGCCCAGCGCTTTTCTACAGTTTCAGCAAAGTTCTGGCAGTAGCGACAACTATTACTCTCTGTTTTGCCCATCTTTTTCAGGTGATACCTCAAAGGACAGTGTCCATTGAGGTGTCCCACCACCAGTTTCAAGTCTTTCTTGTCCAACTAGAGAAGCTATATATGTTTTCTTGGTGAAAGGCTTGCTAGCCTTTTCGATTGTCTTTGTCCTGGCACTTTATGCCAGTGAGATTTCATTTTATCTGTTTTCCAGAGTCGAACCTCTTCTTTGAAGTGGGCTTTGAAGAGTCCACAAAAGGGTTCTCTGCCGGAAAATTGTGTATTTGCCCCTTCTTTGGCAAGGCAGTCTGTTTCTTCGTGCTCTTGACAGTACCGGTGAGACCATTCATTATTGACCATTTATTTTGTTTTTATTTATTTATCAAATGGCAATACATCTCATTAGTACATAGAATATGTTTAATAAACACTAATCAATTATAAAATTAGAAAACAAAAATAAAAAAAGAGAGATTACAAATAAACATCCAAATTTTGGATGTATTCGACCGCATTGTGTGTTGCATCCAGGAAATCATCGAAGGAGCCAGCATCAACCATCGTGGATACTATCATATCCTAGGGCCTTACTTGGTTTAGTTTCTCTCAATGCAGACAATATTTATTCTTCAAAGGTGAAAGGTTAAGAGTATGGTGTCTCATCATCACAGGATGTTTTAAGTAGCTTTGATTCTGCCATAGTAATGTATATTGACCAGAAGATCAAAGTAACTTGAATTGCTGTGCTAGTTCATTTAGTTTACGTCTATAGTAAGCAGACGCTATTCAGGGTGCACCACGGGGAGACGAACTAGCATTGCATTATTATTTTGATTCTATCAATCAGGGAGACCCCTGATATATTTTAAATGTTAATTAATTTATAAGTGAAACGTAAAAATCATTGTAAATAATCATGATCATTTGTATATAAAAATCAATGTCAAGAAGTTAACGGCAAAATTTAAGCTACGGCGTTTTCTGTAATAAAAGCATAAAATCCACCCGGAGTTTTATTCAATTCTTTATTAGCTCGTATAACTTTTAAGTTGAATTAATTAGTTAATATTATTATTTTCTAATTTTCCAAGGAAAATAAAATTTATGATTTATTCATAATGCCAAAAAAGAAGAAACCTATAAAATTATCTTTATAATCCTTTAAGTCAGTATTTGTAGAACATTTAATTCACTAGTAATGCTGAAGAGGTAAACCTATTGAATAGATTTTTTCGTTAACTACTAATTTTTCCAAATTTTTAATACCCACGAAGGATTTTTCTGTACGTTTTAAACGACTAAACATAGATTTAAGTTTAACATTTCGACACTATTAAAGTACAAAAAAAGGCTCAGAATTTGTTGGGAAATTCAATAACACGTTGAATCGGAAGCTACAAAGATGGAATAAATTAAAGTAGTGCAACTGAAAAGAAAAGCTAAAAGTGTTGTGCAAAATGCATAAAGCCCGAATGGATTTTTTGCTCCCGGCTTAGTGGACGACTTGTTGAAAGCTGTTTCCTGAATATCAACCGCCGACAAATGCATAGGGAATGAAAATTGTGAATTTCAGTCAGGTTAAATGCTTTTTGAGTTGAATCGTAAGTAAGGGGGTAATGAGAAATAAATACGTTTCCGTTGGGCTTTCCGTGTGGTTATTAGCTTTAGCCAACAAAAATGTTGCAGACTTTTTTGAAAGATTTAGTGAAAACGAATATTTCAAACCTTGTTACATTTTAGGCCTCATTCGGAGACATAAGTGAAAGTTGCAATGAAATTGAATGGGATGTGCAAGCAGGATTTAGAAGAGGAAGGAGATGTATGAATCAGGTCTTTTCATACAAGGTATAGTCGACAAATTCTTGGCTAGAAGTTAGAAGCTTTTATAGACTTGGAAAAGGCCTATGACAGAGCGGTGAGGAGGAAATTGTGGTCAACATTGTCTATGTATGGGGTGAGTAGTAGTTTAATACGAGAACTGAAATCACTTTACGAGGATTACACTGCTTGTGTCGGGATAAACGGAGTTTACACGGACTGGTTTAACATCGAAAAAAGACAGGGATATGTGACTTCGCCATGGCTGTTTAACTTATACAAGGACGATTATTTAAAAAATCTGAAAGAGAGTGCGTATGGATTGAAAATAATGATTTAATCGTCAAATGCCTTCTTTACGCCGATGATCAAGTCACATTAGCGTCATCTGGAGAGAAGTTGCAGGCGATGGTTAATGTTATGCATGATGCCCTGAAAATCAAAGGGATAAAAATAAATCTAAGCAAAACGATAGTTACGTTTTTTAAAAGAAAAGAAAGCATGAAAAACTGTGAGGTTCTGATTAAGGAAGAAAGATTGGAACAAGTAAATGAGTTTGTATGCTTGGGTTCAAAGTTCAAAGTATGACTGTGACATTGAACGAAAAGTGTTGGCAGGAAAACAAATGAATTGGGCACTGTATAGCTTTATGAACAGCCAGAAAGTGTAAAAAAAGGCACGTCTTGCTGTGCATAGAGGAATATTGGTTCCTACACTTATGTATGGTAGTGAATGTTAGGTTTGGCAGAGGAAGCATAAAAATAGGATTTATGCTGCGGAGATCTGAGAGTCTGAGAAGTACAGCCGGAGTGACTTGGTTCGATAAAGTAAAGAATAGTGAGATAAAAGAACGATGTGGTGTAAAATAAGATGTGGTTACAAAGATAGATAAAGGAATTTTTAGATGGTTTGAACAAGTACAAAGGATTAATTGGGAAGATTAACGAATCAAATTTATAAGGCGAGTGTGGATGGACAAGTCGGTAGAGTTCGACTTAGGCGAACATATCTCGATCAGATTAACATTGTTTTGAAGATAGGCCAGGTTAATAGTACCAACAACCGACGAGCATGTATGAGAGCACTGATGAAAGTAGATACAGGGTAAGATTAATAGTAAGAGAGTAGTTAAACAACAGGAATTCAAGCCCACTTGGAGTGGGGGGAGGAGTGGGGGAAGTGGTGGGGGTGAGAGTGGGAGCAGTGGTGGAGTGGGGGAAGTGGTGGGGGTAGGAGTGGGGGTGAGAGTGGGGGCAGTGGTGGAGTGGGGAGGAGTGGGGGAAGTGACAGGTGAAGGAGTGGGGAAATGACATTGTTGACATATGACATTGTTGACATATGACATTGTTGACATATGACATTGTTGACATATGACATTGTTGACATATGACATTGTTGACATATGACATTGTTGACATGTGACATTGTTGACATGTGACATTGTTGCCATTGTTTACATACGGCATTGTTGACATACGGCATGTTGCCATTGTTGACATATAACATCATTGTTTACATTGTCCCCATCGACTCGATTAAGAGGGTTACGTAAGCACGTTGAAAAGTGGTGTGACGTAAGCGTTGAAAAAAACTTGGCTTCTCGGAGGTTCGAACCTTAATCCTTTGCCTTACTAAACGGATAGCTATACCATGTAGCTACTACGCATATTAATTTTATCGTGCAAGATTGGATATACAAATATATATTTGTGACATCATTTTTGATAAAAATAACCTTGAACTGCGCTACCAGATAACTTTGTTATCGTATACTTAAATGAGGTGTAATATTGATTGCGACAGAGATAATAATTACACACGCACATAGTCCCAGTTTAAATGTGTGCGATATTGTTGTACATGTACAGGGTATGTCACAAATTAAGAAGTCAAAAGAACCTTAACGAATGTTGGCATGGGAAAAATTGTTTTTATGAAAATTCCCCATACGCTAATCTTAAGATACGCCGTTCTAAATATAAAGGGGTGCATTCACTGTTGCAAGAGATCTAATTCGAAAAATCAAAGCACTGAGTTATCGTATACTTAAATGAGGTGTAATATTGATTGCGACAGAGATAATAATTACGCACGCACATAGTCACAGTTTAAATGTGTAAGATATTGTTGTACAAGTACAGGGTATGTCACAAATTAAGAAGTCAAAAGAACTTTAACGAATGTTGGCATGGGAAAAATTGTTTTTATGAAAATTCCCAAACGCTAATCTTAAGATACGCCGTTCTAAATATAAAGGAGTTGGAAATTCCGATTAAATTAAATCAAATTTCAAAGTTCGAGAAACTAAACGAAATTTCAGTTAACATATATGCTTTAGAATTGATCGAAACAGAGAAGAGATCATTTTACATGGTTATACCTGCGTTTTTAACCAAAAATAAAATGAAACGTCACGTCAATTTGTTACTAATACAAGATCAGTATTTTCGGAAATTAAATGATTATAAAGCGCCACCTATCGACAATGAAAATGTTGAAATCAAATATGTTTGGATAAGTACGAGGTATGTCGTAAATTAGGAAGTCAAAAGGACCTTAACGAATGTTGGTATGCGACCCATCAAACGATTCAGCGCTGCTTAAAGTACGTCAAGTGTCACGAGAGTACGTTAAATGTCACGTGAGTACGTCAAGCGTCACGTAAAAAGTCACGTGTCACGTTATACGTAACGTGTCACATTAAAAACACACACACACACATGTTGAATATTTTTGTTCATGTACAGGGAATGTCACAAATCAAGAAGTCAAAAGGTCCTTAACGAATGTTGGCATGTGACCCATCAAACGATTCAACGTTACGCTCGTCACGTGTCACGTTATACGTAACGTGTCACATTAAAAACACACACACACACACACAAGTCGGTCGACCTCGGAGAACAGATCAGATCAACATTGTTTTGAGGAAAGGCCAGGTCAAGAGTACCAACAACCGACGAGCATGTATGAGAGCACTGATAAAAGTAGAGGAAGCAAAAGATGTGTGTAAGAACCGTAGCGAAAGTAAAAGGAAGTGGTCTCTGCCTACCCCTATGGAAAAAAGGTGTGACTTTATGTATGTAATAAAATCTCAAGAGTACCAACGACCAAGAACACTAATGCAAGTAGTTCATTGTATTTAAAACAATTTCCGGTAATAATGTATTATCGTACCGATCGTCGGTAAAACATCGAAACCATGACAATAAAAACCCCAATAATCTTTATTAAAAATCATGAATCAAACAAACAAAAATTAGCTTAAGTCCTCATGATGACATTTATTGCCTGGGATTATCGATACTCTTGCTTTGGGTCATTATAGTTTAAATAAATATTTTTTTTCACCCTAGCGCATATCTATAGTTAAAAAAATGAATAGTTTGTTCCTTATTCAGCATTTAGACGATGCATATCTCTAAAGGTAGTGTCAAGGCCGGGATGCGTACGCGCTCGCTGGCCGCTGCAAAAATAATATAGATAGGTATATATACAGGGGGGTGCATGAACTGGCAAAACTTTTGGAACTATTGGAAAAAATATCTTTTTAACAAAAAAAAAAAACCTTGGTTAAAAGAACTATTTAAGCTCTCTTTTTTCATGTATCACGCAATAAAGTGTCTTGCTGCGTCATCAAAAGATTCAGCATTACGCAAAGTGCGTCGACCGTCATGTGAGTACGCCAAGCGTCACGTTAAACGTCAGGTGAGTACGTCAAGCATCACCTTAAACGTCACGTGTGTATGTCAAACGTAAACGTCACGTGTCATATTAAAACACACACACACACACACATACCAGTTTGATTTAAACAATCTGCATGGTTGAAGCCCTATATCGAGCTGAACACTCGTTTAAGGACTACAGTCCATGCATCACCTTAAACGTCACGTGTGTATGTCAAACGTAAACGTCACGTGTCATATTAAAACACACACACACACATACCAGTTTGATTTAAACAATCTGCATGGTTAAAGCCCTATATCGAGCTGAACACTCGTTTAAGGACTACAGTTCATTTGCAAAGAAGCTCCCCTTTTTCATGTATTACGCAATAAAGTGTCTTGCAGCGTCATCAAAAGATTCAGCATTACGCAAAGTACGTCGACCGTCACGTGAGTACGCCAAGCGTCGCGAACAACGCGGTGTTCGGCAAAACAATGGAAAATAAACGCTTCCGCAGTTAGTAAGTTCATACGATTGTCGTTACAGGACAAAAAATTTAATTTCTAGAGCCAGATTTCACAATAGATCAATTTTTGATGATAATCTAATGTGCAAAGTACGTCGACCGTCACGTTAAACGTCACGTGAGTACGCCAAGCGTCACATTAAACGTCATGTAAGTACGTCAAGCGTCAACTTAAACGTCACGTGTGTACGTCAAACGTAAACACAGCGTCACGTTCAACGTCACGTGTTTATGTCAAACGTAAACGTCACGTTAAACGTCACGTGTTACATTAAAAAACACACACATACCAGTTTGATTTAAACAATCTGCATGGTTGAAGCCCTATATCGAGCTAAACACTCGTTTAAGGACTACAGCTACCAGTTCATTTGCAAAGAAGCTCCCTTTTTTCATGTATTACGCAATAAAGTGTCTTGCAGCGTCATCAAAAGATTCAGCATTACGCAAAGTACGTCGACCGTCACGTGAGTACGCCAAGCGTCACATTAAATGTCATGTAAGTACTTCAAGCGTCACCTTAAACGTCACGTGTGTACGTCAAACGTAAACACAGCGTCACGTGTTTATGTCAAACGTAAACGTCACGTTAAACGTCACGTGTTACATTAAAAAACACACACATACCAGTTTGATTTAAACAATCTGCATGGTTGAAGCCCTATATCGAGCTAAACACTCGTTTAAGGACTACAGCTACCAGTTCATTTGCAAAGAAGCTCCCTTTTTTCATGTATTACGCAATAAAGTGACTTGAAGCGTCATCAAAAGATTCAGCATTACGCAAAGTACGTCGACCGTCACGTGAGTACGCCAAGCGTCACGTTAACCGTCATGTATGTACGTCAAGCGTCACCTTAAACGTCACGTGTGTACGTCAAACGTAAACACAGCGTCACGTTAAACGTCACGTGTGTATGTCAAACGTAAACGTCACGTTAAACGTCACGTGTCACATTAAAAAACACACACACCAGTTTGATTTAAACAATCTGCATGGTTGAAGCCCTATATCGTGCTGAACACTCGTTTAAGGACTACAGCTACCAGTTCATTTGCAAAGAGTCAGTTTAAACTCGCGAACAACGCGGTGTTCGACAAAAGAATAGAAAATAAACGCTTCCGCAGTTAGTAAGTTCATACGAGGGTCGTTACAGGACAAAAAGTTTAATTTCTAGCGGCAGATTTCACAATAGATCAATTTTTGAAAGCGAACGAGCAAGATATTTTAAAACATTTTAGTCATTTGAAAATTGCAGGACCTCGAAAATTTAAAGTTGGCGCCATTGTACGCCAAACACGTTTTTAAGAAAGGTTATACACCCAATTGGTCAACGGAATTATTTAAAATCACAAAATGTAAGATAACCAATCCTGCAACGTATCTTCTGGAAGATATGATGGAGGCACAAATCAAAGGAGCCTTCTACGCGGAAGAATTACAGAAAACTGCTAATCTTGATATCTACTTAGTAGAAAAGTTCATTTGCAAAGAGTCAGTTTAAACTCGCGAACAACGCGGTGTTTGGCAAAACAATGGAAAATAAACGCTTACATAGGGTAGTAAAGTTAGTAAGTTCATACGAGGGTCGTTACGGGGCAAAAAATTTAATTTCTAGCGCGAGATTTCACAATAGATCAATTTTTGATGAAAATCTAATGGCTATCGAACTAAAAAAGTCTGAATTACTTTTCGATAAACCCCTTTATATTGGAATGTCCATTCTCGATATTTCGAAAACGTGTATGTATGATTTCCACTATAATTTTATGCTCCCCACCCTAGGGGTGAACAATTGTATCATAAACTACACCGACACCGATAGTTTCTTCTACAAAATAATGAATATCAATGTTTACAAAGACATAATCGGTAGGTATATCGAAAAATTTGATACCTCCGATTATAGTGGAAATAACATATACAATATCCCGTTACTTAACAAAAAAATACCGGGTCTTATGAAAGATGAAGCCAACGGCAAAATCATTACGCATTTTGTTGGGTTACGATCAAAAATGTACGCGTTTAAAATTCAGGGAGATAAAAACGTCCCTAAAAAGTCTAAGGGGGTAAAATATAATGTTGTCAAAAATAAATTGACGTTTGAAGATTACGTAGATTGTCTTAAAACATTTAAACATAAAAATATTACACAGTGCACAATTCGATCCTATAAACATGACGTATTTAGCATAGAACAATCGAAAATTGCTTTAAGCCCTGAGGATGATAAAAGATATTTAATTTCGGGATCATTTAACACGCTACCATGGGGTCATTACAGTATAGAATAATTAGAATTAGAACCGTTTGCGTAGAGATATAAAAAATAATAACTTTACATATTCCTCATTCCTGATATCATTAATTTTATAATTTCATTCTGTTCCACTTTTATAATTAAAAAAAATAAAAAAATAAAATTTAAAACGAATTATAAAATTCGCGTCATTGGCAGGTGGATGTCAGTCATCATGTGCAGCAGTCAAGACAGTAATCATTTTAGTATGACGTCGAGTAGTGATGATAGCGTGAGTAGTGACTTTGAAATGTCCGAATTCGTATTGCCGGGGGCAACTTCCATAGAAACAATTGTTCAATCCTACGAAGATGCTGCCAAACGTGAAGTGCATTACTTACTGCTAACGACATATATGTTGTCAGAATATGAAGTTCGATGTGGCCTTAGTCCTGCTCGGACGTTTTCTCCGGCAATCATTTTGGCTAAACATTTTGGGCCTACTAAAATATCTTTTGACGTTTTTGAATGGGGTACCCTCATCAGTATTTTGGAGAAAAGGATGGAAGATTTTTTTCATGAGATGTCGCCTACGTATCCCGATGAAGACGATGATAACACCCCTATAACGTTTCACTGTGGCGATTATTGTACTATCATGCAACAAGTTTATGATGATACCAAGTTCCTGGTTTTAAGAAAACACGACGTTGAGTACTATTTGTGCGAAGAAGATGTTCAAGAAATTCTTAAAATCCACGCGCATTTGCTGACGCATCGAGTAAATTTATTAAACAAACTTAGTTTCTGTTCATATTATCACAATATTATTGGTTTTTGTAAACTGCATGGTGAATTATCGTTATCATTATTGTCGGAAATACTTCCAAATGATTTGTTAAATAGTGCATTGAGAGAGTTTATCTACTTTTATAGAATTACCACAATTAATGATTTAAATAAATAATTTTTTTAAAAAGTTTTGTTTTATTTGTTCCCCGAAATTTTAAGTTTCTATAAATATACTGTAAATAATATTTGTTAATCATTTAAGATGCTGTGCCCTACTTAAAGTTTGAAGAAACAATTGAAATATCTACTATTAAAGCTAATTTCATTTTACGAATAACATGTAATTTTTTTTTAAATTGTTGATTTGTGCATGTATTTTTTTAATATCGATCTTTTCTTCATTTAACGTTCATAAACCATTAAGGCTTATTTGACTAGCCAATATGAAAACAATTGTTTAAATTTCAGATATTAAATGCATTCTATAACATTTCTTCATATAATATAAGAGTGTAAGAATTTTAATTGTAAAATAAATATTTTAATTTTTTATGCGTGTTAATACTACTGGGAAACCATAACGCGAAAATGAATGGATGTACTGTTGTGGCCAAGGCACGTGGGTTAGAGGTGATCTTCGTGGAAGCAAATATGATGTGTACATGAAATGATTATAATATGATATTGTTTCTTGAAAAAATAATTGAATGTAAAAATTACAATTGGGCTTTTAATAACTGATGCTATTGCTGACATTGATATAAGTTTGACCTGGTAATTCAGGAATGCTTGAATCTACGTTTCTATAGAATATGTATTATAAATATATTTGCATAGTTGTTGCTCTGTTGTGTTTTCAAGTGTCACGCTTATTATGGGTAAGAAACATTTTTGTTAATTTTTATTTATTTAATTTCTATGTTAGAAAAAAATAATTGTAACTATTTTATTATAAATAAAGAAATTTTGTCGGTGTTTTTAACGGACGATCAATTTTTCTATCGACTTTTTTTTTAACTTTATTAAGCAATGGTTTTTTAAAATATAAAAATATTAAGTGATTTTAAGTTTTAAAGTAAAGAAATCAAATCTTGTAACACCTTCAATAAGCATTTACAATTAAAATATTGTGTTTCTGTTTTAAATCTTAAATTACACAGAGGACATCTTAAATGCGTAATGATATGACGACAACTTATCTTTTTAAACGGTTTGTAACAGAAATTACAAATTTGTATTTTTACAGATTTCTTTAAACTTAGCAAATTTATTGTTTTTGCACTAAATCTAAAAGAAAAACAAAAAAAGCGCATACAGTGACCGCTTACCTTAAATATATTTTACCTACGGTTTAAAATCTATAAAAGGGAAAAACAAAAAGTGCATTTTTACTAGAATTTAAAACGAGATGGATAAGTAACTAAAACTTTTTTAATTGTGTTTTTATTTTAAATTTTTACCCTTTACAAAATTTTAGCAAATTTTCAAAATACTTTTTTATTTATTTTAAGTTATTTTTCGTCATTTAAAAAATAATTTAAACACCACTCACAAATAAATTTTTTGTCTATTCTTAGTTACTCGACTATTTATTAATCTAGACAAATCTTTGATGCGGGGGTAATGCTCCTCTTACTCTACTATATATGTAGTATTCTAATCTGTCTGTAAAACAATTTTAAATTGAAAACTAGTGTGTAAAAAATAACAAATTTGATTAAAAATCAGTATTATCAAAAATTAAATAATTATGAAGCTCAAATGATGAGAATTGTAAAATTAAATATAACTATTGCTGCATCAAAGATTTGTCTAGATTAATAAATAGTCGAGTAACTAAGAATAGACAAAAAATTTATTTGTGAGTGGTGTTTAAATTATTTTTTAAATGACGAAAAATAACTTAAAATAAATAAAAAAGTATTTTGAAAATTTGCTAAAATTTTGTAAAGGGTAAAAATTTAAAATAAAAACACAATTAAAAAAGTTTTAGTTACTTATCCATCTCGTTTTAAATTCTAGTAAAAATGCACTTTTTGTTTTTCCCTTTTATAGATTTTAAACCGTAGGTAAAATATATTTAAGGTAAGCGGTCACTGTATGCGCTTTTTTTGTTTTTCTTTTAGATTTAGTGCAAAAACAATAAATTTGCTAAGTTTAAAGAAATCTGTAAAAATACAAATTTGTAATTTCTGTTACAAACCGTTTAAAAAGATAAGTTGTCGTCATATCATTACGCATTTAAGATGTCCTCTGTGTAATTTAAGATTTAAAACAGAAACACAATATTTTAATTGTAAATGCTTATTGAAGGTGTTACAAGATTTGATTTCTTTACTTTAAAACTTAAAATCACTTAATATTTTTATATTTTAAAAAACCATTGCTTAATAAAGTTAAAAAAAAAGTCGATAGAAAAATTGATCGTCCGTTAAAAACACCGACAAAATTTCTTTATTTATAATAAAATAGTTACAATTATTTTTTTCTAACATAGAAATTAAATAAATAAAAATTAACAAAAATGTTTCTTACCCATAATAAGCGTGACACTTGAAAACACAACAGAGCAACAACTATGCAAATATATTTATAATACATATTCTATAGAAACGTAGATTCAAGCATTCCTGAATTACCAGGTCAAACTTATATCAATGTCAGCAATAGCATCAGTTATTAAAAGCCCAATTGTAATTTTTACATTCAATTATTTTTTCAAGAAACAATATCATATTATAATCATTTCATGTACACATCATATTTGCTTCCACGAAGATCACCTCTAACCCACGTGCCTTGGCCACAACAGTACATCCATTCATTTTCGCGTTATGGTTTCCCAGTAGTATTAACACGCATAAAAAATTAAAATATTTATTTTACAATTAAAATTCTTACACTCTTATATTATATGAAGAAATGTTATAGAATGCATTTAATATCTGAAATTTAAACAATTGTTTTCATATTGGCTAGTCAAATAAGCCTTAATGGTTTATGAACGTTAAATGAAGAAAAGATCGATATTAAAAAAATACATGCACAAATCAACAATTTAAAAAAAAATTACATGTTATTCGTAAAATGAAATTAGCTTTAATAGTAGATATTTCAATTGTTTCTTCAAACTTTAAGTAGGGCACAGCATCTTAAATGATTAACAAATATTATTTACAGTATATTTATAGAAACTTAAAATTTCGGGGAACAAATAAAACAAAACTTTTTAAAAAAATTATTTATTTAAATCATTAATTGTGGTAATTCTATAAAAGTAGATAAACTCTCTCAATGCACTATTTAACAAATCATTTGGAAGTATTTCCGACAATAATGATAACGATAATTCACCATGCAGTTTACAAAAACCAATAATATTGTGATAATATGAACAGAAACTAAGTTTGTTTAATAAATTTACTCGATGCGTCAGCAAATGCGCGTGGATTTTAAGAATTTCTTGAACATCTTCTTCGCACAAATAGTACTCAACGTCGTGTTTTCTTAAAACCAGGAACTTGGTAT
The DNA here is from genome assembly GCA_950111635.1 of Agelastica alni. Taxonomy (NCBI): domain Eukaryota; kingdom Metazoa; phylum Arthropoda; class Insecta; order Coleoptera; family Chrysomelidae; genus Agelastica; species Agelastica alni. The sequence continues at coordinate 15,740,900 of OX467711.1, forward strand.
CATCATAAACTTGTTGCATGATAGTACAATAATCGCCACAGTGAAACGTTATAGGGGTGTTATCATCGTCTTCATCGGGATACGTAGGCGACATCTCATGAAAAAAATCTTCCATCCTTTTCTCCAAAATACTGATGAGGGTACCCCATTCAAAAACGTCAAAAGATATTTTAGTAGGCCCAAAATGTTTAGCCAAAATGATTGCCGGAGAAAACGTCCGAGCAGGACTAAGGCCACATCGAACTTCATATTCTGACAACATATATGTCGTTAGCAGTAAGTAATGCACTTCACGTTTGGCAGCATCTTCGTAGGATTGAACAATTGTTTCTATGGAAGTTGCCCCCGGCAATACGAATTCGGACATTTCAAAGTCACTACTCACGCTATCATCACTACTCGACGTCATACTAAAATGATTACTGTCTTGACTGCTGCACATGATGACTGACATCCACCTGCCAATGACGCGAATTTTATAATTCGTTTTAAATTTTATTTTTTTATTTTTTTTAATTATAAAAGTGGAACAGAATGAAATTATAAAATTAATGATATCAGGAATGAGGAATATGTAAAGTTATTATTTTTTATATCTCTACGCAAACGGTTCTAATTCTAATTATTCTATACTGTAATGACCCCATGGTAGCGTGTTAAATGATCCCGAAATTAAATATCTTTTATCATCCTCAGGGCTTAAAGCAATTTTCGATTGTTCTATGCTAAATACGTCATGTTTATAGGATCGAATTGTGCACTGTGTAATATTTTTATGTTTAAATGTTTTAAGACAATCTACGTAATCTTCAAACGTCAATTTATTTTTGACAACATTATATTTTACCCCCTTAGACTTTTTAGGGACGTTTTTATCTCCCTGAATTTTAAACGCGTACATTTTTGATCGTAACCCAACAAAATGCGTAATGATTTTGCCGTTGGCTTCATCTTTCATAAGACCCGGTATTTTTTTGTTAAGTAACGGGATATTGTATATGTTATTTCCACTATAATCGGAGGTATCAAATTTTTCGATATACCTACCGATTATGTCTTTGTAAACATTGATATTCATTATTTTGTAGAAGAAACTATCGGTGTCGGTGTAGTTTATGATACAATTGTTCACCCCTAGGGTGGGGAGCATAAAATTATAGTGGAAATCATACATACACGTTTTCGAAATATCGAGAATGGACATTCCAATATAAAGGGGTTTATCGAAAAGTAATTCAGACTTTTTTAGTTCGATAGCCATTAGATTTTCATCAAAAATTGATCTATTGTGAAATCTCGCGCTAGAAATTAAATTTTTTGCCCCGTAACGACCCTCGTATGAACTTACTAACTTTACTACCCTATGTAAGCGTTTATTTTCCATTGTTTTGCCAAACACCGCGTTGTTCGCGAGTTTAAACTGACTCTTTGCAAATGAACTTTTCTACTAAGTAGATATCAAGATTAGCAGTTTTCTGTAATTCTTCCGCGTAGAAGGCTCCTTTGATTTGTGCCTCCATCATATCTTCCAGAAGATACGTTGCAGGATTGGTTATCTTACATTTTGTGATTTTAAATAATTCCGTTGACCAATTGGGTGTATAACCTTTCTTAAAAACGTGTTTGGCGTACAATGGCGCCAACTTTAAATTTTCGAGGTCCTGCAATTTTCAAATGACTAAAATGTTTTAAAATATCTTGCTCGTTCGCTTTCAAAAATTGATCTATTGTGAAATCTGCCGCTAGAAATTAAACTTTTTGTCCTGTAACGACCCTCGTATGAACTTACTAACTGCGGAAGCGTTTATTTTCTATTCTTTTGTCGAACACCGCGTTGTTCGCGAGTTTAAACTGACTCTTTGCAAATGAACTGGTAGCTGTAGTCCTTAAACGAGTGTTCAGCACGATATAGGGCTTCAACCATGCAGATTGTTTAAATCAAACTGGTGTGTGTGTTTTTTAATGTGACACGTGACGTTTAACGTGACGTTTACGTTTGACATACACACGTGACGTTTAACGTGACGCTGTGTTTACGTTTGACGTACACACGTGACGTTTAAGGTGACGCTTGACGTACATACATGACGGTTAACGTGACGCTTGGCGTACTCACGTGACGGTCGACGTACTTTGCGTAATGCTGAATCTTTTGATGACGCTTCAAGTCACTTTATTGCGTAATACATGAAAAAAGGGAGCTTCTTTGCAAATGAACTGGTAGCTGTAGTCCTTAAACGAGTGTTTAGCTCGATATAGGGCTTCAACCATGCAGATTGTTTAAATCAAACTGGTATGTGTGTGTTTTTTAATGTAACACGTGACGTTTAACGTGACGTTTACGTTTGACATAAACACGTGACGCTGTGTTTACGTTTGACGTACACACGTGACGTTTAAGGTGACGCTTGAAGTACTTACATGACATTTAATGTGACGCTTGGCGTACTCACGTGACGGTCGACGTACTTTGCGTAATGCTGAATCTTTTGATGACGCTGCAAGACACTTTATTGCGTAATACATGAAAAAAGGGAGCTTCTTTGCAAATGAACTGGTAGCTGTAGTCCTTAAACGAGTGTTTAGCTCGATATAGGGCTTCAACCATGCAGATTGTTTAAATCAAACTGGTATGTGTGTGTTTTTTAATGTAACACGTGACGTTTAACGTGACGTTTACGTTTGACATAAACACGTGACGTTGAACGTGACGCTGTGTTTACGTTTGACGTACACACGTGACGTTTAAGTTGACGCTTGACGTACTTACATGACGTTTAATGTGACGCTTGGCGTACTCACGTGACGTTTAACGTGACGGTCGACGTACTTTGCACATTAGATTATCATCAAAAATTGATCTATTGTGAAATCTGGCTCTAGAAATTAAATTTTTTGTCCTGTAACGACAATCGTATGAACTTACTAACTGCGGAAGCGTTTATTTTCCATTGTTTTGCCGAACACCGCGTTGTTCGCGACGCTTGGCGTACTCACGTGACGGTCGACGTACTTTGCGTAATGCTGAATCTTTTGATGACGCTGCAAGACACTTTATTGCGTAATACATGAAAAAGGGGAGCTTCTTTGCAAATGAACTGTAGTCCTTAAACGAGTGTTCAGCTCGATATAGGGCTTTAACCATGCAGATTGTTTAAATCAAACTGGTATGTGTGTGTGTGTGTTTTAATATGACACGTGACGTTTACGTTTGACATACACACGTGACGTTTAAGGTGATGCATGGACTGTAGTCCTTAAACGAGTGTTCAGCTCGATATAGGGCTTCAACCATGCAGATTGTTTAAATCAAACTGGTATGTGTGTGTGTGTGTGTGTTTTAATATGACACGTGACGTTTACGTTTGACATACACACGTGACGTTTAAGGTGATGCTTGACGTACTCACCTGACGTTTAACGTGACGCTTGGCGTACTCACATGACGGTCGACGCACTTTGCGTAATGCTGAATCTTTTGATGACGCAGCAAGACACTTTATTGCGTGATACATGAAAAAAGAGAGCTTAAATAGTTCTTTTAACCAAGGTTTTTTTTTTTTTGTTAAAAAGATATTTTTTCCAATAGTTCCAAAAGTTTTGCCAGTTCATGCACCCCCCTGTATATATACCTATCTATATTATTTTTGCAGCGGCCAGCGAGCGCGTACGCATCCCGGCCTTGACACTACCTTTAGAGATATGCATCGTCTAAATGCTGAATAAGGAACAAACTATTCATTTTTTTAACTATAGATATGCGCTAGGGTGAAAAAAAATATTTATTTAAACTATAATGACCCAAAGCAAGAGTATCGATAATCCCAGGCAATAAATGTCATCATGAGGACTTAAGCTAATTTTTGTTTGTTTGATTCATGATTTTTAATAAAGATTATTGGGGTTTTTATTGTCATGGTTTCGATGTTTTACCGACGATCGGTACGATAATACATTATTACCGGAAATTGTTTTAAATACAATGAACTACTTGCATTAGTGTTCTTGGTCGTTGGTACTCTTGAGATTTTATTACATACATAAAGTCACACCTTTTTTCCATAGGGGTAGGCAGAGACCACTTCCTTTTACTTTCGCTACGGTTCTTACACACATCTTTTGCTTCCTCTACTTTTATCAGTGCTCTCATACATGCTCGTCGGTTGTTGGTACTCTTGACCTGGCCTTTCCTCAAAACAATGTTGATCTGATCTGTTCTCCGAGGTCGACCGACTTGTGTGTGTGTGTGTGTGTTTTTAATGTGACACGTTACGTATAACGTGACACGTGACGAGCGTAACGTTGAATCGTTTGATGGGTCACATGCCAACATTCGTTAAGGACCTTTTGACTTCTTGATTTGTGACATTCCCTGTACATGAACAAAAATATTCAACATGTGTGTGTGTGTGTTTTTAATGTGACACGTTACGTATAACGTGACACGTGACTTTTTACGTGACGCTTGACGTACTCACGTGACATTTAACGTACTCTCGTGACACTTGACGTACTTTAAGCAGCGCTGAATCGTTTGATGGGTCGCATACCAACATTCGTTAAGGTCCTTTTGACTTCCTAATTTACGACATACCTCGTACTTATCCAAACATATTTGATTTCAACATTTTCATTGTCGATAGGTGGCGCTTTATAATCATTTAATTTCCGAAAATACTGATCTTGTATTAGTAACAAATTGACGTGACGTTTCATTTTATTTTTGGTTAAAAACGCAGGTATAACCATGTAAAATGATCTCTTCTCTGTTTCGATCAATTCTAAAGCATATATGTTAACTGAAATTTCGTTTAGTTTCTCGAACTTTGAAATTTGATTTAATTTAATCGGAATTTCCAACTCCTTTATATTTAGAACGGCGTATCTTAAGATTAGCGTTTGGGAATTTTCATAAAAACAATTTTTCCCATGCCAACATTCGTTAAAGTTCTTTTGACTTCTTAATTTGTGACATACCCTGTACTTGTACAACAATATCTTACACATTTAAACTGTGACTATGTGCGTGCGTAATTATTATCTCTGTCGCAATCAATATTACACCTCATTTAAGTATACGATAACTCAGTGCTTTGATTTTTCGAATTAGATCTCTTGCAACAGTGAATGCACCCCTTTATATTTAGAACGGCGTATCTTAAGATTAGCGTATGGGGAATTTTCATAAAAACAATTTTTCCCATGCCAACATTCGTTAAGGTTCTTTTGACTTCTTAATTTGTGACATACCCTGTACATGTACAACAATATCGCACACATTTAAACTGGGACTATGTGCGTGTGTAATTATTATCTCTGTCGCAATCAATATTACACCTCATTTAAGTATACGATAACAAAGTTATCTGGTAGCGCAGTTCAAGGTTATTTTTATCAAAAATGATGTCACAAATATATATTTGTATATCCAATCTTGCACGATAAAATTAATATGCGTAGTAGCTACATGGTATAGCTATCCGTTTAGTAAGGCAAAGGATTAAGGTTCGAACCTCCGAGAAGCCAAGTTTTTTTCAACGCTTACGTCACACCACTTTTCAACGTGCTTACGTAACCCTCTTAATCGAGTCGATGGGGACAATGTAAACAATGATGTTATATGTCAAAAATGGCAACATGCCGTATGTCAACAATGCCGTATGTAAACAATGGCAACAATGTCACATGTCAACAATGTCACATGTCAACAATGTCATATGTCAACAATGTCATATGTCAACAATGTCATATGTCAACAATGTCATATGTCAACAATGTCATATGTCAACAATGTCATATGTCAACAATGTCATTTCCCCACTCCTTCACCTGTCACTTCCCCCACTCCTCCCCACTCCACCACTGCCCCCACTCCTACCCCCACTCCTACCCCCACTCCTACCCCCACTCCTACCCCCACTCCACCACTTCTACCCCCACTCCACCACTTCTACCCCCACTCCACCACTCCTACCCCCTCCACTTCCCCCACTCCTACCCCCACTCCTCCCCCCACTCCAAGTGGGCTTGAATTCCTGTTGTTTAACTACTTAAGAGACGTCCTAGAAGACGAAGAACTTCCTAGCTCAAAAATCTCAGACAGTGGTTTGGTCTCACCTCACATATTTGAATAGACCAATGTTTTATGTGTTAAATTTTGCATGGTTGCCGGTTAATTTGTTGCAGCTTTGTAAGCTTAAAGTCCAGGACGTTTTCCAATTTTTCCAATCCATTTTAAGTGTTGAAACTTTTTATGGTGCCTCTAAGATCAATATAACTGTGCAATGAAAAAGAAAATTATAAAAAAACCCGTCTACTGATCTACATAGGCACGAGTTGGGTCTTAGGTGTGAGTAAAATAAGGGGGTTATTTATTATCGGTTTATTGAATTTAATTTTTTTTAGGTGTATAATCGACATAAATCCTGTGTCTTTTTGGGGATTTCCCCAGCATCTTTTGTGTCTCGATCTGAGCGTAATTGATCATTCTTAATGAGAGCGATGTAAAGTTAAAAAGAGGGTCAAGTTCTTGTATTTCTAATTTTTCTACAAACAATTGTAGCATAAAAGAGTTGTTTTTCCTTTTTTTGTTGGCAAATAGAAGATTTTTATGCAATGAGCAGTACTACAAATTTTAAAAAAGACATTTCTCGGTGAAAATCGGAAACAATGTTCGTGGAATAATATAAAATGTTTATGTTTACTCTCTAAAATTAATTCTGTCTATTTTTTGTAACAAACTGTTTTTGTGATTAATAACAATTTTCTGTTAGATGATAAATGTAGAATATTATCTTAATTATTTTAAAGAGAAAAATAATTTTTTTACAGAACAATTTATGTAACAAACCTGGGCCGTACTAAAAAGGGAAAAATGCAAAAAGTTTGCATCACATATGCCGTACACACACCATTTTTCATTTTTGAGTGGAGCGACGTTCCGTCTGACATGGACAATGAGTCGGACGAAGAATAAAAGATGTCCTGGAAGTGAAAACATTTATAACAAACGTCAGTATATGGTCAAAACGTCGCTTTTGTATTCGGAGAATGTGCGGGCGAAAAATCGCTAGGGAATCGGTCCTGATCGCGGCCAGCCCTGAATTCCTTATCGGTATTACCAATCCCAGTATGCTCTGGTTTGTTCTGCGGACTCGTAATTCACTTGACAATGAAAATCTACTACGAGGGAGATGCTGTTTTTTTGGCGGGACAAGCGAACTATGAATTTTCAATTCCCTAAAAGAAATAAAAATTCAACATAATAATTAGACAACAAATAACGTGTGGTATTCATGTTTGGTTTATAACAACTAAAGGAAGATCTAAAGCATAACTTACACGATCATTATAAATGATTTCCATTATCACTCTTACCTTTCAATATTATACGAGTATTTTTTTTATGTTCTGGTTCCCACGAAAAAGGATATCCTGTAATGCTCAGAGAACGTCGCGTGAACCAAGGAAAAAAAGGTAGGAGTTGGTGTTCTTCTTAAATTTCTGGAGGTTGTATGCCTCGGGAAACAACTCACTAGGCAATGTGTTTCAAAGCCTCGCTGTTCGTTGGATGAACGAGTCTTTGGAAAGAGATGTTCTGCAGGTCTCCAAAGTGACCACGAAGGAGTGTGAAGTCTGAGCTTGACTGGTTAATCTCAAAGAAACAGCCAAGGAAGAAACGTTTGTTGATATTTCAGAAGAGCATCGCCCATGAAAATATCTATAATAAAATAGAGACAAATCGCTAACTTTTCCTCGGTGTTCCAGAGAAGTGAGCGAGTTTGTAAGCGAGGCATCACCGACCAGACGTATTGCCTTTTTTTTTGGACGGAATCCAATAGTTTTAGGATATTTTTAGGTGCCGCACTCCAAATTTTTGAAAGAAATTAAACGTTAAGTGATATATTATAAAAATAGCTACTTACTCGTCAGGTGTACAAGAATCCAAAAAAGACCATGAAAAATCTCATGTTTATTAAATGCTGTGTAAGTTTACATGACAAACAGGTTAAAATACATATCCTTGACCAGGCTCCGACCAAAGACCAACTTTGGATATAGCTGATTATTTTTTACTAATCTTGAATTTTCCTGTTTTGAAGATCCATACATCAATTCTGTCCTGATTGTTGATGAACATTTAACTATCTTCTGCTTCTACTTTCTTAAAGTTTTAGCTGAAACATCAACACCTGTAGTTAGCAAAAGTTGCCCCAGCTCTAGATGAGATACAGGGCGATTTCATCTTGCTAATCGAGCTACAATCAATCCTGAAGTGTTGAGATAACTTTTTCGTGACTTCTTTGCCTATTTTTTTAATTGTCAACTTTAAAAATCTTTAATCTTTTAAACAATTCCCTTGTCCAACCTTGTCCCTTGAAAACTATCTTCGTGACATTACCTATCTTACCAATGTAATAATTTTTCCCGTCTGTACTTCTGATAACCCAGTATAAGGCATTATGAAAAATATCGCTTATAATCAATTTATCAACTTGACTACAATTTCACAACTGAATGAACACTCATCCTTTGTTTCCATAATACGTTTTTTACAAAACAAAAAATTTCATAAAAATTGGGTGATTTCATGTAAGTTTGATTTTTAATAAATCTTCTGCTTGGATAGTTTTAATTGTTAAAAAAAAATAATCTCCCATAAAACTTTTTATTTACAAAAGAGTAGGGATATTAGAGATTCGACAAGAAGCAGATGTAAACAAATAAAACCAAAGTAGAGATAAAACATAAAACGAAATATAAAGAATACAGAACGAGTACTGAACCTCCAACTAAAACACTTTTACATTCAAAGTAACATCTACTAGGAAACAATCAAACTGAGAACTTTTCCGAAGTTTCCCTCTTTCCCATAACTATACTTTAAAAGACAACCCCCAAGAGTTCTGGCAAGCCGGTAGGAGCCTCTAAATATTTCATGTACCGAGTCGGTGTAAGGTAATTTTTAAGAATTCTCACCGACAGTCGTCTCAAACAGTGTTTATAGTCAGTAGCCTGCAATATCAATAACATCCAAAATAAATGCCTTTTCTATTTGATTTGGTCATTTTTATTACGGTCTATCGGGCGGCTTCGCCAACAAATTGATAAGATCGCATGAAAAATTCACTAAGGCGTCGGTTAATATTGTTGTCTTGCGGGTATTGCTCCAAAATTAAACATTGATATTCTGGGAAAATTCCTTTTTTTATTTTTTGTGCTTCTCGTAATCCACCAAACAAATATACAAAATTAAGCAAAACAAATGTAAAATATACTTAATTAAACAACCCTGCAGCAGCTAATAGTTGTTTCTGGTCGGTATAGAAATTGATGTCAAATAAAAAATTATCAAGAACCACAAAATTCCAAATTTATAAGACAATCATCCTACCAGTCCTGCTTTATTATTTACTTTGACAATGTTTGTTGTTTACCATCAGTTCAAAATTTAACGTTCATCAAAGTCATCTATTAGTACGTCATAATCGTGAATAATATCAAATCATACTAGCGTTCGTTTGCTTAATTTTAGAGATGATAGTTGCATCACAGTATTCTTTGACTTTTAACTGTTATCTTCAAACAATTTTTTTATGCGTCATGGAATGAATTACCGGAAGAAGTTGTCGTACCAGAAGATTTGTAGAATTTAGATTTCAGTAAAATAAAATTTGATTAAAAAAGACAGCAGCTACATTCCTTTAAAATTGAATTCGTCGATGCTTGTGCACGCGATGATAAATTATTTATCAATTTGTATGTGCAGAGCGTGCTAGAAGCTTTTGGAAAGCGGCAAAATTCTAATAATAATTCATTCCGCGCTTTCTCCTCGAAAAAGTGGAAAAACCCTTAGAAGTTTTCCAACATTTCCGACAGGTCAGGTCCAGGTCCGATGATTTATGGAAAATATTACTGGGCGACTGCTGGAGGAAATGTAACGAATTTCTTATCTCCCCAAGGTGAAGACTGCCGGCCAATGGTGGGCTGGCCAGGGATTAGAAGTGTTGGCTACTTCGTATCCTGAACATATTATTATTATCGGATATGCGTCTGCAGGATTAGAGCAAATATGTATTAATTAACACAACAAAAGTATTTTACCACACTAAGAAAAAAATCCATAAAAAAATTCATATCTTTGCAATTTTCTCATTAATATTCTTGTTTTTTTTGGTCTCTATACATTTTACCATACATTTTGCCATACATTTTTTAAGCAGATTATTCATAAATAGTATTTTACGTCTGTGTTATACTTATTTATCGATGGGATTAAAGTTTGGTTGTTACTTTTAAAAATTTGGGAATTTGCAATAAGATGATTTTAAATCTTTACTTTTGAGACTTTTACTTTGGCTAAGGTTCCCACCAGAAATTTTATCATCAGAAATTGAAGTGGCCTTACAAAAAATGAAAAACAACAGAGCCCCAGGAGAAGATGGCTTTGTTATTGAAAGTATTAAAGCAGGAGGGGAAAAATTAATAAATGCTCTCAAAGTTTAACAGATGTTTAGAGACCGGACATATCCCAACTTCATGGAACAATGCCGTAATGATATTCATGTATAAGAAAGGCGATCCCACTGACCCAAAAAATTACCGTCCAATCAGTCTTCTCTCCCACATGTACAAGTTATTTATGAAAATAATAACAAAACGATTAACTCATAAATTAGATTTCTATTAACCCAGAGAACAAGCAGGTTTCAGATCTGGTTATGGTACGAACTACCACTAACTAGTTATGAAAAGGCTCATAGAAAAAACAGTGAAGTACAACAAACCATTGGTTTTAATATTGGTGGACTACAAGAAAGCGTTAGATTCAGTGGACCGAAACAAAATATTTGCTGCACTAGCCGATTGTAGAGTTGACCACAGATATACTGCTTTAATTAAGAACATATATAATAGCGCAACAGCAAGTATTAAAGAAAATTACAAAATAACACCAACATTTAGAATGGAACTTGGAGTACGACAAGGTGGTAACATATCACCAAAACTATTCACAATGCTGCTAGAATACATGTTTAAGAAAATAGGTTGGGATAACATGTGAATCAATGTAGATGGTGAACGACTAAACCACGTACGCTTTGCTGACGATATCATGTTGATTTCGAGCAAGCTTAAAGAAGCCCAAGAGTTACTAAGGTCAATAAATGCATCGTCAGATGAGGTAGGTCTAAAAATTAACTGTAAAAAAACTCAATATATGACATACTTGGTTCCAAGTAGCAACATAACCCTAAACGAATCTAAAATCGAGTACGTAAAATCTTATAAATATTTGGGCCATGAACTGAGAATAAACCAAGATGACCAAACCTGCGAAGTTTAAAGACGCATAACTCTAGCATGGGTGGCATTCGGCAAGCTGAGAAAGGGAGTATTTAAAATCAATATACCGATTTGCCCGAAAAGAAAGGTTGCGTGCTCCCTGTGCTCGTGTATGGTACAGAAACTTTAACACTCACTAAAGAGAGTTTTGAAAAAATCAGAGTGGCTCAGCGAGCCATGGAGAGGTCGATGTTGGGAATAACAATAAGACATAAAGATCCAAATGTAATTATTAGAACTAGAACAGGGATCAAGGATGCTGTAGAAAAAATAGCACATATAAACTGGAACTAGGCTGGACATGTGGAGAGAATGAAAGACGCTAGGTGGACTTAACGCATTATAGAGTGGCGTCCTAGGTTGCAGGCACTTAAAAGTAGGGGCAGACCTCCAACACGATGGACTGATGATATCAAGAGAATTGCAACAAACTCGATTCAATCAGCACAATATCGGAAACATTGGAAACAATTGAGGGAGGCCTATGTTGAGCAGTGGACACTACAGGCTGTGTGATGATAATGATGATGAAGCTTCTCACTGTAAATAAAAATATTGTATGAAATTAGTAAATTAGTTTAATATACTTTTTTTTTCTTCTGCTACTTACCATTTAAAAATATGTTGTTTTATCTGCGAAAAAAAATGCTATAAATAAATTGAAAATTATCTTACAGTTTGTGTTACAATAAATATTTTATCACAGTGAGGTATTTTACTTTCGCAACGCCATCTGTGACAAACTCCACCCAAGAGATGTAATTTTAAACATTACAAAATGAAACTCATATTAATTTTCATTTTCATAAAAGTTTTTGACAGTTTATGAGACGAAATCTTGTAGTATAATTTAGTGTCTTAAGTAGATATCGTAATAAGGAGTTACTGGCGGGTAACGCATTATTCAGACCGTGTTATCTGCTAATTCGAGCAAAGTTTTAATGTTGCAATTTGGATTTTGTTTGCTTTAATAAGATTTTAAACAAAGCCAAGACACTATTTTTATTTGCTTTGATTTTGAAAGCAAAGATTCGATGTAAAAAGCACGCGTTAAAATTTAACAAAAAAAAATGACAAATTCGACTTGATGCAAAAAATCCAGCATAAAAAGTAATTCGAGTAAACGTTTAAAATAAAATTGTTTCTTTGTTAAGACCACGTATTTTTTTCAATAAAAGTAAAAAAATAATAAACGGAATTGCTTCTGAACGTGGTGACTTCGATTGAAAAAACTTCCAAGCAATTATGGAAGTATGAGAGAATCAGATAGCCAGCAGTTGTATCATGTGGCGACTAGCTTCTGCAATCCGAACTCAATTTGATTTCAGAGTCTTCACTCCCGTGGGATCGTAATCTCCGACGTAGCGAGTTCGACCTGGAAGTGGTCAGGATATGATGCGGCTATGAGTTAGAGACCGCGACCGCAAAACTCAATATTCAGCCGGTTGGAAACCTTATTAAAACTCTCAGATGGAACAACGAATGGCATCGCGCGAGCGCGTGTGTATGTAGATGTATTTGCAATTAAAGCACAGTCTAAGGGTTTTCTGGATAAAGTCGTTTGGGATTTCAGAAGTAATCATTGCTAAATTTATTTGACATACGTACAGAGTGGAAACTGCTTTAAAAATTATTTTTTGACATCTTAGCATCGACACAAATAAATATTACAGGGGTCATTTCAAAACATATAAAAGTTTACAAAATAAGTACATTTTCATTACTGGTCCCAATACAAAATGCTTCTTTTAAATCAGACTTGTAACAGCAAACTGGCGTTACTTAAAAATGCCCTGACTAATTCAGTTAATAGTGTGGTCAATGGATTCTTGGATTTGACTTGCCAAGTTGTTATTTTTTAGGTGTCAGGCAAGTAAAAATACTTTTAACTAGGCGCCAGATTTTTTTTATTTTAACTGTATTGGAATAAACAAATTCAAACTTCGCAAGTGTTTTTTTATATTGAAAGATATATCAGAAATACTTGCATATAACAAAGTCAGGAAAGGTCAACTAAAAAATGTATCAAATAAAAAAAAAGTTTTACAAATATTGTGTGGTTCTACAGTTTTTTACCCTGTCGGTTGATGGTCTACTTACTGGGAGGCTACTTAATGTCACTCTGGATCCTGGATGATTCCTTAGTTATTGGTATTTGTGATCACTAATTTGTGAGATTCAAATTCTTTGTCCGCTTGTTTGACTGGGCCCTGTTAACAATCTAGAATTGATTGAGGTAGCACTGCGTAAAGTCTGTCTCAAGTGCTACTAAATGCAATTTTTTTAACCTCTTGGATAACCAGCTCAACGGTATTTGACCAGAAATGAACTCACATAAAAATTACCAATTTCTTGATTAGCCAACGAAAAATTGTATGGTAATGTATAATTAAATTGACTCTAACGAGTAATGAAACAATTAAAACTGTAACAAAATTATATTACTTATCTCATCCAACTGCATCCAACATAATTTTCCTAAAGAAAAAGTAATTCAACTTGCCACTTCACTTAATAGGTATATTAAAAAACATGAACAAGTCATATTAGCGTCATCTAAAGAGGAGTTGCAGGCGATGGTTAATGTTATGCATGAAAATCAAAGGGATGAAAATAAATGTAAGCAAAACGATAGTAATGGTTTCTGAAAGAGAAGAATGCATGAAAAACTATAAGGTTCTGATTAAAGAAGAAAGAGTGGAACAAGTAAATGAGTTTGTATATTTAGGTTCAAAGTTTACGAGAGATGGAAAGTATGACAGTGACATTAAGCGAAGGGAGTTGGTAGGAAAACAAATGAATGGGGCACTGCATAGCTTAATGAACAGCCAGAATGTGTCAAAAAGGCACGTCTGGCTGTGCATAGAGGAGTGTTGGTTCCTACACTTATGTATGGTAGTGAATGTTAGGTTTGGCAAAAGAAGCATGAAAATAGTGTGAATGGACAAGTCGGTATAAGTACATACATACACATATATCGATCAGATCAACATTGTTTTGAAGAAAGGCTAGGTCAAGAGTATCAACAACCGACGAGCATGTACGAGAGCACTGATGAAAATAGAGAAAGAGCAAAAGATGTGTTTAAGAACCGTAGCAACTGGAAGGAAGTATGTAAAAAAATGAAGTTAACCTAATTTATTAATCCGATGTTACCAAACCTATATCTCATAGAATTAATGTTCTATCCGTACTATGAACAATTAATTTTGTGTATTGCTTAATTGATCATTCATTTTAAATTTTTTTTGGTATGCAAAATATATAACCGTGATATTCCTACTTAAAGTTAAAATAAAATCAGGTTTACTTACATAAAAACTATTAATCCCCCTATGGAATATTTAAACTTTAATAGCAAAGTCCATCAATTGACGGTGACTTCTTTTCAACGAATTACATCCTGATTGTCTCATTAACCAAAACATATTTAGAACGCCGTTTTTGTGGTCAATCACAAAAAAAATGAATTTTACGTAACTTTATGGTGCATCAAAAATCCACAAATAAATCTTTCAAGTGAATACACGACAAAATCAATTTTATATTTTAAAATCCCGTTTGATTTCCAAAATTATTGAAAATACTATCAATGTAGCACGTGGTACGAAATTCAAAAGCATTGTTCATCACCATTTGGACATCTAACCAGCTTCAAAGACGGCAATCAAAAAAGACCTGTCGGAGCCTGTCGTTCACAGATCGATAATATCGGCCCCAAAAATTATGCGTTTAAAAATGTTTATTGTTTTATGATTTGCTTATTTTTATTAGAAGAGTGATACAGTAAAAATACTAATTAAGGAGCAGCCTGTATTTGGTTAAATATAAACACTTAACAAATCATAATTAATTATTTACAATAAAAGATAATTGTTATATTGTTACAGACTTTAAACTGATAATACCGAGAAATGTATTTTTAACTTTTGCTAGAATAAAAAATTTAACTGTTGAGGTATTATACGACCAAGCATATTGAATTAACACTTAAAACATTGACGTTTTAAGCGTAATCGCTGGTAACAATATTTAAAGATGTCAGTAGTTTTCTCTCTCTTTTAGAGAAAACTTTTCAAGTTAAACGTACATTGAAACGTTCTTTCGATTGTTCTCTATGTCAAAAAGTTCAACAGAATACATGATTAACATCTCAATTACCAAGTAGAATGAAAAGTCAACGAAATGATGCCCAACTACGTTTAAAAGAATTACATTTAAATTTTTAATTTTACTTAGGAAAATCGTATAGATATCTCCTGGGAAAAGACGTAATGTCGGCGCATTCGCCATTTTTTAAACTGGAAATGGTCTTGGGATAAATATTATTTAAATGAATTATGTGTTTTACATGGATACAAAAACAAAAAATTTATTTTTTAATAGGTATACAGGTCCGTATTTTTTAATATAATACTGACAGTGACTTAAAAGTATTTTTAAACCGCTTTTTAAATTTTACAATCGACCGTTAGATGGCGTGTTGAGATTTGACATGAATATTTTCGTACAATATGATATTTGGTTTTGTTGCAATAGTGATTTGTTTACAGAATAGTTTTTTTCAGTATGGTTTAAAATTCTGCAATAAAAGGCATTTGTGGTATAACCAAAAACGTATAACAGTATTTGGATGAAAAATCAATTTGGAGAATGGTGAAAAGTGGCACTGGCGTATGCCAAAGAATTTATTAAAGAACCATCGCTAAAATTCACCTGCTAAACCAAAATGCAAGATCAACCAGGATTATGAGCTCTAGGTAGGGTATTGTAGACTAAACAAACAAACAACTAACAATGGACTGGCAGACAAAACCATATGCCGTTATAAACAAGAATATGAGGAAAACCCTGCACGCTACTGCGACGGCCTTACAATAGAGGATATACTGACATGACTGACAAAGTCTAGATTAAGGTTTTAGATAATTTTTAAAGGAGATGACTTATTGGAGTGATAATTTACATGTTATCTTTTGATCATAACAAATGCTTATTGACAAACAAGCAGATTGCAGTATCCACTAGGAGTTAAAAAAATATATGGAAGATCTCGGACCGGACTATGGAGTCTAGTAGTAAGGACAATGCTACCAACAAAAATAATAACTAAAAAATTAACAAATAAATAAATCGAGTAAATTTGTTTTTAAAAAAAAAAATTAAATATTTAAAGTATCTTGGATGTAAGCGCTAAAATTGTAATAAAACAAAAGTGACTTTCTTGCTTCGTTGTTTTACAATTCATCTGCAGATAAACACTTTCAAGTGAATCAAAATCTTGTTAGGATCGAAACGGCCCAAATTGAACATTTCGACAGAGAGTAAAATAACGTTTTGGCTATCAAGATGTACGCCGTGTTGTAGCTGATTTCGCCCGAGGGTATACTTATCCCATTTGGCACGCACTACTACTTCAGGAAGAATTCCTTTCGATTCATACAAATACTGTTACTTGAATCGTATTTGCATTCAACTTTATAATCCATAAAAGCTACCCGTGAATTTTTCAAAATGTCTACCCACTCCAATTTTTATTTTATGTTTATTTTCATTCGGATTGTAACGCGTATTTAAACTACGAGTATAATGTTTACTTTAATTTATAACTATTCATTTACCTTGCTTATTTATATATAATATATTTATCTACCAGGCGCGGCTCGTGAATTATTGTGGAGGATAGTAAAGCAAGCACTGGCCCCCAATCGAAATTTTTTTAGAGTGCTATGCATAAACTAACTTTTGTTATTTTTTTATGTTTCTTTTTTTAAATAGAGTAGCTAAAAGATATATCCCTGGAGATATCAATTAGACAAGTATTAGAACAAAAAAAAAATGAAAATCCACACTAGTCCAGTCACCTTAGCATAAGACCTATGCAAGAGGCGCACCCTCTGGCCAATTTTTTTATAGGTTGTTTGGACCTAGAAGAATATAGTCCTCGAGTTTTCGGCCATTGACGGGGTATATTTTAGTAATAAAAAATTATTGAAAATTAAGAAATGGATATTTTTGAGATAATTATTTTGGAACATGTCCTATCGAAAGAAGTTTTCAATAAAATGTGTTTATCATAACGTCCTCTGTAAAAAAGGTCCTAAAAAAAAGTGTTGTTAATCAAGCGGTTAATGGCAAATGAAAATGAAAATTCTGCATTTCGTTTTTGCAACCACAATCGGATATATATCAACATATCGGTTTAAAACTTGTACATTATGTACAGGAGCCAAACCCTAAGAGAATCGATCTGCGTGATATAGTTTAGCAACAATCTGCTATCATCAAAAAATCTTTGCCCTTTAATAGAATTTCCCTGGAACATCAATTACCAAGGATTTTTTCGTGTCCTGAATCAGATAAGTAGTCTGAAAAGTATAGCCGGAATGACTCGGTTGGATAAAGTAAAGAATAGTGAGATAATAGAACGCTGTGGTGTAAAAGAAGATGTGGTTACAAAGATAGATAAAGGAATGCTTAGATGGTTTGGAAACGTAGAAAGGATGAAAGATTAATAAAACAAATTTATAAGTCGGTAGAGGTCGACTTTGGCTAACATATCTCGATCAGATAAAAATTGTTTTAAAGAAAGTCCAGGTCAAGAGTTCCAACAACCGACGAGCACGCATAAGAGCACTGATAAAAGTAAAGGAAGCAAAAGAAGTGTGTAAGAGCCGTAGCAAGTGGTCTCTGCCAACCTGAAAACAAAAAACAAACACTCATTTTTATGTGACAATAATTATACAATAATTTATTTCTTTACCTTTGACAGCAAATGTTTATCGTCTGGAGCATCTTTCAGAAACTTTTTATTTGGTTCTGTAGACAGGATTTTCGATTTTTTACTTCTAAATCCTTACGATCGCCGCTTCAGTAGGGTGATTACTTATTGATAATGTGCTGTGTTAATGTTATTATTAATGTTTAGTGTAGTTCTCAGGATCAAATACATTTTTCATAGCGAAGATGGCTTTAAAGTTTTTGATATTTCTTTAAAATACGCAAGGAATCATTCTCTGAAAACGATTTAACGTTATGCTTGTGTCGCCAATCCAGAAGTTTTTGATAGGTAATTTCGTATCTTTCCTTGGATTTTAACGGTAACAAATTATGTGTGGCAGCTTGAGCTTTTTCTATAACCTCCGGCTCATATTTTCATCACTTTCACTATTAACAGACATATTCGTAGGTAAAGTTAAGAAAATGTTCGCACACCATATTTTGTTACAAAAATTGGCAACATAAATGACATGACGTTTATTTTTATAGCATGCTAAGCAAACGCGACTTATTTTTTGGAAAATTGTATAATGTTTTGCCGACATTTGGGGGCATTACTCTTTTAATCCAAAATATATTTCGCTAATGCTAAAAGATTGTTTTTCAATTGGCTAAATGTATGTAAATAGAAAAACGAAATCGACTTAATAATTTCAAACACAAAAAACATAGTACAAGACGTCACAGCTCTTAATAATTTTTTTAATGGTAGTGATCACAGAGCAGTCAGAGCATCTTAATAAATATAAGAAAGGAAAGGTCGAAGCTAGTAAGGAAAACAGCATGTGGGACGTCATTGACAGCGCAAAATGCAGGTCATCACGCACAACTACTTAATTCACGAATTACAGCAGCAATGACAAACGATGATAACATAGGCATAGAGGTGACAAATAGACAAGTAACAACAGCAATGAAGGAAGCGGAAAATAAATGCAAATAGGCTAGAACAGAAAAGGAAGAAGCTGAGTAGTAATACTAGAAACCTGATAAAGAAAAGAAGAAGTTTAGAAGAAAAACACTCAGGAAACGCCACACAGCTAAGAGAAATTAACAATGAGATATCACATACAAAACTATAGGCTAATCAGCTCACTTTCGCTGTTTTATAAACTCTTCATGAGAATCATTACCAAAAAGGTAACAATTAAATTTGGTCTCTATCAATCAAACAAACAGGCAGGATTTCGTAAGAGCTATGACACCAATGATCACCTCCACACAGTGATAATTCTTATTGAAAAATGTACAATAAGTCTTTGGTGCTCGTTTTAAAAAAGCTTTTGATACAGTGGACCATCGTAGTATGCTCCAAGCACTCGCGCATTGTAAAATCGACCATCGTTACACTAACCTTATCTAACCTTAGACTCCATAAAGATACTCCTGACTTCAAAATGGAGTGAGGTGACCGGCAAGGTAATGTCATATGTCTCAAATTATTTGCTAACCTTTTGGAGTACATGTTTAAGCGTACTAAGATCGAAAACTTTGGTATTAACATCAATGGCGAGAAGCTGAGCCATCTTTGCTTTGCCGATGATCTGGTATTAATTGCAGACAAATTCGATGAAGTAAAAGAGATGCTAAAGAAACTGGAACTATCATCCAAAGAAGTTGGGCTGAATATCAACATCAGCAAGACCAAGTTCACGACAAATCTAGTCACCAGTGAATATCTAAAAGTAAACGGCTTGAATATTGAGCAAGTATGGTCCTATAATTACTTGGGCCACGAAATTCGATTGGGGAGAGACAATTAAACTTGTAAAATCGGCAGAAAAACAGGTCTCAACTGGGCAGCCTTTGGAAAACTAAGCTACATTTTAAGATCTGATATTCCCATATGGAGCCAAAGCACTGACTCTAACAAAGCAAACGGCAAACAAAATAAGAGTTGCAGAGTGAAGCATAGAAAGAGCTGTGATGGGTCTTACTCTGAGAGATAGGGTTCCAAATGCGGAGGTGAGAAGAAGAAGTGGAGTTAAGGATGCCATCCTAAGAATATCGAATCTCAAATGAAACTGGGCAGGATAGAGAGAGATGGAAATATTTACGGGAGACTTATGTCCAGCACTGAACGACTATATAGCTGTTTGATGATGATATAAATAGACCATATAAAGTTGTCCGTAGATAAAAATTTGATTGCAATTTGATTAAACAGTGCAATTTTTAACGTTTAGTGACAAGGACGTAGAAAAAATTAATCTTTTTGACTTTAACTAATTCCAAAACATACTTAATGTTTATTTTAACTGTTTTAAAATTATAACTTTGTGATCAACGTTAAATAAATTATATTGATATGTTTTAAAAAATTGTGTGTAGAATTAAAATCTTGAATTAAAAAATCAGCGTGGTATTTAATTCCAAAACTTAGGTTCGTTTCCAATTAAACCGAAATGATTGAATATTGTTATTATACTTCTTTTAGAGAACAATATTTCTTTATAAAAATTTTAAAATATTGAATTTTAACTTATTAAAACAGCTGAGGTATGGCGTTGAAACTGGGAAACCCAGTATATAACTACCTAAACTATGACGTTAACGTTGTGTGAAGACCAAAATCAAAAGGACCTATCTTCATTATTCGTATAAATTACGTGTTACTATCCCATTGTCTAGTATATATTGCATTGACGGCTAAGCAGACAATGTATCACCTTTATTTTGCTATAACTTCAGAACTAATAAACTTGCCAATGCCTTTTCTTTACTGTTATGCTCCTGCTTATTCTAGTTAATTTTAGTGCTTGAATTGTTCTATTCAAAAGAATGCCTGAGCGGCTTGGTTTTTACTTAGCGATTAAGTAGCTATAAATGTATCATCTCTTAAAATGCACATAATTATTAATTTGAAATGTTTGAGTATAAAAAAATTCGAAATCATCAACTGAAGTTGCTTTACAGTCGTAGAACCAACTACATTTCCATCAGTTAATTAAACCCTTGGAAAGTCATAAAATAAAGTAGTAGCGTGTCAAATGTTAAAATAATCAACACTTACACACCAAACTGTGTTAAAGATCGTAAATTTTCAGAATATATAGAAAAAACTCGTGATCCTATTTAATTTTACTCATATAGTTAAAAGGATATTTTTATTAACACGTTGAGTAAAATACTCAATTTGTATGTAATATAATAAATAGTAAAGTTAAGTAGTCTTGTGTTCGTTAATTTAAAACAATCAGTACAAAAAATAAACAATTGATTCCAATCTTTCATCTGGTAACACAATAGACTCTTATATTAAATAAATCACTTAGTTATTTACCATACTTTACCTTAAACTTTTTAAAACTATATCACTTTCCGACTTGTCCAACTTCTGCGGCACCGCGATCTCTTTTAAGTTGATCCAACCAATATTTCTGGAAATATTCGAAAACGACATTTTAGATACATCGCGGGTTTCCAATTACCACCCGCGGCTATAAATAATTTGCTTAATGTCAGGCGTTTGAGTTAACATAAAATAACCTACATCTTTTTATAATTAATAAATAAAAAAGATCTTCGTCATACTGTGAATTATTTTCAAATAAAGTTTCACATTTAAAATCTAATTTCACAACAAGTAATGAGCGAAATTTTAAAATTTAAATACTATTGTATAGAGAACTGTAAGAGATTTTAAAAGACATCTTATTTGACCCCCAATGCCATTTAAAAATTTTGGGGTTGAAAGTAGCGGGGTCAAAAATATCGGAAAAAAATGTCTCCTTTAATTAAAAATCAACGGGTCTGAGCGTTTTTTTTATGTTGACGAGGTTCCTGCAAATGGCTCTGTTTTGTTTACGGTTGGTCCCCCTGTATAACCATTTCGCAGATGAAATCAAATCAATTTCTATCTTTAATTAGATAATCATAAATACTATTTTGCACAACTGGTCATAGTAACATCTTCTATGCGCACTTACGTTTTTTTAATGTCTACATTACTACTGGTGATTGAGATTAAAGCTTATGAACGTTTATTGTTAAAATCAAAAGTATTTGACATATTTGAAAACAAACGATAAAAAATAGTATGGTGTGTAAAAAAAATGTCATACATAGTTATTTGCCATCCCCGATAAAACAAACGGATTAAATTATTTAAAAGAATTTGATTTTCAATCCCATTGAATTCTTTTAAATCCTTCAAATCCTTACCTTTTGGGTATAAGGCATAAGAAATTATTTTTAATCCTTTTGGTTTTTTCAAATTGTTTTTATCGAAACCTCACAAAACGCTTGGAATTTTCCGTTTCTGTGGGAACAGACTACTTTTCAAGTTTTAAAAGAAGATTGAATTTTTTTTGTTTAATATGCTTTAAAGTATCTTAGTGGTTTGGGTACAAAAGAAGCACTATTTTGTCTGAAACTGTTGATACAAAAATGATGTGACCAACAACAGAATGTTTACGCATGCTTTATAAATTACCAACGTGCCTTTGACAATGTAAAGCATGAGCTGTTAGTTGCAAGATTGAGAGAAATTGGCATAGACAAAAAAGACATAAGATTTATCAAAAATCTCTATTAAAATAAGAAGCAGAAGTCGGAATAAACAACAATCTTGCGACTGAATCAATTGTTGTTCGGCAGGGATATATTTTTTCGCCTTTACTTTTCAACATATACGTGAAAAAGATATTCCAATTAGCATTGGAAGTTGAATCGACGGGAATAAAAATCAACAGCAGGCCCCTAAATAACTTAAGATACGCCGACGATACAGTCGTTACAGCAAGTACGGTCGAAGAGCTGAAAAATCTGATTGTGAATAAATGTTCATGGAAAAGGATACGGGTTAAATATTAATATATCAAAAACAAAAGTCGTGAGGATTGGTAGACAGACCGCGGTTCCCCGCATCTTGATTGACGGAGAGACGATCAAGGAGGTTTTCAGGTTTAGGTATCATTAGGTGCTATCATTAGTAATAAGTGGGATTGTGATGAAGAAATCAAAACCAGAGTAGGTATGGCCAAAACAACATTTTTAAAGCTTAAGAACATATTTTTTTTTTTATGAAAATAGTCGCAAAAAGGGTAGACCTATCGTGTGGGCCGCGGACGCACTGCCACTATTACAAGGGGAAGGGATTATAGAAAGGAAATGATTGTGGACACGCTTTTTAAAAAGTTGTAGGTCATAGTTCTCTGGAAAAACTGATTTTGGAAGCTTATTCCATTCCGTAGCAGCCCTGTAAAAGAAGGATTCTTGATGAAGATTGGTCCTAGTAGTGTCAATCTTGATAGTAAATGGGTGAGACTGATCAGCGTGCCGAGTTCTTCGGCAGAATGTGGCCAATGGTGGTACAAGAGTTTTTATTTCTCTGGAGCATCTGCCATGGAAATATCTGTAGAGCAATGAGTGGTCTGCAACTCTTCTTATATGTTCTAGAGGGTGAAGGGTATCTGTGAGAGTTGAGCTGTTTATCAAGCGAATGGCTTTTTTCTGAATGGAATCTAGAAGACGAAGAGAATGCCTTGGTGCTGAACCCCAAATGTGCGAGCAATACTCCAGTAGAGGTCGGATTTGAGCCTTGTACGTTGCTGCATAGAGACTTACCCTTGGATTTGCGTCTTAGAGTAGTTAAATGTTACGTAGACCCGTGCTATTGTATGGCGCTGAAACGTGGTCTGTTAAAGTAAGATCAATAAACCGCATAGAAGCTTTAGCAATCTGGACCCTTCGCAGGCTGTTAAGAATATTGTTGACCGAACACACCTCAAATGAAGAAGTACTTAGAAGAGCAGGTACTGAAAGGCAACTTATGAATACCGTAAAACATAGGAAACTGTCCTATTTGGGTCATATACATAGTAGTTAACGGTATTCTATCCCAAAACTAACACTTCAAGGAAAAATTGAAGGACGCCGTATACCTGGTAGTAAGCAGCACTCCTGGTTGCGTAACATCAGAGACTGGAGTGAAATAGCAGACGCAGCATCACTGTTTCGTCAAGCTAAGGAAAACACCCCTATTCCGTTGAGATGAGGAGATTGGTCAGGTGACCCCAATGTGCGTGAAGAGTAAGGGTCTAGAAGAAAAAGAAAGTATTTTACTTTGTTTAAATAAAATTAATGATCTTTTTAATTGTACTAGTTGTATTAGTTGATTGTGTGATTTATTTAAGTTATTAGATTTATTATTTTGATTTTATTTAATGAGCATTTGAAAGGTTAAAAACTGCAAATTTTATCAGCGAAACTTCTTACTGACGGACGAGAAAACTCCTGCTGTTAATTTCTTAAGTAAGCGGACACTAAAAATTATTTCAAAAGTGAACAATAAGTGTAAAAAGTTGTTTATTTAATTGGACGCCTCTTTATTTAATGAAAGATGCGAACATTCCTTGTAAATGCCAGCATAACTTAGCATAAAGAAAGAAAGTGAACGGAAAATGGGGAGAAATCCATTAAAATTGATGTTTAAATAAACATTCCGGGGAAAAATACGAACACGATTTCTATTGTATCGTAATGTTACATTAACAGAACACGAATGGAACTGGGTCTGTAAACAATGTCGGAGCGGCATCCCCAGAAAGAATCATAGTGCCCATGAGAGGTTCACCTGGAACATCTCATTCCCACCTCGATATCTCTGGAGATGGCGCGCGGGAGATCGGGGAGATGAATGGAGGGCTTTTTAACATCGGTTAGGTTGAGAAAAGAGCATAATGTAGTTTGGGAAGTTAAAATAGTATGATTATCGATACCGATGAGCTTTTATTCTTATCTCGTATTTTCCTTTTAATCCAACATGAATTTAAAAAAAAACGAATCTATAATAAAAAAGCCGTAAATAAAATTTTAAAGACACACAATTTAGAAAATACTTTAAAAAATATGCATGTAATGGTGACTAATTTTCTGAATATTTAAATTTTTTAATTTATGCAGTTTTAATATTTAATTATAATTGTTTTACGTTTTTAACGTTTCATGTCATTATATTATAATTAAGACCAGTTCGCATTCGATTAGATACCAGAGACCATCCACAAAACGAAACAAATCGGCCGCACCTTCGTCATCAAACACCTTCGCTAATTACTCGGCGCTAGAAGAGGTCTCCGTCGCGACGCCATAGCGGCGGTTGAGGGAGGGTGAGCGGCGTCGTTGATGGTGCCCATAATTATTATTACATCGTACCGCCTTGTCACCTTTATAGACCGGTCTTTGAAGTTATTACAATTTTGACCACAATATATCCGTTTTTGCATTAACATTATTTACTTTTTTAACCTGCAAGTTATGTTTATTTACTAAATTTATTATTCTGTTACTACAATAAGAATTTTTTATCTTTTTTTTGGGTGATTCACTTTTTTTTTATGGTAGAATTCAAGTCTTCTTGACAAAAAAGAACACGAAAAAGTTTGCATAGATACCAGAACATCGCCTGTGTTGTATTTTTTCAGAAATTCCTGGAGATTTATTTCACATTTAATACACTTTTTGATTTTTATTTTACGCCGCATCAAAATATTTACAAAAAATATTCATTATCGTTAGTATTTAACCCTGCATTAGTGCGGCGGGGTGTGGTACACGTCCGTGTTGTTCTGATTATAATTTTTACACCACTGTATTGTGTGTTGCGGGTTTTTGTATACCTTCCTACCTCTTGCCGAGCTATACTATCCACTGCATAGCTCATTTGCCAACAATCTTGTTCAACGCCCAGAAAACACAAAGCGCCACGTTTTCCAAGAAAGTGAATTCCTCAAATAATTCCATCACAATGTCCGGAAATACCCTTGAATAAAATCCCTTCATCTAAAATTTGGAAGTCACGGTGCCTAATAATATGTCTTGGCATGACCATGTTGCTAACATCGCAAATTCAGCAAGCCAGAGGCTAGGTTTTCTGTGGAAAGCTAGAAATTTTTTTACTAATGATCAAATATTGACTCCGACCTCTACTGGAGTATTGCTCGCACATTTGGGGTTCAGCACCAAGGCATTCTCTTCGTCTTCTAGATTCCATTCAGAAAAGTGCCATTCGGTTGATAAACAGCTCAGATCTCACAGATATCCTTCACCCACTAAAACATAGAAGAAGAGTTGCAGACCAGACATTACTCTACAGATATTTCCATAGCAGATGCTCCAGAAAAATAAAAACTCTTATACCACCACCAGCCACATTTGGCCCAAGAACTCGGCTCGCTGATCAGTCTTACCCATTTACTCTCCAGATTAACACTACAAGGACCAATCTCCATCAAGAATCATTTTTTTACAGGGCTGCTACAGAATGGAACAAGCTTTTAAAATCAGTTTTTCCTGAGAATTATGACCTGCAACTTTTTAAAAAGCGGGTCCACAATCATATTCTTTCTGTAATCCCTTCCCCTTCTAATTAAGATTCCCCTTCTAATTAACATTAAATTATGTTCTGCGCACTAATCGCGTTACAAATCCGGTAAGAGTTGTTTGTTATTGTGACTATTTTGTTTATCTATTTTACCCATTTCAATTACCAACTTTATAAAACGATGTCGTACGAGAAGGAGAATGCAAAAGTATATGAACGAAGTCATGAAGAAGTTGGCAGAAGAAGACGGCAGAGAAGACTCCTTGGATGGAGTTCGACGTAGATCCAATTTGGGCCAATTCTGTTTCGATGATGTGGGTTCATTTTGCCACCTTAAGTTGGCTTTTTGAACTACTTTTCTGTGCAGGAGGAGCCGGCAGTTTGCAATCGGTACTCCTTGCTGAAATGAGCCAGATGCACTTGGGAGGGTGGTGCCCTCTCTTGCTAGCTCGTCCGCCTTACAGTTGCCTGATTTGTCCCTGTGTCCAGGTACCCAGACAATGTGAACTCTAAACTTAGCTGCTAGCTCAATTTATTTAAAAAGTAGTTTTTTTAAAAAAACAAATTATTAACTTTTTTTTCCTTTCTTTTTATGCTGAGTATCTTCAGTTGAAGACTGGCCTATTGCCAGTTATTAACGCGTAATTAAAAACGAATTTAGAACGATAACGTCATCGCATACTTTCATTTTGTTAAGTTAGTTTTCGAGTAGTAAATGTCATTGTGATCGCTTATCGCGCCGATAATAAAAATTTCAAATTAATATGGATAATATATCCGTATTTTTTGATGCCGAGTTTTTAGACGAACAGTTCGGTGAATATATTAGAGATACCAGCGGGTTACTTGAATATCTGATGTTTTAATCTAATAAGTTATCACCACTATGGTTGGAATAGTAAAACACATTGCGGTTTACTGTCTTTTTGTTTAATATTTCACACGATAGGTCTACCCTTTTTGCGACTATTTTCATAAAAAAAAAATATTGCATAAAATCATTTATTTAATGTAGCAGGATTTTGCAAGAAAATACTTTTGATCTATGTAGTCATTATCTCGTCGAATAGTACCTATGACACGTCTTAAAAATATCGTTCTTTACTCATCATTTATTTAATAAGGGGTAAGTGCAGGTTTTTAAGAGCCGACAAATAAAAAAATGTAAGTACTGTTGAACGTGGAAAATTGAACAGGCTTCTGAATAAATTTTATTTATATTGTTGATTAATTCTTAAGGCTAATGGTAAAAAAAAAACAAGCGAATACACAGTGGCAAATATTATTCATTTACTCTGAAAAAAAATTACTCGTGGATTTTTTAGAGAGCATTACATAAACTTTGCTTTTATGAATACGACCAGCACTTGCGCGGGATATCAAATGATAATCAACTAAAAACACATTCGCAAATTTCAAGTTTATCGAGTAAAAATTATGTACATCAATCATGCTCGATGATGAAGTGAGAGGGAGGCAGTAACGGGACGCCTAAGCTTTCGATCACACTCTAATTGAAATCGGATATCTGGCGTCTCGACGCCTAATGAGCGTCTGCCCCCTCCGAGGATGATCTCCACCTTGAAGGCGCTGCTTAAGATGGCCCCTCGGAGAATATTATCCTTCGTTCGTTCAACATCTCGCTTAAATGCTCAACTCGTTTATCCTTATCGATTCTTCATTAATTATTCAAATTTTACTAATGTCGTTATTTTGGTAAGCACTAATTTCAAGAGGGTAGCAAGAAATTGGGTTAACTTGCCAACAAAAAATTATTAAATTCTCTTTGCTTTATTGAAATTCGCAAAATTGGGATAATTCACATTTAAAGATGTTCAGTGATACTTTTAGGGGGTTAAGGGTAAAGTAAATAATAACACTCCAAAAAAGTATTTATTTAATCGTTTTTAAATAAAGATTGTTTGTAAATTGTTTGTAAATATTTTTATCAAACCTAAAAAATTAACTTTAAAGTTTCATTTGCGTAATAAATGCAAACTTATGACCTAAAAATGATAAGTTCACATTAAGTATGTTGTTAACATGAAAGTATTAGAGAATAAAAAAATTGTGCTTAGATGACAATTCCTTCAGCGGCGTAGAATTTGGGAAGGGTCAAGCTCTGACTTGCCCCTCTCGAACGCCTCTGGTAGTGGCCGGAAAAGTACATTTATCATAATTTAGTAAGGTTAATGGAAAAAGATCAATTTTAAATTATTAAATAAAACACCCTGTAACTCAGACAGTAAACACATTTTACCTAAGTGAATTGGGTTAAATCTATTTATTTTAAAACCAAGATTCTCTAGTTTAATTATTTCCCATTATTAATAATAAACCTTGTATTCTCGCTGTGAATACTCATAGTCAGAGGACTAGAGATGGTATTACCAAATCACTATGGTCGGTAAGATGATGTATCATGTATTTAGGAAGTAAAAACAACACATTGATAAATTTGAGCCCACTTTAAAAGCAATCTTGATTTTGAACCTAAAAACATTTTAACGTTAATTTTGTATTAAACTGCACATTTTAAATCGGCATTATACTGTTTTGTAGTTGCACCATGACTATTGCCACATGTGCATATTTTGCTGTAACGTAGTACCACCATTTACTATTTAAACAGACTTAACTCTGTGAAACAATAAATAATAAATACACGAATATTGCCTTTAGGAATTTTTGCCAAGTATTTCTTCAAAGTTGACGAAATCTGATTGAGATTTAAACATTCAGACCATCTCTATCAACATGAAAAAAACCGACAATGAACAGCTTAACCAAATTTGCTTTTCAAAAAGATAAAAAGCCAAAATTCGCCACCATATTTAAGGAATACACAAACAGAGACCCTTTGAGGTC
Source organism: Agelastica alni (assembly GCA_950111635.1). Taxonomy (NCBI): domain Eukaryota; kingdom Metazoa; phylum Arthropoda; class Insecta; order Coleoptera; family Chrysomelidae; genus Agelastica; species Agelastica alni. Next base: position 15,770,220 of record OX467711.1, read on the forward strand.
TGAGAATCAATTTATCAATACCCTCGAGCATCGTACTAGTGACGAGGTTGAAATTCTGTTTATGCAGGCCACCGAAAATTTGCATGTCAATGTGAGTGTTTGTCGCATGCATATACGAGTATATGCTATCAGAAAAGTTCAAAAAACTTTTGACCATCAGACCTATTCGATATTTTTTAAAATTAGTTTTAGCAGATTTATAAGAAAAAAATGGTGTTTTTTTATTGAACTTTTCGATGAATAAATATGTCAAATGTAATAGTTGGAATAAATGATATCAAATCAACCAAGCATTTGCATTGATTTACACCAAACATTTTTTTATAATATATTATTGTATTTATAACAACAATTACAATGGTTATATGTATTGTAAAAAGGCCGATGCGTAAGGGTGTAATTAAATGAACAAGTACTTTTACTGGAATTATTTAATCTATGATAAAAAGTTTTGGCAGGAGGAGATACACGTGTACTCGATTCTTCTCTCAGGTGCCGTCTCTGTTGGGGTTGGCGACCACTATGGCAAATTCTTCTCTATATTGGGCTCGATGAATCAGGATATTACTAACCATGTTTGTCCAGCCCCTTATGTTTCTTAGCCAGGACTTTTTCTTTCTCCCTAAGCTTCGTTTACCTTCAATTTTTCCTTCCAGTATTACTTGTAGTTGTTCATACTCCTTGTGCCGCATTAGATGTCCCAGATAGGCTGTTTTTCTTATCTTCATGATATTTGTTAATTGAGGGCTGGTATTAACTCGAGTTAAAATTTCTGCATTTGTTGTCCTGGTGGTTTATGCTATACGGAGCATTCACCTGTATATCTACATTTCAAAGGCGTCCAATTTTCGGAGTTCTTTCTGCTTCACCGTCCATATCTCACAGCCGTACTCGATGGTGTCTGTTAATCGACTAAGTGTTCTTAGTAGCTAAGCTACGGATGCTCTGCTTTGCCACGTCTGCAACTATTTCACCTGCGTAGGATTTTTCATTATCTTTGGCTCAGTCGGCCCGTTACAAATGCTGCATGCCATATATTTTTACAGGGCCTACCAACCGAAAGATTACTTATCCCTATTATAAACCAGCAGACAGAACTCGATCATAAATGCAAGGGTGTCTGCTTCACAAATGTCTTCTTCTTCTTCCTTCTCTAATTTAGGAAAATTGCACGTTCATTCTTTGCAGCATGTCTGCGACTTAAATCAATGGTAAGATTTTTGCTTCATCTATTCCGTGGTCTTCCTGTACTCCTTTTCAGTAATGATTTGTCTCGAGCTATCCTTACTATCCTCCCTTTATTCATTCTACTTATTTGCTCATCCCATTTGCGCTTTCTGCTTAAAACCCAGTCATTACTGTTCTCCACCTTGCATGTTCGCCTTATATTGTCGCTCAGTTCTCTGAGCGAAATATATTTCTGTAACCAAATGTATTTTTTTTGTACCTTCAATTGGGTGGTATGTCAGCCACAATATGTATTATTAAAAATGTTTTATTAGCATACGTACTTCAGTTCATTGTTTTGCTCGCCCAATTAAAAGTAACCTAACCTAACACGACCGAATTAGAGTATATGGAAGAGGCTTTAAAAAATTAACGGATATAAAGAAAATTTCAATACGCGGATAACCCATTAATAATTTCGTGTATAACTTTCATAAATTTATAGTGACCGTAATACTCTTGAACGGCACCAATTAAACAACATCTCGCATTATAGAATGATACCCCTAGGGACCTCGCCGACGTATGATACATACCGAACACGAGAAGGGATCTTATCACCTATCAAAAGGGTGCGACATTCGAGCTCCATATATAATCATAATTAAGACAGGTACCGAAGGGATGGGCCAGTGTAAAGTGACCACTGACATGTTTTATGTACGGCTGATATCGATATATACTACCCAGATATATTTTAGGTCATTATTTTGTAAAAAATAAATTATGCAAAGCGTTTCGAAAATATTGGCTTTTTACCATTTCGTTTTTGTTAACGTCGTATAGTTAAAGTCAGAAATAATTTTTCCCATTTCACGAATTTGACACCTTACATAATTTAGTCGACGTTAGGTCTAGGACCAGACTTTAATTGGATGTAACAAACAACTAATAATATTCTTTGCCGATAATCTCAAATAATTTGACACAAAACTCTTTTTATTACTGGCATGTAATATTATAATACGTTTTCCTCTAATTAGAAAAGCATTCACATAACTAGTAGATTAATCACTCCATTCTTCATCTATTCTACAGAGGTATTCAATACGTACAATTATTATTTTTTGAGAGTGCTTAATAGTCTGGCATTCATTTAAAATACGATATCTCAAACAGGACAACGAATGCTGTCATTAGACTCCATGAAGATATACCTAACTTCAAAATGGAGCGAGGTGTGCGTCAAGGTAATGTCATATCTCCAAAACTTTTCACTAACCTTTTGGAGTACATGTTTAAGCGTACTAAGATCAAAAACTTTGGTATTAGCATCAAAGGCCGGTAAGCCTTTCGCCAAAGAATGCTAAACAGCTTCTTGAGTTGGACAAGAAAGACTTGAAACTGGTGACGGGACTCCTCATTGGATACTGCCCTCTGAAGTATCACCTGAAATAGATGGGAAAAACAGAGAGTGATAGCTGCCGCACTTTCGAGAACTTCGCTGAAACTGCAGAACATTTACTTTACGAATGCCCAGTGCTTTTTTGCAAGAGGCTCAAGTTTCTGGAAGACGCCTTCTTAAAGCCCTCCAATGTCAGGAATTTAGCTCCCAGGCAATTGATAAACTTTGTACGAAGTCATAGAATCCCAGGCCTCAAATAGATTAAAAATTGTGCACAAAAGATCTGATAGGTCGAGGTGCTTGAGAGGCTGCATAGCCTTTACGACTCCCCTTACAATCTACAATTTATATGCTACTAGATGACCCGGCAAACGTTGTTTTGCCATATAAATAATTTCCTAGTAAATTAGCACTTTTGAATGAGCATAATATTCAATATCGGGCTCATACTGGAATGCTAGACGCAGGAATGAATCAGATATAAATGCTCGATGTACCTGTTGTCGTTGTTGGTCATTTGTTCTTCGTCTATTGACTGTGAAACGGCGTGATTGTCGTTGTTCTAATCTTCTGACTTCATTGCGTTCAGCTCGTGTATCTTCTGGCTCTTCTTGATGCAATTGCGCCATTCTGATACGTGCATCAGTATTTTGTTGCTGGATTTGTTCTTCTGTTCTTTCGGATCTGCTATTTCGCAAGTTTCGAGCTTTACTTGTACTGCGGCTCAAATCAGCCCCTTTGCGTTTTCTTGGCATTGCTCACCGTACAAAACATACATAAATAGAATTAATGAAATTATTTAATGATGAAAAATGTTAAAAGTATAATTAGGGCCAGGATTTTTGCCGCAGTTTTGAAATGATTAGTTTTAATTTATGAAATTATAACAAAAATATAAGTTTTATGGAAAATTTTTTCAAACAAAAGTAAAAAATTAAATTTTATGAAAACATTGTCTCTTATAATTTTTTCATGCAACCAATATTTCCATTGACATTTCAAAATAAAGATTCATAATGATTGATTTTTTGGAAACTATGAAAATCTTAATTGTTCAATTACATTTTTTTTATAAAATTAAATTAAGATTACATTTTTATAAGATCAACAACATTTTCGATATAAATAAAAAAAAGTATACTTACAACACAAAATCCGTTGTTATTGGAAGCTCGTGTCACGTGTTGAGTACTTTTGAGGTTATAAAATCACTTGATTAACTAATCGTGCAAAATACACTCAAAATTGATAATTTAATTATTATTGATAAAATAGGAATGATTAAAAGTTAATATGAGAGTTACACTGAGATAGCAAAATAATAATTGTCAACGTTACTACTACACTTGATGCATAAACAATAATGATGGCCGACAACTGTGTAGGGAGTGAGAAAGAAAGGAGACCGGCTTCGTTCTCATCCCTACTCCGTGCTGTTTACTGGGTCAGAAGTGACACCTGTAGACATCTGGCAGGGATAACTAATTAAATGACGATTGATCAGTTTTCGACCGGAGAGGAAAAATGATTAAATTACTAAAATGGCTATTAAAAAATAAGGGTTGATCGTAGAAGGGTGAAAATTGAGGATTGTATGTATTTTTGTATATTGTATCATAAAAAATAGAAATTAAAAATTTTGTCTAAAAAATAAAAAAAAAAAATTAGGGGTGGACTACCCCTAACATTTAGGGGGATGAAAAATAGATGTTGGCCGATTCTCATAGATACCGGATAAGTACAAAAAATTTCATCAAAATCGGTCAAGCCGTTTCGGAGGAGTATGGTAACTAACATTGTGACACGAGAATTTTATATATTATTTAAAAATTGATAAATAATTGGTTATTTTTTGGAAAACAACCATGTATCGCAGATTTTCCATTATCTGTCTAACGCAGGCCTATTTTATTTTGATGTTTCCATATTTTTTATCTGATTTTTCAAAAAAATGTATATATGTATATATTCGTACTTTTTCCGTTTCAATTTTCCTCAAGGTGAGAAAAATACATTGAAAAAGTAAGAAGAGAAACAAATAATAGCATACTAAAGGATGTAATATTGAATTTTATTGCATTGAAGCGAAACGGGCAGGAGTAAATTGCTGAATTCTTAACACTAGTAACTGGTGTCGACCGGGAAATCCCCAGGGAATCACACTCCAACTGTTTCGATATTGTACGAGTTAGAGGGATGATTCTTCTAAGAATTACATCAAAACTTTTGATGGGGTTAGACGAAATTTAATTGAAGGAAATAATTGGAGAGGACGAACTTGATGTCATTGATACGAATGATATTTTATTTATATCCGTACGCACCCCTTCGCGTTTTATTACAACCTAATTCATTAAAAAATTCATTCATATATAAGAGATAATGGAAAATCTCATGGACTTTAAACTTAGCGCGCATCTCATTTACCGGCATCGTTGCAGAATTTGTTGCTGAAAACATCGGTCTATTCGTCTATGCCTTGGGGTAAGTGCTAATAGTCCAGGCAAATTAATACATATTTGCAAAATGGAGATTGCAATTAAGAATTTTTGTTAGGTATGTTTTTAACGGTTTAGTTATTAAAGATATGTTAAATATAATGATGTACTTAATTTCGCTAGCAAAATAAGTAAACATGTGTAAAATTAAACCAGCAATAAAGTAATACGAACTTTAAAAAATTATATTTTACTTAAACGTGTAGTTACCACAATGATAAATTAGTATGACATTTTTACCCACGGTGTACGCACGTCTAACTTATGAGAAAAAAGACGACATATGCAAGAGATCAAACAATTTCTCTTCTAAAAATGTGTTCAATCCTCACCACAACGGTCCCGATAATAAAATACATATTCTACAAATTAAAAAACGTAACATAAATTTCTCCCCGTTACTATTTAACTTTGCTTTGGAATATGCAGTTATAAAGGCACAATCAAAATTGATGAACGGTTTCACAGCACAGGGGTCGAAGGTCCTGTTGGCTTCTACCGACGAGACACAATCACACAATCTATTAGAGACACGAAAGAAGTTTTCACCCTCTCTGAAGAAAGGGCCAGGGAAGTGGGACTCAGGATCAATGAAGACAAGTATATGGTAGTCACTAAAAACCCAAGACCACGTATTGGTCAAAATATAACTATAAATAAATATAATTTTAAAGTAGTGAGAGATTTTAAATATTTAGAAGCAGTCATAACAGCCGATAATAAGAATAAAAAGGACGTAGAATCGGGAATCATGGTAGGGAACAGGGCATATTATTCTTTGGCGACGTTGTTAAAATCAGAAAGCGAAAGTAAAAGTCTACAGAACTATAATTTGCCCCACAATAACTTTTGAGAGTAAGACATGGACCCTAAATAAACGTGAGGCTACTAGATTGCTGGTACTGGAACGGAAAATCCTAAAGACTATTTTTGGGCCTTGCAGAGATGAAATAACAGGAGAACGGAGAAGAAGACAGAAACAATATCTACAGACACTCTATGGAAACGAAAATATAGTGCGCCACATCAAGGTCAATCGTATAAGATGGGCAGGACATGTCCTAAGATCACACGATGAAAGACTCCTCGATACAGCATTTTGGGAAAGGCCCGAAGGTAAGGAGTAGGTTGGTCGTCTAAAAAAAAGGTGAAAAGACGCAGTAACAAGTGACCTACACAATCTAAAAATACAACAATGGGAGATAACTGCGCAATTCCGACAAGAGTGAAGGATATTAAACGCGACCAAGACTCACCAAGAGTTGTAAAGCCATAGAAGAAGAAGAAGAAAAAACATTATTTTCTGAAAAAAAATCTAAAAATTTTAAATACAAAATAAAAACATTACCAATCCAATGCAAGGTTGAGACACACAATCTACAATCTAGTGTATTTGAAATTGGCGCTATGTGGACTTACCATGTTTGGAAACATGTCGACGAGGTGGGGACAATTCAAATTGTAGTCGTGTTGTTAATTACTTGATTGTTAGTCGAAAATATTTATTATATTTTGTGCTGGTCGATTGGTTTTCGTGCAGCATTTAGCATTGAAATTTCTGTCCCGCAATTCTTTTTCCATATACGTACGATTCTCCCCTTTATACATATATTTTTTAAATGCTTAAATATTCTATCCGTTTGTCTTCAATATCATATGGTTTACTCAGAATTTTCCTGTTAAATTACATTTATTTGACTAATCTACTAAAGAAATTTATTTTATCTGTAAAATTAATTCTCTTTTTATTAAAAACTCTTTCAAATACTGTTTACACTGTAGGTCGTTTTAAGTGAATAAATAGTTTTTCTAATAAATTAACTTCCCTCATAAAAGTTAAATGTTTTTGTATGGGGTATACCTTGTTGACTTAAAGTGACTATGAGGAGATTTTCTATTCACCTTTTTAACGTTACAATTCATCGTCCTGATACCAACTCCATAAGCTTTAGCTACTCTATCAAACACATTGTTAAGAGGAAGTGTCTTGTTCTTTCTTGATGTAGATAGCTTTATTTGGAATATGACCGTCAATGTGATGCCTTTCGGTCCGGTTTTGGAACCCAATTTTCTGTCTATGAAAGATAACGCTTGACCTCACATAGCTCGAGAGGTACACGATAATCTTAATCAAGTTGGTATACCAGCTATGCAGTGTCCACCAAAAAGCACTAGGGAACTAGAAAATGCAGTTATCACAGCATGGAAACAAATTCCTCAATATTTCATCCAAAATTTAATTGAAAGCATTCCAAGATGCATTTTAATTCTAATCTTATAGAGTAATATTAAAGCTAATTTACTTTTAAGTTATCCGAATAGGTTTTTTGAACTTTTAATGTTACCAATATACATAGATATAGTCACGCCTTTTTACCGTAGGGGTAGGCAGAGACCACTTCCTTCCACTTAATAAGGTAAGTTCTTGCACACATCTTTTGCTTCCTCTACTTTTATCAGTGCTCTCATACATGCTCGTCGGTTGTTGGTTCTCTTGACCTGGCCTCTCTTCAAAACAATGTTGATCTGATCGATATATGTTCGCCGAGGTTGACTTCTACCGACCCTTCCATTCACACTCGCCTGATAAGTTTGTTTCGTCAATTTTCCTTCATTTATCATTTCTACGTGTCCAAACCATCTAAGCATTCCTTTATCTATCTTTGTAACCACATCTTCTTTACACTACAGCGTTCTCTTATCTCACTATTCTTTACTTTATCCAATCAAGTCACTCCGGCTATACTTCTCAGACTACTCATCTCCGCAGCATTAATCCTATTTTTATGCTTCTTCTGCCAAACCCATCATTTACTACCATACATAAGTGTAGGAACCAACACACCTCTATGCACAGCCAGACGTGCTTTTTTTGACACTTTCTGGCTGTTCATAAAGCTATGCAGTGCCCCATTTGTTTTCCTGCCAACACCTTTCGCTCAATGTCACTGTCATACTTCCATCTCTCGTAAACTTTAAATCCAGGTATACAAACTCATTTACTTGTTCCACTCTTTCTCCCTTAATCATAACTTCACAGTTTGTCCTGCTTTCTTCTCTTTCAAAAACCATTACTTTTGTTTTGCTTACATTTATTTTCATCCCTTTGATTTTCAGGGCATCATGCATAACATTAACCATCGCCTGCAACTCCTCTTCAGATGATGCTAATATTACTTGATCATCGGCGTAAAAAAGGCATTTGTCGATCAAATTATTCATTTTAAATCCATACGCACTCTCTTTAAATCTTTTAAACAATCGTCCATGTATAAGTTAAACAGCCATGGCGAAGCCACACATCTCTGTCTCACACCTTTTTCGATGTTAAACCAGTCCGTGCAAGCTCCGTTTATCCTAACAAAGGCAGTGGAATCCTCGTAAAGTGATTTCAGTGCTCGTATTAAACTACCACTCACCACATACATAGACAAGGTCGACCACAATTCACTCCTCACCACTCTGTCATAGGCCTTTTCCAAGTCTATAAAAGCGCAATAGACCTCATGACTTCTAGCCAAGATTTTTTCGACTAACTTGTATTAAAAAGACCTGATCCATGCATCTCCTTCCTCTTCTAAATATACCAATATACATACAAAATTATATAAATAATTCATTACAGCAATTTGTATGATGATTAGTTGTTGCGTTAATTTTATCCGGGAGTGTATTATTAATTAATTTTCAACTTTGGAAAAAGTTCATGGTGTTTTTAAAAAAAAATAAGAAAAACATATCAATTCCAAATGTGTTATTTTTATTTTGCTGCGTTGGCGGTGTTGCAGGGATTATTCATTACCTTTTCTGTAATGTAACAACATTCTTTATATTTTTAATTTAATAAGAAGTAATATTTATCTACTATCTTTGATCGTCATTTATTCTAAATGTTATAGAAATAATTGGGCAGGTACAAAAAGCTAGTTTAATTTTATCACAAAATATAAATAAGGCGAAAAAATAACTAAAGAATTAAATTATTATATTTGTTAGATTGCTACGAAATTAATAAACTGTCATTTCACTAAATCGGCAAAATAAATCGATATTCTTAATTATAGGCAGTTGTTTTATTAAATCAATTGTTAAGTTGAAGAAAAATGAAGTGAACCTCAATAAAATCAAACACACTCTACCAAGTTCCCCATTTCGAATCTTTGCAGAAGGGGTGAACCAAGTTACTTCGGTTAAACTTATTTAGAAAGGGTAGCGCACTTTTTAAATTTTGGCCATCATGGATGATACATTTTTTTATTTTTATTAAAATTTATATACTCACAAAAAGTTTAGAAACGCTGCCCATAAGTGGATTTGAACGATTTAGGCGGCCAAAATTATTTTATGATACATATTGACTATAAAATTGATAAAAAGACGAATTAATTTATTTTTTGTGATATCCCCACTGTCAAAAGTCTTACACTTCTCTGGAAAACATACCAAACCGGGAAATCAATTGGGCGGTTAATTTTGTTTGCAAGTAATGATTCTTTATGGCAATGTAAGTTCCGTACGTTATAAAAATTATTATTTGCAAACAAATTTGACCACTAAGTGGATTAATGTGTTTTCCAGGGGGTTGCAAGACTTTAAAAAACTATGTTTATTTAGTCAAAATCTCAAAATCAAAATCAAAATCTTCCGTTCAAAACACAGTAATTTATACTCACTCGCTTTTGTCAGTGTTCATTTTTTACTTCCGTACATGATGATAGTTCTAATTACCGTTCTGTACAGGAGAACCTTTGATTTTCGTGACATATTTTTGCTTTGAAAGGCTTTGTTTAGCGCGTACATTCATCTATTTCCACTACGGATTCTAGTTTTGATTTCATCCAGTATGTCATTATCGGCATTTAGCGCGGCGCATAGGTATTTAAGGCTCTGAACTCTTTCAAAGTTAAATTCGCCTATTGTGAAATTTTGACCAATTCTGTCTCTTATCCTTCCTCTTTGACGTTGCCTGGTGACACCCATGTACTTGGTTTTTAATTCATTGATATTAAGACCCATTTTTTTAGGTTCTTTTTCTAGTTTAATGAATTGTTTCTTCACTTTTATGGTGCTAAATGTCCTTTACCCAAATTAAATGGCTCTTGAGCTTCATGAAAGATCGCTCCTTACATGTGGCAGTTGACGGTATTTCTTCTGATGCGTTTAAAACTAATGCCGGGGTCCCCCAGGGTTCCATCCTGTCCCCCACCTTATTTCTTTTACACATCAACGACCTCTCGAAAACCACCACGAACCCGATTTACAGTTTCGCAGACGATAGCACACTTGTCTCAACTTTCACATCCTATCGATCACTTTCGGTGAATGATACAAATAGACTCAGGCAGGAACAGGTTGATTCCATCAATAGAGATCTTAAAGCAATCGTTGAGTGGGGAACCAACAATCTTGTTCAGTTTAACGCCCAAAAAACACAAAGTGCCACGTTTTCCAAGAAAGTGAATTTCTCAAATCATCCCATCACAATGTCCGGAAATACCCTTGAACCAAGTCCCTCCATCTCGATTTTGGGAGTCACGGTGTCCAATAATATGTCTTGGCATGACCATGTTGCTAACATCGCAAAGTCGGCAAGCCAGAGGCTAGGATTTCTGTGGAAAGCCAGAACGTTTTTTACTCCTGATCAACTGTTGACAACGTACAAGGCTCAAATCCGACCTCTACTGGAGTATTGCTCGCACATTTGGGGTTCAGCACCAAGGCATTCTCTTCGTCTTCTAGATTCCATTCAGAAAAGAGCCATTCGCTTGATAAACGGCTCAACTCTCACAGATACCCTTCACCCTCTAGAACATAGAAGAAGAGTTGCAGACCAGTCATTGCTCTTCAGATATTTCCATGGCAGATGCTCCAGAGAAATAAAAACTCTTGTACCACCATTGGCCACATTCGGCCGAAAAACTCGGCACGCTGATCAGTCTCACCCAATTACTCTCAAGATTGACACTACTAGGACCAATCTTCATCAAGAATCCTTCTTTTACAGGGCTGCTACGGAATGGAATAAGCTTCCAAAATAAGTTTTTCCAGAGAACTATGACCTACAACTTTTTAAAAAGCGTGTCCACAATCATTTCCTTTCTATAATCCCTTCCCCTTCTAATAGTCGCAGTGCGGGCCGTCCGCGGCCCACACGATAGGTCTACCCTTTTTGCGACTATTTTCATGAAAAAAAAAAAACAAAATTTTAAATGTGAAATTTTTATTTTAATATTCGCAGGGAGAATATTACATGCAACAGGGGATGGAGACAAAAGTTCCTTAAGGATGTAACTTATGTTGCTAACTTATTTTTTATTAAACTTTACTATTAATTACTCATAAGGCACGTCTACGAAAAATTTTTGAAAACTAGTCGTAAACAATCTTTTTTTAGAATCTTTTATTTCATAAATGAAAGCCCAATTTTTTTATGAAGCCTGAAAGCTCAACGTCTACTATTTCAGGGCTACCTCCGGTAAAAACCCCATAAAACACTCTGTATAGATAAACGAAAAAAATACACTGTAAAAAAATTGCCTAAAATGCGTCATAACTCACTAGATGTTAGTAAATTGAGGAACAATGATGGAAAGAGAGTAAAAAAGCATAAAATGGTAACTCGTTAAGTAAAAATAATGTAGAAGTAACAATAGTGATAATATTATAGTTAAGTACACTTACAAAGTAATATTAAAACGTAGACTGCATTTTAAATGAAATAATTGCATTACTAAGGAATAATTAGTTATACAATAAACATTTTAATATTAAATATCTAGGCTTGGAAACCTGTAGGATTCATTACAATGAAACAATTGTTTCTTTAAAAACCGAATCAATTTTTTTCAAAGTAAAATAAGCGTAACCCTTTTTGAAAATGCTAACTAGCTAAAGATTTTTTCAGTCCACCGACCTGTTAATGCCCCTGCTCGCTCCTAATTCTTTGGTCCAGTAATCGCATTGTGCCTCGAATGATGTTTGCCCAGTATTTATTTATGTTTTCTGCTTGGTTTCATTTTAATCTTTCCCATTGTAGTGCAAACAAACCTAAACAAACACTTGTTCGATAATAATTCTCTTTTTGCGACCGCGACGGGCGTAATTATTTGTCAAAGATCAGTCACTCTTCTTTTTTATACGCTCGGGGAGCTCTAACGGCCGATCTGCGAATATATAAATGTGCCTCGGGTTTTGATGACTAGCAAAATCTTTTAAAAATGTGATACCCTTACAAATATAACTCTTTCGCTAGATTGAATCAGTATCTCGGAACTTACTTCCAGCTGACTTATTTTTTCCTTCATTCGTCTTTTAGTTTTTAAGATCTGTAGGTAATGCAGTTAAACACTATTTTCTGTTTGGACGCACTGCACACACTTTTGCATGAATTTTGCATTGAGTAAAAGGTAGTCAGCAATTTTTTAATAATTTTAATACTGTCTTTAAAAAAAATATCAGAGCACTATTTTTGTTACAAATTTAGGTATTTTTTGTTACTGGTGGTCGCACAGTGGTCGAAATCCGACCGTTATTAATTAAATTTTTAAGTTTGGATATTATTGAGGTTGTTTTGTCAAAAATAAATCTTTTTAATCATTATATAGGTGAGAAGGTGGTAATATAATAATAATAATAGTATAATTTATTGACCAAAATATTGTTACAACGGCAACCGAGGATCGACAGCGGCTGAGGTGCGTATTGACGACCGCTTTTTCGACCGCCGCGCGGTCTGGCAAGGTCGAACAACTTCTAGAAACGGCGTCGATAGAGAAACAGATAGAATGATCTGGAATTGTGACATAAAGGTATAAAAAGAACCGCGGTCGTAAAAAGGGACAGCATTAGTTTTAAAAGTGTTTATGAATTAAGAAATGTAAATAGTTATAAGAAGTTGTAAAAGTTGTATATCTAAGGCAATATCTAAGTGATTTATAAAATTAGAATTTATTGTATTGGAATAAACAACAACATGCGGAATACATACAAACAAGGAATAGAGTCAACTCACGAATTAAAGCTATCAAAAGGGAACACTGGATTAAATTCACGAGCGACATGGACCACGACATATATGGCGCCCAAAGGAAGGTGTGGAAGATGTTGAAGAACAGAAAGAAACCGGTAAACGAATTCGTCCAAAGTAAAGGAGTCTCTATAGAAAAGTGGGAAGAATACTTCGAAAGACTGTACAGCGCTGATAAAACACGTGAAATTGAATATCAAACGGCGGCCAGCGCAACGGTTTCAAGGGCGGAAGTAAAAGAAAAACTAAGGAAAGCTAAAAACAGAAAAGCACCAGGTACGGATAATATACCGAACGAACTTCTGAAGCACGGTGGCCCTAAGCTCATAATAACACTCACAGCTCTGTTTAATAAAACCCTGAGCACAGGAGAAATACCAAATGAGTGGCACACGAGCATAACAATTCCCATTTTCAAGAAAGGACAAAAAACATCCCCCGATAACTACAGAGGAATAACCCTATTGTGCACAACAATGAAACTGTTCACAGGCCTGATAAAGGACAAACTGGAGAATCACATAACCAATAGAGAAGAACAACAGGGATTTAGAAAGGGAAGATCGACAACTGACGCCATATTTACCACCAAACAAATAAAGGAAAAGGCAATAGAATATAATACACCGGCATTCATCTGTTTCATCGACCTAACTAAAGCATTCGACAAGGTCAAACTAGGCGATGTCATCAATATCCTAACCGAAAAAGAAACACCAGCCAACATAGTAAAGGTAATCTGCAACCTCAACACCGCCAACTCCACTCAAGTTAAATCAGGAATAAACATGGTTTTGTTACTGTATCGAGAGTTTTAAATCGCCGAACCCACCGAAGAACTAAATTCGTAACAATACCAAAAACAAAATAAGTGTCCATATAATATTATAAAAAACAGGGAAAGGTCAAAAGTCGCATGATCAGCAGGGTACTGGTCTTCCTCAAGCGCCTGTAATTTTAATAAATATAGTAAGTAAAAAAAAATTACTAATATTTCATATGATAATATGTACATATTTGTTTATAGGGTAGTGACATTCCTCAATATTCGCTACAAAAATCAAATAAAATACTTAATAATTGTAAACAAAAAAAAAGAGAAAAAGGATGGTAAACTGATACAGGGTAAACTTTGACATTATATATTTGAGCACTGGTCAGGGAAGATAGAAATAAATAATTGTTTTCTGATACTGGTTAATGACAAGCCTTTGATATTTTCTGGTAGTTCATTATATTCCTTGGCAATGCGGTGCGAAAATGAATTCTCATATTGTCGGGTACGATGTTTAGGTATGGACAGGAGTTTTTTTCGGCGGATTATAAGGTTGTGTAGGTATGTGCAATACGTTATTTTTGCATTCAAGTATGCAGGAATGTGATGTCTTATTATTTTATAAAATAAAGTTAGAGCGTGGAGCTTCCTTCGATTTATCATATTCAATCAACAAGTATTTTGCAAAGTATATGACCCCTGTAGATAAATTGGCCCCCAGTTAATCTGACGCCTCTTCCAATGCCATCTTTGATTTACATTTACTGCAACTATTTTTATCTTTAAATATAAAACATCAGAAAGGAGCATAGTCTCAGATAAGTGTTGACCGTAATAGAGGAATAGAGGGTGCCGATGGACGACTACTGCTTTCGTTTTGACAGAGGCGTTTGGCTTTTAATTATAATATGCTTTTAATAGAACAGGCTTTTTCGTACATTCCACAGTCGAATGAAAAAGAATATTGAAATCATTCAAAATTTATTTAGTCAGTCTGTCAGTAATAAACAAATGACTGTTTGACCACATACTATTATGTGTTTAACATTGGCAGTACGAACGTAAACAATGATTGTTTTATTTTATTTAATTTAATGTATTTGTAACAGATATTATACCAGCTGTTGCTGTGGAATTCAGTTTTATTTTAATATCTTTAAATGAGGTTAATCTTTTTTATTGACATCCGATTTAACATCAAAGAATCTCCTTATAGACCCCCATATGCGTTTTAAAGATAAACCGTGACATCTCACGCCACCCACGCCACCCATTGATTTTTTTAGGAACTAAACTATAACACTAAATAAAATCTAAGAATTGATTTTGCTTTTTTTCTATTAAACGTTGTTGTTCGATCGTGTTGTAACGTCATAGGACTTCGACGATAGCAATTATTGTTTGTCTTGTAAGAAAGATCTTTGAATGAAAATAACCCTTTTAACACTTGATTTCAACAAAATAAAGCCAGGTTCAATTCACCTTTAATAAACCGCATTAAAATTTGTTTAGTAATTTCAGAGATATGCCCGGACAAATAAACAGACAGACAGACAAAAAATTAAAAAATGTGTGTTTATGTTTTGCCAATGTGGAAATAATCATATGAGCTTAGAAAAATAGATTCATAATAAAATCACAGAAAAACACCTCAATTTTATTAATAAGTATAGATGTAGAGTGCAACAAAGGAGTATTTTCGTCCATTTGGAAAAACGCTAAAGTCCAACCGATTCCGAAAAAAGGAAAGAAGACTATTCCTGCAAATTATCGCCCTATTGCATTGCTCTCAGTCATATCCAAAGTTATGGAAAAAGCGATTAACACAGAACTTATCAAATATCTGGAGAAATTTGAGATAATCCATGACAGACAATATGGATTTCGACAACTTCGGTCTACTGGAGATTTGCTGGCTTATGTCACTCAGCTTTGGACAAACACTATTGAAAAGTTTGGTGAATCCCGTGCAATAGCCTTGGATATATCTAAAGCCTTTGACCGCGTTTGGCACCAGGCATTGTTAAGTAAATTATCTGCCTACGATCTCCCAACCAAACTGCGCCAATGGCTCTTGAGCTTCATGCAAGATTGCTCCTTACATGTGGCAGTTGACGGTATTTCTTCTGATACGTTTAAAACTAAACAATCTTGTTCAGTTCAACGCCCAAAAAACACAAAGTGTCACGTTTTCCATGAAAGTGAATTCCTCAAATCATCCCATCACAATGTCCAGAAATACCTCACGGTGTCCAATAACATGTCTTGGCATGACCATGTTGCTAACATCGCAAAGTCGGCAAGCCAGAGGCTAGGTTTTCTGTGGAAAGCCAGAAAGTTTTTTACTCCTGATCAACTGTTGACGACGTACAAGGCTCAAATCCGACCTCTACTGGAGTATTGCCAGCACATTTGGGGTTCAGCACCAAGACATTATCTTCGTTTTCTAGATTCCATTCAGAAAAGAGCCATTCGCTTGATAAACAGCTCAAATCTCATAGATACCCTTCACCCTCTAGAACACAGAAGAAGAGTTGCAGACCAGTCATTGCTCTACAGATATTTCCATGGCAGATGCTCCAGAGAAATAAAAACTCTTGTACCACCATTGGCCACATTCGGCCGAAGAACTCGGCACGCTGATCAATCTCACCCATTTACTCTCAAGATTGACACTACAAGGACCAATCTTCATCAAAAATCCTTCTTTTACAGGGCTGCTACGGAATGGAATAAGCTTCCAAAATAAGTTTTTCCAGAGAACTATGACCTGCAACTTTTTAAAAAGCGTGTCCAAATCATTACCCCACACGATAGGTCTACCCTTTTTTGCGACTTTTTTCATAAAAAAAAATAAACATCAAAAGTTTGTTCAAATGCTGAGATCAAAAAGACAGACGCTGTATTAAAAACTTGTGCTGAAACCAATCAGCTGCAGTTAGATTTGACAACAAAGTTACCAAGGCACAGAAAATCCTTAGAGGTGTAAGACAGGGATGTGTCCTCTTCCCACTTTGGTTTAAAATTTACTCTGAAAACATTTTCCAAGAAGCTCCCGAATGACAACAATTAAGCATCAAAGTAAATGGCACATGGATCAACAATATACGGTATGCAGATGACACAGTCCTGATAGCAGATTATATGAATGACCTCCAAAAGCTCCTGGACATAGTTGGATGAGTTTCAGAATGCCAAACTCTTATACGATAGTAGAGACAAAGAACGAGTAAAAAAGTTTAACTATCTGGGGACTTGGTTATGTGAAGACTGGTCTTCAGACGTAAAATTAAAATGCCGGATAGAAAAAGCGAGGAGCTTATTCCTGATAAACAAAAACGTCTTTACAAACTTTGATTTTGACCTCAATATCAGGAATTAGATTTGCAAAATGTTACGTATGGTCCGTACTGTTGTATGGTACGGAAGGCTGGACATTGAAGGTTAGCACAATAAATAGGCTGGAAGCATTTGAAATGTGCATCTATCAAGAATATTGAAAGTCCCATAGACATCAAGAAAAACCAACGAGGGAATTTTGAGGACGATAGGAAGAGAACGCGAATTGCTGAGTACGATAAAACGCAGAAAAACAGCGTACCCAGGACATGTGTTACGCAACAAAAGATACCATTTGCTCCAACTATTATAAGAAGAAAAAATAGAGGGAAGAAGGGGTGTAGGCAGAAAGAGAATGTCGTGGCTCCGAAATATCAAACATTGTACAGGAATAGAAACCACAGGAGAATTAATTTACACTACCAGAGATAGGGAAAAATGGTCAAAAGTGATCGCAAACATCCATTAATGGATAGCAGCGAAAGAAGATAGATGTATAGATAAATTTTAGCTTTCTGCACTTCTTGTCTATATTATTACTAATTTTTAAATACAACGTCGTAACGTTGTATATTTTGTAAATGTAGAGACACCCTTTTGTTCCAATTTTATAGTAGTATTTATCCTGTACTATTTTACATGTATGAGTTTTCCGGATCGTTCAGTTAATGTTAATCGCATTGTATTTTATGCTAAGCAACTAATTACACCACAACACGCTAGAGAGTTTGGCGGCCCCAGATCGCTTAAAACGCGATGAATAGTGTTTTAATTTAAAATTTTAAGTATATCTCAGAGTTTGAGAAAATCTCTCGAGAGATGGTTTTATTTAAATTTTGTAATGTTAGTCGGTTGTCTATTTAGTACTTTAAAACCATGTCACGTGCCTATTTTTTTCTTCTCCTATCTACCGTTTAATTATTATAATAGTCTGCATTTGGGTTCGTTGTATATAGTGTTGCCTATATTGTAGTGATAGAATTCGATTATTAATAGCTGTGACATTTTTGTCTCTCTTATTGGACTTCGCCTTGATTATTGGCCTCGATTGTCGTGTGTTGTTAGATAAATTATTGTTGGTTTGCTTGGGCTGGCAATTGATGCGTACGAGCGCGATTATGAACTAGGGACTTATACATGGAAAGGTTGGCTGACGCGTGTCCCGGGACATTTTTCTGATGTCCGGTCTGGGAGCGAGGAGTGATGATGATTCGTTGGGTGGCAGTGGTGGAAGTCGGTTGAGAGTTTTTGGGAACGGTTTGATATTTACACGTGAGCGGAACTTCTACGGTTTTTTCTTTCATATCTTTCATATCATTTAATTCTTAACTTGACCTTTCTGTCGTGCCTATGTGGTGAATATTTTTGGATATTGGTGTCGAGTTAAGATCACCACTTGTGGGATTTGATGAAGTGAAGCCATCGTGAAGTGTACCACGTGCCGTTCCATCTACATCGACGATAAATTTCAGCGTTATAAAGACTTGCCTGGTAATTTTAGCAGAAATTATTATGATAATACTACTTGGCGTTTCGGTTCTTGGATCATCGATGTTACCGTGACGTCTCAGTGAGGTTTTCAATTGGTTACATGGTATGGAATTTAATTTTATCAACTTATCAGTTATTATGTGCTTGATCTAAGTGTTTTCAATAATTTAAAAGTAACAAGTTCTTCTCATTTAATTTGTACCTGCTCCCAGTGACGTCCCAATGAAGTTTTCAATAGTTTAAAAGTAACCAAATTATTTTTCGTTAAATTTGTACCGGCTCCAAGCTGAATCTGAATTTATATATCACTGAATATAATTTATGTGGTTATTGTAAGGGTTTTAAAATATTATTTCTGTAGCAAGTCCATTTATTTGGTATTTCTTTTTTTGTTGTGTTAATCTTTTGCTATCAGGCATTTTATATAAAACCAATTATTTTCGAAATTTTAAATATTGTAAACATTTTCTTTTTGTTGTTTTTTTTGTTGTTTTTTTTTATTTTAATTCTCTTTTGTACCTCATTAGGTTTTTATTACTGTCTGGAAGATTGTTATAATTAATTTAAATATTATTTTAAGAAAGTGTATTAAATTCGTTTAAACCACTTTACGAAAATACAGAATTTATTGTAAAAAATCGGAACATCATTTTTACTTAATTAATATATTGCAGTAATTGTAAATATAGTTTTATTTATCTAGTTCACCATAATTGTTTGTTGTTTTTCGCGTGGCTCTGCTGGTGCCTACAAGACCTAGGGGTTTCCGGCTTGTACCGTCTTAAGTCGGTGGCGCGGCTCACTTTTAGATTTTTTTTTTCTTCTACCCTCTACGGCTGAGCTCGGGCATAATTTGCCAGTAGAGAGACCACTAGCAGAGTACTCTTTAGAGAACCAAAAAAAAGACGTGGCAACCAATATAGATTCAGTTAGTTAACATTAAGAATAATAAAAACCAAACCGGCAAAAAGTCTGTACTGCTTTACTAAATACACTTTAAGCATAACAAGCTTGATAGCTCACTACTACATTTTTATCATCGGAGTAGATATCTGCTCCAAAAGAAAATTGTTATCAAGCATAAGAAGCTCTCATAAAACCATCTTGATAATATATACAAAAGACTTATGGCTTTCATGTTCCAGCCCAGATTCCTTCTGTGGACTCTCCAAGGCCCACTTAAAAAAAGAGGTTCTAAGCTGGAAAACAGATCAAATGAAATCTTATTGACATAAAGTGCCAGGACAAAGACAAGCTAGTAATCCTTTCGCCAAGGAAAGCTAAATAGCTTCTAAAGTTGGACAAGAAAGTGATGAAAGGGCTTAAATTGGACTTAGAAGATCATTTCCATCAGTACGGCGTTACAGCCCTTCGTGGGCCCTAGCTCCCTCAAGTATTTTCTTCCAGGCGTTCCTGTCCAGCGCCCATCTTCTCCAGGCCCTTATTCCAACATTTCTTAAATCGGCCTCTACGTTATCTAATTGCTTTATTCGAGGTCTTTCTCTTGGGCCTTGGGCCGGCCCAACTTTATTTCCTTGACTGTCAGGTCCCTTAAATTTTCCTTCATATCCCATTTTTCTCAATGGCCCCGTAAATTCTTACAAGTACTTTTTTCTCAAAACACTCCAAGATGGTCTCGTCACCTTGCATATTTCGGCGCCGTACATTAAAACCGGTCTTATCAGTGTTTTGTAGAGTTTACACTTTGTGTTTCTAAAAATTTTATGGGATTTGAGTTGGGTGGCGAGTCTAAAGTAACATCTGTTGGTAAAGAGGACTCTACGTTCAATTTCGGCTTTCATGTCATTATGAGTGGTTATCAGGGAGCCAAGGTACACACCCGTTAACTGATTCTATATCGTCGCCATCTATCTTTAGGTTTCTGCGGGGGTTTACTTCTCTTTTTATTTTCGGTGTTGCTAGCATGTACTTGGTTTTTTTGAAGTTAATTGCTAGGCCCATTTCGTCTGCTGCCCCTTTCAAAGGGCTCCGACAAGTTTTCTTCGATACGTACCCTGCACTCCACTTTCTCCATCGTCATTCTTGTTAAATTTACCAAATGATTTGGAATTTGGAGTTTTCTCATTGCTTCATAAAATTTTCTTTTATTTATGGTATCATAGGTGGCCTTGAAGTCAACAAAAATATGGTAGGTGTCGATCCCATATTCGTGTGTTTTTTCTTGGATTTGTCGGAGTGTCGTTATTTAATTTATAGTCGATTTGCCACTACGAAATCCAGCTTTGATCTATTTTCTTTTCCGAGTAGAGTTGAATTTGATTGCAGAGTACTACTGAGAATACTTTGTATGCCGTGTTCAGTAGGGTGATTTGTTGATAGTTTGAGCACTTAAGTATATCACCTTTTTTCTAGATAATACATAGTATACCTACGTTCCATTTCGCCACCATTTTTGAATAGCTCAGTAGGAAGGTGTTTCCTCTAATGATGGCGGTTCATATTCTGTTTGATTTTCTGTTCTGTGTTCTGCGTTTTAGGATTTTTGTGGTTCTAGGATTGGTTCCACCTCATCTGTGTTTAGTAGAGCGCTAAAGTGTTCTACTCAGCGGCTCAGCACATCACTTCTGGAGATTAATAGATCTACATTACGATTTTTACAAGGTGTCCTTCTTGGATTAAAGAGATTTAAGAAGATACACAATAAAATATAACCCAAGGGATTGCTCAAAAAATTTTGGGGTCGAGGTGCTCATGGCTTTTGTTAGACCCGACTCTACTAATAAATAATAAAAGTCTAAGCTCTTAAACACACAAAGTATATATCATCAAAATCAGTCTAGTAGCTTTAAGTGATGGTCAAATAAAAAACAAACAAACAAACAAACCGACAAACAACCAAACTAACAAACGGACAAGAAGAGCAAAACTTATCATTCTTTTTAGAAAATTGATAGGTAAATA
Source organism: Agelastica alni (assembly GCA_950111635.1). Lineage (NCBI taxonomy): Eukaryota > Metazoa > Arthropoda > Insecta > Coleoptera > Chrysomelidae > Agelastica > Agelastica alni. The sequence continues at coordinate 15,791,843 of OX467711.1, forward strand.
AAATCTTATAAATTCAAAGAGTCGCCAGTGCCGGATTTAGAGGTCTGTAGGCCTCAGGGTAACAAAGGAGTGGTGGCCCCCTGGCCCCAAATTATTTTCCAAATAAAATGAACATTTTTTTTTATCGAGTTTTCCAATAAATAATTTATTGTGAAATTTAACACGTCATAATAACAAATCAAGTAAAACATTTGATCGAATTAATGAAATAAGGTTGCGATTCGGTTTTACTGAATTTTCCCCACTTATGAGTTAATCCCTATACATCAGCTTTGCGCAGCGTAATGTCGTAATTAATTGAAACAATTCAAATAGATCGTCAGCCATAGTAAACGTAAATTAAGCCGAAAGCCATGCATGGTTAGACAGCATCACCGGTTAATATTTCATAACGAAATTACGTCAACCAAATTCGATGGCAATATTCCTGCCTCACCTGACATTGTTCTAAGATGTCTCTCATAATTGCTTGACAAAGCTGTGAGTACGTGTGTGAATGTGTTGCCACCTCCGACATTCTGCATATTAATCAGCTTATTAAATTCGCCATAATCTTATAGTGCTTTAGCGGAATTGCTAATTTAGTAAGCTGCGGAAACTTCACGTCGTAATGCCAGTTTTCATTATGCCGTCGCTGAACGAATTATTTACTTACTCGACTATATTTGGAGTAATATCGGAAAATGATTATGGATAAACAAACTGAGGAAACGGCCTCGGGATAACAGTTTATTTAAAATATTTTAGAGGTATCGAGATACATTTTAAACTGTTCAATAAATATTCTTCTTCAAAAGAAATGTTAAAATCTGTTAAAATTATTGGTTTTATCAAGTAAACAAATTATGAAAGATAAAGATACCTGATTACTATTTGGAAAACTACTGTGAACTATGGGCTTTAGTCTATTAAGTATAACAAATGGACTATAATTTTTGGACTATAGTCTCTGGTTTATGGACTATAAACTTTAACAGATCAACTATGAACAATAATGAAAAAATACCATATGTTTTGTTGTTATAATAATAATTAATTTTAAAGTTATTATTAAAACGATTTTAAATTGTTTACAAAAAATTATAATTGTCATTAACAATATTCTGTTTCTTAAAAGTAACCAAATTATTTTTCGTTAAATTTGTACCGGCTCCAAGCTGAATCTGAATTTATATATCACTGAATATAATTTATGTGGATATTGTAAGGGTTTTAAAATATTATTTTTGTAGCAAGTCCATTTATTTGGTTTTTCCTTTTTTTGTTGTGTTAATCTTTTGCTATCAGGAATTTTATATAAAACCAATTATTTTCGAAATTTTAAATATTGTGAACATTTTCTTGTTGTTGTTTTTTTTTTGTTATTTTAATTCTCTTTTGTACCTCATTAGGTTTTTATTACTGTCTGAAAGATTGTTATAATTAATTTAAATATTATTTTAAGAAAGTGTATTAAATTCGTTTAAACCACTTTACGAAAATACAGAATTTATTGTAAAAAATCAGAACATCATTTTTACTTAATTAATATATTGCAGTAATTGTAAATATAGTTTTATTTATCTAGTTCACCATAATTCTTTGTTGTTTTTCGCGTGGCTCTGCTGGTGAATACAAGACCTAGGGGTTTCCGGCTTGTACCGTTTTAAGTCGGTGGCGCGGCTCACTTTTAGATTTTTTCTTCTACCCTCTACGGCTGAGCTCGGGCATAATTTGCCAGTAGAGAGACCACTAGAGAGTACTCTTTAGAGAACCAAGAAAAGACGTGGCAAATTTTCTTTTTCTTATTATTTCATAAGCGGAAGCTATTTTCATCCTTTCATCCTTTTTTTAATTATTATGATCAATAATCATTTGTTAGTAATAATTTTTCCTTTGGGAAAAAATCTGTATGATAGATTTGGTAATTGTTCAGTACAAGGGATTTTCTTTTTGGCACGCGTTTAAGTTTATTTTTAATTTCATTTTATTTTTTATATTTGAGTGAATACATAGTAATAAAAAAAAAGGTGTGCGTACTTATGTACGCGCGTTAGAAGTTATACCTCTTTGGTGTAGGTAAGAAGAAAAATAAAGAATCTCGGTCAATATTATGAGATTTTAGTAAATAAATTAATTTTTTTAAGCCCATATCAGTAAACGTCAAAAATGGCACTGTCGATATTTCTTGTAAGTGACATTTAACTATAACATGCACGTTATGAGATCTCATAACATACACGTGCGTTTTGATGAGAAAACTTAAATTTCTTGGTTTAATCAAATTGCAATCAAATTTTTATGTACGTACAACTTTATTTGTTCTATTTATATACATTTAGTAAATTGAAATACATAAAATCTTTTAGCATTTGCGAAATACGTTTTGAATTAAAAGAGTCATGCCCCTAAATGTCGGCAACACATTATACAATTTTTCAAAATATGAGTCGCGTTTTCTTAGCATGTTATAGAAATAAACGTCATGTCATTTATGTTGTCAATTTTTGTAACAAAATATTTTATCCGAACATTTTCTCAACATTACCGACGAATATGTTTATTAGTGGTGAGAGTGATGAAATTATAAGCACCCTGCCGGAGATTTTAGAAAATGCTCAATCAAGCTGCCACACATAATTTGTTACCGCTTCAATCCAAAGAAAGATACGTAATTACCTATTAAAAACTATGGCGACACAAGCATAACGTTAAATCGTTTTTGGAGAATGATTTCCTTGCTTATTTTAAAGAAATATTAAAAACTATGAAGCCATCTTCGCTATGGGCCATTTATTCGATACAATTAATAATTGTAAAATATTTTTATTATTTATTAAACTTTTTTTAATAACGTTTTAAAAATAATTAAAATTGTTTCTAATTATTTAATGAAAATAAATGTTACTAATAAAATATTTAATTATTTATTATTTAAACAAGTGATTATTTAAATTAATATCTTTTTCAACCCTGATAAACTTAAACTTAAATATAATGTTTATTTTTATTAATTATATAATATAATATATTATATACAATAAATAAATTAATCTCAAAGTTTTTATATAATTTTTATCACTGAAAATTGTTTATTCACAATGTTAGAAAAATTGATAAATAATATAACTATTCACAATTAATAAATATGAATGAAATGTTTTACATTGAAAATGAATGATTTGATCGACAAATGCCTTTTTTACGCCGATGATCAAGTAATTAGCATCATCTGAAGAGGAGTTGCAGGCGATGGTTAATGTTATGCATGATGCCCTGAAAATCAAAGGGATGAAAATAAATATATAAGCATATATAAAAAAATAAGCATTACAAAAGTAATGGTTTTTGAAAGAGAAGAAAGCATGACAAACTGTGAAGTTATGATTAAGGGAGAAAGAGTGGAAAAAGTAAATGAGTTTGTATACCTGGATTTAAAGTTTACGAGAGATGGAAGTGTGACAGTGACATTGAGCGAAAGGTGTTGGCAGAAAAACAAATGGGGCACTGCATAGCTTTATGAACAGCCAGTAAGTGTCAAAAAAAGCACGTCTGGATGTGCATAGAGAAGTGTTGGTTTCTACACTTATGTATTGTAGTGAATATTGGGTTTGGCAGAAGAAGCATGAAAATAGGATTAATGCTGTGGAGATGAGTAGCCGGAGTGACTCGGTTGGATAAAGTAAAAAATAATGAGATAAGAAAACGCTATGGTGTAAAAGAATATGTGGTTACAAAGATAGATAAAGGAATGCTTAAATGGTTTGGACACGTAGAAAGAATGGATGAAGAAAGATTAACGAAACAAATTTATAAGGCGAGTATGAATGGATGGAAATCGGTAGAGGTCGACCTCGGCGAACCTATCTCGATCAGATCAACATTGTTTTGAAAAAAGGCCATGTCAAGAGTACCAACAACCGACGCGACGAGCATATATGGAAGCACTGATGAAATTAGAGGAAGCAAAAGATGTGTGAAGGAACCATAGTAAATGGAAGGAAGTGGTCTCTGCCTACCCATACGAGAAAAAGGCGTGACTATATGTATGTATGTATGTATATTAGTTTTACCTGTATCTTGTTTGTTTGCTTGTATAAATGTTTGTAATTGACTCTCTGGCCTCCATTTTTTCCTAATTTAAGCGATCGAATTTAATTTAAACTTTGCACATTTGTCAAAGACCGACGACAATGAAATAACTCGATCAAAATATCCGATTATCCTGATTACTTTCGCCATGATTCATACATTTCTTTAGAGAACCTTTGCATGAGAGTAAGAGAGATAAAACTAGTTCGTGAACTACGCATGCGCGCAGAACAAATATTACTACAGTACATCGCATCGGTGGATCAGTGCTAGAATGCTCGCCTACTACGCGGGCAACCCGGGTTCAATTCCCGACCGATGTATTTTTTTGTGCTTTTACCATTTAATGCATAATTTTTTTAGTGAGTAAAACAAATCAAACCAAAAAGCGAAAAATAAATTATATTTTAAAAAAAGCGTGGGGTGCTTTGTATGACATTTTTAAACTAACTCTGCGTTTCGGAATGAAAGCACCGCACGCTTTTGAAACAGTGACATTAGTTTTCTCGTCAGGAATTTTATTCCTATGTTAAGAATTATTTTTTACTTTTTAGTTTGATTAACTCTAAAAACGTATTCTTTATTTTTTTTAAACTATAATTTATTTAGATTAAAGTGTGCTATAAAGATACCTATATTCGATTAATTTTGTTGTTATTTTTGTGCATTTATCAAAATCATATTAATGCGGCAACATCAGAGTTCATCGTGAACGGTTTAACTAGAAGGGCCAAAGAGGGCCTGAGTCTGAATCATTGGATGAAGTTTCGTCCCTGCGGAGCCGTTAACGGTCCGACCCCGTCTCTTTCACACTCAACTTAAATTGGATACTGGTCACTTTCTATAATTCAACTCCTATATCTCATAATTTAACACGCGGATGGGCCCTTTCCTCGATGCTTTTCCAATTTCCATAACACATTTGTCAATATTTAATTTAAGGTTATCCGTTTGAAGGACATGTAGGGATGTTGAAGTAAGGATAAAAATAAACGATCCATATTTTGCTTTGGCTAGGGGCAGTAATGAATCCTTATACAATTTTTAAAATCCGTATTTACAAGCTATCAATAACTTTTTATGTAGAATAGAAAAAGCAATAGATGCCTTTATCAAAATGTCTAAGCTCTTCAAAAGCCATAACCTCAAATTAGATATCAAAGTAAAACTCCTGCGCTGCTATGTGTACTCCATATTGTACTATGGCATGGAATCCTGGACATTGACCGATGCAACACAATAGAAGCTCGAAGCCTTCGAGATGTGGCTATACAAAAGGATCCTTAGAATATTATGGGTAGATAGAGTGACCAAAGAAACAATACTGGAAAGAATGGGGAAGGAAAACGATTAAGAGAAGGAAACTGGAATATCTCAGACATATAATAAAAAATGAAAACAAAAACAAACTCTTAAAATCCATCCTCCAAGGAAAAGTGTTTGGAAAGAGAGGGCACGAAAGAAGAAGGATATCATGGCTCAAGAACCTAGGGACATGGTATTCAAAAACAACCACAGAACTGTTTAAAGCAGGAGTCAACAAGGTCATCATAGCCAGAATGGTCACCAATATTCGAAACGAATAGGCACTAGAAGAAGAAGAATCACTTTTTGTCTAGAGATCATTATTCGCTCCGAGCGAAGTCAAGGTAGGGGAAGCCAGAGTGGACACCAGCGCACGCAGTGGGTACTTTCAATATCTCTGCAAGGATTCCAATTGGCGGTGGCTCTGTTATGTTTTGGGGTGATATATACTTTTACGCTCGCACAGAATTAATTCCTGTCCGTATGAAATCCTTGAATACTAATTACTCTCTTAAGAATATGGTAATAAAACGGTCCTTTTTTGAAACCCAATTTCCTTTTTATGCAAGACAACACTCGCCCTCACATGACTTAGTGGGTATTTTATTATCTTAATCAAGTTAGTATACCAGTTATGCAGTGGACACCAAAAAGCCCGGATCTTAATTCGATCGAGCATTTATGTGATTACCTCAAGAAAAATGTCACGTCAAATACTTGCACCTAGAAACCTGTGGGAACATGAAAATGCGGTGATCACAGCATGGGAACAAATTCCATAAGATTTTATCCAAAATTTAATTGGAAGTATGTCTAGACGCTGTAGAGGAGGCAAAAAACGCTACTTTTGTCGCACTTACACCATTAAATTTGCTACTGGTGTCCTATTTACACCGTAATATTTTTTCAACATTACAATGTTGTTGTTAAGTCGTAAGAATAATTTTAATTCCAATCATCTAGAGAAATATTGAAGCTAATTCACTTTTAAAGCATCCGAATACGTTTTTTCTAACTTTTAATGAAATAAATGTCCATAAAAAAATTTAGAAACAATTAATTAAAGCAATTTGTATGATTTAATATAATTGTTTTAAGTAAAAGTTATGTTAAAATAGTTGTAAACCTATCGAAAATTTGAACATTTAATTCATTTTATTGAATTAGTTAAGTAAATGCTATTTTACTATACGTTAGCTACAATAGCTTAATCTGTATAAATTCTTAATTCTTTAATATTTATTATTAGCCAAAGTCATGAACAAAAGGTCTAAAAGTTCATACTGTTATACATGGTGTCCCAAAAATTTGGTCGTAAATAACACCACATATCCTGTATTCAAAAATAGGTTGATTGAACCTTATTTACGTGTATACAAAAGTGAACACAAAAAAGTTGCAGAGAGGGTAATTTTCAAATCTGTATCTATTTTTTTAATGTTGTGAAAAATATTAATCTATGAAAATTTATATAAAACAGTAGTATACAACAATACAATAAACTTGTCGAGGCTTCATTCATAAAAATACAAATATTTCATGTTTATGTTTAATGTTTATATTAATGAAACTATGCAAGCATTTTTTTTATGGATTTCGGAGCGGGTCAACGCGCCTTTGACCAACAACTTTTTTTTAGGGTATTATTTTATAAAATATACAACGCTACTGAAATCAAACATATTTTCTTAAACTATTTGGTTCGCTAGTATTTTTTTGTAAACATTGTAATTTAAGAGATACAGTTACCCTTTTAAACCGGAGGCAACAGCCAGACGGACTTACTCAGTGGTGAAGTTTTTAGTGAGTAGTCCTGAAACAATCAGTAGAGTCTCACAGTAGACCTTGAGATTTCAGACTCAAAACCACTCCATAAAGAATTTTCTCCACCTCAGAAAAAATACCCTTTTAAACCACATTTAAAAAATAAACTAAATTTTCACAAATGTCGTTTGTTAAAACGAAGAATCATTGTATACAAGTATCTCATACAAATTTTGATAAATTATTATTAAATGGTTTTAAAGCAAAAAGCAAAAATTATATTTTAAAGTTAAACACCCTGTAACTTTTTTGTGTGCAGTTTTTATATAGGTAAGTACTTAATTTTGGCCACGGATTGTGTGGTATTATTTATGATCAATCTCTTTGTGACACCCTGTATATTTCTGTGACCTATACACACATTATTATTATTATTATATGCAATATTACAGACCTTAGATATCAAAATATTTTTAATGTTATTATCAAACTGACGAATTCTGTCAATTGTTATATAATTGTAATATTTAAACATTGTTTACTGCATTTATCCACTTTAAAAAGTTTAAAAATTCTAAATGAGACACCATGTGCAATTTTGGAAATTTATAAAACTTTATTAAATCTTTCCATAAAATTTTTGTCATCAGTGGTTTGCGTTAAGTCACAATAAAATGCCACCAAAAAAAAACTTTTAAAATACACCAAGTATCACAACTCAGTTAATTTATTCAGTCACTTCTTAAGAGTCCATCTGTCTTTAGTTATATTGTTATTAGCTTACCTAACAACATCTTATAGTGACCAAATCAATATTAAAAATCTTTTATGTTTTAAATAAATAGATTGACTTGGCCATCACATGAAAGCACAATGTATCTCACAAGTAATTCATATTATATTAAATTAGATTGTTTAGTGCGATTGCCAAGTCAATCTATTTATTTAAATATTTTAATATTATTTAATATTAATATATTAATATTAATTTAATATTATTTAATATTTTAATATTTTAATATTAATATGGACACTATAGATGTTGTTGGGTTAGCTTATTATGTAATAACTTAAGACAAAAGGATCCTAAGTCTTAAGTAGGAACTGAATAAATTAACCGACTTGGTATTACATAGATCTCACAACTTTTTATGTTTTTGATGGCATCTGATTTCTTTTTGTAGATAGTCCTACTTTTTTTCCTTTATTATACCTAAACAGGTACACTGTTTCATTCACTGCAAATGTAACTTTGTAATCCTTTATACTTATATGGGATAACAAAGTTATTTATGCAGTTAGTGTATCTAAAAAACTGGAACGTAATTGCAAAATATTTTAGTTTTGATTAATACACTAAACACTATTTTCATTCTAAATTTGAAGCTTCAATGTCTGCTAGAAGTGCTAGAAGTTTTAATGATCCGTTATTCGGTGAGAGACAAAATTAAGAAACTTTGATTAGTTATAATTCTTAAACTACTGGTTCAAATTAAATGTAATTTAAAATATATCGTGTATATACAATGCTTGCTTAGTTACTGAAAATTCAGGCTTCTAAACTTTTTCACAACGAAGTTATAGGGAGGTCGAAAGTGGCCTGAACTGCTTCGAGAAAAGGATGGTACGGCCGTGTCGCTTTTTTGCTTGACTTGGCGGGGGTACTGTGGTACCACCAAATCACCTTAATATATTGCATATTTAAAAGACACTTCAGCATAAACTTTTCGCTATTTTGATAAATTTAAAGGATTTTTAATTTGTATAATAAAATTTAGTTGTTTATAAATGAAAAAACTTATAAACGAGAAATATTTTGTAAAAGAAACTTGTTAAGGTTTCGTTCATAAAAAACACAAATATTTCATGTTTATGTTTAATTTTTATATTAATGAAACTATACAAGCAAATTATGAAAAGTTTTTTTAAACAAAAACAAAGAACAAACATTGTTTTTTACACAACCACATAGGTATAATAATTTTCATTTTTTTAAAATTTGTCATAATTAAAATACATGGTAATTTTCCAATAAACTTATTTTGTAAAGTAAATTATTTTAATTTGGTCTTTGATGGTTTATAGAAAAAAATCAATATCGGAACAATACGATATCTCTTTAAACAAGCTCAAATCTAACAACCCCTTAAAGGGTATTTAAAGTTCTTCAAATAAAGTAACTAAAATTTTATAATTTCTTGGAAATACGAATTATCCAATAACAATTAGATATTTATTTGAATGACCAATTAAATATTAATTTCCTTAATGATTGTGATTACAGAGATACATTTTATGAATAAATAGGCAAGCATTCCCAAATTATGACAGTTAGCTGTCTTTTAATAGCAAGTGTAACATCAAGTAAAAATGTCTTTCTTAAAAGTCGTGGATACAATTAATGCTTTGCACCAAAAAGAAAATTTGAGGCCGCTAGCATATTTCGCATTGCCAATATACTTGAAAGAAATAATCATTTTGTTAGTGACAATTCACCGTGACTACATAAAAGAGAAACACCCAACTAGAAAGAAAATGTATTCTGTGCATTTTCTTAAAATATTCGAGGCTTGCGCTATAGAAATTAAAGCGATCAAGACACAAAATGTTCAAAACGAGGTGAAAGTGGCAACGATGGATGATTTTTTAAAAAAATTAATAGATATAAATGCACAGTATAAATTAAAATTTAACAGTACTGCAAATAGGGAGTACATGAAGGAATACATTACAAATCAGTGGGTGGTAAACAAGCTAAGGAAAGCTGTTGATAAAAAAGCTACTCCAGCAGATTCTGAGGATTTTTATGAAGATGTTGAAAGTTATTTAGAAAGTTTGTTGGACAGTGACTTTACGGATTTTTATAAAAAACATTTTTCGAGATAAGTTCATTTCGTATTTATTGTCGTTCCAAATTTGTAAAAGTTTCTTTTAGGTATATTTTGTTTATTTTACGTTTCTTTTATAATATTTTATATTAAATATATTTATATTTTTTACGTTAATTTTATTGTTTTGCCCCTTTTTACTTGTAATTATACCTTAAACAATTATTTAATATATTTTTCATTAAAAAAATCTTAGATTGTAACTTGTGGTTAAAAATATTAAAAAAAACACAGTAAAGCTGCTACAATAATACATTTATTGGAAAAATTATTATGAGCTTTTAAAGAATTGTACCTATTTTCTTTTTGTTATATCAAGTTTTATATTTTACATTAGCTAATTTTTGGTGTGGGTTTTTAAGTTTTTATTGTTTATTTTTAAATAAACTCCTTGAATTTTGAATAAACATTTTGGCTGTACTGTTAATTCAGAAAAACTATTATTATTCCTTGGATATAAGGCACTATAATAATGTCCTTTAAACGGATATTCTTGGGTTACATTGCGAATAAATGTAATAATTTGTTGATATAAAATTGACGCTAAATTTATCATTAATAAAAATCAAATTAAAAATATATTTACCCGTCATTTTTAAATATTCCTGCAAATTTAAAAAAATGGCAAATTATCTTGTTGTTTTTTATTATTACAAAAGATAAGAAGACCTTTTTTATAAGCAATATTAAATAAATTAATATTATTTTGGGAATGTTTTATTGCCAAACCATAAAAGTTTTTTCTGTAGGAATAGCTTAGTTTAAAATTGAATAATTTTTGGTCATTTTTTGAACTGCGTCGAAAATTAATAAGACAAGTATTTTTATTAGGTACATAATTTAAATTTACATATTATTTGACCAATGTTTTAATTTAAAGTATTACTAGGTCTAATATTTATTAATTTTTTAATTACAAATAATATCACTAATTATATTCTTTAAATAATCTTACAATAAAAACAAAGGTAGGTAATAGTACATTGTTTACCAGGTAGGAAAAGCCTAACGACTGTGAAGACACACACAGAGTCCAGGAATGTGCTTTTTCTACCCGGTAAACATACTATTTTTTTGCAAATCGTTTAAAATTTGACAGATATCAATTAATTCTGAAAAAATCACGAATAACTTTATTGATAAATAATAGTGCTTTGAAATTCGTAAAAAAATTGGTTGCGTTACTATGGAAACGTATTAATGTTGAATTGTCAAACTTGACGCATATAAATTTAATTGCTGGTGTTTTCAAAAATAAAACAATGTAAAATGATATGTGATGATGAATTTTCTATTTCTGGGACTCTTCCAGAGCTGGTTAAGGCAGTGAATACTGCTTCATTAGAATTATTGCTAAGAATCAAGAGAAAAGTACGAATTAGCATATAAACGTTTTATGGACTATCACAAGCGTAATTTTAAAATATGTTCTGCAATGCATTATTAAGCTTTTTAAAATATAAATTAATTCCTTATAAATAACGTGTTTTTAATCATTTATGTTGAACACTAACATCTGTAAGGAAATATCATTTCCAGCAAGTATATTAGGTCTAGAAGATCTTCATCATTTCGTGGATAATCCGGGGGAATGTATTAGAAACACATGGTTAGTTTGTTGTGATAGTCTATTGTAATGGCTTTTCCTACTAATTGAAAGGTTATAGGGAAAAGTGTTAAAAATCGTTCTTTGGAAGCGAGTATTGTTACACCTCCATTAACTTTGTTGCAGTTGGTTCGAATATAATGGTAGCCTTCATAGTTTTTGGATTGTGGGATGTTGGATGACTTGAAATTGGTTTCTTGTATACAAAAGAAGTCAGGATGGTAAATATCAATAGGATGTTGTATTCGTTCAAGGCGCGGATAGTATCCGTCGCAGTTCCATTGAATTATACTAAATTTTATATGCGTAAGAGGAAATATATATAGCAGTCAGAAAATGGGAGTATGGGGATTTAAAAGTTTTGTTACAAGGTATATCAGCACTACTTGAGTTGTTAGATGTTTGGCTTGCATTATCAGAGGAACTAGAGTTAATAGCGGTTTTTAGTTTTTTTTGTAGTCTGGTTAAGCGATTTTTGAGTGATCTGTCGGGTAGTGCAGTGTGGATTTGAGTAAGGTCTCTAAGAAGGGCTTTAATTTTAGGTGTAAACTTGCATGCTTCAGCGAGGGGGTCACTGCTGCCAAAGGAATTTTTAAGAAAAGCGATTAATTATATATATGAGATTAAAAATGCATTTGGATTGGCTTTGAATAACTGTTCAATAAAAGATTGATTAGATGAGGTAATTTTACAAGTGTTTTTTTCGTCAGTTTTTGTCTTCTTTTTTGTGGTAGCTTTTGGAGATATAAAGACAACGCAGGGTGAGTTATTAGGATTGAAAACGGAAGGGATTGTGCACTACTGGCCAGAGGGGATTCAAGGCTGTTATCAGTTGAAAGGGGTCTTTTGATACCTGAGGTTGTTGGAATAGTGGTAAGTGGTTCTGGAGTGGATAGCAAGCTGTTAGGGTTCATAGCAGGTACTTGAGTGGAAGTGAGAGAAGTGGTGACGTCGGTGGGATTGTTAACAGGAACATTGTCGGATGGTAGAGGATTAGCGGTAGTTTGTGATGGATTTGGGCAAGATTCTGCACTGTGTCCAGTTTGCTTGCAAAGAAAGCATTCGAGTTTATCGGATGTAACAAAAATCCTGTATTTTCGAAAAGAACCTTAATAGGTCAGTATTTCATAGTTTTCTTTATTTGGAATGACGTATATGGAGCGTCGAAAGCTGAGAATATGTGAATATTCGTCTTCATGTGAACCACACCTTGTAAACGATATGGGAGAGGCGAGTTGAAGTCCAAGATAATTTATTTATGCTTGTTCAATAAGTGTATGAGGGATGGATGGGCATACATTAAAAAAAGTAATCGTTTTGCGAAAGTGATCAGTCTACGAATTGGGATGATTTTTTTTTAATTGTTACAGTATGGTGGTTTTTTATTATATTGTCTACCACAGATAGAGAACACAAGTAGATGCATATGCGGTGGTTAGATATCCGTGAGGCAAAGGTGATTGCTTTTAGCGAAACGATTTCGCCGATTGCTTTGATGTAATCAAACAGGACGTCACACAAGGGGTAAGATTGTCTCCTACCAAGAGACAATAACCCACAAAATCACACTCAAGAGTTTTTTAGTGGGTAACGTTGAACGGTCGTTCAATGAGTCCCACACTATTCAGCGCGGAAACACGCTCTTTTCAGAGCAGTTAAAGCGCTGAGTGTCTATAAAAGATTTTCCTCTTGTAAAACAAAACAAAAAAAAAAAGACGACATCTGGTGGGGCATTCATAACAATCGCTTGGTTTCTACTGGGAAATGTTGCTGGTGATGGTTGAGGTTTCCTTATAGTGTTCTTTGTTACAGAGGCAAAGCTAGGTGTGGCTAGTTGAGATAAGTGGAGTTTGGTTAACATGGTATAATATTTTAAAAAATTTGGAAGTCAATATATTGAACTATTTTAACGGGCCTATTTTAAAAATTTAATATTATCTATGTTTTGTAATTAAGAACATACCAGTATGAAATAAACAAAACAAAACTTGTAAACTACGGTACCTGTAGAAATACTAAAAAAATTTACTAACAAGTATTTAAAAAAAAAAAAACAATTAAACTATCGAGTATATCGTAGCAGAACAATACGTGTTGACTCGTTGACTGTACTCGATCGTATTTCATATAATAATTGTCGTCGAATTAAAATATTATAATAATTAAAATACATGGTAATCTAATTTTCAAATAAACTTATTGTTTTTTTCTTAAAGTAAATTATTTTAATTTGGTCTTTGGTTTTAGAAAAAAGTCAATATCGAAACAATACGATATCTCTTTAAACAAACTCAAATCTACCAACCCATTAAAGGGTATTTAAAGTTCTTCAAATAAAGTAATTGTTATTTTATAATTTCTTGGAATTAGGAATTATCCAATAACAATTGGATATTTATTTGAATGACCAATTAAATATAAATTTACTTAATAATTGTGATTACAGAGATACATTTTATGAATAAATAGGCAAGCATTCCCAAAATATGACAGTTAGCTGTCTCTTAATAGCAAGTGTCACATCAAGTAAAGATGTTTTTCTTAAAAGTCTTGGATACAATTAATGCTTTGCACCAAAAAGAAAATTTGAGGCCGCTAGCATATTTCGCATTGCCAATATACTTGAAAGAAATAATCATTTTGTTAGTGACAATTCACCGTGACTACATAAAAGAGAAACACCCAACTAGAAAGAAAATGTATTCTGTGCATTTTCTTAAAATATTCGAGGCTTGCGCTATAGAAATTAAAGCGATCAAGACACAAAATGTTCAAAACGAGGTGAAAGTGGCAACACTGGATGATTTTTTAAAAAAATTAATAGACATGAATGCACAGTATAAATCAAAATTTAAAAGTACTGAAAATAGGGAGTACATGAAGGAATACATTACAAATCAGTGGGTGGTAAACAAGCTAAGGAAAGCTGTTGATAAAAAAGCTACTCCAGCAGACCCTGAGGATTTTTATAAAGATGTTGAAAGTTATTTAGAAAGTTTGTTGGACAGTGACTACGGATTTTTATAAAAAACATTTTTCGAGATAAGTTCATTTCGTATTTATTGTCGTTTCAAATGTGTAAAAGTGAATTTTAGGTAAATTTTTTTTATTTTACGTATCTTTTATAATATTTTATACTAAATATATTTATATTTTTTACATTAATTTTTTTTTTGCATACCTTTACTTGTAATTATACCTTAAACAATTATTTAATACATTTTTAGTAAAAAATCTTGTATTGTAACTTGTGGATAAAAATATTGGAAAAACACAGTAAAGCTGCTACAATAATACATTTTTTGGAAAAATTATTATGAGCTTTTAAAGAATTGTACCTATTTTCTTTTTGTTATATTAAGTGTTATATTTTACATTAGCTAGTTTTTTGTGTGTGTGTTTTTTTGTTTTTATTGTAAATTTTTAAATAAACTTTTCGAATTTTAAATAAACATTATGGCTGTACTGTAAATTCAAAAAAACTATTATAAGGTATTCCTTGGATAGGCACTATAATAATGTCCTTTGAACGGAATTTTTTTGGAAACATTGTAAATAAATGTAATAATTTGTTATTACAAATTTGACACTAATTTTATTAATAATAAAAATCAAATTGAAAAGATGTGTTTCTATCATTTTTAAATATTCCTGCAAAGTTAAAAAAAAATGGCAAATTATTTTAAAATGTTTATTATTGTTTGTAAAAGGTAAGACCTTTTTTAAACGCAATATTAATTTTACTTTAAAGTTAAAAAAAAGATTTGTGTTAAATATTATAAAATAGTTGCTTCAAAATCAATGACCGTATAAAAACAATATTAAAATTAAAACTATTATGGAATTAAAATAATTTAAATAAAGATTAATCTAATACAGTTATCTCACTGTGTATTTTTTGTAAGGGCATTATTAAAAGAATTTTTTTATTTAAATCATGTTTATTTAAGGACAGGCTAAAATTTAATTACCATTGGTCGACCCTTTCTGGTTATTCGGATTTTTTAAAAATCAGGAAATTATGTTTTAACATTTTCAAAAGATATTGTTTAAAATATAAGTTAAAAATTATTAAAGAAAAACATTTATTTGGTATTTGGTATTTTAGGTAAAAATAATGTTATTTATCCATTGTTTTCGAAGTAATTTATTTCAAATATTTAATTGCTAAATGATTTTGTTAATGTGTAAACAGTTAACAATTTATCTACACAAAAAGTGTATTTTTATACAGGGTCACTACCAACGGGACGAAGGATTATAAAGAAACGGTTAGAGCTTTCAAATTTTTGTAGTTTGTATATCGGTTGAGGCTTTAAGGTGTAGCGTATAAAAGTTATGTTTTTTTATGGGTCACCCTGTATCCGTAAAAAATAAGGTAACATTTTATTTGGATTCCCTATGACTACAGAGTGTTCCGAGTTATGTCGACTCTTTTTAAAGTGTGATTTTTTAATAAAGTCATTATCTAATTATCATTATCTGCTAATCAAATTAGAAAAAATTTACATTTACGTGTAAATAGTTTGGTATTAGTTAAAGGTATTCCATGATTGAGTATTAAACATCTCTTTAGAAAGTGTTCAAAATTCAGTTTTAATAATAGATAGATCATTTAATATGTAATATGGGTCTTATTTTAAATAAAACACCAAGTATTTTAGTTATTTATAAAATGTTTTCTTTTAATTGGTACCTATAAGGGGATCCTATGCCTAGTTTGAGGCAATTTTAAATTTGTTAGTAAATTGATTTTAAAACAAAAAATACATAAGTACGTAATCTAGTTAGTTAATGTCATTTTGTGACATTACGGTCTGCTAATTGTGTTAGCAATCGTCATTACTTTAAGGTTTAATTGCTACTACAAATGAAACAGTAGTCCAATTTATTACATTACATTTAAACAAAATTCGACATAATTTAGAACAATCTACTCTTAGGTATAGGGAACCTTTATGAAAGTATACCTTATTTTTTAAGATTAAATAGAAAATACAGTAAATACAGTGTGCTTTTTGAAGAAAAATATAACTTTATTACACCACACTTTATTGGAACGTCCTGTATATTTCAAAGTATTTTAAAATGTAGCCTTTATCCATGTAAAAACAACAAACATTTTATAACTTTTACCGTTTCGCTATAATCCTCTGCCCCATTTGCAGAGATAAACCCTATATACTTAGCCTAATATAGCCATTTATTTTAAATAATTTGCAGCAAATATTTTTTTATTAATAAGTTAGAAAATATTTAATAAAATATTTCTGAATTATTTTATTTTATTAGCATTTTTGCAATTCCACTGTTTAATATATCTTTTTTGGTGCTAACCTAAATGAAAAAAAAAATTATTAACTGAAGCAACATTATTTTACACATTTTGAGATTCATTGGGGATAAAATAAAAAACATAAATATAAAAATCTCTTAAAACTTTATTATTAATTTGGGTTTTTAAAAATATCCACATACAAATGCAACAAAAAAAAACAATGACAAAATATAATTTTTGCTCATCTGGAATTCTCACGAAATCGTTGCGTGGCAATTTTTTTTAAAAAGAGAATTGCCCATTTTTGGATTTCTGTTCTTTCCAAATATTTCCCATTTTGTGATCTGTTTAACTTTAACAGATCGCGTCGATATTTTAAAAATAATATTTTGCGATACTTATTAAATTTATCTGTTGCTGGCCGTCTTAAATAACAATTATTTTCTCCTAAAATTTTTTTCCTGGCAATTTCTTTCAGCTCAATACTTGCAGCATCTCGTAGATATAACATTAATTTTAATAACATGGGATGTACCGGTAAATTTGTACATCTGTTTGAGAAATGATTTAAACGGCACATCATTTTTAATAAGTTTTTAAAATATTCTGGTAATTCTTCGAAGCTCACGGGACTTTCAAGTTCAGGTACCATTTTCACAAAAATTATTTCACTAGTTAACTTTACAACTCAACGACGGCTAGTTGGAAACTGAATATTGAAATGTGACTAGACTTAAGTCTTTGACTATTAAAACCGATGCTTGTCATCGATCACGTGACCAAATATTACCCTATTTTGATTGGCAGAGCAGTAGGGTAGTGGGGCTAGCTGGATTCCAATGATTAAGGACCTTTCAAATAATATAATTTTTTCTTTCTCGTTTTCTTTCTAGTTATTGCGACTGGACTAAAATTAACAATTACTGTTTTTTTATTTATTTGTATATTCCATTTATAAAAATGCTTTTCACTTACACATTTTTTTGCAAATTCTCAACTTTTATACGCTATAGAACATTAATTGCAATATTCGAACATCGGTTAAACCAAAAAATTAATTTTTTGGTAATTAACAGCAAATTCTTTTTTTTTTTTTAATTTTTGCTGAATTTTTACATCTAGCTTGATAAAGATTTTAAACAAAACTTTAAAAATTAATTCTTCCTAGTTTTTTAGAGATTAGAGATTCAAGTTTGTTTTAGCGGTGTTTTTATTAAACCTACTATCCATGAATGCAAAACTCTTAAATTTCAGGAGTAAGAAAAATATACCTATAGTAAGTAAAAGCCTTACGCAATAAATATTAAAATAAAATGTTGTTTTAGTAAACACAAGTTTTATATATTACTGAGCAAATAGCGAAGAAAACATATCGATGATTGAGATAATTTTGCGTTAAAAGTGAGTGAATTTCAACCTATTTCTATTAACTAACAATAAACAATTAGAGACTTATTAATAAACTCTGAAATTTTTTTTCTCGTTTTTTTTTCTGTTTATTACGACTGGAATAAAACTGACGATTTTCAGACATCGGTTCATACAACAAATTAATTATCCGTTATTAATTTTTGAAAGGGTTAAGAGTACCAACAACCGACGAGCATGTATGAGCGAACTGATGAAAGTAGAAAAAGTAAAAGACATGTGTAAGAACCGTAGCAAGTAAAAAGAAGTGGTCGTAGCCTACCCCTACAGGAAAAAGGTGTGACTATATGTATCCGACAAAACATCAAAAAAATTAAATAATTTTTTACACCTAGGAAACAACTGTTAACAGGCCTGAGATCATGATAAAGAAGCTAAAATGACAAAGAGATTTTCTAGATCTAGAAGGAAACCCAAAAGGTTTGTTTGACAAACATATTAATGTTAATGAAAAGACTTCGTTTTACTGGAAATTTGCTGGCTTACTCACTCAGTTTAGAACAAACACTAATGAGAAGTTTGGTGAATTCCGTGCAATAGCCTTGGATATATCTAAAGCCTTTGACCGCGTTTGGCACCAGGCATTGTTAAGTAAATTATCTGCCTACGGACTCCCAACCAAACTGCGCCAATGGCTCTGAAGCTTCATGCAAGATCGCTCCTCACATGTGGCAGTTGACGGTTTTTCTTCTGATGCGTTTAAAACCAACGCCGGGGTCCTACAGGGTTCCATCCTGTCCCCCACCTTATTTCTTTTACACATCAAAGACCTCTTAAAAACCACCACGATCCCCATTTACAGTTTCGCAGACGATAGCACACTTGTCTCAACTTTCACATCCTATCAATCACTTTCGGTGAATGATACAAATAGACTCGGGCAGGAACAGGTTGATTCCATCAATAGAGATTTTGAAGCAATCGTCTAATGGGGAACTAACAATCTTGTTCAGTTCAACGCCCAGAAAACACAAAGCACCACGTTTTCATAGAAAGTGAATTACTCAAATCATTCCATCACAATGTCCGGAAATACCCTTAAATCAAGTCCCTTCATCTCGATTTTGGAAGTCACGGTGTCCAATAATATGTCTTGGCATGACCATGTTGCTGACATCGCAAGGTCAGCAAGCCAAAGGCTAGGTTTTCTGTGGAAAGCTAGAAATTTTTTTACTCCTGATCAACTGTTGACGACGTAAAAGGCTCAAATCTGACCTCTACTGGAGTATTGCTCGCACATTTGGGGTTCAGCACCAAGGCATTCTCTTCGTCTTCTAGATTCCATTCAGAAAAGGGCCGTTCGGTTGATAAACAGCTTAACTCTCACAGATATCCTTCACCCTCTAGAACATGGAAGAAGAGTTGCAGACCAGTCATTACTCTACAGATATTTCCATGGCAGATGTTTCAGAGAAATAAAAACACTTGTACCACCATTGGCCATATATGGCCGAAGAACTCGGCACGCTGATTAGTCTCACTCATTTACTCTCAAGATTGACCAAAAATCCCTCTTGTACAGGGCTGCTATAGAATGAAACAAGGTTCCAAAATCAGTTTTTCCAAAGAACTATGACCTGCAACTTTTCAAAAAGCGGGTCCACAATCATTTCCTTTCTATAATCCCTTTCCCTCCTAATAGTCGCAGTGCGGGCCGTCCGCGGGCCACACAATAGGTCTACCATTTTTGCGACTATTTTCATTAAAAAAAAAGACAAATATAAAATATCCATATAAGGCGAAATTTGAGCTCTATTTAAGCACAATTATGAATGGTCTTCTAAAAATAAAACATTAAAAAGTCCCGAGATGATATAACTAATGTACATTTATAAAATCGACATTAAAAATTGTTTAGTTGAAAGGCACTTAGGCAAAAACTATTTTTTTAATTAATTTTATTTCAAAATAAATATATGTAAATAAAATAAATATTTCATTTATTTAAATTTAGATACCTTTCTATGAAAAAGTCATTATTAGTCAAAACTGTCTTCAATAATTTTAAACATATTAAAATTCAATATTTTGCTTAATTGCTTTGAAGAAATTCAGCTTTCCAAATTCTTTTTACAGAAAACTAACAATATGGTTTTGACTTTTATTGAGCATCCGGCTTAAACGTTTATTACTGTTATATCATTGTAGTTATACCCTTAATTCAATGGTACAAGGATGCTCGAGCAATAATCCTAATCCTAATCCTCAAGAAATAAAATATATTAAAATAGAACTTGTTCGTACAATAGGGGCTAATAAAAACCTTTTACATTTTTTAAAAAGAACAAAAATCATTGTTATATTAGGTACCCAGGTACTTCCTATAGCTCTTTACTTCACTCTCATTGACAATAATAAATAAGTGTGGGGTATGTTGGTTAACAATCTTAAAATATATTTTTTTTAATTTGTCCGCATGCTGTTAACAAAAAAGTCACCTAAATGAAATTGTAGAGACTTTTCATACATAAAAATACAAATAATAGTTACTTTACTTACTGATTTTTATTGTTAAATGTTTACGATTATAAAACTGATTCGGTTAAGTTTTATATCTACAAAAAAAGCTAGGATTAGGAATATACAAGGTGGACCAAAAGTCTGGAAACGGACAATTATCTCGTAAATTGCCAGTCCGAATTGTACAAAATTTGGCTTAAGCCTATTTTGAGATACGGAGATTTCAGATTTTACATTTGTAATGTTGTCAGATTTGCCGTTTCTCTGATATTATAAGTCACTTTGGTTTTTTAAAAATATCACCCTATATATTCAGTTATTATTGGAATATTCTCTTCAATACGAGTCTAGCCACAAGTGTCGCTTATGATTTTATGTAGCCTAAAAGGTCTTATATAAATAAAACAAAAGTGTGGCAATGCCTACTTGTATTAATAATTTTTTAATACAAACAATTTTCAAATACATCAAAACGTAACAATTAAAAGATTACAACATTTTTAACATCATGATTACTTAATCTAGTGTTAAAAATGTGCTCCATTTGTAAGTTGACATTACCCTAATCAATGATATATTGCGTCTACCACATTTCTCCATGATTGTTTAGACCTTGACTAGACCTTTAGAGTACATAAAATCATAAGTGTTACATACGGCTAAACTCGTATTGAAGAGGAGATTCCAATAATGACTAAATATACAGGGTGATGTATTTAAAAAAACCAAAGTAACTAATAATATCAGAGAAACGGCAAATCTGACAACATTGAAAATATTAAATTTGAAATCTCCGTATCATTAATTATCATACATAGACATACTTCACAGTGCGTCTATAAAATTAACAGAAATATGAATAAATCCAGAATCAAGTCGATTTTTCATTTTAATATAATATTTTTTAAAAGAATAATCTATCATACAGAGTGAATAACCAATTTAAATCAACTTTTGATACATTTTTTAAATCAGCTTAGCAAGGAAAATCCGCAAATTTAAAAAAGGGGTTTTTATTTAAAAAACTGGTTTCATCACTTAAATGCTATTTACCCTATATGAAAGATTATTCTTTTAAAAACTAGCAAATTATAAATAAAAATCGACTTGTACCGAGATTTTTTCATTTTACTGCTTATTTAGCTAAAATTTTTAATTTTTCAGAAATAAAGGGTTTAAGTTTATCTTATAAAAAAAGTTAAGAATAGTGAGATAAGAAAACGCTGTGGTGTAAAAGAAGATGTGGTCACAAAGATAGATAAAGGAATGCTTAAATGGTTTGGACACGTAGAAAGGATGGATGAAGGAAGATTGACGAAACAAATTTATAAGGCGAGTGTGAATGGGCAAATCGGTAGAGGTCGACCTCGGAGAACATATCTCGATCAGATCAACATTGTTTTGAAGAAAGGCCAGGTCAAGAGTACCAACAACCGAAGAGCATGTATGAGAGCACTGATGAAAGTAGAGGAAGCAAAAGATGTGTGTACGAACCGTAGCGGAAGTGGAAGGAAGTCTCTGCCTACCCCTATGGGAAAAAGGCGTGACTTAATGTATGTATGTATAAAAAATATCTAAGTAAAGTCTATTATTAAATTATTTATAAAGTACGTATTAACTGCTGTAATAAACATTTTAAATACATATTTAAACATTTCAATGTAATTCATTATGTCGACATATTTTAACTGAAAACGGTTAAATTTCTTTTCACGAAATTTCTAGGAACATACCCTAAATATACCTACCTATTAAAAATCGCTTAGGGATAAGTTCCTTTAGAGAAACTGTAATTTTTTGACTTTCTAGAAATGCAATTTATCTAATGACAAACGATTATTTATTTGAATGATCACTTAACTTTAAATTTCCCTAACGTTCAAAATTACAGGAATACAAATTGTAAATTAATGAAGCGTCAAGATGATATGTCTTTATTTTTTTAATTGTTTTATTGACAAATAATTTTATAAAAGTTTATCTTACTAAATAAAATTTTAAATTTTACAAAAAAAATATACTTTCAACTATATTTTTTGTAGCTCTTCTAATAAACGAGATAAAAAAAATTTAAAAAAAATAATTATATTTATTTAGTATACACTTTTTATAAAAAATTTTTCAGTGCCATGCAACATTTTTTGACAAAATATCAACTAGATTAACGTAATTCCATAATTTTTTTTATAATGTTCTTAACTTTTGTGATTAATTTGGGAAAAATTATAAAAAAATACAATCAATTATCAATAACATATTTATTATTTGCATGGTTTCAATATTTTTAAACAAAAAATTTTGTTGTCAATGATACAAGTAGTTATATAATCATTTATTTAAATAATATTCATTGCTATACACTATTACAAATAATATAAATAAACAAAAAAATACAAACAGGAAAACTTTTAGTTTATATGTTTAGTCAAACACTTGCAACATATTTTTGACGAAGCAAACATTCTTCTGTATTTATTAAAATCACTTCTAGATTTTTCTTGGTGTCTTTGCTTGGCAATTATGTTTAGTCCAACTAGCGCACAATACTTCATTTTATATTTTATCAAAGAAGTCCTATCTAGCAGTCTCTCGAAAACCATCAAGTCACATATGTATCTAATTCTTAGGCTTTCAATATACTCTTCGAATTTGTCTTCCAACTCCGGTGTGACAGGATAAAGATGATTTTTTTTCATGGTATATTCCATCTGAATAGATTCAAATTCAATACACGCAGCTTTTTTTAGGTACCCATGAATTTTTAATAAACACTCTTTTTTTTCTAGATCTATGGGGTTGTCCAATAACTTAATAAAATCAGTCATCATTTTTTCCAAATTTAAGTAATAACCTGGTAATTCATCGTGACTAATTATACTTTTCACTTCCATTTTAGCTAGGTACTTACACAAATATTTAAGATGTTATGCTTGCAACACTAAATATTAAAATGGTAATACACTTAGGTAGTAGACTATTTATGTCAACGATCAGGAGAACAAATTTTACCCCCGCTACCTATACGGCCTATTCTGATTGGTCGTATATTAGGGTTAATGATGTTTGAACTGGCTTTCTCCAAATATTTTATAAAATTAATTGTAAATAATTTTATTTGTTTAATGCATTGTCACTGAAAAGATTAGTTTTGCATTAAAAATTATAAATATTTGTATTATAGGGGTAAACTGGAAATATCGTTTACTCCATTTATTTTGAATTTATGTAACAATTCCTACGACCACATAGAAAAGTAACGTATACCCCACTGTACAGTCCCACGAAAAGTAGTATATGTTTATACACAAATACTTCTCGCACGCATGCAGATAAGCTGTCAAATGCATAAATTATATTAATATTTACCGTTGTCAAGCTGTCAAATATATAAATTTCTATTTAAATTTACCAATGTAATATGCCGTGCAACAAAGTGTAACTTTACACATGCAAATGCGTGCGTATTCATTAAAGGAAATTGCACGGGTGAAAAATATTTAGAACTTTTAGATAACGTAATCCAACCTTTAATTGTTGATAGTGTGGAAAACCAACTAGATGAACACGGAAGTTTTTTGACTGATGAAAGCTCCACCACATTTTGACTTAAGTGTAAAAGATAAGTTAAACCAAAAACATCCAGGCAAGTTGATTGGTCGAAGAGGTGCCATAGAGTGGCCACCTAGATCTCCAGTATTAACATCACTCGATTTTTTTTGTGGGCATATTTGAAATCTGAGGTCTACAAAATACCACCAATATCTTTTGATGATTAATAAAAGCGCATTATTCAAGTATGCAAAGATATAAAAAAGGAAACATTTCAAAAAGTGCGACAGTATTTGATAATGGACTTTATTATTGCCTAAATGTTAGTGGTGGTCACTTTGAACACATGATTAAATAACAGTTATATCCACACTTGTCTTTTTACTTTATTTGTAATTTTTTTATAATATTCTTTAAAGAGTCTTTTCGTCTTAACATAATACGGGGGCATACGAAAAGTTTAAAGAGAGCTAATTTTAAAAAACGATAGAAGGCTGGTATCAAAGGCAAAACAATAATATTGAATAAACATTAACCAGACCTTTTAAATGAGGTATGACTTGATACCTATCGCCATTTGAAAAAATTTAAGGTGTATCTCCAGTACAGAGGGGGTAAATCTGATGTTTGACATTAGCGCTAAAAAGTGTCCCGTTCTAGTTTAAAGTTGACGTATTTCGGCATTTCTTTCCAATATGTCGCATTTAAAAATTATTAAGGGTGGGTCCTTTCTAAATGAACAATGTGTACATTGTTAAAAAAGTTGTTAAATGAAACTTAAAAAGCAGTAAAATTCTGTCTAACAACGTTATAAAATACAGGGTGATTCATTTAAGAAAGCTGAGAAATCTTTAAATATGCGTTTTGAATCACCCTGTACAATAATAATCATTTTAATAACAAAATGACCAATTTTAGTAAAAATACACAATACTAGAAAAACATTATGCAAAAACAAATGTTTAAATTTACATTAATTATAATTATACAGGGTGTCAAATCGGACACTTTTTTGTGATAAAAATGGTCATATATTGTAAAACACTCAGTGTAAGGTAGCAAAACCCTATATTGGGAGAATCCACAAAAGTAGCTTTATCGAAATACGTAATAATATACAGCGTGTTCTATTTAAAATAAGCAAGTTATAGTCAACTTTCGGTATAACCGGAAGTAGTCTAAATATTTTGGATCAATTCGGCGAAAACCTTACACCTCAAATTTTCAGATTTTATATTGTCAAGTTTCTCCAAAACGTCTAATTGGAACTTCAAAAGAATCAGCCTGTATATCTTATCTACGATGCCATTTAATTTTAAATAAAGTGCAGCAAATATGTACTTTTACTTATTTATATAAAATGAAAAATATTTAAAAAACTATTTTATTTATTTGGTACCTATATAAAAGACAGCTTAAGCAAATATTTAAAAAAACTATTTTATTTACTTGGTACCAATATAAAAGGCTGCTTAAGCAAATATTTTTTTCCTGTAAAAGTGAGTAAAGCAAAGCATTTCTTAATATTGGTTAACACACTTTGGAATAAGTTGGAAATAAAATAAAAATAAAAAGATTTAATTAAAAAACACTTATTTTTATTATAAAGCTTGGTTTTTATAAATACTCATTAATTTTGTATTATTTACATTATTCGTTTTATTTACATTTCTTTATTATCTTTAACATAATCCGTAATATCTTTACACAATACATAAATATATCCTTTGCACATATATATCAACAATTACAATGAAACAACAGTAAAAAATGTTAATTTTCTTTATTCAAATTTATTTTAGATAAGTCTGAAAAATAATATAAGCACATCTTACGATTTGTTTAGATGAAGGCTGTTGATAAAAAAGCCACTCCTGCAGACCTTAAGGATTTTTACGAAGATGTTGACAGTTATTTGAACAGTTTATTGGACAGTGACTACGGATTTTTATAAAAAAAAATTTCCAAGATAAATTTATTTCGTATTTATTGTTACAATGTCGTTCAAAATGTTTAAAAGTGGATTTTAGGTAAATTTTGTAATTTTCTTTATTTATTTTATTTGAGGATAATTATAAATGGTCTTCCAAAAATAAAATATTAAAAAGTCCCGAGATGATATAACTAATAAACATTTATAAAATCAACATTAGAAATTGTTTAGTTAAAAGGCACTTGAACAAAAACTATTTTTTTAATTAATTTTATTTCAAAATAAATATATGTATATTGAATAAATATTTCATTTGCTTAAACTTAGATACGTTTCTACGAAAAAGTCATTATTAGTCAATATTATCTTTTTAAATATTGAAACGTTTAAACATATTAAAATTCAATATTTTGCTTAATTGCCTTCAAAGATATTAAGCTTTACAAATTCTTTTTTCAGAAAACTAACAATAGGGTTTTGACTCTTAATGAGCATCCGGCTTAAACGTTTATTACTATCAACTGTCGATGACGGTAAAACTATTCTTATCTATAACCGTAACCATCCAAATCCCCAATAAATATTACTTCTTCGTATAACAGCGGGTTAATAAAAACCTTTTAAAATGTTTGCCAATCATAGGTATCATTGTTATGTTAGAAAGTAAATAGGTACCTACTTCTTAAGTCACTTTACTTACAACATTCTAGGTAAAAGGTCCCAACTGAAGAACGAAAACAAAATAATACTAAAGCCAGAAAAGACCATCGCATTAAATTGTGGGGTATAGCTAGTAATTCCAAGATTTTGAAAATCCTTCAAAGATTTAGTGAAAGATACATCGATACTCTCGCGAATTAATTGTTTAATAAAAGAGGTGAAGTGTGTCGCCTAAAACGTTTTAAACCGAACAAAGGTTTGATAAAATATTATTTGTTGTCTTAAAAATTAGTAAATATTTTAATATCGTATTTATAAAAACAGAGTATTTTTCAGTGAAAGGGTACCCTACATGTAGGGTTGCCAACCATACTTTATAATTACGTAAACTACTTTATTTTCGATAAATATACTTAAAAATAAAGTGTGCGAAAATACTTTATTTTTAATATTTACTCTGATGTGTAAAACGAAACATTAATATGGGTAATTACTGAACTATTTATTGATACAATTATGATAAAAAAGAACGTACACACGACTAAAATGATTATTAATTACTGAACAAAATTTTAGACGACGTGTGTACCATCAACTGCCACATGTAAGGAGCGATCTTGCATGAAGCTCAAGAGCCATTGGCGCAGTTTGGTTGGGAGACCGTACGCAGATAATTTACTAAACAATGCCTGGTGCCAAACGCGGTCAAAGGCTTTAGATATATCCAAGGCTATTGCACGGGATTCACCAAACTTCTCAATAGTGTTTGTCCAGAGCTAAGTGACATAAGCCAGCAAATCTCCAGTAGACCGAAGTTGTCGAAATCCATATTGTCTGTCATAGTACCGTAATTTGCCAATATTTTAATTTTTGTTAGGGTAACAAAAAAAATGTCGAATAAAAGTTTTTTCAAATAATTTAGGCCATCTGCATAAGTTGATTAGTAGTATACAGGGTGCACAGTTACTCCAAAATAACTTATTGATATAATTTTACTTATATAACCGTCTAGACCGCATACTTGCAACCTTATTTATTCTACAGTTATTAAGAAAAATAATTTACAGGAACGTTTTTATTACCAAAATAATTAACAGGAACAAATTACTTAATAATCTCATTAATAATCAAATTCTCTTCCTTCTTCTATTCAAGTCTATCATAAAAAATGCTGAAAGGGTTTTACGCAATTGCTAATTTGTTTTTTGACGGGCTGTTATCAGTATTCTACTTATCTGTTTATCCCGATTATTAGTTTTTTAGACATCCCCATAGAAAATAGTCTAAAGGCAATAAATCGGAAAATCTGGATGGCCACTCAAATGTGCCCCTTTTTCCAATCCACCTATCTTGGAAAACTTCATTTAAGTAATTTCGAACAATAGCACTAAAGTCTATCCTGCTAAAACCAAATGTCATTAAAATTGTTAGTAACTGCATTTCTTCTTGCACGAACTATTTGATTTCGTAATAAATCCAAATACTTAGGTTCGTTCAAATTGCCTTTTACCTTTACCTTTTAAAGGGATTTGTGTTCTATGTTCCCGCTTCCATTTAAGATTAGTATCACTACAATATCTACAGTTGTGGTGATTAACTGTACTATTTAACATAAACGTAGCTACATCGGAAAAGACTATATTACTTGTAAAATGAGTGTCTGCATCTACCTTTTGCATTATAGTTTTACAAAATTCCATTCTGCGGTTATAATCATCTTCAGATAATTCTTTCTAAAGCGTTACTTTATAAGGATGAAACTTATTCTTCTTAATAATGTTACAAACGGATCCCACACTAACATCATGCAGTTTTCCGAATGTATGCAAAAGGTCTTTGTTCTGCCAGTTTTAGGACCATTTTTAGTGGAACCCACTTCTTTAAAAAGGTTCACAATCCTTCAAACTGCAGTTTTAGTAATTTGGTTGCGATTTGAATACGTATCATTAAATAAGTAAGCTACCTCATCATAAGAGTTCTATTTCGATAACCGTAACCGCTCATCATAAGAATCATTTTATTGCTTTCTGTACTTAAATTTTAAAAGAAACAAATTACAATAAACACTTTTTACTAATGACAATGAGAAATAATTCATGACATTTAAAAACAATGAATGGTAGAAAAACCTACTACTTTTTTGACATAAACAATTTTTTTATAATTTTAGTTTCAAACTCCTGTAACTTTGAAACTATTAAAAGTAGAATTATGCGGTCTTGACGGTTGTATTCATTTACAAACCATCCAGTCCAAATAACTTTTGATTTTGCGTAAATGTTCCAAGTTTACCCCTTTAACATCCCTTAACCCTTCTTTAAAATGTCAAATAGGAACCCCTACCTTGTGATACATTAAATAAAAATCCAAAAAAAATGCAAATCAGCCATTTAAACAACAATTTATTCCATCGATTTATTTTGCAGCATATATTTTTAATCACCAATATATGAATTTAAAAGAATATATTATAATAGAATTGTTAATAAACTAGTTGTAATTAGAGTGGATTTAAAATAAAATGTAATTATGTCACAAAACAAAAATTCAACAACTATGCAATTTCTTAATCTAGTAACTTTTAAATTTTTAAAATAATTATTATAATAATAGCACAATGTTTCTGATTTTCCTTGCAAAGCGATTAATGATGCAGATAATACAAGGATGTTTAGAAGTGTATTGGTATACATATAGTCATTCCTTTTCCCGTAGTGGTAGGCTGAGACCACTTCCTTCCACTTGCTACGTTTCTTACACACATCTTTATCAGTGCTTTTATACATGCTCATCGATTGTTGGTACTGTTGACCTGGTCTATCTTCAAAACAATGTTGATCTGATCAAGATATGCTCGCTGAGGTCGACCTCTACCGACTTGTCCATTCACACTCGCCTTATAAATTTGTTTCGTCAATCTTCCTTTATCCATCCTTTCTACTTATCCAAACCATCAAAGCATTCTTTTATCTATCTTTGTAACCAAATCTTCTTTTAAACCACAGCGTTCTCTTATTTCACTATTCTTTACTTTATCCAACCGAGTCACTCCGGCTATACTTCTCAGACTACTCCGAAGCATTAATTCTATTTTTATGCTACTTCTGCCAAACCCAACATTCACTACCATACATAAGTGTATTGGTATAAATTGCATTATTTAATTTTAATAAGCTTAGCAAGCTCCTTTACTTTAATATATTTGTAAGAATGGGATTGATTTTTTTATTGCCTATTTTTGTGCTTTTGTCAATAAAAGAAAACCAGATAATATAACAATGTGTTGTATCCCCAGATAACCCAAATACATTGCTTATTAAAACTTGTATAAGTTTTTAAATTATTGATAGGCTACTTTTTTTTTCTGATCCTGTGTGCCTAAAATATGTGGAAAATGGCAATTGTTCCATTAAAATTTTGTGCACATACTAAAATATTTGGTTTAAAATAAACACAATTAATATTTCCAGTAAATAAATCATTACTTAAACTTACCCATCCATCTTGCAACTAATTTTACCCGTTTGGTAAATGATGAATAGGTAATGAGCCCTAATGGCCAAGCAAACTGACGTAAACTCTATCAAATTCATTAATTGGCCCCATCCTAATAACAAACTTTGCAGTTGTGAGGGTTCTTAATTAAATATCTTTGAATTCGAGCTACTTAAGGGCACCAGAATGGTCAGCTTGGTTTCAAGGTAGGACTAAATAATGTATGAATAGGGTTGTCTGAGTTTATTCAATTTGTCTGTTTTCAACTGCTCCAACTGGCTTTAATATTTACTATCATTTATAAATGATCCTTGCAGTTAACAAATCGATAATCAAGAAAAAACAAATATTTTCTAAATGGTTAAAAGAATGCAAACAAAATGAATACCTACCGAAAAAATTAAAAATAAAAAACACATAAATTCAGACTTATAAAACTTTTTTTTATTCTCCCACTTTATTTGCAATCTATTACAAATTTTAATAATAAGCAAATAGTTTGTTTATTAATTTTTTATGTAGGAAAAGTGTCCTGTGACAATTTCCTATAATTTATTACTTAAAACAAAAGTTAAAAAGTAAGTTTAAAATTTGGGAGTACATAACACTACACTATAAAAATCTATCTTTTAAATCCCACGGCATATAACGCCTGAGTCTTCGTATCACAGTTGGTCTATGCGTCAGGTTTCGAGCTAATCTGTTTGGATACTTATTTAAACGAATGTTGTACTTATCTTAGTAGTTCGTTATTTCCGATTTCACGGAGTTCATCTGCAGGTCTCTCGCTATTATGTAGTTTGGAAAAACCATGGAGCGTTGGTCATCAGTCGAAGAACCTTTGATTGAAAACGTTCTAAAATTTCTATGTTGGAGAGTGATGCCGTTCCCTACAGCTGGATCCCGTAGATTGTAGGGTGGGTCGTAAAGGCCATGCTGCCTCTCAAGCACATCGACCTATCAGATCTTTTGTGCATTGGATCCCGTAACTCCATATTGGTTTTAGGATGGCTTTATAAATTAGAAGCTTATTTTTCAAGTTTAGTTTTGATTTTCTTCCAATCAGCCAGTAGAGCTGCCTTAGTTTAAAACCCAGCTACTAACGTTTTTAAAATATATGTTTTCTCCATGTGAGCCGTCTGTCAAGGTAAACTCTTAAGTATTTCGCTTCGTCATGGTGTGGTAGTTGACTGTTGTTAAGTTTAATTGGTGGGCAGTTTAATTTTGGGCAATGTTTTTGTCTTCATGAGATGTAAGGATGACTGTATCATCTGCGAATGTTGCTGACAGGCTCTTGTCGCTAGTAGGTAAGTCGGCGGTATATAGAAGATATAATCGTGGCCCTAGTAAGCTGACCTGCGGAACTCCAGATTCTATTTTTTGCAAAGGTGTGTATTCTCCATGGTGTTTTACTAGAAAATGACGGTTTGTGAGGTATGAGTTGAGGATGGTAAAGTAATTTAGAGTTTGTATAGAAGGCCCGGATGCCAGACCTTGTCGAAGGCTTGCGTTATATCCAAGAAAACTGCAGCGCTGAACTTAAACGATAAAAAATAAGGGGTATTCGCGTTTACAAAAGTCTGGACGTCACCTGACAAATAAAATTTATAAAGCCAATTTGTAAGTAGTTATAAATGTAGCAAAGAAAATGGTGTTCCTTTGTAATGCTCTTTTGTCAGTTTTTTTAAAATTAAAGAAAAAGGATTGTTCGTGACAAATTACTTAAAATCTCTGATTTATAGGAGGGTAATTGAAGGTATGAACGTATCTTAAACGACTATCAATCGACCTTAAATTTAAAGTTAAATGATTCTTGAAAATCTCAGGTTATACAGTGAGTTTTAAGTATGAAGTTTTATTACGGAAACGACTGGTACAGTTTTTACAAATTTTGGATTTTGTGGGTACTGTGATATGGCCGATCTTACGGTGGTATTTACATTGTTGTCAGATTTTACGTTTTTCTGTAAAATTAATTAACATTGTTATCCTAAATTTATCACCATATATATTTTCTTTTTCTAAACTCTTTAAAAAATACTGCATATTTTTCACACAGTGTTCTCTATACCTAAATTCTACAATTTTGGAATTATAGGAAGAAATACGTTATTGCAGCCCAAGTTAAAATAATTGCTGCATCGAGGTGTCTATGATTGCAACAATGTTAACTTTGACTTTCCAATTATTTATTATTGTTGTTGTTTATTAAAAGCGACAATGGATTGATTATCTAAAAAAACGAATTGGAGCACTTATTTTTCGAAGAGAAATTATATGATCTCTTGTATAAGTCGTAGTCTATTTCCTGATAAGTCAGACGTACACACCATCGCTAATATTTTCATACTGACTCGTAATGGCGCAAACCCATGTCGCCGAAGTGGGGATAATTCAAATAAGAATGGCGTCGTTAATTACTTGATTACTTATCGCGTATATTTATTTTATTTTGTGCTGGTCGACTGGCTACTGTCCAGATCTTTTTCTTCTAGTACCATGACCGTTCAACGATCGTTGTTTGTCATGTTGGCTACCATGTTGACGTTAATTGTTCTGTTGACAGCGGCTCGGAAAAGCTGAACTGTAGACTTCCCATACCACTGCCTCAAATTCTTTAGCCACGATGTTCTCCTTCTTCCTGGGCCCCGCTTGCCTGGTATTTTTTCCTCTAAAATAAATTTTACATTTTTTCGGGTACCTTATAATATGACCAAAATATTCTAATTTTCGCCGTTTGATAGTTTT
The DNA here is from genome assembly GCA_950111635.1 of Agelastica alni. Taxonomy (NCBI): domain Eukaryota; kingdom Metazoa; phylum Arthropoda; class Insecta; order Coleoptera; family Chrysomelidae; genus Agelastica; species Agelastica alni. The sequence goes on from OX467711.1 coordinate 15,825,028, forward strand.
GACTATTTCCAGATCTTTTTGTTGCTAAGTTTGTCCATCCAACTGATCTTTAGTAATAGTCGGTACACCCATATTTCGAATGATTCGAGGCGTTTAAACATTGCATAATCAACCAAAAATGGGACCCAGATCAGGAAATAAAATGCAGAATCGAGCAAGCAAGAACAACGTTCTTAAGACTTGACAAATAAAAACTTAAATCTCAGTCTCAGATATAGGATGGTAAAGTGCTACGTCTGGTCCGTTCTCTTTTACGGAGTCGAGGCATGGACGCTGAAAACAGAAATTATTAACAAACTTGAGGCCTTCGAGATGTGGACCCTGCGACGAATGCTGAGAGTATCGTGGGTTGACCATATGACGAACGAGGACATACTGCGAAGAGCTAGTTTAGTAGACCGTGAACTTTTGGAAACATTAAAAGAAGAAAAACTGGCTATCTTGGACACATACTACATGGATAACGTTATCATTTCCAACGTCTTATTCTCCAGAGTAAAATAGAAGGAGGAAAAAGAGGAGTAGGTAGAAGAAAATTATCCTGGCTACGAAACATACGACAATGGACAGGAATACGGGACTTCCAGGCAAAATGCTGCAATTAATAGAATCATATAATAAGAGAAACAATGGACGCCTACGCGGGAATCTGCATGGCGCTTTAAGAAGAAGAAGCTACGTCGTGCAGTTGGTGTTTGATAGCCGTTCAAAGCAGACAACCTCGTGAATTTTTACGAAAATGGAAAAAAGTGAATTTCGTTTTAATGGTTAAGAAATGGTTTACATGAAATGATATTGGATGATCGGAGAATGAAAGTGCGTGAGTTGACTCATGCTGTAGGTATCCCAACTGAACGAGTACATCATATTTTACACGAATATTTGGACATGAAAAAACTCTCTGCGAGATGGGTGCCGCGATTGCTCACACTCGACCATAAACGCAATCGTGTGACCACTTCAAAAGAGTGTTTAGCGATGTTCAGCCGTAATCCGGACGAATTTTTTGCGCCGTTTTGTTACTGTGGATGAAACATGGATCCATCACAACACGCTAGAGACCAAGGAACAATCGAAACAGTGGGTTGCTCGGGGTGAACGTGGACCAAAGACGGCGAAACAGAGTCTGTCAGCCAACAAGGTCATGGCCACAGTTTTTCGGGATGTACGCGGTGTCATTCACATCGATTACCTCAAGAAAGGTAAAACGATCACCGGCGAATATTATTCAAAGCTTTTGAATAGATTCGACGTTGATTTGAAGCAAAAACGGCCGCATTTGACAAAGAAGAAAGTGCTGTTCCATCAAGACAATGCACGTGTGCACACTTGTCTAGTCACGATGGCCAAAATCCACGAATTGGGATACGAACTGCTACCCCATCCAGCATATTCTCCAGATTTAGCCCCCTGCGACTATTTTCTGTTTCCAAACCTAAAGAAGTGGCTGGGCGGTAAGAGATTTGAGTCGAATGAAGAAGTCATTGCCGAAACAAACGCGTATTTTGAGAGCTTTGAAAAAACCTATTATTTGGAGGGAATAAAAAAATTAGAAAAACGCTGGACTAAATGTATCGAGCTAAAAGGTGATTATGTAGAAAAATAAAATGTTTATTTGCGGAAAAAAATTTGTTTTATTCAAAAAGTCACTGACTTATCAAACCGCCCTCGTATTATTTGTGGAGGTATTTTTGATTTTACTTCTATGGCCCGTATATTTATTTCTTAAAAGCTTCCTTTTGTATTTAGAAGCTTCAGCTACAAAAGTTATTTAAAAAACGTTAAACTCTCTGATTTTTTGGCACTAACGTGCTTCCTCCATTATGTGAGCAATTGTGAGCCAAGCATTTTCTTTCAGTCTACTGTTCTTGTGTTTTCCATCAGTTTTTGCATATAACTGGGGAAAGGTCGATATCTGCTCAATCAACATGCCATCATCCATTACAATATTTTTTAATAGAAAATAGATGGTAGATATACCAATAGTTGGATAATTTTAGATAATGATAAAATTTAAAAAATCCGTGTTTGAAATACAATAACGAATCAATTTGGAGATTTTGAACTGTTATGCACAAAACACAAAAGTCATTGTCAAAAAAGCTCCGATTTCATTGGTTCATTCTTATTTTATTTAAGTCATCTGTATAAAACAATGTTTTTTGCACTCATTCCTTATTTTATTTTATGTTATTTCTTATTTTATTTTATTTTATGTTATTTCTTATTTCATTTTATTTTCTGTATAAACTCGCCTTAATATTCTCAAATATGCATCCGACGAGAAATCTTGTAACGAGAAAACGCATTGTTGACCAATGCGTTTTGTACTACCCCAACCCAACTCGCAAGTTACCTCTCTAAAACCCTGGAAACCCACATAACTTGTCCGTAGCAATGAATCAACGATATTTTCGACATTTTTATGATGATCAGAATTATGCATTGCTCGTTATGGGGGTCAAAACGTAGTTTATGGTGAGCCACAGTGGTGCCACCTATCACTTGCGCAATTAATAGCGACGATAATCCCATTTAACGATGCCCAATTGGCGATTGCATCAAAATCGGGACAAATGACTAATAGCCTTTCCCCAGCGGTGTAAGAATTGTGTAAATGATTATTGTTTAATTCGACAAACAAATTGGTATCCGAGTGTTCCATAATTATAATGGGTTGGTTTAGTACACTGAGAAAATTTACATTTAATTTTTAATTAATTATTTACAAAAATAACAACAAAAAAAAAGGCGATAGAACGGTCTGCAAAAATTACAGAGGGATAGCACTAATTAATGCAGCCTATAAAGTCCTATCAAACATAATTCTTCTAAGACTAACCTTCTTCACCGAAAAAATATTGGGAGACTACCTGTGCGGTTTCAGAGCAAATAGGTCAACAACGAAACAGCTGTTGCTAGAGAAGAGTTGAGAATTCAATCAAGACCGCCACCAGTTATTTATAGATTTCCAGCAGGCATACGACAGTGTAAAAAGGGATAAAATATGGCATACAATGGGTGAGTTTGGCATCGCACCTAAGCAGATCAGAGTAACCAGAGCTTGTGTCGAGGGTTCTAGGTGCAGAGTAAAGATTGGTGATGACCTCTCAGATGTGTTTCAGGTGAATACAGGTCTTAAACCTTTTTAATATCGCATTGGAGAAAGTAGTAAGAGAAGCCAAAATCGAAACTCAGCTATTCGGGGCCAGTGGATCAAACTTGCTGCTAGCATATGCCGACGATATAGACGCAGTGAGCATAAGCGTCATAAAAGTAAAAAAAATATTTTACAAAATCGAAAAAGAAACGGCATTTATGGGGCTTAAAGTCAACGAGGCCAAAACAAAATATATGCATGTCTCAAGACCAGGCAGAGCTAGGGTAGGAAAAAATATGATCATGGACAGATACAACTTTAAAAACGTAAGACGATTTAAATACTTATGGTCCACAATCACATCCGAAAACGATATGAGTGAAGAAATCAGAGAGCGCCTAAAGTCAGCCAACAGGTGCTTATACGCCCTAAAGGATATACTAGAGTTCAAATACGTGACTAGGAGAACGAAAATTAAAACGTACCAGACCATGATAAGACCCGCGGTAACCTGGACTCTTACGGTGCGAAATGAGGAACTCATTCTAAGATTCGAGAGAAAAGAGCCGAGAAAAATTTTCGGATCCACCAAAAACCAGGATACGTGGAGCTACCGAATCAAAACAAATGCAGAACTAGAACAAATATACAGTCAGCCAGAACTGATTAACCTCATAAAGGCAAAAAAGGTTGAGATGGACAGGGCACGTACGAAGACAGCCAGAGGATAGAATGGTCCGCTTAATATGGGACAGAGCACCAGAAGGAAGACTACCACTTGGAAGGCCAAGATTAAGGTAGCGTGATAATATAACATCGGACCTCCGGAAAATGGGCATCGGGAATATTTTAGAAGTTATGGAAGACCAAAATAGATGGAGGCAAATTGTTGCCTCAGCCAAGGCCCATCAGGGGCTGTAGCGCTACGGAGTAAAGTTAAGTAAAAATAACAACAGATTAACTTTCTTTTCTTGGTAACTTATTGTAACGATGGTAATAATTATGTGCTTGCCACAATATCGAACATTAATTCGACAACATTTCAATGAGTCAGTCAAATTTCATTTATTACAATTTGATTTAGTGGAAATGATGGAGAAAACGCAATTACGGTGGGTTAATTTCGACGAAGGGGATATCATTTCGTCTGACTAAATCAAATCAATGGCCTATTTGATGCTGATCAATAATTTACGATTTTCATGTTTTGTTCTATAAAGTGTCGATCTATGCATGGAGTTTTCAAAAACAAAATTACTTTAGCATTTAAATAATATAGTCAAATAATCTTTTTACTTGTTACTCAAACCAAAATTTAAATTTCAATAATAAATTTAAAAAAAATTAATAACGGTAAAAAAAATATTTCACAATTAAATGCCAAACCTATAGTCATCAAAATGATTATATTTTGAAAATTTCTAAAATTGGAATTGTCGCTGTAAACATATTAAACTATACCTTCGTTGAAAGTAATACATTTTTTGTGAAGATTGTTTAATTTCTGACCTCGAAAAATTAGAAAAATGAATCGAGCAAGAAAATTAACTGAACAAGAGGTAGTACAGTTATGCAGTGGCCACCAAAAAGTCTGGATCTGAATCCAATCGAGCATTTATGGCATTACCTCAAGAAAAATGTTAAAAGTCAAAAACTCCTTACCTAGATACCTGAGAGAATTTAAAAATGTTTTTGTCAAAGCATGGGAACAAATTCCTCAAGATTTTATCCAAAATTAAAGTAGAAGCATGCCTGGACACTTAAATGCCGTGATTCGAAGTAGAGGAGTCAACACACTCTAGTATCGCACTTACACTAGTGACCTATTTACATCATAATCCTCTCTACGTGCCCAAACCATCTTTTTTTTGTCTGAGGAGAGAAAATCTTGCATAATATCTCGGTCTTTCTGGAATGTCAGATTCTTACCGGCTAAAACCTCTTCTCCATTCGCATTTCACACTGAAATCGCTCTCGCATTACTTCAGTGGGAGTGCATATGTCTGACGTTGTCTACTACTACTCTCTTGCTCTCTATCGTCCTTCTCTTTTTTTTTCGATTATGTGCCTTATAACCTTGTATGCACTTCTCCACCCTTCCTTACCTGAGATAAGAAACGCCATCATATTCTCTGCTTTAAAAGGTATACCTATTTTAGTTTGGTATCCTTGACGAATCACTTCTCATCTGTGACAAGAAAACAAAGTGTGTTCTACGTTATCTCGTTCTCCGCAGGATGGACAGTCTTCAGAATCTGCTCGCATGCGACTAAAGAGTTAATTCCAAAAGCACCCGTGCCCACTTACCACCTGTGTTGGGAAGTAAGCCTTTTGACAAAGGAAAGCTAAAAAACTTCTCGAGTTGGACAAGAAAGACTTGAAACTGATGACGGGACTCCTCACTGGACACTGCCCTCTGAGGTATAACCTTAAAAAGATGGGCAAAACAAAGAATGATAGTTGTCGCTACTGCGAGAACTTCGCTGAAACTGAAGAACATTTGCTTTGCGAATGTACAGCGCTTTTCTGCAAGAGGCTCAAGTTTGTGGAAGGGGCCTTCTCAATGCCCTCCGATGTCAGGACCTTAGCTTCCAGAAAACTGATAAACTTTGTACGAAGTCTCGGAATCCCGGGCCTCGAATAGATTAAGGGTTATGCACAAAAGATCTGATAGGTCAAAGTGCTTGCGAGGCAGATATTTGGCTGAATTATTTTTCGTCTCGAATATCTGGGAAACAAAAAATGATATCGACGTGGGACCAATTGCATTCGACACATAATTACGCAACTTAAAACTGATTAGATTTTCAGCAAAATCGGTCAAGCTGTTTTTTATGAAGAATAAAAAAATTGAAGAAAATGGTAAACCACCTGAATTTTGCAATTTATAAATTATACTATATTTAATACAGATGATTATTTTTTTTTTGACTGCGGGAACTGATAATATTTTGTGATTTTTGCATGTTAGGAATATTTGTATGAAAACTATGATGACAATATTTTTAATAAATAATAATAATAATTATAACAATAATTTATAATAATTTTAATAATAACAATAGTTATTTTAACAACAAAACATGGTATTTTTTCATTCTTTCCACAGGGAAGTTAGTCGTGTGGACCTCTCGGGTCGCACCCAGACCACTAATATTCTACCACATCATCTTTTACACCACCCTTATCTTATTATTCCTCACGTTACAATAATTTTGTTATTATGATTAAGTATGTTGTTAATTTAGACCGGGAGTTTATTTTTTTGATTATTAAATAAAACCTTATTTGACTGGTCTAAATCTTCGTCGTTGTTATAATTCCACGTTTGTTTTACTTTTTCAAATATTGTAATTATACATTCTCGACACACAAGCAATTCTCAGCAAGCCGAGAAATATGAAACATTTGAAATTCCGTGTCACTCACTGGCCGACGCCGACGTCGGAGTTGACGTCGAGACGTGACTCACGAAACTCGTGTCAATGGCAATAAGAAAGAAATTATCATCTCTTGTTTCTTTTTCTTCGTGAAAACAACTGAAATATGGTCTGAGAGTGTTTTTGCGGAATAAATAACAGGCAAAAGTCTCAGGAAACGATTTATTCTCTTATTTAAGATAAATTTGGGCATGATGCGTTTCCTCCAGCAATGAAAATGAAAAAAAAGTTTTTATAAGACCAAACTTGGAGCTTTGTCTGTATATCTGGAGCGCTATTTCACCATCATTTTTTAATCTGTTGGATCACAATAAAAAAAGGATTAAGGATCTGTGCCAAATGTTCATCATTGTTAGAAAATAAGTTTACTCTAAAGTTTTGTCTTTTATAGTTCTTTTTTCGGTAGTACCAAAACCACAAGACTGTCAAAATTAAACTTAAGCAAACTGTTTAACTTAAGACACCTAAAAACCACAATTAAAGCGGTAATTTATTATTAACACGTTTTAAAATCCAGTTAAAGATGATGTTTAACTTTCCACTATAAACTCATAACTCTTTTTAACTTCAAAAGGGAAGTTATAGTAATGGAATGGATTTTTTATATATCTCCACATTTCAAGGTCCCCAAAGTCGAATACAATTGTTTATAAGTGGACGTCTGTGTGTGTGTATGTACGTATGTTTGTATGTTCGTATGTGCGTTCGGAATTATTTTTCGTCTCGATTATCTCGAGAAAAAAAAATGATATCCACGTGGGACCAACTGCATTCGACGCATAATTCCGCAACTTAAAACTGATTAGATTTTCAGCAAAATCGGTTAAGCAGATTTTATGGAGAATCAAAAAACTGAAAAAAATGGTAAACTTTCGGAATTATTTTTCGTCTCGATTATCTCGAGAACAAAAAATGATATGATTAGCAACAATTTTTATAATAATTTTAATAATAACAATAATTATTATAACAACAAAACGTATGGTATTTTTTCATTCTTTTTACTGGGAAGTTAGTCGTGTGGACATCTCGGGTCGCACCCAGACCACTGATATTTAGAACTAAATTAACAATGCTCTGAATTGTTTTGAAAATAAAATAAAATAAGGAATAATTTTGACAAGATTGTGTTGTTACGATCATCTGGTGACGTCTAAATAATGTCTATGTTTCCTAACTGAGATAGTGAAGGTCACACAAGATAAGAAAGCCGAGTTATTACAGGCTTTTAAAATGTGAATTTAGTAAGGTATTTAAAGTGTTACAGTATTTTGTACATTTATATAGTGATTTTGTTTAGAATTTCTGATAATTAAAGAAATTTGTAGTAATTAGAATATCCTGTGTGTGCAAATAGTTTGAAACATGTTTACGAAGATGCACTAAGAGTTAATTTAAATAGTTACACGTCAAAAACGTGTGTACTTTACCGAATATGACAATAATAATACGTTACTCGAAGCTATCTAATCAAACATGATGCGTATCATATTGGCGACATGACGTATTCCGTTTTGAACATACCCCTGGTATGAGGTAAACGCGGAGAGCTGTCTCGTTCATTCGCATAACCAGATTTCAATCGACCGAATTGATTCGATTCGCTATACCCGTACATGCATAAATGATGAGAATTTGTAATACAACAATCATTAATCATGTATCCAGTTAACCTGCCCCCCGATCCCCGGGGAGCTGCCCTGTTACTCTCAACGACGTTATTCCTTATTTTTCTCATATATCTCCCGCCCCATCTGACACATCCATAGCGGAAAACGGTAACGAATATTCTTGCTGAAATGAACGAAAATCGAAAAAGTTTTATACTAAATTAATTTACATGGTAATATTTATTATTTAACATGCACGTAGAAATACAGTGACTTTTTATGACCAATCAAAATTATTCATTTCAAAATAAATTACTATTTTATTCCCGTACTGTATATATTAATAAAAAAAGAATCCGGTGTTCATAAACTTGGAAAAAGCGTTCGACAAAGTACAACGACAGCTAGTATGGAAGCTCTGAGAGCTCATATTGTTCCGGAAGATTCAAGGATCGGTCTTTAGCCAACTACTATTTAACATCGTGTTAAATAATGTAATAGCTAAGATCTTCTTCTTCTTCTCCTCGTAGCGTCACAATCCTTCGTGCGTTTTAGCTGCATCTACGACTCGTCCCCAACACAACCTCCTTTCAGTCCAGTACTCCCAAGACTATTACATCATCTCCGATATTGTCTCTCCATCTGAGCCTTGGTCTTCCTAAAGGTCTCTTTTATACTGGGTTTTCCTCCCATATCCTCTTAATAAGATGTTCATTCGACGATCTCTCTACGTGTCCGGCCCATCTGAGCCTTTGTGCTTTTATATCGTTTTAAACTCGGCCTTTTGTACATGTCCTGAGCTTCTCATTCGTTCTTATTTGATATTGACCCGTTCTCTCATCTACTGTAGTTCCAAAGATTTAAGGCAACATCTTTTGTTCAAAGCGTCTTAGCACTAGTTCGTTCTGCTTCGTCTTTGTCCATGTTTCCGAACCGTACATAATGATTGACTTGATTGCCGAATATATCCGTATTTTAGAGTTCCCAGATATCAGTCGGGACCTAAACAGGTCCTGAGGTTTTTAGATGAATTCGGCTTATCCGAAAACCTTTCACCTCAATTTTTTTAGATTTTAATCATGTTAAGTTTCTTTAAAACTTCTAATTGGAACTCCCAAAGAATCACTCTGTATAACAATTTATAATTAATAAATAAATTATAATTACACTTTAAATAGAAAATGTATTTATAAATAAAAATAAAGTTTTTTAAAGAAATTGTAATTAATTTATATTTGGATCGCAATCGCAATTTATAAGTATTGTGTTTTGTTTGGACCTTTTTAGACAATTAAGAATTACAAGATCCGACGCACATGAAAATAAAAACAATTTTCTGAAGCATTAATAACTTTTTTCGCTTCGTTATGGGGATGAGCGGCAAAAATACGTCGAAATTGGGTTATATCCCGAAACGTCAAGGAGTTTGATTTATATCACCTCACGAGACCATCCATAACAGAAAAGCTACCTTTCAATAAAGGAAAAACTCAGCGACTACCATTCTATTCGAACCCTCCAAAATGAATTTAAATATGAACTTAATGAAGCGATACATTTTAGTTAGTTGTTTAAATTTGAAGGAGATAGAGGGACGTTCAACAAAACCATTTGTAAAAATACGTTTCACCCTTGTAGCACGCGATTTCTTGAACTTTATTTTGACTTCATGTCAATGGAACAAACATTATACCTTTGCGCATCCCAACTGTCTAGATTCATTAACGTATTTACTTTTGCAAAAGTCTGGACGCCACCTGACAATAATTTATACACCTGTTTTATAAGTAATCAAAATTTGGCAAAGAAAATAGTCTTACTCGATGTTAGTTTGTTGAGTTTATAGGTTAACATTAAATACGTACTGAAACATAACAAATCACAAGGAAAGTAACTTCTAGGTGAAACTAAAACTCTGGTTTTTGACATTACTTACAGTCCTTCATTGTTACGAAATTTGCTTAACGTTGAGCGTAAAATTTGTGTTACTGTTAAAAAAACTAATAATTCTTACTCAGGGTTTTGTAAATTCTTGATTTCTCGATTGAATTAATTTTAAGGGGAATGGAGAGATCAGTTTACGGACCTATCCACCTTTTTTTTATTGAACCAAACTAACTTAAATTAAAGAAAACTATACCAAACTGGAGCGCCAAGTGATTATTTATAAAAATCACTAAAAGTAAATCAAACCTCAAAAAAATTCACCCGTACTATTTTAATTTAATACTTTTAAAACTGTAAAATAAGCAACGTATTTCGACTTTAAGGGTGTTAAAACTTCTTTTTCTTCCAGAAAAAGTTCAAATAACTAAGGCAGCTAACCATACACAGTACACCATTCGGTATTGGAAAATTTACGCAACAAATACATATCTAAACTTTTTGGTGTACATTGTAGTTTGGAGAAAATTTAAACCCGTTTTTCTTTAACAACGAGGTGGTAATACATACATACGAGTACATATGGTCATGCCTTTTTCCTATAGAGGTAGGCAGAGACTACTCCTTTCCACTTGCTACGGTTCTTACACACGTCTTTTGGTTCTTCTACTTTCATCAACGCTTTTATATATGCGCGTCGGTTGCTGGTACCTTTGACCTGGTCTTTCTTCAAATAATTTTGATCTGATCGAGATACGTTTGCATAGGTCAACCTTTACGGACTTGCCCATTAGCACTTGCATTATAAATTTATTTCATCAATCTTCTTTTATCCATTGTCTCTACGTGTCCAAACTGTCTCAGCATTTATTTATCTATCTTTGTTACATCTTCCACACCACAGCATTCTCTTACAACACTATTCCTCATTTTATCCATCTCGGACTAATCATTTTCGAACCATTGATCCTACTTTTGTGCCTTTTCTGCCAAACCCAACAATCACTCCCATACATAATTTACACCTTTATGGGTACAGTTATACTAAGCTTTAATAAGTTTTTTCAATATTTTTTCAGTGACTAGCACATTAAGCAAACTGTATGGAAGAATCTTGCGTGACCTGATTGAAGAATACTTTAAGGAAAATGAAGAAGAAGAACAGAATAGGTTTCGAGCCGGAAGGTCATGTATGGATAACGTATTTTGCCTTAAGCAAATCATAGAGAAAAGAGAAAAGAGTTGCCTAAAACATAGAAACGCATGTCACGTTTGTAGAATCGTTTCAAAAATCCTACATCGTTCCAGTTACACGACTATGGAAAGTATTAGAGGAATCCAATATTCATCATACATATTGCAGCCCTTAAGAAACTTTACAGAAATTCTCGATCCAGAATAAAATTTGGTAACCGCCTCACAGAAGGATTTGTAGTGAACAAGGGCCTGAGACAGGGAGTTTGTATCTTACTTACTCTTTTTAAAATTTATATTGCAACATTACTTAAAACTGGTTAACAGTAAACAGTTCATGGAATGTGCATCGAAATGAATAATAACTCTATATACTCTCTTCAATTTGCCGACGATCAGGTTATGCGATAACTTATTGAGGAGTACAGAGAATGGGGTTTAACAGTAAATAAAAATAAAACAAATTATTTATGCATAGGGAAACAACACACCCATATAGAACTTAATGATTTTGACCTGCCGGGAATATATGTACTTGGGTGTCACCTTGGATGATAGCGGTACTGATGCAATGAAAATCAAAATACGGCTTATTCAAGCAAAAAGAATTATCAGATGCTTCAATGGGATACTATGGAGTAAAAAAATAACAAAGAAAAGAAAAATTAACATCTATAAAGCAGAAACCTGGATAATTACCGAAAAGGACATAAAGAAAGTTGAAGCTGTTGAGATGGATGTTTTCAGGAGGTCTTTGCGCATCTTTCGAAGGGACAGAATGAGAAATGACACTATTAAACAACAAATAGGAATTAAAGGCACCATTACTATTGATATCGAGCAAAAACAGCTCACCTGGTACGGCCACGTCCAACGAATGCCTGATACAAGATTGCCCAAACAAGTCATACAATGGCAACCAAGTGAAAAAAGGAAAAGGGCAAGACCTCGATTGGAATGGCAAACCAGTAAACAAAAGTCAATGAGCGAAAGAAACCCAACATCTGAGGATTGCGAAGACTGAAGGGGATGGTATTTAGGTGTCGGACAACGTTTGTTTCAATTCTTTTTTAATTTTATACAAGAAGAGTAAATACTCGTATATTGCTCGTATTGCTCGCACATTCGGGGTTCAGCACCAAGGCATTCTCTTCGTCTTCTAGATTCCATTCAGAAAAGAGCCATTCGCTTGATAAACAGTTCAACTTTCACAGATACCCTTCACCCACTAGAACATAGAAGAAGAGTTGCAGACCAGTCATTGCTCTACAGATATTTCCATGGCAGATGCTCCAGAGAAATAAAAACTCTTGTACCACCATTGGCCACATTCGGCCGAAGAACTCGGCACGCTGATCAGTCTCACACATTTACTCTCAAGCTTGACATTACAAGGACCAATCTTCATCAAGAATCCTTATTTTACAGGGCTGCTACGGAATGGAGTAAGCTTCCAAAATCAGTTTTTCCAGAGAACTATGACCTGCAACTTTTTAAAAAGCGTGTCCACAATCATTTCCTTTCTATGATCCCTTCCCCTTCTAATAGTCGCAGTACGGGCCGTCCGCGGCCCACACGAAAGATCTACCCTTTTTGCGACTATTTTCATAAAAAAAAAAATACTTATAATTATCATTGAAGTCATGTCATCCATTGATTTCATGAGCATCACTTTTAATATCACTGGTCTGCAAACAATAAGATCTGATTATTCACTTATCATCCATTTTTTCATATTAGAGAGATTAGGGTTTAAATGTTAACAAAATTTAACATGACTCTATGACTACAAAAAAAAAATTTATTTAAACGTGAGTTTACAAGTGGAGGACAGACTAGTTTCATTAACCGCGAAATATCGCAATCGGTTTATTTTGATAACAAACGCATTGGAATACCCCTGTAGTTGTGTATACGAAGTCATAACCGCGCGTCTTTCCGTCGAGGGATGGCGTTAATTATGAGAAACAAGTCCAGTTCCGATGGAAATCCCAGTGCGGACAACGCAGAGGCGCGAATTGTTAGCCGTATCTCTTTGAGAACAGCGAACAGAAATAGAAAGAGCGGTCCTGGGATCCATCCTTGTCCGTTTCGTCCTGCCGCTCTGCATCTCCAGCCGTCTGACATGATTAATGTTGCCTCACCAAAGATATTATGCTCTCTATGAAATATGTTCGTTGCATTCTAAACAGTAACTTGGAAATTATCGTTCCAAGTTTCCAACGAGTTTCTTGGATTGATGTATTAAAATTCGATTAGGAATTCGCATAAACAATATTTGAAATTAACTTTATACAACGATTTTGAAAATATATTATGCAGTTTTAAAATACCACGAAATATAATTTAAGAATACAATAAACTGAAAAACTGGAACACCAAAAGTTTTAAAGTAAATTTGAAGGCAGTGTAAATAAGTTTAATTCTATAAATCTCCTAACTTTGTAATATCTGTGAGTGTTAAAAAGTCTGTACCATAGAGAGGTAAGAGTAATATTAGTTATTTGTCGGTAAATTTTAAAAAGTTGGTGCATTAAATAAAACTGTTTTTAAACGAGGAATATTCGTGACTTCAAAATGTTCACCTTCGGGAGTGAACATTAACGATTGATTTAGAGCGAGTACTACTAACGACTTCAAAATGTTCTCTTTCGAAAGTGAACATTAAGGACTGGGTTGAAACGAAAACTCTTGGCGACTGCCTATTTTTTTAGAAAACAATGCTTGCAATGAGGCACATGTTTTCTTTATATTAATTACATGTCCGTGGGATACGGACATCATTTAAAGATGTAATGACAATGAGTCACCGTTTTATCTCTCTTGACATGGGTTGCAACAAGCATTACAACAACCAAAGAGCTTTTTAATAGCGCACATATGTTTACGGTAACACAGGGTTGCAAGTATCTTAATATTAAACACACACTACACTGCTTATCATTTTAATGTGGCGCTGTCCAGATATTACTATACCTTTTTGCGACTCTACATTTTCGGATTGGCGCCTTTTGAGATGGATTACAAACGACGGGAAGCGAAAAATATGACACAAAATAGAAAAGAATGGGCTAATTTTTTTTATAAATAAGAATTATAATTGCCTTAACACCTTCGGGTAAACAAGGTTATCGATTATATGCTCATAGACCAATTATCACAGTAATACCGTCACAGACAGCATTGAATATCAAATATTACAGAAGTAACTAATTGAAGAAATTAAGCGCTCTAAACTTTTAAAAATTTTTTAATTTTATCTGAATATTTTATTTTCGATTATGCCATATTTATTTCCTTTAATAAACCATCCTTTCATACATATTTTCTATACAAAATAATTTCCATGTTTCACATTTGCTAGGCGTCCCGCGACGGCTCTTTTTGTTTTTCTTCTTCCGGGGTTAGTATCAACGTAGATTTTTCCATTTACATACATACATATAGTCACGCCTTTTTCCCGTGGGGGTAGGCAGAGACCACTTCCTTCCACTTGCTACAGCTCTTACACACATCTTTCGCTTCCTCTACTTTCATCAGTGCTCACATACATGCTCGTCGGTTGTTGGTAATCTTGACCTGGCCTTTCTTCAAAACAATGTTGATCTGATCGAGATATGTTCTCCGAGGTCGACCTCTACTGACTTGTCCATTCACACTTGCCTTATAAATTTGTTTCCTCAATATTCCTTTATCCATCCTTTCTACGTATCCAAACCATCTAAGCATTCCTTTATCTATCTTTGTATCCACATCTTATTTCACACCACAGCGTTCTCTTATCTTACTTTTATTTACTTTATCCAACCGAGTCACTTGGGCTATACTTCTCAGACTATTCATAGCATTAATCCTATTTGCATGCTTCTTCTGCCAAACCCAACATTTATACCATACATAAGTGTAAGAACCAACACACCTCTATGCAAAGCCAGACGTGTCTTTTTTGACACATTCTGGCTGCTCATAAAGCTATGCAGTGCCTCATTCATTTGTTTTCCTGCCAACACCCTTTGCTCAATGTTACTGTTATACTTTCCATCTCTCGTAAACTTTGTTCCAGTCTTTCTCCATTAATCAGAACTTCTCAGTTTGTCATGTTTTCTTCTCTTTCAAAAACATTCCTTTCTTTTTGCTTACATTTATTTTCATCCCATTGATTATCAGGACATCATGCATAACAATAACCATCGCCTGCACTCCTCTTCAGATGGCGCTAATATGACTTTATCATCGGCGTTAAGAAGGCATTTGACGATCAAATCATTTTCTTTTAATCCATACGCACTCTTTTTTCCATTTACTGCGGCCAATAAGGCCTATTGTGCTTCATAAATATAAATGAGCCCTTACAACGGGATTCCAACGTTCCTTTTAAAAATTTCAATTCCAATTCAAATTTCATGTCGACAATACAGCAGTCTTGCTCTTCTCTTGACAAAAGCTACAAATCGGGCTTTTTGCAAGCCCTTTAATGTGCAGTTGTTTATTCATACAGCAATGTCCTTGTTACATACAGCATTTTTCTTTGTCCAAGCTTCAGGAATTTTTCTGCCGTTTTCCTAAATTGCCTTCAGATAAGAGATTTTGAATGTCTTATACCTAGCCGTACGTACTGTAAGTAATGATGCAGCTTGTCTTAGTGCCTATCAGCTTTTCTGGTCCAAGAGCTTTTGCTATCCTGGAACTCTATGATGGTGTCAGGCAGAGCTTGTTATGTTCCCCCCAGTTTCCTGTGAGGTTCTAATACTAGTTAAGAATCTAATTGAAAGATTTCAGTGCTTTTAGCGCTGCCTGGGTGTCTGACAACACGTATATTCTCTTGTTTTTTCAAGGATCATTAGATTGAAGAATTTATTTTTAGATAATGATTTATTTACGGAATTTTATTAAAAAAAAATCTTATTCACTGTATCTAGTTCTGTTAGTAATGCGTTATATTTGTTGGGTATAAAGTGATAACAACTAAGTAAAGAAATTAACCACATGCTACGTATACTAGTGATGCTACAATCGAGGGCAAGTCGAGTCTTATCTGTGTCCGTGAAAATTACCCTAAATACGGCTATTATCTTGATGCCGAAACTTGTGTACAGATCCCCCGTACGCCGATAAAACTTTTTCCAAGAAACAAAACTGTCATCAGGACGCCTTGTCTGACAATGTGTTGCAATGTAGCGCAGTTACCGGCAGAGTTTCTGCCCTCCATTTGCATTATAATATTTATTATTTGTGTGTCCCTCACGGGTGTGTCCCATTCCCATCGGTACCATAACCACCTCCCGTCTCAACTCTCATAGAAATATTATTTTATTCAAGTATGAAAACGGCGTCCCTTGTCACCTCTTTTTCAAAGACACAGAACGGTTCTTTTTCGCATCTTTTACGACAACAGAAGTGTTTAGAATTACGCCGCGTGGGAGGTCGTATCATTTAATTTTCATGGGTTCTTACATCGCCGAAGCGGACGGAATTAAAACGTAATGTATCATAACTATGTTAAGACTAAATCTACGCTTTTTTTATCCGAGACTGCTCCCTAAATAATTGAGTTTTACGGCAGCTTCATTGTTACTTTCTTGAGGTAAATTGGTCCGCTTTTGTTGAGGTCGAATGCATATGACGAAGCTCGCTGAATGTTAATCAACGGGCGATAAAGAGAATTGTTACGTGGTTGATTAATAGAGGTTTGGACAGTTTTTATTTGATTTTGTGTACTACTTAAGAGGGTCCGATATTTGATATTTACGCAAAAAAAATTGGTTTATAAACCTCCTGAGGTCGAATGGTGCCACGTCTTTTAGTTCTCTAAAGAGTACTCCGCTAGTGGTCTCTCTACTGGCAAATTATGCCCGAGCTCAGCCGTAGAGGGTAGAAGAAAAAAATATAAAAGTGAGCCGCGCCACCGACTTAGACGGTACAAGCCGGAAACCCCTAGGTCTAGTAGGCACTAGCAGAGCCACACGATAAACAACAAACAATTATGGTGAACTAGATAAATAAAACTATATTTACAATTCCTGCAATATATTAATTAAGTAAAAATGATGTTCTGATTTTTTACAACAAATTCTGTATTTTTGTAAAGTGGATTAAACGAATTTAATACACTTTTCTTAAAATAATATTTAAATTAATTATAACAATTTTTCAGACAATAATAAAAACCTAATGAGGTACAAAAGAGAATTATAAACAACAAAAAAAAAGAAATTTTCACAATATTTAAAATTTCAAAAATAATTGGTTTTATATAGAATTCCTGATAGCAAAAGATTAACACAAAAAAAATAAATACAAAATAAATGGACTTGCAACAAGAATAATAATTTAAAACCCTCACAGTAACCACATAAATTATATTCAGTAATATATAAATTCAGATTCAACTTGGAGCAGGTACAAATTTAATGAAAAATAATTTGTTACTTTTAAACTATTGAACTTAGATCAAGCACATAATAACTGATAAGTTGATAAAATTAAACTCAATACTATGTAACCAATTGAAAACTTCATTAAGACGCCACTGTTACATCGATGATCCAAGAACAGAAACACCAAGTAGTATTTTTAAAGATTTACACTGTTAAAACACTCGAGCTTATTTCAAAAATAATTCTTTTTACGATGGCTGTCCTTCAAAATAGCAATATTGTAGGATATTTACAAATAAGTATGAATAAACGTTTTTACTTGGACACAAAGAACTATTGAGAATATTACTTTATTCAAAGTTCAGACTCGGCATATTATCCAATGCAATAAATAGTTTTCAACAGTGTACCATATTAATAAATTAAAACAAAACTTAATCGTGGTGTCAAAAACAAATCACGTCGTTTAAATATTCTAAAATAAATCATTTGTAACCTGTGGATAAACGAATTCACGAATCCTGTGGCCTCCTCCTGGCCGGTTTGAATTATGGAACTGCACCTGGTACTTAACAATGGCTTCCCTCCATCAAATCCCGCACGCGGTCATTTTAACTCGAGCCCAATAACCAAAATATCCACCACAAAGGCACGACAGAATGGTCAAGTTAAAAATTAAATGGTTTTTCTTCAAAATCCAATTAAGATGGCCCAAATACAGCCAGATATGAAAGAAAAAACCGTAGAAGTTCTGCTCACGTGTTAATATCAAATCGTTCCAAAAACTCTCATCTGACTTCCACCACTCACACCAAACGAATCATGTCCACTCCTCACTCCCAGGCCGGATATCAGAAAAATGACACGGAACCTACGTCAGCCAACCTTTGCAAATCTATGTCCCTCACTCATAATCTCGCTCGTCCGTGTTGATAGCCAGCCCATCCACACAGAGAAGCAAACCAAACAATAATATAGCTGACAACACATGACAATCGAGGCCAAAAATCAAGGCGAAATCTAATACAAAGACTCCCACTCCAATTAACAAAAATGTCACAGCCATTAATAATTAAATCCTATCCCTACTAGTATGCAACACTATTTACAACGAACAAAATACGGTATGCAAAACTATTTACGAACACCAGACTATCAGAGACACAATTAATAATGAAACGGTAGATGGGAAAAAATAGGCACGTGACAATGGATATGATATGAAGAAGCTCGCGTAATGTTAATCAACTGGCAATAAAGAGAATTGTTAGATGGTTGATTAACAGATGTTTGAACAGTTTTTATTTGATTTTGTGTATTATTTTAAGAGGTTCGGATAATTACGCAAAACAAAAAGTTGGTTGGTAAACCTCCCGAGAAAATCCTGAAAGTATTACTTCAAACTGGTTACAATTTTTTTGTTTTTGCTAATTAACAAATAATAAGATAAAATGCTTAATTTTATCCAGTTGTGGGTTGTTTGTCTTATTAACTACCCAAGTAGATTAAGCGCCACAAAACAAATCTTACACCCACGGGCACAACAAATCTTTAGGGCGAGTCCAACGAAAATTTAGATAGCCTAGTTCATTGATAAGTTTATTCTTTAATAACATAATAATTTAAACTTTACATGTTGGAGATAATTTAGAGAACAGGTAGCCTATAACATAAGATTTAAACCTGATACTCATAGAGAATGATGCACCCTAGCTTTTATTTTATTTTTGTTTTTGTTTTTTCAATACAATACTTAATATAAACTCCTAGGCAAAATGAACGCAACACCATATTAAATCACACAAACTACTTTTTGTAATTATGGCTGGACAACAACGATCGTTACCTTTATAACGGGTAAAATTGAATAAAGAATTAATTGATGGTACTTCATTAGTGCATCATACAGTAGAAGCACATAATTGTGGTCAGTTACGACGAAGGTTAAAATGCCGTCGTCGTCCTTAAGGTGAAAATAAAGCTGAACTAGTTGAGAGGATTAGAATAACATGGTCTCTAGATAAATTATTTTTTACAGGACCTTGCTTTTTATTACCTAGTAGGGAACATGCTCGTAAATGTCCATCCTGTATTTTTGTAACACCCCGTATACCAGTAGATTACGTATACAAACTGAGTCACGAATCATTGGACATGAAGATTTAACTTTGGCAACGTTGTAGCGGAATATACTTGCAGCTAGGTGAGGGAGGTATCGTCTTCCACTTCCGTACATCCCACACCATAAGGGAAAGGAATGTTCTCAGCAATATTGCCAAATCTTTTTCCGTTTAGTAATTTACTGTAATGTTCTATTTTTATGCATTATAACTAGTAATATTGTCAGGCTTAGTTTCATTAATTAAAAGCAAATACATCAACCGGCTACATTGTTAGATTGGATAAACATCGGCGCTGCTTGGTGTTTATCGTCTATTGTTATTTCTTCCCACTCTGTTTTTTTGACACAAGGTAATCAGGGGTAAACAGATTTGCAAGGTTGCCGATGTCAACTTTCGCATCAAATATATTGATTCGTGACTCTGTCTGTATATTCTTCTACTCAATGAATTTTCATTTTATATTTTAGTGGGCACATCGACAAATTTTACTATTTTAAATAAATTTTGTTTGTTTATACGCTAATCGACGTTGGTTTTTTTTGTCAGCCCAGTACTTATACCGCCTTAGACCGATAAGGTCGTTGGCGTCTTCTCTCCGGTCGCAAAGGGCGAAGGTAGTTAGATGAATTATTTTGACAGTCGTAGCGAGCGGGTGCCATACAGTTTCTTTTTCCACGGTGATTAAACCTCGCTTGTTGTAGTGATGAGTTTTTCACAGCTTTTAATTACCTTCATCGCTTGCACTAGTCGAAAAGATAGCATTGTGTTTTTGAAGATAGAATACCTATATTTTGTTTTAAATAAAATGTTAAAAAACCAGCCAAATTGTAATTACTTCCAGTCCACTATATCGAAGTTGATTATTCATTCCTCCTATGTAGAAAAAAGGGAAATTTGAAACCCCCGATTTTTACATTTCAAATCTACCAATAGGTCGCAGGTTTTACTATGTATTTTTCGCGACTTGCGATACTTATTTATTTTTCTCACATAGCCCTGTCTTCATCGGTTAAAATTTATACCTCCCAAATATACTTTAACCTTTTTCAATTCGTAAGACATACATACATATAGTCACGCCTTTTTTCCGTAGGGGTAGACAGAAACCACTTTTTTACAAACATCTTTTGCTTCCTCTACTTTTATCAGTGCTCTCATACACACATTCTGGCTGCTTATAAAGGTATGCAGTGCCCCATTCATTTGTTTTCTGCCAACACCCTTTGCTCGATGTCACTGTCATACTTTCCATCTCTCGTAAACTTTGAACCCAAGTACACAAATTCATTTACTTGTTCCACTCTTTCTCCATTAATCAGAAATTCTCAGTTTGTCATGTTCTCTTCTCTTTCGAAAACATCATGCATAACATCGCCTGTACTCTTCAGATGACGCTAATATGACTTGATCAATGGCGTAAAGAAGGCATTTGACGATCAAATTATTCATTTTCAATCCATACGCACTCTCTTTTAAATCTTTTAAACAATCGTCTATGTATGCCATGGCGAAGCCACACATTCCTGTCTCACACCCTTTTCGATGTTAAACCATTCCGTGCAAGCTCCGTTTATCCTGACACAAGCAGTGGTATCATCGTAAAGTGATTTCAATGCTCGTATTAAACTACCGTTCTCCCCGTACAGAGACAATGTCGACCACAATTCACTCCTTACCACTCTGTCATAGGCCTTTTCCAAGTCTATAAAAGCACAATAGACCTTCTGACTTCTGGCCAAGAATTTTTTGACTATACCTCGTAATGAAAAGTAATCCGTAAGCCCCTTCTTAATGCAAATAAGAAAAATTATTGTATGTCAAATAAAAAATGAATCCTTAAATTTAAATTACAGTGCAACTACCTATATCAAATGAACTACCAAAATAAAATTTACTCCCACGAGAGGATTTAAATAACTCTAAATAACTCTCATGGTTTTGGTTGTTTTTTTTGAGTAAGTATAATTTTATAAATAAATTAGTTTATTAAAAAATGTAGCCAACAAACCGTAGGTCTCCGGTAGTCGCATTCGTCGTCACCGGCAAATTATTTTTTATTGCTATGCTAATGAATTAAGTCTCCTCTCAACCCTGATTGCCCGGTGCACTGAAATTAGTCCAGGCCCCCTCGCAAGCCTCTCGGGGACGAACTTACGTCGTTGACAATTTCCAAACTTATTTTAACATTCATATAGAGACACACGCCCGTTGCGCTGTTCCTAATTTAAATGTATATTTATTAGTGTTTGCATATTATTTTGCAACTCGAGATGAAATAACGAGGGTGTGCAAGAAACCTAATAAATTGTTAATCATTATTTTAAATAATGTGGTATTGTATGGAAATAACGGGTCATTTAAAACTATGGAATTTTCATAAAAGTTCCGAATTAATTCAATCAAAATGGAACTACTTTTTTTTGTGGTGGGTTGGCATTAAACCGTAGTTTTTTTGCCACAGTTTTTTATATCATTATTATCTATATATTATCGTGATATTAGATTGAAATTAAATTATAATTTTTTCTTTGATCAGAAATTCCATAATTATTATGTATATATCTTCTTTGAATGTACTCAGCAGAATAACAATATTTATTGGCAATTGTATACGTTGTAGGATTAATTTATTTAAAAATTCCGACCGATGTGTGTTATGGAGGTTACATGAGAATATTAAGTGGTTGATGTCTGCTTCTGAGGAGTTGTTGCAAGGGCAGATAGGTGATATGTTAACTCCAATTTTGGCTAAATGTGAGGGATAACCTCTATGGTTTAATTTCATTCTTGTTATGGTCGAAGAGTAAAGCCTAGATAACTTGAAAGTGTTTAAGTGAGGAATGTTTTTAGGAAGTAGAGGGTGGATGGACACGTAAGGGTTTTTGGAAATAGAATCAAAATCTTCCCAAAGTTTCTCCCATCGTATTCGCACTGATTGTTTGGACTCACTAATTGTGTCTTGGGGTGTGAATATGTTATTTATTTGTTGGAGAGAGATGGCATCTTTTGCTGCTTCATCGATTTTCTCATTTCCAACTATGATCGAACTACTTTTTCTTGATAATAATTATAGCATAAGTCTTTTTAAAAGTTATCTTTTTTTAAATACCTAAATTATTTTTTCAGACGTATAGTGGAACTTCTTATTTAATTTTTCAACAAGAAGACTTTTCTTATGACAAAGGGCGATTAAATCTCCTCAATCTGGAGATTCTGTTCACAAACGGAAAGATCTAGAAGTCTGAAGCTTCACGGTATCAACAAAGATATCAGATCTGGTGGGTCCAGACCCTATTAAAACCTT
The DNA here is from genome assembly GCA_950111635.1 of Agelastica alni. Taxonomy (NCBI): domain Eukaryota; kingdom Metazoa; phylum Arthropoda; class Insecta; order Coleoptera; family Chrysomelidae; genus Agelastica; species Agelastica alni. Next base: position 15,848,060 of record OX467711.1, read on the forward strand.
TACCATTGAAAGGAGGCTTGTATTTATAAGAGACCATACTCTGTTTGGCATTGAGAGAGAGTAAAAACACTATTTATGTACGCAAAACCTTTACAGTGCGGTAATAGTATATTAAACAAGTTTAGATAAGCAAAGTTTTACTAAATGATAAATAAATAAAATATATTTTAGTATTTTCATACCATGTCTTTCATTATTTTAGGCGAAAGCTCTCAAGGCATTTAGTTTATGGTCTACATATTCCATGTTGAAAAGTACTAAACAAATAAACAAAAATGTGGATATTTCACAAAACAAAAAGTTACTTGCCTTTTTGGAACGTCAAAATGACTTATACGAAGCAAAGAAATCAAAAGTTTTAACTATGAAAAACGTTATTATGTTTTTGAAAGAGGCTTCAGACGATAAGTTCTCATTAATGATACTATGACGGCGTGCAGAATTATGCAGGTTGACTGTCAAATATATAGAAGACACTGGGAAAATTTTGGTTATAACTTTACATGTAAAGATAACTTCATTTAATTTATTAAATAATCTCATTCATTTACATTTTTATTGGATAATTTCATATTCAAAAATTTGGACGCCACCTAATGGATAATTTATAAACCTGACTTGTAAGTAATTATAATCTGGCAATGAAAACTATGCCCTGTTTGTTTTTCTTGTTTTTTGATTTGCTGTAAAATGCAGAAATTGGATTGTTGTTAACTAATTTCTAATTATCTTGGATTCGTAAGCAAATAATTGAAGATATGAACGAATCTTAAAAGATTCATTTTAAATTAGAAGTTATAAAATTGCATTAATAGGGTTGTTGGTGATGGATGTTTGGGTTAATAAGGTGTCTGATGGAATAGGAATGTACTTATTAATGTACTAGAAAAAAGACAAAACACAATATTAAATGATGTATCAATAAATGTTTCTCTATAAAAATAAAGTTGGGATATTACACTGTTATGTCTGAAGGTAAAAAAGATAAATTACAGAATTATTTTAACCTTTATAATACCAAGATTTTTTACATACGTGCGATACCAAGCGGGGTTCATTTGCACCCCATTTTTTTTTTGTCTATTTTTGTAATTTTTACACTTTTTTTAAGTAAAATGAAAAAAAAAACGCAAACAAATTATTTTGTATCTATTTTTATTTCAATTTAGTTACTAAAAAATAAACAAACCTTAATTAGGTATTCAAAATTAATTTTAATTTTTTGCTTTACATGGGATACAAAAAATTTCATTTTCAGAGTGATTTACACAAACAAAACGCTCACATTTTCCACAACGTTGTCTTGATTTTCTATCTTTGGTTCTTTCACAAAGAAAACATCTACCTTGAGTTCCTACAGGTCTTGTTGAAGGGATATTTTGCTCCAATTCTGGAACAACTTTAAGAATATTTTCTTGTATGCTTGCTTGCAGACCATTAGTATTTCTTAATCTATAAATCATATTTTCCTTGGCCAGTTTCTTTCCCAACTGACGAAGATATTTTCTTCTTGCATCTAAGTGCCCAGACCCGTAATTTGGATTTTTAATTTTCCATATTTTATAGGCATTTATAGCTCCAATATCGATAATATGGTAAAAAAGTACCATGGGCCATCTAAGAGTTTTTCTTTGAGTGTTATATTTTGCTGCCATTTGGTCTGTTGCATCTACAGCTCCTTTAGTACTATTATAATGCAAGACAATATCTGGTTTGTAGTCTGACTCCTTATTACTTACTTTGTCATCGTCATGCTCGGTTGATAACAAAATAACGGTTTTGTTCTTTTTCGGCACATAAGACACTACTGTACAATGTTTTGTAAAAGCAAACATTGAAGAATATTCTTTTTTTGAAGATGATGGAAGTAGTTTCTTTGGTATAAACGTCTTATTTTTGCGCAGAGTGTCACATAATGTAAGCTTCTTATCCAACAATTTTTGAGACAGCTGAAGACTAGTAAAGAAGTTATCAGTTGTGATACCATATCCTTGACTTAGATAATCAGAAAGTTCAAGAACAACCCGTTCACCTTGTCCTTTTTCAGGCATGTTGCCTACTTTGCCTAACAAAAAAAACAGTACAACATGTAAGAAATATTGGTATACGTAAAATGCCAAGCGGGGTGCAAATGCACCCCACACTCTAAAAACCTAAATAATTACTGAGATGGAAAAAATCCATGCAAGATTTTAGGTAAATTACATTCGGAACCTAAAAAAATGCAGCTACTAAAAAGAGGAAATAAAACAAAATATAATTGGCTTAGATATATACAAAAAAGCACATGTGGGGTGCATTTGCACCCCGCTTGGTATTATAAGGGTTAAATAGATTTAAAGATGTATACAAAAAATTTAAATGACGTTGTTTGCTTAAAACCTCTAAAATATTTCGGAAAGAAGGTCGGCCGAAACACAGAAACAAAAACTTGAACAACAAAACTTCTTTGCTTGCTAATTCACATAACGCTGTTTGAGGTACGTCGACATTTTTACATTTTTACTTGCAAATGAAAATATGAATAATGAATGTAATATTTCCAACGTCGAATTTTGTAATTGAGGCCCGCAAGGACATCATCGCCGTGGTCTTATTGTTCAACTTTCAAAGTCAACACTGACACCCCGAACGAGCTGCGGTTCTTTTTCTTTCTTTTTTTCGTCCCGGTGCCGTTTTAGTGAAACTTAATTTGGTCTTATTAGACGCTGCCAAAAGTAAACTTTTTAACTTCGAGCCCCGCGGGATGCTCTATAGACAGTCAAATTGGAATTGTCTATGGGCTTGATGGCTTTATTAAATCAAGTGACGTGGCGGGTTTTTCATTTAGCTGCTCTCTTCGGCTGCCATTGGGGAGGAACAACACAAGTCGTTGTTTATGTGTTGTGGATTGGATGGGACGTAACGGCCTTTAGCATCAACAATATGGGGTAGGCCTTGTTGGTCTTTCCAGTCCCCAATTTTAAAACAGCACCAAAAAAAGTATCATGAACGAATCTTATTATGGTTTAAATTAGAAATTTATTTTAAGTAGGATTAAACATTTTAAAGTCTTTAAGCTCGTCCCATTTATTATATAAGTCTTAAAACTTTTTTGCGGGGCACAGACCTTTTTAAAACATTAAAATCAGCAGTCAGAGTGTACAGCATCATTTAAAAGTTACTCAAATATTTATAATTATTTAAATTAAAAGTCATTTAGGCCACCCAAACAAGGAACAAAGTGAGAAACTAAAAACATCTAGTTTTTTTTTGTGTGGTTTGTTTTTGCTTGGCCCTGTATTTAAGTCGCCAAAGCATATTGTTCTTGAGAACGCTGCGTCTTCTCGATCACGCCATATGATAGCACTTGACACGTTAAGGTTTCTAGTCAGATTTGGACTGTTCTGGAAGTCCAGTGAAATAAATAGTGTAGAAAAAAAATTCTTTCAACCGCTGGCACGAATGTGAAGATACGAAAATATCGTTAATACGACAACGATTGATTTAATCAGTGGAAACTTATGGTGCATTCCAGTAAATTTAAGCACTATTTAGAAGCTTATAACAACATCATGTTTGGCAAACCTCATGGTTTTTTTAGACAGTTAAAAGTAATGAAACAACAACAAAATATATTATTTAAGACTGCATTAATGTCAAACAAAGCTTTGCTAGCATTTTTTTTTGGTGATTGGTAAAAAGCAATCGGGTAAGAGGAGCCCACACTGCAGCTTTTAAGTTTATTGTGTTTCGCTGCCGCCACCAGTTACAACCTAGTTGGCGTTGATCTAAGCTTAATTGCTGGCTAAGCTTGAAGGTTAAATTTTAGACTAAAATGTAACAGGCCTCGTATTAGTCTGGATTGTATCATCTTCATACTAAATGCGCCAACTAGTGAAGGCATCACAATCAAATATGACATGGGATGCTGTTTCCTCCCTATCCCCACATAGTCTGCATGCAGGGGTCTCCAAAAATATGACCATATTATGCAAAAGATTCCTTAGACAACAGCGCTCCATAACGAGCACCGTTATCATACATACATTCATATAGTTACGCCGTAGGGGTAACAGAGACCACTTTCTTCCACTTGCTACGGTTCTTACACACATCTTTTAGTTCCTCTACTTTCATCAGTGCTCTTATACAAGATCGTCGCGTCGATTGTTGGTACTCTTGACCCAGCCTTTCTTCAAAACAATGTTTATCAGATCAAGATATGTTCACCGAGGTCGACCTCTACCGACTTATCCATTTACACTAGCCTTATAAATTTGTTTTGTCAATCTTCCTTTATTCATCCTTTTTACTTGTCTAAACCATCCAAGCATTTCTTTAATCTTTGTAACTACATCTTTTTTTACACCACAGCGTTCTCTTATCTCACTATTCTTTACTTTATCCAACCGAGTCACTCCGGCTATATTTTGAGACTACTTATCTCCGCATCATCAATTCTATTATCATGCTTCTTCTGCCAAACATAAGTGTAGGAACCAACACACCACTTTGCTCAGCCAGACACTTTCTGGCTGCTCATAAAGCTATGCAGTGCCCCATTCATTTCTTTTTCTGCTAACCCCCTTCACTCAATGTCACTGTCATACTTTCTATCTCTCGTAAACTTTGAACCCAAGTACACAAATTCATTTACTTGTTCCACTCTTTCTCCCTTAATCAGAACTTCACAGTTTGTCATGCTTTCTTCACTTTCAAAAACCATTACTTTCGTTTAGCTTACATTTATTTTTATCCCTTTGATTTTCGAGGCATTATTAATAACATTAACCATCGCCTGCAACCCCTCTTCAGATGATGCTAATATGACTTAATCATTGGCGTAAAGAAGGCATTTGACGATCAAATCATTCATTTTCAATCCATACGCACTCTCTTTTAAATCTTTTAAACAATCGCCTATGTATAAGTTAAACAGCAATGTCGAACCCACACATACCTGTCTTACACCCTTTTTGATGTTAAACCAGTCCGTGCAAGCTCCGTTTATCCTGACACAAGCAGTGGAATCTTCGTGAAGTGATTTCAGTGCTCGTATTAAACTACCGTTCAACCCATACATATACAATGTCGACCACAATTCACTCCTCACCACTCCGTCATAAGACTTTTCCAAAAAAGCATTAGAGCTTTTGACTTCTAGCCAAGAATTTTTTGACTATAACTCGTTATCAGTCTTAGCTTCTTCTGTCCAGGTCCAAGGCCTGAGTAGCAAGTGTCTCCCATCATTCCCTTGCTATGCCTCAGGCTATTGGTTTCTAGCCAGCGTCGTTTTTTCTGCCAGATTATCCAATTTGATTATCCATGGAGAACATCATGGTTGGTAAGTCTGATGAAAAGCTGCTTTTAAAAATGTCTGTGTCCAATGGCCTAATTAGTCAGATAATACTATATAAGGCGGATGATATCATGATGAATTAATTTAAAATATTAAAGGAGTGGAATTTGGATGGCGGTTAGATGAGTCTACGGATAATAATAAGGATACAACAATCATATTATTTATTAATTTTATGTTAATAAAGTAAAAAAAATTATTAAAAATACACGAGTTTTATATACAGGTACTCACAATAGTTACGGTAAGTCATACTTTAACTCAGGGTAGAGCGACAAAAATTTTAATTGAAAAAAGACGCTCCTGTTCGAAAAAGTTTGGAAGCCACTGGTTTATACATTTTAATGTTCTTGATACAAACAGGTAAATGTTCAATAATCATTGTATTGCCAAAAGACTTTGTGGTCATAAAACCCAATCACAATAAAACCAGGAAAATATTCAGGTACCTAACTGTTTCTTGGAAGAGTAAGTGGGCATATTTGAATTTTATTTTATTATATTATTTTAATATTTTTGTGTATCGTTTATTACTTTATTATTTACTAAATAAGGGTTATTTATAACCTTTACAAAGGAGTATCTATTACTGAACCATAAGAATTTTTACAAATACTGCAGATTACTAATAAATATGTATGATAACAAAATACCAATAACAGCTAGTTCTGCAGATTTAAAACCTTTTCATGTTTTATATCAGCTTTTATCCTGTGTTTTATGTAGTAGGATTATAACCTGATAAAGGTGATTGGGTCAATGATTCAAAAAAGACGCTTTCATGTCACCCTTCCAAGACGCAGGTGTCTGCTTTTCACCTACGTAATAGAGAGGCAACGAGAAAGCTTAATATATCATGAAGAGGTGGCCTCCTAGAACACACGGAAAAACCCAAATATCTCGGAGTGATACTGGACAGGTCCTTGACATATAGGCACCACTGTCTAAAAACCCGTCAAAAAATCAACGCTAAAAAAAACATTCTGAGAAAGTTAACGGGAAGCAAGTGGGGTGCATATCCTTCGGTCCTTAGAACAATTTCAAGGGCTCTGGGATTCTCGACGGGAGAATACGCTTGCCCTTTATGGAATAGATCGAGCCATGCAAAACATGTTGACGTTGCTTCAAATGAAACGTGCCGAATAACAACTGGATGTTTGAAAGCAACAAACTTATCTCAACAAGAGCCTCTGGTTTCGCAGCTCCTCCATTGCGCCGCAAAGCGGCCGAATACACTGAGAAGTTTAAACAGATGTTCGACGAACGCCACCCACTATTTGGTGAGTTCCATCAACCCAGCAGAGTCCGATCTCGAAGAGGTTTTATGAAAATGGTCACGGAGAAGCCACCCTATGAATACCCCTTCAAAGCAGAAGGACCCACAGGCCGACATCTTGATTAGGTCATCTGAAAATCCCTAAACCACATGTATGGATTAACAATATCCGTTATGTCGACGATAAGGTCTTAATCGCCGATAATATACATGACCTACAACAACTTGTCAACAAAGTAGGAAAACAGAGCAAATCAATGGGTTTAAATATCAACACTAAAAAAACAAAGTTTATGATTATCTCTAGAAACCTAAATATGTTTGAAAACTCCACCATAACATTTAACGCAAAGCCCATAGAAAGAGAAGACAAATTTAAGTACTTGGGCATTTAGCTTTTCGAAGACTGGACATCGGACAAGTAAATAAAATTTTGCATTGAACAAGCTCGTCAGGCATTTTTAAGGTTTCAAAGAGTACTTACCTGTTCCGATTTTGACCATAAACTAAGACTCAGATTCATGACGTGCTACGTTTGGTCGGTGATTCTTTACGGTATGGAGGGTTGGACATTGAAGACGACTGTAATTAGGAAATTAGAGGCTTTTAAAATGTGGCTGCATCGCAGAATCCTCAAGATTAATTAAGAAGAAAAAAACGGCATAATTGGGACATATAATGCGAAAAACAAAATATCAATTCTTGCATCTGTTTATCGAAGGCAAGATCGAAGGCCGAAGAGGGATCGGAAGGAAAAAAATGTCTTAACTGCGAAATATCAGACAGTGGACAGGGCTACACGATATATAGTGGATACGCATTAGAAGAAGAAGAGAATGTACATATTATGGTCGGGACATGAAAAAGTATGTAGTAGCTTATGTCTTAGTGTATTTTTGTTCATTATATTTTCTCATTTCAACAAAATTACTTATTTAAAATAAAAAAGAGCCCAATAAAATTACACCATTTTTTAAAATAATAAAAACAAAAAGTATATTTCTTTTAAATAATTTTTTTTACCGTTATAAAATGTAAGCTGTATTTATAAGTTTGATTTTAATACGCCGTTAATCTTAAAATTAGGAATAGTATCAACGACTTCTTTCAACTCATTCACATCACAACAGTAAATGTATCCTCTGGATAGATCATAGAAATAGTCATTTTCCCAACCGTATTGTTTGCAAATATTTTCGCACAGTAGATCTTCTTTGGTTATTTCCTTCACAAATGGATTATTTAAACTGATGAACGCAATTCCCCTTTCAAATTTTTTGTCAAACATGACTTTCCAGACGAATTTTGGAACTGGTAGTTTTTTACCAGACACCAAATAAATTTCGGTTGGGTTATTGTTTACGTCTGGAAGCTCCAGGACTCCGTGTGTTCCTGTTACTACGATGAAGTTCCTTCGGTATTTGCCAGCCACTTTTCTCACTGCTGATTCGACTCGAACCCAGTTGCCTCCATTGATGATTTGCCTGATAATTAGAAAAAAAAATGGTGATTGTAAAATTTAAAAAAAACTTAACATTTACAGTGCAAATAGTAATGTCAATAAAAACATGGTAACATGTATTTAAAAGGAGAGACTGGCAGATGCCAAAAAATGTTGTTAACATTATAAGCTTGAGTAGGATTATAATAAAAATGATATAAATCTTTTTATACCTATAACACATTTATCTGGAAAAAGGCAACATTCAGGACAAATAAAACAAAAATATCATATAGTTTTGATAATTTAGGTGAAGTTATTACGGAAATTGGGTAGAATATTAATTATTTAATTATGTCATTAATGACTGTGATAGTGTTTATTCCGGAAATTACAGCAGCTGATAAGAAATGTTACAGAAAATTAATTAATTAATAATAATAAATTATAGACTTAAAAAATGTTTAGTTAGAAAAATGATAAATTACAAAAAGTTTTTAAAATGTAAACTACTCACCATTGCGGACAAGTATTAATATAAAAATAACTGGCAAGTTGGGAACTAGCAAAGAGAAAATCAGCATCTGGAGATAAATGTCCACGTGATAGATATGATTTACTGTCGATATACTGATCAGCGACACGTGAGCCTCTCAAAAGGCTACTAACTGTGGATTTTTGGTATGGTCTCTTGTACGCAATGTTAGCAGCAACATCTTTCGCCAGACCCTCTGTAGAAAATGACGGCCGACCACTAAATTTTGAAGTATCTAAAAAAGGAACATTTTAAAATATTCGATTAAAAAAATAATTTTTTTTTAATAAAAGAACTAATCTATTAAAAGTTCGCAGTCCTTATTAAATTGAAACAGGCAACAGCAAAAATTATTTAAATATAATATTGAGGATAAAAAACAAATCTGTTGTTGAAAAAATACTAGATTTTTAGCGGTGACAGGATCAAGATTTATTTTTTTCTGTTATTTCACCGTACTTACAAGCTACTTCTTCTCCATGAATCACGTGTTCAGAATACAAAGCCCTTCCTTTATGTTTATCATAACACACTGAAATTAATTCGATGAAAATTCGTTGGGTAATTCTGTATCCAATATTGATTACTTCACCATTTTTATTACCACATCTTGCGTTGGTTATTTGTATTCCTCCTCTTATTGGTTTTTTACACACGATTTCGTTAAAATTGTAAATATTTTGGTGTATTTTTAAGGTGGTTCCCTCAACACAAGTTGCACAGGTGGAATTAGAATTAGCTGAAATAAATGTGCATTTAAAAAAGCAGTAAATTTAGATCTATTTCTAAAACAAATGGGATAATTCGGTTTATTTGTTTTACAGTATAGATTTATGTAGATAATTATCACAACCATCTTCTTCTTCTGGTGCCGTCTTCTACTGAAGGTTGGCGATCATTCTGGCTATCTGTATTTTGGAGACCGCTGCGATGTCCGTCTTCATCCTGGTGCTCGTCACCCTTCAATTTTTCCCTGTATTATTAGTAGAAGAAAGCGGTATTTCTTGCCTCTCACAACATGTCTGAAGTATTCCAGTTTTCGTCGCTTTACTGTGTTTAAAATTTCTGTCGTTGTATTTAGATGTAGCAAGACAGCATTGCGTATTCTATCACTCCAGGAAAGTATGCGACGATCATAACCAAGGTATACGTTTCTGATATATATTTTAATCACCAGCAAAAGTTAAAAAAAATCTGCATAAACATTTTTAACTTAGTTAGTTCTATAGCTCTGGTTTCAGTTTTTTTTATTAAATTGTTGACATAATGTTAACATTTAAGTCTTGGATAGGACATTTTAGAACACACTCTGTATAATATATTAATTTAATTAAAATTTAGGAAGTCAGTTTTTAGGACGATGAAACTTTCAGGTATTTTTTTTTAACTTTTCCCAACTAAAGAGTAAACTAAAACTATATTAAATAGTAAAAAGCCCTCGGTTTAGAAAAGTTAGTTTTGCTACGGAAATACTGTTTATTTTATTGTTGCGTTAATAAAATATCTTTTATTTTAACAGAAATGTGTATGTTTATAATAAACTGTTTGATTTTGTTGTTTAATAATTTAATTTAATAGTTAAATAAAATTAAAAACCAATTTAGTGCTCTTTAAATTACTAATGAATTAATATTAAAATATTGGGCATATACAATATTATCAAAAGGTTAAAGTACGTATAAATAAAGTCAGATTTAATTTTTCTCTTTTTATAATTATGTATTGGTTTTATTAATACATCTTTAAACAAATATACCTAAGTATATTCATAAAGACACCGCATTCATAGATACCCTAATGCACAAATACGTTATACAATTTGTTATTCCTAAACGACTGGATTTTTGGTGAACTTATCACTTCTATATGTTTGTATCTGATTGGCTCAATTAAACGTGCGTTGTTTTTTATTTGTTGACACTGCACTAATTTTACGTATTTAATAGTCCACATGAACAAGTGATATACTACTACAGTGGTTGTTGGTAGAATTTGTTTATTTCCGATTGGCTCAAATCCAATCTTGTTCGTTGTTCTGGCACGTGTTTTTGTGTTAAAGTAATTTTTTTTCTTGTTCCATTGTTTAATTCGGATTTAAAAAGAATGGCTTTTGAAGGAATTTTAAGAGAGTGTTTAATAAATTTATATTTGTATTGACCCATTTTTTAAATGAATACGTATATGCTCCTATGCAGATTCCATCCGAGAAAATTTTTTTCTCAGAGTAAAGAAAAATTGGAGGAGAAGTTGAATGTGTAAAAAAAATCTGGGGGCACGGTAGTGGCCCCGCCAAGTCAAGCAAAAAAGCGGCACGGCCGTACCATCATATTCTCGAAGCAGTTCAGGACATTTTCGACCCCCCTCGTTGTGGATAAAGCTAGAAGCCTGAATTTTCAGTAGAAGCAAAGAAGCAGATTGCCTTGCCAAAGAAGGGGAAAATACACAATTTTCTGGCCCAGAACCCCTCTGTGGACTTTCCAAAGCCCACTTGAAAGAAGAGATTCGACGCTGGGAAACAGATGAAATGAAATCTCACTGGCATAAAGTTCCAGGACAAAGACAATCAAAAAGGCTAGTAAACCTTTCGCCAAGGAAAGCTAAACAGCTTCTCGAGTCGGACAAGAAAGACTTGAAATTGGTGACGGAGCTTCTCACTGGACACTGCCCTCTGAGATATCACCTTAAAAAGATGGGCAAAACATGATAGCTGCCGCTACTGCGAGAACTTCGCTGAAACTGCTGAACATTTGCTTTTCGAATGCCCAGCGCTTTTCTGCAAGAGGCTTAAGTTTCTGGAAGGGGCCTTCCTATAGCCCTTCGATGTCAGAAACTGATAAACTTTGCTCGAAGTCTTGGAATCCCGGGTCACGAATAGATTAAGGGTTATGCACAAAAGCCTTCCCGACCCCCCCCTCCTACAATATACAATCTACAATTACATGGATCTTACAACTCTTTACGATAGATGAACTGAGTTGCCAGACTTGGTGTTTTTACAAGTTATGTTTTTGATGGCATTAATTATTTTTTATAAAGATATCACCCTCCACTTAAACAGTTAAAAATATATACCAACCACTAAAATTAGAAAGTAATGGATCTAATTAGGGTGTAGCGAAAAGGATTCTCGTGTTGACAAACATTTCAAAACCCTCCATCAGAGAAGTAATTATTACAAGCGAAAAATGTCTTCCAAGAAATATGAGAAATCAGATATTTTTGGTTAGTTTAGATCACTGCATGATGGAGAATATTAAAAAAAAGATGTATAATTTTTATTTCTTATAACATTGTTTCGTCTTTAAATGATTAAAAGATCAAGTTGATACGGGGTTTCATATAAAAATCCAATAATACTTATAATAAAGTGCTCCATTTTTTTTATTTGAGATATCGTACAAACTATTATGGAAACTATTATGGAACCTTAAAACTAATCATTTTTCGTAATTAATACCATAGTAGAATAGATGAAGTTCAACGGCAAGGTAGATTCATAGTTTACCATGACGTCACTTATAAAATTGTAAAAATAAGGTGGAGTGATCTGCTAAATGTGAATACTTTCCTATATGGAGGAAAACGTATTATAATATTACGTGCCGGCAATGAAAACGGTTTTGTGCCGAATTGTTTGGTATTATCGGCAAAGAATATTTTGAGCTGTCCGTCCGGTCCTGGACCTTCTAAATTTTTTGAGGTGCGAATTCGTGAAACAGGAAAAATTATTTCTGACTTCTGACTAAATGTGTTAATTCTTTTACTTACTAGGTACTAAATAATTTTTTTCGGGGCATACAAATAAGATTCCTTCGCCATTTTTAAGATGAATCTGACCTTGAGCTGGCACTATCAATGTAACTTCAGAAGAACGATTATGTAACATCACAGGTACATATTTTTCTTGAGCATTATTTAGCACACTTAGGGCGCATCCTAAAAAATATTAATTGTTATTGTGTATGAAAGTTTAAAGATAAAAAAATTTTTAATTATTTTTTTTAAGTTCAGGTTTGTTCTGGTTCCCACGAAAAGGGATATTCTGTAATGCTCAGAGAGCATCGTGAGAACCAAGGGAAAAAAGGTAGGAATTGGTGTTCTTCTTAAATTTCTGGAGGTTGTATGCCTCAGGGAACACCTCCCTATGGCAATGTGTTCGAAAGCCTCGCTGTTCGTCGGATGAATAAATCTTTGGAAAGAGATGTTCTGCAAGTCTCCAAAGTAACCACGAAGAGGTGTGAAGTCTGAACGATTGTTCCATGAAAATATCTATAAAATACAGACAAATCGCTAACTTTTTTACGGTATTCCCTAGAAGTGAGCGAGTTTGTAAGCGAGTATCACCGATCAGACGAATTGCCCTTTTTTGGACGGAATCCAATAGTTTCAGGAAATGTTTAGGTGCCGCTCTCCAAATATTGGAACAGTATTCCAGGACAGGGCGGATCTGTGGCGGATCATAAGCAGCTGACTGGAAGTAAAATAGTTCTTGGCACAAAACAGAAAGCCATTCACACTAGCCTTATACATTTTTTTCGTCAATCTTCCTTGATCCATCCTTTCAACGTGTCCAAACCATCTAAGAATTCCTTTATCTATCTTTGTAACCATATCTTCTTTTACACCACACTCTTACCTCACTATTCTTTACTTCATCCAACCGAGTCACTCCGGCTATACTTCTTACACTACTCATTTCCGCAGCATTAATCCTATTTTCATGCTTTCTCTGCCAAACCCAATATTCACTACCATACATAAGTGTAGGAACCAATACACCGTTATGCCCAGTCAGACGTGCCTTTTTTGACACTTTCTGGTTGTCCATAAAGCTATGCAGTGCCCCATTTATTTGTTTTCCTGCAAACACCCTTCGCTCAATGTCACTGTCATAATTTCCATCTCTTGTAAACTTTGAACACAAGTACGCAAAACTCATTTACTTGTTCCACTCTTTCTTCCTTAATCAGAATCTTACAGTTTGTCAAAAAAATATTTTTAGCTTGGTTTTACTAATATATTTTTCATTTACATTTTTTACCTAAAGAAAAATAACGTTTACCTGTTTTGGAAGCACTGTAAACAAAATTAAAAGAGAGATAAAATATCACACACCAACCACAACTACTTCCAACCATGGTTTCAATCACAATGCTAAGGATTAGCGATAAACGGTTAGCAGTCACAAAAGATGATAATTACACCGATTTACGTATGTTATCTGAAACAAAGACATCAGTTAATGAAACATGATAATTAAACGGTACGGAATAAACTGCTCACAATTATTATAAATTAATGAATTTTTACACACAATTTTAGCATAATTTACAGTTTAAATAACGGTATGGTGAATGGGAATGGATTCCACTTGTTCTTTTATGAAACAGATTATTATCCATTTTTATTATTTTTTTAGAGAAAACACAATGTTGTTCCTTGTAACACGACGTTGACCTCTAAACGTCATGTTTTAATATTACAACTACACATTTTTTCAATATTGATCACAAAAAAAATGATAATTTATAAAGACTAATAAATCAAGGAAATATCGAATTATTTACTATTGTTAATTTTACTTAAGTCACAATTATACATATTTTTAAAAATAACTTAAATATTTATTTTCGCATTTAGGATGTTTGTTGACAATACTAATTTCACGATGTTCATACCCCATAGCTTCTAGGTCACTTTTGATGTTGTCGCGCCATCTTAGCCGTGATCGTCCGGGGGTCTTCTTGTTTGTGGGTTGCTTTGCCACACTAGTTTTACTAAATGTTCATCTGACTGTCTTTGTACATGTCCAGCCCAACGTAACCTTCGGGATTTTATCTCACGTACAATATCCGGGTCTTGGTAGAATTGATTTAGATCGCGATTAGTTCTTATACGATATCTTTGCGTCTCCGGGTTGAATAGTGGTCCAAAGATTCTTCTCAAAATCTTCCGTTTGCAATACAGTAGTTTATACTCACTCGCTTTTGTCAGTCTCCATGTTTCACTTTCGTACAGGATGATAGGTCTAATAACTGTTCTGTACAGGAGAACCTTTGATTTTCGTGACAGATTCTTGTTTTGAAAGGCTTTGTTTAGCGTGTACATGCATCACTTCTAGTCTTGATTTCTTTTAGTATGTCATTATCGGCATTTAGCGTGGCGCCTAGGTATTTAAAGCTCTGAACTCTTTCAAAGTTAAATTCACCTATTGTGACATCTTGACCAAATCTGTCTCTTAACCTTTTTCTTTAACCTTGCCTGGTGACAGCCATGTACTTAGTTTTTATTTCATAGATATAAAGACCCATTTTTTTAATTTCTTATTTTAGTTTAATGAATTGTTCCTTTTACTTTTATTGTGCTTCTTCCTACTACATCAATATCGCCCGCAAAGGCAAGGAGTAATCTGGGCCCATTTGCATATCAATTCGGGCTGATCGCACTGCCTTTTACAGAGCAGAACAGTAGTGGCGACATAGCATCTTCCTGTTTAAATCCGGTGTTTATCAAAAATGGGGTTGACAGTGCATTACCAACTCTAACCACGCTTAATGGTCATATAAAATTTGTAAAGTCTGAAATTGGAGCAAGGGAAAGCCCAAAAGCGCTTAATCCCTCTCTCCGGCCGGCCGGCGAGAGGGAACGACTGTTCACAATTATTACAAATTTCTGCTGTGGTTAATATCGAACAAAAGCGTAACTCGTACAATATTTATATTTATTTTTACATTATTTATAACTTACAAGAATTCAAAGATGACTCGCTTTACTGCGCCTTAAAATGGTTTGATAATGAAATGGTATTGTCAACGAAATAATACACAGCAGTGTATTTGCAGATAGACCGATACCTGCCCGACAAACCATCTTAAAAATTTACCAGTTTTGAACATGCTTGGGTAAGAAATAATAAAAAACGTATTTTACTTAAAAACTATATTTATCGTAAAGCGTATTTAAACTATCTCTCGGTAACAAAAATTCGTCTACTTATTGTCGTTCCTTCATGAAGACTGCCACCAGCACCCTTCTTTAGATACCTGCTCTTCAGATGTGTTCGTGTGCCCAAAAAGCTCGCCTTGTATAAAGGGTGGATCCAAATATATCTTACACTTGGTGTTTCAAAACAAATTGTGGAAAATGCCATAAAAAATATGTTTTTTTTCGGAATTTTTATTATATTTATGTTACATACTTATTTAGTTTAAGAGTAACACTTTTGTATTATTTATTCACGTGTAAAAAATTACACTGCTAATAATTCATTCGCTTGATACGAAAATCAATTATCGTATCAAGCGAAAGAAATCTTCATTTTCATGTTCGCGTCTTTTTCAACTAAAAATTTACTTTTAAGGGTGCATCCTCCGCTCGGGGGATGCGCTGTCGCCATATTGGTCAAATCTGACCAAATTGCGAGAATAACTCGTCTAGTTTCACACTTTACAAACTGAACTGTATAAAGTTTTATTATTCACCCAAGCCCGGCAACATGAAAATGTCAAAAAGTTTAATTAAAATCTGTTCGTTTATGTTTAACCCTCTATAAATTATTATGATGAACTTAAATCGTGAATGTGAAATTAAGGCGAACTCTAAGAA
Organism: Agelastica alni; assembly: GCA_950111635.1. NCBI lineage: Eukaryota > Metazoa > Arthropoda > Insecta > Coleoptera > Chrysomelidae > Agelastica > Agelastica alni. Next base: position 15,864,258 of record OX467711.1, read on the forward strand.
AAATGAGCACAATAAAAATGATTACATAATACAGTCGACGTGTTGGTGTAACAACACAAATTTTACGAGCGAAGAAGAAGGTGCGAGTTTCTGATATTTTGTAGTCTCTCGAATGAAAGACAGCCCCGCAATAAACTTATAAATCGCGTTTTATGGCTTTACAGCTTTTCTCGCGGAAACTAAATCGAGTGGAGCAGCCCTCGTGTTTAACAAAGATATTCAAATCAGTTTTATATACTCCGGAATGCTTGTTTGCATTTGATATTCATCATTGTTCCTGAAAAATTTTATCGAAGAATGTAGGTCAACAGAATTTTTACTGTTATTTAAACCCCCACTGATTTTCTAATTAATCGAAAACAACTTTGAGAAAAACGGTTTATCAAATAAAATTTGGTAAAGGATAATTCGAATAAAAAATAATCGAGAATTCGATTACCCAATCATTCGAATGATAAGGTCACTTAATTACTGTGCCGAGTCATCGCTTACAAAATTAATTTTTACTACCTTATTGAATATAATAAGCGAATTAAATATCTGTTATTGATTTATTTATGTGGTCCATTATAACACGGATTTTCATCATGTATGGATCTCTCGAATAATCGATCGATTATTGGAATCAGTCAAAGATATATCACTCGATTGGAAAAATAATTCGATAATGTCTATAACATAATTTTAAAATTTTCCCGTTGTTGCAGACCTTTCTATTTTTGTAATTTTTAACGCATTTTTAAATAAAATCTTAAAATCCGATTCCCAAAACTGTTAAATCACGACATACTTAAAAAATCGCAAAAGACAAAAATAACACACACACTCTTTTTCTTCTTTATTCGACCAATATTATGACCCTTCTACATCTCGCTCCAGCGAACGAGATGATTTTTGCAAGGGAATAGCTACGGAGATGATTTTTGCTGGGTCGAGACCCGTGGGATTCCCACCCCCTTTGGCCGGACCCCTTTCGGACTCCTCCGACCCTCGCTTCATCTCGGCCAGTGGCGGATGAAAGAATTAATACTTTTTAATGGGATTTCGCTTGATGGCGACGAAGCTCTTTCTTCTCTTTGTTATTATTCTTTGCGGCGGGGCGGAGATCGAATCGGAAAATATTGTAAACGGTTTTTTACAAGATTTTAATTAGCAGGTCCGTCAAAAGTACCCAATTTATTTTTCTCAAACTCTTTTTTAACTCGTTAAATCATTTTCTTTTTGGGAAATAGATAGATATAAAAATTCGGTGGGTGACAGATTTTTTTTAGCATACTGAGAATGTGTCAAAGTTATGTTTTTTATAGAATATAAACAAATCAAACTGTCATGATAATTAGGAACAAAATAATAATCTTTTTAAATCCCATTAAAAAAATAAAAGTAAGTAGGTGTATTAATATATATGTTGTTGAACACACACACACACGAACACACACACACACGAACACACACACACACACACACACACACACACACACACACACACACACACACACACACACACACACACACACACACACACACACACACACACACACACGCACACACACACACACACACACAAAATTTGAAACGACTGTTTGTGTGCGGTATAAATAATTTCAAACCATCACCCCGACTACAAAAGAAAGGTAAAGATAATAGTCAGTAGCCATTGGCGACGAAAAACTAAGCGTAGAAATCTTATTGAACACGTGCTGTTATACAAATCTGTCTCTTCAACTGGATATCCATTTGTTCGATGTCGAAGAAATTGTTCCGAAAATTCAACAAAATGTAAAATCAATATCAATGCCCAGAAACGTAGATTGACTTAAAATAGTAGTAAAAAATTATAAAAACATTATTTATTGTTTTTGGTGCAACAGTTTTTTTTAATCTAACTGATGCTTTTTGTAATTTATTTGAAATGAATTATTTAGAAATTTGCATTGGTAAGAGCCATTTGGTTCTATTAACGAGAGACAGCACCCGCACGGTACCACTACGATTCAGTAATTTTTTATCAAATCTTCCAACTTTTTTCTGAAAAAAAATTATAAGAAGTTACGTTTATTTACGAGAATAAGATTGCACCATTGGGAAAGAGAACTGAAGGACGATCATTTAGGAAAACCTCTTCGATCTACTTAAATGATAGTCTACAGATAAGCATACAGATAAGATAAGCAGTTATTTTCATCATTATCATCAAGTAGCACTACAACCCTGGGTGAGTTTTGGCTGACTGTACAACTTTTTTTCAGGTGTTTCGATCCTCCATCATTCTATGTTCGAAGGGGATGTTCATTCTTTGTATATCTGGCACAATGTTGTCTCTCCAACGTCCAGGTGGCCATTTTCCCGTAGGAACCTCCTCCTATATCAACTTCACCAGTCTCTCATCCTGTAGTCTATGCACATGACCAGCCCCTCCTAGTCTCTCGCCCTTGGTTTCTTGTACCACATCTTCATCCCTAATTTCGGCATTTGTTCTTATTCTATATTCATTTGTGGTAGTGTCTTTGGATGGTCCGAAAATTTTTCTCAAAATCTTACGCTCAAATTGTTTTTCTTTGTTCTCTTTTGTCACGGTCCACGTCTCAGGCCCATACGTTAGTATGGGTCAGACAATGGTTTTGTGGTTTTGATGTTCTTGTAAGACTTTTCGATTTCATCAGATTATCCAGTTTGAACATACATCGGCTTGTCGCTTGTATCCTGTTCTTTATTTCTTCCATGATGTCGTTATCTGCGGTGATTATTGCTCCCAGATACTTGTAGCGTTCTACTCTTTCGAAATAGAGGGTGCCGAATGTGATGTTTTGGCCTAATCTATCGCACCTTTGTGTTCGGTTTACGTACATGTATTTTGTTTTTCCTTCGTTTACTTTTAACCCTACCCTACTCGTGTCTCTTTCAACTTTGTTGATCGTTCCCTTTACGGAGCTTGTGGATCTTCCTACAACGTCAATATCGTCTGCGTATCACAGCAGCAGTATAGGTCCTTGTGCTGCAAGTAACTCTTTTTTTACTCCGGCTTCTCTCATTGCTTGGGCGGGGGTTAACTACTCACCCTCGGGAAAAGCACAAGTTACAAAAACTGCAGCAGTTATTTTGTCATTTTCAAACATTTAACTGCGTTTGACTTTCAGATATACATTATGTTGTCACTTTTGCCCATATAAATATTTAATTTAATAATTATTTATAAAACAAGGGCGGAAAAACAGATTTAGCACACGCAAGGTTAATAAGAAACCATTTTTTCTACTTTGTGACTGCTTTAAATCTGTCATCAACAATATTTGATATGTCGATAATACAACCCTTTTGGCCGACAACTTAAATGATTAACAAAATCCAGTTCAGGAAGTAAATAGACATATCAAGCAACTTGGTCTTAATCCCAATAACAAATAGACTAAATTTATGTAGACGAGGCATTCTATGTATAATAAAACGCTATCATAAAAGTAAATAACTTACCCACTAAACGTGTGTTCAGTTTTAAATATCTTGGTTGCTGGATTCACGAATATTGGGACTCAGATAACGAGGTCAAATGCAGAATTGAAATGGCAAGATCCTACTTTTTTTAATACAAAAGTGCTGTGCAACCGTGGTCTTCACATCTAATAGCCGGGATACACCTATAACGCATCCTTCCGATCCGACTCCGATCATACAGTCGGACGAGGAAAATGATAGAGTGAAATAGTCCGATCCCGGAGGGATCAGATACTTGTTGGAAAGGTGTGAAAGGTCCGAGTGTATGATCGGAGTCGGATCGGAAGGGTGCATAATAGGTATGTCCCGGATATAACTCCGATTAAAATTTTTAAAATGCTACGTTTGGTCGATGTTCCTATACGGTGTAAAGGTTTGGACGTTAAAAGTAGCAACATTGAACAAACTAGAAGCATTTGAAATGTGGTGTTACAGGCGTTTGTTAATAATTCCTTGGACAACAAGAGTCACAAACTTCGAAGTATTGAAAAGAATGCAGAAAGATAAATAATTACTTTTAACAGTCGTAAAACGACTTATTTTGGCGACGTCATGCGGAGTACGAAGTATAAATTACTACAGTCAATCATTAAAGGAAGAATTGAAGGTACACGAGGCATTGGTGGAAAGCATAAATCATGTTTGAGAAATATAAGAGATTGGACCGGATTACGAACTATTGGGGAATTGGTCCATACGGCAATATGTCGAAATGAATACGCCATATCCAGTAATGTTAACAATGTGATCGCCAACATCTAGTAGTGGATAGGAAGCAGAAGAAGAAGAAGAAAACTGTTATTTACTCTATTATTAAAAGAGTCGGAAAATCGTGGAGATTGTATTTTTTCGTCCATCCGCCCGTACTACTGTCGTGTCACTTCGTACGCACGGACTACGGAACTAATTTGAAGTTGGCGGAAGGATACATTTGTCATAGAGTCCCAAGCGGGCCATGATCGGGTCGGATGAAGTTATGAGAGCCAGAGTGCACTAGATCACTTTTCGCCGATGCTGAAGAGAATCAGGAGACTACGGCTGAAAAGGGATAGAAAAAGTCTACGTCACAAACGATTGATCTCGACGCGATGACAGGACCTTAAGTCGATAGGGTTATCTGCTCCCGGCTTACAATCCTGAGTAATTATTTTTTATTCCATTTTGATTGCAGTATCTAAAAATTAAATTTTTTTTTGAACGTGGTGTGTGTTATTTGGTGATTGAGCAACAAGTTACTTACACGTTTGCGGCTTGTACTAAACCAAAAGACACTTGGTTATTGAAGATTTTGTGAAATTTAATGTTTTTTTTTTTACTGAAAATAGTCGCAAAAAGGGTAGACCTATCGTGTGGGCCGTGGACGGCCCTCACTGCGACTATTAGAAGGGGGAGGGATTATAGAAAGGAGATGATTGTGGACCCGCTTTTTGAAAAGTTGCAGGTCATAGTTTTCTGGAAAACTAATTTTGGAAGCCGGTTCCATTTTATAGCAGACCTGTAAAAAAAGGACTGAGTTCTTCGGCCGAATGGCGCCAGTGGTGGTATAAAAGTTTTTATTTCTCTTATTTAAGCAAGGCAAGGTGACTGCCTGGTATATATTAAATGACAACTAATTTTTTTAACAGTACAGTACTAACCAACTAACACTTGAAAGTGCTGGATGCTGCTGAGCTTCATTATCATCACAGCTATTCCATTCATCGTCGGATGTAAGCCTCCCTTAGGTGCATGCATTTGTTTCTGTTGGTTGTTTTTTGCATCCATTCGTGACCAGCTATTCGTTTGATGTCATCGGTCCATCTGGTTTAAGGTCTGTCTCTAGTTCTCTTGTGTGCTCTTGGTCGCCATTCAATAATTCGCTTTGTCCATCGGTTGTCTTTTATTCTTCCTATATGTCCAGCCCAGTTCCATTTTAATGTGGCAATTTTTGAATTACATCTGTTACCTTTGATCTTCGTCTTATTTCCATATTAGGTATATGATCTTGTAGCTTGATGTTGAGTATTCTACGTTCTATCGCACGCTGAGTTACCTGGAGTTTGTGGTTTATGCTGTTGTTGAAAGCCCATGTTTCGGTTCCATATGTTAGGACTGGCAGTATAAACTGGTCGAAAATTCTTGCTTTTATGGTGTATAGTATGTTAGATTTATAAACTGTTTGTAGTCGTCCAAATGCTGCCCATGCTAAGGACAATCGTCTGTTTAAATCTGCCTTTGGGTTATTTTTGGATAGTTCGATTTTTTGTCCCAAGTATCAACCTTCTTTATAGTCTTATTATCCAAAGTAATTTCCTTGCAATTCGTTTGTGAGGTATTTCGTTTTTGTTAGATTCATTCTTAGTCCGATTTCTTTTGACTTTGTGTTTAGGTCTAATAGCATTTGTTGTAATTCTCTTTCATTTGCTATTAAGGCAACATCGTCTGCAAATCTCAAGTGAATGAGTTTCGTGTATCGATCATCAGCTCTGTTGTCGCTTAAAGCGTTGAGGATTGCCCATATCTCTACAGAGTCAAAATGCCTTCTCGTAGTCTACCATTGTAATTGCTTGTATATGGTCTATGGTGCCATAACCCTTTCTAAATCCTGCCTGTTCCCGGGGCTGAAGCCGTCTAGTTTGTTTTTTAGCCTGAATGTGATTATCTTCATAAACAGCTTATAAAGAACTGGCTCTTGACTTTTTTTGTCTTAACAACAACAAATCCTAAATTTTACAAATCAAAATTTAGTCGTGGTTGGTTACAAAATCTTATAAGGCAGTCTTCCCATCAAAATTTTTTATTTTTATGAACAAATACTTTTTAACTAATTTTACAATAATTAAATAGATAATAAATTTAATATTAGCGCAGTGTGTAAAGGATCCAAAAAGTGGTTCAGCGCTTACATTAATTGCGGCAAAATGTATTTTTTCTAGGATCGTTTGGTAATGTCCTTTAATGCTAAGCAATACGCCATCTGACGGAATAAACTCGCATCAATATCACGTGATAAACAAGTGTAATTGCTTTATGTTTATTTACCTGGAGCTTGCATTTTTGCGAAGATTATAGTTGTTTAATAGTGACTAATAATTTGTAAATAGTGAAAATAACCAGCAGAGCAAATTGTTGTGTACCTGGATGTAACTCAGTGTGTAAAAAAAACCCAATTTAACTTTTCATTATTTCCCATATGAGGGCCAAAGAGTTGAGCATATTAGAGAATCCTGAATGGTGACTATGGTTGATAGAAAGAAACTGTAAAAGATCAAATTGAAAATAGGAAAGAGAGTTACCAAAAACATGAGAGTTTTATAAAAACATTTTTTTGAGAAAGATTTCATAACTCCTAGTGATTGTAAATATTTTGTTTTCTATATTTTATGTGGTTCATAGAATTACCTATGAATCTGTCAGGGGGTTATAAAAAACTTTACCTGAAAAACACTGCTATACCAAGTAAAAACTTACCTGTGTCCAGCATCATAACAAAGTCCAAAAGTCCGAAGTTGGAAAAGAAAAAGAAAAGATATGAAAAACTCATTGAAAGAAGACAGGCAAGTTCTCTTGTTGGTTATTTTTATTGAAGTCAAAAGTAAACCAATGCCGGGGTCCCCCAAGGTTCCATCCTGTCCCCCACCTTATTTCTTTTACACATCAACGACCTCTTGAAAACCACCACGAACCCCATTTACAGTTTCGCAGACGATAGCACACTTGTCTCAACTTTCACATCCTATCGATCACTTTCGGTGAATGATACAAATAGACTCAGGTAGGAACAGGTTGATTCCATCAATAGAGATCTTAAAGCAATCGTCGAGTGGGGAACCAACAACCTTGTTCAGTTCAACGCCCAAAAAACACAAAGTGTCACGTTTTTCAAGAAAGTGAATTCCTCAAATCATCCCATCACAATGTCCGGAAATACCCTTGAACCAAGTCCCTCCATCTCGATTTTGGGAGTCACGGTGTCCAATAATATGTCTTGGCATGACCATGTTGCTAACATCGCAAAGTCGGCAAGCCAGAGTCTAGGTTTTCTGTGGAAAGCCAGAAAGTTTTTTACTCCTGATCAACTGTTGACGACGTACAAGACTCAAATTCGACCTCTACTGGAGTATTGCTCGCACATTTGGGGTTCAGCACCAAGGCATTCTCTTCGTCTTCTAGATTCCATTCAGAAAAGAGCCATTCGCTTGATAAACAGCTCGACTCTCACAGATACCCTTCACCCTCTAGAACATAGAAGAAGAGTTGCAGACCAGTCATTGCTCTACAGATATTTCCATGGCAGATGCTCCAGAGAAATAAAAACTCTTGTACCACCATTGGCCACATTCGGCCGAAGAACTTTGCACGCTGATCAGTCTCACACATTTACTCTCAAGCTTGACACTGCAAGGACCAATCTTCATCAAGAATCCTTATTTTACAGGGCTGCTACGGAGTGGAGTAAGCTTCCAAAATCAGTTTTTCCAGAGAACTATGACCTGCAACTTTTTAAAAAGCGTGTCCACAATCATTTCCTTTCTATAATCCCTTCCCCTTCTAATAGTCGCAGTGCGGGCCGTCCGCGGCCCACACGATAGGTCTACTCTTTTTGCGACTATTTTCATAAAAAAAAAAGTACTTATAATTATCAGTGAAGTCATGTCATCCATTGATTTCATGAGGATCACTTTTAATATCACTGGTCTGCAAACAATAAGATCTGATTATTCACTTATCATCCTTTTTTCTTTGACACAAATAATAATGTGGTTTGCTGGAAGAACAGCTTCACCCTCCACGATGCATCGACTACTTGGAGTAGCAGCCATATAAACAAAAATTGAGGACAATATAAAATATTGAATTTAATAACGTTCAAACATCGAAATTTTTACCGAATTGTATACTTCCCTTAGTAAAGGTTGTAACAAATGCAATCACACTTTGCGTCAGAATGACAGCGCGAGAAAATAGAGGTTAAAATGTCAATAGTGTGGCCGAAAAACCTCAAACTTCAACTGAAAGTTGAAACTAAGAAAATCACATACCTATACTAAATTTTTCTCGTTACAACGTATATTTTAATTGTCACTAACTTGGTAATAAATTATGACTAACAAAAAAAATGCTTGCATGTATAAAAGTTTAGCACGATTAAAATAAAATTTAGTTTCACATTTATTTTATCACATATTTATCGAAAATATGACGTGTTTTCATTGTTAATAACAATGTTGTAACAATTTTTTACCGTTTATTTTCATTAAAAATATAAATTAGATGTATATACAGTGTTATTAGAAAAGTGGTTCTCAGAAACAAAAATGCCAGAGAAAGAATACCACGTGAGTGTATTTAAAGTTTAAAAGTCATTGCATAAAATATAGGGTGTTCTATTTAAAGTAAGCATCTTATAAATAATTTAAATTGTGCATATTGGCGGCTAAGTTTAAAACACCCTGTATAAGTAATCAATGAGTTGGACATATAAAGTTAACGGGCAAGCGCTTGTTGTTGATTGGTTACAATTTCACGTCATTAGCTTTATTATAAATGGAGATATCGTTATTCAATGTGGATTGGGATGTTTTCAAAAATTTTAAAAAAAAATCGAAATATCTCAAAAATACTTCATTTTTGGCATAGGACATTGTGCACAAATTTTATCTAAAATTTCATGTAGAATTCGAAAATAAAATAAAAAATATTAGGTTCTATTTAAAATACAAAAGTTGACATCTACTTCCGGTATAACCGAAAGTGCCACATTCAGGACATTATATTTTCAGCGTCATCCAAAACCTACAGCTTCGTAAGTTCAGATTTTTAACATAACTGTATCCGCCATTACTTTTATTCATAACTTTTCGCGACACACCCCGTATATTAACATTTTTTTTTGTAAATATTTTCATTGTAAAGACACACATCTGATACAGTGTTATAATATAGTAAATATACAATGTTAAATCCAATTGCTCCCACGCTACAAAATGTTCGAGAGCACCTGACGTAAATAAAAAAAATTTAGGCAACACGTAATGCAGAAATAACAAGTATGGATATATTGTTACAGCTCCTTACAAACTTTTTATAGAAAACCATGTGTAAAGTTGATTTTTTTTTAAATCAATTAAATATTTCGCAATCAAATCTGTTCGTTGTTATTTAATTTTACTTGGTATATATATTTTATGAGTTGATTGTTCTTTGTTATTTACAAAACACTCGTCTAAATGAGTAATGAGTTGCATATTTAAATCGCTTTATTTTTCTATTTACACTTGTGATGTCACAATCCAAACAACTTCTTATTTAAATTTTTTTGTTTTAATTGTTTAAATTCTCTAAAATAAAAATTTAGTTTTAAAAATAATAGTAATAAAAAACTCGTATTTCATAAACATTATTGTGACCTATTGTTAGTGGCCATGAATTTATTTTCACCATTGGCCTGTGACTGCCATCTATAGGTGTACTAAAGAAATGAAAATCATTACCAATATACAGAAAACTAAAATAGAATAAACTTTATTTTGTAAAATATGAAAGATATCTCTAACTCACCTAATTCATTGTAGATTACTTCATTGAAATTACATTTCCAATAAAATTAGGTGACGCATTAAAATTTTTTTTGCTTTAATTTGTTATTTTTGTTGTTAATAACTATTACATCAATTCAAAATTTATTATGTTATACCTTCCTTTCTGAAACTGCCTAACAAAAATTATAAAAATGTACAGAATCCTATTATATTTTTTGTAATTTTTTTAGTAGTCAATCTTTAAAAAAAACTAAAAATTTGTATTCAAAACATATTACATCTTAATACTTACAAAGAATACAGAAGTATTGCCTAAATTTTTTAGGCAATGACAGAAGCACTGGCATTTTTAGACAATGGCACTGGCGTTGTTGTGAAATTTTTTGTTTAATTAGACACAAAGTCTGTGCTAAAAGCATTGGATGGCGATCGCTAGAGCCATCTATAGTTTTTTACTGAAAATATTGAAAATGTTTCTCGTAATGTGGCGCCTTCATCGGATCGCAAGCAAAACTATATTATTTTTACCCCTTTTTAAAATGGAACATATTTTTTCATTCATTTAATTGAGAAAAATGCTGAAATTATCAATGATACAATCATTGCATAAGGACAACATTATACAATGATACAATAACAATTGTCTAATTCTAAAGACAATGTTTAAACTATTTGCGGGAATTACGAAAGGTGCGGCCTCTGGTGACTAATTTTTAAACCGCTCCAAGAATGAATATTAAGCGTTGTCAGCATGTGGTTTAAGCTAATTTTATTTTATTTTTTTTTCAATAGTTTTTGCCTATTTTTTTAAAACATGCTGAAAATTGGAAATCCTATTACAAAATAAATGTATGTTTTAGTGAGCATAGTAAATTAATAGATAATGGAGCCAAATCAAAGTGATACTCTAGTTATTCTGAAAAATTTGAGGTAACTTATTCAATTTGAGGTCTTTTTGTTTAATGTGCAAAAAGAGTGGAAATCAATGCTAAAATATCCGATACGACAGTTACAAAAACCTATTTTGCTTCTGTAAAGACTTTGATAAATCAATATAACCATAAAATATCTTTTAAAATAATTATTTACTTTTAAAATTACCAATTTATATGGGAAATATAAAGGAAATTTTTATTATTCACCGTTTTTTCAAAATTTGACGTTTTATCCACGCTACCCATTGATACACGATTAATTAAAATACAATTGATTGTTTTCAGATTTTATAAATATCGTCACTGTCAATATCGTTTTGAGAAACAAATTTCCTAAACGCGGCTTACGGGTAGCGCGATTTAGTAGAAATCGTCACGTAACGGTGGTTCAGTGGTAGAATGATCGCCCTCCACGCGTACAGCCCGGATTCGATTGTATTAAGGTATTCGTGAACCACACTTTAAAATTGTTTGGCATATTAAAACGATGACAGATAATTTTCTTGGTAAATGGAATAGTTTACTGACGAGAAAATTAATTTCACTGTTCTAAAAGCGTGGGGTACTTTGTATGACAAACAAAACAGTGACATTAATTTTTTCGCCAGTAATTTTATTCTTATGCTAAGAATTATTTTTTACTTTTTAGTTTGAATAACTCTACAAGCGTGTTTTTTAGTTTTTTGAAACTATAATTTATTATCATATAACCTCAACACAGGGTTGTACAGTCACGTGGAAATTATGTGACAACGCATTTGTTATTTGTGTTTTTGTGTTAGATCATACGTGAATATTGTTTTATTATTGCAATTAATTTTAAAAATGGAAACTGCAGCAAATGTGTGTAATACAGATTTAGAAAGGATGTTAATAAAATTGTTTAACTTGATACAGGTATTTACTGATTACATTCGTTTATTGTACATGTGATTTGAGTGTTTACTATTTAAATTATAGGGAGGCAATAGTGAAATCATGTGTTTAGAGTCCAAAAGAGTATGGAAAGCGCAAACGTCAGAGTGCAAATAAAATACCGAAAACCAATTCTTAACGCCAACAACAATTCCGGCAGAATAAAAAAAAGATACAAAAAAGTGAAACTTTGTATTCGAATCTTGCCAGTAATTATTTATCTTTTGTATGAGAATCAGTAACAATTATATTTTTTTTCCTTTTTTTTTACAAAATACCTTGATAAAAATTTATAAATAGCGTAATGAACTTCGTTTTTATCGGGTGTCCAATGACAGCACACGCCTTTTTTTATTTAAATATAAAATACCTACATACAAACATATAGTCACCCTTTTTTCTAGTAGGCGTAGGCAGAGACCACTTCTTTCCACTTGCTACGGTTCTTCACACGTCTTTTGCTTCTTTTACTTGCATAATAAGGTCATTATTTACTTTTGACCTGGCCTTTCTTCAAAACAATTTCGATCTGATCGAGATACGTTCGCCTAGGTTGACCTCTACCGACTTGTCCATTCACACTTGCCTTATACATTTTTTTCGTCAATCTTCCATCATCCATCCTTCCTACGTGTCCAAACCAACTAAGCATTTCTTTATCTATATTTGTTGCTACATTTTCTTTTACTCTACAGCGTTTTTTTATCACACTATTTCTCACTTTATCCATCAGATTCACTCTAGCTATACTTCTCAGACTACTAATCTTCGCAGCATTGATCTTACTTTTATGCTTCTTCTGCCAAACCCAACTTTCACTACCATACATAAGTGTAAGGACGCAGCACTTCTCTATGCACATCCAGTCGTACCTTTTTTTAAGTAAAACAAGGATTAATTTCTCAAAAATTTATTATTCTCTTAAAAACAAGTTATTATCGATTGAGAAGCCAATTTTACTTATATCTAACTTATTAAACATCAGTCCACGCATAAATTCTAAATTTACGGTAAATTATGGACACAACACACAAATTTATCTCGTTTAATTTAAAAATTGCATTGATTTTATTTATAATTCTGCTGCGTTAACATAAAAATTGCAAAATTGTAAAATTTACCAATAAATATGTAAATTTAAGCAGGTATTTTGTGATGTAAAACCTCTCAATAATAATATTAACCAATACACCCGACGACCAAATCGTAATAGCACAGGATCATGATGATTTTAGCTATATGACTCGAAAACTTATAAAAGAGTACAAGAAATGGGGCCTCGAAGTCAACATAAAAAAACAGAGTGCATCTGCATTGGTGGTCTAGCACAAGACATTGACTTGGATGATGGAACAAAGATTAAGCACTGCGAGGAATATAAATACTTGAGAATGAAGATAACACACGATGGGCTACTCGACACAGCAATCAAAGAACGAAACACGCAAGGCAGACAAGTTATCTCTATGATGAACGGAATCTTATGGAATCAAACTATATAGAAAGCTTATAAACAAAGAATATATAATACCATCCTTAAAAGCATTATAACCTACGGTAGTGAAACATGGCAAATAAAACAGTCTACAGAAAAAATGCTAATAACAACTGAGATGGACTTCTGGAGGAGATCTGCGGTTAAATCAAGAAGAGACAGGATACACAACGATAGAATAAGAGATATAATGGGTGCCAGACATACGATTGTTGATGATATAAGAACAAAACAATTAATATGGTATAGTCACGTCCAAAGAATGTCAGACCAAAACAAATTTTGACATGGCCACCCCTAGGGAAGAGAGGAAGAGAAAGACCAAGAAGAAGCTGGAGAGAGGGCATTGACAAAGAGATGAAAGAAAGAGACTTGTCGGAGAACTTATGGCAATATAGAGATGAATGGCGGTTAGGAGTCGGAAGGCATCGTAGAACGCTATAAGCCGATATATATTTTGTGATGTAATGTTAAATTCGTGATTCATTCGATATAAATAAATGTATAACAAACATATTTAATTTTAACATTTAAAAAATATCGATTAAATAAAAATTTGTAGACCTTAAACACATAAAATAAAATTATCCATCAATAAAGAACGCTACATCGCCAATGAAATGAAGCTACTATTATACCGTACGCTAATTTAAAATACCAAGAAGTGACAAAAGTGACTTATGAAATTGAAAGCTTGATTTGCATCAACAAGTTCATTTTATAAACCATTTAAATATAACTGATGTAAAAATTACATAACCTCACTTATCACTTAAACCGAAGATGGTCATAAAACAATTTATTACCGAGCATACACACACTCGAATGAGCAATAAAATACAGACGCTTCTGTTTCGACATTGATAATTGTATCGAGAATTTTCGCAGATACCTTAAAAGTAAAAGTTTTGAGGGTAATTTGTATGCATTATTGTTTGTTGGAATATTTAAATTTCCAGCGAATGCTACGGTTTTAGTACTTTCTTATTTGCCGATAAAATCTAAAGTTGGTGTGATGTTAGTTTGATTTTTGATGCACGGCATTCCAAGCAGTAATTTTTAAACTTGTTCACTCAAAATTCAATTACCAGTGAATGTTTTAATTATGATAATATATCCATCTATAAAAAATGAAGCGTCAAGTCGCAGCGTGAAATTTTGGTGACAGCGAAATTGATTGTTAAGAGCGTCAAAAAAAAAAGACAACAAAAACGAAAGTTAACAATCAGTGCCGGATTTAGAGGTCTGGAGGCATTGGAGCAACAAGGGTGTGGGGCCCCAAATTATTTTCCATAAAAAATGAACAATTTTTTTTCTTTTTTCTTTCGACAGAAATAAATTTTATCACTTACTATCTGCCAGAGGAAAAAAGTTTCCGTACGAGACCGAGCGAGACAGCTAAATTCATATCTGTGAGTTGAAAAGAGAGCGCAAATGGACAGTAAAATATATACAAACAAGTGTAAATATAAAAAATTCGGGGAATAATTTATTTTTTACATCAGAAAAAGGTATTTATGTACACTATGAATTATTATCATTTTTCATTCATCCTTCATCTATCATCATCATTGTTAATATTTCAAAGTGACCTTCGGAGTTATTTAGAAAATACCTATGTCACAGGTAATTTTACCGCAATATACAGTTTTTATGAGTTTAACTAATTAACTCATAAAAACTGTTAAACTGTTTAACTGTTTAACTGTTCAACTCACAGGTATGAATTTAACTGTCTGGCTCGCACTCGCACGCACGTTTTTGCCTCTGGCAGATAGTAAGTGATGAAATTTATTTCTGGCATTTAATAATATGTTTTCTGTACATACTTTCTGTGTTATGTTAAAATTTAAAGACTTATGAAATAACAAAAATAAAACCATTTTCTTTAAATATTTATAGCGTTCTGTAAACAATTAGAAGGGACGAAATGTTCTGGCGAATTTTTTATACATTCAGTATACTTTTAGAAATAATCTGCATGAATTTTATGACTGATACTTTATCTAAAATAATTTTTTTTTCCTACCTGCTTTAAAATTTTAGGGTAATTTACCCCGGCCATTGGGGGCTGCCAGAAGTGGCTTCTATTTTCGAGTAGATATTAAATATTGAATCAGTAAATTTTCAAGACTTTTGAAATGACAACTGAAAATTGGTTAATGGCTCTTCCTCTATACCGTTTATACTAAAAATTATAAAAACAAATGAAGTAGAATGAAGAAAGTAGAAAATTTAATACTATGAAAACCGCTGATTTTGAAAATGCACATCGTTTTCAAATAAACTGGTTACTTCAGTTTTGATTTTGTGTTGGTCACTATTCTGGGGCACAAATTTTTTGCATTGTCCAAAGCTAACTTTAATTTAATTGTTTTCGCCAGACATCTAATATTCCCAATAGTATGTTTCATTTACAAACAACCCACTCAATATTACAAATCTTTATACCAATCTAATCTTAATTCAAGGATTTTTAATGTTTATATCCACAAAAGTATTAGCATGTATACTTTCGCTATTATTTTGAAATGTTTACTTTCTATTACAGGCGCCATTTGTAATTGTGCTAACCATTGTTCTACATTTTTATAAAATAGAACCTTCTTTTTGCGTATAAATATAAATAAAAATTTAAAAAAATTATTCTCTTTATTGCCCAAAATTGTTTTGTCTTGTAATAATAAATACATATGCAAACTGGTTCTAAGTAATTTTGCAATATTTATTTTTGAAAAATAATAGTACCATGGAAGTTATTAAACCAAAATGTCAAAAATTGGTCCATTTAACTAATGCTTTAAAATAACCCAAAGGGAATAAAACTAAAAACAAGTAAAAAATGCAATTAATAGCCTAAAACTTATCTACTTAAATTTTGGTACTACTATTAATTGTGAATTTTATCCCAATAAAATTATAAATTAACAACAAATGAGTACGCCAAACGATTTTGTCTGGGCATAATTTTTCTGTTCACAATATAAGTAGTAACTACAGTTGGTTTATTTCAACCTGTCTCATCACACACGAATATCAGCCAGGTTTGTGTTAACTACTGATGAGAGAGGTAGCTGTGACACATCCTAAATTTATAAAAGTATCATTCATACCATGCCGATATATCGACCCTTAAAAAGATATGTACAACATTCTGCAAACAGAATAATTCAAATGATTTCCTAACATAACGGCATTACTAACTAACTTAAAGCTATCAGTGGTTCCTCTAAATCCTTAGAATTTAGTTTCTTTAGACTCTTTTGCAAATGCTTCTTTTCTGGCGGAAGTAAGGCAAGCTTTCTTTTGGATTTTGATAGTTTTTTTACCGGAACTGTAGTGGAAGTCGGATGTTCCAAATCAATAAGAGTTAAGCTTTCAATAATATTCCTCGGCACCGGTTTGGTGGACATTTTTTGATCAGTTTTGTCTTCTTTGGTGTCGTTTGTACTGGGAGCATATACGATAACAAATTGTGAGTATTGTCTGTCGTTGGGGGTGTTTATGTCGGCAAAATCTCTGAAATTGGCGAATTGTTCTTGTTGATAGTGTTGAGGATTGGACTGCGAAGTATGGTAGGACTGAGGTTTACCGTGACCATTTTGATAGTAGGAATCATAATTTTCATAGTTGGAATTTTCATCATTTTCTCCATAAAAGGTTCCTCCAGGTATGACACCGAAATTTCCAGATCCCAAAATGCTACCTTGATCGTTCTTTTGGGAGTTATAATTGTAATTGTCTTTGTAACCACTGAACCTGCCGAAAACAAATAATAAAATTAAACCCAAGCAATTAAAAAAAAAGGACATTATACAGAAATGTAATTTAAAAAATTAAAATCACGATAAATGTAGATGAACGAAACTTCTTATTCTAAGCGTTTTAAGAATTAATGCTTCTTAGTAGGAACATTCCTTTTTTTCACATCTGTCAGAAACAGTACATACGCAGTTTATTTAGAAGCGTTCCTGCAACACATTTTGCTGATAGTTTGATAACTGTCAAAACAATGTGTAGATTTTTTAGCAACCGATTATCAGACGCTTGCGTAGTTCACAAAACAGCATGTTGCCTGTGATGGTGACATGATAAGAGTTAAAATAAGTCCATAACCTGTTTATTTTAATTGTTTCGTAAATTGTGTTTAGCTCTATGGTTTAGTTTTGCTAATTTTTTTAATAATTATTGTGGATTTATTACGTGGTGATGTCTGACTAAATTCATTTAAACATTAAGATATATTCATTTTTCAATATAAAATTAATTTTAAGCAGTTATGGGTATAATCTACGCGTTATGTTTCATTTGTTGGTTATAATTGACATTTAAGTACAAAATTGGTTAGTAATTTGTCTTCGGGATACAGTCTGTAAACATATGAAGAAGAAGTAACCGAGTGACAAGCGAAATAAGCCGCTGACAAGCTGTTAGCAATCCCTACATTTGGTTTTGAATCAGTTAAAAGCAGACAAGCGTATTTTCTATGATTTTAAAAATATCCGTAACTTGTTGAGAATTCTCTGCAGTAACATTGTTGTTTTATAATAAAATGAAAGCTTGTTAACAAAATATTGTTAAAGTTATAGATAAAATATGTAAAGTCTTATTGCAAGCAAAAAAAATCAAAACTTTACCTGGCAGAATGATCAAAATTGGCGTGATAAGGTGTTCTTTGGCTGTAGGCTCCCTCCTGTTGATTGTAATAAAATGGGCGCGAATGTCCTAGCGGTTGGTTTTGAAACGTTGAATATGAAGGATAAAATGAGTTCTGACCTGCTTGTCTGTTGTCAGTGTCATCAGAAAACGATTCATCAATATCACTGGCTCTTAAATGTTGATCTTCAAGTGCAATTTGTTCTAAAAAATACAAATTCAATTAATTTAAAAATATTATTTTTATTATTACACGATAGATAGAAGGTATGACAGTGACATTGAGCGAAGGGTGTTGGCAGGAAAACCAATAAATGGGGCACTGCATAGCTTTATGAGCAGCCAGAAAATATAAAAAAAGGCACGTCTGGCTGTGCATAGAGGTGTGTTGGCTTCCACACTTATGTATGGTAGTGAATGTTGGGTTTGGCAGAAGAAGCATGAAAATAGGAATAATGCTGCAGAGATGAGTAGTCTGAGAAGTATAGCCGGAGTGACTCGGTTGGATAAAGTAAAAAATAGTGAGATAAGATAACGCTGTGGTATAAAAGAAGATGTGGTTACAAAGATAGATAAAGGAATGCTTAAATGATTTGGACAAGTAGTAAGGGTGGATGAAAGAAGATTGACGAAACAAATTTATAAGGCGAGTGTGAATGGACAAGTCGGTAGATATCGACCTCGGCGAACATATCCCGATCAGATCAATATTGTTTTGAAGAAAGGCCAGGTCAAGAGTACTAACAACCGAAGAGCTTGTATGAGAGCACTGATAAAAGTAGAGAAAGCAAAAGATGTGTGTAGGAACCGTAGCAAGTGGAAGGAAGTGTCTGCCTGCCCCTACGGGATAAAGGCGTGACTATATGAATGTATGTATTCTACAGATATGAAAATATATTTATTTGAACCTTTATTACATTAGATTTGTAATGTTTTTTTTAGAGTTCAAATTTTTAGTGCTTACTAATTCGTAGAATATTAATTTTATTTTTAAAACCGTTATGGTAAAAATAAATACATTTTTAAAAGAGAAAGAAAGTGTGGATAATTAAAATTAGTGTCGTGTAGTTAATTACTTGATTATTTATTATATTGTGTGCTGGTCGACACCATACACCTCAACATTGTGTATTGAAATTTTTAAGTCTCCTAAATAATTTTTCCTATCTGTATATTAACTCTAAGGATATAAATATAGTTTAGTAATGCGGAGTCTCTTTTTCTTTTTAATCAGCTTTAATTGTCGTATGAGTTCCTTGATGTTCGTCCAGATTTGTGGGAAACGAAAAAAACTAAAAAATTATTGCAAGCTATTTCTCCAAATTTAATAATTTTTAAATGGTTGTAACTAATCTTGTAGTAAAGATAATCATACTTTGTTTTAGAGTTTTGTAAAGCTTGAAGACTCAACTTTAAGAATACAAAATGGTTTTTTCCAAAAAATTGCGTTAATTATGTGTAAATTTAATTTTCATAAAAAAATAATTTTTCCCATGTTAATTAAATGAGAAACTAAAATAAAAATAGCGACCCCTTAGAGTTGAGCTATAGGGCCCATTTTTGGTGAGATTTTTTTTATGTCAAATAGAAACTTTTGAAAGGTTAAGAGTTAAAGCACCCTAATACATAGTATCTGTATTCAATCCATTTTATTCCCTCCACTTCATTATCACTTGCTTCAACAATATTCAAGATATTTGTAGTGTCAATCATTTGATTATATTCTAAAAATGATACAATGGGCTTATAGTAACTAAAATAAGAAGCGAAAATTTGCCTTTAAAATTTTCACTCGCGAAAAACTCACTTAATATGTACACTGCTTCTTTGACAGATAAAATTACCGAAAATATACAAATACCATAACAAAAAATATTCCGTAAACAAACCGCTAATCTACCGAATAGTACAATGTAATTTATTTATTTTATTTAAATATTATTTTGACCACCGACAGTCGCTGTCATCTTCTACGTCAAAAATACCCATTTAACCTGCCTAAAGAAGTTTTCACTTTAAAAATTCTAATAGTTAAAAATATTGAAAATATTGGATATTCTCAATATCTCTAAATATCAAAAGAAAAACAAATAAAATCGTTTAAAGGATCAAGCATGCTCTCGAACGAATTTTGTAAAAATGGCGATTGAGAAATTTTAATTACAAATAATACTGATTTTTTATTTACTAACGAGTATTAATTAACAGCAATTATTGTAGAAATTCTGTTTTATGCGCTACTTATTTTCTATGCAATATTGCTTAATTTTAGGTTTCTACTTTTTTAACTATAACTGAATATTTCATTTTTTGTCGGTTTAAAAAAATGTGAGATTTCTAAATTTTTTCCTTTTTATGTGATCACCAAACATCAACGTTTTGCTTCCATGAATCCAGTTTATTAAAATACTAACTAAGCCGAAAAAACGGACATCCATATGATACCACATACAAATATCACTGTGGTTTTGTGTTGTGATAATCCGGTGAACATTTTCTCTTGATAATTATATTTTGAATTGAATTTGGGATTGAGCCATTGTGCCCGGTCCCTACGAAGGACAATTCATGTTAGAGGGAATGGGTTCAGGAGACTAACTTCATGCGCAAAGCGAATCAGCCTACCTGGTCCCACCACCTTGATGTCGGTGTTGTTGCCTGTGTCTAGCCCATGTCCTTGCGGATTTCCCTAAGCAATGCACAGTTAACCAACAAATGGAGTGGAGTTTCTTTTTCCACCCTGCATCTTGAACATAATTAGGATTCAAAATTTTCACTAAATTGTACACTTCCATTAGTAAACATCACATTTGGCGTCAAAAATTATAGAATGACAGCGCGGGAAAATAAAGGTTAAAATGTCAACTGCAAAAGGTTTCACAATAAACAAGTGATTGGTGAGATAGAAACTAAAAAGCACCGGTGGGTGATTTCTTAAATTTAGTTTCTAAGAACATTAAAGCAAAATTGGTCATACGTGGCCAATAGTTAAGGTAAATTTAAAAAAAAATTATGTAGTGTTTGTGATAAATTATAACATGTAAAAAAAAAGTAAAAATAGCCATGAAGATACCAACATTCGTAGGAGATGGCAAAGAAAAAGTGAAAAGATTTATCATTTTATCTAACTCGTATAATCTTGTTCGAAAGTTGACTTTTCAAAGGATAATATGACATATTAGAAGTGACATTTTAATTTTTTAATAATAATTAGTCGGTGTTTTACTTCTAACGGTAGCAGCAGCGTATCTTATTTCTTCGTTTTGTTGTTTTTATTAACACATTAAAACATTAATTATGTTAATAATTTATCAAAACTTTATCTTATTTGTGAGCAAAATTTGAAAGTGTCTGCTATTAATTTGAGATGATTATTTGAGATTACGTTAGCTAAACTATTAGGTATCTAACTTTTAATTTTTTTGTTATTACTTTCACTTTAATACAGTTTGATATTAACATAAAATGGAAAAAAGAAATGAAAAACATTGCTGTGATAATATGTCTAACATTTGACATCTATTATGCAACATTATTAGTACGTACTGTATAATGCAGCACTAGAACTAGAATTAGATATTCAAATGTTTTAGGCAAAAATTTGCATTAGGAGAAAGTTTTGTAATTAAATTATCACCATCTTTACTAGGAACACTTGATTAAAAACCTTTAAATCAAATTATATTCAAGTAATGCAAATTGTTTTCTACCTAATATCGAGTACCATTTTATGCTTTAAATTTATTCATTTTAAACTGTTTAAATATAAGAAAAAATAGTATGGAAGATGGTCAGTACGTAGACAAACCATGTAAAGTTTTAAAAAAATAAAAAAACAACACCTTTCGGATGCATCTTCGGGATTTGGGGACTAAACACGATCCAGAAGACAGCTTTACTTTATAAACTTACAAGTAAAGCATCCGACATTCATAGTTTCTTTTCTCTCCATGCCTAAAATGACCACAAAAGGCTAACTCATAACTTACAGCTCTCAGACACCTTGATCTTACCTTCTTCATTTGTACTAAAATTGCTTTGGCACCCGCCTTTTAAAATAAAATATAAAAATGTCATTCCGGCTATACTTCTTCTGCCAAATCCAACATTTATTACCCATTCATAAGTGTATGCACAGCTAGTCGTGCCCTTTTTTACACGTTCTGGCTGCTCATAAAGTTATCCACGACCCGATTTATTTGTTTCCCTGCCAACACCCTTCGCTCAATGTCACAGTCATACTCATACTCATACTCATGCACTTGTTACACTCTTTTTCCTTCAATCAGCACCTCGATTGTTTATTGAAGAAAAAATGCTACTTATAAAAGTATAATTTACTTTCTAATAAAAAATGTTTCTTCTTCGGTTATGAAACCAGGAAGATATTTCGATACACTAAAAAACACATTGTACAGATGAACGAATTTACAAAAAAATGTTACATGAATATAAAATGATTTACTATCTACTTTTTTGTTTAATTACCCAGTACGATCTACACAGCTTAGAATTTTTTGACCCCCTTAATCATCTCTTTCATCATATTGCGTTTTAGCTAATAATAGATTTAATAAATAACGCATTGTATTCAAATCACCGGTACTATTTGATTTAATAATCTGGTGATCATAAATTTTGTTAACAGCTGATCAGAGATCATTTGTAATTACAATACTTACCCACATAGTTTATATTCAATATGGTAAATTTCACCATGATTGATGAAGTAATTCTAGTATTGGTGCAACAGTACATTGAACTTGTATTATTTTCTTACAAAATCTTTTAATTAGTTTCAGTATCTACGTCATAAAGTTTACCGACCATAAGGAATTGGTATCCCATCAATAGTCACCCTGATAGTATAGAGAGAACCCACAGCAAGGATACTGCTACGAAATTTACTTCTTTCTTGAGTTCGGTGATTTTAAACTCTCGATACAGTAACAAAACAATTTTTATTCCAATACTTTTACACAATAAGTTTTACTTTTATAAATCACATAGATATTCACTTAGAAATTCAACTAATTACAACTTTTACAACTATTTAAATTTCATAACTTATAAACACTTTTTAAAATGTCCTTTTTTACGACCGTTGTTCTTTTTATATTTCTCAATCATAATTCCAGACCATTTCGCGAAAGCGATAGAACCATATGAAAGTCTCTAGGCGCGGCGAGAGTTTATTAGATGGAGGCAAAAGCCGACAAAGGGCTCATTAATATGCACTCTCGTTGTGGTAGATGCTCGAATACCGATAAATAAACAGGGCCGTATTGTAACAATACAATTGGCAATCAATTAAGCATTGTAAAAATTGTGGAGGGGTATACGTCTCGCAAGATAACAATTTGCAATTGTTAACGACATTGTAAATATTGGAAATAGCAAAAAATTTGTTTTAACAGATATTTGCCAGTAACATAAAATGAAAATGATTCTTTGTTCAGCCCTATTGGCATTAAAAATAAAAGATGTTTTCACGTAGAAATCGAATTTTTAATTTTAAAAAACGTGGCAAAAGCAAATCTAATGAATTAAAGGTTGATACATTCCAATCTATTGTTTTAAACAATAGCCAAATATGTCATTAATATTCCTTTTCATATTTTGTGCGTTATGTTTGCTTGAAAGTGAATTATTTTTTCACCTAATGTATACATTTATCGTTCCCTCTCCTTCGGTTTTTATCGTCGCACAAATATTGTTACAATATGGACCTGGTTATTTATCGGCATCCGAGCACCGACCGCAGCAGGGGTGCAAATTAATTAGACCGCTTTGTCGACCTCAAACGGGATCTGGCAAGTTCTAGAGCACCGTAGAAAGGTCTGGAATTGTGATTTAGAGGTATAAAAAAAGGAAAGCGGCCGCGAAGAAAACAGTTAAGTATTAGTTTTAAAAGTGTTTATGATTTAAGAAATGTAAATAGTTATAAAAGTTATATATCTATGTGATTTATTATAGTTGATTTTATTGTATTGGAATAAACATTGTATAAACACTATAAACACTGTATCGAGAATTTTTAAACGCCGAACCCACGGAAGAACTAAAAACCTTAACAATATATAGGAGTGAAATAGTCACTGCAATAGCTATTATACTTTGTATAAAGTGTAGTTTGTACAAAGATATGATTTTGGATAATTCGTGTTTGAGTACTTTAATAGGTTTTAATTTTTCTTGAACTTTCCTTACTTACTGTCTTTTTTATTTCATTCAGGTAATTAAACGTAAATAAACTTGGTAAAATGTTGAGGACACACTTTTGCAAGCAAAATTATACGAATTCCATCAGAAACCCATCTTGTGAATTTTCAATAGTAATACCACAAGTGATGAATGAATGAATTTTCGTCCCACGAGTCCGCAGGACGAATGGTGTTTTCTTCAAGCAACTCAGTTGAGTTTAAATTAAAATACAGACTTTTGAGATAAATTTATCACTAGTGGAATTTTATTAGACTATTTCACTAAGTCAAAGGTAAAAAATCCGAAATTCGGCAAAATTAGAGGAAATTAGCAAGAGAGTTAAGATGTTGATCAGAGAAATAAAAAAACTTTAATTAACAGGAAACATTGACATCGAACGAAATACATATTTAATTAAACCAGTATCAACATATTGTACTTAAATATTTCTTGCAATAATTTAGCACTTGTATTCCAGATCGCTAAGTTTGGTGTTATCGATAATCCGAACTTGAATAAACCTTCTGATTGGTTAATTTGATAGGTGCGTGAAATAGTCATTCAAAATTAAATAATTCCGATATTCCCAAGGATGCTTCTATTCTGGTAATTTATTGTTCAATCAAGTTGGTTATAGGAGCCAATTCGGTTGACGTAGTCCTTCATTAAAATCGTAAACAATTGTCTAACAGAAAACTTTCGCGGAATTTTTCTATTTTGTCACCATTTCAACAATGAAATATGCTTAAAATTACAACACTTTTCCTTATACTCTTCAGTGTATTGGTAAAATTTTAAAAAAATAAACATATTTTTAAACCTAATACCATTGTTTTATTGGATAATCAAATTCTAAAATAGTAATTAACAATTTATACCAATCAAATGTAATACATTCATTATTATCGCAAGGCAAAAGTGCTAATTTAGACAAGACACAATTAAAAAAAACTTGGCTATTGGTAATTCAAGGTACCAATATAATTCATCAAAGTAATTAACCATATTTATTACAAATTTATTCTGGCTACAGGTGAACAAGTTTGTCTTATAAAAAATCCAAAAACTTGCGGTTAAATTCACCTTGACCGTCAAAAATATTATTATTACTTTGCCATTGGTGTTTCTAAGAATTGCATTCAAAACAACACGGTATTTCAATAGCCATAACAGCACACAAAAAGGTCAATGAAATGTTGCCGATATTCTTTTGTTAATTAAAATAGAGTTCAAGAGGGTTATTTTTGTTATATTTTAAGCTTGGACTATTTATAAACAATATGTTATTTTTACGACAGTTAAAGTTTTATATAGCAACAAATGAAAGTCATTTTCCAACGCGCACCCCTAAATGCATCTGTGATGAATGATGTCCCGTTAACGACCTTGCCTATGCATTTTTTCTTCTTCTCATACGTCTTCTATCAAAGATTGGCGATCACTATTGTAATCTTTATTTTTTTTATTAACGGGTAGTCCCAATTTAAAATATTACAAAATGTTAATATGTTAAAATAAAATTTATGTCCAATGCTAAAACCTAACAATGAACAATAAAATTGATAGAGATACTAACACAAATACCAATAATACCAGAAAAATGGAAACTGTCGTATCTGACACCAATCTATAAAAAGGTTGTTAAAGAAAACTGTGATAATTATGGGGGTATTGCAGTAATGGGCTCGATTAGCAGGGTCTATGGTAAAGTTTTAAAGAGCAGAATAGAACGAGATTACGCCGACCACGAAGCCGAAGAACAAGCAGGAATTCGAGCGGAAAGATCAACAACTGACCATCTGTTCTGTGTAACACAATTATTAGATAAGATGTCAGCAGTCAACAAGGAGGTCCATTTAGTATTTGTCGACCTGAAGAATGCATAAGATAGCGTGCCACTGGTGAAGTTGTGGGAAGCTCTAGTAACAACAAACTTAAATATAAATATTATAAACGCTGTAAGAAGCCTATGCGAAAACTGCCAAATGGAAATCAAAGTCGCAAATAATATTTTGACTGGATTTGCTCCAAATAAAGGACTTAAACAGGGTTGCTACCTTTCACCAACGCTGTTTAAAATATATCTCGAAAAAGTGTTAATGAAATGAAAACGGAAATGTTCAAATATGGGTATTCCGCTTAACCATTCCACATTGTATACACTTCGCTGACGACCAGATCGTTATAGCACAAGATTCTGATGATATTGAGCATATGACTCGAAAACTCATTGAGGAATACAAGAAGATTTGAAGTGAACATTGCAAAAACAGAATACCTGAGTTTGGGAGGAAGCCAGCAAGACCTTATTTTGGAAAATTGCCAAAAAATGAAAAACTGCCAAAAGTACAAATATCTAGGCGTAAATATTACAAACGATGGAACCTTGGACGATGCCATTAAAGATAGGAATATACAGGGAAGGAAAGCTGTGTCGATGTTAAACAGTATCCTTTGGGACCAAAAAATCACAAAAAATAACAAACATCGTATATACAACACCATTGTCAAAAACATCGTTACTTACGGCAGCGAGATATGGCCACTCAAGGAAAGAACAAAGAAAACCTTGGAAGCAAAGAAAATGGATTTTTGGAGGCGTTCGGCAGGCAGGTCGAAGCTTGAATGAATCCGTTATAACCGAATACGGGAGATTATAAGAGTTCGGCACAGTATTGTAGATGACATAAAGACGAAACAACTGAAATGGTACGGTCATGTCCAGAGAATGACGTACGAGCGACTGCCAAAACAGATAATGACGTGGACTCCAGCAGGAAAAAGACGGAGAGGACGACCAAGGAGAAGCTGGAGAGGGGGAATAGATGAGGAAATAAGAGATAGAGGCTTGGAAGAAGACCTTTGGAATGATCGAGAACAATGGAGACTAGGTGTCGGAAGACGTCGGAGAACGTTTTAAACCCGCCTTATAAATATACTAACACAAAAAGTAATAGCCAAAACTGACTTATATGAGTTCTTTATTTAACGCAACTTAGCTAGCCTCAGCAATCTAGGAATAGGTAAAAAAAATCCATAATTGGTTGGATGATGGATGATTTTGGCAAACAAAAAGTCTCTTTACTTACTCTAGTCCGTCTACTTTCATTTAACCTGATGAGAGGTAACATCTCTCGACAATCTATTTTATTACATAATAGCTTGTTTAGAAAGCAAAGATTAAAAATAATTCTCTTTACCAATGTCGGTAGGTTGATTAAATTGCGAACCTGGTCATAAGAATATTCTCCCCATCTCAAACCAAATTCAAAGGCACAAATTCTTAAAAATGCATTTTGCACTGACTCCCAACTTCGGGAATGAATTTTATAAAAGCTTCGATTTG
The DNA here is from genome assembly GCA_950111635.1 of Agelastica alni. NCBI lineage: Eukaryota > Metazoa > Arthropoda > Insecta > Coleoptera > Chrysomelidae > Agelastica > Agelastica alni. Next base: position 15,891,822 of record OX467711.1, read on the forward strand.
AACGTCGATTCTTTAATTGCTCTAAACTTAAAGCGGTTCAAAAAAATTATATTAATAATTTTATACATCATCGTATAAATAATGAAAGATTTAAGAACAAATATTTTACATTAGTACAGACATTTACAAATTTGTAGTCATAAAACTAAGTTGAAATACAGTCTAATAGAAAACACAGTTATATTGATTCACCTTAAAATGATCCCTATCTAGATTTAGCTCTAGATTCATAGTATGGATTTCAAATCAGTAACTTTAAATGTCTTCTTCTTCTTCTTCCTGTAAGCAATTTGCTTGTTTTTCTTCGTATCCTCTGCCGTTCAATTATAAAAAAGGTTGTCGCTCCATCTCTTGCTCTAGTTATTTTGACCATTCTGTCGTCATTCATCCGGCCTATGTGTTCGTTTCACTCTCTCTTTCTTCCCAGTATCCATTCATTTACATTGTATATTTTACATGCTCTTCTAATGTCCTCGCTTCTCTCCCTGTCAAAAAGTGTTTTTCCAGCGATCCTGCGCACTATTTTCATTTCGATGGTTTCTAATATTCTCTTTCTATTCGATGTATTTGGTCTAGTTTCCGCTGTGCATGTTAATATAGGTCGGATGAGCGCCTTGTAGATTCGGGATTTGGTCTCGATTCCGATATATTTGTTTCGGAGGATTGTATCGTTCAGGTAAATTGAGGTTCGTGTTGGTTTTGCCCCTTGGTTTCTTACCTCCGCCTCGATGTCACCGTATCCTGATATTTCTATGTCTAGGTATTTAAATTTCATCTCCTGATGTATAATTTTATCATCCACAACCAGTTTTCATCTGATAGGTGTTTTCGAAGTGGTCATGCATTTCGTCTTGGCTGCAGGTTACTTCATTTTTAGACTTTTTGCCGTTGTGTTAAATTTGAATAGTAATCTCTGTAGGTCATCTTCGGTTTCTGCAATCAGAACAGCATCATCGGCATAGCATAGGATTTTGTTCCCCATTTTATACCCTTTCAGGTTATTTCGTCCATAACGATGTTGAACAATGAGGGGCCTTAGGGAATCTCCTTGTCGAATACCACTATTTCAAATGTGATCTAACCAAAGAATAGTAAACTAATCTAAGAGTATTACTATTAAAGTCTTTATTTTATCTTGGTGGCTGCGGCGCGGAACAGGGATCTTTCCAAACCACTGGTCTTGATCCAAGATGCTCTTCGTCTTCCAGACGCTCTTCTATTTTTAATCCTTCCTTGAATAATTAGTTGAAGCAGACGATATTTGTCATTCCTCATCACATGATTAAAATACAACAGTTCTTGATGAACAGGATAAAAAAATTTTGTTTGTAACCACGTGCTATTAAATCGTTTTTTTACCTTTGAAACTTGTAATAAAATAAATAGTACTACAAAGGGTTTTATCATTAGATACTTAATACCTCTAAAATTTACTCAAATCATTTATTTTAGCTCAAATAAATTTAGTATTGTCAACACCGATTCAACACAAAGTTATCAACATTATTAAGTAGCTGTCTGTATTCAATGAAATATACAAATTAATATAAACCAAGACGTAACTTTGATTTAAAAAAAGGTAGGTAGATAAAAAAATGTAAAAAAATATTTTTAAAATGTCATCTAGTGATCATTAGTTGACTTTTTATAGTCCTAGTTCAATAAATTAAATAATAACTAGACTTCGGGTAGATATCTTTTAATCGTTGATTATAATTAACGTAATATTGTCAAAAAATCAGACAATTTAGCTTCAAAATATGGAAATTTTTATTTAAATAAACATGCTATTATTAGAATGCCGACCATCAAAAGTACCGTATTTAAATATTAAAAATTTCAAAAAGAGATATTTGAGTTTATTTCTGTAAATGAAATTTAAAAAATAATAACAACGCTAGCTGAATTATTATAAAGTTTATTAATTAAATTTCTGCAATGTCAAAATTAAATTATTCATAATAATTGAACTTGGAACACGTTTACTTTTACTTTCTTATTCGTCACGAATGTGTTTTGTATCTGGTGAGTGTTATTTTTTTTTATTGGGAATACCACAAAATATTAACGGATTTATACACATTTTTGTATCAACGACTTTTTTGGCAATATAAGAGCACGGGGTGGAAATTTAAAAGAGCTGGTATTTTTTTAATGTGTTGAGGCATCGACTGCTTGAGATCAACTTGCCGTCGCTTTAAGGCAAATAATTGGTACAGGAGCGTATCCGTTAATCACAATCCGTAACAGTATTAATTATATTGAATAAAATACTTTATTTCAAGAAATATATTTTGCCAACAAGGTCTGTGCAAGGACGTCTGTCTATCGGGTGCGCTACTACTTATCCAGGGTGTTTCAAAGAATGGTGACCCCGTCTCTAGGATAGGTAGAAAACTAAAAAATAATTGGGGTTGAAGAAAAACAATATATATATATATATATATATATATATATATATATATATATATATATATATATATCGCGTTAAAACGTGCGTCGGCGTCTTGCGATTCCTAATCTCCATTCCTCTCTATTCGTCCACATGTCCTCTCTCAGATCTCTCTCTTCCATCTCTTTTTGTATGCCTTCTCTCCAGCTCTTTCGTGGTCTTCCTCTTCTTCTTCTTCCTCTGGGGTTCCACTGTAATATTTTCTTTGGGATTCTGTCTGGTGGCATTCTTTGAACATGCCCGTACCATGTCAACTGTTTAGTTCTTATTTCGTCTGTGATGTCGTGCTGTACTCCCATTATTTGTTTTATCCTCTCATTTGTAAATCTTTCTAGTCTTGATTTCCCCGCTGCTCGTCTCCAGTAATCCATTTCTGTGGCTCTAATTTTTCTTTCGATCTTTTCTTTCAAAGGCCATACTTCGCAACCGTACATTATTATGCTCTTCACTATCGTGTCGTAAATTCTTTTTTTGTTGTTGTTGCTTATTGTTCCATCCCACAGTACTCCGTTTAACATTGATATTGCTCTTCTTCCTTTCATATTTCTGTCCAATATTGCTTCTTCGAGTGTCCCATCCTTTGATATTCTCATTCCTAAGTAATTGTAAGCTGACGTGTGTTTGATGAGGGTGTTTCAAAGAATGGTGACCCCGTCTTTAGGATAGGTAGAAAACTAAAAAATAATTGGGGTTGAAGAAAAACAATTTGGTTCATAATTTTTAAATCAAAATTTTCCGAAAACAGTACACAGTATCGAGTTTTACCAAAAGTACCTTTTGGTATAAAATTAAATAATGTTTAAGTTCACTTGAAATTTTGATTAATAAACCCAACCTTAAAAAAGTTATGATCAATACTACTTGGTACGAACCGTGTAACTAGCGCCCTCTATGAGAGTCAGACATAAAAACAAAGTCGTGGGATGTATCAGCTTCTAAAACATATTCGTATAAAATTTCATAACAATGTTTCCAGTAGTTTCGGCAAAATCGTAATAAATCTGTATCCAGCCCTTTATCTTGAATACGGATGGCGTTACGAACATTTTTTACAAAGCAAACCCCAATTATTTTTTAGTTTTCGACTTCAGTTTACCGACTCACTTAGTGCTGTGCAAGGTCTTTAACAGCTTTACCCCCGTAATGCCCTTCTTCTCAGAATCAAATCAGAACTAGGAAAACTATCTGAAATAGGCAAAAGTGTTGAAATTGTTTGGGTTCACTCGCATGTAGGGATAGTTGGTAATGAAACCGCTGACACACTAGCCAGAGAGACCAGCTCAAATCCTCTCAGTCAATTAATTCGTCGTGTGCCACACGAAAATTTCAATCACAGTAGGTAGTCGGCAACTTATAGTAAATACATGGAGGGAAAGATGGCAAGTTCTTGAGAATAACAAACTCAAAGCAATCAATTCTAACTTAAGCCACCAGAATTACGAATCAATCTCTCGTAAGCAACAGACAATCCTTACCTGTCTCAGGATTGGCCACACTAGGTACACACATCAGCATCTACTGAAGAAAGAAAATCCCAAAAGATGTGTCTCCTGCTATGAAGAACTGAGTGTGAAACATTTAATATCGGAGTGTCCCGACTATAGAGAGAAAAGGTTAACATCAGGACTGCCCGAAGAACTTGGTGATGTATTGAACCCGATTAATATTTACTCGTTACTGAAGTTCCTGAAATCCACCAACATTTTACAACATATATGAAATTTATTGTACCATACCCGCTAATAACCTTCGCGGTTGATGCGGTTTCTTTAAATAAAAAAAAAAACCCCAATTATTTTTCAGTTTTCTACCTATTCTAGAGACGGGGTCACCTTTTTTTAGAACGCCCTGTATAAAATAACATTTGGATCGAATCGGGGAATGGAAATAAGTGAGCTTTCATTTTTCGACATATCACTTGATACGTCTTGTTGCAGAAATTTAAAACATTTGCTACGCGTACATTTAAATGCAATACCTTCCGCAATTTTTGCAGTTCATATTTCTATTCCGATATTGACAAATCGTGTTTGCAATACGGATTATACATTAAATACCTCAAGCGAACGACGTGCGGAATTGTGACGACAGGTAACGTGAAAAATTCACCGTAAATCTTTCCAGAGTTTGGTAATTACCGAGAATTGTAACAGTACACGCTTCTTTTAATAAAAATAATTCGAATCGTGAAGATATCAATAATGAAATTTCACTTGAGTTCATATTTTGTATTAAAAATAAGATTGCAAGCAACTTTATGTCTCAAGTTTTGACAGCTTCACCAGCGCGTCGCGCAACAGTTGTCGCAATTGGTTCAGAATTAACTGTAGTTAAGCATAAAAAAATAAAATTTAAAAGAAATAAAATACACGAGTGTAGCTAATTGAGACTTTTCTAATTCTTCTGTGAAGAAACATCAGATAATTGGGTTGTAATTGATTTGTCGTGTGCATTGAGTCTCTTTAATATTAGTAATTCGAATTTCAATACAGGGTGGCCAACCGAAAACGAAACAGAGCCAGGAACCTCGTCAACATTTTAGAAAAAAGCTTAGACTCTGGTATTTTTGACTCCACTAATTTCAACCGCAAGCGAGGGTAAGAATTACCCCAACATTTTTAAATAGCATTGGGGATCGAATAAGATGTTTTTTGAAAGCTCTGAAAATTCTCTTTACAATAGTCATTAAATTTTACATTTACTCCCAATTACATGTTAAAATTCCAATAATTTTAGTTGCTTACTTACTACTTTATTAATTAAATGTTCAAACTGATGACCGCCCGCTTCCATACAATAATAAAAATTTTGTTCAAAACGGTCACGCACATTCCGAAAAATTTCCGGAGTAATTCGACGGCACTCGTCAACGATTCTTTGTCGCAAATCTTCCGACGACGCTGGTTGTGTTTTATAGATTTTATTTTTTGAGATGTCTCCACAGAAATAAATCAAGGGGCAATAAATCTGGCGATCGTGTGGAGGCCAATCATTGCTGCCTCTTTTTTCAATCCAATGCCGTGGAAAACGTTGGTCTAAATACTGACGAACAATCGCCACGTCAAGGCAGGTTCTCCAGTAATTGCAAATACACTTCGCCAACCCAATTGCCTGGTAGAAAAAAATGATCCACCAGTCGGTCACCGCAAATGCCATTTCTCCGGTTGCTGTGTATGCACCTCGTGAAAAACTCTTGGGTTTAAATCGGACCAATAGCGGCAATTGTGGCGATTTACCGTCCCGTGCAAGAAAAAACCAGGTACCAGGTACTAAATTTATACCACTGGCGTACTTAACTCGAATGAATGACATTTTTGCCTTTCGTGATTGTTTGCAGATAAGATTCACATATAAAATCTAATTTCTCAATAAGTAATGAGTGAAATTTTAGAATTTAAAACTATTGTATAGTGAATCGTCAGAGCTTTCAAAAGACATCTTATTTGACCGCCAATGCTATGTAAAAATTTTGGGGTAATTCTCACCCTCGCTTAAGGTTGAAAGTAGTGAAGTCAAAAATAACGTAAAAGAGTGTCCTCTTTTAATCAAAAATCAACGGGTCTGAGCGGGTTAATATGTGTTGTTTAGATGTCTTATTCCAAACCACCGATCGATGTTTGAATTTTTAGCATCACATAAAAACTGCTGAACCGATTTTGTTAACACTTTTTTGTGAAGAAGCTTACGCTTATACCTAAGACTGGGATCTTATTAATAGTACTATTGTTTATTTTAAAAAAAATACGATAAGCTACGATATAGTGTTTAAGTGTCCCCAGTTAAAGTTTTAAGTTGGTCTACCCATCGTGACGGTGAGCGTACCCTATGGTCTTCATCCCACGATTTTTCCTTCGATGATGAATTTTTTCATACCCTCTTGCTCTCCTGGTAATATGTCCAAAATATTTTAGGTACTGTTGACTGACAATGGTCGACAATCTTGTTTGTATGTCCAGTTGTCTTAGAATCGATTCATTGGTGCGGCGAGCAATCCATGGTATTCAAAGAAGCCGTCATAGCACCACATTTCCAATGAATCAATTCTTCGTCGATCTGCTATTTTTATTGTCCAAGTCTCTGCTGCTTATGTTGCGATAGTAAAAATGAGGGATTGGACCACCCTAACTTTGGTTCTTGCGGTTATTGCGGTAACCCTCCAGATGCTGATCAGTTTCGCTGTAGTTTCTCGCCATCGCTATGCGCTTCGAATTTCGTGCTCACATTCGCCAGTGTTCGTAACAATAGATCTTAGATACTCGAAGCGGTTGACAACTTCGAAGTCAGCAATCTATCTGATGTTTCGCCTGTTATTGTTAAGGCAATCTACGATCATCACCTTGGTCTTAGACTTGTTTATTTCGGAACCATATACTGCGCTTTGGTTTTCTAATATTTTCATAGGAGTTCACAGTTCACCCTCGACTTTAGCTATTATCATGGTATCGTCAGCGTATCGCAGATTTCTAATCTTTTTACCGCCAATTGCAATTCCTCCATTCCAGTTCTCGAGGATATCTTTTATGACATACTCGCTGTAAATGTTATAGGGGAGAGCAGACAGAATGCATCCCTGTCTCATTCCAGAAGCTGTTGAAAACTCGCCTGCTGGGTTATCATTGAATCTTACCGTCGTTGTAACGGAAGAGTATAATTTCCGAATGAGGTGCACCAAACATAATGGTGTTCCCATTTTCGAAAGAATCTTCCACAGCTTCGGCCATCTTACCTTATCGAATGCCTTTTAAAAATCCACAAAACTCAACATAATTTTTACTTTGATTTCTCTTGCTTTCTCAATCAGTGAAATTGCTTAATACAAGACAAATTTGAAATTGTGTAGCATCAAGCGAAATTGTAACGCACAATGAAAGTCGGATATCAACAAAGAGTTTATAAAAATAAGGTATTGAATAAATTTAATCCTTCCATTAAAATAATTTGCGTTTCTCGAATATACTTAGTCAAAAATATAAAAATTAAAATAATTATGCAAATTTATCTAACGTTGGTATGCTTGAAAAGATGCATAAAATTATGGCGAATGTGCGTATTTCGAAATTAAATAAAATCTTTTAAAATAAAAATCCAAATAAAACTATCTATTAATGTAATAGATTACAATCAGGATTGTTTGTTCTTAGGTAATAGGATGAAGATTTCTGTTTAACAGAATAGTCAGGTCAGTCGTATTTTACCCACTTATTAAAAAACTGTTTTATTAACAATTTATTTTCTTGGTAACTAAAAGTATCATAAATTTATAATTTTTATGACTTATTACGTGAGTTCTAATATGCAATGTCGAATTATTTACCACATTTATTTTTAAAACTTGGTACCAAAATAAATTTGCATCGATAAATTAACTCCTATATAAAATATGTCATTTAATGATAACAGTTTTGTCATTTTGACAGCGATAAAAATGTGCATCTATACCTTTTTATTTAGTAAAATAATGTTGATTTGGATTAAAAAAATATATTAAAAAAATGACAGATTCTATAAAAAACAAGTTTTTCGAAAAATTTGGCAAAAGTAGAAAGGAGACTTATAGGTCTATAGCTAGCAACGACTTTATGGTTACCATTTTTATAGAGTTCCACTGAACCCCTGCCTGACAAAAGACCTGATAACGCTCAGCAGCGATAAAGTTTGACTGGTAATAGAACTCATGAAGGGACACTGTGTACCCAGAAAACACCTGCACAAAAGGCATCTTCAATGAAAATCCCATCTGCAGGAATTGTGGAAAGTACGAAGCAACCCACGTCATCTTCAATTGTAAAGCACAAAGTCGGCAAGCCAGAGGCTAGGTTTTCTGTGGAAAGCCAAAAAGTTTTTTACTCCTGATTAACTGTTGACGACTTACATGGTTCAAATCCGACCTCTACTGGAGTATTGCTCACACATTTGGGGTTCAGCACCAAGGCATTCTCTTCGTCTTCTAGATTCCATTTAGAAAAGAGCCATTCGCTTGATAAACAGCTCAACTCTCACAGATACCCTTCACCCTCTAGAACATAGAAGAAGAGTTGCAGACCAGTCATTGCTCTACAGATATTTCCATGGCAGATGCTCCAGAGAAATAAGAACTCTTGTACCACCATTGGCCACATTCGGCCGAAGAACTCGGCACGCTGATCAGTCTTACCCATTTACTCTCAAGATTGACACTACAAGGACCAATCTTCATCAAGAATCCTTCTTTTACAGGGCTGCTACGGAATGGAATAAGCTTCCAAAATCAGTTTTTCCAGAGAACTATGACCTGCAACTTTTTAAAAAGAGTGTCCACAATCATTTCCTTTCTATAATCCCTTCCCCTTCTAATAGTTGCAGTGCGGGCCGTCCGCGGCCCACACAATAGGTCTACCCTTTTTGCGACTATTTTCATAAAAAAAAACACTGTAAGCACAGTTCATCCTCAAGTGTAGGAACACAAAAGGCCTTTAGGCCGGTTTTATAACTCTGTTAAAGTTTCCAAAAGGAAATTTCAAAGACACATTTTATTACTTTTCAGATTTGGTTTAATTGAAGTATTGTAATATCTTTCGGCAACCCATAATATAGTTTAACGTTTGCAATTGTTAATGCGTGTATTTCAAACTTTCGCATAAATATGCGATGTCATTCATCCTTTAAGTCGTCTTAAGTATTTTAATTTCCTTTAGCAAGAATTTACAAGCTTTTTAAAATTGTAAACCAATTCATTTGTAAAAGATCAGTACCACCTGTTTATTTTAAATAAATAAATTAAATATAATTATTCATTCTAACAGCTGGATGCTTAATAAAATCTTAATAAATTAGTATTTTTTTTGTGTGTGCCGATAAAAAATAAGAACAATAAATTATCGATATTTATATTTCCTGAATATTTTAAACAAATTACAAAATGTATTTTAATTTTTTGTTCGCGAATACAAGAAACATTTTGTTTTATATGAAATGACTATTAATCAAATATACTGATGAATTAATTCGTGAAATACTACGAACTTCATTTGCTTGCCAATAGGAAATTAAATAAATTTAAATGAAAAGATTTTTAAAATTTGGCAATCGAAGCTGATGTGGGTTGCTGGTTCTTTGTGCTGCCCACAGATCCTGCAGATGGGATTCTCGTTAAAGATTCTCATACTTTGCATGTGTTTTTTGGTTGAACAGTGTCCCGTTAAGAGTCCTGTTACCAGTCGGACATTATCCCTGCTAAACGTAATCAGGTCTTTTGTCAGACAGGGGCTCAGCTGAGCTATCATTAGCCTAGTGCCTAGTGCCTAGCCACTGTCATCTCTCTTCTTTACTTCATTCCTTCCTTCTGGTACTTTAAAATCATGTTTATTTGAATATTAATAAAAAAAAACATTTGAAAAGTGACTAGCATATTTCACGAATATACGGTGGTTTCGGATTATCGTTAGAAACTCGATAACCAGTATTTAACTGTACATTTAAGAACTACGAAAGTAAATTCCCCTAATAATTTTAAACAAATTTCGTTGGTAACGAATTTTATTTTATAAGGGACTTCTTGTTTGAAAATTAAGGAAAAATGGTGTTTAAATTTAAAAAGGAGGACAACCGATGGCTTTTGTCACGTGCCTATTATTTTCTTCTCCTATCTGCCGTTTCAATAGTCTGCATTTGGGTTCGTTGTTTGTAGTGTTGCCTATGTAGTAGTGATAGAATTCGATTATTGATACCTGTGACATTTTTGTCTCTCTTATTGGACTTCGCCTTGATTATTGGCCTCGATTGTAGTGTGTTGTTCGATATATTATTGTTGGTTTGCATGGGCTGGCAACTGATGCGAACGAGCGCGTTTATGAACTAGGGACTTATACATGGAAAGGTTGGCTGACGCGTGTCCCGGGTCATTTTCTTGATGTCCGGTCTGGGAGCGAGGAAGGATGCTCTTTCGTTTGGTGGCAGTGGTGGAAGTCGGTTGAGAGTTTTTGGGAACGGTTTAATATTAACACGGGAGCGGAACTTCTACGGTTTCTTCTTCCATATCTGGCTGAATTTGGGGCCATCTTTATTGGATTAGGAAGATAAACCATTTAATTCTTAACTTGACCATTCTGTCGTGCCTATGTGGTGAATATTTTTGGATATTGGTGTCGAGTTAAGATCACCACTTGTGGGATTTGATGAAGTGAAGCCATCGTCAAGTACCACGTGCCGTTCCATCCACATCGACGATAAATTTCAGCGTTATAAAGACTTGCCTGGTAATTTTAGCAGAAATTATTGATAATACTATTTGGTTTTTCGGTTCTTGGATCATCGATGTTACCGTGACGTCTCAGTGAGGTTTTCAATTGGTTACATGGTATGGAATTTAATTTTATCAACTTATCAGTTATGTGTTTGATATAAGTGTTTTCAATAATTTAAAAGTAACAAGTTATTCTCATTTAATTTGTACCTGCTCCCAGTGACGTCCCAATAAAGTTTTCAATAGTTTAAAAGTAACCAAATTATTTTTCGTTAAATTTGTACCGGCTCCAAGCTGAATCTGAATTTATATATCACTGAATATAATTTATGTGGATATTGTAAGGGTTTTAAAATATTATTTTTGTAGCAAGTCCATTTATTTGGTATTTCCTTTTTTTTGTTGTGTTAATCTTTTGCTATCAGGAATTTTATATAAAACCAATTATTTTCGAAATTTTAAATATTGTGAACATTTTCTTGTTGTTGTTTTTTTTTTGTTATTTTAATTCTCTTTTGTACCTCATTAGGTAATATTACTGTCTGGAAGATTGTTATAATTAATTTAAATATTATTTTAAGAAAGTGTATTAAATTCGTTTAAACCACTTTACGAAAATACAGAATTTATTGTAAAGAATCAGAACATCATTTTTACTTAATTAATATATTGCAGTAATTGTAAATATAGTTTTATTTATCTAGTTCACCATAATTGTTTGTTGTTTTTCGCGTGGCTCTGCTGGTGCCTACAAGACCTAGGGGTTTCCGGCTTGTACCGTTTTAAGTCGGTGGCGCGGCTCACTTTTAGATTTTTTTTCTTCTACCCTCTACGGCTGAGCTCGGGCATAATTTGCCAGTAGAGAGACCACTAGCAGAGTACTCTTTAGAGAACCAAAAAAAGGCGTGGCACTTTGTATGAAAAAGCTAGAGTCGTGCACAAAAGAATTGAATTTTTGAGAAATTATTCTCACTGTAAACAAGAATGCTCTTGATTAGTTTATCTGGACGAAACTTGGATTTTTGCTAAAGGTGAAACAAAAAGAATTTGGCAGGACGATAACATAAAGTCTATAAAACACACCGACGGTGAAGGAAAAGACACATTATTGTGCAACAGGTGGAAAGCATGGTTTTGTTGATGGGACAGATCTTTTATTTTCGTCAAAATCAAAATCGGCCGATTATCAAGACAATATGGATACAGAGATGTTTGTGAAATGGTTAAAAGAGAAACTTTTACCATCGTTACATGAACCATTTGTCATTGTATTAGATAATGCTCTGTACCATTCGGAAATTTTAAATAAGCAACCAACAAACTCTTCAACAGTACAGAAAATAAAAGAATAGTTACCGAACGAAAATATTTCATTTCAACAGTATTGCTTTAAGCGGGAATTATTATCGGTAGCTAAAAGACACGAAAGAGATAAAATTTACAAAGTGGATCAAATTATACTCAGTTAGGGACTTCGTGTGCTAAGACTTCAGTCTCATCATTGCCAATTTAATCCCGTAGAGTATATTTGGAGAATATGCTAAACTTATTAGGACAATCACATTGGATCTAATGGTCACAGTGATAAGGCTGTTTTGGAAACCTTGCAACAAGCGATTAATACTGCCACTCCTGAAATTTGGAAAAAATGTGAAAATTTAATAGAGGAATGGTGGGTTCGTAAAAACCTTATCAAAGCAGTTAATCCTGTTATCATTTATAATCCGAAAGTTGTGTTTTTTAAATGGAACACCCTGTATTTAGTTACACTTTTGAATAGATTTGGAAAAAATAATGTGATTTCATATTAAGTACCATGTAGCTTACTATAATCGTTCTCGAGTTATTGATTTTTTTTTTAAATGCTAGGTACAATTGGAAACTAAATAACATCGAAATGTATAGAAATCATACCTTTGAATTCTGACCAAGCATAAAAGAGGTTTTGGGCTATTGATTTCGAAAGATCCCGTTTCTCAATATTATACAGAATGTTTAAAAATCATTGTCACTTTTTTATAATTTCGGACAAAGATAACTTTGTTATTTTAAATGAAACACCCTGTATTTTTTTGGTCTAAACAATAATAAAATCTAATATCTTTTATTTCATATTGAGGTGCCTATACCTAACCTAAATAGTTTTTCAGATATTGGCTTTATCAAATAGTAGTTCTTATTTCAATGCATTCTTTGACTTAAAATAGCTTTTAAAAGACATATATTTAACTTGTTGAAAGAATTCTTATTACCAGTTATTGTATTTTACGTTATTTAAAACATTCACTGAATTATTACCGTCGAAAATGAAAACTTATCCCATTTAAGAGACGATAGATATGATTTTAGCGATTGGTGAGTATTTAGAGAATTGTCTTTTGGCGTCAAATATTCCTCAAATATTATTAAGTGTTAAGCAGTCTTTCACAGAGAGAGTGGCTCTTTGTATTCAACAGGATAGTCGTCATTTCGAGCATGTACTTTAAATTAAATACATTTGTGTTTCATATTTTGTTGTTGTTTCAGTTAAATAATAAAAAGAAATTGTATAGTCTGTTTAATGAACTACTGTCAGAATATGAAAAGTAAATATTTTCGATGAAGTAAAGTATAACAACTGTCAATGAGAATTCTGTGAGCAAATCAAATAAACGTCATTTCAAAGCTATCTTAATTCAAAGAATGCATTGAAATAAGAACTTCTATTTGAAAAAGCCAATATCTGAAAAACTAATTGGGTTAGGTATAGAAAATTCCAATATGAAATGAAAGATAATTGAATTTTATTTTGTTCAGACCAAAAAAATACAGGGTGTTTCATTTGAAATAACAAAGTTATCTTTGTCCGAAATTATAAAATATGACAATGATTTTTGAACATTCTGTATAATATTGAGATACGGATTTTATCGAAATCAATAGCCCAAAACCTTTTTTATGCTTGGTCAAAATTTGAAGGGATGATTTCTATACATTTCGATGTTATTTAGTTTTCAATTGTACCTAGCATTTTCATAAAAAAATCAATAACTCGAGAACGATTATAGTAAGGTACATGGTGCTTAATATGAAATTACAATATTTTTTCTTGATCTATTCAAAAGTGTAACTAAATATGGGGTGTTCCATTTAAAAAAACACAACTTTTATATGTCACACTTTTTTGAGCCACCCTGTAGACTCCAAAATAATTTTCTTTGTCAGCCTTAATCAATATACATATAATGAAATGGAAAAATTCCCGAAAAAATTATTGGTTTGGTTTACAGGGACCGTGTCGTATGGGGTGCCCCACCCTGTATATAATTAAACATCCACAAAACACGACGGTTGACGAATAATCCTGCTTGACGATAAACAAAGAAGTTTGCGCAGGAATTTGTAGAAGTTAAGGTGTGGTTGGGTGATACCTAACCAATTTGATGTAAATCGACACTCGATATCCGCTTTCTTGCGTATAAAGTGGGGACCTTTGACCCTTTCTTTAATAAATTATGTATACCTACAATAATTAAATTTTTATTGAATATGTGCATTTTGTGTCATTTTTAATAAATACGATTATCTAAGTTTTATTTAATAATTATTATTACATCAAATTTATTTATTATCAACACCATTTTTGGGCAACTTCTTCCATAACGCATCCTCATAAATAAGCACATTGTACTTTCAGTAAATTCATGCACGACAACATAATTCACCGTAAAAGTTTTCCTCCATGAATTATTTATAAAAAAAAATCACGAAAGAAATGAATTACATAAGTTGATTTAGAGATATGTTGGTTTGTTTACTGATGCGTGAGTAATATTTTTATGTCGAGCTTCGATATCAATAAAAAGATGAACGATACCGATGGCGACAAATGGTCAGATTTTAGAAAGCTATAGGATGGCCATTTAAAGTAACGTTAAAAATAATACATTTCTTCCAAACAACGCGGTTCTTAAAAGCAAAACCGGAAACGAAATGCCGTTGTAAATTTTACCATGCGGCAGGTGCCAACAAGTAGTCTTGCAGGTACTTTTAGCAGCACCATTTGGCATTGCTAGACAGTGTGGACGCAGGCGATAAATTTAATAAATACGAACTACTAACTATCAAAGAATTGATTAATTGTATCCGCCATTACTTTTAATCAAACATTTTCGCGCCACACCCTGTATTAGCTGGATGTTTTTGTACGGTGCTTTCATTTCAAAACCAGCAAGTCCAAATAATTTTTGAGATTGCGTAAATGTAAGAAAAACAAAAAAAGGCGAATTTTAAGGCAAGTGGGAGGTTCAACAATGTTATTCTGCTGTTTCCAAGTGGCATCCCTTAAACATCGCCTACCCCTTCTTTAAAATATCAAAAAGCAACCCCTACCATCTTATACATCAAATGAAAACTCAAGAAATATGAAAATCAGTCAAATAAACAATAATTTATTCTATCGATTTATTACATTATACATAGCGAAATTACACCAGAAACTAAAATGAAGTTTATTACAAACAGTTCCTTAAATGTATTTACAGTAAGTGTTTAAAGTGTGCTCCACTATTTTGTGGGCAATAATATAACCTATTTTTAAATTCTTTTCTTTCTTTTCAAAGTTTCGCTAGTAATTCCTCTACATTCTTCAGGTTTTCTAAGCTTTAGTTCTTTAATGTTTTCGGGAGGAGTTTTGTTAACTAATATTTTTAAATAGCCACACAGAAAAAAGGTCAAGTAGTGTTAAATCTGGAGATCTTGCCGGACATTCTATAAAATTCTTTCTGTCAATCCAATGTCTTGGAAATCGTTTGTCTCGACATTGTCTTAAATCTGTCTGTCTTGTCTAGCACCATATTTTCCAGTTCATCAACTTGTCTTTTTGGTGACCGAGTAATAAGTGGATCAATATCATTTTTTAATAATTGTGGGTACAATTCTCCCGTTAGTTTTTGGTCTTAACAGTCATTTATATAAAACGTTTATTTATCACTGAAACAAATATTTTTAACCAAATTTGAGTCTTCTTGTATTTTTTGGGACATTGTTTTACAAAATTCAATTCTGCGGTCGTAGTTGTCTTTACTAAGTTGAAAATTTTTAACACTTTGTGTGAATTTTGTGTATGGAACCAACAGAAATATTTTTTTGATACTTTTGGAATGAAATAGGTAGGATATATAGCAAAATGACTGAGTACTTTAATTTGTGCAGCTTCGTCGAGAACTCTGGGATTATTATTTTTTTATTACAAACGAATCCAGTTTCTCCAAATTTTTGTAATTACTCTATATTTCTATCAGAATGCCTTTCATTAAATACACGAGCTGTTCCTTGAGTGCACTTGTTTTGATGACCGTAAATAAATATTATTTCTATTCGTTCTTGCAGAAAATACACCGTTTTAAAATAACTCAAGATGCTACAGCTACAAATAATGGCTAATTTAACGTCACTAATAACTAACTAAATATACTATTAATATTTTTAAAATACAAAATGATAAAATATGTCAAAAAAGGTGACATGTATTTAGAAGTAAATTAATTAATCACTAATTAGACATCTACCTATCCAACAGTGGCGTAGGTCGTTTTTGTTATGGTCCCATGATGACGATGTTAACGCTGTTTTACAGCCTGATAAGTAGGAAGGCGCATACTACGGTCGTAGTGTACTGTGCCTACTTTGAGCCGCTTATCCTTCAATACATTTTTCCTCCTGCATCTATTGAGGTTATCCCCTCATTTTTACCTCACAAGGTATTGAGAGTGTTGTTTCATAGGTTTTTTATCTTTTTTCTTTTAGGTATATATTTTAGATTATTAAATAATTATACAGTAGAAACGGTGAATCTTTTCCATCACGTGACTATTACGTCAGCAACAATATTCATATGAATCAAATCAAAACTTCTGTCGACTCTATAAAAATAATCGTTATGACTAATATTCCAAACGTCGGCCTTTTACGAATTCGCAACCTAACAAGATGTGTTGTATGAATCGTAGATTGGGTCACGTGATGGAAAAGCTTCACCGTTTCAACTGTATGTATGTTACTAGACTGTGTATCATTATGATCCGTATCAAGCACGGATTTTATCAGCTAAATGTTTATAAATATCGACGTTTTAATTGTTTTTAGGATTTAAAATGGTAGCAAATAGTGCTTCCTATCGAAAAAAATAAATAAAAATCTGTGGGGTTATTGGCAAAAAATCATTAAAAAGAAAGTTTAACATCCTTCATTGTGCAGCCAATATTAGCAATTAATTATCGAAATAGTGCATTGGAATACTGAGTACTGAAATTTTACGAATTTAGTAAATGTGAGGTAATAATAAAAACGGTCTAATTTGTGGTGAGTTTACCTTAAATAGAGCGAAAATATTGTTTGATTTAGCCTAGCAATTTTGCGTTATACTAATTTTTTGCGTTTTGTGGTTAATACATAGTGGATACAAGACAATAAATTGGCTGTTGCTAAATAAAAAATGTAATAATCCATTGACTATGTTAATTATGAAACACCAATTATTGAGAAGCAATATCGCAACCCTAAAATTTAAGTTATTTTATCGATTGCAAGCATTAAGTTTAACAACATTTGTTGAATTTACAAAACAAAAAGAAACGTAAACCACAAGACAAAAAATACAGCGGGATTCAAAGAAATAAACATATTTAAACTATTGCTTACTTTTTTTAAAAAAGCCTTCATAGATTTTTTTATTCTTAATTAAATGCATAAAAATGACTTCCTAGATTTAATAAATGCATATAGTCACGCCTGTTTCCCGTAGGAGTAGGCTGCGACCACTTCCTTTCATTTCCGCCACGGTTTTTACACACATCTTTTGCCTCCTCTACTTTCATCAGTGATCTCATAGATGCTCGTCGGTTGTTGGTACTCTTGACCTGGCCTTTCTTCAAAACAATGTAGATCTGATCGAGATATGTTCGCCGAGGTCGACCAATACCGACTTGTCCATTCACACTCGCCTTATACATTTGTTTCATCAGACTTCCTTCATCCATTTTTTCTACGTGTCCAAGCTATGTAAGCATTCCTTTATCTATCTTTGTGACCACATCTTCTTTTACACCACAGCGTTCTCTTATCTTACCATTCTTTACTTTATCCAACCGAGTCACTGCGGCTTTACATCTTAGACTATTTATCTTCGCAGCATTAATCCTATTTTTATGCTTCTTCTGTCAATCCCAACATTCACTACCATACATAAGTGTAGGAACCAACACACCTCTATGCATAGCCAGACGTGCCTTTTTTGACACTTTCTGGCTGCTAATAAAGCTATGTAGTGCCCCATTTATTTGTTTTCCTGCCAACACCCTTCGCTCAATGTCACTGTCATACGTTCCATCTCTCGTAAACTTTGAACCCAAGTACACAAATTTATTTACTTGTTCCACTCTTTCTCCCTTGATCAGAACTTCAAATCTTGTCATGCTCCCCACTACTCTGACATAGGCCGTTTTTTAGTCTATGAAAGCGCAATAGATCTTCTGACTTCTAGCCAAGAATTTTTCGACTATACCTCGTAAGGAAAACACCTGATCCATAATTTAATAAATAGATATTATTATTGTAACAATACATTAAAAATTTATTTATATAAAGTAGGTACCTATTTTGTTAATTAAAATAGGTTAGAATGTAATTAATTATTCACATCTATTGATCAGGTATGGATATTAATTGAAAATTATTTATCGTACTTTCTTCGTTACTACTTCTTTTTTGGTTACATAACTTGTCCCACTTAAGAATGCAAATTATGAAGGATTAAAAATTTTGTTAAAGTAAAGAGAAAATATGCAATGGGATTACTGTAAGTATTGATTTATACGTTTTAAATTTTTGTTGGAGGAATTGATACGACAGCGAGAAGCGTAATTTCCATACCTCACACCAGTGGATTCATTAAAAGAAATTTTAAAGAATAAAAATATACGAATTTTCCAGTTCTGTTCAAACATTTATCAAGCATAATTATTGTTCCTAATATGTTACATTACCATTTTTTTACATTGTTTTTAAGAATAGATTAAGGGGTTGTTATGCACAAAAGATCTGATAGGTTGAGGTGCTTGAGAGGCTGCATAGACTTCACGACCCTCCCTACAATCTACAATCTACATTGTTTGCAATTGTGGATGGTACTTTATATAGTCTCTGAATCCTTAGTATACTTATATATATATATATATATATATATATATATATATATATATATGACAGAAAAAAATGTTTTATATTTTGGCAAAAGTCTTAACTTTGGACAATTTAATGGATATTTTCAATTTTTCTACGTTTAAGGTAAGTAAAAAATTTTGTTGTGTTGTACTGAATATCTTGTGAGAAGATCGTTCTATTTTAGTTGTAAATATATTTTCAAAAAGGCTGAGTAAGTCGAAACGTCAATAAATGATGGTAATTTCAACTTTAACCGTCTTTTTGTATTTATATTAAAAAAATGACCTAAAACCAAGAAAAAATTTAAATAAATATGTATTAAAAAGGTCAAAGAAAGTCTTCCACACATAAAAATATATATATGCAGCATGGGTGAACAAATACTAAATTTCTCCACATTAGAACAACTGTATGGAGAAGACCTAGACCAGGATATCAGAACATACGAAAAAGTTACAAAAAAAATTGTCAAACAAAAGAATAGAAGGATTTTTTCATTGAGATGTAAAAATGAAAATCTTAAACCAACATTCCTAAAATTAAAAATCAACTTTAAATTTACTAATTACAGATACAACATTACGTTGACAGTACTTGAAAACAATATCAAAAAAAATAATATTTTTGATAAATTTAAATCTAATTCTCCTAGCAAAAATGGAAAAATGTTTTAACAAATTAAATCCAAAAATCTTACAAATACGGTTATTTCTGATTACGCATCTGTAATACTAAGTCTAGGACCAAATTTTGCGACGGAAATCATAAAAGACAATTGCCTACTGAGAATATTATTCGCAATACAGAGGCAGGTATAAACCATTTAACATACAAAGAAAAGGACGAAATCAGAAGTAAAACAAGTAACATTTTAACAAAATTTAAAGAACAAGTTAAAAAATAAAAATAATACGCCATTTTTAACAAATATAAACACAACCGAAAATTTCCTTAAAGATAACAAAACTCTCATAATGTCATCAACCGAATACAATGATAAAATAAACCATTTATTACAAGATGAAAAAACCTATAAACAGATTAAACAGGTCTTAACTAATAAGAACCAAAAACAAAACAATAATTTAATAGATCTTTGGGAAAAAAAACTATTTTATCCAATGCCGTGCCCCCAGCTAAAACAAATGTTTTCATCGAGCCCAAATTATTATGCACCTCAGGACCGAAGTAAACGACACATTATATTACTAGTTATTTATTTCTAAGCGGTCAGCTGGAATATTGTTTAGAAACATTTTAGAAAAGAAAATACAATAATCAATTGTTAGAATATTTTACCACCGTAAGCTATTAAAATAAAAAAGTAATGTGTAGGTATCGCCAAGCCTGCGACTTTTTTCATTTATCATTGAACACATTGCTTCAAATACTATACAGGGTGTACTTTAATAAAAATACTTCTTTAGACGACTAAGAAAAAACCTGATCTGTTATTTGTTGCAAATATTTTGAAGTTTCTTTTTTATTTTATCACCAGCAAGCACGAATCGTCACAATCAGTCTTGGATTAAATTTTTTCAGATAAATAATAAATGCCATTATAAAACTGCGTAGTAATTCCTTTAAGTATTAAAAATGTCTTTAATCGGCTGTAATTTTAAATGGAAAATTTGATAGATTGCATTCTAAATTGCAATTATAATAGTTATGATAATAATAATAAAAAAACTAGTTAGAGTTTTCTTCGGAGATCCAGTTATATAATAATTTAAATTATACCATCAATGTTTCCGCTACTATTCAAATATTTTTTTTATCTAATTACTACTTTAATATAAACTGTGAAGCAAATAATTACATAAAAAGTTCCTCAAAAAAAAATTAATTTTAAAGTTAATTAAATTGTTACAAATAAAAAAATTTGAGGGGGACATAAATGGGCAAAAAATACCTGCATATGCAAACTAATCTTAAAATAATATTAATATTACCTATTAAAAATTTTCCTCTGAAATTATATAATACATATTTTGTTTATTTATTTTTTAACAATGAATAGAGATAGTTTTGTCGAAAAATTGTTTATAAAAATGAGTGAAAGTTATTTATATACATACTCGTGGTGTGATTATACAAAGGAAGAATAAACCACTTGTTACTGTAACAACAATTTGTTTACACTTAAAAAAACAATGTACAGTGAGGTACGTTTTGAAATAGAATTTTTGAAGGTGGATACTGCACTAAACTAAAACATTACAAGTACTAATTAAATTTGTTAACATTGATTTAAAATATGATTATATAAAAATGCTGGTACCAATATTGACACTAAAAATAATCTGGGTGTTACAACTTGGTTAAAAATTTTATTACGGCATTTTCTCTTTGATACTATTATCTCCACTATTAAACATTACGGTTAATAAAAAAAATATTTAAAAAAGTGTATAAAAGGAAAGAAATAATTGTTATTTCTGATTACGCATCTGTAATACTAAGTCTAGGACCAAATTTTGCGACGGAAATCATAAAAGACAATTGCCTACTGAGAATATTATTCGCAATACAGAGGCAGGTATAAACCATTTAACATACAAAGAAAAGGACGAAATCAGAAGTAAAACAAGTAACATTTTAACAAAATTTAAAGAACAAGTTAAAAAATAAAAATAATACGCCATTTTTAACAAATATAAACACAACCGAAAATTTCCTTAAAGATAACAAAACTCTCATAATGTCATCAACCGAATACAATGATAAAATAAACCATTTATTACAAGATGAAAAAACCTATAAACAGATTAAACAGGTCTTAACTAATAAGAACCAAAAACAAAACAATAATTTAATAGATCTTTGGGAAAAAAAACTATTTTATCCAATGCCGTGCCCCCAGCTAAAACAAATGTTTTCATCGAGCCCAAATTATTATGCACCTCAGGACCGAAGTAAACGACACATTATATTACTAGTTATTTATTTCTAAGCGGTCAGCTGGAATATTGTTTAGAAACATTTTAGAAAAGAAAATACAATAATCAATTGTTAGAATATTTTACCACCGTAAGCTATTAAAATAAAAAAGTAATGTGTAGGTATCGCCAAGCCTGCGACTTTTTTCATTTATCATTGAACACATTGCTTCAAATACTATACAGGGTGTACTTTAATAAAAATACTTCTTTAGACGACTAAGAAAAAACCTGATCTGTTATTTGTTGCAAATATTTTGAAGTTTCTTTTTTATTTTATCACCAGCAAGCACGAATCGTCACAATCAGTCTTGGATTAAATTTTTTCAGATAAATAATAAATGCCATTATAAAACTGCGTAGTAATTCCTTTAAGTATTAAAAATGTCTTTAATCGGCTGTAATTTTAAATGGAAAATTTGATAGATTGCATTCTAAATTGCAATTATAATAGTTATGATAATAATAATAAAAAAACTAGTTAGAGTTTTCTTCGGAGATCCAGTTATATAATAATTTAAATTATACCATCAATGTTTCCGCTACTATTCAAATATTTTTTTTATCTAATTACTACTTTAATATAAACTGTGAAGCAAATAATTACATAAAAAGTTCCTCAAAAAAAAATTAATTTTAAAGTTAATTAAATTGTTACAAATAAAAAAATTTGAGGGGGACATAAATGGGCAAAAAATACCTGCATATGCAAACTAATCTTAAAATAATATTAATATTACCTATTAAAAATTTTCCTCTGAAATTATATAATACATATTTTGTTTATTTATTTTTTAACAATGAATAGAGATAGTTTTGTCGAAAAATTGTTTATAAAAATGAGTGAAAGTTATTTATATACATACTCGTGGTGTGATTATACAAAGGAAGAATAAACCACTTGTTACTGTAACAACAATTTGTTTACACTTAAAAAAACAATGTACAGTGAGGTACGTTTTGAAATAGAATTTTTGAAGGTGGATACTGCACTAAACTAAAACATTACAAGTACTAATTAAATTTGTTAACATTGATTTAAAATATGATTATATAAAAATGCTGGTACCAATATTGACACTAAAAATAATCTGGGTGTTACAACTTGGTTAAAAATTTTATTACGGCATTTTCTCTTTGATACTATTATCTCCACTATTAAACATTACGGTTAATAAAAAAAATATTTAAAAAAGTGTATAAAAGGAAAGAAATAATTGTTATTTCTGATTTTTGTCAAAAGTAAAGTGAAAATTAAAATTTTATTTTATTTTAAAATAATTTGATGTTATTATAGACGAGCTATGACAATAGAGTAATAGAAAAAGTATGATAAAGCTACTTTTTAAAGTAATACAATCCAGTCCAGTCAATACAGTCCAGTAAAACCTCGTCGTTTTTTCGTTAAGTTCTTTCAAACACTAAAAATGTATCCCTTTCAAAAAAAATTACAGGAAGCTAATTTAGATGAATACAGGCGGTGGCCAAAGATAAAGATTTGTTTATTGTTTCAAAACTTCTTCAAACAGAACGCAGTGTGGACGGGTGCATTGTCCTGATGGATAATCAGGGTCTACGTCGCCTCACATGTTATAGCAATCTTTCCAAAACTTTCAAATAATAAGTTTTATTGCCATTCTGCCTCTCATCTGGCTTTTTTTATTCTGATTGATGACTTACAATACATGGATTGCCTGCCTCCTGGGTTCTGCATCGCAGGTACGAGAAAATTTGTTGACGGGGTATTTTTAAAACTTTAAACCATTTGCACTTAACCATTTTCATGTTCACATCGTCTTGCAAAGCTTCTCAAAGTGTTTCTGTTTTGCTATCATTCTGTAGGACAAACGCCGTCGATCCTTCTAATGATTTCTCCTATTTTCTTTACACTGTCATCATATTTTAAAGATGATCTGTAACTCACGTTCATTGTCTCCCACTGACTCTCGGCCTTCCAAAAACCTCACATAAAAATTACTGTACAGGACAAGCAATTTTCACCGTATAGTTAAAGTCAAAAAAAATTTCCTGTTTCACAAATTCGGCACTTTAAAAAATTTAGCCGAAGGCATGTCCAGGACCGGACTTTAATTGTATGTAACGAAAAATTCAAATTATTATTTGCCGATAATAGCAAACAATTCGGTACAAAACTGTTTTCATTAATATTATAATACCTTTTTCTCTATTGAGGAAAGCATTCCCGAAAACATTTCCAGATTGATCACTCCACGTTTTTTTCCCAATATCATGAGTGACGTACCAAGTTTAATCAAGATATACTATGATTCTACCTTGTTGATGAACTTTATTGAGGTATTCATTACGTATAATAATTATGATTTGAGATTCCGTAATAATCTGTTTTATATTAAAGGTACGATATCTCAAACCCAAAAAATGTAGCACTTTTCTAATAGTATTATTTGATTTTTATGGGAAACCCGGTACCAACTTGATTTTATTTTATTAGTTTTAACCTCCAGAGCACCTAGCAACAAAAAGCAGAAAACAAATATTAAAAAAGAACTGTCCCAGTTGAAAAAAGAGATCACTTTAGTTAGCGAATGTAGGGAGAATCTTGGACTTCTGGCCAGAGGTAACAGGGTGACATACCTTGACACGCAGGGTTTGAAGGGAATGAAAAAGCGGACGAACTGGCACGAGAGGGGTCGTCACAGATACTCTATGGGCCAGGACCCGAAATTGGAGTAACAGAATGCTACGTTAAAGCGGAAATCCGCTCATATCAGGGCAGGGAGCACAGGAAGCTGTGAAGAGACAAACCCAAGGCACGCCGAGCCCACAGCTTTTGGAAAGACCTGACAAAAAAAAAGCCCAACAAATGATGGGACTAAACAGGGTACAACTAGGGATGGTGGTGGGTCTGATTACAGTTCACTGACGGCTTAGGGGTCACTTGAAAACATTGGGCCTCGTAGAAGACCACAGCTGTCGCAAGTGTGATGAGGGGGTCACTGAAACGTCTGAATATGTACTGTGCGATTGCACGGGACTAGCCTGGCTGAGACATAAATTCTTCGGAGAGCAATTTTGCGAAACGGAGGAGGTTATGAAGATCCCCATGAGCGCATTAGCTCTCTACATAGAGAGCACAAAGCTCATGAAGAGAGACTAAAGGGAGGGACGGCAAAATGTACTCAAAGTCTAATTGCCTATGCGGGGAAATTTTCCACGACCGCACCCTCAACCATATAAAATAAAAAATAACTTACATGATTTAAAATATTTAGTCTCTATTAAACGTTTTCCGTTTCGTGTAGATTTTTAAAAAATATAGCTAGTAGACTGCCAGTCCCAAAGACACGCCTATGTCTGCCAATATGGAAGCTTACTTCTATTGTATTCCATCCTGTTACAGGACTAGGCAAACAAAAAAATAAATCAAGGGTTCAACTTGCAATGTAAATGCTTACAGAAACTTCTAAAAAAATTTTAACCGCCCTGTAACGATTTTGCAGGTATCATTAGGGTTCATTACTCTCTCTTAATATTAACCACAGTATAGAATAAAAATTATACATCTTTTTTTCCAATATTCTCCATGATCTACACCAGGGGTGCTCAAACTTGAACTGCTGGCGATCTACCTCAATATTGTTAGACTACGATCGATCGAGAGGCCGCAAGTATGTATGATGTATGACCTATCAGATCTTTTGTGCATAACCCTTAATCTATTCGAGGCCCGGGATTCCGAGACTTTGAGCAAAGTTTATCAGTTTCTGACATCGAAGGGCTTTAGGAAGGCCTTTTTCAGAAACTTAAACCTCTTGCAGAAAATTTCATCTGTTTCCCAGCGTCGGTCCTCTTCTTGAGGCGACGATGTCAGGCATAAATTATTTCTGCGGTAACAGTAGTTATAATAAGTCGCTTAGAAATAACAAATTGCAACGTGTTACTCTATTTTGCAGTTTGACAACTGTGCGCTTGGGTATTTATGATTGCGATGTCTTTGCGAATGTATTAGAACTAATATTACTGATATTATATTTGACATTAACAATACACTTTCGTCAACATTTATTAGCATTCAAGCGGTTTTTTACGAGCTGCTAGATTTTTTAACCCAGCATTTTTCGACGCGACATTTGTACAGGGTCTCTTTCTTTTTATTTTCACACTTAAACATTAAGTCTTGTTCGAAAACTGACTTTTCGGGGAAAAATATGACACATTATAAGAAAGATTTGATTGTCTTTAAGGCAGCAAGTCCTGGAACTTTATTGCCAGATCTCGTATTTAAGATTTATTCAAAATAATTTATTTAAAGGTTGCATTGAATAAAAATTTTTGGTAAGAATAAATTAACTATTCCCCATATTGGGGATATTTTATAGTGCCAGAAAAGCCTACTTTTAAAAATTATAATCGATTCATGAAGTTGTTATCCTTCGATTTGTCTCATACAGCAACGCTTAAAAACATTTCTGGTGTACTGTTAAGCGTAACGATAGACTTTGAATCAGAACCGTTAATTCATCTTAAACTTGCGACTATATCGCGATGATATTGCTTTCTAATGTTTTATACTTTCACATCAAACGATTATCCCTTTGTTTGGGAATAAAAATGAGCAAAACAGGATTACATAATTTTAGGAAATAATGTGTGAGATAATTTGATTGTTTTGAAACGTCTGTTAATTAATAAAGGAAGTTTTATAGTTATTTGGACATTGCCGATGGGTTCTAGTACAAATTAAAACATATTTTTAAACTATCTTTTTAGATACTCAACGTAAATTATTTGATTTAAAAACGGATTTCAAGCTCACCATATCCAACATATTATCATCTTTATTATTTTACTGCCATAAAAGTGCTATGAGAAATTAGCAAACTTTTATTTCCTATTCATAAATTGAATACGTTAAAGTTTTTCACTTTTTGCTCACTACCTTTTTCTCTTTGGACAACAAGATACATATTTCTATACCAGTCCATTCTTAAGCCTATTTGTACTGATGGGATTAACTTGAAGGTCACCGCAAGTATCTCCAATATAAACATCCTGCAACGATTCCATAACAAGGTATTGCGTGCCATCGTCGATGCGCCTTATTACGTCTCCAACCAAGTGATTCAGCACGACATCCCCCTAGAATCCGCTAACGAAACCATACATCGTTTAAGTGTGAAATACAGTCAACGAGTACTAGTACACCCTAATGACCAGACGATCAAAAATGTGCGTGATACGTGATATCAAAAAAGTGCGTAGACTCAAACGACCACTGCCATCAGACCTACTTACTGAAGTCAGATAAGTTTAAGCTGAAGTCCACGTAGACTAACAAAATCTAGATTTGGGATTCAGATTCATTTTAAAGGAGATTTACATGTCATCTTCTAATCATAACAAACGCTTATTGCCAAACAGGCAGATCTTTTTCTCTAAAAAATTCCTTGCAAGCTTTTGCATGCCATAAATAATTACAAGTTCTTTTACGAAAAATAGTTTATTTAGCTAAGATTTTGTTGAAACAAAGTTTCGCTCATTAAAGGCAGTGATCAGATGATCCTTATCACAGTGATCATTAAAGTCAGCATCTTAAGTAGAGCGAATTACACTTTTTTACATCGTATTGTAAGTAATTTTTTTAAACCATGATAAATTTTTTTTGTGTGCTTAAAATTATTATAAAAAACGATTTCAAATTGTTTATAACAAATTATAATTGTCATTAAAAATAGGGGGCTATTTTCAATTGTTTATTACAATTAATTTTTTTTTAACTATTATGATCAATAATTATAACTCCGCCTGGGGTGACTGCAGGGTGGATCGAGTAGCTCAGCAGTTATCCTTGCCGGTTCCAAGCCCGGATAAAGGAGGAGGGTTATAGCGACAGGCCAGCTCCCCGTCATATGTAAAAAACCTATCTGCTAAAAAACCTAACCAAAAGCCTCGGATTGGACAGAAAATTTTACGACGAACCAAGCTACGGAAAAGGACTACGAATTGTGGTACATGGAATGTTCAAGGCCTCTCAAAGAAAATCAATGAAGTGATGAATGAAATGACAAATTTAAATATTGATATTGCAATTTTAACAGAAACCAAGAAAAAGGGCAGAGGATCAGAAAGTTGGGGAAAATACGACCACTTCTTCAGTGGAGTATCCAAAGAAAATCGAGCCAAACAAGGAGTATCAATCATTATAAACAGAAGATTTAGGAAATACATAACAACTTGGGAACCGATAAGTGAGAGAATTATAAAAATGAATTTGTCAATCCAAGGATACAGAGTAACAATACTTGGAGTATATGGTGTAAATGAGGATGAATTAATATACAACAAAGAGGTATTCTTCGAGCAGCTAAATGAAGAAATAGGAAAGACTGGCACTACAAGAGAAATAATTTTATGCGGTGACTTTAACAGCAGAATCGGAAAAAAACGAAACGACAAGGTAGTGGGAAAATATGGAGAAGATACCCTTAATGACAACGGTCAAAGACTAATAGATATATGCGAACAGAATCATTTAACCATCTTGAATGGATTCTTTAAACATCGTGACATACACAAATACACATGGACGCAGCCAACAAAAAACCAGAAAAGCATTATAGATCTTATGATAAGCAGACAAAACTCACATATAAAGTTCCAAGATGTTAGAGTACATAGGGGACCATCATGCGGTAGCGATCATTATTTTCTGAAAACTAAAATAACGGCACCAATAAATAGAAAACAGAAAACAGAAATCGCTAAAGAGCAAGACGTAAAAGAAGAACTAACGGAAATTAGATACAACATAGAAAATCTAGACCAGGAAAGCATTAGAAAATTATATCAGAACAGATTGGACATGAAAATAGAGACAACAAAATTTAGCAGTATAGAAGAACAATATAAACATATTAAAAAATGTATGCATTCGGCAGCAGAAGAAGCACTAGGTCAAAAGGCAAATATAAAAGACAAAAGAAAACCGTATTGGTGGGACCAAGAAATAGAAATAGAAATAAACGAAAAAAGAAAGAAATACCAAAAATACCTAAGCTCAAAAACTATAGAAGACAAAATAAAATTTAAAGAAGCACAAGCGAGAGTTAGAAAATTAGTTTGCAGAAAAAAGAATGAGAAATGGGAAAGAACATGTTCTAGAATAAATACGTATCTGGGAGGTAAAAGAAGTACAGAAAGCTGGAGAATACTAAAAAACATGAGGAAAGATAATACCAAGGACATAATCTCACCAATAACAGCACAAAATTGGCAACAATACTTCGAAAAAATGTTAACTGAAGACAGAGAAGAATTTAAGAACACAGAATATATGAATGATAGAATTAATACGCAAGGATCCCCTATTAGAATTAATACAAAAGAAGTGAAGGAAGTATGTAAATCTTTAAAAAATAACAAAGCCCCGGGTCCAGGAAATATTGAAGGAGAATTATTTAAATACGGAACAGATAAATTATATAAAATGCTGCAAGATCTATTTCAAAGGTGTATTAATCAGTCCGAAGTCCCAGAAGAATGGAAAATATCACATATGTCAACAATACACAAAAAGGGGGACAAAAGCAAATGCGACAATTATCGAGGAATTGCCGTAACAAACACAATCAGTAGAATATATGGCAAGATCTTAAAAAACAGAATCGAAAGGGAATACACGGAAATGGAAGCAGAAGAGCAAGCCGGATTTAGAGCGGGAAGATCAACGATTGACCATCTGTTCTCACTAACACAAATTATAGAAAAAAAACTAGCATTCAATCAAGAGATCCATATACTGTACGTTGACCTAAAGAAAGCATACGACAGCGTACCCTTAATTAAACTTTGGGAAACTCTGGAAACTTCCAACATTAATATTGAACTGATAAAAGGAGTAAAGTCATTATACAATAAAACCAAATCAAGAATTAAAGTTGGACAAAACCTAACAACAGGGTTTAATATCACAAAAGGGCTGAAACAAGGGTGTTGCTTGTCACCAACATTATTTAAAATATATTTGGAACGGGCACTAGCGAATTGGAAACGGAAATGCCAAAACATGGGCATACCTTTAGATGAGGACACAACATTATACACACTCTCATTCGCAGACGATCAAATTATAGTCGGCCAAGACATAGACGACACAGAGTATATGACACGAAAACTTATAGAAGAATATAAAATTTGGGGACTAGAGGTTAATGTAGAAAAAAAGGAATATATGTGTATTGGGGGAGTGCAACAGGACTTACAATTATCAAATGGACAAAAAATCAAACACACGTCAGCTTACAATTACTTAGGAATGAGAATATCAAAGGATGGGACACTCGAAGAAGCAATATTGGACAAAAATATGAAAGGAAGAAGAGCAATATCAATGTTAAACGGAGTACTGTGGGATAGAACAATAAGCAACAACAACAAAAAAAGAATTTACGACACGATAGTGAAGAGCATAATAATGTACGGTTGCGAAGTATGGCCTTTGAAAGAAAAGATCGAAAGAAAAATTAGAGCCACAGAAATGGATTACTGGAGACGAACAGCGGGGAAATCAAGACTAGAAAGAGTTACAAATGAGAGGATAAAACAAATAATGGGAGTACAGCACGACATCACAGACGAAATAAGAACTAAACAGTTGATATGGTACGGGCATGTTTAAAGAATGCCACCAGACAGAATCCCAAAGAAAATATTACAGTGGAACCCCAGAGGAAGAAGAAGAAGAGGAAGACCACGAAAGAGCTGGAGAGAAGGCATACAAAAAGAGATGGAAGAGAGAGATCTGAGAGAGGACATGTGGACGAATAGAGAGGAATGGAGATTAGGAATCGCAAGACGCCGACGCACGTTTTAACGCGATATATATATATATATATATATATATATATATATATATATATATATATATATATATATATATATATATATATATATATATATATATATATATATATCTATATATATATATATATATATCAATAATTATTTGTTAGTAACAATATCCAATTGTTATAAATAATGCTTGATTATTACTAATAGTAATGTTTCACTGTTATAGCGTCTTTAATGCTATTCTCTCAATACTGACACAAGTTTAAAATTCTCCAATTCCTATTTTTGTTTTCTAGAGCTATCTCTTTTAATAAAATATTGTCATCATATCTTTCATACAAATATTTTTAACATGCAATAATCATATTACTCAAAAGATCTTAAAATTCTGTATTTAAAATAGTATAATTTATAAATTGCAAAATTCAGGTAGTTTACCATTTTTTCCAGTTTTTTCATTCTCCATAAAAAACAGCTTAACCGATTTTGGTAAAAATCTAAACAGTTCTAAGTTGCGTAATTATGCGTCAAATGCAATTAGTCTTACGGCGATATCATTTTTTGTTCTCGAAATTATCGAGACGAAAAATAATTCTACAAGTTTACCATTTTTTTCAGTTTTTTAAATCTCCATAAAAAACAGCCCAACCGATTTTACTGAAAATCTAATCAGTTTTAAGTTGCGTAATTATGCGTCGAATGCAATTGGTCCCACGTCGATATCTTTTTTTGTTCTCGAGATAATCGAAACTAAAAATAATTCCAAAAGTTTACCATTTTTTTAGCTTTTTTATTCTCCATAAAAAACAGCTCGACCGATTTTACTGAAAATCTAATCAGTTCTAAGTTGCGAAATTATGCGTCGAATGCAATTAGGCTCACGTCGATATTTGTTTTGTTCTTGAGATAATCGAGACGAAAAATAATTCCGAACGCACATACGAACATACGCACATACGTACATACACACACACATACGTCCACTTAAAAACTATTGTATTCGACTCTGGGGACCTTGAAATGTGGAGATATGTCAAAATTCGGGATTCGCAAAATCGCACCCATTACTATAACTTCCCACTGTGAAGTTAAAAATACCGTATTACCAATATTGATATACACAATTTGATATGCAAAACAATCTTTTTGAAATAAACTTTTCTGGATACTTGCCCTAATGTTTTATTTTATAAACACAATAGTAATTTTTTTATCTTTCCATTAAAAAACAAATATTTTGATGAGATATTAAAAAAAACAAAGAGTGTCATCACAAATTTTAATAAATAATTCATTGCATTAGTATTGAGAAAACAAATAAATAGTTTAAATTAAATTAAATATCAAACAAACCTGTGATTACAAATTACGCAAAGTACACATAAGTCGTGTTACTTCAAAGTTGTTGTAAATTATTTCGTCTTGTTGATGTTTATTCGTTTTAAGAATACTTGTTTTGTTTAAACTTGTAATCGTTTGAAAATGTACATCCATGAAGTTAACAAGCATGCAGTTACCATTGTCTAAAGTAATTTCATTGCTCTTTTGCTATTCCTTGACCCTCTTAGAATGGATGCAAAGCGAGCAGAAGCACCGCATTGTATGTTTTTATTTAATTGAATAATAATAAATATTTCTTGTTGTTCTTGCAAGAGATTGCAGAAAGAAGAAACCTATTGTGACATTAATTGATTTTCAATGTTTTTAATTTATTTTGTTTGTTTAAAATTATGTTAAAGTTTAAAATCAAACAGCAACAAATAAAATTAGTTTAAAATAACAATTAACTTTGAATTAAATAAACAAACGCTGCTAATAAAGATAAAAAAAAAACACTAAAAACAAAATTTAGTCATAATATTTTGTTGTTTTTGTTAACTTGCTAATGAAATGACCAATTATGGATTAAAATTATAATTAAACATAAAATAAATAGTAATAAATATTTGCATTACTCATGAATAAATAGTTTTAAATTCATAGCTTATTTATCTGACGCAAGGCAGACACAATGAAGATATAAACGTTTTTATGTAATTGTTAAATTATTCCATTAACTATTTATTCATCATTATTAAGATTTTCGTATACCCAAATGGTACCAACAAAAATATGCGGATTAACACAAAACAATACCAAGATTTAATAAAAGACAATGTCAAAATATTTTTATACCCGTATATCAGCTTTCATGTCGATAAAATATGCATGCATAAACTTTATTGCAACTGAAATTATTAATTAATTATTATCCCAAAATGTTTTCATAGATATAATGGGACATAAAAGCAACAGATATTTAATAAAAAATAATTGTAATAATAAGAATAAGATTTTTTATTTAAATAAAGTCACATAACTACAATACTTAATAAAAATGGTTTATCGTATTCCATGTTTTCTTTCTTTTATTTGAATTTTAATCTCCTGAATGAATTATTGTCATGCCATAATTATGGTATTGTTATATTTTTACAAATAGAAACAACTTTTTAATTTTTATTATTTAAAAATGTGTTCTCCAAAACATAGCTAATAATGGTAAACATATTTTAAAATAGTCCCAAAGAATATACAAACAATGAAAGTATTACGGTTTATTTTATTATTGGTTTCAAAAACCTTGTGACTGAAGTTATTTTGTATTTAAAAACTAAAATAAAAGTACTTAAATTGTCGCTTTGAGGAATTAATCGCATTCACAATGACCGTAGAAACCGATAAATCTAACAATAAAATGAACGGAGTCCGCTTACCAGTTTGATTATCTTCCGCCGAAAAGCCAGTCGAGATGAACGCAACCAAAATAATTATAGGAAGCAGTCTCCACATGTTCACGAACACTTTCTTCTTTCCAAGTACAAGTACGATAATATTAATAAAGCAAAGAAACTTTACGAGACACCGTGTGCAGCCCGACACAGACACAAACACTTTCTACCATTCTACCAATAAAGATACCATGATATATACTGATATTGGTGCAGTTCACGTTGTTGAGTCAGTGGTGTGGTCGTCTACCCAACAAAAACACCCAGAATACCAGCGTCGGACAGAAAATATTCAAATTTATATTTTTTAATGCTGCACATACCAGCTGGGTTTTTTTTGGTTGTACAACTATTCAATTATATCTAATACAGATTATTATTACAATTTTCAGCCTTATATATTTTCGACGATCTACATTTTATTCAAGTTAGATTATTTTAGATAATTGTCGAACCTCATAGTATTTTAGGACATTATAAAAAATTCTGTACGATTTTATACTATTTTAGAACATTCAATTTTACTCTCCAATCTTCTAAAGCATTATGTGTGTTATAATATTGCTCTAGTTTATTGCAATTATTATTTAATAAACTGAAATTAAACTACTTTGAACTTCAAATTTCACAAAATTTAGCTTATACACTGTATATTTTTAAATTAAAATGGACTTTACAATAGAGTGATTGAATAATAAAAATGAGTGTAAAAAAATAAGGTTTTATTTATTATTAAGTTTATTTGGTGATAAGTAGTTTGAGAAGTATAGCCGGAGTGACTCTGATGGATAAAGTAAGGAATAATGAGATAAGGGAACGCTGTGGTGTGATAGAAGATGTGGTAACAAAAATAGATAAATAAATACCTAGATGGTCTGGACACGTAGAGAGGATGGACGAAAGTAGATTGACGAAACAGATTTATAAGGCGAGTGAGAACGGGCAAATCGGTAGAGGCGAACGTATCTCGATCAGATCAAAATTGCCAGGTCAAGAGCACCAACAAAAGACTATATGTATGCATAACTATATGTATGCATGGTGTAACCACAGTATTATACTGTGGTGTAACAGTTACCTACTTAACTTTTATTTTAGTATTTCTTCACAATAAATTTTATTTTTACAAATCACTTAGATATTCACTATACAATTACTTTAAAATACTTGACTTTAAACTAACTTAAACTTAAACTTTAAAAACTGACTTAAAGCTTCCGCGGCCGCTGTCTTTATATTTTTTCGTAAAACCTTCCAGAGCCCGAACAATCTTTTATTGTTTCGGAACTACTAGACGCAGTATTCTAGAATTTGCCCGTCCTTTTCTTTTCTTCCAATCGCCGCACCAGCGACATAATCATGTAGTCCCCCAGTTGCGATCGACGCGCCTCAAGGCGAAAGACAACAGGGCCAGATGGTAAAAATATTTTGTATGTTCCTTGCAAGAAGTTAAAAGGATTTTAATTGTAGATTGAGGTCATCTAAAATTTTTTCAATAATAATTAATTGTTATTGTTAAACAATTTTTAGTTACCAATCTACTTGATTTATGTAAGAACTCTATTATACGGTAATATATTTTGTTTAATTTTTAATAAAAAAGAGAGATTGGTATTTTTATGAGGTACCTTATAAAAATAAACGTTTAAATACAGTTCATTTTTACATTCGGTCATTAATTTCTCGTTATTTTGTGTAAATTAATAAATTAAAAAGTGGATGTTTAATTCCATTCTCTTTTTTCACTTTCGTCAGGTATTCTTTCATGCTTAATAAGATTGTATAATCGTGGTATTGCTTTATTTATCTATTTTACATCTGTTACTTTCGGGACTATTTTATCGAATGATTGTTTATAAACGTTGGTCGGTTATTTCTAAGAAAAAATCAATGAGTTTTTAAAATTTTTATTTTTCCCCTTACTTTCAACAAAACATAATCCTTATTTAAAACAGTGTTTTTAAAAAGTTAAAAATAAAAAAGAAAACTGTTTTTTATAAAGTGTATTTTCACCTCTAATATCGATGCAAGCTTGAAGACACCATGGCATGCTGTTAACAAGGTTAGCAATTAGTTCTTGAAAATTTTTTACCATTATTCTTCATCAGATCGAAATCATTTTAAAGAAAGACCAGGTCAAGAGTACCAGTAACCGACGAGCATGTATGACGGCAGTGATGAAATTAGAAGAAGCGAAAGACGTGTGTAGAAACCGTATCAAGTAAAAAAAGTTGTTTCTGCCTACCCTTACGGTAAAAAGGTGTGACTATATGTGTGCATGCTCTAAAGCATTCATATGCAAGCACAATTTTAAGGTTTTTATCATTGCTTCAGTAAGATGGCCGTCTTCACAGTTTAACGTAGCCTTTTAAACTTTTCTATAATACCTTTTATCAGTCATTGTGCCTTGAATTGTAAACTAATTCAATACGTCAATTAGACATAACACCTACCCTATGCATGGTGCAGCTTAGAATCACTACGGGGTTCTTGACCGGTCACGCACCAGTAAAGAAGCACGTGAACAAAATGGGACTGTATAATGGAGACCTGACCTGCAGATTGTGCGCCAAGGATCCGGAAACAGTAAAACACATACTGTGCTGCTGCGGGGCACTGGACCGCAAAAGACGGAACATTTTTGGGCAGCCATCCGGCGACCCAGAACTTTATTGCTCCCACCCAATACAGAACTTGTACAAACTTGTACAAGGTACGAAAGTACTGGATTGGGTACAATGATATAAAACATAGGCAAGATATAATGGGCCAACAGACCTAAGTGTCACCGGAGGCAATAGCCAAACGGACCTAAATAGGGGTGGAGTTTTTAGTTAGTAGACATCAATCAGGGAGTCTCACAGTAGACCTCGAGCTAAAAGACTCATTACTTCTCCGTAACGGATTTTCTCCACCTCTGCTGGTGCCTGCCCTGAAAGGAAGCGAAAATACAGGCAAATTGGACAACACTGGTTGATTTTTTCCATACATGAATTCGGCGATTGGTAATTACCAGATCACCAGACATATCCTGGTTTCATCAGAAACAGGGATTCTAAAATCCTTTAAGTCACTGCATGTGCTCTTTAGTCTACTGCACTCGACGAACTCGGTGCTCATGGTACTCATGCTCGTCGAGACTGATTTTAAAAATTCTTCTTAGTGTAGAGGCAGCAACTTGAAGTCATGTCTCACTTCTATCGGAAGTTGTGTATCTACATGCTGCAATTTCTTCAAATGATTAATGTTAAATATCGTTTCTAATGTTGGTTAGTAACAAGCCTTCTTCCACTAGGTCTATCTCGCACACAAGTTCTGTAACAATTCCAAATCATTTAAATAAATATGCAGAAAAAACTATTATTTTGTGTACATATTTTTATGTGCAACTATCAGGCGCTGCCAAACTTTTAAATATATGTTTTTTTTACTTTCTGAAAGTAAGTAAAGAGATTATAAAAGCATTGTTGAGAGGTCTGGTTTTCAGTTTAATTTAGTTCTTAATTGCTTAAACCCAATTAATTGAAAGTCTTTCCTGAAGTTTGTCTTAATTTATTCATGTTGCGTTGCTGATTATCTTTTAAACAAATAATTGGTATTACAAAAAGAATAAGCTCTCTGGAGGTTCCAATCGACCGAAACGGCGAAAACAAATTATTGAATGCTTTTAGAATCTATTTGTTTTTTATTCTTTTAAAAACAAAAACAACGTTTTCTTAGTCAAACATTGATGATCTAACGTTTCAATTTAGTAAAACATTGTTATGTCTTCAATGTTTGTTTATACAACCGTCACAAATACTTGCATATTGTTTGATATAAAAAGACGTAATGAGTTTTTTTTTAAATTTATTTTAAATGTAATTTTATAGTTCCATAATCATTTAACAAACAATTTTTTATAAAAAATAATTACAAATTGTTAAAGTTTTAAAATACACATAGTTTTAGAAGTTATGCATCACCTTGAATATTAGTTATCAATAAACATCGTACCAAACTACATTTATAGATTAATTTTACAATAAAAACAATCCGTTGGCAGATGATTTTTGTTTTAGAACAGATGTAGATTTTTTTAAATAAGAAAATTAAAATTTTATTTCTTTTAAAAAATAATTTTTAGTTTTAATACATCGTATTTCTACCATGGGCGTCAAGAAAGCCTGTATTCGAGTTTTGATACTGGTAACAAGGCAATCAATATCTTCCTGTGGCAGATTCTCTCATTTTTCTCTTGCGGCAACTGCTAGTTCCTGATGAGTTCTGGGGAGGATTTCTTCGATCCAGAATAGCTCAGAAGAGCACATCTCAGGCATGTTCAATTGGATTCATGTCTGGCGATATGTAAACGAAGAATTTCTTGTGGCATTCACTGCTTTAGTCCTATGTAGGGTGCGTTTTCGTCCATAAACACAAAATCCCCACCCGCATCCCCTCGCCACAGTCACACATGTGGTTCTAAAACCTGTATGATATACCTTTGTCATGTCATAGTCCCGTTAATAAGCACCAATTCCATACGACCACCTGCCATAATGTCTGCCCAAAACATAGCACTGCCACCAAAGAAAGGAAGTCTGTGACAGGCATGAGCTAATTGTGCAGCTCTTGTTAACACGAATATGCCGGCTATCACCATTCAAACAGATTCGGGTCCCATATGAAAAAATACAGAATTCCAAATTGCAGGGGAAGCTATATGTGTTCTTGAGCCCATTGAAGGAGCTGCAAAACATGCTATGTTGTAGCTGGGGAACTCTATTTGGACGACGACACTTCAAACCTGACTGAACAATTTGTCTTCTAATTGTAGCCAACGATATTCTGAATCTTGTGGCAAGTCTGAACTTTCATTGGAGGGTTGGTACAGATATAAAAGGGATTCCACCAAATAAAAATTACTTTAAATTTATTCTGTTGTTCATTAGTTACTCGTGGTCTACCAGAGTGATGCCTATTTTGCACTAAATTGGTGTCCAGCAATGGACACGAGAAGATTGAGTAATGATGAATATAGAGCTGTAAAATTTGTCTAGGTGTTATGTTACCATTTACCAATCAGGCAATTTTAGAGTCGCAAGAACCGCCTTTATCAGTCCGCCGAAATTACATACATATAGTCATTCCTTTTTCTCGTAGGGGTAGGCAGAGACCACTTCCTTCCACTTGCTACGTATCTTACACACTTATCAAATACAGGTTATTTAACACATTTTTATTACGTAAAATATCTCTTATTTTAGTGGAAAATTTTACAAATAAATATTGGGGAAAGAAAAATTCACCACCACTGACAAATGCTTTTATTGATACTGATTTATATAAAAAACAAATCCAAGAATATCAAAAATATCTTTTAAATGATATGAGCTATGACAATCTAATATCCAAACCAGCCATAATATTACCAACATATTCAGACACACCCCCCTTGTCTAACATAGTTTTAAAATCCATGCTATGTAACATAGAAGAGACCTGCGAATTCTAACGGGACTGCTTACAGGACACTGTCGTCTAAGATGTCACCTCGGAAGGATTGGTCTGAACCAACAAACGGACTAACGGTTTTGCTGCGTGGAAGACAAAACTGCTGAACATATACTATGTTCATGCCCCGGCCTGGGAAGAATAAGGTTAAACTTATTTAGTTACACCAACCTAGAACCTACCGATTTCAAAAAAATCTCACTCTATACAACCATGAACTTCTTGAGAAGCGCTGGATTGTGCGGTGAACTGTAAACTCTAGGGGTGAGCCACAATATACCTACTTAAAGTCGCAGTGGAGGGGCGACCACGCCCCACTCACATGATACCTAACCTAACCTAACTTAGAAGAGAATTCAACAAATATTTTTAGAGATTATTTAAAAAATAATACCAATACAGGATGTGCCTTTCCTGTTTTTAACAATAAATATTCAGAGACATACAAAATTTTACATTTATGCTCTGTTTTTACAGCAGAAGCAACGGCTATATTAAAAGCTTTAGAATGGTGTATCTTAAACAAACCTCCTAACGTAGTACTAGTGTCTGATTCCCGATCAGTTCTACAGGCTCTTCGCAGCCCTGCCATAATTCATTTTAATAATTTGTTATTATGTTCATTTAAAAAATTAATATTTTAATTACATTCAACAAGTGAGAATATCAATGCTAAACTGGCAAGAAATTTTTAACGTTTTTTGGAAAGAGATCAGAACGAAATGGAGAAAACAATATGATGAGTATACAAAAAATATAAACAGCCAATATTTTAATATACACCCAACGTTACCCACATATTGATTTTTGGGATTACAACAAACATAAGTCTGCCATCATTTCACGTCTAAAGATTAATCATGGTCGTTTTCCATCACATTTATTTAAAATCGGTGTTATAAACTAATTGTGTAACATGCAACACCATAGGAGATACAAATCATATATACTTGGAGTGTCATAAAAAAAATGATCATATCTCCTTCTTATACAGCGAAATAATAAATAAAACTAATTTACAACTGCCTGTAAATATACCTACATTGTTATCCCAACCCGACAGATTTATTTTTGATAAATTTCACAATTAATGCTAAAAAAGATTTATAAAAATAAGTGTACAGAAACAATTTTAATAAAAATTAAAAAAATAATAGTATTAAAACAAACTGTGGCAAAAAGTCTTGAACCAATGCCATCTCCTTCTCCAACAAAAAAAAATGGGTATTCAAATTATTTTACAAAAAAAAGTTACTAAATATATGATAAAGAAACCGATTTATAAAAATGTATACAACGTGAATACAAGGGTGATGCGTAAGTTTTAAAACCATGTGTATAATAAAAAAGTTAAGATACAAATAATAAAGAATTTATTAATAAATAATTTGGACATACACTTATGTTATTAGAAGTAAAATAATATATAGTCCAGTTATATGATTTGTTACGTTAGTTTATGTAGATGTTAATAATTTAAATTATGATTTATTTAAATCACGATTTTAATGAGATTAATAGGTTAAATGAAATCAAACAAGCAGATGGAAAAAAAAGATTAAAGTTACCTCGTTTACACTTTCAAAGTAGACAATTACAATGTTGTAATATCAGGATGCTACAATAATTAAAGATCTGTTGTTTAATTAATTAAAACAATTTATTTTTTTGTGTTTATTTTAAGGGAAAAGTGGAGTATGGATTGAATTAATAGAAGCAATATATTTTACCAAAATGGTAAAGCGCTGTTAGCAGAATTAACTACAAATTTTTGTGAAAAAATTATTTTTCTTAAAATGTTTAAAAATACTTATTAAAAGGTAGACGAGATTATATCTTATACCCATAGATGGAGATAGTTGTGCCTTTTGTATCCATTCGTCAGTTAAAAATATCTCTTCTATGCAGTTTTTACATAATATTAGATGCATTTGTTTTAAATTTATTTTGAATTTGTTTTACATTTTTTATTTTTAATAAAAATAAAAAGTAAAGTTTAAATTTATGTTTATTTGCGGGGTTACAAAATTTATTTAACTTTTACAATAATTAGCACAGTTGTGTTTAATTGAACCAGGACTATTATATTATTGCTTGAAAAAGTTATTTAGGGGATGTATTATCAACTGTTTATTTTTAAGAAATAAAACTTAAGGATGCCACATAATCTATCAAAATATAAAATCAAAGACCATATTCTCTATTAAAAACCCAAGAAGCTTAAATTAGACACGTTATTTATTATGCCATAAAAATAAATAATTATAGAATATTTCAAAATTACCTCCTATTTATTTTATAAATAAGATAATAAACTTTAATTTATTTATTATAATTTGTAAATTTATACACAGTTTTGTAATTATAAAATTTTTTAGCAATAAATTGTTGTAAAAAATTTAATTAAATCTCTTATATCTGGTAAGTTAGTTATGGTGTATTATCGTAAACCTATCCTTATTTAATCACATTTAAAATCATCTGTAAATAAATGTTAGCAAAATTTAGCATTGTTAATTTTTACCCAAGTTTCCCCTACCGATTGAACTAAATAATTAGAAGTTCCATAAGAAACACTCAAGTATTTATTATCTGTAACATTCTGTTGTAATCAATATCCTTAGAGAGTAATTGCGGAAAAGTCATCAGGACATTTTATTATTTACATGTTTGGTGTGTATCTTCATCTTCATACGTACGTGAAAAAATGTTTGTGAGGTAAAAAGAAACTTTCAACAATAGAATGTTAGGTTTAAAGGATTACCAAAAAAAGAACTATTTTAGTAAATTTCTTGTTATCCTTGTTAATCATATACAATCGCCAAAATGTATTTTTCATTATTTCGGAGTGACAAAGCAAAGTCTTTATTAATAAAAATATCCTTATACAAAGCAATCAAAATCAAGATACATTTTAAAAAATGACTTATTTATGCTTTTTGCACAGTGCAGATTAAAAGACAAAAAGTAGTTTCTGGTTAATTTTTAATTGGCTATTGTGCCTATGTTGCAAAGTTTACTATTAACAATAGTAATGCTTGCATAAATATGTTAAACCTTATTCTTCACAGGCCGGGGCATAAACATAGTATATGTTCAGCAATTTCGTCTTCCACGCAGCTAAACCGACAGTCTGTTTGTTGGTTCAGACCTATCCTTCCGAGGTAGTATTTAAGACGACAGTATCCTGTAAGCAGTCCCGTTAGAAGGTCATTCCTGCTCCATTCTAGGATCTGCCTAGTTGTGTTTCTTGACGGTTTAGGTAGAAACGCCTATGTTTCTCTCCACCCCCTGGTTCCCAGGTACCC
This sequence comes from Agelastica alni, assembly GCA_950111635.1. Taxonomy (NCBI): domain Eukaryota; kingdom Metazoa; phylum Arthropoda; class Insecta; order Coleoptera; family Chrysomelidae; genus Agelastica; species Agelastica alni. Next base: position 15,934,040 of record OX467711.1, read on the forward strand.
ACAGTAGGGTCACCCTGTTGTTCGCACCAAGGTACTCTAAGGATTCGTTGTAATTCCATACAAGTTTTGAATTTATCCTGTTGGAGCTCAGTGCTTTTAAAGCAGCATGGCTGTCTGATATTATATCCTATACTGTGTAGAAGCCTGGACACTTAACAACAAAGACATTAAACGTCTTAAAGCTTTTAAGATATGAGCCTACAGGCGAATACTAAAAGTAGCGTGGACAGAAAAAGTTCGCAATTCCAAAATACTCGCGAGAGTACAGAAAAACACCGAGATTATCGTCAGTGTAAGAAAAGGAAACTAGAATATTTTGGCCATGTGATAAAAGGCAAAAAATATCGTTTGCTGCAGAACATAAAGCAAGGCAAGATAGCGAGCAGACGAGATTCAGGTAGAAGAAAGACATCCTAGATGAAGAATCTCCAAAACTGATTTGACGTGAGTTCCAGCACGCTGTTTAGACTGGCATTTGACAAGATAAGAATAGCCATGATGGTCACCAACGTTCTGAAAGGACATGGTACTTAAGAAGAAGAAGGGACCAGCACTCCTCTATGCACAGGCAGACTTGCCTTTTCTGACATGTTCTAGCTGGCCACAAAGTTAATTATGCAGAGCCTCATTCGTTTGAGTACATAAACTCAAAAATCATAAAATCATGACGTGATTACCCAATATTGACCTTGGATTTGGATCCTACGCAGCACTACTTTGGTAGTGACCCCTATCTACTTAAAAACAAACAAGAGCTCATTTTTTGTAGACTTGTGTAATTAAACTCAATACCTATTGCGTAAATTGTTTAGGTGTTTTGTACTTAAACTAATTAATCGCATTGAAATGTTACAAAATTCGTATTCAATATATATTATTTGTAATATATTATATAATTATTAATTTCCGCATTAAATAGGTTTACAACTTAATTTTGATGAAACAACTATTTTCTACTCATCTGTTATTATGTAAATCTCATGAACTGAGAGGTATCGTCTATAGGAATACGGACTTGGGCACGTAATGTTACCTGGATTGGTAATTGATAAGACTTATAAATGATTACGCCAATGACAATACGTTTTAATGCTGTTTTATAAAATCTTGACAATTTATCTTTTTCGTTTTATATAATTTTGGGAAAAATTTAAAATTATTTGTCGTTAAAAGTACTCGTATTTCGCAAACATATTGACGTAACAATTTTTATTCAAATTTGTATTTCTCGTTGTCTGATTTTGACAAAGTTTTTCTTAGTTCCTGATTTTTTAAATGGACATTAGTTTATTTTTCAGATACATGTCGTTGATAATAATTTAGAATCACCAAGTTGTTGAATCTTCGTTACATTTTTACTAACAGCAACTATTTTACATACACTCATGGATTTTCTTTTGCAAAACTGTGCAAAAAATAATAGAACTTAAGTTGTGTGTCCTGATCTCCAAAGCAAAGGTCAAAGTTGAAGATAAATACACTAAAGCTTCCCACGTCAATTCATGTATTAGACAGGGGGTGGATTATCTTCTCTACTATTCAATATAGAACTCGGAAATACCCTGAAAAATATCAGTGCTCTTTGGTGGTCTGGGTGCGACCCGAGAGGTCCACATGACTAACTTCCCAGTGGAAAGAATGAAAAAATACCATATGTTTTGTTATTATAATTATTATTACTATTTTTATTAAAATTCAGTTTTAGTCATGGTCACTGATGAAGATATCAAAATTAGAATGGAACAAGAAAAAATAGAACAAGTTGATGATTGCATATATCTGGGACAAATAATTAAACTTAATCAAGAAAACCAAACAGCAGAAATCAAGAGACGAGTTAGATTGGGTTGGGCAGCATTCGGCAAGTTGAGCTACATCCTAAAAAATAAAAAATATCCACAATACCTCAAAACCAAAGTATATAATCAATGCGTCCTCACCTATGGATCCCAAACATGGACATTTACACAGAAAAACATAAATAAAATAACAAAAGCACAAAGATCAATGGGAAGACAAATGTTACATGTAAAACTGGTAGATAGTAAGAGAAACGAGTAGATAAGAAATAAAACGAAAGTAAGAGATGTTAGAAAATAGGTAGCAAAATTAAAATGGAAATTTGCCGGTCACAATATCAGAAAAAAAGACGACCGATGGAACAAATGTAGAAAGACCCCAAATGAGGTAGTCGGATGACCTGGAGAAACATTCTGGAACTAGATGAATGAACATGGCGTCAAACAGGGAAGAGTGGAAAATGCTGGGGGAGGCCTATGTCGAAAGATGGACCAAAGAAGGCTAAATAGATATATAGATTTTTATTAAAATAATTATAAAAAACGATTTCAAATTGTTTATAACAAATTAAAATTGTCATTAACAATATCCTGCTTATGTCAACGGTATTCTTTTAAACTTTTTCTTATCATTTTATAAGCAAAAGCTATTTTCAATTGAAACAATTGAAGTTTTTTTTAATTATTATAATCAATAATAATTTGTTAGTAACAATATTTAATTATTATAAACAAGGCTTGATTATTACTTACAATAATTTTTCACTGTTATAGCGTCTTCAATGCTATTCTCTCAATACTGACACGAGTTTAAAATTCTCCAATTCCTATTTTTGTTTTCTAAAAACTATTTTTTTTAATGAAATATTGTCATCATATTTTTTATACAAATATTCCTAATATTCGTAAAAAACAGCTTGACCGATTTTGCTGAAAATCTAATCAGTTCTAAGTTGCGTAATTATGCCTCGAATGCAATTGGTCCCACGTCGATATCATTTTTTGTTCTCGAAATAATCGAGACGAAAAATAATTCTGAACGCAAATACGTACTTACACACACAGACGTCCAATTTAAAACTATTGTATTCGACCAGGAGACCTTAAAATGTGGAGATATGTAAAATTCGGGATTCGCAAAATTGGACCCATTGCTATAACTTTCCACTGAAAAGTTAATAACTAAAGAAATGGACAAATGTAAATATTGGACCCACCATAAACATGCTAGCTTTCTCTGATGACATTGTGATACTGGCAAATAGCAAAGAAGACCTAATATAATTTTGGCAGAAACTTATTTAAATAAAGGAATAAAAAATGTAAGTACAAATCACAGGAATACGGGAATTCTAAATGAATTAACATATCAGATTAGAAAAGATATGAATCGAATCAATATCACTGAAAAAGAGGCTGATAACAAAGCATAAGGAATATGGCAAGACAAAAAAATACATCTTCTTCAAGTATTTGGAGGATACTTAAAGAGTAGCAGCTACATCCTTATCATTACAGACAAGCCCAAGAGCTCTTGCCAGACGATCTACCAGTTAGAGTGGATTTTTGTCAAACATTAAAAGAAAGAACAGCCCTCAATCCAAATGTTTTAACATGTATCCGTTTTATCGATAAGGTCTCATTTACGCGAGTATCTTTTTGGTGTAAAATTGAATGACGTTTAAGTTACAATTTACTTAAAATTTTGATTTATAAAACTAACCTTAAAAAAGTTATTTTCAATACTACTTGGTACGAACCGAGTAACTAGCACCCTCTACGAGAATCAGATATAAAAAAAATTATGGGATGTGTCAGCTTTTAAAACATATTCGCATGAAATTTCATTACAATGTTTCCGGTAGTTTCGGCAAAGTTACAAATATTTTTTTCCAAGCAAACCCCAATTATTTTTTAGTTTTTTACCTATCCTAGAGACGGGGTCACCTTTTTTTTTAAACACCCTGTAGACCTACGTATTTGGTTGTTTCTTCACGAGGAACTATATTGTTGTTTAATTCTACTGGGAAATTTGTTTGTAAAGGTAATGTGACCAAAATTATCTGGTCCATACATTTATGTTATTTATTACGCCTTGAAAATTGGTATTTTTTTAAATTTTAAACTTTTTGTCAAAAGTCTATTTCTTAATTTTAACAAATCAATCATTTCCAAAAATATATAAATTAATTCGCACGTGTATTTAGAGGGATACGAAAAAAAGCGACCGGTATAAATTGGAAAGCCAAATAAATAATTGTTAAAAATTTAAATATTATTCTTATATAATTTCCCTGCACGCATAATTTCGTAAGTGATCCGGGAAACTTCCTTATGAATTGTTTACGTTTTCACCGAGGTTAAAGATCAACAAACATTCATAAATCTTTCGCGGGTTAATTAATACTATTGACAACCCACAAACTGTTGCATAAATTTACCGCCGAATCCGTATTAGACAGTAGGTAATTAAAATCGGTGAGTATATTTAAATTATTGTGAGTGTTAAAAAATCATGCTTGTGACAAAACGTGCAAGCACATAAATTAAAAGATGTCTTCAAAGTAGATGGTAAACGTTAGCAAGTTAACAAATTGTCTTTATTTAAGTTAAATATACACACAACCACAATCGCAAACGATATTTTAAAATTATGCCCGTCATTTTTTTACAATAAATAAAATAATAAATAAAAAAAGCGATAGGAACGAAGTTTCTTATGCTATTCGACAAATATTTTTTTTATTTATAAATTTTTATCGAGGTATTTTACAAAAAAAAATTGCCTATAAATTTTTAATGTACTCATGTATTTTTTAATTAAACATAAAAAATCGTATATAGAAAATAAAATGGTTTTAAATTAATTACATGCATATTGCAACAAATACTTGTTGTATTGATGTATATTACTCCAATTTCTACATACGTACTCATTGATGATTTAACACAATCATCCATCACCATTTCTGAATATTCAGTTTCCATATATTTTAAATAATTAACAAAGAAGTAAAACACGCTTACTTATACCAAAACGATGTTTACTCAATGAAACATATAATAGCGTTGTTGTGTTTACACAGTGACTATATAATTATTACGTACTAGGGGTCACCCAGGGGTCGAATTTTTTTTTGTCAAAGAGTATACCCCTATAATATAAACTTTGTACGAAGTGTCGGAATCCCAGGCCTCGAATAAATTAAGGGTTATGCACAAAAGATCTGATAGGTCGAGGTGCTTGAGAGGCTGCATAGCGTTCACGACTCCCCCTACAATCTACAATACCCCTATAATCATAACGTATATTATTTATGAATTAAAACTACTATTAAACAAATTAAAGCTCAAGTAAAATTTCATTTAGTAAAACTACAAGTTAAACAGATAAAAGTTTTGCCATGTCAACACATGAATGATATGATAACTATTATTAATTTTAAGTTTTAATATTTAAACATATGTATTATAAACTTGGCGCACTAAACAAAGTATTAGGTTTTTATAATCACTAAACGTCACTGTCAACCAATTAGGTAAAAAAAATTATCCCCGCCAATTATTCAAATTCAAATGACGTTTTATGATTGGTTCAGTCAGATTACACTTTCTCTCTCCCTCTCTATGCAGGCAGTAAGTGTAGAGGAAGAGAAATAGAGACTAACGCATTTGTGTTACGCACCGTTTTTGCTGGCTAGCCACGGTTTCCTCACCGCGCGATGAGGAACTTTTCTCGAAAACATGCAACAAACAATTTTATTTTACAAGGAAAAGAAAAATTTGAAATTGTATAAAAATGTTCGAAAACCAAATCCTTTAAACAACCGTTTAACTTATACATAGTCGGTTTTTAAAAGATTTGAAAGAAATTGCGTATGGATTGAGAATGAATGATTTGATCGTCAAATGCCTCCTTTACGCCGATGATCACTTCATATTAGCATCATCTAAAGAGGATTTGCAAGTAATGGGTTATATTATGCATGATAAATATTTCATTAAAAAAAAATGAAAGCTTATGACCTTGAATAGTTGATAGTTTTTTCGTTTTTTAATAAAATCAATACGGATCATTAATTAATGCTGCAGCACAGAAAAGTCTATTGCCTGTTTGTTAATAATGGCTTAACAAAACACAAAATGTTACATTTTAAATGACCGCAATTTGTTCACATCTACCTTTTTCTTTACTTCACAATATACAATTAGTGTTTTCGATTAGTTTCAATTATAAATACAGAACTGAAGAAATATCCATTGGCGTAAAAAAATAGCAAAATTTTGAAATATTAACCGTTATTAATATTTCGGTAGTTTGTATTAAGTATTTTTGTAATATAAAATCCAAGGTGAACAATTACTGCTTTATTTCTATATATTTGTATAAAAGTTCTCACGTTCAGTACAAATAAGAAAAAATTAATGGACCATAATAGTTGTTGTGTTGTTAATTGCAAGAATACAGAGAGAAATATATACATACATATAGTCACGCCATTTTTTTTGTAGGGATAGGCAGAGACCACTTCCTTCTACTTGCTACGGTTCTTACACACATCTTTTGCTTCTTTCATCACTGCTTTTATACATGCTCGTCGGTTGTTGGTACTCTTTACCTGGCCAGAAACAGTAGCTGTATATTTTATACATTTTCAACTGCAAGTTGGAAATTAAAAAAAAAAAGATGGATAAATTTAGTTAAAAAAGAAAAAAGTAAGTAATGGTTAGGTTAACCTAACCTAGCTTTATAACGTGCTTAACCCATATAGAAGTAAGGTTTTTCATAGTTTGGATATAAATCATTTTGCACCTATTTAATATTTATACAATTAAATCATGTAATCATATAATATATATATATATATATATATATATAAATATATATATATATATATGCAAGCACGAAAGGAGTATTTTTCACTTGGGTTGTAAACACATGTACAGTGCAACAGAAGTAGCTTGGCGGGCGAGAGATCACAAAATCTGCGCACAACGAATACATTCGAATAACGATCCGATCGGCGACGACGAAATTTTCAGTAATCGTGAGTCTCAAGTACAATCGGAGGAAGTGTTTACGAATGTGAAGTATATTCAGCCGAATATTTGTTATTTTAGAGGCAAGTCGCCCGCCAAGCTACTTCTGTTGCACTGTACAGTTGACTTTTTTTAACTAATCGCTCATCGTTAATTTACAAATCAAAATTTATTTTACATTTAACTATACACATTACATTTTTAATAACAGTGTCATATGTTTATACCTTGATTTTTTATGTTCATACCTTGATTTTTTGGGTACTTGCATACAGATTAGCGTCATAAGGAGGTAATATTTGTCTAATAACTTTTGATTGTTTAAGATAGATAATGTTTACCAAATTTTCTAAATTCCTGCACTTCTCTGACATGCCCATTCGTGACTAGCATTTTACCTTTCTTCATCGTTTAAGGTTAAAACTGGAACTGATCGTAGTTTAACCTATCATTTTCCGGCAATAGAAAGCCTGCAATCAACCGATTTGAGTTCAGAGGTTAGATCTCAAATAATGTAGAGAATTTTCAAATTAAAGCTCCTGATCAGTAAATATCAATTCTAAACTAAATAAAGCATTATTCTATTGTTTAAAATGGTACTTTTATGTATGAAGTATGGCATCTTTTAAGAATAACAGAATTATAATAATGTTTTCATTGTGTAAAATGAAGTACCTAGTGGTTTATTTTATTTTAAGGAAATCGTACAAAAATGTTTATATCTTTGTCAATGCACTATTTTTGTTAACGTAAAAACAGCGGAGATAATACGAAGGATAAGACTAACTTGGATAGCTTTCGGGAAGATGAAATATATATTTAAAAATGGTGACATCCCTATAAACCTGAAGAGAAAGGTTTTTGACACTTGCCAGTAGCGATATATGGCCTAGAAACAATGGCACTAGCAAAAAAGACCGCCAATCAGCTAAGGGTAATGCAAAGAGCGATGGAACGGACGATGTTTAACATCAGTCTTAGGGACAGAAGAAGGAACGAAGAAATCCGACAAAGAACCAAAGTCGTGGATATAGTGACACGTGTCGCTGAAGTGGCAATGGGTGGGATACGTGGCTCGACAAGATCAATCAAAATGGACGTCTAAACTAACACACTGGCGACCAAGAGAGACAAAGCGTAGCGTGGAAAGACCACAAAGAAGATGGCTTGATGATATCAAACAACAAGCAAGAAATAGGTGGTTTCAGACAGCACAAGACAGAACAGCATGGAGAAACATGAAAAAGGCCTACGTCCAGGAGTGAACAAAATAAAATGGCTGAAAAATAAGAGAAGAAGAAAAAATACATACATAAAGTCACACCTTTTTCCCGTAGGGGTTAGCAGAGACCACTTATCTCGCAACTCTTCTTCAGACAATGCTACTATGACCTGATCATCGGCGTAAAGGAGGCATTTGACGATCAAATCATTCTTAGCGATCCATACGCACTCTCTTTCAAATATTTTAAACAATCGTCTATGTATACATACAATATGGTGCAATAAGAATATGGGAACGGACACTAAATCAAAGATCTACAAAACCGTCGTGAGGCCGGTGATGACATATATAGCAGAAACCAGGCCAGAAGCAGCGTAAACCAAAAGAGACAGCTGATATGAAGATACTCCTTAGAATGACTGGAAAGGCACTGCTGGATAGAGAGAGAAGCGAGAATATCAGAACAGCCTGTAAGATCAGGAACATCAATGACTGGGTAGCAAACAGGAAGAAGCAATGAAACGAACACATAGGTAGAATGGACAACCGCAGACTTGTGAGAATTGCTTGCGACTAGTCCCCATTGGAACGAAGAGACGTTGGGCGCCCCAGGAAACGATGGAGCGACAGCCTCACGCAAGTGAACGATAATTAAACAGGCGACTCGCCTAAAATCAAGAATGAAGAAGAAGTCTATGCATAAGTTAAACACCAAAAAATTTAACACCTTTTTCGATGTTAAACCAGTCCGTGTAAGCTCCGTTTATACTGACACAAGCAGTGAAATCCTCGTAAACGACAATGTCGACCACAACTCATTTCTTACCACTCAGTCTAGATGATAATTATTTTGTTATTTGATAATTACCAGTACGAAAATCTTACACAACTTACAAGTTCACAAAGGCAACACGTTAACAAAAAATCAAACACAATTAATTGGTTTTGTCCACACTTAACTAAATAAAATAAATAATGTTTACCAAGTTTGTGAAGTATTATGCCTGTATATATTTTTTAATGCTCCCACTTTCAGATCTTATATTAATGACTGGAAATAATTAAAATGTCATGAAAAACCCATCATAATAAATACAAATAAAAATGCCTAAATCAGCGTTTTCCCAAGAGTGGGTGGGTCGCAGACAAATTCTGCTGGGTCGCGGCAAAACTGTAAAAACACAAAAAAAATGTCTTTTACATATTATTTCTTTTAAATTGGTTAGTCGCTGGAAACAACGACTTTCAAAACTAAATTTTAAATCTTTTGAAACATTACATAAATTTATTGAAACCCATTCAAACCACGACAAAGAAGATTTACATCTTAAAACACTATCAGTTTCAATTCAAGAACATCTTCCGGAGCTAATAAATAGTTTTAAAGACTACTTTCCGGATATTTCTTCAAATAATATGTGGATTAAAGATCCTTTTTTTGTCGAAATTGAAAAGAAAGAAATGCTTAATCTTAGTGAACAAGAAGTTGATAATATAATTGAAATTTCATGCGACACCGATCTTAAAAAAGTGTGTAAAACTGTAACCACTAATTAATTTTTGGTTGCGCTGTCAAAAGGAATATCCAAGCGTAAGCGAAAAAGCGATACAATTTTTAATGCCTTTTGTCACCACTTATACGTGTAAAGCTGCCTTCTCAACCTTGGTGTACTTAAAAAAATAAGTATCGAAACAGATTGGATGTCGAACCTAATTTAAGAATAAAATTAACATTATTACTTCCTAATTTAAAATTGTTATGTGATGACAAACAACATCATCGAAGGACAAAATATGTAAAACAAAGTTTACTTCATTTACTAAAGTTTTAAATGAAGATAATGTTTTTTTAATTACTTATGTTTTTGTTACATAATTATTTTGCAATTTTTGTGTACGAAATAAACAAACAAATAACTTGTTTTTGATTAAAAAATAAAATTTGTTTTGTAAACAAATGTTTTTTTTTTCATAAGGTGGGTCGCGAATTATTTTATAACTTCATACCGGGTAGCGTTTAAAAAAGTTATGTTAAAGAGAACCAATTGTTAAATTGTCGACGTTTCGAAAGTTTATTGTATAAGTAAAAAAACAAGAACATATACATATTACAAGAGGATTCTAGAATGTAGTTTTAATGAGAACAAAATAAATTATGTAAAATAACAATCGTTAAAAAATAAAACGCTTCGAACAATTTACAGAAAATAACAAAGATTAGTACTTACATTTTGAGTGGCTTTTCGAGTTTAAAAAGGGTGAAACGATTCACAGACAGTTTAGTTTGTTTATTTCTTCGTGTCTGTGTTAAGGTCTTTCGTGAATATGTGTATTTATTTATATTTTATGTCGAATTTATTACTTCACCCTTTTAAACTCGGAAAGCCACTCTAAATGTAAGTACTTAGTTGTTTTCTGCAAGGTGTTCGAAGCTTTTTATTTTTAACTATAGTTATTTTACATCATTCATTTTAAAACTACATTCTAGAATCCTATTGAAATATGTATGTTCTTGTTTTTATACTTCAAAGTCCTGAAAATGAAACAATAAAGTTTCGAAACGTCGACAATCTAACAATTGGTTTTCTTCAGCATTTTGACCGAATTCCCGCTAACTGATTAATCAAATTGAAATCAAAGTTTCATGGAGAAAAGAATTAATAAGGGATTCAAATTTACTGACCCATGATCTATAAATCGTGTGCTGACATTACCATATCATGTATGCACGACTTAGCACCCCAAGTGGGGTTGTGCCGCTTTATAGAAGCTTTCTAGATTATGTTTTGGGTCTGATCGGGCCCTGTATTGTAATTTTCCGATTTATTAGCTTATTTTATTTCAGAGTTTTCGGTCCATTGCCTTTTCTTCAGCATTCACTATCCCTTTTCCCATCAAATCCTCTTTAGCTTCTTGTAACCTTGTTGATCTTTGTCTGCTCCGTTTTCTTTTTTGTGCTGCGACCCAGTTCATGATATACTTATCTTACGTGTCCTAACAACTTAAGACTTTGTTATTTAATTTTAATCACCAAATTTTCGTTTTCTAGTAATCGTTATTTTTCTCCATTTATTCTGTTTCCATATTGGCCATCTTCCATAGAATTGCTCTTAAGATTTTTCGTTCTGTCACCCTTAATCTGTCTTTGTCTCTTTTCGTATTGGTCAAAACTTCAGCAAACATTAGCACAAACTTATTTAGAATCCTTGTGATTTGAAACGAAAAAGCGACACTAAAAAGAGACAATATATATCATAGCATTAAGTCTGCAAAAAAATCATACTACTCGGCCTCCTCTTTGTGTGCTGCTTCGTAGCCTTCCCACTCTTGTCTACGAAGCATTGTAGGTATGTGTGCGCCTGTATATTGCTGAGCCAAACCGAGAGAGCGAGCGTCGTATAGTGAGTGTTTTTTTTTACTGAAAATAGTCGCAAAATGGGAAGACCTTTCGTGTGGGCCGTGGAAGGGGGAGTGATTATAGTAAGGAGATAATTGTGCACCCGCTTTTTGAAAAGTTGCAGTGTATATGTTAGTATATTTATCTCATTCTCTCGAAGATTAGTTTTCTGAAGTTTTACTTCTACTGCGTGGGAACTTCACACACACTCATTTTTTTTATTCTCGCGAAAAATTGAACGAAAGGGAAAATTTAGCATAACGTAATTATGTACAAGGTATTTATCTAAAATATTAGGTAACATTGGAATTTTTTAATTAGGTACATTATATCTCAATAAATTAATAATACAATACAAAATAGCAACTTATGGTCATATCCTGTTCATAAATCTAAAACCAGAATTTCTTACTGGGTTTCTGCTCTCTATGTAAAAACACTTGAACATCGTGTTTGAGATTGTGTAGAGCGCTGTACAGCAAATCTACAAACGGTAGAATGCTGTATTTGCAGCGCGCACTTTAAAGCGGAGTTAGTTAAATAACCACAAGGTGGCACAAGTTGCTTTAGTAGAATTTATTATGAAAAATATTTTAGTTGATACCATAATTTACATTCCATTGCATAACTAATTATTCATCTTATGAAAAGTTAACAACCTGTGATACATAAATAATTAATTTTGCAATACCAAACAAGCGAGAATGATTTTTTCTGCTCGTCTAGGAATTTTTACTAATTTGCTAAATAGAGTTTTTTCCTTATTTTAATTATCAGCATCTTAGTTTATTTTAACGTAATTACGATTGAAGCTAACAATTGAATTATACTTTCCGGATGAGGATTTCAAAAAACATTAGGTCACAATAAATGGTCAATTTATTAGCTAATTAGACAAACTTACGTTATGTTTTTTGGAAAAACCTAAACAACTTTCATTATTTTTTAAAAATAGAAAATGGAATACAATTCTTCCAATTAAAATTTTTTTTACAGATAATTACGCCAATTTATTATTAAATAATTGTTATTGCTTCGGTAGCATTTTTTTTAAAGTAAAGTTCTTGTTTATTGTTTTGAAAAGATTCATCCGTTGTTTCTTTTTCTAAATATTTATTTAAAATTTATTCCACCTTATGCAAACTTGAAAAGTAGGTTATATTTATTACCAATTACTCCAAAAAAAACTCGTTTCATTTATTGACGAATGTACTAAAAAGATATAATACAGTCGCACTTCGGAACAAAGAATTCATGTAATAAATTTCTTCAGGACTCTCCCATCAGCAATACTAGCCCGAAAATCAAACAGTTTTCAAAAATTTTTGCCAACCAAGATATTCTCCTTCGGCCAGGTGCTCACCTGCTGTTAATTTGGCCTTGTAGGATTTCCTGTAGCAGCCCGTCTCTATTTGGGTTTCTCATTATGTGGCTGAAATACTGAAGTTTCCGACATTTTACGGTATCTAACAGTTCTGGTTCTTCTCCTAGTAGTCTCTTTGGTGAGTGTCCAGGTTTCTACGCCATACAGAAGGACCGAGAAAACGTAACAACGCAAGAGTCTAAGCTTCATGTCTAAGGATAGATTATGGCTGTTAAAAAGCGAGCTCATTTTAATAAACATAGAGCGGACCTTCTCGATGCGACATCGTATTTCTTAAGAGTTGTCCCATCTCTCGTTAATGATTGTCCCCGAGTATGTGTACTGCCTTACTCTTTGTATTCTATTGTGATTGATGTATAAACTGTTTTCCGAGATGTTTCTTTTACTTACTATGAGAAGTTTGGTTTTTTATATATAATTTTTTATAATTGACAGATATGCAAATTTTTTCACAAATGTTTACAGCAAAATGAATAATATTATCACAACAGTCTCAGCAGTTTGAACTTAAATTAAAATAAAGTGGGCTTTGCTGTCACCAAAGCATTTAGTATGGTTCATTCAAGTCTGTCGATAGCGTGGGTAAATGAAATCTTTTAATTTGATTTTAAAATCAATCCTTACAATGAACTTGCAACAATACGCAGTGGCGGGTTAAGTAGAACACAAAAAATAATTATGTTTAAGGAGGTTTCAATCACCTGTCTTCTGTCTGACATAAAGGGTGTTTTATTTGAAAATTTAATTATTTGTGCCCAGTAATTTAAAACTATTCAAAGTATTATTGTCATATTTAGTGGAGAGTGTAAGTACTATACACCCTACTTAATTATGTTCATGAACGTATCTGGCTACTACTAAAAGCGTACGACAGGGGCAAGTGACTGGTTAATCCCTCCCAAATTCTACACCACTGGGGGATTGCAATTTTATCACAATTTTTTTATTTTCCAATACTTTCTACGTGAATATTGTACTGCTTTTCCATGGCGATAAAATTAATAATTTTTGAGATATTTCGAGTTAAACATGAAGCTACACAATTATTTTGATTTCAATATGTATTAATTATGCCGGTGCTCCATGTTTAACCCGAAATATCTCGAAAAATAATAACTTTATCGCCATGGAGAGAGAGTATAATATTCACGAAGAAAGTATGGAAAAATCGAAAAATTGTAATAAAATTGCAATTACGCCATTGGCGTAGAATTTGGGAGGGATCAACCAGTCACTTGCCCCTATTGTACGCCTCTGGTAGTAGCCAGAAACGTTTATTCAACATAATAAGTAGGGTGTATATTACTTACACTTCCCACTAAATATGACAATAATACTTAGTTTAAAAGTACTGGGTACAAATAATTTTTAAATTTTAAAATAAAACAGACAGGAGACACATTTTATTTAGGTGATTTGGGTTGAATCTTTATATTTTGAGTTCAGGATTCTACAGTTGAAATATTTCCAATTAGTAATGAAACACCCTGAATATAGATAGATTTTATAATTGACATCTATTTTTATTGGTTGCATTATGTTTGACGTACGTCATGTTAAATAAGTCGTAATTCAGGAAAAGCTATTTATAATAATAATTATTGTTACATAAATTTTAAATTTTTAAAAGTGTTTTAAACTAAAATATCTCAAATATAACTGATGTGATTGATGCAAAGTATGCAGTAGTTTTTCAAAGTGTCCACGTCACTGTGTTGGCTCACCCCTGTGTGATAAAACTTACCATTTCTTCGATAATTTGAATAATTCCTGTCACAAATTTAATATTAAAATCGACCGCAAAAGGTGATTACCCCTTTTTAAATATTGACGAAAACTGCATAAGCAAATTCTTTTGTTCACTGCAAGAAAGATACCAGTTAAAAGAAAAAATCTTACTTCTTTGAATTAGATCATTTGCATAGGCACTTGTGGTTTGTGGATATTGCGAATTATAAAAATCTTGTACATATAAAACTATTACAGTGTAAGTTATTTGAATAAATGTAATTAATTGACTTGAGTAGGTAATGTGTCTAAAAAATAAAAGGTATAAAAACTATTTATTTATTCAAGGACGGCAACATGAACAATTCACATTATTACTCTTAAAATTGTCTTATTTGATTAATTTAAAATATACACTGTGTTCATTTGAAAAGGACCCACCATTAATATTTCATTAATATGCGACATATTAAAACAAAATGCCAAAACACGTGAACTTTTAACTTGAGGGGTCATAATAGGTATCAGGTCATACCTCATTTAAAAAGCCTGGTAAATCTCTATTGTTTAAAATTGGCTTTTTACCAAACCTGACGCCTCCAGTAAGGAGGGTGTGAAACTGACGTCTATGACATTAGCACTAAAAGGTGTCCCACTCAACTTAAAAGTTGACGTCTTTCGGCATTTAATTTCAATATGTCGTATTTCTGAAATATTAAAGGGGTGGGCCACAACCTCTTTTGCCACAATTTTTAACCTTTTATACTCATTCTTTGCTTTGTTTACATCCCAAATCGTTGCCTTTTGCGTTCTTTGTGCCAATCCAGCCAGGCTTTCTTTTTCTCTGACACTGCTTTTTGAATATCTACGCTCATTTTCTGTTACTTGCATCCTTTCCTTCTTTAACTTACACCACACACTTTAATGTTCCATGATTCCTTCCTTGAATGGCTTCCACAATTCTTCAACCTTGCATGCTTCATTTAAACTATCAAATTTCTCGATCAATTTACTAACGAACTCCTCTTTTATACCTTTTTTTTGTAAATTCACAATTTTATACGCTCTAGCACACTACTTGATTCCTGCACACGATGCCGCCAACGCTTAAAGAGACCTCTTATTCGGCTCATTACTAAGAAGTGGTCTGCGTGAATACCTGCACCGTGGTGTCCATTACTTTCTTTGCCAATCTTTCATCCACAATTACGAAATCAATTATACTTCTCTGGTATCCTTCTTGTCTTGCGTACATTAGTTAATATTTATAAAATTTACAAATCTTTGTCATTTCATAAACAGCTATTTTTAATTGTGATTAATATTTACACATTTAATTTTAATTTTATAAATATTTATTTACTTTTTTATCGTTATTGTAACAAGTAAATTTTATCTTTGCTACAATATTTAAGCTTAGCATGATGATAAGAGTATTACTTAATTTTTGTGCGATTTCGTAAGACAGCATTAAAATTAAAAGTTAACGCCTGAAGAGGCAATGAAATATACTTTTCTTAAATCTCTAAAACAACAGTTATGACTATTTTTAGTGTTAAATGTAATCACGTTATAGTAAATGTGTTATAGGAAAAGTTATTAAGATCCATGTATGTTTTATTTATGCAATGCAAGTACATCGGTAATTCCCAGTTACCGTTCAATTTTTCCGAAAAGCCTTTTACTATTTATATTATGGATAGTAAACAATATAAAATGCAAATCAAAACTATTATAATGAAATAAAATAATGCATAACCTTGAATGACCTTCCTAGCGTTTAAAATGATATCCAAATGAAAATTATTTCAATGTTAACAAACACCTATTTCTATGTGTACCATGTAAAATCTGAAGTATATTTTGTAAAAAATATCACAATTCGAAAGCCATGCTGCCTCTCAAGAACTTCGACCTATCAGATCTTTTGTGCATAATTCTTAATCTATTCAAGGCCCGGGATTCCGAGACTTCGAGTAAAGTTTACAGTTTCCTGGGGGCTAAGTTTCTGATATCGAAGGGCTTTAGGGAGGCCCCTCCCAGAAACTTGAGCCTCTCGCAGAAAAGCGCTGGGCATTCGCAAAGCAAATGTTCTGCAGTTTCAGCGAAGTTCTCGCAGTAGCGGCAACTATCACTCTCTGTTTTGCCCATCTTTTTCAGGTGGTACCTTAGAGGGCAGTGTCCAGTGAGGAGTCCCGTCACCAGTTTCAAGTCTTTCTTGTCCAACTCGAGAATCTGTTTAGCTTTCCTGGGTGAAAGACTTACTAGCCTTTTCGCTTGCCTTTGTCCTGGCACTTCATGACAGTGAGATTTGATTTCATCTGTTTCCCAGCGTCGAACCTCTTCTTTTAAGTGGGCTTTGGAAAGTCCACAGAAGGGTTCTGTGCCGGAAAATTTTGTATCTGTCCCTTCTTTGGCAAGGCAATCTGCTTCTTCGTTGCCTTTAACTCACTTGTGGGCTCTTCGCAGCCCTGCCATGATACATTTCAATAATGTTTTATTATGTTCAATTAAAAAATTAATATTTCAGTTACATTTAATGAGCACGCCAATTTCATTCGTTTGGGCTAAAGCACATTGTGGTATTACGGGGAATGAATTAGTGGACACTATTGCAAAGAAAGCCTGTAACTCAGGGATGAGAATATCAATGCTAAACTGGAAAGATATTTTTAACGTTTTTCGGAAAGAGATCAGAACGAAATGGAGAAAACAATATGAGGAGTATACAAAAAATATAAACAGCCAAAATTTTAATATACACCCAACGTTATAATATCCCACATATTGATTGTTGGAATTACAACAAACACAAGTCTGCCATCATCTCACGTCTGAAGATTAATCATGGTCGTTTTCCATCACATTTATTTAAAATCGGCGTTATAAACTCTCCTAACTGTGTAACATGCAACACCATAGGGGATACAAATCACATATACTTGGAGTGCTACAAAAACATTGACCATATCTCCTTCTTATATAGTGAAATTATAAATAAAACTAATTTACAACTGCCTGTAAATATACCTACATTGTTATCCCAACCCGACAAATTTATTTTTGATAGCCCGATCAATTTCACATTAATCGCTAAAATAGATATATAACAATAAATATACAGAAACAATTTTAATTAAAAATAATAATAATAAAAAAAAAAGAAATAATAAAACAAACTGTGGCAAAAGGTCCTGAACCAATGCCATCCCCTTCTCCAACAAAAAAAAAAAAACTTCTTTGTGACCTGGAACCCACATCAGAGTAACCTGATTGTTTGCTGCCAGTTGTCTCAGTTTACAGTCCCAAGTCAGCTTAGACTCGCAAAAGTATGACTTCAGAGCTTTTAGTACTGCTTGGCTATCTGATAAAATATAGATTTCTGCCCTTCGGGTGTTTCTTTCGATAATAATGAGGTATAATAGTAAGTACAAAAAATACCAGTCTACTTTTAATTTTGTGTATTATATTTTTAAAAATTCGGGATTCGCAAAATCGGACCCATTACTATAACTTTGAGTTAAAAACTTTAATTTTGGAAACGAAAGGTTTATATTTAAAATGGCAACATTTTAAAATGAAAACTTAAATTTTTTACAATTTCTAAATATTTTTTTAATAATAACAATTTGTCAACGTTGTGCATCGGATTTTGTGCTGCATAAACTAGAATTAGAATGAAAGGGAGAGTGATGCCGTGATGGCTGTCCCATGATGAAAAATGGATTTTCTGCAAAAAATGTTTCAAATTTCTTGAAAATCTTGACCTGCAGAATATGGTTGTGCCAATAATTGCGTGATTATCAATACCAGTACGGTGATTTCATTCACAAAAATGACTAATAAGTAGGTTATCCTTATCTTTTATTAAATATTTTACTTTCCATGCGATCAAGCTGTTCATTTAAATATTGTTTTATCATGATTTTTCAAGATTATGATAATAGCTGATTAAGGATTCATTATATTCCCACGGGTTAGTGAAAGATACAATTAATACAATCTTAGTTGAGCTAAAATAACTTTTAATTTAGTAACTATGTTGGTTGACATTCTTTTTATATTTTCATGTATAGTAGAAGTCAGAGATAATGTTTGTCTTTTCTTAATTATATATACATACATACATAAAGTCACGCCTTTTTCCCATAAGGGTAGGCAGAGACCTCTTCCTTCCACTTGCTACGGTTCTTACACACATCTTTTGCTTCCTCTACTTTCATCAGTGCTCTCATACATGCTCGTCGATTGTTGGTATTCTTGACCTGGCCTTTTCTCAAAACAATGTTGATCTGATCAAGATATGTTCTCCGAAGTCGACCTCTACTGACTTGTCCAGTCCACTCTATTTATAAATTTTTTTCGTCAATCTTCCTTCATCCATCCTTTCAACGTGTCCAAACCATCTAAGCATTCCTTTTTCTATCTTTGTAACCACATCTTCTTTTACACCACAGCGTTCTCTTATCTCACTATTCTTTACCTTATCCAACCGAGTCACTCCGGCTATACTTCTCAGACTACTCATCTTCGCAGCATTAATCCTATGTTCATGCTTCTTCTGCCAAACCCAACATTCACTACCATACATAAGTGTAGGAACCAACACACCTTTATGCACAGCCAGACGTGCCTTTTTTGACACTTTCTGGCTATTCATAAAGCTATGCAGTGCCCCTTTCATTTGTCTTCTTGCCAACACCCTTCGCTCAATGTCACTGTCATACTTTCCATCTCTCGTAAACTTTGAAACCGAGTACACAAATTCATTTACTTGTTCCACTCTTTCTCCCTCATTCGAAACTCCACAGTTTGTCATGCTTTCTTTTCGTTCAAAAACCATTACTTTTGTTTTGCTTACATTTATTTTCACCTTTTTTATTTTCAGGGCATCATAACATTAACTATCGCCTGCAGATCCTCTTCAGATGACGCTAATATGACTTATATATCAGAATTATTAATCGAAGGTAAAATTAAGGGAAAATGAGACCTGGCCGCAGGCTAAAAAATATACGCGATTGGACTGGCATGAACACATCAGCTTTGATTCATGTAGCCATGGATCGCAATAAGTATGCCGAAATTGTTGCCGACCTTCATTGAATGAAGATGGCACCTGAAGAAAAAGATTATTAATATATCTATTAATAAACACAAATAGACCGCATTCATAAATTCCAATACCGCAAAAATAATTTATGCCTGGCATCAAGAAAAAAAAATGACATAATACAACATTTTATTATACACAGCCTTCATAGATTACGAGAAAGCCTTCGATTCTATCGAGCATTGCGTAATTCTAAGTGAGCTAGAGCTGGCCCGTGTCGACCATAGATACACGAACATACTGAAAGAGATTCGCGAAAACGCGAAAGTGGCAGTGAGAATACACGAAACAACAGATTTCTTACCTGGCAAAGGGGAATTAAACAGAGCGACACAATCTCACCCCGACGCAAGCCCTAGAAGGAGTTACTGTAAGCGGTTTTGTGCCTAATTGTTTGCTATTATCAGCAAAGAATATTTTGAGTTGTTTCAAGTCCGGCTCTAGACCTGCTGTAGGCTTTATTCTTTGAAGTGCCGAATTTTTGAAACGGGAAAAATTATTTCTGACTTCAGCTATACTGCCAAATAAAAAGGGGGTCCAAACCGGCGCCTCCCAATTATTTATTGCAAGTAAAAACGAATTAATAGCGAAAACTATGATGTGAACTACAAGATATTGTCGTGTCACAATCATTTTTCCAAAAGCAGAGCAGGAACGAGAATTGTTCTAAATTATTTTAAACACATAAACTTTATCTACTTAAATATTATAAATGTTACAATTATTATGTAAAGAATTTATATTAATAATGACATGGAACAAGTTGTAAATCATCCAGAAATTTGTGATATGGCAAGACTCAAATTAGCTTAAATATGTTTGGAAAAAATAGTAAAAATAATAAGGGGTTTACACCAATTTATATTTGCTGGTACTTTTTTAGCATACATCAATACGTAAATGAATGGTTTTATTTGTATACTATTTCTTGATAATATAAAAGTAAATACCTCTGTAAATTATTTACAAATACTAACTAGATAAAATAGGACATTATTCAAAGGTGAATCCCCTTAATGTTTTAAAGGTAAACTTGCATGTTTTTCCAACAACATTTTACAAGGACATTTTAGAGGAAATTACACCAAAATTGAAAACAGTAACTTTAATAAGTTTAACTGTGGAATGCAAGGGTTAAAAAATACATTTAGGTACTAGGTACCTTCTTCTTCTTTAGGTGCCATCTTCGTTCCGAAGTTTGGCTATCATCAAAACTTTGCGTATTTTTGATACTGCAGATCTAAACAGTTGGAAATTGTTGTAATTGTACCATTCTCTTAAGTTCTTCAACCATGAATTCCTTCTTCTTCCTATGGATCTTTTGCCCAATACTTTTCACTGAATAATAAGTTGTAGTAACTGGTATTTATCTCCCCTCATAACATGTTGCAAGTATTACAGTTTGCGCTTCTTAATAGTAAGTATCAATTCTTTCTCTTTCTGCATTCTTCGCAAAACCTTCACATTTGTCACTCTCTGTGTACACGATATTCCAAGTATTCTACGGTACATCTACATTTCAAATGCTTCTATCCTCTTGGTATCGAACTTTTTCGATGTCTACGCTTCCATTCCGTAGAAAAGAACCGACAGCACGTAACATCTCACAAGGCGAATTTTAAGCTTAAGGCTTAGATCTCGTCCGTAGAACACCTTCTTCATTTTAGTAAATGTGGCTCTAGCTTTTTCTTCTCTGATCCTGATTTCTTCAGTGCTATCGTTATTTTCGTTGATAACAGTTCCCAGATAATTATATTTTCTCTCACGTTCAATTTTTTGACCATGTACAGTTATGTCAGGGAAGTTTTGTGACGTGGTTTAGATACCACCATTATTTTTGTTTTGCTGATGTTATGTGTTAATTCGTATTCTTCTCTGCATTCTACTATTCTGTTAATTAGTATTTGAAGATCTTCTGGAGTTTCTGCAATTACAACCGTGTCATCGGCATATCTTAAGTTGTTTATTGAAATGCCATTTATTTTAATACCTATATCTTCCTCTGACAGTACTCTGTTTATGATGTCTTCTGAGTATAGGTTGAATAAGATTGGTGAGAGTATACATCCCTGTCTTACGCCTTTCTTAATCTCGATTTCCTCCGTTTTTTCTTGCTCTATTCGAACATTTGCTTTTTTGTTATAGTAAACCTTGGAAATAATCCTGATGTCCCTTTTATCCAAGTTTTTTTCTACCAGCTGTCTCATTAGATGATCGTGACGTACTTTATCGAACGATTTGTTAAAGTTAATGAAGCACATTTTGGCATATTTTGGTTTATATCTAGACATCTTTGGCACATGACATTAAGTGCAAATAGTGCTTCTTTTGTTCCAAGTCTGTTCCGAAATCCGAATTGAGTTTCACCAATATCCACATCTAGTTTTTTGTGAATTCTTGTGTGAATCACTTTGAGGAATCAATTAAAATTATAACTAAAGAAAAAAAAAATTCTTCTAATGGTAAGCGTAATCCTGATGCTTTAATAGAAAATTTAAAATATTTGTATTAAATTTAGTTAGGTATAACCTTTAATCTCTCAGATCAGAGATGTCTAGTCTTTTTTTATTTTGTAAAATATTGGCATCCGTGCTGAAACCCCTTTTATTTCCACGAGTTATGAAAATAAAAAGCAATTAAAAACTTTCTCGCGTTAGTACATAATGCAGAGTAAGTAATAGGCGTTTCTCTCTGGAACCAAAATTGCTGATATACATTTCTGAACTTTACCTTGAGTTCTTCGTTAGTGCTTAGTTCGATCAGTTCTTGTTCTATAACACCCGTTACTTCGATATCGTGATATGAAGATTGATAATTCACTGTGATATTTTCATGGTCTACCTTCTTCTTTAGTCTCAGTGATCCAACTTTGGATGTAGGCCTCCCCATTTCAATCCACCATTGTCTATTTTGCGCCATTTGTTTCCAGTTAAGTCCACCAATCTTTTTTATGTCATCTCCTCTATGTCTTTTATCTAGCCTATGTGAAATAAAGCAATGAAGCTTTATTTCATTATTCCATCTTTTGTCTTTCAGACGGGCATTATGTCCTGCGAAACTCCATTTTAGACGGGTGGTATGTTCTCCTGCATCTTTCACTTTTGTTTTACTTCTAATTTATTTGTTTGTTTTTCTATCACCAAGTTTCACTCCCAACATTGATCTTTCCATCACTCTTTGTGTCTTTGTAATTTTATCCATATTAGCCTTGGTAAGCGTCCAAGTTTGTGAGCCATAAGTGAGTATAGAAAGGATACATTGATCATAAACACTTTTCAGATATTGTTGCATTTTACTAATTTTCAGTATCCAGCTCAGTTTTCCAATATCTGTCCAAGCAAGCCTTATTTGTATTGTAATTTCCGCAGTTTGATTTTCCTTGTCTACTTTTATTATTTGTCTTAGGTATATGTATTCGCTTACCGTTTCCAAATTTTCCTTATTGAGTGTTATCCATTTGAATTTTAGTGTATTCGTCATTATCTTTGTCTTCTACAGATTCATCTTGAGATCTACTTCTTCCGAAGCTCTCAATAGTTGAGTAATCATGGTCTGCAATTCTTCGAAACTTGTAGCGATTATAATTATGTCGTTAGCATACCGCAGATGGCTTAGTGTTCTTCCATTAATATTTATTCCTTTGTCAGTCCAGTCGATGTTCTTAAACACGTCTTCAATAGCTAGTGTAAACAATGTTGGTGCGATAACGTCCACTTGGCAAACTCCTCTGTTAATTGGTATAGGTTTAGTGTTCCCACCTATCTGTAATATCATTGTTGCTTTTTTGTATATATTGTGTATGAGAATTCTATGGCGAAAGTCTATTCTGCAGTTATTCATAGCTCTCTCTCTTGCCCAAAGTTCTATGGAATCAAAGGCTTTTTCATAATCGATAAAGCCAATATATAAGTCTAGGTGATATTCATTTGCATTCTCTATCAGCGTTCTTATGGTTAGAAGATGAACCATGATGGTTTTATTTCTTATGAGGTATCCTAAATGTTCAAATATTCTCTTATTGAAATTTAAAGTTAGTTAAAAAATTCCATTTAAAAATATTGTCATAGAGAAATAGCACCTTAAACCGTTAATCAGTTAATATTTTATACATACATGTATATAACCGAAAATGGAAAATGAAATTACATTAAAAATGAATAATCTATTGAAATATTTGTTTACAAAGAATTAATGTAGGTACATCCGGAAAGAATGATCGATAAAATGTATCAATGATTAGATGTCAATGGCAGTCAATAGTAATCACCGATAACAGCTGATTGATTGACTGTGTAAAATTATTGGTTATTGCAAAAACGTCGATTTGTAATAGTTATGTAAAGTATATCAATCCTTTACAGATCGTGTGTTGAATGCATTATGCTTTATTTCCTTTTTTAATAATTTAATTTGAATTTTTTTATACAATCAACATTAAAATCTGCAATTGCATTAATAACAATTACCTAGCATTTATTAGTTAATAACCATTATTTAAACATAAAAAACTATTAATAACAATGAATTTTCAAAAACCATAAATTATTTATAATTTGCTACAGTTTTTTCCACCGTACAAATAATTTAAGAATTTGTTTAAAATATATGTATCTATATAAAAGTCTCATGTCACAATGTTTGTCTGGGATAAACTCCGGAACTATTTAACCAATTTTTATGAAATTTAGCTCACTTTGTGGAATTTGGTCCAACTTAAAATATAGGATAGTTTTTATCTCAATTATTAACGCAATATTTTTTTAATGGAAATTAAATGTTTATTATAGAACAGTAGTATGGAATTATGACAGTCTTCTTCTTCTTCTTCTTCCAGTGCCTGTCCGTTACCGGACGTTGACGATCATTCTGGCATTAATTATTTTTTCAACTGCGGCCCTGAATAGACCCGTGTTGAAGGTTGCAAAACAAGTTTGCAGGTTTTTAAGCCATAAGATCCTCGTTCTGCCTGGTCTCCTCTTTCCAAGCACCTTTCCCTGTAGGATAAGCTGTAACAGACCGTATCTTTCGCTGTTTCTCATGATGTGTCCTAAGTATTCAAATTTCCGACTTTTGGCTATACTCATGATCCCCATTTCCTTGTTTAAAATGTCGAGTAATTTTTTTGTTTGTAACATCCAAGGGATTCTTAGTATACGTCGATACAGCCACATCTCAAATACGTCCAACCTTTTACTGGCTGCATCTGTTACAGTCTATGACTCAACTCCATACAGGAGCACAGGAAACACATAGCATCGGAGAAGTCGTATTTTAGTTCTTAAGTTTAGAAAGTGGCATTTAAACAATTTCGACATTTTAAAAAATGCAGCACGAGCCCTCTCTATTCCACAACGTATTTCGAGAGAATGATCCCTCTCTCGTTGATTGTAGTTCCCAAATATGTTGTAGTCTCTACCTTTTCAATGACTGTATTATTTATAATAAGCTGCTCAAGTAGTGGTGGATTTTTGCTTATAACCATGTATTTTTAGGTTTCATAAGATTCTAACTGATGGCGGTGTAAGTTAACTTAATGACACAACACATTTTTGCTATCTAGGTTGTGTAAACATCCAGTGGATGGCGCCGTGTTTTGATTTTTTGATGCTTGACCTATTTTGATGAAATATTTTGGCATTCTTCAGGTTAGCCCGGCGGGTGATCCTGTAAAGTTTGGTAGCAATCGGATCTACGAAAGGGTTGAAAGAGAATTAAAATATAAAAACTATTAGAAATGCCAATTAGTGTCAAATTCATAGTTTTCGGGGTCGCTGAGTTTAATAGTGATATTCTCAAGGCAGGCAAGCTAAGAAAGGGGTGAGAGGGAGTTGAAATATAAAAACTAATAAAAATGACCGATATTAGTGATACTACCAAAGCAGGAAATCCAACGTTGGGGCAAGACAACGACTACCGTGTTCCGCTAATATAATATATAGATGTTCTTATAAAAATTAATAAAGGCAAACAATTATTATTTATTTAACCCACAATACCACAAACATAAATTAAGCCATTTTAAATTTACCCACCTTAAAATGTTAAGTATTTCCGAATCACTAGGTAATTAATTGATAATGCTAATTATTTTATTGTAAATAAATTTTAGTTCTATGCCTGCCTTCTTGACTACTTTTATTATTATCATTTACGATTTTTTCATCTCAATTTTTTGTTTTCGAAACATCATTTTAAGATGTAAATTTCAGTATATTTGACTAACTTAAACTTAAAGCCCCAATTTAAAAAAAAAACTGGGGGCAACTGCCAAAATAATATTAACCCCAACGACTATTTCTAAGATTTAAAAGTGATAGATATAGAAATTTAGTTGCGGGTATGAATATATTTGGCAAGTTTCCTAGTGACATCGCTCTATACTTGAAATTAGCTGAGCATACACTGGTAGTGATCTGATAAAACTAAAAATACACGGTAGATGAAAAAGCATGTAGATAGTATTAAAAATATTTTCAAGACTACCTATCCATGTCTAGTTGTGTAGATTGTCGATCTTCGGAAGAATATAAATTTCAGAAATCTATTCAAGTCCAGGATCAGGAATAAATATCAGAGTTGTACATTTAATTTTAATAGAGTAAATAAAGCAATGAAATAATTTAATAGTACACAATAAAATATACTATAGATATAAATATTTCGGATTATAATAAAAGTAGGTAATAAAAATCAAAGGGTTACAAGACGAAAGATGGTTTATAAAAGAGAAATCTGCAAGATGCTGATCGAAGGAAAAAGAGCGAAAAAAGTAAATTAGTTTGTATACTTGGGTTCAAAGTTTACAAAAGACGGAAAGTATAACTGTGATATTGTGTTAATAGGAAAACAAACGAATGGGGCCCTGTATAACGTTATGAGCAGCCAAAATTTGTCAAAAGAGACACGACTGACTGTGCATAGAGAAGTGCTGGTCCATATACTTATGTATGGTAGTGAATGTTGGTGAGTAGCGAATTGTGGTCGACATTGTCTATGTATGGGGTAAGCGGTATTTTAATATGAGCACTGAAATCACTTTACAGTGATTTCCACAGCTAATATTTTAATATTTAAATGACATTTTCTAATAACCTATTATGCCGCACCAAACAATAAATCCAAATTTTGTTTGAAATCGTCTTTGTGACGTGATTTAAAGATTTTCTATAACCCAGTGATGAGTATTATGTCTGTTGAAAACTCCGCAATTTGTAAATCGCGTTTTATCCATCCAAACTATTTTTATGCAACATCATTCATTAAATCTTATTCTTCGGGGAAAATCATTTGCGATAAACATTTCACTATCATAAGTTTGTATGGATGGTATTTATTAACGCCCAGTATTCGATGAGCGGATATCCGTTTCATTGGCAATATTTCTAACCGATGCTGTGGGGTTATTGTTAGTGTATTATAACACAGCATCCGTTCTCTTCTGATTTTCAACTCCATATTAACGTTTCCTGGGTTTTTCAAAACTTCCATTATTCAGTAAGTTTAGTTCAAGATCCCTAAAATATCTTGGGCTTGGTTGATGCCGTTCAGGGTATTTATTTTCCTGTATATATATATATATATATATATATATATATATATGCTTGTTAAAAAGTATAGATGTCGTGACTGGCGCTTTTCGCGTAGAACTTCATGTATACTTGGTAGGAGTCGAAGCTGTGTTCAGTTGAGGTAGACCTGCCCTATGCTGATGAGGGGCAACACACTCCGAAACCCGGTCCATAGGTGGTTACTTCGGATGGATAAATCTAATATTTCATTCTCTTACTTAACAAGCATCTGCATATTGTTACCCGAAATGGGGTATTATACACGATTATGTATCAGATGTAATTCAATGCCTGTCGCGGCATATAGTCAGAAGAGTAGTTGTTTTTTGATACATAATCGACCCCATGAACCTATAATATAGGTGACAGACAGTGAAATCAGCTGGTTTTTAAAAAATCAGTCAAACATTTTTCACATCCATTCACGCTGTCGAAAAATGTTTATAGTTTACTATAAATATAATATTATAGTTTTTTATAAATTTTGCAGATATATATATATATATATTGTTATGACATGATAATTTGTTTAAAGTAACGCTTTGTAAAAGTAATATGAAATCTGTAAAGAATAGAATTTAAAATATTGGTCTTATAAAAAAAGAGAGTTAGTTAAGAATTTAAATTTAAAAAGGGCAGACGTATTTTTTTTAATAGTTTGAAAATTGTAAAAGAAAAATATAGACGTGATTTTAAAGATAATAATTATAAAGTGAATGTATTATAAAAATCAAAATCTAATAATAATAATAATATAAAAGTAAAAACCAAATTTATCAAAAAAAATCAGCAGTTTCTTGAGACAATTTCCAAGACATAGACATAGAATATATATATATATATATATATATATATATATATATATATATATATATATATTATATATATATATATAACAATTCTTTTTGTAGCTGAATACAATTGTAAATGTAAAATTTTTTGGGGATGCAGCTGTTTTTTATTAAAACTCTTTTTTTTACTTTTTTGTAAAAGCTTTCGAAATAATTTTTATTTCTTCATCAGTTACTCTGAAATCATAGTATAATAATGGACAATTTTTTAAAAAAATATATACTTACAGTATACGAGTTAAATATAAATAAATATCCAGAATATGAAAAAAAAATTTGACAGTAGTTAATGAAAAGTCAATATTAAGTTGTTTAATGGAAGATAAATATAAAGGATGTAGTAGAATAGTAAATATATATGCTGCATCAGCAACAGATAGTTTCTAAAAAAAATTTTCTTATGGCATTGGTCGGTTTATGATATCTATACATGTTTAATATTTCTATGCTCGTATTGTGATGCAACATTGAGGATTGTAAAAAAGTGGCTTAATTCATTAACCTAATCTGCCGATTTAGAAAATTTGGTTCCGGTTTTGATAACTCCTTCAATTTGAGACCCATTAGATGAATCATAAGCTGTTAATGTTGATAAATATTTTGTACACAATGAAAATATGTGTAAAGTAGCAAGTTTCGTAATGTCACTTGAAATACTTTTATTTAGGTGTATATATATCTACGTGGACGTTGAACTCTTTAAAACTTTACAGTTATGTGGAGAGTACATTTTTCCCAATGATAATTTTAATTGTACCAAATTTTTTTATTACCATATCTGGTCTATTTCTAATTATTTTTTCCAAAACAAATATAATATAGCTTTTAATTTATTTCATAGATATGAATTTATTAATTTTTCACTTTAATACCCAGTAATTTGTAAACAAAATTATCATTTTGGGAAACTCTTATTTTACCATTGTGTATAAAACTGCATTGCATTTATTTGTATAAATTTTGCAACTAGTTAATTCAAAAATTATCCAGTTCAAAACAAAAGAAAAAATTGCTAGTTTTTTTAATAAATCGTTTACCTTTTAGTGCATACTTTACAAATGAGTTGTATTATTTGTTATTTAAAATCCTTATCAGATAAAATTTAAAGTGACACAATTTTAATGGAATTCCTAAACTTGATAATTGTTAAACATTATTGTGCTTGAATTTACAACAATATTTATGTTAGCATAATGTGGCGTACTTTACCTCTAAAAATAATCGCTGCAGTATTTATAAGGATATTTTAGGAATCGTTTTGTTAAATAAATAATTATTTTTAGGGCAAAAGTTTAACTTCCTTTTAAAGGTTTTAATTATTGTTTTTTATTATTATTTTTGAAATATTAGTAGTTCACGTTTATTAAAATTTTGTTGCTTTCTTCCAACGCAAAAAATCAAATAGACTAGAAAATAGTACCATATTCTACTATTAAAAAAAATACATCGCGATGAACTTGCCAAACAGTGTCTTTAGGAAGAGGTTTACTTGAATCAGCTTTATTAAAAAATTATTTTTTTTTATTGGATTATGTTTGTCAACTGTTTATAAATTAGTTTACCTCCTTGTGCCGGTTCTGCCCAATTCGCCACCATATTTTATTAGTTTCACCACCAAAATTTTAACTCTTCAGCTTACATAAGTTCTAAGTAAATTAAAATATGTTTTTATTTTAGCTCAAAAAAAGCTAATAGAATTATTTAAAAAAACATGTCTTTGTAATTATTATTCTATTTTTCATATCGGTTCCAAACTCAAAAAAAGATATGCTAGTATTAATTTGTGTTTATATTAAACCACATTCCCGTTATGTAGAAACTGGAGATGTATCTGAAAGACACACAGGATGCACGAGATCTACAACTCATAATGAAGATCGTTTTTTACATTTATCTTTAAAAATAAGCACATGAAACACAAGTATCTTTTAGAACCATAAAGATTTGTGCGGAATCAGCATTGGAGGTAGGATAGAACTCGCTTTGCTGCCAGTATGTTCATTTATTAAAGAGTTGTGCTTCCAAATGCCGCAGCAATTGAAGAAAATTTTGCAGTAATACATGATAATGCACCACCACATGTTGCTAGCTTTCTTGAGGATAATAGTATCGAAGTATGCAGTGGCCTGCACAATCTCCAGACCTTAACCCACTAGAGCATGTATGGGACATACTCTTTGAACAATTTTGAGAGATAGCAGAAACTTTCAGAACAGCTAACAATTATTTTAGGCTTTGCAGGGAGCGTGGAAAGCTTATACAACAAGAAATATATAACTTAATTTTAACTTTGCTAAGACGATATAAAGCTGTTATGGATAATGGAGGAGGATACTTCCCTTATTAGTTTAATTTTTTATAGAATAAAAATGAATTTTTAGTTTTATATTTGAATACTTTTGATTATTTTTATATTTTTTGTTGAAAATAATGTTTTTGAAAAAAAATTTGGTTCTGTTTTCAATAAACTCACAAATAACTTTTTTAATTTAGGAACTGAAAACCATTTAGTCAGAATAGAATTTTGCGTTGTTTTTTTTGCGCTAACCTTCAGTTTGATGCCATTGCATGAAAAAAAAATTCTGTGTTAAATTTTAAATTAATCGGAATAGGGAAAGGGTGCCGCAATAGCCTTGAAAATCAAAAAAATCATAAAATCACAGAAAATCTCCTGCAACCAACAATTTTCGAGAAAAATGAGAAAATCACTTATTTTGTTAAAAACCACGCAACGTTTCAGATAAATGTAAAATTAGGGATGCAGTTAATATTTTGATTGCTACTACCAAGGCAATACGTCTAACCAGAAAGTTCGTGGAGGGATCTAGTAGCGTGGTTAGAGTTGGAAATGCCTTGTCATCCCCGTTTTTGATAAACACCGGACTTAAACATGGAGATGCTATGTCGCCACTACTGTTTAACATTGCTCTGGACAAGGCAGTGCGATCAGCCCGCATAGATATGCAAATGTTTACAGCAGATGGGCACAAATTACTCCTTGCCTTTGCGGACGACCTTGATATAGTAGGGAGAAGTACAATAAAAGTAAAAAAGCACAATTCATTAAACTAGAAAAAGAAACTAAAAAAATGGGTCTTAATATCAATGAAATAAAAACCAAAAACATGTGTGTCTCCAGTCAAGGTCGAAGTAGCATCAAAATAACAGTTTTGTAAAGAGTCTGAAATTAGTTAAAAAGTTTTTGTCTGTGAATTTATGATAAAAATACTAAATTTCAAAATCTTGACCTATACCAACACTACTTTAAATAACCTTCTGGGTTATTTTTTTTACATATTTTAATATAAAATTATCTATGTAAATTATTAGAAATGGAAATAATTTTCAAAGGAATTTTTTTTAAATTTAAATTAATTATTCGATTGTATGTAATAAGCACCAAATCGGGTTTATTTTACACGAGTTTAATAAAAGTTTGCAAGTTATAAGAGCGCGAAATTACCATTTTTTGTGAATTTCATACTTAATTATTCTACGACAATTTACCCTTTATTATAATAATAATCATTGATACAAAGAAATACGCAAATATTGGAAAAAATGCTTTTTCGTCTTAAGTATAGTGCAACAGAAGTAGCTTGGCGGGCGAAGAAACACAAAATCTGCGCACAACGAAAACATTTGAATAACGATCGGATTGGCGACGACAAAATTTTTAGTAATAGTGAGTCTCAAGTACAATCGGAGGAAGTTTACGAATGTGAAGTATATTCAGCCGAATATTTGTTATTTTAGAGGCTAGTTGCCCGCCAAGCTACTTCTATTGCACTGTACCATGTCCTTCTAGAACGTTGGTCACCAACAAGGCTAACTTTACTCTGTCGACGGCAAGTCTGAACAGATAGCTTGAGTTGAGTTTATACCAGTCACGAAGATTCTTGAGCCATGATGCATTTTTGTAGCCTAGCTTTCTTACACCAATAAATTTTTCACTGCATGATGTTCTGAAGTAATCGGTATTTTTCGCCTCTTATAACATGCCTGAAATATTGCAGTTTTCTCCTTTTGATGGTGGTAAAAAAATGCTAACAACCCATTTAAAAGTGTTGTTATTATGTCATATTCTTAAGACCACATTTGCTCTAGCTGTCGCACTTGCCATTGTTGAAAGCCTTCCTAATATATTTTTGTTTATAATAACTGCATACATCAATTATTTGGTAACAAATGCAGTATGAATCATAATGTGTCAGGTATGTTATGCAACATCTTTGCAAAATGTAACTGTTTGTTTTATTGGAAAAGTAATCAAAATCTTGTTATTAATGTTATTTTGTATTAGTTGATGGCAAAAAATAAATACGTTGGATAAGACATAAAAAGATGTGAAAGTGGACGTCATCATTGAACAACTTTTTAATTATTTTAATGTAAAAAAGACAATACGTAATGACATCAAAATCCTTCTACATAAAGTAAAACATAATAAACAATAATTTAACAATTATTTCAACAACTATTTGCGGTCAATACTAAAAAGAATCAAAACTAAAATAAAGAATAATATTCTTATTTTTTTAAAAGCCGACAAAGGCAATTCTCTAGTTATCTTAAATAAATCAGATAATATTAACAAGGTTAACAACTTTCTCAATCAACACAACTTCAATATTTTAAATTCAAACCCACTCAACAATTTCATAAAATAGTTGAAGTCCTTTTTTTTTTTTTATGAAAATAGTCGCAAAAAGGGTAGACCTATCGTGTGGGCCGCGGACGGCCCGCACTGCGACTATTAGAAGGGGAAGGGATTATAGAAAGGAAATGATTGTGGACACGCTTTTTAAAAAGTTGCAGGTCATAGTTCTCTGGAAAAACTGATTTTGGAAGCCTATTCCATTCCATAGCAGCCCTGTAAAAGAAGGATTCTTGATGAAGATTGGTCCTTGTAGTGTCAATCTTGAGAGTAAATGGGTGAGACTGATCAGCGTGCCGAGTTCTTCGGGCGAATGTAGCCAATGGTGGTACAAGAGTTTTTATTTCTCTGGAGCATCTGCCATGGAAATATCTGTAGAGCAATGACTGGTCTGCAACTCTTCTTCTATGTTCTAGAGGGTGAAGGGTATCTGTGAGAGTTGAGCTGTTTATCAAGCGAATGGCTCTTTTCTAAATGGAATCTAGAAGACGAAGAGAATGCCTTGGTGCTGAACCCCAAATGTGCGAGCAATACTCCAGTAGAGGTCGGATTTGAGCCTTGTACGTCGTCAACAGTTGATCAGGAGTAAAAAACTTTCTGGCTTTCCCAGAAAACCTAGCCTCTGGCTTGCCAACTTTGCGATGTTAGCAACATGGTCATGCCAAGACATGTTATTGGACACCGTGACTGCCAAAATCGAGATGGAGGGACTTGGTTCAAGGGTAATTCCGGACATTGTGATGGGATGATTTGAGGAATTCACTTTCTTGGAAAACGTGGCACTTTGTGTTTTTTGGGCGTTGAACTGAACAAGATTGTTGGTTCCCCATTCGACGATTGCTTTAAGATCTCTATTGATTTCTCTCTATTAATTTCTCATACTAATTTTTCAAGGAATATGCTGCTCCTTCCACAATTTCTGTCGTACTAATTTCATTTTCATTGCAACTTTCAGTCATGTCTCCGAATGGGGCCTGTACTTGTCTATCTTTATTTTCAAATAAAATTTCGAAGTATTCCTTTTATCTCTTTAATACGCATTCCTCTCCTTTTACCATACTACCATCTTGGTTTCTGATTTTTTCAAGTGGCGAGGTAGTATTTTTACCTCTGGCTATTATCAAATAAAGCATATTCCCCGTTGCTCAATATTACCTACTTTCAGGTAAGCACTGAAGATGACCTAATAGTCGAGCGCTGTGCTATTCTAATAAAAAGTTTTTTATGCAAGAAATACAAGTTTTGTTTTATTTATCAGTTACATTGATACGTGCACACAACCTTAAATTTCATTAAAAAAAAGATCGCTTTCAAGTCCGCCTCTGTGATGGCGACTCCGCCAAAATTTTAACTGCAAATCCATCGCATGACGAAAAATGAAACGGTCAAATCGGCAGCATTACGAAGCAATTCGCATGAAACGTATCATATTTCCGATTTTTTTTGTGGAGCCAATGCCTGGCTAGACGGTGAATACTGACTGGGAGACGCGAATCTTCGAGTTTACCGTGACTCACTTAAATCCCCGTCAGATGGGTGTAGAGTCACCCGAAAATTTATTATTTTGGTTGAATAGGAAACGGAAAACGATAAGAAAAGTTTTACATTCGAATATATTGAGATGCTTAATGGATTAACTTACTTTTTATTGTGTTGTTGTAATAATTTATTAGCTTAATAAGCAAATAATTTACAAAAAAAATACAAATAAAGTGTCACACATTCTAAAACTACGATTCTATAAATATAATTACAGCTTGCTTTGCCAGCTAGATAATTATAAGTTAAAAGGCATTTAGTTTTTTTTCTTTAGAAGGTACTTATTATTTGTATTTAGTAGAGATTTATTACAAACATTTCTTTTAAATACAAATTAATGTTTTGTTATATCTGCTATTCGTAGTTATAAATTCTGAAATCACATTTTTTCGAAACTTGTCAATTTATGTTTAAAGTTTTGCTTGTGAGTTCCAAAAGTTTATCTAAAAATGGTTATTATATATTTCTAGAATCCGCCACGGCAGACATGCTAAACCTTTGCAAACTTTTTGTGTTTGGTTGTTCAAAAAATCTATTATTTATGTTTTATGTAAAATTAATTTAACATTTAGTTATTATACTCCAATGACCAGCCCAGGAGTGAAACGATGAGACACTGACAGATCAGGGTACCAGAGACACTACGGGGCAGGTTTGCAGTTAGCGACTGCAAACAAGGTCACTCTTACATGGGTTCCTGAGCAACAGGGATAAATGGCAATGAGGTAGCCGATAAACCGGCAAAAAGTGGAACCTTGGTGGAATCAAGAAGCCTGTTGGTCGGATTGCGAATTGGCAATGCGAATGAATTGAAACGAATCCTTGAGCAAGAATATATCGCTCAGTGGAATGCAAATACTGGCTGCAGAACATCAAGACAGCTAATAAAAAAACCTCTACAGAAGAGGGCAGATGCACTCTGAACGATAAACCGGAGTAGGCTAGGCAGCACGCTTGGCCTGCTCACAAAGACTTGTAACAACGCAACGAGCAATAGAACGAAAAATGCTTGGGATAAGTCTAAGGGACAGAGTACGTAATGAGACCATTCGACAAAGAACCAAAGTGACCGATATCGTAGAGCGTGTCGCACACTTTAAGTGGCAATGGGCTGGTCATGTGGCTAGATAAAACGACAGCAGATGGACGAAAAAGTTAATTCAGTGGAGACCCAGAGAAACAAGGAGGAGCGTGGGTAGACCTCCAAAAAGACAGCTCCAGCTCAAGACAGAAACGCATGGAAGAGATTAGAAGAGGCCTATGTCCTGCAGTGGGCAATTATTGGCTGAAGAGAAAGAAAGATCCGGCGAAGAGGAAGAGAGCAGAATACATGTGTTGCTGCCCGATGCTAGCGGTGTACCGGTATCAAACCTGGTGCCGCATGATAATGGATCCAAGTGATCTAAATATGACAGGGCCAACAAAAATCCTGCGATTTGCCAAAATCAACGGACTGGACTTCTGATGCCCTGAAGACACAGCGGTAGTCATAGAGCATCAAAAGATCTAGGTGACATAGGTGCCTATACCAATGTCCCAACCGCAAGATTGTAATGTAATGTGTTATACTCCTTAACTAAATTTTAGTTATAAATAATTGGATTCTTGGGTACAATGTGAAAAAAAAGTAAAAACAATTTTTAAATCGGTTTATTTACAAATCATATCACATTAGACAAGAAAGAAAAAAAATAAATATTTAATAAATTAGAGAAAACATTCAAAAGTCATTCGCAAATTTGATACATTGCTTTTAGCTAGACGCACAAGACAAAATTCAAATAAATGAATGAAATCAACATGAAAATAAATTAATATAAATAAAATGGAATGACAAAATGAATGAGAAATAACATGTCTAAGAAAATTAAATAAAAAGAACAAGAAAAATTTCTGTGTGTGTAATAAATTATTGTCACTGAGTTTAGAACAGAAATTTTAATTATTCGACATAATAATGTTGATCACGATAAATGAGACTGAATTTACAATACTCGAAGTCACTGAGAATATACGTACATACATACAGTTACGCCCTTTTCCCGCAGGAGTAGCAGAGACCACTTCTATTCACTTGTTACGGTTCTTACACGTCTTTCGCTTTTTCTACTTTTATCAGCGTTTTCATACATGCTCTTCGGTTGCTGGAACTCTTGACCTGGCCTTTTTTCAAAACAAATTCCATTCGATCGTGATACGTTCCTTCACCTCTACCGACTTGCCCATTCACAATCACATAAATCTGCTTCTCAGACTACTCACTCCCGCAGCATTGATCTTACTTTTATGCTTTTTCTGCCAAACCTTACATTTGCCACTTAACCTAAGTGTAGCACTTCTCTATGCACAGCCGGTTGTGCCTTTTTCAACACGCTTTGGCTGTTCATAAAGTTATGCAGGGCCCCTCTTATTTGTTTTCACTCGCTCAATGTCACAGTCATACTTTCCGTCTCTCGTAAACTTTGAATATACTCAGAAAAAATCAGTCTCTTATCAATGGAAATGTAATACTTTTAGTTTAAATATATCACAAAATATAATACAATATCAATCGACAAAATTATCGATTTTCGTTTTAAAATAATACATAAGATAGTCTAACTCTCGTTGTTAATTTGTTTTGATCCTAACAGTTCAAAAACGTCAAAATATTATGGTGCAATAATGAATTAGCAATAATGGTTTTTAAAAAATTGATACTGCTTCAAACAAAATAATTAACACGAGCACGAAATAATTCAAATAAAATCGTTTTGGAAGATTTCGAATTCAAAGCGTATGTAATTCATTTATTACGAGCTGTAAGTACCTAATAATAAATAAATAAGTTATTATTTACTAATATCACAGACTTTGGCAAAATGGGCAATTTGAAAATTCGCTAGAAAACTCTGGGAACAAACACTATTGATGTAGTTTAGTCCTTTTTTTATTCAACATTTTCTTATTAACGCTATGTTTCCTAGCATGTTTTTTGTTTTTCTTCTTTTGCTTCAAAATTTTTTTGCTCTGCTTGAAGAATTTTCTCAATTTCCGGAAGAGGTCTATGTCAAGAACTTGAGCTCTTGTAAGATTCATGAAATTAGGCACGCATTTGTTGGATAAACTCCGACGTACCACTTTGATCGGAACGACGCCCCTTTCGGACGGATCAAATTTACTCAAAGTATCGTTGAATTCGCACGTCACACTCATCAGATTTCGATCCACTTCTCTGTACATTTCCATTCTTTTCGTCGAGTTGAATTTCACGTTCATTCTCACTTGGGATTCCTTCATTTTGTGGATGAATTTGGCCAGCTCGATCAAGGCTTCGTAGAAAATGTGCATGGCCTGAAACAAATATTTTATTTACATTGCGAACAAAAAATATCACTTTGAAATTAACTAAAAAACATTCTTTCGTCCATATTGGGCAATTACAAAGACAATTTAGACTCACCTGGGTAAAACT
Source organism: Agelastica alni (assembly GCA_950111635.1). Taxonomy (NCBI): domain Eukaryota; kingdom Metazoa; phylum Arthropoda; class Insecta; order Coleoptera; family Chrysomelidae; genus Agelastica; species Agelastica alni. The sequence continues at coordinate 15,971,795 of OX467711.1, forward strand.
ATCTGTTTTGTTCATCAATCTGACTACGGAGTTGACTCGGGGGCAATTATTTTTCAAATGTCTAGGAGAAACCTGTAATAAAACGAAAACTAATCAGTAAAATTATTTTAACACTCACAACACAATCACGTAAACACTTGGTTTCAGTTTGAAAAATGTACCAAAAACATCTCCTCCACAAGTTGGCGCGGTATTATTTCGGTTATTGACAGTTTCTAAATAAGGATTAAAAACGGTGTCATAGACGCAAAGTCAATGCTGTTAAATATTATAAAAGTCGTAGCGTTAGTAACATAAAAAAATTTACAGGTTTATGAAGGAAATTCAGCATAAACAATGTCTATTAAATAAATACCACAATAGTAATTGCAGTATAAAATAATTTAACCTTAATTAAGACAGGTCGCTTAAGTTTCCAAGGAATAGCTAATCATATAGTTTCCAAGAACCTTAACACATCAAAATATACCGCCTCTGAATTGGTACAATTTTCAAATAAAACGTCTGTCATTAGAATACCCCACTTTTTCGCCGTACACTAGCAGTGTATCAAAAGAGTAGTTTTTTTTTATTTACATCTATAAGAAGTATAAAAAACTATACAGATGGAGTAGAAAAAAATTAATTTTTTTAAAAAAGGTTTACTTACGTGTGGGTATATCGCCTTGAGGTCCTTAAATTCTGGACTGTCCATCAATTTGATAAATATCCCGAGCTGATGTTCGGATGGACTTCTTCCGTGTCTAATTTGTACAGTCTGCGTACCACATGGATTCGTCCACCATGCAGATTCTGCTGGAGCAGCCATCGTTGTGGAAAATCCTAACAAAAGAACTGCCACGCTAAAGCGAAACGTATAGTGCCTATCTGAAAATAAGAAAAAAATAAAGTTAAATACTATATCGATGCTAAATTTTTGAAAATATTTGGAAAATAACTCGATTTATAGGTAGGTGTTCATTTTACCTTTGTACACACATGAACAAAACATAATCCTTTCGGTTTATGGTACCTTTTACTGAACCAGAGGTATAAATAAATAATTCGTTTGGTAAAGGGTAGTAAAAGAATATTTAAATACCGTTGGTAGTCCCTAACTTTTCAAATCTGTGGTATTCGTAAAAATGAAATAATAAATTATTTAGTGGTCATAAATAATAAATAAATGTTTTGTTAAAGTAGGAAACTACACTTTTACAACCCTGAGAGCAATATAATTTTACAAAATTCCAGGTAGGTACATTTCAATTGAGTACCCAAAACCTTTTGAAAAACCATTGCCCAAGATTGGTAACGCGTACTTAATAAGCGAAATTTCAACAGTAGTTGTAGATTTATTATCATTGATTATGGACACAAAATATCAAGAAGTTTGGCAGGTGTTATCAAATAAATAAGGATGCGGTTATTGGTTGGAAAAGAGATACTTTTCTCACACGCAAATTAAAATTTTTTTTATAATTTCCGTTTAAAAATGTTACAAAAAAATATTTAAAAACGAATATATTTAACTCTCAATTACATGTTTTGGAAGGCACGTCCTTAATTTCTAATATGGATTTATAGCACATGCTTGTTTTGGACTAATTAACAACATTTATTGGGTACAATAATAGTTTATTATTAAAATGAATATGCAAATGACTATTAAATAAAATATTTATATGTAATTAAAGACCTCCTACACGGTTTAAGAAAATTGAAAATATTTATTTTAGGATCCAAAATAAAGTTTTTATTTAATTTTTTCAAAGCTAATTTTTACTTAATCAGGGAAATTTCTTAAGATTAAATATTTGCATTTCCACATGTTTGATACCGCGATTAAATATTTAATATTAGTCACATGAAATTTAAAAATGTTTAAAATTATTTTAATAATTCTTTTATATGCAAATGTGAATTACTATAAAATTAGATTTTAAATAAAAATATTCGGTAAAAGTTATTTATTAGTATAACTACACTTTTTTAAAAATGATAAAATTTGTATCGGATGTTTTTGTTTCTAATAAAAAAAATATTAATTGAAAATTATCGATAGTACTTACAAATGAACAAATTGTCTCGTAAAAACATATTTTTTTCCACATCTAAACTGCCGGATCGCACAGCTAAAGTCATTTTCACGTAACATGGGGATACTAAAAACGCTCTCACCTAAACACCAAATATTGGCAGACCTGTTAGCAAGTTAACAGACTGACTAAGACTAAACCGCACCAGTTGAGTGGACATCCAACATCAGGTCCAGCCTCCCATGATGAGACCGTCATCAAGATGTTGTGTTAAACACTCCTGCTATTGTTTTTTATTGTTTTTCATAGGTGGCTACGATTAATTGTAACAATGCCGCTTCGGGAGGAGTGAGACAGGTAAATCGAGATGATGATCTACTAGATTGTAAAATTTTTATCGCGTTTATCGGTTGCGAGTTCAAACGCGTCTATCGCGCAAAATATAGAATTCCCGCCAAGTTTTTATCAAAAAATTTTTTTATTAAACAAATTACTTATTTTTTAAACAAAATTTAAATAATTGTTATAATTTTGATGGATCACAATTCTTCCTAAAATAAATGTACTGAGTACGTTAAATTTAACAAAAAAAAAATTGAATTATCCAATGAATTCGTTTCAAAAATCCGGAAATTTATTGACAATAATTTTCTACCTAACAAATTAAAAAAAACTGAATAGCTATATTTTTTTTCTTCTTTTTATGTTAAGTGTGGATTTTTAAATGACCAGTAAATAAAAATAATTGTTAATTTTTAACATATTTTCAAAATTATTCAAAAGATTTGATGAAATGGTATTGCAATAATTATTATACAAATCTGACAGTTCTAGTCCAAAATGTTTTCATTTATAAAACCTTTCGTAGTTTTGTGAAATAAAAATATATTATTATCCGACGGAGAGAGAAAAACAATTTAGATTTAGTCTCTAAAAGTTTGATTATTTTCCAATACAACTGATTTAATTGACACTAATTAATTATAACACAATATTTATTGTATAGATTTAAATATTTTCAGCGGTTTTCTTAATTTGCATGCCTAAATACTGTTGTGGTAATATTAATGTTTTGATTTAGATTTTAACGGTTACCATAATCAAATCTATGAAACATAACACTTGTTACTAACATTAGCTTTCATAACAATAAAGGTTTAACGTGAAATGAGTGTAATTTATTTTTAGAAATTGAAATTAGTAATATTATGAACCTGCATTGTTTCATTTTACTTTCTATACTTGTTTACTTATTGTACTATCAACATGAAAAATATAATTGTTTGTTATTTTCGTAAACCCAGTAGTGGAAGGGCAAGGTATATACTTTTTATTTTTTTATGCCAAGTTTTCGAGGGTACGTAAAAAATAAAGTTAGTTTATTACGGTGCAATTTTTATTAAATATTATTATCTTAGGGAAATTGTGGCACTGTTGAATGATTTGTGAAATTGGAGCAGAAGACGAATCCATTACAATTTTTTTAACGTTATCCTAACTGGACTCCAGTTCATTAAACTAAAGTGAAGATGTTTGAAGAGACGTACCAATTTTTTTAATAATTACGTAGGAGTTGCCATTAAAAACGTATCAGTTATATTGAACACACTTTCAAAATAAACAAAAAAAAAGAATGATTTATTAGATAACGTTTACACTTTAAGTAAATTTGAACAAACTTTACTATATCTGCACGCAGTGTTACGAAAATATAATGAAACAGAAAAATTTTAAACTGCTAAATTGTATCAAAAAAAAATTCGACATAATTCTGCGTTCACCTTAATTTATTTTTCGATAAATAATGGATGTCTCAAATATTTTAATTTGAATTTTTTTCATTTTTAATATTTTTAATTTAAAAACTTTAAGTTGCAATTTGAATACGATTATTAAAGAAAAGAGTTGATTTTAAGAAACATCAATAAAATTTCATTTGTAAAAAATTAATAAATAAACATTTTTATACGATTTTTTTTTCAAAATGTTCGTTTTTTTGTGTAGATTAACAAAAAAAATATATGAACTTCGTTTGATACTTTGCAAAAAAGTTATGAACGATTATATTCAAAGAAGTGCGATTATGGTAACATTTAAAGTCATAAAACCATATGAAATCTTTAAGTGAGAAAAAAATTAACAACAAACAATTTTTATGTAATTTTTTTTATTCAATATGTTAGTTTTTTTATGTAGATTAACAAACAAAATATATGAACTACATTTGATGCTTTGCAAAAAAGTTGTGAACGATTGAATTCAAAGAAGTGCGTTTATGATCGCATTTAAAGTCATCAAACCATATGAAATCTTTAAGTGAGATATTTCCTATATTTTTCTTTACAAATTCTCCGTAAAAACGAAGATTTAAAAAAAAATCATCGAAATTATATACTTTTACAATTTTCTAGAGCCAAAAACGAGGGGACCGCGATAGTATAAAATCATCAAATTGTTTGCATGAATGTTGAAAACCCTGCTTTTTATTAAATAAAATTAAATAAATAAAATAAAATAAAATCCGTTTTGGCGAGGTGGGGTAATGAAACAAGCCGATATAATATACTCATTTTAAAGTGTTACCTTAATCAACGGGATACCTGCATCGATCGACACAACTCACTCAAAGAAAATTTAAAAAAAAATAAATAAATTTGGAACACCAAGAGCTGCGCTCGTCGTCAGCGCATTCGTGAATAAAAAAAAATGCAAAATATTTCCCGCGTTAATTTGCCGCCACACTAATTCCACCGCGATCGAAACAGAACAACACAATCACCTATAAAATATGAGTAGGTTTTCCAAATAAATCCGTTAAAACTGCCGCAAACACTTATATCTCATGGTTATTTACCTTTGCTAGACCTCAACCAGACTGCCATTGATCGATTTTGAAAGTGTAATTCGCCCGCCGTATCACACTCGTTTATATACGTTTTCACTTATCTTAAAAATGATTCATCAACTTTGTCGTGCTAATTGTTTTCAGCGGAGTTATTCCTCCATGCCGTGTAAGTGTAGTTTTATAATGTTCCCCACTCCGGGTAACGCTAATGCTCTGGCGTGCAAATATACGCAATCAAAACACATCCTGAAGGATCATCACGATGATGACGTCGTTGGAGATAGTGGTGACGAAAAAAATGGGATCGGCACATCAGTCCTACGCTTCTCGTATAAACAATTTACCGTTTAGCAAAATGTTTATTAAACATCTATTACGGCATCGCACACTATCAGACCAAAAATTTTACGGTACCCGTTCGATTTGGATCCAAAATATTATCAGATATGGAGCACATTTTAATTATATTAATACTACGATTTAGTTCAAGTGCCTACTGTTATGTTATTTAGATTATATCGCACTTTTGCCCTCATTAATTACATGTTACTGCATTTTATAGATCATTATTTTACGTAATTCAAGTGTTTTATGATTTTATTTAAAGAATATTTCAATGGAATTTATTGTTATTAATTGTTTGACTTAATCAAAATAATGTCCTTTTCTACCGATAATTTATCTTATCATTAATTTTGTGTAAAATTTCTAATAATGTTTTTAATTTTACTTATGTTTCTTTATAACAAAGGTGATTATTGTTTATTTTATTCCAATATTTTTTTATTACGACAAACCACATTTCAAAATTCGTACAATTTTATATTCAGTTATTAAATAAGCAAACTTTACGTTGGACATTTATTTTACTAACAATATTGTTAAGAAACAGTAAAAGTTTAAATTATAATCAATGTATTTTGATAACTCTTGAATTTATTGAAGCATGTGTTTATTGGTTGATTTATTAGTTTAGGCATTAGTCATTATTTAATCATTCCACGTTTTAAAAAATTTTTTACTATAGTTATCAAATAATTAGGATTGTTATGTATCATTTTAAAATACTTTTATTTTCTATGTTTATTAAATGAATTATCACATTTAAAACTGATTCTTTCACTTCACAAATAAAGTACCTGATTTATGTTTTTACTTTTCAAACATTTATTTGTGCTCTGTATTGAAGTGTTTTTGTTTCACAATGTCTTTGAAAGGTTTTTTCGATTTACAAAAAAACAGCATTTAAAATATGCCTTAGTTTTTTCGATTTCCATAAAAAAAAATGTGAACATAATTTTAAAGTTAGTTTTTGATTTCAAAGATTTCGTTTTAAAGTTATCGGACAGTCATGTTTTTGAAATCATAATTTGTAAATTTAAATCACTGAATAATAAATAGCCTAATAAAAGTGGACTATTAGCTCGAAGCCACTTTTTGACAGGCAGATAGAAGAAGAAGAAGAAGCTACGACGTCATAGTTATTTTAATATTATCTTAACCTATGAAGGATAGAGATAAGAAGAACAATTTTTTATGGGAATTTTATTGATTTAGTGTCCACCAAAATGTGGTACATACTCGTAAGGGTGACGCTGTTAGACGTGAGTTAGATGTAAACTTAACTGATTTAGATGAAGAGAAGTATTTTAAAAAAAAATATGTACTCAATAATTTTTAAATAAAAAAGTGGTTCAAGAGACCGTTAAAGTAAAAGGGAAATAAAAAATATACAACACCCCTTCTCCTTTTTTTTTAAAACTCTTTTAAAAGCAATAATCTACTGCAATAGGTTTTGCCATCTTATTTTAATCTGTGATCGCAACAAGCATTGTTTGCTTTCAGCCGCCATATTAAATTTGTTTTGACAGGTATTGGAATGCCTAATTACTCGACGCGCCTAAAGAAGTTTTTAATTCAATTAAAATTTCGTAATTTGTATATTAAAATCATTGAATAATATCTAAATAAGCTAGTAAAAGTGGTCTGTCAACAACTTTTTGACAGATAGGTAGAAGAAGCTGTCGATGAAGCTGACGTCAGGTGACGCGAAGCCATATATTTGCCCCCTACCAAATTTTGCTCAGGGGAGTTAACATAAACGGAATACCCATAACTTGAGGTATGCTGATGATACAATACTGATAGCAAACACACTCCAAGATTTACAAATACTCGTGAACAAAGTAAATGAAGAATATGGACTGGCAATGAACGTAAAAAAACTAAATTCTTGTTGATTAGCAAAATAACAAACAATGTCGGACAAATCTACATACACAACCAACCAGTACAACAGGTAGAAAAATACAAATACCTCGGTACCATTATAAACAAAGACAACGACTGCTCCCAGGATATAAGGATTAGAATAGAAAAGGCAAGATCAGCGTTTATAAAAATGAAAAAAATATTCTGCACAAGAGATATCAGTTTGGTCTTGAAATTCAGATTGCTGAGATGCTATGTGCTATCTGTGCTGCTTTATGGTATGTAGGCGTGGACCCTGAAGAAAGAAGATATGACTAGAGGCTTTCGAACACAGGACATACCGGAGAATACTAATAATGAGCTGGATAGAAAGAATAACAAATGTTGAAGTGCTAAGACGGATGAACAAAGAAACAGCTTGTTACAACTGACAATACAAATTGCAATTGCAATTACAAATTGGTAGAGTTTTCATTCACGTTTGAAAAAATTACAATAATCTAATTCCGCGATAAATACAAATCGAAATCACTTACCTGCATAAAGTTTCCAACATACAAGTTCATCGAAAATTCAGATTAAATTACTTACACACGTTAGATACCTAGGAAATCGCTTACCTGATTAAAATTCCTAATAAATTGTTTGCATAATGGTAAAATAAAATGTTAATTCCTTCTTCGCAGCTGACAACATAATGTCAAAGTTAAATATTTTTATTATGCTCGTATGAAGAAATTTAGTTACAGGTTACCATTAGTAATGCTTTAGCTATAAAATCATTTTTTGACTAATCTAACTTATTGTTTACCTGTTAAAAAAAACAACGCTTATCTAATTTTTTAAGCCTTACAGTATGCTCATGTCAAATTAAATTGGAAATTTATTCCTTTATCATTTGCATAATTATAATTTTAAACTACGATCATTTGTTAACTGACCTTCAGCGTTGAACCATCCTGTATAGTTGTTACTAGTTCACCTATAATTTATTCAAATTAATCTATTTGTTATAATTAAATTATTGTTATTATCAATAATCCAAGCTAAATTAGAATACCTCTTCCTTAGGCAGATTTTTTGCTTGTAAGTATATGGATGGGATACTAATATTCTAGTTTTGACGTAGGTGGCGATAATTGGTGTTTAATTGTTTCCGATAATCGTATTCAGATGTTTTGCATTTAGGTTTATTTAAATGAACACTATTTAGGTGAAGATGATTAATACGCGTAAGAATGATTAAAAAATCTCCCATAAAACACTCTGATGTCATTGGATGTGAGATTATCCGGCAAATTTTTTGGGGAATTATTAAATTTAAAATGTTGTCGGTGCATTAAATAACTTTTTTCTCTTAACTATGCCTTATAGTCTTAAAAAATTGTTTTTATTGTCATACTATTTGAGCACTATATCTACAATTTGGTTAAATTTATTGATGAAACTAGAGGTGATCCGTGCGAATACTTCGCACCGATAGCGGTCAATTAAGTAATATAATAAAGTAAAAATAAATAAATGTAAATACTTATTACTTTTAATATTTTAATTTAAAATATAGTAACAAAATCAGTCTTATATTAACATTATTATCCCAGATAATACCCGCGTCCTAGTCTGCGTAAGATTAGTATTTCGTGTAGCTCAATTTCTTCTCCAATGAATTCATCCATCTATCTTTATAGCAAAATTTAATACTCATTCGTGTGCTTACATAACTCGTGCCACGCACTCGTTTATAACTTACACAATTATATATTAATGATGCCTTTATACCATTTATTTAGTAAATAACTAAAATCTATTTTTCTTTAAAATAACATAATACACAATTGACACTGACAAAGAAACTTAAAACTGACAGGTGTCAATTTAATTTAGTTTATTGCCAACTTGAAATTGACTAATGCCACTTAAAAATTTATGTAGCTAATTTGATTTTAACTAATGTCATTTTGATTCTGATTGCTGCCAACATTCATACATACTCACAAACACACTCACAAACATTCGCCTTTATAATAGTAGTAGGTTCACACAATATCTTTATAAATTATAGTCTATGTGTTATTCTGATGTATAAGCTACATTATTGTAAAATTTAATTAAAATCCATTCAGTAGTTTTTGCGTGAAAGAACTTTCGCGTTTATAATAGTAGTAGTATATATTGTATTTACATCGAATCATTATTATACCTTGTTCTTTTAACTTTGTTTTATAGTCTTAAAAAATTGTTTTTTATTTTTATACTATTTGAGTACTTGATCTGTAGGTACATTATGGTTAAATTTATTACCGAATGAAATTTATTGTATTTACATTGAATTATTATAAGTGTGAATCATTAAATTTTTCCTTTATCTAAAACAATATTAAAAAATAAAATTTCTTCTGTTAAAACAAATATTAACAGAGTAGACGTATGTGAATTAATAATTAAAAATCCTGTACATCATGGGATGAAAACGATATAATTATTGGTTCAATAGATGGAATGAGAAAATATAGGGCTTTGTAATTGGATAGATTCCCGTTATTAATTATGTACATCTGAAAGAGTCTTTTACATTCACCCAGCTTGGAAGATTTTCTAGGAAATACTGATGCGGTAAGTATTGAATACTAATTGTTTTGATAATTGAAAAAAGTTGCTTCGTCAACGAAATAGTGCATTTTTAAGGAAAGACATTTTAATGGTTTACTTAGAGATGGTAGTTAAACCAATAGTTCCATTTTGTTGTAACATTTATTAGGATAATAATTTGCGAGCTTATAATTACATATTGATTTGTTGTTTTCATTATTCTTATAGATAATACAACGCTGTGGAGAAATTTATTTCCACCATAACAAAGACCCTTTATTTTTTAAATAGCTGCTTCGTTTCGAAATGTTACGGGGTAATAAATCCCACTTATAAATGGAAAACGCTAACAGAGTGGTCAAACAAACTTTTATGATTTCACAATGGTCCGCAATAGCTGTTAAAATGTGGATTATTATATTTTACTCGAGCCACCCGGTTATTCTTTGGAAGCCTGCCGCAAACAAAAGGTTTTTCAGCAAAAGGGTCATTTCATACCTGCAGTGGTGTCTTCTTCTTTGTCAGCCCGCGACCATTCATTGTCGGATATGGGCCTCTTCCAGGTTTTTCCATGTCCCGCAATCTCTCGCTAATCTCATCCATTGTGCCCTTGCAACCGTTTTTACATCATCTATCCATCTCTTTTTCGGTCGGCCCACATTTCTTGTTGTTCCTCTTGGTCTTCAAAATGCCGTTCTCTGGGTCCTGTCTCGCCACATGTCCGATCAATTGCAACTTCTGGCTTGCCACCCTTTTCACAACATCCGTCACTTTGATTCTATCACGTATCTGTTCATTTCGTATTTTGTCGCTTAAGGTGACTTCCAGCATTATTCTCTCCATGGCTTTCTTGCAACTCCTCTTCAGATGACGCTAATATGACTTGATCATCGGCGTAAAGAAGGCATTAGACGATCAAATCATTTATTTTTAAATCATACCTCTTTCAAATCTTTTAAACAATCGTCTATGTATAAGTTAAACAGCTATAGCGAAGCCACACATTCCTGTATCACATCCTTTTTGATGTTAAACCATTCCGTGCAAGCTCCGTTTATCCTGACACAAGCAGTGGAATCCTCGTAAAGTGATTTCAGTGCTCGTATTAAACTACCGCTCACCCCATACATAGACAATGTCGACCACAATTCACTCCTCACCTCTCTGTCAGATGCCTTTTCCAAGTCTATAAAAACGCAATAGACCTTCTGACTTTTAGCCAGGAATTTTTCGACTATACCTCGTACAATATTGTGAAAGTGAACTTTTGTGAGGTAAAAAATGCTATCCGTTCATTTTAGATTTAAATTCTATTTTAGAAACTACATTTCAGCAGGCAGAGTCATAAACACATCATGTATTTACTTTAATGACATAGAAGTGGATTTTTTACAATCATAGGAAACACACACATTTGGTCTTTTTTACTTTTATTTGTTTTCGATAATTATCACCTATGAGAGGAAAAAAAACCCTAAAACATTTTTAGAATTACCAGCATAAAATAAGTCGAGTTTTTTTAAATAATTTTATTTACTATACGCATTTCCGAAATAATTTCAAGTAACTTTAAACAGTTATATTTGTCATCAAAAATTTTTGATTATGATTATGATTAGCTGGCTAGAGAAATTAAAATGTTATACTCCTATTTAACATGAAATTTTGAAAAATCGTTAATTTTTATTAGTTTAAAATTTTGAAAACGCAATTAACCTGAATATTTTAAAAAGAAACAATAATTTTTAATAAACATACGATTCGTGTACCCATAAAAAACTGAAAATTTTTTCACTTTTAATCTATCTGTATTAAACATGTATGTTCTACATTTTTGAAACAAAGTAACTTTTATACATGCTCTTCGATTGTTGGTACTCTTGACCTGATCTTATCGAAATACGTTCGCGTAGATCGACCTCTACCTTATTAATCTGTTTCGTTAATCTTCCTTTATCCATCCTTTTTACGTGTCCGATCCAATTAAAGCATTCCTTTACCTGTCTTTGTTACTATCTTCTTTCACAACACAGCGTTTCCTTATCTCACTATTCTTTACTTTATCCATCAGAGTCACTTCAGCTATACTCATAATGTTATGCAGTACCCCAGTACCCTTCGCTCAATATCTTAGTCATACTTTTCGTCTTTCGTAAACTTTGAACCCAAGCATACAACTTTCTGGAACGAAGTTCCTTAACGCGGCTTAGTGCGATTTAGTAAAAATCGTCACGTAACGAAATGCATCGGTGGTTCAGTGGTAGAATGCTCGCCTGCCACGCGGGCGGCTCGGGTTCGATTCCCGGCCGAAACATTTTTTTTGTGCTTATACCATTTAATACATAATTTTTTACTGAGTAAAACAAATCGAACTAATAAGTGAAAAATAAATTGTAGTTTAAAAAAAATAAAAAACACGCTTCTAGAGTTAATCAAACTAAAAAGTAAAAAATATATAACATGGGAATAAAATTACTGACGAGTATATTAATGTCACTGTCAAAAAAATATTAATGTCAATCAATGTCACTGCTTTGTATGACATTTTTAAACTATTACTGCGTTTCGGAATAAAAGCACCCCCACGCTTTTAGAACAGTGACATTCATTTTTTCATAAGTAATTTTAATTAATTTTTCCTATGTTAAGAATTATTTTTTACTTTTTAGTTTTATTAACTCTTAAAGCTTCAATGATAAAGATAAATTTGAAACACGCATATCCTTTTTGTCTGATACATTTTATTTGAGTATTAATAATGATCCAGCGCAATACACAACAAATACTGTATTACAATTGATGCTGTTTTTTCGTGATTTTTGGAGAAAATTGAATCTCTATTATAGTTATCATGAGCTAATAATTTCTATGATAGAACATAATGATGAGATTTAAAATTTTTAGTATTTATTTTCGTTCCTTACGACCGCAAAAGTTTTTTCATTTGTTTCTCTCCTTTTCCTTCAAACAGCAATTCGCAGTTTATCGTTTCTTTCGTCTTGCTTACATTCACTTTTATCCTTTTAATTTTTAGGGAACCATCCATAATAGTAACCGTGGGCTTCAACCCCTTCACAGATGATGCTAATCATCGGCGTAAAGGAGGCATTTAACGATCAAATCATTAATTTTTAAACATATATTCAATAAAATACGAAATTTTAATTTAATGTCTAGAAGATCCAAGGGTTTTGAAGTTAAAAGGATGGAAAAATCAGTGTTGATTCACTCCATTTAAAATCACCAGCAGGATTGATGATCCAATTTATTGACTAAGATAAAGAAAAGGAAATTCAGATTAAAATGCGTTTTTTATTACCTACCAACTCAACGAACTTTATCAAACATTGAATGCATTTGTCATTAGATTACCAATAATTATATTAAAATTTAAGCAGCACTATTATAAGTCTACCTTTTCTATATTCCAATAATTGATAAAACCGTGTTAAAAACTTTTACGAATTATGACTTATTAGAAGTAAGTATATACTTGCTTTTGGTACAATTTTTTTAATTAATAAATTAAGTAGGTATTTTAAAAAAAAATAAAATATTCATTCGGTATTTTCATATTAAATGTTTTAAACAATTTTTTGAAGTGATACCTTCAGGACAGAGGATTGAAATGGTACATAGGACATTTAGCAAATGGAAACCAACTCTCACCGACAGAAACCTCACAGTACAGACATGGCTAAGAACACTCCGCTGTTACGTATGGAACATTCTCTTGTACGGATGTGAGACATGGACGCTTAAATTAGGCACCATGAATAAAATAGAAGTGTTTAAGATGTGGTGCTACCGAAGAATCCTCAAAATTCCTTGGACTGCACATACAAGTAATGAAGAAGTACTCAGACAGCTGAATAAGAATCGAGAACTTTCGATCACCATAAAAACAAGTAATGTTAGTTATTTCGGACACAATACGAGGCCCCAAATATTACATCCCTTGCCTGATTATTCAGGGAAAGGTTGAGGGCAGAAAATGGATAGGTCGCAAAAATATATCATGGATATAAAACATTAGATTTTGGACAGGATTGGGAGTAGAAGAGCTATTCCGAGCAGCGAAAGATAGAGACCAATTCAATCAAATATTTATATTTTATCGTATGGATGCACATAATATAAAAACACATATAAGTGTATAACACAAAAACAAATTAGTTTAGGTTTACAAACACACATTTAGGTTAGACACATAGTCAATTAAAGCATCTGTTGTCATCAGGAAGTCATCGAAATTACCCTCATATGCCATATTTGGGCATTCCATCACCATATGTTGTACGGTTTGCTTTTCTGCCCCCCATTCACACATTGTAGATTGCCTACCGCACTTGTATAGTGAATCCGCGCATATGCCGTGGTTAGTGCGGATTCTGTCCATATTTTACCAGGCTGTTCGAAGGCGGGTGGTTTCGTCCTTATGCAGAGAAGGGGGCAGTTATCTCTCCATTTTCGCTCCCAGTAGTCTATGGGATTAAACTGTGAGGTGAGCAGTTCTTTAGCAGTTCTTATGATTGGTCTTCTGGATCGTCTGTTTCTGCATGATTTATCCGTATCCTGGTGTATAGGAAGTCAAAGGTTGCCTTGTATACGTGTATATAATGGCTGCTTTGCATCGGAAATCTGAAGGAGGTATATGGCTCAGTATTGGTAGCCATTCGGTGGGGGTCGATCTTAGCGTTCCCTGACTATCCTTATGGTCTCGTTCAGTTGTACGTCCACTTTTTGGGTGTGCGTGGTGTTGATCCGGATCGGTGTGGCGTACTCTGCAGTTAAGTAAACCAACCCAAGTGCTGAGGTTGGTAATTTTTCAGTGGTGCCGCATAACTTTTGGAGGATGTTATTCCGAATTCGCGGTTTCGCAGCGGTATTCTCCATGTGCCTTTTATAGGTCAGTGTCATGTCTAAAGTGACTCCAAGATACTTTGGGTGTGTGTTGTGGCGCAGTAAGGTATCCTCAAAGTAGACCTGAAACTGTCTATTCGCTGCTCTGTTGGAAAGATGGCCGTATCTGTTTTATTGGGATTTGGCTTCAGTCTCCATTTACGAAAATATGTTCCTAGGCTCGCCAAGTCTCGCTTCTGTTTCTTCGAAAAAACGGTGTTGCGTGGCTAGTACCCAGTCATCTGCGAAGCCGAACTTCCGAGATCTAGTTTCAGGCAAATCGGATATATATAGAGGTTGAATCAAATTCAATCAAATTGTCATGGAGATAGCCCACTCCTGAAGACAGGCACGGCACCGAAAGAAAGAGATATTCTTATGGTACGCTGTGAACTTTTCGGGTGCTTGGTCGCGTTCCCAAAAACGTAACGGTGCCAGGCTGACGAGCCAGTCATCCCCTCTCTCCTATCCCGACTCGATGCTCACCCCACTTTCTCTCTTGCTTCATTCTAAGCGAAGATTTTAATGTTAATTTTGCTATGTATCGAGTACAACATTTAGTATCATTTCTCGATTCTAAATTACAATTAAAGATGATTAATAATCCAGACATTGCTACTACTAGTTAGGGTACTACTCTTGATGCAGTATTTGCAATATTTTTAGATTATATTGGGTGTAAAATTTTTCTGCGCAAATTATTAGAAGTTATCACTTATGTCGGGCGTCCCGAGACGCACACCTTATAAATCGATGAACGCCGGCTGCATGTACGAAAAAGCATGACTTGTTGTCACGTTCCGTCTGAGCCGAGCGTGCAAGCGAAAGCGCGGTACAAGAGATAGAGAGGCACGATCGGCATAAGCGTTAGGCTTTTGACGCAACTACCACTCCATTAGCCGATGCGAGAAAGACAGCGGCAGCACGCAACCTATTCTACAGTTAGCAGAAGCAAACAAAAGCCCTGGTGGGCGTGTTCATGTAGCTGTTGTTGTATTTTTTGTATCGATGTATCTTATTATAAAAGATTAATGACTACTATTCATGATTTTAAAACAATATTACATATGCAATACTTATTAAAGATAGACTGCACCTGTGGTTTGGTGAATCTAAATTTTCCGATTAAAATTTGAGGTATTTTCAAAAAAATACTTTCTTCTAGGAGCATGTATGTTAAGAATACATGTTAAGAATAAATTACAATTATATTTGTTACAAATTTCTTGAACAATATACAGGGCAAGTAAAAATTAGTTCAAGTTAAATTCTTACAATTAATTGTTTATATTAGGGAACTTTACTGTTATCTTAAAATTTAATATTATACAGTATTATTTATGTTCTTAATGAACATATCATTACAGTATATGTGCCTATATATATGCTTGTGTATTTGCAGATATTAGATTTGTCTTGTCAGGATAATATAGTCTTGAATAAGTGAGAGTTATGTAAGACTGTTGGTCTGACGAAAGGAGTAGGGAAACCAAATAGAGGTTTAAATTTAGGTTTAACATTAATATAACAGAGAGAGAGAAATTGTAATTTTCAATTAACTCCTATGTATTATACAAAATAATGATAATTCATTAATAATAATTTAATTCAATTCATAAAAGAATGCAGTTTTTCATCAATGTTTTCTTATGATGTTATCACGTAAAATTATTATCCGTAAACCGACTTTACAGATAACCAATTTTTTTTTAAAATACAAAGTATCTGTAATTTTTAAAATTTAGTGTAGCCCTTTTGATTATGTACAAATTTTGGTACCTGAGAAGGTTAATTAAAATTTTGAAAATGTCTCTCATATATCAACATTAAACAAACGGGATAAAAGAAGTCAAAGTTCAATAAATTAAAAAACCTATTCATTAAACAATTCTGCATTGAAATAAAAAAATTAATTGAACGATTCAACCATTGTTTTGAAGTTGGCTATTCCTGGTTACTTATTCATCATTGCCGGATGGCGGAAGTAAGGAAAAAATTACGGAAATTTTACTAATTCCAAAAAAGAAAATCAACTAACAATAAATTCATTAATTTAGGGATCCCCGGTTGCGGTTGACAGGATAATGAAATATCCATTTCTGTTGTTTTCTCCTTTGTAACGTAATTTCAAAGTAAACGCTTTTCGCGCATTAAGTCATGGAAAATTTTAGTACTTATACTATTTTTTACTACAGTACCTACATGATTGACGAATTCGAAATCTGTTTTAATTTATTATTTGTGTTTTCAAATGGTGGGACAACACGCATACAGATAGTCACGCCCTTTTCCCGTAGGGGTAGGCAGAGATCACTTCCTTCCACTTGCTACGGTTCTTTCACACACCTTTTGCTTCCTCTACATTCATCAGTGTTCTCATGCATGCTCGTCGGTTGTTGGAACTCTTGACCTTGCCTTTCCTCAAAACAATGTTGATCTGATCGAGATTTGTTCGCCGAGGTCGATCACGCATGCTTGTTTAGTTATTTTTTCACCCTTTTTATTATTTCTCTCATTAACTATATTTAGATTAAAAGGTTGGATTTCACGACCAAAGTCAGTAAAAAAACGTCTTTCTAATCAAAAAAATGTGTCGTCGTGAGCGAATGAACCAAATAACCGAATTCTCATCCAAATTCTAAGCGGCATCTTTAGAACTCTTCTACTGACAAAACTATTAAAAAAAAAAAAAGATAAAATGATGAAGAATGACAATTATCGTCTACTTCGCCTAATTGTTCAAGGGAGGATTGGAAAAAGAAAAACTCCTGAAAGGAGAAGGACATTTTGGATCTAGAGCTTTCGTCAGAGGTTTGGTAAGAGCATAAGATCGTTGTTTCGCGCCGCAGCTTCCAAGATGAATATTGCAATGATGATCGCCAATCTTCGATAGAAGCGACATGAGAAAAAGAAGAAGAATAAAGATAAAATATTACCAAAGAAACTGTATGTACGTTTTTTTATTATGTAAATATATAAATTTTATTATTAGATTGAAAATAATATTTTGTATGTTTTCCACTATACGACCATAGTGATTTAGTAATCCTATTTATAGTCCCTTCCACTCTCCAATGAGTACTTACAGCAAGGATACAGCTGGCAGAGTGAATTAAGTATTGAAATAATTAAGAAGGGGATACGTCCCACCAAAAAATATGTGATTGTGTATTCACATAATGAGAAAAAGAATTTAAACTAAAATGACATTCTAAACAACTTGGACACGACGTAACAAAAAGCAAAGTTTATGAATTGTAATAGACAGTTGGCAAATCTGTGATGCAGATTTCTCCTTAAAGTTCCAAATCGTTCGTGCTTACATTACATTACATTACAATCTTGCGGTTGGGCCTTTGGTATCGGCACCTATGTCACCTAGATCTTTTGATCCTCTGTGACTACCGCTGTGTCTTCAGGGCATCAGAATTCTAGTCCGCTGATTTTGGTAAACCTTAGGATTTCTGTTGGCCCTGTCTCTTTTAGATCGCTTAGATCCATAATGTGTCCTGTGAGCAGGCCAAGCGTGCTGCTTAGTCTACTCCGGTCCATCGTTCTGAGTGCGTCAGCCCTCTTCTGGAGAGGTCTTTTCATTAGCTGTCTTGATGTTCTGCAGCCAGTATTACATTCCACTGAGCAATATGTTCTTGTTCAAGGATTAATTTAAATAAATGTTTTGCTTCGGCAATTGGCAATCCGACCAACTGGCTTCTTGGTTGCACCAGGTTACCGTTTCTTGCCAGTTCATCGGCTACCTCGTTGTCGTTTATCCCTGTGTGCCCAGGAACCCATGTAAGAGTGAATTTGTTTACCGTCGCTAGCTCAGTGAGGGCTTGCATGCAGTCCCACACCACCGATGATGTTGTGGTGTTACTCACGAGGGCCTCAATGGCCGCGCGACTGTCAGTGAGAATATCAATCTCACTGTTGGTCACTCGTGCTTAAGTTTTGTACAGACATTATTATGTCAAAACAAATTGTCACATATCTTAATTAAAATAATCCACAAGATTATACAGGGCATTCTTTCGTCGAACCTCAGCCACTACATTAGTAAATACAGGTGCAGACATAATAACTTTAAAAGACATGGAGGTTGGAAGTCCACTCAAGTAGCAGCAGACTACATAGAAATTTCCAAGCAAAACAAAAAAATATAGCAAACCAATTAATTTCTTCCATAAGTAAAACTAATTTTCCAGAAAACATCCCCTCCACGTCCATTTCTTTCTGTTACACGAACGCTAAATCTGCCTCATCCAATCAATCTGTTTTAAAAAACTTAACAGAAAATATTTCAAATGCACCGGTATTTCATTTTAATAACTGTACCAACACAATAAATATTAATATTAATACCAATTAATACATATCTATGTTTCAATAAATAACACAAGTTCTTTAAAGTATTTTTTATTTAATTTCTTTGGTCGTGGAAAAAATATCGTCTGTTCCACAGTTAGAATTCCCTTACATGCTGCTTACTAAACATAAATCGTTCCTTAATATATAGAGGTCAAATCGGCATGGCAATTGCCATTATATTAACATTTCTATGGTCAATAAAATTATGTTGTATGTATGTAAAGGTAAATTTCCAATATTGCAATTACATATTCATCATGTGCATTGATTGTCCAGTTGCGTATTTTATGAATCATTTTCATGAATGGAATTTTACTATACTCTCCGTTGTCATTATTAAATTATAATTGTGAGAATTTCTTCTCGGTTAGTTGAACATCTTACGTCAAATAAATAATTTTTCGTTGTTTCAAACACGTGTCAAATATAATTTGTAAATTAAAAAAAGGATGTTTAAATGTTTGAAGTCCTCAGTAGTTATTTTTTTTGCTTAATGATAGTTTATTACACACCCTTTTTTAAGGATGTGCAATGGTTACAAAATTATATAGAGATATTTGTGAAATTAAAACATAGTGTTAGGTATACAGAGTGGACCAACAGTCTTGAAACGGACAATTATCTTGTAAATTGCTATTCCGAATTGTACAAATTTTGGGATTAGCCTATTTTGGGATACGGATATTCCAGATTTGACATGTGCAATGTTGTCAGATTTGCCGTTTCTTTGATATTATTAGTCACTTTGGTTTTTTAAATACATCACCCTGTATATTTAGTCATTGTAAATCAACAATCAACAGTAAAGATTTTGAAAGAAAAAAATGTATGATTTAAAAAAAGTTTATGTGGATAAAAAACAAAATTTATTTGAATAATATACTTAACTATAATGACTTTAAAAATATTAATATTTTATTAAAATAATAAATAAAAAAAATTTATTTATTCAAAAAATTATTAAATAAAAAAAGCCGTGTCATTGGACACCCGATAGGAACGAAGTTTCTTACGCTTTTTATAAATTTTAATCAAGGCATTTTGTAAAAAAAACAAATAAAATTGTTACTGATTCTCAAACAAAATATAAATATATATATATATATATATATATATATATATATATATATATATATATATATATATAATACCTGGTAAGGTTCGAATTCAACGTTTCACTTTTTTTCATTTTGCCGGAATTGTTGTTGGCGTTAAACATTTTATTTGCACTCTGACGTTTGCGCTTTCCATACTCTTTTGGACTTTAAACACATGATTTTACTATTGTCTTCCTATAATGTAAATAGTAAATACTTAAATCACATGTACAATAAATAAATGTAAACACGTGGCAGGCGAGCATTCTACCACTTATTCACCGTCATATTTCGTTACGTGACGATTTGTACTAAATCGCACTATTCGTGAGCCGCGTTTCAATAATTTATAATAAATTTTATTTATTTGTGAAAACGTTTTAATTACTTTTTTTTATTGTTTGTCACCCTGCTAATGGTCTATGTTAAACCGAAGAGTACCCCCTTTACCCTCTACCACCTAACTATATCGTTGAACATCCTGCTACTGCATAACAAATGAATGTCCTATCGTATGTGTCTAAAATTTATTTGGTGGGTTGATGTAACTATTATGAACAGACTGGCATAGATTTTATGACATTTACCTTCTTCGACTACAAATAGTTCCTTCCTATTGGTCAATGTAGAATATTTTTTATGCCTTTTGCATTATTTACGCGAGTCAATTCGTAAAAAAGACCAGAATAATGGTTAAATAATTCATGATTTTTGCGTCACAATGAAATTAGCACTTCATGGACATCGTTTTGAATCAATAGAAGCCATACAAGAGGATAAACTGGCCGCTTTGAAGGCTTTACCGAAAACTGAGTATAAAAACTTTTTTGAAGACTGAAAAAAACGTTGGGATAGGTGTATTCTAGTGGAAGGGGATTACTTTGAAGGAGACACAATGAATTTGAACGAATAAAATATTTTCTTTATGTTTTATTTAATCAGTCTCATTACTACTTTCCTGTATGGTATATAGGACGAAAAGGTAATGATTCAGCTGCAATTGTTGTTCAAGTATCCAATCTCTTAGTCTGCACTCAGGTGGAAAACAAAAAAATTATCAAACAAATACTGCTATGTCTTTTTCACCTTATATGGAAGCATTATAATCTAATAATTATTGATATCCTTTCAAAATTAACTGATTGCCGATACTGAATGACTGATTTTTTGCAATTTTTGTAGATAAAAGTCAAGAAAATCAAACAAATATTACTCACTTTTATGGTACACTAACCTACGCAGTGACATCACATTCGATGACGTAATAATGTAAAGATAAATTAAATCCATTCATTTCATAGTAAATTTATAGATAGCGGCAAGCACACTTCCGTTAAATAATTGGATTAGCACTTAGGAAGCAAATACATTTTCGTATTTGTTTATCAAATATAGGGAGCTAAATAAATACAACCTGTTCTTTTTCGAGGTTAACGAAATTGTTTAAATATCACATCGTGGAAATAGAACTACGTATTCAGATCTGTGCGCGTGCGCAGATGATAGTTTAGTCGTAGGTGATTATTTTAAGACTTCTTGTTTAGTTATCAATGCGCGCTCACAATAAGAAACTATTTAGTATCGCAACTATTTAATCACAAAACAGCTTCCAGTTCGCGGAAGGCCAAAGTCCTTGCTCAAGCAAATAGATCTTTTTTAAACACAACAGATGTAGCGCATCAAATTTGAGAACAACACTTTTAACTCTATTCAATTCTGAGTTTTGTACAATATATAAGTACGTTAAGCAAACAGAGAATGTTTAAATGCACAAGCAGTTGATTAACTTGTGCCAGCCACAGAAAAAGTTTCTGCTTGTTCTAAAAAATACACTAAAGTGAATAATTATAATTTTTGCAAAAATGTTGTCAGAGGGATTAAACTGTATGCCGTGTATGAACATTTATCTATAGTGAATATTTTTTGCAATTTTTTTCCATGCTGTTATCTTTTTAATATAAGAATATTGGAATGTTGTTTACATTTTAGTCGAAGAAAAGTGCTTATATCGGCTGCATTTCTATTGTTATTAGCAACAAGTTTTCTTATTTACGTTAAAGTTATGCCTTTACGACGATTACAAGTAGTGCAGCTCGAGTAATTGGTGCGTTGGATACGTGAAAGTTAATCTCAACAAGAAGTCTGGTTCCTGCGAAAAGGAATATCCTGTAATGCTCAGAGAACATCGTAACCAACGAAAAAAAGGTAGGAATTGGTGTTCGTCTTAAATTTCTAGAGGTTGTATGCCTCGGGGAACACCTTCCTAGGCAATGTGTTCCAAAGCCCCGTTGTTTGTTGGATGAACGAGTCTTTGGAAAAAGATGTTCTTCAGGTCCCCAAAGTGACCACGAAGGGGTGTGAAGTCTGAACTTAAGGGGTTAATCTAGAAGAAACAGCTAAAGGAGAAACGATTGTTGATATTTCAAAAGTGCATCGCCCATAAAAATATCTATAAAATAGAGAAGTGAGCGAGTTTTGGACTGAATCCAATAGTTTCAGGATATGTTTAGGTGCCGCACTCCAAATATGTGAACAGTATATTTGAGAGCAAGAAGACGTGCTACACACGCACGGTTGACGGCGGCGCAGCGTGCATGCGGACATGGTTGGCCTATAGAACACAGTAATTGGATTCTTTAAAAACACATTATATAAATACAGAAGTTTACAACAAATATAATGTAAATCAATAAACATTCATACATCCGCTGAGACACAAGGTTGCTTTTGTTATTTTCCCAAATAAACTTTCATTCCACGTGACTAATGTTTTTTATTTTAAATATTTACATCGAATTATCAGAAATTTTTACATTATCCACTTCAATCGTTGAGCAGTGTATATATCTTCGATACAACCACCATTCAAAAATCAGATGAGGGGCATTAATTTGTTATAGCCTAGTTAAGTATCTAATTTTTTTTTACTCTACAGATGTAGTTTACAAATCCTTTATGACAATTTTTCAGGATTACTTGAGCCAATCCGGCTTCTTGTGTGCCGCTGCTAAAGTGATCCTTGATCACCTTGGTTTCTACCACCACTTGTGATTGTTGTTGATGATTTTAATTGAAGTTCCCGTAGGTTTTGCTTAGGAAATACTTCTTGAGCCTGTTTGTTTAAGCTCGGAGTTGGTTGAATGGTGTTTATTTTCTATAATTTTAATAATTCACCGTCTTCCATTTATATTTGTCCCACTGTGTAAGTATCTTTATCAACGTACAATTTTTCGCCTTTTACGTAGCACCAATTATTTGGGTTTTTAACTTTGCTTAAATGTCGTTTTAATATTTCACGTTGTGCTGTTGTTAAGTCGTGGGCAATAGTTATTTTAGTATTCTTCAACTTATTGCAGTTAACTAATATTTGACGTTTAGTTAGGTTCAAATTAAATTAAACTTTTATGGAAGCATTAGCGGAACTTCCTAAGGAATAGATATTATTTATTTTTTCCTCCTGAATTGAAATGCCTAATGAGCTAGATAATTCTTGCAGTTTCAGGTTTTACTTCATTCATTTTTTGTTTTATACCAAAGACTACAATGTTATTTTTCTTGCTATTTTTTTCTGATAAATCCACTTTATTTTGTAGACGTAGATTTTCCATTTCTAGCTTTTCTATTTTTGAATGTGGCCTCTCAAATGTTTTTTTGCAGTTTTTAATTCATCCTTGATATTCTTTAATTCATTCAAAATGTCTATATCGGCTGACATTTTCATGTACGGGGGTCCCCTTTACTTTAGGTTAAGTAAAATAAAGCTGTTTGTTTTATAATGTTGTATTATGTTGAGAGTTTTTATAGATATCCAAATATACGGTGCCTAATCAGATTTGTTATTATGAAACTGTAGCATTTATTTGGAACTACTTATGTGTAATATCAATTCGCTTATCTATTACAATTTTAAACAGGTTTGTGTGTGTGAGTCATTTTAAATTAAAAAAAAAACTCAAGAGGGGAATCACTCATTATCGGTAAAAAAATAAAATGTATTTACTAATATGCACTGTAATATGTTAGCTATAGCATATTTCGCGAATATACGGTCGTAACGGATTATCGCTAGAAACTCGATAACCAGTATTCAACTGTACATTTAAGAAGTACAAAAGTAAATTCCCCTAATAATTTTGTATTTTGTATTGTATTGTAGTTAACGAATTTTATTTTATAAGGGACTTCTTGTTTGGAAATTAAGGGTAAATATTTGTATTTGTTAGCACGGTTAATTTTGCAACCAAATCTGTTCTTAATGACTTTATTTATTGTACATAATGAGAGAGATAGGTAAGTAATCCAAACAAATTTCACTAATTAACTAAGCTATTAACCTTTAATTTGGATTGTTGATTCATTTTTGTTAGATTTCTAGAAAAGTCTTACATATAGTGAAAGGCTTTCGTGGCCATCGTTTATTGGTGAAGGGTTTTTCGGGTATTTTGGCTGTCGTAGGTCTAAGTATATACTCGACGTTTCGCCATCTCTAGTGGATGGCATCTTCTGGAGATATAATTGTCTGCTTTTTAAGGCTGATAGTCTATGACATTTCTATGTCGCGATCGCAGGTTGTATACGTTTTGGTGGGTGGGGCATATTTGATGGCTGTTCAGAAATTGGTCACGTTCCGGAGGTTCATTCTTCTTATTTTTGTAAGGAAGAAGCCTTATATTTTTAAATACAGGTACCCATGTTCCATTAATTTTAAGTGTTTCTTCTTCTTCTTCTTCTAGAAAAGTAATTAGTAATCCTGGGTTATCATTGTAGTGGGTACCTACATTAAAATCGTATTGTACCGATTGTAATTTTAAGTAGTGTATGTATACCTAATAGACTGTGAAAATGCCGCGACGTGTTTTAGATGTAGATGCATTAATATTAAATGTACACGCTTATTTTACAGCAGAAACCAGTTTTATCTATATGTAAGCGTGTGTGTGATGCGATGGGTATTGGTGAAACAAAATTAACCTCAGTTTTAAAAAGTGTGAAAGATGGAAATATTGAACAAAATAAAACCCTGCCGACATCCAAAGACTGTTGACTATTAAAAAATGTAAAAGAAAAAGATGTTTTTAAAACATATAGGGTTTATGTTTAAAAATGAAGGCAACCGAAAGGCTTTGTGGAAAAAAGCCAGAGTCGTGCACAAAAGAATTAAATTTTTAAAAATTTATACTCACTGTAAACAAAAATGCTATTTATTTGTTTATCTGGACGAGACTTGGTGACTTGGTGCAGGTGAAAAGCATGGTTTTGTTGATGGGGTGGACAATACGGATACAGAGATGTTTGTGAAATGGTTAAAAGAAAAACTATTACCATTGTTACGTGAACCATCTGTCATTGTATTAGATAATGCTCCATACTAATCGGACTAATAACCATACTAATTTAATCCCATTGAGTAAATTTGGATTAAATATGAAAAACTTATTATGACAATCACATTGGCTCTAATGGTTACAGTGATAAGGCTGATTTGGAAACCTGGTAACGAGCACTTACTACGGCACTCCCGAAATTTGGGAAAAATGTGTCACAAAATGTGAAAATATAATAGAGATGGTGGGTTCGTAAAAACCGCATCGATGCAGTTTATCCTGTTATCATTTACAATCCGAATGAGGATAGCGAATACAGTGATTCCGATTATGATGACAATAAATCTGATGCTTTAAAATACCGTAAGTACTACATGATTAAACATATTTATTAAATTTGTACCGATAATTTATTTTTGTAGCATTTCCTTTTAACATAATTAAATATGTGTCTATTTCTAATTAAAAAACTCATCGAGAGCTACATGAACGATTTTTATTCAAAATAAAGCAAAAAATAAAACCTCTCAACAAAAGCATAATAATAAACAAAAAAATTTCGTGTTTGAATCTTAGGGGAATTAACTAATGTACCTCTCAACACAGTGCGCCCGTTAAGTGGATGCCTTGGTGACTAATCCGATACCGTCGTATATTGGTGAAATGAGCTTTAGGGAAAAAATAAAACAAATGAAGTAAATAAATATTTAATAATTTAAAAAAAAAAAAAAAATAAATAATAAATTAAATAAATATCAGTCTTATCGTTCTCATCAATAAAGAATAGTCTTATCGTATTTATTATTATATATTGTCAAAAGGGTTGCATAACTTTCCGAGAAAAACATTTGCATACTGCTTAAAATGTGTAAATCGAAGAGCTCTGCAGTCGATTGCTTCCATTCACTTTTAAAACAGTAGGAATGATCGAGCATATTTCTTTCTCTCTGCTCTCTGGTTTGAATGCTTTGAAATTCACAGGCTACAGCCTTTAAGTTACAAAGAAGGCTTTCGTACATCTTTCTCCTTTGGAGATGGGGATATTCATTTGGAATCGTTTTGATAACGAAGAAAAGAAAATATTCTATGTTTATCAATCCGTTGTAAAAGACACGTACCTATAATACAAAAACAATCATAAATTACAGCATTGATTTTGATTGTTGCGATTTTTGTGAGTGTGTAATTATCCAAAGCAATGCCATGTGCCAACAGCAAGGAAGATTGTACAGTTTTTGATAAAAAAAATCTGTAAAATATTGGGTGTAACCAGCAATAGTTTTTTCTGAGAAAAATCAATAACAAAAAATTAACAGCAATAAGTAATTCGTATGTAAGGGTGTTCAATGGATGAATGGAATGAAAATAGTCGCAAAAAGGGTAGACCTATCGTGTGGGCCGCGGACGGCCCGCACTGCGGCTAATAGAAGGGAAAGAGATTATAGAAAGGAAATGATTGTGGACACGCTATTTAAAAAGTTGCAGGTCATAGTTCTCTGGAAAAACTAATTTTGGAAGCTTATTCCATTCCGTAGCAGCCCTGTAAAAGAAGGATTCTTGATGAAGATTAGTCCTTGTAGTGTCAAGCTTGAGAGTAAATGTGTGAGACTGATCAGCGTGCCGAGTTCTTCGGCCGAATGTGGCCAATGGTGGTACAAGAGTTTTTATTTCTCTGGAGCATCTGCCATGGAAATATCTGTAGAGTAATGACTGGTCTGCAACTCTTCTTCTATGTTCTAGAGGGTGAAGGGTATCTGTGAGAGTTGAACTGTTTATCAACCGAATGGCCCTTTTCTGAATGGAATAATCATGTACTGATATTTGAAAATTTTTAACATTGTGTTATGTAGTATTTTAAAAAACAACATAAAATTTTACATTATTTTTCGAAAAGTAGGATGTTAAATTAGCTTTACCTATTTAGCATGGGTTCTTAAGGCAAGTTCCTGATCTTGGTGTTTCTTGAACGTTTTTTGCTTATACCCTACATACAAGTTTTAAAAGAGTTTTATTATAACAGTAGATTGTCTTCTTATGAAAAATTTAGTAAGTTTATTTATGTAGGTATCTTACCATAAATTTTAGAAATTATTTATATTAAAAACTGTGTCATACATTTTGTAAAGGTTATAGCGTTATAAAAAGAATATTTTGCAACATCGCTTATTGAAACAATTAGTTTGTGAATTATCTGTCCAATGTAAACAATGAATTTGAAGGTTGATACGAGTATATTTTGACAGAATTGTAAAGATTTTTAAAGAAAAATTTATGGTTTTTTTATGTATGATTAAAAAGGGAAGTTAATGAGAATAAAAAACAAAAATTATTTAAATAATATGTCTTTAAACTTATATTTAACTAAAACAATATAACACTAGACGTCAACTATAAGTAAAAATTTCTGCCAACGTTCAAATGCTTCTGCTACACATTTACAACGTCATATACGAGTTAAAAATAGTATTATTTGATTAAAATAATAGTTGAAAAAATTTCATTTATTCAAAAATGGATTAAATAAATAATTTTGAAGTAATAAAAACGTTTTAAATACATTTTTTTTAAATTAATTTTTGTAACCTTGCTGATGGTATGTGTTAAAGCATAGATTACCCCCTTTACCCTGTACCCCCTTATTCACCAAGGAAAGCTAAACAGCTTCTTGAGTGGGACAAGAAAGACTTGAAACTGGTGACGGGGCTCTTCACTGGACACTGCCCTCTGGGGTATCACCTGAAAAAGATGGGCAAAACAGAGAGTGATAGCTGCCGCTACTCCGAGAACTTCGTTGAAACTGCAGAAACTTGATGTCAGAAACTTAGCTCCCAGGCAACTGATAAACTTTGCACGAAGTCTCGGAATCCCGGGCCTCGAATAGATTAAGGGTTATGCACAAAAGATCTGATAGGTCGAAGTGCTTGAGAGGCAGCATAGCCTTCACGACCCCCCCTACAATGTACAATCTACAAATCTACTCCCTTAAAAGTACCATTGAACAACCTTAAGCTTTTGCCCAGAGAACGTCATCATCCTTAAGCAGGACAATGCAGCTATCACACAACTCGAAGGATATATTGAATTATTATATAAAAAAAGTTATCGTATTGGTTTTTGTACAGGGAAAAGCAGTTTTATAAGAAGTACGCGATGCGCAAGTAGGTTTTGAAGGTGGGTAGTCATCTTCAAAAAAAGTACCTTTTAAAGTAGGTTTTCTGCTAAATAAACATTTGATAACCGTTGCAAAATATTTACGATACGCCACTGGTACCCAAGTCGGTATAAATCGCCATTACACATGGTGGGGGCGGTTGACAGGTTTTTTTTGTAAATTCAAGTCATCCGTAAAATAATTTGTAATTTTTAGCATTTAATGTAAATTAGTGTTACAAAACATGAACTAAGACCTACCTTCATAACGTCTCTTAATCGCTTGAGTCTTCCATCAATATTGGGACATTTATCGCCATAGTTTGCCTAAAATACAAAAAATTCAAATAATATTAAAGCAATACATACAATAAGCAAGACACAGGTAGTCATAGTCAAAGATTTCTAATTAGCAGAAAAAAAACTTAAGTCTTGATGCTTAGTGTAAGAAGTATTGCAATAAATTATGTTTTTAATTTAATACATATATCAACAGCAAAAATTAAATAAAAATTTTTTCTTATCATATTTATCAATGAAGTTTTTATTACCTATTGTAATTTTTTTATACTTACATCAATAGTTCCAATTCCATTCTTTTCTAGAAAATCGAAAAAAGTCGTATTTATGTAAGAATTAGAACTATACAACTGATGCAATGCCCTACCGAAATTAGAATCCCCGAATTTTAATTTTCTTTGAGGATCACACGGAAATTTTAACCATTCTATAAATTTTTCTGTGTCTTCGGGATAAGGACATTCTGCCGCTATACATACGCTTATTAAATATGTTAATATGTTGCAAATTAAGCCTGCAATAAATTTTTAATTTAGTTTACTATTCGTATCTAAATTTGATTAACTTAATAAGGGGTTAGGCCACTCTGGAATTTTTGAAAAATCGATTTTTTAATGATCCCCAAAGACTTCAAAAATGAGGTTCCAAAAGATTATGGCTCGAATTTTAGGCCGCATGGTCCGCAGCGAGCTACTTAAAACTTCAAACGCGTTTATCTCAAAACTGCATTTTTTTTTGGTTGGCCGGAATCGTGACGCAAACAGTTTCTAACCGTTTTACTTGATATATTTTGAAAAATACATTGTCTATGGAAATACGTAGGATATTCTTTTATATTGCATAGTTCACTTGTCCGTGGACAAGCCGAACTACCAACGAGAATGTACTCATCAGAATAGGGCACGACAGAGAGCTCTTAACTACCATCAAGCGCCGCAAACTGGAATACTTGGGACATGTGATGCGTGGACCACGTTATAGTCTGCTTCGGCTTATTCTGAATGGCAAGATCGAGGGATAGGCCGCAAAAAGCTATCCTGGCTTCGAAATCTCCAACAATAGACAGGGCTAACTGCTGCGGAACTTCTCCACGTAGCTCAAGATAGAGATAGATACAAAGAAGTAGTCAATATGGGAGTCGTCAACGCTTGAGAAAGCAAGACACTGTAAGAAGAAGAAGTTCACTTGGTATTAACAATTATCTGACGAATTTTTAGGCAAATTTTTCACTTTCCACATTAGAAGTGCGCCATGTTATTATAATCGAAAAATATTCATTGACGTATTATAATTTCAAAATAACAGGAGCTGTTTGTCCGGCCGTGAACCCTCGAAAAACGGAGACGTCATCGCAAAAAGGCTGTAAAGCCGCCATTTTGGAATTAATTGCTTTAAAAAAATGTATATGAATTATAAACACCTTTTTTGTAATATCAATTTATGGTATAGTTTTTCCTGAAAAAAATAATCAAAAAACCTATTATTTTCGGCCTCTAGAGTGGCCTAACCCTACTTATTAATCTATTATCAGTTTAATGGTTTTTTATTAATAACCAGTAATGATAATATATTATACTAATTATTATACCCAAATAATTATAAAGAATTTAGTCAACATTATAATGACTTAAAATAAGTGCATGGTTTTTTGTGTGCTGTGGTGGAGAAAATCCTTTATGAACAGGTTAGGAGTCTGAAAGCTCAAGGTCTACTGTGAGACTCTACTGACTGTTTCTACTACTCACTCCATTAAGCCGTCGGGCTGTTGCCTTTGGTAAGACTTAGGCCTATTGGCTCAATGTATTTTAACTTTTACACATCAACGACCTCTTGAAAACCACCACGAACCCCATTTACAGTTTCGCAGGCGATAGCACACTTGTCTCAACTTTCACATTCTATCGATCACTTTCGGTAAATGATACAAATAGACTCAGGCAGGAACAGGTTAATTCCATCAATAGAGATCTTAAAGCAATCGTCGAGTGGGGAACCAACAATCTTGTTCAGTTCAACGCCCAAAAAACACAAAGTGCCACGTTTTCCAAGAAAGTGAATTCCTCAAATCATCCCATCACAATGTCCGGAAATACCCTTGAACCAAGTCCCTCCATCTCGATTTTGGGAGTCAGGGTGTCCAATAATATGTCTTGGCATGACCATGTTGCTAACATCGCAAAGTCGGCAAGCCAGAGGCTAGGTTTTCTGTGGAAAGCTAGAAAGTTTTTTACTCCTGATCAACTGTTGATGACGTACAAGGCTCAAATCCGACCTCTACTGGAGTATTGCTCGCACATTTGGGATTCAGCACCAAGGCATTCTCTTCGTCTTCTAGATTCCATTCAAAAAAGATCCATTCGTTTGATAAACAGCCCAACTCTCACAGATACCCTTCACCCTCTAGAACATAGTAAAAACTCTTGTACCACCATTGGCCACATTCGGCCGAAGAACTCGGCACGCTGATCAGTCTCACACATTTACTCTCAAGCTTGACACTACAAGGACCAATCTTCATCAAGAATCCTTCTTTTACAGAGCTGCTACGGAACGGAATAAGCTTCCAAAATCAGTTTTTCCAGAGAACTATGACCTGCAACTTTTTAAAAAGCGTGTCCACAATCATTTCCTTTCTATAATCCCTTCCCCTTCTAATAGTCGCAGTGCGAGCCGTCCGCGGCCCACACGATAGGTCTACCCTTTTTGCGACTATTTTCATAAAAAAAAAAACTACCGCATGGTTACAAAGATTTAAAAAAATATTATAAAAATAATCATTTGATGCAAATAATGTCAAACATTAAAAAGTTATTATATCTAAATATTTTTTTAACAATAAAAAATTAAAAGGTAAACAAATTATAAAAAAAAAAATAAAATACCCAAGTTGAAATACATAAAATTGCAATAATTTACTTGCATAAAAAAATCAGTTTAACAAAAATATTGTTGTTTGATAATACCTACGCTAGTAATATAATCATTTAAAAAAATTAGTAAATTTCACGAAGTGAATACATAAGATATAGGTCATTTTTAAATAAATTTTTTTTTTAATTTACAAAAATTAATATATTTTCTAAAATTTAAGAAAATAATGTTACATTTCCCGAAATTAGCAAAATTACTGATATCAATTTTATTAAATAATAGACTTACGTACGTACTTCTCAAAATTTTAAGATTATTGCTCCCATTTAATAAAAAATATCAATCACTTGCACTTAATATCTATATAGGTGATTCCACATACTAAACTGATACAACTCAATACTTTGAACTGATTTTGATAATTTTATTGATTATATTTTATATGCCAATCAAATGTAAAGTGTAGGTAACCCTTTGAATTTTGCAATATACACTTACCTGTGTGATTCATTAGTAAGTACTGAATAATGTCTGAGATCAGATACTATCAACTTTATAGCCCCTACTGTCGATATTGTTTTAAGATCACGTTCTTATATCTTTTAATTGTTCTGGTGTATCCCCCCAATTTTTTCTCGATTGTTTCACATAATTAGCTCAATTAGTTTTGTTAAAAAAAATGTTAACGAATTTTTGTCAATATTAATTTTTATTTATTTATTATTTTTGTGACATTTGATTTGAATTGAATATTTCCACTATTATTTTAATTAGGTGTTAGTTGGGAAAAATTTTACATACATGCATACATATAGTCACGCATTTTTTCCAAAGGGGTAGGCAGCGACCACTTTCTGCTACTTGCTACGGTTCTTACACACATCTTTCGCTTCTTCTACTTTTATCAGTGCTCTTGTACATGCTCGTCGGTTGTTGGTACTCTTGACCTTTCTTCAAAACGATGTCGATCTGATCGAGATATGTTCGCCGAGGTCGAACTCTACCGACTTGACCACTCACACTCGTCTTATAAATCTGTTTCGTAAATCTTCCATTATTCATCCTATCTACGTGTCCAAACCATCTAAGCATTCCTTTATCTATCTTTGTAACAAATTTAATTATTACAAATACAATTGCAAGAAAGAACTTTTCAATAAATTATTTTTGAAACATTTAACCGTACCTGGACACCCATAGCCGAGAATCGCCACGGGCGTTCATGGATCTTTTAATAAGAAATTATGTGCAGGAATAATCATTGTATTTTGACACCTACCTAGAGATATTTCTAATAATCAGATCACTGTTGTGAAAATTATAATAAAAAATGCAAAAATGAAACCCAACACATCTTACAGATCTACGTAAAAAATAACAATGGGTCACTGGCGATTTTTGCCTACCGCCGTTTTGTCTTTATTATTATTATTTAATAGTTAGGTCGGGCCTGACAAAAGCACTTGCGCACCTCGATCTTTAGATCCTTTGTGCCTTCACTTGGGTTTTTTATTGTACGTTCTCTGAGTCCAATTTGAGTCCTTAAAAGTACGAGATCAGTGATCTTGCGTCATAATTTCTAAGATCTTCTATCTTTGATTGTTTTTACCACGGTATTGCCAGTTTAGTAGGCATTTGGCCTGTTCTAAGTAATACCAATGTGTTGATTTCAGTCCTTACTCCCATCTTTTATTTTCTGCTTTAATATTTTGTTTTATATATTTCCAGAATACTTCTAGACCTATTAGTAGTCGCTGTGAATCTTTTTGACGTTATAACGTCTTATAAATCGATGAACGCCGGCTGCACGCACGAAAAAGCATGACTCATTGTCACGTTCCGCCTGAGCCGAGCGTGCAAGCGAGAGCGCGGAGCAAGCGATAGAGAGGCACGATCTAAGTCTAAGCGTTCGCCTTGTGACGCATTTATCTCTCTTCCACTCCATCGGCCGATGCGTACGAGTAGAAGAGAGACAGAAAATATTTAAATTAACGAGTGCAAATAAATGTTATTTTTAATTAACTTCTTTGTATTATACAAAATAATGATAATTTAGTAATAATAATTCAATTCATAAAAGTATGCAATTTTTCATCAATGTTTTCTTATGACGTTACCGCGTAAAATTATCGTCCGTACACCGACTTTACAGACAACAAATTTTTTTTTACCGACAAATCAAATGTTGATAAGATAGAAAGAATTTTAAAAAATATACCAATTCAACTTGAGAAAATGGCTCAAACACAGTAATCGAATTCAATCAAATTCGCTGTTGCCCGCGACTTCGTACGCGTGGAATTTAGTTTTATCTTAATTTCCTTAAATAAGGATACATTTTTTTCCAATGCTTTAGTTTTTTCATTACCAAAATGCCTAAATGCCCTGGTGACCAAATGAGGCAGATTTCGTTGCCTTTAATCATTACATTTTATTTTTTTTTAAATAAAAAAAATGTTTGTACGTTAAATTTTTTTATAAAACAAAATATTTCAATAATATTTTTAAACTAGTATCTACGTTGCTATCTGTGTATTGATACATATTGATACATAAAACAATTGAAACTTTTAAAACGATTACGAAACTTTCAAGGGAGTCCCGGAAATATAGAATGCCGTATTTTAAATGCAATTTTATCTTACAGTTTTTTTTGTAATTTTCTTAGAACAAATAAAATACCTAGCAATGCTGAGCCAAAATTGTCGTAAGAGATAATTGACAATACAACAATAATTATTATAGATAATTAACAAAATATTAAACTACTAAATTACAGATAATATCCATTATTAATAAAAAAAAATTTAAGTCAAATGGTCCAAAAATTTTTTTTTAAAAATAGTTTGAAAATAGTCGCAACCTATCGTGTGGCCCGCAATGCGACTGTTAGAAAGGGGGGATTATAGAAAGTAGATGATTGTGGACCCGCTTTTTGAAAAGTTGCAGGTCATAGTTCTCTGGAAAAACTGAGTTTGAAATCTTTTTCCATTCCGTAGCAGCCCTGTAAAAGAAGGATTCTTAATGGAGATTGATACTTATAGTGTCAATCTTGTGAGTAAATCGGTGAGACTGATCAGCGTGCCGAGTTCTTTGGCCGAATGTGGCCAGTGGTGGTGAAAGAGTTTTTATTTCTCTGGAGCATCTGCCATGGAAATATCTGTAGAGTAAAGTCTGGTCTGCAACTTTTCTTCTATGTTCTAGTGGGTGAAGGGTATAGGTAAGAGTTGAGCTGTTTATTAACCTAATGGCCCTTTTCAGAATGAAATCTAGAAAACGAAGACAATGCCTTGGTGCTAAACCTCATATGTGCAAGCAATACTCCAGTATAGTTCGGATTTGAGCCTTGTACGTCGTCAACAGATAATCAGGAGTAAAAAACTTTTTAGCTTTCCACAGAAAACCTAGCCTCTGGCTTGCCGACTTTGCGATGTTAGCAACATGGTCATGCCAAGACATATTATTGGACACCCTGACTCCCAAAATCGAGATGGAGGGACTTGGTTCAAGGGTATTTCCGGACATTGTGATGGGATGATTTGAGGAATTCACTTTCTTGGAAAACGTGGCACTTTGTGTTTTTTGGGCGTTGAACTGAACAAGATTGTTGGTTCCCCACTCGACGATTGCTTTAAGATCTCTATTGATGGAATCAACCTGTTCCTGCCTGAGTCTATTTGTATCATTCACCGAAAGTGATCGATAGAATGTGAAAGTTGAGACAAGTGTGCTATCGCCTGCGAAACTGTAAATGGGGTTCGTGGTGGTTTTCAAGAGGTCGTTGATGTGTAAAAGAATTTTAACGCATCAGAAGTAATACTTTCAACTGCCACATGTAAGGAGCCATCTTGCATGAAGCTCATGAGCCATTGGCGCAATTTGGTTGGGAGACCATATGCAGATAATTTGCTTAAAAATGCCTGGTGCCAAACGCGGTCGAAGGCTTTAGATATATCCAAGACTATTGCACGAGATTTACCAAACTTTTCAATAGTGTTTATCCTGAGCTAAGTGACGTAAGCCAGCAAATCTCCAGTAGACCGAAGTTGTCGAAATCCATATTGTCTGTCATAAATTATCTCAAATTTCTCCAGATATTTGATGAGTTCTATGTTAATCGCTTTTTCCATAACTTTGACTGAGAGCAATGCAAAAGGGCGATAATTCGCAGAAATAGTCTTCTTTCCTTTTTTCAGAATGGGTTGGACTTTAGCCTTTTTTTTACATGGACGGAAATACTTCTTTGCTGTATGATAGATTGAAGAGTCTACAGATAACTGGGGTGAGCTCTTGAGCACAGGTCTTCAGGACAATTGTCGGAATTCCATCTGGTCCTACTGCCTTATTAGAGTCAAGATTTCTTAGGATTTTCTTGATAGTGCGATGGTGGATAGTGACATCAGGCATTGATGAGTTTATTCTAAGTATCGTTGGGGATTTTTTTCCATTGGTATCGAGGGTTGAGTTAGAACTGAACATTTCGGCCAGCAGATCCGCTTTTTCCTTGGAAGATACGGCTGTCGTGCCGTCGGACCTCTCGAGTGGTGGTAAAGAAGAAGTTGTGAAATTCTTATTTATGGCATTAGCCAAAGACCAGAAGGTCATTGATCCAGGAGGGGCATTGACAAGTTTATTGCCTATTGGAACTATTGGTATCAATTTTTAAATTTATGATCTAATTTGGTTTATTTTTGTAGTGTTTTTATTATTGGTCCGAACTTTTATATTCATCATCTTTTTGGGCGTTTTGAAAAATCTATTTTTAATATTTATTTTGATGTTGGTTTATCACAATAAAATAACTATCGTGGATGTGTTACTTTTTACGTGGGATCTACAGAATTTTATAATAATTAATCGGTAGCATAATAGTTGTAATTTTATCTTTATCATGTATTTTTTAAAGGATTATTTATTGTTGACATTAATTAATTCAAACTGCTATGATATCACAATACATATCTTATCAATTTTAAATTGTTTTCCTGATACCTAGTGTTTGCGTAAATTTGACGACCCTGTAAATATTTAATTTTTTTACATAAACCGCAAAATATTTATTTAGATTGGAGCAGATTTGATGACTAATTGTATGTAGTTAAAAATTAGAAAAGCAGTAGTCTACATTCTGATAAAATCTTTTCTCCATTTATGGTATACAGACGATAAGCACTTATAAACATATTTATCTCTATTTTAATACAGGAAATGGCTAAAAATACAGTTGGTAATAGTTTAC
This sequence comes from Agelastica alni, assembly GCA_950111635.1. NCBI lineage: Eukaryota > Metazoa > Arthropoda > Insecta > Coleoptera > Chrysomelidae > Agelastica > Agelastica alni. Next base: position 16,008,706 of record OX467711.1, read on the forward strand.
GAAAGTTATTACTATTTTTCAGCAATTTCACTAGTATAACCACCACTTTAGCCTTCGTCAAATTTATCATATGTTTTAAATTTGGCAAACTTGCCTTTCTACCAACAATGTTAATAAATACCTAAAGAAATTTGTTTCTTGTTTATTTTTACAAATAATTATGTAGTTTATTATTATTAAATTATTTTTTATTGTAAGTTTCGGTGTAAATTTTTGCTGAAGATAAATTTTTTGTGCTGTTAGATATAATTTTTTTAGCAGACACAAATCTCGATTTTTAAATTCGGTTTTACTTATAGGCCTTACACTTCTCCAAAAAAACTAAAAGGTATTAACATTATTTTTTATTTACTACTCAAAATGTGTACGGGATTATTATTTATATTTATTACTTGTTCTGGAATTTGTCTCCTGTGTTTGTTTTAATTTTTTGGATGTATCTTTCTTTAATGTGTTTTATATACAGGGTGGCCAACCGGAAACGAAACAGAGCCATTTGCAGGAACTTCGTCAACATTTTAGAAAAATGCGCAGACCGGTCGATTTTTGATTAAAAGGGGACACTCTTTTCCGGTATTTTTGACTCCACTACTTTCAAGCGATGGTAGGAATCACCCCAATATTTTTAAATAGCATTGGGGGTCGAATAAGATGTCTTTTGAAAGCTCCGACTATTCTCTTTACAATAGTATTTAAATTTTACATTTTCTCCCAATACTTTAAAAAAAATTACATGTTAAAATTCCAATAATTTAGTTGGTTACTTACTACTTACTTCCATACAATAATAAATATTTTGTTCAAAACGTTCACGCATATTCCGAAGAATTTCCAGAGTAATTCTAGGGCACTTGTCAACATATCTTTGGCGCAAATCATCCAACGACACTGGTTGTGTTTTATAAATTTTACTTTGCAGATGTTCCCACAAAAAGAAATCGAGCGGCAATAAATCTGGTGATAGTGGAGGTCATTCAATGCTGCCTCTTCTCCCAATCTAATGTAGTGGAAAACGTTGGTCTAAATACTAACGAACAATCGCCGCATGATGCAGAGGAACACCGTCCAGTTGGAAATAAAAATAATCTTCGTCATACTGTGGATTATTTTTAAATACATATCAGTCAAGGCAGGGTCAATAGCGTCTTCCAGTAATTGTAAATACATTTCGCCAGTTAAATTGCCTGGTAGGAAAAAAAAGACCAACCAGTCGGTCACCGCAAATGCTAGCCCATACATATAATTTCTCCGGTTGCTGAGTATTCACCTCGTGAAAAACTCTTGGGTTTGAATCGGACTAATAGCGGCAATTGTGACGATTTACCGTCCCGTGCAAGAAAAAAACTAGGTACTAAATTTATACCATTGGCGTACTTAACTTAAATGAATGACATTTTTACCGTTCGTGATTGTTTGCAGATAAGTTTCACATTTAAAATCTAATTTCTCAATATGTACTGGGCGGGATTTAAAAATTTAAAGACTATTGTATAGATAAATGTAAGAGCTTTTGAAAGACATCATATTCTTTCCAAAATTTTGACGAGGTTTCTGCAAATGGCTCTGTTTCGTTTTAGGTTGGCCACCCTGTATAATTGCATTTTCATGTAAACTTTAAAAGCAGAATTCTCTCATTAAAATATCTCTAAAATATAAATTTTTTCTTCAATTAAAGTAAAATTTGGCCTCATATGATTTTTTTGTTGCTAGCCAAATAGCTACTCTATATAGATATGATTTAATCGTTATTGGCCTTCATCGTATTCTATTTATCAATGAACTTAGATCAAAGTATGAGACACTACCTATCTGGTGGTCACTTCGACTTCCTTTTTCACTAGTTTCACAAGACTTATTCATATTTTAAAGATTATTCATTTTTCTTTTTAATGGACGGATCCTTGTCGTGTGTGGGATATTCAGAAGAGCATTCATCTTCATTACATCGAAATTATTTTGACATTATCTTCATGATACTATATTTTTAATTAATAGATACAATCATAGGAATATTTTTTTCTACATCAATTGGGTGTATTCTTTTTCGTACGTTATACTTTGAACAACTGGCTCTCTACCGCCTACAAATTTACAGTTACCGTAAACTTTAACATATTTTCTTTATTTAAGTCAGTTGGTGTGGAAATTTGTTAATGGTGTTATTAAAAAAGTGCATTTGGATAAAAAAGAGTCATTCTACGCCAGAACAAGTACCTAGCCAAAATTGTGACCTTATGTAAAAAAGGAAGATCGAAGCAGTATATAGACGTAAAACATTATTTTTGGTGTCAGTTAAGCTTATTTGGGAAATAGTCTAATTAAATATATTTCGGAATAATTAAAAAAAAAATTTGTGCGGTCGGGGGCCCCCCTTCGTTCCTTACGTTTTTTAACTCCGAATGTAATTCGAAAAGAAATCTGTATATTTCAATTTTTATTTTATAATATTTTTTAAGGCAAATAATCTAAAGAAACGAATTAAATCAGAAAGTTTCATTCAATATTGCAATTTGTAGAAATGATTTCGTGAAATGTAACATGAAGTGTGCAACAGAAAATCGCGAAAGCACGTACTATTTGATTTGACGAATGAGCGCGCGGTTGTAGAGTTGGCCGTCAGATAGCCAACCAATTTTCCGACAGGTCGATACTGTCAGCCATTCGCTGTGCACTTAAATTACAGTGTTAAGAATAAAATTGGCTGTTATATGCGTAAACTATATAAATAAATATTTACTGTCGATAATAAGTCTCAATAAAGTGCAGATCATTGTTTAAAAATTTAAGTAAATAATAATAAATAATTATTGGAATAAAATATTTCAGTTTTTAGCTTTTTTTAATTTTGAGGTTGATTTCTGTCACTCCTAGTGTCAATTAAATAAAATACAATTTTCATTAAAAAGAGTTATTGGTTGTTATGAAAAATCATTTCAAATAATACCTGACCCATTTTTTCAGAATATAATTTTAAAATTGCTTATTACTAAGGTAATATGTCAAATGTTACACATCATATGCGACTACTGTAAGATTCGTTCATTTTATTTTGATTCTGCCGGAATTGTTGTTGGCGTTGAGCATTGGTTTTCTGTATTTTATTTGCACTTGACGTTTGCGCTTTCCATTTTCATCTTTTGGATTCTGAACACATGATTTCACTATTCTCTTCCTATAATTTAAATATTAAACACTTAAATCACATGTAATAAATATGTAATAATATACGAATGTAAACAGTAAATACTTGTATCAAGGTATACAATTTTATCAACTTACTTTTCTAAATATGTATTACACACATTTGCTGCAGTTTCCATTTTTTAAAACTTAATTGCAATAATAAAACAATATTCACGTATGATCTAACACAATAAATTATAGTTTAAAATAACTAAAAAACTCGCTTTTATAGTAAATTGAACTAAAAAGTAAAAAATATTTCTTAACATAAGAATAAAATTACTGACGAAAAAATTAATGCCTTCGGTATATTGTAACTAAAATTTTTGTACAAGCGGTATATTTTTGTCTTAATATCATCTTACCCTTGTAATGTCGTATTATTTGACAAAAAAGAAAGGAAAAACTTACATTTAGTTCACAAAGTTAGTTTTTTTTTTCATTAAAATTTTTTGTAATATCCACAAATCAATTAAGAATAATTAAAGGATTTAAAAAAAACAAATAGTAACTTACAATTGTTAATTGTGAAAAAAAAATGATATTTTTATTTAAATCATAATGGAAATTAACCAAAAAAATTTTTTTTTGGTTAACAATTGTTAATCACTTTTTTACTTATAAATAAATCAAGCCTGAAACTTATTGAATTTATAATTGACGTCACTGAAACATATTTGTTTCCCCTGAACCCGGATTTTGAGTATTATTTGTTTTTGTCAACTGCTAAGGAAATGTTGGTCTAATGAATCTGATCCTCGCAACAATATAGACTAGGCGCAGCTTCAAGTTACGGATTACGTGTAATACAAAATATTATAAAGATATTTTTTAGGGAAAAGCAGATATATTTATGTATAGATTAGGAGATTAGGGTTACTTCTTGCATCCTATAACTCTATTTTGAAATGGTACAGAGTAATAAATCATTTTCTGAGAGCTGTTATATAGGCGAACATAATTGGATTGGGTTAAAATAAGAAAAGTTTTTTTTTTTAATTTTGAAATATAGAGTGACATTTTTTGTAACTGCTACAAGTGACGAAAGACGTTTTTTCCTAGCTAATTAACTTCCCACTGGAAGTTATATTAATGGGTCCGATTTTGCGAATTCCGAATTTTGATATATTTCCAAATTTTAAGGCCCCAGAGTCGAATACAATAGTTTTTGAGTGGTCGTCCGTGTGTGTGTTTTTTTTTCTCAGAGGTTTAGGAAAAATACATTTACGTATTTCAGGCTTAGGTGTTTCACCTGGATATGTCGGACTCAACAATGTCAACAATATCGACAATGCTCCTACTGACTAAAACCTTCCTCTGTCTCTGGCCTCTGAATCCCCGCGGAAACCGCCGTTAGGCATTACTTCGCGGGGAGAGGATCTAGCTGTTGCTCTTCCTTCTAGTAGTTAAAGTCACCACTTCTCCTAGGCATTACTGTTTTGGCTCTTTCGCTCGTTCACTAGTATCTCGGGTGTTATTGACTGTTCGAGGATTGTCTCTAAGTCATTTCACCACATGGTAAAACGTGGGCACATAAAGAATACGTGCTCCGCGTCTTCATCGACTCCTGGACAGGATGGGTACTCCGGGGAATCATCGTGCTTAAAGCGGTGAAGATATGCTCGGAAGCAGCCGTGTCCTGACAGTATCTGCGTAAAATAGTAGTTGACCTCACCGTGATTCCGGTTCAGCCAAATATCGATCCTTGGAATGAGACGCCATGTCCACCTACCCTTCTCTGCGGCATACGGTTGCGATGTGATTTCTTACTCTCCAACTTCCAAACTGATTGTTTCCACTGCTTGTCTACTGATGATGAGCACTGCCTCAGTCTTGTGTGTGTGTGTGTGTGTGTGTGTGTGTTTGTGTGTGTGTGTATGTGTGTGTGTGTGTGTGTGTGTGTGTGTGTGTGTGTGTGTGTGTGTGTGTGTGTGTGTGTGTGTGTGTGTGTGTGTGTGTGTGTGTGTGTGTGTGTGTGTGTGTGTGTGTGTGTGTGTGTGTGTGTGTGTGTGTGTGTGTGTGTGTGTGTGTGTGTGTGTGTGTGTGTGTGTGTGTGTGTGTGTGTGTGTGTGTGTGTGTGTGTGTGTGTGTGTGTGTGTGTGTGTGTGTGTGTGTGTGTGTGTGTGTGTGTGTGTGTGTGTGTGTGTGTGTGTGTGTGTGTGTGTGTGTGTGTGTGTGTGTGTGTGTGTGTGTGTGTGTGTGTGTGTGTGTGTGTGTGTGTGTGTGTGTGTGTGTGTAGCGTCTTCAATGCTATTCTCTCAATAGTGACACAGGTTCTCCAATTCCTGTTTTTGTTTTCTAAAACTATTACTTTTTATGAAATATTGTCATTATATTTTTAATATAAATATTTCTAATATGCAATAATCATATTATTCAAAAGATCTTAAATTTCGGGATTAAAAATAGTATAATTTATATATTGCAAAATTCAGGTAGTTTACCATTTTTTTCAGTTTTTTATTTTCGACAAAAAACAGCTTGACCGATTTTGCTGAAAATCTAATGAGTTCTAAGATGCGTAATTATGCGTCGAATGCAATTGGTCCCAAGTTGATATTATTTTTTGTTCTCGAGATAATGGAGAATAATGGGATTCGCAAAAACGGACCCATTACTATAACTTCCACTGGGAAGTTAATAATATTATTGTTAAATTTAGGTATGGTATTACCCATAGGTACACAACTGCAGGTAGGAAACGACTCTTTTGCTAATAAAACCTTTTGTTTGCGACAGGCCTCCCAATAAAAACAGAGTGGCTCAAGTAAAATATAATAATCCACACTACAACAGCTGTTGCGGACCATTTAGAAATCATAAAAGTTTGTTTGACCACTTTGTTAGTGTTTTGTATTTATAAGTAGGGTTTATTACTCCGTACCATTTTTTTCTTTTTTTAAATTTTTTATTTGTGGATATATTTTCTCTTAATTTTTTATAAAAAAAAATGTTATTTAATTGAACCATTTTTTTTTAAATATCAGAATGCCTAGACAAAATCTATTTTTTATAGTTTTAAGAAGCTTTCGAAATAAATGAGTAAGTAAGTGACTCATTTTATTTTTTATTTAAACTTTGTGCTGCTCCAAAAGTGCTGCACGGAATTAGGAAAAAGGCCTACTAATGATTTAAGTAGAAAATGTTTTATAATAAATGTTGTGACCTCTTTTGAAGCGAAAAAAAGTTAGGCTAGGTTAATTCTTTAAAAATGATTAATATTTTTTTTTTAAATGAATACTTATTTACGTTTAAACTAGTCTATCAAAAGTACGTCAATTAATGTGTAATTATGACGATGTAAGCCACATTTCAAGTTTTTTTTAATCAAAGTGTTTATAAGTACCAAAGATTTGTTTATAATATTTATAAGAGATGGGTGTCAATTTCTGCCACATGATACTTATAAGAATGATATTCATATTTTATGAACGTGAGCCTTAAAAAAGGCAGCAGCAGCAGTAGATTTTTTTTATTTTGTCGTGTATGATTTGTTGATATTACAAATTATTAAACGAGCTTTTAAATTAGAAATATGACATAATAATATTGTTAGGATGATATACACGTAATTTATTAATAGCAGACTAGATATTAAATAATTGTTTTCAGGAAGCTAATATCTAACATAAGAAACAACTGGCTTTTAAAAAGTTCTTAATAAACTAAAACCTTCTTTAGTTTACCTAACAAATAGAGTACCACAATAAGAGAACCACTTTGCGTTGACATAAATGAAGTTGTAGTTCCATATCAAAACACAGTCAATTTAGATCTATATATATATATATATATATATATATTTATATATATATATATATTTCCAATGCCATTTAATGTTTTAAAGGTGGATTGATTATAAAAATTTTATTATCCGAAGCAACCATCAACTTTATGAAAAAATTTTAAGACATTTTTCGTAGAGAATTTAATTTCATATAACTTATTTTTTTAAAAGTTTTTGATATTTTTTACATATCGTAAGTTACCTGCAAAAACTAAAATTTTTTTTTAAAAAGGTGTCATTTTACTGCTTAAAATTAATTATTATAATCAAATAAATAGATTTTCAACCTAAAAATTGATTGTTTATAACAATTTAAACAATAACTGACCAAGTTTTTTTCTAACCAATTATTCTCATATATTTTTGTTTAATATTTATAATTTTTTTAACACTTTCGTGTTGCCAACTCCGGTGTAAACGCAGTTTTAAATGCCTTTATCATAAAGGCAATCATTGTTTACCTGAATCGGTTATTTTTTCCACAATATGAGACTCTATAAAAATTCTAAAATTTTGTGTAACAAAAGCAATTTTAATAATTTATAAAATTTTCAACGCGTGCATAAAATACGCGTATCATATTATAAAAATATTTCACATAAAGGTGTTTTTAACCTGCTTTTTTGCGTTAACGACGTACCTTCTGGAGGTCAACATTTATAATTTTTTTGGTAGACAATGACTCAGACCTGCTATAAAAAAATACTCCTAACAGATTATCAAACAAGACAGTGGTTTAATATTAACTCGACCAAATTTAAAACATCACGCCCTCAGGCGACTCTTGGTCTAAGACTAATTTTAAGAGGCAATATAATTATTAGTGGACCACATTTTACGATAAAAAAATATATAGGACACTTAAAATTTATATGAATTTATCGATGGGTTCACTTTCCATTTTATTGCTTTTTTTCGGTACTGAATTTTTCTAATTTCAGACGTTTTTATTAAAATATAGGAATTCTAATATAAAAGGAAGAATTTTCTTCTTTTTCTTCTTTAATTTTTCCTCTGTCGGAGATTTTATAGGATAAAAGGCTATATAACCTTACTATGACTAACTATAATCATTCTGTTTAATTTTGCAACCAAGTTATTTAAAGCAGATATACTTTCTTCGTGGTTCAATTCTGCCTTGCATTTTATATTGCATATTTCTTTTCACTAATTAAATAATGAAATGAAATTAAGTATTTCAAGTTTTTTTCCAATTTATAAATCTCTGATCCTTTGTTTACTGGAACGACAGAGACATCTTTAGATTTTAAAGGTTACAGAAGTTTAATATTTATCTTGGCAAAACAGAAATAAATGCACAAGAAGCAACTACAAAATAAAAGACTGTGAGCAAGCAGTTTACTTAATGATAACCTGGTGAATGATCTAAAAGGTTCTTCTTCTTCAAGTGCCGTCTTCGTTAAGAAGGTTTGCAATCATTAAGGCTTTTCTTATTTTCGAAATTGCTGCTCTAAATAGATTGTTGTTATTGAAGTTGTACCAATCACGTAGATTCTTTATCCATGAATGTCTTCTTCTTCCTACTGAACGCTTTCCGGCTATTCTTCCTTGCATTATGTTTTAAAATAGCTGGTATTTCTCCCCTCTCATTATATGACCCAAATATAGTAATTTTCGCTTTTTAATGTTAAGGATCATTTTTTTTGTCTTTTTTCATTCGTTACAGAAGTTTAATATTTATTCTGACAGATCAGGAGCAAATGTGAAAGAAGCAGCTGCAGCAGCAAATAAAAGATTGGTGACTGATGTTTGTAGTTTAATCCCTATCTTCTTAATAAAAAAGTGAACTATTGGTACCACATATCTTTGTGGATCATAATTGGTAAATCATATCATTTCTTAACGTTTTTTTACAGTCCTGCCTTGGGTCCTATGGAAAAGAATAAGAATGCATTCATCGGTAAATGGTTCTAGTCATCAAAAGAAGCTATCTACATATGTCTTTAAAAACAAAGTGTTTGAATCTTTGTAGAAACTTCTTAAAGTACCTACTATTAAATATTTTTTTACTGCAAATTATTTTGTCATCAAAGTAAATGAGGATAACGTTTAAAAATATTTTATGTAAGAAATCCCCTGTATAAAAAGTAATGTAATAACCAAATCTTTAAAGACACCTTATTTAGAATACCGATCAAATATCAGGAATTCAAAACCACCTACACAGGTATTCGTAAAAACGATAACCGTTGTAAAATTTTATACTTAAATAATTTTACCTCTAACAATAATACTATACGTTTTTTTTGTTTGAATGGTAACTACGTTAAAATTAAATTCGTAGGTAGAGCAGTACAGTTAATATAGTTTTTTTTGGCAATCCATATATCATAAAAGTTTCATTAAACTTGCTTGCAACATACGAGGTTTGACAGAAAAATATTTCGAAATGTTATTTGTTTGGTGGGAATAAATAATATATCTGCTTTACATTAAAGCAATACCTAAAACACAATCAATAATATTATAGAACTTTACTTAGTCTTATTAAAATATTACATTAAAGCTATACCTAAACCACAGTTTTAAGGCAACAAAACGGCAGACACACTCGCAAGAATGGGTTCTGCAGAATCGCTGTGGCCTGAATTTAGCGTGAGTGTATCGAGATCTGCTGTCAGTAAGAAGGCCAAGTTTTGGCTAACCTGGCAGCAAAAACGAAACTGGCTAGAAATCAATAGTCTGAGGCATAGCAAGAGAATGATGGGACGACCAAATCTTGCACTTGCTATTCAGGCCTTGGAGCCGGACAGGAAACAGCTTAGGCTGATAATGAGTCTCTTTACGAAGCACTGTTGTCTGAGAAAGCATTTGCATAGCATGGGCATCTTTTTGAAGAACCCAGTGGGAATGGGGTCATATTTGACTGGGCGGTGCATTCAGTACGAGGATGATACGACCCAGACTGATGCGGCACGAGCTATGATCTTGATACGAGGCCTGTAACATTTAAATGAAAAGATTAACCTCGGTTAAACTTACACCACACATTACAAGATGAACTACAATCTCTCTTTAATAAAATACTTGTAGTCAAAAGTATACCATACGAATGAAAAGAAAGTATTTTGTTATCAATTTTCAAAAAGGGAGAAAAAACCGACCCAAAAAATTATCGAGGTATGAGCTTGATGAGTGTGGTTTTAAAACTATTCACTAAAATCTTAGCAGAAGTAATGTCAACCGGGATCTGTGAAGAACAGCAAGGTTTCAGAAATAACAGGTCGGCCATAGATGCCATTTTTATAATCCACCAAATAACTGAAAATGCCATAGAGATTAACTTCATTGACCTTAACCAGCCATTCGATAGGGTACGCTTAATTAATGTTACAAAATTTACTAATAAAAATAAACAATCACCCTGATATAATTAAAGTTATCCAAAAGCTGAATACCGAGAATTATGCATATGTGAGAACGGCAAATAAATTAGGCAATAAAATACCTGCAGCAACTGGGATCAGACAAGGAGACAGCCTAAGCCCAATTTTTTTAAACATCATAATGGATGAAATCTTAAACGAAATATAAAAGAAATAAAAATAATATGCTATGCTGACGACGCAATGGTCATCTCGGAAGACGAAGATAACCTACAGAGGCTCCTGTATAAATTCCAACAAATAACAGAAACTTTCAACATGCAAATATCCATAAAGAAAACAAAATCCCTTACAGCATCTAGAGAACCAAGAAGATGTAAACTAGCGATTTACGATCAGAGTGTAGAACAAGTAATATCTTTCAAATATCTAGGGGCAAACATAACAAGTAATAGGAACCTAAAGGACGAAGTAAAAGCCCAAACAACAAAGGCAACAGGATACTTAAGAGATTTAATTTGGCGGAATAAACATATGAGCACTAGGAGTAAAGTCAGAATATATAAAACTTGCGTAAGTCCGTAAGACATACGCGATGGAAACCAAAGCGAAGAACGCAACAACCAATCGACTTTTAAGAATAACAGAAATGCGAACACTGAGATCAATAACAGGACATACGTTATTCGACCTGAAGAGCAATGAAGAAATAAAGGAAATATGTGAGATTCAAAATTTAGTAAGATGGGCAAGAAACCGGAGAAGAGAATGGAGAGACCACGTGGACAGAATGCCAAATGAGCGGTTGACAAAAATTGCGAAAGAGAAAAAACCAAATACACCTTGACCACGTGGACGACTACCTATAAGATGGTGTGATAACTGGTCTTCAACATCCCAACTGCCACTGGCAAACCATTATTACAAACACAGGACTTAGTCCTAACGTAAGAGGAAGAAGAGCGGAAGAAGAAGAAGAAGAAGAAGAAGCTTAGCGAGGAGACTAGTTGGCTCAATGCCAACTAAGCAGCAGCAGCAGAACACAATAAGCTTAAAAGATGCAGTGTTAGCTCCTCTAACCCGACTGCTTCTTACCAAACACCCAAAAAAAAACACTTAAATTATATAACTTAGAAAGATTTCATTATTTCTGCTCCAGTAAAATTAAGTTATGCAGAATAAAAACAATCCTAAGTGTAGTTTTTCAAATAAAAAATAAACAAACAATATTTAAATTTAATTTTTTTATTATTCGAAAATTCGCTTTTTTAACCATAACACTTTATAAATTAATACAAGGTATTTTTAAAATATGTAAAAAATTTTACTACCCACCAAAATCAGCTCAAGTACATACAAACAATTTTGTAATTATAGTCAAATTGTTGTTCAGGGAATGATTAAAAATTTGTCCAACTTAGTAATCGAAAAGATGGCCTGCATATAATGTTATCCTCGTATTGTCATCATTTATCACGCATAATATGACAAACCAACAATTTTGAGGTTTTACTCAACTACAATATGACCTAGGAAACACCCATGCTGATTTTTATTTGCATAACTCACTACCGTTAGACGAAAATATAATAATTATGATCAAACAGAATGATAATAATCTATTGGTATTAAAGATTGTAACTCATTACAAGTTTTTATCTATTTTATGATTTGTATGTTTTATTATTTATGTACGTACCCATAATACTTAAAAGTTAATGCCGTTGTGACCCACATTTTATAACATTACAATAAAAATTTGCGCTTTTAAAAAAAAAGTCTTTATTTTGGATAAAATTACGTATAAATAAACTAACTAAAAATATAATAAACATTATCAGTGAGAAACAAAAAATGTTGAAGATTAAAGAAGGAATAATAATTGGTAAAATGACCAAATAAAGAACATAATTATAATTTAAAAAAAGTAGTTTGTTAATTATTAAAAAAAAAACAAGAAAAAAATATTTGTAAACTGTTAAATTATTGTTTGAACAAAATCATATTTAAAACGATGTAGAATAGATACAATTTTCAAGATCAGCATAAATTTTAAGTTAATTTTGCATAAGTATTTAATATTTAAACCAATTAAATAGTATCTAACAGTAAATTACATACTTATTTTTCTACAGAAATTTTGTACTTCTTTTTTGAAAACTGTACTTCTTTTAAAATCTATAGATTCTACTTGTTTAACCTAGAAATTCACCTTAAAAAGCGTCTTCCAAAATAAATTAAGGCAAGCCCTAAAGAGCAAAAATGTCAGTGCAACTCTTTTAAAGGATGGACAGTCACCAGCGAAAGGATCAAATAAATCATGGGCGTAAAGCACGATATTGTGAAGGATATTTGAATAAAATAACTTAGATGGCACGGCGATGTTGAGAGGATGGCAAGAAGGGGTCTGATGTTAAATTAGAAATAGAGAACTGGAAGAAAATCTATGGGAGGATAGAGAGCAGTGGAGATTGCGAAAAATAAAATGCCGAAGGACGTTCTAAACTAAATATACTACATTTTGTACTAAATTACAATATCTTGTACTCCTGTAAAAATCGAGACCTAAAGACCTAAAAAAATTTGAAAATGAGTCCTGCATCTTATTTGGTACGAAAAATAATTTGCCACCTTATTTATGTAATCAAAGTAGTATTTGTTACGTTAGTGTAAAACAATAAATTGGTTAAGGCAGGTTACGATTAGTTATAGTAGTTTTTTTTAAATATAACTGTAAACAACGAATAAGAACTTTATTTCTTTTAACGATTTTGCAGATCAATAGGAAATAACAAATACTGTCTAGACATTCTGACCTGCAGTACTATAAAATTCTATTTTTAGTCGGCTTTGTCATGTGTACGCACAGGTTTTCAATATGTGAAAAGTAATAAATTTCATTTTCATGGACACATTTACACATCTGTATAATTCAAGTCATGAAAAATTACGTTGGTTATTAGCTAGTTTGCGGTAATTCACTCAGCTGATTATTTTTGGTAAAATATTCCTAATTTTGCAAAAAAAAACAGAAGGATAGCAATCCTGGGAAAATAAAAAGCAAGCAATAATTTAAAACAAAGCTTAAAAATGTTTACAAAGCAGTAAAAATGGTAAGAATGAATGCATGCAAAAAAATTATATAACAATACATACATACATATAATCACTTTTTTTTCGTAAAGATAGGCAGAGACCACTTCTTTCCACTTGCTGTGGTTCTTACGCACGTCTTTCGCTCCTTCTACTTTCATCAGCACTTTTATACATGTTCGTCGGCTGTTGGTTCTTCACAATTTTAATCCGATCGAGATGAGTCGACCTCTACCGACTTTACCAATTACACTTTACCTTTTACTTCACTTCAAAATCTTCTTTTGTCCATCCACTCTACGAGTCCTCTTTGTTATTATATTTTTTTTCACATCACAGCGTTCTCTTATTACACTTTTCCTCACTTTATCCATCAGATTCACTCCACCTATTCCTCTCAGACTATTAATTCTTGCAGCATTGATCTTAATTTCATGCTTCTTTCGCTAATCTCAACATTCACTATTATACATAAGTGAAGCGATCAGCACTCTTCCATACACAGCCAGTCGAGCTTTTTTTGGCAGTTTTTTTTCTTGGATGCTGGTCCTATGCATCACTCAGCCTCTTGGGCTTTTTGTGTCTTCCGGTTATTTGTGACACCAACCATTCCATAACTTTAATCCTCTGTACAAATCTATATAGGTTCTTCACCGGTTGGCTGTTGTATTTTTTAGGGGTTAACCTAGGTTGCCCGAATAATGTCTGTCTTTTGTGGTCTAGTGCCTCGCATTCTAACAGTATGTGTTTGGCCGTTTCTAAGTTCTCCGTTGTATAGCCCCATTTTTTGTAGGTGTCCTCTCATTGGACTGTGACCAGTAAGAATACCCGTTATAATACCTACTCATCTTCAGTATTTCTTCAGTTCGATCCCACAGTGTACTGGAACCCACATCAAAGTTATTTTGTTATGTTCTGAGAGGACACTGAGTTTTTTTCGGCATTCCCATACCAGTCTTAATGTCACTTTCGGGTTTATCACAGCTTTTAGTGACGCCTGGCTGTCCGTGCATATTTCGATCCGTGCATTACGCATTACAGAAGTGTTTGTTCCTAGTAAGACACTTATTTGGAAGTTTCTCCCCTCACTGTATATTCCCTCACCAGTTTCTTCCTTGGTCTCAATCCGTCTGTTTGTCACGTTTAGGTTACACGGCCCTATTTATTTGTTTCCCAGCCAACACACTTCGCTTAATAACAATAACAGTTATACTTTTCGTATACAAACTCATTTACTTGTTCCACTCTTTCTTCTTCAATCAGCACTTCGAAGTTTGTCATGCTTTCTTCTTTTTCAAAAACAATTACTTTTGTCTTGTTTACATTCACCTTTATCCCTTCGATTTTTAGAGCAATATGCATAATATTAGCCAACACTTGTAACTCCTCGTCAAAGGATCATCGGCGTAAAAGAGGCATTTGACGATCAAATCATTCATTCTTAATACAGTCGACTCTCGATAATTTGACACTCGTTAATTTAAATCTCTCGATAATTTGAAATTTTTTTCCGGTCCCTTGAAAAATACTCGATAAATTGAATAAAATCAATGTTAATTGGTCCCTTAGATAATTTGAAGTTGAATAAATTGTATCGTGCTTGCCAACATGGGATAATTTGAAATCCAGGCTTCCCTACTCTTTATAATTTGAAGCTAATATCATGCACCTGTCGTTTGTTTACATAAATGTACAGACCTGTCGATTGTTTACATAAATGATTACGTCTCAGCTCTCACCACTATCGAAAATGGACAATGATAGACTGAAGTTGCTCACTGAAAAAAAGACTTTTTTTCGAAATAAAAATTTGTGAATAATTGTATTATTACATTACATTTAATTGTTAATACATAATATTAATATAGAAACAATAAATCACGAATTTTGATCAAACTCTTATTTACTTGAGTCCCCCCTCCCCCAAGTGGTTATTTGAACGCTTGTTATTTTGAACTCTTGGTAATTTAAAATTTATCTCTGGTTCCTTGAGTTTCAAATTATCGAGAGTCGACTGTACCAGCTGATTGTTTATATTTTACTCAAAAGCTATCTCAGTTAACATTGGTCTTACAAAAACGTTTAAATGGGCAAATATGAAGTATTTTTATGGGCATGCAGAATTTAGTATTAGAAAATGCAAAACATACATACATACATATGGTCAGGTCTTTTACCCGTAGGGGTAGGCAGAGACCACTTCCTTCCACTTGCTACGGTTCTTACACACATATTTGATTCCTCTACTTTCATCAGTGCTCTCATACATGCCCGTCGGTTGTTGGTACTCTTGACCTGGCCTTTCATCAAAACAATGTTGATCTGATCGAGATATGTTCTGCGAGATCGACCTTTACCGACTTGTCCATTCACACTCGCTTTATAAATTTGTTTCGTCAATCTTCCTTCATCCATCCTTTCAACGTGTCCAAACCATCTAAGCATTCCTTTGTCTATCTTTGTAACCACATCTTTTTTTACACCACAGCGTTCTCTTATCTCATTATTCTTTACCTTATCCAACCGAGTCACTCCGGCTATACTTCTCAGTATCGTAAACCTAAATATTTCACATACAATGGTATTTTTTAAACGGAACACCCTGTATTTTATTTTCGGTAAGCTCTTTCTTCTGATTTCAAATATATATTCTTTATTGAGGTTATCTTCGTCAATTTTCGAAAAATATAGATTTTTCGTTTAAATCTAAAGGCAGCTGTAGAACGCCAGGAGATAATGCTGCGATTTCTATCAATATTCATATTTGCTCATTTAAACGTTTTTGTAAGACCAATATTAACTGAGATAGCTGTTGAGTAAAATATAAACAATCACCCGGTACATACGCACTTTCTTTCAAATATTTTAAACATCCGTCTTTGAATAAGTTAAACAGCCATGGTGAAGTCACACTTTGCTGTCTAAAACCTTTTTCGATGTCAAACCAATCTGTGTGAGCTGCGTTTATTCTAAAAACCATTTCTAACTTCCTAACCCTTCAATATGATTTATGTGGTTTCCATGCAAAATTTGCCTTTAAATTTATTTACGTTCCAGCATTACAAATAAAACATTTTTGTTTGATGCCGAAAGTAAGTACTGCCTGCCACTTCTTTTAGCATTTGTAAATAATAATACCAAACTTTAAGTACTTAACTTACCGAAGGGTTGCGGCCAGCGCTTTTAGAAATTGTCATTTTTATTGGCCCATCATAAAGCAACAGCTAATCTTTGTCATTCAAAGTCTGGAATTCGAAGTACTGTTATTTAAAATATTCATACTTTCAAGAAATTACTAAAGATCACGTGGACACAGTCTTTTCACTGTATTGATCAACAGGAATCACAAATACTTATTTTTATAAGCAAACGACTCCAATAATCATAATTTATTGGCTCTTTTTTGTTTATAAAGTTTATAAAATCCTTCTATTTTACCATTAAATACCATTTTTTTTAAACAGAGAATAAAAGAAAAGATTTGATATAAAAAGATCAACGAAGTCAATCGGTCATCGATATTTTCGTGTGTCCGTTAATTAGTCCATTAGGTTTAATTTATAGCTAAAGGGTACCCCATAAAAAATGTTCATAAAACATGTAGAAGTCAACTAACTTATAAAAAATCGAAGCTTCTCAATACAGGAAACCGATTTTATTGTTGAATAAATGATGGAATGTAATGACTCTCTTCCAAAGGCGTGCGATCTTATATTTTTTCCCATTTTTCTCGGATTTTGTTTTTTTTGTAAATACCACATGTTTATAGCAAATTTATTTGGATTTTTTTAAGGTTATAAACAATTCTGGAAGAAGTACCTACTTACAAACATTATTTGAAAATAACAACAGGCAGCAATAGAAGCACACACGGGCGGGAAAATGGCCAAGAAGCAATGAAATGTAATCTTTTACATAGTGGAATCCACTTTTATGTAATGTTTTATCTTTGTCATCTCAAGAAAAACTTGATTGTAGTATTTTATAAAAGAGGTCGTAAAAATATTAACAATTTGATTTAAAAAAAAATTTAATAGTATTTATAAATAATAAATATAATAAATGTAAGCAAAACGAAAGTAATGATTTTTAAAAGAAAGAAAAACATGACAAACTGTAAAGTTCTGATTAAGGGAGAAAGAGTGGAACAAGTAAATGCATTTGTGTACTTGGGTTCAAAGTTTACGAGAGATGGAAAATATGACAGTGACATTGAGCGACGGGTGTTGGCAGGAAAACAAATGAATGGGGCATTGTATAGCCTCATGAGCAGCCAAAAAGTGTCAAAAAAGGCACGTCTGGCTGTGATTCTGAATGTTGGGTTTGGCAGAAGAAGCATGAAAATAGGATTAATGCTGCGGAGATGAGTAGTCTGAGAAGTATAGCCAGAGTGACTCGGTTGGAAAAAGTAAAAAAGTATATTAACAGTTCAGTGTAATTTTTTTTTTTTGGTGGAGGGCAAATTCGTTAAGGACGCCCCCGCAACGGTTCTTCCCTGCGGGGGTGCGTAAGAATCTTCCCTTCTCCTGAAGGGCTATACTCACTAAAACCTCTCCTTGCGTAGGTTTCAGTAGTCTTCTTTGTTCTTTATTTCGGGTTGATACTCAGTATCTACGCCCGAGTCAGTGTAATTGTAAATTAAGAAAATAATTTAAATAGTCAACAACTTTGACCTGAATTACAACCAGTGTTACATTTTTTTTAAAAAGTTATTGTTATTATCTACGCCTCTGGTAGCACCCGTCAAATCGTAAACATTTTATGGTTATTTTATGATTTGATGTAGATTTGTTAAATAGTTTTTTGATTGTGCTCCGCGGATGGTATTGCTATGTATACCTGATAAATAATATTATTACTCACAAAATTGTCATTGCAAACACATTTCATCTTGAATTTTTGTAAAAAAATTATACCACTTTCTGTAAAATGCCGGTTTTTTAATCAGACACTTTTTCAACCGCATGAACGCAGAATGAGAGGATAAAACAAATAATGGGAGTACAGCACGACATCACAGACGAAATAAGAACTAAACAGTTGATATGGTACGGGCATGTTCAAAGAATGCCACCAGACAGAATCCCAAAGAAAATATTACAGTGGAACCCCAGAGGAAGAAGAAGAAGAGGAAGACCACGAAAGAGCTGGAGAGAAGGCATACAAAAAGAGATGGAAGAGAGAGATCTGAGAGAGGACATGTGGACGAATAGAGAGGAATGGAGATTAGGAATCGCAAGACGCCGACGCACGTTTTAACGCGATATATATATATATATATATGAACGCAGAATGTCAAAAGTGTCATAGTGCAGGTTCAGGTGGTCTGAAGAAAGAATCCATAAACGTCGTCATGGGCGACCACAAGTAATTACAGCACGGGAAGATCGTCATCTGAGGTTTGCAGTTTTGCAAGACATAATTTCCTCAACACTGTCGATTTTACAAAAATGATCTATATATGCCTATCTTTGAATAGGCGCTATTTGGGCTCCGTTCACTCACACCTCGACATCGTACCGCTCGATTTTAGTAAGGTAACAGCAAATCCACAACAGAATTTATAGGAAATGCTAAAACCAACTAGACGAAACTCAATTTGGATTTCGCAGTGGCCTAGCCTTTGACTGCGTTATACACCAAAGGCTCATAGAAATTCTTATGGAATCGTGTTAAGTTTTCTGAAAGTCTTGGTTCTGCACTTGGGACACGATGGTCGCAGAAGACTAAAACCATTACATGCAGAACGCATAAATTTATAATTTGCTGTGGAACAGAATCCAGCCATCACACAGGAGGTGATAGTAGGTCACCTAGTTTTCATTGATAAGAATTTGATCGCACATAATTAAAGATTACAGTCGGTATATAAATATAAATAAATAATAAATATACCTAAATACAAATAAATACATACATCTATATACATATATAAAAAAAGGTGTATGTGTGTGTATGTTCTAGAATAAGTCTGGAAACCCAGGAACAATTTTAACCAAATTTTCTGCATACAACAGCTTACTACTCGACAACAAATACTGAAGAGATAAACCACCCTTAGCATCCCTACTAAATGGGTGGGAAGAGGATAAAATATAAAACTATCAAAAATGGCCGATATTAGTGTCGAATTTATAGTCTTCGGAGTCGCTAAGTTTGACAGTGACATTCCCAATTGTGTCCGATGGCGAAGCTGTCCATCGGGGTTCAAGTATCTTTCAGAAACCCCAGACAAAGCCGGGTAAAACGGGTAGTACAGTTAATAAATACAAACATACGTATGTGTTTACAAAATTATTATTTTTCTGCATACCTTTTTTTCTGTAGTTTTAGTCTTTAACACTATCCTTTATTATTATAATATAATATCTGGTCATGGTGTAGTTTATTGCTTTTTTTTTTGAAGACATGTGGAAAAGGATTTAATTATGAAAACTTTCACGTTTGGTAGTAGCTACTTTGCGATCATAGATCATAAACTGGCATGCTTGTCCACGCGTTTACCTCTTCCTTGAATAACTGCCACTTTACCATTTACATGCGTGATATTTTCTGTCATCTAATTGCACTAACAACGTTAATTTTCATATAGGTAAGTCATTAGTGTAGAAATGTATAAATACGATAATGATACTATTAAAATAATCCATGTCTCAATTATCTCGCCCTGGTGACAGTATGTTTGGTGCAATTACCGACACGCAATGCCATTTTCAATTTTGTTTTTCTCTTTTATTTATTCTTTTGATTAACGGTTGGTGCATACGGTAAAGGAACCGCGTTTCAGTCTCTGTCTCGAAAGTATATTTACGTATTTAATAAATAGTTTAACTCAACAGCTGAGGTGATTTTTAACTACATTAATAATCGACACCAACAATTAACACTTAAAAAACATACGAACATTTTAAATTTAATGTTTATTAAATCAAATCTGGAGATTGTTCATATGTTTGAAATGCTAGTCCATCATCTCTGAAAATACTGGAATCTTACATGAATTGAGCTGATCTTTTCTCTTTTTTACATATTTTTTCCCGGGATTTTACAGTCTCTTTCCTGGCTATAATTAATATTACAAAGGGTTTCATGTGTATGCATCCTCGAATCGTGTAGCTCCAGACTGGAACAGCGCCAGTAGATATAATACTAACATTTTCCAGCAAAGACCAATTTGGTAAAGTCCAGAGAGATTTTTCTAGCAGGGGTAATGTCTGAAAACTACAAGCTTTATAGTATTATGCTAAATAAAACACCTCTATGCAGAGGCTGGGGTAGTGAACGAACACTACAAGCTTTATAATATGATGCTAAGTAAAACACCTCCATGCAGAGGCTGGGGTAGTGACCGAACACTACAAGATTTACAATATGATGCTAAGTAAAACACCTCTATGCAAAAGATGGGGTAGTGACCGAACACTACAAGCTTTACAATATGATGCTAAGTAAAACACCTCTATGCAAAGGCTGGAGTAGTGAACGAACACTACAAGTTTCACAATATGATGTTAGGTGAAACACCTCTATGCAGATGCTGGGGTAGTGACCGAACAGTACAAGCTTCATAATATGATGCTTAGTAAAACACCTCTATGCAAAAGATGGGGTAGTGACCGAACACTACAAGCTTTACAATATGATGCTAAGTAAAACACCTCTATGCAGAGGCTGGGGTAGTGATCGAACACTACAAGCTTCAAAAATTATGCTAAGTAAAACACCTCTATGCAAAGGCTGGAGTAGTGAACGAACACTACAAGTTTCACAATATGATGTTAGGTGAAACACCTCTATGCAGATGCTGGGGTAGTGACCGAACAGTACAAGCTTCATAATATGATGCTTAGTAAAACACCTCTATGCAAAAGATGGGGTAGTGACCGAACACTACAAGCTTTACAATATGATGCTAAGTAAAACACCTCTATGCAGAGGCTGGGGTAGTGATCGAACACTTCAAGCTTCAAAAATTATGCTAAGTAAAACACCTCTATGCAAAGGCTGGAGTAGTGAACGAACACTACAAGTTTCACAATATGATGTTAGGTGAAACACCTCTATGCAGATGCTGGGGTAGTGACCGAACAGTACAAGCTTCATAATATGATGCTTAGTAAAACACCTCTATGCAAAAGATGGGGTAGTGACCGAACACTACAAGCTTTACAATATGATGCTAAGTAAAACACCTCTATGCAGAGGCTGGGGTAGTGATCGAACACTACAAGCTTCATAAAATTATGCTAAGTAAAACACCTCTATGCAAAGGCTGGAGTAGTGAACGAACACTACAAGTTTCACAATATGATGTTAGGTGAAACACCTCTATGCAGATGCTGGGGTAGTGACCGAACAGTACAAGCTTCATAATATGAT
Source organism: Agelastica alni (assembly GCA_950111635.1). Taxonomy (NCBI): domain Eukaryota; kingdom Metazoa; phylum Arthropoda; class Insecta; order Coleoptera; family Chrysomelidae; genus Agelastica; species Agelastica alni. Next base: position 16,030,495 of record OX467711.1, read on the forward strand.
GCTTAGTAAAACACCTCTATGCAAAAGATGGGGTAGTGACCGAACACTACAAGCTTTACAATATGATGCTAAGTAAAACACCTCTATGCAAAGGCTGGAGTAGTGAACGAACACTACAAGTTTCACAATATGATGTTAGGTGAAACACCTCTATGCAGATGCTGGGGTAGTGACCGAACAGTACAAGTTTCACAATATGATGTTAGGTGAAACACCTCTATGCAGATGCTGGGGTAGTGACCGAACAGTACAAGCTTCATAATATGATGCTTAGTAAAACACCTCTATGCAAAAGATGGGGTAGTGACCGAACACTACAAGCTTTACAATATGATGCTAAGTAAAACACCTCTATGCAAAGGCTGGAGTAGTGAACGAACACTACAAGTTTCACAATATGATGTTAGGTGAAACACCTCTATGCAGATGCTGGGGTAGTGACCGAACAGTACAAGCTTCATAATATGATGCTTAGTAAAACACCTCTATGCAAAAGATGGGGTAGTGACCGAACACTACAAGCTTTACAATATGATGCTAAGTAAAACACCTCTATGCAGAGGCTGGGGTAGTGATCGAACACTACAAGCTTCATAAAATTATGCTAAGTAAAACACCTCTATGCAAAGGCTGGAGTAGTGAACGAACACTACAAGCTTCACAATATGATGTTAGGTGAAACACCTCTATGCAGATGCTGGGGTAGTGACCGAACAGTACAAGCTTCATAATATGATGCTTAGTAAAACACCTCTATGCAAAAGATGGGGTAGTGACCGAACACTACAAGCTTCACAATATGATGCTATATGAAACACCTCTATGCAGAGGCTGCAAAACGAAGTTGATACAATTGCGACTAATCAATTCAAAGAATCCATACTTAGAGAAAGGTGGCCAACCCTGGCTGAAGAATACTTGTTTATATGTTCATCTATAACAAATGAAAACCTTAATACTAAATTAAAAAGTTCATTGCTCCTAAAGTTACGAGTAAACTATTCAAACTTCTAGTTTTTTTAAACTGTTAATCAGTTAATTATATAAAGTAGATATATTTCGTCATCGTCAACACAAATACTTTTTAATAACGAAAATCATAAATAAATAGTGGTGTTTATGTAATAATAATATTAATAAGCTGGGCGGCGGTTTTTTCCGAAACCTACCAACGGTACTCAGACAATGTCCATGGTGTCTCCCGTGATAGCAATCAGTGATCCGCTGCACCTTTCTTGCTCCAAAATAGGTGTCGATCGATAATTGCCTCAGTTGCTCGGGCAACTAAGCAACTGGGTATCTTTCAAACAGCTTTGGATTCCTATTCATTTCCCAATCGAACAATCGGGTTTTTGTATTAATTCACAGTATCTTTCAAGCGGTCGATATTCTTCCTACTCAAGATCGATACGATCTTTTTTCCTGATTATCCACGACATTCGAATTATTTCGGTGTTTGTTTTCTTTGAATTCATCCAGTTAAGAAGAGTGAATTTACATAGAAAGGCAATTCATTAGTGGTACAAGTGCAAAGTGTATTTTAAAGAGAGAAATATTTAGTGTTCAATGAAACTTAAAAACCAGCGTTCTATGATTTAACTAGTTCACTATTATCGAAGAAGAGTATAATTTCCCCGTGTACGGAAAAAGAATTTACAACCCCTAATCCGTTCATTTCCTCTCCACACTATATATCTAAGGATCTAAGGGTCAGTATGTGTACTGCTAGTCTGGCATCCTTCCTACTCAGCTACATATTGCTTCCGACTAGGCCCTCTCGGGGAAACTTCCCTATGAGGGCCCTTACCTGTCTGCTCTTGTCTCTGGTTTCTGTTTTCCAGTACATTAAGTTCTGGTTCCTGAGTTAGCCCAGAATTGCTCTTTTGCCTAAATAGAAGAGAATCCTTAGAGCTGGCTCTGTGCCCACGAACTTGGTCTCCTATCCCGCATTTGCTAATTTATTAGTCCTCTCATTGACTTTGATTCCCGATTGACCAGGAACCAAGACAAAGGTGACCTTGTTGCTTTTCGCCAATGCCTCTAGAGTCAATTGTTAGTTACTAGTACGAGTCACTAGCGCTTTAATTTCCGCTTGGCTGTCCCAGCATATTTTGATGCACCTGCCGGTTCCCCCTATGGAGAGCACCGTTTCTGCACATTGCATGATTGCTACAGTTTCAGCTTGAAAAACTGTAAACTATTCGCCTAGAAAAATTGACTCCTCGATCTCGTTCTGACGAATGGTGATTAATAAGGCTGAAGATTTACTACACAGTTTTTGAGATTGAACACTGTTAAATTTATTTTTTAAATAAAAATTTATTTCTAAACAAAAAACCTTTCTTTTTTATAATTTGGGAGTAACAATTTCAATTTTCTTATTTAATACATCGTTTGATCAATGTTTAAATTAAAAAGGATATAAGCTTCAACTAATAAGTTTGTCTTCAGTTTTTAAAGCAAGAGCAAGAGACAATAAATGTTTATGACTCATTTAACAGTTATCCATAAAAACATACAGTGCTCTTCAGATATAAGTATCCACCTGAAGTAACTTTTAATGGATTAATTTAAACCTCATATGTTGTACGTTTTTGTTATAATTTGAAGTAGAAGAATTCAAAAATGGGGAAACTCATTTAAAAAAATATTGGTTGATAGCAGGGGTGAAAGGGTAACTTTTCCAAAAAATCTAAATGAGGCATAAGTACTATCTCCCCCTTTAAATATTAATTAACATGTTTTTTGTTTTTCGTAACAATCAAAAGATCCTTGAGATGGATATATCTGAAGAGCATTGTGTAGAAAAATTATAGTGTAAAAAAATGAATACCTTTTTATTTGTTTTTTTTTTACCCTTCAAAATTATTTGAAATTTTTTATTGTATTTACATAAACACAGATATACAACGTAATTTTTTACCAGTTTTTCTTATTACATTTTTTTTTAATTTAATATTTAATGATTCCAACTCTGTTATTAATTTTAATTGAATTTTCCTGCTAATCATTACAAATAATTTTCCTGAATAAGGACAACTTGATTGATTAATATTTAAAAAGATACTTAGATTTTAATAACCATTAAGTAGAATAATTAATTTTTTTATTTGATAAAAATATAACAAAAACAAAAGTCGTTTTTTTGTGTGAACCTTATAGAATTTGTTTACTTACAAGGAATTTAAGATATGTGCTTATGAAGAAAGTCAGAGCGAAATCTGTATATTACAAATTATACTCGTAAATCTCACACATCTTATGTTACATTTTGAATAATATTAATTTAGGTACAGGTGTTTAATATTGCTTCAAATGCGTTTGTTGCTAATTCAGTAAATTCTTTGCATTTCGTATTTGAAATATATGATAAATACAATTTTTTCTTGGATTTTAAAACGCAATGCCTTTAAATATTTTTTCTTAGCAACGGTTTGCAAGTTTTAAAAATAACTTTATTTAAATAAATACTTCTTAAATAAAGTTAATATTTGCAGCTATTTAAAAAGTTATTTAAAAGTTAAAAAAACTTCTACCCAATGTTATTATAAACATCATTATGCATACACGGATCTCTTATTTACTGTTAATATTGTTAAATAAATCAAAGTTTGATAAAACGCTGATTTGAGATAAATAATGGAAATACTGAGTCATTCGCAATTAGATTTTTAATTGTTTAATTATTTGTACCTATTGAAACATATTACTAGGAAACTGGGGTTCCCCAAAAACGTGTGTGGTGTTTTTGTTATAACTACGGAAATAAAATTTATTTACTGCAATGTAATTAAAATAACGTTTAAAATTTAAAATTCAAATCACAATACAACTTGTTTCACGATTTAAATGTAAATACACACATGAAAATAATAATAGGATTTATATTCTATTATAAGATGGAATTTTTTTAACTAACTTAAGGTTTTGCAATTGATGATGAATTGATATTAATTAATATTCAGAAAATGAAAAATTGTTTTGACACTGTCGTCAAATGCCTTCTTTACGCCGATGACCAAGTCATATTAGCATCATCCGAAGAGAAGCTGCAGGCGATGGTTAATATTATGCATGATGCCCTAAAAATCAAAGGGATAAAAGTAAATGGAAGCAAAACGAAAGTAATGAGTTTTAAAAGAGAATAAAGCATGACAAACTGAGAGGTGCTAATTGAAGGAGAAAGAGTGGAACACGAAAATGAGTTTGTATACTTAGGTTTAAAGTTTATAAAGGACAGAAAGTATGACTGTAACATTAAGCGAAGGAAGTTGGCAGAAAGACAAATAAATGAGGCCCTGTATAACTTTGTGAGAAGCCAGAACGTGCCAAAAAAGGCCCGACTGGCCGTGCATATGGAAGTGCTGGTCTCTAGTAGTAAATGATCGGTTTGACAGAAGTTACATGGAAGTAAGATCAATGCTGCGGAGATGAGTAGTATGAGATGTATAGCCGATGTGACACTGATAAACATGGTAAAGCTTAGATAATTTGGACCCGTAGAGAGAAATAGAAATAGATAAATAATTTAATAGGTTATTTGAGCATAACTTTCTTAAAACAATAGGATTAATAAATTTAGTATTCATTGAAATAAAACTAATTGACTTTATTAAGGCTTATTTAAGTAAAAATATGTGGTTTTAATAAATAATAATATATTATTAAGTTTTTCAAGGTTAGTTCGTTACATTTTTACCTAATAATTTTCACTGACATTTTTTTTAAATATAGAAGTAAGTTTGTTTAAATTAAAATAATAACACATATTGAGCTAATAATTGTTTTTTTAATGCTTTTGATTTAATACAATTACCTTAAACCAATTACAATAGAACGTATTTTTATTTATTGCTAGTATTGTTAATCTTTTATCCAGTTTATTCAACAAGTGCGCAAAGTGTCACTCTTTCGCACGCTTGACAATATTACAATCATTTACCATTAAAAAAAAAAATTTACTTAAAAAAAATACTAATTTAAAGCTGAAATACAAATAAATACATACAAACATACATAAAGTCACGCCTTTTTCCCATAGGGGTAGGCAGAGACCACTTCCTTCCACTTGCTACGGTTCTTACACACGTCTTTTGCTTCCTCTACTTTCATCAGTGCTCTCATTCACACTCGCCATATAATTTCGTTTCGTCAATCTTTCTTCATCCATCCTTTCTACGTGTCCAAACCATCTAAGCATTCCTTTATCTATCTTTGTAACCACATCTTTTTTTACACCGCAGCGTTCTCTTATTTCACTATTCTTTACTTTATCCAACCGACTCACTCCGGCTATACTTCTCAGACTACCCAAGTCCACAGCATTAATCCTATTTTCGTGCTTCTTCTGCCAAACTCAACATTCACTACCATACATAAGTGTAGAAACCAACACTCCTCTATGCACAGCCAGACGTGCCTTTTTTGACACTTTCTGGCTGTTCATAAAGCTATGCAGTACCCCATTTGTTTTCCTGCCAACACCTTTCGCTCAATGTCACTGTCACACTTGCCATCTCTCGTAAGTTTTGAACCCAAGTCCACAAATTCATTTACTTGTTCCACTCTTTCTCCCTCAATCAAAACTCCACAGTTTGTTATGCTTTCTTTTCTTTCAAAAACCATTACTTTCCTTTTGCTCACATTTATTTTCATCCCTTTGATTTTTCCCTTGTAAATTTTGGTTTAAATTTTTGACCTGAAGAGGGTTTATCCTAAAATCGCCACTACTCTTGTCTTTAAAATAAGGAGCTTCAACTAATACCGACAATTATTAACCTAACACCAACAGTAGCTGATAAAGAACTTAAAAAATGCGGAGACTAAGTAACGTGTGTGTATTTGAGAAAGTTTTCCGTGTAGCTCTAGGTAAGTGTCAAAATACAATGATTATTCCTGCACATATTTTCCTATACATTATATTACATTTTTGCGGTTGGGCCATTGGTATAGGCACCTATGTCACCTAGATCTTTTGATCCTCTGTGACTACCGCTGTGTCCTTAGGGCATCAGAATTCCAGTCCACTAGTTTTGGCAAACCGCAGGATTTCTGTTGGCCCTGTTTCATTTCGATTACTTGAAACCATTATCATGCGGCCCCAGGTTTGATACCTGTACCCCGCTAGCATCGGGCAGCAGCACAGAATGTGTATGCTGCTCTTTTCCTCTTCGCCGCATGGTCGGCAGTTTTTTTCAGCATCCAGCTTAAGTTTGAAGAGGTGCGCCCTTAGTGTGATGTGGCCAGTGAGCAAGCCAAGCGTGCTGCTTACCCTACTCCGGTTCATCGTTCAGAGTGCGTCTGCTCTCTTCTGGAGCCAGTATTTGCATTTCACTGAGCGATATGTTCTTGCTCAAGAATTCATGTTTCGCTTCGGCAATTGGCAATCCAACCAACTGGCTTCTTGGTTCCACCAGGATCCCATTTCTTGCCAATTCATCGGCTACCTCGTTGCCATTGATACCTGTGTGTCCAGGAACTCATGTAAGAGTGACCTTATTTGCAGTCGCTAACTCAGTGAGGGCCTGCATGCAGTCCCACACCACCGATGATGTAGTAGTGCAACTCACGAGGGCCCCAATGGCCGCACGACTGTCAGTGATAATATCAATCTTACTGTTGGTCACTTTGTTTTCTGTCAGGTGCGTGGCACACCTGAGTATGGCATAGACCTCGGCCTGGAAGACCGAGACGTATTACCTATAAATAAAAGAGCCATTAAAAGATCCATGAATGCCCGTGGCGTAAAGTAACATTCATGTTTAATTTTTACCAGAATACAGGAGACACAATATGTTCTAGAAATTACGGAAACAATTCGAATATAATAGATTCACAATTTTAATCATTTACAACATACTCAAACTGAGTGTGAGGAAGTATGAGTGTACTTTCTATAGTTGTAGGAGGAAAAATTATTTTCATACTTTTTAAAATAATATACACTAAAACAATGTTTTTAGCCATAAAACATAATTATTGTTGTTGTTGACAGTTATCAATTACAAACTAGTATTATAGGGCGCAATATTATTTTAAAAATTATTTTCATTTTATAAAGTCAAATAAAACAATTATAAGGGAACCATTTCAAAAGATTTTTTAACCTAGTGCTAATAAAGTAATTTTGACTCGAGTTTATAAACCTATAATTTATGTGTAAATAAAAATTATTGCGTTTAACTCAGTCCACGTTTCATGACATTCATAACATTATCTACTGACCCAAAAATAATAAAAACAAATTAATAGATTCTGCTGGGTGGGTTTTTGAAAGTATGCACTCCGACCTGATGAGGTCTATTATGCCCTCTCTGTAGTTAGAGCTCCTCCTCTTGCCACAGTTATTTTAATCACTTCCAGAGGCTGTTGGAGATCCCGATGTAGCCCTCTGGTTAAGGTTTTTTTGCCTAAGCACAGGAACCGGGACGCAGTGGCAAAGGACGTGTTCCGCCGCTCCATCGGCATTTACTGTTCTCAGCCCCTCCCAGCCTACAAAAATGTCAGGTGTCTGTCAGAAGGCCCACTGTTTATCTTAGTCTAGTATGGCTAATGTTGAGCAGGTCGCATTTCAGATTTTTATTTCAGATTAATAGATGTCGTGGCATATTGACACGATAAAATTGTTTTCAACGTTATGAATGGATAATTTGCAAAATGACAAACGAAACATCTAAATACGAGGGTGGTTTGATAAGTCAGTGACTTTTTAAATAAAACAAATTTTTTTCCGCAAATAAACATTTTATTTTTCTACATAATCACCTTTTAGCTCGATACATTTAGTCCAGCGTTTTTCTAATTGTTTTATTCCCTCCAAATAATAGGTTTTTTCAAAGCTCTCTCAAAATACGCGTTTGTTTCGGTAATGACTTCTTCATTCGACTCAAATCTCTTACCGCCCAGCCATTTCTTTAGGTTTGGAAACAAAAAATAGTCGCAGGGGGCTAAATCCGGAGAATATGCTGGATGGGGTAGCAGTTCGTATCCCAATTCGTGGATTTTGGCCATCGTGACTAGACAAGTGTGCACACGTGCATTGTCTTGATGAAACAGCACTTTCTTCTTCGCCAAATGCGGCCGTTTTTGCTTCAAATCAACGTCAAATCTGTTCAAAAGCTTTGAATAATATTCGCCGGTTATCGTTTTACCTTTCTTGAGGTAATCGATGTGAATGACACCGCGTATATCCCAAAAAACTGTGGACATGACCTTGTTTGCTGACAGACTCTGTTTCGCCTTCTTTGGTCCACGTTCACCCCGAGCAACCCACTGTTTCGATTGTTTCTTGGTCTCTGGCGTGTTGTGATCATGCATGTTTCATCCATAATAACAAAAGGGCGCAAAAATTCGTCCGGATTACGGCTGAACATCGCTAAACACTCTTTGGAAGTGGTCACACGATTGCGCTTATGGTCGAGTGTGAGCAATCGCGGCACCCATTTCGCAGAGAGTTTTTTCATGTCCAAATATTCGTGTAAAATATGATGTACCCGTTCAGTTGAGATACCTACAGCATGAGCCAACTCACGCACTTTCATTCTCCGATCATCCAATATCATTTCATGGATTTTATCGACGATTTCCAGCGTGATCACTTCTTTTGGGCGACCTGGACGTTCGGCGTCACTAGTGCTGGTACGACCACAACGGAACTCTGTAAACTAATTCTTAACCATTGAAATTGATGGTACCGAGTCCCCGTAGTATTTATCAAGTCTTTCCTTAGTTTCAGTGATGGATTTTTTACGTAAAAAGTAATGCTTAATCAGCACACGAAATTCACTTTTTTACATTTTCGTAAAAATTCACGAGGTTGTCTGCTTTCAACAGCTATCAAACACTAACTGAACTGCACGACGTAGCTTGCTCAAAATTAGAAAGTTGCCTACTGATAGATTATAGTTGACGGCAGCACTGTTGCATTTGGTGTAACTGCGCGGGAAATTCAAAAAGTCACTGACTTATCAAGCTGCCCTCGTAGCAATGATGCAAACAAATTAACGCTCAAAAAAATGTTACATAAATATGCTGAAAACTACAAAATCGAACAAGTTTTCACGTTTACCTCCGGATTGCGTGAGAAGGTAAATGTGGACGAGGCGTATAATTAACCATTATATATGTAAGAAACGAGACAATCATGTCATATTAGTATTTCTTAATGAAGCAGCTAATGGTAGGTTAACATTACAAACTCACGCACTGTACTGTAACTCATTAGCGTGTTTTTTCTCACTCCTTCATTCGGAAAAATAAAGCTACCACTCGATTTACAATACCAACGCGTTATTTTTTATTTAAATTTGATTCATACTTTGCTGCAATTTTAATTTTTAACGCTACAGAGTTCGACGGAAACAAAATCATGTTAAAAAATATAGAACATTTAGATTACTTTAAAGGTCTCTTCAAACCCGTTTGCAGTTACATAATGGCTTTTTTATTTACTTGTAGGGTCGGACAGGCCCATTGGGCACCTTGACTTTAAGATGTCCTTTAAAGTCCTCTTTCCGAAGAGAGATGAATGGGTGAAGAGAGAAATCCACTTTCCAGAGACTGAATTTGAAATAGACACAGACGCGGCTCAAAAACCCCAGATGGAGTAGGGGACGGTGTTTTCAGCAGGTAACCAAAGATTGAAATATCTACCACTGTTGGTAGGTATGCTACAATCTTTCAGGCTAAAGTCGTCGCTATCGAATTGTGTGCTAGATAACTGACTAAAAAACCTCTAAAAACAAAAACATTAGTGTAATATCAGACAGCCAGGTTCCTTTAAAAGCACTGAGCTCCAACAAGATAAATTCTAAACTGAACATATACTATGTTCATTTCCCAGTTTAGAAAAAATAAGGTTCAATATATATGGTTTAACCAACTTAGAACCTACCGATTTCAAGAAAATTTTACCCATACAACCATGAACTTCGTGAGAAGAACTGGATTTATTAAGGATCTCAGTGCAGGACACTGGGCAGGTGGAACCCATGCATGGCGCATGACTTCTGTATTGATAATTAAATCTGTGATTTGTTAATTTTCCTTTGTAAATTTTAGTAAATTGTTTGTCTTTTGTGTCATCTACACTTCATTCTTTTTAAAATAACTCTCCTCGCGCAACATTATATGGTACAGTAATTTATTTAATTAAAAAGAAGTATATAGAACAGTTGTTTTTTGATGAGAGAGAAGACCCACCCCCCATTTAGACCGAGTCCGGACTTGATATCATGAGAGAGGTAGTTAAAGCTGTCATTAATACTCTAAGGGAAGAAAAGGCTTCAGGGCGGAATGGAGTAAATTCGGAATTCCTCAGGCTTCTTGACGATGAGTCGATCACATTCCTAACTGATATCTACAATTCTACATTCCAAAAGAATGGCTTATCTCTGAATTTATAATGTTACCAAAGAAACAGTGAGCCAAAGCATGTGGTGACTACAGAACAATTAGTCTTATAGGTCACATGCTAAAGCTGTTCCTCAAAATCATTCATCGAAGAATCTATATGATCTGCGAAGAAAGAGTGTCACATACACAATTTGGATTTATCAAGGGTATGGGTACAAGAGGTGCACTTTTCTGTCTACAAGTATTGTTCCAGCGCTGTAGGAATATGAACTGTGATATTTTTGCCTGTTTTATAGACTAGCAGAAGGCGTTCGATAGAATAAAACACGAATGGATGATAAAGGTCTAAGGATCATCCGAACATCCGAAACCTTTTACTGGAATCAATCAGCTACTATTAAAATAATATGAAAAAGCAAACCAACACAGTAAACATTCTTCAAAGAGTTAGGCAGGGCTGTATCCTGTCACCACTCATATTTAATCTCTACTCGGAGGAAATCTTTAAAGAGACCCTTGAGAATACCGGTAAATTCGGTACGCAGATGATACTGTGGTTTTCACTGACAACATGAACAACTAACAAGAACTAATGAACAAAATAGAAGACGTCAGCAGTAACTATGGCTTAGAAATTAACATTAGCAAAACCAAATTCATGGTAATCAGTAGAGAAACTGGTGGAAGATACGGCTTAACGATCAACAACACACCAATAGACAGAGTAACACAATTCACCCATCTGGGAACCATGATCAATGATAATTGGGACCACTCACAGGAGATAAGGTGTAGAATAAAAAAAGCAAGGGCCGCCTTCAACCAAATGGCTAAACTGGTTAAAAGTCAAAACCTCAACATCGACATCAAAATCGGACTCCTTCGATGCTATATTTTCTCGATTCTTTTTTATGGGATGTAGTCATGGACATTGACCGAGGCAACACAAAGAAGACTCGAAGCCTTCGAAGTGTGACTTTACAGGAGGATACTGAGAATATCATGGGTGGACCAACAAGGTAGTGATGGAGAAAATGAAGAAGGAAGTAATGAACACCATCCAGAGAAGATTATGAGGAACGAAAGCAAATATCACCTTTTAAAGTCCGTTCCCCAAGAGAAAGTTTATGGTAAAAGACCACCAGGAAGAAGGAGAATATCATAGCTTAAAAACCTAAGAATTGGTTTCCAAAAATTACTATCGAACTATTTAAAGCAGCCGTGAACAAAGTCATCATATCCAGGATGATCGCCAATATTCGGAACGAATAGGCATTTGAGAAAAGAAAAAAAAACCTTTCTGAGGCATAAATATTTGTTAGTTAACGAACATTTTTAAATTGACATAAGTAGTAGCAGGATAGATAGTAGTCCATTTTAAACTTGAAAAAATATTTTTGGCTCCTTCACCAAGCAAATTTTCTTGTTCGTTAGTTAAAAAGTATTCCTAATTTTTCGTTAAAATTAAAATAAAAGTATCTACGACAACTAGCTCTCTCTTAATTGAACTTACAATATGCGTCACTAACAATGTCATTAAATTAATAGGAATCTGTACTTCATGTAGTGTTTTGTTAATATGATAATAATTAATTTATCATTGTTGGGTTAGCAAGTTCAATGTTGAACCGGCAATACATCTGTTTGGATGACCGTTAACATGAGATTTATTGTGATGAATCACCTTTTATGCAACCGAGGAAAAATCATTAAAAACAGCTATTATAAAATTAAAATTTCAAATGGTTCTTTTTAGGCGGGTACAATTTTTAATAAAATAATTAAAAAATTGGGTCAAAAATATTTAATTGCAATATTTTGACACGTAGTGATTAGTAGTAGTCAATTATAAGCAAGCAATACTAACAAAAACTGTTTAAATAATGGAATAATAAATAACCAGAGAAAGAAAGGTCTTATATTTCTTTTCTTTATAGATGGTCAAGACTTTTCTCAGCAAAAATTATTAGGTTAAAAAAGTAATGCTAGTTTTTGGAGGGATGTTGGCTCAAGGGCCGAAGTAATACAATTATTAATTTGAACGAGTTGTAAATTTGATAGCATCAATTAATCCTTTGAAAATGAGACTGTATCTGGTAATTGACTTGAGAATTAACACAAAAACGATTCAAAAATATAACAGCTAACTTGTAAAGAAAACCGACTCACCATAGGATGGATTCTTGTAGATTCCGAGGTTTAAAATAATAAATAAAATAAAATAAATAAAAAATAGGTAAACAAACATTTCAGTATGCTAATAAACGAAAAAGAATTACCACAGAAGGAATATTAACAAAAATATCCATTTACTTTCATCAGCGCTCTCATAGATGCTCGTCATTTGCTGGTACTCTTGACCTGGCCTTTCTTCAAAACAATGTGGATCTGATCGAGATATGTTCGCCGAGGTCGACCTCTACCGACTTGTCCATTCAATTGGGAGTGGGCTAAGATCAGGTAAAACAATTTTTTTTGATGCAAAAGAAATGTATTTTGTTATATTGTAGTTTGTAATGTACAGCTTGAAGGATTTTTTTTAAATCGCGATTGAATTAACGTCGAATGGGAAATTCAATGCTTTTCCAAATTGATATAAACTTTGGTAGAAATATAAAATTCACTATTTCGTGAGAACAATGAAAGTTTATACTTTTAGCATTAACGAGACACAATTAGAAGCTAACTGCTTAAAACATAACATATACCAGAAGACAAAAATTGTCATGAGTATGTGGATTAACACATGGTAACAAACCACAAAATGGAGGACGTGTTTGTGTATTTGGCATCAATTAGCGGACGAAATTAGTGCCATAAAACAGAATATAGGCAGAGTGTGGCAATTGGTAGCGTTGTTACGAAATTCTAAAAGTCTAAGCCTGGCAGGGTGAGCCGAAGCCTCCAGGTGGCAGTAAATACTTAATTTTAAAAATTAAAGCGTTATGGAGCGGACAAGGGTTATTACAATTGTATTTTGGGGTGGCATGTTTGGTCTTCTACTTGTTTCGTATTCCCTTTGTTTCTTTGCCTATTCTCCAGAGCCGAAGTAGTATTCGGATGCATTTGGTTTAAAAGCAAGTCATCCCGAAAATCTCCTTAACCGCACCACTAGTACATAATGTTTTTGTGAATTTATAGTTGTCGCAACGGGGCGAGCAAAATAAATTAGGAGTGGTGGAGGCTTACGGACCTGGTGCTGTCCGCCTCTCTGAAAGATTTCGCCGTGCGTCTCGCTGGTGATGGTGAAGTACTTCAATAGCTAATAAGGTCGCTAATTTAATTGTATCTACCTACCGCAAGTTTCCGATGCTGTGGGGGGTCGTCACCGTGGTTATCTCGAGTTATTACACTTGTATTCGTTTTTATTGAAATAAAACACTATATAATTGCCATTTATAATTTATTAAACTTTACGCATGGAGACGCCATTTTGTCTTCCACCGAAACAAGATTAATTGAACAATTTTGATCTCATTAGAAACTTTTGACTGGTTGTCGACTTGAATTGAATATAATCCATAATCGGATTAACATGTTACCGTTTAACTGCAGTTATGAATATTTAAGTAAGAATGAAATAATGTGCTACATTTCAACACGTGGTGTTCCAACGCGGTAAATTGGAGGCAAGAGATGTTTCTCGCACGGGATTCTAGCTGCAATAGAGAGCATAAACCGGTCAAGCGTGGCTTCGTTTGTCTGGCATTGAAGTCGGCGTTTTCATTGGTGCACGTATATAACGGTCATTTTGTAAACGGCATATAGCTGATTTCTACGTGCACGTGCAAAGCGGATGTTAGCTTGTCGGCGTCTGTGCCGTATTAAGGGGGTTTTCTTGGAAAGAAATTCCGCTGTTGAAATCACGAATTTTCAACAATAGTCATTAAATAAAATTGACAAATTTATGAATAATTGCTATATAATAGTTTAAATTCCATGTTATACAACAACCAAATAAATCGTAAGCTAGTTTAATTTTGAACTTTTTTTATTTTCAACTTGACAATACACACATTCAATAAACGATCCGCCTTATTAGTCATATCCAATTAACATACCGAGAAAAATTAATTTTAATTTTATCAACTTTAATGACCGAGCTCCCTCGATTTAGAACGCTTGCCCACGTAAATGTGTAAATCTATTTTTGTATTCTTCCGGACGTAATTGGTGAAACGTAAAGTTGTGTTGTAGGATGGTGAGCATTACTCATTATTTGGAATTACACACGCGTTTTTTTAACAAATATTCCGGGAATTCAAAACAATTTTGTTTGTGTTTCTAGGATGTTTAGGAACTGTTTTTTATTTTACCAGAAATGGACAATATATTCTCACGTAGAATGACCTCCCCATAAATGCGTGAGATTTGGTATACATTTTATTCGAAAAATAATAATCAGAATGAAAATAATGTTTTGATTTATTATTACATTTAAATGTGTCCTTAAAATACACACAACCAAAATTGCTAGGGATAATTTAGTTTTTACTTTTAAATGTATTCAATAGTCAAATTTTTACTACGATTTTTTTCATGAGATGAACAAACGCCAGGCTCCAGAAGTATTTGCGTGTGGAAAGAGCCCAACAACGCCAACTGTCACCGTTTAGGAAATGCATTTTTTTCGAAGAACAAATATGGTTGGGAGGAATTAGAATTAGGAAAAGAACTCCTCCTTCTCTGTCCATTATCCTTCGTAAGGATGTGGTGACGTTATGTTATTCGATTTATGGTTAATGTTCATTATTCTCTTTCCTGGGTGTGATGTGCTGCTTCAGGGAGAGTGTACCCGTTGATACTTTTTAATTGATCTGCCCATCGCAGTGGCGATCTTTCTCGAGTTCTTTCACCCTCAACTTTGCCTTCAACTACTAATCTGCGATACACCCACATTTCAAAAGCCATTATACGTTGTGAATCAGACTTTTTGATGGCCCAAGTTTCTGCCGCGTAAGTGGCAATAGGTAAGACAAGTGATCGTACCAGGCGTAGTATGGTGTTCTTAGGTATGTCATTATTTGTCCAGATTTTAGTGAGCGTTGCTAATCTGGCCATTACAAGGCGTCTGCGTATTTCTTTTACGCACCCTCCGCTGTTTATGACAAAAGAGCCCAAGTAGTTAAAACGACTCATCACTTCATATCCTGCTACATTTCGTTTCTCCGGTTAGTTATATCTGCATCTGTCGATGATCATCACTTTAGTTTTCTGAGTATTAATTTGGAGCCCATATTCTCTACTAAAAGTTCTTCTGTTAAGGACGCTAGTATTAAGGAATCGTCCGCATAGCGGAGGATGCTGATTTTTCGCCCACCAACTTTTATTCCTCCTCGACATTCATCGAAGACAGTGCGATAATGTGTTCGATGTATATATTTTTTTTTTTATGAAAATAGTCGCAAAAAGGGTAGACCTATCGTGTGGGCCTCGGACGGCCCGCACTGCGACTATTAGAAGGGAAAGGGATTATAGAAAGGAGATGATTGTGGACACGCTTTTTAAAAAGTTGCAGGTCATAGTTTTCTGGAAAAACTGATTTTGGAAGCTTATTCCATTCCGTAGCAGCCCTGTAAAAGAAGGATTCTTGATGAAGATTGGTCCTTGTAGTGTCAATCTTGAGAGTAAATGGGTAAGACTGATCAGCGTGCCGAGTTCTTCGGCCGAATGTGGCCAATGGTGGTACAAGAGTTTTTATTTCTCTGGAGCATCTGCCATGGAAATATCTGTAGAGCAATGACTGGTCTGCAACTCTTCTTCTATGTTATAGAGGGTGAAGGGTATCTGTGAGAGTTGAGCTGTTTATCAAGCGAATGGCTCTTTTCTGAATGGAATCTAGAAGACGAAGAGAATGGCTTGGTGCTGAACCCCAAATGTGCGAGCAATACTCCAGTAGAGGTCGGATTTGAGCCTTGTACGTCGTCAACAGTTGATCAGGAGTAAAAAACTTTCTGGCTTTCCACAGAAAACCTAGCCTCTGGCTTGCCGACTTTGCGATGTTAGCAACATGGTCATGCCAAGACATATTATTGGACACCGTGACTCCCAAAATCGAGATGAAGGGACTTGGTTCAAGGGTTTTTCCGGACATTGTGATGGGATGATTTGAGGAATTCACTTTCTTGGAAAACGTGGGGTTTGTGGTGGTTTTACAAGAGGTCGTTGATGTGTAAAAGAAATAAGGTGGGGGACAGGATGGAACCCTGGGGGACCCCGGCATTAGTTTTAAACGCATTAGAAGAAATACCGTCAACTGCCACATGTAAGGAGCGATCTTGCATGAAGCTCAAGAGCCATTGGCGCAGTTTGGTTGGGAGACCGTAGGCAGATAATTTACTTAACAATGCCTGGTGCCAAACGCGGTCAAAGGCTTTAGATATATCCAAGGCTATTGAACGGGATTCACGAAACTTTTCAATAGTGTTTGTCCAGAGCTGAGTGACATAAGCCAGCAAATCTCCAGTAGACCGAAGTTGTCGAAATCCATATTGTTTGTCATGGATTATCTCAAATTTCTCCAGATATTTGATAAGTTCTGTGTTAATCGCTTTTTCCATAACTTTGGATATGACTGAGAGCAATGCAATAGGGCGATAATTTGCAGGAATAGTCTTCTTTCGTTTTTACTAAACTTTTTACTAAATAATATATTTAAAAATTATTGCGTGCCTATTTCTTTTTAAAATACTTCACTTCATCTAAAACAGCTAAGTTTAGATCTAACCTCACGCCACATTTATACACCACATTTTGGTGGTAACTTTTTTATTAAGAGTTCCATAAAAGATTGTTCTACTTATCTCTACACTCCATAATAAAATCATTAAAAGTAAATTACCTAATAAAATCTCGATGCCACTTTTTGACTGACAGATATAAGAAAAAAAGCGATGACGTCACCGATCTGTCGCTGACGTCAGGTGATGTAAAACCATAAGTTTGCCCCATACCAAATTTTTTAGTTCAAAAACCTTTTTATTACTGTGCTTCTGCACCCTTTATCATAAAGGACTTTGACTGAATGCAACACCTCGATTTTTTAATTTCTAATATATTTTTTGGTGCATAGAAGTATCCAGTGTTATTCACTACTATATCAATTTTATTAAGATCGTGGTTTGATATTTTTATAAGAATGTAGTAATAACGAAACAATAATAATAATAATACAAAGTAAACGTGTTAAATGAGAAAACAAGATTGTGATATATGTATCCAGCAAACTTTGACCTGAGAAATATATGAATGGAGCTATTTATTTGCTTACAGCATCATTTTGAGGTCGTTATTACGTTATAACTAATTTCATACTAATTTGATTATATCACAAATAAATTGAATTTTAAATGCGCAGGTAAACTTTTTACAGTGCAAAGATTATTTGTTTTTCAAGTATCATATTTGTAAATATGAGAAATTGATTGAATAAATAGCTTAAAAACATTCCTTTTTCACATTTTTAATCTTTTTTTTTTTGCAAATAGTCGCTAAAAGGGTAGACCTATCGTGAGGGCCGCGGACGGCCCGCAATGCCACTATTAAAAGGGGGAGAGATTATAGAAAGAAGATGATTGTGGACACGCTTTTGAAAAGTTGCAGGTTATAGTTCTCTGGGAAAACTGATTTTGGAAGCTTGTTCCATTCTGTAGCAGCCCTGTAAAAGAAGGATTTTTGATGGAGATTGGTCCTTGTAGTGTCAATCTTGAGAATAAATGGGTGAGACTGATCAGCGTGCCGAGTTCTTCGGCCGAATGTGGCCAGTGGTGGTACAAGAGTTTTTATTTCTCTGGAGCATCTGCCATGGAAATATCTGTAGAGTAATGTCTGATCTGCAACTCTTTTTCTATGTTTTAGTGGGTTATGGGTATCTGTGAGAGTTAAGCTGTTTATCAACCGAATGGCTCTTTTCTGAATGGAATCTAGAAGATGAAGAGAATGCCTTGGTGCTGAACCCCAAATGTGCGAACAATACTCCAGTAGAGGTCGGATTTGAGCCTTGTACGTCGTCAACAGTTGATCAGGAATAAAAACCTTTCTAGCTTTCCACAGAAAACCTAGCCTTTGGCTTGCTGACTTTGCGATGTTAGCAGCATGGTCATGCCATGACATATTATTAGACACCGTGACTCCCAAAATCGAAATGGAGGAACTTGATTTAAGGGTATTTCCAGACATTGTGATGAAATGATTTGAGAAATTTAGTCCCTTAAAAAACGTGACGCTTTATGTTTTCTGGGCGTTGAACTAAACAAGATTGTTGGTTCCCAACTTGACGATCGCTTCAAGATCTCTATTGATGGAATCTGGAAGCTGTAACTTAATGCAAAGAGTGCCAAGGTTTAAACAACAGTCCTTAATGTTCTTCTTTGTTCAAGCACAACGCATTTTCATAGTAACTGGAATGTACGAGGTTTGGCTATTAAATAACGGGACTGAGCGTGCAAAAGGCGTTCTAAATGGGCAGGGGGGAAAACGAATGCAGTGTTGGATAGATGAAAGTGTCTACTATTTCAGTACGAAAACATGTTTTTGTCGCTGTAGTAGTATTTTTTTCATAGAGGTTAGAAACGAACGTGGTTTTTTCTCGTGCCGATAACAATGTGTGACGAAAACCACGAGCAATGAATCAATGTGAAATTTTTTGGAAAATTAAAAAATAATCCTACTAAGTTGTTGAAAGAGGCCTATAATAAGAATTCTCTATCTTATGCGCGTGTTTTCGAACTGTTCTGAAGGCCAAGAGAGCACCAAAGATGGCCAATTTCCAGGTCGACATTAACGGCATCGTAATGACTGAATGGGTTCCAGAGTGTGAAATTGTAAACCAAACTTACTATCTGAAAGTTTTGGCAACACTGCGCACCAGGACAACGCACCTGCCCATAACGCATTGTCTGTAAAGCGATATTTAGCCGCTAGAGACACTCCAGTGTTCGAACAGGTACCTTACTCGCCTGATTTAGCAGTCTGTGACTTTTTGCTGTTTTCGAATATCAAGTCTGCCTTAAAAGGAACTCGCTTCGAGTCGATGGAAGGGGTGAAGCGAAAATCGGCAGAGCTCCTAAATGCTCTTACAAAAGAAGACTTCCAGCATTGCTTTGACCAATGGAAAAAACGAATGAAACGGTGTATGGCGAGGAGAGGGGAGTTCATTGAAGGGGAGCATTTAATTGAAGAATAATTCTTAAAATAAAACTATTTTTTATAATCAGTCTCGTTCTTTAATAGCCAAACCTCGTATTAGACCTTAAAGAATATTTTTATATAAGAGTTATCAAGCTTTGATTTATATTTGACTGATATGTATTTAAAATTCGACATGTCTCCGATTCCTTTTTTAATCAAGTGTGATGTTACAATATTTAATGAACTACCGTGTATGTATTCAATAAAATTTGAACATGTTACTTAATGATTATTAAGCATGGTGTATTTTCAAAATGCATGTGATCGTAAAAAATAACAGATTTACACGTTTTATTTATAATTTATTATGAACTTCACGTATAGGTCATGTAAATTTGATCTGAATATTAATCGCGGGATCAATATAAAAGCAAGTACATTGGCGACTTCGCCATTTTTAATAACAAATTGAGTGATCAAAATTAAAAAATAAAATATCAGTGGTCTGGTTGCGACCCGAGAGGTCCACACGAATAATTCCCAGTGGAAAGAATGAACAAATACCATATATTTTGTTGTTATAATTATTATTATTTTTAATATTGTTATAAAAAATGATTTCAAATTGTTTACAACAAATTATAATTGTCATTAACAATATTCTGTTTATGTCAACCGTATTCTTTCAAACTTTTTCTTATCACTTTATAAGCGGGAGCTATTTTCAATTGTTTATAATAATTGAATTTTTTTTTTAAATTATTATTATCAATAATCATTTTTTAGTAACAATACTCAATTGTTATAAACAATGCTTGATAATTACTAACAATAATATTTCACTGTTATAGCGTCTTCAATGCTATTCTCTCAATACTGATGCAAGTTTCAAATTCTTCAATTCCTATTTTTGTTTTCTAAAACTATCTCTTTTTATGAAATATTGGCATCATATTTTTCATACAAATATTCCTAACATGCAATAATCATATTATTTAATAGATCTTAAAATTATAAATGCAGAATTTAGGTGGTTCACAATTTTTTTCAGTTTTTAAATTCTTCATAAAAAACAGCTCGACCGATTTTGCTGAAAATCTAATCAGTTCTAAGGTATGTAATTATGCGTCGAATGCAATTGGTCCCACGTCAGTATTGTTTTTTGTTCTCGAGTTAATCGAGACGAAAAAAATAATTCCGAACGCACATATGAACATACGAACATAAGAACATACGCACATACGTACATACACACACACAGACGTCCACTTAAAAACTATTGTACTCGACTCTGGGGACCTTGAAATGTGGAGATAAGAGTTAAAAAATATTTATGGAAGATTTAGATCCTAAAGATTTTAAAGTAATTTTTGGCGCAGCTGGAAAAGAGTTAATGGATAACAGTTATTAATTACAATAAAAATTAGTGCAATTATTTGTATATACTGCTTGCTCAAGCAAATAAAGATTGATGTTTTGTCCAAGCAAACAGCTCTTTTCTGAATGTAGAATAGCTTCTTGAAAGGAACGCCTACAAACTGAATGATCGACTGCCTGTCAATTTATTGTTAAGTATAAAATTAGACGAGGTTCCCTGTAGCTAGGGAAATATAAATGTTGTTGCAACAGCGCTTAATCCCTCTCTCCGGCAAGAGGGAACGACTGTTCAAGATTATGTCAGATTTATTCTGTGGGTAATATTGAACAAAAGTGTAACTCGTACATTTTTTATATTTTTTTTTACATTATTTATAACTTACAAGACTACAACGATGACTGCGCCTGAAAAATGTTTTAATAAAAAGGTATTATCAAGGAAATATTTGTTTGCGGGAACTTTCGCAGATAGACAGACCCATACCTACGAGACAAACCATCAATATTGTTTCCAATTTAAAACATTTTTGGTGTATGAAAACAAATTGTGGAAAATTCCTTATAAAACAAGCTTTTATTTTTGGAATTTTTCTTTTATTTATGTTACATACTTATTTATTTCAAAACTTCTGTTTTGCTAATTCACGTGTAAAAAATCACAATGCTTAATACCTCATTCGCTTGATACTTGAAACGAAAGAAATCTTCATCTTCGCGTCATTTTCAACTAAAAATTTACTTTCAGAGATACTTCCTCCATGAAGTATAAACAATTACTAAATTGATAATATTGATATTAATTTATTTGTATTGATGCATAAATTCTACACTGCTAGTAGAAATGCGCTGTTGCCATATTGGTCAAATCTGATCAAATTGTGAGAATCGCTCGTCTGGTTTCAAATTTTACAAACTAGCCATAGTGGTCAAATAACAAAAATTCCCGGATAGCTGGGGTTTACCATTACAAATAAATTTTAAAAATCTCCATCGATCCTGCGTTATTCGGGGTCAAAGGTCAAAATTTGAGGTTTTTTGGATTTTCCTCGAAAACAGTAAGTTTTATCAAAGAAAAACTTATTACCAAAGTTCTATATCTTAAAATTTTCTACAAAAATGGTCTTTATGATTTTTTTCTTAAGAGTTACCATTCCTGAGATATCGCGATTCTAAGAGTCACATTATACATGATATGTACATATAGGCCACGTATATACATAATCAGGCACTTCAGACAAGTATAAATACCTATTTGTGTCTCTTTTATATATATTATACTATTCTGAAAACATTTCTACCCATTTCTACCCAAAATTTCGTTTCATTTCCATGTTAAGTGACAAATTAACAGCTGCGAATATTGCAGTGAAACGAGCTCAAAATGACGCAGATGCCCTAGGCAAAGGATTATATACTGTAAAGGCCAGAAAAAAAGTAACAATAATTTTTGAAAATTATATTTTCATACTGCGCGCAAACAAATTCCGAATTAACAAAACTGTATCCCGAAATTTTTTTTTGTCGCTTCATTTATTATTAACGTAATAAAATTATAGATCATAACGGCGTAATACAAAGTGTTTATATTCTTGGTTCAATTGTGTTCATACTACGCGCTCTAGTATTGTAAATGGTAATAGAACAATCAAACCACCTAATTTATGCTCCTTCCTACACTCTGGTGTGCCAGAGATCAAGCAGGCGACTCGTGCAGGTGCTTTGCCTCCGGTCTGTCGCGTAATTACACAGTAGCGTACGTAATTGGGAAAAGAAAAAATGTTTGAAGTGAAACTTATTTTTTTTAATAACTTGCGATGTATGTATGTTTGAACGGGTGAAATCTTGCAACTCAATTTTGAAGCAGATAACTTCAACTGATTGAGCTGAAATTTTGTATACAAGTTTAGTTTGGATGACAATGCATGGTTAGCTGTGTGACGTCATTCTAAATCCAACATGGCGGAACACCCAAGATGGCGAACTACTTATTTTTAATGCACTCCCACAATATGGGTATCCAATGAAAGGGCTTGTTGAGAATAACTAGAAAAATATAGTAACGTCACTCTAAATCCAATGTAGCGGACTTGAAAGAGTTTTTTTTGCTTTCTTACAATATGGGTATCAAATTAAAGAACTTGCTGAGAGTCGAAAGCAAGTTTAACTCCGTGCTCCAATCTGTACGTCATTTTGGGGTACTCGGGTTCTCGGAGTCCCCGATTATGATATTGAAGTAAAATTGTTCGAGTCTGGTTGGTTCACTTTGATTTGTGTAATTTGGCGAGATAGCCGTTAACAGCATTGGTTTGCAATCTTCCTAGGCAAAGGAAAATTCCAAAATCAAAGGTCAAGTTTACGTGGCCTTAAGTAGGGTAAAAACATTAGAAGGTCTCCTTATTAAAGAGCTAGACTGTTCGAAATTAACCGGCAAACGACTTTGCAACGATGCCTTGAATGAGATAAACAGACTGAGAAACCTGTCAGGTGATAATTAAAAAGTAAAAAATAAATTAAAAGTAAAAAATAATTTTTAAAAACAAGCCTTCATTTTAATGTGCCACAAAGAATAAAATAAACTTTTCCTTTAAAACTTTTACTATCAACTTAAGACGTCATTACACAATTTATTATGTAATAAAAGCTTGTCGCGAGATTTACCCTATGTAGATAATCAAGTAAATTAAATAACTATGACTGTTTGAATTTAATTTTTAGAATTTTCTGACTAAGTAAATATGAGTACTTAAATCTCGCACATAATAAATTGTGTAATGACGTCTTAAGTTGATAGTAAAAGTTTATTTTATTATTTTTAGCGCATTAAAATAAAAGAATTTTATACTACTTGGTTTCCTCTTTGTGCTCTTTGTGTCTACTAAGCATTGTAGAGCCTGTATGGTAAGCCTGTATATTTATCTCAAAGTTTATTTTTTTAAAGTTTCACTTCTACTTTGTGTGAACAGCACACACACATTTTTTTTTATTTTGACAGTCTGACAGTTTTGGTATTTTTTAGATTTGTGTCTTAAGCTGCTCGGTATACTGAAGCAAAGTTTTTTTGGCCAAATGAAATTTTTTACGTTTTAAGTGTCTAAAGCCCGAGCTAAAGCCACTGTTGTGCAGCTATGTGTGGTTTGAATTAACACATCCAGGAAGAAATTGCATGTCATACCAAGTGATATTATTTACGTTTTTAAGTGTCTTAAATTATTTGTTACACTAATGCTGTTTACAGCCATTTGCGGTTCTAATGACAAGGCCTAGAAAAAATTGTATGTCATAATAAATGATTTTTTTACGTTTTAAGTATCTAAAGCCACTCGTCCTAGCAAAGCAAATGCATCCCGACAAAGACAATCAAATTCCATTTTTCAAGTCTTAAACTATTGACGTTGAAATATTATCTTGATACGCCACTCTGATTTCAACACCGCGAACTCAACCCACCTCGATATGTCGATTATCTTTTTATTGGAGAGAAATCTACTTACATTTTGATATTGTGTTATTATGATAAATGACAACCAAAAAATAAAAAAAACATTTAAGAAAAATTTACTAATTAATGGAGAATTTAATTCGATTATTCCAATAGATAAATCTAACAAACTAAATATTAGTTAATTTTTTGTAAATTGTTTGAAAAAATTTGGTCAAACATTTTTTAATATTTGTCATTTGTCAATTTGTGGTTCATGAAATGTAAAAAAATTCATAATTTTTAGCAAATTTCGATTCGGATGTTTTATTTTTTTTATGTTAATGTTTGCAGTACAATCGAAAAAAATAGCATTTTTTAATTGAGAATGAAGAGACCTTTATTAAAATTATAATCACATAGGTACCCCTGCTTCCCATTTATAAATTTGAAGGTTATAACTATTACTTGAAAGGGTTCAGCAGGGATTTTTTGTTGTTGCTACTTCTTAGCGGTGCTGTCTTCAGCATTAAAGGTTGGCAACAATTTGTTGTTCTCGCTATCTCTATTCGAGTTCGTACCTCTAAATCAGGGTCTAAGTCTTCCGTTAGCCAACATCCAAGGTACTTAAATTTAGAAACTCTTGCAATATCGGCTTGGACATTCTAATTTTTATTATTATCATTATCTTTGTTTTTCTCCTTTCCACTAAGACTGCATCCATTAAGCGTTGTAGCCCTTCTGGACTATCCGAAAACACTATTGTGTCGTCCGCATTCTCAGGCTGTTTAATATTTTGCCGTTAACTTTAATGCCGTCATTAGTATCTTGTAGTGCCCTCTAAAAGATTTCCTCTGAGTATATATTAAAAAGCAGAGGTGACAGGACGCATCCCTGCCTCACTCCCTTTTTTATTAAGGTCTTTTACGTGCTCCCATCTTCGGTTGTCACTGTAGCAGTTTGTTTCCATTATAGATTTCGGATCAAGACGAACTTCGTCTAGTCCTTTCGATTGTAATATTTTAATTAGTTTGTTGTGTTTGACATTTTCGAAGGCCTTTTGATGAAACACGCGTATTCATCTTTTGCTGGTCTCTACATTTTTGTAGCAAGATATTGAGACTATAAAGTGCTCCCATTTCTTATCGAAAGCCGAACTATAAATCGTCGATGCAGGATGTCTTTTCAAATTCTAAATTTGATGTATTTAGGGATTTTTTTATAAGTATGCACAATAATTAAACATTATTTCATTTGGCTGTTCCACACTGTATATGCCAGATGCTTTTCTATATTTATGTTATCATTTTGTTTAATTTGGCTTATACAATATACGTACACGACTTGTGTTACAGCAATCGCTCAAAAATTGAAATTCATAATAGGTTCTTTTTATTTGCCAGTTCAAAAAGCTTTAAAAGTACCAAACTTTTCCTCATATACAGCGCTGCATTTTTATCATATTTTACACCAATGCACTTTATCCAGAAAAAGTATATTCTTTAAATAGGTTTAAATACGTACATATAGTCACGCCTTTTTTCCGTAGTAGTAGGCAGAGACCACTTTATTCCACTTCCGCTACGATTCTTACACACATCTTATACTTCCTCTACATTCATTAGTGCTCTCATACATGTTTGTCGCTTACTCGCACTCTTGACCTGGCATTTACAAAGTAATATGAAAGCAAACTTTCGAACTTTTTACATATATATGTACATATAGTCACGCTTTTTTCCCGTAGGAGTAGGCAGAGACCACTTCATTCCACTTCCGCTACGGTTCTTTCACACATCTTTTGCTTCCTCTACTTTTATCAGTGCTCTCATACATGCTCGTCGGTGGTTGTTGGTACTCTTGACTTGGCCTTTCTTCAAAACAATGTTGATCTGATCGAGATATGTTCTCCGAGGTCGACCTCTACCGACTTGCCCATTTACACTCGCCTTTTAAATATGGTTCGTCAATCTTATTTTTTATATCCCCTCTACGTATCAAAACCATCTAAGATTTTTTTATCGATCTTTGTAACCACATCTTCTTTCACACCACAGCGTTCCATTATCTCACTCTTTCTCACTTTATCCATCAGAGTCACTTCAGCTATAATTCTCAGACTACTGATCTTCGCAGCGTTGATCCTACTTTTATGCTTCTTTTGCCGAACTCAACATTTACTAGCATACATAAGCACTTCTCAATGCACAGTCAGTCGTGACTTTTTTTACACGTTCTGGCTGCTCATAAAGTTATGCAGATCCCCATCCATTTGTTTGCCTGTCAAAACCCTTCGCTCAATAATAATAATAATAATAAACAAACTTTATGTCAGAAGTATGTTACAAAATAACATAAAACGAAGTAGGGTCAATAGTAACAATAAGATACAATATTGTAATCTAATTTACAGAAATAGACTATAAACTTAAGAATTCAAGGTTCTAGTTCAACTAGAAATTTAAATAGCTTCATTTTTAATTGTGTAATATTGTCGATATGTTAAGTTACAGGAAGACTATTAAAAATACGGATACATGCATAATATGCCCCGTGTTCTGTCATTAAAAATCTGTGGGATGGATATGCATATTTTTTGACCTGGTTATGTAATTATTTTAAGGTTCATTATTCACAAAAAGTGATCGATTTTTGAAGAAAAATAACACTGATTCTTGTATGAAGATTGCTGTCGTCGTTAATATTTTGTTCCGTTTAAATTTATTCCTACAAGAATCTCTCACTTTTATTCCCAATATTATTTTCAAAGCTCTTTTTTAACAAATAAATAGTTTACCGACATCGGTGCAGCTTCCAAATAATATAATACCATATCTAACATGACTTTCAATGACAGCAATATGGCTGGCAATGACTGGCTTATGTTACTCAGCTCTGGACAAACACTATTGAAAAGTTTGGTGAATCCCGTGCAATAGCCTTGGATATATCTAAAGCCTTTGACCGCGTTTGGCACCAGGCATTGTTAATTAAATTATTTGCCTACGGTCTCCCAACCAAACTGCGCCAATGGCTCTTGAGCTTTATGCAAGATCGCTCCTTACATGTGGCAGTTGACAGTATTTCTTCTGATGCGTTTAAAACTAATGCCGGGGTCCCCCAGGGTTCCATCCTGTCCCCCACCTTATTTCTTTTACACATCAACGACCTCTCGAAAACCACCACGAACCCGATTTACAGTTTCGCAGACGATAGCACACTTGTCTCAACTTTCACATCCTATCGATCACTTTCGGTGAATGATACAAATAGACTCAGGGAGGAACAGGTTGATTCCATCAATAGAGATCTTAAAGCAATCGTCGAGTGGGGAACCAACAATCTTGTTCAGTTCAACGCCCAAAAAACACAAAGTGCCACGTTTTCCAAGAAAGTGAACTCCTCAAATCATCCCATCACAATGTCCGGAAATACCCTTGAACCAAGTCCCTTCATCTCGATTTTGGTAGTCACGGTGTCCAATAATATGTCTTGGCATGACCATGTTGCTAACATCGCAAAGTCGGCAAGCCAGAGGCTAGGTTTTCTGTGGAAAGCCAGAAAGTTTTTTACTCCTGATCAACTGTTGACGACGTACAAGGCTCAAATCCGACCTCTACTGGAATATTGCTCGCACATTTGAAAAAAAAAAGTTATACACAGAAGACACTGGACGTTTCTGGAATTTCTCGGGATATTCGATAACATTGATTCGGAGGTATTTAAACGGAATCATAGATCGAAGTTGGACTAGTTTTAGTTCTAAAATTGTTTATGAGTTTTGAAATCTAATTAGTTTGAATATCCAAGTACTGTAATTGTAAAGTGATTTGTAAAGTAAAATTTATTAATTAAAAGTATTAAATTTTTTTTTACATCCTTTATTCAGCAGTCTATCCGAAGACAATAAGCTTTTGGTTTGACAGTATTGGCATGTGTAGGGGGGTTCCAGTGAGACACTTACGTATTTCTTAACCTAAGGTTAGTTGTGTATACAATAATAGTAAAATAATTAACTGGTTATTTTAAAATATTTGCATTATTCTATGAAGCTGTCCTTTAATTCCGATATTGTGTATCTTTTAAGACATTTTACATTTGCGTTCTGTTCAAACAACTCACTGGCTAGCACATTAGGGTGAATTGATATTCTTTTACGATAGTTGTCACTAATTTCGGCAATTACTTTTTTTACTGGTGATATTGGAACATCTTGTTGTATGGTTTTATTGGAGATGTAGTAGGGGGCGTCTACCATGAGGCGAATAACTTTGTTTTGAAATCTCTGGACAATACTGATATTGGAGTTACTTGCAGTCCCCCAGAGTTGGATTTCATACGTTCATATGGGCTTTAGTATAGACTTGTATAGTAGTACCTTATTTTCTAAAGACAGCTGTGATTTCCGGCCGATTATCCAATACATTTGTCTGAGTTTGAGACCAAGTTGCTTACGTTTGGTGAAAATGTGTTTCTGCCATGTAAGCTGTCGATCTAGGTGCATGCCAAGATATTAAGCACTATCGGATTGTGATATTTGGCGGTTGTTGATAAAGTTAAGAATAGTGAGATAAGAAAACGCTGTGGTGGAAAAGAAGATGTGGTCACAAAGATAGATAAAGGAATGCTTAGATGGTTTGGACACGTTGAAAGGATGGATGAAGGAAGATTGACGAAACAAATTTATAAGGCGAGTGTGAATGGGCAAATCGGTAGAGGTCGACCTCGGAGAACATATCTCGATCAGATCAACATTGTTTTGAAGAAAGGCCAGGTCAAGAGTACCAACAACCGAAGAGCATGTATGAGAGCACTGATGAAAGTAGAGGAAGCAAAAGATGTGTGTACGAACCGTAGCAAGTGGAAGGAAGTGGTTTCTGCCTACCCCTATGGGAAATAGGCGTGACTCTATGTATGTATGTATGTTGATTTTCACCGGTGTGTATTAAAATAAAAATTGTTTTATTTATTTATTTATTTACACTGTTCTACAGAAAAAAAGATTTCCAATTACAGAACAGGAACAAAGTAAACAATAGTACTAACAATAAAAAAGCTTAAGAGTAATACACAATTTACAAAATCAGACTAACATTAGTAGAAAGCTTAAGACTAACAACAATATTACTGCTGATAATAATAGCTCTTAATTTGCCTCACATTACAATAGAATATATCAAGTTGGTCACTTATAAGGTTATAGTTGCTACACATAGTATGAACAGGAGAGTTTTTAAGTATATTTTTTCGTGGTGTGGTAGTGTAGAATGAGTCGGTGTATCGAGATGCCTGACGGGGAATTTTAAAGTTTATCTGATGTAGTAAGCATTGACATTTAACTTCATTGTTAATTATTTTGTGTAGCATAATGACACTAGAACATTCTCGTCTTCTATCCAGAGTGAAAAAGCTATGTCTTGACAGTAAACTCTCGTGTGCCGTGCCAATTAGTGGATAAGTCCGATCTACTTTAAAACTTAGGTATTTGAGAAAGCGTCTTTTGTTACCGTATCGAGAGTTTAAAATTACCCAAGTATACAAACTCATTCACTTGTTCCAATCTTTCTCCTTCAATTAGAACCTTGTAGTTGGTCATGCTTTCTTTTTTTTCAAAAACCATTACTAAAGTCTTACATTTACTTTTATCCTTTTAATTTTGAGGGGATCAACCATATTAACCATCGCCTGCAACTCCTCCTCAGAGGATGCTAATATGACCTGATCATCAACTTTTTAAGAAGAACAATTATAGCTTCATTAAAACGACTTTAGTTATAATACATTTTATTTTTCGGTACTTTACACGTACCATGACATAATTGATAGGTTTTTTTCTGAATTTTTTACCAAGTATTTTTTTTAACAGTAAAACAGTCTAAAAATTTCTCCGCTACATTTTTCAAGCATTTTGTTGGATTGAATAATATCGTGAATCATAAAATGACCATCAAATTTTGCGGTATTCATATCCGCATCTCAACTACATTATAGCAAACCACAGGTATTCAAGCTCTTATTTGGTGTTTCCGTATAATGTTCTATTATAAAGCATTTTATTACTTTTGCCTACCTTTATTTGAACTTAAGCGATGAGAAATCAGAGTGAAAAACATTCTAGAAGCAACGTCATTTTTGTAGATTGTAGTACTGTTACGAGGAAATACTGATTTCTAGTGAATGATATACAAAAAATATAACAAAGTGTGTTGAAAATGTAATAATAAAAATATTTAAAATATGTTATGTAGCAAATTAAGCGTGTCTTTACAATAAATGGGTAACGATATGTTGTTTAGGTGTCCCTGACTTCCAAGTAACTGATTTGAGTAGGGGAGTTAGAGGCTTGTATTAACGAGGGTACGTATAAACAGGCCGATATAAAAAAACTATAAACGAATAAGTAAAGTAATCGACGGTTTTAATTTTTGGCATGACTATATGCCTAAACGAGACTGAATTTGTTTTAAATGGTAGTAGCTTATTTTATCATTCATCTTATTTTGTTTAAATTTTACCGCATTATGTCTTCTTAAAAATATAGATTTGTGAAAAATCTACCTCCGGGACAAGTATTATCAAAAGAACATGGGG
This sequence comes from Agelastica alni, assembly GCA_950111635.1. NCBI lineage: Eukaryota > Metazoa > Arthropoda > Insecta > Coleoptera > Chrysomelidae > Agelastica > Agelastica alni. Next base: position 16,061,363 of record OX467711.1, read on the forward strand.
TAAGTATTAAAATGTTAATATTTACCCCGTTTGTACTTTATGCAACAAAGACAAAGTTTTCAACTTGTACCCCCAAGAACATAATAAACTTATTTGGAAAAGCTGGTATTTGGCCGTGTAACAAAGATGTGTTTTAAGAGTCGGACTATAAACTATTTTTTAATATAAAAGATTTATTGAAGACTAAAAGTTTGCCAATTCTTGTTTAGTTATTTAGGTCAGAGCGACATTATATTGTTGATTATTTTTAATACATTATTACTACTTAATAAAGACTATTATCTCACAAAAAATTAATATATAGATTAGTTTTAATTTAAATCAAGCAAATATAAGAATAAAAGAAGAATTTTTATGTCGTTGATTATTTTCTGCTAATAAAAGCGTTAAATATGATACTTTGTTTTATTTTATAATCATATCTAAAAAAAATTATCATTAAAGATCTTATGTTAATACTTACCCCAAGATTGTTAAAACTAACCCTAAAAGTGAGGCAAATATTAAAAGTACATTAAAATAAAATAGATGTTTCCGTAGAAAGGAAAGGTGGGTTTTTTAATCAAAAAACGTAGACAGATAGTTGACGCTTCATGAGGTTTAAAAACAAATCTCTAACTATGTAGTTTCATTTCCGTTAAATTAATACACTTAATATATAGTGCTTCATTTTAAAACCAGCCAGTTCAAATAACTTTTGATTTTGCGTAAATGTAAGAAAAACAAAAAACACATCGAATTTTAAATCAAGGGGGAGGCTTAAAATGTTATTCTGCTGTCTCCAAGTGGCACCTCTTTAACATCCCCCACTCCTTCTTTAAAATGTATTAAAGCAACCCCTACTTTGTGATGCATCAAATGAAAACCCAAAAAAATGCAAATTAGCCATATAAACAAAAATCTATTCTGTCGATTTATTTTGCTAATAGCAACAAATTTTGTAAAATAACATGAGACCGTAACAAAACGACCTACACCACTATTGGATAGGTAGATGTCTTATTAGGGATTAATTAACTTACTTCCGAATACATGTCACCTTTTTTGACATTTTTTGTCATTTTGTATCTTTGTAACAAAAATATTAATAGTATATGCTGAAGGCTGGACAAAACGAGGTAGCTAGTCTACTGGACCGCCTTTTTAACCTTTGTTGGAGAAGTGGTAGTGTACGAGACGACTGGTGCAAGGCCGTTATCGTGCCGCTTTACAAGGGAAAAGGTTCGCAGCAGGACTGTAAGAACTACCGAGGTATTAGTTTACTCAGCATAGTCGGCAAACTGTATGCAAAAATATTGATCAAAAGAGTAACGAATGAAACTGAAAAGATGATATGGGATGTGCAAGCAGGATTTAGAGGAGGAAGGAGATGTATGGATCAGGTTTTTTCCTTACGAGGTATAGTCGAAAAATTCTTGGCTAGAAGTCAGAAGGTCTATTGCGCTTTTATAGACTTGGAAAAGGCCTATGACAGAGTGGTGAGGAGTGAATTGTGGTCTACATTGTATATGTATGGGGTGAGTGGTAGTTTAATACGAGCACTGAAATCACTTTACAAGGATTCCACTGCTTGTGTCAGGATAAACGGAGCTTGCACGGACTGGTTTAACATCGAAAAAGGTGTGAGACAGGGATGTGTGGCTTCGCCATGGCTGTTTAACTTATACATAGACAATTGTTTAAAAGATCTGAAAGAGAGTGCGTATGGATTAAAAATGAATGATTTGATCGTCAAATGCCTTCTTTACGCCGATGATCAAGTCATATTAGCGTAATCTGAAGAGGAGTTGCAGGCGATGGTTAATGTTATGCATGATTCCCTAAAAATCAAAGGGATGAAAATAAATGTGAGCAAAACGAAAGTAATGGTTTTTGAAAGAGAAGAAAGCATGACAAACTGTGAGGTTCTGATAAAGGAAGAAAGAGTGGAACAAGTTAATGAATTTGTGTAATTGGGTTCAAAATTTACTAGAGATGGAAAGTATAACAGTGACATTGAGCGAAGGGTGTTGGCAGGAAAACAAATGAATGGGGCACTGCATAGCTTTATGAATAGCCAGAAAGTGTCAAAAAAGGCACGTCTGGCGGTGCATAGAGGTGTGTTGGTTCCTACACTTATGTATGGAAGTGAATGTTGGGTTTGGCAGAAGAAGCATGAAAATAGGATTAATGCTGCGGAGATGAGTAGTCTGAGTAGTATAGCCGGAGTGACTAGGTTGGATAAAGTTAAGAATAGTGAGATAAGAAAACGCTGTGGTGTAAAAGAAGATGTGGTCACAAAGATAGATAAAGGAATGCTTAGATGGTTTGGACACGTAGAAAGGATGGATGAAGGAAGATTGACGAAACAAATTTATAAGGCGAGTGTGAATGGGCAAATCGGTAGAGGTCGACCTCATAGAACATATCTCGATCAGATCAATATTGTTTTGGAGAAAGGCCAGGTCAAAAGTACCGACAACCGAAGAGCATGTATAAGAGCACTGATGAAAGTAGAGGAAGCAAAAGATGTGTGTACGAACCGTAGCAAGTGGAAGGAAGTGGTCTCTGCCTACCCCTATGGGAAAAAGGCGTGACTTTATGTATGTATGTATGTATTAAGTTATTTATTCGTGACGTTAAATTAGCCATTATTTGTAGCTGTGGCATCTTGAGTTATTTTAAAATGCTGTATTCTCCGCAAGAACGAATAGAAATAATATTTATTTACGGTCATAAATACAAGTGCATCCTGATAGAAATATAGGCCACCAAACCATCATAGAGTGAGTACGGAAATTTGTAGAAACTGGATCCGTTTGTAATAAAAAAAAATAATTATCCCAGAGATCTCGAAAAAGCTGCACAAATTAAAGTACTGGATCATTCTGCTATAGATCCTACCTATTTCATTCCAAAAGTATCAAAATTTACAAATATTTCTGTTGATTCCATACACAAAGTGTAAAAATGCTTTCTCTATAAAATACAAATTCATCATAGAATGGCCGGCAAGATCTCCAGATCTAACACCATTTGACTTTTTCTGTAGGGCTATTTAAAAACATTAGTTTACAAAACTCCTCCCGAAGGCATTAAAGAACTAAAGCTTATAATAACTGAAGAATGTAGACGAATTACTAGCAAACCATGGAAAGAGTTAGATAAGAATTTAAAAATGGGTTATATTATTACCAAAAAATAACGGAGGACACTTTGAACAGTTACTGTAAATATATTTAAGGAGCTGTTTTTTAGTTTTTGTTGTAATTTTGCTATATTTAATGTTATCTGCAAAATAAATCGATAGAATAAACTGTTATTTATATGGCTGATTTGCATTTTTCTTGGGTTTTTATTTAATGTATCACAAGGTGGTGGTTTCTATTTGACATTTTAAAGAACGGTGGGGGGGTATTAAAGGGGTGCCATCTGGAAACAGTGGAATAACATTTTTAAACATTCCCCTTGATTAAAAATTCGATGTTTTTTGTTTTTCTTACATTTACGCAAAATCAAAAGTTATTTGTACTGGCTGGTTTTGAAATGACAGCACCGTCTGTTTGTATTTGACGAAAGTTGTATATGGATAGGTGGTGTTCTGTAAAGCATATTTTGTCAAGGAGTTTTACGAGTAGTCCATGCCTAATTTAACAATAAGATTACTTGAAAATAAAATTTAAAGTTTAAACTGAGTTTAAACCCAATGCAATAGAAAAGGGGAGATTAATTTACAATTAAAATAAACTCTTTTTTACAACAATCAACGTCAACAATTGTAAAAAAAACATTAACAAACAAATACTTTTAATGTATGATAGAATCGAACAATAACGTTCTATCCTGTTTGAAATATTTATTGAAAAGATTCAGGAACTAGCAACAGCTGTCGACGAAAGTACCAATTAACATAATTGATCAGCAAACAAAAACCGGTAAAAATTGGGTTCTGCCTGGTGAAAATTCGAAAACCGGAGATAGCAATACACCTCCGGGTTACTATTATATAATAATATTAAAATTAGCCATACAAATTCCGTTTTTTTTGCTCCAATAAACAGCATCGTAAATATTGTTTATGTAGTGTAATTAAATATTAATTACGTGAACAATTCGGTGTTTTAGGATATCACAGTTGCACACAAAATTTTTCAACAATAAACATTTGCTATGTTTGCAGAGGCGGCGTAAGGTGTGGGCGGTGTGGGCCACCGCCCACGGCTACGCAGTGCAAAGAGCCTTGCGCCTCACAGCCGAAAATAAATTTGAAAAAGTATGGAAAATCCAAAAGTACACGCCACAAGGTTTTTCTAACAATAAATACATCAGAATTAGTTCTCAACTTAAAGATATTCCACTCTTTGGCGCACGAAATGAATGTGAATGAAATAATAAATAAACGATATTCAAAAAAATTTATCACATTGATTTCAAACACAGTTACCAGTGAAGTGATAAAAAAAGCAACATATTATTTTTTTTACTGGACTGCAATAGAGACTGTAAAACTGTAGTACAGTTGAACAAATGTCGGTCCTTCCATCTCGATTTTGGAAGTCACGGTGTCTAATAATATGTCTTAGCATGACCATGTTGCTAACATCGCAAAGTCAACAAGCCAGAGGCTAGGTTTTCTGTGGAAAGCTAGAAAGTTTTTTACTCCTGATAACTATTGACGACGTACAAGGCTCAAATCCGACCTCTACTGGAGTATTGCTCGCACATTTGGGGTTCAGCACCAAGGCTTTTTCTTCACTAGAACATAGAAGAAGAGTTGCAGACCAGACATTACTCTACAGATATTTCCATGGTAGATGCTCCAGAGAAATAAAAACTCTTATACCATTACTGGCCACATTTGACCAAAGAACTCGGCACGCTGATAAGTCTCACCCATTTACTCTAAAGATTGACACTACAAGGACCAATCTCCCTCAATAATCCTTCTTTTACAGGTCTGCTCCGGAAAAGAACAAGCTTCCAAAGAACTATGACCTGCAACTTTCAAAAAGCAGGTCCAGAATCATTTCCTTTCTATAATCCCTCCCCCTTCTAATAGTCGCAGTGCGGGCCGTCCGCGGCCCACACGATAGGTCTACCCTTTTTGCGACTATTTTCAGTAAAAAAAAAAGATATTGTAATACATCAACTGGAACTATAAAAGAAAACTTTATCGGATTTCTTGCTGTCACTGAAACGACTGGAGAATATTTGACCAATGCAATACTGGGAGAGCTAGAAAAAATGACTTAGTTATTCAGAGCTGTCGCGGCCAAGGATACGACAATGGTTCAAATATGGTAGGCATAAATAGTGGAGTCAAAACTCGAATATTAAATATAAAACCCAGGACATTTTTCACACCTTGCGGCTGTCATAGCTGGAATCTGTTGTTGGTAGACGTTGTTGGTGGCAGCAAAAATATTTTTTGTTTTAATCAGAAGATTTTTTGCTATTTTCAAGTTTTAGCAAGCGCCAGAAAATAATCAAAGATAAATTAAAACTTACTATGAAGCCCTTATCAGACACAAGGTGGCAAAGCAGGATCCAGGCTGTGAAGGCCGTATTATTGCAATTTGATGATGTTGTTGAATGCATAGAAAACTTAAAACGCCAAACGGAACAAACGGATACACTCAGTGATTACGATTCTGTTTTAAACGAAATGTTCAGTTTGGAATTTATCATATTATTACAAATATTGTATGAGTATTTATTGCGTGTCAATATCATAATCAAATTATGGCAGTCTGTTTATTTAAGCGTTACTCTTAAACATTTACTTACATTTTGTGACTGAATCAAAGAATATCGATAAACTGGATTCAAAAAATGCTTGTCTGAAGCTCGTCAGTTTATTGAGAAAAACAGTTATGATTTACCAAAAGATTTTAAAAATAAACGAGTAGCCAAAAAGAAAAGTACCTTTGATTATGATGGCAGCGATCAATCTATAGTCTGTTAAAAGCCGGTATGAAACAGATTTTTTTAATACCATGATTTATTTTGTGATAAGTAACATGAAATCGAGATTTATGTCTTTAAATCGAAATTTTGAAAATTTTGGTTTTCTCTATGACTTAAACGAGTTAAAAAAATTCCAAAAGAGCAAATACTAAAAAACTGTCAGTATTTACACACAGTCCTGCAAGTACGTGAGAGTAGTGACTTTCAACCTTATGAGTTGTATGAGGAGTTACAAAATGTGATCCCAAATTTACCCAACTCTATTAAAGACGTGAAACATCTGCTCCAATATATCAGATTTGAAAGAAATTTACCCAATTGTTTACATTGTCACTAGAATTTTGTTAACAATACCTTTAAGTACTGCTTCCGCTGAAAGGAGCTAATTAAAATTTTTTTAAAAATACTATGGGTCAAGAAAGACTTTTAGCTTTGGCAGTTTTATCTATTGAAGCAGATATAGCATCTAAGATAAATTACGAACCAATCATTAAGGAGTTTTTTGTTTTCATTTTTGTTTAATGTTCCAAAAATGAATAAGTAAAAATTTAGGTTTGTTTGTTAATGAATAAAAAACTGGTCAATTTTAAGTAATTTATTATTTTATATTCCCCTCTTCTTGCACCATCAGAGGGCCTCGTGAAATGTACCCTGCCCATATTAAGTCTTGCGACGCTACTGTATGTATGAAACAAAAGCAATATGTCAATAAATTTCTTCCTGCACGGTAGCGATGGAGTGCAGAAAAAAACCAGTTAATATTAATCGTTTAAAGTTATTACCGTAAAAATAGTGAGAAAAAAAAACAAATGGAATGTTCCAAAAAGCACATTTGCAAGAGGCGTATCGAACGCGGTAGGTCCACTGATGAATGAATGCAGCGCCACCAACCCCCCGAACACCCACTCAATGAATAGCGATGCCATGAATTGAGATGTCAGGAAATACTTTACACGAATTTATCAACAAAAGAAACTAGTAAATATTTCACCTTGTGTGATGAGGAAGGTGTCCGAATGGGCAAAATAGGCAGAATGGGCAGATAGTTCAAAAAGACGCCACCGCTTCTCATCTGCTAACAATGCCGAAGACATTTATCGGACTGTGCCAAAGCTGTTTATAATTGTTATCGAACACCTTTGGCAGCTACCCTACAGTGGAGTATGTAAAGGGGAAACGGCCAAAGGGTGATTACTTAATCCTACTAATAATTTTAGTAGGGAGACCGGTCCAAATGACGAAAAGTTATTCATTGGTAATGAAATTTGTACGCTCATCGAAAATGTTTTGGGAACACTAAGTTTTTGCTTTGTATTTACATAAATTTTAATTAGATTTTAAAAACTGGTTTAAATATGTACGGGCTTTAGAAGTTATACTTCTTTGGCGTAAGCAAGTAAAATGAGGAAATATTCTGATAATTTATTGAATTTTTTTTTTAATTAGGGTAACACGGTTAACAGTGGATCAGTATTTTTTTACGAGCCCTTATTTTCCACATTTACAGCCGGAATTGCTGTAAATTCTAGCAGAGGTCGACTAATGTATCTAGTTCCCAAATTATAATGATTCCAACATCGTAGAAGGTTTTGAAAAAAGACAAAGTTTGTTTAAAAAAATGTAATTAGTCCACTTTGTACCCCCTTTGTACTCACTGGATCGCTCAGTGGTCAACAGTGGATCAAAGGTATAGATTATGTTAAATTACAAAATAAAAACACAAATAACATTTATAATAAGATTGTAGTACAAATTTATTTATCAAAAAATTTATTAACTTAAAAATTTACTTACGAAATATTAACCTTATAGGTATATTTAAAAACACTTTATAAACACATTTTTTTATAGCACAATGTAAAAAAAATTGATAGATAATATAACTATTCACAATTAATTATTAATATTTATAAATTATTTTTCATAAACTGGCATTTATATCGATTTTAAAAATAAAAACGTATTTTGTTGGATACTATACGCGGTCTAGTCTGTATATGAATAAATTTAGTCAGTAAAATAAATATAATATACCCCAAGACGAATTATGGTAAGCACTAGAAAAAACCAACATCAATGTTAATATAATTAGTCCCCTACAAAAACTCTCTGAAAACAATACAACAAAAATAAAAATAGGTGAAAGAACCTCACAGGGATTTAAGGTCAATAAGCAGCTTAAACAGGGATGCTGTCTGTCTCCCACGCAGTTTAAAATGTATTTGGAGCAGGCGTTAAAAATTTGGAAACGTAAATGTCATGATATGGGAGTACCACTACAAATTACGACCATAAACACCTTATGCTTCGTAGATCACCAGATAATATTAGCCCAAGATTACGATGATCTGGAATACATGACCAGAAAACTAATTGAAAAATACAAAAAATAGGGACTAGAGGTCAATCTTACAAAAACGGAATAAATGTGCATCGGTGAAACAAAACAAAATCTGGTCTTGGAGGACAACCAGAGTATAATTAAACTATGCGAAAAATACAAATACCTCGGAAGGGAAAGAAGTATACAAGGAAGAAGAGCTATCGGTTTACTAAACGGAGTATTGTATTATTTCAAAACATAACAAACACCGAATATTCAATAGTATTGTCAAAAGCATAGTTACATATGACAGTGAGGTATGGCAACTGAAACAAAGGTCGGAAAAGCTTTAGAAGGAACAGAGATGGACTTCTCGAGGCGTGTGGTAGGAATATCTAGACTGGAACAAATTAGAAATGACAGAATCAGAGAGATCATGGGAATTAAAACTAATGCCGGGGTCCTCCAGGGTTCCATCCTGTCCCCCACCTTATTTCTTTTACACATCAACGACCTCTTGAAAACCACCACGAACCCGATTTACAGTTTCGCAGACGATAGCACACTTGTCTCAACTTTCACATCCTATCGATCACTTTCGGTGAATGATACAAATAGACTCAGGCAGGAACAGGTTGATTCCATCAATAGAGATCTTAAAGCAATCGTCGAGTGGGGAACCAACAATCTTGTTCAGTTCAACGCCCAAAAAACACAAAGTGTCACGTTTTCCAAGAAAGTGAATTCCTCAAATCATCCCATTACAATGTCCGGAAATACCCTTGAACCAAGTCCCTCCATCTCGATTTTGGGAGTCACGGTGTCCAATAATATGTCTTGGCATGACCATGTTGCAAACATCGCAAAGTCGGCAAGCCAGAGGCTAGGTTTTTTGTGGAAATCCAGAAAGTTTTTTACTCCTGATCAACTGTTGACGACGTACCAGGCTCAAATCCGACCTCTACTGGAGTATTGCTCGCACATTTAGGGTTCAGCACCAAGGCATTCTCTTCGTCTTCTAGATTCCATTCAGAAAAGAGCCATTCGCTTGATAAACAGCTCAACTCTCACAGATACCATTCACCCTCTAGAACATAAAAGAAGAGTTGCAGACCAGTCATTGCTCTACAGATATTTCCATGGCAGATGCTCCAGAGAAATAAAAACTCTTGTACCACCATTGGCCACATTCGGCCGAAGAACTCGGCACGGTGATCAGTCTCACCCATTTACTCTCAAGATTGACACTACAAGGACCAATCTTCATCAAGAATCCTTCTTTTACAGGGCTTCTACGGAATGGAATAAGCTTCCAAAATCAGTTTTTCCAGAGAACTATGACCTACAACTTTTTAAAAAGCGCGTCAACAATCATTTCCTTTCTATAATCCCTTCCCCTTCTAATAGTCGCAGTGCGGGCCGTCCGCGACCCTTTTTGCGACTATTTTGATAAAAAAAAAAAAATTGGTCGTGACATTGTAGAGGATGTTAGAATAAAACAACCTAAATGGTATGGACATATGCAGAGAATGGACGAAGACCGTTTGCCAAAGAAAGTGATCAACTGGAATACCCATTGAAGAAGAAAGAGAGAAAGACCTAGGAAGAGTTGGAGAGAGGGGATAGACAGAGAAATGAGAAAGAGAGGTTTGAAAGAGGATCTCTGGGAGGACAGGTATCAATGGAGACTGGAAATCGGAAGACGAAGAACGTTATAAAACCGATGTGTATATATATATAATAAATATACAAGTTAAGGTTCTAGTATAGGATCAATATATTAATACAGGTCCAAAGTGCCATTCACAAAAACAGGAACAGTTTGATGTTGAAAAATTATTCCAGCCTACATCATGGTCCTATGCAGACTCTCACTCTTCTTTAATCGGGGTAGAGACAAAACCTTCGTCTGTGAATAAGACAGTACTACATTTTTATAAGTCCCAATGCCCATGTTATTGTGCCAGCCGTAATTTTAGTCCACGACGTAACATGGGAACACCCAATGGACGTCTGACGTGCAGACCAGCATCACGCAGTCTATTCCCTATTGTTTGGTCATAATTAAAACTTTTTATAAAAAACAAAAAAAAACTATTTACTTATTTCTGGTACCGTTTAAATTGTTTTACATATTGAAACATGAATAAAAGGAATTATCCTTTTCTTTTAACTGCAGTTAGCCACGTCGCTGGTTTTCTTTTGCTGTTGTGGCATGATGGAGATTTCTATTTTCTATTATTTGATATTTTTTCAGATTTTACAGTGTTAAGTGTTTCTTTCACAAGGGACCGTTCGTTCCGGTGACTATTGTTACATGGCATCTTTTGTCACATATTTTTTCTACACGGACGTATTCTGTGTAGTAAAGTTAATAATAGACACTGGTTAAGAACTTCCTATAAAAGTATTAAAATATTATTTAGCTGTTACACTAGTTAACGTAATGTAATTTTATTTTTAATAAATTACCTTAATTACCAAAAAAATGGGGTGAATTGGAATTAAAACGGACTAGCAAATATTCTAAAATAATAAAAAAAAAGTTGATGAGTTTAAAATGGTCTTCTACTTAGGGAAACAATGATCATGTTTGAGAAAATATGTTTGCAACATCGAAATACAGGGTTGCTACAAGTCAGTCATCAAAAACACAAATTTACTATCAACACTCAAATACTAGTACAGTTCAATGAACTAACAAAAGATTTTTTTTCTCTGCATTGAAACTGCAACTGGTCAAGTATGACCAACCAAAAATTTTGCTTTAAAGTACTTAAAGACTAATGCCCTAAATCTAAGACATCACCCACTGGTGTTTCTTAGCTTTTATCTCACCAATCACTTGTTTGTTGTGAAAACTACTTCTTATACACTTTTCACTTTGCAGCACTATTTCAAAGGGCTTCACTCTTTTTAATCGTCTCTGTTGATTCCGGTTGTCCAAAATCTGCAACATTTCAATGTTGCCTAGTCTGTGTAGCCCAGTCTCGTACTTTCTGGCATATCTTTTGATTTCCTCAGCTACTGTTGTAGATCGCAATTGCTAACATACTATGGTGCATTTACTATTCCTCTCAGCACCTTGATTGAAATCTTTTTATTATAGCTATATTGCTAGGTTTAGCGCTTCCCCACAACTGTATGCCGTAGGTCCATACGGGTTTTAATACCTGTGTATATAAAGGAGTTTATTTTGAATAGAGGTGCGATTTCCTCCCAAGTAAGCAATACATGTTTTTATACCTGAATTTAAGTTCTCTTCTTTTCACTTTGATGTGTTGTTTCCAGCGCAACTTAGCGTCTAAATTCATTCCGAGATATTTAACTGTATTTACCAGTGGAACTTGCCTTTTATTTAAGAATATGTTTTGATGACCTATAGAAGTTTTATTTATAAAGTTTACATGGGTTGTTTTAGCCTCGTTTAGCTTGATCCGCCATTGTTTCGTCCATTTACCGATTTTATTAGTCTCTTAGATGCTTAGATGGTTTGGACACGTAGAAAGGATGGATTAAGGAAGATTGACGAAAAGTAGAGAAAGCAAAAGATGTGTGTACGAACCGTAGCAAGTGGAAGGAAGTTGTCTCTGCCTACCCCTATGGGAAAAGGCGTGACTTTATGTATGTATGTATGTATGTCTTCAGCCCATTGCTTACATTGAGTATGTTGTTTTTTATACCTGTCTTTAGATTTTTGTGGTAGTAATGTTAATGACGCTATGTTGGCTTGTTCCTTAATATTATGTGGCGTAGGTATTTGAAAACTCGAAATCACTTGAATCGCTCTCCATTTTTCAAAACTTCAATGGTGTTCACGTAATGTGACTTTGCTCCAAGTCAATCGCAGCGTTTACTGTCAGTGCGCCACAGCATACTATGATTTTCTTATTCTTAACCCAATAAACATATCTAAGAAATAGAAATTAAAATTTTTATTTAAAAACCTAACGTTAAATCATTCATGTTTTATTTTTACCGGAATACAGGATAAACAAGATGTTCTAGAAAATACGGAAACAATTTGAATATAATAGATTCACAAGTTTCATCATTTACAACATACTCAAATTGAGGGGGAGAAAAAGTACTTACCTTCCTAGAGTGGTAAGTATGAGTTTCCTCCCTGATGTGGGGTGAGCGGGAAGTGTGTACTCTCTAGGAGTAGGGGGAAAAATGTATTACATTGCATGCAGTCTTTTTTGTAGGTACTTGCATATTGTTTTTATGATTTTAAGTGAAATTAATTGTAACTGGTAATTGTAATTTTTGTCGGATTTTTTTTTAAATGCAGTTACTCATACCTATTTTTTAAAAACGTATAAAAATTTAAATTATGTTTGCGTCTATAGTATGTATAGTAGGTAAAGGTCGTTAGAGATAAAGATTTTTAATAAATTCCCCGCTTATTTTAATTTTAATATCCAAAAAATAAAATAACGAAAATGATAAAACTGATAAAGCGTGGAAAATGATGGCATAGGTGTTGATATATGTTTTGAAGCTGCCGTGGGTACTTTGTAAAATATGTTTGTGACAATAACGTTCGAAATATTTCTAACACTCTATACTTTTTCAAGATAATATCTCTGTTCAGATTGGCGACTATTTCTTTTCAAAAACTAGACATTATGTTTTCCATTTTTCGGCGACTTGATAGATATATCTCTGCAAGGGTCGTCTTATAAACGCCCTAAAAGCCATGGGCAACGCCTGTGTTCATTTTAAAAAATATTACGTGCCATTTGTACATAAATCTACTTGTCACAAGTACGTTTAATCCTAGGTGAAAAGAAAGCACCTCATCCAACAATAGACCAATATTACCTTTGAGTAAACAGTTGCCGATTGCCGTAACACCGATTTGAAACGGCGATTTTGGTGATTTACCACTTATGCTGATTCACCTGGAATAATAGGGCACACGGTTGCCAAATTTACTCCCACAAATTAATCCAAAATTTTGGTGCATTTTATTTGGAAAAATACTCTTGCAATGAGCCAAAGATAACATCGCCGCTGATTTGCTATTATATTTAAAGTTAAATTACCAACGAAAGGGACGCTTGGAGAGATAATGACTATAATGGAGAACGAAGTTCAAAATACGATAGTGTTGAAATGGGTATCATACCAGCGAGGCGTATTTCAGGGAAAATTTTTAAGCCTCTTACTATTCTGCATTTTCATGCTGCCTTTATCGATACAACTCACGAAAGGCGTAAGATATATGACTGGGCCGCCAAATCTATTCTATATGGATGATCTCAAGCTCTTCGCATCTTCCAAAAGAGAATTACAACATTTTCTTTACACCTGGACCTTGACCAAAGACAGCGAACAGAAATTAAGAATTTTTGAAAGAAAACTTCTACGCAAAATTTTTGGACCACTGCGAAGCCCAGTTACCCAGCAGTACCGAGTAAGAACCAACCAAGAAATATCAAAATTGTACAAAGATCCAGATATTGTGAAGAAGATAAAGGCAAGAAGGCTGCAATGGGCAGGCCATGTGCAAAGACAGCCTGACACACGGTTGGTGATATTGGCTTGGGAAGGAGCACCAGTAGGACAAAGACTTTTAGGGTGCCCTCAAATGAGGTGGCGAGATAACATCAAAACGGACCTAAGTACAATTGGGATAGAATACGACCCAGCATTGATGGAAGATCGGCAACAATGGAGGCGAATAATACAGTCGGCCAAGACCCACCCCGTGTTGTAGAGCCATGGAGTAGTGAAGTAGTGGTAGAACAAGCCTTCCGTTGGATGTTTTCGGGGATGAAATACAAGTGTGCAATTATCTTTTTTGTTTTCGCAGAAAAGTACTTTTTACCTCTGCCGATTTTAAATTTGTATTTTGAATAAAAAAATGCAAGAACAGCACAAAACACTCACGCAACAACACAAAATTATAAGCTTTACAAATATACGTTTTGCAGACGTTTAATCTCACTACGTGAATTAAGCCACGGGAGGGTCCATTTTAACAATTCCTTACCAATTTCTACATTGTACTAAGCAGATGTTATTACTTCAAGGTTAGAGTATTGATCTCACATTAAGGGTTTATCTAGAATAATTCAGACATTGCAAATAATTTGGTCTGAAGAACTTTTCTATTCTATTTCTTTATGGTGTCAATAATGACAACGAGAGTGAATAAGACTTTTGTCTTAGTGAAGTTTTACAATTTTCGGAAATAAAGCAAAAAAAGATTATTGAATATTTTTCCTATTTAACACAACAACATAGCATTTATATGTGATTTTGATACGATTATAACTAAATTTGATTTTATTTATTACGTAGTACAAATAATTAAGAAAAAAAACCTAAATTGGATTATTTTTTAATATTAATAAAACATTTCAAAGTAGAAATATCTTTGAAATGTACACCGATTTGACAACAAGGTACAATTTGCCACCAGAGAGGGTGGTATGGGTTGACAGGCCATAACCGTCGATGGGAGGTCCTTTGAGGCATGTTTTTAAACAATTGTGAATATAGACAGGATTTATGATATGCTAAAGGTAGGAACATCGGTGTGAAAAAAGATTAAGTGATCTTTATCTCGTTATGCATGATGATGAGGTTTCTTCAAGGACTTACTAACCGTAGAACAATTTAATTTCTTTTATGTTTGTACACAAAAGTAATTTTTTTGGTCTTAGTGATGATACCACATAATTAGATAGTATTTTAAGTATCGCAAACACTGTTATTCGAATGACTATGTGAGACATAAAAAGCGTTTAACCTACTTCTTGTTTTACCGCCATCCGATCAATCCAAACCAGTGTTAACACCTCCCAGAGCCGTAATTTCAGTGATACATGGCCGTTTGTGACCAAGAGAGCTGACGCGTTTTTATGCATGCACGAAACGCCCTGACGAGTTATTATTATGATTATTTACTGTTTACATTCGCAGTCACGTACCAACTGTCTTAAAGCATCGGATCAATGGTTCGCCAGTACTGGCAAAATGACGGAAACGAATCGTTTACCCATAGTGGGTAATTGTCAGCGTTTGTCTTGTGAATGTTGCACCATGCACTTTGAACTTGATGGTCTTGTCGGGTGGAATTTATTTAGCATGGTCGCTAAGATGGAATTTTTTACGAGAACATTG
Source organism: Agelastica alni (assembly GCA_950111635.1). Lineage (NCBI taxonomy): Eukaryota > Metazoa > Arthropoda > Insecta > Coleoptera > Chrysomelidae > Agelastica > Agelastica alni. The sequence goes on from OX467711.1 coordinate 16,076,769, forward strand.
GTAGAGCTTAAATAACTAAATTATCTTATAAAAAGCTAAGCAATTTTTTCAAAATGTAGTGAGATTAAAGTTAATTACCAAAACTAGCGTTTAACACTTAATTTTTTAATGAACCAGCTTTTGGACCACAATCTTTGATTATTGTAATTGTATGCTTTACAAAGTAGGAAAAATGTATTGTTCAACTTTTGTCCTCATAGACAAGAGGTAATTTTTATCCAGTTTCTTAATTAGGTTAGATGATCAATTGTGTAGAATCTTGAATAAAACCTATATTAAGTTAATGTTTTCGTACACCAAGATCGAGGCCCTCCACAAACACCCCAAAATTTTGAAAAAGACCTTGATAGGGAAAAATTATAAAACAAAAATACCAACCAGAGAAGTCTGGTTGAAGAAAACACCATTGACCAGTCCAGGAGTAAAACAATGGTACACTGATGGATCAAGGTACCAGGGACGCTACGGGGCAGGTGTGTTTGGAGCATCCTGCAACCACGGGAAAGCATACCCCTGGGAAAATACGCCTCGGTCTTTCAGGCTGAGGTCTATGCCATATTCAGGTGCGCTACGCACCTGACAGAAAACAGAGTGACCAACAGTGAGATTAATATTCTCACTGACAGTCGCGCGGCCATTGGTGCCATTGGGGCCGATGAACTGGCAAAAAATGGGACCCCGGTGGAACCAAGAAGCCAGTTGGTCGGATTGTCAATTGCCGAAGCAAAACATTTATTGAAATTAATCCTTAAACAAGAACATATTGCTCAGTGGAATGCAAATACTGGCTGCAGAACATCAAAACAGCTGATGAAAAAACCTCTCCAGAAGAGGGCTGGCGCATTCTGGACGATGGACCGGAGTAGACCAAGCAGCACGCTTGGCCTGCTCACAGGACACATCGCACTAAGTGCGCACCTCTTCAAATTTAAGCTGGCGCCGGGAAAAACTGTCGACTATGCGGAAAGGAGGAGGAGAGCAGTATACACAATCTGTGTCACTGCCCGATGCTAGCGGTGTACAGGTTCTAAACCTGGGGCAGAATGATAATGGATCCAAGCGATCTAAAAGAGACAGGGCCGACAGTAATCCTGAGGTTCGCCAAAATCAGCGGACTAGAATTCTGATGCCCTGAAGACACAGCGGTAGTCACAGAGGATCAAAAGATCTAGGTGACATAGGTGCCGATAGCAAAGGCCCAACCGCAAGATTGTAATGTAATGTTTTTGTAACTATTCTATATTTTATCGGTAAGAAACACTAAGGAAGAGGTGTTAGTACTGATTTTATTTCTTTGTAAATCACATTAAATGATGAGAGCCATTGACATGCTAGAAAACGGCACCAGCTAAACAGATGTAGCACGAGCATCAAGCACATTTCAAAGCGTAGAGTTCAACGAAGTGTTATAAAACGTGATAGGAATGTTCAGAACCACTAATTTAGTTTAAATTTCCGGATCAGAATAGAATATCCACAGATTATTTTCATGTGTGTATTTAATATACAGACACAATTCTGTTTTATATGGGTATAGATAATTTCAAAAAGTGCTTCCAAATAAAAAAACTAAAACGTGTTAACGTGATATTAAAGAACTTTAATATTTGGTTCCCCAAGTTTAACAAGATAAACATGATGAAAGTTATCATTCTTATTTCAATCCAAAATAAACAAAACAACCAAACCGACCTGCTGGAGTTCTGGCTGTAGTTTCTATCAATGAACCCTTCTGCGTTTCATTCACAACCAACTTCATCTGTGAGGAGATCTCTGACACAACTTCATCAGCAACACCAGATAAATTAAAACTATCAAGACCTCCTCTTTCAAGTTGGCACTGTTAATATTTACATTTTTAATTAATTCTAGGACATCTATTTATTGATAATTCTTTCTAAGATTTTATTTCGCGAACATAAAAGCTTCGAACTTTAATGAAACAACAATATACGAAGTGAGTTTTAAGTCTGGAACGTCTCAATTATTACGGAAACGACTCATACGATTTTTACAAATTTTGGATTATGAGGATTCTATGGCCGATCCTACGGTATTCAGATTTTCTTTTTGACGTGATAACGTCTTATAAATCGATGAACGCCGGCTGCACGTACGAAAAAGCATGACTCATTGTCACGTTCCGCCTGAGCCGAGCGTAAAAGCGAGAGTGCACGATCGGCCTAAGCGTGATTTGTAATAATAAAATTTATTGCGAATAAATACTAGAATAAAAGTTGTTAGTTATTGTACTCAGAGTTTACAATCACCGAACCCAAAAAAAAAATATTGTAACAATAAAATATTGCTGCCGAAGTTAAAATAATGCCTCATCGAGGTGTCTATGTTTGCAACAAAGTAAACTTTGATTTTTCAATCATTTATTATTGTTGTTTATTAAAAGCGACAATGGATCGTTTATCAACAATATTTGGCTGCAACGAGATAAAACTCCAGTTCACTATGCGCGTGATGTAAGGCAATACTTAATATGTTTTCCAGACGATGAATTGAAAGGCGTGGTTTTATCGAATGGCCCCTCAATCACCCGATATGAATCCATTGGACTATTTTTTTGGGTCATTTAAAAAACACCTTTTATAAGACAAAACCTGCCAATAGTAAGTAATGAAAAAATAGGATTACCGCAGAGATAAGAAGAATTGAGCAATCAGGCATATTGCAAAATGTATTGCGAAGTTTTAAACATCGCATAACTTGTATTAAAGTATACGGACAACAATTTTAACTGCTTTTACTTTGTTTTCTAAAATTCCCTAGATATTTGTCTACTGCTCAAGTCCCAACATAACACAAACATATAAAGAGTTGTTTTCAGCTGTTGTTCTTCCTGATTTAGGTTTTATGTTAGGATATAAAATATTAAATGCAAATTTAAAGAGTTTATTTACTGACTCCTTGTCAACTTGATGTATTATATTAACTTCAGCGGCAAAAACTTATCTCCGAAATTGTGGCATTTAGGTATAAGGAACATTACATGAAATATATTTAGTTTTATTTAAAAAATTTCTTCTTTTTAAGGTGCCTTATTCATTTATTGAATGTTGGCGACAATTCTGGCATACTCGCTTCGATCTTGTGCGGCTCTGAAAAGTGCATGGGCATCGAGATTTGTCCAGTCTCTTATGTTCTTCAGCCACCAGTATTTCTTTCTCCCTTCACTATTTGCAGCAGTTCTCTTTCTTTTCCCATTCGATTTAATACCTCTGCGTTGGTTATATGGTCTTTAAGGATTCTCCTGAACACCCACATTTCGAAGGCCTCGAGACGGTACAAGACGTTAGCTTTTATTGTCCAGGTCTCCACTCCATACAGCAGCACTGAGTAAATGTAGCATTTCACAAAACTGTACTGTAACGTTAAATTAAGACTATTGGTGCTTAGCAGAGCTCTCATATTTGTAAAAGCTACCCAGGCCTGCTCTATTCTGCTACTTATCTCCGTATCTGGGTCAAGATTCTCAGTTATCCAATATCCGAGATATCTGAACTTGGAGACATGGTGGATATTGTTACCGTTCACCTTGATACTTAAATGTACATTTGGTGTTCTGCTAACCACCATTACCTTCGTTATGTCTGCGTTGATTTTTAAAACAAGTCGTTCTCCTTCGGTAGTTATCCTGTTGATAAGGCGTTGAAGCGCTTGCTGGCTATCAGCCAATATGACTGTGTCATCGGCATAGCGAAGGTTATTAACAACCTGCCCAATAATTTTTATACCATCCTCTGTATCTCTCAAGTCTCATTTAAAAAATTGATTCCGAGTAAAGATTAAATAGAAGGGGGGATAAAACACAACCCTGTCTTACACCTTTCTCTACTGGGAAGTTCTGTGTAGTTTCATTTCCCACTTTCACTGATGCTGTTTGTCGTACTGATCTATCATTCTGCCTTTGGAGCAGCTTTATTAGCTCTGTTTGACAGAGTCAAACGCCTTCTGTTGATCTAAGAAGCACAGGAAAACGTCTCTTTGCTGGTCTCTGCATTTTTGAAGTATTACTGTTAAGCTGAAGAGTGCTTCACGTGTGCCAAAGCCTTGCCTGAATCCAAACTGTGGATTTTAAAAATAAAAAATATAAAGGATCTTACAACAATGTAAATACCACCGTAGGATCGACCATATTACAGAACCCAAACAATCCAAAATTGGTAAAAATCGTTGTTTCCATAATAATTGAGGCGTTTCAAACTTAAAACTCACTCTTTATATAGTATGTAACTGGATGTTAATTAATATTTAAAAAATTTACGTATCTTTTTAATTCCATTGTTGCCTCATTATTTTTAGCATAAATCTCCCGTGCTACAGATTTTGCTTCTTTTAAAATCAACGGTGACCAAACAACTTAACAACAAACCGCCCAAGAAGCCGAAAGGACCTTGATGGTGTTTCTTTCCATTGATCCAACACCTCCCATCACAAAAGGTCCATATTTCACACTTTATTGGTATTGTCAGTGGTCTCAGTATGACGCCGGGAACATAACCTTTTTATATATATAAATTAACACAATGAGCAAATATTTCTCTAACCATAGGTATAACTTTCTGTTTTTGCAGTGCCGAAGAATGTTCGAAAAATGCTCTATAATTGATTGATTCGACAGAATAGTTTTGCTATAGAAATTCTAAAATTTTTTAAAGAATTTTGAAGAGTCACATTTTTTCACAGAAACTTTCAAACTTGAACTTGAACATCATCAATATTATGCATTAATTAAACCTGATTTTTTGGGATTCGTGTACCATCTTGTGCAGCAAGAAGAAGGCGTTAATGAGAAATCTTTATTAATTGTTTGGTAAATGGTGAAAACCATAAAAATTGCCAAACGTAGGTATTTCTATGAAAAAATGTGTCATCGAAAATCCATTATTGTCAATGAATTCCACTGATACATTGATACGAAACAAATTTTATTTTCAGACACTTTAGGTACAATAACCCTTTAGAGCAATTATACTCGTATTTCGAAACACTTAAAAGAAAAGAAACTTTAACGAAATAAAGGTTTTTTCCAAATGCTAATCAAACATTAATTTAAATAAAATAAATGGTGAATGTAACAAAAACAAGGTATGTTCAAGGCATAAAAAAATATATCAAAACAGAACTTCCGGAGGAAGACAACTGAAAGTGATACATTTTATACCAGTGATTACCCAAAAAGAAATGACATAAAATTTTACTAGACACTCATTCGATACAAATCAAGAAAAATGTATTAAGTTTTAAGATTTCCTGAACAGAACTTTTTGAGAAAGAAAATTAAAGGGACTAAGAAGTTTTGCACCAGTGATTTCTCTAAAAATGAATGCTCTATTATATTACTATACGATAGGATTTAATCTTTACTATTATAAGACTACATAGATCAACATTGTTTTGAAAAAAGGCCAGGTCAAGAGTACCAACAACCTAAGAGCATGTATGAGAGCACTGATGAAAGTAGAGAAAGCAAAAGATGTGTGTACGAACCGTAGCAAGTGGAAGGAAGTGGTCTCTGCCTACCCCTATGGGAAAAAGGCGTGACTTTATTTATGTATGTATGTTTTGAGCATCGCGCAAAACTGAAAGGATTTTGATAAAACTTTTTGTGGAGTAACTTTTAAAAAATGGTATACCGGGTGTTTAACCACTCCGGAACTCTTGTAAAGTAAACCCCGCATACAAATTTATTTAAATAGATTGATTTTAGTTTCGAGGGGTACATCTTTTGACAGTTCCAAATGCAACCCCTTTAACCCCACCGACCCCAGCTCATTTTTTTTTAAACGGGATAACCATACTTGTGATACCTCATTTTAAACGAAATTCTTTAACAAATTCAATGGGATAAGTGTTTTTTCAAAATGATGAAATAAAAATATTTTTTGAAAAATTATTGAATTTTTCCCATCTACCCTAAAAACTACACTTTAATGTTACCATATTATTCTGGTTCATGTCCTTCTCAATTATTTTTCGGGGTTGATAGCAGGTTTAGGACAAACTTCTTGCTCTTCTTAAATCGCCGACGTTTCGATCTTTATTTTTGCGTTAATTTTATCCAGGAGTTTATAATAGTTAGGAGTGTGGAGAGTAGCTGTCGTTGATAAAATTCACACCACAGTCCAAATCATTTGCAATGCCGTAATATTTTTAGTAACTTAAGTAAACTATAGATACAATTACATCCATTAATTATCAACTCAACGTTTTTTTTTTTACAATTCTTTATTTTATATTTTCTAGTAGGTTTTAAAAACATAGTATTTTAATTTTTATTTATTTAAATAATTATTTAGAGACATTTTTTTACATTTAAAGCTACCTAGCAAATAAATAGCAACGTCGTCCACATCAGCAAGTATTGTGAGCGACAGACTTATCGATGGCGATTGAGACATCAAGTAGACTTAGCAGGGATCAAGTCGATAACGAGGTGAAGAGTCAAAAGTGGTCGTACACGATCATGACACAAGCAGCGGTAGCTTCAAAGAATCAAAAAAGATATTTTCGAATAATGCAATGGACCACCGACGGGACGGAGTGCGAAGGGACTAAAGATACACTAGAAAAAAAATTGACAGCTAAAACCTACCAAAGGTTTTATAAGTATTGAGATAATTTTTAAGTCGAGAGATTTTTTAACAATAAATGCTTTATTTAATGTAATGAATTTACTCGAATAAAAGTAAATTGCAAAGTAGATAAAATGTGATATTACACTCGCGTGAAAATAATATAATTAAATATTAACTTGATCCATTAAATCAATTTGATCTGTAACCCACTTTTTGTGTCACTGTTTTTTCTGATGGTTTTATTTCAGCACAAAAACAAGCTTAACAAAAACAGTTAAAAAATCTTACGGCTTACAAGTAGTGTGATTTAGTAGAAATCGTCACGTAACGAAATGCATCGGTGGTTCAGTGGTAGAATGCTCGCCTGCCACGCGGACGGCCCTGGTTTGATTCCCAGCCGATACATTTTTTTTGTGCTTTTACCAATTAATACATAATTTTTTTAGTGAGTTAAACAAATCGAACTTAAAAGCGAAAAATAAATTATAGTTTAAAAAACCTAAAAAACACGCTTTTAGAGCTAATCAAACTAAAAAGTAAAAAATAATTCTTAGCATAGAAATAAAATTACTGACGAGAAAATTAATATTACTGTCAAAAAAAATTAATGTCAATCAATGTCACTGCTTTGTATGACATTTTTAAACTTACTCTGCGTTTCGGAATAAAAGCACCCCACGCTATTAGAACAGTGACATTAATTTTTTAGTCAGTAATTTTATTCCTATGTTAAGAATTATTTTTTACGTTTTAGTTTGATTAACTCTAAAAAATTGTTTTTTAGTTTTTTTAAACTATAATTTACTGTGTTAGATCATACGTGAATATTGTTTTATTATTGCAATTAAGTTTTGAAAAATGGAAACTGTGTGTAATACGGATTTAGAAAAGTAAGTTGATAAAATTGTATAACTTGATATTTACTTGTATACATTCGTTTATTGTACCCGTGGTTTTAGTGTTTACTATTAATTTTACTATTTAAATTATACGGAGACAATAGTGAAAATATGTGTTCAGAGTCCAAAAGAGTATGGAAGGCGCAAACGTCAGGGTGCAAATAAAATACCGAAAACCAATGTTCAACGCCAACAACAATTCCGGCACAATAAAAAAAAGATACAAAAAAGTGAAACGTTGAATTCGAATCTTGCAAGGTATTAAATATCTTTTGTATGAGAATCAGTAACAATTATATTTCTTTTTCTTTTTTTTTACAAAATAACTTGATCAAAATTTATAAATAGCGTAAGGAACTTCGTTTTTATCGGATGTCCGATGTCACCACACAGCTTTTTTTATTATTGTTCTGTATTTTAACGGTATCAAACACTAAAGAAAATGTGGGCATTGATTCGAGTTTAAAGTACATTACATACATGGATTTTTGGAAAAAGTTAGATCATTTAACATAAATTCAGGTGCAGGACGTGTTTGACGAATAGCAGTGCCACACATCCTTTTTTGTAGTGTAGCGTGTGAAAATCTTTTCACGTGAGATCCTTTTCACGGCGTGTCCTGCGGGCTGACGCGTCCGCTGCTGTGAGGACGGCGGCCACCAGTCGGGGGTCGGCGGTGTTTGTTGGGTTGATCCTGTGAGGCTCGAATTTCGCAGGTAGGTAGCCTGTCGGTAGATTAGAAATCTGTTATTGGCGGTGAGAATATTCACACCGGAAAGTACCAAAACAAAAATGTAATTGTTGATTGAAGAACCGTTTTGTTATAAAGGTCATTAATTTTTTTTCGAAAATATTTTTCGAAGGCTTACCATATTTTGGCAAATACTGTAAGATAGGTAGGTATTCGCCGTTCCCGACAGATGTAGGAGTGCCATACCCACACGCAATCAGTTATTACGAGACGAATATTAATATTTATCTGGCAATTAGTACCCGCTAAAAATGAAGTGTCTACTTTTTGTACACCCTCGGTAACGCGCGATAAGAGCGACTGGCATTTCCGGACGGACTTGAGTCTCACTTCACCGGCAAAAACATCGCACACAGCTAAGTGGGTCAATTAATTGAATCCTATCTAAATTTAATACCGACGAACTTTTTTTCGCCTTGATTTTATTTTCGAGAGAAAAAGGTTTCAATATGAGGCATTTCCGTTATGAAATAACTGCATTAATTTAATGATATTCTCATGCTGTATGATTAAGTAAATTAAATCCAAAATGGTATCTAAATACGAGAACTTTTGGTGTGTTACTCAAAATCGGATGCAGATGCGAATGTAGACGTAAGTCGTTTTAGAGAAACTTGATTGACATGCTTAAAATCTGAATATTTGCGATATGCGATTTTTAGAAATGCCCAGTTGATCTAAAATATTTAGAGCCTCCTACATAGTGTTGCCCAAAATCGGTCTTGGTCTTGCAGTTAACAATTAAAAACAAATTGTGGTATTAAAAATGTTATAATCTAAATTCAAAATTTACTAGAGATGGAAAGTATGACAGTGACATTGAGCGAAGGGTGTTGGCAGGAAAACAAATGAATGGGGCACTGTATAGCTTTATGAATAGCCAGAAAGTGTCAAAAACGGCACGTCTGGCGGTGCATATAGGTGTGTTGGTTCCTACACTTATGTATGGAAGTGAATGTTGGGTTTGGCAGAAGAAGCATGAAAATAGGATTAATGCTGCGGAGATGAGTAGTCTAAGAAGTATAGCCGAATTGACTCGGTTGGATAAAGTTAAGAATAGTGAGATAAGAAAACGCTGTGGTGTAAAAGAAGATGTGGTCACAAAGATAGATAAAGGAATGCTTAGATGGTTTGGACACGTAGAAAGGATGGATGAAGGAAGATTGACGAAACAAATTTATAAGGCGAGTGTGAATGGAAAAATCGGTAGAGGTCGACCTCGGAGAACATATCTCAATCAGATCAACATTGTTTTGAAGAAAGGCCAGGTCAAGATTACCAACAACCGAAGAGCATGTATGAGAGCACTAATGAAAGCAGAGGAAGCAAAAGATGTGAGTAAGAACCGTAGCAAGTGGAAGGAAGTGGTCTCTGCATACCCCTATGGGAAAAAGGCGTTACTTTATGTATGTATGTATGTATAATCTAAAAAAAAGAACAATTTTATTGAGAAGAAAATATTAAAAAGCACATAAACAAAATTTAGAAACATTTTATAACAAATATGACCCCCGTTTACCTAATTATTCTTTCGCTAAACGATCCTCTAGTTTTAAAAATATGTTTGGCTGATTGACAATATTATTAGCGGAATTTACAATTTATCTAAACAAAATGGAGAAATAATTCAAATCGCATTTATTTATCTGATTTTGATATCGTAAATGCATCTATTTTTTGAAAAAATTTCGATGAAGATTAAAGTTTCATTCGCGTAATAAATGCAATCAAATGACCCAAAACACCGACATAATTAATACACATTGAAATCAAAATAATTGTGCAGCTTCATGTTTAACCCGAAATATCTCGAAAAATAATTTTATCGTCATGTAGAAGGAGTACAATATTCACGTATAAAGTATTGTAGAATCGAAAAATTGTGATAAAATTGCAATTCCGCCAGTGGCGTAGAATTTGGGAGGGATCAACAAGTCACTTTCCCCTGTCGTACGCCTTTGGTAGTAGCCAGAAACGTTCATTTAACATAATATAGTAGGGTGTATAGTACGTACACTCCTCACCAAATATGACAATAATATATATGTATAAATAAAATTTGTGATGACAGATGAGATTGGGACTTTGGTCAGAGCTCTACGTCCAGTGATGTCGCATAGATGATGTCTATGAATGGTCCCAGGTACTTCCTTAAAGGACATTCCCGGACAATATGCTCCACAGTTTGCTCATCGGTTCCGCAGTCACAGGCTGGGGAGTCGTGAAGTCCCCATTTATACATCATGGCGGTGCATTTTGCATGGCCTGTCCTAATTCTGTTAGGGCTGGTCCAAGTGCTTCTCTTTAGATCAAATCCTGGTAGAGCAAGTGTGGGGTCTCCGATGTCATGTTTGTATATTGTTGCCACGTTCCATCCATGGCGCCAGTTTTCTTTGATCTGGTAGTTTTGTTCCGCCTCAGCCCTTACGGGGTTTCGGGATTAAAGGCGGTTTGTCGAAGGGTTGTTAAGGGTGGCATGAATTGGGAGGTCATGTGATTGGTTTGGATGTTGTAGTTTAGCCTGTTTTACGAGATGTGACCAATTTTATTACAAAACAGTGTCCGTATTGCCACCCTGTATTTTTATAAATAAAATATACATTTTGTTCCTCGGCCCATAGGGGGCTCCGGGATTTAGGGCGGTTTGGCGGGGCTGTTGAGGGTGGCATGAATAAGGAGGTCCTGTGATTGGTTTGGATGTTGTAGTTTAGCCCGCTTTATGAGATGTGACTAATTTCATTACAAAACAGTCCATATTGACACCCTGTATTTTTATAAATAAAATATACATTTTGTTTGGTACAATTTTTTTTAGAATTGTCTTTTTCAAAATTGTTGGATAACTTAAAATAGTAAGGTATAAATGGCTTTGTGGTTGGTTCGAGAGTTACTTGAGTAATCGTTTGCAGATGACAAATGTCAAATAATAAGTCCCTCAAGGAAGCGTGTTGGGACCGCTTTTATATATTATATATTTAATTGACATTTATTATGTTCCTGGTGTCCTCTCACTCAGTTTATTTGAACAAAACCAATAATAACTTTATGCTGATTTCACATTTAAATTTTGATATTTCTAATGTTTAATATTATTTATTGAATTATTTAATGGTGACACAGAAGCAATAATTGGTAAAATTATTCAATCAACTATACCAAAAATAATGTTTACAGTAAAAATTTGTTTGGAAAACATTAAGCATCATGGACTGTAAGGTAAGAAAGTATGAATTAAATTGAAATCGCACGATGGAAAAAACCTTTCAATGGTGAGATGGTATTTATGGTTGGAGGTTATAATTAAATCTATAGTAATCCTTCAAAGCCAAAGAACTGAGATGCTACGACTATTCGATTAAGTGATAAAAAATGTATTGATTCATAATTTTTTAATTTTAATTTCCAACTAGAAATGAGTTGTTTTATTTACGAAGCTTCTACATGCATACCCTATTTTGTATCTATTAGACATGTTCTTGTAAACTCGTAACATTATTATTGTTAATTTTTCGTTGTATGGTATTATTGTATTGTTCGTCCTTCCTTCCTTGTATTGTATTGTATTGTTATTATCTACATTTTACACTTTACATTTTATATTTTTATATTATACATAGGTATCTTACACTTTTTTTTCTACATTTTGTATTTTTATATTTCATATCTAAAATTTTATATCTTATAGTTCACTTTCTACACATGTGTATTTCTCCGCGAAAAAAGTGCTTGCACTTATCGCAAGAGTTCCTTATTCACTTCCACCATGTATACTTATCCAAATTTTTGTATTTATTTATTTATTGAGCGAATAAAGTTATTATTATTATTTATTCTTAATTTTTGTGAGAAAATAATAAAAAATAAAAAGCCCATACTACTAGGCAACTATTGCTCGAAAAGAAAGTAAATAATAAACATATCACGACGTTTTGGATTATGCAAGAGTCAGTAACACATTTTCGTGTTATTTTTTAAAACCGTAAGGTCATGTCGTATTACAAAAGGATTACATATTTTTGAAATCAAAATTGAACGTCACAGGCATTCCTTACATTCTTAGCAAAGAATTTAACAATAACACCAACCAAAAGGTACTTATACGAATGTATGCGTTCACAATACGACACGGTATGAGAAGTGGTGATAGCAGTAGCGGACACACAAACAAATTTTACTTGCCAAACAAATTTATAATAACCACAAAAAGTATGGCATAATTTGAAAATTATAAAAAGTTTGAAATTGTCAAATAAATATTAACACAAAATATTAATTTGCGTGCGTGGTCTGCTTGTCAAAAAAGCTAAATTTTGACTTTTTGTCAAACAACAACAAAAACAAAAAAATGTGATAAATGTTCGCTCTGTTTTTTTTTGTAGGCAGTTGGCGCGGATATTTGTTGATATTGTCATTAAAAAGTGCATTTGGATAAAAAAGAGTAATTTGACGCCAGAACAAACAGCCAAAATTGTGGCTTTAAGTAAAGAAAGAAGGTCGCAGCAGGATATATCCGAAATTATCGGTATTGACCTTCTTCTTCTTCTTATGGTGCCAATCTGTTGCGAATGTTGGCGATCATCATAGCAATCCTGACTCTGTCTGCAGCAATTAGCAAAAGTTCTGGGAATGTCTTGTCGAGCCAAATCTTGAGATTCTTGAGCCATAATATCCTTCGTCTTCCTGGTCCTCTTCTTCCAAAGATTTGTCCTGGTAGGAAGCCTGCAGCAGAGCGTATCTTCCTTCGTTTCGCGGGATGTGACTCAAGTATTCTATTATGCGGGCTTTAATTGAGTTCATAAGTTCTAGGTCTTTTTTCATTTTTTTCAGAACTTTAATCTTTGTCACTATTACCGTCCAAAGATTCTCCTGTACAGCACATTTCGAAAGCGTTGTGTTTTTTAGCTGTGGTTTTATTGTGTTTCCAGGATTCTACACCATAAAGAAAAACGATTATCTGATTATCATGAGTTTGGTTTTATTTACATTAACGTCAATGCCGTATTGATTGCTGTGATGGGTAATTTTGTTCAAACATACATACATATAGTCACGCTTTTTCCCGTAGGGGTATTCAGAGACCACTTTTTTCCACTTGCTACAAACAAGAACTTACTTTGACCATCGAAGTAAACACTTCCCGAAAGAAGTATGAGCGAACAAGTTCAGCGGGCCATAATTTATAGGTTATACAAATGAATGATTCTCCTGTTTTCAATTATTTTTCATTTATATTTAAAGTAGATACAATTTACCCAACTACATGCTTATAGTTCCGCCTTTTTTTCATAGGGGTAGGCAGAGACCACTTCCTTACACTTCCGCTACGATTCTTACCCACATCCTTTGCTTCTTCTACTTTCATCAGCGCTTTCATATATGCTCGTCAGTTGAAGGTGCTTGGGATTTCTTCAAAACAATTTCGATCTGATTGAGATACGTTCGCCGAGGCCTCTTCCAACTTACCCATTCACACTCACCTTATAAACCTGTTACGTCAATCTTCTTTTATCCATCCTTTTATCGGCTTTTCTGATGTTGTTTAGCCAGAGTCCGTATTGGTATTGGTATAAATAAATGAAACTGAGAAGATGATATGGGATGTGCAAGCAGGATTTAGAAGAGGAAGAAAATGTATGGATTAGGTCTTTTCTTTACGAGATATAGTCGAAAATTCTTGACTAGAAGTCAGAAGGTCTATTGCGCTTTTATAGACTTGGAAAAGGCCTATGACAGAGTGGTGAGGAGTGAATTGTGGTCGACATTGTCTATGTATGGGGTGAGCGGTAGTTTGATACGAGCACTGAAATCACTTTACGAGGATTCCACTGCTTGTGTCAGGATAAACGGACCTTACACGGACTGGTTTAACATCGAAAAAGGTTTGAGACAGGAATGTGTAGCTTGGCCATGGCTGTTTAACTTATACATAGACGATTGTTTAAAACATTTGAAAGAGAGTGCGTATGGATTGAAAATGAATGATTTGATCGTCAAATGCCTTTTTTACGCCGATGATCATGTAATATTAGCGTCATCTGAAGAGGGGTTGCAGGCGATCGTTAATGTTATGTATGATACCCTGAAAATCAAAAGGATGAAAATAGATGTAAACAAAACAAAAGTAATGGTTTTTGAAAGAGAATAAAGCATGACAAACTGTGAAGTTTTGATTAGGGGAGAAAGTGTTAATAAGTTTGTATACTTTGGTTCAAAGTTTACAAGAGATGGAAAGTACTGCATAGCTTTATGAACAACCAGAGCGTGTCGAAAAATACACGTCTGGCTGTGCATAGAGGAGTGTTGGTTCCTAAATTTATGTATGGTAGTTAATGTTGGGTTTTGCAGAAGAAGCATGAAAATAGGATTAATGCTGCGAAAATGAGTAGTCTGAGAAGTATAGCCGGAGTGACGGTTGGATATAGTAAAGAATAGTGAGATAAGAGAACGCTGTGGAGTAAAAGAAGATGTGGTTACAAAAATAGATAAAGGAATGCTTAGATGGTTTGGACACGTAGAAAGAATGGATAAAGGAAGAATGATAAAACAAATTTATAAGGCGAGTGTGAATGGACAAGTCGATAGAAGACGACCTCGGCGAACATATCTCGATCGGATCAATATTGTTTTGAAGAAAGGGTAGGTCAAGAGTACCAACAACCGACGAGAATGTATGAGAGCACTGATGAAAGTGGAGGATGCAAAAGATGTGTGTAAGAACCGTCGCAAGTGAAAGGAAGTGGTCTCTGCCTAACCCTACGAGAAAAAGGCGTGACTATATGTATGTTTGTATGTATAAATCAAGAATCGAATCTAGAATATGACGGGGTTACAGAGAAACTGGGGATTCAATTAGGGCGGTAAGTTAAATTAGATTAACTGTTTAGAAAATAAATTAAGAGCGGCGGGCCTCTTTTTACAAACACTGAAAAATAAATATAAATAAAATATTTACTAATTATGTGGTTATCCGATTTAAAAAGTCCAAGATTAACACATCCCTTTCGAGTTTATATTGAGCGCGCCCCAGAAAACATGAGAATAAAAAAATATACCATGTCGCCCGCAGTGACCATATCACTCGTTACCATCGAACAGTGCTTGCTGAAGAATTCGAGTTACGTGTTAATATTTCACTCAACGCCACAAAGTTAGCACCTAAAGAGCGGCGCGGTGCACAAACGTTCTTCTGGACGTACACAAATCAGAAGCAGAGACAAGTGACCAAGACTACGCGAAAAACAGCTGTCAAGTATCTGATAGGCTGCCGCCCGGAAACATCCGTCGGCTGCTAATTAATTTTTTTTAAAATCTAACCTTGAATAAAGCTATTTTAACCCCGTATTAATTACCCCCACACGCTTTTTAGACTGCCATATTTTTCCCTACGCCAGTACTGACACATGATCCCACGGACTATCTAATTTAATTAATAAAACAAAATAAAATATTAAATTTTTTTTATTGTTATTACTAACATGAACCTTCAGTCATTTTCCACAATCAATAAATATATATCTTTTAAATTTTAGTAAACAAGAGACAAATCAGAGCAATACAGGAAATTGTAACAATTAAAATTTATATACAGGGTGACCAACCGAAAACGAAACAGAGCCATTTACAGGAGCCTCGTCAACATTTTAGAAAACGCTTGGACCCGTCGATCTTTAATTAAAGGGGGACACTCTTTTCCGGTATTTTTGACTCCACTACTTTCAACTCCAAGCGAAGGTAAGAATTACCCCAAAATTTTTAAATGGCATTGGGGGTCGAATAAGATGTCTTTTGAAAGCTCTGACAATTCTTTTTACAATAGTCTTTAAATTTTACATTCTTTTCCAATACTTTGAAAAAAATTACATGTTAAAATTCCAATTATTTTAGATGCTTTCTTTCTACTTAACTGATTAAATGTTAGAAGTAGTGGAGTCAAAAATTCCGGAAAAGATTGTCCCCATTTAATCAAAAATCGACGGGTCTGAGCCTTCTTCTAAAATGTTGACGAGGTTCCTGCAAATGGCTTTGTTTCGTTTTCGGTTGGTCACTATTCCAAGCAGTTTCTTGCAGCACTCCAAGCAAATGGGTTTTTGGCATTTTTTACAAAGGAAAAATGTTTTCCTTATTTTTTCTTGGATATATAGCAAAACTTTTGCTTATTTCCACGAAATGCGAATAGCATTTCGTCCATGGTAAGATTTTTCCCAGAACGATATTATCTTTACGAATTTGAATAGCATTATTCAAGTAAATTTCCAAGAGCAGCTGAGGGATCGTTTTGTTTCATTATTTCTCTGTTAAGAGATTTATCGAATCTGGGACAACCCAGAAGCACAGAAAATCGTTATTTGGACATTGTGCATCTAAATATCTCTTGACCAGTTCCGTCCGTAGAAAATATAAATCGAATATCCTCTTGATTGGATTAAAACACGGCTAAAAATATGAGAAACCCTAAGAAAGTGAACATCTCAGTCAGTTCTGTTTCTATGAGATCTATTTTATTTGAATTTAAATATTTTGCTCTTAGTTGACTTAGTTTTAGACTCATTCAATTATATCCCCTACCACATCAACACTGAATATTTTTTCCACATCTCTTCGGTTCGTTGATTTCTGTTTCGCGATTTCGTCGTCCTGGTAATTTCATTGTATTGTTACAACCGGCCCTGTTTATTTTTCGGCGTCTGAGAGTCGACCACAATTAGGGTGCATATT
Source organism: Agelastica alni (assembly GCA_950111635.1). NCBI lineage: Eukaryota > Metazoa > Arthropoda > Insecta > Coleoptera > Chrysomelidae > Agelastica > Agelastica alni. The sequence goes on from OX467711.1 coordinate 16,093,724, forward strand.
AATGAGCGCTTTGTCGGCCTTCACCTCCGTCTAGTAAATTCTCACAAACCGCTGTTTCGCGATGGTAGAAGGATTGTTCTGGCGCTTTCGGAAAAAGGTCGAATAGTGGCTCGGAAATATAAAAAGGAAAGCAGTCGCGAAGAAGTCAGTTTTAAGTTTTTATGAATTATAAAATGTAATTAGTTGTAAAAGTTGTATCTAAGTGATTTGTAAAAGTAAAGTTTATTGAGTAAAAGTATTGGAATAAAAATTGTTTTGTTACAGTATCGAGAGTTTTAAATCGCCGAACCCAAGAAGGAAGTAATATCGTAACAATATGATAAAACTCGAATTCGCTGACCAGGTTCTTTTTTAAAACATTTGAATCTATTTTTCCCATAAAAATGAACACTCTCATGTCAAATTTTTTCCGTCTCATTAGTATCTTCCAGCTCTGACGATGTGTCGTGATCACTCTCGCTGAAGGTATCGTCATTAACATCTGTTTCGAAATTATCAGTTTCTTCTTTCCCCAAGAGGCCAAATTTGTTACCAAACATCGAGTTATCACTTGTACAACTATTTTTGCTAGGTTGTGGTTCCATATACTGGTATGTAACAAAACTAAAAATTAAATAGAATAAGAAAAATAGTTTATATTTTATTAAATTTATAAATTCAAAAGTGTCTTTAATTAATATTAACTCATAAATATAAAATATTAAATAAAAATCAAAGAAGCCACTCAATTACGTTTGGTCGTTTGGTCGGTGGGATCAGGGGTTGAAAACCGACCTTTTACTTTCACATTCAATAAGATACAGACAAAATGGAAGCGACTGATCATAATCGGTAGTGTGAAAAATTTCTGAAAATTACTAAGGTAAGATCTCAGAGACCACATATCAGTACTTAGAGGTTAAGGGTGGCCTGTGCCGTTCCTAGGGTAGCTGCCGCCCGTGTGCAAAAATAACTTTGTTTCCCTCGTTCATACTGTATCGATTAATTAAATTCTCTCTGAAATATTTTTACTTAAACTAAAACAACGAATTTCAGAAAATATAAATAATTCAGTTTATTTATCTAATAGAGCATGTATGAAATATGCTTCAACGAAAACAGCAGAAATTTACAGAACCACCAACAATTATTTGATGCTTTGCAAGCAGTGCATGCTTCTTGCTATACCTCAACAAGATACTTTATTTTATCCATGCAAAGACGATGTAAAATTTTTATAAATAATCGAGTAGGACCCTTCACTGATTATTTTATTTTCTTTTGGAATTAGCCATTTTTTGTATATTTTTGTTAAAAAATAAAATAGATTGTTGTGTAAATAAACTCTGTCAAAATAAACCAAGTTTTTTACCCCTAATCAACTGTTGACTACGTACAAGGCTCAAATCCGACCTATACTGGAGTATTGCTCGCACTTTTGGGGTTCAGCACCAAGGCATTGTCTTTGTCTTCTAGATTCCATTCAGAAAAGGGCCATTCGTTTGATAAACAGCTCAACTCTCACAGATACCCTTCACCCTCTAGAACATAGAAGAAGAGTTGCAGAACAGTCATTACTCTACAAATATTTCCATGGCAGATGCTCCAGAGAAATAAAAACTCTTGTACCACCATTGGTCACATTCGGTAGAAGAACTCGGCACGCTGATCAGTCTCACCCATTTACTCTCAAGATTGACACTACAAGGACCAATCTCCATCAAGAATCCTTTTTTTATAAAAAAAAAGCGGGTCCACCATCATTTCCTTTCTATAATCCCTTCCCCTTCTAATAGTCGCAGTGCGCCTATTAGAAGAGTGATTATAGAAAGAAGATGATTGTGGACCCGCTTTTTGAAAAGTTGCATGTCATAGTTCTTTGGAAAAACTGATGTTAGAAGCTTGTTCCATTCCGTAGATGCCCTGTAAAAGAAGGATTCTTGATGGAGATTGGTACTTGTAGTGTCAATCTTGGGAGTAAATGGGTGAGACTGATCTGATCTGAAGCATCTGCAATGGAAATATCTGTGAAGTAATGTCTGGTCTGCAACTTTTCTTCTATGTTTTAGTGGTTGGAGGGTATCTGTGAGAGTTGAGCTGTTTATCAACCGAATGGCCGTTTTCCGAATGGAATCTAGAAGTCAAAGAGATGCCTTGGTGCTGAACCCCAAATGTGCGAGCAATACTCCAGTATAGGTCGGTTTTGAGCCTTGTACGTCGTCAACAGATAATCAGGAGTAAAAAACTTTTTAGCTTTCCACAGAAAACCCTGCCTCTGGCTTGCCGACTTAACGATGTTAGCAATATGGTCATGCCAAGACATATTATTAGAAACCGTGACTCTCATAATCGAGATAAAAGGACTTGATTCAAGGGTATTTCCGGAGATTGGGATGGATTTATTTGAGGAATACCCTTTCTTGGAAAACGTGGCGCTTTGTGTTTTCCGGGAGTTAAACTAAACAAGATTGTTGGTTTCCCACTCGACGATTGCTTTAAGATCTCTATTGATGGAGTCAACCTGTTCCTGCCTGAGTCTTTTTGTATCATTCACCGAAAGTGATCAATAGGATGTGAAAGTTGAGACAAGTGTGCTATCGTCTGCGAAACTGTAAATCGGGTTCGTGGTGGTTTTCGAGAGGTCGTTGATGTGTAAAAGAAATAAGGTGGGGGACAGGATGGAACCCTGGGGGACCCCGGCATTAGTTTTAAACGCATCAGAAGAAATACTGTCAACTGCCACATGTAAGGAGCGATCTTGCATGAAGCTCAAGAGCCATTGGCGCAGTTTGGTTGGGAGACCGTAGGCAAATAATTTACTTAACAATGCCTGGTGCCAAACGCGGTCGAAGGCTTAAGATAAATCCAAGGCTATTGCACATGATTCACCAAACTTCTCAATAGTGTTTGAGCTGAGTGACATAAGCCAACAAATCTCCAGTAGACCGAAGTTTTTATTTTAAATTATCATCGGCAAAGCCTCAATTTAGTTGAAAATGTCCTGCTCAAAATAGAATTTCCTCAGATCATTTCCATGTGTAGGTGTTATAAAAATTTTACTTTTGGTGGAAAAAATTTTCGTATTAATGTTTTTGGTTCAATTATTTTAAGATTTTCGCTTGTTTGTGGTTGGTATTAAATCTCGAGAACGCAATTGTTTTTTCGTTGTCTACTCATCGTCATTAATAACCCAAGTTTTTTTGGCATTTTTAGTCGATGGGTGTGTCGTTTGCGAAGAATTTTTTATAGCGATAAGTCGCATTTAATTTGTAAAAATAAATATATTTTATCACTGCTTGTTAGTTCTTTGTTAGTCGCGACGGGAAACAGTTCAGTGGATTTTAATAAATAATTCGTCCTTATTATTAATAATAATTTTAATCGGGGTGTATTGTTCGAGTGTTATTGACCTAGTGATTTTCTCTCTCACTGATTGTGAGAGAGGTTGAATTCTCCAATAAAATTAGGTAAGTTTAATACCTCATAGTGGACATTCTTTTTGTAAAATTTTATTTGTACCATTCCTCAAAACGTTCTACCGAAACTCACGGTTCATTTGAAAAATTAAAAGTTCGTTATTAAAATAAAATGTTTTGAAGGATCAGGAAGAGGATAAAAACATACAATTTCCTAGTAATCATTCAATTTTCTTCGATTTTTTAATGCAGTGTCCGAATATTGTTGGTTGTTCAATATCAATTTAAAATTTAAATGACCCGTTATAAAGAAGGTGTTTTTTATCTTGTTTTATTTATTTTGTAAAACGATTGGCACCAGTGGCGTAGCGTGGGCCATTGTCATAAAAATAATGGTGTTGGTGTTGGTGATGTTGGTGAGAAAAAAAGTAATCATTTGAAAGAACTGAGCGAAAAATATTTATTTCAAAACCATGTACAGTGCGGGCGAGAGATCACAAAATCTGCGCACAACGAAAACATTCGAATAACGATCCGATCGGCGACGACGAAATTTTCAGTAATCGTGAGTCTCAAGTACAATCGGAGGAAGAAGTTTACGAATGTGAAGTATATTCAGCCGAGTATTTGTTATTTTAGAGGCTAGTCGCCCGCCAAGCTACTTCTGTTGCACTGTAATATGGTACGTCGGTGTTCAAAATCTATTACACTATAAAAATAACGTCTAGTATAAGTCTAAATTTAATTTTTCGGGCATTACGCGCAGCAAAATCATTTATAATTTCGTCAAAGTTAATTTCGTCCGTCACACTTTGTTCCATTGACAAAATGGCCGAATCACTTAATCTTATGGAGGCCATGGTAGACCTCAAGTAATTTTATATTAATTTTAGCTTTGAGAAGCTACGCTCACATGAAGCCACACTGATAGCTAGAATTACCGGCATAATCAGTGATTAATTTTGGGGCGACCGCGTTCGTTTTGTTCATTTTTTCCGTGAGATTTATTATAAAAAACAAACTAAAATTTACTTACTATTAAAACGGCAGCGTGGCGGAAAACAAAACTGCGAAATACTGTTACACTTAAAGAGTACAAAAAGGGGCAATTTTTCCGCCCTCCTAATGGTGGCGCCTGGGGAGGTACGCCCCTCCGCCCCCCTTTCGGTACGCCACTGATTGGCACATTAGCAATTTTAAAAATGACCTTGTAAGTGGGTTCTTTCTTTATATTTATGTGATTGCAGACTTGTACAGACATGTTTAGTTCATTTATTTGTTTATTTCTGGTGTAATTTTTTATTTTTACATTTTGTATCTATATTATAAAAAACAATGTAGGTTTGTCCTCTATGAATTTCGAAACGGCTTGACCGATTTTGATGAAATTTTCAGGAAAATTTCAGATTAGCTCGGCGGGTGTTCCTGTGACATTTGGTATCGATCTGAATAACGAAGCGGGTGGGGAGGGGATGAAATATAAATACTAATAAAACTGTTATTAGTGACGAATTCATTATCAGATTTTAATGAAATTTTGTTAATGTGTATTGGTGGCCCTAACTTGAAAGAAAAGATAGTATACATCCCTTCGAAAGGGGTGAGAGGGGAATGAAATATAAAAACTATTAAAAATGGCCGATATTATAGTTTTTGGAGTCACTGAGTTTGATAGTGACATCCCCATATTTATTAGCATCCATACAAAAGGGGTGGAAAAGGGTTAAAATATAAAACTATTAAAAACGCCGATATTAGTCTCGAATTCATAGTTTTTGGGTTCGCTGAGTCTAATAGTCACATTTCCAATTTTGTTACCACCCCTACGAAAGGAGTGTGAAGGGGATGATATATAAAAACTAATAAAATTAATTGGATAAATTAAGTGATATGTGTATGGTAGTGAATGTTGGGTTTGGCAGAAGAAGCATGAGAATAGGATTAATGCTGCGGAGATGAGTAGTCTGAGAAGTATAGCCGGAGAGACTTGGTTGGATAAAGTAAAGAATAGTGAGATAATAGAACGCTGTGGTTTAAAAGAAGATGTGGTGACAAAGATAGACAAAGGAATGCTTAGATGGTTTGGACACGTAGAAATAATGAATAAAGGAACATTGACGAAACAAATTTATAAGGCCAGTGTGAATGGACAAGTCGGTATTGGTCGACCTCGGTGAACATATCTCGATCAGATTATTGTTTTGAAGAAAGGCCAGGTCAAGAGTACCAACAACCGACGAGCATGTATGAGAGCCCTGATGAAAGTAGAGGAAGCAAAACATGTATGATAAAACCGTAGCAAGTGGAAGGAAGTGGTCTCTGCCTACCCCTACGGGAAAAAGGCGTGACTATATGTATGTATGTACATATTATGTGTGTTCAAAACATTTTATTGGTGGTAAAGTTCCAAATTTTAAAAAACAATTCAGTCTTCTGTTATATTCGTAGATTCTAGATACTTTTAAAACAGATGCATAGCTAATAAAATTTTAGGAAATAATTAATACAATAGTTAAAAAGCACAATATTTTTAAAGAAAAGAAGAAATTTCCTGTTCGCGTTTTTTTGCAAAAAAATGTCATTATGATTTAGGTTGTATTATTTTTTGCAAAAGTTTTATTAGGACACAAGGTGGATTTTTTGACGTTTGGTTTGTTAAAAACAAACATATGGTCACGCATTTTTCCCGTAGAAATAGATATTTTTCTTACACACCTATTTTGCTTTTTATAATTTTATCAGAGCTTTCATACATGCTCGTCGGTTGCTTGTACTTCTGACCTGGCCTTCCATCAAAACAATTTCGATCTAATCGAGATATGTTTGCCTACGTCGACTTCTACCGACTTGCCCGTTCACATACGTACTATAAATCTGTTTCGTCAATATATTTTCATCCATTCTCTCTACGCGTTAAAACCATCCAAGCCAGTGTTTCCCAACCTTTTTTATGCAACCATAGCCTTTTTAAAATTCTTATGCCATCCTATGTAGATTGTAGATTGTAGGGTGGGTCGTGAAGGCCATGCTGCCTCTCAAGCACTTCGACCTATCAGATCTTTTGTGCATAACCCTTAATCTATTCCAGACCCGGGATTCCGAGACTTCGAGTAAAGTTTATCAGTTTCCTGGTGGCTAAGTTTCTGATATCAAAGCAAATGTTCTGCAGTTTCAGCGAAGTTCTCGTAGTAGCGGCAACTATCATTTTCTGTTTTGCCCATCTTTTTTAGGTAATACCTTAGAGGGCAGTGTCCAGTGAGGAGTCCCGTCACCAGTTTCAAGTCTTTCTTGTCCAACTCGAGAAGCTGTTTAGCTTTCCTTTGGCGAAAGACTTACTAGCCTTTTCGCTTGCCTTTGTCCTGGCACTTTATGCCAGTGAGATTTCATTTTATCTGTTTCCCAGCATCGAACCTCTTCTTTCAAGTGGGCTTTGGAAAGTCCACAGAAGGGTTCTAGGCCGGAAAAGTTTGTATTTTCCCCTTCTTTGGCAAGGCAATCTGCTTCTTCGTTGCCTTTAACTCCCTTGTGACCTGGAACCCACATCAGAGTAACCTGATTGTTTGCTGCCAGTTGTCTCAGAAACTGTTTACAGTCCCAAGTCACATCCTATCCAAGTTACATCCTATGTAACATACATAATTTTTAATATTAAAATACAATACACGATACAATCTACAATCTAATACTAAAAAATTGAATTGTTCACTTAAGAAACTTAGATGATAGGTTTTAGGAAGAAATTACTAGGAAATTTTTAACGAAAGATAGTAAGTAAATTTTTAAAACAAATAATAAAAAACTGAAATTTAAATTCCAAATAATTTTAATAAAGTTTTTCCTATATTAATTTATTATTTTAATTAAGTGGGTTCCTTGCACTTGATGCTTGCTGCACAGAGATTTTATATTTGGTTCTAATTTGGTTAGCTTCAGTCTCAAGTCTCCACGTTGTGTTATATCCAGCCGATTTCTTTTTTTTACCAGTAAATCATTTACAGCACTAAATCCACATTCAGCTAAAAATAAAGATGGAAACGTTTTCTTGTACATTTGGTTGAATTTGGGTATTTAATTTTTGTTGCCTCACGAAGCCATACCATCGCTCCTTTTTTATTAAATAAAGTTTAAACTCGCTCATCATTTTGCAATTCTGCGAGTTCCATTTTTGAATTGCCCCCCTTCACAATCAAATTGCCCCCCTGTGGGGCGTGGGCCTCACGTTGGGAAACACTGATCTAAGCATTTCTTTATCTGTCTTTATTACTACATCTTCTTTCACACCACAGCGTTCCCTTATTACACTTTTCCTCGCTTTATTCATCAGAGTCGTCCCATACTTTTTAGACAACTTATCTCCGCAGCATTGATCTTCTATGATTCTCCTGCCAAACATTTATTAAAGGAGCTATTGATAAAATATTTATTTTTTCAAAAACTGTTGGTTTACTACATCAAAAATTTTGTGAGTATTGTATTCTCATTGTTCCCTAAATATTCTAAAAGTTTCAAGTCGAAATAATTAGTGGGAAGTTAATCTAAACAGGGTTTATCTTTATACAAACGGCGCCGGCGTGAGTAGTTTATTTGTTTGACAAACAATCTTCTACTTTAAATTATTTTCATATTCCCAAATTGTTTTATACCGAACTGGCACTTCTAAGGTAGCGATACGTTTTTTGAAAGCCTTTTTTAATACGAAAATTTATGGTAATAAGGTATTAACAGTATGCAACTCTGTTGCAAAAAGATATATGCATAACCACTTACCTATCGCAAGCAAACTTTTAACACCAGAATTTTAAAATTGTCTGCGGCCAGTTTAGAACGGTCAAAAGTTATTTATATTAAGAAATGACGTTGACTTTGCAAAAAGCCAACAATATAAAGATTTTTTTTGTTTAATAATCGCAAATAGTAAGGGTTTTGTCGATATGTTTACTTGAACAAATAGTTGCGAAAACTGTTTATCTATTTCAACTTTGAATTAACGTACATTTAAACTATAATAATATTACAATAAAGTTTGGATTGTTTTTTCAATTATTCTGGAATATTCGTTAAGAAAAAGTGATTATATTGATAGATTTATAAGAAAAAAATTTGCTTTATTACTTGACATAATTTTGAGCTGGAGTTGCATTCATTGGCAGAGCTAAAATTTGTGTCAAACTTCATTTAACTGCAATATCAACCACATCCAAAATGACTTCGACCAATATTTTTAATGCTTTTTTAGTAGCTGGGTTGTATTGTTGAACTTTTATTAGTATTCATATATTTTTTAATTTTATCGCTTCGGTTGATTCTTCGGAATAATAAACATCGAGCGTTATGATTTTTGACGAAGTTATTAAAATGGACGGTTATATTAGTCAATGTAGGTTATTAAAAAAAGATACCGGTATGATTTACTGGTATTTCGCCACCTACCATCATTGGTATTTCTGGAGGTCTCTGATTGACTCCTGACAGAGTTGCAATTGGCTCAGTCAACATAAAAGAACCATCCACCAAACCATCTTTTATTCATTTACATCATTTATTTATGTTTTTAACTTTTTTGAATGCCTCTTAAAGGTTAGATTTTAAGTCGTAATCGTTTATTTTTTCACGATGGCTTAATTTTGTATTCACGTAATATCAAAGTCCTTGTGTCATTTGTAATTTTTTCTTTACGCAAGGGAGAACTGATAGGAACAGAACTGTTAAAAACTAGGTTTAGGACAAACAATATTTAATAATGCCTTTAGTGTCCTTCTATTGTGGACTCTCCGAAGCCTACTTAAAAGAAGAGGTTCGACGCTGGGAAACAGATGAATTCAAATCTCACTGGCATAAAGTGCCAGGACAAAGGCAAGCGAAAAGGCTAGCAAGCCTTTAGCCAATGAAAGCTAAACAGCTTCTCGAGTTGAACAAAATAGACTTGAAACTGGTGACGGGACTTCTCACTGGACACTGCCATCTGAGGTATCACCTTAAAAATATGGGCAAAACAGAGAGTGATAGTTGCCGCTAATGCGAGCTTCGCTGAAACTGCAGAACATTTGCTTTGCGAATGACCAGCGCTTTTCTGTAAGAGGCTTAAGTTTCTGAGAGGGGCCTTCCTAAAGCCCTCCGATGTCAGGAACTTAGCTCCCAGGAAACTGATTAACTTTACTCGAAGTCTCTGAATCCCGGACCTCAAATGGATTAGATGAGGGTTATGCACAAAAGATCTGATAGGTCGAAGTGCTTGAGAGGCAGCATAGCCTTCACGACCCCCCCTACAATCTACAATCTCCTGTCCTTCGATGTGGTTTGACCTTATGAGTCGAATGAATCCACTGCCAACTTTGTGTAACGTACTCTAAAAAGTTGTGGTACTATTTTAATTATACATGTGAAGTCTATGAAGAAATTTTATTTTATGACAGAAAAATTGTACAGGGTTTAATAATCGTTTTTAAGATATCGAAGATCTTGTGTTTCAAAAAAATTCATACATGTTATTACATACCCAATTTAGGGAAACAAACAGTCGTATTCGGTTTCGTAAAAGTAGAAGCCTAAATAAAAGCATCTCTCATAATATTGGACATACAATATACAGGGAGTGAAATATTTGCAAACCTAAGAAACTTGGAATGACAAATCTTGCTTTTTTAAATACACCTAATATTTTCCTTCTCGTAAAAAGTTTCTCTCTCTTGCTGGCACTACAACTCCACGTGAGTCTTGGCCGCACCCATTATTGCCCTCTAGCTCTGTCTATCTTGTGCTTTCATTTTCCATTGTTTTATACCCATTTTTCTTAGATCCTCCGTAACTGCGTCCTTCCATCTAAGAACATGTCCCGCTAGTTCTTCCAGCATTATTTTTTCGGTGTCTCCACTCTCCTGTTATACTGTCCCAGCATGGTCCATATATTGCTCTTAATATTTTTCTTTCGAAGACCAACAGCTCATCGATTTATTTCGCGTTTGTTTAGAATCCATGTCTCGCTACCATATGCTGTAACAGGTCGTATTAAGATCTAATACATATTTACCTAAGTTTCCCTTGCAAGTTGTTTGGATCTATAGAATGTAGATAGTGCATAAAAGGCTCTGTTTGCCGATGCGATAGAAGTAGCTACATCTTTTTCATTTCTGTTGTCGTCTGTTATTGTTGCTCCTAAATATTTGAACTCTTTTACGACTTCAAAATTGTGGTCATTAATAGTTATATTTTGTCTTATCCTTTGCCTTGGATTCTTAGAGGTTACCATGTATTTGGTTTTGGCCTCGTTGAACTTCCCATTTTTTTAAGCTTAAGTTTCAAAAGAAGAGAACACATTCTTAACATCTCTGGTAATATGCGCAACAGCATCTATGTCATCGGCAAAAGCTATCACGAGTTTTGCACCATCCATAGCGAAAACCGGTGTTTTTTTTTGAAGAGGTGGAGAAAATCCTTTACGGAGAAGTTATGAGTCTTTCAGCTCAAGGTCTACTGTAAGACTCCCTGACTGATGTCAGGTCTACTCACTAAAAACTCCACCCCTATTTAGATCCGTCTGGCTATTGCCTCCGGTGACACTTAGGCCTTTTGGCCCATTGTATCTTGAAACCCGGTGTTAGTTGCGGGGAGAATTTTTTCATGGCGCAGTCCAGCGCAAGGTTAAAAAGTAAAGAAGATATAGGGTCTCCCTGTCGCAGACCTGTGCGGATATTAAATGTTTCTGATGAAGCATTCCCAACTCGCACCTTTGCTTTCGAGTTTTCAAGGCACATTCTGCTTATGTTTATTAACTTTAATGGTATTCCCATTTCCCTTATTGCATACCAAAACTGATCCCGGTTAATCGAGTCGTACGCCTGTTGGAAATCCACAAATATTTTATGTATATCTTTATTGTCAACATTTCTCCATGAAAAAAGTCCCATTTTCTCATTTCTCGTAAAAAGTCCAACAGTAAAATTTTAAACAAAGAAAAAGTAACTTTTTTACAAATTAAATTAATCATATCAAATGAATTTTGGTTATAAAACAAGCAATTTTAATAATAAAACTAAAGATTTTAATGATTAAATAAAGATAAATAAATTCAAGTAGGTATGTTATAACGTGTCTTGAAATAAATTATTAAAATAATAAGGGCATTTGTTAAGCATTTACTAAAAAAAACTAGGTCTCTAACTTTTCAAACAAAAAATAACTTTGTTAAATATTAGATATTAAATTCTTTGTTAGGTTAGATATTGCACATCGATTATTACATTAGTGCAATCCTACTACTATTATAAACGCGTAAGTTTGTGAGTATGAATGTATGGATGTTGGCAGCAATCAGAATGAAAATGACATTAGTTAAAATCAAAGATCATCCATCAGAGACGAAAAGTATGACAGTGACATTGAGCGAAGGGTGTTGGCAGCATAGCTTTATGAATTGTCAAAACAGGAACGTCTGGCTGTGCATAGAGTTGTGTTGGTTTCTACACGTATGTATGGTAGTGAATGTTGGGTTTTGCAGAAGAAGTGTGAAAATAGGATTAATGCTGCGAAAATGAGTAGTCTGAGAAGTATAGCCGGAGTGGCTCGGTTGGATAAAGTAAAGAATAGTGAGATAAGAGAACGCTGTGGTGTAAAAGAAGATGTGGTTACAAAGATAGATAAAGAAATGCTTGGATGGTTTGGACACGTAGAAAGGATGAATTAAGATTGACGAAACAAAAAATAGGAATAGTGGAGTTTGGTTTTATAGGAAATAGTTAATATTTTTCCAAAATCTTTTCTTTTTAAATAAATACTGATGAATCAGTGGTATCGGTCGTCTAAAGAATAAATATAGAAATTGTTTGAAAGTTGTAATCTTAGACAGGAGAATAAATAACGTTCTGTTATTAATTTTATTGCTTCTTGTTTCTAATTATTTAACAATTTTAAATGTTTAAGTTCGGTTCTGTCATTCGCGCGTTGATTCCCACGGCAGGATGCAAAATGTCATGTTTTGTCGGCACGTTTATGGGTATTCGCAAAGAAGTCGTTCGTGGGGCGGCGGAAGGAATCTTCATTTTATATGAACAAAGCATATTTGGACGAAAGTTTTACCTAGCCTAATTTGCAAACTTTTTTTACCAAGTCTGTTTAACTCTCGCTTTAATTTTAATTTAACTGTGACATTTACCTGGTTTGTTGTAATTAATAAAATATCAGAACGATTCAATTAAGAGAGAAAAAGAATAAAATTCCATTAACAAACACACTGCTTGAAAACTTAAGTAATTTGTACAGAGATTTCCTTTTTCTTCATCAAAGGATTTTTTACTAAAATTATACTTTTGTTGATTACCCTTCTTTGTTCATAAGTAAATTTCATTTAAATTTTAATTTCTTACTTTCTCATGTTGGCTTAGTTACTTCCCTCATTAACGATTGACACATCAGGTGATTAACACTAGACATCCACATGGCCTTTAAATTTTTTTTAGTTTCACACTCAATATGTCTTTACTGACTTGTATAGGAACCTTCTGTTGCCTGACTTGTAAGTACTCAAATAATTTTTCAAAAATTTAAAATATTTTAAAATTTAAATTCATTACTCTTTTGACTTTAATGAGTATTTACTTTCAGGAAACACTGATGATGACTGATGAATCAGTCGAAAGCGCTTTGCATTTTTAATAAACTATACACTTCATACAAAAATCACTCCTCTTTTTATTCTACAGTCATATATCTGACTAATTAAATTTTTAGGTTATTTTTAAATTAAGGTTCCAAACTTACCTCAATAACAACATTAAAAATTCGTGTTATTTTTAAACTGTTTTGCCTGGTGTTTCCGTTACTATCATACCAAAAATTCGTAAAGAATCATCAACATAAATCTCTTCATACACATTGAAAACATAAAAACTAGTACCTTTACAATCAACAATGTTTTACATTGTTGTTATCATCTTCCTTCGGTAAAATATACAACCGGCACCTCTGTCTATTTGAAGACGTTATGAAACATTCCGATATTGATTTACAACTTTTTGAATTGAGTGATTAAAGCAACATTCATTTACGTTGAGATGCACTTGAACTATTGTAATTTTATAGCAATTTCTGGAACCGTTCAAAAGGACCCTATAAAATAACATTTTCATTGTGAAAACCTAATTTGGATCAAAAACACGTGTGGCAGAAAAAAAAATGAATAATTATTGAGTAACGATGCAAGAATACATGTTTTCATGTTTGTATATGTGTATAATCTGTAAACCCTTCTACCGCAAAGTGGGGTAGGGTGTATTTGCTATTGTTTTCTTACAAATTTCTTCCGTTCTTTTCTATTTTGAGTCATGTTCTTTGCTTCGCTCCAGCTGTTCCCTTTTTCATTCAATACCTCTGCTGTTACTTCATGCAATGTCTTTCTTGGTAATCATCTTTTTATATTTTTTACAGCTTTTCTTGATCCATTTATGGGTCTTTTTCGTCTTTTTTCGCTCTATTTACCTACCAAAATTAAGAGTTGGTCCACATAGAGACTTAAATATTTTTATTGTTATTTCTTTGAGTATTTATTTTTTATATTTAAGTTTATTATAGCGTAGTAAAGTTTATTTGTTTTTTGTACTCTATCGCTAACATCTTCTATTTGTTTTTCTTTACCATTTATTAAGGTTCCTATACATATATGGAAAAAGTTTTGAAGAGTATACACATTTCAGTGCGAAATCATAAAATACACAAAAACCAGTCGACCAGCAAAAAATATTATAAATATAATAATAATAATAAACGTCTTTATTACTCACTAAACAGAATATACATTACGTAATAAGAAATACTGTGAGAACTACCGATGTATTAAAAGAGTAACGAATGAAACTGAGAAGATATGGGATGTGCAAGCAGGATTTAGAAAAGGAAGGAGATGTATGGATCAGGTCTTTTTTTATTAAGAGGTATAGTCGAAAAATTATTGGCCAGAAGTCAGAGGGTCTAGTGCGCTTTTATAGATTTGGAAAGAGCCTATAACAAAATGGTGAGGAGTGAACTGTGGTCGACATTGTCTATGTATGGGGTGAGCGGTAGTTTAATACGAGCACTGAAATCACTTTACGAGGATTCCACTGCTTGTGTAAGCATAAACGGAGATTGCACGGACTGGTTTAACATCGAAAAAGGTGTGAAACAGGGATGTGTCGCTTCGCCATGGCTGTTTAACTTATACATAGACAATTGTTTAAAAGATTTAAAAGAGAGGCGTATGGATTGAAAATGAATGATTTGATCGTCAAATGCCTTCTTTACGCTGATGATCAAGTACTATTAGCGTCATCTGAAGAGGAGTTGCAGGCGATATTTAATGTTATGCATAATGCCCTAAAAATCAATGGGATGAAAATAAATGTAAGCAAAACGAAAGTAATGGTTTTTGAAAGAGAAGAAAGCATGACAAACTGTGAAGTTCTGATTAAGGAAGAAACAGTGAAACAGGTAAATAAATTTGTGTACTTGGGATCAAAGTTTAAAAAAGATGGAAAGTATGACAGTGACATTGAGCAGGAAAACAAATAAATGAGGCACTGTATAGCTTTATAAAAAGTCAAAAAGTGTCAAAAAAAGCATAACTGGTTTATAGAGGTGTGTTGGTAGTGAATGTTGGGTTTGGCAGAAGAAGCATGAAAATAGAATTAATGCTGCGTATGAGTAGTCTGAGAAGTATAGCCGGAGTGACTCGGTTGGATAAAGTAAAGAATAGTGAGATAAGAGAACGCTGTGTTGTAAAAGATGTGGTTACAAAGATAGATAAACGAATGCTTAGATGGTTAAGATGGTATAGATGGATTGGACACGTAGAAAGGATGGATGAAGGAAGATTGATTAAGCAAATTTATAAGACTAGTGTAAATGGACAAGTCGGTAGAGCTCGACCTCGGCGAACATATCTTGATCAGATCTGCATTGTTTTGAAGAAAGGTCAGGTCAAGAGTACCAACAACCGACGAGCATGTATAAGAGCACTGATGAAAGTAGAGGAAGCAAAAGATGTGTGTAAGAACCGTAGCAAGTGGAAGGAAGTGTTCTCTGCCTTCCTCTATGGGAAAAAGGCGTGACTATATGTATGTATGTAATTCGAAAAGAGATAAAAAAAAAGTAATAATAATTTGGAGTTAAAGGCGAAGTTTAATTTACGTGGTGACAGCAAAACACCAGTAACTTGTTCTTCCTCTTAACCTTAATTCGTATCTTTGGTTTGATTTAATAGTTGAACTTGTTTCTTTTCGGGAATTCATATATACCTACGTATGTCTAATACCTAGACAATTAATAAAATATTGATTAAACAAAAAATGTACACTCGGAGGAAATACATGATTGGAATAATTAACTATATTATACTTATTTAATACACTGCTGATGAAATAGAAGTTTTTTTAAACTGGTTTTGAAATTCCACACACTTCCAACTTTCATAACTTGAGGAATATAGTAATATATACTTTACATATCTGATATGAGAATGACCGTTTAAAAAGTTTTAATTTAAAGGAGGGTGGTGTTAAAGTACATTTAATCTAATTCAGATTGTGAATATCAGAGCGAAATCTAATTTTTCTATGGAGGTACGAGGGTGTTTTGTTTATAATAAGTTGGTGGTAAAAAAAAGCACTGTGCATAGTCCGCCTATTTTTCATATTCAACCAATTAGCTTTTCGTTATGTATGTGTGATTTTTTAACGTGTACGTGTGCCATATATCAATTTTAACTAAGAGTTATGGACTTTCTGAATTTTGGTCTTAAAATGATTAAACAAATTTGGGCCATATAGGGTAGTAGTAGTAGAATTCAAGATGAATAACACCAGCGTTTCATATAAGGTAGGTTTAACATTTAAAGGGAAGAAAATTCCTGCTACCATATATCATTTTCAGAGAAACATATGCTTTTTATAGCAACTTATTCACATGCTTCTGTAACCTGAGGTTTGTGTCAATTAGAACACACAGATTTTTTGCTAATTCCACTTTTACATGAGGTTTACCGTCCATTGAAATATTGATATTAGGATTATTGTTTTTATTGAATTTTGGACCAAAGATCATAAGATTAGATTTAGAAGCATTGATTCATAAAAAAATGGTCAAATGGAAGTTTCACAAAAGCATTGAGCTCTAGTTTAATCAGCGCACACGCATTTTCGGTTTCTTCCAACGGAAATGTGTAATAAATTTGGGTATCATCGGCATAAAGATGAGCAGAACAATTCTTAAGCGATGGTAACAAACTAGAGGTATATATGGTAAACAGCAAGGACCCAAAATGGAGCCTTGAAGCACAAATTAATTAAGATCAAGATATTAAGATACATCTTCTATGTGAACTTTTTGCTGTGTGTTATTATTATTATTTTATTTTCGGGATAGTGAGGGTGAACACATTTTTAGGATAGAAATTGTTTGATCTCTTGCATGCATCGTAGTCTCTTTTCTGATAGGTCCGATGTGCATACCGGCGCTAAAAGTTTTATACTGAGTGACTTCACTGATTTCTAGCGACGCAGACAATGTCGACGAGGTGGGACAGTTTAGGGTTATTTAGTCAACATATAATGGACAAATTCGTGTCTACCGACCAGGCACTACGCGATTCGAAGAACGCTACACTAGCGATCTTGCTTTTAGACCTGGGCGATTTTCAGTAAATGTATGGGGTTGGTGATAAGTCCTTATGACCTTGGTGTTTGCTGGCGATTTGAGGCAAGGTATAACGCCCAACATTATACGAGTATGTCTGTTCTGCTCCCATCTGTTGGACAAATATATCCAAATAACTCATCTGCTTTCAGTATGTTAACTGCCCGGTCCATACCGCAAATGCTGTCAGGGAATGGTTTTATCGTAAGAATATTAAGGTCTTGCCATGGCTCGCTTACAGTTCCGATATTAATCCAATAGAGAATGTTTGGGGCCTAATTTTAAAAAATATCTATAAAAGAAATTTAAGAATTTAATGTCCAAATAGTCGAAAAAATTAAACAAAAAAGTTTAAAACTTTGTGCTGTAGAAATATTCTAATACATTAAAATAATTTATCACATTTTATATGTTTTTGTTTTGTCTATCGGCGTCGATAAGAAAAGCCTGATTTACGCAAATATGGCAAAATCTGGTCATAAGACTTGTATCCATTTGCAGTAAATGCAACTAAATTAAAAATATTTTACTTGCTCTATTTTTTTGTGTCTATATGTTAACCATTCCTGTGTTTTCTCAATTAATTAATATTTTTGTCTTGTTGTTTATTGCTACTCCACTCTAACAACCTGTTCAGAAACAAGCAATAAAAAGCAAATAAATATTAAACTTAATTAGTAAGAAATTGCAAATAAAACTTCAAAATTTAATTTACCAAACTTTGACGACATGTACAGGTGCTATATAAAAAATTATTTTTAAGCTATTATGATAATATTTTAGTACTACCCCATGTGATGCAATCTAACATGGTCGTGACTAGTTTAATAAAGTTTATGTTTTATTAATAAAAAATGTTTTACCACTGACATTGTTTCAGCAATTAGAGGATATACCAGAGTTACGAAAAAAGGTCATCCTTTGCAAACATGTTTTTCTTTCGGTGTTGTTTTTTATTTCGATGGAATTGAGATAAAGAAATGTGGTGTTATACCGAACCGAAATTAACAATATATGCAACCCTAATTAGCGGTGAACTGAGCGTAAAGAAGCGAAGAAGTGAGCAAACAGCATCAGTCAGTAGCTAAGTGGGTGGCCGGTGGACCTGGGTGTCTTGATCCTCGTTAAGCCACCAGCGTGTAACATTGGTTAATCACTTGTTTGGGGGGTGGGCGTCGATGACGAGCACCGAGATCTAACTGATCAACACCATTCCCACGTCTACGACTCTGTTCTTTCTTAGAGTAGCGTAACCGAAGTAGGGCGATGGGTCATTGTTTGCAAATTAAAATATAAATAATTGTTTGAAAATAAAAATAAAAATAATTGTTTGCTGCAATATTTATTAACTTCTCAGTGGAAGTTATAGTAATGGGTCCGATTTTGCGAATCCCAAATTGTGACATATCTCAACATTTCAAGGTCCCCAGAGTCGAATACAATAGTTTTTAAGTGGACGTCTGTGTGTGTATGTATGTACGTATCTTCGTATGTGCGTTTGTCCCGATTATCTCGAGAACAAAAAACGATATCGACGTGGGACCAATTGCATTCGACGCATAATTACGCAACTTAGAACTGATTGGATTTTCAGCAAAATCGATTAAGCTGTTTTTATGAAGGATCAAAAAAATGGTAAACTACCTGCAGATAGTTTTAGAAAACAAAAATAGGAATTGAAGAATTTTAAACTTGTGTCAGTATTGAGAGAATAGCATTGAAGACGCTATAACTGAAACATTATTGTTAGTAATAATCAAGCATTGTTTATAACAATTAAATATTGTTACTAGCAAATGTTATTGACCATAATTTTTTAGTTGTTATAAACAATTGAAAATAGCTCCCTCCAATGAAACGATAAGAAAACGGTTGAATAAACAGAATATTTTTATTGACAATTATAATTTGTTATAAACAATTTGAAATCGTTTTTTATAATAATTATTATTATAACAACAAAACATATGGTATATTTTCATTCTTTCCACTGGGAAGTTAGTCGTGTGGACCTCTCGGGTCGAACCCAGACCACTGATATGTGTTTTTATATTTATACCCTTATTGACGCAGCCGGAGATATAAATATTGGAGAAATCAAAAATCACTTTACCTGCTTATTTTTTTATTTATGTGACTCCATCAGCTTTTCTTTTCAGCTGATGCTGAAGGTAGCTGTTGCAGATATCCTTGAAAGGGGTTCTTTGGAAATGGCGCTAAGAGGGGTAAAATAGGATTTTTGAGATGTGGATAAGACTGTTTCTTTCACCTCATCCGCGGGAGGTCTCCTGCGTGTGTGGGGTAAGTATAGATTCAAACCCATTAGGTTGAAGGGGCTGTGATGTTTACGTCGAGATGTAGGATTAAACTTTGTTACAGATTGTTGCTAAATTAAGCAGCTTTCTTCGGGAAAAAATAGCTTAAACTGGTTCTAATTTCAGCTGTGCCCATTTCTGAATCTTCTGTTAATAAGACACTAACTAAATTTAGTGATTTGCTAGATATATAATTAATCTATTTTTTGCAAATAATAAAGGAACTTTCTTTGTGTTTTTTAAGGGTACAAAACATAAAAAGTTGTACTACTGTTTTTAAGCTCGTTCAATGGGATAATTTTGCATAGTTTCTTAGTTTATTATAGACGACCTATAATACAAAATCTGTTTTTTATATTGATTACAACTTTTTAATAATATCTAGTACTAATAATACAACTAATAGTAGGTACTTTTTTGCGTAAGCACTGACTAAAGAGGGTATTCAATGTGTTATCTGTTTAAATAATTGTTTGTACAATGTCTTGTAGATTTTATTCTAGTGTATCTTTATGTATTTACCTGACGAGTAAGGAAGGCACTGATGATGGCTTAACAGTCGAAAGCGCTTTGTAATTTTATTAAAATAAATTTTAGACAAAGTATATCTTTATTTCCAATTAAAAAATTTTTTACTGTCTTAATTTTTCTATCAATTTTCTTAGCTTAATTTTGGTAAAAAATTGTGTTAATTCAAAGTGGGTCCCCTTGAAAACAACTTGGTGACGACGTTGTCGGTATCTAATATACATACGTCGACTTTGCTGAGATTAAGGGTCGGTGGCGCTATAGAGTCCTCCGTGAAATTCCGATCAAATGATTCGGTACTAAAAGGATCACGCTGAGATTCTTTGAAAAATGTATGCACCTTTATTTGTGGGATCCTTTGAATTCGAAAGCCAAACGCCGAATTTCGGCAATCTTATCGCAGATCTACTATTTTTCGTTTGTGCGTTATGACAATCGCCTCTGCAATAATTTAATTTGATGCCATTTGATGGTAATTTTGTAATCCAATTTGGGTTTTTTTAAATTTGATTGTTGTGTTAAATGTTATCAACTTATTTTATGATATGATAAGTCATGATTTTTTGATATATATATATATATATATATATATATATATATATATATAAAATCCAGGATATCTACAGCTGTCGCTGCCTTCCTGCTTTCAGCCCTTGTCTCCAGTTGTCCTTGTCCTGCCAGTCTCCGTCCTGCAGGTTTCTTAATTCCATCGCCTCATCCACTTCGTCTCTCCATGATCGCCTTGGTCGACCTCTCTTTCGTCTGCCTAATGGACTCCACTCAGTTACCCGGTGTATCCAGCGATCCTCCGGAGTTCTTCTAACATGTCCGTACCACGTTAGTTTCTTTTCCTCTATGTGTTCTAGTATGTCTTTTTTTACCTCCATTCTTCTCCTGATCTCCTCATTTCTTATTCGATCTAATCTGTTCACTCCACAACTCCTTCTCCAAAAGTCCATATCTGTGGCTACAATCTTCCCTTTGTTTTTTTTTGTTGATCACCCACATTTCAGCTCCATAAGTCATTATGCTGCGAACTATTGAATTGAATATTCTCGTTTTATTAGTCTTGGTTATGTGGCGGTTCCATAATATTGGGTTTAATTGATTAATACATGCCCTCGTTTGACCTAGTCTATTTTTTATTTCTTCCTCTGTTGTTCCACTTTTTGATATTATAAACCCTAGGTACTTAAATTTGTCTGTTCCTGAGATCTGTCGGTTATCATCTATTTCTAGGTGATATATCCTGTCTTGTGCCGTTGACATATATTGGGTCTTTTCGAGGTTGATTTCCACTCCATTTTTCCCATATTCCTCCTCTAGTTTCCGCATCATAAAAACTAAATCCTCCTCATCTTGAGCTATGATTACTTGATCATCGGCAAAGCTTAGAGTATACAGATGATCATTTCTAATTGGGATTCCCATTCCTGCACATTTTCTCTTCCATGGTCTTAGTGTCTGTTGTAGAAATATTTTGAATAGTGTGGGTGATGTTGAGCATCCTTGATAATTCCTTGATTTTTTGATAACATATTTTAAATAAGGATTGTCATTGCCCCGTCTTACTTTCATAAAAAAAACCTTAAAAACTCTGAGAACTGAAAATTTTTGAAAAATCCTGAAAGTTCCACAAACGTCTGAAAGTATTTAAACTTTTTTGATAGTACCGAAAGTCCTAAAAAATTCTAAGAGTTCTGAAAAATTATGAACAGTCCTAAAAAGCTTGTGGTATTGGCTGCGTATTATTTCCTTTACTTGTACAGACTTTGATAACACTAGTTTTTTTTTTCTATTTTGGCTTGGTTTTAATTGTTCACTAGTTATGTATATTTAGGTTATTTTTGAGACTTCGTTGGCTTATTTTCTTCTTCTTGTAGCGCCTATCCGTTTCGGATTTTGTAGCACCTATCCGTTTCGGATTTTGGCTATTCGCACTTTATTGACTGCAGCTCGGAATAGCTGAGTTGTTGTCTGGTTGAACCAAGCTCTTAAGTTTTTCAGTCATCTCCCTGGTTCTCTAGTTCCATACACTATGCCTTTTAGAATATTTGGCAAAAAATTGTATCAGCTCTCATTACGCATTACATGTCCTGGATATTGTAACTTTTATGAGTGGTTCCACTCATCATTAATGTTTGTGCCCAAGTATACGTAACTATTAACCCTTTCCAGAGGAGTACCATCTGTTAATAAGTTTTCACAAATGTCTTGGTTTTTACTTATTATCATAAACTTAGTTTTACTTTTGTTTATTTCCAGCTCATACTGTCGGCTGAAAGCTGTGATTCTGTCCAACAGAAGTTGCAACGTAGCAAGGCTGTCTGCGAAAATAACAGTGTCATTTGCATACCTTATGTAGTTTAACCGTTCCCCATTCAGTAGGATTCCGGCCTCGATATCTTGCAGCGCCTCTCTAAAGATATATTCAGAGTATAAATTAAAGATTATTGGGGCAGTATGAATCCTTGTCTGACACCTCTTGGTATTTTCATGTATTCTGTTCTATCTCCGTCTATCCTGACAAAAGGCACCTGCTTTCAGCAGAGATTTCGGATGATCTTGATATCTGTTCCATCTAGGCCAGTTTTTTTCTTCCATCATTTTGGTGTGTCGTACTCGGTCAAACGATCTTGTGTAATCGATAAAACATGCATATAGATCACAGTTGACATCCCTTCATCGCCGCATGGCTTATTTTGAAGCTAATATATTAATTATTTTGTTTCTCGAGACATTTAAAGCTTTCCTGGTTTCTTCTTAGATTGATTAATTAATATTCTTATTGTGTTTGAAAAATCTGTGTGCTTACATCCTGGTCGTAACTTGTTTTAGTTAATCATAGTTCTGTTGTAAGTATTAAATAATCTGAATTAATGATGTAATAAATGTGATATTAGTTTCATTATTATTTTTAATCGTATCCTGTGATCGAAATGGTGTCGAATTGACTGGTGTCCGTCGGGCAATAAGATAATCGTGACCAGTAACCGTGTGGTTTACGAACGCACAGAAACAAATATCGGACAATAGGACTTGAGTGGGTACATCATTTAGATTATTCGGCTAAGTGCACGCCCGGTTGTTATATGTTGGCAATCTGTATAAATCTACAACGTTCAGCTTGCTTAGCATCGACGTTGCCTGTGTGGTTAACCAGGTGGGAAAAACAAATAAGAGTCGTCTGCTCGGCTCGTTTTTCTTTTGTCAACGGATCGTCGTTCTTTGGAATTTTGTCGAGATTCTAGGAATTATTTTAGATATTAGCTAGAGCTCGTGATAAATGAACATTTACTCTTTTAATTTTTTGTTTGTATAAAATTGAATCTTGTCGATGAAATGATGAACAAGGGTGTCATATCCACAGGGTACATAAACGGTCTTAAAATAAGCTTTTTTCTTTATTATGTCAATCAATTTAATGTTGCTGATTTCGTATACAGGATATCGGAAAAGCTCGATTACCCCATAAGCAAAAATATTTGTTAAAACTTTACCTTAGTAAATCTATTAATATTCAAAGCACAATCTGTCCATATTGACTCTCCAGTGTAAAGCTACGGTTCGTTAGGACAGTCCACTAGCTGCATCGTGCCATGTTTATATTTATAGTTTTGGAAGAAGATTATTTTCCACGCGTTTTAATTCGCTTCATTGTATTTATACCTTTTACTTTTCACATTTCATAATACGAACGCACTAAATCAATAAGCCTTTGGTCTTGCTCCGTCATAAACTTCGTGTAATCCATAGACCTATTATCAGAGGAGACGGAACTATTTACGGCTATTTACGCCGCACGGCTTGTCTGAATGGTTCCACGTGCAGAGATCCGTGCGTACTACGAAATCTGACAGTTTCGGCTATTATTAGTAGCGCTGTTGCCGAAGGTGTTGCAACGAAATTTTGAATTATTATCGGTGTTCTTCTCATAATGTGTTTCATCCATTTTAGTCTCCTTGCATTTATGTTCGGACTGTATTTTCTTCACCTAGTTTCTTTTATTTCTCCATTTCCTCTTATAATTGGTTTAAGTATTGCTCTCAATATTTTACTTACCAGTTATGTCTTCTTCTTTTGTTTTTTTGTTTATAGTTGTTGTTTCTAGGGCGTAAGTAATGACTGGTCTGATCAAAGTCTTATAGATTTGTGTCTTTGTTTTGTTGCTAATTGATTTAGATTTTTATCATCATAATGATCATCAGTACGGCAGTACAGCCCTTCGTGGGTCTTAGCTTCCTCAAACATTTCCCTCCAGGCGTTCCTGTCCAGCGCCCATCTTCTCCTGGCTCTTATTCCAAAATTTTTTAAATCGTCTTCTACGTTATCTAATAGCCTCATTCAAAGTCTTCCCGTCCTACGTTATCTTAGGGGCTTATCCAGTAAGACCTTTCGGGTGGGGTCATCTGCCTTCATCCTCATAATACGGTATACCCATCGCACCCGGCCCAACTTTATTTTCTTGACTATGTCAGCGCAAAGTTGTACCTTTTTCTCCATATCCCATTTTCGCTAATGGCCCTTAAATTCTTCTTAGTACTTTCCTCTTAAAGCAACCCAAGATGGTCTCGTCACTTTTAGTGAGTGTCCATGTTTCGGCGCCGTACATTAAAATCGGTCTTATCAGTGTTTTGTAGAGTTTACAATTTGTGCTTCTGAAGATGTTAGGGGATTTAAGTTGGGGAGCGAGTACGAAGTAACATCTGTTAGCAAGAAGGACTCAATGAATCATAGCGGCTGTTGTGTCATTATGAGTTATTATCAGGGAGCCAAGGTACACGAGCTCGTTAACCGATTTTACATCGTCGCCATCTATCTTTATGTTTCTGCGGGGGTTTACTTCTCTTGGTATTTCCGGTGTTGCTAGCATCTTCTTGGTTTTATTGATGGCCCATTTCCTCTGCTGCCCCTTTTAGTACTCTGCATGCTTCTTTAACTGCTGCCTCTGATCTGCCTATTATATTGATATCGCGTAGGCAAGGATTTGGATGGATTTATTATATATTGTCCCCGTTGTTGTTACCCCCGACATTCGTATAGTTTTAGGTTTTAATAGTTTTTAATTTATGTCATAAATTTGATTTCCCTTTAATATTCTCTTTTATCTTGTCTCTACTAGTTTCCTATCGATGTTCCTAATTAGTTGAAACTTGGTAGATAACTGAGTAATAAATATAGAAAATTAAAAAAAATATATCTGAATATTTTTGAGCACTTCAAATAAATAATGAACATCGCCGGCGACGGTGCGACATTTGATTATTTTTACATTTTATCAGTAGTACGGTCCTGTCTAAAAGTATGCGATTCACTACGTTTCTGTCTCGAATGTCTCGGACTGTTCGCCTTATATTTCGTTATCATTTTCGGACATCACCAAACGGGTAAACATTAATTCCTCCGGACATTAACATCCCACGAACGTACTCGAGTTGATCTGAAAAAAAACAATAGATGTCGCGTACTACAACAGCTTTAAAATATCTAAATGATGCATACGAGTTTATGAACGTTATGTGAGCGATTGTGTTGCATAATTAATGCATGTACATAAAAAAAATTATTAGGCCAATTTTCTATGAATTGTTAAAAAATTGCGTTTTATCCAGTAGTTAAAAAATTTCAGATAAAATATTGGAAGTAGTTGAGGTCCAAATATTACTGGGAAAGAATAATTAAGTCATACCAGCTGTTAGTTGCTGATTTATGGACTCATAAAATTTTACTATAAACTTAGTTATTTAATTTCAGCAGTTAATTACAAATATTTACATGCTATTTTTAAGGATATAAATTATTAAACATTATAATCTACTGATATCACCGGGAATGGACCAAGCACAGTGGTCAAAGTTTAATAAATTAATAAGAACATTTTACGATGGATTTTTGTTTCAATAAATTGAAATGTAGTAAATATACAGGATGTTCGATAAAAAAGGTGACCCCGTCTCTAGAATAGGTAGAAAACTTGCTTAGTACAAAATTTTCGTAAAGCCATCCGTATTTAAGATAAAGGGCGTTGAAGAAAAAAAAATTATAATTATTACGATTTTGCCGAAACTACTGGAAACATTGTAATGAAATTTTATACGAATATGTTTTAGAAGCTGATACATCCCATGAATTTGTTTTTATACCTGACTCTCATAGAGGGCGCTGGTTTCACGGTTCGTACAAAGTAATATTGAACAACTTTTTTAACGTTAGATTTATTAATCAAAATTTCAAGTGAACTTAAACATTAAATTTTACACCAAAAAGGTACTCTTGGTAAAACTCGAAAATGTGTACCATTTTCGGAATATTTTAATTTGAAAACTATGAAGTAATAACCGATGCTGGTATAAAGTAAAAAACAACTGTTAAAATTTCTTTAATACTTGATAAAATTAGGTAATAACAAAATTAGGGGAATAATTTTGGCAACTTAATAACAGCACAGAATAAAAATGTGTCCTAGTTCGGATCTGCGTTCTGTAGACTTTTTTTATTTACTCAACCAGCCTGACAGGTAAACTAATGTTACTCTTGTATAAAGTAGTATGTTATGTTAATAACTAATAAATAAAAATAGTTATTTTGGGATCCTTAGTTTTACCCATAATAGTTTGTTTTAAAGTCGTTTACATATTTATGTTCGTATTCGTACATTGTGTGGATAACAATTTTGTTAATGAATGGTTAAATACATTACTTATACAGTGTGATTTTTCTCGATGGCACATTAGACCTTATGGCAAAACTAGTCAGAAAAGAAAGATGAAAATTTGTAATAAGAGGTTTTCGGCATTGATTTATCGAATAAAAATATGCTAGACTTTCCGCGACTTCCGGTTGTACCGGTAGTTGACGTCAACTTCGTTATTTTAAATTAAACACCCCGAATATTTTTAACTTTTTGAATTGCTTACTTAATTATAAATAACTTTTTATAACAAGGTAGTATGCCTAAATTTATTGGTTTCCGAACTAATAATTATTTTAGTAAAAAAATTGACATTTTAGAAACTATTTATTTCGTGATAAATTATAATTAGTCAATTTTTAACACCTACATTTATTACTGATGGACAGCTCAATGTTATTCCAAAAAAATACTTTAAATTTAGTTTTCATGATGAAATAAAATCAACGTTAATTTTGGATTTTAAGAAAAGCTAAAAACTCCGGTATAACTCTGGAACAACCGGATGTCGCGAAAAATCTAGCATATTTTCATTCGATAGATCAATGCTGAAAACCTCTTATTACAAATTTTCATCTTTCTTTTCTGACTAGTTTTGCCATAAGGTCTAATGTGCCATCGAGAAAAATCACCCTGTATATTTATTAATTTACTAACGGAGTGTCTATTTATATCTACAAAAATATAGCCAAAAAAAGATGCAATATCCTTCCTTTATTATATAAATAATATTTCAATTCATTGGATTCATATTCCTAGAAATTTATTTTTAAAACATTTATCATCTGACAATATCAATTTTATACAGTAACTGATTAAATAATAAAAACAAATTCTACTCATCTACCAATTATACACCCAGAAACATAATTGATACATTATGTTTTGTAAAAAATTTAGATATCAAAACGTATTGAAGTTTTATTATAAATCCGTAGATCAACTAGGTTTTTTTTTTATTTTATTTATTTACTTTTCACGACAATCACTTACAAACAAGAACTTGATTTGACCATCGAAGTATGAGCGAAAAAGTTTAGCGGGCCATAATGCATAGTTTATCCAAATGAATGATTCTCCTATTTCCAATTATTTTTTTATTTATATTTAAAGTAGATACAAGTTACATAACTACATTTCTGTTTTGTTTTTTTTTACTGAAAATAGTCGCAAAAAGGGTAGACTCTTGATGAAGATTGGACCTTGTAGTGTCAATCTTGAGAGTAAATTGGTGAGACTGATCAGCGAGCTGAGTTCTTCGACCGAATGTGGCCAGTGGTGGTATAAGAGTTTTATTTCTCTGAAGCATCTGCCATGGAAATATCTGTAGTGTAATGTCTGGTCTACAACTCTTCTTCTATGTTCTAGTGGGTAAAGGGTATCTGTGAGAGTTGAGCTGTTTATCAAACGAATGGCCCTTTTATGAATGGAATCTAGAAGACGAAGAGAATGCCTTGGTGGTGAATCCCAAATGTGCGAGCAATACTCCAGCAGAGGTCGGATTTGAGCCTTGTACGTCGTCAACAGTTGATCAGGAGTAAAAAAATTTTTAGCTTTCCACAGAAAACCTAGCCTCTGGCTTGCCGACTTTGCGATGTTAGCAAAATGGTCATGCCAAGACATATTATTAGACACCGTGACTCTCAAAATCGAGAATAAGGGACTTGATTCAAGGGTATTTCCGGACATTGTAATGGAATGATTTGAGGAATTCACTTTCTTGGAAAACGTGGCGCTTTGTTTTTTTGTGCGTTGAAATGAACAAGATTGTTGATTCCCACTCGACGATTGCTTCAAGATCTGTATTGATAGAGTCAACCTGTTCCTGCCCGAGTCTATTTGTATCATTCACCGAAAGTGATCGATAGGATGTGAAACTTGAAATAAGAGTGCTGTCGTCTGTGAAACTGTAAATCGGGTTCGTGGTGGTTTTCGAGAGGTCGTTGATGTGTAAAAGAAATGGCTTTACATATATCCAAGGCTATAAATAAAGTCACGCCTTTTTTTTCGTAGGGGAAGGCATAGACCACTTCCTTTCACTTCTCTTACACTCATCTTTCGCTTCTTCTCTTTCATTAGCGCTTTCATACGTCAATCTTCTTTTATTCATTTTCTCTAAATGTTCAAAACATATAAGCATTTCTTTATCTATATTTGTTACCACATCTCCTTTTACACCCCTTATCCATGTTCCTTCTCACCTTATCCCTCAGAGTCACTTCAACTACACTTCTTAGACTCTTCATCTCTACAGCATTGATCTTACTTTCATGATTCTTTTGCCAAACCCAACATTTACTAGCATACATGCCAGTGTAGAACCAGCACTCCTCTATTCACAGCCAGTCGTTCACACTGTTATTAATCTTTCAAAAAAGCTTTTCTCACTGATTTCTTTTTTTAAAATTTATTTTATTTTTAAATGTTTTTCAGAATGTTTGTTTGAGTTCCAAATTTTAGAATGTTTTTTTTATTTGTCTGCATTAAATGGGCACTCAAAGTACGCTTTTTTTAATGTTAAAGTGGGGACGCTGACAGTGCTCCTATTATTAGTTATTTATCTCGAACATGTCAATCAAAGGAAGCTTTAAAAATAATATTAGATAAAGTATCGAAAAGAAAAAAAAAAATTTAAACCTAAAATAAAACGTGCAGTTATTTTGTTTTTGAGTGTATATAATATTCTTGGAATATCAGTAATATTTCCCCAAATCTTTGTCGGCGCTTATACATATAATTAAGATAAAACAAATTGGCGCCGTTTTGCAAATATTAGTGTAATAGTTGTGTAATATATTACTCATTATCATGATAATTCGGATTCTTTTTACCTCATAAGGCTGGTAAAATTATGCAATCGAGAATTTGGCCATAGGAAAGTATGCTACATGCTTATTGAAATCAATTATTATTCATCGATGCAGCTAAATTTTGATTTTTGTTTTAATTAAAAATAATAAAAAGTTTGTCTACAGATATTGCCAAAATTCGCGAAATTTTATAGGGTCATTTATTTTATTGACTATAATATTTGTTTAAATAATTATTTAGAATCAATGACTCCGCTAAGTTGCTAAATAAAAATTATAAATAAAAACACATGTTTAAGAAAGAATGTGGGACCTTCTAATGTATGAATAATCCAGGTGTTTACTCATGAAAATCGAAAATGACTGTGACGGTAAAAGTTCTGGTGTAGGAGGTACCAGGGTACCACTATTCTACCGTTATATTGAAGTCATATACCAGTGCGTTCATAAAGTAATGCACAAATTCATTATTAGCTAAATAAACATAATAAAAAAAAATCTCCAAACAGGTCGATTTTTAATTTTAATACACTATTTTTTAAGATAATAATCTATCATACAGAGTGAATAATAATAACCTTTTGTGATGCCGACAGAATTAGTTTTTTTTTAATGAAACACCCCTTTTTTTAATATGCGGATTTTGCTTGATGAGTCGATTCCAAAAATGTATGTATCACAAGTCGATTCAAATTTGTACAGGGTGGACCAAAATGCAAAAATGCAAAATAATTGATGAAGACTAAACTTACAAAAAACAGGAAAGTATTTAGGTACTTAAATGAATGCATGAATGAGTAAATAGGAGTTGTGGAAGAGGTCTAATTTTTTCCCTAGGCACTTCAGCATTGTCTGCTTTTGTACCTTTCTAGCTCCTTAGTTTAGTCCCATTTCTTTAATTCTCCTGTTAAGGAGTAGAATCTCATGTACTGCCATTGCCCCAGGAGGATCACTCTCTTGGTCTTGTATACAACCCAGGTAGTACTTGCATTGGGTGGTGGCTTCATATTCGAAAATAATATGAGTGGCTGTTTCCTCCTCCTCATTACATAATTTGCATATATGTTCTGTGTTAAACACGCCTATATTGTGCAGATGTTTCCTCAAAGACCAGTGTCCGGTACAAGCCTCTAAGTTTTTCCCTACTTAGTGAGAGCAGCTTTTCTGTTTGCTTAGGTGAGGGGTCTCTTAGCATTAGTTTGCTGTGCCTAGCTCTCTCTGTTTGTGCCCACTTCAGCTGATGCTGAGAGTAGATCCAGCCTTTGATCGCTGCTTTAACGCTGACCTTTGGTATTCCTATTATTGGTTCTGTCCCAATAAATGGTGTTCCAGAGTCCAGCGTAGCTAGTCTGCTTCTTCGTTACCAGAAATACCTTTATGCCCTGGCACCCACGACGAGGTAACCTTGTTATGTTTAGCCAAGGTTCGTAGGTTTCCGGCACATTCCCGGACAATTTTTGAGTCTATTCTCCTTGATGCCAAAGCTTTGAGTGCCACTTGACTATCTGATTTGATGAGGATCAATTCTTTTTGTTTCCTCGTCTCAGATTTTTAACAGCACAAGCGCTTATGGCATGTACTTCAGCTTGGAAGACCGAGGCATGTCTCCCCAATGAGTTTGTTTGCTCATATTTGGGTTAGAAGAGTAGACGCCTGAGCCAGTTCCTTCGCTGGTTTTTGATCCATCTGTGTACCAGGTGAGTTCCACAACACGGTTTTTTTGACTGTTATTTATGATATTTTAATTTATATACATTTTTAATAATTTTATTATGCAGAGTATGAGCCATAATTTTACCAACCATAGCAATCTAAATATAAATACAAGGAGTAACGAGAAAGTTTATTTTGTTTGTAATTCCGACTGTATTATTATCATTTACAGTTACTTTATAATTCTTCCGATACATTCCATGTTTACGAAAGTTAAAGTTTCTTTTTAGATAATTTGTCATTTCTTCTTTCTAGAACACCCCATAAAAGTCTTAAGTAATATATATATATATATATATATATATATCGCGTTAAAACGTGCGTCGGCGTCTTGCGATTCCTAATCTCCATTCCTCTCTATTCGTCCACATGTCCTCTCTCAGATCTCTCTCTTCCATCTCTTTTTGTATGCCTTCTCTCCAGCTCTTTCGTGTTCTTCCTCTTCTTCTTCTTCCTCTGGGGTTCCACTGTAATATTTTCTTTGGGATTCTGTCTGGTGGCATTCTTTGAACATGCCCGTACCATATCAACTGTTTAGTTCTTATTTCGTCTGTGATGTCGTGCTGTACTCCCATTATTTGTTTTATCCTCTCATTTGTAACTCTTTCTAGTCTTGATTTCCCCGCTGCTCGTCTCCAGTAATCCATTTCTGTGGCTCTAATTTTTCTTTCGATCTTTTCTTTCAAAGGCCATACTTCGCAACCGTACATTATTATGCTCTTCACTATCGTGTCGTAAATTCTTTTTTTGTTGTTGTTGCTTATTGTTCTATCCCACAGTACTCCGTTTAACATTGATATTGCTCTTCTTCCTTTCATATTTCTGTCCAATATTGCTTCTTCAAGTGTCCCATCCTTTGATATTCTCATTCCTAAGTAATTGTAAGCTGACGTGTGTTTGATTTTTTGTCCATTTGATAATTGTAAGTCCTGTTGCACTCCCCCAATACACATATATTCCGTTTTTTCTACATTAACCTCTAGTCCCCAAATTTTATATTCTTCTATAAGTTTTCGTGTCATATACTCTGTGTCGTCTATGTCTTGGCCGACTATAATTTGATCGTCTGCGAATGAGAGTGTGTATAATGTTGTGTCCTCATCTAAAGGTATGCCCATGTTTTGGCATTTCCGTTTCCAATTCGCTAGTGCCCGTTCCAAATATATTTTAAATAATGTTGGTGACAAGCAACACCCTTGTTTCAGCCCTTTTGTGATATTAAACTCTGTTGTTAGGTTTTGTCCAACTTTAATTCTTGATTTGGTTTTATTGTATAATGACTTTACTCCTTTTATCAGTTCAATATTAATGTTGGAAGTTTCCAGAGTTTCCCAAAGTTTAATTAAGGGTACGCTGTCGTATGCTTTCTTTAGGTCAACGTACAGTATATGGATCTCTTGATTGAATGCTAGTTTTTTTTCTATAATTTGTGTTAGTGAGAACAGATGGTCAATCGTTGATCTTAAGTAATATTGAGGTCTAAAAGATAGAAGTCTTATTTTTGTAGTTGTTTTAATAATTAGGGAATTTTTTTTAAGATTTTCAAAACAATATTAACCTACGTAGAATGAATGAATGAAGGAAGATTGATAAAACAAATTTATAAGGCAAGTGTAAATGGACAAGTCGGTAGAGGTCGACCTTGGCGAACATATCTCGATCAGATCAACATTGTTTTGAAGAAAGGCCAGGTTAAGAGCAATGATGAAAGTAGATAAAGTAAAAGATGCGTGTAAGTACCGTAGCAAGTGGAAAGAATTGGTCTCGGCGGGGAGAAAGCGTGATTATATGTATGTATGTCTTTTAACAGGGTTTCCACATTAACATCTGCTATTTCCACTTTGTAAGGTTTACATACGGGTTTGTCATATTTATTCGTAATTCTGTGAAGTTTCGATTGAGGGAAAAAGAGTGGAACAAGTAAATGAGTTTATGTAATTGGGTTCAAAGTTTACGAGAGATCGAAAGTATGACAGAAACATTGAGCGAAGGGTGTTGGCAGAAGACATATGAATGGGACACTGCATATCTTTATGAACAGCCATAAAGTGTCAAAAAAAGGACGTCTGGCTGTGCATAGAGGTGTGTTGGTTTCTACACTTATTTATGGTAATAAATGTTGGGTTTGGCAGAAGAAGCATGAAAATAGGATAAATGCTGCGGAGATGAGTAGTTTGAGAAGTATAGCTGCAGTGACCCGGTTGGATAAAGTTAAAAATAGTGAGATAAGAGAACGCTGTGGTGTAAAAGAAGATGTGTTTACAAAGATAAATAAAGGAATGCTTAGATGGTTTGGAAACGTAGAAAGGATGGATGAAGGAAGATTGACGAAACAAATTTATAAGGCGAGTTTAAATGGACAAGTCGGTAGAGGTCGACCTCGGCGAACATGTTTCGATCAGATTAACATTGTTTTGAAGAAAGGCCTGGTCAAGAGTACCAACAACCGACGAGCATGCATGAGAGCCCTGATGAAAGTAGAGGAAGCAAAAGATGTGTGTAAGAACTGTGGCAAGTGGAAGGAAGTGGTCTCTGCCTACCCCTATGAGAAAAAGGCATGACTATATGTATGTATGTTTGTCTCCAAGAACTTCTCGAGCACCTCTGGCAATCTGATTGTCGCTGTGAAAGAAGAAAGGTAGCTTGCCTTTAACTCCTTTTCTCGCAGAAACAAGGTCGGTAAATTTTCCTCGGAGATAACTGTCACCAAGTCACATATCTCCTTTTTTACAAGTCCACTTCCTCCAATGCAGTATTTCGAACCACGTAACTTACCATTATATTGTCGCAAAATGGATCTGTTATGGGTCTAAGTGCTTCTCTTAGCAGCTCTTCTGCTTTCGTGTAGTTGATATTTCCAATATCCGTTATTAGATTGCCAATTTTTTTGTTAGGAACCATAATCCGAACCTTTCGTTAGTTGGTTTAACCATTCTTCCATAAAGCTCGCTTACATTATAAACTCCATTGTATGACAAGTTAACACTTCTACAATCTTCCAGTCACTAAACTGGGTATTGTTTTAGACGCTCTTAATTATATCAATCGTGAAAATGAGTTCGGGTATCTTTGGTTATCTTTGGAGAGTATTGCATAATAAAAGTAGTGAATGTCGTGGAAACTTGATCGTGGAAGATTAGGTAATATGGCTTTCTTACCTATATGAGGTTCCAAAACAATACACAACTCACCGATAGCTAATCCCTAAGATTAGAGTCAGTGGCGTTCGAAAACGTACATAACCCGCAGATAGCTGATCCCCAAGATTAGAGTCTGTGAGGTTCAAAAACAATAAATAACCCACAGATAGCTGATCCCCAATATTAGAGTCTGTGAGGTTCAAAAACAATACATAACCCGCAGATAGCTGATTCCCAAAATTAGAGTCTGTGGCATTTAAAAACACATAACTCACAGATAGCTGATCCCCAAGATTAGAGTCTGTGAGGTTCAAAAACAATACATAACCCGCAGATAGCTGATCCCCAAGATTAGAGTCTGTGAGGTTCAAACACAATACATAACCCGCAGATAGCTGATCCCCAAGGTAAGAGTCTGTGAGGTTCAAAAACAATACATAACCCGCAGATAGCTGATCCCCAAGATTAGAGTCTGTGAAGTTCAAACACAATACATAACCCGCAGATAGCTGATCCCCAAGATTAGAGTCTGTGAGGTTCAAACACAATACATAACCCGCAGATAGCTGATCCCCAAGGTAAGAGTCTGTGAGGTTCAAAAACAATACATAACCCGCAGATAGCTGATCCCCAAGATTAGAGTCTGTGAAGTTCAAACACAATACATAACCCGCAGATAGCTGATCCCCAAGATAAGAGTCTGTGAGGTTCAAAAACAATACATAACCCGCAGATAGCTGATCCCCAAGATTAGAGTCTGAGGCTTTCATACAGGAAAGAAAGGCACATTACCTTACCTTCCGCGATCAAATTTCCATGACCCCCTCTCCACCTCCATGTAAGTACTTTTATTATGCAATACTCTATGAAGATAACCAAAGATACTACTTCCACGATTGCTATTAATAAGAACGTCTTATACAATACCTATTTTAGTAACTGGTAGATACTTAAAGTGTTAACATGTCATCCAACGGTATTTATAATGTAATCGAGCTATATGGGAGAAAGGTTAAACCGACTAACCAAAGGTTGGGATTATGGTTTCTAACAGAAATTTTGGTAATCTAATTACAGATATTGGAAATATCGACCACACGAAAGGAGAAGAGCTGCTAAGAGAGGCACTTAGACCCATTACAGATCCATTTTGCGACAATATAATGGTAGTAAAGTGGTTCAGAAGACTGCAATGGAGAAAATGGACTTGTAAAAAAGGAGATATGTGGCTTGTTTAACAGTTATCTCCGAGAAAATTTGCCGGCCTTGTTTCTGCAATACACGGAGTTAAAGCCAAGGTACCCTTCTTCTTGTACAGTAACAATCAGATGGCCAGAGGTGCTCGAGAAGCTCTTGGAGAAAGTATGGAAAGAATTACGAAAAAGTATGACCAAACTGTGTGTGTGTGTGTGTGTGTGTGTGTGTGTACCTTACAAAGTGAAACTAGCAGATGTAAATGTGGTAACCCTGTTAAAAGAATTGCCCAAATTATTAAAAGTGATTTCAGTGATCGTATTAAACTACCGCTCATCCCATACGACTACAATTTACTCCTCACCACTCTGTAGTGTCGTAGCCTGCAGCTTTACCCAATTTTATACTGTTCAACGCTTCCACAAATTCTGTCGTACTAATTTCACTTTTATTTCAACTTTCACTCATGTCTTAGAATGAGGCCTGTGCTTGTGTATCCTCTTTCTAAAATAAACTTTTGAAATATTCCTTCCATCTCTTTAAAACCCATTCCTCTTTTTTCACCATACTACCACCTTGGTTTCTGACTCTTTTTAGTTTTAAGGTAATGTTTTTACCTCTGGCTCTTCTTATTGACGTCCAGAAGAGGCTAATATTGTTCTGGAAATATTAAAAAAATTGTCCTAATTATTAAGACAACTACAAAAAGAAGACTACTATCATCTAGATTTCTAGACCTCGATACTGCTCATTACTTTTGTGGGGTGTTTCAGAAAGAGGGAATGACAAATTACCTAACAAGTAAGTTTAACTTTCGTAAACATGGAATGTATCGGAAGAATTGTAACGTAATTGTAAAAAATAATAATAATAGTACGTCAAACTTTTACTGTAGAGTTAGGTTAGGTTAGTACGTCAAACTTTTACTGTAGAGTGGGGGCTATATTATATGGTAGTCTACATTAATTTCATGCCTTATTTTGACCAGTCTCTTTACCAGGCTATTTATCAATTTGCACAGTCACGATTATATTAACAAAAAGACTAATATTTCACCATATTGTTTAAGTTTTGATCATCATCGATATTTTTAAATTTACGTATCAAGTTGGGACCTTATGTTCATAAAATTTAACTGAAAACTTTTAGTTAGATTTGTTAATATTTTGTAACAATCGAAAATCTTAATTCTTTATTCCAGAAGTGTTTTACACAATTGGAAATATCGGTGAACTGTTTCAAAAAGGTTTGAAAAAAATCAGAACTTTGAGTCTTTAGCCATTCATCTACCGCCGAGATCACTTCGTTATCATCATCAAAGCGGATTCCACGACAAGGTTCTTTTAATTTTGGGAATAGAGGGTAGTTGCTGGGGGCTAAATCTGGAGAATAAGTGGGTTGTTCAAAAATTTCAAATCCCGCATTGTGAATGGCAGCCTTTCTAACACAACTTTTGTGGGCCAGAGTGTTGTCCAGGTGGAAGAGCACATCTCGACTCAATTTTCCTCTTCTCTTTTCTCTGATCGTTTCGCGTACTTTTGGCAGAGCCGGATTTGGAGGTCTGGAGGCCTCGGGGCAACAAAGGAGTGAAGGCGAAGGTGAACAATTTTTTTCAGTCGAGTTTTTCAATAAATAATTTGGTGTGAAAGTTATTTACTAGTGTTTACTATTAGGAATTTGAAAGATTTTTTTTCCGAAGTCTCTATTGTGGGGGCCACTCTTTTGTGTAGGCACCGGGGCTATATCCCCGGATGCCCTCCCCTAAATCCAGCCTTGACTTTTGGTATTAAATTCGCATAATATTCACCTGATATGGTGCGCTCACGCGGTATATAATCCACGAGAATAACACCTGCAAAATCCCAAAAAACTGTATCCATGATCTTACCAGCTGATAGGAATACACAAAATTTTCGAGTGAGAGGGAAACCCCTATGCCGCCATTACATGCTTTGTTTTTTGGATTCTGGATCAAAGTGATGAGCCCATGTTTCGTCGACCGCAAGAAATTTTCGCTTAAATTCATTCCTGTTAATGATCTCCAAATTTGTTTACGCTGCAACCTCTTAAACACGCTTCTGGTCTGCCATCAGCATTTGTGAAATCCAACGTGCAGAGTGTTTTTCGAGATCCAATTCCTGATGTAAAATTTTTTTCAGCGCTTCCA
The DNA here is from genome assembly GCA_950111635.1 of Agelastica alni. Classification (NCBI taxonomy): domain Eukaryota; kingdom Metazoa; phylum Arthropoda; class Insecta; order Coleoptera; family Chrysomelidae; genus Agelastica; species Agelastica alni. Next base: position 16,131,336 of record OX467711.1, read on the forward strand.
AGGCTATAGCCTTGACTGTAATTCTTCTGTCATTTAATACCATGTCATGGACTAAATTCACTTTTTTTTTTAATCACCACAGTTTTTGGGGCTCCTGCACCTGGTGCATGTTGACAGGACTCTCTTCCCAGTTTGAAATCTCGTGACCAGTTCTTGATTACCTGGTACGAAGGGGAAGAGTCACCCAATACTTCTATTATAACTTATAAATGTCTTTTTTTAATCACCACAGTTTTTGGGGCTCCTGCACCTGGTGCATGTTGACAGGACTCTCTTCCCAGTTTGAAATCTCGTGACCAGTTCTTGATTACCTGGTACGAAGGGGAAGAGTCACCCAATACTTCTATTATAACTTATAAATGTCTTGCGATAATAACCCTTTTTTACAGAGGTACTTTATCGCCCCTCAATGGAAAAAAATTATTAATGAACATAAACGAGTTGATGCCTTGATGCTAATTGGTACACATAATATCTATCATACAATAAGCTTTTGCCCGACACTTTATTCAACGCCAACTATCGTGAACTATCCTCGTATAATTTCGACAAATAAAAGGCTAATTGATCTGAGCGACATTTTTTGCGTTATTGAGTTATATAGGTATCTACATATTCGAAATGAGCCAATTTTTTCTATTGCTTTAGCTAGGAAACTAGACTACTGAAGAAGAGGCTTAAATTATAATGATAATAATAATTTTTTGCAACATCTAGTGTCAAAACAGATTTATAAGGCGAGTGCGAGTGGTTGAGTCTGTAGAGGTCGACCTAGGTGAAAGTATCTCGATCAAATAGAAATTGTTCTAAAGGAAGGCCAGGTCAAGAGTGCCAGCAACTAACGAGCATGTATGAAAGCCCTGAAGAAAGTAGAAGTAGCGAAAGACCTGTGTAAGAACCGTAGCAAGTGGAAATACCTACCCCTTATGAAAAAAAAAACGTTACAATATATAAGTATGTATAAACACTAGCACAAAATGCCATCTAGTATTAAAGGTAGAAAACTTTAAATTTAATAACAACGCTACCACTTAAAAGTATCTTTATTAGTTGCTTGCATCGAAATTTTAATCGGAATACTTGTTACCATAAAGACAATTGAAAATTGTTGTTCCTATTTATTTTAAGTCTAAATTTAAAATTAGGGGTGCAGATCATTACAGTTACTAGGCCCCAACGGGATCCCTGTACATTTAACCAGCCTAATAATGGTTCTTTGCTAGTCCTGGGTAAAGTCAGGAGCGGTAAGGTACAAAGAAACACACACGCTCTAAACTCTTTATAATCCTTATTATCATAGTTAGAAACTAGTCACAATTTACAAGGCTCAGCCCAGGAAAAAAAATCAGATCTTCGCTCTCTTCTTGTGATTCCAGTAATTTCGGAGGTGATGGAGACGTAATAGCATCTCAACGAATACTTTTGACAGACTATAAACATTTAAATAATCGTTTTTTCCTAAGGTTTTAATTTTACACTTTTTATTGGTATTTTAAAAATCGGGGGTTTAAAATTTCACTTTTTTCTACACGGGAAAAATGAATACCCAGCTTTGATATAGTGGACTGGAAGTAATCACAATTTAACGTTTTATTTAAAACAGAATATAGGTATTTCTATCTTTAAAAACACAATGCACTTTTTCCGACTGCTGCAAGCGATGAAATAATGCACTTTTTCCGACTGCTGCAAGCGATGAAATTAATTCAAAGCCGTGGAAAGACTCGCCACTATCGGCGGTCGAAGAAATGCAATAAGCGATGTTTAATCGCCGAGGAAAAGGGAACTATATGACAGCCGCTCACTACGACTGTCGGAACAATACTTTTCACTACCTTTGCACTTTGCGGCCGGAGAGAAACTTACTATCGACTGGATTCCGTAAAGGCCTAGGAACAAGGGAAGCACTATTTGCACTAAATGTCCTATTACAAAGATGCCTAGACATTTACGCCTGCTTTATAGTCTACAATAAAGCATTTGATAAAGTTAGACATGACCAACTCATAGAAATATTGCTCGAGAGAAGGATAGATATAAAAATAATCTCAAGCAGCAGTACGAATAGAAGACATGACATCAGAGGAAATAGAAATACAAAGAGGTGTTCGTCAGGGGTGTATACTACCACCAATCCTCTTTAATCTGTACTTGGAGGACATAGTAAATAGGGCACTTGATGATCAGGACATGGGCATTAAAATTAACGGTATGGCAATAAATAATCTAAGGTATGCTGACGATACAGTTATTTTAGCTGGAACACACGAAGACCTACAGACGCTAATTAACAGAATGGTCACAGTAAGCGAAGAATATGGACTATTACTAAACATAAGCAAAACAAAATATATACTGTTAACAAAAACAACTCTAGACAATCGTAAGATATATGAGAGGAACCAGCCTTTTGAAAGAGTAAGACAATACAAATACCTAGGCACGATTATTAATAAGAACAATGACAGCTCGCAAGAAATAAGAGTCAGAATAGAATGGGCGATAAGCACCTTTACAAGAATGAAGAGGCTTTTCTGCTGCAGAGATTTAAACCTTGATTTAAAAATACGATTGATGAGATGCTATGTGCTGTCTATACTATACTATGGGATGGAAGCCTGGACACTGAAGGTAACCGACATGAGGAGACTGGAGGCATTTGAGATGTGGATATACCGGAGAATATTGAGGATCTCATGGGTAGAGAGAATAATCAACGTGGAAGTGATGAGTTGTATGCATAAGGAGAGAGAAGTGATTCCGACAATTAAGAGAAGAAAACTGCTGTACATGGGACATGTTATGAGGGAAGAAAAATATCAAATGCTACAAATAATTATGCATGGAAAAATCCAAGGCAAAAGATCTATAGGAAGAATACGAAATTCATGGCGGAACCTTCGAAGGGGAGAGGACACCTAGAGAGTAAGAAAAAACGAAGTGTTGGATCTGTGATCACAACAGGTATGTTGAAGTGTTAATAAATAATATTTTTATAATATATATTTTTCTATAACAGTTACGAAATTAATCCCAACCTTTATTAGTGATAATTATAATCTCTCGTCTTATTTTGGTAACTAACGTAACATTAACTTTTGGTTATTTAATAAAACCTGCTCCTCATACCTCTCGATAATTATTGTGCAGAAATAAACGAAACCAAGGATCCTTGACATTGACCATTTTTCTCTCATACTGCCGGTCCGCAGTTAAAAGATAAACTGACCGTGACTGTGACAGTTTAATGGAATTCATTTATAAAAAGATAATAATTTACCTACATGTGTAGCAATTATAAGTATTTGTTTTAATTGTTTCTTGACAATGTGAAACGGTTTGTTAAATGTTTTAAAATAATATTTATGAATACTGAATTTGGTAGCCGTTTTACAGGAACATTAAATGTTTTAAAATATTGTTACGATATTTTTTCTTGGGTTCGATGATTTTAAACACTTTGTACAACAATAACTAAACAATTTATTCTAATCTTCCTATACAATAATTTCTTACTTTATAAATCACTCAGACAGTTACAATCTCTATACAATCTCTTTATACCACTTTTTAATTACTTTTGTCAAACAAACTATTCACGAATAGGGACTTCCATTCTGGAAGAACGAGGAACCAACGAGAAGATTCTTTCCTAAAATGTCGGGCGTTTGTTGTTTCAAAACAAAACATATTTCTTACATTGTGGACGACGCGCTGTCGCCTAAAGGCTACAGAGAAAGACTCCGTAAATCGTAACATCATTTCCTCCTCCAATTTGATAGTCCCGATCAAATACTTTTGCAACCTCACCATTGTAAGGCTTTAACCTCTCTTAGTGGACGACTTTCATCTTGACACTGGAACTGCGTTGTGCTCGATTTCCTTCCTTGAATCCATTCGAATATGCTGTAAGGTCATGGCGAGCCTTCATTTTATTTCTTTGTTACCTCAATCACTTCCTAGCCGTTTCATGGATTTTAAATAAGCTATTCTGTAACTCATCTGCATAATCTTGAACTTCTTTCTCTTCCGAACACCAAATCACAGGGCAAACGAAGTTTAGGCCATTAAGAATAATAGAAGACGTCGATCCCAGTCTTTCCTATGTTCTTTTAATACTTTGAAAATATGTTCTTCCATAGTTCGATAAAACCTTTTAGTAATCCATTCTCTACAATAAGAAAATCCCATTGTGCCCACATGGTTTTAAATGTTGGTGCTAGATCTGAGATGTCCTTTCAAGTAGGTCTTTCTGCTCCACTTTCCTGCCAACATAGAAAGTCCACAGTATTGGGATCATTCTCTTAATTCTGTCTCAGATGGGCTATTATCCATTTATCTTCAGCTATCACTCTCGCTTGTTTCGCAAATGGATGAGCTTTGCCAGTTTCAACCTTGTATTGGACCAAGTTGGTTCGTCTTGTTGTTTTTGGTCTGAAGATGTCAGCTTTAGATTTAATGAGTTCTCTAGCAGCATTATTTTCATCCAACGTTTGATGTCCTTCGAGGTACACATTAGCAACTCTTATAGCTGTTTCAGACGCGCTGTCGCCTCAAAGCAATAGGGACGGACTCCGTAAATCGTAACAATTCAATTATTTGTTTTGACCACCCTGTAAACAAAAAAATTTTGTTAATAAATGTGCAGGTATAAAAAATGTTCGGTAATATTAAATATTTTTTTGTTATTTTAAATTTGATAGTTTGGCTAATTTTTTTGGTGATTTTTTAGTATTTTTTTAAGATTTCTGTGAAATATTAAAGATTACATAATATATTAATCAAGGGTACATAATAAACTATTAACAATTATTGATTAAAATGGTGTTGAGAGAATAGTTATTTTTAGTAGCTAATAAAAAGAAGTTTTTATTATTAAAAATCTAAAGTATAATTGCACTTTGTCAAGTTAACTGCTCATTTTATAGCAAACAAACAATTTTTATATGAATGATTTTGGGTGTTCTTCACAAAACGAAACCAATTACATTCTAATAAATTTATATTAAATGAAAATAAAATAATTTTCAAACAAACAATTAATCTGTATGCTTATTATTTCTTAAAAAAGTAATGATATAAATTATTATTATAATATTTTAAGCCCAATGAGTTGGCAGTAGGTACAAAACAAAAGTATAAATAGTGTTTTATTTAGATAGAAAATACTTTAATGTGTGACCTCACCTCCTTTATGCCGATAATCAGGTCATATTAGCATCATCTGAAGAGGAGTTAAAGGCGATGATTTATGTTATGCATGATGCCCTGAAAAACAAAAGGATGAAGGTAAAAATAAGCAAAACGAAAGTATGACAAACTGCGAGGTGCTTATTGAAGAAGGAAGAGTGGAACAAGTGAATAAATTTGTATACTAGGGTTCAAAGTTTACGAGAGACGGAAAGTATGAATGTGACGAGAAGCTTAAAAATAAGAGATAAGTAGTCTGAGGGGTATGACTCTGATGGATAAAGTGAGGAGAAGTGAGATAAGGGAAGGCTGTGGTTAAAAAGATAGATAGAGAAATGATTGGATGGTTTGGATACGTTAAGAGGATGGATAGAAAAAGTTTCTTCTTCTTAGGACGCCGTCTTTCTACGAAGGTTGGCGAACCAACTGGCTAAAACCGCACCTCTTTAAAAATATTTATAATTGTCCGGCCGAACCACTGACGCAGATCCATTAGCCATGAGTTCTGCCGTCTGCCCACAGATCGTTTGCCCTCGATCTTTCTTTCGATGGGGAGTCGGAGGAACTCGTCCTCTCCCTCCTCATAACGTGCCCGATGTATTAGATCTTTCGTTATTTGATGGTTGTCAGCCTCGCGCGTGCCTACTTCGTTCTTAAATCCAAATTGCGTTTCTCCAGCCTGTCACTCACATCTGGCATATATGCGAGTGTGGACGATACGGAGAAATACCTTGAGGACGTGAGATATCAGGCTTATCATACGGTGGTCGTCGCACTGGGAAGCGTTCGGTTTTTTTGGCAGAGCGATGAACGTCGACCTCAGCCAGTCCGTTGGTATTTTCCCAGTTTTATATTGAGTCGAAAAACGATGTAAGAAGTTTTAGGCCTCTATCATCTGCATTGACGATCAATTTCAAGGTTTCCGCGTGAATATTGTCTGGTCCTACAGCTTTGTCACTTTTTTGAAGTTTTATAGCACGTCTCACTTCCTCTGTCGTGATAACAGTGCTCGTAGAAGTTTGACGAAACAGATTTATATTGCGACTGTGAAAGGGCAAGTTTATAGAAGCTGGTCGACTGAATACTGTTTAGCATTGAAATTTCTATGTTCTACAAATATTTTTCCATATCTGTATCACCATGATACTGAATGTTTTCTGGATTTTCCTCGTTAATATTAACCACACCAGAAGTATACAATGTGCTCATTGTAAAATATTTTATTCTTTGCTAAATATGATCGTAAATTATTATATTTTTAATAATCATTACGATATAATTATTTCCAACACGACTTTTGCTTGATAATACATAATTACAAAACAGGTTCTTTTACTCATACGAGTATAGCACTCAGTGTTACGTATTAGTGTGAATGTTTGTATGTACCGATAAATCTGTTGTTCAAAAGTTCTTAAATAATAATATTCGTTAAGATTAATTTTAGTCGCACATTGAGCAGGTGTGTCACATTGCGTTTGTGTGTTGGTAATAGTTTTAGCATTTGTGCAACGATTAATTTCATTATGGTTATTTGCTGCTTTGTTTCCGACTGATGATGTTTGAAAAAAAATAACGATATCTCATAATTTTTTTCCATGCCTGTAGCAATAATTGTTTTCCACCATAATATTGATTTAGACAACTTTTCTTTCTTGCAAAAATGCATGAAAATAGGATTAATGCTGCGGAGATAAGTAGTTTGAGAAGTGTAGCCGGAGCGACTCGGTTGGATAAAGTAAAAAATAGTGAGATAAGAGAACGCTGAATAGCGCTAAAATAAGGGATAACGTTATAAACCGATATTGCATTACGTTATTAGAGTTGAAATAAAGTTCCCTTTATAAAGGATATTGATTTTGCCATGGTGCCGCCTGTAGAATATTTATATTTAAGTTTTATCGTAAACTCCAAAGTCTATGATAAATACATGTAAAATTTAGAACACAAGCTTTCATCAGTATAGAGGCGGAGTCAGCACTACAATTGCTGTTATATTTACATTGCTATGGTACGTAAAGAGACTATCTGAAAAAATATTTTTTGAATGTTTTTAAATTTTTGCAACAATGGAAAAATATAACTTACAAATTATGCTTAAATACGATGAACAACAACAGGAATCTGTTTTGTATCAGCGCAGAAAACAATGACGAGTATTCAAAAAAAAATTAACAGATCCTAACGCAATGCATTTTTTTTATTTCTCTCCCCCTCCCCCATAATTTTGTTAAGTCAAACAACTTTTTTGTTAAGTCAAACAACTTTTTTGTTTTAGAATAATAATGAATTTAATTATATTTGAACGTTTTTACGTGTACTTGTATCGAAGGTCATTACACCAATAATAAGATGGACCAATTTAAAATTATTATTATTATTATTCATTTGACAGCATGTACATCATGAAAAGTCATTAATCCTAAAACCGGTAAAGCTAATGTTTAAAATTAGAGTTTGGAATTGAAGATAAATAAAAACAATTTTTTTCTAATGTTAATATTGACGTCTTATTTTTAAGTTTTTTTTTGTACCTTGTAAATGGAAAATTTAATAATTAATTTTATATTAAAAGGTATCGAAGAAGAAGAATTAAAAAAGAAAAGTGTATTGTCAAACCAAAATTGCAGTGATTGTGATATTGCTAATTTTTTAAAATATTTAAGCTAATTCAATTTTTTATTTTCTGATGAAGAAATTAATAAGTGATCCTATTTAATGTTTTTTTTGTTTATCATTTTAGTTCTTTCTTTCTTGTGATTTATTGTGATCTTAGCTCTGACTAATCTATGATAACTTCCTATTGAACAGTTGTTAAGTACCGATACAGCGTAATATTTGTAATTATGAAGTCTATTTCGTTCCTAGCTACACCGTCTGAACTAGCCAATGTCCACTTTCTTTGAGGGCTCTTCTTAAAGAAGCTGTTCATTGCGAAGAAACCACTTCGCAATAAAAACTCACTCAGGCAGGAACAGGTTGATCTCAAATCCGACCTCTACTGGAGTATTGGTGGGTTCAGCACCAAGGCATTCTCTTCGTCTTCTAGATTCCATTCAGAAAAGAGCCATTCGCTTGATAAATAGCTCAACTCTCACAGATACCCTTCACCCTCTAGAACATAGAAGAAGAGTTGCAGACCAGTCATTGCTCTACAGATATTTCCATGGCAGATGCTCCAGAGAAATAAAAACTCTTGTACCACCATTGGCCACATTCGGCCGAAGAACTCGGCACGCTGATCAGTCTCACACATTTACTCTCAAGCGTGACACTACAAGGACCAATCTTCATCAAGAATCCTTCTTTTAAAGGGCTGCTACGGAATGGAATAAGCTTTCAAAATCAGTTTTTCCAGAGAACTATGACCTGCAACTTTTTAAAAAGCGTGTCCACAATCATTTCCATTCTATAATCCCTTCCCCTTCTAATAGTCGCAGTGCGGGCCGTCCGCGGCCGTCGCCATTTATTACATTGTATTTTGTGGGGGATTGCCCAATTGCACTGTATATGTAGATCTTCATATAAATGTGATCTGTTAGTCGAAACATTTTATGGTTTTTCAGTGTCTTCTTCGTCTATGTCAAGACACGGTAGATACCTACTAAAACAATTTACAAACAGAAAAATTAAATAAGACACGTTTGTAAAAATGTACACATCGAATGTGAATAAAGATAAACAAGTTACGACTTACAAGTAAAATCTCGTTTTACGCAAGTAAACTTTTGAAAGTAATGGCTTAGTTTTATTCACGTAATAACAAAGGTTTGCTTCTTCTTTCAAGGTATCGCTTTACTAGCAAATAAAAGCTTACAAGTACTTATTTGTTTTTATTCAAATGGCCCAGTGTAAGTTGGGCAGATGTCGTTTAAGAATAATTAGAAGTGCTCAGTTTTAGCAGTTTGGTAAACAATTTTTTAATGCGGTAAATTGAAGACGTCAAACAGGGTAACAAAAAAAAAACGAAGCTGCCGCAAATAAAAAACGTAAACGGACACCCATTGTACTAAAAGATTATCTCCACAAAGAGCAATGAATGGTGCTCTCGTAGCGCCGTTTCGAAAAACGAAAAAGGTAACGAGTTGCGGTGAGTCGTTAAATCCGTTAACAAAGCATCGGAACATGTTAAATATCTAAAATAAACAAATCTCTCCGAGGCCCGAAAATTTAGTAGATAAAGATGAGATAGACAAACAAGAGGCTGCGTGTCAATAGACTTGAATGGATGGTGTTTTCTTAGCTAATAATCAATGAGATGACAATGAGCAGCATTATGGATAGTACACATATTTTTAGACGTCACTTTGGGATGACAACTGCGTTAAGAGCCCTATGTATCAATAAATCGTGTGGAATTGAAAAAAGGGGCACTTTCGGGAAAAGAAAGTTTTTATACTTTTTTTTTGTTACTTACTGTTACATTGAGTATTGCAAATATACTACCGTTGTACCGGGAGTTGTTTGATCCATCGCTACCCGCATAACTCTTTAAACCCCAAACTTTTTGTTGTATTTCTTCAACTGATAATGTTTTTTTTATAATAAAATAAAACGAACATTCACTTAATAATTATCTTTAATTATGTATTGGAAGGCAAGTCTCAAACTTTTGATAGCTGAACGAAGATTTTTTCATTGTGATTATTAAGGAATCGCTGGCACACCCCCAAAACTAGATACCATAAAGCCGCACCGGTTTCAAAATCTGATAAGAAATCAATAACCTGTTGTAGATTGAAAGCTTGGAGGTTTTCTCCAACAGCCAGTAAAGAATGATTTCTTATTTTTGAACTAAGTTTAATTTTGCTGAAATGGAGTACGGGGTACTTATGAAGAAAAGGAGTACTGGAGAAGATGCTGTCAAGTAACACGTATGAACAAAATTAAAAACGAGGAAATAAGAAGAAAAATGAAAGTAGACAAAGATACCTTGACTGCAATAGCAGAAAAATAAGTTAAATGGTACGGACACGTTTGAAGAAGTAGCGAGAAAAGGTGGATAAAAAAGATAACGGAACGAAGCCCTATTATAAGTCGTAGAAAGAGAGGAAGGCCAAGACGGTCGTGAAGAGACGAAGTGGACGAAACTGTAAAAAAAATTTCTTATTTATTTTCCGATTTTTTTTTCTTAATCTTCTACTGTAGAATATGCTTACCATCACAGTATTTTCACTGAGAACTTGAATTTTTTTAATATCGTCTGTGTATATTCAAAATCAAAACTTTTTTGAGCTCACAATTTGAAAAAAAAAGAAAAAATCCATTACCACTTTTTTTGTTAAATAAAAAACCTTTTTAAATATTCCAAGACAATTTTTATAACAATACAGATATATTACCATTTACGTATGATTTTCAAACCTGACATAATGAAACATCGGCATCTAATTACAATCGATAGACAAATAATTATTGCAACTATTAAATAATGATTGGCTCATGCTTATTCTCTGCCAGTGTGTGTGTATATATTTTTAGATATTATGCATTGTATATCATCATATCAATCAAAACATTGTTACTTTGTTAAAACGTAGGTAAGCAAAGATTAACTTTGCAGCTTTTGTAAAATTGTTTTAATACCTTCACGTGTATTACATAATAGGTAATAGGAAGCAGTGGCATTTTAAAGAACTGGCCACGGGGGCGGTCATTCGAGCAATGTTGTTTTGTTTTATCAAAGTCAAATGTAGTCATAAAATTGATCACACCAAATATTTTAGTCAACAGTACAAATGAAAAAGATATATTTTTATAGATTATGACGGGTGCCCAGACCCCTATGGCCCTCCTTCTTTAAGAACGCACCTGGCCTTTAGCATTAACACGTTTTCTTATCTGCCTCTAATTGCGTAGCAGATAAGATAGCTTGGAAAAATTGATGCGTCTCAATAGTTTTCATTAGGTATTAGAGCAGAGGTGCTCAAACGGTCGATCGCGATCGACAAGTCGATCGCGAGTATGTGACCTAGATAGGACAGATTTCGGCATTTAAATGTTCTCGGACGGCGTTTGCTCTATTTAAAACCGCTTCATTTGTCTGCTTGGCTACCCATGGGATTCGGAGCATACGTCTATGTAGCCACATTTCAAATGCTTCAGGACTATTAATGGTTGCTGCTTTTAAGGTCCAAATCTCTGCCCAATACAACAGTATAGACCATATGTAGCACTTGATCATTCTCTGGCGGAGCTTTAAATTTAGATTATTATTGCAGAAGAGCGATCTCATTTTTTAAAAGGTTGCGCGAGCTGACTCGATCCTGCACTTGACTTCTTTATCCTGGTCGAGATGCTCTGTAATGTAATAACCAAGAATTTAACATGGACTCATGTTCTGTTGAAAATGAGTTATTGCAAATTTCAACAGATATACATCTCAAAGCCACAGCATCTGATACAAAATTCTGGTCTTTTATATCTGAAGATTAATATTCGAATCTAAGGCAAATCTCCCTTCAAAAGTCGGCAATGTTTGCGATTAGCACTCGGTAATTACGTACCATCTTATGAAAAGTATGCTGAGGATTTGCAGTCCACGCTTTAACATCCAAAGTCACTCTTTCAAATTTAATACTAGAAATCTTTTGTTTTTGTAACTCCCAATATCAGACCTACACTTACCTTGACAAAAAAAATGCAGATTGTGCGGTAAAACAAATATTACTTGCGGCCTCTCAGAGTCGATCGATCGTAGTCTAACAAAGGTAGATCGACAGCAGTTCAAGTTTGAGCACCCCTATAGTAGAGTAACAAGTTTTGTCATTCACCTCCATCATTACTGCATATCTCTCAACAAATCCATTAACATGTTAATAAGGTAAAGAATATGTTGGCCCTTTTATCATTGTTTGAATCACCGTAAATAACTGTTAACACAAGAGTCAAAAAATGTCATAATTCTTTACGTGTTCGGAATAGTTTATTTTAAAATTAAATTTCTTGTTCGAATGATTCAACATTTTACTGTTTAAGACGATAATATAATTCGCATTGTTTTCTTCATTTACAATAAACTGTACCTAGAATTGATGATATTTACAGATAAGCACAGCCATTACCTCTAATGTCTTTTTATGATTGTCAGAAACTCTACAGTTTTCTCTGTAGATTTAATTGAAAGATTATAGGGGACTAAAAAAATCAGATTGTCCCAAACGATATACAAGAGTGCGTTTTGTATTATTGTGAATGTTATTTGCGTAATAGAGGTGGGCCTTTCGAATATTTGAATTAGGATTGTATCGTTTTTGTCGAGTGACCATGTTTCAGAGGCATAGGTAAGCACTGGTACGACGAGTGTCCTGTACAGCAGGATTTTTAAATTAAATTTTGGCTTCTTGAGTGTTTTCGTAACCCATAGTAACATTTATTTGCCAGTAGAATGCGGTGTTTGTTACGGTGTGAAATTTTGTCTAACGTTACGAATTATTTTCGGTGTGAAGGATAGATACCATTAGCTTAGTCTTGTCCTCGTTTATAGTGAGGCCAATTCCTCTGGCTGCATCGGTAAAAGACATGGTTACTTCTTTTGAGGTGCGTGCTGAGCGAGTAGTTGCACTGATTTATAAAAGATTGTGCCCGATCTTTCGATGTTCGATTTTTGCACTACACCCTTAAGTGCGATGTTAAAGAGCAAGCATGCCAGACCATCGCCCTGCCATAAACCGTTGTATGTTTCAAATTCGGTGGATAAATTGTTTTGTATTTTAACCATGTTGTCGACGCTGGACATGGTCATCCTTGTGAGGTCTATAAGCTTTTTAGGAATGAGCAGGTCGTTCATAGCCTCATGGAGTCGAGATCTTCAAGTACGGAATTATTATCTTTTTATGCTTTAAATTTGTTGACATATTGCTTTGTATCTTCTTTTTTACGTGCAGTCTCCTCTTAGAAGGTTGGCTATCATCATGGCGATTCTTGCTTTGTATGCGGCTGCTCGTAACAATTTTATTGAATTACAGTGATACCACTTCTTGAGTTCTTTAGCCATGAAGTGCGTGTTCTTCCGACACTTCGTTTAGCCTGAATTTTTCCTTGTATTATTAGCTGTAACATGCTGTATCTTTCTCCGCCATAACATGACCCAGATAAGCAAGTTTTGTTACCCGTTCTGTGCAAGAAACCCAGAGTATCCGTCTGAAGCTTGGAGTCTATTTACGTCATCTTTGTTCGTTGTCCACGACTCCATTCCATACGAAGTATTGGAAAAACATAACATTTGGCTAGTCTGATCTTAAGTTTTGACACACAGGTCTCTAGTGCAGAATAATTTCCTCATGTTTGTAAACGCAGCTCTAGCCTGACCTATTCTGCATCTTATTTCTCGCGAGTGTCCTCCAATATCGTTCAACATAGTACATAGTACATAGTACCCAGGTATTTGTACTCTCTCACTCTCTCGACCTCCTCATGTGCTTTGTTGATGATCATGTGTTTTGTCTTCTTGATATTAAGTGTAAGATCGGCTTGCTCACTGTTGTTGACAATGTTATCCATCATTCTTTGTAGGTCCGCGCTACTCTGGGCTATAACCAGGGTATCGTCGGCAAAATGGATATTGTTTATGAGTTCGTCGTTTACCCTTATTCCCGCCGTTTCTTCTGATATAGCCTCTTGCATGATTTTCTCCGAGTAGAGATTAAAGAGTAAAGGAGAGATCCCTGTTTTACTCCTCTTTCAATCTTTATTTCGTTTGACATCTCGCTCTTAAATTGTAATATAGATTGCTAATTATGTCGTTGAAATCTATATGCTTCTTACTTAGTATTTTCATGAGTATGTCGTGTCTTATACAATCGAATGCTTTATTGTAATCCAAAAAACAGACGAATAGATCTTGGTTCACATCCAGGCACCTATGTATTAGAACATTTAGGGCAAATATTGCTTCTCGTGTCCCCATTGCATTTCTGAATCCAAATTGACTTTCGCTGCCTTGTATAAATATGTATAATACAGTTAAGTTCAAATCTTTATTATTCGCGACTAATTCAAATAAATAACTGCACAACATTTAAATATTTAAATAAACGGTCGGCCAACAATAATTCGTAACATTACCTCTAAGAAATTAAGTGATTTATTTAATTTTATAATTTGTTGTTTGGTTAATTGTTGAAAGTTCATGGTCGATCATTTGTAAATTTGAAAGTGTGTTCTTAGTCTTCCTTCATTAAACGCAAGAGCGTTGACCTTTTCTTGATTTTTCGCTATATTAAAAGTACTAGTGGTCAAATTCGACCATAATTCATTAAATTTTTAGGTTTGCATATTATTAAGGATTTCTTGTTGAAGTTTTTTTTTTTCAGAAAATAGTCGCAAAAAGGGCTTATTCCATTCCGTAGCAGCCCTGTAAAAGAAGGATTCTTGATGAAGATTGGTCCTTGTAGTGTCAAGCTTGAGAGTAAATGTGTGAGACTGATCAGCGTGCCGAGTTCTTCGGCCGAATGTGGCCAATGGTGGTACAAGAGTTTTTATTTCTCTGAAGCATCTGCCATGGAAATATCTGTAGAGCAATGACTGGTCTGCAACTCTTCTTCTATGTTCTAGAGGGTGAAGGGTATCTGTGAGAGTTGAGCTGTTTATCAAGCGAATGGCTCTTTTCTGAATGGAATCTAGAAGACGAAGAGAATGCCTTGGTGCTGAACCCCAAATGTGCGAGCAATACTCCAGTAGAGGTCGGATTTGAGCCTTGTACGTCGTCAACAGTTGATCAGGAGTAAAAAACTTTCTGGCTTTTCACGGAAAACCTAGCCTCTGGCTTGCCGACTTTGCGATGTTAGCAACATGGTCATGCCAAGACATATTATTGGACACCGTGACTCCCAAAATCGATATGGAGGGACTTGGTTCAAGGGTTTTTCCGGACATTGTGATGGGATGATTTGAGGAATTCACTTTCTTGGAAAACGTGGCACTTTCGTGTTTTTTGGGCGTTGAACTGAACAAGATTGTTGGTTCCCCACTCGGCGATTGCTTTAAGATCTCTATTGATGGACTCAACCTGTTCCTGCCTGAGTCTATTTGTATCATTCACCGAAAGTGATCGATAGGATGTGAAAGTTGAGACAAGTGTGCTATCGTCTGCGAAACTGTAAATGGGGTTCGAGGTGGTTTTCAAGAGGTCGTTGATGTGTAAAAGAAATAAGGTGGGGGACAGGATGGAACCCTGGGAGACCCCGGCATTGGTTTTAAACGCATCAGAAGAAATACCGTCAACTGCCACATGTAAGGAGCGATCTTGCATGAAGCTCAAGGTCAAAGGCTTTAGATATATCCAAGGCTATTGCACGGGATTCACCAAACTTTTCAATAGTGTTTGTCCAGAGCTGAGTGACATAAGCCAGCAAATCTCCAGTAGACCGAAGTGTTCGAAATCCATATTGTCTGTCATGGATTATCTTAAATTTCTTTAGATATTTGATGAGTATACCTCTATAATCATTACATCATTACAAATTATTTTTTAATTTTGAATCACAATAAAAATAAATATAAGTGGTAAAATGTGTTGCCTATATCTGGAGCAGAATGTGATGTGCCATACTGGAAGGATATATGCAGATATTTTTTGTAAAATGGGTATTTTATTTTTGGTACTTTATTAAGGGTTGCAAAGTATGTGATTCACACAATAATTTGCACAGTAAAAGTTAATGGGTACGATTTTGCGAATCCCGAGTTTTGACATATCTCCACATTTCGAGGTCCTCAGAGTCAAATACAATAGTTTTAAAGTGGACGTTTGTGTGTGGAATTATTTTTTGTCTCGATTATCTCGAGAACAAAATATGTTAACGACGTGGTACCAATTGCATTCGACGCATAATTACGCAACTTAAAACTGATTAGATTTTCAGCCAAATCGGTTAAGCTGTTTTTTATGGAGAATCAAAAAACTGAAAAAATGGTAAATTTCGGAAAAAAATGGTATACTACCTAAATTTTGCTATTTATAAATTATACCATTTTTAATACAGAATTTTAAGATCTTTTTAATAATATGATTATTGCATGTTCGGAATATTTGTATGACAAGTATGATGACAATTTTTCAAAAAAATAATAGGAATTGGAGAATTTTAAACTAGTGTCAGTACTGAGAGAATAGCATTGAAGACGCTATAACTTTAAAAAATTATTGTTAGTAATAATCAAGCATTGTTTATAAGCATGAAAATAGGATTAATGCTGCGGAGATGAGTTGTTTGAGAAGTATAGCCAGCCGGAGTGACTCGGTTGGATAAAGTAAAAAATAGTGAGATAGAGAACGCTGTGGTGTAAAAAAATATGTGGTTACAAAGATAGATAAAGGAATGCTTAGATGGTTTGGACACGTAGAAAGGATGGATAAAGAAGATTGACGAAAAAAATTTATAAGGCGAGTGTGAATGGACAAGTCGGTAGAGGTCGATCTCGGCGAACATATCTCTATCAGATCAACATTGTTTTGAAGAAAGAGTACCAACAACCGACGAGCATGCATGAGAGCTCTGATGTAAGTAGAGGAAGCAAAAGATGTGTGTAAGAACCGTAGTAAGTGGAAGGAAGTGGTCTCTGCTTACCCTTACGGAAAAAAGGCGTGACTACATGTATGTATGTATGATGTTTATAACCATTGAATATTATTACTAACAAATGATTATTGATCATAATAATTAAAAAATTTTTTTCAAATGTTACAAACAGTTGAAAATAGCTCCCGCTTATGAAATGATAAGAAAAAGTTTGAAAGAATACGGTTGACATAAACAGAATATTGTTAATGATAATTATAACAATATGAAATCGTTTTTTATAATAATTTTAATAATAATAATTATAACAACAAAACATATGATATTTTTTCATTCTTTTCACTGAGGAGGTCGTGTGGAC
Source organism: Agelastica alni (assembly GCA_950111635.1). Taxonomy (NCBI): domain Eukaryota; kingdom Metazoa; phylum Arthropoda; class Insecta; order Coleoptera; family Chrysomelidae; genus Agelastica; species Agelastica alni. The sequence continues at coordinate 16,148,409 of OX467711.1, forward strand.
CTCTCGTGTCGCACCCAGACCATTGATATTTTTTATTAAAATCGGGTGCGACCCGAGAGGTCCACACGACTAACTTCACTGTGAAAATAACTTCACTGTGAAAAGAATGAAAAAATGTTTTGTTGTTATAAATATTATTATTATTATTATAAAAAACGATTTTAAATTGTTTATAACAAATTATAATTGTCATTAACAATATTCTGTTTATGTCAACCGTATTCTTTCAAACTTTTTCTTATCGTTTCATAACTGGGAGCTATTTTTAATTGAATTTTTTTTAATTATTATGTTTAATAATCATTTGTTAGTAACAATATTTAATTTTTATAAACAATGCTTGATTTTTACTAACAATAATTTTTCAAAATTGTAGCGTCTTCAATGCTATTCTCTCAATACTAACACAAGTTTAAAATTTTCCAATTCCTATTTTTGTTTTCTAAAACTATCTCATTTTATGAAATATTGTCATCACATTTTTTATACAAATATTCCTAACATGCAATAATTATATTTATCAAAATATTTTAAAATTCTGTATTAAAAATAGTAATAATTTATATTTTGCAAAATTCAGGTAGTTTACCATTTTTTTCAGTTTTTTTATTCTCCATAAAAAACAGCTAAACCGATTTGGTTAAAAATCAAATCTATTTTAAGTTGCGTAATTATGCGTCAAAGGCAATTGGTCCCACGTCGATATCATTTTTTGTTCTCGAGATAATCAAGACGAAAAATAATTCCGTAAGTTAAGCATTTTTTTCAGTTTTTTTATACTTTATAAAAAACAGCTTGACCGATTTTGCTGAAAATCCAATCGGTTTAAGTTGCGTAATTATGCGTCGTCCAGTTAAAAATTATTGTATTCGACTCTGGTAATCTTGAAATGTGAAGATATGTCAAAATTAACAAAATCGGACTTATTACTATAACTTTCACTGGGTAGGAAATAATTTTCCATCTACTTTAAATCAGAAAATTAAAATGCTATCAAAATTGATGCGACCTGTTATGCCTGTTGGCCTGAAATAAAAGTGGAGAAAGGGGGTAAATAAAAGCTCAGATTAACAGAAATCCATTTTATGTGAGTGCTATATAATATTCGTATCACAGTTATAATTTAAAAAAAAATTATAGCAATTTAAGGAATTTCAGTCAAAAAATTATAAATCGATGTTAATGAATATATTATTAAAAAAATAAATAATATATGTACAACTTACGGTAAAGAATAAATAAACTTAAGAGTTAAAAATAAATTAAGACATTAGATATTACTAAAATAAAAAATAAATAAAAGTTTCAACATATAATTATCTATTTTTCAAGTCTCTCTTAAAAAAACTGGAAATTTCATAACTGCCTCAAAATGAAATTTTGGACAGTCGAGTCAACAATAATACTATACAGGGTGATTTTTTTTACATATAGGAACAACAATTTTCATTTAGACATACAAAAATCAATGATCATATCAAAAATTTCGAGTGGACTAATTTACAAGTAAAAATTGACCAATTTGTTACAACATTTTAAAAACAGTTTATAATTTTGCCAAATTTTAAAATCCCAACCATTCAAAACATTGTGCTTCGTGCAATGTTACCAACATCTGAATAAAATACTGGGAGCGAAAATTATTTATACAAATGTTTATTAAAATTTATTAATTCAATTAAGTACTTTCTTTCACCGATTAAATTTAATATTTAAGTAACGTTCACACTTTTATCATCACAATCAAATACTGAAAGCTTGTTTTAAAAAGGTTCAAGCAGTATTCGTAGTTGAATTACCAAACAATATTGCAAATTAATGTTTTGTTACATTATTTATAATATACAATATTTTTTCGAACATATTTGGTAAGCCAAATTTTTATTAGTAACATTGCAGCGACAATTAATAAACGACATACAATGAGTCTGGAATTTGGGTAAGCGGTGTATTTTTAAAATTTCAAATTCAAATTCGAAAAAATAACTTATTCCATTAGCTGATTGCTTTCGCAGTTTGACGGGCTGCCTTGTTCTTTCTTTTGCAAACATTGAAAATAATTGATTGCTTGGATAAAGTAATCCAAAGTGTTAATGTATTGTTTGAGAATGAAATAGTTTCGTCTGTACATTGGGGTTTGGTCCAAATTGTATCTGTATTCGTCGGGCATGACTGATTTTGAGACATCTTCTGGAAATGGTATGTTCATCGAGATCATGATTTCCTGTAATTCGCATAATACTGATTTTAGGATGCCTTCTTTGTACGTAAAATATTTTTGAAATTGACCGCCTCTTTTTTCGTCCGTGATGATTTGCTGTATTCCCACGGCGATTATTTGGAGATCGTGATACACTTTTTGGATGGTGCTTTTCAGCTGGAATAGAAACGTTTTTATTAATCGTTAATAACCTACAAATTTGCTGTTATTAAAACTTAAACTATTTAGTTAATAAATTAACAAACAGATCTATCGTCAATGCCAGATTTTTATTTGGCTTTGTTAGTCCTAAACATAATTGGACTTTGTGCTTTAAAAATAAGTCATTAATTTGCATATTATAAATGATAATTACCGTCATCTGTTGCAAATGTTCATCGGGAATTTTCTCGTTGTATCTTTTGGGCAAATCTGGCAACCAATCGCTGGACTTTTCTAGGAAAAGATCATCGAACTCTCTGCCGAAAGTGGCTCGAGCCTGTAACAAAGAAAAATATATTTAAACACCTTTGATTTTTAGTATTCAAACAAAAATCAGACAAGATCAGATTCAGTTGGTCATTTTAGAAGACAGTTAAAATATCATCTTTAAACACATACAGATTCAAAAGTTTTGCATCACCTTAATTCTGAAGAAATATCTAATTTAATTGATTTATTTTTACGAAAGTTTTTATTTAAAAAATTTTGTTTTCTAAAATTTAAAACTACTAATATTTTTTATTAAAATTTTTTTAAATAAATTTATCTTTAAAAATTTAAAATAACGAAGAGAAAACCGTTTTTAATCTCTTTGTGGCATCAAAGCAAGCTTGAAAACGCCATAGCATGATGCTAACAAGATTAGCAATCCAGATATTTGCAAAGAAATTCTCAAAAAAGAATATCGTCAACTGATTTGATATTGTAGACAATAAATATATCAGTTATCCAAAACCTATATCGAATATTTCCGATGGAAAATTTGAGGGAATTAATTTTGATCGATTACCGTTGTAATTTTTTTTTTATTTCAACCTATGACAACAGTTTGACAAATGTTTGGGAGATAATTGTCAAATTTGTAGAGAAAATTAAAAGGAACATTGTATGCAAACTCAAAAACAATCGGGTTTCCTACTTTTCGCAGGCGTATTTCATGTGATTTACCAACTGATTACTGCAAACAATTTGATAAATGATGCAAAAATGTGCGAACATTTGCAAATACTCGATTTCTTTAGCGAACCCGTGGTTCGCAGACAGCCTGTCTGCCAGATCTGGGAAACGCAGTTATTATATTTTTACGATTAACTTGAAATTAACAGTGTCGACAATATAACTCTTTATCAATTATGTGAAAATTAAAAACGCTTACGAATTGATATTTTCAAGATTATTAACCTTTATCACCTGCAATTTTATTAATAGTAAAAATATAAAAAATGTGAAACGAGTTTTTTTAATACATTTGTAAAGGGGTGACCCCAGAAACATATCAATAATGGAAAATTTATTGGGGATTCCTAAAATGCATTTGTACTTTACGGGATGCTCAGAGAAAATATTAGTAGTGGAAACCTCACATTTTTGTAACAATTAAAATTTCATTTCAAAAGATTCCAAAAAATTCCGATCTAAAGAGGAAGGTTTTTATAATTTACAAAAAAACAGTGTCATTAAAATTGCGTTAGGGCGCGTACACATCTGAGCAAACGAGCCGAATGCGCAAGCTGCTCCGAATGAGCATCCATGCGGGCAACTTTGATTTCTAAATGCACGAGCCACATGAGCATGTATTCGGAGTTGCTCCAGGTGTTTGTATGTCAGTGCTTTTACGTTTCTTGAGAAAAATCCATTTTTATATGCGAGCGTTCGGTTTGGCGTCAGGATGTCAACTAAACCCGTCCAAACTGAGCACGAATTTTCTTTGATGGACCGACAAATTGCGGATCAGTTGCCGTACCACATGAGCGTGTTTGGCGCGGTGCGTTTGTCCGTCCAACATCTGAATGCTCATTCGGTGCGGCGTGCTCATTCGGCTGATTTGCTCAGATGTGCGCACGCCCTATTAGGTATTTGTTCAATAAAAACTAAAATAGGTCGATTTTTATTGTCAATTTGACAATTTACAGTATGAAAATATTACCCACTTCTTGCACTCCCTCTGAACTATGAGCACCACCTCAAATATTTTAAATGAGAAGTGGGTTCGTTTGGTACCTAGTTCGGAATGGATTTTCATTCTCTGTTCAGCTAAACCAAGTTTTTTAAATTTGGTGCAGTTTATACTTTAAGTTATGTATTTGTTTAAAAACCTGAAACATATCGATTTCAGCAAATATGTCAAAAACGGCAAGCAACATTAGTCTTGTAGTATTTTTTGTTGAAAACGATACTACTCCCATTTATTAACTTCTTCAGTGTTTTAGTTCATAAACAATCGATATTTTGTATTTAAAATAATTTTTGACTTTATTCTAAATTCTTAGCGTTTTAGTCATCAGCAGGTGTTGCAAAAATGGAATCGCTGCAATCATAAAAAAAATTTGCTCGTTTCATCAAAATAGTAAAATCGCATGATCAAACAGATGGTTGTGAGAGTAGAAAAATGTATTTCGAACTACCGTGATACTAATACAATTGTTTAAGATAAGAAAATGATAACGGCTTGCTTTTCGCATTCCATTCTCAGCCCACTGAAAGATATTTTCTTGGCATCAGCATCCGAGGCTGCACAGGAAATACCTAGTCAGTGTTATTATCACTTAGTATTTAAAATTTATTTAAAATATTGATAATTAACATTAATTATTTCGAACATTAAATCAGAGCACCAAAAAATGTATGCACGAATCAAAATTTTGTTTTATTTTATTACTTTGTTTATAACTAACCGTTGTAACTGTTGGTACCTTACAAAACTAAAATCGCTAAAACGTCACAGATGTAATTTTTTAAAATTGGTAAAATTCATTATTATAAGGGTAGCTGTAAACTTATTTCGTCTACTAAACTATTTTAATTTGCGCTAGCTGAATTATTTTTTGACAACTGTTATTCGTATTTACGAGACATTTTTCTACTAAGTTTATAAAGAAATTCTATCGCGTGACCGCATTTGAGGCAGGTATCCAATGTCAAGTTTCAGCATGAAAATGCACCTTTAAATATAAATATAATAAAAATTTCAGTAAAAACGGTTTATTTATTATTAAATAGTATCTAATAAAGAAGGTGTTTATTGATAAAATATCTGTTGTAAAACCCGCATAATTTGATACGACTAATTAATAGGTATAATTTTATATTTAATTTAAATGCATACATTAGTTATACTAACGAGGTTGTTGAAATAGCTACAAGATTTAATTATTTAATTGGTTTTAAAATTTATAAATGTGTTTTGTTTAAACGTATAATGTTAACCACGATTGTTTATTTTTTTCTTTAGCCAGGATTTTTGTATCAACAATCTAGTAAAATAAAGTTATTTCAATACCCAAAAGAGTTCTTCAGTTCTTTTCAACTGGCCTCTTAAATAGCCAGATTCGAGGGACCTAAACCACTCGAACGCTGGCGTTTTGAGAGTACCATTCGACAGTTAGTTGGGCCAGGACACTTACATTGGCGGCAAAAAACTGACGATTGCGTCAGTTTATCGTTCTTCTAAAAAAAGCTTCGCATAAGGATGGGATCTACACACGTGACAGATACTTTTCCCTGACTCTTGGTACGAATCGTCACAGGATACAGGAGACATAGGTTAGGTTAGGTTGGGAGTCATGTGGGGCGTAGGTCTATTATGGCTTACCCCTGGAGGTTACATTTCAACGCACAAACCAGCTCGAGCATGTATTTGAGCACTGATGAAAGTAGAGGAAGCAAACCAGAGCGTAAGTCTTTTTCTCTCCGACCAGTGGAAGACATAACAAAACCTTTTTTTGCTTCTGCAGAAAATCTGATTAAGCCAGCAGCAATTTTCCCATATTTGGGCAATATTTATCTCTGCTATTCGATATTTGTTATTCGCATTATCAACTAAATACATATGCTTTTAGATTTTTTATTTGGAGCGGTTATTAGCAAATAAAGCCTTTATTTTTTATTTACAACCTTTTAATCATTAAAATTATTGCTAACAAGTTAGCACTCGCATCGATTTAGACATTTTTTCGTACCTAGCAATCGCCCATTTGAAGTGCTTACAATAAAATCATTAATTAGTAACTACGAGAAAAAAGATTTAATTCGTATATAATGAAAGGAAATACACACGTGAAGCAAACGTGGCTGTATGTATATATTTTAAAAAACTGAAAAATTTTAATAATATATTTGGATATGTCTTTTTCTAAAAATGTTTATTTGATATTAACGAACTTTTCTTCTTTAAATAAAGTGATTGTTAGGAGAGGAAGTCTAGAATGGGCTTAGCGAATTGCAGTGACTTCCTCTTGAATAAATCGAATAAATCGATTCTTAACTAACGTTGCAGAACCGGTCTCGAATTAATTTGGGATCTCGCCTTTAAAAAAAAAAGATAATGAGCATCGGGTGGATTATTTTTGCCTTTTTTTCTCAAATTCCAATGTAAGTAGATACGTTGCTCAAAAAGAATGAAAATTTTGCTGATAATAAAAACAGCCAAAATATAATTTTCCGCATGCTTTCTATTCGAAAATGGTATTTCTAAAAAAAAAGCGTCGGATATTCATCAAATCCGATAAATTTTCAAATTTACGAAATATCCACCAAATGAGACGCTATCTCGTTACTTGACAGGTTTATTTGACAAGTTTTGAATTTTGCTGTCATCAAATCAACGCTTTGAGAATAAAATTACTGACAAAAAAATTAATGTCACTGTTCTATAGGTGTGGGGTGCTTTCATTCGTTTAAAACTGTCATACAAATCACTCCACGCTTTTAAAACAGTTACATTAATTTTCTCGTCAGCAATTTTATTCCTATGTTAAGAATTATTTTTTACTTTGATTAACTCTAAAAGCGTGTTTTTTAGTTTTTTTAAACTATAATTTATTTTTTGCTTTTTAGTTCGATTTGTTTTACTCACTAAAAAAATTATGTATTAAATGGTAAAAGCACAAATAGAATGCAGCGGCATGAACCCAGGCCGCCCGCGTGACGGGCGATCATTCTACATCTGAACCACCGATGCGATGAACTGTTTTAATATTTGTTTTGCGCGCATTGTAGTTCACGCACTAGTTCTATTTCTCTTACTATCATGCAAAAGATCCCTGAAGAAATTTATGAATCCTGGCGAAAGTAATCAGGATAATTAGATATTTTAATCATATTATTGCATTGTCGTCGGTCTTTCACAAGTGCGCAAAGTTTAGATTAAATCTGATCGCTTAAAGTAGGGCAAAATTGAGGTCAAACAGTCAGTTACAAACATACATACATACAAGATACAGGTGAAACTAATATAAGCTTGTTAATTATACAATATGCAATGCGTTATTGAGAGAAAGGAAAATTGTCAATTCGACTTGATTAAATATACCTACGTAATTTTGCTTTTTCCATTTAACTGTTAAATCTGGCGGTCTATTACAGCCAAAAAGTAGGATATACACTCCTCAAAATTGAAGTGGATACTTATAATTTTTGCAAAAATTGCACTTAAAAATTTTAAGGATTAAACTGTATAATGTGTATAAACATTTATCCATAATGAATATATTTTGCAATTTTTTTCTATGCCTCGGCTGTTATCTTTAGCAAAAAATATTGGAATGTTGTTTACATTTTAGTCGAAGAGAAGTACTTATATCGGCAGCATTTCTATTGTTATTAGCAAGAAGTTTTCTTATTTACGTTAATTCTCGTCCTCGCTGTGCAAAAATTGTAAACAACCGGATAAAACATCATCGTTTGGGATGAAATGTACAGGTAATTAAATCGACTCCAACAATTTCAATATCAATAATTTGATAGATTGTCTTCCAAATAGAGAGTAACAACATCAAGGCGAGTCCGAGGTGGTCCTACACGGTATTAAGTTTCGTATACAGCCATTGGAAGTACCGTAATGAATGAACTTTGTATTTTCTTTAATTTTTCACTTTTTTTTAAACACCCATTTTACTTTATTGTAGATAGGTTTTTAGGTTGCTTTTGTTATTTCCGCAAATAAACTTTCATTCCGCGTGACTAATATTTTTTATTTCGAATATTTCAGAAATTTTTATATTATCCACTTCAATTGTTGAACAGCCACTAAATGGTTTACAAAAATATTATTAGCTGCCGTAATTAATTACATTGGAAGATATCACTTTGCGAGGCCGTTCCTGCGATTGATAGTTATTTTATTGATGGCAGTAGAAAGACACATTTTACCGGATGTAAGGAAGACGTAAGTTATTTATATCCGATAGAAAAAGACGGCAACAAAATGAAATTAAGATAGAGAATAGGACAAAAAATATGATAGTGTGTAATCAGACATCATGTGACTGTATAGTAATGTACGGATGAGGAATATTTAATATTTTAAGAACCTAATCGTTTCTTCTAAAGGATACATTTTTTAAAATTGACACGGAAAAATTACCAAAATATTTATCTATGTATGAACGAGGGTCGTGACGGTGACTAAAAACTATTAAATCATTAAATAATCTTTTTTTAATGCGGTAAACGATCGGTAATTTTGGTGAATCCCCAAAAGATTAAATCTAACGGCAATTGCAAAAACTTTGTAAACAAAACAATTTGTTTTCTATCATAAAAAAAATACATTAAATTATATTTATTTTTTTATAGGCAATAAACTAATTAAAGAAAATTAATTAGACAATAGTTGTGTAATTTCTTAAAATCGACGTGATCGGTTGATGTATCGATTTTTTTCAATTTTTATTAAAACTTAGCTTTTGCGTCTCTTCTATAAACAAACATTTGGTGGATGACAACACCTGCTGGTAATTAAATAAAAAATAAACAAGCCTATATTTATGATAAATTAAAACACATCTTTTGTTGTGATGTACGTTTGTTATATTTTTTCAGACTTGGCCTACTTCGAACTTCTCCGAAAAAACGGACAACCTTGTTTTAAATGAAGCAACAGAAAATTCAAAACCAGCGATAGAATATCTATGTACTGATTTTCAAAAAAATCCAAATAAGCAGTAGTTTTATTTTAACAAATTTTATACAATATTAGTGAGTGAGTCCGTCGTGGTTTTTTATGCATTCGATAATTCTTAAAGCATGCTTAAAATTATATAGTTTAAGATATTCTGAGAAATGTCATTCCACGCTTCTTGAATTAACTAGGTTATGTGTACTTCTTCTTCTTCTTCTCTGCCCCATTTATCTGGGATCGGCTCTCCTTGTATCTCTATTTATATCCTGGGATGTCGGTCGTTCTAATTGCTTTCTTTGCAATTCTCGAGATATAGTCGACTACCACGTAATTTTTGGGCCAATGGAGAACTCAGTATGTACCCCAGACAGAACCTTATCCTTCAAACAACACCTAACTAACATTGGCTCAAAACTCAAAACAAGAAATAGCATCATACAAAAATTGTACGGCACTTTATGGGGATCCTCTGCCACCACACTTTGATGCTCCGCTTGGGGCTCGTTTACTCTACGGCAGAATATTGTGCTCCAGTCTGGCTAAACAGCCAACATGTTAAAATGGTCGACGTTCAACTGAACCATACGATGCGTTTAATCTCGGGCACAATTAGATCTACACCAAGCCATTAGCTACCAGTCCTAAACCATATTCCATCCACAGCGATACAAAGATCCACTGCACTTGTCAGAGACTACAACAGGGTTCTTTAAAACCCACAACTACCGACTAAAACAGAAGAAGCAATAGGCTGCGTTTAAGAAAACCTGATGACCCCTAACTTTAACCCAATAAACGAGAGGAGGCAGGAATGGACCCAAGCAGCCCAACAGGAACTTCCCAATATGCCGTGCATAACAACTACCCCAGCTTCGAATTAATCACAATTAATCGGATCAGGACCAACCATGGCAGATGTACAAGTGGGACATAACATCCTCCCCACAGTGTGACTGCGGCGCTGAAAGGCAGACGATTCGTCACATCATGGAACATTGCAACCTGAGGGCATATGGATGAATTCCTGACAGCGACACCAGACTCAATCGAGTATATTAATAATTTAGACATGCAACTGTGAATTATGTGAATTACATTTCTGTGTTTTTTTTTCTGTTTTATACTGTGCTATATGACGTACTGTTAATTTTTACTACATATTATGTGATGTATGCCATACGATAAATAAATAAATAAATGTGGGTGTCCTCTACCGTTTGGACGTATTGGAATTCAAAGTGCTTTCCTGAAAACATGTCCTGGACCAGTCGAGCCGCCACTTGAGCCAACAGGTAGTGATTCTGTGGACAACGACTACATTTGCATTTGGATGAAAGACCGAGCCTAAATATTTGAACTTTTGAGACAGGTATTTCTTGGATAAATTCAATCAGCTGCATTTTCTTCGACCATTTATTGCACATCGTGTATTCTATCTTAGGTCTTAGGTTATGTGGTGGTTCGGGTAAATTACCCAGTCGATTGCCGATCATATCCCACGCTTCGTGTAAGAGGCGAATATTTTTTAATATTATTAAGAAATTTTACCGTATATTAAGTCGTTTTTGTTTTAATATTTCTAAAGAAATCATAAAAATTCAGTTCAGAAGTTGGAAGCATTTTAAACTATTGTGAAACCTTTGGTGGAAGAAGGTGTCAACTCAATTTTTTTATCCATAATAATAGATTTAGGTAAATTTTCCGATAGTTTTAACACAAATAATGAATGGCTTACATAATTATTGTCGAAAATACGGCACTTTGAAAGAAGTTTCTTGTACAAGTCAACACCCTTTCCCACCATCGTTGGAAATTATACCATACTTGTATTAATTTCACGCAATTTTTTGATAACTAAAGGATAATTCTAATCCAAAACATTACTTACGTATTCGTCCTTAGCTTCTGTAGCTTGTTTGTAGGCGTAAAAAGCTATTGTGTAGAGTTCCTCGAAGTTCCATTCCTTGAGATCTGAAGCCGCATCATCTTGTAACGTAGACAGCGAATGGGGATTGTCTAATTTACAGGGGTTATTCCACCATTCCCCATCCATTTCCGAAAAAACTGGCGCCGAAAACGACGCTGGCAGAATCACTAAAGTGAGGTAGACTAATACTAATAGGACGTGTTTAAGACCTGAAATCAACAAATCACAAATTAGACTCGTATATTCGCCTGGTTTTCATAGATAAAATAAAAATAAAATTTACGACTAAGTACATTTTTATAAAGGTAGCATCTGGTGCTTTCCAAGTGCGATTCCATCAACTTCCTAGTCCAAAAATTTACTCAATGACTGTATACTATTAACAAGCTGCAAATTTTGCACTGTTACTTCCATACTTTTTTAAGGACTTTACTTCGAGAAGCTTTCGCGGAATGGTACTGATTAAGAGTTAGAAACATAGTAAAACCACCCAATTTGTTATATTATAAAATTCACATTTTAATAATAGCTTAGACACATTTGTAACCATTTCAAAATCATACACGTTAACATAAACTTTTTCAAGTCTCTCAAACTTTCACAGGCTTCAAATAAGCTCAATGCGTTAGAAATCGGAGCAATTTCAGGTTTCTTATGCTTATTTTTAAAATCTTAAGTAGATTTACTAGTTTGTCTTCTTCAAAACAGTTATTGATGGTAAATTTTGCACTCTCTCTTTCAACATCGCTATTTTAATATGATAAATGCGTCATTTAAGGTAGAAACAGTTGTACTTGCGGTAGGTTTGTTATCTTCTTCTTCGAAATCATTCATTTATATTTGTACTTCTAAATTTGGCTTCTATAAAGCACTTTATAATTGTCATCGGGGGCTAATTTTGCCACACATTTTCTTGTAGTATTATTGTATATGGACAGATAAATGTTTTTAACCACGCTTTAAAATAACATGCTTGGATTATGGGCCTCGATATTGGTAAGTGCTTATTTCTAGCATTACAAAACCGATTAAAAACCACTTAATTAACAGAAAGTCCCTCGATTTTAGGCAATTTTCTTCTTTGTTCAGCATTGCTACTTTCCAGATGCATATTTCTAATTTCTTCTTTATTTTTTCACAACATAGTTGCTTTTTCGGTCAACCTGGTACTCAGACCGGTTTTTACATTTTCATTGATATCAACTTTTTCTTTGATAGAAAGACGTTTTCGTTTTTCTGCCATACTCACATATTTGACGTTGACCGGTAAGCTTTTAAAAGACTTTTAATTTTGTGTATTATAATTATTAAAAAACTTTTTTTTAGAAATGCAATTAGGTTCATATTAAAATGGCAACATTTTCAAGTGAAAACATACCTTAAATTTTCCACAGTTTCTAGTTACTCCTGTTATAGTAGGGGAAGAGTGACATGAAAGAGCCACTATGATTTACGCTGTGATTTTCGAACGAATGTTGCAGGAATTATAATTTTAAGTTGACAACACTGGCCAGCTGTCACCCACAAACATTTGTTCTTCTTCTCGGTTTGCCTTATCTTCTCAGGACGTTGGCGATCACGTTAGCCCATCTAACTTTATCCACTGCAGTTCGGAACAATTCAATTGAAGTCGTATTCGTCCATTGTCGCAAGTTTTTTAGCCATGAATTTCTTCTTCTGTCTGGTCCCCTTTTTCCTTCAATTATAAGTTGTAGCGTTCTGTATTTGTCGCTTCTCATTATGTGTCTAAAGTAACTTGCTTTTCTTTGTTTGACTGTATTCATTATTTCTGTTTGTTTCTCCATACGGTTTAGGACTGTAATGTTGGTAGTATGGCTTGTCCAAGGAGAGATGTGATGAAAAAACCGGCTTTTTCAAGGTACCTTTTTTTATTAAATTGGCTCTTTCATGCCACATTTCCTAACAGTTTGTCAATGTTATACATGGGATTTTATATTGTATTAACTTTCTTTTTTACATACATGTTTAATATTGAAATTATACTTCTTTTGACGTTCTGTAGAGAGTAAAATTGGAAGCTGCGCGCGCACACTATTATAACACTATGACTCTAACTTTATGGTGCCCTGCGTTAGGTACTTGTGCGCTGACTTCATCGGCCACCTCTGGACCTCAGGGACATCGGTACGAGAGACAGCCTGGTACACATGTAGTACCGGGGGTGGTGGCCGGCTGTTACTCTTCAAGGAACAGCCGGGGGCTAAGGCAATCTTGACAAAAGGGCAAAACAAGAGCCCTTTTGACAAGACTCCTAGCTGGGGTCTATCGCGAACGCGCACACTGTTATAACTCGACAAGCGTAAGGAGCCAATTGAACCCCAGATGCCCCAAGAGACAATCGCGGTATCGATCCTTTTTCTATAATTTGTCGGGCAGCTTGCGTCTCTCTTTCGGGTGCGCATTTCTAAGTGACCCCTTACGCTTGTCGAGTTATACGACAGTATGAAGTTGACTATCAAATATAATGACCGACTAAGTTAACTCATAGGTTTACAGACTATACGACCGCCACGTATATCTAACAAAATACGTATTTATTTTTGAACTCGATAGAAAAGCTTGTTTATGTAAAATATTTCATTTATATTAATACTTCCCATTTCGTATTTTCAGTGATAAAAATTATATATAACCATAATGGTGTTTAAAGAATTGAATATTTTATAAGTAACATATATTTTCACTAAATAATTACAAGAAACAATTAGAAACAATTTTAATTATTTTTAATGAGTTATTAAAAAAAATTCAATAAATGATCGAAATATTTTACAATAATTATTAATTGCAATTCATTTATTTACAATTATTAATTGTAAATTATTGATAACTTGCAGCTCTAAAATTTATTTATTTACTAAAATCTTGAATAACTATTGAATAACATTCTCCATTTTTTTCTTACTCACATCAAAAAAGTATAACTTTCAACGCGCGTACATAAATAAGTAGGTACACACACCAGTTTTTTTTATTAAGGGTTGTGTTAACATTGTTGTGAATAGCCTTTTGTCGGATTTTATTGACGCGTGTTTTTACCTTTGTTGTGTACTAAGAATTTTCCATAATAAGTGCTGCGATTTTTTCAGATAGGGGGTTCAGTAAAGAGAAGTACAATAATACAGGATTATCCAAATAAAATTCGGGGAATTCGAATTCGGCGGTTATTGGGGGGTGGTCGTATTATACAGGTCACTAACAGAGATTTTACTATCTATAATAATAATATCTAGGTGGTCGCACAAAAAAAATTTTCGGATGCTGTACGAAACAAAGAGACCACCTTCCGAAAATGAGCCATTAAAGTGCGTAAGCAAGAGAAGGACTAAAAAAGTTCCCTTTTACGACAACTCGTAAAATTCATAAAAAGACACTATGTAAAACTATTATACTTGAGTCGGTAAAGCTATTTAGAGATTGTAGAAATACACCAGCTATATAAATATAAATAATACAGGATTGTGGACACATCATGAAGGACCGTGAGAAATTTTACAAAGTCATCAGGTCAGCGACAGTTCGAATGGGGCCGATGAAAACAATTTTGAATGTTTTTTATTTTATTTTTTCTTCCATTTTTTTTTATTTATACGTTAAAACTCTCTTACAAACGTGTTCTTTTTTATATTAATTTGTTTAACTTTGATGAATGTTTGTTGGACGACACTTTTACTCACTAAAACGGAAACAGACACATTTTTTTTTTGGTAAATATTTATGTCTGAATTAAAACAACTTTTTTCTGTTGTTGAATATCGTCGCAGAATTCATAAAACAAATATGTTATCCTTTACCAAAATAACTATTTTTACCAAAAAACGTGCTACAATTTTACATACCAACTATAGCAACATAAATATAACGGCTATAGCAGTGCTGATTTCAATCCTCTTTAGATATTTATGAACGAGGAGGAACGATAAAAGTTTACTGTGTTGCATAACTTAAGGAAAATATAATCCATTTTTGTGTAAACATTGGAAATTCAGGGTGGAATCTAGGATTCGAAGAGTTCACTTAATGATACTCCAACCATATTACCAATCATTTATTAAATATTTCATTTAAAAAGTCAAAATAACTCCATCTTGTTCCCAATAAAAAATTTCTTACCCGGCTGTAGATGTTCATAAAGTGTAATATTTTCCAGTTCTAATAAAAATTTTGATTCATATCCCGGTACTTTACAGACTTGACAGTACCGTTAAGAATAAGACCGCTTAAAATCCCTGTCCATATACTACATCGCCACATGAAGATGCGTAAAATTCCAGTAGGTATGCGCAGTTGAGTCTGTTCAGTATACAATTCACTTCAAAAGTGGCTTCGTTGATCCAAAAAATGGTTTTGTAAAAGTTGAGATCAACTTCTTGTCAGCTTGTGTACAACTCGCAGAATTCCATAAGCCTGTCTTTTGGGCCTCAAAGTAAAGTAGGCTTATATAGTCTCAATTGCAGGCTTTTCTTAATCCTTCTTCGGCTTTTCCTTGCTGTCACATACTCATTGACGTTTTTCTGTGATATTTAGGCAAAACAAGGTCTAAGAAGTCTAGGATTTTAGTCCCAATTTGAATTAAAATACATATTTGACCACCCTTTTGTACAAGATGGTGGAATATTTGAACCCTTATGGCATTAAATTTGGTACTGATTACGTCTAGGTGAAGAATTTAAGAGTGCAATTAGGGTTTTATTTTTGTGCTATTAGGTACCTCTTTATTTTATGTGACTAAATAAAGAATAAAGAATTTAGATATCAAAGTAAAACTCCTGCGCTGCTAGGTGTACTCTATATTGTACTATGGCATGGAATCCTGGACATTGACCGAAGCAACACAAAAGAAGCTCGAAGCCTTCGAGATATGGCTATACAGAAGGATCCTTAGAATATCATGGGTAGATAGAGTGACCAACGAAACAATACTGGAAAGAATAGGGAAGGAAAAAGAGGTGATGAAAACGATTAAGAGAAGGAAACTGGAATATCTCGGACATATAATGAGAAATGACAACAAATACACCGAACAATCCGTTATTAATTACCCATTTAGATAGACCCATAACGGCGAAAACAGTATTAAATTAATTACAAATTAAAATTAACAAACCAGTGATTTATGGACATTAAACCGCGGTAGTCCAATAATTAATTTTACAACCCAATTTGTTAACAACTTGAAAAAGTCGCTTTAACGATGAGGGTCTTCCGGCTCATTCGCTCGAAGAAATAAATGTAAACGTCAAAAATAAATTTTAAAAAGCTGTGAATATTATAACGACCAAACAACCAGGTAAAAATAAAGAGAGAATAGAAAAGAAAGAGGTATAACAGTGACACCGCTGACAAGAACATCATTATAATAAATATGGGTTCATAAAAATCTACGGTAAGGTCCCACTTTTATGGAGGAAGATCTACTTCATTTGCAGGTAAAAAAAAGGTAGCACACAAATTGATGGTGTGGTTTAAGGAACACACTTTGAACGGCAATTATTCTTTGTAAAAGTTTTGTTGACTTTTCCTTATTATCCTTGATGGTGCAAAATACGTTAGTTATTATGAATGATTCGGGCCAATTAGTCAAAGGGTTTTATTGGGATATGTAGAATATTGGGATATTTATTTATTTACGGGATGTAAATAATTAGTCGAATTTAGCAATAGTTAAAAAAAATATAGAAAGAAAAATTACAGAATATATCTGAAGGTGAATGGACACTTAAAAAAGTCACTTTATTAGTTGGTGCCTAAACTGACTTACAACCCAGGGTGGTTTTTTGCCGACTTCACAACAGTCCTTCACTGTTGTCTGTCGTTCATGGCATCGAGTGGATTTTGGATTCCCATTGTCCTTAGGTCTTTGGCAACATTGTCTCTCCATCGTAGTCATGGGCAAGTGCCTATGGGTCTTTTACCATCTGGTGTTTCCTCCCATATAAGCTTGACAGTGCGATTATCCAGTAGTCTTCTTACATATCCCACCCACTGTAATCGTTTAGATTTTATTTCTCGGACAGTGTTAGGTTCTCCGTATAGGTCTTCTAGCTCTCTGTTTGTACAAGTTCTGTATCTTCTTGTTGTTGCATACACGGTTGGACCATATATTTTTCTGAGTATTTCCGGCTTGTATTCTACAGTTAACTTCTTCTGTCCCACCAGCGTCTTCTGATAGTGTTGTTCCCAGATATTTGAACTTGGGGGCACTTTTTTGTTAGTAAAGTTAATTGATTTAAAAATATACTAATGCATAATGGCAGTTAATCAATTGGTAGAGTTGTTCTTTGAAGGAATATACTAACGATAATAATAAATCGCTTCGGAGCGGTCTGAAGAAAAAGAAAGCTGCTCGAAAGAGATCATCAAAAAAAAAATGTGCAGAAGAAAACCGTAAATTGTCACACACTCACACAGAGTTGTTCTCATATAGGTACCTGTAACGTACATGAAACTCGACGATACAAAATTGAGATTCATAGTTACACTCAGAGGTAATGACAGATGGAATTCCTTATAAATTGCTAATAATGCGAGATGTCCTTAAATACATTCTTACGTCTAAATATCGCAAGAAAACAGTATATAAAGATCAGTTAGTTACCCAGGTGTAGTAAACTCGATCTATTTATTGTTGTCTTTAACAGCGCGACTAGAATGAGCTATGACTTTGGGATTTTTTAAATGGCCGATAATTACAGTAATCAATGTATCATTCTCAACTATTTACTGCATTTTTGTAAAATTATAATTGTAAGAAAAACTGCCGTGTCGGTAAAGAAACACACAGGTGTATTTATGAAATAAAAATCATTTTAAAACGAGACTACCAACGCAGAAATCGTAATGGTTAATTTAATTAGAGTTTTTGTGACTATATACTGGTAACTAACTTACGGTTATATACGGTTTTTTCGAAAAAAAATCCAACGGTCATTACCGTTTAGAATTTCTCGAATGTCGGAATTTTTGTGTCGGGTAACATTATACTTTTTTCCTCTTTATTTATTTTTTAATACCTAAAAAGGTAATTGCTACTTTGAAACAAACATTTTTATTAGATCTCGTTCCTGCTGGTGCGGTCAACTCTTAATTCGTCACGTTACCTATTTTAATTTGGAAAACCCAACTCTATTCCCCCAGCAGAGCCGTAGCTACGGGCATAACCTTCAAAGGGGGGGCCTTACAGCCTGTAGGCAGCTGGGGCCCCGACAGATTTTTTTTTTTTTTTGTTTTTATGTTCTGGTTCCCACGAAAAGGGATATCCTGTAATGTTCAGAGAACATCGTGGGAACCAAGGGAAAGAAGGTAGGAGTTGGTGTTCTTCTTAAATTTCTGGAGGTTGTATGCCTCGGGGAACACCTCCCTAGGCAATGAGTTCCAAAGCCTCGCAATTCGTTGGATGAATGAGTCTTTGGAAAGTGATGTTCTGCAGGTCTCCAAAGTGACCACGAAGGGGTGTGAAGACTGAACTTGACGGGTTAATCTCAAAAAGACTGCCAAAGGAGGAACGATTGTTGATATTTCAGAAGAGCATCGCCCATGAAAATATCTATAAAATAGAGACAAATCGCCAACTTTTCTACGGTGTTCCAGACAAGTGAGCGAGTTTGTAAGCGAGGCATCACCGACGAGACGAATTGCCCTTTTTTGGACAGAATCCAGTAGCTTCAGGATATGTTTAGGTGCTGCACTCCAAATATGGGAACAGTACTCCAGTACAGGTCGGATCTGTGCCTTATAGATCATAAGCAGCTGACTGGAGGTGAAATAGCTCTTGGCACGAAACAAAAAACCAAGTTTTTGGGATGTACTTTTGGCAATGGACCTCACGTGATTTTCTTAGGAAAGGTTATTGCTGATAGTAATACCAAGCATCGATATGGATGACTTCAGTGGTATGGTTACTCCTGACAAAGTTATGTTAGGCACAGTGAGATCCGTCCTATGACTCTCCCCTGGAAAACCAGCTGTGGGAGCTCATAACGTTTCCCATTCCGCATTATGTGACCCAAGTACTCAAGCATTCTAGTCTTGATCTTTTTTATGTTCTCCATATCTTTATTTATTCTCTCGAACACTAACATTTGTGACGTGACAAATTGGCCTTAAAAAAATCCAGAAGAATAAAGAGATTTTATAATGCGTAAATAATACCGTGCTGGTCTCATAAGATGAAGACAACCTAAAGAGAATGATTTATCAGTTCGAAAAGACAGCTGCCAAATACAACATGGAGATATCGGTAGCAAAATCAAAAGTGCTAACCATCTCAAAAGAGCCCAGAAGATGTAAATTGGCTATATACAATAAACCAGTAGAACAGGTTATGAGTTTCAAATATCTCGGCGTCAACATCACGAGCAGCAGAGACCTCCAAGAAAAAGTAAAAACTCAAACAACCAAAGCAGCTTTAATATCAGGATTCCTTAGAGATATAATATGGCGAAACAAGCACATGTCCATTGAAAGCAAAGTCCGCATATATAAGACCCGTGTGGGACCTGTTGTGACCTACGCTGTAGAAACAAGAGCCGAAAACTCCACAACAAAAAGGATTATCCGTACAGCAGAAATGAGGTCTCTAAGATCCATAGCAGGCTACATACTAAGGGACCAAAAAAGAAACGAAGACATCCGAGCACTTTGCGATGTCCAAGACATAGTTCGATGGTCCAGAAACAGACGTCGCGAATGGAAAGATCATGTTGAACGGATGGACGACATAGGACTGTCAAAGATTGCAAGTGATGGTCTCCCAAGATCCAGCAGACCACCTGGACGTCCACCCATACGTTGGTATGAAAGCTGGAATTCATTATCCCAGCTACAACTCTAGGAAATTAGAGAACAAGGCAGATGCCTTACAAAAAGGAAGAAGAAGAGTAATTAATAAACAAACTCGTGTTGTATTTTTTCTCTTTCTACATTAAAGAAATAACTATTTTTATGCTTGAATTAAATACTTTTAAAGTTATCGTATCGTTTTTTCCTAGAAAATGAATATTGGAGATGTAAAATTAAATTCTTGCAAGAGGCGCTTATGCCCCTAGCTACGACGCTGACCCCCGGCCCCACAATAGGGAAAAATCACGGATTGGGCGACATCTATTATTGATCATATGAACTTACCGAGGTGTAAACGACAAACCTACTTCCATTTGTTTATATGGATGAAAAGTGAACTTTATATATTATTTTGAGCAATTTAAGCATTGAAAGTGTTATATTTAAACGATATTTAGTGAAGAATTGGTGTTAATAAACCCCAAAATCCGAAAAAGCAAAGGATTAAAAAAGGTGATAGGGAGATAATCTCATGCATTAACTTTTGATGATTCTTAGATCCAGCTTCAAGTTTAACACAAAAAATCAACCTAAATCTTTAAGATAACTAAAATTCCCTTTAATAAAAAATTTGGTGTGATTAAATCACAGAATATTTGTTGTTAACACCTCGATCTGACATTTTGTCATTGACAGCGCCATCTCGCGTTAGGTGATTTTTCCCTATAGGTAATCACCGCAAGAATAAAGTCGACAGAGTGAATTTAGCAGTGTAGGGTCCCGAAAAACAAACAAAAAAACAAATACGATAATGATGGTACATAAAGTTAATAAATATAATGTATCTGCGTAATTATTACAACGATAATTTTATGGTTTTAAAATTATCTATTACCAACTAAATTTAAAAAAATGACTGTATTATTTTTTTGCTGGTGAAAAAACCCGCGTTGTGGTCTGTTTTTTTTAATGTGATTTATATACTTTAATATAACATATTTTTATCCCAATGAAAATTTTTAAAAAACCTCGGCCCATAATAATTTTTAAAATTAATTTTATTATTTGTGTAGAAGAAAATATAAGTACTGGCTTTCGAAAAAATCCTAAATAAAATGTATACAAAATGTCTGCGTAATTAAATTTAAAAAATGATTACAAAATTATTCAATAATGAGTGGTGTTTTATGCCTTTGATCTTCGAGGCCTGCTTAAAATGAAATTATTTATGGTACCAGAGAAACGTCATTCCGGACTTCTTAGGAGGTTAAAGCGTTTGGCGAAAATGATGAAAAACATTTAAAATAATTTTTGTTCCTTAAACTTTAAACAAATTTTGTAACAAATGCATATCTAAATCACTTTTTATTATTTTAAACCGATTTGATGGATAAAATTTTGGATGTTTTGTCCAAACTTGGAGAAAAAACAAAATAAGCAAACTTTATGATTTTAAAAAAATTTTTTTTATTACTTAAGTTTTCTACCCGTTGTGAATTTTTTTAAAAATAAACTTAAAATACCCATGCCTAACATAGTTCATTATTGTACAGGTGACATTAATTATTTGTTCATTGATTGTCAAGATGTGTCAATTATATGTTGAGTTGACATGTTTTCAATAAGACTACACATAATAGATAGTTGTATTAGATTTATAAATTAATAAGCTACATAATCACCTTAAATTTTTTACAGAATATTTTGTTCTTAAAAAATTTTATGAACAAAAATTATTTTAAATTTTTTTCTGTCTAACGTTCCAACCTTCTTAAATTCGGTTATGGTCAAAGGGGTGATTGTTGGTTGGGGTAAATTACCCGGCCGCTGCACAATATTGATGAAAATTATGGGAAGCAAGAAGGCCGTAGAAGCAAGGTCACGTTATTTTCTTGTAAAAAACTTGTAACCTTTGATGTTTGAGGACGTGCGTTGTCTTATCGGAAAAGGGGTTGCATTAACCCTTGTAAGCAATGCAACATGCAGTGTGTAAAGGCTGTATGCAGTTCCACAGCAAACTCTAAATTTCATTTTATTTTTGACGACCATCGTGGATCAACTCTTAAAAGAATACAACACGATTCCATTCACCATCCCAATATGATCTGCCATTACACCACTGAAAGAAGGAGACGTAGGAGACATAAACACAGACTATACAAACGAAGCCCAAAAGCGAAACATTCTGCGAAAGATCTATCCTTGCTGAAGTTGCTCGAGGTCGTCTGAATCCATGACGACGGTTATGGATTTCTTCTTCAGACCACCTGGACTAAATAAGTTGAGCACTACGAAATATTATATCATTTAGATTTAGATTTATGTATATCATTTAGACACTTTCTGGGTGTTCGAATTTTTTTAAAAATCAGAATATATTCAATGTAAAATAGCTGTAATTCTTATAATGTACTCTTACAACATTTAAAATATTTAATTGTGTTACCGAAGTTACATAATAACCATTCTAGATTTGTTCTGAACCGCAAGAGTGAGTTACATAGCGCAAGGTCAATGATATAACAATAAAAAAGGATCACGAATTGTAAAGAAACATGTAGACTACCTCATAGACTTGAATTAATTAAAATATTAATAGTTAATAACATTATTTATTTTTACACCAACCGTGTTATTTTATTAATTTAAATATTTAAAAAGCTTCGAATAGAGAATCATTTTGAAAGAAATGGTACCTATTTTACAAGCATATGGTTTACATAGCAGATTTTTAAAAATTGTGTATACAGGGTGAGTCGAAACGTACTTGCACCTAATTCTTATAAAACTGGGGATAAACCCATCATTTTATGTGTTCATCCAAATACGTAAATGTTTTGATTTCAGTGTTCAGAAACATTGATCCATTTTTGGATTATTCTTACATAATCTTACTAACACGAATTTATTCAAATTGCGGAAACTATATTTGTTTATACAATTCAAAAACAAAATGTTACGTATTTATTATGCAGTATCTCTTATCTAATTTTTTTTTAAATAAATATCAATTTTTATTGTTATAAGGAGATTCGCACCTTTGATTTTATCTAAAAAGATTCGTGTATTTTCTCTTATAAAACGTAGTGTGGTAGATTTTCCAATAACGCAGTTTGGGAATAGTTATTTTCCTAACAAGTGCGCAAAGTGATACTTTTCTGCATGCGACGCAGAGCGGAGTTCCGGCAAGCAGTCAAGTACGGGAAAGACACGAGTTGGGAACAATATTTTTTATACGACCACATACAAATTTATAATTTGTTTCAACATAAAAACTATAAAGGAAATCTACTAATTATTATAAATACACAAGAAAAGGTTGCATAAAATATTGAAACCTAAATTGGTAAGAGGAGTATGGAAAATGGTGTCTGGATGTCAACATTACAAAAACAGAGTAAATGTGCATAGGAGGACAGCAAAAAGACCCACACCTATCAACAGGACAGATCATCAAACAATGCAATAATATACAAATACCTAGGAATTAAAATATCTAAGGAAGGGACACTACACGAAGCAATATCGGACAGAAACGTACGGGGAAGAAGAGCTACTTCCATGCTGAGAAGTATTCTATGGGACAAAACCATTACAATTAAAATAAAAAAAGGATTTACAGCTCCGTCGTGAAAAGCATAATAACATATAATATAGACAAATAACATAGACAAAAGAAAAAAACAAAGAGAAAGCTAAAAGCCACAGAAATCGACTTCTAGAGAAGAGCGGCAGGAAAATCCAGGAGAGAATGAATCCTTTAGACAAGAAATGGGAATACAACACGACACTATTGATGACATTCTAACTAAATAGGGCACGTCCAAAGAATGTCAGAACACAGAATCCCAAAGAAAGTAGTGAACCGAACCCCCAAGGAAACAGAAAACGAGAAAGAAGACCTCGCAGAAGCTGGAGAGACGAAGTGGACAAGGAAATTCGAGAGACGGATCTGGAAGAAGGCCTGTGGATGAACAGAGAGTAACGGCGGTTAGGAATCGGAAGACGTAAAACGTTGTAATATATAATGTATATATAATTAGTAAGGGTAGTACTAACTACAGGTAAAATCAACGAAATGCGATAGTGCTGGAAAGTGGGTGAAAACGCACGGTCGTAGAAAAAAAATTCATCATTCCAAGAAAATTCGTCAAAAAATTCGATTCCCGTTCAAAATTTCGACGAAAAATAAAATATTCATTGAAGAAATAAATATCGGTAATCTCGCCGATCAATAGGAGAGAGCACGCGGGATTGATTATTCAATTATTATTTAACACGAAATGTGCCTCCGATTGAGTCATGAAACTTCCCGAAACGAATTTCACAGTAAATTTTCAAGTTCATAGGTAAAGCGGTGCGATGAATCATCGCTCGTGCTCCAAATACCTCCTACACCAGCGAACAGATGTCAGGCCGGGCGAGAGAACTCTACAGCCGCCTGCCCATTTTAACTTAAGGAATCTCAAATACCGAGAATAACGAGCCGTTTTCGATTAAATCAAGCAAGCGGTATCGAGAAATTGTAATTCCCACAGAGGGGAACACCGTCTCATTGGCTACCTGTTGCTTCGAGTCCCGCCCCTCTACCACACCGAGCTGCACGCCAGAACGAGAATACTTTTAAAAAATCACCCAAACTTAACGAAAAAGTATCAATTTTGTATCGACGGATGGCGCGAAATTATGAAATAATTACATTTTACGATATATATTGCACAAAAAAACTTACGTAAAAGATTTTGTATTGAATATCCATTCTTCCTAATTAGGTACCAAAATTGCGTCTTTTTGCTCTTGGCGTCGATGCTGTTATTAATAATACTACTTGGTGTCGTTTTGGCTGTATAAATTCTATCCGTTGAACTAGTAGTTCTTTTTGGCACTTTGATATCACTCGAACCGCACAGGAAAATCCTAATTTTAGCAGTCCTTTGGTCCCTATCTAACATTCCTTCGGGATACGACTCTTCCATGATTTTGTGCGAATTATCAAACTGATGTTATTATTATTATTATTATTATTGTTACACGCGCGCTTGTTTATCAAATAGAGACTGACTACCTAAGACCGACACAATATCAGTCAGACTGGACAGTTTTAAGCGATACCTCTAACTTAGGTACTATTTCAGAGGAGTGTCGGAGTGTCCATAAAGGCGGGTTTATCAATGAATCCCCCCTCCACCACTCTCTTTCTTTTCCGTCAATGATGAGGTTACGTATAAAGAAATTTGATATGGAACAATCGTGTAACATGTGTATATTGTGTGTGTATGTTTTTACTTAATTGTATATTCCGTTTAAATCAACGCTGCAGGTTCATTATTTTAATATTATTAAATTTTATTTATAATGTTGCTTTCATTTTTGTTTCCAATGCCTTCATTTTCTACTGTAGGACAATCGAAAACAATTCGTTTATCCTCTTTGGCACAAAGTGGTATAGTTTTTTTCCCAATTGCACATTTTTTTATATTTATTAAATTAATTATAGGTACATTTGTTTTTTTCAAATTTAATTTGACGCATATTTAAATTAATTTTAGAAGGATAACAAACATTTTTCTAGTGCCTTGGGACCATGTTACTCCCCCGTGGAATTAATGTTTATTTGTTATAAATAATTAATTTTTATCGAAAATGATTTTTATTTACGTAATAAGAATATTTCGAAAAATGTGGGACATCATGAGAATTATGTGAATTAATTTTTTTAACTATTTTATTTGCAATGCCTTCATTTTCTACTGCAGTAAAATCAAAAACAATTCGAGTATACTCTTTGGCAATGTTTATTTGTTATAACTAATTAATTTTTATTAAAAATAAAATTATTTACGTAATAAGAATATCTAGAAAAAGGTGGGACATCATGAGAATTAATTTTTTTAACTATTTTATAGATAGTAAACATTTCCACAAATGTTTCTGTACCTTTAAATTCGTTTTTACTTAATTGTTTAAAGGCTTTGGATTTATTAATTTAATATTATTAAATTTTATTTATAATGGTGCTTTTATTTTTGTTTCTAATGCGTTTAGTTTTTATATTTACACATTTTTTTATACAGCTTCTTATTAAATTATAAATTTGTTTTTTTCAAAATATAATAATTTGCTTTCACGCAGATTTTAAATTAATTTAAGAAATTTTTTTTTTCTACTTCGTTGAGAATATGTTACTCCCCCGTGAAATTTAGGTTTATTTTTGTGTTAACTAATTTAATTTTTATCGAAAATGAAATTATTTACGTAATAAGAATATTTAGAAAAAGACGGGACATGATGAGAATTATTTAAATTAATTTTTTTAACTATTTTTTAGATATTAGGTATACATTTCCACAAATGTGTAGTATTCAATGGTTTCGTCGAATAAGCATAAAAATCAGAAGGTAGGTACTACAAAAATATACCATATTGTAAAAGAATCACAACAAACACGTAGACGCATTTTACGGCATTAGATTATTTGGAAATTTAGATGACAACAGTCCAATGTGCCCTAAAGATGGTTTTGCAGCCGAAAGCAGTAAAAATTAAAAAAATATATCAAGTTTTTTATTGCTTTGTTTGGGCTAGGTGTAAATATATTTTTGGTTTAAAATAGTTTATTTTTTACAATTAAATATTTAAAAAATTAAATAATTTTGTTAATAGGTAATGAAAAATATTAAAACTTGTTTTTTTTTTACTTAAATAAAACATAGTAAAAATGTATCTACATAGGTAAGTACGTACACCTATATTTATATATTTTTCCCAATTTTGAAACTATAATCAGGCTGAATATCATTTTTACGCCCAGCACCAAATAAATCTACCATCAAAGACCACAAAGTTAGTGAGAGTTGTGCCTATAGCGGCTCTCATCACTTTTAGTCCAAAGCATTAAATCTTGGGTTCTTTTAAAAGATAAACAGAACAATCATTTTCAAAAATATATTTCTGGTCATGTATCTATGCAGCGAAACACTTGTGATGTCTCTTAACGATCTGAAGATGGGTTTGCAGCCGAAACTTATATTTAAAAGAATAATATTATTGATTTTAAAAATATTAAACAAGAGATAATTTTTAAAACTGTACCGTATTTACAACATAAGACACCATTATGAATTCTCTCAAATGTTTCAGGTTTTACCCACAGATCAATTCATTGCGGGTATCTATTCCGATGGTACCACAATACGTAAACTTGCAAAATAAAATGTAAAATTTCAATTGTTTTTTATTTCTGGCTACCATGGTATTTTGTCCATTTTTGAAATTATTTAGGCACATGGACAAGAGATCATTTTTAAAACTGTACCATATGTACAAAATCTTCTTCTTCTTAGTCGTTTGCTCGGTTTCGAACATCATGAATTCCTGTATTGTTTTCTGTGATGGCTTTCCATTTCTGTCTATCTCCTGCCATCATGTTTGGGTGAGGTATTTGCCAGTTAGACCGGTTATAAGATCCATGTATTTTGTAGGCGACTTTCTCTTGATATTTTGCTAGGAACTGTCCCTCCCAAAGTGAGTCTCTCAAGACCATTTCTTCTAACCACATGACCAAAGAATTTGGCTATTGGCTATTTTCTCCGTTACCACAATGCTCATCTCTTCTTAATTCTGAGTTGGTCCAGAATGTATTGGTTGGTTCTTTTCTCAGTCCAGGACGCTTTCAGCATTCTGCTCCGGCAAAACAATTCGAAAGCATCTATCTTCCGTTTATCAGTATTTTTTAAAGTCCAGCATTCTGATCCATATAAAAAGACTGAAAACACCAAGCTCCTGACCAATCTCGTTTTGGTGTTAAGGGATATGTGATGGCTTTTTCGTACTTTGGTTAGTTTGGTTATGGATTCTTTCGCTATTGCGCTTCACCTCTTTATCTCCTCGCTGGATCCTCGCTTGCTCGAGATTTACAACATAAGACACCATTTTAAATTCTCTCAAATGTTTCAGGTTTTACCCATGATCAATTTATTGCGGGTATCTATTCGATGGTAACACAAAACGTAAACTTGCAAAATAAAATGTAAAATTTCAATTGTTTTTTATTTCTGGCTACCATGATATTTTGTCCATTTTTGAAATTATTTAGGCACTTAAAGAAGAGATCATTTTTAAAACTGTACCATATGTACAACATCTTCTTCTTCTTCTTCTTAGTCGTTTGCTCGGTTTCGAACATCATGAATTCCTGTATTGTTTTCTGTGATGGCTTTCCATTTCTGTCTATCTTCTGCCATCATGTTTGGGTGAGGTATTTGCCAGTTAGACTGGTTATAAGATCCATGTATCTTGTAGGCGACTTTCTCTTAATATTTTGCTAGGAACTGTCCCTCCCAAAGTGAGTCTCTCAAGACCATTTCTTCTAACCACATGACCAAAGAATTTAGCTATTTTCTCCGTTACCAGAATGCTCATCTCTTCTTAATTCTGAGTTGGTTCAGTATGGATTGGTTGGTTCTTTTCTCAGTCCAGGACGCTTTCAGCATTCTGCTCCGGCAAAACAACTCGAAAGCATCTATCTTCCGTTTATCAGTATTTTTTAAAGTCCAGCATTCTGATCCATATAAAAAGACTGAAAACACCAAGCTCCTGACCAATCTCGTTTTGGTGTTAAGGGATATGTGATGGCTTTTTCATACTTTGGTTAGTTTGGTTATGGATTCTTTCGCTATTGCGCTTCACCTCTTTTTCTCCTCGCTGGATCCTCGCTTGCTCGAGATTTACAACATAAGACACCATTTTAAATTCTCTCAAATGTTTCTGGTTTTACCCATGATCAATTCATTGCGGGTATCTATTCGATGGTAACACAAAACGTAAACTTGCGAAATAAAATGTAAAGTTTAAATTGTTTTTTATTCCTGGCTACAAAAAAATATTAAACAAGAGATAATTTTTAAAACTATACCGTATTTACACCATAAGACACCATTATAAATTCTTTCAAATTTTTCAGGTTTTACCCATGATCAATTAATTGCGGGTATCTATCCGATGGTACCACAAAACGTAATGTTGCGAAATAAAATGTAAAGTTTCAATTGTTTTTTATTTCTGGCTACCATGATATTTTGTCCAGGCATGATATTTAGAAGAATAATTTTATTGATATGGAAAAATATTAAATAAGGGATAATTTTTAAAACGGTACCATATTGTTACGTTCCGTCCCTGTAGTCTGTCACGACAGCGCGTCGATCACAATTGGGGGACTGCCGGCGCAGCGATTGGAACAAAGGAAAAGACCGGCAAATTTTATAATACTGCGTCTAATGGTTCCGAAATGGTAAAAGTATTATTCGGGCACTTTCAAGAAAAAGGTCCAATAGTTTCGAATGGTGGCGATTCTTCTAGAACGATTATTTGAAAATATAAAAAGGACGGCGGTCGCGATAAAGTTTTAGTTTTAAAGTTAAGTTTAAAGTCGAATATTTTGAAGTTATTATAAAGTGAATATCTAAGTGATTTGTAAAGTAAAATTTATTGTGTAAAAATATTGAAATAAAAATTGTTTAGTTATGTACTGAGAGTTTAAAATTACCGAACCCAAGGAGAAAATATTGTAACAATATTTACAACACAAGACACCATAATTATATTCTTTCAAATGTTTTGGGTTTTACTCATGATCAATTCATTGCGGGTATCTATTCCGATGGTATCACAAAACGTACACTTGCAAATAAAATGTCAAGTCTCAATTGTTTTTTATTTTTGGCTACCATAATATTTTTTCCATATTTGAAATTATTCAGGCACGTAGGTTTCATTCATTTTAACAATCTGTAGATATTTCCATAGACATTCAATTAGTGCACTGTAATAAAATCAGTTCAGCAATAAAATATTTGTCATTAGAAAAGGCATTAAACAATAGATACTTTAAAAAAGTTTACTAAACTAAAATATATATTTATCCACAATCACCTTATAATTGAAGTTTTATCCACACTTATGAACCGTATGAAGTACCACTTTGTTCACTAGTGGAATAATAAAATTACTTTATTTCACTAGTGAAATAATGAAAAATACAATCTTGAATGAATCACATTTTATTTAGGTATTAATTATTAATATTATAACATTAACACTTATATTATTAGACATTGCTTTCTTTGTTTTATCATTGTTTCACTCCGTTTCCATTAATAACAAGCTTGTAGTTGTCATCGGTTTCAGAACGCCTATCGCCTATCGCCTATCGAAGTTTTGATAAATCTCTAGAATCAATGGATTTCGTAATTTCAATGAATGTGATTGTGAATAAAACGTTGTATTGCATGCGTGTTTTAGTTATATTTTATTCGCTTAAGAAAATTAAACGCTCGAGCTAAAACAAAATTTGGATGGGATGGACCGTAAATCACAACCGTAAGAATTTTTTAAATAAAAATGCAAAATTTATGAACTATATTTTTGTGATTAAAATTTTATTAGAAACCCTAAATAAAGCAAAATGAGAATTAGATATATTAAAATTTAATTTTTTTATAGATATGCTATGATTATAAGTAAAAACCCAAACATAACAGCCAATATTATGGTGAACAACACGCCATTGGAAAAAGTAAACAGATTTTGTTATCTGGGATGCAACTTATTTGATACATGGGACCACTCATACGAAATAAGAACTCGTATAGAGAAACCAAGAAATGCCTCAATCCGACTGCGAAAAGTTTTTTCTAATCTTTCGTTGAGCATCGATGTGATCTTTGTGCTGCAATATGGAGCAGAAAGTTGGAGCCTCACTGAAAACGCCTAAGACGACTGGAAGCATTCGAAATGTGGTGATACCGGCGAATGCTGCGAGTGTCATATTTACATCACGTCACCAATGACGCTATTCTGGAAAGAGTTGGGAGAAACAGGGAAATCATCAATACGATTAAATATAGAAAAGCGGCATATTTTGGGCATTTAATGCGCAACGCGAAGTACCGGTAAAAGGCAAAATTAACATCAAGAGAGGACCCGAACGCAGACGCATTTCCTGCTGGCAAAACTTGGAAAGTGGACAGGGTTAACATCTACAGAATTGTTCAGAGCGACAGTGAAGAAAGTACGCTGGGCCAACGTGATCTCCAACATCAATAGACGATAGGCACTAGAAGAAGAAAGAACTGCTGTATTTAATGAGTCCATATTGCAAAAAAAAACCAATACAAATACTTTTAATTTTGTGTATAATATTATTAAAAATCTTCTCTTTTTGAAACGAAAGTAGGTTTATATTTACAATGGCAACCTTCACAAGTGAAATCATAACTTTAAATTTCCTACAATTTCTAGACCTTTAATAACAATTTGTCAACGTTGTGATGTATTAAATTTATTGGCTAACAAAAATGTTATGTCCTAGAATAAATAATATATTCACAAAATATGCTTATTGCTTTACTGATTGTAAATAATATTGGGAAATTTAATTTAAAAAAAAAGTTATATCCTAGATATATATTCGGCGGTAGACAAAAATCGCCACTTGAGTTAAATTTTTGACCTGAAAAGGAACGAGCCCACCCCGGCCCGCAAAATTTATTCAAACGCAATTCGCGACAGCTAGTTTAACGAGTTTCAATCAGCTCCATTTACTGACGTCTGTAGAAAGATCAGCTCCCTTGTAAATTTTCCGAAAACATTGAAAAATTTAATTTTCATGTACTTGATTTTCGAACACTAATATCGCCTGTAATAATGACTTTTTCGATGGATGAACCACACGAAAAAATCTACGGATCAATTGTTTCATGAATTATTTCATTTTTGCGTGCACCTTCTTATGATCTGACCTCGGAGCAATTTTTTCGTGTGGTTAATTCATCGAAAAAGTCTTTATAACAGGCGATATTCGTGTTCGAAAATCAAGTACATGAAAATCGCGAAATGCATTTGAATAAACTTTGCGAGCTGAAGGGGGCTCGGTCTGAAAAGGTATATCCTAAAATCACTCTAATTTTTTTACTTTTAATGCCTCAATTATTACCGATTATTATTAGCCTAACCTAACCTAACGTCCTAACCTAACACCAACAGTACCTGGTGAAGACGGACGTATTAGAAAAGACCCGTTTTATTTACTTTTAAATAAATATTTTCAATACATAAGTAGATCTGTAAAATGTGTTGGGTTTCATTTTTGCGTTTTGTATTATAATTTCCACAAAAATAATCTGATTATTAAAATTAGCTATAGGAAGGTGTCAAAATACAATGCACGTATTTTCCTATAAATAAAAGAGCCGTTAAAAGATCCATGAACGCCGTGGCGACTCTCGGTTGTGGGTGTCCAGGTACCCGTGTAAGACGATTTTAGGACGTGAATTACAGGCGTAGTACTTTTGTTGGCGATTTTGCGAAACACCGATTTTTTTCGTTTAATAAATGTAGGTATGTATCTATCTGTAAGGTTACCTTACCAAACGCCTGGATTTACCGTTATCACTGTGACCTAGTGACGACATTACAAAAAACAAATAAACCATAGAATCGTAATAAAAGTGATTCATTTGTGGCATCTCTCTAAATTTGAACTTTGAACACTATAAATACATAATCTAATCTTATAATCCCACGTAGGTACCTTAACATAAGATTTGCGACTCTCCGATAAGTGATAAGATAATTTAACAGTGCCGTAATTACATAAAAAACTGGATATACGAAGTACAACATAATTTTATCGACCACATAAATTTTGTAACCCCATCTCTAGTCCCTCGATTCCACAGTGAATACTCACAGCAAGGATACAGCTGACAATCCTCAATGACCGCATAATTCTAACATTATTTATTCTACATTTATTGAGAAAAATAATTTACGGGAACGTTTCTATTACCAAAATAATTAACAGGAAGAAATACCTTTTTAATCTCATATAATTAGATGTTCAAATTGTCTTCCTTCTTCTATTTGACAGTATTCATTCTATTATAAAAAGCTGATATGGTATTACGCAATTGCTGATTTGTTATTTGACGAGCTGTTATCAGTATCCTATTTTTCAGTTCATCCCGATTATCAGGTTTGATCTGGTAGACAATGTTTTTTAGATATCCCCAAAGAAAATAGGCTAATAGGCGATAAATCGGGAGATTTGGCTGGCCACTCAATTGTGCCCCTACCTCCAATCCACCTGTCTTGGAAAACTTCATTTAAGTAATTTCGAACAGCAACACTAAATTGTGGTGATGTACCATCCTGCTAAAACCAAATGTCATTAAAATTGTTACCAACTGCATTTCTTATTGCAGGAACTATTTGATTTCTTAAGAGTGGACCAATAACAATGCTGCCGATTATACCTGCCTAAACATTAATTTTTAAAGGCCCGCATTCATCTAGGATTAGTATCATTCCAATATCTACTGTCGTGGCAATTAACTGTACCATTTAACATGAACGTGACTTCATCGGAAAAGACTATCTTACTTGACGTTCTGCATAGCTATACCTTTTGCATTATAGTTTCACAAAATTCCGTTCTGCGATTATAATCATCTACAGATAATTCTTGCAATAGCGTTACTATAAGGATAAAACTTATATTTCTTAATACTGTTACAGACAAATCCCACACTAACATGTTCTTTCCCGAACGGATTTAAAAGAATTTTCCTCAAAACTTTGCATAACGTCCAAGAATTTTTAATCATTAGTTACGGTCTTTGGTCGGCCAGTTTTAGGGCGATTTTTAATTGGACCCATTTCTTCAAAAAGTTTTACAATCCTCCAAACTAACAATGAGAGATAATTCATGACATTTAAAAACGATTAATGGTAGAAAAACCTACTACTTTTTTGACAAACGATTTTTTTATAATTTTAGTTTCAAACCATTGTAACTTTGGAACTATTAAAGGTAGAATTATGCGATCTTGTATTTTTAATTTAATAGATTATGAAAAACTGAAAATATATAGAGGGTGTATTATTTAAAAAATTATGTTAATAAGTTATTTTGTAGTAACAGTGCACCCTGTATATTTCCAATAGACTTATGCATCTTGAATTATTTGAAAAAACTTTTATTCAACATTTTTTTTGTAAACTCAACAGAAATCGATATATTAGTACCTAAATTACGTTACTTTATGTACACACTGTATAAATAAGTAGGGGGAACTTATCAACTTATTATTATATATTATATTTTATTTTATTATATTTTATTATTTATAACAAAAGTTGTGTGTATTAAAATAATTTTAAAAGAAGGCGGGTCGCAAAACATATTACAAGTAATTAGTAGCTGTGTCATATGTTTTTTAATGTTAATTATTAATGTATCAATAAGCAAGTAGTGACAAATCATTTATAGGTCGGTTTGTTAGAAAAGCACAACTATTTTCTTATTTACGTTGCAAATCCTAGAACTCAGAATATCCCACCAACGTAACACAAAATTGCATACCAACAATTATTCATTCTTAAAAAATGTGTAAAGCGGATTTAATTTGGCGCCGTTCGTGATTAAGCACGCGATTATTATGTGTCAAATATTATAAAAAAAAAACACGACAATAATCAATCTTATTTAGGAAAATTACTGTTAATTGTTTATAATTATTGAAATTTTTATTTTAATTGTTTTTGAACAATTTTCAATTTTAATATTATTTAAAATATAATAAGTGTGCATTTATTGACAAACATACGTACATACATATAGTTACGCCTTTTTCCCGTAGGGGTAGGCAGAGACACTTTTCCTTCATCCGTCCTTTTTACGTGTCCAAACCATCTAAGCATTTCTTTATCTATCTTTGTTACCGCATCTTTAACACCACAGAGTTCTCTTATCTCACTATCCTTTACTTTATCCAACCGAGTTACTTCGGCTATATTTCTCAGACTACTCTCCGCAGCATTAATCCTATTCTCATGCTTCTTCTGCCAAACCCAACATTTACTACCACACATAAGTGTAGGAACCAACACACCTCTATGCATAGCCAGCCGTGCTTTTTTGACACTTTCTGACTGTTCATTAAGCTATGCAGTGCACCATTCATTTGTTTTTCTGCCAACACTCTTTACTCAATGTCACTGTCATACTTTCCATCTCTAGGAAGTCCAGATTAAAATTGTCAGGATTAAAGGTATTTAAGGTTATGTTCTCAAAAAATGAGTTTTTGTACATCCTGTACATGACCTCAATTGTAGCCAAAAAACTACTCATTTTTGAGAAGAAAACCTCAAATATTTTAAAATCTTGTCGTCATGGACCAATTCTAATCTCGAAATACTTTGGAAATGACCCCCAAAGTTTTATTAATTTTTTGTTGTATTTAACTACCTCCTAGGTATTATCTATTTATGCATTCGTTAATTATAAATGGGGAATTTTGTAGAATTTAACTTTGTAGAACCAATTTAGCATTTGCAATTGTAGCATAAAAAAATTAAATTAATAATGCAATTCTTAATATCTCTTTTTATGCTAACACTTTGGTATTATTACACAAAATAAAATAAAAATGTACAAGTATTTATTTTTTTTTTGTAATATTATTAAAATTTAAGAGACATTAAATGTTGTTTGCAGATTTACTGGAAATTGTTTAATTAGTAAAATTAACAAATTATTATTATGTCTATGCATTTATCGAATTCATGGATAGGAAATTAAATTAACTTTCAGTAAATAATTTTTTTTGTAACAGGATAGGTAACCAAAAATATTCATATCAACAAAAATGTGTCACAAATTCCTCCCATTCGTTTGGCGCCTTAAACTATTTATGATTAATCAAATCGTCTGTCATCGACGTCCGAACCGATCGCAGATCGTTAACATCTATACCAATTTATTTCCGAAATTTCGGTGAAAATGATTCATTTTGTTTTTAAAACGAAATTAAAAGTAGGGCGCGCATTCAAAAAAACATCGAAACATTCTTTTTGAGTGAGTACAACACGAATACTTCCTATTTTCTTTCGTTTCAAGGTGATATCTACGAATAATTTTTTTTATTTTGTATATGTAAATGTTAAAATATTAATAACCCCATTTATATTTGGATTAATTTGAATGTAAATTTACGATTTTTAGTATTTATTGCAAGGAATTGAAACTTTCATGGCGATAAAAAAAATATTACATAATTTGAAAGTGAAAAGACGACATCCTCGCAAAACAGAAAGCCGAATCTGCGTTCACAGGACCAGAACCAGTCTTTGGAGTCACCATAAGTGCTGTCAAAATAATGATACCCACATGAAAACTCAGACCAACTACAACTGCCTTATTTACTCTATTCTTCTTCTTTTTTTCTTCGTTTTCTCTCTACTCAGGAAGGTCGTAATTACGGTTTACTCTTTGTACAATATTCCGCCATCTTTTCCTGTTCCCGGATTCACTTGTTACTTGTGTTATCTTGCTGTTGGTCCACCTCATCGGCGATCTTCCTCTTGGTCTTTTTCCTTCCATTTTTCACTGTATCACCAGTTTTTCTAGTTTGTTATCATCTCTTCTATTAAGGTGGCCGAAAAATTTTAGGATTCTAGTAAAGACAATCTGTGACAATCACCATGGGACATGTAGTATTCGCCTCCAGCACCTCATCTCACATGCATCATCTATCCTGTTTATTAATTGTCCATATAGTAGTACTGGGAATACCAGTGTTTTTATTATTTGCCACTATCCATCCATGTTCTTTGAAGTTCTTTTACGGTTCGTCAGGCATTTTCTCATCTTCTGTTTATTTCTTTTTTGCAGGCACCACCGTTTGTAATGAGTGCTCCTAGGTGTATAGACGTAGGTGTATAGGCTGTATTGGTGTTGTTGCCTCGGTCTATAATCATGATTTTTGTTTTGCTCATGTTGATTTCCAGCTCATAGCTATCACTTTCTGTTTTCAATTTCTGCACCAGGCCTGTAAGTTCTTCTGCAGTTGATGCTAGCAAGACAGTGTCGTCGGCATATCGTAGGTTGTTTATGGGTGTTCCTCCTATAACTATACCTCCATTCCAGTTTTCTAGCACTCTCCGCATTATGTATTCTGTGTATATATTAAAGAGGATTGGCGAAAGTATACAACCTTGTCTCGCTCCTTTGAGAGGTGTTTATCTGTTCGTACTCTTCCTTACTATTTTTGTATAATTGTTGTATCTATGAGTTTAGATGATAAGGGACTCCCATTTCGCGTAGGATGATCCAAAGTTTTTTCCATTTTATACTGTCAAAGGCTTTACGATGGTCAACGAAGCACATGTAAATTGGCTTTTTTATTATTGGTTTTATGAAAAAAATTTATTCTTGATAAAAAGTTCTGCATGGTTTAAAACTTATAATGCCATCAGATATCAATTTTTTTAAGGCATATACGAGATTTTTTAAAAAATAGAAATTTTACTCAAGAGTAAAGTACCTTTTTTACAATACAGAAGTTATAAAATAAAAAAAATTTTAATTAAAAGTTATATTCAAATATGCAATTACAGCCATTTAGCATGAAAATTCAGGTTTGGTGATTATTTACGTTTTACATTATAAATAGATAAAATATCAAATAAGTGTGTTGAAATTTTAAAAAAAATTAAGTTTTTCATTTGATTCGTGACCTAAATTTTTTTAAAAACTTTCTTTATTAGTAGTTCACAAAAGTGGTAAACTTTTTACTCCCTTCTTCATTTGTGATAATAAGGACTATAAGGATTACTATTTTGCTACGGTTCTTGCACACATCTTTGCTTTCTCTACTTTCCTCAGTGCCGCAGTGTTGGTACTTTTGACCTGGCCTTTCTTCAAAACAATGTTTATCTGATCGAGATATGTTCGTCGAGGTCGACCTCTACCGACTTGTCCATTCACACTCGCCTTATAAATTTGTTTCGTCAATCTTCCTTTTACGTTTCCAAACCATCTAAGCATTCCTTTATCTATATTTTTAACCACATCTTCTTTTACAACACAGCGTTCTCTTATCTCACTATTCTTTACTTTATCCGACCGAGTCACTCCGGTTATACTTTCAGACTACTTATCTCCGCAGCATTAATCCTATTTTCATGTTTCTTCTGCCAAACCCAACATTCACTACCATACATAAGTGTAGGAACCACCACACCTCTATGCACCGCCAGTCATACTTTCCATCTCTAGTAAACTTTGAACCCAAGTACACAAATTCATTTACTTGTTCCACTCTTTCTCCCTCAATCGAAACCCCACAGTTTGTCATGCTTTCTTCTCTTTCAAAAACCATTACTTTCGTTTTGCTCACATTTATTTTCATCCCTTTGATTTTCAGGGAATCATGCATAACATTAACCATCGCCTGCAACTCCTCTTCAGATAAATCAAATCATTCATTTTTAATCCATACGCACTCTCTTTCAGATCTTTTAAACAATTGTCCATGTATAAGTTAAACAGCCATGGCGAAGCCACACATCCCTGTCTCACACCTTTTTCGATGTTAAACCAGTCCGTGCAAGCTCCGTTTATCCTGACACAAGCAGTGGAATCCTCGTAAAGTGATTTCAGTGCTCGTATTAAACTACCACTTACCCCATACATAGACAATGTAGACCACAATTCACTCCTCACGACTCTGTCATAGGCCTTTTCCAAGTCTATTTCCCCCTTAAGGTGTGATGTAATTTATGGATGGCCATTAGAAGGACATAAATGGTGTTCGGTTTTGGGAAAAGTAACGTCAATATTAGTTCATTTATTTATATGGAAAAAAATTTCCTTTATTTTTTATTTTTATTAAATTTCAGGAACTCATTTCACAATCGAATTTCTTAATACATTTTTTCAGGCGTTTTCTTTAGTAGGTGTTATAGACCATTTTTATCGATATTACATGAATTTTTCACTGTACCAATATTATTTTTTTTTAATATCATTATTATTTCGTATAACCAAATAATCTTTTGCGTAAAGTAAAAAAATCTTAACGACTTAACAATTTTTGCTTAATCACTGACAGGGAATTCCCTAGTCTTTGGTGGTAATTGAAATTAAACTCAGGTGTATAATTATTAAGTTGCCGAGGTTTTAGTACGGTAGAACTATATAAACTAGAAGCTTTAATTTATTATTATACAAACACAGTTCTTAAAATAAATGTAATGCATACATACAAATAAACAGTAAACAAGGACTCTAAAGAAGGAAGCATAACTTTTAAATGATCTTCGAAAATTTGACACTTACGCGCTAATATCCCCCTTCCTTCCACTTGCTACGGTTCGTACAAACATCTTTTGCTTCCTCTACTTTCATCAGTGCTCTCATACATGCTCTTCGGTTGTTGGTACTTTTGACCTGGCCTTTCTTCAAAACAATGTTGATCTGATCGAGATATGTTCTCCGATGTTGACTTCTACCGATTTGCCCATTCACACTCGCCTTATAAATTTGTTTCGTCAATCTTCCTTCATCCATCCTTTCTACGTGTCCAAACCATCTAAGCATTCCTTTATCTATCTTTGTGACCACATCTTTTTTTACACCACAGCGTTTTCTTATCTCACTATTCTTAACTTTATCCAACCGAGTCACTCCGGCTATACTTCTCAGACTACTCATCTCCGCAGCATTAATCCTATTTTCATGCTTCTTCTGCCAAACCCAACATTCACTACCATACATAAGTGTAGGAACCAACACACCTCTATGCACCGCCAGGCGTGCCTTTTTTGACACTTTCTAGCTATTCATAAAGCTATGCAGTGCCTCATTCATTTGTTTTCCTGCCAACACCCTTCGCTCAATGTTACTGTCATACTTTCCATCTCTAGTAAATTTTGAACCCAAGTACACAAATTCATTAACTTGTTCCACTCTTTCTCCCTCAATCGAAACCCCACAGTTTGTCATGTCATTTCAAAAACCATTACTTTCGTTTTGCTCACATTTATTTTCATCCCTTTGATTTTCAGGGAATCATGCATAACATTAACCATCGCCTGCAACTCCTCTTCAGATAACGCTAATATGACTTGATCATCGGCGTCAAGAAGGCATTTGACGATCAAATCATTCATTTTTAATCCATACGCACTCTCAGATCTTTTAAATAATTGTCTATGTATAAGTTAAACAGCCATGGCGAAGCCACACATCCCTGTCTCACACCTTTTTCGATGTTAAACCAGTCCGTGCAAGCTCCGTTTATCCTGACACGAGCAGTGGAATCCTTGTAAAGTGATTTCAGTGCTCGTATTAAACTACCACTCACCCCATACATAGACAATGTAGACCACAATTCACTCCTCATACGTTATATCCCTTTATCCACTATCAAAGTAAATACAGTACCTACGGCAATAACGTATTTTGAAAATGAGTTGTTAAGCCATCCCATTCTTCCGTTATTTACGTGACAGATATCAGTAACAATTATAACCTCATAAATGAACTTTGTGATAGTTTAATAATTATTTACGATTTTTTTTATTTAAACTGCCTATTCGTCCTTTAAATTTACTATGGAACAAATGATTGACAACATCAAAGATAGGTTAGGTACAATACTTGCTGTGACGTTAGCGACTTCTCTTCAATTTCCACAATGTTGCCATAACATTTAATTTTATGAAATGTTTTCATTTCATATTTAAAAAAAAAGTGGTAAAATTGGTAAAAACTTTAGACTTACTCATATTTTCTAAATTTTACATGTATTTATCATAGACTTTGGAGTTTACGATAAAACTTAAATATAAATGTTCTACAGGCGGCACCATGGCAAAATCAATATCTTTTACTAAGGGAACGTTATTTCAACTCTAATAACGTAAAGCAATATCGGTTAATAACGTTATCCCTTATTTTAGCGCTATTGCGCATGCGATGAATAACGGATAAAGTATATTGCTGTTCAAATAGGTGGCTTAAAATCTCCCTAATAGACAAAGCTAAAATTATAATCCCCGAGAAACGTATGAATGTGATGTGAAGAAATGCACAACACAGAATATCCGCATCTTGTGCATTTCAACATTATTTCCATCCGACTAAGATGATTCACTCCTACAATGCAAACGACCTTGAGAGTATAATAACATCGCACATCGCGCGTCGTGTTCAAAGCTGAAGGCGAATGTTTTCAACTACTTTCCTTGTGTAATAAAACGGATGTAAGAGAAGTCGATTGAAATTTTGATTCGATTGACCCATAAAATATGGTTCCGTTATCCGTCGAATTACCTAAAATGTTATGCAATATTATTATACACATACCGGACTAACAGATGTGGAGGAATATTGCGTCGTGATCCGGCTGACTTTATTTCGTTTTTTATTTGAACTCGACAAATTTGCACAAACTGTTGTAAGTAGTTTCGCGACCTCCTAATTAGCCAAAAAATTTAGTGAATATTTCGCGAAATAATGCACAAATAACCAAGCTGTTCTAAAGACCCTTATATTTAAAGAGTAACAGGTGGGAGAAAAAAAATAAAAAATGAATTCAGTAAATTTTGACTAATTTTTTTATTAATAATGTCTGTTTAAAATAATTTGATATCATTGTTTGTGGTGTTCTTTAATTCGATTCCCTAGCTGTAACTTTGAAATTGTTTTATTGCTGATGTGACAAAGCGGTGACGGGGTAAAAGCCACTTGGGCCCCTAACTAACATGAAAAAATGAGGCTCCTCTTCGGAGACGTTTAAAAGATGAGTCGGGAAATTTTGATTGCCACCTTCCTTCTTCAATAGAAATGTGCTTTATTGCCACTGGACAAAAAATTTCTAGAGTTGATATATTAAAGAAAGAGATCTATCGAAGGTCCCGACGAAGCGGATGTCGAGTGCCAATTTAAACCACATCTGTACTTCATGTTTACGTATTTCCGCTTACGAATATACGAGTGAACTTCTTTGTTTATTGTCAAGCAGGGTTATTGGGCAACTATGTTTTTTTTGACGTTTCATCCTATTCCGACTGATTTAACCGGAAGTAGCCCCTAACAATAATAATTCAAATCTATACGGGTACATATAATTTGGTTTCCATAGTGAGATTTACCTGATTTTTAAGTGTAATTTGGTTCCCGACATTTTTAGTTCACCTGGTGTCCAAGGGTAATTTGGTTCCCGGAAAGAAAAATCATTTTAACCAATTAAAGCATTTGTTTATTTGTGGCAGTAAAAGTAAAAAAAATAGCCTAAACTGACCTAACGGCCTAACCTAACACCAGCAGTACCTTTATTGAATGTGACTGAGCAAGCACGATTCAAAAACAAAACTGACTGTCACAGAAGCAATACAATGCACAACATCAATTTTTGGTTTTCCCAAATTTCACTTACACGAACAAGGGATTACTCAGGTAGTCCCCGGAAACCAAATTTTTGGGACTGGGAACTAAATAACATAAAATTATCAAGCATCTCAAATAACTTTTTAATTTATTACCTGATATGAACCAAACCACCAACACCACTCAATACTTGCCACAGAGAAAGACATATAGCGTCCCCCTTTTACCTAAACGCGACCCCCCTCATAAGTCCTGATCCTCGGGTTGAGAAATAATGAATTAGTATATTTTATAAGAAGAAATCTTCACAATATCTTTTTAAAATAAAGACCCCTGTAATTAATTGGTGGTAATAAAATGTGAATCAGCGGACACAGAAAAAAAATGAGTAAATTTTTACTATTTTTGTTTATAAGGTACTAAGACTAATTTAAGGTTATTATATGTGGTGAACTTTTTCAATAAAAAATGTGTTTAAATTGATGTAATCTTCGGTCGTAGAAAAAATAATGAATCCAACACACGATCGTAGGAAATTATATCGCTCTAGTTGTGAGATGTTGAACAGATTTATATAATAATGTGATGATTGTCGAAAGTGATCGGAACTATTAGTATTAATATTTATTTGTGGTTCAAAAACCAGTTCAAAGTGAGGCCGACAATTTTAAACACCAATTTTCCATTTACGCCTATTCCATATTTCCTCCATTGTTGCGGCACAGATAAAGAAAGTAATTTACTGACCAGGTGTCGATAATTTCGTGGGTTTTGTTTGATCTTGAACTAGTTAGATGTTGTCGTGTTGGTAGGAATGACTTTTTTTTCGATATATTTTTTGAAATTGAAATTAATATCACAAAGTGTGGCGGCGCGACTGTTGTTGATTCTGTTATTTTCGATTTCTTTGATTGCCGATATCAAAGGATAATAATTATTGATATCATCTTTACCGACAATACTAAAAAAATGAATAAATCAAACTTATATGGTGAAAGGCTTTAACACTTCGATGTGAGTGATTTATTTTTTGAATTTATATTATTCTTGACACCAATTTGTATTTTGCTAAAAGACCATTACACCTGTATCTTTCTAATGTATATTGATATTTTTATTCCTTTACATGGTTTATGAAATTGGTCACCAATGGTGTAACGTAAATATTTTGTAACGATCACCAAATATTTATCAATCGGAAAATGTATTGGAATTCTTCTTCTTCTTCTTTCTTCTTGACTTTAGACGAATCGCCTGTTTATTTTTCGTCAACTTGCGTATTGCTCTGCATTCAAGTTGTCGCTCCATCTCTTTCGAAGAAGCCCTACGCTCCTGCGCTCCCGTGGTGATTTATCACGAGCAATTATTACTATTCTCCTGTCGTCCATCCTATTTATGTGTTCATTCCACTCTGATGTTCTGTTTGATACCCAGCCATAAATGTTTTCTAATCAACATGTATTTCTTATACTTTCACTTCTTTCACTGTTAAAAAGTGTTTTACCAGTAATTCTGCGAAGTAAATTGGTTGTTTTTAATAGTCGTTTAGTTTTCGATGTTTCTGGTCTAGTTTCTGCCGAATATGTTATGATAGGTCTTACTGTTGTTTTTTAGATTCTAGTCTTGGCCTCAATTCCTATGTGTTTATTGCACCATATTCAAACACCCTGCTATTCTTGTTGCTTTCGTTGTTTGTTCCCTTACTTCTGCCTCAACATCGCCAAAGCCCGAGAGTTCCACGTCGAGGTACTTAAATTTTATTTCCTGCTGAATAACTTCTCCATCTACCTCCAGTTTACATCTGAATGGTGTTTTTGATATTGTCATACACTTTGTTTTTGTGGGAGATATTATAATGTTAAGAGATTTAGCTGTACGGTGAAATGAGTGTAGGAGTCTCTGTAAGTCGTCTTCGTTCTCTGCTATCAGCACGGCGTCGTCGGCATAGCACAAAATTCTTACCTCTTCATCTCCCATGTTATATCCTAAAGATGTGAAACATCTTTCAGTTGGACGCAGTCGAAGGCTTTGGTAAGGTCGATGAAACATATGTAGGCTGGCGTCCGTGCAAGACCTTCTCAAACTAAATCCCTGTTGTTCATCTGCC
Source organism: Agelastica alni (assembly GCA_950111635.1). NCBI lineage: Eukaryota > Metazoa > Arthropoda > Insecta > Coleoptera > Chrysomelidae > Agelastica > Agelastica alni. Next base: position 16,192,805 of record OX467711.1, read on the forward strand.
AGCGAGATGAGGCTGTTAATTTTGTTAGTTATTACTTTTGTTGTCAATTTCAATGTGGTGCTCAAGAGGTTGTAGTTTAAAGGGTATTTTATTGTCACCCCTTTTTGAACATAAGGATAGTGGTGCTGATTCGCCATTCATCTGGGATTTTGTGGTAATGAAGAATCTTTCTAATTAGTATTGTCAATTCTTGTGTGAGTTTCTGTCCGCCGTATTTGAGCAGTTATTCCTTCTTGTCCAGCCTATAGAAGTCGTTTTCCATGCTTAACAGTTGGTATTGGTAATGCACTTGGTCATACACTTGTGAGTCTAAGCTGAATCGGGACTTTAAACAATCCCCGAGTAAGCTTCTCGAGTTGGACAAGAAAGACTTGAAACTGGTGACGGGACTCCTCCTCACTGGACACTGCCCTCTGGGATATCACCTGAAAAAGATGGGCAAAACAGAGAGTGATGGTTGCCGCTACTGCGAGAACTTCGCTGAAACTGCAGAAAATTTGCTTTGCGAATGCCCAGCGCTTTTCTGCAAGAGGCTTAAGTTTCTGAAAAGGGGCCTTCCTAAAGCCCTTCGATGTCAGGAACTTAGCTCCTAGGAAACTGATAAACTTTGTACGAAGTCTCGGAATCCCGGGCCTCGAATAGATTAAGGGTTATGCACAAAAGATCTGATAGGTCTAAGTGCTTAAAAGGCAGCATAGCCTTCACGACCCCCCTTACAATCTACAATCTACACTACTATAAATTTATAGTCATACCGTACTTAGGAAAACCACGGCTATTATTAATAAAATAAAAACTAGCTTTTAAGACTTAAAATATTTTAACAAAAAATGTTTCATCAAAATTAATCTTGTGGTTTTTGCGTGATGCTCAAAAACAAATAAAAAATTCAAGAATCGGTGATTTGGAGTCAGAGACATCTAAACAACAAATCTTAACCTTTTTATGAAAATATCTTTATTGCACAGATATACTATTTTAAAATAATATAATAATAAAGATTGTACTTTTTTAGAAGATGCAAATTGTCATATAAACTATCTTTTGACACTGATAGTAAAACATTATTACAAAACGGTGTCATTCTACTGTTCCCCGATTTTAAAGACTCGGCAAACAGGTTTTAACACATCCAATATGTAAACAGTCTTAACAAGAAAAGAGTGACTGATGCTAAGAATTTCTATTCATTTTGCATTCGCTCGAAATCACGTGGCAAAACCTTGGTGAACCGAAACATCTGAAAGATTTACTACCTGCTTGATATAAACAAGTTACAACAAGATAATTGTGCATTAAGGCGGTCAAATCAATATTTAGAAATATTATCAATATTGTTATTCGATTTAGATAAAACCGGTGCACAAAAAAAATTATGTTAAAAAATTTATTAAAGAAACCAAAAAGAATAAAAAAAGTCTGCGATTATAATATAAAACATCGCTTTAAAAAAATCTGCGTTTTAAAACTCTCAACATTATGTATCTCACGTAACGGTCATATATTTTGACTGGTTTTATATATTTATTTACAAACAAATAAAAATTGAAATGCTCATCGTAAAACGTAAAATAAAACTTTACGACTCCAGCGCTCATTAAGTTAATTATTTTAATAATCCAAGCGCGATATTACTTTTATGTTGAACGTTGAAAATTAGTGTGAAAATATGAATAACTTAACTTTACGACAAAAAAGTATTTATCTTAATTATTGACAATCATTTTGCAATCAATAATGCCACTATATCTAATTCTATTAATAATCAACTTATTTAATTTTTTTATAAAACCAATCTAACGGCACCGCTGTTCGCGCCACTTTCTTTATTTTCGATAATAAATCGGCGCTACGATCACGGATTAATGTTATTTTAAATTAATATTAGTTTTTTTTTGAGTTCTTATCATTTTGATAAGAGACTTGTTTGTCACACTGCAATTTTAGCGGACAATGCGAATGACCTCCAACATAGACCTATTATCCAGAGAAGATGCAAATTCCCATTAATAAAACTCTGTTTGTTTTGTCGCGATGATTACACGAGAGTGGCCATGAGTATGACAAATAATACCAATCAATTCTCTTTGTCCCGTTCTCGTGCTGGCAACGCTGTAACATTATTGTGGACTTATGGCCACGATTGTGACGTACTCTTTGTTCAAAATGAGAATACATCTATCGGGTAATATTTAGTTTTTTATGAGAATATATTTATGAATAGGTGATACTCAGTTTTTTATCTAATTGAAGTGTTGTAGTCAACTAAAAGTATTTTTCTAAACCCCAAAAGTTGGGCGCCAAATTGTGTTACCCTAACTAAACTGTTTTTCTAAAGTTTCTAAACTTACTAATTCCCCAAATTTTAGGCGACAATTTTGTGTTACGTTAAAGTTTTCTTTCTAAAGCCAATTGTGTGTAGGTAATGCTATAAGTTCCTTTTTTAAAATTAAATTATTCCAACTCAAGAGTTGCTAATTGAGTAGCGAACGGTTTTACTAATACCCGTTAAACTAAATTATTTTATCAAATTAAAGTACTGAAAAGGAATTTTAAATAATTTGACCCAACTGTCTGAAATGAAAAAAAGACTTAAATAATTATCATAAATATTAATTGTACAAATAAAATTTGATGTATTTTAAATTTTAATTATAATGTTCAAACTATTTATTAACAGCTAAGTAACCTCAAGGAAAAGATTAAAATATACTCGGGGTTCCGTGACTCCTTGATTTTTTGATTGGATTAAATTTGAGGTGATGTATACAGATTTCTTATGAAATACAACTATGAAATGGATCAGGAAAGTATTTAGTTCTTTAAAGAGGGAAATACCACTGAATAAGTGACGAAGAAGACGGACGCCAACTCAGGATTCTGTATGGCACTTAAAGAAGAATTACGCTTTGATTCGAAGAATAATTCGCTTCGTATTTCAGTAAATTTTACATTATTCTTTCAATTTTTGTCTGATAACAATTCGCCTCCTTTAATTTAATTATTTTACATTAACGTTTTTTTTTGGCATTCTCATTTTCATTTTGTTAAAACCGGTACGCGTTCAGTGTAAAATCACATTATTTAAAAGTACTAGTTAAACCGCGACAATTTTGACAATTTTTGTTTTCAACATACATACATATTGTTACAATTTTTAGTTCTTCCGTGGGTTCGGCGATCAAAACTCTCGATACAGTAACAAAACAATGTTTATTCCAATGCAATAAATTCTAATTTTATTATTCACTTAGATATACAACTTTTTATAACTATTTACATTTCTTAATTCATAAACACTTTTAAAACTAATACTGTCGCGGTCGCTGTCCTTTTTTTTATACCTATATGAATAACCACGAGAAGGGTCCAGTAATTTCTCGAATTATCCATTATCTTCTATGCTCATTAAATATTCACCCTAGATTCGGTCAGCGCCGTCGGCAAGAATGACAGAGACGGACTCAATAAAATCTTAACAATATAGTTACGTCTTTTTCACCTATGGGTTGGCAGAGACCACTTCCTTTCACTTGCTACGGTTCTTACACACATCCTTCGCTTCCTCTACTTTCTTCAGTGCTCTCACACATGCTCGTCGGTTGTTGGTACTCTTGACCTGGCCTTCGAAGTGTGAAGATATTTACAAAAAAGAGGTACGATATGGTGCTTAAGTGTCCCCGAGTCCAAATAACTGGTTTTTGAATTTTTCGTTACGTCTGTTTGTTTGTTGTTAATTGTTTAAAAACTACTAGAACAAATTTTAATAAAACTTTGTACAAACTGATGATTAAACTTAAAATCGGTGTTTATTTGATCTTGCTACAACGAAGAGAAACAAAGGGATAAAAATAAAACCATATTTTTTTACAACCAAGAGCAACCAATTTAGGGTGAGCACCCATTTAAAGTATATTCATATTATGCAGCTTTTTGAATTTTTGTGAAACTATAGTAGTGGTATGGTATAATACTATGCCAATAGTGTCGATGCATGTCGTTAAAATCGTGCTTTTTTTGGTTTTTGGTGAAGTTAAAGTAGTAGCAGTGGTTTTAACGCGCTTCCTATATTTTTTCCTGTTTTTTCTCAATGCTCAATACTTTTTTTACAATCAAAGACTACAGTCCATGCTGACTCGCGGGCACAAGCTGGTATTTAGTAAGAACAGTCAGCTTATTTATATTACATTAGCTCAAAAATGATTATCTTGTCTAGAAGATTACAAGAGACCTACCAGACTTGCCACACAAGTAGCCAAGTTGTAAAGAAATTAACAAGTATTGGTTATTCCATTAGAATTATTTAAATGACATACAAACAAAGCTCTTTACGAACTCATTGAGGTCGAATACCTACTGAAAAGTTTAACACCGACTGTTTTAAAGAAGACATATAATTCGATACGCTTTCGGTAAATGTACCGTTCAAGAATGAATGATAAAAGATATTTGGAAGCGTCTAAATATCCCCTGTCAATGTACCAAATAACTTTATTTGTGACACGGTACTAGTTTATGATTATTTATGGTTCGAATCGGTTTTATGGTACTTTGGTCGTTTGCGCATTCATTGTCACTTCGGTGGGCTAGAAATTTTCAGATTGCCAACAGTGCATTCTTATTCATACCTTTTTTACACCATTTTAAGTAGACATATTAGTTGTCTTTTATGATAGTTACGTATCCTTGGTAAACCTTTTGGTTTCTTTCACAAAATAAATCACATTGTCAACGAGATCCGTTAGGAAGTAGCGAACGTTGAGCGTTTTAAATATTTATTACGAACATCCATCAAAAGTATGAAAGGACATTTTATTTCACGAATACCAAGGTTTTTCGTGTATATTAAAGTATTAGTCCGGGAGGTAGCGTCAAATTTTCATGGGTGATTTTACTGAGAATATCCATCCATCCTGTTATACCTTAGTTTTCTCTCTAAAAAAGGCTGAAAATTATATACTCAATAGTAATCAGTTTGAGAATCATAAAAAATCCTGTTAGCTGATGCTCAGGTGTGATTAAACCTGTTAGCTGTGAAGGCTTTTGTAATGTTTTTGAGAGGAAATTTCCATGTTATAATAGCTGGTCCAGATCCGTGACTTAAGATTGTGAGAGGCTGCGGATCTCGCGAGAAAATAACAATTTTCGAAGTATTTTACTGAAGGTTATAATTTGCAGATAGCTGATTGATTGATTTATAATCGGGAAAAAACATGTTAGCTGCATAATTTCTGTGATTTAATTTGTTAGCTGCGCGTATGAATTTTATAGGAAAATCTTGAAAATCGGACCATTTTACCGAGGCTGAAAATTATTTACTTAATAGTAATCAGTTTAAGAATCATAAAAAATCATGTTAGCTGATGCTCAGGTGTGATTAAACCTGTTAGCTGTTAGCTGCGCTTCCTTTGTGCAGTGCGCTGTTGGGGCATTAATGTGTTCGCTGATCAGATTCACTTCAATATTAATTCATGTCTCATCATGTTCACCAACCTTTTTTTTTACTTTATAATGAGGATAAATGCACTATTAATCTACATCAGATTGATAAAAAATTAGTCGATTCCTGACTGCAGCGAACACAGTAATGGTTCGACTGCGCGCTGCACAAAGGAAGCGCAGCTAACAGGTTTAATCACACCTGACATGATTTTTTATGATTTTTAAACTGATTACTATTCAGTATATAGTTTTAAGCCTCGGTAAAATGGTCCGATTTTCAAAAAATTTCCTACATATTCATACGCGCAGCTAACAAGTTAAATCGCTGATATTATGCAGCTAACATGTTTTTTCACGATTATAATTTACCCATTCGGCTATCTAAAAGTTATGACCTTCAGTAAAATACTCCGAAAGTTGTTATTTTCTCGCGAGATCCGCAGCCTCTCACAATCTTAAGTCACGGATTTGGACCAGCTAACATGGAAATTTCATCTCAAAAACATAACAAAAGCCTTCACTAGAAAATTCAGCCTCAGTAAAATCGTCCGGTGAAATTTGACGCTACCTCCCGGACTATATTAACATAACTGAAAGTGTTTCTTTAATTTAAAAAAAATGGACTGTCAGTTTCAATTTTTCGCAATAAATATAGTATTTTAATTTTTTAATATACTTGTGTGGCTCATTCTACATGAAATTCTTTAAAATAAAAATATCGCATGTTCCCAACAAACGATGGCCGCGAAAGCCTCTCACAATATGGAAGTTGCGTATTATTGCTATGTTTCGTAACATGAGTTATAAATATAAAAAGAGTACACAAAATGCAAAACTGTCTTTTAGTGTTAGGTTGGGCATTAAATTTGACTGATATCGTGTAATCTTGACCAACTGTATAAACATTCGCTTGACTCTTTGAAGCTTTACATCTCCAGACCTCAACTCTTTCCTGAAGCTGAATTTGAAATTATTTACCACTAACAAATCTCTTCCTGACTTACTGGTAAATATTGAAACACTGTACTCTTAGATAAAATGAAATTTCACTGGCATAAAGTACCAGGACAAAGACAAGCGAAAAGGCTAGTAAGCCTTTCGCCAAGGAAAGCTAAACAGATTCTCGAGTTAAAAAAGAAAGACTTGAAACTGGTGACGGGACTCTTCACTGGATACTGCCTTCTAAGGTATCACCTGAAAAAGATGGGCAAAACAGAGAGTGATAGTTGCCGCTACTGCGAGAACTTCGCTGAAACTGCAGAACATTTACTTTGCGAATGCCCAGCGCTTTTCTGCAAGAGGCTTAAGTTTCCGGAAGGGGTCTTCCTAAAGCTCTTCGTATGTGAGGAACTTAGCTCCCAGGAAACTGATAAACTTATTACGAAGTCTCGGAATCTTGGGCCTCAGATAGATTAAGGGTTATGCACAAAAGATCTGATAGGTCGAAGTGCTTGAGAGGCAGTATAGCCCTCACGACCTCCCCCCTAAAATCTACAATCTACGATCTAGGCCTCTTAGGTATCTGCCCGACTCAGTAGATACTGTATCTGAGACAAAAGTATCTCAGATAAGGCAGAGTTTACATTTACCCAAAACATCTTCCCCTTTTTGAAGAATTATTGACTTCAATGTAAACAACAAAGTAATTTGATGTGTTTTTTCATAGTTCCTTTGCCGGTTGTGCTAGCTAATTAAAACTGCAAAACATCAGCAAATGACAAAGATAATTTTTTTTAGACAATTATGTAGTTACTTATCTCGGGTAGGTTGTTGTTACTTTGAATCGGTATAATTGACCAACGGTAAATTAAAAAATGAATTTCTTTTGGTAGTTAATCATAAATTGATTGCATTTTCGAGTAATCGTCTGCTTGATACATCAATTACGCTGTTATTATGTAATAAAAAGTGGTCGATATGGAATTTTAACTGCTTTATTCATTTATTATGTTTTGCTTTCATTTTGCAACGATATAATATTTTACTAATAAAATAGAATCTGGTAAAAATATACACCAAATTACACATTTGTGGTTAATAAAAAAAATTAAATAACATTTTAAAATAATTTTTAACAAAATTATTTAATCATTAAAAACCTGTACTGTTTCTATTTTAATTATTTGTGTTGATTAAAAAGTTAATTTTTTTTGCACGTCATTAACTAAAATAAAGGAAAAATACTGGAATTATATTAAAAATAAATAAAAGAATTTTACTAAATTACATTTGGGAAAACCAAGACAGGTACTCACAAAATAAATATTTTCTTATAAGTGATTCAGTTAAGCGAGGAAAGATAGCACAAAAATAGGCCTAACTTTTTATTTTCCATGCAACACCTACTTTTGATCAAGTAATTTTTCCAAATGGCATTAATTTGTGTAGTGAAAAAGGCGTTTACATAGAAAAACTTCATAACTTAGGTTGCCCGATTCGGTTTCCTAGTGGTTTTTGAGTTCGTTGGTCTCGAATATGAGCTTTAAATTTGCCCCTCGCCGACCTGGAGCTCAGGATGACTGGTCAACTTCATCTTCGAGGCTTTTCCTGAAATTTACACTTAAATGCACGTGGACTTGTCATCCGGGAGTTTTTTAAGGTGTTTATTCTAAAACTGACATCGGTACCGCATTCTGAGTACCTGGTGCTCCGGATCTGGACATCGACGTCATCCCCGGGAGTTTCACTAAAATTTTTGCCTAAATGCCTTTTTTTAAGTGCTTGTTTTATCATAGAATTAAGAAAAATAATGTCAGGTAAGTAAATTCTAAACAAAACGTATAATGAAGTATTTGAATAAATTTCCAAAATTTTACTTAACGGATCACCAGGTACCTACCCGGTAGCAGGTTCATTTCAGTTCATCTAGGTAAAAATTTCAGTAAAGCTTCCGGGGATGTCGTCCAAAATGACGTCCCGAGCTCCAGGTCGGCAAGGAGCAAATTGGAAGTTCATTTTCGAAACCAATGACCTCGAAAACTACTGAGAACCCGAATCAGGCCCGTTTCATGTGTTGTTCACCAAGTTATGAATTTTTTCTATGTAACTTCAGGGAATGCATTTTTCAGAATGCATTTTCCACTGCACAAATGCAATTTGGATAAATTACATGATCAAAAGTAAGTAAAAAATTTTTTAAAATTAAACTTAGGAAGCAAGTGCAAATAACCACATCTCAATCCGTCTTAGTGCACAGAAAATGAAAATTGAGTGCTATATTTCCTCGCCAATCTTCCAATCTTCAAGTTTTGCATAGTTTGCTCGTACTTAAATTTTCTGGAAGTTTTGAAATCGATAACGTTTTAAGGGACACCCGTAGTCATAATCGCTCATATTAATATAATTTTCCAGTAAAACTTAACGCCAACTCGAACGCCGATAATGACAAATTTAAAATTGCACTAACAAGCGCGGTAACTATAACTTCGACAAATATCTGATAATTTTGAATTTCAATTTATGAAAACATTTCTGGTGTATCAGGATACATCGAAATCTTTACAAATTAAATCTACTTGAGCCGTCGTAGATTAAATTTTGAATAATGCACGTTCGATATGAATTTTGTTTTGTAACTAATCGTAACTGTTATTAATTTTTATTTATTTTTAGCACTTAATAAACATTGCTTCCTATTTTCGTATTTACTATTTGTTACTAAACATTAAAACAAAAATCAACTAAAAACATTTCAATTAATTAATTCAGAAAATGTGTATAAAAAATATTTAATCATAAGAATAGTTGTGACTAAATACCGACCAAACTAAACAATTATTTTTTTTCAAATACAAGAAAATTTGCTGGTAATTGCAAGGTATTCTGGTGACAATTTTAGAAGGTAACTGTTGCTGAAGACCCACAAAGTGCACAACAACATCATTGTTTTAAATAAGATACAAATCAGAACCACAAGTTTTTACTTTAAAGTGCAGGTAATAAAATTGTTTGGAAAATTAGCGCGCGCACTATACGCAATATTTAATAAAAACTTTAAACACTATTCTGGAATCGTTAAACTACGTTCAAATATTCCATTCTAATTAAAAAGCAGTAATTTAATTTAAAAATTAACATGTTTATTGCAAAAAAAACATTTTGAAAATAATGAATAAAACTCACCATAAAAATACTGTTCTTTATAAATCATTGGGCATTTTGGAATCTTCTTAATAGGGTTACCCACACTGAATCACTGGTAACCGAAAAAACTCTGTATACTTCCTTAAAATCATTTGTAAAAGTTGCTTATTTATTTATGATATACGTTTATAAAAATGAGATGCTCACGGTAATTTAAAAAAAATGTTGCGGAACTGTCAAAATGTACGTAGTGAACTATCAAAAATTGGTGACAGTTTGAGATTTGAAAATTCAACGATCAGCTGTTTTACTTCTAAGCAACTCGCGAATCAATGCAAACAAATGAGGGTTCTTTATTATATCGGTTTCGAATTGGACTCGTCTAGCTGATCCCAAATCTTGGAAAACATTTTCCCTGGTCAGGGGAATGGCACGTGTTTGCCACTATTTATCTGCCATTAAATAATATTTGACAAAACGTTTATAATTGAAAGAGCATTCACATTATTAATTCAGATTTAATATTGAATGTTTGTTTAGTTTTCCCCGAAAAACTCCAAAGCATATGTTGGGAATACAGATTTTTGTCAAAATAACAGCAGTAATTTTTTTAACCTAATGTTGGTAATATTGTTTATCACTATCACCAATCAGAATAACTGATGATACTAAGTAAAATGTAAGTACTTGCTTGTATTGGTTAAGATTCCTTATATTTTTTTTGAAATTTCAGCTTTACTACTCTTTTAGGCATTGTTAAAACTTAAATAATTTATTAAAACAGCATTTAATGTATATATTATCGTTGCCAATATTGAGATGCAAAATATATTTATCTTTTTTGTGTAATTTATTTATTTATTTATTTATTTTCAGAGTTATTTATTAACTTCCATCGAGGACAATTATACGATTAATAAAAATTTTTATACATTGATACCAGATATAAAGTAATGTAGGTATAAAGGGGGATAATCACTAAAATTGAATGTGCTTTTTTTAAATTTTGTAATGCAATACACTTATGTAAGACTATAAAGGGTGTTTAGAAAAACTCTTCAAAAAAAGCCAAATTGAGAGCTCATTTGATGTAAATCATCTTAAAAATGATTACTTAAGTAGCCAGAGCTCTTTAAAAATCAGTTTAATACCAATAACTTTAAAGAAGATTTCTATTAGATAAATAATAAATCATTTTTTAATTTATTTCAAGAAATAATTGTACAAAATGATATTATTTTTGGATGGGGCGATTTAATTTAATAAAAGGAGCTATAGATACAGCAGTTTTTTCTTCTTTAAACAACGTTTATAATTGTAGGAGCATTCATATTAATAATTCAGATTCATACAAAAACTCTAACTAAGCTAGGGCATTCATAGATTAATTAATTAATATTGTTATGGATTGTGGTCAGCAAGTACGCCTCTGGAGCTGTTATTTGAACTGAGCTATAGATACAGCAGTTTTTTTTTCGATTTAATTTAATAAAAGAAGCAATAGATACAGCAGATTTTTCTTCCTTAAAGAACTTTTATGATTGAATAAGCATTCCTATTAATAATTCAGATTTATACAGAAACTCTAACTGCTTTTGATTTTTCAGGAGAAGCTAGGGCATTTATAGATTAACTAATTAATATTGTTACGGATTGTGGTAGCTGGAGCTGGAGCTGTTATTTGACCTAAGGCGGCGGCGAATCGTTTATAAAAAGTATGATTTTTTTTGGTAGCTTCAAACGCCAAAAATATTATCGAATGATTTAAAGCTATTGGAGACCTGCGATGTTATTAGAACATTCGTGATTTCCCGAAAGAAGAAAAAGTAGCTATATCTATAGCTCCTTCTATGTCGATTTCGGGAACGATTGGTATCTATTTAAGAACCGCTGTGTCGCGAAAAAATATAGTTATGAAAAGATTGTTTTAAGAAGTTTAAATTACAGTATAGTTTTGTGAACATGGAGAATATCTAAGAGATTTTTAAATAAGAGTTAATTGTATTACCAGAAGAAAGATAAGAAATAAATTGCTTAGTTTTTGTATTGAATATTGTAAATTAACGAACCAAAAATATTGTAACAATATAATAAATACAACAATAATCGAATAAATCAAAAGCTTTTAGCATACACAACTCGTTAAAAAAGGCATCCAGCGTCAACTGCCAACTGCGTTTTTTTTTGCGTGTCCTATAAGTCAGAAGACTCTCTTCTCTGTTAAAATACAAAGTGTGTTTTTGTTTGTGATTGCGTTTGGTTTTAGTCTTCAAAGAGTTATTTTCTTTTCTCAGTAAACTGTTTTTAACGTTTGGAGTGTTAAACAAAATTTAATTAAAATAATCAGCAACACATGTATAAAAAAGCGACAGAAACTGACATTTTAAAAGTTCGAAAATATTATCAAAAGAATGTATTTTAAATAAAAGTAAAATAAATTCCCATAACAACGGATTGATTGGATCAATGGGTATTAAGAATTGAAAATAGGATGAGTAGGATCATGGAACAATAGAATTTACGCCAAAAGATGAGAAGTGTTTCGCAGAATTAAACGGAAAAACTATCGTCGAATTCGAAGAATCCTTTCGATGTACTGCTTTCTCTGCGTCACGGGCTAACCCAAAAACTACACCAACCAATCAGGTGTAACCGCAATATTTGAGTGGAAAATACTGCGTTTTTTACAAATTTGCATCACTAAGCAAAAACAATCGGCCTCTATGGTTATTTGGCATAACGAACCATTCGGTCTTTCTAAGTCATTTTTCCGTTATTTTTTTCTTAAATAACTGAACGATCATTTTTTAATTTCAATAAATTTTCCGCAGCATTAATCCTATTTTTATGCTTCTTCTGCCAAACCCAACATTCACTACCGTACATAAGTGTAGGAACCAACACTCTATGCACAGCCAGACGTGCCTTTTTGACACTTTCTGGCTGCTCATAAAGCTATGCAGTGTCCCATTCATTTGTTATACATAACAAAATAGATTTTTAAAACAATTCTGTACCAAGCTCGTTCAAAATAAATGTAATCCAGTTCGTTTTATCGTTGCATAACTTTTTAATGGGGACAAGTGTTATGATGTGATTATTTTGGCAATTATTCGATTTTCGTCACCCCGTTCCACAGGGATAAGCTTCAATGATTGATGTAGAACACTAATGGAGTTTCAGGAATTTATAATTCCCTGTTAGGTGTTTCGATTTTTTTTCGAGAATTAGAATCGATATATGATGAAATAAGGTCAGGTCAATGGTACGTGAACGAAAATGTGACCTTTACAGCCATCGATCGGTTCTCGTAGAAGTGGCCTTGACAGTGGCACGAGTAAAAGTGATTTTTGGAAGACTATTTAGAACAGGGCTTGGCGATTGTTTCTGAAAACGACTGTAATTATTATTTTTCACAATCGAACGACGGCGGTGCCAAAAGTACTATTCGTGTAAAAATAAGTTTATTAGCGATTTTCACGCCATCTGGCTGGTACCATTTGTCCATTAGTTGTATTATTATACAGAAAAATAGTTTGGGAATCATACGCAATTAATATAATATAATGACCAATCTAACAAAAACAAAGTAAGTGTTCATATAATATAATCTAAAACAGGAAAAGGACTTCTTTTAATTAACTATGTATATCAAGTAATATCACCTGGACGTAACATACTCGTAGTTTGCATTCTGTCAACTAACATTTATTAAAAATAAAAATGCGTCATATTAATATGCTATTCACAATGTTAAATAAAAAATTTTATATATTTTTTTACTCAATAAAAAGGTTTTGTTTCCAGCTGACGTTCTAAATGTTTTTACATTATTGATAACTCGACTGACACGTTCAGACGGGAACAAACGGGTTAAATAAATAAATTGTTATTTAAACAATAATTTTCTGCTGAATATTGAAAAAATGTAAACAGTTTTTTTTGTGCCGTTCTTTAAAATTTTTAAATAATAGTATATTATGTACACGGTTTACGACACTCTCCTACGGCTCTTGTCGTAACGTACCTCGTGCTCGTGTATTAATAGCTATCATTACATGATCGTTGCATAAACTATTTTATATACGACCAATAAAAAAAAATAAAAACAAACAAAAATAAACTAAGAATACATTTTTCGAAAAAGATTAAATATCTTTCGTAATTCTCCAATCCATGAATTTAGGTATTTGTCATACATTTTTTTGACTTCGTTGGCACTAAATTTTCACAGACAGTTTTTGCTTTTTGGGAAATTTGTGGTGATGTACAAGATAATTCTTCATCACTACTTTTGACATGTTTACACTTTATTACTTTGACGCGTTGTGAATGTCGATAGAAGTTGAATGTCAAATATTTGGAAACATCCTACCTACTTGATTAGTCCCAAGTGCTTGTTTCTCGAGGCCAAAAATTCGTTTCATAATGAAAAGTACGTGTTTTTATTGGCCAAAAAAATGGACTCTATTAATGAATCGGTGACAGTTATTTAATTCGCATATTATAATTCGGGAGTAGATAAAAAATAATTGATACGGTTTTCGATAAAAATTCTAAAGCTCATACTTACAATTTAAATGTGCATGCACGTCATCAATGGTCTGTTCGTTTCAAAACTTGATACCAAAAATAATAAAAATCACCGTTTGTTTTATTTAATCTCGAACACATCGGGTCAGTCTGTTCGTAATATTTTATCGCATTAATCAAGTCAATGTTCTGTTAAATATTACAATTTCTATATTATTTTAGACGGTATATAAAACTGTAGATATTATGCATAAATATTTCATTAAATATTACACACAGTTCAAGTTTTATTATGTATTAATAAAAACGGTTTTCCGATTGAAGATCTATGAGCGCCAGCTGGCAGTTGACAGTTAGATTCATAAGTTGGCAATTTTATATACGTTTTTAAAACGTTGTCAAATCTGATTATCATGGTGAAATGAACCAAGATAATTTTTTAAAATGGTTTAAAAATCAGTTGCTAAACAGTCATACTGAACCATCGGTAATTGTTATGGACAATACCCCTTACCACAGTATGTTATGTTTAAACATGAGCATCCAAAAATTGTGGATTAGTAAGTACATTATATTTTGTGTTTATATAATAATTTCTAATTTTATAAAACAATCTACTACCTGTATTTTTACATTGCATTGTAATTAAACAAACCACCAAACAGATATTTGATAGATGACCTAGTTGAACAATATGGATATAAAGTGTTACTACGTCTCCCGCCATAACACTGCATTTTCAATCCAATTGAATTGTTTTGGGGCATTGCAAAGCAATATTATAGTAAACATATTGGCCGTGATGGAAATGCAGAAAAACTCTGTTTAAATATGTGGTCTGAAGAACTTCAAGCCGTTAACTCATTGACGCTAACAGTGATGTCAGTGACTTAGAATCGAATCAGATCCATTCTGATCCATTCTGTTTCATACATTTTGTAGTTGTAGCATAATTAAACTGATATATTATAGCTTAGACTACATTCATTGTGAAGAATTTTAACCTGTATTATTTTTATTAATAAAATTATGATCAGTTTTTTTTGTTGCTGCCTCTAATTAACTTTATGTTGATTCGAATTAATTGTAAAGTATGTTTATTAGATGATCAACAACGTAACCTTATTATTTCCTCAATGTCCGTACTACTGTCAAAGTTTGGCAACGTTGTTCAAATGTGACCTCATACTCGCTCTATGACATGCATGCACATTTATATTATATGAGCTTTAGTGAGAAAACATCATTGTCGAAAATCCGTATCAATATTTACGCACTTGTCACTGAACGAATTGTGACATTGCACTTTTCAATTTGATCTCGACTGTCATAAATCACGGCGATACGTGTTCCGTAATCTACTTAAAATTCAGTGATTTTAACTGAATATATTTGAAATAACTTTTAAACATTTTCGTGGAAAAGTGATTAAATGGTTTTTCCTTCCTAACACCCCCGAAACAATCACCATCATTAAGTTATCCAACAGTTTTCCCTACTTTTTTAGTCTTTGTAAATACAGTGAATTAATGTTAAAAAATAACATAGTAAATGGTAAATTGATATTTTGTATATTATAATTATAACGAAGTCACTATAATTACTTTAGTAATAATAAGTTCAGCTAGTAATAAAAATAATAAAAAATGAATTGAAATTTTTTTGTGCGTAATTACGAATCACAAATTTCAATAACAGCTTGATTAAGGTAACCTTTAATCTTTAATTTAAATGAGTTTTCTCTCTTAAGTCTAATGAGTTTTCTCTTAAGATCAACAACTTCGGCAAAAGATTGCTACAGCAGTAACACTCAGTCAAGTTTCTTAAATCACTATATGCACATTTTTTTAAACTATATACAGTCGACTCTCGTTAATTCAAACCTGCGATAATTCGAACCTCTCTATAATTCAAAGTTATCACGAGTTCCCTAGAAAATCTCTTTATATTTCGAACTAAATCAATACATTTTTTGGGATTGGTAATTCAAACGAAAAAAACATTGCTACCAGAGATAAAAATTTTGAGATCAGTACACCAAACCCGACTCTTGTTAATTCAACCGTATGTACCTTTAAACTTTTGTCATTGTTAATGAATAGCAGTTAATAAATAATAATTGATCAACACTTAATAATTCGAAGTTTTATTTATTTTCTCTCAAACATTTCAAACCATTTGATATTTCAAACACTCAATAACTCGTAATATTTTAAGATTCCCTTGAGTTTCGAATTAACGAGAGTCGACCGTACATCTTTTAGTTAGTTTAACATTTTTTTTTAAATAAAGACATTGAGTGACAAAGAAATATGCGTCACACATCAATTTATCAAACCATCAACTAGTTTTAATGGCAATATTAGCATTTTATCCGATAGCTAAACGTTTCGAGCTTTTTGTTCAGGCTTACAAATTAAAAAATCTTAAATATTACAAAAATCAAAAGAGATAGGTTTAGGAAACACCACATAAACCTCACTTTATTTTATCTGAAGAATTAGAAAAAACTGTGATATATAGGTAGTGTTTCAATTAAAAAAAACCGTAATTTTACCTAATCTGTGACTTTGAAATAATTTCTTACTCTTGCATCACATAGAATAATCCGAACTATTTTTCATTTGTAGCGTTATGAGTCTTTTGTTTAAATGTTAAATGTCACTTTTTTATTTACTTTATGAATAAAATTTAAATGTTGTGTTCATTTAAGAACAAATTATTGACCTCTATAAACCTGTATAAGAAATCATTGGTTAGCATTAAGGGTGCAACCAAAAGCAAATAGGTCAAGTAATATAAGTAAAAGTGTATTTGCAGATTTTTTGTAAATTATTTTTAAAATATGTTCTCTAGGTACTTCATTTTACAAATTTCTAGTCTGCTTAAGATATTTTTCGTTGGGAGACGAGCAATATTATTGAGAAAGCTCTGTCAGTTAATCCCTTTCAAATACCCAGCGGGGATCTAATCTAGGTAAATTTAAAGAATATAAAAACGTCTTCTAAAGGACACTTTTAGTAGTTATGTCAAAAGCTGTCTTAATAAACAGTTATTCTACAATTGTTAAATTTTTTACATAAAACGTAAATACAGAAGCTCTGTGAGTCATCTTGATCCTTTTTGAACTGTTATTTGTTAATAACGGGATGGGTTTCATTCAATGCGTAAATCTCAAGACCCTTTTGCTAGGATTAAAAAGGCAATAGATAAAATGTTATTTCTTCCTTATCAAAACCGATGTCTAACATTAATAAACCTTTTTTGGCTTACATTTTTCTTTAGAAATTGAAAATAGCTCGTTACTGTTGTAATTCTGTTAAACAGGTACCATTTTTGACTTGTTATTTCCGACGTTAATCATTGGTGTGCACAGTTAAACACATCTAAGGGTATTTTACAAAAATTTTAGGGTTTTGACGCACAAAATTTTAACAATAATATTTTCACAATTTTGATTTTATCACTTTTATTAAATTAGCTGAGGAATAATACAAAACACTTTTAATATAATATAATAAAAAGCACTCGTAACCTGAAAGGGTATACATTGGGGAACAAAGACGTCAAAATCCTATGCTATGCCGATGATGCTGTTGTGATTGCAGAAAACGAAGATGACCTACAGAGATTACTATTCAAACTCTGCACAACGGCAATAAGTCTAAAATTAAAGATATTTGCAGCAAAGACGAAGTGCATGACCACCTTAAAAACACCTTTCAGATGCAAACTGGTTGTGGATGATAAAATTATACAACAGGAGATGAAATTAAAATACCTAGGCATAGAAATATCAGGATACCTTGACATCGAGGCGGAAGTAAAAAACCAAGGGCAAAAGCAGCGCGAACCTCAGCTTACCTGAACGATACAATTCTCCGAAACAAATATATCGGAATCGAGACCAAATCCAGAATCTACAAGGCGGTCATCCGACCTATATTAATATACACAGCGACAACTAGACCAGATTCATCGAACACAAAGAGAATATTAGAAACCACTGAAATGAAAATAGTGCGCAGGATCGCTGGAAAAACACTTTTTGACAGGGAGAGAAGCGAGGACATTAGAAGAACATGTAAAATAGACAACGTAAATGAATGGATACTGGGAAGAAAAAAAAATTGGAACGAACACATACACCGGATGAATAACGACAGAATGGTCAAAATAACTAGAGACAAGTCGCCCTTAGGGCGCTGAAGCGTTGGAATGCCCCGCAAGAGATGGAGCGACAACCTTTCTAACAATTGAACGGCAGAGGATAAGAAGAAAAACAAGCAAATTGCTTACATTAAAGAAGGAAGATAGAAGAAGAAGACTTTTAATATCACTAAATGTTTAGTCTCGACTATTTTGTTTAAAATATTTATAACCCAGTATATAGGGGGGTTTTAGCTTACATTAATTGTGGCAAAATATTTTTTTTCTAGGATCGTTTGGTATGGTGTTGGTATGCAAAATATAAGTTTGCGACATCGAGAGTGAGGGGACAACTTTTGGTGGCCGAAAAACCCCAAAATTTTCAGACTTTTTTCATTATTCGCTTATAATTTGAAAACGGTAAATAACCATACTATAATAAGTCGATTACAAAAAATAATGTAAATAATTTCAGTAGTTCGATTTTTATGGGGATTCAAAAAACAGCAAATTTTTCCAACTTTGCCAAAAACTGTGTTTTACCCACTTTTCAATGTACTGTCTCTTTCCAACATCAAATTTTATCAATACTCCCCTTTCCTTAAAGTTTAAGAGCACCAATCTGTAAGCACAAATTTTTTCAGATTGTGAAAACTTTAAATTCAGACTGTCGGGTTTTCGCACATTTTTAATGTCTACGAATCCGATAAAAAATTCTGATTTTATTCTAAAGCTTAGGTATGTTATCTGAATGCCTCTAAAAATTTGCGAAAATTTTAATATTTAAATTTTGTATATCTAGTGCTGGTTTCTTGTTTTCAAAATTAAAAATCTAAATTTTTTATAAGTTTAACCTGTATATACACTGTGTTCCTTCAAAAAGGACCCACCCTTATTTTAGAAATGCGACATATTAAAAAGAAATTCCAAAACACGTCAACTTTTAACTCTAGAGTGACACTTTTTAGCGCTTATGTCATAAACGTCAGATTTACCCCCTCCCTACTGAAGATATCTCTTACATTTTTTCAAATGGCGTTAGGTATCAAGTTATACCTCATTTAAAAGTCGCTTTTATGAAATATTAAGGTTGAGTCCTTTTCAAATGAACACAGTATATTTTAATACTTGAAAACCTTTATCCAAACGCATTTAGTATCCTATCCATATTATACCAAAGTTATCCAAAAAGGGATAGTTAAGTAAGTACTTATAAGAATCATTTTTTTCTTTCTTTTTCGGTTAGCACTACAACCCAGGGTGGGTTTTGGCCTGCTCTACAATAGTCTGCCATCTCTTCCTTTCGGTAGTAATGATCCTTCAGTTTCTGCGTCTAAGGTTCTTAAGATCTTCCACTACATCATCTTTCCACCTTTTCTTAGGTCTGCCTCTGTGTCTCCTTTCGCAGTGTTTCCATTCAGTTATTCTTCTCGCTAATCTTTCTAACTCCTCCATTCTTTGTATGTGGCTCAGCCATCTAATTCTTTGGGATTTCACAAACCTAACTATATCTTCTCCATGGGTTAACGCATTTAGTTCATGGTTCATTCTGGATCTACATGATCCATCCGCTTCTTGCACGGGTCCAAATATCTTGCGTAGTATCCTTCTTTCAAAAATTCTTAGCCTATTTTCATCTACTTTAGTGATAGTCCATGTTTCGCATGCGTATGTAGCAACCAGTCGTATCAAGGTCTTATATAACCTGAGTTTGGTCGTTCTGCTTATCAGCTGTGATGCCAGTAATTTTGTGTATATGTGTGTACTTTTGGCTCCGGCTATGAATCTGGTCTTAATCTCTTCACTCATATTCTTATTGTGTAATTTGGAACCCAGATACACGAAGCTAGTGACCCCTTCAAAGTTGTGTCCGTCTATTTCAAGTCCACCTTGGTTCAAACGGCTTCTAGTGGTTTTCATGTACTTGGTTTTTTGAGTATTAACCGTTAGGCCCACTTCTTTAACTTATTCTTTTAATTTAGTAGAAGTTGTTTGTAACGTCGTTTTTTTACGGCATGAACTAATTAGGTTACTCTCCAGGCTTATTGTTCTCACTGCTGATTCTAGGCCAAGTTGAATAGTAGTGCTGAAAGAGCATCTCCTTGACAGACCCCAATGTTAACATTGATGCTTTTGGTTCCTTTGCATTAAATTGCGAATATTGCTCGCGAACCGTACAAAGTCATTTTGGTCATTTTATTGGTAACTTAAAATACAGGAAAGTTTAATTAATTATTTATTTTTATTTTCAACGTTATACAAAAGGTAGGAATTACATTTATATAAAGAATAATACAATAATTACATAGATACTGAAAATATTTACAATTTTGGACCATTTAATGGTCCCCGTTAAGGCTGACGTTATTTGATTTCTCAGGTTGGTCATTGTCAGTTTCTTCCTCCTCAACTTATTTTAACATTATATTAAAAAAATCATAAAAAATAAAGAAAAATAACAATAAAACATACTATATCAATCCCGCTTGATATTAAATAAATTGAACAATAAATTAATAGACTGAGTTATTTATTTGGTAGAAGAAAAAAGAAAAAGAAATTTAATATTTTTTTAGATCTCCTAGAAATATAAAAATTACTGTAGCCTGGAAATTATATTTTTGAACTATTTTTGTTCCTTTAAAACAAAATAAATGTACTTATAATGAAAGACCCAATGCGTTTAGACCTAATACAGCCTCTTAATCATCAGAATATATGTTGGAAATCAGCAGTACCTACCAAGTCAAAATTATGAAAAATTTAGATTTTAAAATTTTCACAAAATTCCCTAAATAAATTTTCAGATATATTTAAATAACATACCTAAACTTCTAAATTAACCCAGAATTGATTCACAGATTAATTCCAACACTTTATTAATTTCTTTTGTTTAAATTAAAAATTCCAAACGCCGTGACAGACGGTCGTTTAAAATTACAGTTCATTCTCCGATCAAACGATCGGGTTTTCCTATTAATTCACAATAGTAATCTTCCAAACGCTGACCAAGACGGTCGTCAATTCAGTTCATTTGCACAGCGATCGAACGATCGTTTTACTGTTATTTAGTAGTATCTTCCAACCGTTGTCACTGATGGTCGTTGAATTCCTATTCATTTTCCAGCGATCTCTGGGGACGTCAACTTTTATAGTGACATTCCCAGTTATGACAGCACTTAAACAAAAAGGGTGGAAAGGGAATGAAATATAAAAACTATTAAAAACGCCGATATTTGTGTCGAATTTATAGTTTTCGTGGTCGCTGAATTTAATATTGATATTCCCAAATTAGGCAAGCCAACGTTCGGGTAGGACAACGCCTGCCGGGTCCGCTAGTATACCATAAAATTCTTGTAATTTTTTCTTTTCTATAAGGAGAATGATATACATTTTTTTTTAAATAACTCTGTGCACTTTTATTGAAAATTTTCTTCTTTATTTTTATAAACATACATACATACATAAAGTCACGCCTTTTTCCCATGGGGGTAGGCAGAGACTACTTCCTTCCACTTCTTACACACATCTTTTGCTTCCTCTACTTTCATCAGTGCTCTCATACATGCTCGTCGGTTGTTGGTACTCTTGACCTAGCCTTTCCTCAAAACAATGTTGATCTGATCAAGATATGTTCTCCGAAGTCGACCTCTACCGACTTGTCCATTCACACTCGCTTTATAAATTTGACCTTTTTCCATAATATTTAACCACTCAGTGTTTGATTGGGTTACTAAATAAATAATTACTTTCTAGAAAGATTAAATCAATTTAAAATGAGTATCCAACATAGTATTTGTATATTATCCAGTAAGAATGTGTAACGTTTCTGTTGTGTGGGTTGATTCGAATAGTGTTGCATAATGCGCATTCAGGTGACAAATTTTGTAAGCGAGACTATTCGAAAAAATTATTTCCTAACTGACATTTGTTGCATTCAGCGTGATCTATACATTTTCTGTGTCATTTTTCTTCTATGTTTTATTCCTTCACAACATTTTTTCCAATGTTTGACTGGGTCATGCGTTTGGAATACATTTTTTCTATCTTGACTCCTAGAAACATCCTTTGAGACCTCAATCGGGAATTTCCTTTTTATTTTATTAGCTTACATATCGTTTTTATTGATGGTCAATATTGTTTTATTAGAGAAAAATGGAAAGTTGAAAATACAACATTCTTACCTTAACAGGATCCGATCGAAGATGTCGTCTGATTGTCCTGAAACAAAACAGAATCTAAATTTAATAAAACGACAAATAACATCAAATAATAGTACATGTATTACAGTTTTATAATGGTAACAGGAAATAGTTATAGTGGGCGACATGCATGTTAGACGCCCTCGTAATCCAGTGCATGTTCATTGATACATTGATACTAAAGTTTTCATTTATTATGTTATGAATTAAGACACATATCAGGTTGGTTGGCGATCTGAATAATTTTACAAAAGACGTTAAGTTAGTTGATTCCCCTTTTTTTAACACTCCTTTATGGATACTTTTTATTTAAATACCTAGTTTAATGACAGCGTCTCTTTGTTAAAATTTGCCCACTATTATGTAGAGAAGGGGTTCGTGGAAATCGATTAGGCGTAGCTTGGGGAGTTCATGCATGTAATGTGCAACAAGAGTAGTTTGGCGGGCGACTAGCCTCTAAAATAACAAATATTCGGCTGAATATACTTCACATTCGTAAACTTCTTCCTCCGATTGTACTTGCGACTCACGATTACTGAAAATTTCGTCGTCGCCGATCGGATCGTTATTCGAATGTTTTCGTTGTGCACAGATTTGTGTGTTCTTCGCCCGCCAAGCTACTTCTGTTGCACTGTACATGGTTTGCCCTGGAAAGGTACAGGTTAAAAGTTATAGGCAATTGAATTCCCCATGTTTGCCTCATTTTTTACCTAACTCAACTGAACTTAGAATTGAATCTGAAGAACAATTTTTATTTATTGTAATTCGCAATATATACATACTGAGTGTTTTATAACATAATAGGTATATCATTTAAGTGTAAGAAAAAATATTGGTAGTGATTATTCCAATGAAATGTAAAGAGAAAAATTGATCCCTGAAATTTTTACTTGAAGTGAATTAAATCATTTTGACTTTTTATCTAAAAAATACCATAATACAGTTAAAACAACTGCGTCAGAGACGAAAACCATTTGACAGTCAATAAAATTAAGACTATAAATTTTACTTAATCACGGTTCCAAAATTGAAAATCCGGAAATGTAATCCATTTGAGAAAATTGTAATTTTATAATAATATTCTCAACTATTTGAAAAATTTATATATTTTTTTACAATTAATTATTACTTTTTAATTTCGGACATCGTACGAAGAATGATCGAAATGGACGTTTTAAACACAGTTAGACTTACGGCTTTTGTACATATATACACTGTTTCCAAACTGACTTGAAAATTGTATTAAAAGAGAAAGGATTATTAATACCTTGCAACGCAATGGTGTACCTGCAAAAGCATTTGTAGCAGGTGTTAAATTTATTATTTACAATCTAAAAACGTCGACTAAATTTTAATAATTGTACTCCAAAATTAAAAGGATGAAAGTGAAGTCTCACAGAAGACCTTGAGCTTTCTGGCTCATGATCTCTCCATTAAGTATTTTCTACACCACAGCAAAAAAGATACCTACGCAAGACGAAAATAATGGTTTTTAAAAAGAATAAAGCATTGCAAACTGCGAGGTGCTGATTGAAAGAGGAAGAGTGGAACAAGTAAATGAACTTTGTATACTTGGGTTCAAAGTTTACGAGAGATGGAAAATATCACTGTGATATTGAGCGAAGAGTGTCCAACTCATTGATATTTCATACAAGGTGTTTTAAACTTAGCCGCCAACATGCACAATTTAAATCATTTATAAGTTGCCTACTTTAAATAGAACACACTGTATTTTATTACATTTTCCGCTGTAGTTTTTTAAGCCAATTCGTTTGGTATCGGTATTCCCTATATCTAAATCTAACCACTCTTGAGATATTTTATTAAATTAGTTAAAACTACTTAATTCTTTCAACATTATTAAAGGGTAGGCCGTGATTTCCATTATTTAAGGTGTATTTTTGTGCAATAAAACACGATAAAATTTAAGCATTAAAATTTTATGATGAAAATTTATATGTTGAATGATATTGCCACATTTTAGAAGAAGTTATACCAGCGGCGTTACATACTTTAAAAAATGGAGAGGCGGATTTAGCTTGGTATCAGCAAGATGGAGCACCTCCTCATAACTTTGGGCCTGTTGCTCAGCATCTTTATGATAAGTTTGATGATAGATGTATTGGCAATCAGGGTCCGTTTCGTTGGCCAGCTCGCTCTCCTGACTTGGCTCCTTTAGATTTTGGTATTTGGAGTACATTAAAAATTAAGTATTTTTCAAACCTGTTACGACAAAGGAAGATATGATGCAAAGAGTCTTACTTGATTTTATACTCTATCACCCGACCATATTTTTAGAATTACAAGACATAACTTAATGAAAAGGATTCATAAATGTTTAGAAGTAGATGGTGCTAATTTTGAACATGTATTATAAAATTTTATTTGTTGAATATTACATTTAGTTATTTTTGTTTGTAAGTTATCTAATAAAATAAATACAAAATACCTAGTAAACGTTACCAAACGAACTGGCTTAAAAAATACAGCGGAAAATGTAATAAAATACAGGGTGTTCTATTTAAAGTAAGCAACCTATAAATGATTTAAATTGTGCATGTTGGCGGCTAAGTTTAAAACACCCTGTATGAAATATCAATGAGTTGGACACATAAAGTTAACGGGCATGCGCTTGTTGTTTATTGGTTACAATTTTACGTCACTAGCTTCGATTTTTTCAAAATGTTGAAAAAAATATCTCGAAAATACTTTATTTTTGGTATAGGACATTGTGCACAAATTTCATGTAGAATTCGAAAATAAAAAAAAATATTAGGTTCTATTTAAAATAACAAAGTTGACGTCTACTTCTGGTATAATCAGAAGTGTTTTATCTTACTTTTTGTTACTTAAAATTTTTGAAGGATAATGAAAAATCTCGATAAAAACTGACTTATCGAAAAAGTGCTAAGAGCCAAAAAAAATTCAAAAATGATGCATTAATACTTATTTAATTGTAAAAGTTTGGAGGCTTTTAGGGTTTAAAACCCCCGTAAAATTTTGATTGACTTTTCGTGGTTTTATATGAAAAAGATGCTCTTACGATAAGAAAGCCATGTATTTATTTTCAGTACAAAATTTTTAACAGTTCAAGAAATATTGGAAAAAATCGATTTTCATTTTGTACTTTCCAAAGAGCTGTAACTTTTTTTGTGTACACATTTGCATTAAAGTAAGTGCTGTTCAATCGAGTTATTTTTGACTCTAGAATATGTGGTTCAATCTATGACATACCTTTTTTGTTACACCCTGTATTATTTATTCGCCCCACTATTTATTTTCTATTTTGTTGGTGTGACAAAATGATAATAATCTGAATAATTTTAAATGGGTTCGTATAATATAATATGTATTAGTACCAGTAATTAAATTTAAAAAAAAATCCATTGTTGCATAATACAGTACTTACCTACCCGGAATAAATAAAGTTCATGATGCTTCATGATTTAATTTTAAGGTAAAATGGTTTTACCAATAGTTATTTTCCGCATTGAATCCAATAGAATCGCGTAAGTAATGACGTCAAACAAAAGTTTTTTGTGGGCATAGGTATTCCATCTCTTGGAAATTATGTGCGAAGGTAATGATTTGCAAAAAAATGCCATTTAAAATTTTAGTACAAAAACATTATTCATCTCGCGGTATTTCCACAGGTGCTTTGAAATTTTTTAAAAATTCCTAGAAATAATTTATTAATCGATGTTTGAAACAAAAAGGTTATTCGAATTGTTGTAAATCTTTAAAAATTTTTGGTACGTAAATACATACATATAGTCACGCCTTTTTCCCGTACGGGTAGACAGAGACCACTTTCTTCCACTTCCGCTACGGTTGTAACACACATCTTTCGCTTTTTCTATTTTCATCAGTGCTCTCATAAATACTCGTCGGTTGTTGGTACTCTTGACCTTGCCTTTCTTTAAAACAATGTTGATCTGATCGAGATATATTCGCCGAGGTTGACCTCTACCGACTTGTCCATTCACACTCGCCTTATAAATTTGTTTCGTCAATCTTCCTTTATCCATCCTTTCTACTTGTCCAAACCATCTAATCATTCCTTTATCTATCTTTGTAACCACATCCTCTTTTACACCACAGCGTTCTCTTATCTTACTATTCTTGCCTGCAACTCCTCTTCAGATGACGCTAATTTGACTTGATCGTCGGCGTAAAGAAGGCATTTGACGATCAAATCATTCATTTTCAATTCAATTATCTTTTAAATTTTTTAAACAATCGTCTATACGTTAAACAGCCATCGCGAAGCCACACATCCCTGTCTCACACCTTTTTCAATGTTAAACCAGTCCGTGTAAGCTTCGTTTATCCTGACACAAGCAGTAAAGTGACTCCAGTACTCGTATTAAACTACCGCTCACCCCATACATAGAAAATGTAGACCACAATTCACTCCTTACCACTCTGTCATAGGCCTTTTCCAATCGTTATCCAGTTTTGCTTTTCCAAAACCCACATTTTCGTCTAAAGGGTCAATAATCATTAGAAAATTCACTTTATGCTAAGAGAAAAAACTAGCCATTATGGATTTAAAGACGTGACAATGCAGCAGTTGGCAATAGTGCTGAAAGCGAGAGTAAAGAGTAATAAACAGTAACCTAATCTGTCTTAAAGAATTCTCCTTATATATTCTAAATTGAACGAGCATTATGTTTGCACAAAAGTTATCTTAATGTATGCAATGTTAGCTTTTATCGTTCCTCTTCGTAGCTTTACATTTTTGTTTTTCTTGTTCATTTATAGAGGAAAAATCGACATTGCTGTTCATATAACACATGTTCATTTGGTGACAAGTCTGGGAATCGAGAAGGCCATTAAAGCAGGGTCACGCTATTTTCTTGTAAGAGCCCTTAAGAGGGTTAATTCAATCCCATTTTTATGTGTAGCAATCAGTGACGACGATTATGTATTCCTTTTTCTACCACCTGGACCAATACTGTAAAACACTGTTGGCACTCTTCGTCCTATAAGGTCGGAAGTTTGTCTTATTTTATTCGAATTCACTTAAACGATTGTAATTTTCTTGTAAAAGTCACCTAGGCATGATGACTTATTAATTAAACGCAAATTTAAAAAGACAGTTTTTTGATAAAACAAAATTAACAAACTGTACACCTGATTAGGTAGTTAAGTATTAGTATAGAAAATTTGCTGTTAGGTAAAATTTACTAGAGTATCAGGGGTAACTGCAGAACATTTGCTTTGCAGATGCCCAGCGCTTTTCTGCAAGAGGCTTAAGTTTATGGAAGGGGCCTTTCTAAAGCCCTTCGATGTCAGAAACTTAGCCCCCAGGAAACTGATAAACTTTGCTCGAAGTCTCAGAATCCCGGGCCTCGAATAGATTAAGGGTTATGCACAAAAGATCCGATAGGTCGAGGTGCTTGAGAGGTTGAATAGCCTTCACGACCCCCCCCTACAATCTACAATCAACAAACTAGTCTTTCATATTTATTGTCAGTAATTTAAAAGACAATTTAATACACATACGGAAAGATATTAATTTTTTAATATATAATAACACAAAAATGAAAAAGAAACTCGGGTACATTTATCGAGCGCCACAAATAATCCTTCAAAGAGACACATGTGGCTCGCGAGCCGCAGGTTGACCACCCCTGCTCTATATGATAAAACGTAGTAATTATTTTCTAATTGGAACACTTAAATTTTTTTAAAGTTAACCATTTAGGTCGGTTTTGTTTTTTAAATTTCTTTTATTTCTTCTCAATATATTTTTTTCTCTTTAAGAAACGTTTTTAAATTCTAAATAACCACCCGAATTCTTTGAACTTCTGATTTATTCAGACGTTAGAAAATATATTCTATTCCCGGAACATTCGATGACTACCCACCCCCAAATTTGTCGCTATATTTTATAAGCAAGCTCTAGCCGTACAAAAAAAAAACCAAATTCAGTCTGAACTAGTGACAGCTCAACACCAAAATTAATATGTGCTCCAAAAAATTCCCAGCCGATTTACCAGGAAAATTCGGGCAGTACTACCGACGAAAATTGGTGCTTTGATGTTTGATATGACTAAGAGATAATTAAATTGACCACCAATGAATAATTCTCTTTCTAAAAGATAACTCATCGATCTTAAAGAGCCGCCATAGCAACAAAAGTAAACGAAGAAACCGCAAACGCAAACGTGACGGTTGATCCTTGTATCCCGGATTTACCGCGTTTGTAATACAGAGGCGGATTGTATCGATGTCAGAACCTAATTCAAGAATGGTGTTTTTCTATTTTAATGCACTTTTTTTAGTATTATCAGCAGTTTTTAATGATGGCAATCAAGACTTCTTCGTGACAAAATGTTAACAATAGTGTTAGGAAGTTATTTTAACGCCATGTTTATCTAAAAAATACTTAATTATGGATGTTTATTGATACTTTTAGAGGGGTAGAGGATATGCCTTAACATAGACTATTAGCAGGATTACAAACGATAAAAAAAAATGTAGGTAATTTTATACTATCGCGGTCACCTCGTTTTTTGGTTCTAGATAATTAAAAAACCATCTGACTTCGATAAATTTTTTTTAAAATCATCGTTTTTACGGCGGATTTATGAAAAAATATATAGAAAATATCTCACTTAAAGATTTCATATGGTTTGATGACTTTAAATGCGATCATATATTTTTTTTGTTAATCTTTACAAAAAAACAAACAAATAGAAATTTATATAAAACTGTTTATTTTTCATGTTTTTACAGTTTAAAATAATAACAATTTCTCTCAAAATTAATCTTTTCTTGTATATTATTGTTTGTACAATTTTGAAAGAAAAAATCATAAAAAAATGTTTATTTTTTGATTTTTTACAAATGAAATTTTATTTAATTACTTAATTATTTATTTACTTAATATACACAAAAAAATGAATATTAACAAAAAAAATTATGCACAACTGATTCTGATTCTGATTCTGATTCTTTATTGGTAAATAATGTTAATGATTTCAAAATTTAATAATTTCATGTTCAATGGCAACAAAACATAAACATAGTATTAATAAAAAAAGAGGTAAGATTTCAGATAAAAAAAACTGAATTAAGTTCACTTGAAATTTTGATTAATAAATCTAGCCTTAAAAAAGTTGTGTTCAATTTTACTTGGTAATAACCGTGTAACTAGCGCCCTCTATGAGAGTTATAAAATGTTATTACAATGTT
This sequence comes from Agelastica alni, assembly GCA_950111635.1. Lineage (NCBI taxonomy): Eukaryota > Metazoa > Arthropoda > Insecta > Coleoptera > Chrysomelidae > Agelastica > Agelastica alni. The sequence continues at coordinate 16,222,417 of OX467711.1, forward strand.
TCCAGTAGTTTTTGTTGTTTTGGGACGGGGGTAAACCTTCACAATTCCCCTCAAATGCGGCACTGTTAATTATTAACTTACTTACCATTTGTCGACAAATCAAATTAACCAATACATGTTAGGTTCCTGGAATATTTATTTTTTCTAATTTATTAGCAATGGTTATGTATATATTGTTTAAAGAACGTGGTAATAATTACAAATATAATAAAATGACACAATTATTGTCTAATAAAGATTTTATTTATAATTTGATACCATCGCTTTTACATTGAATGAAAATTTAGTTTTCTAGTTCAGTGGATGTTGTGAAACATTTTGATTTTTTTCAGGTTGATCAATGATTTCAAAAACTTTCGTCAATTAAAATTTTTATGGTAATTCAATTCGAAAACAAATCGTAATATTTTTTACAATTATTATTAAGTTATTGTGCAATTTTTTTTTAAACCACCAGTTGTTACCTAAATTTTCTTGAGGGTCGTTGAAAACGTGGTGGAGGCGCACGAATTTATGTATATATTTTCAAAAACCACCCGTTTTATCGAATTTTTACGTGTTTCAAATGATTATGGTAACATTTTTTTCTCTCGCTTTCTCGCAATTTGAGGGAGTGATTTCGTAAAATGTGTAACAGTAACAGGAAGTCGCGAATGCACGCACTATTTGATTTGACGAATGAGCGCGCGATTAGAGTTGGTCGTTAGATAGACGTCGACCAATTTTCCGAGAGGTCGGTAATAATAAATAATTATTTGAATTAAATATTTCAGTATTTAGCTTTTCTAAATTTTAAGGTTGACTTCTGTCACTCCTAGTGTCAATGAAATAAAATAGAATTTTTATTTTGCAGTTATATGCGTAAACTATATAAATAAATATTTACTGTTGATAATAAGTCTCAATAAAATGCAGATCATTGATAAAAAATTCAGGTAAGTAATAATAATAAAATAATAAAAATTTGCATATATTTCAGTATTTAACTTTTTTAAATTTTGAAGTTGATTTCTGTCCCTCCTAGTGTCAATTAAATAAAATACAATTTTCAATAAAGATAATTATTGTTTGTTATGAAAAATCATTTTAAATAATACCTGCCCATTTTTTTTAGGCTATAATTTTAAAATTGCCTATTACTAAGGTGAGATGTTTAATGTTACACATCATATGCGACTACTGTAAGGCTCGCGCGTTTTTTTGAAACGGTCAAATATTTTTAAATTTTAAAATACATTAGTCACTTTTACACTATAACTGTCTACCAAAACCAAAGATCCTGTTAAAAAGTGACTTGGCCAGTAAAATATCTCAAAAAAAAAAGGACAAAACAACAAATTTTAAAAATTATCAATAAAACTCTATTTTTGCTCTTTTATGTATTGAAAAAAAAAACTAAAATGCCAAATTTTTTAATACATGTGGTGCAATCTTAGACAGCCAATCTGCTCTTAAAGCAATGAGCTCCAATAAGATAATTTCTATGCTTGTATGGGATTGCATCGAATCACTGGAGTGCCTCGGTGCGAACAACAAATTGAATTTGCTGTGGGTAGGTACCTGGGCACTAGGGGGTGGAGGGCAACAAGAAAGCCAACATCATCGCAAAAAAGTTGGCCGAATCTGCGTTCATAGGACAGAACCAGTCCGTTCAGAATGGCGAGCAGTACCATGTGTAATATTACACGAAGCATTTAGAGCCACTTTTAACCCCCTCATAACTCTTTAACTATTTTACATAAACATGTCAAATTTGGCTCATATATTGAGATTTGCGAGATACGTATGTGCTCCAAATTTCATAAACCCACCTCCAACAGTTATTTAGATATTAACGTCCAAGAATCGTCATTTTTATCACTGATTGATCTATAGATGAAACCTCTAACCCAGTTTCAGATTTTTTTTTTTTTTTTATGTTCTGGTTCCCACGAAAAGGGATATCCTGTAATGTTCAGAGAACATCGTAGGAACCAAGGGAAAGAAGGTAGAAGTTGGTGTTCTTCTTAAATTTTTTTTTTTTTAAATTTCTGGAGGTTGTATGCCTCGGGGAACACCTCCCTAGGCAATGAGTTCCAAAGCCTCGCAATTTGTTGGATGAATGAGTCTTTGGAAAGTGATGTTCTGCAGGTCTCCAAAGTGACCACGAAGGGGTGTGAAGACTGAACTTGACGGGTTAATCTCAAAAAGACTGCCAAAGGAGGAACGATTGTTGATATTTCAGAAGAGCATCGCCCATGAAAATATCTATAAAATAGAGACAAATCGCCAACTTTTCTACGGTGTTCCAGACAAGTGAGCGAGTTTGTAAGCGAGGCATCACCGACGAGACGAATTGCCCTTTTTTGGACAGAATCCAGTAGCTTCAGGATATGTTTAGGTGCTGCACTCCAAATATGGGAACAGTACTCCAGTACAGGTCGGATCTGTGCCTTATAGATCATAAGCAGCTGACTGGAGGTGAAATAGCTCTTGGCACGAAACAAAAAACCAAGTTTTTGGGATGCACTTTTGGCAATGGACCTCACGTGATTTTCTCAGGAAAGGTTATTGCTGATAGTAATACCAAGCATCGATATGGATGACTTCAGTGGTATGGTTACTCCTGACAAAGTTATGTTAGGCACAGTGAGATCGGCTTTTCTAGAGAAAAGACATGCTTGTGTTTTGTTTGCATTGACCTAGATAGTTCAAATTTGGCATCCAGATAGGTAGTTGGGTAAATACAAAGGAATAAATCAGAAACTAGTAAATTTCTATCATTTTATTGTAATTTTTTAATTTATTGATTCTATTGGGAACACTTACTTATAGTGCCAGTAATGTAAGAATCGGTAATAAAAATTGATAGCAGCCGGTCTTTATGTGGATTTTAAGGTCTTTATGTAAATATATAACGAGTGAAATACCACCCTTAATTTTTTTTAATCCAAACATATCAGTTTTAGTACTTGATAACTACTTATAACTAAAAGTACCTATAGTCAAACTTTCGTATTTATTACGTTATTAACTGGGATTTAGTAATATTTATTATTTAAATATTTAGCGCACATCAATAGTGTAAGATCATTCATTAATTATGAATAAATAAATAAAATAGGTATTTCGGACCACCGTGCACACGGTGCGGTGGCCGTGGATCAGCGGGGTGGAAAGCGGTGCGATATTTAGTAAAGGGCAGGCTTACGTTGGACTCTCCAGAGTTAAAACCTTAAATGGAGTACATCTTATCAATTTAGATCCAAGTCAAATCAAGGCACAAGAGAGCTCTATTGTAGAGTTTTTTTTTTTATGAAAATAGTCGCAAAAAGGGTAGACCTATCGTGTGGGCCGCGGACGGCCCGCACTGTGACTATTAGAAGGGGAAGGGATTATAGAAAGGCAATGATTGTGGACAAGCTTTTTAAAAAGTTGCATAGTTCTCTGGAAAAACTGATTTTAAAAGCTTATTCCATTCCGTAGCAGCCCTGTAAAAGAAGGATGAAGATTGGTACTTGTAGTGTCAATCTTGAGAGTAAATGGGTGAGACTGATCAGCGTGCCGAGTTCTTCGGCCGAATGTGGCCAATGGTGGTACAAGAGTTTTTATTTTTCTGGAGCATCTGCCATGGAAACATCTGTGGAGCAATGACTGGTCTGCAACTCTTCTTCTATGTTCTAGAGGATGAAGGGTATCATTGAGAGTTGAGCTGTTTATCAAGCGAATGGCTCTTTTCTGAATGAAATCTAGAAGACGAAGAGAATGCCTTGGTGCTGAACCCCAAATATGCGAGCAATACTCCAGTACACATTTTACCGCCCTGACTTAGCTAAATTAAGAAAACGCGTAAAAAAATTCCGGATACTGAATGGGCAATTCACTCGAACATTTCAAAGGTACAAGAATGAATAGAAAATAACACAAAAAAGACAATTATACCCCGTAATCGTAGAAAAACACAGTAGGATAACAAAAACTATTTGGTATTAATTTTATTCCGAATAAGTACCTACTAATAATTTTTGTACAAAAAGTAATGATATCCCATCAAAAACATAAATGTGAAATGGTGGCCAAGTTCAATATTATTATAAACGTCTTGGTTGTTGTCTTCAACGACAAAAAAAGTAAGATCTAAATGGGTGCCAAGTTCAATAGTCAGTCCTAAAATTTATTTATGACATAAAATATTTTATAACAACTTAAAATATCATTTCTTCTAACAACTTAGGATAATTTATTGAAGCCTAAGGTCGTACTTGGCTAGTTCGAAAATACGAATTAATATTATGTACCTATTAAAACAGTCATGGAAGAGCCCTATGTTCGATGGCTAGTTTCTACCAGCCAGCCAAATTTTTGCAAGAATAAAATAAGAACTTACAGCTTTCGAACTTGCGAAGGCTATAATAATATAATTCATATATTCGAACTAGGCAAGTCAGACCTTAGGCTTCAATATATTATCATAAGTTATTAAAAGAAATGATATTTTAAGTTGTTATAAAATATTTTATGTTGTTATAAATAAATTTCAGGACTGACTATTAAACTTGGCACCCATTTAGATCTCACTTCTTTTGCCGTTGAAGACAACCATGGAATATATCAGTGAACTTGGCTCTCATTTCACATTTATGTTTTTGATGGGATATTTTCCACCAACATTGTATGTCACTTGAATTTTTTACTCGAGCACAAAAAAGGTCAACGAAAACATTTAAAAAAAGTTGTTATCCTTAGATTATTTCCGGAGAATGTCGTCTGGTAATTTTTAACAGAATACACATAAATTTGGGTTAAATTAAAATTCGCGTTAACAAACCGTCGCGCCGCCAAAATTATTCCCCGACCGAGATCGGAGTCGATTCGGTTAAAATTCTTTAGTCGTATATTCATTCTTCATTCATTTCCTCGTTTGAAAAAATTTTGCCGCCGGCGCTAAGATTCTTCAGCGTCTGGGCGAGTATGGCAGGCTCATTGAGAAACTTGGCCGCTATTCGGCAATTCGGGGAAATAATCGGAAATTTGATTGTATTCTACGTGTACGCCGGGTACGGTATCCGAATACGCGTTAGTCTTTTGTATTTTTGCAGAGCGATGCGCCTTGCCTACCTGAGTTGAATGAGACAATCATAGGTGAAGGAAATACTTTTATTTTTAATAAATCCAGTTTGATACTACACCCAGAAAGCCGACGATCATCGTTTAGAGTATTTTCTCTTTTAGTGGCAATTGCTAGTTTAAATGTAAATACCCAATCCTTAAATCATATTAAGAAAAGTAAAATTTATATGCAGTATAATCCTGTTAAACATACATTTTATAATCGAGGAATGTGTTTTTTATTTTTAATAAATCCAGTTTGATACTAAACCCAGTAAGCCGAAGATCATCGTTTAGAGTATTTTCTTTTTTAGTAGCAATTGCTAGTTTAAATGTAAATACCCAATCCTTAAATCATGTTAAGAAAAGTAAAATTTATATGCAGTATAATCCTGTTAAACATACATTTTATAATCGAGGAATGTGTTTTTTATTTTTAATAAATCCAGTTTGATACTAAACCCAGTAAGCCGAAGATCATCGTTTAGAGTATTTTTTTTTTTAGTAGCAATTGCTAGTTTAAATGTAAATACCCAATCCCTAAATCATTTTAAGAAAATTAAAATTTATATGCAGTATAATCCTGTAAAACATACATTTTATAATCGAGGAATGTGTTTTTTATTTTTAATAAATCCAGTTTGATACTACACCCAGAAAGCCGACGATCATCGTTTAGAGTATTTTCTCTTTTAGTAGCAATTGCTAGTTTAAATGTAAATACCCAATCCTTAAATCATATTAAGAAAAGTAAAATTTATATGCAGTATAATCCTGTAAAACATACATTTTATAATCGAGGAATGTGTTTTTTATTTTTAATAAATCCAGTTTGATACTACACCCAGAAAGCCGACGATCATCGTTTAGAGTATTTTCTCTTTTAGTAGCAATTGCTAGTTTAAATGTAAATACCCAATCCTTAAATCATATTAAGAAAAGTAAAATTTATATGCAGTATAATCCTGTTAAACATACATTTTATAATCGAGAAATGTGTTTTTTATTTTTAATGTAAATACCCAATCCTTAAATCATATTAAGAAAAGTAAAATTTATATGCAGTATAATCCTGTAAAACATACATTTTATAATCGAGGAATGTGTTACATCCTTCGGTGTAATCGTCTCATTAATATATCTCTGATTCTAGAGCCTCTTTAAAAACGCTGTCCGAATAACGATTGTTATGAATACATGGTTAAATTATTTTGTCACTGATTTTAAATTTTCCAAGACATTTGTGTACATACATTTATTTTTCCATTAGTTAATATTTAATATTTATAAAAAACAAAACGGTATTACATATTACCGTCACTTCCTTCACCCTGTATTAAAATTTTAAATCCCTCAAAACTAAATAAAACTGTTGAATGTTCTTAGATATTTTTAAATAATCCAATTTTCTCTTTAACTGTTAAACCTCTTCCGAAAAAGGGCCATTTGCCTATTCATCGACCCAGATATGATAAAGGATCTTTTTCATGGAGTAAGCTTTTAGGGGGTGTTTTCCATAATAGGTTTATTGTCTGGTCGTATCTTCATCTTTGTTTTCTAACGCTGAAGGTAGGTATGTGTACCATCTAAAAACGGTTCTCTACTTCATAAATGTAATTTAGCAAATAAAAATTTTGTTTTCAATTATTGACAAACAGTAATAAATAAGTGATTTAACTGTAGGTACCTACCCAGGAACAAAAAATATTTCAATTGGGTTTGCTGCCTTACTTACTATTGAAGTTTCTTTAGACTAGTCATACCAGAATCTAAATTGCTGGACAAAATTAATGCAACAATATGAAATTATCCTAATTATTCTAGAGCCAGACATAGTTTATGAGTGGTTTTATCAGTTACAATTAACTAAATTACAATGGTATAAAACAACAAAAACACGGACCCAATAAAACCCCATGGTTCTGCAACGAAGTCAAAGAACAATGTATCAAAAAAGGAAAGCTTATCTAAAATGCATGACAACTAAAACGCCGGAAGCCTATGATGATTATAAGAGGGTACAAAATGCCTACACACTAGTAAGGCAAATAAAAGAAGAGCATTGGGAATTCTTCTCGAAAAAAATGGAAAATGACTTTTATGGCCTCCAAAAACAGATGTTGAGATTCATCAGACGCCAGAGAAAAGAAGCAAGTGAATTTATTAGCACAAACCACATAACGAAGGAAATTTGGGTCCAGTATCTTAAAGAACTATATAAAAAAGAAGATACGGAAAGCACACCCCAGAAATCGCAACTAACGAAGTAACTGAAATAGAAGAAAATGATATAAAAACGTCATTCATGCAACTTAAGATCAGAAAAAGTCCAGGCCCAGACGGTATTCCAAATAAACTTCTTAAATACGGCTGGAGAATTCCAGACGAATTGCGCCTAAGTACCCCAATCTTACTGTTTAAAAATTTTAAAAAGAAGACAAAAAGATACCCGCAAACTACCGGGGCATAAACCTTCTAAATACAACCTTAAAGCTAGTAACAAAGATTATAACAAATAAAATAAATGAACTTACCACATTGGGCGATGAACAACAAGGATTCAGATCAGGAAGATCTTGTACAGATGCGGTATTTGTACACAAATAACTGAAAAATCCATCGAGTATAACAAACCAGCCATCATGTGTTTTATAGACCTGGAAAAGGCGTTTGACCGAATACATCTGGTGGACGTGGTACACCTTTTATACAACAGGCAAATCCCATGCAACATCATAAAAACCATCGAAAATATTTACTAGAGAAACAAAATACAAGCCAAAATTAATAGATACCGAAGAAATTCCTGCAAATAGTGGTATTCGACAAGAAGATGCCCTTAGCCCCTTATTGTTTAACATCGTTATGGACGAAATAATAAAAAGCACTCGTAACCTGAAAGGGTATACATTGGGGAACAAAAACGTCAAAATCCTATGCTATGCCGATGATGCTGTTGTGATTGCAGAAAACGAAGATGACCTACAGAGATTACTATTCAAATTCAGCACAACGGCAAAAAGTCTAAAAATGAAGATATCTACAGCCAAGACGAAATGCATGACCACCTCGAAAACACCTATCAGATGCAAACTGGTTGTGGATGATAAAATTATACAAAAGGAGATGAAATTTAAATACCTATGCATAAAAATTTCAGGATACGGTGACATCGAGGCAACCAAGCGGCACGAACCTCATCTTACCTGAACGATACAATCCTCCGAAACAAATATGTCTGAATCAAGACCAAATTCCGAATCTACAAGGCGGTTATCCGACCTATATTAACATACACAGCGGAAACTAGACCAGATACATGGAACACAAAGAGAATATTAGAAACCACGGAAATGAAAATAGTGCGGAATTGATTTTTCTATATTTTTTGAGTCGATACTTCACAAAAACGACTCATGTTGTAAGTTTCAGTATCAAATATCAACAATATTTAATAATTATAACTGACAAACATTAAAGTGACGTAGGCTTACTAAATGCAGTCTGGTTATGAGGAACAGGCGTTTTCATCGGTGATAAAAAATGATGCACCTTTTTTGTCGCTGTCAAAATGACAAAACTGTCATCATTAAATGACACATTTTATATACCTACGAGTTAATTTATCATTTTTGAATTTTTCCAATTTTTAAAAAAACATGCGCGGGTAAATAATTTAATAAAATATTTTATCGCAAGGGAAAGCTGCTGTTTACCGTCAAATTGTCGCATACCTTCGCCGAAAAACGATGAAAAATACGTCCTATTCTTTAATGTATTGATTTAAAAAATATATTTAGTTAACATCTTTTTTTTTCAAGATTATCAGCAGACCGATCTACCAAAAGAATTCGGTCTGAACAATTCCAACATGTGTAAGCTAGCTAGGATTATTTTCGTGTTTACAAACCACAAGGATTCTTTGATCTGATTAGTCTGGAGGAATTCATTTAAAGAGATTTACTTTTCATTCATTTCATTTTAAACTCAACACTTGGAAATTATTTATTATCTAGTAAAATTGTAAATTTTATTCGACATTCTTACCAATAAATTTTATTAAAATTTATGTAATAAGTGAGTGAAATGAGCCGAGGTATTAGTTTACTCAGCATAGTCGGCAAACTGTATGAGATATTAATTAAGAGTGACGAATGAAACTGAGATTATATGGGATGTGCAAGCAGGATTTAAAAAAAGAAGGAGATGTATGGATCATGTGTTTTCATTACGAATTATAGTCGAAAAATTCTTGGCTAGAAGTCAGAAGGTATACTGCGCTTTTATAGGCTTGGAAAAGGCCTATGACAGAGTGGTGAGGAGTGAATTGTGGTCGACATTGTCTATGTATGGGGTGAACGGTAGTTTAATACGAGCACTGAAATCACTTAACGAGGATTCCACTGCTTGTGTCCAAATAGACAAAGCTTGCACGGAATGGTTAAACACCGAAAAGGGTGTGAGACAGGGATGATTGGCTTCGCCATGGCTATTTAACTTATACATAGAAGATCGTTTAAAAGATTTAAGAGAGAGTGCGTATGAATTAAAAATGAATTATTTAATCGCCAACGATGATCAAGTCATATTAGCATCATCTGAAGAGGAGTTGCAGGCGATGGTTAATGTAATGCATGATGCCCTGAAAATCAAAGGAATGAGAGAAAGGAAAGGAAAATGAGAGAGGAAAGAGAAGAAAGCATGACAAACTGTGATATTTTAATTAAGGGAGAAAGAGTGGAACAAGTAAATGGATTTGTGTACTTGGGTTCAAAGTTTACGAGAGATGGAAAGTATGACAGTGACATTGAGCAAAGAGTGTTGGCAGGAAAACAAATGAATGGAGCACTGCATAGCTTTATGAGCAGCCAAAAAGTTTCTAAAAAAGGCATGTCTGGCTGTGCATAGAGGTGTGTTGGTTCCTACACTTATGTATGGTAGTAAATGTTGGGTTTGGCAAAAAAAACATTAAAATAGGATTAATGCTGGGGAGATTAATAGTCTGAGAAGTATAGCCGGAGTGACTCTGTTGGATAAAGTAGAAGAAGAAAGGATGAATGAAGGGAGATTGACGAAACAAATTTATTAGGCGAGTGTGAATGGACAAGCCGGTAGAGGTCGACCTCGGAGAACATATCTCAATCAGATCAATATTGTTTTAAAGAAAGGCCAGGTCAAGAGTACCAACAACCGACGAGCATGTATGAGAGCACTGATGAAAGTAGAGGAAGCAAAAGATGTGAGTAGGAACCGTAGCAAGTGTAAGTCATTATTGTGTGTAAGATGTTTAACATACTAGCACGCGTGTTGGCAATTTTTACAAACGTGTAGTGTCATTTCACTTACGTGTGATATCTCATTTTTATCCTAAAACAACAATTTTTGGAAAAAAAATGGATCACGGATCAAAGCGCTGATGAAAGTAGAAGAAGCAAAAGACGTGTGCATGAACCGTAGCAAGTGGTCCACTACGAAAAAAAGGCGTGACTATATGTTTGTAATAAATAGTCTAAGTTCATTGCTTTACTGGATGATATGAAATAATTGTATTAATTGGTTATTTGATTAAGTTCAACAGGAAAAACTGTTATAAAGTTGGAATGTTCCATTATTGTAATTCTAAGAGATAAACCATTGATTCTAAAATATATTGTTGATTCAATAAATTCAAAAAAAAATATGAAATAATTGGATTAATTATTCATTTAACAACAAAAAACTGACATAAAATTGAAAAGTTTTCTCTATAATTGTTATTTTAAGGGATAAACAAAGTAAATAATTAATTCTAAAATATATTTGTAAAAAGAAGTTTCTAAAGCTGATTCAATAAAAGTACAAAAAAAGCCTAAACATGGATGGTCCCCGATCTGTGGCTAGGCGTTTTACGGTTGTTTGAATGGGAGATGCCCATGTAAAATAATATGATAATGTCACAACATACAAACATTCCTGCGAAGATAGAAGAAGTGAGATAAGAGGCAATGCCGTGCTTGAAATTCTTCTGAAGGATTAAGATATTTTTAGCTTTGCAAATTAAAACAAAATAATTATTTATTAAACGGTGGAAGTTAAAATTCCTGATAAAATTTTAAAAATTGTAGTATTACTTTGTTAGCAAAAATACAAATTAGTGGTAAAGAATATTTTAATAAAATAATCAAGTGGGAAACAATGTTGAATTTAGCAATACCGAAAAGGGATTTTTTTCCTGTTTTACGTTTATGTCGTTTTATCGTTTTTAGGACTCCGTTATTGCGTACGGGGGGAACACAAAATGTTGGGGTATTAAATCCTTAAAATTCTCCCGTGGATACTTCTTTGATGGAGGAAGATCCGAGCGCCATTGATTGCCATTAACATTGTTGATCGGACGCCGGGCGGCGGCGATCTTGATGGTGCCGCAAAGAGTGCCACTTTTCGGCTGTTTTACATTTGTAAATGTGGTTTTTTATCAGCTATCGCGCTCCTCCGCATTCGAACCGATGTAAATTCGACCGGCACAGATCTGTTTCTGTCTGTATTTTTCGAATGAAACAAATCGTTTACATAAGAACGACACGTTTTTCTCTTGGGTACAGGTATAAGCCATTAAACTCCCTGTTATTTGAGCGTACATCTTTTTAAATTTTATTCTTATTTATTATTAACTGAAACAATACCATAAAATTTTTTTTTTGACGCTAAGTGCGAGGCATTTTTAAAAAATTCCATCGATATTAATGTAAAAAAATTAGAAGACCAAAATTGGAGCATCAAAATTAAGAGATATTTATTGCACAGAAAAAAAAAGAAACAAAAATCTACCGAAATGGGGACATATTCATTTCATCAAATTTTTGTATAAATTATATTTTTTTGTTTGATTTGGGTAAATTTGAAAATTTAAATTAATAATTGGGGAGAGTAAAATATTTTTCTTAGATTTTTTATATTTTATTTATATTTAGAATAAAATTATTGCAAAAATTATCATTTTTCAAACACTCTCTGAGATAAAAATAATGTCTCTACCGGAAAAGTGTTCAACGGGGACATTCCTAATTGTTCTTGCCATAGAAACCATGTTTTTTCTTCAGCTTTCAAGAAGCTGCATTCATTTTATTTCCAGTAACACACAGGATTTTCCTTCAATAAATACGATACCATCAGGTGAATACATGATGGATGGATATTGCTTACATATTATGAATTCGATTGCCACAACATTAAATTCTATATTATCTTTGAAGGTTTGTTTTTAATCATACTTTAAATGAGGCATTTACCTCATTAATATTCACAACATGATACTTTCAACAATCCACTTTTCGTGTAAATCACTATAGAACACAAATGAATTATAAGGAAGGTAACTTGTAAATAAAACTAAACCAGACTCTGCCTTAGACATTACCTACAGTCCTCCGTATTTGTTCACGTCTCGCAGCGCCCTCAACGGTAATTGAAAACGCGAATTGTTCTACAGGTTTGGACATGCGTGACATAGTAAATAGGGAACGAAATAAAACTTATAATAAATGACTTTCTAAACTTTTACGTACATTTTTTTATAAACATAGCTAATAATGTTCTTTAATTAAAAAAAGTGTTACGTCAGATTTTTACTTCTCTTTTTACTTGCCACTTTATTTGGCAACTTTCCTGTTATTTTTCGTTAAATAGGATCATTTTTCACTATCCATTACCTACCTTTCTGTGCGTGTTTATGTAAATACACAAATATAGGTATATATATTTAATTCTAGTGATAAATGAGTGACGAACAAATACAAAAATGTCTTGACCATTTCCGCAGTAAAAAGCTCGCCATACCCAAAATGTATGAGAAACAAAATTTTGGAATGTGAACATGTTAATAACTTACTAGTCCCGAATTCTGTTGTTATCTGTCTGATCTGTGTAAAGTTTATTTCCCAAGGTTTTAACAAGGCTCGGCGGCAGGTCTGTGGCTACGGTCCGTTATTTATGAGGGTCACTTCGACTAGGCAGCAACTCGCCGCTGCCGCTTCTTTGCCATATTATAAAAATTTTAAAATACAAATAAAATGTATATCTCATAATGGATGTGTTCCTCACGCGGGCAATGGCGTATTCAACGATTTTTATCGTAGGGGAAATTGTGTACCAATCCATATTTATCTAGTTAAAAAACCTACTCATTTATTGTTATGTAAGTTTAGTTTTTGTAATTATTTCTTTTGTTTATATTTTTGTAAAACAGTTCTGATCTGTTTGCTTACGACTCTTGTCTTTCCACAAATTTTAGAAAATTTATGAACTTATTACTTTCCACAATTGAGAAACAAACATTTAATTCGCCTAAAAAACCCATTAAGAAACTTTATTATTTCTTGGACGTTATAAAGCGCAAGCATGTGACACGCATGGTCAAGATCATCATAAGTTAACACATGCACTTGGTAGTATTTTTCCCTTTCAACGACATATTTTTCACTCTGTAGGGATTAAATGGTCAATACAACTTTCAAAAAATCAAAACTTCTTGCTAGTGTATAATTTTATTCTATATAACATGACGAACAAAAACGGAACAGTAGCGTAATAAAATCAGTCATTAAAGTCGGTATGACACGTGCAACACTTTTTTATGTATCGATATCTATTTCTTTTTCACTACATCCTATACGTGACGAATATCAACGAACAATAATTATACAATTAAACTTAAAAAAATTAAAACAATTATCTACATTTATTCAAACAATTATACATGGTCCTTTGAGACGGATATGATAATTACAATTTTTAGATTGTCCTTCGAGCCAAATATTTATAATTTATACAAAGTTTTACGTACAAACTAAATACTTAGAGGTTCCTTGTGATAGGTAGATCACTTGCAGAGCAGGTAAAAAGCCAGAACAAAGAGAAGGCACACTTTTTTGTATCCTAATTAAATCATTAAAAATATAGTCTATGTATTGTTTACAGTAGGAACATGTCTTACTTATTGAAAAACACGGCCCAATTCTATTTGTTCTATTTCTGTATCCAGTTCTGTGGCAAAGTCTTTTCATTTGGCCTTTTTAAGATTAAATTTTCGATTGAATTGGACCATGTCTTGTTTACAGGTTTTATTAAGCTGGTAACGTGGTTCATCTGTTGAGCTATAACATTAATTACAAAATTTTTGTCTTATCACCTACAAAAGATGGGCAAAACAGAGAGTGATAGTTGCCGCTACTGCGAGAACTTCGCTGAAACTGCAGAACATTTGCTTTACGAATGCGCAGCGCTTTTCTGCAAGAGGCTCAAGTTTCTGAAAGTGGCCTTCTTAAAGCCCTCCGATGTCAGGAACTTAGCTCACAGGAAACTGATAAACTTTGTATGAAGTCTTGGTATCCCGGGCCTCAAATAGATTAAGGGTTATGCACAAAATATCAGATGGGTCGAGGTGCTTGAGAGGCTGCATAGCCATCACGATCCCTATGCTATGATATTTTGTTCAGCCCATTTTTTAAGTTTTTATCCGTTTTTATTGGTATCCGAGTTGATATAGGAGTTATAGTTTACCTTAATACTTCTATTTTGGACAGATTGAAGTAATATTGCATGACTGAAGTTCCACTGTTGGTATTTAAGGATGCCATTATCACAGGTCAAACGGAAGAGAGTATACGTAAATCTGATTTTATGAAAATTGCACTGCCATATCTATTTCTCGTGGCATCATTTTTGACTAGAATAATACCAGGTTAGGATTATTAGTTCTTCATGAATTAATTTATGGTTGTTCTACAGAAGGATAATAATCTTAAGGACCTTTTTACACAAAACAAAGCAGAATATACCTTTGAAATTCTGAGGGTTGATTTTTTGGAAATAACGCAATTATAACTTTTATTATTATTTAACCAAAAGCTATAATTTGGAGATTTATAAACATTTGCAATTATTAAGGAAGGCTTAGAGGTTTCTCGTGATTTGTATAGCATCTATAGAGCAGATTTAATTAAGAATATAAGTCCTTTCACCTTACAAGTAGCTAAGCTCACTAAATTCAAAAAAGTTAATTTGAAAGAAATCCGCATACATTATCAAGAACGTTAGAAAACAGCAGTACCTCCTCACTATTTACCTTTGCAAAGACTTGTCTAGAAAGAAGAAAAACCAATATATCCAAATTAAAGGATGGAAAATATATCCTATGTAATGGGTATTAAAAAAATTATAAACCAATAAATAGTCAACCTTGAATTATATAGTGATGACCTAGCCTTACCGCTGCCATTTATTGGTCAATTATAAGATGAGTCTTCTTGGTAAAAAGGTAAAAAAAAACACAAAAATACACATAATTTACCTGTATAAGGACTTATTCTAATGCAAAAACGTTCAAAATACAGCGTGTGTTGTTAAAATTTTATCATTTAAACTTCATTTAAAGAACTTACCTATTGATATATCTAAAGAGATCGTTTGTCATGTCAATAACTATAATGATTTTATCACACCATCAATCTCGAATAGCCTTGTGCAATTATATTGATATTAAAACAAAAGTAAGAGTAGTCAATCGAAGAGACTTTATGTCAATAGGAACTGACAAAAGATGAAAGAAAATACCCTGGTTTGACTGCAAGTATCCACCAATGGCAGCGGCGAACGAGAGGAGGGAGTTGATGTAAAGGAACCGGCGTTTTGGAACGAAACTTGACACGGAGATGTCTAATCTCTGTTTGTGTTCTGTGCCGAGAGCGAGGGTTTGTTGTGGGATATTATTATGGTCAGTTTTGTTGAATGAATGGTCTTTGTGTTTTTCACTAAATGAATGATGTTTAATATTTTAAAGATTTAATGGAAGCTTAGGTAGAAAGAATTAGTATCGTCCATCAATTGACTTGATAATATTCAGAGGGAAAAGAATTTATTTTGACGATAAAAGGACGGGCGTCGTTGTATATATTTTCTCTTTGGTTCTGTACGATTTTGATATTTAAGTAATAGTAACAGGCCAGCGCCTAGGACTTTTGGCGCCCTTGTGCAAATTTAAAATAACGCCCCAAATTTGTATTACGTTCATATATGAGTACAGATACGGGTTGAGTTAGGTATTATTATCCACTATTGAAAAATAATTTTAAAAAGTTATTTTATAAATTTATTTTTATTTTTATATTTTACAAGTACAAGCCATATAAGTATGTTCTCATTGAGGTACATAATATAATAAGAAACTTATAGAAAACAGAAATATATTTTAACAGTATTAAAACTCAAAAATTTTGTATTTTAGTTTCAAATGTAATGTATGATACAAAAGCAACAAGAAATAAAAAAAATATTTAAAACATTAAAAATACTCGTTTATATATATATATATATATATATATATATATATATATATATATATATATCAAAGGACGAAACTGTTTGACAAATAAAAACAAAACAATGTAATATTTTAATAATGCAACATGTCACCTCTTAAAGGTTTATATCCAGTTATATAGTTATATAATCAAATATAAAATGATTTTTGAGATGCAGGTTTTTGGCTTTTAATATTTTAATAAATCTAAAATAAATAAATTTTAGATGAACTCACCTTAATTCACAACACAAAACACAAGTCTGTAAAACTACAAAAAATTAAAGTTTCAAAAACAGATATCTTTTACCCCATGCACCTTTTCACTTCGCTAAGTTGCAAGCCAAATTTCAAACTCAAACATGAATCAGATTTGTTTGAGTTTACATAATTCACGTTATCATGTTACGTATTCGATCGAATTAATGCTATTATTGCGTACCTACTCTCATTTGAAAAATATATTTTTTTCGAAAAATTCGGTTCCCTCGTCTCAAAAAGTAAAAATAAAATAAAAAACAATGTAATAGCAGCAATTCCTTACTGTTTTTTTCATCATTATAAATTTTGTTTTGACAATTATGTTTGTAGCTTTTTTACTATTGAGTTTTGAGGCTTTTCGGCGCTATTCATGCAACACACGACTAAGCCCTTATGTACGGCGCGGTCCTGAATAGTAATAATTATTACGTTTCTCAAAAATAATTATTTGAAGATCACAGTCATCGTTAATAATTAATTGAGGATTGTGAAAGAGTATCAAAATAATATACTGACCTAGCATAACGTCGTATAGCCTTTCAAGAACGAGGTCGCCAAATCTATTATATTTACGAATCTACGAATCTCTTCAGCAGCATCTGGCAGTTACTTCGGCGGCCTGCGTACGAAGCGATATTCCATTGATATTCATTAAAGCAGCACTTTCACTATTTTATTCACTGGTCGTATCGTGTTGGTTTAAAAATGTGGAATTCTCATAGACATTTCATTCGATTGCGCCTATATTGGTTCGATCAACAGCACTCGAATAACCGCAAACGAAAAATTCATAACTACGTGATAGTAAGAAAAAAGGCGAGTAGTAATATATTATGTCGAAATGATTTTTAACAGAGTAGAAAGTATGAGTCACACTTGAGAAATGATTCGACATGACATCATCGGCGTCCTAAATTCTGCAGGTGATTTAAAGATTTGATATTTATTTCAAGGTTATGCAATGTTTTGTCTTGATTATGTCTGATGTCCAAAACGATGGCGTGTGTGAGTGTGAAGGCGTTAGATTTTAATTTCACCATATTGCGTCTATCTTGAAATAATTACCAAAAAAAGTTAACATTTTAGGTACTTTATTTCTTCTTGGTTAAGCTCAGCAATGTAAAAAAATATAAAAAAGTTTTTGTCCCCAACTGGAAAATAGTCTTTGATTGTTTAAAATGTATGCATTTTGTATCATTGCATTGAGATGGAATGGGAAAAAGTTTATTAATAATTTATCAATTAGGGCTTTCCTTTAAGGTACATTTCGACACTTTTCGACAGATTTTGTTAATTTTTTTTCTTCTTCTTCCACTTGTAGAAAGCGTACCGCCTGTAGTTCACTGATTTTTTTCCTGTGAGTTGGACTGCCAGCTGTCTCTATCTATCTATCTATCTTTTTGATGGTCTGCCCTGTGGTCTTTTTCCTGATGGTATGATTCGTGGTAATCTGTCTTCATTAATCCGGCTGACGTGTGCGTTCTAGTATCTTCGTCGAGCTCTGCACCATCTTACGATATCATTGGTGTCAGTTTGTCTTCTTTGGTCTTCGTTTCTTTGCTTATCCAGAAGTATGTTGCCTGTTATTGCGCATATTGTTTTCATCTCTGTTGTTCTGAGCATTCTTTTGGTTTTTGATGTATCGGCGTTTGTCTCTGCTCCGAAGGTCATTACTGGCCTTACGCATGTTTTATAGATTCATGACTTACTCTGAATGCTTATCTGTTTGTTTTGCCAAATGATTTTTAGATGACCGTAGATTGATGCAGCTGTGTTCACGTTTCGTTTGACTTCTACCTCCAAATTTCCCCAGATGGAGATCTTGCAACCCAGGTAGTCGAAATCCATGACCTGTTCTATCGGTACGTCATCAATTAATAGTTTACATCTTAGTGGGTCTTTTGCTATGGTCATCGATTTTGTTTTTGATTTCGAGATTTCCATGTTCCATTTCCTGGCTTCATTGTTGAAGGCATATAGTAGTTTTTGCAGATTGTCTTCGTTTTTAGCTATTAGAACAGCGTCATCTGGATAGCAGAGAATTTTTATTTCCGTATTGCCCATTCTATATCCGAAAGCGGTTTCTTTGACTATGTCTATAATTTGTTCATTATGGTGTTAAATATCAGCGGGCTTAGGCTGTCCCATTGACGTATACCAACTGTATTGTTTATTTCTCTAGTTTATTTGGAGTTGATTCTTATTTGGGTGGTGTGGAGAGTGTTCAGTTCCAATATTAAGTGTTGTAGTTGATTTGGTACATTTTTCTGCTTCAACGTGTTAATTACATCCTCCAATCTTACTTTACCAAACGCCTTGGTTAGGTCCACGAAGCAGAGGAATGTAGGTGTGTTGTATTCTAGCGAGTTCTCTGCTATTGGTAAAAATCGCATCTACTGTGGATCTATTTTTGCGAAAGCCTTGTTGTTCTTCATTCAGCAGTGCGTGGGGACTTGGTTTGGTAACTAAAATGCTGGTAAATAGTTTCATCGCTGAGCTGAGGAGGATAATGCCTCTATAGTTAGAAGGGTCAATTCTTTCTCCTTTCTTAAATACGGAGATTGTTGTGCTTTTCCTCCATTCTTCAAGAATTTTGCCGTTCTTTATAGTTAGTAGGTCTCCTCAATTTTTAATGAATTCATTATGTATCCGATCTTGGTTTGGTTTCTTTCGATTCTAAAGTTTTTTGTAGCTGTTTCTCCTGTCATAATTATTGGAGTGTCCTACCCTTTATCTAATACTATATTGGGTGTCGTCTTGTTCTGGTTATATAAGTTTTCAAAGTAATCAGTCCATTGTTATTTGTTAATGCTTTTGATCTCTGTGTTCATTGACTGCTTTATTTATCCCTCTCAACATTTTCCATATTCTCCTTTGAGTACCGTAAAGGTCTTTATCCATTTCTCTTCCTAGGTTTTCCCATTATTCCTGTTTAATAAGTCGGACTCTGTTTGACTTTATTACGTTTTGTTTATATTTGTCTTTTAATTCTCTTAAGTCTGAGTTCTTGTGTCTTATATAAGTTTCTTTTTTCTCTTTTGTTATTTTATTTACTTCCGGGTTATACCATGGCTTTATGTTCACTTTTGGTATGGAACTTACTGTTCTTGTTACAAGTGCTTCCTCAGCTGCTTTGTGTATGTTTTTTTTTATTTTATTCCAGGAATCATTTATGGGCTCGGTATCAATTATGTTATTGTGTTCAATTTGTTGTTTTAACCGGTTTTTGTACGATGTCCTAGTACTTTTTTGGTTTGGGTATTCGATGTTGTATTTCTCGATTTTAATGTCCTGGTCATGTTTATGTTGCATCTTAATATCTCTTATTTTGGGTAGTACCAATGTTGGCTGATGTTAAGCTTCTTACGTCGAGGATTTTAATAGGTGGAATGTTTCTGTTTGTTATCACATAATGGATGGTCGATTTGTTGTTTTTATTATCGCGGAAGGTATATTTATGTAGCATTTTGTGTGAAAAGTAGGTGTTGTTGATACAGAGTTCATTATGGGCGCAAAATTTGGTCAGCATTGTTCCTCTACTGTTGCATGTTTCTTTATTGAATTTCTGTTTGACTTCTTTCACTACGTTGTTACCTACACGGGCGTTGAGGTCCCCCAATATTATTTGTCTGTCGTTCTTTGCTATTCTGTCTATTTGAATTTATAGACCTTCGTAAAATTCCTCTGCTTGGTCTTCAGGTTGACTGGTATACAGTGCGTACACTGATGTTATGTAAATGTTTTTATTTTGAAGTTTTTTTTTCCCAAGCTAAAAATCCTATTAACTAATCAAATTTTTGGTCCGTTTAGAACGCGAGATATTTAATAACAAAGTTTGCAATTTTCAGGGTCACCCTCCATTAAAAGCATGTCAAACTTCCTATGCATGCAACTATTTTGTATTAAAAATCTCTCGACAGAATTAAAAAAAGGGGGGGTTAAGACAAATGTTTTTTAAAAAAATTAAAAAAAAGAACTCCGCCGTTTTGTTTACGAGATATAATAATATAAAATATTAGTAATTTTTCAATTCGAACGCGAGATTTTATTGCATGGATTATTTCGTCTTCGGTAATTTCAGGACCTTTTTCGTTTATATTTACATCCGCTATAATGCTCTTCTACAGTTATATTCTTGAATTTTCTAACCCTGCATTATTAATTTCTGATAAAGTTAAAGGATTTAAGTAACATTTTTTTTTATCAACCGTGACCTCTATCTCAAAATTTGTGTGTTCAGATCCTAATCAAGTTCTAAATATATTTCTACCTTATTTTTCGATGTCCTACAAGATCCTTTTCGCGACCATGATCTTCTGGGTGCAAATTAAAAGGGCTATTTACAAAAGTGACGCTAAAAAGTAGTAACAAAGTTTACACAGCACGAAGTTTATAATCCTGTGATTGATAGCAAAGATACATTTTTTTAGGCAACAATTATATAATTTGGATACGCGGTTAACAGCAACTTATCCCCTTTTATTATTAAATTATTATCACTACACCTACAATCCTGATAATGTACTTGACTTGCACATCTTTAAAAAAATTCGCTGTGAACACAACATTTTTTACAGCCGTTATCAGAATATTTAAGAATATCACATCTCTTCTATTTACGTATTTATATCTTCGATTCACTAAAACAGACAATAATTATGTTCGGTAAAACAGTAAAGAGATATATGCATACAATAAAGTCGAAAAATGGCATACTTTTCTTTGACAATTCTTCAAAACTATGTTCAAGGTTTTCTTTTGAGTACTTATGCTAATACAAACACAAAAATTATTATCTCTGCATGACATAACTAAATAAACAATAAACTTCACGAACATTAAAAAACATCAATAATGTTTAATCATCAAAACTGTTTTTAAATGTTTTTATCAATTTGCTAAAACGTAACTCATTAAAAAAACCGGTTTCCTGATTGATTTTTTTACAATTCACATTCATAATTTTTCTATTTAAAATTTTGTTAATCTAATTTATTGAACAGTCGATTGGATATTTTCACCATTTAAATATCAAAAAGAAAATTAGAATAAAACGATCAATAATCGTTGATTATAAACTGAATAGTGGATTTCTCCGTATTCAACATCTACATTTTGACGTTTGTCACTTTTATAACCGCTTAAATAGTGTGTAAATCCTCTGCACCTGTGGAATACTGAATGAATGAATGTATACGTCGAGATGCTATCTAGGGGAATTTCCGCGAACCCATAAAACAACACCACATATTTTCAATCAACTTCATTAATATTTGAAGTCCATTGTTCCTGTCGGAGTGTCTACACGTGCTCAACCACGTCCTTCTTCCGTCCACTATTGCTTCAGTGACGCACGCCACTGAGTCTCGTGCGAATAAGCACGCTCTCACTCTTATGCCCACATCTTCGATCACTACGTTGCCATGTATTTAATGTAAATTACAAAAATGTTACATATATTAGGTACTCTGTTACTGAGATTGTATCAATCGTACAAACATTTTTATATTTAAAATCGATAAGAATAAGGATTTAAAAAATAACATTTTCCAAGACTATATCTGCCAGATCAGCGGGTCAAAAACTAGAGTAATAATTTTGGCAATAGATGACGAAACTTGGATGTATTCGTTATCAACAATAATTCATTTGGGTGTTAACCGAATCCAAAAGTAGTTGGTTTACAAAATACTTCAATAAAAAATATATAATTGCGAAGGTTAACCAGTTTGTTAAAGCATTCATGGACCAAATATTGGAGTTCATTTCTTTAGAAATCTTTCGTAGAACGTAGCAAGAGTATACTTAGTTAATATTTTTCTGCCAGTATTAACTCGATAATACGACTAATTTAAGTCGGTGTGAAAGAATTATTTTTAATATCAATTATTCTATTTTGCATACCTATTATTTTGCTAGTATTTTGAATATATTTGCTGTAGTTCCGTAAGGTATGCATTTTTAAATTTGTCGAAAAGGTTTTCTTTCTGACCTAAAAGACAGTTTAGACATGCTTTTATTTCACGCAATGTGTGGCAACGCTGGGATCTCCTTCACCTGTTATATGTCTTACCTTAGGTATCACTCCTCTACTACTACCACACATTAAAATGGCATTGAGATTTACATTTATGTACAATTGCCATCAACCTCCTGTCCAGTGGTATTGTTGAGCAAAAGATTTGTTTAAGTACAGTAATCCCACAAACTAGTATAACGGATATATAATAAATTGTTACAAAATAATTAGCCCATACATTTTTTGAAAAACATTTCTTCCTCGATTTAAAAAAATAAAAACAAAATTGGATCCTAAATTAATAAGATATTTTCGGGGATATGGAAGATATTATTTCGATGATTATCCCCTGGTGCCAATACCAAAAGTATTAGTATCTAGACACGCGCTATCTAACAGAATGACGAGCGGTACCGTGTGTAATATTACACGAACCATTTGGAGCCACTTTTCACCCCCTCATAAATCAAAAACTATTTCAGATTAACATGTCGAATTTGGCTCATATATTGAGAATTGCGAGATTCCTATGTGCTCCAAATTTCATTAACACACCTCAAACAGTTTTTTAGATATTAACGTCTAAAAATCGTCATTTTTATCACTGATGATCAAAAACTCTAACCCAGTTCCAGTTGACCTAGAAAGTTTAAATTTGACATCCAGCTATAGGTAGTTGGATAAATACAAAGGAATAAATTAGAAACTAGTAAATTTTTATCATTTTTTTATAATTTTTCAATTAATTGATTCTATTAGCAGCAATTTATTACATACATACATAAAGTCACGCCTTTTTCGCATAGGGGTAGGCAGAGACCACTTCCTTCCACTTGCTACGGTTCGTACACACATCTTTTGCTTCCTCTACTTTCATCAGTGCTCTCATACATGCTCTTTGTTTGTTAATACTCTTGACCTGGCCTTTCTTCAAAACAATGTTGATCTGATCGAGATATGTTCTCCGAGGTCGACCTCTACCGATTTGCCCATTCACACTCGCCCTATAAATTTGTTTCGTCAATCTTCCTTCATCCATTCTTTCTACGTGTCCAAACCATCTAAGCATTCCTTTATCTATCTTTGTGACCACATCTTCTTTTACACCACAGCGTTTTCTTATCTCACTATTCTTAACTTTATCCAACCGAGTCACTCCGGCTATACTTCTCAGACTACTCATCTCCGCAGCATTAATCCTATTTTCATGCTTCTTCTGCCAAACCCAACATTCACTACCATACATAAGTGTAGGAACCAACTCACCTCTATGCACCGCCAGACGTGTCTTTTTTGACACTGTCTGGCTATTCATAAAGCTATGCAGTGCCCCATTCATTTGTTTTCCTGCCAACACCCTTCGCTCAATGTCACTGTCATACTTTCCATCTCTAGTAAATTTTGAACCCAAGTACACAAATTCGTTAACTTGTTCCACTCTTTCTCCCTCAATCGAAACCCCACGGTTTGTCATGCTTTCTTCTCTTTCAAAAACCATTACTTTCGTTTTGCTCACATTTATTTTCATCTCCTTCAACTCCTCTTCAGATAACGCTAATATGACTTGATCATCGGCGTAAAGAAGGCATTTGACGATCAAATCATTCATTTTTAATCCATACGCACTCTCTTTTAGATCTTTTAAACAATTGTCTATGTATAAGTTAAATAGCCATGGCGAAGCCACACATCCCTGTGTCACATCTTTTTCGATGTTAAACCAGTCCAGCAATTAATTACTGCCTGTAATGTAAGAATCAGCAATAAAAATTTATGACAGGCGGTCTTTATGTGGATTTTAAGGTCTTTACGTCAATATATAACGAGTGAAATACGACCCTTAATTTTTTATACTCCAAACATCAGTTTTAGTACTTATAACTATTTACAACTAAAAGTATCTACAGTCGAAATTTCGTATTTATTACGTTATTAACTGGGATTCAGTATTAATTATTATTCAATATTTTAGCGCACATCAATAGTGTAATACATTCTTTACTTATAAACAATTAAATAAAATAGATATTTTGGACCACGGGGCACGGTGCGGAGGCCCTGGAGCAGCGGGGTGGAGAGCGGTGCGAAACTTATGTACCTATATTTTTCTTGAGAATTTAATAGATCACAGGTAATTTGTTACGTAATCGTCTTAAATAATTATTACCTACTTGGTTTGCATATGCTCTTAACCACAAATCACTGCGCTCTTTTTGACATAGGCTACTCTATATTTAGTAAAGGGCAGGCTAATGTTGGACTTTCCAGAATTAAAACTTTAGATGGAGTACATCTTATCAATTTAGATCCAAGTCAAATCAAGGCACAAAAGAGCTCTATTATAGAGTACAACCGCCTGCGCACATTATACCGCCCCGACTTGGCCAAATTAAGTATAAACAAAAAACGCGTAAAAAAATTCTGGATACTGAATGGGCAATTCACTCAAACATTTTAAAAGTACAAAAAAATAATAAAAAATAACACAAAAACGACAATTATACCCCGTAAACGTACCAAAATACAGTAGAATAAAAAAAACTATTTGGTATTAATTTTATTATGAATAAGTACCTACTAATAATTTCTGTACAAAAAGTAATGATATCCCATTAAAAACATAAATGAAAATAAGAGCCAAGTTCAATATTGCGATATACGCCTTGTTTGTTGTCTTCAACGACAAAATAAGTTAGATCTAAATGGGTGCCAACTTCAATGGTCAGTCCTGAAATTTATTTATAACAACATAAAATATTTTATAACAACTTAAAATATTATTTTTACTAATAACTTAGGATAATATATTAAAGCCTAAGGTCTTACTTGGCTAGTTCGAATATACGAATTAAATTATAGCCTTCGCAAGTAGAAACTAGCCATCGAACATAGGGCTTGTCCATAATTGTTTTAGTAAGTACTTAATATTAATTCGTATATTCGAACTAGCCAAGTAAGACATTGGCTTCAATATATTATCGTAAGTTATTAGAAGAAATGATATTTTAAGTTGTTATGAAATATTTTATGTTGTTATAAATAAATTTCAGGACTGACTATTGAACTTGGCACCCATTTAAATCTTACTTCTTTTGTCGTTGGAGACAACAACCAAGGCATATATCATAATATTGAACTTGGCTCTCTTTTCCATTTCTTTCCGGAACACACACCTTCAAAATTATTTATTCAAGTAAAAATGTGTTTATAGCAAATTAAATTTTAAACAACATGACTTTAGAAACTTCTAAAATAAATCGCTTTTAAATTTTGCAAACATACATTAGATGGAGAGTAGGTACTATTACATAATATGGAACCGCTGGCCATTCCTTGCAGTATGACCGTCAAAAATAGGTGTAAATAATCGTGGTACCAGATTTTGCGTCAAATTTGAAAGGTGCAAATCCGGATTTACTCATCAAATTACTAGCTTGGGTTAACCCCAATTATCCATCTTTAAAATGTGTCATACGGTATTATTTAGTTGTATAGCTATTTCACGCTTTGTTTGCGTTTCCTTTATTAACGAAACGTAAAATTGTTGTGCGAGGTATTTTTACATTACATGAATCATTACTGTGTTTGGTGAATGAAATAAAATGTTTACTTTGATAATAACTTTTATTGTGAGTATCTATCGATATTTTCACTACGGGGAACCGAGAATTAAAGTACAAATAAAAATATGTTTTAACTAAAGGTGAACCGTGCGATTACTATAATAAATAAATGTAAATATTTATTAATTTTATTTTAATTTACAAAATAGTAATGAAATATTAACATTATTATCCTAGATGGTACCCGTGACTTGGTCTTCGTAAAATTAGTACTTCGTGAAGCTCTTTATATCAAAATTTAATACTCATTCGTGTGCTTACATAACTCAAGCTACGCACTCGTTTACTACTTACACAACGCCCTTTATTTTTTACCAAGCAAACCCCAATTATTTTTTAGTTTTCTACCTATCCTAGAGACGGGGTCACCTTTTTTTGAAACTTTATTATTATTATTACTTTACAATTTTCAAATCAAAATATTCCGAAAACGGTACACAGTATCGAGTTTTACCAAGAGTACTTTTTTGGTGTAAAATTGAATGATGTTTAAGACGGGGTGACCTTTTTTTTTAAACACCCTGTAAAAGCAATGACAGCTTGATCAGAAAATGAAAAGTTTTTGGGCGCTGTTGTGATATTAAAGGAATAAATCGGACACGGTTGCTGGTTCTCAGTTGGGATATTGTTAATAAGCAAAAAGGTTGCTCGGAATATAGCGTCTGTAATTATTAATGTTGGTCTTATGGTATGAAGTAAAAAAGCTGCCTTAAATAAACATTGTCAACTAATTTTAAATTTATTTAAGTAAAAAATCCGCACAAAAAAAGAGGGCAGAATTAAAGATTACAAATCTTAATCAATCAATATTTTAATCAAAGGTCATTTAGTCATGCTGCTGAATAATTGCGGAAAATTATTACTTATCGTTTGTTTCATTATTGAAAAATGTTTTGCAGCATTATTCATGATCGTATTGTGATACCCACACTTCTCTTGCTCATTCTCATTTTATTGGTAGGTATCATTAAGAAAAAAAACGTTAATTTATTCCAGAATTGGCGATGAAATCTATAACTGTATTTACCCAATAAATTTTATCACTACTGCTGTTTGTGTAATATTATTTGTATACAATCATAAATCCGCTGAATTCCTTTAAAAAATATCCTATTGGATTGTTTTATAATGTGGCACCATACAAAGAACACTACAAAACAAGACAAAAATGAAATTATATGAAGTGATGACAACTCCTGTATTAACATACGAAAGCGAAACCTAGGCACTCCGAAAACAAGATAGATAACGGATACAGTCTGCCGAAATGAAATTTCTAAGAAGGACAAAAGGTTGCACACTGAGGGACCATATAAGAAATGAAGATATAAGTGCCGAATTGAACATATTTTCAATGAACCACAGAATACACCAAAATTCATTACAATGGAGACAACACGTTAAAAAAATGAACGAAGACAGATTGGTCAAACAAGTGATAAACTACAGCACCACGAGGAAGAAGAGACATTGGTAGACCCTGAGGAAGATGGCTAGAATGAAGACGGAACAGGCTGCAAGCCTATAGTCCGTTCATAATTTGTCGATAGCACAAAATGTGCGTCCAAGTCATAAAACGGCCGTAATAGTCGTAAAATCATAGGCGGAGGTTCCTGAGGTGTTTATTCATGTCCGTACACAATTTGTTGATAGCTCACTGCAAGTTTGACCCTCATTAGGTTTAGTACGTTTTTGATCGCATTTAATTTACGGCTCGTTGGTGTTTCGGCGTCTACGGCAGTAATTAACGTCTCTAATATTTATTTTGCGAATTTTGTGCAGTGCGTGAGTAACTTTTTTTCATATTCCTACAAACATATACGTACCTTTCGTTCCTGCTTGTTTTGTTTGATTGCTTGCGATGGCTTCGTCATCATCATCAACATCATCAAGTTTTACACCGGTACTGTTGCGTACAGTCAGTAAGTCTGTCTATTCACCAAGAGAGAAGACTATTGTTTTGAACGTTCACGATGCTCTGCTTTCTCAGAATCCCACAAACACTGTTCAAAACATAATCAAGAGTTGTGCCCACATGACGGGCGTAGGGAAGTCAACAATATATAGGTTCCTATCAGAAAGAAAAAAACAAGATATAGCTAACCCAAATACAAACGAATACTTAAAGAGGGGGAGAAAACCTATTGAAATTGATGAATTTGCCAAAAATGGTATTCGAAGGAAAATTCACGAATTTTTTTACAAAAAAGAAATACCCAACTTAAACAAAATTTTACAAGAAGTTAGAGACGACCCGGATTTGCCTCATATCGGACGAACCAAATTGTGGCAAGTTTTAAAAGAATTAAATTTCCGGTGGGAGAAATCAGACCGAAAATCACTTTTGATTGACCGGGAAGAGATAATATGTTGGAGAAGAAAGTATCTAAGATTTATACGAAAATTTCGGGCTGAAGGAAAGCCAATTTACTATCAGGACGAAACGTGGGTAAACGCAGGTCATACTCTCACAAAAATTTGGTCAGATAAAAATATATCAAGCTCCAGGCAAGCCTTTATGGAAGGTTGGTCTACTGGTATTTCCCCACCCTCTGGTAAAGGCAGTAGATTAATAGTTTCTCACATTGGCAGTGAAAAAGGATTTGCTAAGCATGGTTTGTTGGAATTTCAATCCAAAAGCACAAAAGACTATCACGAGGAGATGACAGCTGATGTTTTCGAAGAGTATTTTGAGCAGATGATTGAACATATACCACCAAACTCAATTATAGTATTAGATAATGCACCTTATCATTCACGACTAGTAGAAAGACTTTCAACGACTGCGTGGAAGAAACAGGATATCATTGAATGGCTGCGGAATAAGTCCCTGCCTTACAAAGATGGAATGGTTAAAGCAGAACTTTTAAAAATTGCCCGGCAACACAAATCTAAGTTCAAGAAATACGTAGTTGACAAAATGGCGGAAAGACGAAACATCACAGTCCTTAGACTTCCACCCTACCACTGCGAATTAAATCCAATTGAACTCATTTGGGCACAAATGAAAAGCTATGTGGCTAGAAAAAATACGTCATATAAAATACAAGCTGTACGTGAATTGTTTTATGAGTCTTTACAACATATTACAGAACAAAATTGGCGAGATGCAGTAAGACATGTAATAGAAGAAGAACAAAAAATGTGGGATCTTGACAATATAATTGATGCGACTGTAGAGACACAACCGCTAATTATTAACCTGCAAGACGACTCGGATTCCGAAGATGATCCTGTTTATTTTGAATTTGAATAGTTTTGTAAGTAATCGTAGTTTATATCATTTAAAAATAGGTATTAATTAAATAAATGTATCTTTTACAAATTGCAAGTAACTTTTTATTTTTAAATAAAATAAAGAAATTTTATTAAAATAAAAATACAATTTACAGTACCTACAGTTTAAGAATATTAATATATTTATTTATTTAAAGTAACGTAATGATTTAATCATATACTCTACGACACTGGTCAGTCACTTCCACTCAAAATACCTACATAATCGGATTAAAAGTTCTATAGCTGTATTGTATTTCTTCAGATACAAGGTGGGTTAGTCGAAAACATCTTAAACTGCCAGTTTTAGGTTGGTTTTTGTTATTATATCATACTACCTGTCCTCTCTGTATTTCAGTTCTCTAATGAGGGTCAAACTTGCAGTGAGCTATCAACAAATTGTGTACGGACTATAATCCTTGAAGTGCAGAAAAAGAAGAAGATTATTTTATAAAATTTTATTTTCATAAAACTAGTCTTACGGATCACTATTTTTAAAGTGAAATCTCTAGGTGCGTTATCGAAAATTTGGTAGGCAGCAAACTTATAGTTTCGCGTCACCTGACGTCGGCGTCAACGGCAAATTGGTGACGTAATAGCTTCTTCTTCTTCTACCTATCTGTCAAAAAGTGGCCTCGATCTGACTGCCCACTTTTAGTAGGTTATAAAGTAAGTGTTCTATACTACTTGGTACGAACCTTGTAACTAGCGACCTCTATGAGAGTTAAATATAAATAAAAATTCATGGGATGTATCAGCTTCTAAAACATATTCGCATAAAATTTCATAACAATGTTTTCAGTAGTTTCGGCAAAATCGTAATAAAAGTGGATACATTTTTTTCTTTATCCTGAATACGTATGGCGTATTTTTTACTAAGCAAAACTCCAATTATTTTTCAGTTTTCTACCTGTCCAAGAGACGGGGTCACCCTTTTTTGAAACACCCTGTATTAAAGAAAGTTTTTTATTCACAAATTATGAAATTTTAATTGTTAATACTATGTACATATCCAAAAAAACCACTTCTATTTCATAGTTTTAAGTTTTCATTTCTGCCGGCAGTCTTTTTTGTGAATTACATTTTGTGTTTCCACCTATCTTTCTTTAATCGAACAAATGTGTTTAAAAATATGCAGAATTCTTGCTATGCCTAACAAATGCAAGGGAAATGCAACCACGCCTTTTAATAGCAGTGCTAGTAGCACCTGCAACTTTCCAGAAAATTCACCCAAGATTGTGCTTAAAAATTTCCTTTGACGTACCTTAGTTTCGATGAATTCGAAATCTTAATATTCTAGATGTGTGTTAGATAATAATTTCAATGTCGATTATTACAATTTCTAATAGTCCTGGGGCTTGCGGACACTTATTATTTTACCGCTTGTCTAATAGAACAAGTGAAATCAACGTATTTCCTGAGTTATTTGGTGGTGTTTATTAACACGACTGGATAATTAATTTTACAAGTTATATGAGAGCAAGGTTTGCAACATTTCTTATGTACAAAAGTAGGAGTCAGTGTACCTACCAACTTCTTGTTTATACAGCGCCTTGGTGGATTGTTGATAAAAAAAGAATTATAACTAGAGATGTTAATTTAACCTTTGTTTAACTGGTCTAAAATTAAAGTCATAAAAATTCTGCACCCCTCGCTTGGTAGGTTTGTTATACAGAGTGGGCCACGAAAACAGTCTACAGCGATATTTGGCAGTATTCATAAAAATTTAAGAAAATGCTGAAACGCGTCGATTTTTGTTTCAAGGACACATTTTTACGATACAGATATCTGTCATTTCTCAACCACCTCCCTTCCACTTTCCCAACCCATTAAGTTAAAATAGGAAATGTACCACGTGTGGCACATCATTAGAAAGAAATTTAAGTACAGCATTCAGGAATATGATCACTCATGTTTTTTTTTGATTTTAACACCGTATTTGCAAAAAAAAGTCTTAATTAATTTAAAGTGCAACACCTCCTAAAAATGAAGCGCAAAGCCTTTGTTTTGATATTGCGTCAATTTTTCTGTTACATCAATAAAATAATATCAACTTGGTCTGCAACTAAACATACCATTGTAAAAGTATTAAAAAAATACCTAAATTGATCTATACCAACATTTCAAAAATAAAATCCAAACGGAGGGACTCATCGTAAACAATCAACGAATAGAACGAGTGAAGACATATACCTATCTTGGAACAACTGTTAATGAAGACTGGGACCACACGCTGGAAATTAGGTACAGGATAGAGAAAGCAAGAGCCGCATTGCAGAAAATGGCTAGACACTTCAGATGTCATGATTTACCTATGCCGTTAATGATCAAATTATTGAGGTGTTATGTTTTCCCTGTATTGTTATATGGAATGGAATCCTGTACTCTCACGGACGCTGCATGCAAAAAAATCGATGCTTTTGAGATGTGGCTATATCGACAAATTTTGAGGATACCATGGACCGCTCATGTAACTAATCAACAAGTATTGACAAAGATGGGAAAGGATAAAGAACTAATATTGAAGATAAAAACATCCAAAATTAAATCTTTTGGACACATAATGAGAAATAGCCAAAGATATGGAATCTTACAGTTGATTTTACAGGGAAAGATAAAC
This sequence comes from Agelastica alni, assembly GCA_950111635.1. Lineage (NCBI taxonomy): Eukaryota > Metazoa > Arthropoda > Insecta > Coleoptera > Chrysomelidae > Agelastica > Agelastica alni. Next base: position 16,254,639 of record OX467711.1, read on the forward strand.
GGTAAGCGGGGTCCTGAAAGACGAAGAATTTCGTGGCTAAAAAATCTACGCACATGGTTCAACACAACAACTGTGGGTCAGTTCAGAGCTGCTGCGAACAAGATACAGATTGCCATGGGTCGCCAACGTCCGAAACGGATAGGCACTGTAAGAAGAAGACCATCAATGTTAAACAAATTACCAATTTTTTACAAAATTCGTTTTAATTTACTTTTGATGTGACAGAAAAATTGATACACTATTAAAACATAGGCGTTGCCTTTATTTTTAAGAGAAACTGCTCTTAAAATTAATTAGAATTTTTTCGCAAAGACGGTGTAAATATCAAATATGTCCCCATAAGAACGAAAATCGACGTGTTTCAGCATTTCCTTAAATTCTAATGAATACTGCCAAATACTGGGACTGTTTTCTGTGGTCCACTCCGTAGATTTAACTGGAAAATTCTATGATTTTTCCGTAGTGGAAACGAACCTGTTAACATCTTTAGCATTCAGATAGTGAATATCAATCTAGTTTTGAGATTTTCACTACAGTTATTTGGTAAAAGTTTTTTTAAAAATGACCACAGTTGTTACAGAATATTTATAAAAAAAATTTTATGTAGTCCCATTTGAGAAATAGAAATGTCTTGTAGACAAGCGACAATTGCAGTCAAATCTCGTAATTGGCTCGTAAAACCTGTAAGATTTAAGTTTGAATAGGATCTAGATTTTTTATACTAAATTTTCCTACGATTTTTAAATTAAGTTTTAGGTTATTCACCTTAAAACTGTATTACTTTTATTAATCTAATCGGATTTGATGAACAATCCGCCGTACTAATTGCATCGATATAATGCTAGGTAAATGCCAGAGTATCATATATATGAGGTTTCATTCATTAATTAGATAATCCTTGACCGTTCGCAATTGCGTGAATCATTGTGCTAGGTCATTGGTTGTGATTTAATAGTATTTCTAAGTATACGTTTGGAATTTTGAGATAACAGTATAGTCAAAGTATTTTTCTCAAATGCCAATATTTGCAATGGCATGTTCCTGCTCCGGTATTGTCGTATTGTTCTAGGCTAGAGGTTGTGATTCATTTAGCTAGAAAAAATTGCAAGTAGTCCCTGTTAGGAAGAATAACTTACGATGAGGATTTTCCGATATTTGTTAGATGAATAATAAAAATCACATTCACCTTATCATCGTTATTATTGCCTATAGGAAAGTTTTTTATAAAAGTTATATGGTTTTGTGAATGAATTTTGTTAAAATGCTCTCAAAAGTTCATTAACCTGCAGATTTCAAGGAATACAAAAAATGAATATTATTTTTAATGCAATACCATGTACATTTTTTAATTTTTAAAATGATTTAGGTCCAATATATCAACGGTGGACGCAATATTCATATTACTCCAAATCATAGAAAAATCGATAGAATTTAACAAGCCCCTATTTGTCTGTTTTGTGGATTTAACCAAGGCATTCGACAGGGTCCGACTGGATGCCGTAATCAAGATTATGGACAAGAACAACATCGATTACCGGTACCAAAGAATTATACAAAAACTTAACAGCAGAAGTAGAACAAGACTAAAAACGAACGATGGACTGTCTAAGGAAGTGCAAATCAATACGGGCATACGACAAGGTGACAGCCTTAGTCCTACTCTGTTTAACATCATTATGGACCTAATCATTAAAAATATTAAAAAAGTAAACGCTGGATATAGGATGGGCAATCGCACCATTCAAGTATTATGCTATGCAGACGATGCAATCCTCATAGCAGAGAATGAAGACGACCCACAACGCCTGTTATACAAGACAACAGTAACAGCACACAAATTTAACATGAACATCGCAACAGAAAAAACTCAGTCAATGGTTATCTCTAAAGAACCCATAAGGTGCAAACTGGCAGTCAACAACAAGATAATTCAGCAGGTGAGAAGATTTAACTACCTAGGAGTGGAGGTATCAAGCGAAAGAAACCTTATTGAAGAAGCACGAACACAAGCCAGAAAAGCAACAAGAGTCAGCGGATACCAGAGAGATATCATATGGCGAAATAGAATGATGCGTACAAAAAGCAAGCTGAGTATTTACAAAACATGTGTAAGAACTATTTTAACGTACGCCACAGAAACCGGATCTAAAACATCAACAACGAAAAGAATTATAAGAACGAACGAAATGAAAATACTAAGAACCATCAAGGGTGTTACCCTCAGGGATAAAATAAGAAGCCAGGATATCAGAGAAGAACTAGAAATACAGGATGTGGTAAGATGGGCTAGAACACGCAAGAAGTGCTGGAAAGACCATGTGGAAAGGATGCAAGATGAAAGGTGGGTAAGGTGGGCCATGTCGCAAAAACCAAACTCGCAAAGACCAGTAGGCAATGGACTAAACAGGACCAGGCCCTATTATTAGAAAAAGAAGAAAAAGAAAATGATTTCTATTTCTTGTGTCCTTAATCTATTATTATAATATTTAAAATGTGGACAATCGAAACAATAATTAGCACGTGTCCACTTTGTTATCGATGAGTACAAGCAAGTACAAGTATTTTTCTTTTGTGCATGTGTTGAGTCACAACCAATTTTGAAAGATGAATTTTAAAATATTACAAATTTTACCCAATCCTTTTTTTGACAATTTTAAAATCGTCCCTGAAATCCTTGAATATTTACTAATATTGACTTTGTATAGCTTGCAGTGATCGGGTAAAAAAAAAGTTTACAGTAAATCTTCTGCCAAACTTTGTACAATTAAATTTACTTTTACGTTGATTAAACTATTGCCACTGGTGGGGATTGTTTTCATACTTACAAAAGAAAGATAAATCTGCACCAAGATAATCAGTAACTAACTGCAGAATGCGATGATTATTTTTTTACTTTTAAAGCAATGTAAGGAGAATATGTAATATTGTTTGCAATAATAACATAAATATTGAAGAAATATGATCCACTACATACTTTGCTCTTCAAGGTTTTTGCAGATAAAGATTGCAAATTTATATACTTACATAATATGCGTGTTTAATATGTTGAAAGAATACTTTTGTATATAAATTAATCAGTCGTTTTTCTGTCACAGTCCACGCGAAAGCGACTAACATCAACCAAAAAATTGTGGTATTTTTTAAAATATATTTTCCTTATTCTCTTTGTACACTTTCAAATCAAAAATAGATCATGTTACGCTTCTATTTTGCATAACGTCATCGTTATCTAGAGTGCCTAAATATCTGTGTTTTTAGTATCAATGGCTCACCCTATATTCTACTTACCTCGCAAGCTCAAAATAGCAATTTGTCAATATGTAGTCCAATCGTCAACATTTTATTTTCGAACTATAGAGGGTAGAGATAAGGAGAACAATTTTAGTGGAAAATATATATATTTTCTTTACGATATCTCCATTGGTAACTAATTCTGTTTAAATCAACACTCGAAATAGCGCTGCAGTCGTAATGAAATAGGAATACTACAAGTGTGCCTTTTATCAGTAGTTATTATAATTGACATTATGACATGGAGCGAAGGGTGTTGGCAGGAAAACAAATGAATGGGGAACTGTATAGCTTTATGAATAGCCAGAAAGTGTCAAAAAAGGCAAGTCTGGCGGTGCATAGAGGTGTGTTGGTTCCTACACTTATGTATGGTACTGAATGTTGGGTTTGGCAGAAGAAACATGAAAATGGGATTAATGCTGCGGAGATTAGTAGTCTGGGAAGTATAGCCGGAGTGACTCGGTTGGATAAAATAAGGAATAGTGAGATAAGAAAACGCTGTGGTGTAAAGAAGATGTGGTTACAGAGATAGATATTCCTTTATCTATCTCTGTAAATGCTTAAATGGTTTGGACACGTAGAAAGGATGAATGAAGAAAGATTGACAAAACAAATTTATAAGGCGAGTGTGAATGGACAAAAGTCTGTAGAGGTCGACCTCGGAGAACATATCTCGATCAGATCAACATTGTTTTGAAGAAAGGCCAGGTCAAGAGTACCAACAACCGACGAGCATGTATGAGAGCACTGATGAAGGTAGAGGAAGCAAAAGATGTGTGTAAGAACAGTAGCAAGTGGAAGGAAGTGGTCTTTGCCTACCTCTATGTGAAAAAGGCGTGACTTTATGTATGGATGTATTATAATCTTTATAACTAAACAATATTCTTGATTGTAATGCAACAGACTATGCTTTTGTATATGAATAATTCCTAAAACCTAACCATTTAATTATCTATTTATTTTTGACTTTTTAAATATTTACGATAGTCGGTTGATTACGATAAGCTACAATATTTAAAAGACTTAATTGTCTTTTAATGTTCTGTGTTCAATCTAGATTTACTTACTAAAAAAACCAGAGCACAATAATTATTGATATATTTACTGCTGCTAGTCGATTTGAATTGCTCTCCAAAATGTTTATAAAAAATAGGGAAATTTCACGGACGAAAGATATGAAACATTTTGAAATATTCTTAACCGTTTTATCTTGCGTCGGATTGGCACCGTTCGATCTCTTTGGGCCGCCAAAAAAATGGCATTTTTCGCAAATTTTCGTGGTCGTACTCTTTTCGTCGTCTATAGGTAGTTTCTGCTTTACTTTGTACATTAAATTACTTTATTCCCGTATCGTTCAATTTTCCTACGACATATCGTTCCTTTTGCACTGCGTTAGTAACGTATTTTTAGTTAGCGCTTGCTTGGTAACTACGCTAAGAAGAAGAAATTGGCGAACGTTTGTTAAGTGGATGAACTTAATAGACAAACTTTTCAAACAGGAATTTCTTCGATGTAATACTTCGAAAATTTTACGGTTTCACTTTATTGTTACGCCATTGGTGCTGATCGCTATTGACGTTTTGCAGATATACGATACTTTTGCCGAGAAGGATATGTATTTGTTTTTGTACACAAGAATTGCGAAATATTTTCATTTTACAATGTCATTTTTTATCGCTTACGTTTCGCTCTTTATTGCCAGGAGGTACGTCAGCTTGAAGTATATTCTGAAAGAACGGATTGATAGAAAAATGACGGTTTACATAAAATCAGAATTAGGTGAGTAAAATTTAGTACAAAATTATAGTCAAAAAGCAGCGAAGGAACTGGCTCAGGCGTCTACTCTTCAAAACCCAAATATGAGCAAGCAAACTCATTGGGGAGACATGCCTGGGTCTTCCAAGCTGAAGAACATGCCATAAACGCTTGAGCTGTAAAAAATCTGAGCCGGGGATATAAACAGAAAACGATACTCATTAGATCAGATAGTCAAGCTTTGGCATCACGGAGAATAGACTCAAACATTGTCCGGGAATGTGCCGGAAACCTGCGAACCTTGGCTAACCATAACAAGGTTACATTGTCGTGGGTGCCAGGGCATAAGGATATTTCTGTTAACGAAGAAGCGGACAAACTAAAGCGGAATTGATACTACTGTTAATGTCGACCGTCTTGGACTACAGCTGAAGGGAAAAGGAAACGGTTTTCAAAACATTGGCGATGTCAAGAATTAAAATTGAAAGAAATGAAATTTAAAAACAAAGTGTTGCGATTAGTGATCACAACAGTTGCTATTGCCAATATGGACAGTGCGTGAAATATAGAGGCAGCAATGCTGTCAAAGATAGAGCTCTCTTGTTTTAGAATCAACTGCTTTATTTTTTTTAATAGTTAAATACGGCAATAAACAATAAACTAATTTTTTTTCCATTTTAAAGATATGGTTCTACTGGATAAAGTCTGGGAAATAAGAAAATTATACACACGATTATATAATTTAATTCAGCAGTTTAACAATTTGTTTGGCTGGTTGATATTTTTTATTTTCATGGGAACTTTTACAGAAATTTTGATGTGTATCAACAACGTGATGGTATCAAATTTAAATAAATCCATTTCCATTGTCATGTTTTGTGGAAACATATTAAGAGCTGCTATCTATATTGTAAGTACATTTTTTAATTTCACATTGTAATTACCATAAACAGTATGTCGAATTGTCGAAACTGTGTTATCATTTTACCCGTCACTAGTCGAAAATTGCCATGCCTTCTAATGTAAGTTTATGAGTACTATACAGTGTTCCAACGAAAACACATTTTTTTTTAATTTATAAAGTAACTTTAAAGATATTTTGGATTTAACTAATTTATTAAATGAATACTCAGTTTTCGTTGAAACACCCTGTATCTGGCTTACTATCGCGTAAAAGGGTAAAAATAAGTCCTATAAATGGACATTTTTTGCCAAAGACTAAATTATGTGAAAGATATAAAAACAACACTCAACAATTACTCAATAAAAAATATTGGTGTAACAAAAAAAACCAAATTATTTCTGGGTAACAAAATTTCTTGAAAGATCGTTTTAAAATTAATAAGGCATACTGATTTCAAAACTGTTACCACCTTTCTTCTATCATCTTATGCTCAGTGCCAACTAGACTTGCAGGTGAACCCAGCTGAACACAATAAAGCTTAAAAGCTGAAGTGTGGACCGCTTCCTACCAAAAACCAAAACAAAAACAGGTGAACGTGATGAAAAGCGGAAATACCAAGAACTCCTATTTTTGTGCAAGTGGGACACTAGGACTTGTAAAAAGTACTCGTATTGAATGTAATCCATTTGACGGACGCGACGTACAGGTACCTACAGCAACCTCTGCTTATAAAACTGCAATATTTTCAAGCTTCACCAACTTAAAAGGAGTATCTCAATTTAGCAGACTTTTAAGCTTTTTAGCCAGACTTTTAAGTAGTTAAAGACCAGTCTGTTTGACGGTCCATATTTACTTTTCATTGGCAATAAACATTCAAAATAATGCTTAGGTACTGGACATTTAAAAACCTTGCCAAAAAATGTTTGGAAATACACGAGCATAATAATACCAAAATTTTACCAGGGTGGATGGAATTTACATAAGCATTTGTATGAATTAAGTCATTTTCTGTGAACATTTTTTTTCCAAGTATGAAAATGTTGTAGTCCTTTGGGACAAAGAAAGGACATCCTGTAGCATAAAAGGTTACGTGAAAGACAAATACTGGGACCATTTTTGTATAGCTGTTTCTTCGAGATTAACTCGTCAAGTTCAGACTTCACACCTCTTCGTGGTCACTTTGGAGACCTGCAGAACATCTCTTTCCAAAGACTCGTTCATCCAACGAACAGCGAGGCTTTGGAACATATTGTTTAGGGAGGTGTTTCCCGAGGCATACAACCTTCAGAAATTTAAGAAGAATACCAATTCCTACCTTTTTTTCCTTGGTTCTCACGATGTTCTCTCAAAAAAAAAACCAAAACCAAATGTTAGTCAACAACAAATGTCAAATCTACGTCAACAAAATTTCTGTTGTTATTCATTACTAGTGAAAAGAAAATTATTCAAAAGAATATTGAATTACCCAATTTTTTTGTTTCGAATTATTAAAGACCCCGTTAAATGTATAAATCTGTGCTTGGATGACAAAATCTAATGAGTCACATTTTCAATGTGTTTCAGATAAACTTATCAATCCTGGTGATGTCCTGTGATAAAATCGAAACGAACAACTTTGATTTTATAGACAACAGTTACTTAATTCAAGGCGGTTTGGGAAAATCTATCCTTCGCGACGAGCTACACTATTTGGTGTGTTGGGCCTCTGATATTGCGCCGAAATGCTCTGCTGGTGGTTTTTTTTCGGTAAATCAAAAGATATTGGGCACCGTTTTGTCTGCTATGATTACTTATGTTATTGTTTACGTTCAATTTTATTAGATATAATAATTAGAACTTTTCTACGCCCTGCACGATTTTTTTACCTTCAAGATATTTTAAATGGATCCTTTACAGAAAATATTTGTGCAACGTAAAAATTTCTATGCGAAACGTTGAGGTGTACGGTATCCAGTCGATCAGCACAAAATATAATAAATATTCGCGATAAAAAATAAAGTAATTAACTACACCACTCTAATTTGAATTGTCTCCACTTCGTCGACATGTGTTTGCGACATTACTTATCAGTATGAAACTGTTAGTGAATATTCTTTAAATTAAAAAACATATCTAATATTTACTCCTGAAAAATAAACTAAAAATTTAAACTCTAAAAAAAACATTACAAATCTAATGTAATAAAGGTGCAAATGAACCAACACTATAGCCAAATCTGTAAAACATGGAATTTTGTGAAACCATGATGGAAAATCAAAATGAAAATGATGTGTTTTACCAAACATATTATTTACAGACAGATTATCGATTTCTTTACATAGAAAACAAAATCCATCCTTAATGAGAGGACAAGAATTTTAGAAGACTATTTATAGGTCCCTGCTTTATCGAAGGTAACCTAAACGCAGTCAAATATCTACAGCTTTTGCAAGATCAAATTATTTCGACAATAAAGCTACTTTCTATTAGTATTGGGTATATTTGGTTTCAACAGGATGGCACAGTTTCTCCAAACGTCGTTTCCTGATCGTTTAATATGTAGACGTGGTACGATCACGTGGCATCCCATATCTTCAGATTTATCTCTAAATAATTTTTTTTTAAGGGATATCTGAAAGAATCCGCTTATCGACACGAGTTTGAGAAAAATAAAAATCTAATGGATTAAGCGAGAAAATTATCCAACTTTGTGCCAACATTACGCCAAATCTACTTAGCGATATGACATTATGGCTTATTTCACCAATATACGACGGTATCGGATTAGTTACCAAGGCATCGACTTAACGGGCGCACTGTGTTGAGAGGTACATTAGTAAATTCCCCTAAGATTTGAACCCGAAAATTTTTTATTTATTATTATGCTTTTGTTGAGAGGTTTTATTTTTATTTTTTGCTTTATTGATAACAGAAATCGTTGATGTAGCTCTCGATGAGTTTTTTTGTTTAATTATGTTAAAAGGGAATGCAATAAAAATAAATTATCGTTACAAATTTAATAAATATGTTTAATTATGTAGTACTTACGGTATTATCAAGCATCAGATTTATAGTAATTATAATCGGAATCACTGTCGTCGCTATCCTCATTCGGATTGTAAATGATAACAGGATTAACTGTTTAGATGCGGTTTTTACGGACCCATCATTTCCCTATTAAATTCCCACATTTTGTGACACATTTTGATTTTGACGAAAATAAAAAATCCGCTTTATTAACAAAGCTATGCTTTCTACCTGCATGCACAATAATGTGTCGTTTTCCTTCACCGTCAGTGTGTTTTATAGACTTTATATTATAGTCCTGCAATTCTTTTTGTTGCACTTTTAGCAAAAATCCAAGTTTCGTCCAGATAACCAAATGAAGAGCATTCTTATTTACAGTACAGAGTACAATTTCTCAAAAATTTAATTCTTTTGTGCACGACTCTATAGTCCGTTCATAATTTGTCGATAGCACAAAATGTGCGTCCAAGTCATAAAACGGCCGTAATAGTCGTAAAATCATAGGCGGAGGTTCCTGAGGTGTTTATTCATGTCCGTACACAATTTGTTGATAGCTCACTGCAAGTTTGACCCTCATTAGGTTTAGTACGTTTTTGATCGCATTTAATTTACGGCTCGTTGGTGTTTCGGCGTCTACGGCAGTAATTAACGTCTCTAATATTTATTTTGCGAATTTTGTGCAGTGCGTGAGTAACTTTTTTTCATATTCCTACAAACATATACGTACCTTTCGTTCCTGCTTGTTTTGTTTGATTGCTTGCGATGGCTTCGTCATCATCATCAACATCATCAAGTTTTACACCGGTACTGTTGCGTACAGTCAGTAAGTCTGTCTATTCACCAAGAGAGAAGACTATTGTTTTGAACGTTCACGATGCTCTGCTTTCTCAGAATCCCACAAACACTGTTCAGAACATAATCAAGAGTTGTGCCCACATGACGGGCGTAGGGGAGTCAACAATATATAGGTTCCTATCAGAAAGAAAAAAACAAGGTATAGCTAACCCAAATACAAACGAATACTTAAAGAGGGGGAGAAAACCTATTGAAATTGATGAATTTGCCAAAAATGGTATTCGAAGGAAAATTCACGAATTTTTTTACAAAAAAGAAATACCCAACTTAAACAAAATTTTACAAGAAGTTAGAGACGACCCGGATTTGCCTCATGTCGGACGAACCAAATTGTGGCAAGTTTTAAAAGAATCAAATTTCCGGTGGGAGAAATCAGACCGAAAATCACTTTTGATTGACCGGGAAGAGATAATATGTTGGAGAAGAAAGTATCTAAGATCTATACGAAAATTTCGGGCTGAAGGAAAGCCAATTTACTATCAGGACGAAACGTGGGTAAACGCAGGTCATACTCTCACAAAAATTTGGTCAGATAAAAATATATCAAGCTCCAGGCAAGCCTTTATGGAAGGTTGGTCTACTGGTATTTCCCCACCCTCTGGTAAAGGCAGTAGATTAATAGTTTCTCACATTGGCAGTGAAAAAGTATTTGCTAAGCATGGTTTGTTGGAATTTCAATCCAAAAGCACAAAAGACTATCACGAGGAGATGACAGCTGATGTTTTCGAAGAGTATTTTGAGCAGATGATTGAACATATACCACCAAACTCAATTATAGTATTAGATAATGCACCTTATCATTCACGACTAGTAGAAAGACTTCCAACGACTGCGTGGAAGAAACAGGATATCATTGAATGGCTGCGGAATAAGTCCCTGCCTTACAAAGATGGAATGGTTAAAGCAGAACTTTTAAAAATTGCCCGGCAACACAAATCTAAGTTCAAGAAATACGTAGTTGACAAAATGGCGGAAAGACGAAACATCACAGTCCTTAGACTTCCACCCTACCACTGCGAATTAAATCCAATTGAACTCATTTGGGCACAAATGAAAAGCTATGTGGCTAGAAAAAATACGTCATATAAAATACAAGCTGTACGTGAATTGTTATATGAGTCTTTACAACATATTACAGAACAAAATTGGCGAGATGCAGTAAGACATGTAATAGAAGAAGAACAAAAAATGTGGGATCTTGACAATATAATTGATGCGACTGTAGAGACACAACCGCTAATTATTAACCTTCAAGACGACTCGGATTCCGAAGATGATCCTGTTTATTTTGAATTTGAATAGTTTTGTAAGTAATCGTAGTTTATATCATTTAAAAATAGGTATTAATTAAATAAATGTATCTTTTACAAATTGCAAGTAACTTTTTATTTTTAAATAAAATAAAGAAATTTTATTAAAATAAAAATACAATTTACAGTACCTACAGTTTAAGAATATTAATATATTTATTTATTTAAAGTAACGTAATGTTTTAATCATATACTCTACGACACTGGTCAGTCATTTCCACTCAAAATACCTACATAATCGGATTAAAAGTTCTATAGCTGTATTGTATTTATTCAGATACAAGGTGGGTTAGTCGAAAACATCTTAAACTGCCAGTTTTAGGTTGGTTTTTGTTATTATATCATACTACCTGTCCTCTCTGTATTTCAGTTCTCTAATGAGGGTCAAACTTGCAGTGAGCTATCAACAAATTGTGTACGGACTATAGCTTTTTCACACAAAGCCTTTCGGTTGTCCTCATTTTTAAACTTAAACCCTATTGGCTCTTAATTTCCAAACAAGAAGTCCCTAGTAAAATAAAATTCGTTACCTACGAAATTTGTTTAAAAATATGAGGGAAATTTACTTTCGTACTTCTTAAATGTAGGTACAGTTGAATATTGGTTATCGAGTTTCTAACGATAATCCGAAACCACCGTATATTCATGAAATACCTATGCTATATCTCTCTGTTTCATAGATTTGGCTATTGTTTGTAGGTTTTTTTAAAGTTTTTCTAGTTTTACAAATATTTTTTCAAATCTTCATATTTATTATTTTTGGAAAGTAACAGTGATTAGGAATACTTAAACACCAGTCCAATAATAAATAGGACAGATTACAGCAATCGCAAAAACGGAATGTGTTCAAACAAAATGACTGAAATTTTGGTGGATAACTGTCAAAAGATGTGCAAACACATTCCCTAGCAATTATTGACGCGTGCTACCATCTTCACGTTAAGGTCGGACACATTTCTGATCCCTCGTATATAATTAGTCATTTCGTTTAAGAGATTATAAATTAAATCAGTTACAAATTGTTTAAACATTCATTTTATACAAATGCGGAGTTGAGCGTCGCAACGCTTCTCCAGTTACGATTATGGTAGGTACCCTATACATATATCACTGCAACAAAAAACATTTCCGTCATCTTTTAGTTACACATATGATAACCGATTGTTTTGAAACATTTTGCACAATATTAAATAAAACAATAAATTTTTAATTTTTTATTTATAAATTCTAAAAATAGCTTAAAAGTCGTTTGTTTTTTCTCGTACACGCGTAAAAGTTAAAAAAATCCGTACTTACCCAACTATAACTAAATTTAACATTATGTAAATGTTACGTCATTGTGTTTTAACTACGTCAGCATTTTTGTTCTTATGGTTAGCGATAGAGAGAAGCACTTATCAACGTCAAAACATAAAAAAAGAACACTGCAATCCAGTAATGTATTTGTTAATATTTTTAATTTTACGAGGGTCGCATGAAAAATATCGGCAATGCTATATCCCATTATTTTGTAATAATTAATTGATATTATAAAATTCTATACCATTAAGCTAATTCTTCTAAAATATTGATACAGTTTAAAAAACAAACAAGCTACTTTTGACCTCACGTTAAGAAAAACTTGATTGTATGTTAACAAATAACTTAACTAATTTAGTAAGTGACATAGCAAAGAGGGGGCGCCAGGGGCGGCCCGCACCGGGCGCTACCTGTATGGGGTGACACCCGACCGTGAAAATAAACTGGTGCGCGAGTTCCCTCTTTAGTTGTTTGATCATTTCTACCATTAATGATTTCCTTTGAGGGAGTTTTAGCAATGATGCTGCTTCAGGCAACGAGTTTACATTAATATCTCGCGAGAATGACCGGCTGTTCGCAATAATCTACAGGTTCTCCAATAAGATCTACAAGAGCTTGTGAACTTGTAGTTGATAATGCTTTACCAATAAATAACTTGACATCCCTCATTGCTCCTATTGATGTTATATAAATGGCAAATAAAATGAACTTCGGAGTATGATTATCGCTGGAGTTGATTTTACACTCTACTCTACGTAATTATCCAATTCTTGTTGATGTTAATATCGTTACGTCAGCATTGCTCGAGTCAGCGACAGAGATATTTTTGATGTAGAAGGTTACAGCGGGTGTTAGCAGTGGTTAAAATAATAATTAAATAAAATAAATGGGTCTGTAGATTGGCGGCTTATTTACGGAATATTTATTGTTATTGTTATTGTACCTATCATCCGCTCTAAAGAAGGCCCCAAAACGGAAATTATCTTCTTCCAGTAGCAACAGTGAAAAAGAAACATATTCTATACCCTCTGGCTCATCTGATATATCTCATGTTGCAACAAATACCCAGCAGAAACGTTTCAAACGAGTCTGTGTTTCTAAAGTCTACGACCAAGAAGAATGCAGTGTTTGCAAAAAAAAATATTCAGGGAGTGTTAAAGACTGGTATCTATGCAAAATATGTACTGGTTGGACACACGAATCGTGTGGAGTTAAAGGTGTTTTTCATTAGTTTTTTTGTTGTTATGCAGCTGCTAATTAAAACTTAAATTTTTATTAAAACAATTATTATATTAACCTGTCCCTTTTATGACTATGGACGTCTCTTTTATTACAACTTATTTATCAAAGGGACAAAACACATTTAAATTAAAAACAAAACAAAATTTCTATCTTAGGTTCCTTTGGAGAATTATTCATCATATATTCATATTTTCAAGTAGAAGTAGATAGTTGTAATGATCAACTCTCTCGGTAGTCGCTTGGTTTACGAATAGTTGTCTTCCTGCGATGTTCTGTTTGCTGATTATCTTAAGTTTAGTCTTATTTACATTGACTTTAAGGCCGTACTGACTACTGTGATGGGTAATTTTGCCCACCAGGGCTTGTAGGTGCTCGAGATTATCAGCAAAGACGATGGTATCATCGGCGTACCTGATGTTATTTAGTCTTGGTCCCTTGTTCATGTCGTCTAGGGCTTTATTAAAGATGCGCTCCGAGTATAGGTTAAAGATAAGAGGCGAAAGTATGCAACCTTGTCGAACCCCTCGCAGGAGTTTTAGAAAATTAAAATTAATTAAAAATTATATATACCAAAATAAGACTTAATAATCTTGGCATATATTAATAGTAGAACACGAGACAACCCGAAATGTAAATTTTGAAGATGTGATTTCCGAATTTGCAGTGTTAAGACTAAAAAAAAATTTTTAAATGTTTGTTGTATATAACCTGTACATGAAAAAATGTTATTTCTATTTATCTTTTGTTTGTTATACTTACCTTGTTTTTAATTTTATACACAAATGTCAGAGAATGTATAATATTGTAACTTAATTGTTAATAACTCATTTGTATTTATTAAAAAGCATATTTTAGGTATATCGGAATTTTAATAGTTTTAAAGATTTTTATTTTTAGGGTAGCACCTCAATATCCGCACCGGGTGCTACCCATGGTTCCACTGAATTTAGTTATTTCTAATAAAATACCTCTTAAAGTAATAAACATAAAAAATAATGGGTTAAGCTCTATCTATCTATTTAGCCTTCTTCTGTCTACCTTTGGACATAGGCCTTCCCCAGTCTTTTCCACTCTTCCTCTGCTTCTTTTATTTTTCCAGGGTCTCCAGTTTAGAATAAATTTGCTCCATCGGTCGTCTTTTTGTCTAATATTGTGACCGGGGGATTAAGCTATATACAGACTAAACAGTAACCTCTAGGGTTGGGCAGTGGAGAAGCGACCTTGCTACACCCCACTTACATGATACCTAACCTAACCATATAAAGAGTTCTACATAATTTTACCGACCAAAGTAATGTAAATATAACATCAATATCTATATCTATGAAGGAGGAGGATGAAAGGATAACTGAATAAAAAAATAATCAATTTTTGCGCAAACAACTCGCCCGATTAACTCAGAAATATGAGGAGGAGTTTGCTTAAGTTTTTAAACATTAAATATTAAAATTTTAGTTTGACTCTATCAGCGCCATCCAATAATAATAACTGAAATTAATCACATGCCATATTTATAAATTCATGAGCAACGACCAGGAGAAAAACTATTATAATGTGTCTGCTTTGCAATAGATGTCGGCACTAGATTTTAAATGAGAATTTCTATCATGGCATAATAATTTTTAATTGTTATAGTCCTGTTTTAAAATTTATAATTGAATAAAAATTGTGTCTAATGTACCTGTATGAATAAATTACATTGTTATTTTTAATTATAAAGGCCATTTTACAATTTTATAAAAACTTACAGGAAAATAAGAAATAATTTTGCTTTACCTTTGCTTGTACATTTAAAGAGTTTTTTTTAATAAAAATGTATGTAACAAATTTTGTTTTTATAACAAAATTTAAATCAACATTATTTAAATTATACTACAAAGCTAGTGACTTGATTTCGAAGAAATCTTACATCTATTTTTCCAGGCGTCATATATTCCTTACTTATTATCATTCTTACGTAAAACATCGAAGTTTAAAAATTTCCTGTTCACTGATTCAAAAAAATTTACTTTGTTAAAATGGATTACGTGTCATTCTCATTAATGTGAAAAGAAGTGATACAAAACAATTCCATCTTCCTAATTGTCATCGAAAATACCGTCGATGCCAAACAAATACATTGGTGTATAGTAGGAAAAATTATTTTGGGTTTTCTTCTTCTTATTGTTAGTGTGCCTATCCGTTACGAATGTTGGCAATCAACCTCGATATTATTCTTCTTCAAGAGCCCTTCTTTCCAAATATCTTTCCCTGCAAGATGGATTCTAACAAGGCTTCATTGCGCTTAATATGCCCAAGGGATTAAAGAATCTAGATGATCTCTAGATATTCTTTATTCTTCTCAAAATTTAAACATTTGTTACGCGTTCTGTCTAGGGTATCATCATCATGCATCCAGTTTTTTAGTAATGGTTTCGTTTAGAATGCAGGACTCAGCACCGTAAAAGTAGGTAGAAAATACATAACTTCTCAGACATAGTTTCAAATGCCAGATTGTGATTCTTGAATACGGAATCCACTTTGTTTAAAGACTGATCAGGCCTTTTTTATTCGTGATTTTTTTTCTTACGTGTCATCCTATTTTTCATTGATAATGGTAGCTGTATTTTTTTACTTTTTCTATTTCAGCTTGATTAATGTAGAGATAGGTTTTGCTTATATTAATATCAACTACTATGTATACTATGTTCATAAACATGGAGAAGAAGACCAAGAAGGTAGGCCTCACGATCAACGAAGACAAGACCAAATATATGCATGTCAGACGGGGAGCAGGAAGGGAGAGAATAGGACAAAGAGGCTTTAAACAAAAGATGTTGCGAAAAATCTTTGGGCCTCTAGTAGTTGAGAGAACGGGTCAATATCGAATAAGAACGAATGAGGAGCTCAAAACATGTACAAAAGATCGAGTTTAGGAAACGAAATAAAAGCACAAAGGCTCAGATAGGCCGGACACGTACAGAGATCGCCGAATGAACTCTTATCAAGAGGATATGGGGGAAAATCCAGTAGGAAAAAGACCTTTAGGAAGACCAAGGCTCAGATGGAGGGACAATATCGGAGATGATGTAAAAGACTTGGGAGTACGGGACTGGAAGGAGGTTGCGTTGGACAGGGATAGGTGGAGACGAGTCGTAGATGCAGCTAAGACCCTCGAAGGGTTGTGACGCTACGAGAAGAAGAAGAAGAAGAAGACTATGCGATGCTATTCAATCCATTGAGTCCGTTAATCAATATTTCTTTATATGTATGTCATGTTCAGCTTCACTGAAGTTCCTTTCGGAATATACCATTTGCAGTATTTTAGCAAGTTTTGGTTTTTTAACATTATCAACTGTGTCTACATAAAGTCCGTGTTAATTTAAGTTTCGGGTGAACTGAAAGCACACTTATATTTTGTCACCTTGACTGCTTCTATTTTGGGAAATATTAGTGAACTTTTTCATTTGTATTAACCCGCGTACCACTTAGAGACGTACGAACGCATATAGATTTCTATTTCAATGAAAAATAGGTTTTTATTATATTTTTAATGGTATATTTAAAGCTTTCGTAACGCCGGCTAATGAATTATCGATCTCGTATTCAGACTGAGTGGCGACCTTTGTCGGATTTAATATTTCATTACCGAGAATCGGAGTTAAAAAGAAGTTTTAAAAATAGAGAGCGTACACCAGACAAAATAGGTCCATTTTTAAAGGTACAAAAATTCTCTTAGTTCGTTCAACAAAATTATCGACAGTTGTTTTGTAGCCAGACCAAAAAAATTGCTACAAAAAAATCCTGATTTTCTATCGTATCAATTATAAAACGACTTTAAAATATATACAGGATCATTTTCTGTTGGTGCAAGAGGTATTTTTAAAATTTTTTGTAAGCTCAATTTTTATGGTGGCGACAAAAATAAATCAATCACCTAAAGACGTTGGATTTTAGTGACGTGAAATGACACTGAAAAACAAATTTCGTTCTCTAAAAAGTTTCGGCGTTTGATTCCAAAACTGATCCAAGTTTTTGTCACGTCAAAAGATTTCTTCTCTTTGTCCAAAAAGTCATGTAAAACATTATCAAATGATTATGTTTACAGGGGAATTTTTACTATTCATTTGTCACAAAACTTTATTTCTTATAAAATTAAAGTAATGCATTAGATACCAGTTCATCTTGGGGGTCTCTCTCTCATCGCTATAATAAAATATTTGACAGCAAAATTTTCTCCAATGGTTATTTTTTCCAAATAATGGACGAATATTTAAAGTGTTTTTGATATCTTCAGTTTTCTTTTTACCTGCATGTATGTAGTAATAAATACCATTATGATGAAAGTTAGTTAACCAGTTAAAATAATTTAATGATACAAATCCACAATTTTCCGATTATTTCAATGATACTGGTAGCTAAAACAGTAAAAGGTACTAAAGTAATAATCTATTGAATTTTTGAAGTTATACTTCTTTTGGCGCGTTAGGATAAGGTGTACAGAAAAGCTTTGATGTGACAGAAAAAAATACATACATATATACATATATTTACGTCTTTTTTCCTTAGAGGTAGGCAGATACCAATTCCTTTCACTTGATACTGTTCTTACACTCCTCTTTCGCTTTTTCTACTTTTATCAGCGCTCGTCGGTTGTTGTTACTCTTGACCTGGCCTTTCTTCAAAACAATGTTGATCTGATCGAGATATGTTCGCCGAGGTCGACCTCTACCGACTTGTCCATTCACACTCGCCTTATAAAAATACGTTTCGTAAATCTTCTTCTATCCATCCTCTCTACCTGTCCAAACCATATAAGCATTCCATTGTTTTGTTACCACATCTTCTTTCACATCACAGCGTTCCCCTATAGCCTCACTTAATCCAACCGAGTCACTCCGGCTATACTTCTCAGACTACTCGTCTCCACAGCATTGATCTTACTTGCGTGCTTCTTCTGCCAAAGCCAACATTAACTACCATACATAAGTGTAGGAACCAACACTCCTCTATGCACAGCCAGTCGAGCCTTTTTTGACAAATTCATTTGTTTCCCTGCTAACAAGCTTCTCTCAATGTCACAGTCATACTTTCCCAAGTATATAAACTCATTCAATCACACCGTAACCCTTGGTATACCAGAAATTTCGAAACTGACAACAACAATCACACCAACACTTTTTGGAACACCTTAGCAAAATAAAAAAAGTGGATTAGAATGTGTTGGGTATAGTAATATTTTATGAGGAGTAAGATAAACATGTACTTACCAAAATGATTTCTTGTAATATTCCAATTGTCTTGTAGAAGCGGCGGTGATTGGCTAATACTAATACTATATTTTGAATTGGATTGGAGGCGGCGATAGCTAAATAAGAAATAATTGCGAGTTTGCAAATTTTCGTGCGAATACTGCCATATTTCTCGAATTATTGAATGCTGCTTGAGAGCGCGATAAAGTGCGTAGTTCAACTTGAATTATCGTGCGGAATATTTAAATGTATGATATTTGAGTGATTAATAAATAAAGTAAGTTTTATAAATAAAGTATTTGACTGAAAACAATTAAATTATAATAACAATAACAAACATAAATAATTTTAGTAAACGAAGACTAAACAGAAAGAATATTTTTGTATTAGAGTTTACTTTGAAAGTTATATTATTAATCATTTAATTTAAACCTTATCTATAAATAAAATTTTTAATATGTCACTAAAATAAAACTCCTTTGGAATAGGATATATTTCGATAATTAACAAAAACATCATCATGTCTATGCAGCATTTGATAGAAATTTTATTAAAATTTGTTTTTTCTTAACCTTTAAGTACCGACATAGTTTTCCCCTACGCCAGTACTGACATGTTTCCACAGACCATTTTTTAAAAATTAATAAATAAAATAATGACAATTTTTATTCTTTGTTATTACTTACATTGCCCACAAACGATATATAAATGATATCTTTCAAATTTTAGTAAACTAGAAACAAATAGGAACAATAAAGGATATAGTAAAAATTAAAAACTACGTATTTTTAAACTTCTGTATTTACAAAAAATTATTACAATATAGTTAATTTTGATTTTAAACAATTAAAAAAATATTAGTGATACTAAAAATAGTTTTCAAAATTAAAATTGTCACTATTCCAAGCAATCGACACAGAGTTTCTTGGAGCAGCACTCCAAGCATATGGGTTTTTGCATTTGTTACAAAGAGAAGATGATTTCCTCACTTTTTTATTGGGCACAAACTTTGTAAAACAAAGCACAGTTAGAAACAAATTTGCAGTATTATTAATACGCTTATATTAGTTTCACCAGTATGTTTGTTTGTAACTGACTCTTTGGCCTCGATTTTGCCCTACTTTGAGCGATCAGATTTAGTTTAAACTTCGCACACTTGTCAAAGACCGACGACAATGCAATAATTAGATCAAAATATCCGATTTTCCTGATTAGTTTCTCCGGGATTCATAAATTTTATCAGGGATCTTTGCATGAGAGAAAGAGAGATAGAACTAGTGCGTGAACTACGCATGCGCGCAGTTCCAATATCATATTATAATTCACCCAATCCAATATACTGGTGAGAAACGTGCACGTGAGGAATGAATGGTAAAAGGGTGAGTAAAACAGATCGAACTAAAAAGCGAAAAATAAATTATAGTTTATAAAAACTAAAAAACACTTTTTTAGAGTTAATCAAACTAAAAAGTAAAAAATAATAAAAGCGTGTTTTTATTTTTTTAAACTATAATTTATTTTAACATTTAAAAATATTTGTTATGAAGATATTATTTTTAATTTTTAACCTTCATCTAACTGATTTTCAGAAACATTTTTAAGAGCTTATTAATATTATTGAGATTTTTTTATTACATATATATTTTAAATAATAAATGTAAGTAGGTGTATAAAATTATTATCTACTGATTAATTCTTTTGTTAACAAAATTATTACCGACATCAAAATTGTGGAGAACATCCAAAGCAAACAAATTTAAAATCAATATCATTCATTATCTGGTATATATTTACTTCACACCTGATCAACAGTGATGATAGGCTAAAATGATACTATCGAAGAGAAAAAGCACAGCTATTTTTATCTTTTCATGTTACACATTTCAAAGATTATTTATAGAAAGTAGAAATAGAAATTTTCTAGGTTTATATATGCTACTTTTTAGTTGGACCGCACTATTTCAAATAGTGCTACCGGTAAAAACATATTTTTTTTTACATTATAACAACTAACGATGGTGATGAATACTCTCATTGCAAAAAACTATTCCTTTTTGTAATGGTTGAGTGTTTGATTATTCAAATAGAATTTTCTAATAAGAAAAGTTTTAAAATTATTTTAATCTAGACCTTTAGTAATAGTACATACAGTCGTACATATACTCACGTCTTTTTCCCTTAGGGGTAGACAGAGACCACTTCCTTTCACTTGCTACGGTTCTTAAAAACGTCCTTCGCTTTTTCTAGGTTCGCCTAAATCGATTTCCACCGATTCACACTCGCCTTATAATTCTCTCTACGTATCCAAACCATTCCTTAATCTATCTTGGCTACTACAGTTTCTTTCACATCACAGCGTTCACACTATTCCTCACTTTATCAGCAGAGTTACTCCAGCTATATTTCTAAGACTACTCACCTCCGCATCAATGATCTTACTTTCATGCTTCTTCTGCCAAACACATAATTCACTACCGTACATAAGTATGGGGACCAGAACTATATACACAGCAAGTCGTGCCTTTTTTGACACGTTCTGGCTGTTCATAAAGTTATAAAGCGCCCCATTTATTCGTACAAACTCATTTACTTGTTCCTCTTTCTCCTTTAATCAGCACCTCAGATGATGCTAATATGACCTGATCATCAGCGTAAAGGAGGCATTGCGCATTCTCTGTTAAATCTTTTAAACACCCTTCTATATATATATATATATATATATATATATATATATATATATATATTTATAAATGAAGCAGCAATGGCGAAGCCGCACATCCCTGTCCAACATCTTTTTTTCGATGTTAAACCAGTCTGTGTAAGCTCCATTTATCATGACAGAAGCACTGGAATCCTTGTAAAGTGATTTCAGTTATAAA
The DNA here is from genome assembly GCA_950111635.1 of Agelastica alni. Taxonomy (NCBI): domain Eukaryota; kingdom Metazoa; phylum Arthropoda; class Insecta; order Coleoptera; family Chrysomelidae; genus Agelastica; species Agelastica alni. The sequence goes on from OX467711.1 coordinate 16,276,411, forward strand.
ATTTGCTTTTTGTTGTTGTTGTAATATTTAGTTTCGTATTAGTACTGTTACAACCCGTCCCTGTTATTTGTCGTCGTCCGAGAATCGCCCACAATAAGGGTGCATATTAATGAAGCGCTTTGTCGGCCACCGCCTCCGTAAAATCTCGCCGCGTCTAGAGACTTCGGGATGGTTCTGTCGCTTTCGCGAAAAAGGCCGGATTATGATTTAGACGTATAAAAAGGACAGCTGCCGCGAAGAGGACAGTTTTAAAAGTGATTATGAGTTATGAAATTTAAATAGTTGTAATTGGTTGAATATCTAAGTGAATATCTATGTGATTTGTAAAAGTAAGGTTTATTGTGTAAAAGTATTGGAATAAAAATTGTTTTGTTACTGTATCGAGAGTTTAAAATCACCGAACCCAAGAAAGAAGTTCGTTTTACGATAGGGGCACCATTTTGCGAGTTGGTGTCTTTAAATGATTTAAAACATTGGGGGTTAATTAAGCTTATTAAATAAAATATCAGGAAAGACATTTATGCTTTAAATTATTTTTATCTAAATCTTTAATTATGGTAACTCTATAAAATTTGCTAAAAGTGTAAAAGCTATTTGTTGTTGTGATAGTTTATTTTGTGGACTACAATTAACAAATTAAAAATACAACTAAATTTTCCCTAATCCAATTTTGGAAATGTACATCAATAATCTTTCAATCTTTGATGGCGCACTATGGTACCTAACGATTCTATGATACCGTGTGTACGAGCCTCTAGTGGAATTGTCAAACTATGTCAATGTTAATCTATGTAGTATTTTAAATGGTGAGTACTTTGTACTATAGTAAAAGAGAGGAAAAGAAAAAAGTTTGATTCGTGTAATTAATTTAATCCAAGTTTTTTTTTGTTGTTGTACGTTTGTGAATGTGTGAACCAGATTTGTTACCTCTGTTTATCCCATTTGTTGCTATTCCTAGCTTTCCGAGGCCTTATTTTTGTTTGTGACATATTAAAAGTCTTGACGGGCCCCTAGACAAGAAGCGTGTGACACTGTTTGTAAATTTTTGTTGTCTATTATAATTGATTTAAAACACTAGTTAATTTGGCGCTTTAATTAAATAAAAGTTTCAAACGAATATTAGTTTAAACTTAAAGAGAAATTATTTAATTGAAATAAATAGAATGAATGCATTTTATTCGTTTGGATATACTATTGTAATTCTCGTCGTAAAACGGGATATTCCAGTATATTTTAATTGCAAAATTGTAGAGCAGCAATTAAGCAACACACCTAGAAGATGCCTACGTCACAATATATTCCATTTAATCCGGAATAGATCGAATTTATTTTTAGTTTGTGTACGTTTGAGTAAAATTAAAAACGACGTACCTGATTTTGCTCCCGAAATTCGACAACTAACTTCAAAGACACAACAATACACACGCACCAATCGGGAATAGGTAACACCAATAAACACGCGCTCAGTCACAAAACTACCGGTAAATCCAACGCAGAAAAATTAACGTCGAAACCTCAAAAAGACACCACAGCGTGTCTAAAAATATCCACAAGCTCACAAACTACTTAATCTATATCGTAAAAATTAACCGTAAAAAAATCGCCGGTTCAAAGGGCAACGCATCGCGCAATTTCGGAGAATTCTGCTGAATACTGAGAGATTATGTAATGTTATAGGAACACAAATACTTTTGGTTCAGCGACGGCGTGTCGGATGACCTTGTTCCGCTTACCAGCGTATACATTATTTTATTTCACTTCATTTCTCGGTGAAGGCTTTATTTGTTTACACGACAGTATTACTTATTAGAACGGTCTGAGATGATTGATAATTATAAGGCGGCTATTTCCATACAATTTTTATTTTAACTGATTTTTATCTCAGAACTTCTTTTCACAGAGAAGTTATGGGTAACGTGACTAGTCGTTCCGTTTTGATCGACATTGTCCCTTTTTATAACTACGAGTCCCAGTGTCCCCGAAATGAACTCTGGAACGGAAAATTGTCCCGTTTTCTGTAAGAAATAATAAAAACGTATTCTACTTAAAAACTATATTTATCGTAAAGCGTATTCAAACTCTCTCTCTCTCTCTCTCGATAACAAAAATGTGCCTAATTACTGTCGTCCCTTCATAAAGACTGCCGACAGCCGCTGTATCCCGTCCTTTTATTTGGATACCTGACCTCCGGATGTGCCCGTGTACCCAAAAAGCTCTCCTTGCATACAGGGTGGATCCAAATATATCTTACACTCGGCCATCCTGCATTAGAGATCTGTCCTCAGACCTATCGCTGCTGAAAATAGAATTATCTGCTCCTAAAGAAATATATTATACCTAAAAATAATTTACACATGATAATATCTTTCCGTAATAAGTCTAATGTGAGCGTAATAACTCCCTTTTGCATTACAGTCTTTAATAATAATTACTTTAAGGGACAATACCTGTCCGTAAGAAATTAAGTGTAAGCATAACAACTTCATTTCACTTTAGAGTCCCCCAAACAATAACCACCATATGTGACAACACCTGTCCGTAAGAAATCGAATGTGAAAGCAACAACTTCATTTTACATTCCAGTCTTAAATAATAATTACTATATGTGACAATACCTGTCCGTAAGAAATCGAGTATGAGCGTAACAACTCCATTGTGACAATATCTGTCCGTAAAAATCAAATATGACCGTAACAACTCCATTGTGACCATATTTGTCCGTAAAAATCGAATGTGAGCGTAACAACTCCCTTGTGACAATATCTGTCCGTAATAAATCGAATGTGAGCGTAACAACTCCCTTTTGCATTACAGTCTTAAATAATAATTACTTTAAGTGACAATACCTGTCCGTAAGAAATTAAGTGTAAGCGTAACAACTTCATTTTACTTTACAGTCCCAAACAATAACCACCATATGTGACAACACCTGTCCGTAAGAAATCGAATGTGAAAGCAACAACTTTATTTTACATTCCAGTCTTAAATAATAATTACTATATGTGACAATACCTGTCCGTAAGAAATCGAGTATGAGCGTAACAACTCCATTGTGACAATATCTGTCCGTAAAAATCAAATATGACCGTAACAACTCCATTGTGACCATATTTGTCTGTAAAAATCGAATGTGAGCGTAACAACTCCCTTGTGACAATATCTGTCCGTAAAAAATCGAATATGAGCGTAACAACTCCCTTGTGACAATATCTGTCTGTGAAAAATCGAATATGAGCGTAATAACTCCATTGTGACAATATTTGTCCGTTATTTAATAAATTAGCAAATGGAACACACTTACGAAACTGGTCCAGCACGCTATTTCTGATTTCTGTCCAACAGGTTTTCACCTGAATGTAAACATCATGCATTTTCCCAAGACAGTTTAAAATCAGTCGAACAACAGAGTGATCATCCCATTTGTATCGACTAGCCAAAGTTTCAACCTTCCGGACACACTCTTGGGCCGTAATATCATCACGCGAAGGGTCACCAAACTCTCATCACTAACGCACACTTCACAAACAGTTCTGTTTTTAATATCACTTAGTTTTTTTTAAACGTTTCACCTCACGTTTTAAGTTTATCGACGATGATACACTACTGTCCGAACTCGAAGAACTTGAGGTAGTACTTGAACTCAAACTACTACTTCTTTGTCGGCGCCGACGTTTTTCCTCACGTACACGATTACGACTGTTTCGTTTTCCATTTTTATCAATACATTTTTTTTCCAAAATAATAAAATAAAAAATATATAAAAGATGTTCCCAATCCCACCGCCGCTTGAAAGAAATAATAAAAACGTATTCTACTCAAACACTATATTTATCGTAAAGCGTATTCAAACTATCTCTCGATTACAAAAATGCGCCTAATTACTGTCGTCCCTTCATGAAGACTGCCGCTGTATCCCGTCCTTTTATTTGGATCCCTGACCTCCGGATGTGCCCGTGTACCCAAAAAGCTCTCCTTGCATACAGGGTGGATCCAAATATATCTTACATTTATAAAACCACGAAATCAAAAGCTATTGTAGTTAATGTTTTGACGCCTACAGCGATGAAAGAATTAAAAGATGATCTTAATAAGCCCAATTGTATTACAATACTAAACGACGCTTCAAACCACGGTAACAAAAAAATATGCCCTATTGTAGTGCGCTTTTTTCAACCTTTCGTAGGTGTGTAAGTAAAAATTTTAGATCTCCAAAACCAACCAGGTGAGATTTCTGAGATCATTGTCAATTTTTTAAACCAAACGTTGACGGATAATAATTTGACAGCAAAAGTCGTGGCACTTTGTGGGGACAATGCCAACGTTAATTTTGGAGGCGCGGTTAGGGGAGGAACTAATAATGTGTTAACGAAATGAAAATTATTTCTGAAGAAGCCATTAATAGGTATTGGATGTGGAGCCCAGGTAATTCACAATGCAATAACCTTGGAAAGTGTTTTAAAAATGTATCAGCCATTAAAAAACTACTTTTTGAGTATTGAAAAATGAATATATTGACTGTAATAAAGATACAGAAGTTTTTGACAAATTTTCATTAATTTGTGACTACATTACATCGCAGAAAGTAACCGAATGGAATAATCTGAATGTTTCTACAAAAACTTGTTGGTTGGAAGTATTCAAACACTTTCAAGCCAACAATCTTCAGCATGAAAACTTTTCTATTTTAATTAAATATATTTTATGTTTGCCTGCTACAAATGCTTCAGTAAAAAGAGTATTTTGTATGCTGAACAAATTTTGAACATCTGAGAAAACCCAGTTATAAATTTCAGTTCTAAAGGCGATGTTAATAATAAGGGTAAACATTAAAAACGTGCCAAGTGTTTTATTCTGACTTAAAATCATCACCAGCTATAGTAAAGCAAATTTATTCCTCTGATAAATATGAATATAACTCAACGTTTCAGGTATATATATTTTTTAATTTGTAACTTTTAAGCTAACTGACTTTTTCTGAATAAATAACTTTAAAAATAAACATTTGTTATGGGTGACGTGCACGTGACGTCACAGCTTGAGATTGGTGGTACAACAAATGACATCTTCCTTAAGATTGTGTGTTTGGTGGTAGCGATTTTAGTTTTTTGTGCGTTTTTGGTTTTTTTCTTCTAAGTTTGGAGTTATATTTAAACATTTATTTAGCTGTAAAGAACAATCTATTATTAGAATATTATGAGTGACTTTTAAAGACTAAACATTAATATTCTTCGTCATACGTGAGATTTTGATACTGATTGTATACCTGGACATGTACGTTTCGTGCCTCTATAGCGTGTTACACACGAACCTATTTTAGAGGTGAAACACATTAAAAAGCAATACATTTTGTATGAAAAATGTTTCCCCAAATATAGTAGTAAAAATTAACTCATTTGTTACAGACCTGCGTTCTTTTATAAAATTTTATTGATTGTTTATGAAGTAGATCTGGCGGTAGTGATAAGGCGATGTAAATCGCAACATATCTTCTTTTTGTTTCACATTGTCTTAAAAAAATTATTTTCATGTCATTGTATAATACTTATGCAAATGAATGTTCTAGGTAATAATTACGCAGGCATTATATTAACAACTTTAATAACATATTAAACAAATACTACGGCACCAAAAAAAAAACGTAAAAGACTAATCTTTTTATAGATCGCTTCTGGAAATATGAACAATGTTAACAAATCCAGACAAATATATTATGGTATAAATAGGACACTAGCAGCGTGTGTTGCCTCTTCTATTTCGGATCACAGCGGATTTATGGGTCTAGGCATGCTTCCACTTAAATTTTGGATGGAATTGGTTCCCATGCTGTAATAACTGCATATATAAGTTCCGTCAGGTTTCTAGGTGCAGGTATTTGACGTTTAACATTTTTCTTAAGGTGATTTTATAAATGCTCGATCGGATTCAGATTCCGGGCCTTATGTTTGCCACTGTCTAACTGGTATACCAACTTGATTAACCTTACCAGCTGTGTGAGGTCGAGCGTTGTCTTGCATAAACAGAAATTGGGTTCCAAAGGTATCACATGTTCTGTTACAATATTTTCAAGATAGTAATAAACATTCATGTATCTCGTACGTACAGGCACTAATTCTGTGCAAGCGTCAAAGCATAAACCACCTCAGAAAATAACAGGTTATGTAATGTACTATATATAGAATGAATGATTAAGGGAAAAAGAGTGGAACAAGTAAATGAATTTGTGTACTTGGGTTCAAAGTTTACGAGAGATGAAATGTATAAGCGAAGGGTGTTGGCAGGAAAACAAATTAATGGGGCACTGCATAGCTTTATGAACACCCAGAAAGTGTCAAAAAAGGCACGTCTGGCTGTGCATAGAGGTGTGTTGGTTCCTACACTTATGTATGGTAATGAATGTTGGGTTTGGCAGTAGAAGCATGAAAATAAGATTAATGCTGCGGAGATGAGTAGTCAAAGAAGTATATCCGAAGTGACTCGGTTGGATAAAGTTAACAATAGTTATATAAGAGAACGCTGTGGTGTAAAAGAAGATGTGGTTACAAAGATAGATAAAGAAATGCTTAAATGGTTATAGGGCGAGTGTGAATGAACAAGTCGGTCGACCTCGGAGAACATATCTTGATCAGATCAACATTGTTTTAAAGAAAGGCCAGGCCAAGAGTACCAACAATCGACGAGCATGTATGAGAGCACTGATAAAAGTAGAGGAAGAAAAATATGTCTGTAAGAACCGTAGCAAATTAAAGGAAATGGTCTCTGCCTACCACTACGGAAAAAAGGCGTTACTATATGTATTTAGAATGTATAATTATTTGTCAGTGGAAAATTGAGTCTATTAAATAAAAATCTTGTTGGTATATAATGATATGTAGATGGTACATGGTATATAATGATGTAATGTTTTAATCTTTTCCTTGTCGGTGTTCTCACGAATGACTTGTACAGTTTTTTGGAATGTTGATGTACTTAGTCTCTGTTCGTATTTTTGGGCGAACCTTTTAATACTTCTTCCTTCACAGTGGGTATCTGACGATGTTCAGGTAGAGTTACTGGAATAGTGACTGTACACTGCAAGCTACTAAAGCATCGTCATAACATGAAGCATGAAGTTAATCACACTTCTTTGCACAGGCTGCCAATAGAAATAGAACCGTTACTATAAGCCAACCTTAGCTGAATTTTGCCTCGACAATATCTTCACCTAGTTGGAAAAATGGGCTAGTTGAACGTCTCTAAAAATGATGTACAATATGCGTAATATATTCAGAAGCGTTCCTCTGAATATACTGCGCATAATTGAAACTATCACGGACTGTTTCTAAATGCTGTGGGAACAAACCGATAGTATGCAACGTTGCTATGGGATATCTTGATGTTTAGCCCACTTTTTGTTTGCCGAAAATTTAATGATAAACTTTTCTTGTATGGAAAGCTGAGAAGTTCCATTTCATGCTATTGGCACTCCTTTTAAGGGTGAAAAATAAAAGTTTCCTAAAGTAGATAAAAAATACGAAAGGAAATAAACATTACGAATAAATAAATAATTCACATTAGTAATATTTTAATAAGGGACTTTTACTACAACAATGATTGCCACTGTGTATACTATTATAACGGGACCTAGCATCAATACAACACGATCACAGACAAAATTCCAAGAATTTATCATGGAAATAATGCCTTACAAATTTAGTTGTTACGGATCAATTTTATAAACCTCTTTTAAACCATTGTTTGATCAATGAAAGCGTTTTTTTAAATTTCAAATTGCTTCTGAAATAGTAATTTTAATAGAATTTTTAAACGGTAGTGGTCGTAAAAATTAAAATGGATATTATAACTCATTCTCATCTTTATAAACAATATTTGTCCTTTATAAAAATATGTACCTAAACTTTTAATACATACATAAATATAGTCACGCCTTTTTCCCGTAGGGGTAGGCAAAGACCACTTCCTTCCACTTGCTACGGTTCTTACAGACATCTTTTGCTTCCTCTACTTTTATCAGTGCTCTTATACATGCTCGTCGGTTGTTGGTTTTCTTGAAATGGCCTTTCTTCAAAATAATTTTGATCCGATTAAGATATGTTCGCCGAGGTCAACCTCTACTGACTTTTCCATTTATCCATCTTTTTTACGTGTCCAAACTATCTAAGCATTTCTTTATCTATCTTTGTAACCACATCTTCTTTTACACCACAGCGTTCCCTTATCTCACTATCACTTTATCCAACCGAGTCACTTCAGCTATACTTCACAGACTACTCATCTTCGCAGCATTTTCATGCTTCTTCTGCTAAACCCAACCCAACATTCACTACCATATATAAGTGTAGGAACAATCACTCCTCTTTGCACAGCCAGATGTGCCTTTTTTGACACTTTTTGGGTGTTCATAAAGCTATTCAGTGCCCCATTGTTATCCTGTCAACACCCTTCTCTTAATATCGCTGTCATACTTTCCATCTCTTGTAAACTTTGAACCCAAGTACACAAATTCATTTACTTGTTCCACTTTTTCTCCCTCAATCGAAACTCCACAGTTTGTCATGCTTTCTTCTCTTTCAAAAACCATTACTTTCGTTTTGCTTACAATTTTTTTCATCCCTTTGATTTCCAGGAAATCATACATAACATTAACCATCGCCTGCAACTCCTCTTCAGATGACGCTAATATGACTTGATCATCGGCGTAAAAAAGGCATTTTACAATCATTCATTTTCAATCCATACGCACTCTCTTTCAAATATTGTAAACAATCGTTTATGTAGAAATTAAACAGCCATGGCGAAGCCACACATCCCTGTCTCACACCTTTTTTTATGTTAAACCAGTCCGTGTAAGCTCTGTTTATCCTGACAAAAGCAGTGAAATCATCGTAAAGTGATTTCAGGGCTCATAGAGTTTTTCGACTATACCTTTTAATGAAAAGACCTGATCCATACATTTCCTTCCTCTTCTAAATCCTGCTTGCACATCCCATATTATCTTCCCAGTTTCATTCGTCACTTTTTTAATCAATATCTTTGTATACAGTTTGCCGACTATGCTTAGTAAACTAATAGCTCGGTAGTTGTTGCAGTCCTGAAGCGAATGGGCCTGTACTTGTGTATCCTCTTTCTCAAATAAACTTTCGAAATATTCCTTCCATCTCTTTAAAACGCATTTCTCTCCTTTCACCATACTATTATCTTGGTTTCTGATTTTTTCCAGTTGCGAGGTAGTATTTTTATCTCTGGCTGTTCATATGGTCTTCCAGAAGAGTTTAACATTGTTCTGTAAATCGTCAGATAACTTTTTATCAAATTCTTCTTTATCACTCTTCCTGCCATAACCTCTTTTGCCGCACCTTTTAAACTTTTATACTCATTCTTTGCCTTGTTTACAACCTCATTCGTTGTCCTTTGATTGGTTTTTGTATCCAGCCAATCCAGCCAGGCTTTGTTCTTCTCTGACACTACTTTTTGAACTTCTACGCCTACGCAAATTTTCTGTAACTTGCATAACATTTAATAAGGAAATTAATTTGTTGATTGTGAGAGCCATTGTGAGTTTTTGGGAAAAAAAAGAGTATCGAGCAGTCATTAAATATCTGTTTTTGAAAGGCAACACATACATATAGTCACGCCTTTTCCTGTAGAGATAGGCAGATACTACATCCTTCCACTTGCTACGGTTCTTACACATATCTTTTGCTTCCTCTACTTTCATTAGTGCTTTCATACATGCTCGTCGGTTGTTGGTACTCTTGATCTGGCCTTTCTTTAAAAACAATGTTCATCTTATCGATATATGTTCGCCAAGGTCGACCTCGTCAATCTTCCTTCATCCATAAATCATCTAAGCATTCCTTTATTTATTTTTGTAACCACATCTTTTTTTACACCACAGCGTTCTCCTATCTTACTAAATTTGTTATACAGAGTGTCTACTTAAGTTGGAACCATATGGAAAACTTTTTTATTATTGGTTTTATGAAAAAAATGTATTCTTGATAAAAAATTCTGCATGGTTCAAAACTTAAAATGCCACCAGATATCAATTTTTATTTAAATTTGCAATTATAGCCATTTAGAATGAAAATTCAAGTATGGTGATTTTTTACGTTTTACATTATAAATGATTTGTAGTCATAAATTTCAATACTGAATTTATAATCTCTTTTCTGTTAAAAATATGATAACCTTTTTATTTGTATATATATTTAAATAATAAATGCATAATATTATTTTTATTTTAGAAATAGGAAAATCCATACAAACAATATTTAGTAAACAAACATCTAATTAAATTTTATTTTAATCTACCAAAGCTTCGACATATCCACCTTCTATTTGTAAACATTTAATTGTACTTTTCTCAAACACTTTTATTACTGTCCTCATCATATTTGGAGTAATTTTTTGACATCCTTTAAAAATAATCCTCTCCGAATGGTCTACATTATCAAACGGTCCTCGCTGATAAACCTGCTGTTTTAAATAACCCCATAAAAAAAGTCAAGGGAAGCTGGGAGGCCAAAAAATGTCTGAATGCCTGTGAATCAACTTGCCATCAAACATATTTTCAAGGAGTACTCTAACGTTTACTGTTTTGTTACAAATCCGGTCCTGTCGGCAACCGAGAAATCGAACGCATCTAGGGTCCGTTTTAGACCGCTTTGCTTTGTCTGCCACCGACGGGGTCCGGAAAGGTCGAGCAACCGCTCGAAGCCGCGTCGAATGATGAAGAAACAGGTAGAATGATCTGGAACTGTGATATCGAGATATAAAAGGGGAAGCGATCATAACAAGAGACAGTATCGGCTTATTTGTTTATGAATTAATAAATGTAAATAGTTTTATAGAGTTGTAAAAGTTGTATAGCTAAGTGAATATCCAAGTGGTTAATGAAAATAGAATTTATTGTATTAAAATAAACATTGTTTTGTTACTGGATCGAGAGTTTTTAATCGCCGAACCCACAGAGGAACTATAAAGTTGTAGCAGTAGCAGTATTGTAAAAAAAGGTACTTTACTCTTGAGTAAAATTTCTATTTTTGACAAACCTCGTATCTGATTTAAAAAAAATGATATCTGATGGTGGCATTTTAAATTTTGAACCATGCAGAACTTTTGATCAAGAATACAACCAATAATAAAAAAGTTGTCCATATGGTTCCAACTTAAGTAGACACACTGTATACGCATTATGTTGAAGTTTTTTTTTCTATATCTACGTAAAGAATTTTAAAATTTTCACATACTACATTAAACATTGGAGATTATTTACGTATTTTTTCGAATTTTCATTATTATTTAATTGTTGGAACGTCCTTTTATAAATTACTTCAGTCACTATTGAAACTACAAAAAAAATAAAGTTTACCACATTTTTTTGAATGGTTTGTAGTTTATTTAGGCAAAAAAAATTTGTTATTTACGTATTTTTTTCAAATTTTTATTCTTATTTAGTTGCCGGAACGTCCTTTTTTAAATTTCCTTAGTTACTTTTGAAACTACAAAATAATAAATTTCGCCACATTCATCTGAATCGTTTATTTTAGCAAAAAAAAATTTCGTTACTTTTCATGTCGTGGTCCAGGTTAAAAAGCTCGAGGTATGCCCTGAAAATTTATGTACGTAAATATTTTAAATTTTGTCCCGAAGTAGACCTTTCATCACTTGACAATTTAAAAAAATTGGTTAAAATCGATTAATTACCTAAAACTTTACAGGAGTGTTTCCAACCTAAATGGGTCACACTGTTTTTATTTGAAAGGAAGCGCATAGGTAAACTTATAATTTTTTTCACGCTTGTCATAAACATCCTCATTATTTCGTAATGTATGGTTTATTTAAAACCGATGTTTATTATTTTTAAAATTAAAAAAATGTGCACGGACATTGTGTATGCCAGTGAACATAAAATATTAAAATAGCTCTTAAATACGAGCATAAAATTGGTTTAAAAAAGTTTCATTTACTTTGAAAGTCCGAACATGCAGAATACCAGATTTTGCCTACTTGATGACGCCCGTGTATTCGATAGGCGATTATGAACTGAAATAAATAATATTGTGGGAAAATGAGAAAGAGAAACAATTCATAAATCGTCAAAGACTATGATGGAGGCCGAGTATGTCAAACAAGACGTGCAGATCTCCATTCGTCGTGTGTGGTGCGCCAGGCCGACTAGGACATACCACAAATTCTCGGGATATTGCTCAATTGTTTCATCTGTTTTTTTTTTCAGATAAATACTGAACAAGATTCGATTCGATGGACATTATTGTAGATACAGTGTGTTTGACATTACTCGACAAAGCTATATTATCGAATAAAGAAATTATTGTATCTGGTAGTTGGATTTTTGTATGCTGGTAATTTGCAATACAAAACAATATAAATATCAATTTAATAAGATTAATTAACTATAGCAATATATTTTTTTTAAATATTGAAAATTCAACATTTCTAGCATTATTATTACAAATATGTGTGGAATCATTCGCTGAAGCAAAATGTAACCAAGAATTACAGCAAATAAATTTATATTCCAACAAATAGATCCTTTAAACCTTTTGTAATAATGTGATTACAGGTTACTAGCAAAAAATGTATTTACCTGATTGTGCTCTGTACAAAGGCAGGGTTTTATAAAATTCTAAATTTAAAATTTTTCTATCTGTCAACAGATGAGTATTTGTGGAAATCTGATTTTTGATTTGATGTTTTTATTTATGGAAGACTTAGCTTTATTGTCGACGACTTGTGTTTTATTAATTGTGATTATAAAGTTTGGTGAAAATATTTTGTAAGCAATATTAAAAAACATTATTATAATAAAGTGTTTTATGTTAGGTTTTCTATTCTACCTTTTAGCAAGGACAAAGCAGTAAGTTGACAAAGTTTTATTGCAATCGAATAAACGTATGGATGGTACAACGGTTGCAATTGTATACAATGAGGCAACATTAACAAAATTTTGACCGAGTACCGTGTTTACATGTCCCTATAATACAACATAGCATATTTCACTAATATACGGTGGTTTCGGATTATCATGAGGAACTCGATAACCAGTATTCAACTGTAAGATTCAATAGGGTTTTATTTAAAAATAAGGACAACCGAAGGGCTTTGTGTGAAAAGCTAGAGTCGAATTATATTCAATGTAGACAAAAATGCTCTTAAATTTAAGTTTTTGCTAATTTGGCAGGACGATAATATAAAGTCATTTTCGTCAAAATCAAAATCGGCCGATTATCATGACAATATGGATACAGAGATTTTTGTGAAATGGTTTAAAGAAAAACTATTACCATCGTTACATGAACCATCTGTCATTGTATTAGAATTGTTAGATAATGCTCTTTTCCATTCGGAAATTTTAAATAAGCAACAAACAAACTCCTGGACGGTACAGAAAATAAAAGAATGGTTAACGAACGAAAATATTTTATTTCCACAGTAATGCTTCAAACCGGAATTATTATCGATAGCTAAAAGGAACGAAAAAAAAAATTTACAAAATGGATCTAAATATACTCAGTTATAGACATCGTAAGACTTTCGCGTATCATTGCCAATTTAATTCCATTGAGTATATTTGGGGAATATACAAAACTTATTATGAAAATCACATTGGATGTAATGATTACAGTGATAAGGCTGTTTTGGAAATCTGGCAACAGGCACTTAATACTGCCACTCCTGAAATTTGGAAAAAATGTGCTACGAAATGTGAAAATTTACTAGAGGAATGGTGGGTTCGTGAAAACCGCATCAAAGTTGTTAATCCTGTTATCATTTACAATTCGAATGAAGATAGCGACGACAGTGAATCCGATTGTGATGACTATAAATCTGATGCTTGATAATACCGTAAGTACTACATGATTAAACATATTTATTAAATTTGTACCCATACTTTATTTTTGTTGCATTCCCTTTTAACATTTAAAAATAAAAATAAAACCTCTCGATAAAAGTATAATAATAAACAAAAACATTTCGGTTTTAAATCTTAGGGGAATTTACTAATGTCTCAACATAGTGCCGCCCGTTAAGTAGTTGCCTCGGTGACTAATCCGATACCGTCGTATATTGGTGAAATGAGCTATAATATACCACCCACAATAAAAGCAGTGAGTAGTGAAAGCACATATTACGGTTGAAGTTTACTGGCATGATTGCCTACTTTAAGCCTCTCATCTTTCACTTTTTACATCCGTTAAGGTTGGCTTTCTCATCTCTACCTTACCAGGAACTAAGAGCCTTGAAAAAGTCGTTTTAGTTTATTTTTCGTTTTTCTTTTATACTCCTATTATAGATTATCAAATAATTGTATGTTATAAACAATTGAAAATAGCTCCCGCTTATGAAATGATACGAAATAGTTTGAAAGAATATGGTTGACATAAACAGAATATTGTTAATGACAATTATAATTTGTTATTAAAAAATAGAAATAGTTTTTTATAATAATAATTATAACAACAAAACATATGGTATTTTTTCATTCTTTCCACTGGGAAGTTAGTCGTGTGGACCTCCCGGGTCGCACCCAGACCACTGATATTTTCAAATTTGATTGTTAACAATGCCCAACCTTTACATTAATTGATCTGCCATTAGTTTGACTCGCTGAAGTTCTGAATTAGTTTTATTGATAGCAGCTGAGCCAACCCAAAGATAAAAAGAAAAATATTTTGATGCAATTTTAATTAACTGCATAGATTTCCGGTGCTCGGAAATGTATCCACGATCACCCATAAATAGCTCGGTTACCGAAAGAATCAATCGACATTGTTGACCACAAGAATGTTGGGCTAATAAATTCTAAGCTTATAACCACACGTATTTATGGTTCGGATCATAGTTAAGCGGCAAAGAACAGATAATTACTAAGTAGACGTCGCCGTCGTTTGGAAACCATTTATTCTAAATTTAAGTGGCGCATATAATTTCAATAATTCCTATATTTTTAATAATTATCATTTGGGAACATCGATTTATTTAAATAAGAAAATTGTTTTACGCCTATAAAAATTATATTTAAATTAAGAAGGGCGATTTCCAGTTGAGTAAAAAATAAATATGTACAGTTAGCAAAAGCAAACAAAAGCCCTGGTTCATGTCGCTGTTGTTGTATTTTTGGTATCGCCATATTTCATTTCACATCGAAAACCGACTATCGATAATATAAAGTGTCAACTGTCAACGCAATAAGTAAGGTTAGTTTTGTTCTAATAATTTTGTAAAAAAGGAAAATTAGATCTAGGTCAATTGTATTGATGTACTATTAGGAAAGTTAAATAAATTGAAATAAATTAAAACATTGGCAAGCTAACAACAAAGGTTTTAAATAACAGCTGTCAGCACTCATTATTGTATTATTCATAAAATCATTCGATTGTAATATTTCGAATATTCGCAGCAACCTTTAAACTTGCATCGCGATTGGTCGTTTGCGATAACATTGAAAATAGTTGGCATATTTTCCACGGCCTTTGTTTGCTTATGTGAACTGTATTATGTTAGCAAAAGTAATAATAAAGAATTTCTATTTATTTACTCTTCTAGCAAAAAAATTTTTATTTACGTATGAAATAAGAATTTTTTGGTAATATGTATTACAAAAATGTTTATAATGTAAAAATTAAGTAATGCAACTTACTTAATCCGTAGCGCTACAGCCCCTGATGGGCCTTGGCTGAGGCAACAATTTGCCTCCATCTATCTCGGTTTTCCATAACTTCTAGACTATTCCCGATGCCCATTTTCTGTAGGTCCGATTTTGTATTATCACGCCACCTTAATCTTGGTCTTTCGAGTGGTCGTCTTCCTTCTGGTGCTCTGTCCCATATTAAGCGGACCATTCTATCTACTGGCTGTCTTAGTACGTGCCCTGCCCATCTCAACCTTTACATACAAACTGAATCTCGCCCTAAATATATGTAAACAAAATATAATTCTTTTTTATAATTGGTAATAAAGACATTTATTACTATTATTATTATCATTCATTCAATAAAACTGAGGCCCGCACTTTCTCTTGTTCAGCTAAATTCTTTGCTCGATTCATTATTCTAATTTTTCGGGGTCAAACATTAATCAATCCACCACAAAAAACTTTCAAAAATGGAACAATTTATAAGCTTACTTTTAAAGAAAATCTTTCGCAAGTACTGCACAAAATTATTTATCTTCTAACAAATTTCTTATAACATTAACAATATGACATTTAGTTATATACCATTAGCAATTATTCATTACCTTATATATAGTATTTATCTATACAGTGTTGAACAGCCAAATGGAATAAATTCGATAACGAATAAATGAGAGCGTGTTGGGAAAAACGCTTGGATACGTCGATTTCTATTTTTAGATGCGCATTTTTTTCAAAAAAAAAAATTATATAGGGTGTGTCATGTGACAGTGGCCAATACCAACTTACGTATTTCAAATACAACCCCCTAAATATTATTTATTTTTTGGATTTTTCAGAAAATTCTAGACATAATTCATGTACAATGTCCCATACCTACCTTCAACTGTTTCGGAAATATTAAGTGTTTTCAGATGTATTACAAAAATTAACATTAAAAAAAAATTATTTTATTTCACAAATAATGTAAAAAAAAACAAAAAAACATTAATTTCAATGTAAGAGATGTTCAAAATATTCGCCGCGAACGTCTTGGCAACATGCTAATCTGGTATAGAAATGTCTTCTAACGTTACTCAACATCTCAGGCGTGACTGATCTAATAGCAAGCGTGATTCGTCTTTTTAAGTCATATAAGTCGAGTGGTTTAGTTTTGTATACAATACTTTTGACATATCCCCACAAAAAGAAGTCTAATGGCGTCAGATCAGGAGATCGTGCTGGCCATTCTATCGATCCGCGCCTCCCTATACACCGATTTGGAAAATTTTGGTTCAGGTACTGCCGGACATTGATTTGGTAATAGGGCGGTGCTCCATCTTGCTGAAACCATAGTATATTGGCAGGAACTTGTGGGTTTGCTGGATCAGGATATAAGTTTGTCAAAGTTGGTACGACATTATTTTGGAGCAGTTCTAAATATTTATCTCCATTCAAGTTGCCATCAATGAAAAACGGACCTACGATATGATTTCCAACAATTCCTGTCCAAACATTAACTTTTTCAGGATATTGCGAATGTTCCTCTCTCATCCAGTGAGGATTCTCATTAGACCAATAGAGGCAATGTATTGAGTGTAATGTAGCGAATTTGTGAAATAAAATAATTTTCTTTTTTTAATGTTTATTTTTGTAATACATCTGAAAACAGTTGAAATCCGAAACAGTTGAAGATAGGTATGGGGCATTGTACATGAATTATGTCTAGAATTTTCTAAAGAATCCAAAAAAAAATAATATACAGGGGGTTGTATTTAAAATAAGAAAGTTGGTATCGGCCAATGTCACATGACACACCCTATATAATTATTTTTTTTTGAAAAAAATGCGCATCTAAAAATACAAATCGACCTGTCCAAGCGTTTTTCCCAACACGCTCTCATTTATTCGTTATCGAATTTATTCCATTTGGCTGTTCCACACTGTATAACATTTAGTTATATACATTTAGCAATAAACCACACAAATTTTCTTAAGCAACAATGGTTGTTAAAAATGCAGTTTACTTGGTTCCAGTTAAGTAACAGCAACATTTAAAATTTGCAGGATGGAACGTCTGCAAATTGACTCCTTTTCATCCGCCCATTTAGCAAGTATTTTACCAACTTATTTGCACCGTCGAAAAACACACCTATCAAAAAAGGGACCGGCCCGAGCTCGCGGCAATTTGGGCCATTCAGCCAACAACTCGCGGTTAGTTTACAACATGTAAAACCCATAATTACGCATGTGTTAATTGTGGAAAGAAGGGTAAAGTCGACGAGGCGGTGGCGGTGATGTGATGTGGTGGTCGTGAAGGGATCAAAGAACTTACGATGAAACAACTAAAAGACCTGTCGACATTCCAGGATAAAGGACCACCGAGCAATAACCACAGAGTCGGGCTGGTGGTACACTCGCCTACTATTTATCAAAAAACTCTGTTTTATGAACGACAATGCTTACTTTGTCTAGAAAAACGTGTAGAAAGGACATCTAATACATACTTACATACACATAATCACGCATTTTTCCCGCAGGAGTAGGCAGAGACCACTTCTTTTTACACGGTACTTACATACATCTTTCGCTTCTTTTACTTTCATCAGCGCTTTCATACATGCTCGTCGGTCGCTGGTAGTCTTGACCTGGCCTTTCTTCAGAACAATAATTTATATCTGATCGAGATACGTTCGCCTAGGTCGACCTCTACCAACTTGCTAGTTCACACTCGCCTTATAAATAATATTTATATGATTTTATTTCAGTATCTCAGGTACCTAGTTTACATTTCTTACATTCGTTAATAGTTTGTTATATTACTTAATTTAATAAAACTAGATACTTATAATTATACACCTTAAATTGTAGGTACATAATAATATTAATAATGTCTAATACTTAATAATATTTGCAAAAATGCATAAATAGTGTACCTCAGAAAAAACAATTTCAGTTTAGTTAACAATATATTGGCTCTCAATTATCCAGTCATGGATATGCTTTTAACCTTTTTATACGGTTGCCTTCTTAGTAAGTTGGGTAGTGCATTATAAACCCCATATATTATATTATATACCCTATAGAGCCAATAAAACTAATATGTCTCTTAGCTGATTCATGTCTTACATAACTTAATCCTATACTATTTTTGGATGCACTTCTGGTAAACAATTTATGTACTATTTTAATGTTATAGCCTTGATTGGTTAGCATAAAATTTATAATATTGTTGATATTGGTGAATATTAAGTAGTTTGCTTTCGTGAAAAAGTAGATTGCTAGGGTATGTTTAATTTTAAAACTTCATTACTTTAATAAAGTATTTTTGAGCTACAATAAGACTCGACATATTATTCGGACACGTAGAGAGGGTGAATGAAAGAAGCTTGACGAAACAGATTCATAAGGCGAGTGTAAATGGGTAAGTCGGTAGAGGTCGACTTACGCGAAAGTATCTAGATCAGGGATATTTTGAAAAAAGGCCAGGTCAAGAGTACCAGCAACCGACGAGCATATAAAAGCGCTGATGAAAGTAGAAGAAGTGAAAGATGTGTGTAAGAACCGTAGCCCGTAGAAAGAAGTGATCTTTGCTTACTTCTACGAAAAAAAGGCATGATTATATATATATATATATATATATATATATATATATATATATATATATATATATATATATATATATATAACTTAAAAGCAGGGTACAGATGTAACATCTGCAAATGTAGCTAGGGTACATACATACATAAAGTCACGCCTTTTTCTCATAGAGGTAGGCAGAGACCACTTCCTTTCACTTGCTACGGTTCTTACACACATCTTTTGCTTCCTCTACTTTCATCAGTGTTCTTATACATGCTCGTCGGTTGTTGGTACTCTTGACCTGGCCTTTCTTCAAACTAATGTTGATCTGATCGAGATACGTTCTCCGAGGTTGACCTCTACCGACTTGTTCATTTACACTCGCCTTATAAATGTGTTTCGTCAATCTTCCTTCATCCATCCTTTTTACGTGTCCAAACCATTTAAGCATTTCTTTATCTATCTTTGTAACCACATCTTCTTTTACACCACAGCGTTCTTTTATCTCTTATCTGTAGCTAGGGTAATAATGCAGAATATCGGTGCTGCAATGTATAAATAGATATGGGATAGGGCCCATTAGACTACGCTGTGGATCCCAGCTTTACGATATTTTACTTAAAAATAATGTCTTTAACTAATGTAAGACTTCAGCACCTTAATTTTTTTTTTTTTTCTCCTTGTCTTCATATTCTTTTTGACATTTATGCTAGTTCTTTGTTCTTAGGCATGGTCATAGTAAATGATTTACCGTAATATATGGAAAATAGAAATTATTTTTTATTTACAAAGGTATTGTACACATAATTTATTTGTATTTTGTTGTAAAATATCAAACATGATTCCAGAGCACTGAAATATAGTATATAAAATCAAGAGTACCTTATTTAATAAAAGATTGTGACATGTACTCTCTAGTGGTGGTATGGTGCTAGTCCAGTACTGTTTAACCGTCCGTAGCTTATGAGAACGTGATTATATGGAACAAATAGCAGCAGCGCGGCTACTACTAAAATATCTGTATGTGTTATTTTATTTGTACACATATGTATGAATAGTTTCAATAAAATTTTAATCTGATTTTTATTTTCACTATAAAAGAATATAATTATTACAATAAACGCTCGTTTTTTTTCTTGGGTTTTACAAAAACAGTGATAATAACAATATTTTTTGATACAAATCATTTGATTATACCTAATTAAAATCATCATTTTTACTTTTTTTACGTTGGAGCCAATTTTTTGACAGAAAATAATTTTGGCGGGGTGTAAGTTAATAACCAAGCATTTTATTGTTACTAGAGAACATCAACAGGTGAATACGTGAATACAAATTGTAGTTCTTCGATTCTCTTAATCCAAAACAATGATCATTATACATGTCCGATACAATTAAAATAAATTATAGTTTAAAAAAAATACGATTTTGAATTTAATTAAACTAAAAAGTAATCAATAATTCTTAACATAAGAATAAAATTACTGACTAAAAAATTAATGTCACTGTTCCAAAAGTGTGAAGTGCTTTCATTCCGAAACGCAGAGTTTGTTTAAAAATTTCATTTTCTTGTCATTTTATTCTTATGTTAGGAATTATTTTTTACTTTTTAGTTTGATTAACTCTAAAAGATTCAATAATAAAGATAAATTTGAAACAGTCACATCCTTTTTATTTGATACATTAAATTTGAGTATTAATGATGATCCAGCGCAATACACGACAAAATACCTTACTATAATTGATGCTGTTTTTTCGAGATTTTTGGACAAAATTAAATCTCTATTATATGTACCTTATTATAGTTATCATAAGTCAATAATTTCTATGATAGAACAACATAATAAGATTTAAAAATTTCTTTTTAATTAGTATTTATCTTCATAGTACAATTTACTATTTTGTATATAATTTTTTATGAATAAATATTTTTCTAAAATATTGAATGAAACTTTCTGATATAATTCGTTCTTTTAGATTATTTGCCATGAAAAAATAATATAAAATAAAAATTGAAATATACAAATTTCATTTCGAACTACATTCGGAGTTGAAGAAAAATCGTAAGGAACTTCGTTACTTACGGGGGTCCCGCACAATGTTTATTTTAACAAAAATATAGAAAAACTTGAAAATTACCTAATGAAAATTCCTATTACCTTTCAAAACTTTTCGTTGTAGTATATCCCCTACATTCTTAATTGTGATTGTAAAATTTAAATTATTATTTTGGTGGAAAAATGAGTTTTATTAATTAATTATTAAATATTAATTATTAAATTTTTTTGAATATTTTGAATATTATGGTGATTCTAAAGGAAAAAAGAACTCCACGAGTACTATTTTAAATCGATAGCGTTGGTTACTTTCAGACAGGCTGGTAGATCGGATAGTCGGTCGATCCAAATTACAGGGTTTTTTTATCACTGTTGACAGGTCCATCGTGATTCATAATGTTTGGGTGTATACTATTGCCAACTGTGTTAAAAAGTTTATGAATTAAAGAATATTTTTTAAATTGAGACCAGTACAATGAAATAATAAGAAAAAAACTAAAATGTATACATTAATTGCATGTATTCCAACCGGTTTTGGCAACATTTTTCGTCTCTGTAGATGGCACTTCTTAAAAATGCCTTTTCAATGGTTTCTTTAATTTTTTAAGGGAATAAAAGTTGTCCTTTTATTTTTTTGTTTGTCATTCAAGAACATAAATTTGATGAATACATGCAATAACCAATAATAAATGGGTGCCCCATTCCCATAAACTATTATACATACATACAGTCACGCCTTTTTCCCGTAGAGGTAGGCAGATACCACTTTCTTCCACTTGCTACGATTCTTACACACATCTTTTGCTTCCCCTACTTTCATCAGTGCTCTCATACATGCTCGTCGATTGTTGGTACTCTTGTCCTGGCCTTTCTTCAACAATGTTGATCTGATCGATATATATTCGCCGAAGTCGACCTCTACCGACTTGTCTATTCACACTCGCCTTATAAATTTATTTCAACAATCAATTTGTCAATCTTCCTTTATCCATCCTTTTTACGTGTCCAAACTATCCAAGCATTCCTTGTTGAAAAATAAATAATGTTTATGATTCAAAAATAAAACTCTTGATACTTACTAAAACGGTGTAATAAAATAAACCGTTAAGTAAGAGAGACCACCCCAGAGATTGAAATCAATAAACATCTGGTGAACATACTGTACTATTCATACTGTTCTGATCGACAATACAAAATAGAATACAAAGAACCAACCATACGTGTTTCATTTAAATTAATCATAACCTGCGCTTATAATTATCAATATTCCTTTATCTATCTTTGTAACCACATCTTCTTTTACACTACAGCGTTTCTTTATCTCACTATTCTTTACTTTACCCAACCGAGTAATTCCGGCTATACTTCTCAGACTACTCATCTCCGCAGTATTAAGTTTATTTTCATACTTCTTTTGCTAATTTTAACATTGACTACCATATATAAGTGTAGGAACCAACACACCTCTATACACAGCCAGAGAGCCTTTCTGGCTGTTTATAAATCTATGCAGTGCCGTATTCATTTGTTTTCCTGCCAACACCCTTCGCTCAATGTCATTGTCATACTTTCCATCTCTCGTAAACTTTGAACCCAAGTATCATTTTACTCTTTTACTCTTTCTCCCTTAATCAGAACCTCACAGTTTGTTATGTTTTCTTCGCTTTCAAAAACCATTACTTTCGTTTTGCTTACATTTATTTTCATCCCTTTGATTTTCAGGGTTCATGCATACCATTAACCATCGCCTGAAACTTCTCTTCAGATGACGCTAATATGTCTTTATCATCAACGTAAAGAATGAAGTACAATGTGCAAAACCAATAATTTTATGCAAAAATAATTAAATTCAACATCCCTAAAGTAGGGTTACCATTACGTACTATAGCTATACTGACCACATTTTAAAAATGATCAAATATTTATGAAATTGTAACGTCAGATCGATTGGCAACACTGTTGATATAATCACGGTACGCAGTTAAAGTAGGCGCCTTTTTAACTAAATGGCCCTCTAGCGGTATCGAAATATTAGGTTTGGTGTTTTTAGACAGACCCGCCTTGTTTCAGTTTATTAATTAGTTTTTGGGGTTTATGAATGAAGAAGGTAAAGAAAAAATTATGAATTTTAATATCACAGTAAACGACAGCATAATAACAAAGATAATAATTTAGTAATGTTGGAAAATGCAAATAAATGTGTTACAAGTGTTATGAATGCACTTAATTTCAATTTATAATCAATTAAATCAAAAGCAGAAGCTATTACAAATAACAGATTCTACAGGTCAATTAAATGAACAAACAATAATCCTCCAAATTATAAAAAAAGAGAAGAGTAAAATATAAATATTGGACTTACTGTAATATATCTAAAGACTTCTTCTTTGAGAAGATAATCTCTGAACTGAACTGACAGTTTCATTCATGAATGTTAGGGTGCACTTTTATACCAACGCTTGACGCTGGCTTTCGGTGCTCAATCATAGCAGTTAAGCTACACTCCACAGAGTCATTACAAGTGCTGTCAAAACCATTATTTCGGACTGGGCGGAGAGAAAAAGACTCACGCACTGGTCTGATTTACCAGGCTTGACACATTCAAAGGTGTTTCTACCTAAATCCTTAGAAAACACAACTAAGCAGATCCTGAAATGTAGTAGGAACAAGCTGCGAATTCTGACATGACTGCTTATAGGATATAGGGAAAAATCACGTAACGCGAGATGGCGCTGTCAATGACAAAATGTCGGATCCAGGTGGGAACAATAAATATTCTGTCATTTGATCACTTGTACAACCACAGTTTTTATTTAAGGAGAGTTGTTATTTTGGATATTTAAGTGGATTTTTTGTGTTAAACTATTGGATTGAAGCTGTATTTAAAGTTTGTTTTTAACTTTTTAGTTTTATTGTCGCTGGATTCTGGTTAAATGCCAGTAATGACCAGGTGTGTCCAGGTATCAATTTTGGTTTGTTTTCAAAGTTTTTCAGTTCTGTTGTTCCTGAAATTCTTGATGCAATACCTATGAAAATCGAAATACCAATTTCGGCACATTGTATTAAGTGGGTGAACGTGTACCACCAATTAAGGAAGGTAAAGAGGTTTTTAAGGCTGACGGTCTCAATGAAAAAATCATAAAAATCATCTTTCAAACGCTTTCTCTGTGTTATTGAAGTCACAATGAATAATCACAAATAAAATAATAGAGCATTGGATAACAATATGAAATTTACCACTGAAAAAAATCGTCTTTCACAAAGTGCTTGCTGCAAACAAACATAAACTTTGAGATTGGTTTTCCTATCTTTAAGATCTTCTTTCATTTCTGAGCTGCCTTACGATTTAAAGGAAATTCATGCAAAGAGATACCTACAGTTGAAACGGTGAAGCTTTTCCATCACGTGACCCAATCTACGATTCATACAACACATATTTTCTACATACTGTCTCTTTCTGTCAATATAAATCAAACATAACATCATAGGATCGATTGTCTTTGTCACAAGACCAACAACTAGACTAGAGTCGACAAAAGTTTTGATTTGATTCATATGAATATTGTTGCTGACGTAATAGTCACGTGATGGAAAAGATTCACCGTTTCTACTGTAATCGAATTGTCATGTGTAGAGCATTATGGAAAAAAGCATATTTATCGCGATTTTATCCCTGTCACTTTTTTTAATCCCTTGCATTTTCTGATTTTGTGGTTTATTAACACCAATGCTGTACAAAATATCGTTCAAATTTAACACTTTCAATTCTTAAAATGCTCAAAATAATATATAAAGTTCACTTTTCACCCATTCTAACAAATGGAGGTTAGTTTGTTGTTCACACCTCGAGAAGTTCAGACGATCAATAACAGATGTCGCCCACTTCGTGTTTTTTCCATATTGTCGTCTAAGATACCACCTCGGTTAAATAGGTCTAAACCAACAAACGGACTGTCGGATGAGCCACATTGGACCCACCAAAGAAAGGAATATTATTTAAATAATATGAAATTCTTCAAAAGTTTTTCACAGTTAAATACTTCAGGTCAAATAATTGTCTAAACACCCCTTTTTTTGTGAAAAAATGATCTATAGCTTGTAAATTTTACAGAAAACAATTACAACAAATAAAATTAACAAACAACAAGTCACTTATTAAACAAAAAAGGGGAAAATACAATAGGTAGTATAACTAACTGATACATTAATAATATATAATAATAATTATTGGGTCCGATTTTGCGAATCCCGAATTTTGACATATCTCCACATTTCAAGGTCCCCAAAGTCGAATACAATAGTTTTTAAGTGGACGTCTGTGTGTGTATTACGTATGTGCGTTCTGAATTATTTTTCGTCTCGATTATTTTGAGAACAAAAAATGATATCGACGTGGAACTAATTGCATTCGACGCATAATTACGCAACTTAGAACTGATTAGATATTTATCAAGATCGGTTAAGATGTTTTTTATGGAGAATTAAAAAACTAAAAAAAATAGTAAACTTTCGGAATTATTATTCGTCTCGATTATCTCCAGAACAAAAAATAATATCCACGTGGGACCAATTGCATTCGACGCATAATTACGCAACTTAGTTTTTTATGGAGAATCAAAAAACTGAAAAAAATGGCAAACTACCTAAATTTTGCGATTTATTTTTTAATACAGAATATTAATTATTAATATTAATTTTCATACAGAATCTTTTGAATAATATGATTGTTTTTTTTACTGCGGGAACTGATAATATGTTTA
This sequence comes from Agelastica alni, assembly GCA_950111635.1. NCBI lineage: Eukaryota > Metazoa > Arthropoda > Insecta > Coleoptera > Chrysomelidae > Agelastica > Agelastica alni. The sequence continues at coordinate 16,302,447 of OX467711.1, forward strand.
TTGCATGTTAGGAATATTTATATGGAAACTATGATGACAATATTTTTAATAAAAATTACAACGACAAAACATATGGTAATTTTTTGTTCTTTCCACTGGAAAGTTTGTCGTGTGGACCTTTTGGGTCGCACCCAGACCACTGATAATTTGAAATGATCTTGAGAAAATTTTAATTTAATGTGGCGAAAATTCAATTATATCAATAAAAAAATTTGATTTTTTTGCTATTTTATATTTTTTATTCGTAATTATTGAGTTCGTATCCAGCGATGATTTCTTCACGAGCTATCATCTACAGCGTGGTGACAATTTTGGTGTTCATTCCTCGACAGAATCTACCAAAAATAACTTGGAGTTAATCCAAGACCACCTGCACCTAATAGTAAATTCTGTCAGTTTCACAGAATGCGCAACCGTGTTAAGCGAACGGCTATTCGTTATGTTGTAATTTTTGTGGAAAATGCGGAAAATTTGTTGACTTTTAGTGAAAAGTGCGAAAGTAAACATTAACATTAAAGTGTAATGAGTTGGAAACGTAAATTATTTGAGGTATTTGATTGATTTGTGGTTAGAATTAGTAGACACTTTATGATAAATACTCGGCGGTATATTATACATATTTTAACGGTTGCAATGTGAAATGTAAAAATATGTTAAAAAATATTAGTATTCCTCTGGAACAATTTGATATTTTTAGAATTTATATTAAAATTAAATTCATTAGTTTTTATGAATGCACATTTCTCGTTGTATCGTCATAGAATGATTATGGTTTTTAGTTTATAGAATTAAGAAATAAAATTTTAGTGTTTTTTTTATGCACAAAATTTTTATTAATAAATTCTATTAACACCTGCATCTGCACCTTTCAATATAGTTTATAGTGCTGACAAACTATATTTTTTCTTCATAAAAAATAATTAGAAAAATGACATGTTCAAAATTAGCTTAAAAAATTAAGCAAGAACATTTTTGAATACTTTTTTAAATTAATTATTTAAAAAAATATTTAATATATTTATTAAATTGTCCAAAAAAAACATTTCTAGTAATATTTTAATACAAAAATAATACTTCTATAAAATATTTATATTTGCTTGATTAATTTTTATAAGTCGTTGTTATATAAAGAGTTAGGAATTTAAAAATAATATTTAGGACTGGTTTTTTATAATTTTTAAACTCAGCTAAAGATACTACAAACATGAACAATATTATTTACTAAGTTTTATGCGTATTTTTTATTTTTAGATTGTTTTGATTTCATAACAAAACTATGATGCCTATTTTTAGAACCTTGCACTTTTCAACATTTAGACAAATGAAGACAAATAGCCTTGATACAATAAATATTATTATCTGTATCTGTTTCGTGATATTTAGAACTCCCATTACATAAAATTCAATTAAAAATACATATTTTTGAGATAAAGACCATGTTTTAATGTTCATTTCATAAAATATTTAGTTTAATTTCAATATGCGTAGGAAAAATACTAATTTTAAAAAATTATTACCGACCACATTATTGTTGCTAATTTTAAATACTGCTACAACTTTTTAGTTCCTCTTTGGGTTCGGCGATTAAAACTCCCGATTCAGTAACAAAACAATATTTATTTCAATACAATAAGTTCTATTTTTATCAACCACTTAGATATTCACTTAGCTATACAACTTTATATAACTATTTACATTTATTAATTCATAAAAACATAAGTGCATACTGTCTCTTGTTATGATCGTTTCCCCTTTTAAATCTCCATATAACAATTCTAGATCATTCTACCTGTTTCTCCAAAGTCGACGTGGTTTCGAGATGGTTGATCGACCTTACCGGACTCCTTCGGTGGCCAACAAAGCAAAGCGGTCGAATACGGACCCTCAACGCGGTCGATTTCTCGGTTGCTGACAGGACCGGATTTGTAACAATACTATTATCTGACTAGCGGATCCGGCAGACGTTGCCCTGCCCGAACGTTGGCTTGCATGCTTTGGGAATATCTCTATCAAACTCAGCGACCCCGAAACTATGAATTCGACACTAATATCAGCGTTTTTAATAGTTTTTATATTCCATCCCCTTTCCACCGCTTTTGTAAAGGTACTAACAAAATTGGGAATGTCACTATCAATCTCAGAGACCCTAAAAACTATGGAGTTAACACTAATATCGGCGTTTTTAATAGTTTTTATGTTTCATCCCATGCCCACCCCTATTTTATGGGTGCTAACATAATTATGAATGTTACTATCAAACTCAACGTCCCTGAATACTATAAATTCAACACTAATATCATCCGTTTTTGATGGTTTTTATATTCTATCCCGTTCACACACCTTTCGCAGGGGTGCTAACAAAATTGGGAAAGTCATTGGTAACCTCAGTGACCCCAAAAACTATGAATTCATCACTAATGTCGGCAATTTTTGATAGCTTTTATATTTCAGCCTCCTCTCGCTCCTTTCGTAGTGACTAATTGGGATAAAAACTATCTCTCCAGTTGGAGCAATCAATACACATTTACAGAATTTCATGAAAATCGGGCAATCGGTTTAGAAACGCATTAAGGACAAACACACCTAATTTTATTTTTATACATATACTAGCAGACCTGGCAGACGTTGTCCTGCTCAAACGATAGCTTGTCTGCTTTGGGAATATCACTATCAAACTCAGCGACCCCAAAAACTATAAATTCGACACTTACATAGTCGTTTTTATATTCCACCCTTTTCCACCCCTTTCGTAGGGGTGCTTAGAACATTGGTGATATCACAATCAATAGTTTTTCATTTTTTATCCCTTACTCCACCCCTTCCATAGGAGTGCTAACAAAATACAGAACTGGGAATGTCTATATCAAACTTAGAGTTCCCGAAGACTATGAATTTGACACTCATATCAGCCATTTTTGATAGTTTTTACATTCCATCCCCTTCTCATCTCCCATCGTAGGAGTGCTAACAACACTAAAACCACCCTTGGTATGTGTAAAACAACTTCTAAAAATTTGATCCTAATCGGTCTAGCCGTTTGGGAGTTTTTGAAGGACTTACATACATACAAAGATTTTTTTTCTAATGTCTAATGTCGCAACTTTCTTAATATTTTTTTTATAAGAACCTCCTGACAATAACAAAAACAACAAAAAAAAATTAGCGAGATTTTTTTTTTTTTTATGAAAATAGTCGCAAAAAGGGTTGACCTATCGTGTGGGCCACGGACGGCCCGCACTGTGACTATTAGAAGGGGAAGGGATTATAGAGAGGAAATGATTGTGGACAAGCTTTTTAAAAAGTTGCATAGTTCTCTGGAAAAACTGATTTTGAAAGCTTATTCCATTCCGTAGCAGCCCTGTAAAAGAAGGATTCTTGATGAAGATTGGTCCTTGTAGTGTCAATCTTGAGAGTAAATGGGTGAGACTGATCAGCGTGCCGAGTTCTTCGGCCGAATGTGGCCAATGGTGGTACAAGAGTTTTTATTTCTCTGGAGCATCTGCCATGGAAATATCTATAGAGCAATGACTGGTCTGCAACTTTTCTTCTATGTTCTAGATTGGTCCAACCGTTTACGCGTGATTACATGACCAAGGGAAATAGTGATTAATTTTGTATGTGTTTATAGTGTAATTATTTGTATCTTGTTATGTGTTTCTGTAGACTGTTTAATGCATGTATTAAGAAAATAATATATTTGCTCCATATAGTATATGAAAAAAAAAATTTATACTTATTTTTTCATTTTTTGCGCGATCGAGTGTGAAATAAACTTTTAAAAAATAGTTTTGGCTCCTTCGCCATTTTGATAACTAGTAAATTAAAAGCCAATTATTAAGAGCACTGATTCGTGAAAATATCATGCATTATATTCTTGATAAAATATGTATAAGAGATATAGGAAATAGGAAACACTTGGAATTTAAAGCATCAAGAAGGAGCATAGTCTCCGATAAGTGATAAGTTTTGACCGGAATAGAGGTTACATATGGTCGACTATTGCTTCCGTTTTGACAACAGAGTCGTACTAAAGGAAAGAGACTTTAAAGTAAAATAAAAAAAACAAAAATAATAATAAAATATAATTTATTTGTATGGTAAGCTAAAAATAACTAATAGATTTAATTAGCAACACTTTATGATATTCTTATGGAGTTACATTTTATTACATTTTTAATATTTTCAAAAATATTTTTATTGATAAAATGTTTTAAAATTTTCTTTCTCTTTCTCTTCATTGTTTAATTTTTTTGGCATGTTTTGAAAATATTTGTTTTTGCTTTAAATTTCTATTACGACACCACTAGGGTAACTCAAAGTAGTCTGTCTCACTTTCAACATAAAATACTGATCAAAACAATCCTCAGCAAAATGATTGGAACATAAAATACTACTACTTTTGGAAATAAATTCAGGATTTTTCACGAAATTGGTCCATCGTGTTCTTCTGTTTTTATTTTTAAAAAAGCTACAAAAAAATATACCATCTTAACATCATGAAATCGAAATAATAGTATTATTTACACGTGTTTTACAGAACAATGATTAATTAAGTATCTATTAGGCCCGTTAGCCTTTTCTCGCAAATATATAAATTATTCGCAAGAATTCTGACAGACTCGAACAAAAGTTCGAATTATATATAACCAAAGAGCAAGCAGGCTTAAGAAATACTTTTAGCACAATCGAACATCTGCATACAGTTAATCTCCTAATAGAAAAAACACACGAATACAACTTACCCCTCTGGATAGCATTTATAGACTATAGAATACTGGAGCATCGAATAGATCAGAGATATATAAATATAATACAACACATCCAAGACACAGCTACTTTACAAGTCAAATTACAGGATACAACTGATAAAGTGAATATCATTAGAGGAGTACGGCAAGGAGATATATCTCGCCCAAGCTCTTTACCTTAGTGCTTGAAGATGCAACCTCAGCTGGTGCTACAAAGGAATTACCATAAAAGTAGAGAAACTGAATAATTTAAAATTTGCAGAGAGAGAGAGAGAAATTGTATGTAAAATTGTTGAAAGTGTATATAAAATTAATACAAATGTTTGTAACGATATTGCGATACGCCACTGGAATGTTACGTAAGCAAGCTGGGCGGTACGGTGACATCACAGCCAATGACGAGGATGTTCCAGTACCTTTCCGACTAACCTAGAATTTTCGATATAATGGTCTGGATACGTTTAGAAACTTCTCGTCTTTTCTCGTTTTAACGATAAGTATATAAATTGGCATCTGTTCGCGAAAGTCAGTCAGTTGTCCAAAGTTAATGATTGTGTTCACCAGTTAACATAAATTGTATTAAAAAGTTATAAATAAATGTGCATATAAATTCGAAAACTAAGTGCATTTTTAAGTAATACGTTACACTATAATTTTACCCTAAGCTATGCCAGTGCATACGCGTACTTTGTAATTTTTGGGTTTATCCTTTAAATGTTATTGAAACAGAATTCTTGTTTATTTATAAATATTAAATATATTTAGCATTAAACACACTTACCTGTAAAATATTATACCAGCACTTCCATGTTTTGGTGTCGAGGAACAACTAACCATGTTTGTCGTTATTGTTTCAGTAAAATAACAATGTTCTACATTCAATTTACTTAAATCTCAATAATATTTAACTAATAGCACACAACACTATTTTTAAAAATTTAACTTTTAACCGTTATGTCACTTTATTTATAATAATATAATGTAAAGAAAAAATTACTACAAGAAATAAAAAAATTAAATGTACAATTTGTATTCAATTCAAGAAAAAAATTGGTGTGCAAACATTTTCAAATTGAATGAACACATTAGCCACGTGGTATTTTAAGAAAATTGATATCAAGAAAGCACACTAAAGTGAATCTATTTTCAAGTATAATAAATGGATCTATAAATAACGCTTCAACAACTATAAGTTATGAAAATAAATTAGAATTTTTAGTTTTGTTTATTTGGTAATTTGTTGCAAATTGGTAAAGCAACACTCGTGATATAACACGTATTTATATTAAATCAAGTAAAATTATTAAAAGCCTAACAGCTTATGTTCGCTTAAAATAAACATTTTATATTATTGAATATAAATTACATGAAATATTTACTTGAAAGGTTTGTAGCGTGATAATCTTCATAATGTTTTATATTTGAAGCAATGGATTTTAGTATCCAGAAATATTCTAATATATAATATCGAATAAAATAAGCCTACAATTCTTTACCCGCGCGTAATTAAAATTCAAATGAAATAAGTCGTTAAAACTATGTATTCATCCACTTGTTATGAAATTTAATCTTTTCCCAAAACCAAATTATTCCAACTCAAGAGCTGCCAATTGAGTAACGAAATTTATGTTTTGTGTAACTATAAAAAACCTTACTAATGAATTACTGATTTAATAAATAGCTAAAGGTCTAAATACTGAAAAATATTTTTAACTAATTTTATGAAATGAGTAAGACTCAAATACGGATAATTAATATTAATTAATCAAATAAAATTTAATGTATTTTAAAATTTTAATTTAAATATTCACACTATTTATTAACTAAGTAACTTTAAAGAAACAGATCAAAATATTATACTCAGGGTTCCGTGACTCCTTGATTTCTATTAAACTAACTAAAAAAAACTTAAATTACTAACCACGTAAGGGTGCCAAGGAATGAATTAACCCCAAACAAATCCAATCGTATTATTTTAATTTAGTACCACAAAACGAGCTAAATAATCGACGTATTTCGGCATTAAGGCTGTACAAACTTCGTTCTTATCTCTTAGAAACCATTAAAAAAACTAAAATACACATACAGGTTTATCTAAATTAAAAGAATAAATGTTTACAAATTGCTGAAAGAAATACAAAGTATAAAAAAATATGACTTTAAAATTTTAACAGTAACCGTATTATCAAAATGAAAGGATTCCCTCGGTGGATGTCTTCGGAAATCCAATTTAAAGAAAATTCTGAATTCTGAATTTTATTTTAATATCATCAGTCCCAAGTGTTGTATAGCGTATTTAACGCTAGTTAACGAACAAAATCTCCGTTGTTAACTGGTAACCATAAAACAACCAACAAATAGCAGCTAACAGGGAATAGAAAAAGCCATGGATGCCATCGACAGCAGTGAAAAACATCCTCCAGAAAAAATTAAATTACTAAATTATTAAATGGCCTCTACCACACACTACATTTGTATGTTATTTTCGGTAAATATGGCAGCATCATCAGTAGGTAACCATAAGATTAAATTGTATAGTGTGTGTTAAACTAAAACCTCTAGCAATGTAAATTTATCCAATGAAACTATTACAAAGTTTGACAATTCGACTGCAAAAAAGATATTAAAAATCAACAATGACGTAATATATAGTATGGCTCTAGTCCAGTACCTATTAGTGGCATTACTTTGTTAAAACGACATTGGTAATTATCGTGTGAGACGGATGAAACTAGAATGAAACCTGGCAATGAAAAGAACCCGGATATTCTGACCTTGGGTCATAATTACTGGCTCGTTAAGGGGTTAATATCATTAGCAATGGCAGTGTAGTAGGGGGCGTCATCAGGATTTCATCAGTTTATCGTCAAATGGGAAAGGTAATGTTATTCCAAATGATCTTGTTAAGATGACAAGTAAGAAAGGAGTAATAATGAAATACTTTTAAACAAGCCATTACATAAAACAGAATTATTATTGATCGTATAGGGTCTGCTCTTAGCTGGTAATATTTTCTGCAGAATTTACTGCAGGAAGTGTTTATGATTAACAGATTAAGTTAACCTCCTTCCTCTCTACTAATCGTAGATTCTGTGTTATAAAAATGTTCAGATTTAAGACGATTGATGTTCCGTTGATATGTAGTATTGGTATTTAAAAATTGTTATTGCTATTGTCTGTTCGTTAGGTTAGGTTTATAAGTAGTATCAAATCTACAAATCACTCTTAAAAAAGTATGTGTGTATATTTTATTGTCGATTATAGCTCGCTAATAAAAAGATTGCTTGTGGATACAAAAAATAAACATCAGACACCTACAAATAGTTATTGGAATGGCTCGTTTTTTTTATTAATTTCATCAGAACTGGGCTCAAGAAATTTTTTTTTTGATTTCAACTTAGTTTTCTTAATATTTGCCGCCAATAATTTTACAGTCCTATCAAATGATAAATAATACTTATCGAATTTATATACAGGATAAAAAAATTAAGTATCCCTTGCAATGAAATCGCCAAAACCACGTAGATAGCTCGTCATTTCATGTCCTGAAAATCAAAAGGATGAAAATAAATGTAAGCAAAACAGAAGTAATGGTTTTTGAAAGAAAAGAAAGCATGACAAACTGTAAAGTTTCGATTGAGGGAGAAAGAGTGGAACATACATACATCCATACATAAAGTCACGCCTTTTTTTCATAGGGGTAGGCAGAGACCACTTCCTTTCACTTGCTACGGTTCTTACACACATCTTTTGCTTCCTCTACTTTCATCAGTACTCTCATACATTCTCGTCAGTTGTTGGTACTCTTTACCTGGCCTTTTTTTAAAACAATGTTGATCTGATCAAGATATGTTCTCCGAAGTCGACCTCTACCGACTTGTCCTTTCACATTCGCCTTATAAATTTATTTCGTCAATCTTCCTTCATCCATCCTTTCTACGTGTCCAAACCATCTAAGCATTCCTTTATCTTCCTTTATCTATCTTTGTAACCACATCTTCTTTTACACCACATCGTTCCCTTATATCACTATTCTTCACTTTATCCATCAGAGTCACTCCGGTTATACTTCTCAGACTACTTATCTCCGCAGCATTAATCCTATTTTCATGCTTCTTCTGCCAAACCCAACATTCACTACCATACATATGTGTAGGAACCAACACACTTCTATGCACCGCCAGACGTGCCTTTTTTCGACACTTTCTGGCTATTCATAAAGCTATGCAGTGCCCCATTCATTTGTTTTCCTTTCGCTCAATATCACTGTCATCTCTAGTATACTTTAAACGCAAGTACACAAATTCATTTACTTGTTCCACTCTTTCTCCCTCAATCGAAACTCCACAGTTTGTCATGCTTTCTTCTCTTTCAAAAACCATTACTTTTGTTTTGCTCACATTTATTTTCATCCCTTTGATTTTCAGGGCATCATGCATAACATTAACCATCGCCTGCAACTCCTCTTCATTTACTTGTTCCACTCTTTCTCCCTCAATCGAAACTCCACAGTTTGTCATGCTTTCTTCTCTTTCAAAAACCATTACTTTCGTTTTGCTCACATTTATTTTCATCCCTTTGATTTTCAGGGCATCATGCATAACATTAACCATCGCCTGCAACTCCTCTTCATTTACTTGTTCCACTCTTTCTCCCTCAATCGAAGCTCCACAGTTTGTCATGCTTTCTTCTCTTTCAAAAACCATTAATTTTGTTTTGCTCACATTTATTTTCATCCCTTTGATTTTCAGGGCATCATGAATAACATTAACCATCGCCTGCAACTCCTCTTCATTTACTTGTTCCACTCTTTCTCCCTCAATCGAAACTCCACAGTTTGTCATGCTTTCTTCTCTTTCAAAAACCATTACTTTTATTTTGCTCACATCTATTTTCATCCCTTTGATTTTCAGGGCATCATGCATAACATTAACCATCGCCTGCAACTCCTCTTCATTTACTTGTTCCACTCTTTCTTCCTCAATCGAAACTCCACAGTTTGTCATGCTTTCTTCTCTTTCAAAAACCATTACTTTTGTTTTGCTCACATTTATTTTCATCCCTTTGATTTTCAGGGCATCATGCATAACATTAACCATCGCCTGCAACTCCTCTTCATTTACTTGTTCCACTCTTTCTCCCTCAATCGAAACTCCACAGTTTGTCATGCTTTCTTCTCTTTCAAAAACCATTACTTTCGTTTTGCTCACATTTATTTTCATCCCTTTGATTTTCAGGGCATCATGTATAACATTAACCATCGCCTGCAACTCCTCTTCATTTACTTGTTCCACTCTTTCTCCCTCAATCGAAGCTCCACAGTTTGTCATGCTTTCTTCTCTTTCAAAAACCATTAATTTTGTTTTGCTCACATTTATTTTCATCCCTTTGATTTTCAGGTCATCATGAATAACATTAACCATCGCCTGCAACTCCTCTTCATTTACTTGTTCCACTCTTTCTCCCTCAATCGAAACTCCACAGTTTGTCATGCTTTCTTCTCTTTCAAAAACCATTACTTTTGTTTTGCTCACATTTATTTTCATCCCTTTGATTTTCAGAGCATCATGCATAACATTAACCATCGCCTGCAACTCCTCTTCATTTACTTGTTCCACTCTTTCTCCCTCAATCGAAACTCCACAGTTTGTCATGCTTTCTTCTCTTTCAAAAACCATTACTTTTATTTTGCTCACATTTATTTTCATCCCTTTGATTTTCAGGGCATCATGCATAACATTAACCATCGCCTGCAACTCCTCTTCATTTACTTGTTCCACTCTTTCTTCCTCAATCGAAACTCCACAGTTTGTCATGCTTTCTTCTCTTTCAAAAACCATTACTTTTGTTTTGCTCACATTTATTTTCATCCCTTTGATTTTCAGGGCATCATGCATAACATTAACCATCGCCTGCAACTCCTCTTCATTTACTTGTTCCATTCTTTCTCGCTCAATCGAAACTCCACAGTTTGTCATGCTTTCTTCTCTTTCAAAAACCATTACTTTCGTTTTGCTCACATTTATTTTCATCCCTTTGATTTTCAGGGCATCATGCATAACATTAACCATCGCCTGCAACTCCTCTTCAGATAACGCTAATATGACTTGATCATCGGCGTAAAGAAGGCATTTGACGATCAAATCATTCATTTTTAATCCATACGCACTCTCTTTCAAATCTTTTAAACAATTGTCTATGTATAAGTTAAACATGAATTTAAAAGACTATGGGGGAAGAAATATCAGTTTCATTATACTTTTAATATATTTTATACAATGTCTAAATTATAAACAAATATTAATGTACATTATTGTTTTATTATTCCTTTCAGTTTCTTGATTATATGTATATATTAAATAGATTGTTTTATTTTTTAAGCCAAGGATAATGGTAAATCTTATTAGACACATTGTTTGAAACGTAATCGGCTATCGATCGTGCTATTGGATCGTAAATGGCAAATTTTCGATTGTGCGGAGCCGGAGAGGTCGTTGCACGGATCGCAAAATCCCCATAAGGTAAATTTGACCGTTCCCAATTCTCCTCCTTTTTAAATAAGTCCTTTTTTTCCTTCGCAAAAGGGACGGCTCCGCCGCCGGTACCGGAGTTCTTTTTCGACGACGATTTCGGACTACAGGCGTGCGATTGAATCGACGCGTTTTTGAGGGATTTTTCCAAAATTTGATGCAACGGACCCGTCATAGGACGTCTCCTCGTCGCCTGCTCCGATTTAGAACGAACGTTCTCAGGATTCGACTCTGGAGGTCGCAGAGAAATATCATTATTTAAAAATCCGGCGGTTAGCTTATTCTTTGCGAAAGATGTAGGTTTAATTAGGGCGTTGGAAAGTTCCAGCAACTGCTTTTTGGCGTTTCTTATTTCGTTGCTTCGTTTGTGCTCCGAAAACGTTTTGTTAGGCTTGTCCTTATCCTTTGACTTTATCGCACCCGCACCTTCCTTCGCCTTTAATTCCTTAACTTTTTCCTTTAAAGAGGCGCTTTTCTTTTTTAAAGATTTTTCAGCTGCGAGCGTTATATCAAAGCTATTTACTTGCCTTATGGGCGGTATTGTTACGTCTTTTTCTGTAATCATTGTTGTGTATCTTTTTTCTGAGCATTTCGGAACGGGGGAGCTAATTACCTTATTGGTTATGGTTGCAGAATATACTTTTCTTCTCAAGCTTGGCGATTGAATACTCCTATAATCGACCGGAGCACTTTTCTGTTCTATAATTGGTTGGACGGTGTAGGGCCGTCCGGTCTCCTCTCTGAGTTGAAAATTTTTTTCCTGATTGAATAATTCCTTCACGGTGTTAAGTCTCGCTCTGTTTGCGTGTCCAGTTTTCTTTTTGGATTTGCCGCTTGACTTTTGCAGCACTTCAGGCGTGTTGACGCTCTCTTTGACATGTTTACCGTCGCTTGCCGAAATTTTCGGCAAGTATTCGATCTGTTTCGATTGCGTTTGCGTTTGCGCCGATTGCGGTTTTTGTAAGGCAGCTTGCAGCAGCTTCAGTCTCGGATCTCTATAATTGGTTAAACTGTCTGCTTTGTCTAATGAGTTCGTCAGATTGCTTAATTCGTAAAATGTCAACGACGGCATGGTTTTGCTCGCGCCGTCGCCCTGTAATTGGCTGAGTTGATAGCGTCTCCTTAAGATGTTGTACATTCCTCCAACTTTACCCAATGCGTCTTGCGACACCGTTGTACTAATAACCTTCGGTTCGACTTGCAAAACTGTGCTAATTTTTCCCACTATTTTGCTACGTTCGTACGAGTCTAGATTTCTCAGCGGGTTCGGACAAATAACTCTCTTACCTTTATCCGTTATCCACGGATGATTTATCAACTCTTTGGTCGTTATTCGTCTAGTGGAGTCGGCGACGAGTAGTCTGTTCATTAGACTTCTGAATTCGGAAGAGAACGGAGACAAAGCTCTGCGGTGAGCGGTGCTGAGACCCTTGTTTATTTGGGCCACCAATTGCTTCCTTCGTTCTTGCGATGGCAATTCTTGGGAACGACTGGTTATAAAAGGTAATTGTCCTAATACCATACCGTACAATATTATTCCGAAACTCCACAGATCGACTTCCGCTCCATATTTTTTGCCGGTGACGAACAGCTCCGGTGCGGCGTACTCTGGTGAGCCGCAATGCGTCCTCAGAGGACTATCCGGGTTCCAGAAATTGCTGAGTCCGAAATCGACTATCTTTATTTGGGTTTGTATGCTATTTAACATGACGTTTTCCATTTTTAAATCGCGATGGACCACTCTCATATGGTGCATGTGGGCTAGCGCCGAAGAAAATTGTTTAGCGTACATCTTCGTCTGTTTTTCGCCCAGTTTTCCATTAACTTGTTTTTTCACGAACGCACACAAGTCTCCACCATTCGCTATTTCGGTTACGAGATAATAAACGTTATCGGATCTTTGCATTGTTTGAAAAAGACCGATGACGCAAGGATGATTCAATTTTGACATTATTTTCGCTTCTCGATACAAATTTTTAATAACGTAATCTTCCTTTATGTGATTTACATCTATTACTTTAACGGCTACCTTCACGTTTAGAATATTATGAACTGCTTCTTCAACTTTAGCGAAGTTTCCTTTTCCTAAAGTATTTCCGGTAAAGACGTAGTTTCCCACCGAAACCACTTTCTTTTTGTGAATTTCTGGAGACATGCTTTAGATATCTAATTTTGTTGGTTATTTCAGTTAGAACAATAAAAAAAATACATTCGACCCTCCTGTGCTTTCACAATTGACAAAACCTCATGTACGCGAAATGTTGACATATTAACCTCAAATTATGACATATTTCTTAACTACTCGATTTTATCAAAATGTTTTCTCATTACATTGCAGTTAGCCGTGCAGTAGTAACATTTTTATCGCATATTGGGCATAACACCACTTTATGCGACCCTGGCGGCCACAACTTGAACTTCCCGAAACGCGTTCGTTTCGTTGGTTAGGTTACGCGTTTCGGGATCAGCGGGTGCAGCGAATGCAGGGGTAAATAATCGGTGCATCGGTAAATAATTGGCCCAATAAAAACTGCACATGAAGCCTGTGATGCTGTCTAGTGGCCATATGCATTTTGATCTTTTGCTTCTACGTACAAATAAGTTTTGGCACTTTGGTATTATTTCGACTATTTCACTCATCTTAAAATATTCATATAATCTAACCAATCGCAAACCAAACACAACTTGTATTATCGCGAAAACACCAGCTGTCTTTCAATTCTGGTTGGAGTGTCAGCTTCGGTATTTTCAACGACGTAACCATAGCAACACAAAGTTTGGCAGTTTTATCAATATTAATTGTACCTGAATGTGTCAAAATGAGTCGCTTCGGTGCAAATTCAAATGAAATTATCAACCAACACAGATGAGAACGTACCTGTGACTACAAAAAAATCAAAATGTTATATATGGAAACAATTTATGATATTTTGTGTCGATCGCGACTACAATTTAGACGCACAAAATACCACCGAACGACTGGCATTCATTCTGAAAGACTGAGCATTTAATATGAGGAAAATTGACGAAAGTGATTATAAGGAAAATGTTATTAAAACCATATGGAAGACTACTGCAAAATTATTGCAAGAAAAATATTTTAGCGAGTATCAGAGGGATATTGATCCATTCAGAAGTATAATTTTTAAAGAGGCAAGGGCGGCTCGTGACAGTAAGAGGAAATTATTGCAAGCTGTACCTGAGAAACGGAAAGTAAGTTCTGTCGCTATGACTTCTGACGAATATAAAAATATATGCCTACAATGGGATGAGGATACGCCAGAAGGCCTACAGAAAAAGTTTTTTCACATAGCAGCAGTAGAACTTCCTTGGAGAGGTAACGAAGCAGCTTTTTCTATGTTACATTTTTCCAAAGAAGAAGCAAACAACAAAGGGTATTTGACTAATAGAATTGCATATAATCCCATATTCTCCAAAACCCAATAATAGTGTGAAGATAATAAATGGCTCACTCAGAACTTGAGCAATCCCGAAATGTGTCCTGTGAGATTATATCTGAAACTGATATCAAAAAGGGGAAATATTGCAATCGACAGACTGTTTCTGTCTGGGAGTGGCAAGTAAAATAGAAATAATAAAAACAGTTGGTACAAAAATTCTCCTGTGGGTATCAACACACTGTCAAAATGGACAAAACTGTCTGCAGAAAACATAGGATTAGATACTAAAAAAGTCAAAATAACAAATCATTCTAATCGTGCAACTGCAGTTAGTCAGTTACTACAATCTGGCGTTGGTGAACAACAGGCAATGAAAATAATCGGACATGGAAGTTTCAACTCTATGAAACCGTATTTACAGCTTAGTGAGAAACATCATCAGAACATATTGAATACCTTCAGAAATACTGGAAGTACATTAAGTAATGAGTCCAACAATAGAATGTGTCCAAACAACGGTCAAACCATTAAAAATTTCTATAATTGTACTATATATAATAATTATAGTTGAGTGTAATGTTGATTATTGTTCAAGTATTAAAATAAAATAATGATACATATTAAAAAAGGTTTCGTGTTGGAATAATTATTCAGAATTAAGCATGGTAATATATATATATATATATATATATATATATATATATATATATATCATTGAAGATTATAAACATTTGCTTATGATTGTAATGAATTTTTCATATTTATAATAAAGGAATTGGTTTCGTGAAATAGTCTTGCAAACTCTGCGAGTGTGGCAATCTCACGAACGAAATAAACGTATTTCATCTCGCGAAGGAAATGCAATTTTTTCTACGATAGATGTTTATAAAATACTGGATTACAATTTTTAGAATTTTATTTATTTATAACACAGACTTGATAATAATACCGGGTACTATTTATAATGAGGAGTGACAAATTGTCTTTCATGATGAAATTTTATTTATAAATATTGAAAGTACAACTGTTAGTTATTAATAGTTGGATGTTGGATTTGTGTGCTGACTTCTGTGGTACTTGTCGAAGGTATGACTGCCGAAGAAGTTGCTGCTGCTGCTGCTGCTGTGGACAAGTCTGATGTTATGCTGTTGAAGTCTAATGGTTCTTCATCAAAGTTAACTTTAGTTTCGTGTAAATTTGTAGTTTTTAATGTATTTATTGATTGGAATATTTTATGTCCTCGTTTTATTTTATTATTTACAGAATCTTTAATGTATTGTTCTGTAATAGCGCTTGACTTATATCTACCGTGTTGCTTTATTTCTGTAAGATTTGCCCCAGTATCCGAAAGAATAGTTGTTGAAGACCTTAATGAATGGCCTGTATACAATTGGGCATCCGACAAATCAAGGATTACCGCTACTTGCCTTGGAACATTTCCAAATTTATTTATTCCAAATAACTTGCTTTGTACATTTGTCATCTTGGTAAATCAGGAAGAATCGGGAAGTTGTATTATTCACGCTTAATGGACGAAGCTTTATATACTTCTGATTTATGTGAACGACAAGCTCCAGTCATACCAAAAATCAGTGCCACCAATAAATAATACAATTCATTACCTACTATATGAGCAACATAAAATATCGTAAAATTTGTAAACAGGAATTTGTCGTCGGATGCTTCGTTAATAAATGTGTAAATTTGTTGTGACGTTAAAACTTTAGCTTTTTTGCTTCTGAATCCCAACTGAAATGCTTGAAAAAACACCACCAGTCCGCAGGACTCGTGGTGTTTTAAAAAAACTCAGTTTCGTTATGAAATAAATCGACAGACAGTTAAATGTCAAATATAAATAATTACGCTGTGCACGAATTATACACAGACGATTGTTTACAAGATTTAAAAGAGAGTGCAAATGGATTGAAAATAAATGATTTGTTCGTTAGATGCCTTCTTTATGCCGATGATCAAATTATATTAGCGTCATCTGAAGAGTAGTTGCAGGCGATGGTTAATGTTATGCATAATGCCCTGAAAATCAAAGGGATGAAAATAAATTAAGCAAAATGAAATAGAAAAAAACATGACAAACTGTGTGAAGTTCTAATTAAGGAAGAAAGAGTGGAACAAATATCTAAATGAATTTGTGTACTTGGGTTCAAAGTTTACGAGAGATGGAAAGTATGACATTGACATTGAGCGAAGGGTGTTGGCAGGAAAAAAAATAAATGGTGCACTGCATAGCTTTATATGCAGCCAGAAAGCGTAAAAAATGACACGTCTGGCTGTGTAAGAGGAGTGTTGGTTCCTACACTTATGTATGGTAGTGAATGTTGAGTTTGGCAGAAGAAGCATGAAAATAGGATTAATGCTACGGAGATGAGTAGTCTGACAAGTATAGCTGGAGTGACTCAGTTGGATAAAGTAAAAAATAGTGAGAGAGAACGCTGTGGTTTAAAAGAATATGTAGTTACAAAGATAGATAAAGAAATGCTTAGATGGTTTGGACATGAAAGATTATCCATGGAAAATCTCACCACGTTTGAGCTACGTCGGTTACGAGGCGATCTTATTGTAGCCTTTCGAATTTTTAATTATAATTTTGGTGATCTAAATACAGTTTTCACCCTAAATACGGACACGAGACTTAGAGGACACCAGCTCAAGTTAAAAAAAGAAAATTTTACGGTTAGATCGAGACAAAACCTTTTACCTAACGGAATTTTCAATATTTGGAATGATTTAGACAGTGAAATTGTCTCTGCAACAAGTGTCAATATATTCAAAAATAAACTAGATCAGTGTAACTTATTTAATAACATTTAGAGCCTAATCGTAATTTATATATATATTTTTTTCTTATTTGTTTGTTTACTACTACATAGTAGGTATTTCTTTTGGAATTTATTTTTTTGGCATAATAGGAGCCAGCTCCTTTGCCCTCATCAATATATAATAATAATAATAATAATAATAAAAATAATAATAATAATAAAAATAATAATAATAATAATAATGTAGAAAGAATGGATAAAGGAAGATTGTTGAAATAAATTTATAGGGCGAGTGTGAATGGACAAGTCGGTAGAGGTTGACCTCAGCGAACATATCTCGATTGGATCAACATTGTTTTAAAGAAAGGCCAGGTCAAGAGTACCAACAACCGACGAGCAAAAGATGTGTGTAAGAACCGTGGAAGGAAGTAGTATCTGCCTACCCCTACGGGAAAAAGGCGTTACCATACTTATGTATGTAAGCACGCATTTAAAAATGAGCAGATTTGGGACAAATTCCATCAAACCAAATAACGAAAAAATAAGGAGTAGGTTTGGAAGCTCAAAATATAGGTCTTGAAGTAAAAAAGCAAAAAATAACCAACTACTCAAATCAAGTAACTGCAGTCAGTGAACTTTTATGTAGAAGAGTAGGTGAACAGGATGTCATTAAAATCACAGGACATTTGAGCTAAAACCTTACATCCAAGTTAGTAAACGAAAGACCCATTGCAAATGCGAGATATAATCGCAGTCGAGATGTAAAAACTAATGCAAGTACAAGCGGGTGTTTAAATAATCAAGCTCAAAGCATTGTATATAATAACTGTACAATCTATAATTATAATTGAGAAATATTTAAGTACGTTATGTTAATACTGGTTTTATGTATTTCATTCGATGTGAATGTTTCCTGTTTAACTTTATTAATTTCTCTGAACAACTTCTTAACTTTTTTGCTAATTTTCTCCAATTCTGCCGAATTTCAGATTTAATTTGTTGGTGAAATAGTCTAATAAAATTCTACTCGGGATTGAATTTATCTCACAAGTGCATACATACATAGAGTCACGCCATTTTTCGGTAGGAATAGGCAGAGACCACTTTCACTTGCTACGGTTCTTACACACATCTTTCGCTTCTACTTTTATCAGTGCTCTCATACATGCTCGTTGGTTGTTGGTACCTTTGACCTGGCCTTTCTTTAAAACAATGTTGATCTGATCGAGATATGTTCGCCGAGGTCAACCTCTACCGATTTGTCGTCAATGTCAATCTTCTTTTATCCATCCTTTCTACGAGTTCAAACCATCTAAGCATTCCTTTATTTATCTTTGTAACCCCTTTTTTTTACACCTCAGCGTTTTCTTATCTTTTAACACCTTTTACTCAATGTCACTATCATACTTTCCATCTCTCGTAAACTTTGAACCCAAGTACACAAATTCATTTACTTGTTCCACTTTTTATCCCCTAATCAAAACTTCACAGTTTGTCATGCTTTTTTTTTTTCAAAAACCATTACTTTCGTTTTGCTTACAATTTTTTTCATCCCTTTGATTTTCAGGATATCATACATAACATTAACCATCGCCTGTAACTCCTCTTCAGATGATGCTAGTATGATGTTCCAAGCTGGTATTAATAGGGGGAGTAAAGAGCCGGTATATTTTGCAATAGACGGACTTGCTATAAACACCATATTTTTGGTGCATTCAGAAAACGTTCGCTCAAAACAACTTTTTACCGTTACTCGTCGGTTTGTTTTCTCAGGTATAACTATGGAAAAGAAATACAAACTTATACTTAGTTATTACCATTAACAAAAGTCAAAATTCAACGAATTCAAATCTTCTTGGTTTTATTTTAGGTTCGGGAGAACATCCGTGCTGAAGAAATAGAAATGGCGAATTTGGAGTACTCGACTCCAGAACTGCTAGAAACTAAGAAAGAAGTCTTTCTAACAGGCTGCCTTGGAATTCTTCAGAAAAGTAGGACCTTGTATTTTTATTATTTTTGCTTAAAATTGATATATAGATATTTTTATTACATGAATAATTGTGTTTTCTTTTTGGTTCTGTATACTATTGCAGTACATTCCTACATACACTTTATTACTTTGTTCTTGCCACGCACACTATCTTGCAATGGTTTAACAAGTTTTTGGCTTTTTAATTTAACAGTTTTTAATTTTTTTTCCAAACAACCAATATTAACAAATTATCATTTACACCTACCTAGATACCCACGTGGGCATTCGCGACATGTCCAACATAAACTATAAAAGATAATAAGTTAAATTTTTTGTTTGTTTTATGTAGCATGGGCCAAATTTACCGAAACGAAGGAGTTTAATCCAGACGACTTGGATAGTTTGGATTTGTTTTATCTGGGTGAGTTATTTTGTTTTTATTAAAAAAAAAATTTGGTACCACAAAAACTATTAAGTTCGTTTGTGGTCTTTATGTTTTGTTTAAAAAACTCTGATAAAATATTTTTGAACAGATTGTTCAATATGGGTAAAATGTTTATTATTAATTTTTCTTACAATTTTATTCCTAATTAAAGTTGGTGCATTACTTAAATTTCATCCTAAATTATTTAATGGTAATTATTATGTGCATACATATGTCAAGGTATATTTAATTTTTTCAGAATGAAAATATGGTAAAAATTACTTACTTACTCATACCTTGCTAATGCTCTATTTTACATTGTTTTTACACCCTTTTTTTACTTATTTTGGAAATTACTGCATGTATGTAACCGGTTTAAACAGTGTAATTTAAAAAATAATTTATAGCGCAGATGTGTATTGCAATACAACATAAAAATAAAAATTATAATACCCTTGTAAAATGTTTAGTGTATCGGTCGCAAACTTCTAACACTTTCAAATACAAAATATCAAAAATCATAAAACAAGTGTAAACAAAAAAGAATATTTTAATATAAATTTGGATAAAAAATGGAGGTTATTCTAAAAGGAGGAATTCCCTGTCATCTTTTGTTTAGATTTTTAAATAGCTGCGAAATTCTTTTCGCAATATTCCTGTCACTTTTAGCTTAGATAACTATAACAAAGGTGGCGCTATTCCTTTTTTCCATTTTCAGTTCACAATTACTTAAATAATTATAAAATACAAAATTTATAATAGTTTTTTTAATATGTTTAAAATGTTTAAAAATTAATTTTTTTCACTTACAATTAAGTACTAAACAAGGGCCCAAAGGTAAATAAGCAACGTAAACAAAAAGCAGCCTTCTAATTGGTTGAAAATAAATTTATGAAATTTTCCTCATAAATGTATGTGGTGTAAGCAAAGTGCTGTGAGAAAAAATATTTCATAGCAGTTGTAGGAAAAATTACTTTCTTAATTATTAACTTTTTATATCGTTACTGCCCACGCTTTAATTTTACATCATAACTTTCCATTAATACATTATCGGGTGTTTTTGCCGCCGATAATCTAATTTAAATAGAAATGTGTAATTTGCTTATGAATGACATGAAAAAAAGACCTGAACTAATAATTTGTTATGTTTGTTGTGAGAAAACCTGAATATTTACTATATAGAAAGGTCAAATATTAAGAATGTACCTTGCATTATGTCCGAAAAATGTTACTACAGATTGAGATTTTTAAAGTATTTTATAGAAGTTGTGGGGATTATTACAATTGGAAAATGCCTTTCTCTTCTAGCACGTTTTCTGAATTTACCAGACGCCGATAATTGACATATTTTCAAACAAACAATTGCTACGATTATAGTGAATATGATTAAAAAATATAATTTTAAAAAACACACATTATTAAAATAATATGCAAAATGATTTTGGTGTTGATCATTTTATTTAAAAACATATACAATTCTTATACCATTGTAATTAGTTGTTATAAATACAACCATTGTTTAAAGACATTATACAATGTTACAACGCTTTAATTTGTATTTAAAATTGGATATAAAATGAAAATTACTTTAAAAAATATCACCTATGCTTTGGATTTATAAACAACCAGTAAAATTCCTTTGTCAAGATTTCCAACGTTTTGTTGTGGGTATGAGCTTTGGTAACTAACACAAAGGTGGCGTAAGCGTGATTCTTTCTTTCCATGTTTAGTCCACAATTAATATGCCATTCTTGAATGGAAAAACAAATATAAATTTAAACAATAAATATTTCAAAATAAAGTTTGTATTTTATTTTTGGACAAAACGAATTATATATTATACATTATGCTAGTGCGTTAAATAAACAATAAGCCGTAAAATAAGAAAATGCAGATTACAGTTTTCCTGGTATATACAGGGAGTTTCAAAAATAGGTTACCCCGTCTCTAGGATAAGTAGAGAACTGAAAAATAATTGGGGTTTGTTTAGTAAAAAATTTTTGTAACGCCATCAGTATTCAAGATAAAGGGTGTTGAAGAAAAAAAATGTAAACACATTTATTACGATTCCCTTCCCATGAATTTGTTTTTATATCTGACTCTCATAGAGGGCGCTAGTTACAAGTACGCAAGACGAACAAATTAATTAATTAATAGATTAAAAATTGATTAAAAATAAAAACTTATATGTTTGAATTTAATATTAAAAAACGACGTTACTTTCAGGTCTCACCAATAGATATTTCAGAATTTATACTATTTATCAACACTTTATTTTTTAAGTACTCTTTTAAAAGATACCTTGCAATAAAATATACCTACTATCTTTTAGTAATATTTTTCTTAATTATGGAATTTTCCGAATTTTTACACGGTAATCTGACTCTATAGTCCATACACCCTAAACAGTTAATCTTTTAAAAGGTATTACTTTTCATCGAATAATATTTGCACTTCAGCAGATCTCAAAGACTAGCAAATTGCATTGCAAATATAAATCTGTTTATATTTTTGAATAAGGTACACTCTCTCTACACTGAATATAAATAGTCCTCTGTAAAAAGAAAAAAGTAACACTAGACATAGCTTATCTCGTCGTAACCAATTAATGCTCACCATATTTTTTTTGGTGACAGAAAATTACGTAATGAATTATAATGACTTACAAAACATTTGGCCAGTATACTTATTTGATTTTACGAGTGTGATATTTTATGAAAGGGATGTGAAGCTTCGCCATGGATATTTAACTTATGCATAGATGATTGTTTAAAAGTGTTGAAAGAGAGTGCGTATGGATTGAAAATAAATGATTTGATCGTCAAATACCTTCTTTACGCCGATGATCAAGTCATATTAGCGTCGTCTGAAGAGGAGTTGCAGTCGATACTTAATATTATGCATGATGCCCTGAAAATCAAAAGGATGGAAATAAATGTAAGCATAACGAAAGTAATGGTTTTTAAAAGAGAAGAAAGCATGACAAAATGTGAGGTTCTGATTAAGGGAGGAAGAGTGGAACAAGTAAATGAGTTTGTATACTTGGGTTCAAAGTTTACGAGAGATGGAAAGTATGACAGTATGACATTAAGCGAAGGGTGTTGACAGGAAAACAAATTAATGCGGCACTGCATAGCTTTATGAACAGCCAGAAAGTGTTAAAACAGGCACGTGTGGCTGTGATTGTAGAAGTATTGGTTCCTACACTTATATATGGTAGTGAATGTTGGGTTTGGCAGAAGAAGCATAAAAATGGGATTAATGCTGCGGGGATAGGTAGTCTAAGAAGTATAGCCAGAGTAACTCGGATGGATAAAGTAAAGAATAATATGATAAGAGAACGCCCTGGAGTAAAAGAAGATGTGGTTACAGAGATAGATAAAGGAATGCTTGGATGGTTTGGATACGTAGAAAGGATGAATGAAGGAAGATTGACGAAACGAGTGTGAATGGATAAGTCGGTAGAGGTCGACATCAACGAACATATTACGATCGGATCAACATTGTTTTGAAAAAAAGTCAGGTCAAGAGTACCAATAACCGACGAGCTTGTATGAGAGCACTAATGAAAGTAAAGGTAGCAAAAGATGTGTGTAAAAACCGTAGCAGAATTGGAAGGAAGTGGTCTCTACCTACCCTTACGGGAAAAAGGTGTGACTATATGTATGTAAGTATGTAATTTTTTTGTGATAGAGAGAGTGGGCTACAAGTCAGTTGGTAAAGAGCAAATTTACTACCAAAAATGTTTTTTTTAATACGCAAATACTAATACACTTTAAGAAACTAAAAACAAAGTATTTTTTATGCTAGCAAAAAAATTTTTTTTAAATTTCTGATTTGTTAATTTTGTTTTCAAATTTTGACTGAATTTGTGTCTTCAAATGTTCATCAGATTTGGGATGATAAACAGTATATTTACTTTATTGTAACGTTTTAATCATATTTTTATTTATTTTGCAAAACATTAAAATTAAATTATTTTGCTGCTTTCTTTATTATTAGGGTTTGTATTTTATGATGGCCAAGTGTTTCTAGCGCCACTTACATAGGCATAATTGTTTATTTTATTAAAACACCGCTTATTAGAAATTATTTTTAAGCGTTTTATTTTAAAAATTTGAGCCAGCAGTCTATAACCAATAAAAAGCCTGTTTTTCTATAAATACATTGTGAAAATTTATCTTTTCCTCGAGGCAGTTGGAGGGGAATTTGTTTTTGACAATTTATTTTTGAATGAAAGGTATTGATGCACTGATTTGTTACCATTTAAAATCACCTAACTATCACTTTTCTTA
Organism: Agelastica alni; assembly: GCA_950111635.1. Lineage (NCBI taxonomy): Eukaryota > Metazoa > Arthropoda > Insecta > Coleoptera > Chrysomelidae > Agelastica > Agelastica alni. The sequence continues at coordinate 16,326,594 of OX467711.1, forward strand.
AGTTATTCTCAAACGCGTTTTCCTCCTGCACATTATTTATGTTTCCATATCTCCGGTTTTAACTGAGGTCTAAGAACGCTCGCTGGAACGAGCTTTTTTATTTGAGCTTTTCTTTTGCATATAAGCGAAGGCAATTTCCTATAAACGTGGTATACTGCATAACCATTAACGAGTCGCAGATACTAACAAATCATTGAGCGAGTAGGAATCTACTTACCTTCAGTCATGGTCAGTTTTATGTAGCGCAAGGAATCGTTCAAAAATGTGAAGGTAGAAATTATACTTAATGGTCGACGCACAGGCAATATTGTTTGGAAAGAAATACTGTGTAATAAGTATTATCCTATCATGTTCATAATTTTTATCACCTGTATTAAACTTGGGTTGAATACAATTACTTTTGATACATAGTGATTCTTTGGCAGTTCCAGTTAGACGTTTTAGAGAACTACTACTCCAACTATTTCTGGTTATACCGGAAGTTGACTATAACTTGTTTATTTTAAATAAAACAACAATATTATTACGTATTTCAATAAAGCTACTTTTGAGGATTCTCCCAATATAGGGTTTTGCTAGCCTACGCTAAGGGTTTTCCGAACTATGACCATTTTTATCACGAAAAAGTGTCCGATTTGACACCCTGTATCATTATAATTAATGTAAATTTAACATTTTTTTTATATTATGTTTTTCTAGTATTAGTAATTTTGTTGATAAAATGATTATTATTGTAAAGGGTGATTCAAAACGCATATTTAAAGATTTCTCAACTTTCTTGAATTGATTTTATATATTTTATAACGTTCTAAGAACTTTTACTGCTCTTTAAGTTTCATAAATAATTTTCTATACCTTAATTAAACCGTTATTGAGATATTTAACTTTAAACCTATGGATTATGAGTTTTTATTATGTTTATTGTAGAGTGCCATAAAAAACAAAAATATTGCTATAATTTTAGTTGCATCAACAAAGAGACGTTTTTAAGCATTTACTTTAAAGTTTTAAATTTTAATTAAATATTTTTCATTGTGTTTTTTTTAAATAACTTCAATGAAAATACTAACTCACAATTCATAATTTAAAAGCTGAATATCTCAATAACGGTTTGATTAAGGTGTAGTAAGTTGTGTACAAAACTTAAAGAGCAGTAAAAGTTCTGTCTAACAATGTTATAAAATACAGGGTGATCAATTCAAGAAAGTTGAGAAATCTTTAAATATGCGTTTTAAATCACCCTTTACAATAATAATCATTTTATCAACAAAATTACCAAGTTTAGTAAAAATACACAATACTAGAAAAACATAATTTAAAAAAAAATGTTTAAATTTACATTAATTATAATGATACAGGGTATCAAATCGGACACTTTTTCGTGATAAAAAAGGTCATATCTCGTAAAACACTCAGTGTAAGGTAGCAAAAACCTTTATTCGGAGAATCCTCAAAAGTAGCTTTATCGCAATACGTAATAATATACAGGGTGTTTTACTTAAAATAAGAAAGTTATAGTCAACTTCCGGTACAACCGGAAGTAGCTGGAGACTCTAAATATTTTAGATCAATTTGGCATATCCGAAAACCTTACACCTAAAATTTTCAGATTTTATTTATGTCAAGTTTACCTAAAACGTCTAATTGGAACTCCCAAAGAATCACCCTGTATAAGAGCGTTATTTTTAAATCATATTATTGACACAGTACTGCGGAGCAGCACGGATCCTCTAGTATTTTCTAGTATTTTAATAAAAACTTCATGACAAAAAGCTAAACAAAATTTAAAATAACTTTAATGAAAACGTTTAAAATATTTTTATAAAAATTTTGTTGTATTACAAAAAAAAAATCTTAAAATTTAAATAAAATTCTTTTTATAAACTGCATTGTATTTAATATCCTTATTTATTGATGATCATACGCATAGTCGTACGTTACATTGCCTGGAATGGGTTCCAAATAAACTAGTTTTTCCTTTATTAATAGAACCCTTCGTCCCCATTGATCGTATGCTTTTAGATCCGTCGTTCCAGGAATGTTGTAATGGTTTAATTCTTCCAGTTCTGTGTAAACTGGTTTATTTGTGTTGCACGAATGATTTTCTTCGTTATGTCCTTCAAAAGCTCCCAAACAGCTGGACCGATTGGGATGAAATTTTCAGAAGTTGTTTTATACATACCAGGGGTGGTTTTAGTAAAAAAAACTTGAGTTTGATAAGGGGTGGTAGAGGGATGAAATAAAAGGGTGGAAGAGGGATGAAATATAAAAACTTTTAGAAACGCTGATATTAGTGTCAAATTCATTGTTTTTGTGGTGGCTGAGTTTGATGGTAACATTCCCAGGTTTGTTAGTACCCCTACGATAGGCGCCGATATTTCATAGTTTTCAAGATCGCTGAGTTTGATTGTAATATCTTCAATGTTGTAAGCACCACTACGAAAAGGGGTGGAAGAGGGATGAAACATAAAAAATATAAAAAATGACTGATAATAGTGTCAATTACATTGTTTTTGTGGTGGCTGAGTTTGACGGTAACATTCCCAATTTTGTTAACACCCCTACGATAGGGGTGAAAGGGGGATGAAATTTAAAAACTATCAAAAACGAAAGGGGTCGGTAGGCGATGAAATATAAAAACTATTAAAAACGCCGATATTAGTGTTAAATTCATAGTTTTTAAAGAGGTTGAGTTTGATCGTGATATCTCCGCTAGGAAAGGGGAGGTAGGGGGATGGAATTAATAATCTTTTAAATACCGTATATTAGTGTCGAATTTATAGTTTTCGGCGTTGCTAAGTTTAATAGTGATATTCCCAAAGCAGGCAAGCCAACGTTCGAGCAGGACAACGTCTGCCGTGTCCGCTAGTAATTTATAAAGGTTGTATTATGTAACAGCAAATAACTTAAATTAAAAAAAAAACTAATTATAAACAGTTTTTTAAGATCCTTAATTATCGATGATCATACGCATAGTCGTACGTTAGTTTTCCTGGAATGGGTTCCAAATAACCTGGTTCTTCATTTATCAATAGGACTCTACGCCCTCTTTGATCGTATGCTTTTAGATCCGTAGTTCCAGGAATGTTGTAATGGTTTAATTCTTCCAGTTCTGTGTAAACTGGTTCATTTGTGTTGCACGAATGATTTTCTTCGATATCGTTTTCTGTACGATGCGTCAAACTATTATTAGCAAATCTATTGGAAATTTTGTTTTTTTTTATTTTTTTTCGGAGAGCCAATAAACAAATGATTAATATTGCAACTGCAATGCTTAGGACTGTCACTACAATAACTAAAAATGTAAAAAAAAATTAAATTATATTAATTTATATCTGTTAAAATAAATATTTTTAATAAAAGCGAAACACTTTAGAATATTAAATGACAAGTCAAGGAAAAGTGGTAAAATATGTGTTATTAATAAAATAAAGCAAGCAAGAAATTAAAAAATAACACAAAAATACCAGAAACGGTGGTAAAAAAGCAATAAACTTTCTAAAGAACACCGTAACAAATGACAACACTTAGATAATCAAAGATGAATCGAACACATTAATTACACTATGCAATAAGGTACATACTCTTTTTTCAATGGCTTTACAGTGTGTAAATACAGTGCTTTTATTTTAAAACCAGCCAGTTTAAATAACTTTTCCTACAAAATAACGGAGCACACTTTGAACAGTATCTGTAAATACATTTAAGGAGCTGTTTGTAATTAACTTTATTTTAGTTTCTGTTGTAATTTCGCTATGTTTCATGTTATCTGCAAAATAAATCGATATAATAAATTGTTGTTTACATGGCTAATTTTCATTTATTTTAAATTTTTATTTGATGTATTACAAGGTAGGAGTTGCTATTTGACATTTTAAAGAAGGGGTGGGAGTTGTTAAAGTGGTGCCACATGAAAACAGCAGAATAACATTCTTTAACCTTTCCCCTGAGTAGGTGTTTATATCCGGTTAGGGGTACATCCTTAATCGACTATAAACACCTACTCCCCTGATTTAAAATTCGACGTATTTTTGTTTTTGTTACGATTACGCAAAATCAAAAGTTATTTGGACTTGCTGGTTTTAAAATGAAAACACCGTATGATTCGTCATGTTAAAACCAATTGAGATGATTAAATAAAATTTTTACACTACCTCATGTTTAGTAGTAAACAGCATTTATTTGACTTTTTTTAAATTTTTATAAAAGTGTGTATTTGAATAAGGTACACTTTCTCTACACTGAATATAAATAGTCCTCTGTAAAAAGAGAAAAGTAACACTAGACATAGCTTATCTCGTCGTAACCAATTAATGCTCACCATATTTTTTTTGGTGACAAAAAATTACGTAATGAATTATAACGACTTAAAAAACATTTGGCCAGTATACTAATTTGATTGTACGAGTATGATATTTTATGAAAGTGATGTGTGAAGCTTTGCCATGGATATTTAACTTATACATAGACGATTGTTTTAGATATAAAAGAGAGTGCGTATGGATTGAAAATAAATGATTTGATCGTCAAATACCTTCTTTACGCTGATGATCAGGTCATGTTAGCATCATCTAAAGAAGAGTTGCAGGCAATGGTTAATATAATTATAGATTGCGGGGGGGGGGGGGTTCGTAAAGACTATGCTGCCTCTCAATAACCTTTTGTGCATTTGGTTAATATAATGCATGCAGCTGTAAATATCAGAGGGATAAAAGTGAATGTAAGCAAGACGAAAGTAATGTTTTTTAAAAAAAGAAAGCATGACAAACTGCGAGGTGCTGATTGAAGGAAAATGAGTGGAACACCTGGGGTCAAAGTTTACGAGAGAAAGTATGACTGTTATTAAGCGAAGAGCTTTGGCAGGAAAGCAAGTGATTGGGACACTGCATAATTTTAAGGCACCTAGAACGGGTCAATAATGCACGTCTGGCTGTGCATAGAGGAGTGCTGGTCTCTGCACTTATGTATGGTAGTAAATGTTGGGTTTGACAAAGAAGCATGTAAGTAAAATCAACGCTACGGAGATAAGTAGTCTGAGAAGTATAGCCGAAGTGACTCTGATGGATAAAGTGAAGAATCTCGGAACGCTGTGTTGTGAAAGAAGATGTGGTAACAAAGATAGATAAACGAATGATTCAATGGTTTGGACGCGTAGATAGGTTGGAGGAAAAAAGATTGACGAAAAAGATTTATTAGGCGAGTGTGAATGGATAAGTTGGTAGAGGTCGACCTAGGTGAACATATCTCGAGCAAATCGAAAGTGCAAACAAGTGAAAAAATATGGTCTTTGCCTACCCCTACCTGAAAATTGCGTGACTACGTATGTATGCAGTAACAAAGAAATAAAATTTAAATAAAGTATTGTGGAAATTAAAATAACTTGGATAATACAAGATGAAACCAATACATTTATTTTTGAAACTAAAAAAGTAATGTGGTAATTTTTTTTTAAATTAATATATTAAGTAAAAAAGAATGAAATATCTAATTTAAAATTGTATTCTTAATTAAGTAAAACTTACCAGTTATTTTAGTTGCACTTGACAAAACAGAAATTTCCAAATTATTGCAGAGCATTTTCATTGAAATGTTATTGTATAAAAAGTTAAAATATGGTGGCAATATCGAATTGTTGTGTAAGTATAAAATTTCTTGATATGGAGGTTCCAGAATGTATTTGTTCGATAAGAATATAAATTCCCGATTAGTTGTCCATAAATATTTGTTAATTTCCTTCACAAGTTGAAATGTATTTGTTTTATTGTCTTCAAATGTGACATACTGTATGTAGCGGTTTGATTTTTGTGTATATCGTATTGCTAATCCACTATAGACATTTATCATTTTCATACCACTAACATACCAACTCAATAAAATGTCACTGTACCTATCGTAAATATAACCATCATAAAAGTGACCTTCATTGAATAATTTTAAGTAGACGCAAGCAAATTTTCTTGTCTTCTCAAAAAAATCTTTGATGTAATAAATCGAGAATGAAGCGATATTTTTTTCTTGTAGTATTGATTCAAATACTGAATTATTTGTTGATAGAATAAATTGGTTTAATATATAATCGTAATCGATACCATTATTATAAAATGAAGCAATATCTACCCATTCAAACTGACACTTGACATCTTTACAGCTAAAATTTCCAACTAAATAATATTCTGGTGTTAAATAACCATCATTTGTTGTTATTAAATACGCACGTATAGGAACGGTAAAAATATTCCAATTTTCAAAGGATATTGGTTTTAAAGAATTGTCAGTAGCTACTGGTACCATTAACAAAAATGTCCCGATAGTTAACTGGATTAACAAAACACACACTAACGTCATTATGTTATTAAATGTATTATTTTAACTTGAAAGATTAGTAAAAAGGAAATTAAAGATGCACTGTGGTTTTTTGTGATAAGATTAAATTACTATATTTAATTGACTATATTTGGTTTAGATTAGATTAGACGGGGAGCACTTTAACCTAATGACGTCTATTGTGCACTCCCTGTGGTTGGAGCTTCTCCTGCAACCCCATTTGTTTTACCAATCTTCAAAGGCTGTTGGGAGTTTGTGATGTAGCTCTTAGGCTCGTGTTTTTCTTTGCCTAAGCACAGGAACCAAACGGTCGAGATAGCTGTGGACGACCCCACATTGGAGGAAGTAACGAGTGCGATGAATAAAATAAAGGACAACAAAGCACCAGGCAAAGATGGCATTCCCGTGGAATGTCTAAATATGGAGGGGAAATATTACACCAGCGAATACATCAATTAATTGAATGCATCTGGAGAGAAGAACAATTGCTCGAGGAGTAAAAGGAGTGTTTTATAATACCACTTTATAAAAAGGAAGACAGAATAATGTGTAAAAATTACAGAGGAATTTCGCTGACCAATGTAACTTATAAAGTTTTAGCCAATATAATACTGAACCGACTAACACCTCTGGTTTGCAGCTGCATTGGTGATTATCAACCTCTTTATAGACTTTAGGCAGGCTGATAGCATTTTGCGAGTAGAACTTTGGAATGCCATGACAGAACTATCAATTCTCCAGAAGCTTATACGTCTAATCAGAAAGTGCGTGGAGGGATCTAGTAGCGTGGTTAGAGCTCTGTCAACCCCACCTTTGATAAACACCGGACTCAAACAGGGAGATGATATGTCGCCAATACTGTTTAACATTGCTCTGGAAAAGGCAATGCGATCAGCCCGCATTGATATGCGAATGTTTACAGCAGATGGACCCAGATTACTGCTTGCCTTTGCGGACGACATTGATATAGTAGCGAAAAGCACCATGAAATTGAAGGAACAATTAATTAAACTAAAAAAATGGGTTTTAACATCAATGAAATAAAAACCAAGTACATGTGTGTCACCAGGAAAGGTCAAAGAGGAAGGATAAGAGACAGAACTGGTTAAAATGTCACAAAAGGCGAATTTAACTTTGAAAAAGTTCAGAGCTTTAAATACTTAGGCGCCACGCTGAATTCACAAAAAGACATACTGGAATAAATCAAGACTAGAATCCTTAGTGAAAATAGATGCATGTACGTGCTAAACAAAGCGTTTCAAAACAAGAATCATTACGAAAATCTAAGGTTTTCCTGTAAAGAACGGTAATTAGACCTATCATCATGTACGGAAGTGAAACATGGACACTGACATAAGCGAGTGAGTATAAATTACTGTGTTCCGAACGGAAAATTTTGAGAAGAATCTTTGGACCACTATTCAACCCGGAGTCGCAGAGATATCGTATAAGAACTATTCGCGAACTAAATCAATTCTACCAAGACCCGGATATTATACGTGAGATAAAATACCGAAGGTTACGTTGGGCTGGACATGTACAAAGACAGTCAGATGAACGTTTAAAAAAACTAGTGCGGCAAAGCAATCCACAAACAAGAAGGCCCCCCGAAAGACCACGGCTAAGTTGGCGCGACAACATCAAAAGCGACCTTAAAGCCATGTAATATAAAATGGATACCCAACTAATGACGATCCGAGAGAAATGGAGGCAAATAGTCCATTCAGCCAAAATCCACCAAGGGTTGTAGTGCTACGGAGAAGTAGTATTAGTAATAAGCACAGGGACCGGGACCCTACCTAACTCTCCTAACCTAAAAGGTGTTTGCAATGTCGATAATTTCCTGTCAGCAGACCCACTGTTACTTTCAGTCTTGTGTATCTCTCATTTAGCCGGAGCTTCTGAGTGCATCCACTTTTTAATGGTTCTCCTTTTGAGGCTACTTGAAACCCCACAGTATGGCTCAGGTACGACGGGGACAGTCTCTCGGCCCATTTTGGCCAGTGTATCTGCCTTTTCGTTCAACTGTTCAATTTGGATTGTCTTCCTCAGTTTGTGCTGAGTTTATCCATGCCCGGAAATAATTGGTAATGGTCCCTGCACGAGTCAGCAGTCTTTGCCGTACTCCCGTTTCTTAGTACCTATTTGTTCCAAGGATAAGAGTTTTCGAATTTTTATCGCACCAATAAACGATCTGAGTTTTTTAACCACTGTTTATAAAAATTCTAGCAGAAGAAATATCTCTAACCGGAATATGTGAAGAACAGCAAGGGTTCAGACAGAACAGGTCTACTATAGATGCTATATTTATAATACGTCAAATTACTGAGAAAGCCATTGAGTTCAATAAAGTAGCCTTCACGTGTTTCATTGACCTAACCCAGGCATTCGATAGGGTACGGTTAACAGACGTCTTGGCCTTACTACAAAAGAGAAGAATTCATCCGAATGTAATAAAGACCATCGAAGAATTGAACAAGAACAACTACACATATGTAAGAACTGCAAATAAGCTAAGCAATAAAATACCTATGACAACCGGAATCAGGCAAGGAGATAGCCTAAGCCCAATCCTATTTAATATCATCATGGATGAAATTATAAATGAAGTCAAAGTAACTGGGAGAGGATATCGACTGGGAGATAAAGAAATAAAAATCATATACTACGCTGATGATGCTGTAATCGTATCGGAAGACGAGGACAACCTACAGAGACTCTTACACAAGTTCCAAAAAACAGCTGAAGAATTCAATATGCAAATATCCGTCAAGAAAACCAAATCGCTAACAATATCCAAAGAACCGAGAAGATGTAAACTCGCAATCTATGAGCAGAGTGTAGAACAAGTGATGTCCTTTAAATATTTAGGAGCTAATATAACTAGCACTAGAAATATTAAGGAGGGAGTAAAACCTCAAACAACAAAGGCATCTCAGGATTCTTGAGAGACATAATCTGGAGAAATAAACACATCAGTACCAGAAGTAAGGTCAGAATATATAAGACATGTGTAAGACCGATTATGACATACGCGATAGAGACCAGAGCGGAAAACACGACTACAAAGCGACTTCTTAGATCAACGGAAATGCGAATTTTTAGATCGATAACTGGCTATACCTTACTTGACCATAAAAGAAGCGAAGAGATAAGGGAAATATGTGAAGTCCAAGACATAGTAAGATGGGCAAGAAACCGAAGAAGAGAATGGAGAGACCATGTTAGCAGAATGCCAAACGACCGGCTGGCAAAAATTGTAAGAGAGAAGCGGCCCAACACACCACGCCCAACTGGACGCCCACTAAAAAGATGGTATGATAGCTGGTCTTCATCGTCCCAATTGTTTTTGGGCAACCTTTGAGGCAAACACAGGACGTAGTCCTAACGTAAGAAGAAGAAGAAGAAGAAGAAGTTTTTTAACCAAACAAACTTAACAAAAACAGAAAGAAAAGTTACATTGAATAACCAACTTTCCCATGTATGTACTATTCTGTTTTTGTTTTCTTCTACTAGAAATGAACTTGGTATCCTAAATTTATGCACAAAAAACCAGCTAATGATGAATCAAATTTATAAAATTATAACCTAGCGGAAAACAAGTGATAGAATTCTTCTAACAATCTATTGCACTTTAAATCAGATAGAACGGACTTCTCCAAATCAGAGAAAACCCGAACCTAGTCCAGTACCAATAAAAAACATCCAGTTTTTCAAAGACTTCATTTGGGCCAAAAAAAATTTAAGAGAGAAATAATATATTATTGAGATCACCCTGAAATTATTATTTGATAGAATTTCATGGAGACGTCAAGTGACAGAATTTTGTACTTGTCATAAAAAAAGTGTAACTTTATAGTTTTCCAATAAAAGTTAGGACCTCATTTACAACAAAATTTTTGCGAAGAATAAGAGAACGTTTAATTAAGGTGTCCTGACTTGTTAAAAAAGAAAACTTGGATTTTTCATCGGGCCAATGAACCCGCCTACATTGCCTTTTTTTTAAGTAGTTTTTTTCCTAAAAACAAAATGCTATCCTTTGACTACCTTTTATATTTACTTGATTTAGCTACCAGTTTATATCTTCTTAATCCAAAAGAATGGGATCTATTTTCAGTCCTTAGAAGAAATAAAAAAGACGATGCAGTTGCTCAATAGTAAATTAATTTTTTCCTCAATTTATGTGACACATCGTTACTTTCAGTTTATAGGGATATAGAGGTGGAATCAGCACTGTAATAGCTGTTATTTATAAGTTGCTCTCTCGGTTAAACTACGTCGTACTCAGTATAAATAAATAATTTTTTGGTCGATCTGGTAAAAAAATTCGAATATAAACTAACAGAGGAAAAGTGGCTCAAGAGATTTCTATCTCCTCTCTGCGACCCTTCATCCACACCGGTGAGAATTGAAAGTTTGTAGCCGGTGGATATTATTACAAATAGTTTATTGGTAAATACAAACGCACAAATAACGAGAAATGTTTTCATTCTTGTAGCGTTTCTCGGACGAAAACTCCAAATACAACGCGCCTTCGATAATATTTAATGAGATGTTCCAAATACGACTCGTAATTTAAATGAAGTTAAACTGGATAGTAGAGGCGTCCATTCTAAAGCGAATTATTTACGGAACATTTATCAAAAGAATGCTTTATGTTTGGTTACTCTTGCTGATATTGTTACTGTATACAATAAAAATGCGTATATATCTTCTTCTTCTTCTTCCTTTTTTGTAAGGCATCTGCCTTGTTCTCTAATTTCTTACAGTTGTAACTGGGATGATGAATTCCTGCTTTCATTCCAACGTATGGGTGGACGTCCTGGTAGTCTGCTGGATCTTGGGAGACCATTCATTGCAATCTTCGGCAATCTGATGTCCATCCGTTCAACATAATCTCTCCATTCGCGACGTCTGTTTCGGGACCATCTAACTATGTCTTGGACATCGCAAAGTTCTCGGATGTCTTCGTTTCTTTTGTGGTCCCTTAGTGTGTAGCCTGCTATGGATCTTAGAGACCTCATCTCTGCTGTACGGATAATCCTTTTTGTTGTGGAGTTTTCGGCTCTTGTTTCTACAGCGTATGTCAGAACAGGTCTTAAATATGCGGACTTTGCTTTCAATGAACATGTACTTGTTTCGCCATATTATATCTCCAAGAAATCCTGATATTAAAGCTGCTTTTGTTGTTTGGGCCTTTACTTCTTCTTGGAGGTCTCTACTGCTCGTGATGTTGATGCCGAGATATTTGAAACTCATAACCTGTTCTACTGGTTTATTGTATATTGTATATACATCTTCTGGGCTCTTTTGAGATGGTTAGCACTTTTGATTTTGCTACCGATATCTCCATGTTGTATTTGGCAGCTGTCTTTTCGAATTGATAAGGTTGATGTAGGTTGTTTTTATCTTCTGAGACAAGGACGGCATCCGCGTAGCAAATTACTTTTAGTTCTTTGTTCCCTAGTAAGTATCCCTTTCCAACCTTTTTTACTTCCGTTATAAGTTCGTCCATAATCAAGTTAAAGAGGATGGGGCTTAGGCTATCGCCTTGTCTTATTCCAGTTTGTCTGCGTGTATTTCCACCTTTTACTTGTATATATATATATATATATATATATATATATATATATATATATATATATATATATATATATATTATATCGAAAACTTGGGAAACTTTTTTACTATTAATTGTACAAAGAAAGTTATTCTGCTTAAAAATTTCTGCATAATGTTAAACCTGAAATGCAAAAATGCAATCATTAGATATTAGATTAAGCTTTCAGCAATAAACATAAAATATGAATTTTACCCAACAGTAAAATACTTCTATTTTTGTCAATATTGAAAAATGTAACCACAAAAAATTATTTTTATATGTATAAACTAATTTCAGTTATCACTTTATTCTTAATAAATTTAAAAAATTTACTTTATTTAACCTCTGTGTTGTAGAACATTATTTTTGATGATGTATTACATACATACAAATAGTCACGCCTTTTTCCAGTAGAAAAAGGCAGAGACCACTTGCTTTGATCGAAATATGTTCGCATATGTCGACCTCTTTCAACACCCTTCGCTCAATATCACAGTCATAAATTCCGTCTCTCAAAAAATTTGAACTTAAGTATATAAACTCATTCCACTTGTTCCAATCTTTCTCCTTCAATCAGCACCTCGCAGTTTGTCATGCTTTCTTTTTTTTAAAACCTTCACTTTCGTCTTGCTTACTTTCAAGTTCATTCCTCTGATTTTTAAAACATAATATTAACCATCGCCTGAAACTCCTCCTTAGATGATGCTAATATGACCTGATTAGCGGCGCAAAGGAGGAATTTGACGAAGAATTATTCATTCCTAATTCCTAGGCACTCTCTATTTTTTCGTGAAATTAACAATAAAATAGTTTTATATGCTGCCAACTTCAGGCACCATTTCTTTCGTATTACTTTTGTTAAAATTAACCTCACTTTATTTATTCTAATTTTTATATCAATCATTAATGTCGAACTAGTACAATTTTCTGAATACCAAAGTTTAAGATAACAACACTAGGTATAATATATTTTTATCTACGACTGCTTCATTTTGAAGCTATTACGTCACTCATTTTGGTCTATTTGCGTTGCTTAATGAAACTGATTACGAACTTCAAATTTCATTACGCAACGCATTTTTATTGGAGATGAATTCAGAAACAAAAAGAACTTATAAACGTTTTATTTGAACGAAAAACTTTTAAAAAGAATTAAAAACATGTAATACTATAAATAAGCTATTTGTTGTAAATATTACTCATAAAATTTTCACAGTTTGACACGTTTATTCCCGAAGAAGCTATTCCTGGCTTTGTTGTTACTTTTAAAGCGTAATTATTACAACTATTACTAATACTTATTTAAGGTTCAACTTCAAGTTCTCCTAAAATGTTCGCGGCAACTTTTTTTTTATATTCAATTAAAAAATCTATTTATCTCTCAGCAACAGTATTACTTTTTCAGCCTTTATGTCGCTTTATAGTAAAAAGATCTGCTCCTGAATCTGCAAGCCACGAAGTAGTGACCCGTATATTGAGCAGGATCTGGTAATTTTATAAACAAAGCAACTAGTTCAATAATTGTTACTACCTAAAAAAAAATTCATTAAAACCTATGGAAAGTAATGGAAATATTTTTTAAAAAGTTATTTTATATTAATATTAATTAATATTACATTAATATTTTAGATTTCTTTGGCTTGTACCCTAACGACTGTTTTTAAATATGCAATCCACTGTGTATATTAGCTGATGTCCACATTTTTCCTTGCAACTATCACTGATTTCAACATTGAGTAATGAGTCCAAAGACTGGGCGACTTGTAATTCTTTGATAACTGCTGAAATTCTGCCATAAAAACTTTCTCATTTATGGCATTTTTCACTTCTTTTTCATTACACCATTTGGCAAAACGATCGTGGGTTTGTCCATATTTAAATTTAGATTTTTCAGGCAAGAGGGAATAAACGGCCCTGCTCGCATCTTTTTCTATATCGGATAAAAGTCTGTTTGAATCACTTATTTTGATCAAGCACATCAAATACCAGCCAAAAATTTTACCTAAAAGGCGTTGATTACAAACAAACTCGCTGGACGTCGAGTGGTTGTTAAGGAAAAACGCTAAGGTCCAACCGATTCCGAAAAAAGAAAAGAAGACTATTCCTGCAAATTATCGCCCTATTGCATTGCTCTCAGTCATATCCAAAAATATGGGAAAAGCGATTAACACAGAACTTATCAAATATCTGGAGAAATTTGAGATAATCCATGACAGACAATATGGATTTCGACAACTTCAGTCAACTGGAGATTTGCTGGCTTATGTCACTCAGCTCTGGACAAACACTATTGAAAAGTTTAGTGAATCTCGTGCAATAGCCTTGGATATATCTAAAGCCTTTGACCGCGTTTGGCACCAGGCATTGTTAAGTAAATTATCTGCTTACGGTCTCCCAACCAAACTGCGCCAATGGCTCTTGAGCTTCATGCAAGATCGCTTCTTACATGTGGCAGTTGACGGTATTTCTTCTGATGCGTTTAAAACTAATGGTGGGGTCCCCCAGGGTTCCATCCTGTCCCCCACCTTATTTCTTTTACACATCAACGACCTCTTGAAAACCACTACGAACCCCATTTACAGTTTCGCAGACGATAGCACACTTGTCTCAACTTTCACATCCCATCGATCACTTTCGGTGAATGATACAAATAGACTCAGGCAGGAACAGGTTGATTCCATCAATAGAGATCTTGAAGAAATCGTCGAGTGGGGAACCAACAATCTTGTTCAGTTCAACGCCCAAAAAACACAAAGTGCCACGTTTTCCAAGAAAGTGAATTCCTCAAATCATCCCATCACAATGTCCGGAAATACCCTTGAACCAAGTCCCTCCATCTCGATTTTGGGAGTCACGGTGTCCAATAATATGTATTGGCATGACCATGTTGCTAACATCGCAAAGTCAGCAAGCCAGAGGCTAGGTTTTCTGTGGAAAGCTAGAAAGTTTTTTACTCCTGATCAACTGTTGATGACGTACAAGGCTCAAATCCGACCTCTACTGGAGTATTGCTCGCACATTTGGGGTTCAGCACCAAGGCATTCTCTTTGTCTTCTAGATTCCATTCAGAAAAGATCCATTCGTTTGATAAACAGCCCAACTCTCACAGATACCCTTCACCCTCTAGAACATAAAAGAAGAGTTGCAGACCAGTCATTGCTCTACAGATATTTCCATGGCAGATGCTTCAGAGAAATAAAAACTCTTGTACCACCATTGGCCACATTCGGCCGAAGAACTCGGCACGCTGATCAGTCTCACCCATTTACTCTCAAGATTGACACTACAAGAACCAATCTTTATCAAGAATCCTTCTTTTACAGGGCTGCTACGGAATGGAATAAACTTCCAAAATTAGTTTTTCCAGAGAACTATGACCTACAACTTTTTAAAAAGCGTGTCCATAATCATTTCCTTTCTATAATCCCTTCCCCTTCTAATAGTCGCAGTGCGGGCCGTCCGCGGCCCACACGATAGGTCTACCCTTTTTGCGACTATTTTCATAAAAAAAAAAGGTAATAAACTTATTTCGTAGATCTATAGCCAATTGATTTTAACTAGGATAATTTTGGTTTAATTTCACAAAATTTAATTAAAACCTTGCTGGACATTTTTTTTTCTTTAAAGGCTGTCTTAGATAAAACGTACTATACATGCATCATTAATATATTCGTGTGCTTCGCACTCCTTGGCAACTTACACACTTATATATTTGTTGCAGATTTTATCAGTTTTCTATTATGTATATGTATTTCGATGTCCCTGTATATAGTATAAGTGAACCATGTAAAAAAAAAAAAAATGTTGTTATTATTATTGATTGTCAGAAATATAGCGAAAAAGTCAAAAAAAGTAGATCCGAGATTTTATTAAAAATATACTCAAAAAGGAGAATATTACAATATTATTGATACCTTTATCCCACTTATATAGTAAATAACTATTTAATATACAACGGTGTCATTATGACCATTTAGCATTTAAATTTAAAAGTTATTTTGGACTTTATACTTAGTATCACTATGAATTCATAATAACACGCAAACTTTAAAATAAAAAAAAATAAGCAAAGTTAATTACCATTTTTGTTTGCTGCAAAATTTAATAAAATTTTTCAGTGTGGACAATTATTTATGAGAATATTGATTTGTTAATACGCACCTTAGAGAGTTGCAGGTTAGAAGAAGAAAAAAGATAAAGTTTCACAACAGAAAATGTTACGCCACTGGTAAGCCGTAGTCGATACACAGTTACTTGTTTTTCATCTCTTTCTGTAAAAACCTAGTACACAACATATAAAACAACTTATATGCCTGGTATATAAAAGTTTATGTGTAAAGCTGCTAATAGACATACCAACCTAAGCGCAATTGAATGCCTTGGAAGTATCTTTTAAAGAAATATCTGTAGAGACAAAATTTTCGTACAAAATATAATCGTCAAATTAAATTGTCAAATTGGTTATTCAATGTATTTTTTAAAACGTTTTCTCTCTTAACTAATTCTATTGTCGGCATTGTGAAGGAAAACGTGTTCTCATGTAAATCCTTTAAGATATAGAATTGTCGGACACGGGTTTCCCGATGGAAATGTAATTTTCTTGATTTCCTTTTGTTGTCATGGTTACTATTCCTACCTGAGGGACAGGCGAGAGCAAAACTTCTCACGAAGTACAGAACAACACAAAGTTTATCATAAAAGAACCAAAAAATTTCTTTATTTTTTAATGCAATAATTAGTAGGTATTTTTATCTTCTACATTAAACTCATTTACATTCTTATTACAAATGTACTCTTTTCTTAATTTTTATATGTGTTTAGGTTACCCTTGCGATGAAATACATTTTATATAAACCAAATCGAATGTGTAAAGACTTAACACTTGTATAAAAAAAACGATTTTATTATAGATAATGAAAAAATTCATTGGGAATACGAGTGTTACTACGAAGATAACAGAAAATACCCATTTAACAGTCACATCCCTTTTTACGACCGATTTTTCATTGACTTGGGTAAAATGACAGCCTTTTCTAACCAGTAGTGTATTTAGCTAAAATGTTGTTATTTAAAAATAACCAAAATCACAAAACACCATAATTAAATTGTTACTGCTTTTCTTTCATATATGATTCGTATTCTGTGTAAGCGTTGTTCTTATTACCTAGCAAAATTTCCGTAAAACATTTCTGAAGTGAAAACTTTGAGCGCAATGTAAAAAAATTGGGTAGCGGGTAAACTTACACATTTACAACACGTCCAGATAATAACTAATCACTCTGCCATAAAATGCGAAAACGTCAAATTCACAGGTTACTTGTTAAAACTATGCATATTTTCATTTCATTTGTTGGCAACGTTATTTTTGCTTAATTTAGTTGTGCAGATACCCTATTTATTTTATTACAGTTTTCTTAGGTAGAAAATGAATCTTTTGATTTTGTCTCATCAAATTAACGAAAATAGAGGTATTTTAAACTTCACATTCAGAGCAAACTTGTTAAGAACATGAATATATAAATATATATATATATATATATATATATATATATATATATATATATATATATATATATATATATATATATATATAGTCATAAAATAAAAATGCAATTTTATTCAAGACAATCGATTTTAGAGAGTACATTATATAGACATACGTGCTACGTGCTTTTACGAGTAATTTCCATTGTTCAAATTAAAAAAATCTTCTATGGAAGCTGAGATTTTTTTTTTTAAATTGTACTTTTTGTTATATTTGGACCTTTAATCACCTATAACTCAAAAACGAAGCATTTTTCGAAAAAATGACAAGAGTGAAAAAGTTTTTATTTTGACCCAATTTACCTAAAACATAGAATTGCGTAACGATTTTTTTATTAGTTGTCATTTTGTTAACAACAAATCACTGACCATCGGGATCAAAAAGTGTTACTACGATTTTTTGTTCGTAATAGCATAACGAAGCGATTCCAACCTTCAACCTTGCGTTTTTCATTAGTCGGTCACCTCACTTTTCCGTACATCTTTTTAAGGGTGCACCGCTCGCCTAAAATATATCCTTTCTTTTAACAAAATTAAGGGTGTAAGGGGCTGCACAAGTTTATATTACTGCTTTTTATTGATTTTTTATTTAGATATTATATTTATAGCCTTAACATATTTAATCAGTGTATACATAACATAAAAAACTTTAAATAAAATTAAAAATCGATATTAAAACGTTTTTATAATATTTTTATCCATACATTATTTGCAACTGTGCTATGTTATCGAACAAGGATGTTTTGTTCCGCTTAAATACCACAAAAATTCTTTTACTGTCCATCAAGAAAAAAACTCATGTAATGATGAATGACAAATATTGTGTGCCTTACCCTATTATTGAAGTGAGGATTAAAGGAAAAAGAGCTCCTAAAAGGCGAAGAACATCTTAGATAAGTACATTGAGAATAGTACAAGATTCCTGTTCTGCGCCGAAGCTTTATCTTTGATAAAAGCAGCATAAG
Organism: Agelastica alni; assembly: GCA_950111635.1. Classification (NCBI taxonomy): domain Eukaryota; kingdom Metazoa; phylum Arthropoda; class Insecta; order Coleoptera; family Chrysomelidae; genus Agelastica; species Agelastica alni. The sequence continues at coordinate 16,345,029 of OX467711.1, forward strand.
AAGAAAAAAAGCGTTGTCATCTTTATATATATATATATACGCAAAATTTATAGAAAACTATAACATTATAGAAAATTATAAACATTTTTCGACAGCGTGAATGGATGTGAAAAATGTTTAACTGATTTTTTTTGTATAATGTAGTATAGATGTCGTGACTGGCGCTTTTCGCGTAGGAGTCGAAGCTGTTGATGTGTCCAGTCGAGGTAGACCTGCCCTATGCCGATGAGGGGCAACACACCCCGAAACCAGTCCTTAGGTGGTTACTTCGGATGGATAAATCTAATAGTTCCTTCTCTTACTTAACAAGCATTTGCATATTGTTACCCGAAATGGGGTATTATACACGATTATGTATCAGATGTAATTCAATGCCTGTCGCGGCATATAGCCAGAGGAGTAGTTGTTTTTTATACATAATCGACCCACATGAACCTATAATATAGGTGACAGACAGTAAAATTTGCTGGTTTTTTAAAAAATCAGTTAAACATTTTTCACATATATATGTATTTATATATATATATATATATATATATATATATATATATATATATATATATATATATATATAAATGAAAAAATTGTCCTTCAAAAACTCCCAAACAGCTGGACCGATTGGGATGAAATTTTCAGAAGTTGTTTTATACATACCAGGGGTGGTTTTAGTAAAAAAAACTTGAGTTTGATAAGGGGTGGTAGAGGGATGAAATAAAAGGGTGATAGAGGGATGAAATATAAAAACTTTTAGAAACGCTGATATTAGTGTCAAATTCATTGTTTTTGTGGTGGCTGAGTTTGATGGTAACATTCCCAGGTTTGTTAGTACCCCTACGATAGGCGCCGATATTTCATAGTTTTCAAGATCGCTGAGTTTGATTGTAATATCTTCAATGTTGTAAGCACCCCTACGAAAAGGGGTGGAAGAGGGATGAAACATAAAAAATATAAAAAATGACTGATAATAGTGTCAATTACATTGTTTTTGTGGTGGCTGAGTTTGACGGTAACATTCCCAATTTTGTTAACACCCCTACGATAGGGGTGAAAGGGGGATGAAATTTAAAAACTATCAAAAACGAAAGGGGTCGGTAGGCGATGAAATATAAAAACTATTAAAAACGCCGATATTAGTGTTAAATTCATAGTTTTTAAAGAGGTTCAGTTTGATCGTGATATCTCCGCTAGGAAAGGGGTGGTAGGGGGATGGAATTAATAATCTTTTAAATACCGTATATTAGTGTCGAATTTATAGTTTTCGGCGTTGCTAAGTTTAATAGTGATATTCCCAAAGCAGGCAAGCCAACGTTCGAGCAGGACAACGTCTGCCGTGTCCGCTAGTAATTTATAAAGGTTGTATTATGTAACAGCAAATAACTTAAATTAAAAAAAAAACTAATTATAAACAGTTTTTTAAGATCCTTAATTATCGATGATCATACGCATAGTCGTACGTTAGTTTTCCTGGAATGGGTTCCAAATAACCTGGTTCTTCATTTATCAATAGGACTCTACGCCCTCTTTGATCGTATGCTTTTAGATCCGTAGTTCCAGGAATGTTGTAATGGTTTAATTCTTCCAGTTCTGTGTAAACTGGTTCATTTGTGTTGCACGAATGATTTTCTTCTATATCGTTTTCTGTACGATGCGTCAAACTATTATTAGCAAATCTATTGGAAATTTTGTTTTTTTTTATTTTTTTTCGGAGAGCTAATAAACAAATGGTTAATATTGCAACTGCAATACTTAGGACTGTCACTACAATAACTAAAAATGTAAAAAAATTTTAAATTATATTAATTTATATCAGTTAAAATAAATATTTTTAATAAAAGCGAAAAACTTTAGAATATTAAATGACAAGTCAAGGAAAAGTGGTAAAATATGTGTTATTAATAAAATAAAGCAAGCAAGAAATTAAAAAACAACACAAAAATACCAGAAACGATGGTAAAAAAGCAATAAACTTTCTAAAGAACACCGTAACAAGTGACAACACTTAGATAATCAAAGATGAATCGAACACATTAATTACACTATGCAATAAGGTACATACTCTTTTTTCACTGGGTTTACAGTGTGTAAATACAGTGCTTTTATTTTAAAACCAGCCAGTTTAAATAACTTTTCCTACAAAATAACGGAGCACACAGTAACAGTAACTGTAAATACATTTAAGGAGCTGTTTGTAATTAACTTTATTTTAGTTTCTGTTGTAATTTCGCTATGTTTCATGTTATCTGCAAAATAAATCGATATAATAAACTGTTGTTTACATGGCTAATTTTCATTTATTTTAAATTTTTATTTGATGTATTACAAGGTAGGAGTTGCTATTTGACATTTTAAAGAAGGGGTGGGAGTTGTTAAAGTGGTGCCACTTGAAAACAGCAGAATAACATTCTTTAACCTTTCCCCTGAGTAGGTGTTTATATCCGGTTAGGGGTACATCCTTAATCGACTATAAACACCTACTCCCCTGATTTAAAATTCGACGTATTTTTGTTTTTCTTACGATTACGCAAAATCAAAAGTTATTTGGACTTGCTGGTTTTGAAATGAAAACACCGTATGATTCGTCAAGTTAAAACCAATTGAGATGATTAAATAAAATTTTTACACTTCGTCGTAGTAAACAGCATTTATTTGACTTTTTTTAAATTTTTATGAAAGTGTGTAATTTTTTATTTTTCTTAAGGAAACATTATGTTTTTGAAACGATTGGCCTTCCTCTTGCATGCAATCAGTAGATGCAGTATTCCTTTGGCCACAACAGTAGTCTGCAATCATGGCTGGTTCCCATCTACCTTGGTAACGCTTTTCAAATTGTAATTTTTTGATACAGGGTATTTCCAAATTTGTTTCGCATTAATTGCGAAAAAATTTAGAAGGTGATTGCCCTTATGAAATTATGATGGATATATCCTCAGCTCACCCTCTCTTTTGAGATATCACCCCTAAAAGTGGTGAGTAAAATTAAGTTTTAATTTTTTTTCTTAAATTTAAGTAAAATAAAAACTTGAAACTTTGTAATTTCCGTGCACTTGCAAAGGACTAACCACCGGTATTCTTTCAACATTCCTGTTACATTTCTTCTTGAAGTGCCTTCTCCATTCAATGAAGATCGGCAACAATTCTGGAAATTCTTCTCTGTCCTGGGCTCTTCTTAGCAGGGAGTTTGAGTCTAAGCCTGTCCAATCCCTTATGTTTTTCAGCCAAGAGCACTGTCTACGTCAAGGACCACGTTTTCCCTCAATCTTGCTCTCCATAATCAGTTGCAGGAATCTGTATTTGTCCTGTCTCATGACATAGCCAAGGTAAGCAGTCTTTCGTTTTTTATGGTCTCGAGGATTGTTCGGTCCTTGTTCATCCTATGTAAGACCTCTTGATTGGTGGTATGATCGGTCCATGGAATACGCAGCATTCTGCGGTACACCCACATCTCAAATGCTTCCAGCTTGTTAATGCTGCTGATTTTTAGCGTCCAGGCCTCGACACGAAGTTTTAAATCTTATGCTTAAATTGAGTGTTCTGTCAGTTAATAGATTCCGCATTTTAATAAAGTTAGCTCTCGCTTGCTCTATGCGGGATCTTATTTCTATCTCAGGATCCAGGTCCTCGTTGATCCAACTTCCCAGATACTTAAATTTTGTGACCTACTCTATTGTTATTGTTTGTTACATTTAAAGGGGTAAAATTAGCATCCCTTACTATAAAAATATAACTTAAAATTCCTGTTTATTTAAAAACATTTCTTAATTATAAAGTTTTTTCGTAGAACCAATAGATTCGGTGAAAAAATAAAATAAAATACCATATCCTGTGTGATAAATTTTCATAATAACGTATGGTTAGACGAAAACCCGCATAATATTATGCAGCATCGTTTTTAAAATGTGTTTCAGTTAATGTATGGATTGGAATTATAGGAGACAACTTAATTAGGCCACATTTTCTGCCTTGGCCATTAAATGGAATTGCAAACAGTTTTCTGAGACCGCCTCTTTGCAATGATGATTTGAACCTTAAGCTAAAACAACGGATGACTGAATATTATATATGGTTAATACTGTTGTATGATACGGTGACGTGTACACTCAAGATCAGTACAATGAACCGATTAGAGGCATTTGAGATGTGGCTGCACAACAGGATGCTGCGCATACCTTGGATCGGCCATGTAACAAATGAGGAAGTCCTCAGAAGGGCTAAAACTAACAGGCAATTAATGGCCTCCATAAAATGCCGCAAAATTGTATACCTTGGTCACATACTAAGAGGAGATAAATATCAACTACTCCAAATAATAATGAATGGGAAAATAGAGGGGCGCCGTGGACCTGAAAGAAGGCAACAGCCATGGTTGAAGAACATTCGTGAATGGACAAATATACGTTCAGTAGGACTCATACACTTAGCAGAAGTTTGAAATGCTCTAGCCAAAATGATAGGCAACGTTTGTGAGACCGAATAGGGCACATGAAAGAAGAAGTGGATTGGAATTATGATGACCTGAAGACACATCGTTAGTCACAGAGGATCAAAAGATCTAGGTGACATAGGTGCCTATACCAATGGCCCAACCGCAAGATTGTAATGTAATGAAATGTAATACAGAATTTTAAGATCTTTTGAATAATATGATTCTTTCCACTGGGAAGTTGGTCGTGTGGACCTCTCGGGTCGCACCCAGACCTCCGGAGAGCACTGACATTTTAAATTATTTTTTGGGGTTAAGATTTTTTTACTATTATAAACTATCGAATAAAAATTTAAAAAAAAATACGTGCTCATTGCCTATTGGCTTTTTTCACTTTTAGGAGTAAATTGACCACAAACATAGCAAAATAAGTTAAAAGAATTAACACAAAAACGTGGCATTTTGTGGAGTGTTTATAAGTATCTTTGATGACTTTTGTGCACAGCAATGATATACTTTTATGACTACCCTCAAACAAGTGAAGCGAAAAATATACTCGTAACTTCGTTGTCGTTTGTTTACTAAGCATACCTAATCCGAATTAACATTCGGGATATTGGTGGCTTTTTTGGTGTTGCATAGTGATATTATTTTTATTAGTAAAAGAAACCTGGATCAGTATATCTAATTATTTTTTTTAATAAAAAAAATTTAATTAGAATAAAAAATCTCAAATAAAATTAAGTATAACTTACTTGTTATTTTAGGTGTATATGACAAATCAAATGTTTCCAAATCCTTGCAAATAATTTTCATTGGAATCAGATCGTATACAAAGTTAAAAATTGGAAGTGCCGAAGTAGAATTGTTGTGCAAGAACAAAAATTCCCGATCAGTTGCCCATAAATTTTTGTCAATTTTCTTAACGAGTTGAAATGTATATTTTTTTTTGTCTTTAAATGTAACATACTCCAGTTGGCGGTTGGATTTTAATGTAGATCGCACCGCCAATCCTTCATAAACATTTATTAGATTATTTATATTTAAATCAACGTTCCAAATCGATAAAATGTCGCTGTATTTATCGTAGAAATAACCATTAAAAAAGTGACCTTCCTCGAATAATCCTGAGTAGACGCCAACAAGTTTATTTCTTAAATCTTCCAAAGTATGTTTTGGATTGTAATACACCGACAATGAGGAGGTGTTTTTCTCAAGAAGAATAGATTTAAATATTGAGTTATTTGTTGATTGAACTAATTCGTTTAGTAATTGATAATTTTTTTGACTTTTATTATTTTGACATTTTGCATCGTTACATCTAAACATTTCAACCAAATAATAGTCTGAACTTAAATTACTCTCATTTGTTGTTATTAAATACGGAATTGCTAGAACGGTAAAAATAGTCCAACGTCCAGACGATAGTGGTTCTAAACAACTCTCAGTAGCTGCTGCTATCATTGACAAAAACGATGTCACGATAAGTAACACAATACACAATAACGTCATTCTGTTAATTATTATATTAAACGACTGTGTCACATTCACATTTTTAATGAAATGATTTTATCTCTCCGAGTTGCAATAAAATGTCATCACATCAAAGGAAATAGATAGATTCGAAGTGGGTGATTAAAAATGTATACAATTTAACCACTTTTGTCGGTGATCAAGTACCAGGAAATTTTTTTTCCGAATAAAGTCTGTTTTTTAATTTAAATTCAAATGTCAAATTTAGTTAGAAAAGAAAAAAGAAATTTCTTTGGGTCTTAACAGTAAATTTTAAACTTAAGTTTTTTATCTAAATAATACTCGATTATGAAAATTGGACAAAATAAATGTGGTAAGTTTAGGTTGTTTAAAAGATTTGAAAGAGAGTGCGCATGGATTGAAAATAAATGATTTGATCATAAATGCTTTCTTTACTCCGATGATCAAGTCATATTAGCGTCATCTGAGAAGGAGTTGCAGGCGACGGTTAATGTTATGCATAATGTCCTGAAAATCATAGGGATGAAAATAAATGTAAGCAAAATGAAAGTGGTGGTTTTTGAAAGACAAGAAAGCATGACAAACTGTGAAGTTCTAATTAAAGGAGAAAAACAAGTTAATGAGTTTGTATTCTTGGGTTCAAAGTTTACGAGAGATGGAAAATATGACAGTGACATTGAACGAAGGGTGATGGCAGGAAAACAAATAAATGATGCACTGCATAGCTTTATAAACAGAAAGTGTCAAAAAAGGCACGTCTGGCTGTGCATAGAGAAGTGTTGGTTCCTACTCTTATGTATGGTAGTGAATGTTGGGTTTGGCAGAAGAAGAAGAATGCTGCGGAGATGCGTTGTATGAGAAGTGACTTGGTTGGATAAAGTAAAGAATAGTGAGATAAGAGAACGATGTGGTTATAAAGATAGATGAAGGAATGCTGTGATGGTTTGGACACGTAGAAAGGACAAATTTATAAGACGAGTGTAAATTAACAAGTCAGTAGAGGTCGACCTTGGCGGACATATCTCGATCAGATCAAAATTGTTTTAATGAAAGGCCAGGTCAAGAGTACCAACAATCGACGAGCATGTATGAAAATACTGATGAAAGTAGAGGAAGCAAAAGATGTGTGTAAGAACCGTAGCAAGTGGAAGGAAGTGGTCTCTGCCTACCCCTACGGGGTATATGTATGTAAGTTTAGTTGAAAATAAATATTTTTTATAGGATAGGTTAGATTTTCTAGTTTTTAAAAACTAAAACGTTTGTCGGTAAAAATAGATCTCAATTCAATAATTGGCCTTTTTCTTTCCATTTAAATTGACATATACAATAACACCTAATTTTGCTAACTGACTTATAATCTCTAGATTGTAGATTTTAGGAGGGGTCGTGAAGGCTATGCAGCCTCTTAAGAACCTTGACCTATCAGATCTTTTGTGCATAACCCTTAATCTATTTAAGGTCCGGGATTTCGAGACTTTGTACAAATGTTCTGCAGTTTTAGCGAAGTTCTAGCAGTAGCAGCAACTATCACTCTTTGTTTTGCCCTTTTTTTTTCAGGTGAGACCTCTGAGGGTAGTGTCCAGTGAGGAGTCCCGTCACCAGTGTCACGTCTTTCTTGTCTAAAAGCTGTTTAGCTTTCCTTTACGAGTGGCTCACTAGCCTTTTTTGTTTTTGTCTTTATTCCAGCAGAAGGGTTATGGGCAAGAAAATGGTATATTTGCCACTTCCTTGGCAAGGCAGTCACTTCCTTAGTGCCGTTAAATCCCCTGTGACCTGGAACCCACATCAAAGTGCTCGTATCAAACAACCGCTCATCCCATACATAGATAATATCGACCACAATTCATTTCTCACCACTCTGTCATAGGCCTTTTCCAAGTCTTTACACGCATTAAATTTTCTTTATAATGTTCGCTTACGTCTACTACTGTAGTTGCATGAATCCATTGCGTCTTCTAATAGATTATTTATTATAGTTGAGTTTGATTCAACCATCAAACAATGGGATGTTTCTAATGTTAACTACAAACGTTTGTTCTGGTAAAGGATATAAAATAACATTTAAGTAAACCGATAATTTACAATATTTTACTTCATATTAAAAAATTATTGCTTTTTTATACAATTACAAATAACTAACAAAATGCTTATTAGTATATTATATATACATATATATTTGTTTTACAAAGAATAACGATTATAATTACAATTTGGCAGGTACACTTTTACACTTTTGTATATAATTGTATATATTGTATATAATTACTTGTTAATGTACATGGTGGGCTATAAGTCAATTATGAAAAATAAAAATTACTATTACAGTTACAATACAGTTTTCTTGTTGGTATGCAAATACTAGTGAAATTTAATTAACCCACAAAAGATGCGGAAAGTTGAGTAGAGTGCACCTCAGACTGCAAAATTTCACAAACTCTATAATGAGGGGGTGCTGTATCTTGTCGCCCTATCAACTTTTTCTTAACCGGCTGAAGATGTTAATAAAGTATTGTTACGATAATTTCTCCTTGCGTTCGGTAATTCTAAACTCTCAGTACAATAACTAAACAATTTTTATTTTAATATTTTTACACAATAAATTTTACTTTACAAATCACTAAGATATTTACTTTAAATTCTTGTCTTTAAACTAACAACTTTAAAACTAAACTTAAAAACTTCGATCTATAATTCCGTTTAAATATCTTCAAATCATCGTTCTAGAAGAATCGTCATTATTCGAAATTATTGGACCTTTTTCTAGAAAGTTCCCGAATAATCCTTTTGTTGTTTCGGAATTATTGGTAACAGTATTCTAGAATTTACCGGTCTTTTCTTTTGTTGCAGTCCCCTAATTGTGATCGACTCGCTGTCGCCTCAAGGTTACAGACAACAGGGCCGGATCGTACCAGTATACTATTTTTTAATTCTAACACATCTTTTATACTTTGTACTTTACTGACAGTACCTTTACAAGAAATAGGGTACGATTAGCCCAACGCTTAAAATCCCTACCACATGGGATTCGTGTTACTCTGTCATTTACCTTAAAAGTCAACTTGGTCGCTCCAAAGAATGGTTCTGTTATGGTCGTTAAATTCCATACTCCTGTTCGTATCAACTTCATTTAGTCTTTGAAGTAAATTAGGCCTACATGGTCTTAGATGTAGACTTTTTTAATCGTTTGTAGGCTTGTTCTTGCTATTTCATACACGTTGGAAGCTTTTAGTTAGTGACTGCACAAAACATTGCTCGGCAACATTAAGATTACTGTACCGAACCAGTTCACAAATGACTACGTTATGACTACCTGACTACGTTATGGCCCAATATGAATATATTTAAAAGAGAAACTTATCTAACTAATGTTAAAATTTAGACCACAGTTAATCGTATGGCAGCTGTGATGAACACGAAATTATTATTTATTTTGATCTGTTCTCATTAAATATATTTTAAGAGACGTAATAGTCTGGGAGGTAGCGTCAAATTTCACCGGACCATTTTACTGAGGCTGAATTTTCTAGTGAAGGCTTTTGTTATGTTTTTGAGAGAAAATTTCCATGATAGCTGGTCCAGATTCGTGACTTAAGATTGTGAGAGGCTGCTGATCTCGCGAAAAAATAACAATTTTCGGAGTATTTTACTGAAGGTCATAATTTACAGATAGCTTAATGGTTAAATTATAATCGTGAAAAAACATGTTAGCTGCATAATATCTGTGATTTAACTTGTTAGCTGCACGTATGAATAAGTAGGGAATAAGTAGGGACCATTTTACCGAGGTTGAAAACTATATACTGAATAGTAATCAGTTTGAAAATCATAAAAAATCATGTTAGCTGATGCTCAGGTGTGATTAAACCTGTTAGCTAGCTTTTATCAATCTGATGCAGATTAATATTGCTTTTACCCACATTATAAAGTAAAAAAAAGGTTGGTGAAAATGATGAGACATGAATTAAAATTGAAGTGAATCTGAGCAGCGCATACAGTAATGGCCCGACCGCGCGCTGCACAAAGGAAGCACAGCTAACAGGTTTAATCACACCTGAGCATCAGCTAACATGATTTTTTATTATTCTTAAACTGATTACTATTGAGTATATCATTTTCAGCCTCGGTAAAATGGTCCGATTTTCAAGATTTTTCCTATATATTTATACGCGCAGCCAACAAATTAAATCACAGAAATTATGCAGCTAACATGTTTTTTACCGATTATAATTCAATCATTCAGCTATCTGCAAATTATGACCTTCAGTAAAATACTTCGAAAATTTTTATTTTCTCGCGAGATCCGTAGCCTCTTACAATCTTAAGTCACGGAGTCGTGTCAGCTAACATTTTTTTTTCACTTCTAAAGAGAAAACTAAGGTATAAAAGAATGGATATTCTCAGTAAAATCACTCATGAAAATTTTGACGCTACCTCCCGGACTATAATCACAAAAGCGAAATTTTTAAATTTTTAAATGACGCTTTTAAGTGTTTGTAAGTGGTTTAAATGTGGAATATGGATAATCATATGATAAGTTTTCTTTAGAAAGCTTAACGTATTCTGTATCTTGTTCTGAGTATTTCGTTTTTCTGTCAGGAATATCGTATAAAACGTGGTTGTTTGTTACAGAAATATTGGAATCTCTTAAATATTTCGGTTCTTCGTATAGTGGCACATCTGTTTTCTGCTCGTCCAAAGTGGGATTGTGTTTGTAGTGAACAGAATGGTTTATGGCTACGGTAGATATCCAATTGGGATTTTCGTGTGTAAGGTTCTTTGATTTTTTTCGCTTATAAAGACACAACGACAATATAACTGCAAATATTACAAACAGTAGTAATAAAGCTGACCCTAAAAGTTAAACAAAAAAATTAAATTATTTTTGAGCCATCCAAAGAAGACCAATAAAAAAGTATAATCAAAATAACTGTACAGGGTTCGCCATAATTTTACCGTTCACAGCAATTTTAATATAATGACGATTGCAGTACCAATTTCACCTCTAGGAACGAGTAGTAACGATCAAAAGAAATCCGTTGGACAGATTTGGCTTTTGTTTAGTACAAAAGTACATACATACATAAAGTCACGCCTTTTTCCCATAGAGGTAGGCAGAGACCACTTCCTTTCACTTGCTACGGTTCCTACATACATCTTCCTTTACTTTCATTAGTGCTCTCATACATGCTCGTCGGTTGTTGGTACTCTTGACCTGGCCTTTTTTCAAAACAATGTTGATCTGATCGAGATATGTTCTCCGAGGTCGACCTCTACCGACTTGTCCATTCACACTCGCCTTATAAATTTGCTTAGTTAATCTTCCTTTATCCATCCTTTCTACGTGTCCAAACCATCTAAGCATTCCTTTATCTATCTTTGTAACCGCATCTTCTTTTACACCTCAGCGTTCTCTTATCTTACTATTCTTTACTTTATCCAACCGAGTCACTCCGGCTATACTTCTCAGACTACTCATCTCCGCAGCATTAATCCTATTTTCATGCTTCTTCTGCCAAACCCAACATTCACTACCATACATAAATGTAGGAACAAACACACCTCTAATACAGGGTATTTTAAAAAAAGATGACCCCGTCTCTAGGATAGGTAGAAAACTGGAAAATAATTGGGATTTGCTTAGTAAAAAATTTTCGTAACGCCATCCGTATTCAAGATAAAGGGTTTTAAAGAAAAAAAATGTTAACACATTTTTTACGATTTTGCCGAAACTACTGGAAAGATTGTAACATTTTACACCAAAAAGGTACTCTTTGTAAAACTCGTAACTGTGTACCGGTTTCGGAATATTTTGATTTGAAAATTATGAAGTAATCAATTTTTTTTTCTTCAACGCTCTTTATCTTCTATACGGATGACGTTACAAAATTTTTTTACTAAGCAAACCCCAATTATTTTTCAGTTTTCTACATATCCTAGAGACAGGGTCACCTTTTTTTGAAACACCCTGTATATATTTATGGAAATAATATAAGGATATTTTTATCTTGAAATTTTCAATAAAATATACAGTGCGTCCATAAAGTAACGCGCAAATTCATTATTAGCTTAATAAGCAGGAATATGAAAAAATCCAGGAACAGGTCGATTTTGATATTAAATTACTATTTTTTTAAAGAATAATCCATCATACAGGGAAATAACCTTTAAGCGATGACGTCAGTACAAGTTTTTTAAATGAAACACCACTTTCTTTTCATTTGCGGATTTTCCTTGCTAACCTGATTCCAAAAATATATTACAAGTTGATTCAAGTTTTTACAGGGTTCTTGAATGCTAATTCTATTGTAGGTTGATTATACACATTGTGTGTATTAAAGCCTGTCTGGACATACGGAGCTCAAATCTGGGGAGTTTTAAGTGACTCAAACATTCAAATAATACAGCACTTCCAGTCTAAAGTACTAAGACAAATCTGCAATGCACAGTGAGATTGATATTATCACTGACAGTCGCGCGGCCCTTGGGGCCTTCGTGAGTAACACCACAACATCATCGGTGGTGTGGGACTGCATGCAAGCCCTCACTGAGTTAGCGACGGTGAACAAAGTCACTCTTACATAGGTTTCTGGAAACACATGAATAAATGGCAATAAGGTAGCCCATGAACTGGCAAAAAATGGGATCCTGGTGGAACCAAGAAGCCAGTTGGTCGAATTGCCAATTGCCGAAGCAAAACATTTATTGAAATTAATCCTTAAACAAGAACATATTGCTCAGGGAAATGCAAATACTGGCTGAAGAACATCAAAACTGCTGATAAAAAAAAAACCTCTCCAGAAGAGGGCTGACGCACTCTGGACAATGGATCCAAGCGATCTAAATGAGACAGTGCCAACAAAAAGCCTGAGGTTCGCCAAAATCTAATGCCCTGAAGACACAGCGGTAGTCACAGAGGATCATAAGATCTAGGTGACATAGGTGCCGATACTAAAGGCACAACCGCAAGATTGTAATGTAATGTAATGTAGGGACAGGGTTTATTGTAAGTAAACATATAAGCTCACTGATAGTGGATTTCGAAGCTGTTTCAAATAGACTATGTGGACTAAGAAAATAAGAAAAGTATTATTATTCATTAAGGCATGGGCCTGCAAGGCTTGTAGGACTATAATATATAACATTTAAAGATAACAATTGCAATTTTTTTTGCGAGATATAATGCAATCAAAATTATTTCTTACATTATTATCACGGAGCGTTGAAACAACATACCGTCAAATTTAAAACCATATTTTACCGGATGTAGATAAAAATATGAAATCATTTTTAATAATCAAATCTACCATTGTCTTTCGTGTGAATAATTTTTAGTTAAAAGTAAAAAATGTTTCACCCAGAATTACGTGGTTATACAATGTCAAAATAATATGAAAAATAGGTTTTATTATTGTTTTGGTTAGTGTGTAATTTTATTTACTTCTCGTGGTGTAATCGTGGATATACCTACGACTAAAATAACAATTTGATCATGCCAACGTTATATTTATGTTGTCCCAACATTTTGACATTACAGTTAATAGCATAATTATGACAAATAAATAATTTTCGGTAATGGTTCCTTGAAAAACCAAGTGAAAATCTCGTCACTTACCACATCCAATTATTATAATTTTGTAGGGAAATTCCGAAATAACATCACAAACGAATTTTTCGGGTATAACATTTCTGGATAGTTCATACGAATCAATCAAATACTTTTCATAATCATTCGTAAGAAATAAAGATTCTTGATCTGTAATCCATAAATCTTTTGTTTTTTGATTAACCAATTGAAGTGAATAATCAGTATTATTTTCCGTAAACCTAATATACTGGATGAAACGGTCACTTTTCAAACACAATCGTATTCCAATCCCCTTGTAATATATCCTTAATGTCGTATCGATTTCCCACATAAATAAGTACCTATTGTCTTTGTCGTAAAAGTATCCTTCGGAGAAATTAGCACGCCTTAATAGTCGTTCGTATATATCCAAAGGTGGTGAATTATACAATTCATATACTGCCGCATTGAAGACGTCATTTTGAAGTAGTTTGTTTTGTAGGATATATTTTACTTTTTCAGTTTTATAATATTTGCGTTGTACGTATTGGTAATTTGCTTGGAATATGCAATCATTTTTACAATAAAAATCTCCAACAAGCTCACCGATACTTTTATCAAATTTTTCATTTTCTAATTTTATAAGAAATGTATCTGCATCCCCGACAACAATAGCCCAACTACCGATTGACAATTGTTCCAAACAGTTATCACTTGTCATTGTCTTCACTATTGCTAACAAATGAAATATTATTAGTTTTATAACGACAATGTTACCGAATACAAACATTTTTTAATAAAACTCATCTGATTTATTACATATACAAGTAAAATTCAATGTGCGTTCTTATCGGTGAGGAAACTATGACTGAGTTAACGTGATTAATGCGATAACAGAATTACTGACAAAAACATTGATACAGTTTTATATACATTTATCTTTTTTTATTTCAAATCGCACTAACTTTTGTGGTTATTAGAGATGGAATAACATACTAATTTGCAATAGTAAAATACAATATTAAATACGGTAAAAAGTACCTATAAGTATTAAAAAAATATACAGTGCTTTCATTTGGGAACCAGCCAGTCCAAATGACATTTAATTTTGCGTAAATGTAAACAAAAAACACGTCAAACTTTAAATTAAGGAGAAGGTTTAAAAATGTTATTTTGCTGTTTTCAAGTTTTCAACATCATCCACCGCTGTTAAATAAATGTTAAATATCAACCTCTACCTTGTGATACTTCTTCTTCTTCTTAGCGTGCGTTATCCATCACGGACGTTGACTATTAACATGGCAATTTTAATTTTATTAACGGCATTTCTAAATAACTGTACAGATGTAAGTCCAAACCACTGGTGTAAATTGTATAGCCATGAGTGTCTTCTTCTTCCTGGTCCTCTTTTGCTGTCGATCCTTCCTTGAACTATTAACTGGAGTAGACGATATTTTTCATTATGTGCCCGAGTAAGAAATCAGCCTAATTGGAACCCTTAATAGACATTTTAAAAACGCACGGGAAGGCAAGAATGGAGAACTAACGAAATTTCTAATCTCATGAATAAGAAAAGAAACTATACAAAAATGAACAACAATATAAAGAAACACAACGAATACTCCGCACAAAAATCAGTAAA
Source organism: Agelastica alni (assembly GCA_950111635.1). Lineage (NCBI taxonomy): Eukaryota > Metazoa > Arthropoda > Insecta > Coleoptera > Chrysomelidae > Agelastica > Agelastica alni. The sequence goes on from OX467711.1 coordinate 16,360,149, forward strand.
GTGAAGGAAGATTACTACCAGCAAAAATGTGAGAAAATTGAGAAGCTGCAAACAAAACACCACGACAGCTTCAACATACACAAAAAAGTCGAAGAACTCGCCGGCACCATTAAACAAAGGAAACTCAATATATTGTTCCACAGCAACGGATAAATAGTCACAGAAATAGAACAAAAATTATAAATACGGAAAAACTACATTACCCAACTATTCGATGATGAGAGACGACAAACCAATCTTGGAAATATAACCGACGCGAGAAGACTAGAGGCAATTGAGATGTGGATATATAGGAAAATATTGAAAATTTTATTGGTAGAGAGAATAACCAACGTAGAAGTAATGAGACGTATGCATAAGGAGAGAGAAGTAATCCCAACAATTAAAAAAAGAAAACTGCTGTAATTGGGACATGTAATGAGGGAAGAAAAATTTCAAATGCTACATTTTATTATGCAGAAAAAAATCAAGAAAAAAGATCTGTAAGAAGAAGACGAAGTTCATAGCTGAAAAACAACGAACTATTTAGAACTGCGGTATCAAAAATAAGAATCGCTCTGATGATTGCCAACCTTTGAAGCGGAGACGGCACCTAAAGAAAAAGAAAAGCATTAAATATATTTTTTAACTTATTAAGTTACCAACTTTTTGCTTTTAATTTTAAGGTTTAATTATAATAAAGTCGTTACATAAAATGTTTAAAAATTACATTGCCAACCTTTGAAGCGGAGACGGCACCTAAAGAAGAAGAAGAAAAGCATTAAATATATTTTTTAACTTATTAAGTTACCAAATTTTTGCTTTTAATTTTAAGGTTTAATCATAATAAAGTCGTTACATAAAATGTTTAAAAATTACATTGCCAACCTTTGAAGCGGAGACGGCACCTAAAGAAGAAAAAGAAAAGCATTAAATATATTTTTTAACTTATTAAGTTACCAACTTTTTGCTTTTAATTTTAAGGTTTAATTATAATAAAGTCGTTACATAAAATGTTTAAAAATTACATTGCCAACCTTTGAAGCGGAGACGGCACCTAAAGAAGAAGAAGAAAAGCATTAAATATATTTTTTAACTTATTAAGTTACCAAATTTTTGCTTTTAATTTTAAGGTTTAATCATAATAAAGTCGTTACATAAAATGTTTAAAAATTACATTGCCAACCTTTGAAGCGGAGACGGCACCTAAAGAAGAAGAAGAAAAGCATTAAATATATTTTTTAACTTATTAAGTTACCAACTTTTTGCTTTTAATTTTAAGGTTTAATTATAATAAAGTCGTTACATAAAATGTTTAAAAATTACATTGCCAACCTTTGAAGCGGAGACGGCACCTAAAGAAGAAGAAGAAAAGCATTAAATATATTTTTTAACTTATTAAGTTACCAAATTTTTGCTTTTAATTTTAAGGTTTAATCATAATAAAGTCGTTACATAAAATGTTTAAAAATTACATTGCCAACCTTTGAAGCGGAGACGGCACCTAAAGAAGAAGAAGAAAAGCATTAAATATATTTTTTAACTTATTAAGTTACCAACTTTTTGCTTTTAATTTTAAGGTTTAATTATAATAAAGTCGTTACATAAAATGTTTAAAAATTACATTGCCAACCTTTGAAGCGGAGACGGCACCTAAAGAAGAAGAAGAAAAGCATTAAATATATTTTTTAACTTATTAAGTTACCAAATTTTTGCTTTTAATTTTAAGGTTTAATCATAATAAAGTCGTTACATAAAATGTTTAAAAATTACATTGCCAACCTTTGAAGCGGAGACGGCACCTAAAGAAGAAAAAGAAAAGCATTAAATATATTTTTTAACTTATTAAGTTACCAACTTTTTGCTTTTAATTTTAAGGTTTAATTATAATAAAGTCGTTACATAAAATGTTTAAAAATTACATTGCCAACCTTTGAAGCGGAGACGGCACCTAAAGAAGAAGAAGAAAAGCATTAAATATATTTTTTAACTTATTAAGTTACCAAATTTTTGCTTTTAATTTTAAGGTTTAATCATAATAAAGTCGTTACATAAAATGTTTAAAAATTACATTGCCAACCTTTGAAGCGGAGACGGCACCTAAAGAAGAAGAAGAAAAGCATTAAATATATTTTTTAACTTATTAAGTTACCAACTTTTTGCTTTTAATTTTAAGGTTTAATTATAATAAAGTCGTTACATAAAATGTTTAAAAATTACATTGCCAACCTTTGAAGCGGAGACGGCACCTAAAGAAGAAGAAGAAAAGCATTAAATATATTTTTTAACTTATTAAGTTACCAAATTTTTGCTTTTAATTTTAAGGTTTAATCATAATAAAGTCGTTACATAAAATGTTTAAAAATTACATTGCCAACCTTTGAAGCGGAGACGGCACCTAAAGAAGAAGAAGAAAAGCATTAAATATATTTTTTAACTTATTAAGTTACCAACTTTTTGCTTTTAATTTTAAGGTTTAATTATAATAAAGTCGTTACATAAAATGTTTAAAAATTACATAATTCAAAGCTGATAAGAGTCCGCACTATGATGAAATTTGACAATTTGTATTCCGATTTCTTTTTCTTTTTATCAGTTTGCATTGCAGTTGAAAATCCTATATAAATCACTACGCACTGGAGGGTTACAGAAAGGCACTGAATAATTCACGAAGGCGCACAAAAACGACCAAAAATACTACACACCCCATCCTATCGTTTTATGCGTCACTCGCATTCCTGAGTATTTGTTCCACCTCAAAATTGCGTTCATCTGGCGAATGCTATTCGAATTTTTGTAATGACAATTTCAATGACCATACATAACTGCTCGAAACGGGAGAAATGGGGATCTGTTTCCTTTATTTTCGGGACGCAGAGGATAAAGTTGTTTATCCTCAAAAAAATAAAATAAAGTAGCATTTTTTCACGACTTTGTTTTGGTATTTAAACATATTACTTTCGTAAAGACACAAATTACTTGAATCATTTACGTTTCGCAGACATTAAAACTAACAACAATGAGAAAATTAGAGGATTTTGAAATGTAGCTATACAGACGCATACTAAGAATACCATGGTATTAAGAAGAATGAATATATATATATATATATATATAATCCAGGATATCTACAGCTGTCGCTGCCTTCCTGCTTTCAGCCCTTGTCTCTAGTTGTCCTTGTCCTGCCAGTCTCCGTCCTGCAGGTTTCTTAATTCCATCGCCTCATCCACTTCGTCTCTCCATGATCGCCTTGGTCGACCTCTCTTTCGTCTGCCTAATGGACTCCACTCAGTTACCCGGTGTATCCAGCGATCCTCCGGAGTTCTTCTAACATGTCCGTACCACGTTAGTTTCTTTTCCTCTATGTGTTCTAGTATGTCTTTTTTTACCTCCATTCTTCTCCTGATCTCCTCATTTCTTATTCGATCTAATCTGTTCACTCCACAACTCCTTCTCCAAAAGTCCATTTCTGTGGCTAGAATGAATAAAGATCTGGAATTGCTTGCAGCTGTTAAGAAAAGAAAAGCATCCTACCTGACCCATGTGTTTCGTAATGACAAGTATAGTCTATTGCAACTCATCAAGGAGGGAAAAATAGAAGGAAGGAGAGGAGGAGATTGGTCAGAAAGAAACAATCCTGCATGAAAAACTTGCGTGAATGGTTCTAAATACCAGAAGCTTCAACTATATTCCATGCGGCGCAGAACATAAAAACCTATCACATGATGGTCGCCAACCTTTGGTAGCAGACGACATTGTATTTATGAGCCAAGAAATAAACGAATTGGAGGAAGCTTTAGAGGATGTTGGCCTGCACATGAACTTCCAGAACACCAAAATTCTCTCTCATGAAAATGTCTAAATAACATTAGATAACCACCACTACAGAAGAATGCTGCGAATATCATGCACAGAACACCGTACTAACGTGTCAATTCTTAAGAAACTAAAAATCACCACAAGGCTATCAACCAGGATAAACCAATCATATCTACGGTATTTTGGACACATTGCAAGAAGAACGAATGGACTGGAAAAACTTATTGTAGAGGAAAAAATCAATGGTAAACGACCAAGAGAAATGTTTCCGACGCTGGGCGGATCAAACCAAAGAAATCATTGGTCACGGTCTGCAGGAAGCTTCTCTTGCAGCTTAAGACAGAGAAGAATGGAGAACTACGATCCGAGCAATTGAGACTTGTTGTCACCATACTCTCTCGAGAGTAAAAGGACAAGAGAGAACCACCACTTGGAAACCGTGGAGCAGTACATCTATCTGGGGCATAATATTAAATTGGGCAGGGACAAGCAAACAGCAAAAGTCACAAGGCGAATCGACTTGACTTGGGCTGCCTTTGGAAAACTAAACCATATTTTCAGAGACCGTAAAGTCCCAATCTGCCTCAAGAAAAAAGTGTACGATGCGTGCATTATCTACTTATTGCTTTGGTTTATTTTTCATTTTGAAGTCACAAATTTATAAAATTTACATTAATTTTTTGCGCCCGTATTTTTGCAACTCACTACACAGCAACTGCCGTGGGCGTTTTTATCCATTTTTACAAATTATAACAAAATTAATAATCTGACGTGTATTTTGCTAACTCTGATAATAAAAATACTATCCTTTATTGCCCAAGTTATCCACTGCGTGCGCTTGTGTCCATTCCGGCTTCTCCTACTTTGACTTTGCTCGAAGTGAATATGTTGTTTTATTCTATTTGTATAAAAATAGTTGAGCAGTACTAATAAACTGGAAAGATTTGTTAGAAAGATTTTAATAAATTAATTCTAAAAAAAATTGTACTCACCGATATACGTTGATCTTACTGAAAATTTCAAAAGTCGGTATCACTGCTTTAAAATATTTACGTCACTTATCGCGTACATCGTATTATGCTTGATAAACAGCTCAACTCTCACAGATACCCTTCACCCTCTAAAACATAGAAGAAGAGTTGCAGACCAGTCATTGCTCTACAGATATTTCCATGGCAGATGCTCCAGAGAAATAAAAACTCTTATGCCACCATTGGCCACATTCGGCCGAAGAACTCGGCACGCTGATCAGTCTCATCCATTTACTCTCAAGATTGACACTACAAGGACCGATCTTCATCAAGAATCCTTCTTTTACAGGGCTGCTACGGAATGGAATAAGCTTCTAAAATCAGTTTTTCCAGAGAACTATGACCTGCAACTTTTTAAAAAGCGTGTCCACAATCATTTTCTTTCTATAATCCCTTTCCCTTCTAACAGTCGCGGTGCGGGCCGTCCGCGGCCCACACGATAGGTCTACCCTTTTTGCGACTATTTTCATAAAAAAAAAAAATTTGAAGTCGAGAATTAGTTTTATAACATTTGTAATAATTAAAATGTGTGGCAAAAGAGGTTGTGGCAAGAAAGAAGGAGAGTTAAAGACTATTTTCATAAAAAAAAAATTTTACGGGTTGCACTCTGGGAGTGCCGGCAGAAGTGAAAACTTAAGTATTAACGTTGTGCGCCCTGTGCCGCCTAAACGAAACAGCCGGCGCAGGCATACATTTTCGCCGCGCCGTAGAAAGAGAGGGGGATACTCCCTCTCCTACGCCACGCCAGCTGTCTACTCTCCATCCGTCTTACGAATTTTCGATCAGGTAACGTGTCCTGACGCGAGTTTAACATTTTTTACCCATTACAAAAAAAGTGTACAACGCCGCTAAAGAAGTTTTCACTTCAAAAAATATTATTTTTAATCTGAAAAATATTGTCTCCAGATTTCCATAGTTTATGAATAATGCATTATTTTTATTAACGCTTTATTATAAATCATATATTAAACATCAGTACCAGATTTGAATATTTTCGATTTCTTTCTTCCGCTTTTTGCTTGATCTTCTTTCAATATGGCGCTTTTCTTCCTACCTCGACTTTTTCGTTTTCGGCTACCTTGTTTTCGGTTTTGTCGCTTTTGGCTACGTCGTCTACGGCTTCTGCTTCTATTTTTTTTTCGTCTTCGAGCCTCCGTTATCGGCAAACCAAAACCTAATTTAAACCTTCCCCCGTTCTCTTTGATCAAACCAGCTTTCAGTCCAGTTTTTAATGCTTTTTTAACACAAATTGATGCATTTTTTAACAGCTTCTTGCACTGATAAATTATTTGATCTAAAATTTTGTCGGGGGGAGAACCATGACACGCTATGGTGTCCATAACATCTGCTAAAAACGACACCTCTCCTTGGACCATTTTAATGCTGCAAAAGCAGAACTTAATCAATAAACTAATGATAAGCACTTAAATTTTGAATGTAGCTACTAAATTAATTTGTCAAAATGACATAAAAAATGTACTTGAATTTGTCAGTTTGTTGAATAAGGTTGCCAAGTTACCAGTCAAGAAAAGTCGCATTTTATATTGCTCCAGTGAAATACATCCGTCTTACGAATTTTCGATCAGGCCACGTGTCCTGACGCGAGTTTAACATTTTTTACCCATTACAAAAAAAGTTCACAGCGTGCCATAAGAAGTTATCACTTCAAAAAAAAAATAATGTTTTTTGCCAACTATACCTACCAGGCGATTAGCATAAAACATATTCGGATAAAAGAGAGATTCGAGAATTGGGGAATGGAACTAAGCGTATAGTGGCTAAACCACAATCAACGCCCCTGTAACTCCATTATTGGACACTAGTAGATTCACGTAGAGCCGTTCGATTTGCATATTCAAATTACTAACGGTATAAAATTGAACGCTTCAATGATTTTAAGCAAATGGAGTAAACCTAAATTTAAATTCATTTGTTAGTCACCGATCTGGGATTTCTACAGCATTAATTCGAACTTCCTTTATCTGTTACAATCAATTGATTGTAATGAAACGGCGGGCGTTGTTCGATTTTATCAGAAACTAGCTAATTACGCGACTTTTTTTACATGGACTGAAGTCTTTAAAGGAAAAAAAAATATGCATGGCACTAAAACAAAATAGGAATAAATAAAATTAAAAATATTGCTGCTAAGAGTAAGTTGATTATTTAGGACTCCTCCCTATACAATTTTCGTCGTTGCGGAACACAGGGACTTAAATACATTTTTCTAATTAGATTATATCAGTGTTTTCCAACCTTTTTTTGTCATGCCCCACCTTAGCCTTTTTAAAATTCCTATGCCCCCCCCTATGTAACATACATAATTTTTAATATTAAAAAATTGAATTGTTCACTTAAAAACCTTAGATGATAGGTTTTAGGAAGAAATCACTAGGAAATTGTTAACGAAACACAGTAAGTATATTTTTAAAACATATAATGGAAAACTGAAATTCAAATTCCAAATAGCTTTAATAAAGATTTTTCTATATTAATTTATTATTTTAATTCAGTCAGATCCTTGCGATTAATGCTTGGTGCACAGAGCTTTTATATTAGGTTCCATTTTGGTTAGCTTCAGCCTCAAGCCTCCACGTTGTGTTATATCCAGCCGATTTTTTTTTTACCAGTAGATCACTTACAGCACTAAATCCACATTTAGCTAAAAATTAAGATGAAAACGGTAGCAATAGTTTTCTTGCACATTTGGGTATTTGATTTCTGTTTCCTCACAAAGCCATGCCATCGCTCCTTTTATATTAAATAAAGTTTAACTGACTCATCATTTTGCAATTCTGCGAATTCTTCTTGATACTGCATATTTGATATATTAGACAAATCCACTAACATTGCCTGCATCATTCATGTTAAAAAATAAATTTGTTTTAAATCAGAAAAGCTTTTTTTTTAATTAGCCGATAGAATATTCAGATGATTGACAATAACAAGTACTTAAAGCGGTATCAGTTACTTTACATTTTTGGAGCCAATGAAACTGTTTAAAGTTTTTGTTGTTAATATGTTTCTGACATAACTCAATATGGGTAATGAAACCAAATATCTTCGCTTTTGCATCGACATGAGTTTTATTTGTTCCTTAAAGTTGCTTCTTTAATATATTTAGTTTTTCAAAGATATCGGCTAAATAACTCGCAAATGCTTTACCTTCGTTTGTTAACAGATACTTCATTTCAGGTTTGTCGCTTATAAAATCACTAAGAGTATCAAACAGTTTTATAAATATTTTCAAGCAGTTCCCTTTAGATAGCCATCTTACTTCAGTATGGCCCGGAGCGAAAGGGTTAAACTCGTGTCTAGTCCATTTTCGAATTGCATCCCTTAACAATCAAATTTTCCCACTGTGAGGCATGGGCCCACGTTGGGAAACACTGGATTATATAATATATTATAAAGGATTAAAAAAACATACCCTAAGTATAGGGAAAAATCACGTAACGCGAGATGGCGCTGTCAATGACAAAATATCGGATCGAGGTGTAAATAACAAATATTCTGTCAATTGATCATTTGCTAAACCAAAGTTTTTATTGAAGGGAATTTTAGTTATCTCAAAAATTTTAATTGATTTTTTTTGTGTTAATCTATTGGATTGAAGCTGGATTTAAGGTTTGTTTTCGACGTTTCAGTTTTATTGTCGCTGGATTCTGGTTAAATGCCAGTAAAGACCAGATGTCCAGGTATCAATTTTGGTTTCTTTTCGAAGTTTTTCAGTTTTATCGTCCCTGGAATCCTTGTTACAATGCCCATGGAAGTCGAAATATTAATTTTAAACCTATTGTATTATGTGGGTGAACCTGTTCGACCAATTAAGGATTATATATTATAATCCAATTAACTTCGGTCACTTCTATCTATCTTAATTATGAAATGTTGATACTTTAACATTGGAAGGTTCTGGATAGAAACAGATCCACCTTTAAAACGCTTTTCTGTGTTGTTAAAGTCACTATGAATAATCACAAATAAAATATAGATCATTGGACAACAATATCAAACTTACCACTAAAAAAATCATCTTTTACAAAGTGCTTGCTGCAGACAAACATAAACTTTGAGATTCGTTTTCCTATCTTAAAAACATCTTCCATTTCTAAGCTGCCTTAAGATTTAAAGTAAATTTATGCAGATATAATCAAATTGGCATATGTAGAGCATTGTGTAACAGAGCATATTTTTCGCGATTTTATCACCATATCACTTTTTTTAATTCTTTGTATCTTCGGATTTTGTGATTTATTAACATTAATTCTCCGCAAAATATCGTTCAAATATAACACTTTTAATGCTTAAATTGCTCAAAATAATATATAAAGTTCACTTTTCACCCATATAAACTAATGGAGGTTAGTTTGTTGTTTACACCTCGAGAAGTTCATACGATTAATATAAGATGTCGCCCACTCCGTGATTTTTCCCTATACCTAAATCTGTCATTTAAAGTCTTCTTCTTCTTCCCATGTCGCTTCTATCAAAGACTGGCGATTATCAGAGGTAATATCCGAGGACCAAGACAAATAGCCGAATATTATTTTCGATTCTTTCCCAATAAACTTTCTAAGTATTCCTTCTATCTCTTTAATACGCATTCCTCTCCTTTTACCATACTACCATCTTGGTTTCCGATTCTTTCGAGTTGCGAAGTAGTATTTTTACCTCTGGCTGTTCTTATGGACTTCCAGAAGAGTTTAATATTGTTTTGGAAATCGTCAGATAACCTTCTATCAAATGCATCTTTATTACTCTCCTTCTTTCTTGCCACAACCTCTTTTGCCACACCCTATAATTATTACGAATGTTATAAAACTAATTTTCGACTTCAAATTTAATTGGTACTTCATCAAAATGACCTTGTTAAATATATAAAATTGGCGTCATGTTCTCTGTAGGGAGATATATTTTGCAATAACTTACAACAACCCATTAAAATGTCTTAACTCGTACTAACATTCCTCACTTGGTCGTGCATTACTGAACAATATTGCATTGTGGTGTGTGGATGTCACACAAGTTGATATGTTAATAATGCTAGTTTATGTAACGAGTCGCGATGGTTATCAAAATATTTATAAGCTTTAAACAATTTTCGAAAATAATTTGACCTCTAGAGGTATTACAATTAGCTTTAACTAATATTCACATTTATTATTTATCTTTTGTAAAGGTTACGTAGTTCTCAAAAGGATTTATTAAAAAATAGATCATCATTATGTAACTTTTGTTCTTAAAGTGATTTATTGTAATAAATTATTACGATAAGGCTGTAGTCCAGAGTTTATACGTACAAATGTTTCTTGCAGTCAGTAAATAATGTAGACTGACAATTCGTGACCTGTTGTTGCACAATGCCGTACTTTAGATCTCTTTAAATGCTTTTAATGGGACTATTAAATGCCGTTTATATACAGATAATGGCTTTTTAAATACCACTTGCAATAAAAATGTCCATTTTGGCAAAACATTTTCAGTCGAAAGGTATTTATCCAGTAAATTAGTTATGGGAAAAAGACTTTTTTAATTGCCAATTTTTATCAAACAGATTCAAGGTAGGTTTCGGGTGATTGTATATATTTTACTCAATAGCTATCTCAGTTTATATTGGTCTTAAAAAATCGTTTAAATAGGCATATATAAAGTATTTTCGATGAGCATTCAGAATTCAGCATTATTAGAAAATGCAAAAAAGCATCGTAAACTTAAATATTTCACATACACTGGTATTTTTTAAATGGATCACCCTGTATTATATTTTCCTGATTGATAGAGCTCTTTTTCCGATTTAAAATATATATACACTTTATTGAGGTTATCTTTGTCAATTTTCGAAAAATATAGATTTTTTCGTATAAATCTAAAGCAGCAGTAGAACGCCAGGTGACAATGCTTTATATCAAAGTAGCCGTGCATAATAAAACAATTGATATTTGATATTTATTAACTGAAATTTAAAACGGCTCCCATTTACTTTCACACACAATTGATATCTTTTTATTAAATTTTCGAGGGTTCTCCTTAATATTCTTGGTTGGTTGTTGAGATTGTCAATTTTTTTCTCTATTTATACGAAAGATTTTTCTAATTATTTAAGATTTTCATTTATTCGTTGGCACCGAAATCTAACATTGTATTTAAATGGCCTGGAGTGAAAGGGTTAAACTCGTGTCAAGTCCATTTTCGAATTGCCCCCCTTTACAATTAAAATTGCCCCCCTGTGGAGGCCATGGAGAATGTTGAGGATGACTTGAGAGTGTTTGGAGTTAGAGGATGGCGAAGGAAGGCGTCTGACAGGAACGAATGGTCACAAATTCTTCAGCAGACTAAGGCCCACCCAGTGCTGTAATACCATAATGATGATGATGAATGAACGAAGGACAATTTATAGATTAACGTTAAAATAAGAAAATTTTAAACATATCCAGACTATTCTATCGAAAATTCTAGATTGGTCGGGAAGTTACAAAACATCCTTGATATTGGCTGTGTCGCCACCGTAGTTTTTCTTTTTAAAGCCATTTTGGTACAAATAAACACATTTTTAAAAGAGGAATTATTTAATCTCTTGCACAAGTCGCATCATAGTCTTGATAAGTCAGACTTAGACATCGTCGTTAAAATTTTCATACTGATTAGTAACATCGCAAACACATGTCGACGAAGTGGGGACAATTTAAATAAGAGAATTACTTAATTATTTATCGCGAATATTTATTACATTTTGTACTGGTCGACTGGATATCATACACCTCAACGTTTTGAATTGCAATTTTTATGCTCATTAAATATTTTTTCATACCGTATTTGTATTTTCGTCGTTTCAACTGATGCAAATTGAAGACGAATTGGAAAGCTTTGAATCGTTTCCGTGTTCACTTTAAAAGACCGCAGGAATATTGAATTAGTGCGACGCGTCACACCGGCAGCTGTTACACCAAGGGTTTAAAATTATTACTGCATTTTCGGTCGACTCTTTCCAATCATTGAGTCAACAAGAGCATAAAATCTACTATCTCGTCACCGATAGCACAATCTTACGTCACAAGAACACCGACATAAATTTTCCCATGCCTCGGCAAGGGTTAAATATAGTTAGCGAAGGGGTAAATAATGAGGTTCGTTGAAATATTTAGATTCGCATTATACGTACAAGTACCTCAGGAATCAGTGGCATGCTCGGAATGTTTTAATCCACAATTTTTCATTAGTTTTTTTTCTTATTTTAAAAAGTTATGCTTATGCTTACTGACGCATATGAAATAAAAAAGACTGTTCTCTTTCTAAAAGATATTGCTTTATATAATAATATCTGATATTACCTTACAATGTATATATCTCATTCAGTGCATTTTAAGAAACTGACCTGTATATATTCCCTATAGCTGTACTGTTCGTGTGTCAATGGCCTTTGTTGTCGAGACACGTTAATTTCAATAAAAAAAAAAAAAAAAAATTATTAAAAATAACGCAAGAATAATAGATAATTGTTTAAAGACACGCTTGAGAAAATTGTTAAACAGCATTTATGAATATTCAAGGAGTTTTTAAATAAAAAAGTATATATATATATATATATATATTTATTTATTTTATAAACTTGTCAATGTCTTTTCTTTACTCCATTTTTTATTTCTTCCCTGCAAAATCTTTCCTATTATGTCGTTCCGGGTTTTTCTAGGCCTTCCTCTTTTTCTCTTGTTTTGTGTTCTTCCTCATAGATTTGTTTAACAGGTCTTCTGTTTGGCATTCTCTGTATTTGTCCCCACAATCGCAATTGTTTTTGTTTTATGAATGACATCTTTTATGTCTAGTTCTTCTCTTTTTCGTGTATTTCATATTTTATCTCTACTTGTCACTCCTTTAATTCTTTTCAAATAATTCATTTCTGTTGCTTGTATTCTACTTTTGGTTTTTTTATTAATATCCAAGATTCACATTCATATTTTTAGTCTTGTATGTCCTGAAATTTCTTTTTTGTTGATAAATTTTCTATTCATTGCATAATACAGTTTTATGGATTTTCTCGATTCTGTCGTTGATTTCCGCTTCTTGTCTTCCATTTTCGTCTATTGTTACACCTAGATATTTAAACTCTTTAACTTGTTCTATTTTTATATTATCTATCAAAGTATTTTTTTCTTCGTCTCCTATAGTCATCACTTTGGTTTTATCTTTATTTATTTTCATCTGTTTCATTCCATACTTCTATATTATATTGTAATCGGTCTTCATTTTCAGAAATCAGTATTATGTCATCTGCAAATGCTCCTTCAGCTATCTCTACTCTTTGCATGTTTTTGTATCCCATGCACATTTTTTCACATTCCTTGATAATGTCGTATATGAAAATATTAAACAGCATTGGGCTTAATGATTTGCTTTGTCTCAGACCCTCTTTTGTTTTGAAGCCTTCTGATTTCATGTTATTCTTGATAACACGATTTTTATTACTTTCATATATTTTTTTAAACATATATAATAAAAAATAAAAAAGTAAAAATCTCCATTTAAAACTTTAATAAACAAACGAGTATTTAAAAAGTGAAATGAAGATCCAGACTTTTTAGGTTTTATGACTGACGAAGATACATTTCCTCGCATGCTGGTAATAATTTTATTATGATGTCCTTGATTAATATTTAAATATAGTTTTATCGAATTGGGATTGTTAAGAATCATAATATTTATTCTTTCATCGTTCTATATTCATCTAATTTATACTTTCTAATCTTACAAAAGTTCATAAATGCTCTCCATACACTTTTTTTACAGTAAGCAGTATTTTTTTGTATAATTGATTAAATAATTTCATCTATTTTACAACCAAATCGTGTCACTTTAAAATTATTAAATACGAGGTGGCCAACCAAAAACCAAACCGAGCCTTTTGCAGGAACCTCGACAACATTTTGGAAAAAAGCTCAGACCCGTCGATTTTTGATTAAAGAACTTTACACATTACCCCAAAAATTTTAAAAGGCTTTGGAGTCGAAACAGATTTTTTTTGAAAGATCTGACAATTCTCTTCACAATAGTCTTTCAATTTTATTTTTCCTCCCAATACTTAAAAAAAAAATGACATATTAAAATTCCAATTATTTTAGTTGCTTACTTACTACTTAATTTATTAAATGTTCAAAATAATGACCGCCCGATTTCATACAATAATAAAGATTTTCTTCAAAACTATCATGCACATTCGACGGCACTCGTTAACGACTGTTTGACGCAAATCTTTCAACGACGCTGGTTGTGTTTTATAGATTTTACTTTTTAAATTTCCCCACAAAAAGAAATCGAGTGGCGATAAATCTGGCGTTTGTGAAGTCCATTCAATGCTGCCTCTTCTCTCAATGCAATGCAAGAAAAACATTGGTCTAAATACTGACGAACAATCGTCGCATAAGCAGAGGAGCACCGTCCTGTTGAAAATAGAAAGTTTTATGAAAATAGTCGCAAAAAGGGCAGACCTATCGTGTGGGCCGCGGACGGCCCGCACTGAGACTATTAGAAGGGGAAGGGATTATAGAAAGGAAATGATTGTGGACACGCTTTTTAAAGAGTTGCAGGTCATAGTTCTCTGGAAAAACTGATTTTGGAAGCTTATTCCATTCCGTAGCAGCCCTGTAAAAGAAGGATTCTTGATGAAGATTGGTCCTTGTGGTGTCAATCTTGAGAGTAAATGGATGAGACTGATCAGCGTGCCGAGTTCTTCGGCCGAATGTGGCCAATGGTGGTACAAGAGTTTTTATTTCTCTGGAGCATCTGCCATGGAAATATCTGTAGAGCAATGACTGTTCTGCAACTCTTCTTCTATGTTCTAGAGGGTGAAGGGTATCTGTGAGAGTTGAGCTGTTTATCAAGCGAATGGCTCTTTTATGAATGGAATCTAGAAGACGAAGAGAATGCCTTGGTGCTGAACCCCAAATGTGCGAGCAATACTCTAGTAGAGGTCGGATTTGAGCCTTGTACGTCGTCAACAGTTGTTCAGGAGTAAAAAACTTTCTGGCTTTCCACAGAAAACCTAGCCTCTGGCTTGCCGACTTTGCGATGTTAGCAACATGGTCATGCCATGACATATTATTGGACACCGTGACTCCCAAAATCGAGATGGAGGGACTTGGTTCAAGGGTATTTCCGGACATTGTGATGGGATAATTTGAGAAATTAACTTTCTTGGAAAACGTGGCACTTTGTGTTTTTTGGGCGTTGAACTGAACAAGATTGTTGTTTCCCCACTCGACGATTGCTTTAAGATCTCTATTGATGGAATCAAGCTGTTCCTGCCTGAGTCTATTTGTATCATTCACCGAAAGTGATCGATAGGATGTGAAAGTTGAGACAAGTGTGCTATCGTCTGCGTAACTGTAAATGGGGGTCGTGGTGGTTTTCAAGAGGTCGTTGATGTGTAAAAGAAATAAGGTGGGGGACAGGATGGAACCCTGGGGGACCCTGGCATTAGTTTTAAACGCATCAGAAAAAATACCGTCAACTGCCACATGTAAGGAGCGATCTTGCATGAAGCTCAAGAGCCATTGGCGCAGTTTGGTTGGGAGACCGTAGGCAGATCATATGCAAACAAAATAGTTTCTTACGAGTAGTAGGAATGGATCATTTGGTATCTGCTCAAATTAACTCTGTATATCGATATAGTAATAAACGCTTATTCTGTACATCTGAGAGGTCCTTTTTAGTCTTCTCCGCCTGCAGGGACTCTTTAACATCCGCCACTGAACGTCAAGCTTGAATGTAGTAATTCTCTCTTGGCCTGCGGCAATTAACAGGATAACCCTCAGTTTTCTTTATTTATGGTTTTAATTAAAATTCGGATGAATAATTGGAAATATTTAAATTTTTTCTCTTATAATATTTTTTCAATTACAGTGTGCAATTTCGTCAATCAGTTTTTATAATACAACTCATATCGACCCCTATACTCATGACCGGATTCGTTTCCTGAACATCGACCAAAAAAGTGATAAAAATAAAACACAACAAAAATGAGAAACAATAAAAAAATGGATCTGAGCATTGTTGAAACAAAGGGTAGTAAACATTAGCAACACCTTCTCTACCACTTACAGTGTGTTCAAATTAATAAAGTTATCCTTTATTAAACTAGATACGGAAAATTATAAAAGCCAAATTGATAAGTATTTAAAGATGCATAATTTACTAGTTAACTCCAGTTGACGTTAGGGAATAACATGACCTATTTTAAAACAAAGTATGTATGTATGTATGTATAATAGTACAGGATCCCATTGCTCGATTTTGCAGCTATCTGTTTTTTTAATGAAATTAATTTTAAATGAATGTTGAGAGAGTATGCAATGGATTAGCGATAGGTTGCCTATAAAAAATTAGCCGCAATTACCTATAAGTGATTTGCTAATATAAATTGCAGCTATATGTTTTTATTTATTTTTTCTGGGATGCCCAATCCATATTGAAATTTTATTTATTTAACAAATGTTTTATTTTATTGCCAGCTAATTTTTTCAACTCTGGAGCAGGCAACATATAATTAACCGTGCGTAAAACAGGAACTTTGTAAGATCAAACCAGTAACACTTAGAAATTGGCTTTGAGCCTTGTTGGAAACTGAAATCGCTTGAAATTAAATGGCAAATATATTGAAATCATTGGAATTCGTGGTATCAGCATATCGTCTCCTTTAAATTTTCCGCTGATGATTGTGGCTTCGATTAAATTCGGCGATAATTTCTGCTGCTCTTAACAGCTGCACTCTCAAGCTATTTGACTCCAATCGCATTTCACGTCAAAGCTGCTCTTTCGACTCTTTTTCTTTTTGCACTTACTGCATTTTTTCCATGGGAGGTACCATTACCACTTCCTACATAAAAGATGTTTTTCACTAAAACCACCCCTGGTGTGCATAAAACAACTTCTGAAAATTTTATCCTAATCCGTCCAGCCGTTTGGGAGATTTTTAAGGACATACATACAAACATATTTTCATTTTTGTAAGGTTAGGAAAATATATTAACTGTGAATCTACGTTAGAGGTTTTTTTTTTATTTGGGTAGCAGTTAGGAGTGACCAATTCATTAAAAATTCTTCGTTTCTTCAGTCAAGCTTTCGAAAATGTTTATTTTCTTTTTCAAGACTTCCTAATATGAAATTATTAAAAAATTATCCCAAAGAGGAACATAAGATGTTTTTTTTAAAGAATTTTGATGTAATGATTATATCAAAGTCTTGAAAAAGAAAGCTTGACTGAAAAAACGAAGAATTTTTATTGAATTGGTCACTCCTAACTGTTACCCAAATAAATTAAAAAAAAATCTCTTAAATATATATAGATAAAAATATGCTAGAATAAAAATACGTTATATAGTTTTGCTTTAATTTATATAGTTTTTTAAATAACTTATCATAAATAATAACTTTATATTGTTAAGCTCTCAAATCCATGAAAATATTTTAACATTCTTTAATTATTAATTATTCTTCATTGACATTGCTAAATATTTAAAACCTAAATAATAGAAAAAATTGTCTATTTTTTTCCAAACCAATAATTCAACTGTTTGTAACACTTCTGTACAATAAAAAATTATTTGCTATAAGATCATCTTTTTCGTAAAGTTTTTCAAAAATTTTGGGATAATTTAACTTATTATAACCACCATGTTCTGGCAAAAGAAAGTCTTTGTCGATATGTTTGTAAAGTTCCTCCCAATTGGTACTATGGAAATATAACTGAAAAATACAAATAAACAAAGTTAAACACTTTTTCCGAATTTATTATAAAAGATTGTTAATAATTTCAAATACAAATATACCATTCTTTTTATTACTGTGAATTTGTTTGGATTAGAAAGTCTTGCACAAAAAACCAGTACCAATATATACGAGGTTTGGCTATTAAATAACGAGACTAATTATGAAAAAGAGTTTCATTTCAAGACCAGATTAACACTTGGACTAATAGATGACGTACCAAGTTAAACGAAAACAAATCTGCTCATGTTAATTTTACCAACAAACGAAAACGAAATATCCAAGTAACAATCAACAATGCTCAAATTCTTTATGCTGACACTGCAAAGTATTTGGGAATGACACTTGAAGCTAGACTTCGCTGGAGAGTCCACGTTAAAAAGAAACGCGAAGAGCTTGGTATAAAATATAAAAATATGTATTGGCTGCCGGGAAGAAACTCCAAATTGTCCATACACAACAAACTGCTTCTCTACAAACATATATTGAAACCTGTCTGAACATATGGTATACAGCTTTGGGGCTGTGCCAGTAAAAAAAATATTCAAGTGATACAACGTTTTCAGAATAAAGTATTGAGGAACATCATTGATGCACCTTGATACCGTCATAACAGTGATCTCCATAGGGACCTCGATGTAGAAACTGTTGACCATACCATAGCCAAATTCGCCAGTAAACGTTACTATAACATGGGAACGTTGAGGTTATCCAGCTCCTCGACAATACCAATCTAGTGAGAAGACTCAACAGGATCAAACCGTTTGAGTAAGTGAAGTAGTTTAAGTGACTGTGTTAGTTAAAAGCAGAGTATTGTGCGAATCTCACAAAACACGTTAACGGAAGTGTTGCTAAAAATATTAGGCACTAAGGTATACTAATAAGTAGGACCTTAGAATTTTCCACCCTAGTTAAGCTTGGTTTAAAAAAAATTGCTTATTGATTTTCATGATCAGATTGTAATAACCATTTTTTCCATTGGTCAAAGCGATGCTGTCTTCTTTTGTAAGAGCATTTAGGAGCTCCGCCAAATTTCTCTTCACCATTTCCATTGATTTTAACCGGGTTCCTGTTAAGGCCGACTTGATCTTCGGAAACAGGAAAAAAACACAGGCTGCTAAATCAGGAGAGAAAGGCGCGTGTTCGAGCACTGGAGTGTCTCTAGCGGCTAAATAATGCTTCACGGACAGCGCGTTATGGGAAGGTCGTACTGGTGCCAGACCCACGACTTGTTTTTCCACAACTTCGACCGTTCCTTACGAACGCGCTCTCGCAGTGTTGCCAAAACTTTCAAATAGTAAGAGTAATTCGACGACACTCGTCAACGATTCTTTGGTGAAAATCTTCCAACAACGCTGGTTGTGTTTTATAGATTTTACTTTTCAGATGTCCATACAAGAAGAAATCGAGGGGCGATAAATCGTCCGTGCCTCTTTGAAAATAATCCACAGTTTGTCAAAGATCATTTTTATTTTCAACAGGACGGTGCTTCTCCGCATTATGCGGCGATTGTTCGTCGTCAGTATTTAGACCAACGTTTTCCACGGCATTGTATTAGGAGAAGAGGCAGCATTGAATGGCCTTCACGATCGCTAGATTTATTGCACTCAATTTTTTTTTGTGGGGTTTGAACATTTAATCAATTAAGTAGTAAGTAAGCAACTAAAATTATTGGAATTTTAACACGTAATTTTTTTCAAAGTATTGGAAAGAAATGTAAAATTTGAAGACTATTGTAAAGAGAATTGTAAAAGCTTTCAAAAGACATCATATTTGACCCACAATGCCATTTAAACATTTTGGGATAATTTTTACTCTCGCTTAGGGTTGAAAGTAGTGAAGTCAAAAATACCGGAAAAGAATGTCCCCCTTTATTTACAAATCGACGGGTCTGAGCGTTTTTCTAAAATGTTGACGATGTTCCTGCAAATGGCTCTGTTTCGTTTTCGGTTAGCCACCCTGTATGAATAAACTATATGGAAATGAATATAATTGTTGCTTAAATGATTTATAAACTAAAAAACACGTAATTTTAGCACAATAAAAAACAATTTATATAACTTTTTTACCATTTAAAAGCTACACTATCCCTGAGTAATAAAGGCTATCTTTTATTTAAATAAATAATAGTTTAACATAGATTTGTTTATGCAAGTGAAACTTTGGCGAACCAGCTAGTTTAAAATAAAAATAAATTTAATCGTTCTACAAATTTAAATCTAATATAAAAGAAAATCAACCCGAATGATTACCCTTTTTTTACTCTCCTCCGGTATAAAAGGCGTTAAAAGTTTGTACAAATATTTAGCCATTTTGGAATTGTTAACCAGGTGTACTTTGAATTCCTTGAAAGGCATCGACGCTAATTTCTTAAAGATCATTTTAACGTGTTGAAAATTGAACCATCTAATGTTTTTTAATGAGATTCCTTCACAATCGATTATCAAGCATATTCCCTTTCCCGATAGTTCAGGATGTTTGTCCAATATATATTCGTACCAAATATCGTCTACTGCTGCTTCATCTAAAATACTTACGTTTCTCACGTCTACGTATCCTGAAAATGTACTTAATTTAGACACAGCTTAATGAATTGTTTTTATATACATATTGAAAAGCCAATGCCGAAATTTTTTACAGTTACGTCGTGACAATATGGATTAAAGGGAGTGACCATTACGTCACGGTATCCGTATGCGAGGCATATATTATTATAAAAGTAAATATTCTTGGTCACAACGGTGCACCGCCCTTCGCCTTGCACTTGGTCTGGTATCAGAGCATCGACCCTCGCACATGGCGGGTTGTGCATGATGGATAAAAAAAATTAATAACCAGTGTCTTTGTTGCTGGAAGGCAATGTGTTGCGGTGTTTAAACTAAACTACTGGACAAAATTAACGCACCATTTTAATTAATCCGAATATTTACAATATAAATACAAAATAAAACTAAATTAAAACACCTACAAATAAGTCCAACATGACCTTAACATGACCTTAATTTGCCTTCTTGTTTCTTTGAAGATTTGGTTTTGCTGGAAATGCATACAAGAGCTAGCATAATTTCAAATTGAAAAAGAAAAAAAATCAGTAAAACGGGATAAATGCATCTGGGTCAACACTAATACCGTGTAGGCCCTCCTCTACTTCTTATTACTGCATTCATGCGTCGAGGCATGCTTGATATCAAATGTTCAACAAAAGCTTGCTGAATATACTCCCATTCTTCAATAACGGACTCTATGAATTGGATGTGATTAGCAACAGGGGGTCTACGAATATTTTTTTGTGATAGTCCCATAGATTCTCTATGGGATTCATGTCCGGGCTGTTAGGTGGCCACTCTAATAAAGGAATAATAACATCATTTCGGTAGCCACATGGGGACGAGCGTTGTCTTGCAATAAATTAGGTCCAACAAACGGAGCAAAAGGCATAACATGTTCGACAATAATGTTGTCTGAGTAATACTGGACATTTATAGATCTCTTACGTGTAGGGACCAACTCCGTACGAGCTTTGAAACAAATTTCCCCCCAGAACATTTTAGAGCTACCACCAAAAGGTACTTTTGGAGAAATACTGCAGCTGGCAAACCTTTCTCCTCTCCTTCGCCAGACACGCTCACGACTATC
This sequence comes from Agelastica alni, assembly GCA_950111635.1. Classification (NCBI taxonomy): domain Eukaryota; kingdom Metazoa; phylum Arthropoda; class Insecta; order Coleoptera; family Chrysomelidae; genus Agelastica; species Agelastica alni. The sequence goes on from OX467711.1 coordinate 16,381,373, forward strand.
TGGAGATTTTAGGCTAACTCTAGTATCATCGAAAAACAGAACCCGTTTCCAATCATTGATCATTTTAATGTAATCTTGCAAAATTCAATCTCTGAACTTAGTGTTCTCTGTCAAGTAAAGGTTTTTTAGCAGGTTTTTTGTTATTTAATTCTGCATAATGTAGACGTCTTTTAACCGTTCGAGACGAAATCGCGATATCTTGAACATCTGTTTTAGCAAATTGCTGGTAACTCTCCTGTCTCTAAGGGCACGTTGTTTCAAAAAACGATCATTAATTTGATTAGTGCAACGTTTTCACCCTTGCCCTGGTGTTCGATAATACGAGCCTCTTTCATTATGTCGTCTCACCATGCGACTGATGTTGGAATAATGTCTTCCTAATAAACCTGCTACATATCGCATTGAATATCCTTCATCCAGGAGAGTCGATGCTTGCACTACCTCCTTCATCGTCAAATTTCCTTGGCGGTTCATTTTCCCTATTTGATTTACGGAAAAGTAGTAAGAATATGGCTGCTAAATGAATTTTTATAAAACTTTCATAGGTCATTAAAACACTATAAAATGAATATCCTGATAGAAATTTTTGCGCGGAAACGTTTGAAAAGTACTTTCTAAAAAAAAATGTGTGAAAAATTCATCATGGTTGCTACTTCAAGGGTAATTTTAATAACAAGTTTTTACCTCGATTAAACACTTAAAATTCCTCGTGCTTTTTTGCAACACAATTTACACATTATAATTCACCTATTTAACCCATTTTTTGCAATTATTTAACGAGATAAGAAATAATAGATCAAAAGAAATTATTCATTATTATTGCATTATTGATAGACAAAAACACTGGACTACTTTGACAAATGACAGGCTTTTTAAATCCGTGCTTGGAATTGCGACGTTCCCAGAGTGCGTGTATATCTTTTTTTATAAATTATAGATTCGTCTGTTAATCGATGATGAACATAAAAAATTAGCCTAACCTAACATAGAGGCCTAACCTAACACAAACAGTACCTTTTTTAACCAATTGAAACATTTACTTTTGTACGCGCACTTGTTCTCAACTTACTTGCTCATTAACTAAAAAAAACAGTCTTTTGTAAATTTATAAAGTAATCTATAAGATATAACTTCTTTTTCATTAACTGAGCCATAAAAATAATTTATCTAATATACCATTACTTCTGGTTTGAATCGGCAACGTCGTAATTCTAATTAAGAGATTAAGATGCTGTCATATGTCGAACAGGTTAATAGTTTATGTATCAATAACAATGATCAATTTCTTTGGAATTGTTGACGCTTATTCCGCTAAAAAATTGCCAAAAAATGTGTGAAATAGGTGAATTATAATGTGTAAATTGTTTTGCAAAAAGTACGAGGTATTTTAAGTGTTTGATCGAAGTAAAAACTTGTTATAAAAATTACCCTTGAAATAGCCACCATGATGAATTTTTTACACATTTTTTTTAGAAAGTACTTTAAAAACGTTTCCGCGCAAAAATTTCTATCAGGATATTCATTTTATAGTGTGTTTTAATGACCGATGAAAGTTTTATGAAAATTCATTTGGCAGCCATATTCTTGAATTAAACCTTGATTTACTCGCAAATGAACTTTCAAACATGCATGTTCTAAAAACAATCACAATATACAGCTTGTTTCTCACAGACACTTCGCTTTAATCGGCACTTTTTTTAAAAAATTTAAACACATTTTTAATCTAAAACGAAGTTTAATACGAATTATTGTCAAAACAATATAATGTGATACTAAAGTTAGCTTAAATAACAACTGTCACTGTCAAACAAGGTTCATGGCCTACTTGTGGTACAGTAATTTATCAATAAAATATGTTAATTTATTTTATTTATTTAATGTTAATTAATGCGTTAATTTTGTCCAGGAGTTCATAATGAAATTGGGATAAAAAAAGATTCATTTACTCTAGTGAAGATTGTTTTTTTTTTTAAATTTTTTATATATTTTTATTTTATTAATCCGTACGACAAAACGTAAAAAAAACCGACTTCAAAGACTTAGATGGTTTTCTCATGGATGCCATTATCAGAACTAGACCAGAAATGTGATAACACGGGAAGCACCAGCTTTCAAATAAAAAAAAAACATCAAAATCGGTTTACCCAGTCGAAAGTTCTGAGATAACAAACATAAAAAAAATACAGTCGAATTGAGAACCTCCTTCTTTTTTGTTGTCAGTTAAAAAGCATAGACGGAAGCTGGACTAAAAGTGCTGAGCATCTCGAGATGGTTTTCCAGCCAAATGAAGAAGAGGACATAATTGAGTGGGACAATATTAACCAAGAAGATACTGACATCAGAGCCAACTCTCTAAAAAAGGTAGCTACTGAAATTAAAAAGAGAGAAAAGAGAGATATAAATCCAAAGAAAGCATCAGAGTATGATCTGATATCCCGAGAGATCATTAAACAACTTTCTTTTAAGATATTTTATTATTTTGTTAAAAATAAACTTACCTAGTTTTAAAACATAAATACGTCTGCCATCTCTATCACAAGCAGATGGTATCATTACTGAAAAATTTGTGTTTATCAGTTCTTTTCGTTTATTCGGAGAATCTTTGGTATACCATTCCGGGTAATTTAACATATTTTGGTGGTATTCTTTCATCTGTAATGCAGAACAGTTAATAATCCCAATTAAATATTTTAATTTAACTACAATAAAATCTGGGATTGCCAGTTGATTTTCTTTACATTAAAGTATGTTTTTTATATTTGCAAATATTTTAATTCATAATTTAAAACTATCAATTTACTTCTATAATTTATTCATTAAAAACGATTAGTAAAATTGTCTCAGTATAAAATACGACTTTATTTTTTAAGTAAAACATTAACAATGAAATAATTGTAAAAAATATGTAAAAAAAGTAGGGTTTAAAATGGAATATTTTTACTTACCCTTGCAAAGGCTAAAGTAACATCAAAATCTGTACTGTATAGAAACCGTAATAAGTACTCATCATCTGTATTTATATTTTTGATATTTTGTATACCTTTAAAAAAATAATTTAATAAGAGTTTACATGACGAAACTCGGTGGCTTCCAATCTGATTGGTATGTAATTATTTTTTGTTTTTTAGCAGTAGTTTAAATTAAATTTAAAACCATCGAAAAATAAGGTAAAATTATTTTAAATGAAATAACTGAAAAAAAATTGTAAAAATAATTCATTAATAACAAAAAAATTTAATTTCTTTAAGAAAAATTAGTATTTCCTGTTTATTTGAAGCAGCAGAAGAAGAAATACCAACATTTTAAGAATTCATGCAAGTAATTGACCAATTATGGCAAAAAAGGCCCCGTCTGGATTGTAAATAAATAAATAAATGAATGAAAATTTAAAGTAAAAGTTCAAATTGTTCCCCATTGACCACTTAACAATAATTTAATCTGGTAACAAATTTGTCTTTAACATTTTGTAGCATATCGAGTGTTACGTACTGCATTTACTGCCTGATTCGTGCTTTTAGGTCACAGATAATCGGGTCTGTTAGTGTAGATGTTAGGTTTTCAATAACCTCCCTAAAAATAAGTCTAATGGGGTAAGATCGCGTGATCTAGCGGGCTATTTCACTGTTCCCCTTCTTTCGATCCATCGATCTGAAAATGTTCTGTTTTAAAACTGGGGCAAAGCTATAGCTAAAGCGGTCTAAAGTGTTGGCAATTTGAATATCAGGGAAATGTAAGTGAAATTTTTGTGTTAAAATATGGACCATTAACTGCATTTCTCACAATACCAGCCCATACGTTGATTTTTTGTGATTTTTGCGTATTGCATTTTAGCATCCAATTTGGATTTTAATTAGACCAAATATTTGATACTGGAGACTTTTCAGTATCTAAATCCCTAGATAATTCTCGCACTGTACAGTGTGGATCGTCTACTGCCGACAAAACGACATATTGTTGAATATTTGCATTAAGTGTAGGTCTTTCTTGATTTGGTACATCTCTAACGTGTCCTACTTATCTGTATTTTCTCTCTATTTTGCTTTTTATAGATTGAAAGATACGTTTACATTTTGGGTGCATTTCATAAAATAATGTGCATACCTCTTTTTGAGTCCGCATCCTATCGTCAACACCAATCATCAATAAAATTTCAATTCTCTCACTATCAGTTAGAGGCATTTTAACAAAACAATTTGTTAAGTACAATATGATAAATTATGTTAACAATACAGAATTGTACTTGGATATTTATGACAGTTTTTAACGTCAAATTAAAAAACAAATGGCAAGAAATACTTTCAAGCATTTTCGGTTTATTCTAGCGACTAGGATTACTTAAGTAAAAAAAAAACAATGTTAAAATAACAAACAATTTTGCGTTTTTGTCCATTATGTATCAATTTAAATCAACTTTGATAAATTTTTGAAATCAGCTCAACAATAGAATCCGTAAATTTGAACAATGTGGGGTGTTTCATTTAAAACCACTGGTGCTGATGTCATCACTCAAAGGTTATTTAACCTGTACGTTTATTTATTTTTTTTAAAAGAATGGCTGTCTAACTTATATATAAAACGATTGTTTAAAAGATTTGAAAGAGAGTACGCATGGATTAAAAATAAATGATTTGATCGTCAAATGCCTTCTTTACGATAAAGAAATGCTTAGATGGTTTGGACACCTAGAAAGTATGGATGACGGAAGATTGAAGAAACAAATTTATAAGGCGAGTGTGAATGGACAAGTCAGTAGAGGTCGACCTCGGCGAACATATTTTGATCAGATCAACATTGTTTTAAGAAAAGACCAGGTCAAGAGCACCAACAACCGACGAGCATGTATGAGAGCAATGATGAAAGTAGAGAAAGCAAAAGATGTGTGTATAAACCGTACCAAATGGAAGAAAGTGGTCTTCGCCTACCCCTACGGGAAAAAGGCGTAATGTATTTATGTATTTTTAAAAATACTGAAATAAAATCGAAAGTCCTTTCTCTGAATTTTTTCATACTACTGTTTATTGAGCTAATAATAAATTTATGGGGTACTTTATGTACGCACTGTATATATGTAGAATTAAATAAAGCTGTGCTTTGTTCGGTTATTATTTTAATTTCATTGAAAGAAAGTTAAATTAAGTAGATCATAAACATTTTTAAAATATTTTTTTTTATTGAAAAAAATTACTTCATTAACATGGAAATATATTAAAAACCAGCAAATAATGAATTATTTTTTTAGCCTAATCAGAGTATTTGTCTTAATATAATTACCTGCAATCCTCTTTCTTAATTTTTCAATAGATTCTATTTGGTCATCTGTTAACTTCTTAACATAATTTTTTGTACTATTCGACATTGTTCACTTAAGCATATATTTTGATAAATCTACACAGCGAAATTATATTTTATGATAATAAAGTTAGTTTGAATAGCACCAATAGTAAACTCAATTTGTTTCCTTAAAATTTTTGTAAACGTTTAGAAAGATAGCAGTGATCCACAGGTCAACTTGAAATTCGAATCACGTGGTTGTCAAACAAAAATAAAGAAACGTGTTTTTAAACGTTATTATAAATTCAATATAAAAGTAAACACGTAATGTTTCAAAAAAAATGTATTTTTTTAAAGCCCACGAACAAATTAAAAATTTATTACAATTTCTGCAGAGCTGTTTTTAAAAAATTAGAGGTTTTTAAAATTTTCTTTTACTGTACCTAACTAATTCATATTTTTTTATTTCGAAGAGACAGGTTTTTAATGGCTTTTTAGGTCAGTAAAAATTCATTTCTTAACAGCTTTCTCTTACCAGGATGAAGGACATTCTGTATGTAGTAGGTAGTAAAAGTAGTAGAAAATAATTAAATTGTTTTAATTTTTTACAGAATAACATTTTAAATCAAATATCATTCTCACACTAAAAAAAAAGTAAATGCAAATATGTAAGGTAAAAAGTGAATTTTTTTTACTGATTACTTTCCTGTTAATTTTATTTCCGATGTCGCAAGAAACATGTTTAAAACACGTGTCATATTTTGTTTACTTTTAGTGCGACTTAATAGCTAAATTCAATAAATAAACAAATTCTGCTAAAAATGTTATCAATAATAATTCTAAAAAAAAATCAGTAAGGTTAAAGTTGTTAATTCTTTTTAACATTTCGAAACAAGCGAAAGTTATTAGCAATCTCGTCGTTCCTATCGAAAAGTTGTTGATATATTTGGTCGTAGTTTACGTCTTTGTCTCCACCATATTCTTTTGGAAGAATACTTCTATCTATGTATTTATACAAGGACTCCAGATTATTAAAGTGAGGATGAAACTAAAAAAAAAGTATAAAACTTATTATTGATTATGAAACATCGCTAATAATTATGCTCCCATTTAAAATGTTTTTTTTATACCTACCTGAAAACACTATATTTACATGCCTGTTTAGGAAAAAAAACACGGAAAATAATACATCAAAGGACCGTGCCATAAAAGGACGGCAGAACTGTTACCGATGAACAGGAACCAGCTAAGACTGTATAATGGAGGCCTGGCCTGCAGGTTGTGCGGCGGGGATCCGGGGGCGGTGGAGCGCTTGCTGTGCTGCTGCGGTGCGCTGGGGGGAATGGGCGGTTCTTGGATGACTATATTGTTCCCACCCAGTACAGAACTTGTACAAACTTGTTCAAGGTACGAAGGTACTAGATTAGGTGCAGCGTGGTTCTAGGTCCCGAAAACTGCCTGTCTTTTTCGGACCAGTGCCTCGCGGCGGCGCAGTGTGTGTTTTGCTGTTTTTGGGTCCTCGCCGGGTGGTCTGCTGGTCGGGTCTCCATTGTACAATGATACAAAAACATATAGGCAAGATACAATGGGCCAACAGGCCCAAGTATCACCGGAGGCAATAGCCAGACGGACCTAAATAGGGGTGGAGTTTTAGTGAGTAGTCCTGACACAGTCAGTGGAGTCTCACAGTAGACCTTGAGCTTTCGGACTCATAACCTCTTCATAAGGGATTTTCTTCACCTCTGAAAAAAAAAATGCCTATTTAGCGCACCGAAAGTGGGCTTTTTCCGTGCGCCCGCACGGAAAATTTTACGGTGCTCTAGTGTCATCAGCTGCCTACCTGCATGTCAAAATAAAATAAAATGTTATTGACAGTTCTCTATAAATCACAAATTTTTCTATTTATTTTCTCAGCAACGGGGTAAATAAAGCTTGTTATTGACAATTTTTTGATATTTTTAGTGATATCCTAAAAATTTGTGGTTTTCAGGTAGATATAATGAAATCGTTCATTACACGTCCATAAAGGCTTTTTTCGTGCTTGCACGACTTGTCGCGTGCGCTCAGAGGAAGCCTATTTTCTCGACTCTTAATGAAATACACTATTACACAAACGAAGATGGTAAATATTATTCAGTAATGATACTCAAATAGAAAATAACATTAACCGATGTAATTTTAAATTCAAGAAAATTGGACCTTTTAAGGATGGTCACTCGAGTGGTGCGGCGCTCATTTACGCAGTGTATGAGCTGTCGGGATTGCAATTCTACAACCCAAAAAATGAATTCATAAAATCATATGAAAAATTCCATTTAAAGTATTATATTCTTTTTTGATTGAATACTTTAAAAATATTGTGTTATTTTACCCTCCTATATGATTGTAATGTCCAAAAATATTACTGAAATTTTCATAAAAAATCTGGCAACGATTGAGATAATTTGTTGCTTGTAATATTACTTTCTTAACTATTTTATTAACCTAAATATGATGCATATAAAAAAAGAAGGTTGCATTAAAATAAAATTTAAATATTTTATAAAAAATAACTGTTTAAAAAAAAATATTCTTACAATTGTTTTTTTTTATTGTTTAAAATTTCTATTTTATTTTTTTACAAGCCTTTACTATTGGTATATAATATGACAGCATTTTATACCAATCGTAAAGTCTTGAGGAAAAGTACAATATAAAGGATTTTATTAAATAAAAAAAACAATTTTAGGAAAACTGTAAGTAAAATGTATCTCATACTAGTTTTAACCCGCGGCTTTACTCGGTTTGATGTCCCGAAATAACTATTAAAGATCATGAAAAAAATAAATTATAATTAAAAAAAACTAAAAAACATGCTTTTAGAGTTAACCAAATTAAAAAATAAAAAATAATTTTTAACATAGGAATAAAATTACTGACGAGAAAATTAATGGCACTGTTCTACAAGCGTGTGATGCTTTCTTTCGTTTAAAAATGTCATACAAAGCACCCCACGCTTTTAGAACAGCTAATACTTATGCAGTCAACGCGATATTACGCGCAATAGACCTTCTGACTTCTAGCCAAGAACTTTGCGACTAAACCTCGTAATGAAAAGACCTGATCTTCTTCCTCTTCTAAATCCTGCTTGCACATCTCGTATTATCTTCTTAGTTTTATTCGCCACTCTTTAAATCAATATCTTTGCATATAGTTTGCTGACTATGCTGAGTAAGCTAATACCTCGGTAGTTCTTACAGTCCTGCTGCGAACCTTTTTCCTTGTAAAGCTGCACGATAACGGCCATGCACCAGTCGACTGGTACGCTACCATTCCTCCAACATAGGTTAAGGCGGTACAGCAGACTAGCTACAGCTACCAAGTTTTGTCCTGCCTTCAGCATATCAACTGTTATCCTGTCGTACCCAGCAGCTTTACCGAATTTCATACTGTTCAACGTTTCCAAAATATCTGTCGTACTAATTTTACTTTCATTGTAACTTTCATTTATGTCTCCGAATGATCTACAGACGGTCAGTATATTGTTCGGTATTAATTTATTTGAAATATATTGGTAATATTATCCACAGACCAAGCAATATTTACCATATTGCACAATAATAATAAAACTCTTTGAGTGGCATATTATACAGTTCAATATTCACTATTGTAGTGCAATATATTGAGCTTCTATGGGCAGCTTCAGTATCGAAATAAATCGAGTAAAAATTGGAATGATGAAGATTTAAGAAGAATAATTTGGCAGGCAAATTTTTACTTTTAAAATGTTTTTCGTTTGATAAGATTTAATGCCTTTGGTGTAGTCTTATGTGCAACTTGTACAAGTAAAAAAATGACAGCAAAATATTTGAATTCTTCTCTGTATGGACAAATTTAGGTAATCATTTTTTTATGTAAATTTTGCTTACCAACTTTTTTCTTTGTTCCGGTATGAAGGGCCACACAAAATTAATAACAATATCTATGGCCGTGGAATAATTAATAAGGTGGACGTGAATTTCCTTCACAGGCAAACTGTCGGTTCTTTTGTTTGCTTTACGAACCAAATTCGGCTTCAGCCATTTGAACAGATTCCAATTGTAGTCTTTTACGTCCATAACAACACAAACACCCTTAGACGCTATTTCTGGATGTTGGCTAAAGACGAATTCCATCCAACAGTCGTTCACTGCAATCATATCTGTGAAGTCGATTTCGTGTGAATTCAAATTTCCTAAAATTTTACAATATTTTTAACTTTACATATAAATACACTCTTTTTAAGCCGACTAGCTTATAAGTTCTAAATCTCAACCGGTAAAAAATTTAAGATATACAAAAAAAACATTTTTTAAAGCATTACAGATTGTCTTAAAATTTCTTGTTCACCACAAGTATTTGCTTGCTTCAAAAATGCAAGGCCCCATTCATTTTTTTCCCACCCTTCGCTCAATATTATGTTATATTTCAGGTAAATTTATTAAAATATTTTTATGTTACGGGTAAGCTAAAAGTATTTACAATGGTAAAAATGTAAGTATATAAATCAATTCATATTTACATTATCATTTTTTATTGTGAAAATAATTGTTCATTTGACAATTTTTATGGTAATTTTGACAACTTTAAGTTAGGGTAGTGACTCTGTATAAAAAAATTTTGTTTTGTAAACGGTTTTTAGATAATAAAAAGTGTTACTACCAATTTTTTGAAAATATATAGGACGTCCTTCTTTATCACAATCAGGCAGAATTAGACCAAATTTTAAGTCGAACACATCCTTTTTTTCCAAAGGAGAATATTTTGGATAAAATTCAGGTATTTCCGTCATCGTTTCATGATATAACACCATCTAAAATTTTAAATCAAATTAAAATTATTCCACACGTGTCAACAAAATTATAAATAGTTACTTGGTATTTATAAAAAATATAGTGGGTAAATCATTTCTTTGTTAATTTATGAATTTGTAACGTTTATAAACTTAATTTGTTTAAAATATAATTTATATCTATTATCGACGACTATTGCCTATTTTATACTATTGACAAAATGGAAACCATCTAACTTCTCGAAGGTATTTGAAATATTATTAGAACAAGTAGTTTATCGACATGTTAACAGCAGAATCTCAAGTTATCAACACGGCTTCATGAAGGGTCGTTCAACCGTTACCAATCTGGTTGCAGTTACTGAGCATATCGCAGAATCAATTGACAATAAAAACCAGACTGATGTTATTTACACAGACTTCTCGAAAGCCTTCGATAGACTAGATCACGGTATTCTTCTTAACAAACATATCATTTGGGCTGTTTAATTTCCTGGTGGAGCTGTTCCGTTCTTATTTACAGGCCCGTAAACAATTTTTTCAGATCAATGGATTCGATTTTATTACATATATAGCGTCATCAGGTCTTCCTCAAGGATCAATCCTGGGCCCGCTGTTGTTTAACATCTTTATAATTGATATTTTCGATGTTATTAATGTCAACTACTTACTATATGCTAATGATCTGAAACTTTACAGTACCATAAAATCTATTGATGATTGTGAACATTTGTTTTTAAACTTAAATCACGTAGTTGACTGATGCAAACGCAATAACTTGACACTTATTCCAGTTAAATGCAATTTAATTTCCTTTAGTCTTAAAAGAAACACTTACAAATACAATTATTTAATAAACAAAGTCACCATTCAACGACCTGAAACAATGACTGACCTTGGGGTTACATTTGATTCTTCACTCTCTTTTACCAATCACATTTATTCGATTATTGCTTCTGCAAACCGTTTGTATGGTTTCATTGTCAGAAACGCTCGTGACTTTGGAAGTGTCTCCACAAAAAAGATATTATAATATGCTTTCGTGAAATCTAAGCTGAAATATGCTTCTGTGGTGTGGAGTCTGTTTTATCAGTGTCATGTTGATCGCATCGAAGCAGTTCAAAGACAATTTTTAAAATTGCCAAGTTTCAAAGCTGATGCTATTCACCCTCCATTTTGTACGCCACAAGTTGATTTGTTACAGCGACACAATTTTTTTAGTTTAAAAAAGAGACGCGATTATTACTACGTAATCTTCGCATACAAGCTAGTGCATAATTTAATTGACTGCACAACACTACTAGAAAAGCTCTGTTTTCGTATTCCATGGATTAAATACAGAAATTCAGACACCTTTTATTTAAATGCATATCGAACTAATATTCTGAAGAATTCTTCTCTTTATACCACATGCAGCATAGTTAATAACATGAATTGTGATATAGACCTTTTTTTTGTACGCAGTCAGTCATTAAGTCTCATTTTTTTACTTAAATTCCTTAAATGTGTTTATAATTTTTATTGTAATTATGTATTATTAAAATTGTTAAAGCTGTTTTCCCCCTGCTCAGCAGTTGGGCTAAAAGCCCGTAAAGCAGTGTAAATAAATAAATAAATAATATTTTACAGTAAAATTTTCTTTACTTTATTTTTTTTTCTCAAATTATGATCTTTTGTTTAAAGTGTGGCCGCGGACGGCCCGCACTGCGACTGTTAGAAGGGGAAGGGATTATAGAAAGGAAATGATTGTGGACACGCTTTTTAAAAAGTTGTAGGTCATAGTTCTCTGGAAAAACTGATTTTGGAAGCTTATTCCATTCCGTAGCAGCCCTGTAAAAGATGGATTCTTGATGAAGATTGGTCCTTGTAGTGTCAATCTTGAGAGTAAATGTGTGAGACTGATCAGCGTGCCGAGTTCTTCGGCCGAATATGGCCAATGGTGGTACAAGAGTTTTTATTTCTCTGGAGCATCTGCCATGGAAATATCTGTAGAGCAATGACTGGTCTGCAACTCTTCTTCTATATTCTAGAGGGTGAAGGGTATCTGTGAGAGTTAAGCTGTTTATCAAGCGAATGGCTCTTTTCTGAATGGAATCTAGAAGACGAATAGAATGCCTTGGTGCTGAACCCCAAATATGCAAGCAATACTTCAGTAGAGGTCGGATTTGAGCCTTGTACGTCGTCAACAGTTGATCAGGAATAAAAAACTTTCTGGCTTTCCACAGAAAACCTAGCCTCTGGCTTGCCGACTTTGCGATGTTAGCAACATGGTCATGCCAAGACATATTATTGGACACCGTGACTCCCAAAATCGAGATGGAGGGACTTGGTTCAAGGGTATTTCCGGACATTGTGATGGGATAATTTAAGAAATTCACTTTCTTGGAAAACGTGGCACTTTGTGTTTTTTGGGCGTTGAACTGAACAAGATTGTTGGTTCTCCACTCGACGATTGCTTCAAGATCTCTATTGATGGAATCAACCTGTTCCTGCCTGAGTCTATTTGTATCATTCACCGAAAGTGATCGATAGGATGTGAAATTTGATACAAGTGTGCTATCGTCTGCGAAACTGTAAATGGGGTTCGTGGTGGTTTTCAAGAGGTCGTTGATGTGTAGAAAAAATAAGGTGGGCGACAGGATGGAACCCTAGTGGACCCCGGCATTAGTTTTAAACGCATCAGAAGAAATACCGTCAACTGCCACATGTAAGGAGCGATCTTGCATGAAGCTCAAGAGCCATTGGCGCAGTTTGGTTGGGAGACCGTAGGCAGATAATTTACTTAACAATGCCTGGTGCCAAACGCGGTCAAAGGCTTTAGATATATCCAAGGATATTGCACGGGATTCACCAAACTTTTTAATAGTGTTTGTCCAGAGCTGAGTGACATAAGCCAGCAAATCTCCAGTAGACCGAAGTTGTCGAAATTCATATTGTCTGTCATGAATTATCTCAAATTTCTCCAAATAAAAACTGTTGTTTTATTGCCAGTGTTTCGGATTTTATTAAATTTTTTATCAGGTACCAACTTTAACAGGGGAAAAACTACTTTTTAAGCGCTGATAAAGAATTTATAAAAATTTGGAATATTAGCAAAAAAGGATAGCTTTTACTTATTGCACCGATCCAAGTCTCAACTAACCTTATAAGTTAACTGTTATTGGATCACGAAACCGACGAGCACGTGTGAGAGCGCTGATAAAAGTAGAAGAAGCGAAACACGTTTACTATTTAAAAAAATTTAATAAAAACAAATTGGAAGAGTCATTAAAAAATGAATATTAAAATGTAAAAGAATGCCTTCCAGCTTGTAAATTGTTCTACTTACCCTGTCGAATGCCTTTTCTACATCGAAATCAGTGCTGTATAAAAACCGTTGTATATAATTATCACCGGTGTGAATATTTTCCAAATGTTTTACCTCTGAAAAAATGTTTTTCATTCATTATCGCAACAAATAAAAATTCTAATTGTATAAATGAGTAGTTTGCTTGTATAAACACATTTCTTTTAGTTATAAAATTCAAATAATAGTTAAAATTCATGTATTATTTTATTTAATTGCTTGTTGTAATTTGTTTTGCGACAATCGAAATTAATTTATATAACAAAAAAAAAACCTAAAACATCGCAATGCTGAATAAAAAGTATAAAAATAATTTTATATTGCTGACTCTGCTGATAACTAAATTTAAAAATAAAATATGAGTTGCGGTTTAGTTTATTCAAATTTAAAATAAACATTGCAAATGACTATTAGCAGATATGAAAATCGCATGGTGACATATCTAGGTTATAAGGTGGATGCCCTTACTCTATATTGTTGAAATATTTTCAGCAAAAAGGAGCAAAATGTCACATTACAGTAATTATATACGAACTATAGTTACGTTTTAGGATAAAAAATAAGAAATTAGTATGCATGCAACATAAAGATTTGTTAATTCTAAGTATTTCGAACATATGCAACATTAGCAAGAAACTTGCGACACATATTGCGAAAGTAGATGTCGGCGCTTGTGAAAACCAGCCCGACATTAAAATCCGAGAGGTCTTTCTTCATGTAGCTTCTCCATTATCGGAGGTTTGCTAACCTTATGGCAATCCTGACCTTGGAAGTTGCTGCTCTGAATAGATCTGCAGGAGACATGTTGAACCATTCTCGCAGATTCCGCAGCCAAGATATTCTTCTTCTTTCAATTGACCTTTGGCCCATAATCTTTAGCTGGATTATCAAGTGGAGTATCTCATATTTTAAACCTCGCATTATGTGACCCAGTTAGGTGATCTATCTTTTCTTTACTTCCTTCAACACTTCCAACTCTTTATTCATTTTGGTAAGCACTTCTGCGTTGGTTGTGTGTTTCACCTACGATATTCTGAGTATCCTTCTGTAAGTCCACATCTCAAATGCTTCTTTTTTTTTCGTACATTCTGTTAAGGGTCCAAGTTTCTTCTTCATTATACAGTACCGGGAATACAGAGCACTTTAGCATGCGTGTTTTAAGATCTAGGCTCAAGTCGCGGTTGCAAAGCATCTTCTTTATTTTGACAAAAGCTGCACGTGCTTTCTCTATACGGATCTTGGTTACGGAGCAATAATTAGCGGTGCAGGTGATGTTTGTACCCAGATAGTTATATCTTGTAACCCTCTCTAATTGTTCTCCGTCTACATAGAGGTGTTTTTGCGGAGCGTTTTTCTTTGATGTAATCATTTATTTGGTCTTTTTTGTGTTAAGTGTCTAGCCAAAATGTCGACTGGCAGTGACGACCCTGTTCAGCAGTTCTTGTAGGTCCCGCATATTTCCAGTAAGGATAGTATCGTCTGCATACCGCAAGTTATTTGTTGTCTTGCCATTTACTATGATGCCTCCCAACTCACATACATGGGCTCTGGTGAATATTTCTTCAGAGTAGTTGTTGAATAAAAGTGGCGGGAGGACACATCCCTGTCTAAATTCTTTAGGTATCTATAATAACAGATTTTTATATTCTTTGTAATGGATTTCACAGCAATTAAATTGAACTTGATTTCAGAGGTTAAATTTTCTATTTCCGTCGACATTTTTATACGTACAATGACGTTTAATGAATAAATAAAAAGAAAAATGACATGATCTGATCGACTCGATAAAATACATTGAAATTATTGTGATGAACCTCAGGTCATGATGCGTTTATACTAAAAAATATCGTATTACGTAATGCATAAAGCATTTGCAACATTTGCTAAAGGCCCGATTATACATAAGTGTCATAACATACTATTATATTCCTATTTTAAATAATAGTCACTACACTTTTTACTGAATTTTAGTTATACAATTAAATCGGCAGTTAAGAGTTGGGAAAATAAAATTTTTTTGTTTCTTTGGTAACTAAAATTTCTTAACTAAAGATTAATTTATTAAAAGGTACCTACTTAACTGAAAAGGTACTTTATTGAAAAAAAAAGTCTTACCCTTTAATTTGTTTCGTATTATATCTGTGCATTTCGCTACTTGGTCTTTGGAAATTTCCATTTTTATAATAATGTATTCCTAAAGTCGTCGTCACTTATTACCTGATTAGACAGTAAAAACAGACTAGGTATACATTTTAGTTTTGTATTTTCGGACGAGTTGATATGATAATTTTTTATTTGTTAAATTTTTAAAAAAAACTACGATGTATTTAAATTAACTGTCACCTTATTGTCACGCGCCACGGTGATTTTTATAATAAATGAAATGATATTTTTTTGGAGCTTTGAAGCAAACTTATATGAAAATTAATTAGGTTGGTCGGACTAGTATTAATATTATGAATAAAATTAAAGAAGATTTTAATTTTGTGACCACAGTCTATGAACATTTGTTATTCCAGACACAAACATGATAAAGCCTGCGAATTTTTTATTTTTAAAGTGTTAACTTTTAGGCAGTTTGTATGCGAGTAATTTTAAAGCGTCACGTTGACGTCAGCGTTACCGACAGATAGGTATTTTCGATGTAGCAGGTGACAGCGGCTGTCAGCAGTGGTCAAAGTAATATTAAAATAAAGTAAATAGGTTAGATTGTACTATTCTGTAGATTGGCGGCTTGTTTACGGAATATTCATTGTTATTGTATTTGTTTATTTTTGAGAATTTTATCTGTCAAAAAGACAGTGTAAATTTTGTTCGCGAAAACGTGTATACATTTTTGAAGATTTGACAGTCGATCCCTCTATCCCTGATTGATGTATAGAGTGACTGTGGTAGGGCGTTATTGAACGCTCCTTCTATATCTAGAACAGCTTCCAGCGCAATTTCCTTATGTTTAAGGGAATGGCTGATCTTTCCCAATAGATTGTTTAGTGCTAAATCCGTAGATTTGCCGGTTTGGTAGGCATATTGATGGGGGTTTAAGGGATGTTCCCTAAGTTTTCCCGCTCTGATATGATTATCAATATTTCTTTCCAGAGTTTTCATTAAGAATGAGGTGAGGCTAATCGGCCGGAAGGATTTAGGTAGGATATAGTTTAACCAAAAGAGGTAGAAAAATTTCGCTGCTCTTCTGAATGAGTGCAGGAAAACACCATCCTCCCCTGGAGACTTGTTTGGGGAGAAATAGTTCACCGCCCATTGTACTAATGCTGGGGTGACCACTTTTGAAACATTTGTCTAGTCCTCTCTTTTGGGTCGTGATGTCGGCCCATTGAAAGCGGAATTTGTTCCTGGTCCCTTAGAAGCAGACTGCCGGGAAAGTGGGTCTAAAAGAGAGTCTCTAACGTTTGCCTACCAGAGTCCTTAAAAGAGCCATCTGGACGTTTTATCGAGCCAATCTCATGCCCCGGATCTCTGGCGAGAGCCTTGTGGATTCTTGTGCTGGCAGGTTAATCTGATATACTCTGATAGAACCTCCTCCAGGATTCTCTTTTGGCTTTTCTTATTTCTTTGTTATAAGTCATTAGAGCTGTGCGATAGATTTCCCAGCAACCTGTTTCTTTAGCTTGATTGAAGACACGTCAAACTTCTTTTTTTTTTCTAAGCTTCTGCTTCACCAGGGTGTACCTCTATGGTCCCTTTTCTCCTTTAATGGGCAGTTTTCTTTATAGGCCGTTTAAAGGGCGGATGCGATATGTTCCTATTTCGGATCTATTTTGTATAGTGCTAGTACCGTTACCTAGGTGTCTCATTAAGGAAGTTTTTGATCTGTGAAAAATTGTATAGGCAAATTTTTGTTTCTTATTTTAGTTACAATAAGCCCATTGTATCGTTTTTAAACTATAATCAAATAATTAACAGTACAAATAACTTAAATATTGTTAAAATAGGTGATAATGATACAAAAAAGTAAATTGAATGCAGATACTATGTATATGGCTCAAAAAGGCATTTGACGATTAAATCATTTTTTTTAATCCAAACGCACTCTCTTTTAAATCTTTTAAACAATCGTCTATGTATAAGTTAAACAGCCATGGTAAAACCACACATCCCAGTCTCACACCTTTTTTGATGTTAAACCAGTCCGTGCAAGCTCCGTTTATTCTGACACAAGCAGTGAAATCCTCGTAAAGTGATTTCAGTGCTCGTATTAAACCGCTCACCCCATACATAGACAATGTCGACACAATTCACTCCTCACCACTCTGTCATGGGCCTTTTCCCAGTCTATAAAAGCGCAATAGACCTTTTGACTTTTAGTCAAGAATTATTCGACTATACCTCGTAATGAAAAGACCTGATCCATACATCTCCTTCCTCTTTTAAATCCTGCTTGCACATCCCATATCATCTTCTTATTTTTATTCCTTACTCTTTTAATCAATATATTTGCCTACAGTTTGCCGACTATGCTGGGTAAACTAATACCTTGGTAGTTCTTACAGTCCTACTGCGAACCTTTTCATTTGTAAAGCGGCACAATAACGGCCTTGCACCAGTCGACTGGTACGCTACCACTCCTCCAACATAGGTTAAAAGGGCGGTACAGCAGACTAGTTACCATGCTTTGTCCAGCCGTTAGCATTTCAACTGTTATCCTGTCGTACCCAGCAGCTTTACCTAATTTTATACTCTTCAACGCTTCCACAATTTCTGTCTACTAATTTCCCTTTTATTGCAACTTTCACTTATGTCTTCGAATAGTGCCTATAGATACTTGTGTATTTTTTTTCTTTATTTAGAATACTTAAATTTAATATTTTTAACTATCGGAACAACGACTCACCCTTTATTCTGTTTATCTCGTAACTCTGCGAATATAGATTAGGTATCAAGTGAGAGGGACGCGGTAAGGTCGCCATTTAGATAAAAACGCCTACGATTTGTCAACCCTGGTAGATCAGACCAGCGCCTAAGTTTTTTTCTTTAATGGTCTTGGCAGCACTTGTGGTGACTCCAAAAACTGGTTCTGGTCCTGTGAACGCAGATTCGACTTTCTGTTTTGCGAGGATGTCGGCTTTCTCGTTGACCTTCACCTCATGGTACTCAGGGACCCACAGCAGAGTCACTATGTTGTTTGCACCAAGGCACTTCAGGGATTCAATGCAATTTCATACACATTTAGAATTTATCTTGTTGAAGCTCAGTGCTTTTAGAGAAGCATGGCTGTCTTGCGACTGTATGCTTGGTATGATTCCTTACAATGTTTTTAACCGTATCGTACTAAACATTTTTTTACTATTCAATTATTCTGAAAATAATACTGTCATGATTTTCTTATTGTTTACGTCCTAATAATAATAAGTGACAGTTATAAAATGGTTCATTTAAAAAACTGCGAGAATCAGCACATAATATTAATTTGTCGTCCATGCGTCAATATTTTATTCCTCGATCCAGGAACACTGACATAATAGAATTTGTATAACGTAGCTAGCAACAAGAGCTAGTTTCATTCTATTTAACGTGAGATGCTTGTTTAAAATTTAAGTAAGAACAGATTAGATTCGGAGAAAATATGTTTTTTTTTCTTCATTATTTTATCATAAATCTTAATATAATAAATATTGGACTCATCGTTTCATCGGTTTATTACTTTACTTAATGAAATTATGTTGTACATTATGTTTGTTTACACACACTGCTCATGGTATTATCTCTACACTTTGTTTATAATCATTTTGAGCATGTTCCTCCAAATTAAGCATTATGCTACTGAACTAACTTAAAAACCCCCTGACATAGAAGATGATATCTTTCCGTTGTCAGTGATACCGTCTGACAGTTATTGACAGAGCTTTGGTTGGTATGGAACAACTTTGTCAACCACCTGTATATCAGTTGCATTTTGTTTAAACTAGTATTTTTTATGTTTTAACCTTTTTTTACGTTTCGAATTTTCTACCTATCAGCCTGAATAAACATAAACCTTTCTCAGCGAGTTTATAATATCGTTAAAATATCACATTCTCCAATATTCCTCGAACACACACTGGGACTAGATAGTTCGCTATCATATAACATTCGAAGAATGCCGCCTTAGTGGTGGATAAAAAACTAGGACACATTATTAGTGGTGCCTTCAGATAAGTCAAATACTTGAAAATCTTGCATGAAATGAGTTTCATGCTGTAAGCTATTCCTGTGACGTTACATGTACAGCCCCCTTAATTAATATTTACAATAATTGGTTTATTTTATATCTGCAGCAGTCCTTTAAACCACCCTTAAAAAATATTATTGATATTTCTGAATGCTCTTTAAATGTAAAAGCGTACTTCCTACCTCTAGGTTTACTGATTATTATTATTTAACTATTTCTCCCTGTATACTACTATATGTGTCTAGTGGTTTTTTCAAAGTGTCAGTAATTTATGAGAGTCTTATTCTTTAAGTGGTCTGTCATTTTTATCAGCGTGGTTCTGATTTTCACTGGCCAAAATATTAGTAACGCATCAACGCCTTCATTATTATATTTAGCAGCTTGGAGAGTTAGTAGTAAAAACTTTTTTTACACAGACACTGTCATACTAAACGTTGCCTTTAACCTATTCATTAAAAATCATAATAACAATTTCAAGTAAATATGATATAGTTGTAGCAAGATGGAGCACCGCCACATTACCTTATTAGTGTCCGGCATTCATCGATCTAATATTTCTAAACCGGTGGAGAGGGAGGCAAGGAGGCAATTTTATTTTTTAAATTTTTGGTTTTAATAATGAAAATTTAAAATCAAGAAAATATGAATTAAATCAATGTAATGCCCCCAAAAGAGTATTAAGCTTTTTAAAAAATTATAAAATGGAAATGTAATTTATTTTTTAATCCCCAAATCGTTTCTGTTGTACTCGTATGTTGCAATATTATTTAATTTATTAATTTTTCAATTTAATGTGATTAAAAATTCTTTGTTATATTTTGTGCTTTACGTATGTACCTACATTTTACTTACTCACGTCTATATAGTCACGCCTAGACAGAGACCACTTGTTTTTATTTGCTGCGGTACTTACACACATATTTTGCTTCTTCTTCTTTCATCAGCGCTTTCAGGCTTGTCCATTCGCACACTCGCCTTATAAATCGTTATTCTTCTTTCATCATTTCTCCTACGCGTCCAAACTCTCTAAACATTCCTTTATCTAACTTTGTTACCATATCTTTTACACCTCAGCGTTTCCTTATCTCACTATTCTTCACTTATCACTCCGGCTATACTTCTTAGACTACTCATCTCCGCAGCATTAATCCTATTTTCATGCTTCTTCTGCCAAAACCAACATTTACTACCATACATAAGTGTAGGAACCAGCACTCTCCTATGCACAGCCAGACGTGCTTTTTTTGACACCTTCTGGCGGCTCAGAAAGTTATGCATCCTCATTTATTCGTTTCCCTGCCAACACCCTTCGCCTGATATCACAATTATACTTTCCCTCGTAAACTTTAAACGCAAGTTTACAAATTTTTTTAAATATCCTGTATAATTAACAAATTTTAATCAACAATAATATCTATAAATAAAAATGTTGAGTGCAATAAAGTGTAAATTTGCCAATAAACATATTTTATTATCAAGCAGGTAATTTGACCTCCAGTAAAATGTTGTTTTATTTTTAAAAAAATGTATATTTAAAATGTTTTGACGCAAAATTTTCCTGGTTTAAAAATTAAAATCGGTCTTTCTTCTCTATCACAATCTGGTAGCAAATTACTAATTCTACTTTTCGCAAGAGATTTTCTATCTAGTGGACCAGTCAAAGAAAAAATTGCGGACAGGCAAAAATTTGCATGTGAAATCCTTAGATCTTCAATAAAACAAACATTTTAAAAGTTGATTAAAACTTGCAAAACATTGTCGCAAATTTTTTGTATTAAGTAATAATTATTTATTTTAACTATAAATCCGAAGTAAAGTCGACCTTCACCCATCTGTTTAATGAATAAAAATTATTTTAAAAGTAATTTAGTTTGTTAAAAATTATAAAAAAATGGGTTGCCTGAAAAAATCCTGGCCAGGCTATAATTAATAAAAATTCAAATTTTTTTTAATTTTTACCGATGATATAGGGTTGCCTGCAGAAAGTCTGTCCTGAATGATGGTTGTCGAATTTTAAAAAATAAAATTTTAATGCGACTGTGAACGTGCGACAAAGAGGTCCGAGACAAATATCTCGTGCGATAGACGAAGACACAGAGTTGCAGCTGATAATAGCTGATAATCAATCTACCGAAATTAATAATCAAAATTGTACTTCAGATGAATCAGACATAAAATAATAATTATGAATTAAAAGTTCCTTTTTATTAATGTCATATTTATATTTATGGTGTAGCATAATAAAATATTTGTACTAAACAAAATATCCTTAGCGTAGGTTTTTTTAATTTGAAATTTTCGACGGTTTATTTTGTTCATTTTTATTTACTTTTTTGAAAAAAGATAAAAATTCCAAACAAGTATACATCGCTTTCTAGCTTTTATTCATGACAATATTTGTACACTCTAACGCAGCATTTATAATTAAATATATATTTATAATATTTTCAAATTATTATATAATCTAACATATATCAATTTTTAAATTATTATATATTTTATATTACTTTCGACGTATAGTTGCTCCAAAATATTGTTGTTTACTAGTCTATAGCTATCATTCTCTATTGCAAGAACTACTAACATGCGCACTCTTTTATATCCTGCGGTCGCGCCGCGCGCAGCTACAACTCTGTGTCTTTATTTTTTTAAAATTCGACAACCATTATTAAGGACAGACTTTTTGCGGGCAACCCTATATCATTGTGTTAGCAATAAAACAGGCTTATTTTTATGTTTAATTTATAGATTAATTAAGTAGGTGAAAATAACTAGGACCAAAATACCTGTTTATACCTGGCAATCCAATAGTTGGACCGGGAAAAATATAGGCAACCCTACGTTTGCATATTCTATAGGCGGTTGTTTTAAAAATTTTTCGTTAAACTCATCGGTAGAAATAAAAAAAGTGATTTTTAAATTTTTAATTAATTATAGCCTGGCCAGGATTTTTTCAGGCAACCCATTTTTATAATAATTTTTTACGTACTATATTATTTTTTTATCCATTAAAGAGATGGGCGAAGGTCGACTTTCCTTCGGATCCTTTACTATTACAATTGTTTTGTTCTTTAAAATTACTGTTAAAAAAATGATTACTTGGCCAAAATTATTGTATGGTGTGTGCATAATTTTTTATAAAAATTATTTACAATAACAAATTACTTACCTTTAATTGTTTTTTAAAATTCGCAATTTTATCATTTTATTATTTTCTTCCAAACTTTTTACAATTTCACTGGATTCATTAGACATGTTTTTAACATACAAAACAGTTAATTTTCACAAAATGTAAATGCATAAAAAACACGTTTTTTCAATAAATCCGTTATACAAATACTACATTTTTCCACCATTAAAATAATTGATTGAAAAACAAAATTACTCGATAACGTAATAGCAGCAGAGTTTTTAAAAAACTAATACGTTTTAAAAGGCCATAGATAGTACACTTTTTCATAAATTTTAAACGTGTCTAATGTTTTAACTGCTTAATGGCTATTTAAAAAATACGTATTAAAATACATATTATTACAAAACATATTCCATATTTACTTTTATAATTTAAGAATAAAATATTTTGTACATGGTTAATGATAAATTGTAGTTATTGAGAGGGAATTTAAATATCTATTGATTTTTGGTAAGTTTAAATCACACAAATTGCTGTAATGAATTAATTTTAATAATTTAAAATAAATTATGGTGTAAATAGGTCACTAGTAGCTAAAGTTTTGGTGTTGGTGTGATACTAGTAGCGTGTGTTGCCTCCTTTACTTCGGATCACACCATGCTTCTAATTAAATTTTAAATAAAATCTTAAAAAATTTGTTCCCATGCTATGATAACTGCAGGTTTGTAGGTGCAGGTATTTGACGTTTAAAATTTGTCTTGAGGTGATCTCATAAATGCTACATCGAATTCAGATCTGGGCTTTTTGCTGGCTACTACATATTTATATACCAACTTGATTAAGATAATTAAGTACTTTCCCAACTGTAAGGTCAAGGTCTTTTGTAAACAAAAAATTGGGTTCCAAAAAAGGACCAAAAGGCATCCCATGTTCTATTACAATATTCTCGAGATAGTAATTAACATTTTTAGATCTTGTACGGACAGAAAATAATTCTGTGTAAGCGTCAAAGCATATACCACCCCAGCACATAACAGAGTGAAAGAAGTTGCAAGGAGCAAACCTCTCTCTCTCTCGCCAGACCCGTTCACGACCATTTGAATGTTTTAGGCTAACCCTAGTTTCATCTGTGAATAAAACTTTTTTCCAATTCTCCACACACCAATTCTGATTATTTCAAACAAAAGGTAACCTGGCAACTCGGTTCTCTCTGTTAAGCAAGCGTGCAGTCTACTACTATTTTATCCAGCTTCTAGTTTCTGATCACAGAACTAGTGACAGTCCTGTCTTTTAAATCGAATTGTCTAATAAAACGTTCATCTCGGTCGTTTTCCAGGCCCTCATCCCTTATCACTCATCCAATAAAAATGAGGCCTGCACTATTTCTTGTTCAGTTAAATTCCTGGCTTGATTCATTTTTTCAATTTTTCGGGGTCAAACATTAAACAGTCTACCACAAAAAAGTATTACTTTTAAAAAAAGGAACAAGTATAAGCTTACTTTTAACGAAAATCTATCGCAAGTACTGTACAAAACTGTTTATCTTTTAATAAATTCTTTTAAACGCATTGTTTTAATAGCTGTCATTAACATCGAGACAAAATATGCGTAGCCCACAGCATACATTAAAGGTTACAGCAATGCCGACCAATGTCGACCAATGCGAAACAATCTGCGCCTGATCCATGTTTGGTTTGGCCTGTTTCTCGCGTTTTGTTTAGCGATTGCCATGCTGTTAATGTCAATTACTTTTTATGTTTTGAATTGCGATATTTTATTATAATTTGGCGATTTAACCTTTTTGTTTGTGCAACAAACATAAGAATTAATTACTATTTATTTGTAGAGCAAACATGGTAAAGTAAATTATATCTTATAAGAATGAAAATTTTTTTAACCTCGAATTTATTTTTAGCGATAAATTGGGGTCTTTTCTAATACGTCACCGGATTTTCAAACTTTTTTTATTCGTACTGCCTTAATTAATACCGATTATTATTAGCCTAACCTAGCCTAACGCCCTAATCTAACACCAACAGTACCTGGTGAAAAACTTTGAAAATGCGGTGACGTATTAGAAAAGACCCATAAATTGGTTTGTCATGCTTTCGAGTGTATAGACTAAAAATCGACATATTAAAAATATAGACCACGAAAATGTTGAAGAAAACAGGAGCCATGCGCAGATTGTTTGACACTGGATTGGTTGGCATGACTGTAACCTTTAATGTATGCTATAGCCCACTATTCAAATACTCGAGAAACTTCAAAAACGGACGTTTAATTTTTTGGATAATTTCATATTGTTGCGGTTATTTTGTTTTTTAAAAAAAATATAAAAGTTATTGAACTTTTAATTTGTTTTTGTAACCTTAATTATTTACATTTACTAAAAGCATTATTTCCTAGAACTACTGTTATAAATTAAAATACAAAATAAAAACTCATTGGTATTGACCTTGAGGTCGATAGCCTCATAGTAATTTGTAAAATTGTTTTTGATTAAATTTAACCAAGAGACAAGGCAAATATAATTATAAAGGACTTTAACTCAAAACAAAAAAAAAGATATCTAAGGATCTGGTTGGCCCTTTCAGGTTGTGAGCCCGAAATGAAAGAGAAGATCGGCTCAGATCAAAGTCAGCAATACCTGGTTTCGACCTGGAGAGCCCCAGCAGACCAACATAATCATATATTTCTAAATCAAATAGAATTCATATTAATCAATTAAATATTTGGCTTATCTGTTATCAAAGCATGCACAAAAAGTAGTTTTTATTAAACTTTTAGGTGTGCAAAGTTAAAAAAAAATTAAAACGCTTAAAATATTACCAAAAAATGATTTTAATTTTCCAATTTTTACCAGCAGTATCTCATAAGTGTTTATGTTCGTACCTTATTTTTCAGCATACATATGTCAAAGGCTATCATCACCAGTAAAGCGTTGTAATACTCTGATGTTAGCGTAGTAATATTTTGTTAATAGATTTTATTTACCCTCATTTTTTAACAGTACTAAATATATTATTAGAAAAAATTGATTAAGTTAAATATTTTAAACTACTGGTTGATTATTTAATTTTGGGAATTCTTCTTGTTAATTGATAATTCCTGGTTATTTCATCGTGTCCGTCAAAAAAACTTTTATAAATGCGTTCGTATTGTATTTCCTTGTAACCACCGTACTCCTTCGGTAAATATTTTGGGTCAATGTATTGATGCAAAGATTGCCAGTTCGAGAAATGAAACTTTACCTAGTAAAAAATGCGTGTTATAAATGTAACTTTCGTGTTTATAAAAAAAAACTTACGTTTTTTTTGCTAGATTCCGGCAACAAGGGCCACGCTATGGTTTTGGAAAATTTAATTATTATTGATTTGTTTACTACGTGTAAAACGAAATCTTTAAACGGTAGATTTGCTATTTTGTTTATGCCCTTTTTAATATTATCGATGTTTAACCATTTAATAAATCCATAGCTGTGATTTTTAACATCAAGTATATAACATAATCCTTTTCCCGCGATTTCTGGATTCCTGCAAAGAATATATTCAAACCAATTGTCATCTAATTCTGCTATTTTTGCAAAGGTAGTTGCACTGCAATCTATATTACCTGCAAATTAAAAAAATTGTCGATCGTCCATTATTATATTAAATGATAAAACACACATTTTCAATTTTGGATATTTTAAATTTCAATTATAAAATTATCTTTTTTTAGCAAAATTTAAAAAGAGTATTTAAAAAAAAATGTACGTCTTTATTTAGGTGTATACAGAGTACGACATTATTTAACAGACCATAACAATGTAATTATAACCGCGAATGCAATGCATACCAATGAACAAGAAGGAACGAAACTATATTTCACGGAATAAGAGAAAAATTATACACTTTCATGTAAATGTTAAGCACTACCAATTTACAAATATAAGTACTAACTTATATGACAGTATTGGCTAATCTTTAGTTTAAATAGATTGGAGTATACGAACGTTTAATTCATTAGGTAGATTTCTGTTGCGTTTTGGTGTTTTAAAATTTCTCTTTGGTATTTTTTATTTTTAATTCTGTTAACACCTGTTATTGACAATTTTATTTTGCGAGATGTATACATACATACAGGATGTTTCAAAAAAAGGTGACCCCGTTTTTAGGATAGGTAGAAAAATAAAAAATAATTGGGGTTTGCTTAGTAAAAAATTTTCGTAACGCCATCTGTATTCAAGATAAGAAAAATGAAGAAAAAAAAATTGTCGACGCAACGGCAAGCAAACAGGGAGGAAATCTAAAAAATGGATGAAGAAGTTGTAGGATAATGTAGGTGCCTGCCTCTGCTCAATATCGCTGTAGGCCGTCAGTTTTTTTGGCTTTACCGCTGTGAATTTCGTTGATAAAGTAAATTAAACAGTCACACTTTTTTGTTTGATAATCTATTGTAAATTATACAAGAGCTTACAGTTTAAAAACCTCCTGTCTCTTTAAAATATTTTCACTGGTTAAAGGATATTAAATTAATTGATTTTATTTAATTATATTGAATTTTATTACGTGGATTTTTAAAGCTAACTTGCTTGTTCTTTCTGCGAAAACAAAGGACTAAGTCACCAAACGGAAGTGGTCAAGAATAGTTAAGTAATAGCAGCTGTCTTATTGGTTTTGCTTGTGACTTTTTTGTATAATTGGTTGCCTATAGCTAGCGCCTAATCTAAGAAAACCAAGTGAATAATTAGTTGCCTATAGCACGCGTCTATCGGCTGTAATAATGAGGTTTTTAAATCAAGGAATGGATTAAAGAACATTCTACAGTTGAAAAATACGGAATTTTTAACAAAAATAATACACATTTATTACGATTTTGCGAAAATACTGAAAACATTGTTACAAAATTTTATAGGAATATGTTTTAGAAGCTGATACATCCCATGAATTTGTTTTTATATTTTACTTTCATAAAGGGCGCTAGTTACACGGTTCGTACCAAGTAGTATTGAAAATAACGTTTATTAATCAAAAGTTTAAGTAAACTTAAACATCATTTAATTCTACAACAAAAAAGTACTCTTGGTAACACTCGATACAGTACCATTTTCGAAATATTTTGATTTGAAAATTATAAAGTAATAACCAAATTTTTTTCTTCATCGCCCTTTATCTTGAATACGGATGGCATTACGAACATTTTTTACAAAGCAAACCCCAATTATTTTTTAGTTTTCTACCTATCCTAGAGACGGGGTCACCTTTTTTTGAAACATCATTACTTTATACCAGCATCGGTTATTACTTCATAATTTTCAAATTAAAATATTCCGAAAACGGTACACAGTTTTACCATAAGTACCTTTTTGGTGTAAAATTATATGATGTTTAAGTTTACTTAAAATTTTAACCTTAAAAAAGTTATGTTTAACACTTTTTGTTATGAACCGTGTAAGTAGCGACCTGTATGAGAGTCAAATATAAATGGGATGTTAGCTTCTAAAACATATTCGTATAAAATTTTATTACAATGTTTCCAGTAGTTTCGGCAAAATCGTAATAAATGTGCATACATTTTCTTTCTTCAACGCGCTTTATCTTGAATACGGATGGCGTTTCGAAATCTTTTTAAAAAGCAAACCCCAATTATTTTTCAGTTTTATACCTATCCTAAAGACCTTTTTTTAAAACACTGTAGAGATTCCAAATACTTATGGTCGGTAAAATTATAT
Organism: Agelastica alni; assembly: GCA_950111635.1. Classification (NCBI taxonomy): domain Eukaryota; kingdom Metazoa; phylum Arthropoda; class Insecta; order Coleoptera; family Chrysomelidae; genus Agelastica; species Agelastica alni. The sequence continues at coordinate 16,409,815 of OX467711.1, forward strand.
CGTACTCTGTAAACCGGCGTATAATAAATACTTTTAGGTGTCGGAGACAATTGAAAATTTAAATTTTAGTTATTGTTGTAGTGAAATAGCGGAAAAAATAAAAAAATTTAAGTAGTAGGGTACTTATTAAAGAACGTTTGTGGAGCAGGAGAAAGAATTCTTGTTAATCCGTTTTTTCTATCTATCGTTTCGGCTTGCTAGGGACCACGAAGATTTTTTATCTTTCTCCTGACTGATTTTACTCCCGACTGATTTTTTCTCCTCTGCCAGTAGGTCTTCATTTTAATAAAGTGAGCATGCTTCCTCTCTTGTGTCCACTTGTCAACAGGACGTGGAGCTGGGATAGTGAGTAGGGAATAAGGTTCTGGGTCGTTTTAACCTTTTCTCTGATACCATGTTTATCTTGAATGTCTCCAATTGAAATTTCGGCTTCCTGCAAATCCTTTTTAACCTGAATTGCTCATTTTAAATAGGATGATGTACTTGAAATTGATAAAGAAATGCGACGGGAACGTCTTTGGGTGTCCATACGTTCAAAGAAAATTTTTCTTCGCTTCCTCATGCTGGTAACAATATCTTCAGAATGTACATATAACTCGTGGTTGTGTCGGTGGCGGAACTCTTTATTTTCTTAGATAGGCCTAAGATTTTCCTTAACATTTTCCTGTCTTTTATTTCAAGTTTTCGTAGTGGCCCTTTCTTTAACATATTTAAACATTCTGATGCATGTAAGGCTGAAGGACTAATAACGGTGAATTTTAGGTTTAACGAGAAGCTTTTGCTTTTCTTTTCAAGGATAAAACTCAACTTCTAGTTTGGAGCACCTACTTTCGATTGCTGCATTTTCTGAACCATCAGGTGTATTTATCTTTAGGTATTTACACTTTTTAAATTCATTTATATTAATAATTAGTATTTACTGTGAGCTTTGGGTTTTTTACAGGGACATAATTTTAAGATAAAATTATTGCTTTAGAACAGCCACCAATAAATTGTTTTGAAAATACTTACTGCTATGAATAAAAAAATTATTCCTTTTAAATTTTTTACTACAATGGATATTTCAGTGAAAAACTTACCCGGTTTAAAAATATAAATTGGCCTGCCTGCTCTATCACAATCTGGTAGCAAAATACCAATTTTTCTCTCCACCAGCGATTTTCTGTCAAGTGGACCAGTCACAGGATAAAATTCTGGACAGGTAACAATTTGATTGTGATATTCTTTAATCTTAAAAAAAAATTTTACTGTGAGAAGCACTGCCATTGCAACGTTGAATTTAATAAAAATATTGTTTAATACTTACCCTTAAGAAAGCCTCATTTTCGTCAAAATTGGCACTGTACAAGAATCTTAAAAGGTATGACTCCGTTATACAGATACCCTCGAAAATATCTAAATCTGAAAAAATTTTATTGTCAGATTCGATCTCACGAAACAATAGCATAAAATAATTTAAAAAAATAATAATATTGTTTAAAATGTTAATCCAAATGTTATAAGTATTCTACTTATCGCAAAAAATGAAAAAAAATTAAATTTTTTTTTATTGTTTATTAAAAATATTATTTAAAATTTTAAAGTAGCTCACCATTCATTTGTTTCTTTAATTTAGCAATACCCAACCTTTTGCTATGTTCGTCAAACTTTTCTGAAGTTTCATCGACATCAGGCATCATTTTTGTATCACACGATACAGCCACTTGAATAAATTTTAAAATACTAGATATGCAATATATAAAATATATATTTATATAAAAAATGCATGCAAACAAAACATTTTTACAAGTCGATTGGGTGATAAAACCAGTTAGTGTTAATCAAATTTTATACAAGTTTTTATTTATTAGTTGAAATTAATTTGTTTTGCCATTTATAATACAAACTTTTTTTTTTTTATTTAATATCATCTGAATGAGTTATTTATCTTAAAATTGTTTCGATTATTATACAGGGTGTAACAAGAAGGTAAGTCAAAAATTGAACCACATACTCTGGGGTCAAAAATAACTCGATTGAATATAACTTACCTTAATACAAATGTGCACACAAAAAAGTTACAGCGCTTCTTCTTCTTCTTCAACTGCCATCTCCTCTTAAAAGGTTGGATATCATCATAGCTATTCTTACTCTTGATGCTGCAGCTCTAAACAACTCAATGGAACTACAGTTATAACATTTTCTCAGGTTATTTAACCAGAAATTGCGTATTCTTCCTCTGCTTCTTTTTCACTGTATCTTTTTCTGCATAATATTCCCTTATCACGTGGCCTAGATATTGTAGCTTTCTCATTTTAATTGTGTTCAATATTTCCTTTTTCTTTCTCATGCTTTCCAGTACCTCCTCATTTGTTACCATGTCTACAGCCCTTGGAAAGTACTAAATGAAAATCGATTTTTTTCAATATTTCATAAACTGTAAAACATTTTGTAATGAAAATAAATACATGGCTTTCTTATCTTATAAGTATCTTTTTCATATAAAACTACGAAATCCGTACAGCGCATAAAAATGTTAGGTGGGTTTTTAACTCCTAAAATCCACCAAACTTTTCTATGCGTTATAATTAAAATAGTATTGTGACACCATTGGTTTTATACATCATTTTTGAATTTTTTTTACTTATAGCACTTTTTCGAAAAGCCATTTTTTATAGACCTCTTTTTCATTATCTTTTAAAAAATATGAGTAACAAAAGGTAAGTTATAAAGTTAAGGTATAAAAAATATGTAGAACTGTATTTACTATAATAAATGTTCAAAATGTCCTTTATTTTTCTGAATACACGTTTGGCAACGTTTTAAAAAGAAAACCGAATTTTTTGAAAAATAACTGGCTTTTGACGAATCGATTTGCACTTTTAATGATTCGTCGATTATTTCAACACAATACACGTCCTCTTTTATAAACCCCAGAAGCAAAAGTCAAAAGGGTTAAGATCTGGACTTTTTGCTGGCCAAAAAATAGGTGCATCAGGGCCCCTTCCAATCCAAAGTCCAGGGTACAGACCAAAAAGTTATTCGCTAACTTCGTTATCGAAATGCGCTCGAGCTCCATCTTGTAACTACCACATATTTTGCCTTATTCCTAAATTTACCTCTTCCAAGTACTCTGGTAAATCATTTTGTAAAAACTGCAAGTAATTTGCACCATTTAAATAATTTGAAAGAAATACTGCTCCTATTAAATTATTATTAATAATGCCTGCCCAAACATTGACTTTAAAAAACCTTTGGGGATGAGTCGCTTTTTTTGCGTGAGAATTTTCTTCGGACCATAAGTATGCGTTATGGTGATTCGTAATGCCATTTCTATTAAACGGAGCTTCATCGGGAAACAAAATATGATTAATGAAATCGATATTTCGATTGTTTTCCGTTAAAAACCAGTCACAAAATCCCACTCTTTTAGAATAATCTTTATATAGTAATTCTTGAACGATTGTTAAGTGATACGGATTAAGCTGCTATTTCTTCAGTCTTCTGCAAACCATCATGTTACCAACATCTACTTGAGCAGCTATCACCCTTGTACGGCTTCCAGCGTTTTCTTTGACTATTTTTAAAATCTTATCATCGTTTGTATGCATTTTTGGACGACCACCATTACCAGCAAGTTGCGGTCGCAAAGTACCCGTCTTCCGTAAACGACGATCAATGGAAAGAAAAAATCTTCTGTCTGGTGTATTCCTATTGGGATATTCTTCCGCATAACGCCTTGCAGCTGCTGCACTATTCTATTGGCATGCACCTGTGATTACTAGAATTGCAGATCATTATCTGAAACCTTGTTTTAGCCTAATCAAACTTACCCAGAATTAAATGTATATCCGCCATTTCTGCAAACGTGTAAACCATTGTAACAGAAAGTTTAATTATTTTTAACACTTTTAAATTACATAATAATCGAAAGCTTCAATTGACAGTATGTTATTGTTAAAGCAACTGTTTGTAATTTATCTGTAGAAGCTACAAGTGTTGAACAGCCAACTAAAAAATTTGGTGAATGACTTTTCAAAAAAGTGGCAAAAAAATTCAAAAATTGTTTTATTGAATCAATGGTGTTACAATACTAATTTAATCGTAACGCATAGAAAAGTTTGGGGGGTTTTAGTGGTTCAAAGCCCCCGTAAAATTTTTATGGGCTTTACAGTTTTTGTGGTTTTATATGAAAAAGATGCTCTTACGATAATAAAGCCATATATCTATTTTCATTGCAAAATGTTAAACATAAAATATTGAAAAAAATCGATCTTTATTTTGTATTTTCCAAGAACTGTAACTTTTTTGTGTGGACATTTGTATTAAGGTAAGTCCAATCAAGTTATTTTTGACCCCAGCATATTTTTTTTGTAACACCCTGTATTATTATTGGCATTTTGTTGTTTTGAATTAATAAACCATTCGATCTCAAAGAGTTGCGAAAGGTACAAGTTTAAAATAAAAAAAAAATAGTTTTTTTGGCACCTTTTTTACACATTAAAAAATGTGTCAGATGTATGAGGAGCAAAAATTTAAAAGAAATTTTCTCCATCTTTGCTGTTTTGCATAAAATAAAGCTTTTTACTAACCAATAAACAAAATACATGCAATTACTTTTTTTTCAAACATTTGTGCACGGGGGTTTTAACAGTAAAATACCCTTTTCAAAATAAAAAAAAAATTTATTAAGAGTACTTATTGTTATAAACAATTGGATTTATATCTTTTTTAACTTAACATATGGATAAAAACCGTTTTAAAATAAAAGGCAATGGGATAGAATTTTATTTGAAATTAACATTTGAAAGTGAAAATAAAAAGTATTCTGTCAAAATGTTGCAACTAAAATATAAAAGAAAAAAATGAATGATTCAGCGGACAATTAGACTTATAAAGTCAAACCACCATTGTCTTCGTTAAAGTCACAGTCTTCATACTCATTATTTTCAGGATGGGGTGCTGCTAAATTTTGTACATTATTTTCAAAAACCCCTTTAAAAAATAATAGATTTTCATATTGTTTTCAATTTTTATCATAAAGTAACAGAAAAACTTTTGAATTTCGTATTTTTTCATCTTTTATTGTGTTTTTTAGTTCCTTTTTGTGTATTCTTAGTGCTGTTAAGTTTTTGCCCTTTTTCTTGATTGATTCAAATTTTTTTAATAAAACATTTCTATAGTTAGGTCCCATTTTAATTTTTACCAATGCTTTGTTGTCCTTTTTAATTTTATGATTCGCAACATATCTTTTATACCAATTAGGTTAGGTTAGGTTAGGTATCATGTGAGTGGGGCATAGGTCACCCTCCACTGCGACCTTTAGTAGGTCACCTCACCCGTAGAGGTTACAGTTCACCGCACAATCCAGCTCTTCTCACGAAGTTCATGGTTGTATGGGGTGAGATTTTCTTGAAATCGGTAGGTTCCAGATAGGTATAATCAAATATGTTAAACCTTATTCTTCCCAAGCCGGGACATGAACATAGTATATGTTCAGCAGTTTCGTCTGTCACGAAGCAAAACCGACAGTTCGTTTGTTGATTTAGACCTATCCTTTCGAGTTGGCATCTTAGACGTCAGTGTCCTGTAATCAGTCCCGTTAGAATTCGCAGGTCACTCCTGCTCCATTCTAGGATCTGCTTAGTTGTGTTTCTCGAGGGTTTAGGTAAGAACGCTTTCGAGTAGTTTGTTTGTTCGAGCATCGAGCAAAACTTACTGGCCATATTTTAGGGAACTTTTTTTGTTAAAAAGTTTAAATTAAAACCCAATATTATATTTTATCTCACAACGATGACGAGATCCAAATATATAATAATAAAACGACATTTTTTCACAATCTAGCGCAACATATATAAGGTAAGCACTTATATCAAGTATATTATTTTTTTGTAGATGTTTAAATTTTTATGAAACTATAAAAGTAGCAAAGGTAATACTGTTAGAATATTGCCATAGATTAAAGAATTACATTAAAGTGTGTCTGTTAACTGAACATATTTATGCTAATCGTACACAAAAAATATGTTGTAAATGATGATAATAGAAAAGTTTTCGTTTTCTTTCAATAGAGATCTTGAATAATTCCAGAAATATTCTTTTATTAAGTTGTATATTGTCATGCATAAATAGCTTTTTAACATAAATAAAATTACACTTTTTAAAATTAGGTGCTGTACGCATTAAAATGTACAAAAGCTTTTCCTACCACACAAATGGTTTCTGAGATTAAAGGCAAAAACAGGGGTAGTAAAAAGGGATTAATAAAAATTCTGCTTTGAATATAGTATAGTCTGATAACATCAATTGTTGCAGTCATTTTGAAAGGGTGACTTCTAATTACTGTAGTCATCCCAAGATATTTTTTATGGTAAAAAATCCACGAAAGCGATACCTAAATACACAAAATATTATAGAATGAATAAATCTCAGAATTAATGAGTTAATACGGATTACAGTAAATTAAAGTTAAAAGAGGTAGAAAAAAACCTCACATGAAACTGAGCTCCACAAATTCTGTCCCAAATGAAAAATCATATATGTCCATATTTAGTTGTGGTTCTGCTGTATTCAAAGTTAAAAAAATTTGTAAGACTACTTTTACTTCGCCACCGCTTTACTATAAATCAATAAAGAAGCAATATTTGTAGGGCTGGGGTTTGTTGATTAGGCAAATGACTGTTTTTTTAATAAAATCCAGAAGAAAAGAAATAATGGAGGTGCAGCTCCTCGAAGTAAAATCATTACTTTGTGCTCGATCTTACTTCAGCATGTTAGGTTATTTCTGGTTTTAAGAATCCAAACTTCGCTGGACAGCGAAACATTACCGGAAAGCTAGAAACAGATTGTTATTATACCCCTACATAAAAAAGGAAGCTATCAGGTATGCAAAAACTACAGAGGGATATCTCTCGTTAACACCGCATATAAAGTGCTTGCAAACGTAATTCTAATCCGCATGACACCATACGCGGAAGAATCGATAGGTGATTATCAATGCGGCTTAAAACCGGGCAGGTCAACGATGAATCAAATCTTCACTATCCGCCAAATCCTCAAAAAACACTGGGAATTTGATAAGGACCTCCACCAACTATTTATCGACTTCCAACAAGCCTATGATAGTGTGATAAGAGAACATGGCAGCCATGGCAGAATGTGAAATCCCAAAGAAAATAATCAATATTACAAAAGTGTGTGTTGAGATGACAACCACGATGACATTATTGTTATTATATTTATTCTCTGTCGGAATAAACATTGCTTTCTTTCTGGTTCAGACTAGCTTATATCAGGTTATGGGCCTTTTGCTGATTTAAATCGCTGATTTCGAGGCGAAATTTTTATCAGGGAATCGGCACAGATTAAGTGTGAGTCGTAGGACAATTTGAATATGGCTACTTTCAATACAGGAGATGTATCTATCGAGAAACTTTTTGGTCACGAAAATTACAACACATGGCTGGAGACGATTCAAGGTGTTTTGGAGCTAGAGGATCTATGGACTGGCGTTGTGGATGTACAAGTTAATAGTGATGGAAAAGTAACATCTCGAGTTGATGAAGCGAAAGACAGAAAAGCACGAGCGACGATCAAATTAGCGATTGATCCTTCACTTTATTCTCATCTCAATGACCTTTGGAAATGCGTTGAAGATCTTTTTGCCGGCAAGGGTTTGAATCGCAAGGTTAGCCTGTTGAGTAAATTATGTAACATCAAGCTTATCGACTGCGAATCCATGGCTGAGGATGTCCATATGATTATTTCGACGGCACATCAAATACGTGACGCTGGCTTTGCTTTTGACGAAGAAATGGTGGGAGCATTTATGCTTGCTGGCCTCACAGAAGAGTTCAAACCCATGATTATGGCGTTGCAAAATTCGGGGATAAAGATTTCGAGTCTAACCATTAAAACAAAACTGCTTCAGGAGAACATACCTGCCAATGATAATGGTGCTTTCTACACTAATCGTAAGAAAAATCGTAAGCCACCACAATCTCCACCATTATGTCGTCAATGTCATAACCCTGGTCACCTCAAACGAGATTGTCGTATGCTCCAGCAACCGTAAATTTCAAACCTAATATCAGTGTGCACGGAGGGTGGCCGGTGCTGAGTTAAAGTTGGAAACAACAGGTCAAACAACTTTATGGTGGACAACGGCCTGAAACAGGGTGATAGTTTGTCTTCAATATTGTTCAATATCGTTTTAGACGCAGCGATTAAACGGGCTTACATTGACGTAGAAGTTTTTTCAACCAGTGGACCAAAACTGATACTGGCATTTGCAGATGATATAGATCTGATTAGTTAAACAACCATTAAAACCAAAGAGTTGTTTTAAAAAATAGAAAAGGGGGCAGGCACAGTAGGACTACGTATTAATGAAGACAAAACAAAATACATGTATAATTCCCGGAGGTAGGAAAGAGATCGACTAGGGCAAAATGTAACTATTGGCACCTACAATTTTGAACGGGTCTCAAAATTCAAATAGCTCGGAGCAGTCATCACAGCAGACAACAACATAATTAAAGAAATAAAGGCCCGCATTCAGAGCGGTAATGGATGCTATTGTGCACTAAGAGAACTGTTCCAATCGAAAATAATGTCGCGATCCTCAAAACTTAAATTTTACCATGCTACTATAAGTACGGATGTAAAGCGTGGACCCTAACCAAAGCAAACGAAGGTTCGAGCGAAAAATATTTAGAAAAATATATGGACCAAACCAGGATCTTAGTTCAGGGCAACATCGAATAAGAACAAACGTGGAGTTAGAACAATTGTACCAGGAAGATATTGTAAGGGAAGCAAAGTCACAAATATCGAGATGGGCAGGACACGTACACAGAGCATCGGAAGACATAATGCTGAAAATAGCATGACAGGAAGCACCTTCGATTAAAAGACCACCGGGAAGACCTAAAATGAGATGGAGAGACAATGTTCAATCAGATATGCTGAAGATGGGAATTTAAAATGAACAGAAAACAATGCTAGTCGATGGAGGCAAATGAATTATGTAGTACAGCATTTTTAAAACCTATTTACCTAACTATAAATCAAGACTAAAAGTATTCTATAAATTTTATTGAAAAAATTCCAATTTGAAACATGTGTATGTTAAAAGTTGTTTTGTAAGAGAGAAACATTGCTTTAATTTAAAGGGGTTTATTTTAAGGCATTTTCTAATTTGTTCCAGTGCTGGGTTTGGGTTGTTTACCTTTAGAGCAACTTTGTTCATGTACCAGTACATAATAAACTTAACTCGTATGTTTAAAATAAAGTTGGAATAACTCCTTGATAAGCAAACACAAAAGTGTGTGACTAATTGAACCTAGGTGTTAGGTGCTTAAAAATTCTGAAATTTGATGAAGATATAAAAACTTTATTTAAAATTTTAACAATGAAGTTGTAGATGTAAAATTATGTACTTATACTACTTCTTATAACTTTTGTAAAATTTAAAACAAAAATATAGACGACGACGCTTCTTAGCAAGCAAGGATTAAATTTGGTGAATAACCAATAAAATCAATTGGGAAATCCCTTTGTCTAAAAATATAAGTTGGCACAGCTGAACACCCAAAACCTAAATGAAACATTATTATATTAGAATATACTGAAATGTTCATTAAAAGGCTGAATTTTAATTTGGGATTTTAAGCGGACCTCATTTTTTTCTCCAATAGAGTCTATACTTTGTTAAAATGTCTGCGTTAGTAAAGGAAAAGTTAATTAACTTTTCGAGGTGTTTGCCGTCTTAACGAAGTTTAAAATGCTGCGAACTTTTTATGTAGAGGAGTAATAATATTAATTTTTGACTAAAAAATTTTTTTTCGATGGTAAAAAATAAATTTTGTTACACAAAATGTGAAAACAATGTTTTAAAATCAACTAAAACGAGCACTTAATTATAGAGTGCTACGCACAGTCATAACAAAATTAAAAAACCAACTTTATTTACTAAACATAATTAATAATAGATAACAATTTAGGAAATATTATAAGATATCATAAATGGAAAAGTTATGTCAGAATATCAAAGTTTAACAATAATAGGAACAAAATAAAAATATTATTTTAATAGAAAACCAGTAGTAACCTAAATATTAAAATGTTTACAAAATATTGGTGTATGCCGCGGTTCTAAGTCATATCCTTTTAAAAAATTGGTATTTTATTGAATTTAAATGAGTACAGGTATGATATATCCAATGTAATCTGTACATAATACGAGAGTTAAATATTTGCCACCAATTTATTTATGCGGGCCATTATAAGAAATAAATTCATTACGTAATAGATTTTGGCCAAAAAATACACGCTGTTGTTTTTTTTTTGATGTGGTGGAGAAAATCCTTTATGGAGAGGTTATGAGCCTGAGAGCTCAAGATTTACTGTGAGACTCCACTGTCAGGGCTACTCACTAAAAACTCCACCCCTATTTAGGTCCCTCTGGCTATTGCCTCCGGTGACACTTAGGCCTGTTGGCCCATGTAATTTTATGTCATTGTACCCAATCCAGTACCTTCACGCCTTGTACAAGTTTGTACAATTTCTTTACTGGGTGGGAACTATATAGTTCTGGGTCACCGGATGTTTGCCCAAAAATTGCCTTTCTTTTGCGGTCCAGTGCAGCATAGCACAGTATGTGTTTTACTGTGGTGTAAAAGAAGATGTGGTTACAAAGATAAATAAAGGAATGCTTAGAAAATGCGTATGGATTAAGAATGAATGATTTATTCGTTAAATGCCTCCTTTACGCCGTTGATAAGGTCATCATTAAAGGAGAAGATTGAAGTTAATATAAGCAGGACGAAAGTAATGGTTTTTTGAAAGAGACGAAAGCATGACTAACTGCGAGGTGTTCATTGAAGAAGAAAGAGTGGAACAAGCGAATGAGTTCGTATACTAGGATTAAAAGTTTACAAAATACAAAAAGTATGACTGTGATAGTAAGTCAAGGGTATTGGCAGGAAAGCGAATGAATGGAGCGTTGCAGAAATTAATGAGCAGCCAGTATGTGTCAAAAGGGCACGAAGTAAGAAATATTGCGTTAAGGAAATGCTGTTGTGTGAAAGAAGATGTAGTAACAAAGATAAATATTGGAATGCTTGGATTAGTTTGGACACGTGAAGAGAATGGATAAAAAAGATTGTCAAAACAGATTTATATGGCGAGAGTGAATGGGCCGGTCGGTAGAAATCGACCAAGGCGAATATACCTTGGTCAGCACTGGGCAGCATCTAAACACATATACAAATAAATAAATATCTATTATTGAATGCAAGATAGATTTTAATTTAGAATTTAAAACAGTACGCCAGTGATACTGAGACAAAGGTAATGCCATCAAAAACATAACTTGTAAAAAACACCAAGACTTGCAACTCAGTTCTTCAACCGCAAAAAGTTGTGAGATCCATGTAATACCAAGTCGGTTAATTTATTCAGTACCAACTTAAGGGTCCTTCTGTCCTAAGTTATTACGTAATAAGCTAACCTTACAACATCTTATAGTGACCATATCAATATTAAAAATCTTTAATGTTTAAAATAAATAGATTGACTTGGCAAGAAGAGCCCTTAAGTAGGGAGTGAATAAATAAACCGATTTGGTTTACATAGATCTCACAACTTTTTACGGTAGAAGAACTGAGTTGTAAGTCTTGGTGTTTTTTACAGGTTATGTTTTTGATGGCATCTCATTTCTTTTTGTAGATTTATACATATACAGGTACACTAATTTATTCACTGCAAATTTAACTTTGTAATCCTATATATTTATATGGGATTATAAAGTAAATTTGAAGCTTCTATGTCTGCTAGAAGTGCATTAGAGTTTTGATGATCGGTCAGTCAATGAGTGAATGATAAAATTAAGAAACTTTAACTAGTTATAATTTTTAAACTACTGGTTTAAATTAAATTAAATTTAAAATATACCGTGTTTATACAATGCCTGCTTGGTAACTAAAAATTCAGGATTCTAGTTTTATTAACAACGAAGTTATAGGGGGGTCAAAAATCGTCTGAAATGCTTCGAGTAAAGGATGGTACGGCTGTGCCGCTTTTTTGCTGGACTTAGCGGGGGCGCTGCCATGCCCCCAGATGCTTTTTGAAGCTAAAAAAATTTAACAATTGTGTATATACATTTGTACGTATCGTGTAATGTTAAAAAAGCAAATGCAGCTATTTTTAATTTTTTTAAAAATAGCATTAGCAGAAGCAACTGCTATACAAAAATAAAGGGTTGGACCTATCACTGCACCATTCCCTGTTAAATATTAACGAACAAACCAATATTTTAAAATACGCAAGGTCAAATACTTTTTTGAAACGAAAATCCAAATGATAGAACAGAAAAAAGTCCAAAATATTCCAGCCAAAAGAATTCACTGTAAAATCAATAAGGAAGCTCCAGAGGTTGATTTCTTATTACAGTAATTCCACAAATAAAATTATTAAATTGCACTATTAATTATTTATATATCTACGAAATGAATTAATAAAAATAATGTATTTTTATTCTGATAAAAAAAAAATAAATATAATTAATTTAAAATTAATTTTTTGTTTAATTTTTTTATGCAATGATTATGTTATGTCTACAAATAAAAATGTATAAAACTAAGTAAAAAAAAAGTTATAGTTTTCTATAATAGTATTATATTTTTTTATAAATTTTTATATTATGTTATTTTTGTTAATAGACTGGCACAAGATTTCTCCTACCTTTTTAAAAAATATGTAGGGCTATTCACCGGCAATATAATTGAACAAACTTACTTTTTCACAAATTTAACGAAACTAAATACTGCAGATCATTTATTTATTAATTAATTTTTATTTTTTTTTATTTTTGTGCGATAAATTGTTAAATTTAACCATAATATCTTAAAATATAAATTTTTTTTTTGTTGGATAACCTTTTACCAATAATGCAGTCCTAAAGTTATCATTGACGTAATTGGTTTCATAAATTTACCAAATGCACGCACAAAACTTTTGTATGGAAAAGGAGACATTAAAAAATTCGTTTATATACAAGCTGAAAACTTTGCGATAAGTCACAACGTGACCCAGCTAGTAGAAGAGTCTACCAGCATACCCGATAACCCCAATCACCAAGCAAACATTCTTGATCTCTTCCTTACGACACATCCCGACCAGTACCAAGTCGCTATAACCACTCCACTCGGAAAATCTGATCATAAACTTATCTCAGCCACGTCCAAACAAACAAACCCGCCCAAAATCGCGTCCGGTACCTTAATTATCTGGCATTACAGATCAGCCAAATGGAATGAACTGAGTGACTTTTACCTAACATTTCCATGGAATGATGTCTGTTTTCGCTCTCAAGACCTATCAACATGTGCAGAATCTGTCACCGAAATCATAAGGCTAGGTATGGACTCATACATTCCTTAAAGTACAAGGCAGATCTCCAACCCCAAACCCTGGTTCAACCAAAAATGCAACCGTGCGGTGCGTTATAAAAATCAAGCATATCGACTCTGGTGCGAATTTCTGACAATTGCTAACCGAGAAGCCTTTGTCCACGCGAGGAACACCTGCAAAAGAACGATTAACTTTGCCAAAGAATCTTACGACACGAGAATATGCAACAAGCTTGTCAATGCCCCTCCTGGATCAAAGACCTTCTGGTCTTTGGCTAAGGCCATAAATAAGAATTTCACAACTTCTTCTTTACCACCACTCGAGAGGCCCGACGACACGACAGCCGTATCTTCCCAAAAAAAAGCGGATTTGCTGGCTGAAATGTTCAGTTCTAACTCAACTCTCGATACCAATGGGAAACAATCCCCAACGATACCTAGAATAAACTCATCAATGCCTGAGGTCGCTATCCGCCATCGCACTATTAGGAAAATCCTACGCAATCTTTACTCTAATAAGGCAGTAGGACCAGATGAAATTTCGACAATTGTCCTAAAGACCTGTGCTTAAGAGCTCACCCCAGTTCTTTGTAGACTCTTCAAGCTATCATACAGCAAAGGAGTATTTCCGGCCATGTGGAAAAACGCTAAAGTCCAACCCATTCCGAAAAAAGGTAAGAAGACTATTCCTGCGAATTATTGCACTATTGCATTGCTCTCAGTTATATCCAAAGTCATAGAAAAAGGAATTAACATAGAACTCATTAAATATCTTGAGAAATTTGAGATAATTTATGACAGACAATATAGATATCGACTTCGGTCTACCGAAGATTTGCTGGCTTATGTCACTTAGCTCTGGACAAAAACTATTGAGAATATTGGTGAATCCAATGCTGGGGTCCCCCAGGGTGCCATCCAGTCCCCCACCCAATTTATTTTACACATCAACGACCCCTTGAAAACCACCATGACCCGTTTAAAGTTTCGCAGGCGACAGCATACTTGTCTCAACTTTCACATCCCATCGAACACTTTCGATGAATGATACAAATAGACTCAGGCAGGAACAGGTTGATTTCATCAATGGAGATCTTGAAGCAATCGTCGAGTGGGAAACCAACAATCTTGTTAAGTTCAACGCCCAGAATACACAAAGCGCAACGTTTTCCAAGAAAGTAAATTCCTCGAATCATTCCATAACAATGTCCGGAAATACCCTTAAATCAAGTCCCTTCATCTCGATTTTAGGAGTCACGATGTCTAATAATATGTCTTAGCATGACCATGTTGCTAACATCGCAGCAAGCCAGAGGCTGGGTTTTCCATGAAAAGTTAGAAAGTTTTTTACTCCTGATCAACTGTTGATGACGTACAAGGCTCAAATCCGACCTCTACTTCAGTATTGCTCGCATATTTGGGGTTGAGCACCAAGGCATTCTATTCGTCTTCTAGATTTCATTCAGAAAAGGACCATTCGGTTAATAAACAGCTCAATTCTCACAGATACCCTTTACCCACTAGGACATAAAAGAAGAGTTGCAGACCAGGCATTACTCTTCAGATATTTTCATGGCAGATGCTCCAGATAAATAAAAACTCTTGTACCACCACTGGCCACATCCGGCTGAAGAACTCGGCATGCAGATCAGTCTAACCCATTTACTCTCAAGATTGAAACTACATGGACCAATCTTTATTAAGAATCCTTCTTTTACAGGGCTGCTACAGAATGGAATAAGCTTCCAAAATCAGTTTTTCCAAAAAACTATGACCTGCAACTTTTTAAAAATCGGGTCCACATTTATTTCCCTTTTTTTAATCACTCCTTCTTCTAATAGTCGAAGTGCGGGCCGTCCGCAGCCCACACGATAGGTCTAACCTTTTTGCGACTATTTTAAGTAAAAAAAAACATACATACATACATATAGTCACGCCTTTTTCCCGTAAAGGTAGGGTAATACCACTTTCTTCCACCTGCTACGGTTCTTACACACATCTATTGCTGCCTCTACTTTCATCAGTACTCTCATACATGCTTGTCAGTTGTTGGTACATTTGACCTGGCCTTTCTTCAAAACAATGTTGATCTGATCAAAATATGTTCGCCGAGGTCGACCTCTACCGACTTGTCCATTCACACTCGCCTTATAAGTTTGTTTCGTTAATCTTTTTTTATCCACCCTTTCTACGTGTCCAAACTATCTAAGCATTTTTTTATCTATCGTTGTAATCACATCTTCTTTTACACCTCAGCGTTCTCTTATCTCACTATTCTTTACTTTATTCAACCGAGTCACATTTTCTTTATACTTTTTAGACTACTTATCTCCACAGCATTAATCCTATTTTTATGTTTTTACTAGTATTCATTTGACTTTCAAAGAATACAGTCGTTTCACTGTGTGTTAGCTTATCAGTGTTCAGTAGAAACAATTTAGTTAGATTAATAAAAGTTCCGCTTCTGATAAAGATATAATTAAATCAATTTAAAAACGGTAAAATTCAAAGTTTAATGATAGTGAAAAATAAAAAACGTATTATCCTTTGATGTTTGTGCAACCATCGTCAATATCAGGAATATTTGCACATCAACCAGTGGCGTATCCATCCTAGTTTTAGAATTTAAATATGAATAAACAGACTCAGCAATACAAAAGTAATCCTATATTTTTTAACAATAAGCAGATCGAGCCCAGAAAAGAGAACTGTTATACAAACGAAAATTAATGATTATTGGTTAAATCCTCTAACAATATCGAATCGTTTTAATGGATTGGAGAATGAGGATTCAATGAAAGAAAACAAGAAGTTAAAGAAGATAAAACTCCTTAACCCCCTCCTATTTTTGTACAAGAAATCAAACATATTTCCTCCTTAACAACCTTGTTAAATAATATAGCCAAAGACAATGATGTGATGAAAGTTTATAATTTTAATAAAGTAAAAATACAACCAATAACAAAAGAAGTTTACTTACTTACAATTAAAGCGTTGGAAGAGAATAAAACAGAGTTTCACACGTACCAAACAAAAGAAAATAGAGTTTTTAGAGTGGTATTAAAAAGTATGCACCATTCTGTAGAACAAAATCAGTTAAAAGCTGAAATAGAAGATCTAGGTCACACAGTTAAAAACATTTACAATATCAGACACTATAAAACTAAGAGTTCTCTGCCTCTGTTAGATCCAAAATCAGCTGAAAATAACAAGCAAATATATGACTTAGAATACATAATGCATTACAAAATAAAAGTGGAATCTCCAAAGCAAAAAAAAAAAAAATCCCACAATGTGCCAGGTACCATCGTTACGGGCACACTAAAGAATTCTGTCAACTTAAAACACAATGCGTAAAATACACTGGTGACCACCCAACAATACAGTGTCACAGAAAAGAAAGATCACTTGACGTACAGTGCATACTATCTGAAGGAATATAATCAGACAGCCAGGCTGCTTTAAAAGCACTGAGCTCCAAACTTGTATGGAATAGCATCGAATCCTTAGAGTACCTTGGTGCTAACAACAGGGTGACCCTACTGTGGGTACCTGGGCACCAGGGAGTGGAAGAAAACGAAAAAGCTGACACCCTTGCAAAACAGGGGGCCGAATCTGCGTTCACTGGACCAGAACCGGCATTTGGAGTCACCACAAGTGCCGCCAAAACAATTATTTCGGACTGGGCGGAGAGGAAAATACTCACGTACTGGTCCGACATACCAGGGCTAACCCATTTGAAGGCGTTTCTACCTAAACCCTCAACAAACACAACTAAGCAGATCCTAGATGGAGCAAAAATGACCTGCGTATTCTAACAGGACTGCTTACGGGACACTGTCGTCTAAGATACCACCTCAGAAAGATAGATCTGAACCAACAAACGGACTCTCGGTTCTGCTGCGTGGAAGACGAAACTGTTGAACATATACTATGTTCATGCCCCGACCTGGGTTCAACATATTTGGATACGCCAACCTAGAACCTACCGATTTTAAAAAAATCCCACCCTATACAACCATGAACTTCGTGAGAAGGGCTGGATTGTGCGGTGAACTGTGACCTCTAGGGGTGAGCCACAATAGACCTACTAAAGGTCGCGGTGGAGGGGCGACTACGCCCCCCACTCACATGATACCTAACCTACCTAACCTAAGCTGTGTGAAAGAAATTATCTGGCAAATTATAAAGTATGCATAGTTTACAGAGAATTACTGAAAAAGAAATATCCTCCGTTAAGACCAAAGCAGAACGTTCCTAGCGAGCCAGGACCAGTAAGTATACGACCAGGCATTAGCTACGCACAAATCGTGAATAATCAACAAGGTGATAACTCAGCTAATAATATGATAAATCAGCCATCAAATGAATTGTCTGAACTTAAAAATATGATCAAAGGATTAGCAGAACAAATGGGCACAATGTTAAATCTACTTACAACAGTTATAACAAAACTTACAAATGAAATGGCTAAATTTGTAAAAATCGGGATATGAAATGCAAATGGGCTAACACAACATGCCGACGAAATAAAAGCATTTGTTGTAAATCAACATATAGACATAATGTTAGTATCAGAAACACATTTTACCAACAGAAGTTATTTCGTATTACCCAAATACACAACATACAATACTCAACACCCTGACGGTACCGCCCATGAAAGAACGGCAATAATTGTTAAAAATACTATTAAACACCAAAAATTTACTAAACATACCACTACTATTAAAATTGAAAACTGGTATGGACCACTAACAATAAGTGCTGTATATTGTCCTCCAAAGCATAACATAAAAAAAAACAATTTGAAAATTTCTTCTATACACTACGTAATCGTTTCATTGCTATAACTCAAAGCATACCCATTGGGGGTCGCGACTAACTACACCCAAAAGTGAAAAACTGTATTTGGCCATACAAAATGGTAACCTAAAAGCATACTCCACTGGAGAACCAACTTACTGGCCTACATATCCAAAAACTACCAGATTTAATAGATTTCTGCGTCACAAAAGGTATTCCAAATAACCTGATTACACTCAAATCATGTCTGGACCTGACCACTCACCCATTTTAGTCCTTTAGCTAAACCGAAGCCCTTATACCTAGGCAACAAGCATACTAAATGGGATGAATTCCGAATGACACTCGATAATAAAACTGATCTGAATATGCCTTTAAAAACAAAATAAGATATTGATGAAGCAGTTAAAAAATTTAAAATAGCTATACAAGAAAGTATTTGCAAAGCTACCCCTAACAAACAGGAAAACAACAGCAATGAGGAATTACCTATTATAATAAAAGAAAAAATAGCCATAAAACGTAGATACAGGAAAATCTGGCAAAACAGACGAGCTCCTTAAGATAAAACGAAACTTAATAGATCACAATAAGAGCTAAAAAGAATGCTAATTGAACACAAAAATGCTGGGATACAAAGATACTTGACTAACTTAAGGGCAACGGAAACCACAGATTACTCATTAGGAAAGGCAACTAAAAAAAAACCAACCACAACCCTATAATCCCCCACTTCAGACAGAAGAAAGTAAATGGGCTAAGACTAGTAGCGATAATGCTGCACTGTTTGGAAAACATTTGGAGGCAGTTTTTCAGCCGTTTGCAATGGAACCCGTCGAAAACAATGATGTTGAAATTATTGAATTTTTACAATCCTCTTTTCAGCTAGAACTTTACAATAAGGCAAGTTACTTATTTTATCAGGACAAAGCTAAATCCTCGTAAAGCCCCAGGGTATAATTTTATATCAGCTAGAATATTGCAAGAATTGAGTTTCAAAGCTTTAAAATACCTAACTTATATCTTTAACGCTACGCTAGGGACAGCACACTTCCCATCGCAGTGGAAAGTGGCACAAATTATACTACTTCCTAAACCGGGTAAGCAACTAGAAGATGTGAAGTCGTATAGACCTATAAGTCTTCTTCCTATAATGGGAAAGTTGTTAGAAACTACTTGTTGAAAAAATGTAACAAATCATTGACCAAAGAAATATGCTACCAAATTGTCAATTTGGATTTGGACGTGAGCACGCAACAATCGAAAAAGTCCATCGTGTAACTAAAAAATAAACGAAGATCTGGAAAATAAAAAATATTGTGCTGCATTTAACAAGGTAAGGTATGATGGCCTTTTATTTAAAATCCGAAAATCCTTACCTATCAATTATTACCAAATCCCTCACTCCTTTCTCAAAGATCGCTATTTCCTAGTTAATTACCTTGATAAGCAAACACAACTGTTCAAAATAAACTCCGGAGTTCCTCAAGGCAGTGTTCTGGGCCGCTACTTTACCTCCTCTTTACGGCTGATTTAACAAATAGCAATAACGTATTAGTAGCCAAATTCGCAGAAGACACCGCCATACTAGCATCACACAAAGATCCTATTGCAGCATCAAATACACTACAGCTTCACCACAATAAGGTAAAAAACTGGTTAAGAAATGGCAAGTTAAAGCAAATGAATTGAAGTCTGTTCAGGTAACTTTCACCAACCGTAAAGGCAAATGTCCATAAGTCACTCTAAACAATCAAACTCTACCACAACGGAACAATGCCAAATATCAAGACATGTACCTAGATAAGCGCCTAACCTGGAGGAAACACATCTTTACCAAGCGCAAACAATTTGGTATGAAACTAAGAAATCTATACTGGCTGATAGGTAGACAATCCCAATTATCTATAAAAAATAAGGTACTGATCTACAAAGTAATTCTCAAGCCCATTTGGACATGCGGTATCCCACTGTGGGGATCAGCAGCCAATTCCAATATTGAAATTCTGTAGCGATTTTAATCGAAAGTGCTGAGAATTATTATAGATGCTCCATGGTTTGTGCCAAATTCTGTTATAGCCCGTGATCTTCAAGTGGAATCGGTCAAAGCGGAACTAAAAAACGTATCCATAAGCTATAAAAATAGATTAAGATATCATCCAAATAGACTGACATGTAACCTCATGGTACAACCAGCAGCCCAGCGTAGACTTAAACGTTTTGATCCATATGACCTAATTAATAGGTTTTAACGAGTGTTAGTGTATACCCAATAGACAAAACATATTAATCTAGTTATTAATTATGGCTGTAAAAGATAGTAATCACTGGATTCCTTTTAAACATGTCAACTGAATTGTATTATCTCACAATTTGCTTATTATAATAATTATTATAGATTGTAAATAAATACGGAAATTAAAAAAAACTGTTTCTTCTGCCAAACTCTCTATCTTATTTAGGTCTTCGCAGTGGTCTTCTGCCATTCTATTTTTAGCATTATGTGATCCGGTGCTCTGTGAACGTAATTATAAAGTGTTATAAAGTGTATTCAGTTGTGAATATCTAAGTGATTTGTCAAGTAAAATTTATTGTGTAGAAATATTAAAATAAAATTGTTTAGTTATTGTTTCAAGTGTTTAGAATAATCTAACCCTAACCCTAAAGGATAATTATTATTAAATTATAATGAAGGCTTTAAATTTTTTTTAAACCTACAAAATAATTAAGAACGTAACATTCAAAATGTGATAAAAAAACCTTATGTATACATAATCATGTATGACATAAATTTTTTTATTTATTTTCCCTCTAGGATTTAATTAACTTTAGCTTTGAATGAGTGAGTTATAACTGTGTTTATTAGCGATTCTGTCTCATAATTTAAATGGCCTATAAAATGGTACTAAACGAAAATCAACCTTAGTGTTTTCGTTTTTGATAATAAACGCTTAAGAAAATGATTCTTATTTGGTATTTTTTATACCGTCTACTGGCAAAAAATTACTTTGGGGGGCGTCACATGTTATCCGAAGAATAAATTTGTGCCATGAATGGTCGGTGACAAATTAAGATTTGTTCTGGAAAATAAGTTAACAGTTAACGAATGATTGAAATTTTGTCCCATTGTTTCTTTCTTAAATTTCAAACAACTGTTTTATGAGACACATAGATGGTTCCTTTTTGTTAATACATCTTTCTTTTTTTTTTGGTTAATATTTAAACCACACGCTTATCTTGACTGGAAGTATACGAAGAACCACCACATCGTGTACCTTTTTGAGAGAATTTTACCCATAACATTGTGAGTAAGTAAGTCATATCATTAGGGGAAAGATGTAATGAAGCATCGCTTTTGTGTTTGCGTCTCTTGCCTTGCTCCAATCAAAGGTGAAATCGAAATTATAGCTGGAATCTGTGTTTAATTAACGTGCTTGCTTGCGCACTGTTGCTTTTTTTAATATCCCAATTTATGTAGAATCTGTAATTTAATTACAGTAAGTAAAGTTTGTGATTATAAGTCTTTTGTCGAAAAGAAAGAAAGCTCACTAACTATTTTTTATTTGGCAGAATTTTACGTACAATAAAAAGTGATTTGTCTATTGAAAATAAATTGTCACTCTAGAACATACATACATAAATATCTTCTTCTTGTGGTTCCTATCCGTTACGGATGTTGGCAACTAGCATGGCAAGCCTAACTTTATTTACGGCAATGCGGAAGAGTTCGGCTGATGTTTTTCCGGTCCACTTTCTAAGGTTATGCAGCCAAGATATTCTTCTCCTTCCTGGACCTCTTCTTCCATCGATTTTTCCCTGGATGATTGTCTGGAGTAAGGAGTACTTGGAGTCGTTTCTCATGATGTGGCCCAGATATTGCAGTTTTCGGATCTTGATGGTGTTCATAATTTCTTTTTGTTTATTCATCCTTCTTAGTACCTCTTCATTAGTGATATGTTCGGTCCATGATATCCTCAGCATTCTTCGGTAGAGTCGCATTTCGAAGGCTTCTATTTTCTTGGATGTGTTTTCATTGAGTGTCCAACATTCTGTCCCGTACAAGAGGATAGAAAAGATGTAACATCTGAGAAGTCTCATTTTTGTTTCCAGTGTAAGGTCATGGCTTCTGAAGAGTTTGCTCATTTTGTTGTAGGCGGCTGTGGCTTTGGCGATTCGTGATTTGATTTCTTGAGTTGTGTCCCAGTTCTCGTTTATACGTGTTCCCAGGTACGTGGTGTGTGGTACTCTCTCTATTGGTTGGTTATTGATGGATAACTGGATGTTGTCGATCTTGTTTTTGCTAATGACCATAATTTTAGTCTTTTGTATATTTATGTCCAAACCATATTCCTTACTAACTCTTGCTATTCTGTTGATAAGTTGTTGCAGTGCTTGTGGGCTATCTGCGAACACGATGGTGTCGTCCGCGTATCTTATATTACTCAATTTTTTCCCATTTATTAAGATGCCTTCTTCTTCTTCGTCGTCGAGCGCTTCTTTAAAAATCTGTTCGGAGTAGATGTTGAATAGCAGGGGTGAGAGTACACAGCCCTGCCTCACTCCTCGCATTATTTTGACGGCCTTAGTTGTTTCTCCGTCGACTCTCATTGTTGCCGACTGGCCCCAGTACAAGCTATTTATGATATTCAGGTCATTGGTATCGATCTCTGTCTTCTTTAGTATTTCCATCATTTTGCAATGTTGAACCCGGTCAAATGCTTTGGCGTAGTCTTTCGCTTCCTTTACTTTTATCAGTGCTCTTATACATGCTCGTCGGTTGTTGGTACTCTTGACCTGGCCTTTCTTTTAAACAATGTTGACCTGATCAAGATGTTAGCCGAATTAGACCTCTACCGACTTGTCCATTCACACTTGCCTTATAAATTTGTTTCATTAATCTTCTTTTATCAACCTTTTCTACGTGTTCCAACCATTTTAGCATTCCATTATATATCTTTGTAACCACATCTTCTTTTACACCACATATTCGATCCAATTATCGTCTTACTGTGCTAATCCTTTGAGGGTTGTACGAAAATCAATATTACCTGCAAATTAATAAATTATTATCAATTTCATATTATTTTCGCCAAAAATTGTCTGAGAAATCCTATAAATTGAATGAAATTTTAATAAATCTTTATTAATAATAATTTTCTTAAACTATTTGCTTAAATATTTGTAACGGTTCTATTTTACACTGTGTAGTCATTATTGACATACATACATACATATTGTCACGCCTTTTTTCCGTAGGGGTAGGCAATGGCCACTTACTTCCATTAGCTACGGTTCTTATACACATCTTTTGCTTTTACTTTCATCAGTGCTCTCATACATGCTCGTCGGTTGTTAGTACTCTTGACCTGGCCTTTCTTCAAAACAATGTTGATCTGATCGAGATATGTTCGCCGATGTCGACCTCTACCGACTTGTCCATTCATACTCGCCTTATACATTTGTTTCGTCAATCTTCATTCATCATTTCTACGTGTTAAAATCATCTAAGCATTCCTTTATCTATCTTTGTAACCACATCTTCTTTTACACCACAGCATTCTCTTATCTCACTATTCTTTATTTTATCTAACCGAGTCACTCCGGCTTTACTTCTCAGACTACTCATATCCGCAGCATTAATCCTATTTTTATGCTTCTTATGCCAAACCCAACATTCACTACCATACATAAGTGTAGGAAACAAAACACCTCTATGCACAGCCAGACGTGCCTTTATTGACACTTTCTGGCTGTTCATAAAGCTATGCAGTGCCTCATTCATCTGTTTTCCTGCCAACACCCTTCGCTCAATGTCACTGTCATACCTCTTGTAAACTTTGAACCCAAGTACACAAATTAATTTAATAGTTCCACTCCTTCTCCCTTAATCAGAACTTTACAGTTTGTCATGCTTTCTTATCTTTCAAAACCCATTACTTTTGTTTTGGTCACATTTATTTTTATTTCTTTGATTTTTAGGGCGTTTTTTGACACTTTCTGGCTGTTCACAAAGCTATACAATGCCCCATTAATTTGTTTTTCTGATAGGACACCATTCACTTATTGTCACTATCATACTTTGAATCCAAGTATACAGACTTACTTGTTTCACTGTTTCTTCTTTAATTAGAACCTATTTTGTTATGCTTTCTTCTCTTTTAAAACCATTACTTTTGTTTTGTTACATTTATTTTTAGGGCATCATGCATAACATTAACCATCGCCTACAACTCCTTTTCAGATGACGCTAATATCCTGATCATCGGTGTAAAGAAGGCATTAGACGATCAAATCATTCATTTTTAATCCATACGCATTCTCTTTTAAATCTTTTTAACAATCTTCTATGTATAAGTCAAACAGCCATGGCGAAGCCACACATCCGTTTCTTACACTTTTTTCGATGTTAAACCAGTCCGTGCAAGCTTCGTTTATCCTGACACAAGCAGTGGAATCCTTGTAAAGTTATTTCAGTGCTCGTATTGAACTACCGCTTACCCCATACATAGACAATGTCGACCTCAATTCACTCCTCACCACTCTGCCATAGGCCTTTTCCAAGTCTATAAAACCGCAACAGACCTTCTTACTTCTAGATAAGAATTTTTCGACTATACCTCGTAATAAAAAGACATGATCCATACATATTCTTCCATTTCTAAATCCTCTAGAATCTTGTCAGTAAATTACTAGGGACACAAAGTTTAAGTCTAAGTATTTCTGTCTTTTGAAGTAGGTCTAAAACAAGCTGGTTTGGATGTTGTTGTAATCTGTATTTATATATTTATGCACACTTGGTTATTTCGTTTTTCACTGTTAGACTCATAAAGTTGTTTGGGACGTACCAGGGAGCGTAAGTTATGATGCAGAGTACTTTTGATTGGAATTTTTTTAAAATTTCAATATTTAAGTTAGATGCAGATTTCCAGTGCTGGATTCTATAGCACCAAAACGGTGTAAAGATAGCTTTACCAATACTTTGTTGTATTTTGACAATTGTGATCTGCAACGAATAAGCCAATATGGTTTATGAAGTCCAAATTCTTGTTTTTTTGTTCAAATGTTTTTTTTTCAGTTCAGTCGTATATCGAGGTGCATACCCAAGTATTTTTCTTCTTGTTATTGATTGGTAATCAAAGTGTACTTAGTTTTGAAAAAACAAGGAGGCCGCATAAAAAAAATCATTGTTAGTTTATTATCAAGTGGTAGCGTACTAATAAATATGTTCATGTTTTTCCTTTATATGTATAATGCACTCGACCACTAAAATTAAGTACTTAATGTGAGTATTCAAGCATTGCCCTAATTATGAGAAATTAGTTTATTCCACGCAAACCGCATTTCATAAAAGATCCTGTTTTAAATTCAATTTGTAAACTTGCCAGTTTTCTTAGCTACTTTATACATTTTGAAATTGTATTTAATGCCCGTGCCCCATTTCTGTTCTTGTATTTAATAAATTCATTAAAAAGTCTAGAATTCTTGACGCAGAAAACAATTGGAATTCAGGAATAAATGATTAATTAAACTGTAAAAATAAGTAAATAAGTTAAGCTGAATACACTCGTGTGGAATGAACAAGAAAATTTTTTGTAATAAGTATAATACTGTAAAACCTCCCAATAACGATCTCCATCAGGAATTAAGCTTTAGATGGTCGTTTAAAAGATAACTAAGAAAATTGATATATTATAATTACTACAATATGCATTTTATAATCTTTTTTTATTATATATTTAATTTATCAATTTACCTGTTAATAATAGCTTAGACACATTTGTAACGATTTCAAAATCATTTACTTAAACAAAAAACTTGACTAGGTCTCTTAAACTTGCACAGGATTCAGATATGTTTAATACATTAAAAATCGAAGCAATTTCATTTTCCTCATCCTCATGTTCAAAATTTGAAGGTTAATTAGTTTGTTGTACCTCTTCTGCTTTTATTTTAACATCGCTAAATGTATCGTTCAAGGCGGAACATTACCTCATTCTTTTTTCCCAAATATTGTTTTTTCAAATCCTTTATATCTATATTTGTACGTGTAAACTCTGCTTTATAAATGCTTTATTTCATTGTCATCGGGGACAAATTTTGGCACACATTGTCTTAAAGGTAATAATTTAGTCCGACGGCAAAATCTTTCTAACCACTCATTTAATGCTTTGAACCGCCAATGTTGGCAGTCAGACAATCATTGTGATCATCTGACCAAAACACACGATGAAAACCAAATGGTCCTCCTCAGGACCGATTGACAAAAAAGGTGTGACCTAGCTTTCAGATCTGCCACTTAATTTATAAGGGATAAGCCGGACAAAAAGCTAAGTAATAGAGCAAATTCTATTACATAACGACATCGGCGTTTTAACCAATCAGGAAACCCACACAGCAAATAAATGAACAGCTCACCAAAAGCCACCTGCTTACGAACAGCCCCGCAAAATTTGGACATCCATCAACAGACTCGCTCCACAAGTGAGACAAAATATTATACGCAAGATGTGACTGCAGGGCGGCCAGACAAACTGTTCACCACATCATCTCCGAATGCCAGAACAGTGACTTCAATGATTTATGATGGCGACCAACGAAGCGATCGACTACATTTGCCAACCAGATGTTAGCCTATGAATTTATTTTTATTTTTGCTTTTATGTACATGTGTTATTATGCCATACGATAAATAAATATAATAATGCTAATGAATTCATTTACCACTTAAATTTGCGCAACAGAAGCAATTAAATCAATATTTACATCCAACTATACATTGGAGTACCCTTCGAATAATTCTGTTTTAAACAGCATATTTCTCTTATATGTCATAACAGAAGATGTTCTTAAAATAATCAAGAATAAAATTATAAATAAACCTTCATGTGGTTCTGATAACATATCTGGTAATGTCAAAAAATTGCAAATTTTAAAATAAAACTGCTTTCTCACATGGGGGTACGAGATCTACACAGCAAGAAACCAAATAGAGATGTAACATGTGGTCGCAAACATCCATAAATGGATTTAATAGGCACCGAAAGAAGAAAAACAAAAAAATTGAAACCCTGTATACACTTAATATAAAAAATTTCCTTTTTCATCAAACCAAATAGCCCCATCAAATTTTAATTTTTAAACTCGACTCACTTGGTTTTAATATTCATATATTTCAGTTTTATCATTTATGATACGTTTTTAAACACCTTAGGACTAATAAACTTTAAACAAAGTTAACTTTATAGATTTATTGGAGCCCTTAGCTGAGTATTAGATAAAAAGAACATAAATCAGCTAATGTCTACAAGAATATTGTAAATTATTCTCCAATGATATCGATTCCTGTTAGGCCAATCGCCTACTATTAAAATCTTATTAGGTTTTTAAAGTGACAATTGAACTTATGTTTAAAAAATTGTATATGCCACAATGCAATTGTCAGTAGTAATAACTCAAGGACATTGATAATTGTCGAAACAATTTTATAACAGATTTCGAAAGCTTGTTGCTTGGAAACAGACCGACGCCGTAGGCGGAGGTCTGTTGCCTATAAGCAACAAGCTTGAGATAGATGTTATAAAATTTTTGAGCATTCATCAATGTTCGAGGGTTATTCGGATAGAATTTTTTTTGCTGATTATGGAAATAAATACAGAGCAGAAACAATCCTTTAAAATCGACGCTAATTCTTCCACCGTCGGATTTCCATCTAATTCATATTTTCTTACATCACAAAAGTCCATGAACGCTTTCCACACAAAATTTTTATTGTGAACAGTATTCTTCGGTATATTCGATGCTATAATTTCATCAATATTATCTTGAGTATCGCAACCAAATCGTGACATATTGAAATATTTGAATTGTCAAAATCGAATTGAAAGGAAATGTAGGTATGTATCCATAGCAACATGACATGATTTTGTGAAAAGAACCCATGGGCTCTTTTCAGTATAATATTGTTTTGATTGGTCGTGTTTGATCTTCGATCAGATGTACACAAATTGACTGATTTTATTGGATATCAACTTGAGCAAAAAATTTTCACTTTAACAGCGGCAAAAGTTAGCTGCAACTTTTACAGCGACAAATGCACTAGTGGTTTTTTCACTTATTCATTTGTTTATCAATTATCACGGTGTTAGTTACTTAAATAAATTGTTTAATATGTTTGTCAACAACTTGAATTTCTAAGCACCAACAATGAGTCGATTCGGCGAGTCTACGAACCCCGAAATCAGGCAAATTCCTAATACATGTGTGCCTACTAATATTAAATATTGTATTTAACCCTTTCATTGACGTTCAATTAAATTCATCACGAGCTGCACGTAATACTTAAACGTAAAATTCTACACGCACAACCCGAAAAGAGAAAATCTAGTGCATCAGCTGTTAATCAATCTGAAGCATTTGCAATAGCCAGATTATATCACGAAAATGAACCAGAACTTCAAAAAAAATTATATCACATTTTGGCGTTTACATTAGCTTGGGGCGGAGGAGAAGCAGCTTACTGCCAAACCACTTATTTCGCATCTGAAATTTAAAATAATGGAAAAAAATTGGACGTATCCAGTATAATCCTCTATTTTCGAAAACGAGACAAGGCGATAACAATAAATTATGTGACAGCAAATGGATTACGCCTAGTATTTTAGAGAAAGATATTTGCCCAATACTTTTATTTAAAAAGTTAATGGAAAAACGAGACTTTTTTATAACATTGGACAGAGTATTTCTTACACCAAATCCGTTTTGGGGAAAAAAAGAATTCTAAGAATATGCTGATTGGAATTAATAAAATTTCCAAATGGACTAAATGGTCAGCACAACGCATAGATGTCAAACGTATCAAAATTACAAATCACTCAAATCGAGCGGAACAGTTAGGGAATTAAGTAAAGCGAAATTGAAGAAAAAGCTCTAATAAAAATAGCAGGACACAGCAATTCATCATCAATAAAACCATACTTACAAGTTGAGAAAGAGTATCATTCGAGCATTATCCAATTAATTCGTTTAAAAAAAGAAAAAACTTCAAAATCTACTATAGAAACGATTAGCTGTAGCACCCGCAGCGACATCACTGTTCCTAGTATGAATTTCAATAACTGCGTTTTTAATAATTTTACATTTAAATGTAAATGTGTTTTTATTTTAATGTTTCATAAATAAAGTTTTCATTGATATGTTTCTAAATTTCTTATTCATTAAATTGTCCTACCGAATTACACTCGATGTTTGTATTGATATCAGGTAAATTTGTGTTGTTCAAATTTTAAACTGTTTCCTTTAGCAATTTGACTCGAAAAACTAGTCAACCTAAAAACTCTCCACCTTCGGTGTCGCATTTTTAATAGTTGACAGTTTTTCTCGTCCAATTGCTAGGCAACAGTTTTTCATTAAACAACCCAAATTTACCCGATAAAATACAAACCTCTCATGCAATTATTGGTGAAACTTTTTTAGAATCGTTGTAATTTGAAAATCGATAAACGAAAAAGCGACACTAAAAAGAGATAAACACATAAATCTGTAGGATTAAGCCCGCGAAAAAATTATATAGAATACATTATACAGCATTTCATACTAATCGTTCTTCTCTATGTGCATGCCTTGTAGCCTTCCCACTATTGTCTACTAAGGATTTTAGATATGTGTATATTGACGAGCCAAACCAAGAGAGCAAGCGTCGTAATAAGATGAATATGAAAAAAGTAAAAACTTAATCGCACTAAACGTACACAATAAATTTGTTTTGACAGATGACTGTACTTTTAAATTACTTAAAAAGTGGAAGTGCAACGTTGTCAAGTCAATTTTAAAGAAGGTAGATTTAGGTATATTAAAAGAACATTTTAGAGTTAGATAATAGATATCGGCCGTCGTATTATAAAGCTTTAGTAAAAGATGTCATAGCCAGTGTGGTGTATTGTTTACGTGTATTATTTATGTTAATATTTTTATTATCTTTTTATTAAACAAAAATTTTGGAAGTATGTCGAAAAGTGTTGTAAATATCGGAAGAAAAAAACAAGATTAAAAACAGTAATTTACGCTGTATTTCAAAGATATATTGATCAAATCAAAACCAAAACATTTGTTTTATACTTCAGTTATCATAAGCCTCTTGTGTTATTTGTTTAAACTTGGTAACAATGTTATTATAAAAAACCTTACAGTGGGACAGCAAAAAAGAACTGAGAACGCTGGAATACCGTAATCACATCAAACTGATATGGGTTTCAGGATTTCAGGGAATTGCAGGTAATGAAAAGGCAGACAAACTTACAAGAAGAGGTTTGGAAACTCCCCCCAAACAAAGAGCAGATGCTAGGGGTACCGAAGCGTACAATAAGAGTGTCTGTAAAAGACTGGATTGGAGAAAACACAAAAACTACTGGTTAAGCATACCAGAAAACAAACACGGCAAAGAATACATCAAAGGACCGTGTCACAAAAGAACGGCAGAACTGTCAGCAATGAACAGGAATCAGCTAAGAATCATTACGGGGCTCTTGACCAGTCACGCACCAGTAATGGCTTGTATAATGGAGACCTGACCGACCTGCAGATTATGCAGCAAGGATCTGGAAACAGTAAAACACATACTGTGCTGCTGCGGGGTACTGGACCGCAAAAAACAGGTAATTTTTGGGCAGCCATCCGGCGAACAAAAACTGTATTGCTTCCACCCAGTACAGAACTTGTACAAGGTACGAAAGTACTAGATTGGGTACAATAATATAAAACCACATAGGCAAGATACAATACAATAGGGGTGAAGTTTTTAGTGAGTAGACCTGATACAGTCAGTGGAGTCTCACAGTAGACCTACTCCTGATACTCTGTATTCATCTCATTCTCTCCAAGTTAAGTTTTTTGAAGTTTTACTCCTGCATGTAAACTGCACACTCACATTTTGTTCATTTACAAAAAGCAAACATATTAAGTTTAATGTTATCCCGTATATTTTACTTTTTCAACTAAGCTGTAATAATTATATTTTTCTCAAAAACTTTCTTGGAAAACCGTTTACCAAAGTCCTTATCTGACAATAAGGATTATTCCATTTTCATAAAAGCGGTTAAGAATTTTCTATTTATGTATATGTTTTATAATTTAAAATTGCCACGAGAAATATACCCTAGATATCTCTCTCCCTTATAAACAGGCTCACTAGAGGGATGTAGAGCCACCCCGCATGTGCGCCTTTGGGTATGAAGGCGAAAAATGAGAATGAGAAACCAGGGAATGCTCTCTTACGCTTTAGCCGCTCACGAAGCCACACCGATCTCTTAAGCTCAAAAAAATCTCGTAACACGTGTGAAAAACTCTTTATAATTTTGTGCAAGTGCAACGAAAAAAAGTTAGCATACATTTCCAAGTGCAACCACGAGTTCCCACAAACGAAGAAATCAACGCGCTACGCGGTCTCAATATCAAAAAGGTGAGTCACAAAAATATTTCTCGTGCCGCAAATACTCATTCATTTTCTTTATTTATTAATTCATAACTCCAAACTACAGTTTTTAAAATTATAAATTGCATTCTGTGTCACACTAATACGATTAGTTTCAGAGTTGTTTTAAAAAAAATCAATTTACTATTGCTTAATGATTATCAATGAAAACTAAACTTAAATATTTCCTGTCATTTAAAAACTATAAAATTGAATAAAACACGTAGGATTGTTGGTATTAAGATATAAAGCAGTAATAAAAGAAGAATGGGCAAACAAAAGAATTGGTATGGTGTGTTACGCTGATGATGCAGCAATTATTGCCGAATCAGAAAACGACCTACAGAGACAACTCGTCCAGTTCTTCCAAGTAAGCCGCCAACTCAATATGAATATTTCTATAAAAAACAAAATGTATGACAATCGCAAAAGATCTGCTCAGATGTAAGCTAGTGGTGGAGGACAATCCCATAGAACAGGTAATGCAATTCAGATATCTGGGCACAGACATATCAAGCACCAAGACCTGAGGAGCCAGATTAACAAAGCATCCGCACTATCAGGATACCTACGAGATATAGTCTGGTCTAACCCGTACATGCGCAAAGACAGCAAAATTAGAATCTACAAGACTTGTATCAGACCGATCATGACGTACGGTACAGAAGTCCGCGAAGACACCAACAAGACAAACACACGCTAAGGGTGGCCGAAATGAAAACACTGAGAACAATAGTGGGGAAAACAAGAAGAGACAGAGTGAGAAATGTTAAACGTTAAGAAACGCTAGAAAGTTTTTTACTCCTGATCAACTGTTGACGACGTACAAGGCTCAAATTCGACCTCTACTGGAGTATTGCTCGCACATTTGGGGTTCAGCACCAAGGCATTCTCTTCGTCTTCTAGATTCCATTCAGAAAAGAGCCATTCGTTTGATAAACAGCTCAACTCTCACAGATACCCTTCACCCTCTAGAACATAGAAGAAGAGTTGCAGACCAGTCATTGCTCTACAGATATTTCCATGGCAGATGCTCCAGAGAAATAAAAAACTCTTGTACCACCATTGGCCACATTCGGCCGAAGAACTCGGCACGCTGATCAGTCTCACCCATTTACTCTCAAGATTGACACTACAAGGACCAATTTTCATCAAGAATCCTTCTTTTACAGGGCTGCTACGGAATGGAATAAGCTTCCAAAATCAGTTTTTCCAGAGAACTATGACCTGCAACTTTTTAAAAAGCGTGTCCACAATCATTTCCTTTCTATAATCCCTTCCCCTTCTAATAGGCGCAGTGCGGGCCGTTCGCAGCCCACACGATAGGTCTACCCTTTTTGCGACTATTTTCATAAAAAAAAAAAAACGCAGATATCAGAAAACAATGCGAAATAAAAGATATTGTGAGATGGAGGAAACAACGTAAGAGGCAGTGTTACAACCATGTAAGACAGATGGACGAGAACAGACTTCCGAAAATGGTCCTAGAAAACAACCCACCCGTCTCAAGATCTCCCGGGAGGCCACCAAAAAGATGGAGAGATAGTTGGCAATCTACCTCTCACGCAAAGATGCAGAGGAAACTTTAGAATTAACATATCGACAGATCTCCAAGACGTAGAAGAAGAAGAAGAATAAAAAAAGAACTGAAAGGGATTTTATTTAGTTATTATAGAAAAAAATTGTACGAAACGGTGTTTTTGGGTAAGTAAATGGATTTTAAAGTTTCATCTGAAAAACAAATCGACGATGACTTATTATTTGAGCAATTAAAGTTTGAATGCGTCAACTTTATTGAAACGAAGTGTCTCACATTAGACTTTTCTTGATCAATCGTTCAATTAAACTTTGTGAAAACAAGCTTTAAGAAAACAATTCTTAAACAAGTTGCTACTACAATTTAATCTGGAAATGCTTTTAAATGACACAGTAAATATCCCGGGACTGGCCTATTGAGTCGTTGCCAAGGTCCAATTGTGTATCGAGCCCTGGAGTCGACACTCGACAGGGTCATTACAGCTGAAGTGACCACTTACACGAGGTACAAAGAAAGATTGTTCCGTAGAGAATTCAAGTTGTCCTTGGTTCGATTAATGAATTGATTTTAAAAAAAATGTCGTCGTCATGTGAATTTCAGGAAATTAACTAGCATGTGATGTGTTTATTACTGACACTTCTTTTTTATTAATTATTTTAATGTGACATACCAAACTTACGTATGAAGTAGTTCAAAAATGAATAAAAAAAACTTCCTCGAATGGACAATGTAGCTCTCAAAGTTTGTCCAATTTAATTGATTTATCAGCAATTATCCCAATTGTCTGTATTTACTCATACTATTTTTAAAAATTGTTTATTTAAATTTAAATCCTAACTCTGTCTGCCAAGACGTAATTATTTACAATTATCTAATAATTTAATTAATACATCATTTCAGATTTAATTAATTCATACAGGGTGTTTTAAAAAAAGGTGACCCTACCTCTAGGATAGGTAGAAATCTAAAAAAAAATTGGGGTTTGCTTAGTATAAAATTTTCGTAACGCCCTCTTGGGAAGGGCCATACAAGGTGATAAAAAGGATTAATGATGTGGTTTATAGAATCCAACGCAGTTCCAGAGCCAAGATGAAAGTCGTCCACTTAGAGAGGTTAAAGCCTTACAATGGTGAGGTTCCGCAAGTGTTTGATCGGGACGATCAAATTTAAGAGGGGGATGATGTTACAAATCCGGTCCTGGTGGCAACCGAGGATCGACCGCGGCTGAGGTGCGTATTGACGACAGCTTTGTTGGCCTCCGCGAGGTCTGGCAAGATCAAGCAACTTTTCGAAACCGCGTCGCGAAGGTAGAGAAATAGGTAAAATGATCTGGAATTGTGATATAGAGGTTTAAAAAGAACAGCGCTCATAACAAGGGACAGTATTAGTATTAATTTTATAAGTGTTTATGATTTAAGAAATGTAAATAGTTATAAAAAGTGGTATATCTAAGTGAATATCTAAGTGATGTATAAAGGTAGAATTTATTGTATTGAAATAAACATTGTTTTGTTACTGTATCGAGAGTTTTAAATCGCCGAACCAACGGAAGAACGAAAAATCGTAACACTATGTGCTGTGCACTTACAATAAAAAGGTGATTGGATTTTTTTGTATAGGATTTGGGATGTACTTTGACAGCATTATGTTGGATTTAGTAGTAGATTGTTATTGGAGTATTTTAAGAAAAACGTTGAGAATCTGTCATAAACCTTCTTCTTGATCTCAGCGTCTCCCTCGGAGGTTGCTGATCAACATGGCGATTCTAACTTTAGAGATGGCTCGCGCGAAATAGTTTAACCGAGGAGAGGTCAAACCAGTCACGTAGATTACGTAACCAGGAAATTCTGCGTCGTCCGATACTTCTGCGTCCCACGATCTTTCCTTGCATGATAAGTTGGAGAATTTCGTATTTTGAATTACGCATGATGTGTCCGAAAAATTCTAGTTTCCTTTTTTGAATAGTAATTAAGATCTCCACTTTTTTTCCCATTCTATCGAGGACACATTGATTTGTAATGCGATCCATCCAGGATATTTTCAGCATACGCCTGTACACCCACAACTCAAACGATTCCAATCTCTTCAATGTTTCTTTAATGTCCATCCTTCAAGGCCATACAGTAGCACTGGGAAGACGTAACACCGCTCCATTCTTATTCTCAAGCTTAATTAGAGATTCTGGGCTATCAGCAACTTTTTCATTTTCATGAAAGTCGTCCTGGCTTGCTCAATTCTTGATAAAATTTCATCCTTGTGTGTTATATTTTCATTTATCGTAGTACCTAGGTATTTAAACTGATAAACTAGCTCAACCATCTTGTTCTCTATAGATTATTTTTCTTTTCTTTTGGATACTATTGATTTTTTTATTTTATAAACCCACTAAAGGCAATACTGATGTGTAATACAAATTTAAAATAAATGGTAAAAGACTACGAAACAAAATACATTTTCGAGATTAACACAGTAACGCCCATGGGTGTTGTAGCCTTTAGCGCATTTCGGTACATTAACTTAAGCGATTTCAGCAAATTGATATTTCCGCAAATTAAAAAGAAACCCAATTTAACTTAGGATACGCGCTCCGTCTGGCCAATTGCCAACTCTTTTCAACTAATTTACTAAAATTTTGTTAAGATACGTCGTCCTCTACCGAAAAATACCTCTTTAAGTTTGGCGGTATTTTAGAACGTAATAAAGCACGTTATTTAGCCAAGCTTTACTGCTTCCATAACCTTTTACACAAAGAGAAAAAATTCTTTACTTAACTTTAAAAAAAATACATATTCTTTAATTTGATATTATATTGAGGAATACCGAAAATGGGGTTCTGAAAGTCAACAAAGGAAAGATTAAAAAAATGTGTATAGGAAAAAATGACCAAAACATATTGCTGGAAAATGGAAGAGAAATTGAATGTTGCTCAGAATATAAGTACCTAGGCCTAAAGATAACTAAGGACGGAACACTGGACGAAGCCATAAAAGAACGAAATATGCAGGGCAGACAAGCAATGTCTATGCTTAATGGTATTCTTTGGGACCAGCACATCTCAAAAGAAAACAAAAAAAGGATCTATAATTCCTTTGTCAAATGCGTAGTAACATATGGTAGTGAAGTATGGCAGCTCAAAGAAAAAACAGAAAAGATACTTACAGCTACAGAGATAAATTTTTGGAGAAGGTCAGCTGGAAGATCGAGACTGGAAAAGGTGACAAATGAAAGAATTAAACAAATATTGGATGTAAAACACACCTTATTAGATGATATTAGAACATAACAGCTAATTTGGTATGGCCACGTACAACGCATGACCGAGGAAAGATTACCAAAACAGATTTTAGAATGGTCACCACGGGAAAGAAGAAAAAGGGGAAGACCCAGAAAAAGCTGAAGAGAAGGCATCAATAAAGAAATGTAAAGAAGAGAGCTAACAAATAATATGTGTGGTGACAGATTTGTGGCGTTTAGGTGTCGGAAAGCGACGGAGAACGCTGTAAACCGATGAATATATATATATTGAGGAGTGAATTGTGATCGCATTGTCTGTGTATGGGGTGAACGGTAGTTTAATACGAGCACTAAAATCACTTTACGAGGATTCCACTGCTTGTATCAGGATAAACGGAGCTTGCACGGAATGATTTAACATCGAAAAGGGATGTGTGGCTTCGCCATGGCTGTTTAACTTATACATAGAAGATTTTTTTAAAGATTTGAAAGAGAGTGCGTATGGATTGAAAATTAATGATTTGATTGTCAAATGCCTTCTTTACGCCGATGATCAGGTCATATTAGTGTCATCTGAAAAGGAGTTGCAGGCGATGGTTAATGTTATGCAAGATGCCCTGAAAATAAAAGGGATAAAAATAAATGTATGCAAAACAAAAGTAATGGTTTTTGGAAAAAAGCAAACATAACAAACTGTAAAGTTCTGATTGAGGGAGAAAAAGTGGAACAAGTAAATGAATTTGAGTATTTGGGTTCAAAGTTTACGAGAGACGAAAAGTATAACAGTAACATTGAGCAAAGGGTCGTAGCAGGAAAATAAATAAATGGGGCACTGAATAGCTTTATGGGCAGCCAGAAAGGCTAATGCTGCGGAGATAAGTAGTCTAATAGCCGGAGTAAGCTCGGTTGGATAAAGTAAAAAATAGTGAGATAAGAGAATGCTGTGGTGTAAAAGAAGATGTGATTACAAAGATAGATAAAGAAATGCTTGGATGGTTTGGACACGTAGAAAGGATGGATGAAGGAAGATTGACGAAACAAATATACAAGGCGAGTGTGAATGGACGAAAGTCGGTAGAGGTCGACCTCGGCCAACATATTTAGATCAGATCAACATTGTTTTAAAGAAAGGCCAGGTCAAGAGTACCAACAACCAAGGAGCATGTATCAGAGCACTGATGAAAGTAAAGGAAGCAAAAGATGTGTATAAGAACCGTAGCAAGTGGAAGGAAGTGGTCTCTGCCTACCCCTACGGGAAAAAGGCGTGACTATAGATATGTATGTATTGAGTATTCATATTTACATTTTTATTTTAACAACGGATAAAGACTCTTGGCAGTTGGAGGAAAAATATATACCATTTTAACCTAACACCAACCCTTAAAAGATACCTGTAAATATTTTTATAATATTTCAACTAATAGTCACTGGTTTTAGTAAAGCTACTTTTGGTATTTTTGAAACAATGGAACAAAAACCAAATTTTCTTTGTTGTTTTTTAATTGAAAAAACACCGTTGAAATTCTGCAATGACTTAAAAAGTATTGTGACAAATTTGCTTTTTCAAAAACAATTTGTTGTTGATTTACTTAGCTTACACCAGATCATATGGAGACTGATAATGCTAAACGCTCGAGACCTCCAAAAAAGGTGACTACGCAATAAATTTACAACAAAAAAGCCTTTAAATTGTTTTGGGTAACGGTAAAGTAAAGTTTTAGGACATAGTTTATATCCTTACTATATTAAAAGACAATTTGCACAATATTTTAGAGAAAAATTTATGCAAGATAAAATCAACAGAATTTTTGATGATTTTATTTATTTTTCGTATGGCAATACATCAGATTACTACTCAGAATATGTTCAATAAACACCAATCAATCATAAATTTATAAAACAAACAAATACAAAAAAAGATTACAAACAAACATCTAAATTTCGGATGTTTTTTCCAGCCCATTTACATGGTCATATTTTCCAAAATTTGTCTTTTGCCTTCCTTTATTTTTTAACTGTAGCAGATTAAAAAATAATTTTTTTGTTATCACCTTACATCATTATTAAGAACTAAAATAAAATACAATTTAGATATACCTTCTTCTTCTTCTCTAGGTGCCCTGTCTTTCTCGGACGTTGGCAATCATCAGCACTATCTGAACCTTGTCTACAGCTCGGCGAAACAATGTGGTAGTGCTTACTCCATACCATTGTCTTAAGTATTTTTTGCCAGGATATCTTTCTTCTACCCGGGCCTCTTTGTCCTTCGATCTTCTCTTCTATAATAAGTTTTAAAAGTCGATACTTGTCATTCCATAAGATGTGACCAAAATACTCCAGTTTGCGCTTTTTTAGTGTAAACAGAACTTCCAGCTGCTTGTCGAGGAGCTGAAGTACCTCGGTGTTACGCACTCTTTCTACCCAGGAGATTCCATAAAACAGTATGCTGAACACGTAACAGCGAAGCATTCGGACGCGCAGAGGCATGTTGAAATTTCTGCTGCAAAGTACCTTACGCATCTTCAGGAACGAAGCACGAGCTTGTTCTATTCTGGCACGAATCTCCTGCATGCCGTCCCACTTCTCATTTAGTTGACACCCAAGATATTTAAAAGTTTCTACTCGCTCAATTCGTTGACCGTAAATGCCAGGTGTCCGCCCACAGTGTTTGATTTGCTAACTGCTTGCCACTTTGTCTTTCTCACGTTCAGGCTAAGTCCGGCCTCTAAACTTGCAGCCGTCACGCGGCTTACCAGTTCCTGCAGTCCTTACAGGGAGTCGGCAACAAGAACCGTGTCATCCGCATACCTCAGATTGTCGATATTAATCCCATTGACAAATATCCCCTCGTCACATTCCTCCAACGCCTCTTGAAATATCCTGTCGGAATACAAATTGAATAACAAAGGTGATAAAATGCATCCTTGACGAACGCCTCTCAAGATTTTGATCTCGTCGGACGAGTTGTTATCGATTCTTATGTTAGCACTTTGGTTCCAGTAAAGGTTGGCTATTATTCTGAGGTCTTGTTGTTCCAGTCCTATTTCTCTAAGAATGTTGATCAGTTTTTTGTGCTTAACTTTATCAAAGGCTTTTTCGTAATCAATGAAACATGCGTAAACAGTCACCGACATGTCCTGGCACCTTTGGATAAGAACCTGTATGCTAAATAGTGCCTCCCTTGTTTCAAAGCCATTGCGAAAACCAAACTTAGAGTCCCCCATCATTGTCTTGCACTTAGCATATATTCTTTTGTGTATTATTTTCAAGAAGAGTTTAAGCACATGGCTCATCAGGCTAATAAGACGATAGTCTTGGCTTTCGCGTTTTTGGGGAGCGGTACAAAAGTAGATTTTAACCAATCAAAAGGTACCTACCTAATTATAACTAAAAATTTTCCAAAAAAATCTTTTATTAGTTGATTAGTTTATTATAACTATGAAATTTAAGCTGCAAGTATTAAATACAATTTTTTAGTAAATTTTTAATGGGGGAGAAAAATATGACCACGTACAGAAAGAAATTCGTAAGTCAATAATAAAAATGTACTGCTGGTACTTATAAAATAAATCACAAAAATGTTTGTGAAATACCGAGAAGTTTTATTCTTAATAAATAATTCATTTAAGTTACAATACAAAGTATTACGTCACAGTTGTGACAACAATATTAAGAGAAGTATAATATACAATGTTTCATTAAATTTTAAGGGGAAAAAATAAGACAACACAAAAGAAAAACTTGGCAGGTCAATAATAAAAATGTATTTTATAAATAAATTAAATCGAATAAAATATTGTGATGTTTTATTTTTAATTTTAAAAGGTGTAATACGAAGGCATTACTTCAAAGCGAATTTAAAACTGAAATAATAACTTACTTAACGCAAATAAACAAAATAAAAAATAAAGCTGAAAACAATGAATAAACAAAAATAAGTTTTCGTGTCTGCAAAACTCTTGTTCTGGAAGAGTGAACTTCCATCCTCATTAAAAGTTTCTCCGTAAATTATGTATTCGATTTCATTTAGAATTATTGAGAATTTTGGTTTTTAAATTCTCAAATTCTTAATAAAAATAAATCTTTAATAGAGACATGGAGGCAGTAAGTCATTTCTGAGATTTGTATTTTTACGTAAGTGAATTATGAAATGCATTTTAGTAAGTTGGTGCTCATCTCTCTCCAATATTAATATTAAAAAAAAAAATACCAGGAGACGGAAAACTCCATCTTTTTTCTGTAAAGATAAACGAAAAAAGTTATTCCAATAGCAGAAGTTGAAACGTGACCCTTTTGCTGTCGTCGGTTGTAATTTCTGTAGGAAGCAGTTCAGAAAATTGCTTTTAAATGACTCACCATAGTTTGAAATGGCACGAAATCTTTCTATTGCATATACGACATAAAAAGTAATAGCAGGCATGAACGGTGAGTGTTCGTTGCTTCCAAACTTAGAAAATCTAACTTTTTCTTCCGAGCGGTTGAGCCGTGGAAAATAATTGTTTGGGTCTTTATCGAAAATGGGTTTGGGTTTTTGTATGGATAAAATGTCAGTAAATTCGTAAATGTCAGTAACAGTAGCTGTTAATAATGGCTAATAGTCTCCAAAAAATTTGGATACATTTTAACTTATAAAACATGTTAACCAATTAATTTATTTGCATTATGGTTTTGTTTGTATAAAACAGTAAATTTAGGTAAAGTACTTTAATTTTCTAGTCTTTTCTTTTATAAAAAGCTTATAGATAGCTCCCAAAAAAAAGTTCCTTCTAAAAGCGTAATAACTTATACAAATGTGGCTTCGCCATGGCTGTTTGACATACGTTGACAATTGTTTAAAAGATTTAAAAAAAAATGCGTATGAATTAAAAATGAATGATTTAATCGTCAAATGCCTTCTTTACGCCGATGATCAAGTCATATTAGCGTCATCTGAAGAAGAGTTG
This sequence comes from Agelastica alni, assembly GCA_950111635.1. NCBI lineage: Eukaryota > Metazoa > Arthropoda > Insecta > Coleoptera > Chrysomelidae > Agelastica > Agelastica alni. The sequence goes on from OX467711.1 coordinate 16,451,191, forward strand.
CAGGGGATGGTTAATGTTTTGCATGATGTTTTGATTCAGGAAGAAAGGGTGGAACAAGTAAATGAATTCGTGTACTTGGGTTCAAAGTTAACGAGAGATGGAAAGTATACCAGTGAAATTGAGCAAAGGTTGTTGGTAGAAAAACAAATGAATGGGCACTGCATAGCTTTATGAACAGTCAGAAAGTGTAAAAAAAGGCACGTCTGGCTGTACATAGAGGAGTGTTGTTTCCGACACTTATGTATGGTAGTAAATGTTGGGTTTGGCAAAAGAAGCATGAAAATAGGATTAATGCTGCGGAGATGAGTAGTCTGAGAAGTATAGCCGGAGTGACTTGGTGGAATAAAATAAAAAATAGGGACCGCTGTGGTGTAAAAGAAGATATATAGTACAAAGATAGATAAAGGAATGCTTAGATGGTTTGAAACCTAGAAAGGATGGATAAAAGAAGATTGACGAAACAAATTTATAAGGCGAGTGTAAATGGACAAGTCGGTAGAGGACGACCTCGGCGAATATATCTCGATCAAAACAACATTGTTTTAAAGAAAGACCAGCTCAAGAGTACCAACAACCGACGAACATGT